>CM077116.1:234168623-236966123 GCA_039619475.1 Icerya purchasi
GCGATATAATAAAAATACTTTACGGCATTATGCTGCAGTTTAATATTAATATCTATCGAAAAGAAGTTGTTTAAGTTGGCAAAAAAATCTCCAAACTTTTATATTGTCATACAAATTTCTGTTGCGAAAAAAAATTTAAAATATAAATAAGCTAGTTGAAGCCCGGCCTGGTATAATCATTTCATAATTTAAATATGTAAACAAAAGCATTCACATTTCTGCTGTTGTTCTTTAACAGTTAAACATTTATAGTAACATTATTATTAAAATTATTCATTTCGTCGAGTATTATGTCCATTCTTAAAATATAACATTACAAATAATTGTAAATTTAAATTTAACAGGTACTCGTAAGAACATCAATTTCATTTAGTAACTAAAAACTTAATTAAACACTGTTACTAATTTAAATGTTTTCTTTTCGAAGCTTAATCTCTAAACGCTTTTTATAAATTTAACGTTCTGCCGTTCGGCCGGCAGTTTCTTTGATTTAGCGTCAGTGTGTTGATACTTATTTGTTCTGTGTTTAATTTCGTTTTTGTGAATTTGTTGTTTATTTGTCGGCTTTTATATTAATTTATATGATTTGTTTTTGTAATCACAAGTATTAGTTTTTAGCAAACAATACAATTTTTAATGTAAGTTTTAATTTTATATATTTGTTCTAGTCTTGGTTTACTTTGTAAAACTGTATTTTTGGAAATTTATTATATAAATATTTATAATAGTTAAATTCGATAATTTTATGTGTTGTATGATTTTTATTTATTAATTATATTGTATCGAAAGCGTTCAAAAATTTTTCCAGTTATCTCCCATATGTAGAATTTTTTTATAACTACATAATTGTAAGAATTATTTGAACTAATAATGATTACTGTATATAGTTTAAAAACAGATTTTTTTTGAATTTAGTAATTTTTATAAACACGTACAAAATAACAAAAAAGAAAACTTGTCGAAATATAGTGTTGATTGTAGCCATCTTGTTAGAAAATTTGAATAGTGATTTCCTACTTTTGTACACTTTTTTAGTTATTTTCAACACAGCAATAAGGCCTAAAAACTTTTGTATGTTAATTACATTACATGTTTCACTTTGGATACGATTGTTTTTTATACCTTTCGTTAATAAAGGTTTTGGGTGGAATGTTTTAATAGCTCCGTAAACATTTTTTTTTGTATTGTCTAAAATTATTTGTGTAGTGATCACTCTTTTTTTCATTTAGATGTATGACTTTTTGAAACATCGCGTTGTTTAATATGGGCCACATAAGTCAGTTCATCAACTGCTCCCTTATGTCTTACTGTTTTATTGCTTTAGTTTTTCTATTGGAAATTTTTTGGTGCTTTTTTACTACTTCGAACAATTGTTTAATGTTAAAGATTTTATTTAAAATTTTATTCTAATAAGATATCTTTGTTCTTGTACATGTATTTAGATATTGTGATATCATTTTTAGTGCAAAATGGTTTTTAGTTGCTGTTTTATTTCTTTTTATTATTAGAGATTGTAAAAGAAATAAAAATATCGTAAAAAAAAATTCTTCATCAGTAATTTTAACATGATTAAGAAAAAGATGTGGTTACACGACAAGTTTTTTTATAAATTGATAATGGTTTTTAAAGTATAGAAGTACGAGAAATTATGGTGATTTGTTTTATTTGGTCTGTTTATTTATTTAAATTCCGAAAAGAACCATATGAATGCTAGACTTATTACATGACTCTTTCTGTCCAAGTTATATATATATATATATATATGGTATTTGAGTTACATATTTATGAATAGTTAACATGAAATTTTAATAAACCATGTAATTATCACAAACACCTTGATTTCTTCACTAAAAATTGTAAGCCAAATAATAATGATTCGCTGTTTTAATGTTTCCCTATCGATTTTCTAAAAAATCCAACGGAATGATTTTATAAAAAAGGGTAAAAATTAACAGGCGCATTATTTTTAATATTTTAAATAACAATTTCCCTTTATGGAAACACAATACACTGATTCTTCTTATTTTTTCGGTTTAATATGAACCGCGAAAACGAATTTTATGTTTTGTTTATTTTATTCAACCGATCTATATAGCTGTTGATTGCGTTTGGTCTTAATTTTGATGTTAATGCACATGTTAACATTGAACTATAAATATCTTCGTTTTAATTTTATGTAGTTAATTCTTCTTCTAATTGATCTAATATGCAGTTGCACGCATGAATCGACTAAATAGCTCTATGATGGATGTCTTCCGCTGCTTTTGTTGCAATTTTGTGCGTAACTTGCTTCGGTTGATGATACGGCGATGTTCTTTTATTCGTTTTAATATCGACTTTGTCTTAAATCACTAAATTCAATTCTGTTTGATTTTATAGCGAACAAATCTTGACATTTTTGTCGGCTATGGATAGTATGTTATTTACATGGCTATTCTATGTAATTCTTCCAGCAATGAACTGTTTGCTCTGTGTAATGTGTATACGAGATCCAAGCTATAAAAAAATTGCAAACGAATTGATTCTTCGACTGATGAATTATTCTACATCCGACAATCTTCGTACTGAAAAATTTTAACATTTATCGGGATTACGCAAAGTGCAAACAAAATATTGTTACCGCGTCCGTATTTTTACGAAACAAACAAGAAAATTACCACTATTACCGAAGTTATCAGAGCTTATCGCGTCAAATTTATTTAAATTGTTTATGTTTTTGATAAATCATCTAAAATTGATCACTTTATTTTGTCTTTTTCATTCTAGCGTTTTACAAACGCAGACCAATATAACTTACCCGCTTCATATTAACGTACACGTTCGTCTTTCATTTTATTAGTTGTGCTATTAGCAAGTAAAGTTATTTTTAAAAAGTTACTTTATCCATTCATTTTTTTCAATTTTGTGTCGTGTGGAATTGTTTTTAGTATACAGAGAATTTATAAAAAATCTTAAAACAATTTTATTATATACTTTTCCCGCCAATATTTAACAATAAAGTACGTACCGATTTGTTTATGTTCTGCGGAGCTATCATTTCGTCGCGGCCTACATCTCTTGTTACGTTGCAGCTATGAATATTTTTGTAATTTTCTGCTTCGAAATAACGACTTATTTTTTTCAAGGTATCTATTTATTTTTTATTTTTTGTTCGATTCGCCTGAGTAAAACTACTTAAACCCAGAATAAGTCTTAGGGGAAAAAATAAATATTAATAAGGTTTTTTGGTGATTATGCTCCAAAATTATCAATAGGTTCCTTAAAATAATGGTTATTTATTTTTTTATTTTTTATTTTACAATAAATTAAAAACTTTTAGATAATAAAATTTTTAGTAGTTCTTTTATTATTC
Source organism: Icerya purchasi (assembly GCA_039619475.1). Lineage (NCBI taxonomy): Eukaryota > Metazoa > Arthropoda > Insecta > Hemiptera > Monophlebidae > Icerya > Icerya purchasi. The sequence goes on from CM077116.1 coordinate 234,171,976, forward strand.
CCCTTTTCTTATTTGAAAAGGGCTATATAAATGACCCATCTGTTAATAGATTAGACCACTAATGATTACTGTTAAATTATTTGTTATTTTTATCGTTTAACATATTCACATCTCATTATTGATCGCTGCTTTTCCGTTCGATAGAGTTTTAAAATACATTAACTCAATAAATTTCAGCAGGTTGATACTGTGAGGTACAAAGTAAATATGTCTACGCCGATGTAGGAGGTGGAATGCCAAAGATGAGTTAGTGCTTTCTTGACTAAGTGAAAATGATCAAATATGGTTGTAGGTTTGTTTCAGGGGGGCACGGGGCAGAGAACATATTAAAGAATCGTTTCCAGGTTTGTTATCAGTAACTGAGAAACAGTCAAATGGATAAAAGAAGAAGAAGATAAGTTCCAGCCGAATGATAAATATATTTTAAAAACTCGAACTGAACTTTTCGATTGATGATTTTTACACATTACTCTAACTGGTAACGCTTTTAAAAGCGGTAAAAGTGCTTAAACCGTGAAATATAGTGTACAATTTCTTCAGATCTTTTAAGTTTGTTAATACACAGTGTGAGGTAACGTTGCAGTTTTTCAACACTCTAACTCCTACACAAATACTCCGAAAGCATGAAAACAGATTGTCTCTCCATCACCAGGTGGATTAATCAGTTCGAAACGACCGGTTCTATGAGACGTCTGAAGTTGAGAATTAGGTCGAGAAGCGTTTGAAACCAAAAAAAAAAAAAAAAAAAAAAAAAAAATCGGAGAAGGTACGAGGCTATTTTCAGTTAAAAATTTCTGATCATTCGGTAAGGCGTATTTTAGTAGATATGAATTTTCATTCTTATAAATTGAAATTAGCACAAAAATTGAAAACTGAAGAATTTAGAAGCAGGAAATTGTTTTGCCGAGAAATGTTGGCGTTCAGTAAGGATTCTTCAGATTTTTTAAGCAATTTGTTCATGACGATGAAGCGCATGTTCACCTTGGCGGATTTATAAATCGCCAAAATATGAGGTATTAGTCAAATGAAAATCTCTGAAGAAAATGATCATCCAGAAGCTTTACACAGCCCAAAAGTTACGGCTTAGTGCAGTGTAAGTTTCTATGGAGTGATCGGAGTTTATTTTTTTGACGAAGAAGGTAACAACACGGTGACTTCTCCGCTCGTCACATCGAAATATTAAAAAATTTTGTAAAATCCGGCAAAGAATATTTAATATAAAATTTATTTTCAACAAGACTGCGGAATGCAATGGAATGCTAGAAATTTTGGGTTTCATGTTATGGCCAATATTTGGAGCATTTGTGTAGGAGTTGCAGTGTTACAAAAATTGTGCACATTTATTTTGTTGCCCTTTATACATGTTTCCCTTTATACGACAAACGGGATTTAAGTTACTGTTAATATCGTACGAATTAAACCCTGACTTGTGTAAAAAAAAAAAAAAAAAAATTAAATTAAAAGTTCATTTGTAAAAGTGGAAAAATGATTTTTCATACGGACACACAGAGATATTTCAGAGTATATTGTTTTATTTCAGTATTTCTGTACTATCTTATATGTCAACTTTAGATTTGCGTGTTTCGAACAAATTTCGAGCGTACTTCCCATCATATAGTCGTGTATTGGTGGAATCAAAATTAAGCAGATAAAATTTCTCACAGTGATATACACTTATGTATTCTAGAAAGATCAGTATTGATATGACCTATCTGAGAAGCAATGGCGATTGATGATATTTTAAACAACAAGTTTAATTTTATTTCTTCAAAAAATGTAATTAATAAGTATTTTACGTATCTTCTTTTAAAGTAATTTGTAAGTTTTAATCTTCTATTCCTTTACAATGAAAAATGGTCAATCGCTTTTTCGTTAAAATTTTTTATATTTTTTTTTATTTCGTAGAAAGGATTTTTTAATGAACCGCACAAACGCACTGCCGATCTTGTCTTAATAAGAAGTTGAAAAGCGTCATTCACTTTCCTTCTGTAAAGACATTTTTCGAACGTTAATAAATTAGTCCTTTTTAATTCCGAAATCTTTTCTGCCACACATATTTTCAAATTAATCTTTACGACATTTAATGTATTAAATGAAGGTAAACGATCAAAACATAATCACAATAACCGAATATATAAAACCACAAAGTTCACGCGTAAAGAAAAACGGAATTAATTTAACGGGGACATTGGCTCTGAGCGAGTCTCTATCAACAATACTAATCGCTTCGAACTTATTACTATATATTCGCTATCTTAAATTCGCTTCGGCGTTTAAATATTTTTCAATTTAATACATTAGTGCCGCAATGTTTATGAATAATATTAATTTCCTTAATTTAAAATATCAATATTAAACTTTATCTGAGAGGGGTCCGTTACGTAGATGACTCTGTAGAGAAAACGCTACTGCTAAGAAGCCTTAATTCTATTTAGTGCTATTTAATGCATTTATGCGGGATTCGCATTTACTTTATCCACTTATGTAGTATTAAAAATTGTTCGTATGTGTTTTGCTTCTTTTCGTTTTTTTTTTTCTCTTTTCAGGTAACTGACGCGAAAAAATTTGACGCATCGTCTTTAATCGTGCTAACACGGCATCATGGATGTTAATAATTCGGCAGAAGTGGCAAAGATAGAAAGTACAGTAGCCACGAGTGAATCTGCGGATGTACCGGCAGTTTTGCAGTCGTCTCAGTTAACGGATCAGAATATCGATTCGAAACCTACTGTTAAACTAGAAATCGAAGATGACGATATTTCGAAGCTGCTGTTAAATCAGCAATTCGAAAATAACACTCTAAGAGCCGAAATCGATCTGTTTAATAACGAACTGGAAGTATCGAAGTTGGCAATGTCGAAAGAATCAGCTGATAGTAAAGAGGACAGAAGTTTCGCGTTAGAACAGCCCGGTCCGTTAGCGACGACGGACGTTGACGAATCTGCTTTATCGGATGCACTGCAGGCCGCCTTCAAAGTTAAATCAGAATTTCCGGTTGAATCGCAGGAAATGCACGCTGCTAATGCGGCCAGCAATAATTCCGCTGTCGTGGACGATAAAAGAGCGATCGAGAAAATATTCGCCAATAACGCTGAGCACAGCGACGAAGACGCACTGTCTACCTTGGCTTCAGCCGCGCTAGGGCATAACGAGTGTTTTGCGGTCGTCGGCCAGAAAGACGAAAAGCCTCCTAAGCAAGAGGAGGTGCCAGAGAGTAAACCGACTGCTGAGCCGACTTGGTACGATGTCGGCATCATTAAAGGTACTTCGTGTGTGGTTAAAAATTTCTATCACACCGATCGCACGAACGAATACGACGACTTGGATATCGAACATATACCGGACTTCACCAGTCGCCTGAAGATTGACTTAGAACCGGGTACCGCGTACAAATTCAGAATTGCCGCCATCAATTCGTGCGGACGCGGAGAGTGGAGCGATGTGTCTGCTTTTAAAACTTGTCTGCCCGGTTACCCGGGGGCGCCGTCCGCTATAAAAATATCGAAATCGGCCGAAGGCGCTCACCTATCCTGGGATCCACCGCCTTCGAATTCCGGCACAATTCTCGAGTACTCGGTCTGTTTGGCGGTAAAGAGCGCCTTAAGCGGCGACACGAAGTCCGCCGGCGGGACACCGGCACAGCTGGCGTTTGTGCGGGTCTACTGCGGATCGGATAACCAGGCCGATGTGAGCACGTCATCTTTAGCAGCCGCTTACATAGATACCACCGTCAAACCGGCGATTATATTCCGAATCGCGGCGAAAAACGAGAAAGGCTACGGCCCGGCCACTCAAGTTCGATGGCTACAGGACGGTCCGACGCCACAAAATAAGCAGCCTCAGTCCTCGCTGACGAAGAAGGATAAACTCTCCGCCAGTCTGCCTCCAGCGAAGAGATACAAAACGAATAATTAATCAGCACACGTTTTTCCTTACATCTCCACCGACTCAACGTAAACATCCACAATACCGTCGAAATCGAAAGTTTGTTTCTTTTTTTTTTATTACGTGTTATTCGAAAGTTCGCTTACTTGCATTTATTCTTTTTTCGATGCTCTCGATCTTGCTCGATTCCGTTTGAAAAACCAGTCATATCGAATCGAATTTGTTGTCGATTTTATATGTCTATGTAATTAATATGTTGCTGATTTTTCTCGTACTGCACCCGCGCGCGCGAGTATATTTCATTATATAATTAGGAGTCGAATTGTTAATGAAAATAAAACATATGCCCACGAAAAAACACTAATAATATTTTATTTTGATAAACTGAAGTTGGCAATATAAGTTCCGTCTGAACTTTATAACGAGGTCTAATAATTCGGCGAAAAAATTAGTGTAATAACAACGTTTACCACGATGTTTAGAAATTCTTCATTACCGTTAACCGTTTTTGTTAGCTTTGAAACGCTTAGTAGTAGTGTGGGATAAACATATTTACCTATACAATACGAAAGAATAATACGACGAGTGTTTATAAAATGTAAAAACAATTATAAAAATATCTCGCGGGTGAGCTTTTTTTAAATGGTTTGTAAAGACGAGCCAGAGGTTTGGCTGCCCCATACATGCGTGTCGACTTGGTTGGATTTGTCCGAACTTGTTAACGGAGAAGAAGGATGGCACACATTAATTTACTCGTTGTTTTTAATTAATTCATACCCTCTTAAAAGCTAGCCGGTACCGGTCGAGATCAAGGATCGGGTTTTTTTTGGCGATCAACTAGAATGTTACGAAGACCGTTAGAATAAAATTAATAATAGCGAATAAATTACAATACATAAGGCGTTAGTAATAATTAAATGGAAATTACGTATAAGAGTGTTTACTCAGCATGTAATCAAAATTGTTAAAAGAAATTATATAATGTTATTATTATTTGTTTATTTGTTGCGCTTGAGGTAGAGTAAAAAAACGGTATTTTAAAGTATGCGATTGCAACCGAATGGTAGATGTAAACATTTTGAGCGAATCGGAAATTTTTCAAATTGCATTGAACGACCTAATAACTCTTTTAATTACCTACAATAGGAGTAGAGCGTAAATTAGTACAAAGTGACTATATCGCTTGTTGTCCCGTACTTACTCGGTGTTACTTAATTTAAAACCTAATCTAAAACCAATGGTAGTCCCATATCCTACCATGTTCCGAGCCTGGCGAATTTGAAGGAAACTAGGCCAGTTCCTCGCTCTTGATATTCGCTATCATTTTCAGATGTCTCTGCTGTCTACTTTCACATCAAGGACACACACCTGAGTCTGGAAGAGACGAGTTTTTGTTTAGTATTATTTATCAGTTAAGTATGTGCATACCAATTAGATTATATAGATACTTTTGTATCTCACTCGTATTCGAGTATGAGTTGTTTTATGGTTTATGGTTGTGTCTTATATGCGATGCGAATATAATACGATGGCTAGTGGAAGTGACTTCTTGTGCTGTTCTAAGCATTGTACTGCTCTTTGGAGCTACTGATTTCATACCTTCGTGTTTTGCTGTACAAGTGTTCCCCATTTTTTCCTATCAAGAGCCAATTTTTCCCAGTCGTTGTTCTTAGCATTAGAAAAGAGAAGATATATATGCATTAATGACTACATCATTTTTTCCGTTAGAGGTACTGTGAAAAAAACAGGATATCTTCTTTTGTAACGTTTTTTGGCTGTTATTAGTTTGACGTGTGGATCATCATGGTAATAGCGTATTTTTAAATAGTTTTTAGTTTAGCAGTCGTTTTAAAAATATAATTACTGATTTTTATTGATTTAATTAAGATAAGAATAACGTAATCAGTGAAAATAATTCATTTAAGGGTATTGTAAATTAACTAGTATGAGGGGCCTAGGGAGCTTATTACTTGATAGATCCTTCTTCTATTTCTTATTCGACCACGAGTATGATGTTATCTTCTAATTCATAGGGAAATTAGCGGATAAGTTAGCAATGCAGTTGTAGAGCACATAAGCTGCAGCGCAACCTACCTTACGTGATGCTGTCAAACGTAACAAAGGCTGTTAGTTGCGAAGCAAATCAAAACGATCGGCCCACTCATATTAGTGCGATTGTTCGTTTGAATACACGTATTTATGTAAGCATATAAGTACACGCAAACTACACTTCGAATTGATGGTAATCGCTTGTTATCGCGCTACAAATGAGCCCGAGTGAGCGCTATTATATATTAAATAGTGGGCATTATACACGCGTGTGTGTGTGTGTGTGTGTGTGTGTGTTGTTATGTATTGAAACGTTAAATTTGGTTTATTTGTAAGGATGCCACCACCTCCGTAAATGTGATTTTTTTTTTGATTTAGTTTAAATTATTATGAAAACAGAGAAACGAATTGCTCTTTTTAGTGGATTATGTTATAGTACATATCTTTCTATGTCGGTGAATCGCTAAAAAATAATGCAACGTAAAATTAATTATACGAACTATATAACATTATATAAAAATGAATAATGGGTATCATTAATTGTTATTCGGGTGTTCCAGCATCCGTATAATTAGGTAATGATTTCGCTGATGATCGAAACATGCATTTTCGGCAGTGGGATAGGTGAAATTAGAAAATTAGCAATTTGAAAAAATTAAGATGAATCGAATTATACGAGGGTCAACCGGAAAGTAAAGTTCCCACCCCTACCATTTGCGTAATAATGAGCACAGATTAATTTTTAAAACGCCATTTTATTCCTTAGAATGTCATTTTTTTCGGTATAATTACCTTGCAAAGTGTATAGCCGGGTTTATATAGGAAATTTTCCCCCACGGGTTTTTCGATTTGCTCTTGGGAAATCGTTATGACATCAAATAAAAATAATTCTGTCAAATTTTCCGCTATTTATCTCAAACGGTTTTCGAGTATTTCGAAAAAAAACTTCCCGATTTTTTATTTTTATTTTCGAATTTTAATAGTAAAATTCAAAATAAATGAATAGCGATTTTTTTTTCCTAATTCTTAGTAGCAAAAGACATAAAAGAAGTACTATTACTATGAATCTCAGGTGGAAAGCCGATTTTTAAGAACAGAAATAAAATTAAAATAAATTTTTTGACCGCGTTTTTGAAAAGTGTCTACTGCCAAATTTTATCAGAAAATGTAATTTTTACTCCTTTACAATCAGGAATTTTTTCATTTTTTTTTTTTAAGCGGTGGAACATAATGAAAGAAAAATAAAAACTACCCCCCCCCCCCCCCAAAAAAAAATATCGTGTTTAAACACAGAAAAACTTTTTTGCTGGTAGAGAAATATATAGAAAACAATTTTTCAACTGAAAAGATACATTTTACTCATAATAATATTTAGAAAATTAAGAAATTCATGTTTAAATTTTTTTTTCATACAAAAATTCATTGGAGTAAAAAAGATATAATTTTTCTGTGCTATTAGCCATAATAATTTTACACTGTTAATGAATAAAAATGAAAATTTTTATTCGATAAGTTATATTATTTATATTTTTAACAAAAGGTATCATTAATTATTTATAATGAAATGATTTTGCATTAGATATATAATATAAAAAACTATTTTAAGTAACATCAGTTAGTCTTCGTTACTGTCTTCATTCACTACAGCATTAACTTTTTCGTTTATAAACAGCCGACTAAATATTTCGGTAGATCTAATTATTTCAGCCAAATATCAAGCGTAAGGCCCGTTGCCCATTGCGCAGCGAGGAATGTGAAATGTGAAATGTGCAATGCTTTTAATCTGAAAATCGATTACTGTACATTTAAATGTAACATTGCCCATTGCGACGAGAAATAATCGAAATGGTCGAAAGAGGTGAACGGGGAAAAATAATTCCCCTCGCTCGGATCGCTAAGCGAGTGTTTCAAAAGACATGATCATATTAGCTGGCGATCTAAATGCCAAGAGTAGAATATGGGGCTGTTTTAATAACAATCTAGCGGGCAATATTTTATCCAATATGGCCTCTGGAAATAACTTTCATATTTTGGCTCCTCGTGAACCCACTTACTTTCCTGCTTCAAATCAACTTCGTTGCAGCATTTTAGACCTAATTATAGCAAAAAATATTAGGGTGAATGTACCCGTAACATTCGAGCATCTTACTTCGGACCATAAACCTATTTTTACCGTTATTAATAATACTAAGCCGGCGCTAAATAATCCCACGTACCTGGATTTTAATAATGTAGACTGGGCTAGTTTTAAAAAATATTTGTCAGATAACATTAATCTTAATCTACCAATCAAAGATAAGGCTGATATTGATAGGAGGCTAAATTACTTTACTAAGTTAATTACGGATAGTATTAGCCTATATGTGCCAAAAAAGACGTGTCAGTTTTTTCCACAAGTTACTATTCCTTATTTTTTGCAGATTATAATTAAATTTAAAAACTTCGTAGAATATATACAAAATATCGATTTCACTCGTATACTAGTTATTTGAAGCCGGTCATTAAATTCTTTAACAAAATAATAAAATTTTTTCTCAACAAAATAAGAAATGATAAATTTCAGAAATCTCTTGCTAATGCAAATGCACAGGACAAAAGCTTATGGAAAGTGTGCTCGAAGTACAATAAGAGCTATAGTGTAATTCCGCCGATTCTTGATCAAAACCTCAACGTATATGTGTATAAGGACCAGGCCAAGGCAGAGTTGTTAGCCGAGAATTTTGTTAACATACATAAAGCGAGCTCTCGGCCCACATCCACGTACCACAATAGGTTAGTTACCAATACGGTTAAAAGGTTATTAACACGGTCTGCTTCCGACAACTTCGCACGCTTTCAACTTCCCCTTTCGGGGTTTTATCCCGCTACGCCGACGGAAGTATCAAGTTACCTAAAAAAATCAAGAAATAAAATGTCTTCTGGTGACGACAACATCCCTGCAAAAATCTTAAATAAAATCCCACGGAAAGGTGTACTTGAGCTAACACATATAATCAATGCCGCGATGTGGTACGGCTATTTTCCAACCGCTTGGAAGACAGCTAAAATAATTGCACTACCTAAACCGGGCAAAGACTCTTCGCAACTGAATAATATACGACCTGTTAGTTTGCTCAGTAACTTAAGCAAAATCGCGGAAAAAGTTATACTGCAGAGACTTCGTAAATTTGCTGACAATAACAACATTATTCCAGCGGAGCAATTTGGTTTCAGACCGAGGCATTCTACCACACATCAGATTGCCAGGATAGCGGACCATGTCTTGCATAACTTTAATTTGAATAAACACACGGGGTTAATTTTATTTGATATTGCAAAAGCTTTTGATACAACTTGGCATGACGGTTTGCTTTTCAAAATGTTAAAGTTTAAATTTCCGAATTATTTAATTAGAGTTATTCAAAGCTATCTCCGCAATAGAACCTTTTATGTATCTGTACAGGACGCGAAGTCATTGCCCAGAACTGTCCTTGCGGGGGTACCGCAAGGTAGTGTTCTAGGCCCCTTTCTCTTTACAATTTATTTTTCCGATCTTCCGAAACTGCAGCATACCAATTTGGCTTTGTATGCTGATGACACTGCTTTATACTGCAGTTCATACAGAACATCTACTATTTATAATCGACTACAGCTGCACAGCTTGCGACTTTTAAAATTTTTGGAAAAATGGAAATGTGAAATAAACCCATCCAAAACAGAGGCGATACTTTTTACTCGCAGATACCCCACTCCACCAAGGCAAGTGTGTATTAAAGGGACTAGTATTAAGTGGGCAGAGTATGTTCGATACCTTGGGGTAATCCTAGATAGAAGATTAACTTTTAAAGAGCACGTGAGGCACGCGGAAGTGAAGACTAATAGAGTTATCGCAGTTTTGTATCCGATTATAAATCGTAGATCATACCTAAGTAATGCTAATAAACTAATTATCTATAAAAGCGTCATTAGACCTGTATTGACTTATTCAGCTCCAGTTTGGTGCTCAATTTCAGATTCTAATTTTAATCAACTGCAGTTGCTTCAAAATAGGTGTTGCCGGTGCATTTTAAAAGTCCCCCGCTGGACTAGAATTGATAGTTTGCATATCTCGCTACAGCTGCCCTACTTAAAAGAATTCGTAATCAGTTTGGCTAAAAAATTTTTCCAGCAGTGTCCCAATCATAGCAATGTACTTATCAGAAATATTGGAGATTATAATTCTGAGCAACTAGCCCAAATGTATGTTAGATATAAGCATCGCCGGATTAAGCATAATTTAATCAACCCGTGAGTCCACGTAGTTAATTGGGCATGGTTTTATTTATAATATTGGCGGTATATTCATATAGCTAGGGTTTTTATTTTCTTTTGTTTTGTTTTCCCTTTGTAATTTTTATTATGATTTTTATTATATATTGTATTTATGAATATCTATGCATACTATATTATAGCATTATGACATTGCGGTTAAGTCTCGATGAGCCGGTACGCAATTTTCGTTATCACTTTTATGATTGTTTAATTTACTTTTGTCAAAATATATGGCTTTCTTTCTTTCTTTCTTTCAAAAGACATTTCGCCCATTTCAGTTGTTTGTTACATATACATACATATTTGTTGATATTGTTGTCTTTGATATTTCATTTCTTTGCTGTTTTGTATTTCATTATATATGTGTGTGTATATTACTTTTTTGTTTTTAATTTTTTGAAATATTTCTTCATTTATTAATTTAATTTAATTTATATATAATGGGGAAAAATTGATTGAAATGATTAGGAAGTATGAATTTTTGTATAATACAGAACATAACGATTTCAAAACTGTGAATATGAAAGACTGCATTTTTTTACAATTTTATGTTTTATGAAGTCATGAATTTCTTTGAACACTGATCTTTAGACAGCGGAAAATATTTTACGAATGCTTCCTCCGTTAATTCCAGAAATTAACCTGTGAAATTGTCCATAATCATTTCTAGCATGTAAATATTTTTGCATCCAAAATTTTTGATTTTTTTTTATAATTAATAAATTTTCAATTTCCTCTTCTGACTCTGCAGAAAAGTATAATTCTAATAATTGTTTTCTTCTTGTAACCGTTGCTACTATTAAGTAAAATTATGTAAACACTTAATTACACAAAATAGCATACCATTTTATTTTATACTTGAAAAAAAAAGTTGTTGCATATAAAATAAAAGCAAATCGTATACACTTCGTTAACCTAGAAACTTATGTTAAAATGAAAACAAAGAACTGAAGAAAATAGTAAACAAATATCGAATAAAAATTCGATAATTTCATCGCAAACCATTATTTTCCTCACTCAGCGAACTCGTTGCAATGAGCAGCCGAAAAAAACACATTTCACATTTCAAATTCCTCGCTGCAATGGGCAACGGGCCTAAGCAAGAGAAACTAAATGATAGCTGCAATGTGAGAGCAGCACCCTACAGTACGCCTACCGTTAGCACTATCACAACAATATCGACTAATTCTAGAAATCTTATTGGTATTTGGCTGATAATTAACGAAACAACGGTATGTTTTTGAGTTGATACGTCGAGACCTTACTTGTAGTTTAATGATATTCGGTGTTATTTTCACATACTGAAGTGTAATTGTTCCGTCTTCATTCATTATTTCAGCTAAGTATGACACAGTTGAAGATATTTGATATGATCCCGAAAAAAAAAAAATAAGCAGTATTTACAAATATAAAATTCATGTATAATATTTTCATAATATAATTTTTTATCTTCATAATAAAGAAATCATTAATTGCCGACTGATGGCGCTGTAATGGCTCGGTGAAAAATTTTCCGTTCGATTACCAACGCTGCAAACTTATACTCAAAATCGGGTTACATTCGTTTAAGCAGCAACCAGTATAGAGAAAAAATAGTTCTGAAAGTTTCAGTAGATGGCGCTAGCGAGTTAATCTAGCACTGACTTTAATGAATTTCTGAAGACCAACAGAAATCAAAATAAGATACCAAGATTTTAAAAAAATTTTAATGCTTTTAATTATTTGAAGCAGAGCATTTTTTAATTTTCTAAATATTTTTATGAGTAAAATGTATATTTTCAGTTGAAAAATTATTTTTTATATATTTCTCTAGTTTTGCTGTGTTTAAACACGATATTTTTTTTGGGGGGGGGGGTAGTTTTTATTTTTCTTTCATTATGTTCCACCGCTTAAAAAAAAAAAATGAAAAAATTCCTGATTGTAAAGGAGTAAAAATTACATTTTCTGATAAAATTTGGCAGTAGACACTTTTCAAAAACGCGGTCAAAAAATTTATTTTAATTTTATTTCTGTTCTTAAAAATCGGCTTTCCACCTGAGATTCATAGTAATAGTACTTCTTTTATGTCTTTTGCTACTAAGAATTAGGAAAAAAAAATCGCTATTCATTTATTTTGAATTTTACTATTAAAATTCGAAAATAAAAATAAAAAATCGGAAAGTTTTTTTTCGAAATACTCGAAAACCGTTTGAGATAAATAGCGGAAAATTTGACAGAATTATTTTTATTTGATGTCATAACGATTTCCCATGTGCAAATCGAAAAACCCGCGGGGGCAAATTTCCCATATAAACCCGGCTATACCCTTTAAACATTTATCACATCTGCTTCGCGATACTGTCCTGAAAGAAAGATCCGTCCAACTCGTCGAATATTTCCATAACCGTGGTTCTTGAGTGACTGGTTATTCGCGTGTTTTTCTCCGGCCAATTCTCGTTTCAAGTGAGGAAACAAAGCATAATCACTTGGCGCAAGGTTCGAGCTGTAGGCTGGGTGGGGTGAGATTAACCATCCAAATTTTTCAATGAGGTCCTTCGTGGCGTTCACGGTATGTGGCCTCGCGTTGTCATGAAGAAGCTGAATTCCTTTCAAAAGTTTACCCGGACGGCGTTTTTAAGAGCTTTTGTTCGATAGCTGTCACCATTAATGCTTTCCTCGCGTTCCATAAATTCATGCAAAAACAGATTGTACCGCACATTTCCGAGTCGAATAAATTTAGTATAGAGACATTAATTTCAAACATGTGTAGCGAACCTTCTAATAGCGATACAGTAACCAAATTAGTTTCGTTTTAAAAACAAAACAGGCAGCTGCAAAACGCGGTCGCGCCGACAACCGTATCCTCACCCTGAACTGAATAGTTGCTACGGGAACCTTACTTTCCGAGTGACCCTCGTAACAATACTTTTCCCGCAACTTTGAGATCGCGTTAATTTGATTAAATATCGTAACAACGTAAACTAGGGTAAGTCTTCTAGAAGTTACGGACGATTGCTGTTTACGATCTTTTTCGTAGTCATCACTTCTTTGGCTATGCCATTTTTTTTTACTTCCGTTATTGAGATTTAGCGGTGTTTACTTTTTTGTTATGATCTACGATCGCGCACTTCTCTTGGCTTCGATGCAAGATAAACCATCAAACCCTAGTCAGCGACCGATCCGCATATAACCACTCATTAATTTTTGGAGCAATTCAATAATGGCATTTTTTTTTATGAAAGTCGTAGCGTGCCTTACTGCAAACCGAAATGGAATCAGAATCAGTCATGCTCCCTTTGAGTTTAATCCCTAATAAAAAAAGAAAAAAGAAAAAAAAAAGTGTGTGATTTTGTTAACACATGTAAGCTACTAGCTCGGAGTAAAATATTTTCTAATAAAAAAAAATTGAATTTGTAATTCGAGAATACCGGTATATATAAAGCAAAATATTTCAGGTTCAAACGTTGTTTTTGTCCCTTTTTTGGGGGGCGTAATTAATGTTTTGATCAAAAAGGTTCTATTTGATTTAAAATTTAAACAATTAAATTAAATTTGGTTAAACAGTTGAAATTTAGATTATCCTAAAAGGAAAAAGAAAATTCCTCATCGTTTCGGATTAAAATGATTAAAGTAAACCTGTTTTCCTTTTTTAAAAAGTAGTAAATTAACATGTATCATTAGTAGTAAACTTGTTTTCATTAATTAATCGATATTAGTATCGCGCCGTATCAAATTGGATTACTTTAAATGACTTGTGTTAGTTTATTATTTTGTAAAAGCGAGGATGAACATTTTAATTTAATTTAAAGCTATTTCATTAATTTTTCATTTGCTCATTTCCTAAGCGGTTAAATAAGCGATTAGTATTGTTCACGGGTGTTGTTTATAATCCAGTTGAGTGGATATTTAGTTTTGTATTTTTAGAAAAATAGATAATTTTTCTAGTAGGGGAAGATAATAAAATAGACAATATGGAAGGATTCAAATTTCATTATTAATATTATTTGATAAATTCCTAGAAAGAAAGGAAAAAACATTAACGCGAACGAAGTGAATAGGGAAAGGTAATACGTTCATAAGGACATCCTGTTCGTAGGTAGTTCGTTGACTAATACTGTTTTGTTTTTTTTTTTAAATTTTCTGTGGAAAGGTAAGTGTAATAGCGCACATAATCTAAATTCTGAGGAAAAAAAGTACCAATTTACTCTGTAAATACTTCACTGCTTCTGATTATAGAAGATATTCTAACGTGTAAAATAGCGACAGTTTTTAGTGGATGTCAAGTGGCGGAAAAGCAAAATAACAATACTGTTTGAAAGCGAACAAATCAATGAATTAACGAATGAATATGAAGATAAAGTTTATGAATTCTATCGCTTTTTGTCTTTTCATATTAAAGTGAAATATTTACAATAATTCGTCCCATTAAGCATTTAATATTATAATCCAGTATATAAATATAGCAGAGGTACAAAATATGAAATTTTGTTGAAACTATAGTTTTAATTACTTTTCCCTGGTTTATTAAACAATCTGCAATCTCACTAATGAATTATCATTTGCAGCAAAGTTTACTAGAAAATATATATTTCGCCATTTAATAAACTATGCTATATTTTACTTAACTGTGCATCATACGCAAATCTTAAACAGCAGCAAAATAATTTACAATCAACATAAAAATTCAATTAAAAAAACCTATTTCAAAATTACCTTTGAAAGTTACTAAAATAACTGCAAAAAATGAATTTTTCATTTTTTTTTTTTTACTACCAATATTATTAAGTGGTAATAATATAAAAATAGAAGCGAAATCAAGTTTTTTTTTTAAATTGAAATACCGAAATTCGTATATTTTGTTTATTTGAATTAATATCTACATTTATTTAAAATAACAGTGTTATATGCAAAAATATATTTAGCATCCTTATTTTCGCAGGCTGGCTTTGCATCGTCCTACATTGGTCCTTATTGAGGGTCTTCTATAGCTCCCACGGAAGGCCTGCTCTGTTAGGTAACTTTTCTTGCGAACATATATCAGTGGTACTGATGTTCATTCGCCATCTGTAGAGTTTTTCTTCTGTCGGCGTTCTTTGTAATTTTCTTGTACATTTCAGATAACTTTTTCGAGATTTAAGTCTCCATTTAAAAGGCTTTCGGCCATATGTAGCGTGTGTATTTTCATCCATCCGCCTACTCCTTTCCCTGTTTAATGAAATTTCTCGTCGTATGTTTTCCAAAATACTTCTAGTTAACTAATATATTTTATTTGTTTGTAACGCTTTAGACATCCTGTTACCATCCTACATATGTCATGATTCATTTTCAATGCGATAAATAATAATGCCGATAGACAGGTACAAGAAACTTGCTTGCTAACCATCGGCAATACTTCAGTTGTAACTAAAAAATAAACATGTCGGTTCGCCAGAAAAATTTCTGTTCTCAACAAACAACTTTTTTTAAAAAACTTTTACAAAACTTCTTAAATTCTCACTTCATAGGAAAACATTTCATACAAACACTATTTGTTTTAAAATGCAGAAATTTTATTATAAAATCGGTAGATTTAATTTCTATAAAAATTTTACATGAAGATTAGTTACAGGTCTCTTGTATAGATAAGGTATGTTTTATAATGCATAATCTGCAGATTTTAGAATCCAACCAAATATAATTCTTGTAATTTGAATATTCATTTTTATTTATTTATTTTTTATATATATATATATATTACACACGTGGTAACCCTGATCGGGCGCAATTATACTTCTTGGGGATTTTGTGTACTCTTTTGAAGACCTCGGTTCAGGTAAACAGAAAGGTATATTTAATGTATGCTTTTTTTAGATGAAATAAGTTAGTTCTTTGTGTCAATTGTCAAGAAAACAGAAGTTGAAAAAGAGGAAAGCCCAGATTACTATTTAAAGAAAAAAATTAATTCTCGTGTCTTGTTTTTGATGCAGTATTATTTTTTTCAACTTCAGACGTTATTAAATTATAATGTTTTATTAACTGGAATTACACCCCCGGTGGGAAATACACAATTTTAAAAATAGCTCGCTATAAATTTTACTTTTTAGTAAAAATCATTCTCGTAAAAAAACAATTTTACCTAATAAATGTTTGAAAAAAATTAACCGAGAACTAAAACGGATTTTCAAATATTTCTCTGCCAATACTTTTGGTACGTTTTAATTTTCACCTACGCGCAGTAATTAAGCAATTTATTCCCTTCAATATACTTCCACACAGACAACGGGAATCGATGTCTGCACATTTAAAATTCGATATCTCCACTCCCATGCGCCTTACTTCATTGGTAACAACTACATTATAAGATCATTAACGAACAACAACAGCTTACGCGTTCTGATAATTTTTATAATCCATTCGTATTTTATCTGCAGAATACATTTTCGGAAATATTAAAACGTCTGTAAAATATAGCGTCGTGTCCTATATAAATATAAATGATTATTCTAGTAACGTTTTCAGCAGTACATCTTCAGCTGGACAGTAAAAAAAAATAAACATAATAGTAAATATACAAATATATTGCACGTGTATTGTATTCTGAGGGAGATCTAAATTGCCTGTTTTCAATTACAAAAGAAATCAAAGAATTATTGGAGATAAAATTGAATATTTAAAAAATTTTACTTTGATATTAATTTTATGAAGGTGAATATTTTTTTCCCATCTTGGAAAATGTAAAATTCTGGTAATAAAAATTTACCTTTTACAATAAAATTTTAATTATTCAAAAACATTTGATTTAGTTTAAAAAAAAACATTTCCAAGAATATTTTACTGCAATTAATTAAAAAGGTTTTCATGATATTAATATTTCATGTACAGAAATAATAACCTTGTATATTTCTTGAAAAGAATAATTAATTGAAGTTTCCAAAAATAGAGTATTTAATGAAGCATAATGTAAATTGTTTAAAATAACTTCATCAAAATAATAAAAATCCTGATTCCACTTGTTAAAATTTATTTAGATTAAAAACTATTCTCAACTTTCACATATTTTGAAAATAAATACGAAAATGGGAGCAAAACCTTTTATTATCAAGAGGAACGAACATAACTTTTAAATGAAAATGTTTCTTTCAGATGTATATATAATTTAATTTCAGTTTTTTCCGTTTCTTTGAAATCTGACATAGTGGGAAATTATGGCCTAAATCGACTAATATTATCCATAAATTTTTGTCGAAATAGCCTAATTAATAAATTTATAATTAGCATTTCGATTCTTTATAACAGGAAATCAATTTTTGAGCAATATATGAACAAAAGAAGTATCGAAAATCGCTGATTTAAAAATAACTAATTCATTATTTTGTAAGCAAATGAATTACTTGATTCAAAGATTATTTTAAGCCTAAAATATGACATTAATTAGGGGGGGGGGGAAATTAAGAAAACTCACTAACCCTAACTAAATTTATTTCGAAATATGACGAGAGGAAACGTCAGACTCTTCGGAATATATTAATCGTAGGACTCATTTACTCGTAACGGCAAGTGCGACAACTGTGGTTAAATTTGATTTTCAACTGAATACCGAATAAAGAGAAATTTAATGTCATGTATATATAAAAACTTCCATTAGCTGGTTTTACTCGGACTCGAGAACTTTACTTTCCATAATCCGGAATACTGTTAAAAAATTAGTAAACTATTCACAATAGGAAAATTTGTTGAATAACTTCAATTTATAGTCAGCAGTTTTTAGCACTGGCGCTTTCAATCTACACAGTTTTGCGCATACGCAATTCCACGAAACAGTAGAAAGATTATAAGGAAAAGTAATTTTAATTTCGTTATTTAATTTGACGAATTCGTGCTATTCAACGGAAACGCTTTTTTTCCAAAAATGGTTACATAATTCTAAAAATATTTCACTACAGAAATATCCTGTATACGTGTAATTTACCACGGCTATCACGCGTTTATAAAGAAATTCCAATATATGTTGTTTTTTTTTTGTTAGGATTTCGCCGAAGTAAATTTATTCGGAATATTAAAGTTTATTTAGGTTCATAATGTACTAAGCCTAAATGAGAGTAGGGTCAGTTCATTCTCTCCGCCATCTTTACTTTCCCATATTTTTCTAGGACCAAATTATTTTAGATTAAGTATATGCCTGGGAGCGAACTAGAATCTGGAACGAGACAAGTCTTGAACTCGGTACCTCTGATTTGCTAGCCAACCATCTGAACTACTAGCCTATCAAGCTATTTAATTATAAAGTTTTTAAAGAAAGAGAAAAAAAATGTATATATATATATATACAGTGTCCGGTGGCAGATTTAGGATTTGTAAATGAAATAATTAGATATTGCATGTGGAAAATAATTATGTATTGTTAATCAAATTAAACTTTAAATATGCGGAATTTATTTTTTAAAGATAACACCGTTTAGACGTTATCCGTCGCGATGTACACACTCACGCAATCTCTCGACATTATTCAGAGCGAAAAGTTGCAATAATGACTGCGGAATATCGTTTATTGCTTCCACGATATTTTCTTTTAATTCCGATATACCTGTTGGGTTACTATTGTACACTTTTGCCTTAAGATACCTCCAGAGAAAAAAGTCCATAGGGATGAGATCCGGTGATCTGGGTGGCCACAAGATGCCCCCATATCAACTAATCAATATTTTTGAGGGAATTGTTCACAGAGGAGGCTGATCTTATTGGAATCATATGTGCGAACTGTAGGATGAATGTTCTTGAAGTCGTGGTATGAGGTATTCCTTTATCATACGACGATAAGAATCACTATCGATAGTCACAGCTGCTCCATCAGAATTTTCAAAAGACAGAACAGCCCAAACGTTTACTTTCGGATTATGCAGCACTTGTTGGTGCTTTAAACGTGGGTTTTGTTCTTTTGGTGCTCAGTATTGGTAGTTTTGTCTATTGACGAATCCATTTTAATGGAAATGTGTTTCAGCACGGAACCAAATCGAATTAACAGTTCAGAATCGGCTTAACATGTTTTCACAGAACTCCTTTCACACTATGCAGTCGTTTGGTTTAAGAGCCTGCACTAATTGAATCTTGAGAAGGCGAAGTTGGATATCCGCGCTTAAAATTCGAGTAATGTTTTCGGCAGAGCCAAAACTGACTCTCTTGTGCACGAACTGGCTCGCGGATTTTCTTATACGCTGCTTTCGACGTGTTTGGTGTTTTCTTCAGTCCTTCATGTTTGACTGGGGCCTGGCCGTGGGTTATTTACGGGTGAACCTATAGTACGGAACTTCTGTACCTAAGTTCTAATTAAATTTTCACTAGATGCATTACTTAAACGATGAATATTAAAACGTGTACAAAATCGTCGGTGGGTAACACGCACAAATCGTTGTCTTTAAAGTACGTTTCTAACGCAAGCGCGCGATTCTCATCGGTCCACTGCAACATTGTTACCAAGCAATCCACACGAATGTCGCATCCAATAACACCCTTCTCCCATTCACCCGCACAGCAGCAGTTTTACAGCTATTTGAATTTCAACTTTTAAATCTGGACACCCTGTGTATATATACACCCTGTCAAGAAAGTATCGGGAATTGTTAAATAAAACGAACAATTTTTAATTTTCATCCAAATTTATTTTGTCACCTTCAAAATAACATCCATTCGAAGCGATGCACATATGCCAACGCTTTTTCCACTCGGCAAAGCACTTCTGATAGGCGGTTTCCGGGATGGCCTTTAGCTCTCGCGTCGCATTCGTCTTGATGTCATCAATCGATTCGAAGCGCATTCCCCGTAGCGGAAATTTGAGTTTTGAGAATAGGAAGAAGTCGCAGGGTGCTAAATCTGGTGAATATGGCGGTTGTTCGATGATATTTACCGAGTGTTTGGCCAAAAACTCATTCACAATTATGGCTTTGTGAGACGGCGCATTATCGTGATGGAGAATCCAAGAATTGTCGACCCACAAATCGTTACGTTTACGACGGATAGCCTCTCTCAAACGTCTCAAAACACTTAAGTAAAACTCTTTGGTGACTGTCTGTCCGGCTGGCACATATTCATAGTGTACCACGCCTCGAATATCGAAGAAAACAATCAACATGATCTTCACTTTCGATCGGCTTTGGCGAGGTTTTTTCGGCTTTGGCGCGCCAATTGGCCGCCATTCGGACGATTGCTGGTTCGTAAGCGTGTCGTACTCGTACACCCATGTCTCGTCACCAGTAATTATCTTTTCCAAGAAGGTAGGATCCAAATTGGCTCGATCCAGCATGTCTGCAGCTACCTGTTCTCGGTACTTTTTTTGAAAGAAATTCAGGTCTTTCGGAACAAGCCGAGCCGCAACGCGTTGCATACCCAATTTTTCGTGCACAATCGTACGTACGCTCTCGTGTGACATGCCCAATCCATGAGCCATCTCTCTCAAGCTCACATGACAATTTTCAGCAACGATTTCCTTGATTTTATCGACGTTATCATCGGTCACACTCGTTGAAGGCCGTCCAGAGCGAGGCATGTTTTCGACCGTCTCCCGACCATCCTTGAACGCTCTGTACCACTCGTAAACCCGCGTTTTTGATAAAGCAGATTCACCAAAAGCCTTCTGTAACATTTTCAGTGTATCGGCACAAGAAATTTCGTTCGAAACACAGAATTTAACACAAGTACGTTGTTCAATATTTTCACTCATTGTAAAACTTCGACAAAACCTTCAAGGTCGACTGATTTTAACAGCTGCTGTAAACACACTGGTTGACAGATCGCGCTAAAAATAGGCATCATAATACAAAACAGTTGTACCAACCTGGAAAAAAAAAATTATCTGCCTAGCTATTACCCGGGAGATTTAAATTGACAATTCCCGATACTTTCTTGACAGGGTGTATATCTATCTATCGAATCGTTTCACCCCATGTAGGGGTATCGTGACCATGATCTGTCACTCGGTTGATCAGACTGCGCCAATAATTCCGATCCCTTGCGATGCGCAAGCATAACATAATCGATCAAGTAATAAATGTTCGACCGAACAAGTGCGTAGTTCTCAAAGTCGTGTTGTTATCGTGTTTATTGTAATATTTACAAAAATAAATTGCCTACTTACAGCAGCGCCATGGATTAGGTAATTCTGTTCGCATGGAGCGCGGTTCAATTCCATTTCACATATACAGGTTTATGAAGTTTTTCTATAATTATATATCGTAGAAACAACGAAATTTACTTTTCGGTACGTGCCATGATACAAGACAATGAAATGAATGTTTGTCGCCCTAAATTTTCCCTATGCAATGCAGTTTATAAAAAAATCACCTTTATTTATAATTATTTTAAAAACAATGATAAATGATTATACAGCATTAAAGGAGGAAATTTAATGTTTTGTTTTTCGCATTAATCCTTCTAATTGTGGTTATTTTACATTTAGATATCGTGTAACTGTTAGCTGGGGTTCAAAAAAAAAAGAAGCGAAGATCGAAGAAAAAGAAATGCCTAACCAATTAGGGGACGAATAATTTTTAACGTTTCTAATTTCAATTTGTTTATCAAATTGAGCCTTTTAATTTTAAACCGCTATCGATATTAATCAAATCTTATAAGTTAAATTTGGATCACTTCCTAATAAGACGGAAGGTTACTTTTTTTTTTAGATCGATTCATCTGTCGTAATAATACAAAGAAATACGTAATTCCGTTTTTCATTTTTCAATAAATTTTCATTATTTTTGTATAACGATAGTAGTTTCCACCATAGATAGCACTCGATAAAAGCGAGCCTGCACTAGTGACCAGTAGGGCCAGAAGGATCCGTATCACATAGCGGAGTAGATGATGTAACTCTGACTGCAGTTTTACAAACGTATCCACACCTCCGATCCAACCAATACAACCCGAATCAATGTTACAAAAGATCCAGGTTTACATGGTTCCACTATAGAAGCTAAAATATAGACCCTGAACAGACCGCCTCTCCTCTTCTGCGTTTCATACGGAATGAATATCTGAGCAGAAATGTGCCAGATCAACTAGAAAAGTAAAAAATGATAACATCGTAATTAGAAAGAAACGTTCGCTATCGTTTTTTCTGTAGCTCCAACTCTCTGTATGTTTATACTGCTACATTAGCTATTTTTCAATTTCCTTTTCTCTTTCTGACACTCATAATCTAACTTAACATTAGAGTGCCAGCGTCGGTGTAATGTGCGCATAAATGCTGGATCCATTTGGGTCCAATGGATATGTGTATATGGGATGCAATTCTTGAATCTGCGATTCACATTCGAATCTGTATACAAAGAAATAACGGACTTACTCATCACTAAACTGTACCGGTCGCTCACTATAGCTAGTGTAATATTTCAAAAAAATAAATAAATGGAACATTTTTAATATTATTAAAAAGGTAGAAAATAAAATTGATATTGTTTAAAGCGTTTTTATCTAATATTTACAATATTCACTTATACAGAAAACAACGGTCAATTTTTAAAGCCAAACAAATATATTAAAAAAAAATTGTCTTGCAATTATATTAAAAAGTAAAAAAAAAATTGTCTTGTAATTATATTAAAAAGTAAAAAAAAATTGTCTTGTAATTTAAATTAAAAAGTAAAAAAAAAATCCCCCCCAGAAAACAGTTTAAAAATGAGCCGGTAAATCTATCTATACATATATATATATATATATATATATAAATCAAATGGTGTATGTTTGTGAACGCAAGACTCAAAAAGTTGTGGATGGATTGACTTTTTTTACACAACGTTCTATATCTATATAAGATGGTTTGTATATTTTTTTTATCCCTAAGTTTCCCTGGGAACGGGATATTCTAAGCGTTTTTAAGTGGCGCGATCTATGATTTGTTTTTGGCATTAAAGCGAGGAATTTCAGAAAAACGTATTGCGGCAGTATATGCGGGAAACTATGTAATTGCATAAATGTGTGTAAATCAAATACGCGGCGACAATCTACAATCAGAGATGAGGTGAGTGACGGAGAACATATATGGATGAGAGGGGAAGAAAGTGTGCAACAACAGATTCGTTGAAAGTAACAGATCATCATCGTCGAGCTGCTAGAAAGAAAAAAAAATATGTTTTTCATGATACTGTTCGTGATTTCACTGGAAAGAGTGCTGGAGAATGTCGAACCGTATGACATTTGAAATTGTTATCTGCACTGTGCATATTGCAGTCAAAACGTGTAATAATAATAATAATAAAGATTATTTGGTTTCATTTGATTGCATTCCACAGCATAGCCATAGCAATACAAAGTATGGTATTAAACTGAATGGTGTTTTTTCAGTGAAATACTTTTATTTACTTCCCCAATTATTCATATCAATCTGAGCCACAGCGAAGCATGGCCGGGTTTAGCTAGTTGTAATATAAAAATGTAGGACTCTAAACTATTCAGTATATAAAATCAAAGCTATATGACCTTTTATATTATAGATTAGCAACCTTTTTAAAATCATCATCAGAGAAAAATTCCTATTTTTTTGGAACATAAAAAGATACATTTTTGTTAAAAGTATTTATTTAGTTTAGTTATAGTTTATTATTAAAAACTGAGAGTTGTTTTCCGTAAGTAAATGAATATTGTAAATGTTTTGTTAATTTTTAAACATTTTTAATCATGGTGGTCACTCGAATAGAATTTTTAAATTCTCGGTTTTCCTGGACCAAATGTTTCCGATTTTCTGATTACTAAAATTGTACAAAAGGAAAATGGATTTTTTTGTTACTATTGATATTTGACCGCCACAGCACACTTTATATGAATAAAACCGACCTTCGTAATTTATTTTGAGTAAAGTACATTAAAAAATGGATTCATTTTTCACTTAAAATGATTTTTTTTTATTAAAAATATTGTTTTTGGCTATTATTACTTTTTTTCCCGGTTTTACGATAAAATTCCCAGTTTATTCCCGGTTGGGTGGCCACCTTGCTTATTATTATTATTATTTGTAGTAGGAGTGTTCTTTCGAAATAAAGTTATATATTCATTTAATAAAATTAAACGTTTAAACCATGAAAATACGGGAAAAAACGGTACTGGAATATTTTTCTTTTTAATTACAACGATCGAAACTGAAGAAGCGTAAAAACGATCAATGATAACCGTAAAAATGTACAACACACACGAAGTTGTTAAAAAATTTTGATCTACCTAAGAGGTAAGGAAATAAATTGTTCTGTTACTACGCAGTGGCTTGCTTTTTAATTTTTTTTAAAATATATATTAAGTAAACGATTAAAGTTAAAAATGAAATGCAATTTATAGTTACCAATTTTGTTTTTCTATATGTTTAAACCTCACACGTTGAAGACTAAACATTTCTGCAAGACTCTTTTTGAAACGAAACTAATTTAAAAAAGAATACACGAATAAAAGGTTAAATATAATAATTTGGTAACTATTTTGACGCTATTGTCTATAAATTTACGAAACTACATTGTACGTACCGATTAAAAATTTACATATTCAAAATAAAGCACCCCGTGCGGCTAATATTTTTTATTATAACATTAAAAAAAAAAATAAATAAATAAATTATATAGTAACTGAAAAATTTAACTAATTACAAGGCTCGACACACACATACACGCACATATATGAATATCGTAGTATTTCATTACGATAAAAGACTACAGTTTAAACAGGTGGTTACTTTAAAAAAATTAGCGCTGATAATTTACGAATACGAACGATGATAACTAAGTAAATAAATAATAAGAAAGAAAAAGTTAATACGTCAAAAGAAAGCGATTTACGGATTATGTCGGGAATAAAATGAAACATGTTCAACACTTTATAGTTTTTAAATTTTTTCTTGTTCGAATAATTTCAGTAGTTTGGACAGTCGGTATTTCTATAAATATGTGACAACTAAACAACAAATACTTATACTTACGATTAAAAATTATCTACTGAAAATAATTTATCGTACACATTTTCAAAATAAAACAGAATAAAACGTATCTATTATTAATATTTACACATAAAACACACTTTTTAAGTACTAAATTCGCGAATAAAATATTCTATACACGACAATAAATAACAAAACGGTTCGACAGCCATTTTTATCGAGATTTTAAATTAAAATAATGGAATGGATTACAATAAGCAATCGTCTATAAAATTATTCACCGTACATAGCGCGATAATATTATTTAATACAGCCGATGTTAAATATGTATCCTAGAATATCATGCGCATATTGTTCGTGTATAGACGAAAAAAAGAAATACTGCAAAACAGTGAGATTAAAATTTATACGAAATCGAATTAAAACGATTCCCGAAATAATTTAATAATACATTTCAATAATATACGCGAGCGGGTAAGAACTATTTTAAACAAATTTACGCGTGTTTAATTTGTTAGGAATGATAAAATTACGAATAGTGCATGATAAATTGAACGAGTAATTTCGTTAAACGAAATAATTTCACCTTTTAAAATTCAAATCGGAATGTTAAATGAACAAGTATGTATAATGGCGCATTTTAATGAAGATGTATACAATTTGAAAAAAACAGTTAAACAGTCTATATGTACTTCAATAACTGTAATACGAATATTTCTTTAAAATTAGAAAATTGCTCCTCATTAAACTTGAAGTTTCGGTGCTGATACGCACTAAATTAAGTGAGGTGTTCACGTTTTTTTTTTTTTTTTTTTTTTTTTGGGTTTGTAATTAATTTTGCCTTATTGGTAATCGTAAAAATACTCGATATATTCCAATAGTGATATAATTTGCAGAAAAAAATGAACCGATCACAGTACTATTTTTCATTCATGCTTGTTGAGTATTGCGTAATTATATATTTTAAATTAAAACATTTTTATAATGGACAGTTGTGTAATACCTGTAAAAGTTTGTAAACTTACTTTAAAACGACATATAATAAATAATTGATTTAAAAAATTCCTAGAAATGCTTCAGTGAAAGCGGAAGATATATCTTTTAACAGAATTTTAATATAAAATACCATCATGTATTTAATTATATTCAAATTATTCAAATTCGTATGTATTATGTGTATTTTACCAACAATATATACAATCCTTAGCCATTTTCTATATAATAAAAACTGGTTTTAGATAATACATGAAAAAATCTATATTTTTTCTTTGACCACACACATTATTTAGTTAAACTATTTGAAAGTTATAAAATCAGTTATTCGGCTGCAAATTAGTTTAAAATATTACCTAAAATAATTAAACAATGCAAGGAAATTTATTTATTTGTATACAATATTTAGTATGTTGCTTATTACTTACAAGGTCGGATGCATTAGGCAAAATTATAAATTTTATATTTTTTTAATAACATATGTAATTAAAGAAAAAATTTATTCATTATAAAGTTCCTAAGCATTATATGAAATGTCTGGATTCCACATATTAGCAATATATATATATAACTTAAAATATTCATTTATAAATGTAAGCCGTTTAATTTTACTTGTACATTATGTTATCAATATGAATTAAATAATCTGTTATGAAATACAAATTTTATAAATATTCTCTTTTCCTTCTTACATATCTTTAAAAATAATTAAACCTAAAGAGTAACATAAAAAAGATCAATTCTTTTTAGTATTCTTATAATTTTATATCGGTTCTGGATTGAGAATATATTAATCATATAAATCATCGAAAAAACACTTGCATAAACGCGATTAAAAATGTCTTGTGCAAATTAAGGGCATTAGTCCATACACACACATATATATATATATATGTGTGTGGGTGTGCGTGTGTTATGGGGGTACACATATGGAAATACTAAAATTATTTGTTCGAACCATTGGATTATCTAACAAAAATGACCTTTCACCGAGAAAGACCGTTTTTGGGGTAAACAGTTAACAAATTGTTATTAATTTACCATTTTATAAAATGGATGTTTGTTCATTAAACTAAAATAGTCGTAATGAAATTTATGAAGGGATAGCTATGATTTTTTAGCGACGACTTTTGTTACCAATGATAAGTATCAGAATATATTAGGGGCAGATGATGTAATACACAGCTCATGAAATAAGCAAAAAAAGTGAACATACTATATAATAGCGTTGTACAATTGGTGAAATGTGTAGAATTTCGAACAATTCCATGAAATGTGCACAATCGTTTTTGCGTATTTTATGAAATTGCAGTACTATACCGACATTTGTTGAGTAAAAAAAAAATTTGAATTTAGAAATCTTTCTAACTTAAAAATATTTTCATGACGTGTGTTTCGTGGCTTTTGTTCATTTCATATAACATAATTTCGTTCACTTATTCGCTTATTAATTATCTACTATTAATCCTGTGTTTGTGTTTCAGGTAATAAAAAATTAATTTGAAGCAATTTTACATTTGTATTTCTTTAATTATGTGAACCATACATAAAAACGAGTTACATGCACTCTACGATTTCATTATGTGTGCGTAGCGTAGTAAATACACCACAAAACAAAATAGACTATAAATACCAATTTAGAAAGGAAAATTTATAGTTTTGAAGACAATTGAGCTGACTGAAGTAAAACTTGAATTAAATGCCAAGTAAAACAAACGGAGTTAAATAGCACGTACAAAGTTGGCTTCAATATTTTTACTTTTTCAAATAGTCCATTATCAAGAGTTGAGATGGGCATTGAAAGTCGTTTCAAAAGACCCATTTATACCTGTAACTAAATTACAGCTCGCAATTTTTCTGTGCAATATAATCACAATACACACTTTGTCCAACAGTTTTATCGACTTTTAGCGTTTACTCATCAATTTTCCTAATTATCCGGTGGTTTGTTGCGATTAAACATGACATGTACGTACACACATTGATTCGGTTATTATTGCATGTCTGACCACAAATTTTTTTTCGAAGAAGGGGGGATTGGCTTCTTTTCGATTACTAACTACTGATTTTATACATCGGTAAAAAAAGTTCAATATAATGTTATTTAATAGTTACCGAACATTTCCTACGTTACACATGTGTTTATTCTTTATAATCGAATCTGTAATTGAGCGGTTAAATCGAAATTATGTATAAAAGTCAATACAAATGCGCCGATGAAGTCGTTTCGTACATGTACGTTAAATTAAATAATTTTGAAATAAAAATAACTTTCTTATTTCGATTTAAAGTTAAATCACTTCTACATAGTTTGTTTTAAGATTGCAGCCCGCTTTACTTCTAATCTTTCCATTTCTCAGTTCCATTTTTTTTTCCGCTATATTAAAAACATGGTAATTTATAATTTTGCTTAATTATTTTCTGTTTCATTTTGAAAATTAATTTGTTTATAAAACGACCGTGTAAGATTCGAATATTAATTTAAATAATTTTACCACAACCGACACATCTTCTAATGTCGCAGTTACTCAATAATACACAATTTCGTAAATCAAAATTACCATATAATATTACATAGTTTTTAGCACAACCCGTTTAATTTTATACAGGCGTAAAGGAATGTAAAAAAGAAAAAAAAAAGCCTGTAGCAAATTATTCGTTTTACCTTTTCTGATTAATAGCTTTTTCTTTATCGACGGAAAAAAATGTCTCCTTAAAACTGAAAACAATAGACACTCGGAACATACTGTTTCGGTTTTATGTACGTTCAATGTTGTGTAGGTCGATTATTAAAAATTTCTAATATACATACATAAGTTTACTCTAAAAAATCCGTACAATATACTCGTACATATATGTATATGATATATACTGTATACTTGAGCAATACAAAAGAAAATACGCGTTATGTACGTTTTCGGTATGCCTATCGTAAAAAATTTACTATAAATCAGTAATAAACGCTACGATATTTTATAACGCGTTCGCTTTATTTCGAATAAGCCGTTAAATTAAAGATATTTTCACAACCGTTAATAATTGTTCGCAAACTACTAAAACGTTACTTATAATAATTAAAATTAGGTACTTACGCGCGAGCAAGAGAAGAGATTTGGAACAAAAACGTACATGTTCTATTGCGACTGTTTCCTTTTTTTTTTTCAAATAAAAAATATTACCAACAGAAATAAGAACAATTTAAAAATACACACGGCGTTCAGCAATTTGTCGTCGCTGCTACTGGTAAAGAAAAACAAAAATTAAAATAATGTACATAATAAATATTATCAATTTTCTAAACAATTAACTCTGTTACGGTATGAACATTTCTTAAAAATAAGAAAAATTTTAAAACAATTCAACTTTAACAAGATATAGGAAAGATATGAGAAGAATAATAGAAAATAAAACTAAAGAACAACAACGTTTTACAAGTATTGCTACATTATTACCATTACGCTATGAAAAGAGTAATACATTTATCCCACCGAATAATGATCCGATCGAAATTGATGATTTTATATTTCTACTTTACTGAGCACGGAATTTAAACATTTTTGTACAAAGCTCGCATTTCCATATAATGATGCACTGTGCGCACGCGCGTCGACTGTAGATGTTCAATTTTAATAGCGGCGGGGGAATAAATTCTCGATATTTTTTCTCTGTCATTTTTTTCGTCTACTTCGCGCTTTTACAATACAAATAAATGCTCTCTGTTTAATAATTTATTAATTTTTAAAAAAAAAATATATATATAATTTCCTACATGCACCATATCATCATAGAGGTTCGTTCTTCTACAAAAACATGATTCGGAAAATAGAGAAGGAAAAATTAAAACGAAAAATACGAAAAATTATTACCAACCCGCGATGCTTAATGCTAAAGGCAGTAGTAGTAGTAATATTTAGTAATAGTATTATTCTAAAAACAAACTTGAGATTCGTCGCATTACACATCTTCCAGACATGCTGAGCACGCATAAGCTAAACCAAAACTGTAGATATCTTCTCAGTGTACAAAATGTTAAATATTACGCGCCATTTGTACACGGTACATTATGCAATATTCCAATATTTTGTCGTTCATAGTTTCGTCGTTATTTTCGTATCATTCTCTGACTTTTGAGATGTAGGACTATTTATAACGACTGGATGCGAATTTAAACCTGCAAGGAAGCAATTTCAAATGACATTAGGCTATTAAAAATATGCGACGTAAATGTTAGATTTTAATCAGTATACATGGAATGTGCCAAATTTGTCATAAAGTATGATCTCCTTTTTTTTTTTTTTTTTTCTTTCCATCGTGCCACG
Organism: Icerya purchasi; assembly: GCA_039619475.1. Classification (NCBI taxonomy): domain Eukaryota; kingdom Metazoa; phylum Arthropoda; class Insecta; order Hemiptera; family Monophlebidae; genus Icerya; species Icerya purchasi. Next base: position 234,202,375 of record CM077116.1, read on the forward strand.
TCTATAATTAGTTGTTTCGATCGCTATATTTCTTGTTTAGCTAATTATTGAATGTTACATTAAGAAAGTCATAAAAATCGCTAAATGGTAACAAGAAGGATAATCGTACTTTTAAATTTAGGAAATACGGCGGTTTTCTGATAAATTTTTTAATACGCCTAATAGGTATTTTAATTAAAATAAGGTAAAATTAAAAATTTTACTTACAACGAAATACAAGGTATAAATACTTATACATCAGTTAATAACAAAACATAATAATGACTACTAGACCGCACGCATCTGTTTGCTAGAAAAGTTTTGAACACCTGCTCTTAATTTATCGTTGTTTATAGTAGTGTATACATATATTTAAAATAGAGGAGAGGTAAGTGAAATTATATTGTATCGCGAATTCGTCAGTATTCGTATATCGATTAAAATCTAGCAGTGCAAACAGATAACACGTTATAGAGACCATTGATGTATTCGAGCGATTAAGTCGGAAAAGTCCGATACGATTTTGGAAAGTGTTTGTGTAAAAACACACCAATATTAATAATTTTTTAAATAAAATTTCAATATGAACTATTAAATACAATTATACATATCAATATATTATTCGTATCACAGCGTGTGTCCTTATAATTTCATACACACATTGTATAAGTAATCGCGTAATCATCTTCATATTTTATTATTATGTTTAATTTCTTTCACTGATAGATCCTGAATATCCCGTTTATCGAAACAATTGCGAAAGTTTTTAAAATCGAATAACGTCGCATACCTCGGCGAAGGGTGCTTCTCTACCTGCAACCCAACTGCGATTATAGGTTATTTAAAATCTTTCACTTAAAATGAACAAAATCCGCAATGAATGTTACGTATGATGTTTGATCCAGTTTTTGAACAAAATGGATAAGATATTTAAAAAAAATCAATTGTTTTTGTCGGAAAAAACCATTATTTTAGTAACTGCCGGTTTAGTATTCTTATAAAATTCCAAATGTCTCTCTCTCTCTCTCTCTCTCTCTCTCTCTCTATATATATATATATATATATATATATATATATATATATATAAACTCGGCCATTTTGATCTCGCAGGGGCTGTGTCCCTTGACCCCTCTTGCTTTCATTTCTGTCTCTTTCTCTTCTATACTTTGTATAAAATGATTAAAATTTACAACGTAATTCTTACTGGCATCAACACAAAAAAAATAACATAATCACAAAAATCCTATCCTAACATTTAATTTTCATTATATAAAATTAAGATATTGTTTCGTTACAATTTTCGTTACATAAAATTGTGACATTTTTTAAATAACAATAACAAAAATCCTATAAAATATAACAAACGTTACATAAAATTGGGACATTTTTTCGAATGGGGGTAGCCTAAGAATTACATTGTAATTAATATATATGTACATATATGTAATTTCATTCAGTATATTTATTTAATAACTTTACAATGGTACATTGAAGAATAGAAGTAAAAGATAGCCAGAGCTATATGAAATGAAAGAGAATGAATTCCTACAGAAACAAGATAAGTCAAGTATGATGTTTCATGTGCTGAAGATTCCATATGATAAATTAAAGATAACTAAAATTTATATTTACATCGTACTAGATTCAAAACAAAGATATTCAATTTTAGATTTGTAATATTATGAGTATTGAGTGTGCGTTCCCATGTTCTTCGCTCGTTCACCCGTTCGATCTTGTGTTTACATTACAACCTCAGCAACGATTTTTTTTAAAGCCTGTAAGATTGTTTACATCAACCTTTACCGTGCGTAGTTATTTCCTCTCTGTCACAGATACTAACAACAGTAACAATGAATATAGTGGGCAGTTACTCACAAGCATTTACACTGTGTAGCTGCTTGGGGAACGTGCAATTATTGAAATCGTCTAATTCGTTGTCAGTTTCCAATAAGACACAGCACTGCATGTAACAATTATAGTAGAAGTGTATAGTATAGGGGCTTGCTAGCAAGGTTGCATACACAATTTCGATATGCTTCGCCCTGAATCATAAAAACAACCCAACGAATCTAAATTCAATCAACACCGAGCACAACGATCATCGTCGTCATCGGTCGCAGCTGATGGCAACACCAGTGCTATTGCACCAACATTTTCTCCGAGAGTCAGTCCTACAGGAATAGAAAAATCCGTACAAGGTCTTGCGATAAAACGACAACATTTTAACACACAAATACTAGTGACAGCGATGATGGTTGGCGAACACCAAAACACGTGTCTAAGATAAACAAAAAAATGGTAGCCACTACGTCTGATAACAGTCAATCCGTCTATGTTCCACCTAAACGCAATATTTTCGAACTCTTAATTAATGCAGATAATGGAAATAATAATAATGATAAAATGCAAACAGATAATGTCTCACTAGAAGAGGCTAATATAAAAATCGATATAATTAACAATATAACGAAATTAAACCTGCTTCCTCCAACAATGAAGGCAAATCAAACAAAAACATTAACATGGTTAAAAGTATACGAAATTATACAGATTTTAGAAAAATTTTATTAGGTATACCCGACATACAGTTTTTCTTAAAATCAACATTATCTGGAATAACTATAAAGCCACACAACGCGATAAGTTATCAAGTTCTAATAAAATCCCTCAAAGAAAAGAAATATTTTTATTATATGTATTACCCAGCAGAGGATATAACGTTTAGGGTAGTATTAAAAAATCTACATTTTTCCACCGCCATAATCGACATAACGAATTGTTGTCAAACGGTTTTCAGGTCCTAACAGTTACTAATATCTTAAGAAAAACAACGAAACAACCACTACCGATGTTCTTCATAAATTTAAAACTGTCACTCAAAAATGACGAAATATTTCAAATTACTCGTTTTTTAAATACAATTGCAGTCGTTGAAGAACCAAATAGAGATTCTAGATTAAAGCAATGTAAATATGTGCCAGTAAACGTGACACCAAAACCTGTACTAAGAATGCTTCCGAACCAACAAAATGTGCCTTGTGTGGAGAAGATCACCCAGCAAGTTATAGGGGATATTCAGTTCACAAACAGCAGACTAAATTTTATAACGAAATACACGCATCCTTTTCTCGAATGCACATAAATAACTATAATTACGGCAATGGAGATCATCTGGGTTTTCCAGCAAATATAGACAGTCGATTATATGCAAATGCGGCTAAAATTAATAGTTCAAACTACCAAAAAAGATCAACCTCTACCAATAATATCGAAAGCAACGGTGTTATTAAAGATGGTAATCTTACGGTGAATACCAGTAATAACAAAAATAATTATATAGCCATTAGAAATAATGACGAAAATAATAACAATGAAGACATTTCATTAGTTTTAACCACATTTTTGAATGAATTCAAATCTTTATTAAATCCGTTAATATCACTACTAACAAAATTTTATCATAATGATACAAAATGTAAGAACAGTCACTCAGCATTCACTCGTGATCATATTATGGAACGCAAATGGCATAACAGAAAAAAAAAAAAACTACAAATTTTTCTGCAGGAACAAGAGGTAGACATAGCACTCATTACAGAAACGCACCTTATGAATGAAAATAGCTACAAATTACAGGGTTTTAACATATTCACAGCGAATCATCACTGCCCACAGAGGGTCATGGTAATAGTCAGAAGTCGATCAAACAATATAGAAATCTTTCACACAATACATATGCATATCAAATCGCGGCGGTAAATATTGAAACCCTCACGAGTGATCTTGCAGCGGCAGCAATTTACTGTCATGGGCAATTCCACATACTGGAATCAGAGTATAACGCAGTTTCCAAACAATTAGGGAACAAGTTCATTTGCGGTGGAGATTATAATGCTAAATGTAGTACACGGAGTTCCAGAATAACCAATTACACTGAAAGAAAACTTATCAAAATGGCACGCGATAATTCACATTCTATCCTGTCACCGATGACACCCACTTACTGGCTTCAACATGTTAATAGGCTTCCCGACGTCTTGGACTTTTTCATAATTCATGGAGTACAAAATTATCACAGGGAATCCAAAACGGTTATCAATCTCTCTTCCGACAGCTGTATTAAATATGTGTACTAAAACTGTATCCAGGCAGCAAGGACTTGTGAACAAAACTACTAATTGGAATCTTATTTCTGAAATAATGGGAAAAAACGTACAATTAAATATAAAAATTAAAAGTAGTGACGACGTCGAACAAGCTGTTAAAAATTTTACGAACCTTATTGAACTTGCACGCAATATTTCCACTAGCTACAATACGAAAAAAACGTCAAATCATTCTGTTCCGGTACAAATACGAAAGCTAATTCACCAAACTCAAACAGCTAGACGAAAATGGCAACAGTTTCGTTATCCATCCTTAAAGAAATTATTTACACAACTGCAAACGGAACTAAAGAATAAAATTAAGCAATATAGAAATGACATGATGCACCAGCTAATAGAATCCATAAACACTGATAACAGATCTCTGTGGAAGAATACAAGGAAACAACTAAATGAAACAAAAGAACCATACCATATAAAGATTAACAATAATTAGATTAAAACTGACAAAGACAAAGCAAATGCATTCGCAAAATACCTCGGCGATGTTTTTACTCCATATCCTGATTCTTGTAATACACAGTTCACATTTACACAGTGTTTGTTAAATAAAATTTGTCGTCCTCAAGAGACTACCTAATTCTTAACTCCAAAAGATGTATTTAAATGTATCCATAATGTGTCACTGCGGAATTCGTTTGGCCTAGATAATATTACTGGTGAAATTATCTCGCACTTACCAAGGAAATCGGCGATACTGTTATGCTACATTTTTAATGGAATATTGCGAACCGGATACTTTCCCAAGACGTGGAAAAAATCTGTATTAATTATGCTGCCTAAACTAGGAAAGCCGCATATCGAAGTATCTTCATATAGACCTATTAGTCTACTCAGCTCGTTATCTAAGATTTTAGAGAAATTAATACCATCTCGTATACATCTGATTATAAACAGCAATGACGTAATACCAAACCATCAGTTCGGTTTTCGCGCCATTGGGATCCCTATTATATTCTATCTACACATTCGATCTACCAGTTTGTAATCAAACAATACTAGCAACATTCGCTGATGATATAGCCATTATTGCATCAAATAAGAATGCCACGCACGCGAATAATTCCGTTCAGAACCGTTTAAACCGAATAGTCAGGTGGGCACAACAATGGAGAGTAGTTTTTAATACAGATAAGTGCCGACACGTTACATTCACAAACCGAATAACTGATGTCCAACGATAAACATTAATAATAAAGTAATTTCACAAGTTCATCTCGTAAGGTACCTCGGAATGTGCCTGGACCGAAGGCTTACACGGCGCCCTCATGTAGCACAAACTCGGCAGGCCGTTGCTGCTTGCGCTAGGCTATTGCATCCATTATTGGTATGCCGGCCGGCATTGAACTTAAACACGAAAAGAGACGTATTTATTTAACCATGATTGCTCCAATTTGGCGATATGGTTTAGAATTATATGGTTCCACTTGTAGAAGTAATCTTAACGAATTCAGTAGCAGCAGTCGAGGATACTTCATACAATTACGTCTGCACCGTTTTACGTATCCAACGCAACATTACATTATGATTTAAACGTTCCATTTGTTCGAGAGACTTATGTTCACCAGTATCAAAAATTATTCGATAAGTTCCAACATCAACAGAATGTATTCCTCTGGACTTCCAGATAATCTGTCTAGACGACTGAGAAGGAAGTGGTGTCAGGACGCTCTCCCAATTACCTAACAGCTGAAAAAGTTCACACACGATGTATCTCTTTTCCAACATATATATCACTTCTTTGTTATCAGTTATTAAATGCATATAGTTAGTTACCATCGTATTTACAGAGTTCTTGTATCTTAATTTAGCGTCTCTCATCTCATTGGAGACACTAATTTAATATTAAATTTAAGTTAAGATCACTGTTGTTTATGATTACCAGTACAATAATAAAAAAAAAAAAAAAATCATCTATCTTTCGCCCAGAATTTCAATAAATATGTGTATTTATGTTTAATTTTTTTCAAATTTTATTGCTCTCCGAACTTTTTTAAAATCTAGGAAGCTTTATAAAAAATTGAAGTATAATTTTGCAACCTCTGGATTTGATTATTTTATTATATTGTAATAAAAAATCATACACCTTATATCGTAATACGATCAGTTTTACCTCTTTTAATAACAAAATTAAATATATATATATATATATATATATATATATATATATATATATATATATATATATATAAAAACAACAAATGCGCTTACTACATATAAGCGGAATCGTGAATTCGAACATATTATCAAATAAACTCGCTAAATAGTTATAGAAAAAGAAAGATATCGGAACCAAATTCAATTTATTTATGTTATATTTTAAATGACAGAGAACTATTAGTTTATGACTATTTAAATACGGTCATCTAGATATTAAATTTAAAAAAACCTAGTATAAAGAATTTAATGGATTATTAATATTAATCATCTTCATCCACTTCTTACAGTTAACAGAACTCTTAAATATACCCCACAGAAATCTTCTGTTTCTTTTTCATACTTAAATCGTTAATTCAAAGGAATATCGAAAAATTACATAGAACGGGTCACTGTTTTATTTATCACCTCTGTCTCTGTTCATTTATAGGTTCATCTACATATATTTTGTATTCATGCTTGCCTTTTAGCATTTATGTATCCCCTTAATTGTTACTAGTTATATTAAATTTCCAATCATCGCTTTCATAAACAACATCCTTAGTCCACTTAAAACTAAAACAAGTTTAGTCAAGCATGATGTTTCATGTGCTGAGGATTCCGTATGTAAGACTATAATTTACGTTTACATCATACTAAATTCAAAACCACGAAATTTGATTTTTCGCGCCATAAAGAAGGAGGGACATTCCATATTTTTTGCGCTTTTTTGAACTTTCCGCCAGGAAATAAAATACGGTTTTCGTTCCCGACAAATAACGATATTTCCATTGATAGATCACATGCCCAGAAAAAGAATATTTTTTTTTCAAAAATTTTGAGCTTTGGGCGCCTCGAAGACCTAATTTTAAAGTTGGAAAGCCGGATGCTTCGAACTAAAGGAATGTACGGGGATGCGCGTATTTTTAACCTTGTTCACAATTTTTAGCTATAATACACACCGCGCAAAGAGGGAACACGTCATTTTTCGCGCTTTTTTGAACTTTTCGTCATCTTAGAAAGATTTGTTAAGGAAATGAAGTATGGTTTTGTTCTTGACAAATAGCGATCGTTCCATCAACATATCACATGACCGGGAAAAACATATTTTTTTCAAAATTTTCTTTGATTTTGTGAAAGAGCTACTCTTCTTAAAGGGTTATCCGGTGATGAGTTATGGATTTTTAAGTGATTTTTGAGGTCGTTTAAATTCCATATTATATATTATTAGCTTTTTTTTTTTTTTTTTTTTTTTTTTTTTTGCAGCCCGGGGTAATCGGTTAGCTTGATGTTATAGATTTTCTTAGAGAGAATTTTAATTGTAATTTAACGATCCAATTTTGAAGTTTATAAGTCGAAATGTTCGTGATTTACTGATTTTTATTTGATATTTTTGTCGTTTCTGAACCATCTTATTAGGATTCGGTACATTATATACCACGGATGCCAGGTGTACCCCTCAGCCAGCAAATTATTTTTGAAATTCCTTCATCCTGTATATTACTTCGCATTGAGAACCATTCTGAGAGTGCATAAAACCTCTCTAGCTGCCAGCATGTGCACTCTACTCGGTTGTCCTCCGCTTCTTTACTCTCAAAAATACTTCATATTGCAAAATACATATCACTACCTCAGCTATATACACAATTTTGTTCTACAGTTGGATTACTATTTTCTTGAACTAGCTTTCTCAAGTGATCCACTACCAGAACTACTGACCGCCCTGCAAATATTTGGCATCACGTCTATACAAAGGCCAATACTCAGCCATAATATCCATATTTCTCCTTGGATCACTTTCCAGATAAATATCGACCATCGCTGAAACAAAATCCAGGCACAATAAGCCCCCTCTACATAGCGAGGGTGTCAGTTAGGGCAATTAAAAAATATTTGGACCAACTAATTTACTACACTGATGGAGCTATGGCAGTTGGTGAGGCAGGACCGCTGCCGGCAGCCTGCACATTCGAAGATCACGATATTTCACACCAAGTCAGACTCAACGATGTCCGTTCGGCACCGGATGCAGAATGCAATTACACGCTGCCTCTATCACATCGTCATAACTCACACTAAAGCCAATAATTTCCTTCTAGTTACTAATTCCTTACAATCTTTAAAGCCAAAAATACAAGAACCCGCTATTACTAAAATTATACCACTACTTATATCAACTGATATCAAATGGATAGTCACGTATCGCTGTTGTGGGTTCTTGGGCACATCAGTGTGCCAGGTAATGTGATAGGGTCGACCAAGCAGACCGTTCTGCCTTGTTCTCGCTAATGCTAGAGGACGAGGAGCTACCGTCATCGATGGTATATGCATTCTTAAAGGCGCGTGAAAACCAGTGGAAAACTGAACGGGCAGCTACTACAGCATTCTTAAAAATCATTAAGCACACAGTTGAACCATGGTGGTTATCGAAAGTTTAAGATTCCCAGCCGGTTGCGAATCGCCACATCGCCATCTCCCATAAACATATAATCGACAAAACGCCGTCTCTGGCTATGTGTCCTTTATGCGGCCACACAAATGTACCGACAGTTTCGCACATATTACTTTCCTGTCTGAAGTTCACTGCGTTACGAAAACAACTCGGCTTATTAAGAAACATAGAGGAGATCCTCTCAAATGCTGCAACTTCCATTACCAGGGTTCTGGGTAAAAAAACATGTCCCACAGAAAAGGAAAACTGGCCCTTTATTCTCTTCAGATTCACTAGACGATTAGTACACTATGAAAAACTTAATTCCATTATTCCTAAATGCTTTTCAAGGGTACGGATTCGCAAGCTTAGAACCATAGAGCGCTTCATTGTCTCTAACTAAAATCAAAAAAGATATAAAAACTTTTTGCGAACCGAAACTTGATCTAACAGCGATAAAGTAATAGACGATAATAATAGTAAAAAAAAAAGATTACTTTAAGAAAAATGAAAATCACTTCCTAATAATGGTAACCGGAAATTTTAGAAATGTAAAGGAAGATTTACGTATTCTATTAATTTCGTTCGAGTCATATTTCACAGGAAAATGCATGAGATTGGTAAAGTCGAAGGAGAAGTAGGGAAGGTTAGACGAGGAGATTACATGAGTTGAAAACGGTTATGAAAGAAATGAGAAAACACCGGCGGTATTTATAGATCTTACTTTTGCTTTCACACACTGTTTGGAAATAAGGATTAAAACGAAAATTAGCCGATATCGTTCCACGTAGTAAAATTAAACGTTCAATAAGTAACACGCTGGCAGACGAATATATTTTAAAATATCCGTAGGAAATAAAAGTAGCAGATGGTGTGAACTCTCATGGCCTTCTTCAAGGATCGATATTAGCACTTTTGCTGAACGACATTTATATTAGCGACATTCGCAAAACTACTATAGCGAGAAGTTCCTGTACGCAGATGACACAGCCCTTATGATACAAAGAAAGAACTTACAAATATGTAAAGTCACGATAGAAAATAATCTTAAAATGTCGGACGAGTATTTTTAAAAATGAAACCCGCGACCTAACTCGATCAAAACGGAAGCGACTCTTTCTAACAATCGTTCAACTTCTGTTTTGTCTTTTTAAGGAATTCGCTTTCTAAATTCCCCATTTTGCTTTTTTAGTGTTAATAGTATACACTGCGGTTGTTTTAAATGTTTTGAAAACATTAAATTTTCCGTAATAGTTTGATTCTTATCTACTACAGAAAAAAAAATAATATATATAATTTTATTACGATAAGCGGCAAAAATATGTATGTACATATGTCCATAGATATTTCGTTCGATATAAAATTTACTTAACACTATTACAAGTGCAAAAACAAATGCTATTAAATTACGCTAATATATTTGTGTATTCGAAATGCGTATTATTTTTTAAATTATATGAAAATTACCATATAAAAGGATTCAAATTTTGACGTTAAAAGCACCGATAGTATTCATAGAACCCTAAAAAATGGCGGCAGTTCTCGTAATTGGTCAACATTGAATACGATTATGAAACATGGCGGAATATTAAAAACTCCCTAACGATTTTAGCCGTATATTTTCTTCTGGTTATGTTTTATTTTTTCATTTTAACGGATTATAATAAATATATTTGGAACAATTTAATCGGATTCAAAAAATTATGAACAGAGTAACGTGGGGAGATTTCACTACAACTACAAATAGGGTATTGTATTAACGCGCGTAGGTATACTTACGTACAGAGTGCATAGTATAAACAGGAAACGAAAGAAGGAAAGAAGGCCATTTGGCAGAAATGCCGATTCGTAAACCAACCGGTTTGAAGGGAAATTCATGAACAAGAAATAATAATAATAGTAATAATAATAATAATAATAATAATAATAATAAAAAAACAACGAAAAACACAAAAGATTATAAAAGTGTTAAACGCCTGATTTTTCAATGACAACTGAAATACCACCGAAGAAAACGATTATTTTAAAGTAAAATGGATTAATTTATTATTGTAATTATTCGTTAGCTTGCCAGATCGGCAAATTCTACATATATCTGAACGCCAGTGAAACACTCTGTATTAAATAAGTTAATTGTAATTATTTAATTTTTTGTTTCTTGCCTGTCCGCTTATGAGAACCACTTATCAATTTAGATAAACCGGTGCTGATACTCCGACCATTATAATACTGTTAGCGTTATTATTATTATCATTATTGCTCTAAAAACGATGAAGGTCAAGTTTTAAAACCAGCACAATATTTTAATAAATTTTCATATGTGCGCATTTTGCCGGTTTACCAGTTTAATAAAATACAATACTACGTATTTTCTCAGTGCTATGGTTAATAAAATGGAACATGTTCGCAAGTAAAACATGATCTAAACAACTGATAAATTATTGTTAATAAATGTAAAATATTTTTGCCGAAAGATATGTTATTTTAAGCACACATCCAGAAAGAAAAAAATAAATAAAATGGAACTCTTTCAAAAAGGAACATTTGAAAGAGTTCTGGAAAAAAATACGGTACTCTCAATTTTTTGCGACTTAGTAAATATCCGAAGCTTTTAGTACGAAAAATTGGGTATTGACGTATATGTCTTATGTCTCCGTGTTTGGGGAAAATTTGTGGGACGCCACTTCACGCGAACAAATGGATAACACAAAAAAGAATAGAAAAAAAAAGGAGACAGAAAGAAACACAAAGAGATAAATTCACTTTTTTATCGGCTAAGTATGTTATACCGTTTTCTAATCCTGCCTCTCATTATCATCAAATACAGCCGGTTCCCTGTCCTCAGCCGTGGTTTCAATTCTCTTCTCATCAGCGCTCCGGGATCATTTCTTTAATCAGACTGCGATTTAAACACTCTCTTCTTCCATCTTCACGTTTTCATTTTTCCCTGTCCTCTTCTCCCAACTGTCCCCTTCACAGTTCTATCTCTACTCTCTCACATGTGATGCAAATCACATCTTCTTTGAATGACCCGCCCTTACATATGAACGTTCTGCTTTTTACTGCAAAAAGCGTAGCACTGGGTATTTTTGCTTCCTATAATTCTTCCTTGATCCTTTCCTTCCCATCTCCAGCTATAATACCTGTACTTTAATCTTTTCTATGCTCTGTACCTCTAATCGTCTCTTGATTTAACTACCTATTTTAACTTTTCCAGTTGTTGGGTCAAAGCCGCTGGCGCGCCCAAAAAATAAAAAATAATATATTTTTATTATTTTATATATATACATACATATATATATATATATAAAGTTCCTATTTTTTCTTTCGTATTGTGCATCTCTTCCATAAGATCTACGATCTGATTTATTTTATAAAAATGTGAGAAATATAATTACATTTTAAAACATTTCGTTATTAACTTTTTTTTTTTTAAGTTGGTAAAATTATCTACTACGGACTTGATGTATGCTTCTATTTTCAATCTAACACGAAAATATATGAATAACAATTACATTTTTGTACATGTAAATGTACGGACGCACTAGACTGCTGGTCAGAAACGAAACACAAAAAAAAATATTCAAAAGCATCTACAGAACCGTTCGTGCGACAATCAAAACTACGTTTGAATTGTTAAAAATTAAATTGTCAAAACCGAATAAAGAACACCGGCGATCGTAGGAAAAATATAATCGTCCGTTTTTTATTCTAATTATCGCGCTCTGTGCACAAAGTTAGGACGGCCACTTTTTTCAAAATAAATTTTCCTGTATCCCTAACTTAGAAAACAATTGCCATAAAGAAAAACCCATATAATTCCCAAACATTTCGCAATATGTTTTTTATGGTACACTGATCAAAGAATAAAAATACAATTATTATTAATTCGTAGAAAGACGAGTGTACTAATTACACATATGTATGCGTACATATTTTATAATCTTCACATTACCATTTTACTCAAGTTACAAAATGTAATTTTTACATTTCGTCAACGCAGCGTAAAATTTGTCATCACTTTAATCTCACGTTTTGAATGGGAAACCAAAAGGTGAAGGTTCGCAAAATTAAGTTAATGCGACGCCAAATTGGAAGACGAAAATAATCACATTAAAAAATCATTTACGAAGTGATTGAAGTAATAAAAAAAGATGAAGAAGAAGAAAACCGCTGGGATAAAAGGCACTTACGCGGATGAATCAGTTAAATCACGAAAATGTATTGCACGGATTACACGAATATTCTCAACTCGATCATTGAGTTTCATTCGATTCCAAAATTACGGAGAAAATCTCACGTAGTCGCAACATTAAAATCGGTGTAACGCTGCAGCAAGTTTCCATCCGACATCGCCAATGAAAGTTTTTGACAGATGGTCGTTGAGGAGTGTTCAAGATACAATTGAATAAACAATTTATTTAATCCTGGAACAGGCCAGCTTCCGTAAAAGGAGATCAAGTGAAAGCCAACTGCTAAACTTAGCATATGGAAGATGGCTATCAAAAAAAAAAAAAAACAGATTACTGACGCGGTATTTGTGGATCTGAATGCAGTATACGCACAGTAAATCACAACAGACTGTTAAAGTAAATACATGACCTAAGTGAAGACTTCACGTTACGAAAGTAGAGTCCGTAACCTACAGGAAGGTTTTAGGTATCCCGTTAGGGAAAAACAGGCGATGGAGAAGTCAACGGAACGGCCTGCTATAGTGTATTGACCCCTGCACTGCACAAAGCATACGGCAATGGCCAACCGATAAGATAAAACAGCAAACATTTCCTATATGCTGATGATTTAGCAATCATAGCACAAGAAGAAAACACACTCTGACGTTTAAGATAAATTGCAGAATACACTGTTCTTCGAACTGCTCAAGTTTTACAGGGCTAATGGATTAAATCCAAATCCAAGTAAAACACAAGTATCTCGCTAAATCACGGTGTAAATTAAAGTTAATGTGGTGCGGATATATTCGGAACCACTGTGAACGTACCCGAAATATCTTCGTGTGACAATAGACCATTCACTCTCATACAAGGCCCATTGTGAATCCTTAAAAATGAAAGTAGCTACTTGGAACGATATTATTCGCAAATTCATATCATCGAAGTGGGGGGCCAAACCAGAAGTTCTTAGTGCATCGGCACTGCATTTTTCGGCTGCGGAATATTTCCTCTTGCAGTCAATCGGTGCGCGCCAAGAAAGTAGACATAGCGTTAAATGATGCACGCCGGATTGTAACTGATTGAGACCTACACTGAATCGTTATACTTAGCATACAGTATTGCTCAACCGCATATAAGAAAAGGTGTTATTTCTGATGTCGGAAGGACCAAAACTGGAACAGACTTTGTAATGGCCATGTAGTTTAATTGATGCATGGACGGTTTATGTATAGTTTATCATTATAGTTTTTTATCCAAACTATGTAAAGCAAGTTTTGCAATCGTGTTTAATAATTTCAAATTGCGTACACTGTACATCAGGCAGATATTTCTGAACTTTCTTCAAATTCCTTGATTTCTCCCGGATTAATGAAATTCTCTGACTTTTCCCGGTTTTACGAAAATAGCGTCAGATCCTGAGGCTTCATTCAATTCACATATGTATTCCCCTTACAGAAGTTCGGATTCGTCTTTACATTCGCTATAGATATATGATCTCAACTGCGTCATTTTTACCAACTCATTCAGTTCTTTTTACCAGAGAAAAAATCGTAATTCGAATCTCCGGGCTTCGCAATTTGAATTTGATGAACTTTTTTTGAAGAATCATGTGTTGAATAATTACAGGAAAATTTATCATTAAAAAAAAAAAAAAAAGAACAAACAACTTGTTGTTTTTCATTCCTCGACTTGGCCCGTGCCTTGCGTACTTCAATTAACATTTAATATTAACTGTACTTTTCTCATACATTTTTTCTATCATCGCCAGTGTGGTTGACTAACACCCAACTGATACGGTTATTAATTTTACCCCCTTTAATGAGAATTTATATAATTTTTCAGTCCTTTATCACAATTCGCATCAATTTTCAGCTCCACCTGTTTTCTTTTACTTTAATTTTCTCTCTACTAAAAAACTTTATATCATCCCAAAAATCTTAGAACATTTTTTCGACTTCTAACGCTTTCGACCTCTTCCTAAGTAATAATTAATATAATAAATCACCTTTAACATTCGCGAAGGAAGGATTGCGAAATGTCTTCACGAATGTGAAGTGTACTTTCTTTTGTGGATCAAAATATAATTATTTCCCGTTTAACCAATTTCTTTAAGAACTACTGGAAATCGGTTTCTAAAGAAGGACAAGAGAATATTCAATTGGATCGAGTTTTCTTACAATTAACTAAAAATAAGCGCGAAAATTACTTCCCGAAGTAATTAACAATAATTGTTTACATAACCGCTTGATCTCTACTTCGAACTGTGCATGTGCACAACTGGAATCAATGGAAGAGGTTAAATATTTAGGATTAATCATCGACAGAACACTATCTTGCGACGAACATGTAATAAATTTATCCAATAAAATTAGACAAATACTACCGGCACTTTATAAATTGACTCTTTCAATAGCATGCGGCCACTTACGCATATATTATAACGCTACAGTATTGTCTAGAATCGTGTATGAGATTTCAATTTGGCGGGAAGCAAAAAGAACGATAATCAAAAAGACTAGTAGACAGCAAAAGAAATGCTTAAAGATAATATTACCTAATAAAGATCAGGTTAACAGTAATATTAGCTGATGGAGAGAGAGAAATGAAATGTCTCCAAGGATGTGCTACTTTTATCACCGATTGCTTGACTATAAGACACCACAAGTATATCAATAGCTACGATGATAAAAAGCAGGACAACAAGGAATAATAGGGAGGTATATTTCATTCGACCGAAATGAATAGTAAAATCGACAATACGGATGAAATAGTTTTGATTAAGCTGCTAGAACGAATCCCAGAAAATATAATGTAAAAAGAGATAGGAACCTGGAAAGTAATAATTAAACAATGGTAACGTTGAAAATATTAACGAGTGACATTAAAATAGACAAAATGAGAGCTGGCTGTAGCGGAGAATCGACCATTCGCAGTTGTCAAAAATGTAGTATGGAATTGTTGTTTAACAATAAGTAGTTCTTTTTTGTTTGTACTTCTTATTATTATTATTAGTATTATTTTGTTGTTTTTTTTACACCTTGTGTAATTATGAAAACTAATTGTAATGAAATATTATAACATATGTAACATATTTGTCGAATAAACGATAATAAGAGTGTTGGGCACCCGCAGACGGGCAATATGCCTTCCGGGACCCACAACTTATTTTAAAACACACACAAAAAAAAAAAAAAATAATCGAATTCATTGCTTTTAAGAAATACAGCAGATACTTTTTAAGGCCGCTGTCAAAAGAAAAACTTCAGCTACGTCGATTAAATATTTTATTATCGCGTATCAATAAAAACGTAAGTTGAGAATTTAAATTAATTCATTTAACGCTTCTCTTTTCCAATTCAAAAATACTTGTAATGGCATAGTAACAAATTTGAACTAAATAGGTTGTGCGCAAAAGAAATAAAATTACAAAATATATCAGTATCTTTTTCCTTTTATTAATATTTCTGCGTACTGCAAATGTAAAATAATAAAAGTGCGTATATTACACGATAATTCTAATGCGTTAAAATGCCGGTTTCGATAATATAACTAATCTCAGTTAAAATAAAGTAACAACAAACTTCCTTCTAAGATCCAAGTGGAATGTTACCATATTTCTCTTAATTGTTTTAGACTAATTCAGAATTCACACTGCGCATTTCTAATTATTCATACTAATTTTTGGTTTTACACGAATAAAATTAAAAATACAGTCTACTTGATAAAAATACCAAACATCGACATTATTGTTAACGCCTCGTTTTATAATAATGTAATTATTAAAATTGTGTGAATAGAACAACTTGTATTATACTTAATTTAAATAGTATCGACGGTACACATGTATGTTATTCTTTTTAACATTTCTTTTTTTATTTATTTATTTTTAGTTTAATAATTAAAATTAAACTTTTGGAATGTCCTAAATTCTAAATTTTATGTTTAGATCTATGATATTAATATGCTTACTTCGAGCATTGAAATCGGTATATTAATTATTTTATTTAACTGAATCCCTAATCCTTAAAGTATATTGTATTTTAATCTTATTGCTATCCTAACTATTATTTTAGTTTTAATATTGAATTTTATCATTTTTAATATGTCGAGCATGAGGGTTTGGGGTATAAATGTGATAACAGTTAAACGTATATATTATACGTGTCTCATATAAATATTTTAATCCATTATTAACACGATAACAGGTTTTATTTATTGATACATATTTTTACTTATTTAAAAAAAAAAAAACAACTAATTTTAGCTCGTGTATTATATTTCCGCTATTCACGCTACACTAGAGCATAAGCGATTTTATAAGTAAAAGTAATTATAGGAATATTTCGTTTTGTACAGTATCACAAATATACTTTCATGTGATTTGAAAAAACGCCGAATTTTTCACTGAACCAAGTATGTACAAATAATGTTGTTATTTAATACACGTATTATACTATTTATCACTAACTACTGAGGACATAGTTCTCGAAATGCGTCAGTGATAATTTACATAATACGTACACATATTCAGAATTTCACACTTGGAAAATTTGAAGTCGCGAACGTTAAAACCGGCCATTATTTTTCACTCGCGGATGTATTAAGAGTCTACTGCATTTATTTCAGAATAATAATTTTATTTACTATAATGACAAAGAACTTCGAATGCGGTAATAATTTATAAATAAATCAGAAAAAAAAAACAACTAAACATACCTACAGAGTACAGAGAGAGAGAGAGAAAGGGAAAGAGTGAAATACAACGAATAAAAAATGCTTTGTCACATTGTCGATAAGTTAACACTAATATTACAATGGTAGTTCCTTTCCGGTATCCGATTAAGTACAAATAAACCTCAAAAAAAAAGAAAAATAATATATTTGTAAAATTAAAAAACCCGACATGTTTGGTGCTGTTTACTAATCGGTCGATAATTAAAATATATCGCAAATTTAGGCTATCAGAGCTATTTCAATTTTAGAAGATTTCAAAATTTTAAAAATTCGAAAAAAAAAATTTTCGACCTTCCATCGCGGTTAAGATTTACACACTGTCCTTATATTAATTTCTCTATAATGCGCTACTACGAAATGATCTACAGCGCTCAGATTCAATACGTTGGGAATAGATAAGGATCGATTATTTTCTCTATACCGCCAGGCGAAAAGAACCAGTATTCAAAAGTACTATAAATTTTGGAACTATCAATTATGTTCTAGACATTAAAGACCTGAATCTATTTTGCGAACTACTTACTTTAGCGAATGATGGTGTATTATTTTAGCAATTCAATTTGGAAGATCGGCAAAGAAAAAAAATTATGATTTTTTAAAAAAATGTGCAACTGTTGACACAATTAAAATATCAACCGAACTCACTTTTTGAAACCTGCAGAATAATTTAATCACTAAAATTTAGTTTTATTTTTTTTTTGTGTGTTATATTTTAATTGTAAAGTTAAAGAGAAGTGAAATGGAGATTTAGATTTTTTTAAACTTCTCCGTTGATGATACTTGCGACATCGTTCGCGTTATAAAATTGTTCTTTTTTCACTTCTACTTACGCCGAAATAATGAAAAGGATTTTAAGTAACATTATTTTTCTAACAGTCCTATCTATTTTCGCAATGTATACTAAAAATTATGATTGTACGCATCTTCCTTAAAGCGTCACGATGTGTGAATTCCATTTTACAAGATTAGGTCAATTAAGAAATATAAACGTTCTTGCAAATAAATTCAACTGTATAGCGTTACAATACCGCTTGCCCTAAAAACTAATTAAGGGATGAGCTAGCAGCTATTGATTTTCGTTCATTAAAGTAATTAACAATATCGCGCGTAAAAAGGTCCTCTTAAATCCCGTGTCCATTTATGTTATACTAGTGCACTCGGCTACACAAATTTTCTTAGTAGTTTTTTCCTGTGGTAACACTCGATATCGGCAAGGGTCTCGATTAAACAGGTCACGGAGACGCTTGCTTCCTTTCTCGCGAAACCGAAAGTTTTACTTACACTTTCGATTTATCTTAAAAATGTTTTCGAAAAAAATTAAATTTACGGTTAAAGTAAAGCTTGACTTTCCTACACGCAACAGACGGGAGAGGACGGCTTAATAGTAAATCAACACTAACTCAACGGGCCCGAAATACGTACGAAGTAAAAAAGATAAGTATATTTTACAGTTTCATTCGAATCAAATTTTTCTCTAAAATAACCAACGTGTCAGCATCGTTTAAGGCAATACAAATCATGATTATCAAAGGCAAAGAATCAGAAGCTGAACTGAATGTATCAGTAAAAGTTTGCTATAAAGGGAACTTGTTAAATAGAAAGATTCAATTGTAAGATATAAACATATACGGAAGCAATAAAAACGGATAAAATAGAAGTGTTCCCATTTCTACCTAAAATTATGGGATTCATTTGTTAAATAAAGCACTGAAAGTTAACTAATAATCACAGTACGTTATACTTTTCATATTACGTTCTTCTGTTTAAATAACATATTGGTTATACAATTGTACAAATAATATTATAATCACTAAACACATTAAATTAGTCACATAGTTGCATTAAACATGTTCTGATAAGAATTTAAAAAAATAAAATAAAGCAATAAAACTGATGAATTTGACTTCACTTATTACAAAAAAAAAATAAAAAAATAGATAAATAAAATAAAAACAAGGCGTTCATAGTATATTGCGAATTTGTAAAGCCACACCAATAAGTTGTAAATTATATATATATATATATATAAAATGTATATTCTGCCCCTTGACCCCTCTTGCATACATTTCTGTCTCTTTCTTTTCTATACTTTGTATAAAATGATCAAAATTTACAACGTAATTCTTACTGGCATCAACACAAAAAAAAATAACATAATCACAAAAATCCTATCCTAACCTTTAACTTTCATTATATAAAATTAAGACATTTTTTCGTTACACAAAATTGTGACATTTTTTAAATAACAATAACAAAAATCCTATAAAATATAACAAACGTTACATAAAATTGGGACATTTTTTCTAATGGGGGGTAGCCTAAAAATTACGTCTGTAACTAATATATAATTCAGTTCTTTGGATGTGAGAGACCTCCTGATCCCCTAATGTCAGTTCTTCCATAATACTTAGAGAAGAGTCAATTTCAATTGACTAGGTTATCGTGACAAAAGAATCATTTCACCATTATTAGAAATTCCAAAAAATAAAAATTTTTATTTTTATATGTATATATATATATATATATATATATATATACATACATATATATATATATATATATATAAAAAAAAAGATATTAAATTTAGATAAAGAAAATTAACAAATCTATTAAAAATAATTTACATGAACAAGAAAAATGAACAGTACGTACAAAATTAATTAAAAGAAAATAAATAAATAAATGAAAAGTGTTATAAGTAACAACTTTAAAACTATAAAGTGCAACATATACAATGTCCTCCGTCTTCTAGTAGAAATAATTTAGATATATTATTCAAAAGAAAATTAAAGCCACATTAAGTAATCTATTTAAAAGTGCAATCAATACGTCTGCTTACATTAAGAAAAACTTTTTTAAACCGTCGATCTAATTTTTTGTACTATCGCTGTTTCTACACCACTTTGTATTTGTCGCAATCGATAGATTTTTTGCTAGCGGTATATTTCGCCAAATTTATAAACTCCTGTTCGCTGTATAGGCTAGATTTTTATGTTTTTTGTAATTTGCATAGTTGTAGATCAACACCATAATAAGAAAACTCATACAGGTCCGTAAACGTCATTTCACTGTGATAAAATGCTGTGGCATAATATACCATAGTAGTAATAGTGTGAAAACACCATACACGACCTATAATAACCATATAGAATGCTACTGCCTGCATCAAAGTGGAAAAATGTGCAGTGCACAACACGCTGGCCATTTGTCAAAATAAAATAGTATTTGGTTAGTTAAACACGTGATACGTGATCTGATTGGCTCTTCATACTGTTGTTGTATGAGAGTGTAATGTTTCTTCTTAATGCGTTCTTAGTGATTCAATAACATTGCAAAAGTACTCACATCGTCTATTGACACAACAAGAAGGCGAGCAGATCATCAAATTGACATTCAGCTACTTTTCTATAGTATTAAAAAAAAAGTTACACCCGGTCTTTATGGGGAAAACAAATAATACTGGAAGATTGTTAAATTAATTATTTATATTATGAATAGTTATATTAGAGTACGGCAGAGAAAAATATTGAACATAAATTGCGAAGGCAATAATGAACTGGAAATCTATAGAAATATTTAACATTAAATTATGACATAGTAACAAAAAAGAAAAATTTGTAAAACTTCCCTACCGAAAATTTGATTGTATGGTAATCCTAAAAACTATTAATAAATATTTGTCAAATTTTAACAGCACGACGTCACTAATTACAAAATTAGTTTACGATACACTTTTTTTTTGTTCAGTAATAGAAAATTGTATGAAAAGATAATGATCAATTAAGCAAAACAAAAAAAAACAAAAAAACATATAAATCAAAAACGTGTTAAAAATTCTTCTAAAATTAACAGTATCTATAGTTCACTCAGTTTTAGTTGAGTTACTGTCAGGTCTAGCCGAATTGGTACACTTGTTCTTTGGGCAAGCGCATCACAGTTATTAATTACATAAAGAATTGTTTAAAATACGAACTTGTTTATAGATAAAATGTTTTATGTCCTTCCTTTTAACATGCTGGTTTTTGTTCCATCCTTCTATGTATTCCTCTACCATTAATTCTTAACACTGATAAATTTAGCAATACCATATTTCTCCTGCGTATTTCAATTATGTGAAGTTCACTTATACAAGAAGTTTTCATATGCATTCTTTTTCGGTAATATTTCAGCAGTTTTGATATGTAAACAAACATGACCTTATGTATAAATATAAAATAAATAAATTTCTTACTACCAAAACAAAAATAAATACCTTACTGTAGAAACATTTTCAGGCATAGCCCATCATCAGCTAACAACAGAGAGTGCATTCAAATAGAACTAAAATGTTTTTAAAGTACGGTATTTATTTTAATTTATTAAAATAAATTATTTTATACTTATTTTTGTTTGGTATTAAGGAATTTATTTTATATTCATAAATAATAACAAACAAGTTATGAATTTATCTATAAATAACTTTATGTATTATGGAAAACATATTGCGTAATTTTTTAATCAACTACAGCAAAATAACCGTGTACTATTTGAGGGGAGAACCTCCTACAGACAACAGATTTTTCAATAATTTTTTACAAAAAACTAAGAGTATTTATTGCAATGAATCAAATATAATATTGACTTTCAAATGAATACAAAAAATTTTTTTCATGAGTGTAAAAAACAAAATGGCGGCACTAAAAATGCTTAAACTTGGCTTCTAGAGTCCGCGCCGCGGAACGCCCAGGTCCTTGTAGTTAACTAAAATCAACGAAACAAACTGTTTTCATTAAAATAAATTATTCCGCTTGCATGAATAATATTTATTAAATCAATTTATACAAAATTTTAGGTTTATACAAAGGGCAATAAGTTAAAGAATATCCGTACAAAATTTCAAGTTGATTGTTTCATTACTTTTTGAGTTACATTCCACGGCTCGAAAAAAAATGCATTTTGAGAAAAACGCATATGAAAGAACATATACAGATCTAACTTCCCTAATGGAGTTGATTTGCGCATCACTACTCTTAACTGTACGAAAAACGACGGTTACACAGGCCGAATTTGTTTTTACAATCGTCGAAAGTGCCCGCTATTATTCAAAAAGTAAACTAGCAAACTTGTTTGGCTAATAAATTAATAGGTAGAGGCCGTAAAGGGCGCACGCTCGTTTACCTGCTCACGGCACTGTTGGAGCACATCACTTCGGTGACTTCCTAGAGACCTTTAGGACTTTTTGTTGGGCTTAAAACTTTGGAAATACATTCTTCAGATACTAAATGAATTTTTAAAATAATAAAAAAAAAAAAAAATGCAAAAAAATAAATATGTGGAGGAGGTTTCCCCCTTAATATATCATGGTTCACTGATGTTGTCAGAGCTAATTTACTCTACTGTTCAATCGTCGTAAAATGTTTTTCTTTTTTTTCTTTTTTCGATAGAGGTATGTCAAAAGACAAAATAAAGTTGTCGAAGAGATGAATTAATCTTGGCCGGAGAACTTCAACGAAAGAACATAACTCTAAGACGAGAGAAATATGTACATGAAATAATCGACTGAAAATTGGTGAAACAGGTTGAAGGCGTCGGCAGAATTTTTTTCCTAGCAACCAATTCTGAAGCAGTTAAAGTGCGAAGTTTTGTGAGATTAATATACAGTAATATTGTTTAAAGAAAATACTTTCTTTTTATCTGCGGTAGTTTCCTAATAGACCGAAGTGACAATGTGCAAGAAGGAGGTATTGAAATCAGTGCCACAGAGGTGTATATAGATAGAAAGAATAATCAACGTACACAGAATATAGAAGTAAGATAATTTTTAGAATCAAATACAATAAGATCAGAGTGAGAAAAATAATCCCGAAATTAGAGATTTTCCAGAGCTTTCAAAAACGCAAAAAACACTCGTTTGGAGCATTGTTATGAAAACGATTACTAACTAGAAAGGTGAAATAACCAGGAATATTAATGAAGAGCATTTCGTTCTCTAAAGGAGGTAAATAGACAATATGAAAAGTGGAAGCGACATAAATAAACGTAGAAACAGTACATTTTTTTGAGGAAAAAATATTTATATATCACTGAATTCTATAGTTCTCAGTAAAAGGTTAAAACTGGTATATATACATATATTCTTTTGATAACAGATGCTGATGTCAATAGCCTGTGGATAACATAATTAAAATGTAGAGAAATATCTAAGAAGCTGGTAGTTATAATTACCACACAAGCCTTTTGTCTGCAAAAAGTTCAAAATTTATAAATATTTTCTTAATAAAAAATCCTGAAGTTAAGATGCAGTAAAAGGTTTCAACGTACTGTTTAACTAATACTCTGAAATATTTTTATCGCGGAGAATGACGCAAAAAAATTCCCGAATCCCAAAAAGACCTTATTGATCGCTTTTTGCCTTCGTTTCGTTCAGAAAATTCAGTTACAAAAAAAAAAAAAAAGGGAGCAATTTATAAATGTCCAAAAACAGAGAAACTATCGAATTTAGTTCCGTAATAGAATGCCTATTCAACTAGACTCTAGTCCAGACGGCTCCGAATCCGGCGCCCAGAGTAATAACCTCCGAGACAGAATATTTTTAAATGCAACTTAGACCATAAAGATGAAAAATTACCAATTTCTATGAAATTGTTTCGTTTTCTTTGTCCGATTGGTTTTTATCATTTTTACTCGTTAATTGTAATTTAAATTAGTCGACAAAAGAAGTACACTTTGCGAGAAATATTCAAATCGTTTATTTAACTTTATGTATTCTAATACAATAGGCATTTCCAGAATTGAAAAGATATCTCTACACGCGCGTATTTAACGATCATTTCTTTCCTCTGAATACCATTAAAATAATAACACACGCACATATAAATATTATGTATTATTATAAAGGAGATTGGTTTTATACTTTAACACCACCGCAAGAAAACTTGAAAATACAAATATAAAAACAAAAAAAAAAACAAAAAAAAAAACACAAAAAAATCGATATTGTTAAAAAAATTAACCTCTATATCATTTAACCTTTATGCAACCAATGTTGTGTAGCAGAACCCTCCTCTAGAAATCATTTCTCTGGCATTCATTAAAACTGATTTAAAAATTAGTAGAAATCTAATAATCGAATTGTTTTAAAAATACTATGCAAAAGAATTAAATTAAAAAAAAATAATAATAAATAAATAAAAATATCAACTTCAAAATTTACTTTAAAAATCTAATAAAAATGTACTCAAAAAAAAAAAAAAAAAATTAAATAAAAAATAATATAACTTAGAATAAAATATACTTAAGGCTTAAAATTAAAATTAAAATTTTTGGTGGACACCACGTCACTATTAAAAATACTGTGTAACGTGATCTATCATAAACTAAACTAAAACTAACTCTCAGTTCTTTTGGTCAACTTCGACTTCGTAAATTATATGTTTATCCCTTTTCTCCCAGACTGGAACTGAAAGGAATCCCCTATCTATTATTGGTTTAAAGTCGATTAATCTGTGTCATTAATGTTTGTTAAATTGATAAATTATCAATTATACTCCGTTTTAATAGGTCTTCAAGACGAACTCAGTTGCAAACCCTTCTCTCTCTAATGGAATTATGATTAATTATGATTTCAATGGGTTCCATATAACTTGGTATTCGATGAAAAGGGAACTAAATTAAAAGCGAAATTTCATTATTAGGAAATCTTAAAACAGAAAATTATGAAAATATCCTACATAATAAAACATATTATAATACGTCATTAGGAACACTTTTTAAATTATTATTAAATGTTTATTAATCAGAGAATGACTAGGGCTGAAGAAACTCATGCTATTCAGAATGTTACCAAAAACAATAATAATACAAAGACTATAAATAAAAATTCAAAAAACAATTAAAAGTATTAATTACAAATTGAAACAACATTATACTGTTATTGTAAAAACTGATGAAGACAAAGTTAATAATCAACAAAATTGAAATTATTCAAAAAACTGAGAATTTCTTAAAGGATAATAATGTAAAACTTATAAAAAAGACCCGACAAATAAATATTAAACAAAAATTAGGAAAATAATAAAAGAATCTAATCTAATATATATATATATGTATATATAAATGAATTGTTGTTTTGTTGCTAAGCGCAAAACTCGAGAACGGGTGGATCGATTTCGATAATTGTTTTTTTTAAATGTTCACCATCGTCCGGGCCAGGTTTATATGGATTCAGAAATCGGAAAAAATAACCGCAATATGCAAAAAAGGTTGTTTGATCCTCCCATATATGAACACACAGATGATGTGCACACGTTATGCCACAATACGAAAGCTCATCGCTACAAAACGTTGTTGTGTTTAAAAATTAAATAAATTAAATATCTAACATAGCTACATTGCTGGAAGGTGGTCGAACAGCCCATTTAGCACTCAAGTTATATTTGAAACTCCAATATACAATCTCTCGAAAACCTGCGCGATAGCGAAAGTTCTGCAGCAATGCAAATTGATAATTTGTGATGAATGCACCATGGCGCAAAAGAAGTCTTTGGTCGCATCAGACCGAACGATGTAAGACCTACGAAACAATCAAAACCGATTAGGTGGTGCAATAATGTTGTTGGTAGGTGATTTCCGTCAAACATTACCAGTAATTACACGGTCAACGCCAGCAGATGAAGTCAATGAATGTTTGAAGTGTCATCAGTTCTCTGAAAATACGTCACAAGACACTCAATGTAAGTAAGAAAATGCGAGTTGAGTTGCAGAATGACCAATTTGAAGAAATAATTTCAAAATAATTAATAGACACATTGGGAATGGCAAAATTCACGCTGACATTTTCACTGGATGCATTACATTTCCCGTCGATTTTTGAAACTTCACTGAATTAAAGACTGAACTCGTGCTTCCCAAACATTGCTTAAAATTATAAAAATCATACTGCTATTAGCTGCTAAAAACATTGATGTTGACGAATTAAATTTCAAGATCTGAAGTGAAATTGCTGGCGAATTAATGACGTATAAATCGGTGGATTACCGTTAATAACCAAAATAATGTCGTCAAGTTTCCCGTCGAATTTTTGAACTTGCTAGAACTGCCTAGATTGCCGCCTCATAACTTTCAATTGAAAGTCGGATCTGTAGTAATATACTGTCGCGAAATATCAATAAACCACGTCTTTGTAGTGACACCCGGCTTGCGGTAAAGAAGCTGATGAACAATGTCATCGAAGCAAACCACTCTTACAGGAAAGTACAAAGGAGAAGACGTTTTGATACCACGCATCCCAATGGTTCAGTCTAACATGCCATTTGACTTCAAACGATTGCAGTTCACAGTGCGCCTTGCTTTCGCAATGACTATTAACAAATCACAAAGTCATCGAGCGTTTGCGGTATTAACCTTGAAAAACCATGCATCTCGCATGGTTAGCTGTATGTCGCCTGTTCCCGTGTGGGAAAACCATCAGCGTTGTTTATTTATGCGCCAAGCAATAAAACGAGAAACGCGGTGTACCATAAAGCGTTACAATAAACTAAATATACGTTTTTTTTTCTTCTAATACTACATTTCCAGTAACTTTTTATAAATTCACAAACATGAATTCGTATTGCAAAAATGAAGTTACCATTCAAAAAAGCACAGTTGATATTTTATTTCCTATGCTTTTTCACAGATTACGTGTTAAAGCAAGGCGTGATTGAGTCGGCTGGTAATAAATAATAATGAAATGAAATATTTAATTGGTATAAACCTAAAAGCTTCCATACTAAACCCCCCCTTAATAAAAATACATAAACCGAATGCGCCAATAAGACCAATAATAAATTACATTGCAGCTCCAAGTTATAAAATATCGAAATTAATAAATAAAATTATAAGAAATAATATTATTCATTAATAATAAATGTGTCATCAAAAACAGGCAAGATGTCTTTGAAAAATTAAAAAATATATAAATAAATTAAATCAACACAATCTTTATAGAAACATACTCACACAGGGGAAACTTTAAATTTAACTGAGAAATCGTTACTCAATGCAAATAAAAAAAAACTATAGCAATCAATTAATTCACACTATCGAAACTATCATTGAACAAAATTATTTTACTTTTAATAGTTCAACATATATTCGAAATAATAGTTTGGCTACGGGCTTCCCTTTATCAGACATTCTTAGTAAAGTATTTTTACAAAATTTAAAAGAAAAAAAAAAAAAAAAAAAAAAATGGAAAACTTATTTCAAAAATATAATATAAAATTGCTGCACATCGCATATCTCCAATAAAATTTTTGATGAAAACAACATTAATACTGATATATAGGATAGATTGTAACAGATTGTGAAAAATCATATATTGTTAGACTGGTCAAATACCAAATGTAGATATCGAGAACATATTAGATTATATAATAATATAACGAGTATGAAAAATCTACCTATGCTGAATATTTGTTAAAATACGAATATAGACATAATTCTTTAGAAAACACAATGACTGTAGTGACGCTTTGTAATATGGGCAGTTCTATGAATATAGCTGAAAACTACTATATAAATAAACATAGGATATATCTATTAAATGATCAAATACTCAGCAATAATAATCCTCCTTTTAATATTAAAATTTAATAATTTAAAAAGAGTCCCTCCTAATGACATATTGCTGTAATATCCGTTTTCGTTGTGCAGAATATTTTCATAATTTTTTGTTTTAAGATTTTTTGAGGTCGTTACGAATTCCGTATTATATATTCTTAACGGGGTTTTTTTTTTTTTTTTTTTTTTTTTTATTATCTTAAAATTATGGATTGGGTCATGAAATTGTGGTTTATGTTCCAATTTTAAAGTTTATAAGTCAAACCGTTCCCGAGTCATTAATTTTTATTTGATATTTTTGTCTCTTTCGAACCACCTTATTAGGATTCCGTGCGTTATATGCGAACGGAATCCTAAAAAGAAGCGAACGCCATATATTTTAGCACTAATGAAACAAGCCACCCAAACCTATATGCTGACGACGGTGATTTTGGCTATAGACAGATTTAAAAAAGTTCGAGAATTCACTATAATACTTTTAAAAAAACGAATTCATCATAACGGGAAACACTGACGGCTACGTCAAGAACACCCTCCCCCCAGACAAAGCATTAAGAAAAGCGTATTACATTATGCCTTTAAAGGGAGAAATCGAACTTTTATTATGCAAATCATCACCTTTACAACATTACACTCGTACTTATCCTTTTCAAAGTACGTTTATTTGTTCGAAATACGACACTTCCAACGGTTCCGCGTTACACTGTTGGAATGCTCACATTCATTTTCTGATACAGAACGAAGCCGTGGCCTGGTGAGTTCTGTTGTTTCTCATCTACGCAATGAAAACAACGGCGTCCTTTCAAGGTAGTTTTCAGGTTCTTTCGAAACAGCAAAAAGCGAAACCAAATAATCCGGAGAATACGAAAGCCGAGCATATTCTGCTTTAGTCCTGTTAACAATTGGACGAAAGTAAAGTTTTCGTTTGCTCACAGTTCGGCTTTTCGACGTACAACTTTACTAAAATTTGTATACAACTAATAGTAGCACCATTTCGCGACAGAAATTCATAGCGAAAGACTATACTGTTCGATAATCAAAGGAACAATCCATATCAACTTTCGAGTTAATTCGTTCGTGCCTTCAACTGCGCCTTCGTACTCACATCTCGTAACCGTAAATTTCCATCTTCTACGATGATGGTTTTCGTAAAGTTTCCGCCAACATCGGCACACGAGCAGATCCTAACGCGGTTCTTTTTTTGGTCACTCGTCAACAGATGCGGCGTAAGTTTTGACGCAATGCATGCCAAGTTTTTAGTTGAAAATTTTCACGGGGAACTCTACCTGATACTGATACAACTTCTTCAGTAATTTCCTATATATATGTATATATATATATATATATATATATATATATATATATATATATATAATAAAACAGCAATTTTTACGGTGATTGTTACGATATTTTAATCGTTCGTTGATGCGGAAAGTGTTCTCCAATTTTAGGTGCCAATTGTGTCGATTGAAAACGCTCAAACTGTTCATAACACTGCGAACGCGATTCGGACAGCCCTTTTCCATGCCTGCCGAAGCACAAACTAATCCTTTTTTTTTCGTAAAAAGTTTAACGCCGATTTTCAACAAAATTTCACGCAAACATGCTCTTCTAGAAAACTATTATCATTAATTTTTCTTGCGCGCGGGGGGGGGGGGCTGTAGCCGAACAACAAAAGCTAATGAAAAAAGTACGAAGCGTCGAGTGTGACATTGTCTTACTGCTGAAAGTTATCATTAAGTGACGTCATCTATAGTTTGATAGGAGTGATGTTTAGCGCACTATCTAAAAAAAAATCGAACTTTTCTATTTTGGAACAGAGACCTCTCATGGAACGATTAAGTATGAAATGTACGACTTTCGACAAATTACTTAAAGGCACTGAACAAAATTTTCGGTAAACCTCGGATATTGATAAATATAGCTTTCAGAACGGCAACAGTCCAGAACTTTCAACCGGTTATCGGCAATTTCCGCAAAGAAAATGCGTGTCACATTCGTGAACAGTAGTTTTAAAACTTTTGACTTTTTTTGTCGGACACACTAGCACAATTATTCGCACAAAGAGTGCGTTGCTTATATTGGTGTGCTCCGTTATAAATCATAGACCAATGAGATCAATTAAAAAAAGCTGTAATAACAATTGAAGAACGTTGCGCAATCCCCATTATTTTTGCTTTTTTTTTCAAAAAAAAAAAATAATAAATAATAAATAAATAAAAAAAAAAGAAAGAAAGGAAAAAAATGAACTATACCGTACGCAACGATGTTCTGTTCTTCACAATTAAGGAGACAGGATCGAGCAAACAAGCGTTTTTCCTCGATCTTCTTTTTTTTTTTTTTATATATAGAAGATCGTTTATTTACAAAAATAAGACATTTTTTCATGTCAAAATAGTCATAACTGAGCTAACATCTGTTTGAAGTTGATTCCTCGGCGAAAATGTGCCGTACCGAAAAACACACGATTAGATCGCTCAAATTGTTGAAAATTAAGGATTCAACAATTTTTTTCGTTAAAATAGAATAATACGCTTTGCACCGGGCTATAAATTAATTTACAACGAAAATCGAAAATTGAAAATTTCGCCCATTTCAAAAAGAAAAAATAAATAAATAAATAAATAAATAAATAAATAAAAACATTAGCAATTATAATTTTAAAAAGGAAAAAACCCTTCTTTTTAGGTTGATGCAAAATCGCATAATAATCCTCTGAGAATTCGCAAAGCTAGGTTGGGTTCGTGAAATTCTGCGTTTTGAGATTAAAGTTTTCGATAAAACGTATATAATACCTTTGCTTCATGTAAAGGTACATCTGTATCTCTGTTTGAAATGGTTGAAACTCCTCTCGATGGTAAAACTAATTTTCTAAGCAACAAAAGAACAGTCAAAAATTTTTTGTTTCAACCTACTCTCTTTAACGTTCGCAACAGACAAGACGAAATAAATTTAGGGAAAAAAACTGCTAGGCCAGCATTTATGTAAAATAAAAACAGGTCTACTAATCAAAAACAAACATACCATCCAGTAAATAGCGCATAACTTAAACGCAAAAATTAGACGAATTGACGCAATCACCAAAAACGACGAGTCGTAGTAGTGGATTAGTGGATAGTGGCAAATGCCTACAGTGTCTCGCCGTAGCGGCAAAATGAAACGCTAGGTCCGACAGGCCGAAACAACAAATTCGCTTTCCGGTTGTTTGGCGAATTTCGGGCAAGTCGACAGGCGAGATTCGCGTACTTCGAACACGTCGCAGAGTTCGGCAATAGCGAATAATGGTGAAAATGCAAAAAATGCCCGAATATTTCCGTCACATTTTACTAGTTACAAAAAATACACGATTTGACGGAAAGTCCTTGCCGAGAGCTGCGCTCGCGAAAGGAAATTCTTCAGCTTTGAAAATTCCATCGGAAGAAGTGCAATTAACAGTCGCTTAAAAGCTATTCCGTTTAATCAATGCTCAATCAAGGCCCGCGCGAAATAAGAAGGAAGTTATCTGAAACACTCTTGATTTCCTCTTAACTGTTCGGTAGATTCGCCGACGCTACAAACGGGTCATAAATGTTGATAGGCGCCGGCAGAGCATTGCGAGCGAATTCGACGCCGATCGACGTTTTAAGTAAATGATAAAGGAAATGGCCGGAAATAATGGCGAAGGGACGAACGACAGTTGGCGGCAATTCGTTATTTTCTTCGACAAGGATTTCGATAAAACGCGCACATGTTCTTAACAGAAAATTTGGCGAACGTTCATACGACGATGATGCAAAAATGTTCGCAAACGGCGCTCTAAAATTTCAAGTGATCGGTGTAAAAATAAATTTCGGAGAACAAGTTGTTGCACGCGACAAGCCAGCGCTTATATTAATATTACGACATAAACATCCCAGCCGAGTGATATTTAAATTAAATAATTTAAAAAAAAGAAATTAAGTTAATTCTAAATTTTTCGAGCAACTCCAATAGCGCTCCAAGATTTGCTCGTAGCGTTCAATTTTTGACTCTATAACTTTTTTCGCTGATACGTAGCCTCGCTGCGCAGTCATCTTCCACGGTACCTTTTTAAAATTTTTATCGCCGCAGAAACCGCTATATATTTATTTCTGAAAAATTGTAGCAGGTTGTAGAAGAAGTATATACATATATGTGTATAGATATTTCTTTTTTTTTTTTTTTAAATATGTCTCAGCCGAATTTGAAAAACGACGACCACATGCGTGAAAAAGCTTTTTTATGCTCATTCTTTAGCGTACCATGCGGCTGTCAAATTCGACATTACTTTTCACGGACAAACAGAAAATACAAAATTGCAAACAGTGTTTTCCACTAAAAGATCATCCGTTTGTACCGTATAATTATCAACTGCTGCTCGGAATTCGTGTTCCGTAACAAGTTGTTCACAAAATGTACGGCACAGTCGCGATGTGATATCTTCACTTCGTTCAAGTGCTTTAGTAATAATGAACCTGAAGATGATTCAAGAATACACTCGCCGCATACGTATTATTCGATAATTTTTGGATCAAATATCACCGTTAAGAGGGCAACGCCCTTTTAACCATTTTTTTTTACCTTACGTTTTCTCAGTAATGCGAATTAAGTTTTCCTCTACTATTATTATTATTATTATTATTATTATTATTATTATTATTATTATTATTATATATATATGGTTACTTATAATGAGATATCGATTCGGTGGGTGAAATGTAATAATAACAAATTGATGATGTCACGTGAAAGCAAAAATATATACGCCCCTCTTCAATGCCGAGTGTGATTAATTTTCATTCGAATATTTATTTAATGCATTCTGCCGAATTCTATATACAATTAACACACTTTACATAATCAACGGCGAACACGCAGCAATTCTATTCGTTAATGCGTGGCCCAATTTACATATTTACACGTATAACTCGTTAAGCACTATTATAATATTTTCCTTTTTATATGTACAACCTCTATATCGTGTATAATAGCGCGGGAAAATGCTAACATTAAGTCGCTACTCTAACGAGTGTATATTTTAGTCATAAGTTAAAACTTAAATATTAATTGCAACAGTGAAGGAAGTGTTAGTTACGACTATATCGGCTATAGTTCAAAGTAGCACATCAATAGTCACCCGGTAGGATGCTGTTGCACTAATCGAGCGAATTTAAGTTGTCTAGTAGTTATTTAAGGACATTTTGTATTTCGCGTCAACAGGAGGTCTCGGAAACGATAGGTGTTTTAACTTTAAATTTTTGTATTTGTACGGACTGGTTAGAAGTAAACTTACAGCCTTTTCGATTCAGCTGACTGTAAAACCGGTTGCTCATGATTTGGCAGAACTACGTAGCAGTTGGTTCTCTAAGTCAAGTCGACTTAAAAAAGCAAAATGATTGCAAATAGCCGGGGTCAAATATGAACGGGTATGTACAAGGCTTAGGTGCTGGTTTCAGTTAATGACGGATATGACTAGCGTCAAATATGACACATGACGTTAGACTAGGTCGGTAATCTGTAAAATGTGCGGACTTACCTTCAGTGTCAATTGCAACACCGTGATTTTGCAACTTTATTACGGAAATGATTTAAACCAATTCTTTTTATTTCTTCTTTTTTGCATAATTTTTAACACCTTTCTTTCGGATTTTCATTATTAATCAATTTTCCATCTTTATGTAATTTTTGCGCTTAGAATTGTAATCGTCTATAATGAAGCAACGGGAACTCTTTCATAGAATGTATTAGTATTTATAAACAACGTCCTATTCCGTGGAAAGTGCATTCTAAAGAATATGTAAATGAAAATATTAAAAATGAAGAGGTTATATAATTCCCTAATAAATTATTTCTAAGAAGTTTTTTTTATTGACGCTAATATGGAATGCTGGTTTTTGCATTATTTTGCGTATTGAGTTTTCGAATTAAAGAACGAGGAGTGTTTTTGTTTAAAAACTATGCGCCTCTCTTCTTTTTTTCCTTTTTACAACACTAAAATCAACAATATAAACTAGTATAAAAATAAAATGAAACAGAATTTCGAAAAAATATATAAAACTGCCGAAACGTCGTAAAATGTACTAGTTTTTACACCGTGCAAGAGGTTTAGAGATAGAACGTTCGGATTATTTCTCGGTCGATTTTGGCCATCAACAGATGGCTACAGTTTTGTTTTATACAGTTAACAGTACAGTTACCAGCGTGGACACACTTATCTATTATTTTAAAAATGCAGCACAGTTTTAATCCTACAGATTCACCACGTACCAAATCTGACGGCCGGCTAATGATCAGTGAGTATGTTGCCGTCTCCCGTAGGGCCCACGTACGATCGAGTGTGAATTTTTCGTTATTAAATTTAGTACAGGAATTTGATTTGTTCAATATAGGACACGGAAAAAGGTTACGCTGAAACATTTTACCTTCTATATGTATACGTATATTTTTATTTGTAAATTTCATTTACTGCAATGGAAAATAGATGGTAAAAAGAAGTTAAAGAAGAAAGAAAAATCAAAAAGAAGTACCCATGAAAATTCAGTTTTATTTATTAACACGCGAGTAATTTCATACATGTGCAAGTTTTTAATTGAAACAATTGTGTAAAAGAACAACTGAAATTAACAGTAGGTTTCTTTTAATCACATTAATACTATTCAGGGATGTTTTCAATGAGCATTAATGTTATAACAATAAAGTTGAAAAAAATGTTTTAAATTGCTGACATATTTGTTTTCTAACACGAAATATTTCAACAACTAAGTAAGAGTTAATAAATTAATAAGTAAAATACTGTTGTTTACACATTACATTAAATTCGAAAAAAAAAAGAAACTTCCAGAATTTCATCAGTCTAAAAACATGTAATGGGAGAGGATCGTTACCTCATTCTGTTATTTTTAGTGAACTTCACTTTTAAACATTATTTTCCTTACATTTAATAATAATAATAATAATAATAATAATAATAATAGTAGTAGTAGTAAAACTAAATTTTGAAAAAAACTTAATTACATATATTTTATTCACGAATTCCCTCTTTCATTTAAAAAGTACAGGAAAAAGTCGCATAATTGAAAAAAAGGAAAGAGAATAAAAGGTATTAACCGACATTTCTGTAACAAAATAAAAAGCAATATTTTTGAATTGCTCGTCTTTGATAGAGCCGTTTAAAATTATAGCAGTGAAATTCTATTGAAAACAGACAATCGGTGATTTAAAAAAGTCATAAATATCAGATACAATATCCGTTTTTTTAAAGCATTTTTATTTACGTTTATTCGTCCAACTTAGTATTATTCAGAAATCTATCTCTTCGGAACGCGCAGTCCTTTATTTTAATTTGCTTGGCCTTGGCCTCCCGACTCCTTACTGTGCCAACTACATTCTTGCTTTTCTTTCTCCTTCTGTTGTTCCTGTATTGGCTACCTTTATCTCTTCTGTTTCTAATCGCTTCCTGATATAACTTACAAATCCCTACGTTTTATCATTCTGTTAGTCCTTTGTGTTGGGTTAATGTCCTGTGTTGACGCGCTCAAGAAAAAAAAAAAAAAAAAAAAAAATGAATAATGTAACATGTCTCAGGGAAATATTCTCCGAACCCAATGTAGTTGTCATACACCCTATTTGTAAGATAATTTATACAATTGTAAAATTATAAACATCAAAGCAAACATCTTAACGCCAAATACTAAATAGAATAGGCTAATAATATCTTTTGGGAGGATTGCTATTAAAAATGAGAAAAAAAACACACAATTTAATCTGTATGTTAGAAATCTGAAGAAAACCTAATTAGTCTACTTTTAGCCGAAAAGGAAAATTAATTAAGGAACATTATTAACAAAAAATCTAAATGTATGATTTTAATTTGAAAAATTTAAAAAAAACATATATATAACATATGTATATATGTAAAAATATTAATAATGAATGAGCAATGTACGACTGAATTATCTGAGTAGGGGTGAATTGGTATACATTATTTTAGTTTCTCGGGAAACCCTATTTCACCTGTTTTCAGCTGAAAAAAATTTTAGAACTGTTGCCAGATTCAAATCGCGCATTTTACACAAGTGTTTCTTTGATTTTTTTTCCTAACTGAAAGTTGGTGAAGCAGTGTTTCCTAGAAAATCATCCAACCAGTGTACATACAATTCATCTTTATTCGGATAATTCAAAATTGTTTTACTCATTTATCACTCAATATTTTTGAATATTTACTACTATACTTTTATTTTATTTTTTCAAATTAAAAACAAGTATTCAAATTTATTTTTTAAAATATCCTTCCATTTTTTTTTAATATGCGAAGATAAATTAATTACGTCTGTTCCAGATTTTGAATAAATTAAATTTATCTCCCCTAGCATATTTTTCTTATTTCTTTTCTAACCGAAGACGGAACATTTCTCCGAGAAATATTCTGTCTTAAAGTGTTTGCTGTTATTGTGCTTATGATTTTAATAAAATCGATTTTCTGAACTCGTTCGATTAATAAGAGCTATTTGATTTTCCCACTAGTTTCTTGCCACAGGAAATCTTTCTTAACTTTTTTAGCCTCAACATTTAATCATAACCGGTTTATTTATTCGCTATTAACCGCTATAAATAAATTACACTACAACAGCAAACAAAACCATCATAACTCTGTTTTCTTCTGCTTCTTCTTAAAAAAAATCCCATCCTTTAATGTGTGAAAGTTTTTATCTCAGACTTTGATCAGTAATATGTCTTCTTCTTTCCCGAATAATTATTCATTTCATCTCTCTATTCAACCTAGTTCTGCTATTAATCCGTAGTTGGTTCCTTTTGTTTTCCTCATTTCGTCGATCTGTATTTATCTCCATTATTCGCCTGCGTTTAGACCGTATTTTATTATCTTCCTCCCGTTTTCGCTTTTTATTAATTACCTCGCCCCTCATTGTTCTCTTCCTATTGAAATGATGAAGTTATCTAAAACGACTATATCATGTGTTCTTTTAGTGTTCATCTCTTTCTGTAGAGCGCTCTGCTCCGTGCTAAAATTTACTCAGACTTGGGCTTCCTCCTTTCCTTATTATACTGCTTTTCCACACATTATTTTATTGCTCGTTATTGACAATATCAGATCGGATTAAAATATAACCGACTCTTTCCTCTTTTAATTGTTTCTCAGTAAAGATTCCTGGTTGTTGAGTCACCAAAGGAAAACCAAAAAAAAAAAAAAAAAATATATATATATATATGCACAGGGTGTTTTGAAACTAATTCACGAAATTTGTTTTATGCTATAAAGCTCGTCAAAATGAACAAAAAAGTCCTGAGGGAAAAATCATTTGGGTGAACAATTAATTAATAATAAAAAAATAAATATTTTTTTTATGATTCAATATATTTTGAAATAAAAATAAAATAAATATTGAAAAGAAGTAAAATATGTATTAAATTCAGTCGTAAGTGTACAGTCAACTAAGAAAAAATCCAACACAATTCGTCGGATTTTTTCAAATCAGCGGTATATGCATTTTATCAAAACGTAGCCTCAATGTTCATATTTGTTTTTCTTTGCTGTTTTGTAAACATAAGAAATAAAATACAATCATCGCTTTGAAAGTTAGAGCTGTGGCATATTTTTCCATCAGTGTAATTGTCAAATCATCAAAGGCAAACCATCGCGAACATGGCCGTTTTATGAACCGGGGAATACACGCAAAATCTTGAGTTTCTCCAAAACGATTTACCTGGTTTGCTAGAGAGTAGTGCTCTGCAAACTAGACTAGATATGCTGTTTCAATACGATGGAGCATCGGAACACTACAAAAGGGTTGTAAGAAGG
This sequence comes from Icerya purchasi, assembly GCA_039619475.1. NCBI lineage: Eukaryota > Metazoa > Arthropoda > Insecta > Hemiptera > Monophlebidae > Icerya > Icerya purchasi. The sequence goes on from CM077116.1 coordinate 234,240,388, forward strand.
CATCTGGATGAAGTCTTCTCGGTGAGATGGATAGAACGTCTCGGACCGATTTAATGGCCAGCAAGGTCTTCCGATATAACTCCTCTATGGATTTTTTCTTATGCAGTTGTATTAAGAAAAAAAGGTATACCATACAACAACTAACACAAGAAACGACTGCATACAGCGGATCGTCGCAGCGTTTGACGACATCCGACGAACACCAGAACTTCTGCAAACGGGCCTACGTGAAGGGCTGAATTGGTGGTACAGCAAAATGGTCGGCATATTGAGCACTTGCTCTAGAGGCTATTAACAAATCATTGTTGACTATACATTTATTTACGACTACATATAATACGTATTTGACTTCTTTTCAATATTCATTTATTTATTTTTTTTTATTTTACAAAATGTTAATTTATAAAAAAATATATAAATTATAACTAATTAATTTTGTTCGCCCAAATGATTTTTCCCTCAAGACATTTTTGTTCATTTTGACGAGCTTTATAGCGTAGAACAAATTTCCTGAATTAGTTTCAGAGCACTATATATATATATGTATGTATGTGTGTGCGCGCGTATAAATTACCTGACACGCAATTGTAACAGAATGGAAAATACTAATGATTTCTAAACATCCCATTTAAATCACAAATTAGCCAACCTCAAGTTTCAACTGAAAAATATTTAAAAATGTTCAAACTGAGCAACTATTTACAACTATGATACATTGCGAAAAAATGTGACTTTTAAATTAAAATTTAACAGACGATCGGCTTTTTTTCACGTAAAAAACATTGAAGAACTTAAATTAATACAATAGTTTACACATATGAACACCACTTGAAGCAAACTGTGATTGCTATCGGGTTTAAGATAAAGAAAAATCTAATTAAAAATGACTTAATGTTTTCGAAGCAGACATAAAAAAGCAACAACGGAATGCACGCAAATGCGAAGAAAAGAGTGCTATTGCAAAATAATCGGAATGGATGTTACGAGCAGCTTTTATTCTTACCGACATAAATTTTTTATTGTCAATATTGCGAATTACAATTTTTAAACACAAACTATTCGTAACATCTTGCACGACTGACTATAATCAATTATTAATGAAACGAAAAACAAAACATACGGGTAAAAATATACAAAAGAACGATTATTCTCCTAATTCGTGCACCCGTTCTGCCTTCAGGCAGTAATCGCTACATTAGAACGTCTACGTCACCGGAAGCGAATGCATCTTTGTAACTTTGCAAATTATTAACAAACTTTTTTATTACCCTATTAAACTAGTTTGATAAAAGTGAAACTCTTTAACGCGGAATAGGAAGGTATAATTTTGAAATGTGCACTGGAATAAAATACTTTATGCATTAATCTCGATTTTTTTTAGTGAGCATTAACTTGTTCTTTTTCAATCTGAAGGTTATTTTCGAATTTTTGGAAGAATTTCCAAAAAAAGAAAATGACGACAATCATTCTACATAAAAAAAATTATATATTTTTAAGTTTAACTGAAATTTTTCACGTGTGCTTAAGGAATCTACTCGGTGTGAAAATGAAAAATTGAGTTTTCGCAAACTGAAATTTAAAATGTAAACTATATTCGCACCAACACCAATCATTAAATTTTTTTTTTTTTTTATCTACCGATACTTCTTTTATTTTCCTTTTATGAAGTATATATTTGTTAACTCCTCACTATTCCAACCCCCCGCTATCTCACTTCTTGATTGCGGAATGCTTCTGTAGTTTCGCTACTGAACTTTCGATTCGCTTTTCTTCGTTTTCCAACTCTTCATCCATCAAAAATTGAGGATATTCTTATACGAACGATTTTATGGCGACGGAAAGGTCAGCTTGCTTGCCAATATGGGATAGCGAGAATATAAAGAGAGAAATAAAATACTAATGGATAAACCGACACTAGGGTTGCGCTGTCACTCATCAGTAACGGTTGCTAATAATGATAGTTCGAAAATTAACCGCTGGCCTCAGTTCGCTCAGATTAACACGAATTTGTGAACATATCTCGATGTTGTGTTTCATCAAAGATAACTACTACGTTTAATGTATTGACCGGATCCATCGGAAATAACGATGATTATAAAATAGTTGAACGGTCGAAGAGAAAGAAAAGGGGTCATCCATCTTTTGACTAGGAATTATTCATGGAAGACCCAAAAGATTTATGGGATTATATAATAAAGCACAGTAATCGTAACGGAGAATTCGAAAGCGTGAGAAAATTTTCGTTTCAAATTGCACGCTAATTTTTTGGCTAAAATATAAGCAATAATAAAGGAGCAAATATTTTATTGCACCTCTCTCCAAAAAAAAAAAACCAATAATCATCATCGTGCATTGAGACATCTTCATCTTTTCAGATGTTCAACTTTAACGAACGTTAGCAACCGCATGAGCTAGATAATAATTCTTAACGAGCACCCATCAGTTGCTGCTCCCATGATATTTGTGATAACATCCCTGTGATAAACCGCAATCATGACAACAGTATCAACAATATTGGAACTCGTCTATCTATTGCGCCCACGGGAGATGAAAATTCCAAAAAAAAAAAAATCACTTACACTTTTTTTTTTAAATTCCTCGAAACGGCGCGATATTAACATTTCATTTCAACGTTGACGTTGATAAATCTACTCGGCTGTTGTATGTACACGTATCTCTCGGTGAAAACGTTGCGGAAATAATTATTTTTTGTCAGATTGTTAGAAAAATATCAGCGATAGTTGATATTTCAATTCTCGAGTCGGTAAAAACAATAATAACAAAACTATTCGGAACAATTAATTTGCATAATTCACATTTAGTTTCACACAAACGAATTTACCGATTATTTATATAGTTCCAAAAAGTTTCATTTTTATCATCATTATTATTGACGTTCGAGCATTATTTTATAAAATAAGAAATCAGAATTATTAAATGTACATTTTTTTTTTTTCTCTTTTTCGGCCTGTGCCATATTAATATTGTAAGTGATCGAGTGTTTCATCTCGAACTAGAATTATCGGCTGAAACAAATAAAAAAAATAAATTCGATTTGTCCTTTACACTGTAGTGTCCACGGAGTTTATGTATCGTCCATTATACACACACACACAATATAGTTGCTTGGCCAGCACACGGGAAATTAGGCTAACTTATCCCGCTAGGGATTGCCTACACCCAGCAGTGGGTTGATATGGGCGTTTTGATTTTAATTTTGATATATATATATATACATATTAAATTTGATGACCACGTCTCGGAAATACTCTCTGGAACCTCACACAATAGTTTTCTATAATTCTTATAAAAGAATCAATTTTAATTATATCATTATTTAATTTATTCTAATTGCGTCGTTCTATTACAGTTTCCGTTACACAAGCAAAGTTACATCTAATCCATACAAAATTTTCGGGTATCGCGCGAGACTTTCACGAATTTATTTGAAAATGTACGAAATTTTAACACGACAGTATTAAAAAGTTTGCCTTATTTTTCTCTTCGATTATAATTCTTCTTCGCGGACAAAATTAAATTAGTTTCATCGTAACTTACTATAGGGTTTCGAACATATTTCTAAAACGTAACCGAATACTTCACATTCAGTCTGCGTAAAACACACGCGAAATAATGTCTACTGACGAAATAGTATTTTTTTTTCTTTCTTTTATTTACTAAGTATGTTGATAAAATTATTTGTTAGAACGTTTCCCACACGGAATTGGTTAACCGACGATAACTTCGCCGGCGACTACTGAGACGAGAGATAGTAAGAGGAACGAAAAGCAACATTAATTCCGTATTATTTCGGACCGACAAAAAAAATATTCGAAATATCGCCTCTATTCTAAAAAAAGCCTACTTGTGCGAGAATGAATAGCTTAATTAATTATTACAGAACAGCCGGTATATTTTAAAGGAATGCCATCCTATATAGCCCATGAAACCTTTTCCAAGCGGAACTTTTGCAAATATTTCACAATTTTAAGAATAAATGCAATGCATTAACTCGCCCAGCCGTTGCAAACAACGATCGAAGGACAAACTGACGAGGAAAAATGACTCAATAAAGCACACAGAAAATGAGACTAATACGCGACGAGTCGACACGACTATGACACACTGCGACACGTTTAAAGTTGAAAACGTAAATCAAAGACAAAAAAGCAACAACGGGAAAGTTATAAAACAAGCTTAGATAATGAAGTGTGCTTTAATAAAACTGGTTCTCAAGTTGCGGGGAATTTTACGTAGACAAAAATACGAAAGAGTGGCTCTGGTAGCCGGTTGACGTTTTGTAGTAACGACACCAAAAACCAGAACATTCTTACAGCTCAATAATTTCCGGCTTCTTTCTTAAATAATCGCTAGAGGAACAGCCCCGCCCTGTGAAATTTTTACCTACGCTGATGAAAAAATTCCGAAAATCGAGGCACTGCTCGTTTAATTTTATTCTTATCAAACAGTGACAAAAGCGGGGAAAATTTCATATGCAAACGCGCAGTGTGGATTTTAGTAACGCAAAATAATCTAATTCGGCGATAGTCAAAAAGACTAAACTGAAATAAAGGAATTTTCATTTTAATACTTTAACTAAATAACTACTTACTGAGATTTTTAGTCGATCCGAACCAATCGAGTTTCACAATATAAGTTACAAATATAGCATTAAAAAAATGAAAAAAAAAATGAAAAAAAAAAAAAAAGAAAACAAATCGTTCTTTTCTTAAATTAACTGATTGCAAGATTTACCTTATAAATTTAATAAAAACGCGCTAAAAAGTAAAAAATAATTTTACATTCGATAAAAGATAATTCAAAATGATATACCTTTAAGGGATACTTTGATTATTCTTAAAAACCTATTAAAACAGTCGGCAATAAATTCAAACAGCGACAATTAAAATTAAATACTCCAGATTCTTTTCATACCGGGTTTTGAGGAATTGAATGCAACAATATGGTTCTTTAATTTGTTGCAATTTAAATTTATTACCGACTACTTTCGCTGCCGTTTAAGATAATATTCCCCTTTCTAAGTGTATATATTGCTCTGAATTATCTTTTAGCAAATATAATTATTTTTTACTTTTAACACGTTTTTATTGAATCTGCTTTTTTTTCTTCTTTTTTACAATTCTCAGTGTAAATGTTTTCCAGTAATAATACGGGAAAAGACCGAAGAAAGATATTACTTAACTAATTTTTGTGAGATATAATTTATTTATTTACTTATTTAATTGAAATTTTCTTACGCCTGCAGCAAGCACATTATTAACAGCAGATATGATATAAATTCAATACGAGAATATATGACAGATTGGCTAAATAAAAATCTAATAAGTAAACCTGAAAAGTTGTAGTAACGTTACTTATTTAGCACAGATTTATTTAATATTGATAAATAATTCTTTTAAATAAATTCCTAGGAGGATAAAATATATCTAGAGTTCATAATAGAGCATTTATCTAAATTAAAGGCTAACTTATTTTCCGTGGACCTTGTCATTAATGTGTATTCAAATTATTCCGCAAACAATTTATAGTCAACAATACTATTAATTGCACAATAAATTTTAACATCGTTCGCAAATAATATTCCCTTACCAATAATATTAATTTAAAAAAAAAGTATTTCTCCAAGAAGAGTAGCCGTTATCCAATGAGACTTATAGGGGACAGCCATCATTGACCGGTACAGTTTCGATAAAGGAAATCCTATTCAAACACGCGGTCAAGAGTTATGCCCCGTAAGGTTTTTTTTTTCCTTTTTTTTTATCAGGCTCGTCAACCAGGGACTTTCACCCAGAAATAATTAGAAAGGGAAATGAAATATTTTGATGCAGTCAGCCATTGCTCGTAGGAAGGAACAAACAATGGGAAATACGAGATATACAATACGGAGTAGGAATACCAATTCACAGTAAATTGGATAGAAAGCAGGACGCTCGATTGAAAGAGATCAATGCTTAAATAAACACATGATCAGCATCGCAAATATGCTTTTCGCTTGAGAGGACAATATGGAGAAGAAACCAATGAAAAACGAAAACGAGACGAAGGCAACAGAGAGTGGCCAAAGCGCAGATGAATAATGGAGACAACAACAAAACGACGAAGTAAAGGAAACAAAGAGAACCACGGATTGACAGAAAGACTAAGTTGAACAGACAGATAGAAAGAACAATTGTTAGAGTAAGAGGAATACCAAAACCTAAGATGAAAACTTTTACACAGCGGAAGGAGATTAGAGAATGGGATTTTTTTAAAAAAGAGACGTGAAGAAGCAGCAACTCGAGTCAAGGAGTTCGTCGTTACATTACCAAAAATGCCTGAATGTTAAAATTCCGCCAGCGATTTACAAATTGGCGCTATGGTGATTTCAATTTTTTATCCATAGTAACTGTAATTTAATAATAGTTTAATATTTAAGTGTTTTTTTTTTTCAATTTACATTTCCACCGTAAATAACATTAATAATATTTTAAGTACTACTAGAGCTTGTTAGTACAAAAAAAAAAGAAAAAAAAAAGAGGTTCTCCAAAGAGACACCCGCTCTTTGTCATGATGACTACTCAATAAGCGATCACCGATACCCATGAACACACGTACGGTACTATCGCAGACCGGAATACTTTCCAATAGACAAAGAATATCATTGAAATTGGCCTGCATGATCAAAAGTTACGCATAAATGAACAAATAAAAAAATAAGAACAAAAAGGAAACACAGAACAGGCGACGATTTTTTGAAACCGGTAGAAAAATATAAAACACTTAGACCTACGTATGTTCTATAATTTTCCCATTGTTTGGTACTTGTACTTGTATTGAAATAGCTTATTATAATTGTGGAAAAACTATATTTAAAATTATTAAAACAAACAAAATTTTAGCGCTTTACGCATCACATCATAACGAGAGGAGTACCCTTCGCCATCAGATTTTCTCCGTCCGACGTTTGTGACGTGCTAATAATAAGGAGTATTGCTCTGTCTTTTATTCCATCATAATTTTCACTGGTAAAACAGTTACCAAACACTTCATCAATTAAATTATCCTTTGAAATGATATTTTGTGGCCATTCAATTTCTTCCATCGTATTTAATGACACTGCAAAATGTAATAAGGGTGGGGGTTTTTAAAATGTGCACAGCATATTCTCAGTAATTCACTTTTACAAACAAATATATAAATACGCAAAACATTTAATATCTGTATATAAAGATAGGCAAAGACAAACTGTACCTTTTTCTCCTTTATTTATTAACCGATTTTCTTTTTTCTTTTTTGTTTAGTAGCTATTAAGAAACAGTTTTTTTTTCTTATTTAAATATAAAATTAATAGAAAAAAAAAAAAAAAATGAACTGTTCTTATCGATAAATTATTGTTTTTGCGATTTATTACCGAAAACTTTAAAAACCCATTTAAAACTCGCGAAACCGAATTTTGCCGTGGATTAGACCTTGACAGGTCTATTTATTGACCAAAAATACCCCTAGTGTGCAAATTTCATCCAAATCATTAAAGCCATTTCCGAGATACGCGAAATAAATTTATATACAAGAATTGCTCGTTTAAAGATATTAGATAAATAAATATTAAATTGTGTACGCGCTTCTTTTTTTTTTTTTTTAAGCACATGCATTTCAAATAATTGAGCTAATTTTTAAGTTTTAGAAATTTTTATTTTTATCAGACTTGTATTTTAAAATCTAACGCGGATATCGGAGAATTACGTCGAGAGATTTTACACAAACATTCTAGTAATTGCAAATGAAACGAAAAATATCGAACAATAATAAGATTTTACAAAAACATTTCGGAAAGACTTCGCATAGAATATACAGAAACTGAACATACTGAACATAGTCGTAAAACGGTCTCGAGGACAAAGTTCTTCCTTTTTTCTTTCGACACATAAGCAGTTGTATTGGTGAAGCATTTTCAAAAAAGAAAAAAAAAACTAAACCTCGTGTAGTTCACAAAACTGTGTAACAATTCAATTTCAAAAAACAGTTTCTTTTGTTTTTTTCTTCAAGGATAGCTTTAGAACGTTCGCTGCAATAATGAAATGCTTTCAAAACGAGTGTGTTCTTACACTACCAATGAGCTGTAGGCTGATTGAAATAGTAAAAAAATAAGAAATACACACTTTAAATTGCAAAGTTATACACGATTCTAACAAATGAAAAAATACCAACTTCCGCAACATATACTATATCTCGTTATTCGTCAATGAAATATCGATCGTTATCCTTGAAAATAAAATGGCGAACGGTGGCTCATTTTCATGAATTATTTGACGTATTCATTATCATTAGAGTTCGGAACGCCGAAAAAATGAGCTTATAATAAACAGCGTATAGTCATCAACCGTAGTACCTCCGCACACATATTTCTAGAGCAACGTTTATCTAATCGCAATAGGCTCCGCTAAATTATTTACCGTTAAACCGGACTATCGTTAAAGATTAAATTATCGGAAACCACGAAATCGATAATGTTATCAGCCAAAAGTGCGCTGTGCAATGCGCCGATAGTAGACGCAATTTTATTAAGATCTATGGCATGTGCATATCGTAGCAACTGCAAAATGTCATTTCTGCGATCGTTTGATATTTTTTTTTATATGTTTGCTTGCGTTAAACTCAACATATTTACATTCTTCTCAACATTTAAAACCGGTTTACTCGTAAGAAAATAGTCGTTTTCGAAATTTTTACTTCAAATTGGTCATAAAGGCGCGCTGGAAGACATTTTGTAGAAAACATATCTCTACAACTCAGCCTTTTGAGCTTTAATTTTTAAGCAGCCACGTGATTTCGTACTTTTGTTGCTTCGTTTAAAAATGAGGATTAACAAAAAAAAAAAAAAAAAAAAAACAACCCACCATTGATGATACTATTAATACATATACACGCACGTATATAAATACATATATTATATTAGATTAATACGGTTGTTCATTTTCAGTATTTTTCATAAAATGAGATTTACAAATTTAATCGTACTAAATGAATAAAGGTGTAGTGAAACACTCAATATCGTCAATTAAATCTGAGAAATTGTGAATTTCGATACTTTGCAGGGTTTAGTTACATTGACGTTGAAAAAATTCAAGCTATTGAACTGAATGTTTCGCTTTTTCAGCTGCATCCAATTATGTCTACAGTGCGAGGAGAATTATACGTAACTTTAAAATTCACAGAATCTCTTTACTACGTATAGGAATTCTTTATTTCCGTTAAAGTAAAAGTAAAATAAGTCCCATACCGTTGACAGGGTGTCGGGGATTGCGAAGTTAAGGTTCACAATGTATTAAGCCCAGTGAGAGTAGAGGGGCCAGTCCCTTTCTTTCGGCCGCCTTTACTTCCCTAGATTTCTCTGGTACCCAATCATTTCAGGCTGGGTAAACCTCGGAGCAACTTGGATCTGGAAATGAGACAAGAAATTATTAACTTGCCAATTTTTAAAGAGAATTTAATGCAGATATTAAATTTTTGGTCGGTCTTTTAATTTTATTTCATGTAAGTACGCGAAAAATGTTTTTCTTTTTTTTTGTCAAAAGTCAAATGCAGGTAATAAGGCCACTTCTTAAATTTTGGTTTTTCCAGTGTTTGTATAGATACTTTGCAAGTTTTCGTAAATATTTTGCGACTTCAAGATTGCTTTAGATAGTATTACAATAATTGCTAGTCGAATTACTCGGAGGAACTGGTCAGAAGATGATTCTAAAAAAGCGCTTAAAGTGTAAAGGATAATGTAATGGTCGTAAATAAGGGGCAAGTACAGTTTTTAAAATTCCGCGACGAACTTTGCGGGACTATATCGCTGCAAACGAAACCAGTAAAGAAAAACTTTGCCGTAAACCTAAGCGAAGCTAAAGAAAATGAATTATGCAAAATAATAAAACGATTGGCCGAAATAGGATATCCGTTGGCATCGAAAATTTTGCGAATTACTGTTCATATCGGTAAATGAAAAGAAAACAGCATTCCAAATTCATTTCGAGAATCGGAAGAAGCAGCGGGTCGATATTGGTTTGAAAATTGTATGCGCTGGCGTCAAAATCAAATTTCTTTACGAAAAAGTCAAAATTTTCGAATCCTGCTAGAGCACAGAAGTTGAATCGGGCGGTAGTCACAACTCATTTTGCATCCTTAAATAAAGTGCTGAAAGGAAATGTTCTTTTCGATAAGCCGTAAGCAAACTACCGCACGAGTGAAAAAGGCTGTCGCCTATGTATTTTAAGGAGATTAATCTCCCGAGTTCCGCTTACGCGACGTACATATGTCAAAACGCGCAATAAATTGATCCGGTGTAATTATCTGCATGGTAATTGCGCCACATCATCGTACTTTCTTCAAATCGTTTTGGGGGAGAAGGGATGAAGGGGTAGGGGTTGAATTTTTTTTTAAAGTAGACAATAGGTCACCTTAAAGTGTGATGAACCACCTTTTTTTTAAACCTCTTCCTCTTCTATAAAAAAATTCAAAAAATTTAAGGTGGCGTTATTACCTGCACCTACCTTATATAAAAGTTAAGAAAAAAATATTAGTTGTAAAATATATCAGTCGCGCACTACACGTTCGTTTTTAAAAATTTAAGGAGAACTCAATATAAAAGACCCAGCGTGGTTATGAAATTTTCTTAACTGGGCACAACTTGGCGCAGAGAAGCTGTTTCAGTCGGTAAACGTAAGGCTGGTTGCCAAAACTGAGACTGAATAAGGTCCAGATGGAGACCGAAAACGATCATAATTGGTTTCGGCGCGTTATGTTTATCTTATATTTTTAACTTTTAACTGAATGGTTATTGAAAAATTTAACACTTCGCAAGAGTACTTTCTGAAAATAAAGCTGATTCAATAATACGTAACAATGTACATACGTTTCTACAACTTTCTGCCTATATACGGAAGCAGGGATAAAAAAGTTATACAGAACGAATATAATTTGAAAATATTTAAAAAAAGAAAAAGAAGATGAAAGTCGCTTGAACCTGTTTTTTTTTTTTTTTTTATTAAATTTTTTTCTATTAACGAGGAACCGAAATGAGCGAATCTGGAAAAATGTTATACATAAACCCACGCGTACAAAATTGACCGGACAAAATGAAAATCGCCATTGATTAGTTTAAAAGCAAACCACGCGTTTGTAAGACGGAGAAAACACATTACAACTGCTCATACAAATGAAGAGAATATCCAGCAGTACCGAAAACAATAACGCTGTCCTCGAGAATAAATATATACTCGAATTTCTGGTAACTGATAAGAAAAGGGCAATTAAAATTTAATTACCAGGAATAATTATTGTACCTTGTGGTATTACAACAGATGAGAACGAATTGAAAATGATAAACAAAATATGACATAACGGTGGTGGTACATTCGATGACGGCATCATTAATAAAGAAATAATCAAATGACTTACGTAGAATCTGCTAAAGGCAATTTCACTGGGCGATCAGAAGGATGGCCAGATATATACGCATTTCAAAGAAAACTATCCAAATGGTATCTTTCTACATTCATCATAGTACGAGTTAATAATTATAATCGTCGTTTTCAAAATCCCGTTATAGTTATACGAAGGCCACCGAATAAAATTGCGACAACAAATATAACTATAATATAAATAAATTCTTTAATAACAAACAAAAATAAGTATAAAATAATTTACTTTAATAAATTAAATAAATACCGCAATTTAAAGAAACGTTTTCGGAAATAGCCCATTATCAGCTTTAAAACATAGGCTACACCCAGTTACAACTAAAACACACAGTTGTAATTGAGTGTAGTTTATGCTATAAAGCTGATGATGGGCTATGCCTGAAAACGTTTCTTTAAATTGAGGTATTTATTTAATTTATTAAAGTAAATTATTTTATACTTATTTTTGTTTGTTATTAAAGAATTTATTTACGTTATACTTATAAATTTAAAAAAAAAAAGGTCATGTATTCATCTACATTCAACAAATGCAACAATCACGAATTAAATAATTGTAAATTCGCAATGCGTTAAAATATTATTTAGTTCATATGTAACTTGATAATTAACACAAAAAATTGGTAGTTATGAATAAAAAAATTAGGTAAATGCAATGAATTTAGAATAATATCGTTGAAGCTCAAAAAACAAAAACAAAAAAAAAAGCAATACCAAACGAAACAGATGTAAAACTTTTAAATTCTACATATCTCAAGGATTTTAATATCAGAATTCAATTACTCGTCTGTATTTAAAATATACTAAAGTAACGATATATTTTTAGAAATAGTCACAGCAGATTGAATAATTATAATTCTTAATTTCTATTCTCTGACTGAGTAAACGAACTTTTCGAAATCGTTTAAATTGTTTCTTAAACAACCCAATGACTCCGTTCAGCCGGATAATAATTTTCGAGAAAAAATAAAAGAGTTTTGAACTAATTTTAAAGCAAATACAAGCTGGAATGAAAAGTAGCTAAGCGTGCGGTCAATTATTAAACTGACCAGTTAAAATATGCATCTTCCTATCTCCACTATTCGCCAATCAACGGTTTTTTTCGCCTTTGTATTCCTCGCTCAACTTAATTTTCATACTATCCCCCTTTCTATCCTTTTGCATAATAATTATTTATTTCTAGCCGTTGTTTCCTTCTCATTTTGCTAGTCTTTTTCTTTGAATTACATTTTACTACGTAATATAACTCTTTATCTGTATTATTATGCGTGTCTTTCATTTTTGTTCCTTGCGTTTTTTTCCCCATATCACATTCACTTCTTAGGATGCCATCAGTACTAAATTTCTACATGCTTCTTGGTGAAAAAAATACCAAATAAAGTTGTTTTACTTTTCATTTTGCTATTTTCGGTAAATATATAAAAAAAAAAAAGTTTTTATCAAACGTATACAATGTTACTCTTTCCAAAGACACTTTAATACACGTGACTTGATGAAATTAAGAGATTCTGCGTGACTGAATTTTCCGAAGAATTTCCAATTATAACTTAATACATTAATCAATTTATTCCCGATATTCACTTTATTCTTCTGAAATATTTTTTTATCGGAAGACGCATATTTGATTCTTTCAGTAGATTTTGTTTTTTGTTATGCCTTTTCTGATGCGTCCAAATCTAAGAATTTGCCGGCATTTTTTTTTTTTGTTCGGCATATTTTTTTTTAGAGGAGTCAGTGAGGGATGTTCAGAACGTAATATGGCGCATTAGTTTCTAGTCCTTTACAAATTTCAAAAATCGTTTTACTGAATTGGAAAAATTCTAAAAAACGAAATAGATTCATTCAAATTAATGGGTAAATTAAAAAAGACCGGAAAAAGACAAAACAAAAAAAAAAAAAAGGTAAAGCACGGAAATAATCATTTTTAATGTCTAGCACACTTCATTTTCTTTCCATCTTTCGACAAAATAATGTATCGAAAATTAAAAATAGAAAGCGTCCAAAAGCCAAGCGATAAAGCTTTTAATCTAAATATTTATTAAGTAAAAATTTCAACAAAAAGATGAATCACCAATATTGTTACAAAAAGGCAATATCTTCATAGTGAATCGATCGCTAAAATAACAAAAGCGGACAATTCATATTTTTCTTTATTCAATTCAACAAAATTATGAATTAATAGCATTACAATTTTTCACAACTGGTTGAGAAACTAATGGTAAAAAATAGTTCAAGAGAATGAATAACACGATACAAATTGGAATAAAAAATCGTAAGCAACCGGACCGAATTAGATTAATTAATAAATGACGTCGGGTGAATAAATAACGTTGCATTTCTATTCGTGAACGTTTCCGTCTTTCTTAATTATAAAGTGGTAAATGTAAAAAAACCGAAAACATCTTAAGCTCACGTAACCTGTATTATGTCAACTTTCGAAAATCTACACCGACCGACTGCGAACAATAAAAATTAATTTTTCTTTCCAGAATGGTCAACCAGTTTAAACAACAAAATTAAAAGTCGACTTTACTTTTTGTGAAAGTATATGGAATTTAAGTTTTTTTTTTTTTTTTACAAACTTTTAATAATTTATAGTGCGTATATTTCTTATTCGAAAACTGTAATTACTGATTATACTGGTACACTTAGAAGCAGACAGTCTCGTATAAACTTTAGTGACTAAGTTTTTGAATATTTATTATATATATTATTAAATTTAATATATTTAAGTCATTATAATAAAGATTATTGACTTACCTGATATAGACACATAAAAAACATGAAAATAGGAATACGATAGCACACAAAGATTGTAAGCTTCACAATTCGAAAGGTGCAGAATCAAAGTAACTAGCGTCATTTTAAGTAATTTTACATTAGATAACTTTTTAAATAAAAATTATAACATTTTTGTTTACTAAATATACACTATAATCGTACATTTAACAAAAATAAAAATTTATTTAAAGGTATTTTCAAACATAATTTTCACTAAAAATTGCATAATGTAAAATTACATAAAATGGATTTGTTACTTTCGATTTTACATGCTTCCTATAACTGACATTTAAAAATGAAGATAAATGAAATTATGTTTTTTTCGAAGAGAGTTATACAAGTGCCAGTTTATAATAAATTCTTAAAATTCACACTATTTACGAAAAATGAAACTATGTTACATGCAAATTTCTAAGACAAACACACTGAAAGTTATACTGTAAGAAACTGTAAATATTTGTGTCATTCCTCAAATTACTAAGAAAAAAAGGTGTGCGTAAGAACATTTAGCTCGATTAAATGTTTTACAATATTTACAAAGACGAAAATATAAATGTTTACGTAATATCTTTAGTCTTTTTAGAACCATGAAATTTACCGTTAACTTAGTTTTACATAAAATGAAATCGAAAAATTAAATATTTTCATTCCAATTAAATCTGATTAAAAGTTATATAAGAAATTAATTAATTTAATAAAATCCAAAATTATGGGCATGATACTATATCGTATCATTATTATAAATGCGGAAGTGCTCACTTTAAGTTATAAATAATTAGATAAAAATTTTAAAAACCTGTTTTTTTTTGTCTTTCTAACCTTTTAAACCGACTAATGTAACAGTTTAACTAATAAAATAACAAACATAAAAATAATGCAACTTATATTATTTTACACGATTTATTGATTAATATGTACATAGTACAGAAATTAATGTATAAACTTAATAAAGCGTGCAGAGTACATTCAATAAGTATGTATGTAAAATAAAAATAAAAATTAAAATTGCACACATTCAATGCAGGTGTTATGAAACGGTAATTATGACAAACAGTATATGTATAATTCGACTTCAACCATGCAAACTATTACTAATGTACATACATATTATACACACATATTTAAGAATAAGGATCGCATGCAGATAGTTTCGTATCCTTTTTCTTTTCTTTTTTCTTTTTTAAGATGAATAATTAAATAAAGTTAAATTACATTAAAGATGTATGTTAAATAATATTAATACTTTTTTTAAATTAAATAATACTCAAATTCAATTTTTATACTTTTTATAAATGAGTATTGACAAATATATATATATATATATATATATATATATATATATATATATATATATATATATATATATGTATATAAAAGAAAACCATATAAAATCATTAATAATTAAATGTACAATACAACTCAAATGCAAAAATATTTACATAAAGATTGTTTAAAATATTAATATCCAAATTTTGCATGAAATACAGTTTTATGATAATGCAGTTTGATATTAATAACAGCGACAAAACTATGTTAGCAGACCACACATTTTAAAATCACGACATCGTAGTTAGTTATAATTCTAGCTAAAAAGGATGGGAATCTATTCTTAAACAAATCTGAAGAGAAACGTGAACTACAAACCTCTACTCTACTACAAACAACCTACTTTCGAAACTATTTTTTCTTTCAGTGCCGGATGCAGGAATATTTCAAGCAAGAAAACTTTCTAGGTTTTTAAAAAAAATTAATATACTTTTGGAGCCAGAAATTATATAATAGTGAAAAATCTGTAATTACTAATGAATTTAAATACTTTTGGAGCCAGAAATTATATAATAGTGAAAAATCTGTAATTACTAATGAATTTAAAAAGAATACATTATAATCGCATTCTTCTGTTACTTCAAAAATCTGCGAAGCGTAAAAATAAAATTTCCTTTTCTCATTCACCGTTTCTACTAAATTGCCGACAATTTTTTAAAATTTCATATTATTTAAAAAATGTATACTCGAAAAGGGCCGAATATGACGGTAACAATCGAAGCTTAACGCCATTATCGCGAACAGGTAAACGCAATTATCATAGTAATCACTTGTTCTTCCTAAATCCGGCGCTGTTATTTTTCAACTAATGAAAATGATTCCCGATAATGCCGTGTTCAGAACATATTACCGGTAATACACGTATTAATGAAACATGAACAAAAATCACACCTTGGATTAATCATGTGGAACACACTGACTTATAGTAAATGTTTGCAAACCAACAAATAGACATATAATTACTTTTTTACGTACTCGAACTTCTAACAACAACTGAACTAAACATTTGCTTCATTAAAATATCAGCGCAAAAATCAGATATCTGCCCGGACACAACATATCTATCCTGAAGCACAGATTTTTTCAGCAGGTAATCAGATTTTTTCGTAACTGAATAGGTTTTTTCAGTTTGCTTATAAGTACTCACGGTCCTATCTTCTTTATTCTTCGAAAGGTGATTATCTTGTTGGAAAACTTTATTTTTTAACAAAGCCGGTGGTAACTGCATATCAGCAAAACCGACTACTAGAGCGTAATAAAACAGCAAATAGGATTTTTTCCTTAATTATTATAATTAATTTCAAAATAAATATGCGCATATTTTACGTGTATATACGAATGCTTAAACTTAAATAACAGTAGCGAGCAATGACAGATTTTAAAGAAGAAAATAACCGCATTAGTAACTAAAAAGTAGCAAAAAAAAAAATACAGGAAGTAATAATGCTACATATAAGTACGAACATTCTATAACATACTAACTGCAGAAATAAAACTGGAAGATGAGCCAAATGCGCTTGAAGCATTGTTAATTGTCTTTTATACATACATACATACATATATACTACTGGAATAAGAAATATAGGTATGTAGTAAACATTACTTACTCGGACTCTTACGAAAAACCGTGTTAGACATGAAGTTCAGAAACCTGTTGGCGTAGAAATCCGGCCTGTGAACGGAAATCGCATCTCCGTCTTGAAATACCGACTTTAGCGTGTGTTCTAATTTTTTCATCATTTTGTAACTTTGTAGGATGTCGATGATTCCGATAAAAAGAATTATCGTTTCTCCCTTACTGTTTTTCGCTGGTATGCCACCCGAATTGCTAGTTTTTAACTGACTAGAAGAAGACGGTTGAGCATCGATGCTCTCCATCATGGTGGAATGAAATAATAATCTCTTCCGATTTTTCGACAGTTCGGGACGAGCTGGTTCGCTCGTAATGGCCGACGAGGTACTCGCCTGATCACCAGGAACGAAACTTATATTATTTTCCTTCCTATCTTTGTTGGCCACGTGAATACCAATCAGCAAACTGTAATCCATTATTTTGAAACTTTCCAAAACGCGACAGTCGCGTTGCATCGTTTTCATTAAAGCCGAATACGTATCCGGATCCAATATTAAACCTTCCTGGTGCAGTTCCATGAAATCTAGATCTTTGAAAGTGGGAAGAGATTTCTGTCGCTCAGAATTCGAAGCTTTTCGTTTGTACGTGGAACCTTTCAAATCGAACTTTTCGTGCAAATCCATCCAGGACGGAAACAAATTGTTCATGACCACGAGTCGAATGTTTTTTGCATTGCAATGGTAACAGTAGAGGCCAAAAAATTTCGGTAACAACGTCCGCGGATTTTGAACAATGTTCATGTAGTAGCCGGGTAGTAGCTTTTGTAGGAATTCAGCTTCTTTGTGAGTAACGGTTTTCATGATAAACTCGTCGTCGCTTGTAACGTAAAATATCGAACCGCTGGCACCCGGATTAGATAGTTCACGTAGTGGGGCGGCACAAAAAGACAACATAAAGTCTTCCGGTTGAATACCGAATAAGTCTCGAAAGTATCTAAATGCAATCGGAGCGTATATCTTAAAAGAAAACTTCGGGAAACTGTGAGCCGGTGTGTGATTAGCCCCGTCGCTGGTGAATACTTTTTCTTCGACCGTCATAAAATCGTGTATCAGCAAATCTCTTTCCGGTTTCGATGCCAGACCACCGATCGCGTACTGAATACCTAATTGAATCGAACCCATTATCTGTTGAGTAGCAATTTTCTTATATGTAATTTCTCCTTCTTCGTCGATCCTTCGATGACCTAATTTTTTATCTTTCTCACTGATACGCGACATGGTAGTTTCGCTGTTATACTGATAACTGTATATCAGTAAGGAATTTTTAATACATACTTAACAAAATACAAAATCGAATTAGACGAAAATATTACTTTTTCGCATATTAACACAATAATGCATACACTAATCGACAAAAGCTCACCTCATAATACTATATAATTGACATCTTATGGTTTGAATAATAAATAAAATATAATAACAACTACTACTTTAAAAAACAGAAAATCGCAGCATTCAATTGTATCGAAAAATTTTCACTTTTCTCACATTAAATCACTTAAATGCACAGTTAAATACCACATTTCGTTAGTAAAAGTTACTATAGGAACTATATTTGAAACTAATAATTCTTCGCCCGAACAAAACATAATGAACACCGAAAAAAATTTAAACTTCGAACCAAACTTCGCAACAGCAGAACTAAATAACAAATTTCTGTTTAACTTTTGCGAGATTATCATACACCTTTAAAAAAATTTCTCTTTTCTTGGAACAATGAAAAATTTTTGTCTACATACCTCCATGTATTATTAGTATGTGTAAAACCGAAGGGTGAACTTTAAAAAATTTTTCCGAGAAAACGACTAGTTGATAGAGTAAAGCTAAACATGATACTGTAAAATATTCTAAAAAATTTACCTTGCCATCGTTAATGAAAAAATGTTGACATTTAATTGTATTAAATTTTTAAACTCTATTATAAATGTATCGGCGAAAGTATTTTAAAGTTGGTAACAAAATTTTCAAAAAGTAACTAAATTTTAAATTTAAAATTATAATCAATTTTTCGATGTTCATTTTAGAACATTTTTTTCTCATACTGAAATTTTAGACCTTGAGAAATAATAGTAAATTTAACTCTTTCGTTTACATTTAATAAAGCTAAATACACACTATATTGGTAACAAATAGATATAGAAGTTATTGTGCATATCGAAATTCAAAAAATGTTATTGTTTACAGAAATTTTGTTTTTAATGTTTCGAGATGTGAAAAATTTAAAAAAACCAGTTAAGGAATTAAGAGTTAATTTGTGTTTGAAATTAGTTTTTCAAATTATTGGTAAGCTCCAAAAATTATGGAATCATTTGAGCTTCGCTGTTTGCCATTTACCTTAATGTAATATTTCATTTACTCGGTAAATTATTCAAATATTGGAATAATCGAAACGCGTACTACAATTAAATGTATTATTAATATTTGGAATTTCGAAGTTCGGCAATATACATTTGTTTATAAAGTACTATGTTTTTTTAATATCAACACACTTGTTTCGAATATATTTTCTGCATAAGTAGTTTTGCAGTATGTAAAGCAAAAAAAGAAATTTCGAATTTTAAACGTATTAAATTATTTATTTCAAAAGGTTTAATATTTTACCTTAAAAACGGGTTTATCAGCTGCGAATTACTCTGTTAACAATATGATGTTATATATGAAAAATTACAACAACGCGATCCATATATATCGAATTAAAAATATCACTTTTTAGTTATTTTATAATTTTCACATTTTTAAAATAAAAAAAAAACAACTTCGTATTAACGTAGAGTGATATAAAAATTAAATAAAATGTTTAAAAATCACATCACCAGCAGAAAATTTGTACGAAGGTCAACTCTTAGAGTCCCTATTAGAAGAATAGAAAAAAAACGAAACAATTAAAATAAACCGTAAAAAGGAAGACTGTTTAAATTTATGTTTTCAGGAACACGCAAACCTAAATAGAAAGTTTACAAAGTTTATTCCCGTGCTTTAGGTGTCTGGCGATAAAGCTGAAATGTTTAAATAGACTTAAACCTATTTTCAAAAATTATATGAGAATTAAAAAAAAAGATTAAAAATCTAAAATTAAATCTTAATGCTATATATGTATTAACAAATCAGATTGTCCCCAGAACTACTATATGTGTAATATAACAGTAATAACAAACATTGACTAGAAACATAAATTTATTATTAAAAATTAATTCACCCACATATTTCCGAGACAATGCTCCATAATCATGGTGAAAATTATTTTTACCATGATTATGGAGCATTATCTCCGAAACATGTGGGTGAATTAATTTTTAATAATAAATTTATGTTTCTAGTCTATGTTTGTTATTACTATTATATTACATAAAATTGTGAAACATGGTTTTTAAAAATTGTTTAATTACTATATGTGGTGAAATTTTATAGAAAAACTACTATTATATCTTGGATGGTAGTTTTAACATAATTTTTCAGGTTACATACAATCAGATTTAACCTTTTCTTCTCGCTACATATGATGCCTTCAGGACCGTTAGCTTAAACTAAATTATAATTTATAGGATATTATTATTACGTTCTTTTAATTTTAAAAAATTTATAGTTTAAAACGTTATTGTACCCTAACATTTTTCATAGTTCTAAATTGTAAATTATTTGTCAATGAAATTTTTCAGAAAAAAAAAAAAATGATCTGTTAATAGATGGATTAATTAGTTTAGAAATTTAATGATTTTTTTTTATTATTAAAATCAATTGCATATTTTTATGCGATTAAAAACTTGTAATGATAAATGTATTTAAAAAATTATATTCAGCAGTAAATTTAAATTAGAATTAAGAAGTAAGGTACTTGATATTATGGTACATGCTTAGTAATAAAGTAAATTTTATTTAGATATTGAAATTTTCTTTTTTTCTTCTTTTTTTTTAAATTTGATTTTGAATTAAAGTAAAACTCTCAGAAAATCACTGATTGATTAATGGCCAAATCTATTCATAGTTTACTTTTCTAAATTTTAATGTCCTGATTATCAAACTATCTTTTTACAATTATTTCTTACTCATCACGACTTAATTTTACTTTTTTAACTTTTTTCCGTTTATATTAGCTTTTTATATTAATAAATTGCAAGACATATAGATATCAATGGTTACATGAATTAGTCCGTTAAAAATAAAGTTCATTTCTACTGTGAATATTTATCAAAATCTTTTTGTATTAAGTTTACCATATTATTTTTATTTCGTAGGTAATTTGAATTTCTAATATAAAATGAATCCAACCGGCTATCAGTGTCAGTATCACTGGCTTCATCGCCGGGAAATTGGCTTGAAACAGATTGGAAATCAAAATAAATTTATGAAAGAATTGTATACGAACATTGCTCCTTATAAAACTTGGGATTCTGATCACGTTGAAACGCATTCGCCTGGTGGAATATTCAATGTTGAATTTTCTCCAGACGGGTAAATATGACTCTGCTGTGGATTTAACAATAAATAAGTTAGAATTGAATAATAATTGGTGATTTAAATAATAATTTTTTGTATAATTCTACGCAGATCTTTATTAGTTGCCGCCTGCGAAAGAAAAAATTTATTACTATTTGATCCCTATTCTCAGAAGTGTTTACGAAGTGTCGAAGGAGCGCACTTTGATTGCGTAAACTGTGTTAAGTATGTATATTTTGATTTTTTTCATGAATTTCAATTTTTGGAACTTTTAGAACTTTTAGCATTTTGTTTAGGCGTTTTTAATATTATTAGGTGTTAAGTGATAATTAAATTTCATAATAAATATTAAAGCGTAAATAATGATTTTTTGCTAATGAGCAAAATATTGTTGGATCATTTTTAGCGACATTTTGTGTCGTCCGTCTACTTCGTTTAGCTTAATAAATTATAAAAACAGCAGTACTAAAATTTAATCTAATTTTTTAAAACCGAATCCTGTCTTTTTGATACAAGTTCAGTATAATGAACATGCCCACATGCACATTATATATATATATATATATATATATATATATGCGCACACGCGCTTTTTTTGTTTCAATAATGTACAAAACAGTAAAAAATTGTTTGTACAATTTTAAAATTTTTTGAATCCGAGTGAAATTATTTTTATTTCACACGAAAAAGAGCAATTATTCTCCTTTAAATTGATTATTGGATTATTAAAATTGGCTCAATGGCTCAGTGGTTACTACGGTGCCATGCAATGAGTTAAACGGTAGCATCAAATAAAGTTATTCACTAAAAAAGATTTTTGCTATATCAGTTTTTATCAATCTTTAATTTAATAAATAATTTCTTTCCTCTTATGAATTAGTCTAATAAGTCAATTAATATATTTAGGAACCAAACATTCTATATATGTACAGCATATTGACAAGAGACTATATTAAAAAAATATATATATATTTTTTCGGCTTATTTTGGTAAATTATTAATGTTTTATTGAATTTATGTGATTTAAAAAATTCGCATTTTATTAAATTGGTCCTTTTGAAATGTTTTTCAACGCTTTTTTAGTAAAGACAAAGGTTTACTCGATCAGTTCTAGAATTTTGTAATAGTATTTTTCAATTTTAAATTATCGGAACGAAACTATTTTGCTCTTAAATGCTAATAAAAAATGCCGGTTCTCTTTTCGATATTTAATTTAATTTCTAGGATCTTAATATCCGCTTTTTTTTTTCTTCTAATTTAGTGTAATAATTCTCAGAATTTTTACAATTTTACTGTATAGATCCTTAATTTTGATTTTCGTAATTTTCAGTTTTTTATTGTGTATTAATTTTTTAACTATTTACTTATCATTGACTTTGATCACTTCTTTAAAAGCCTTTTTAAATCTGACTTTATGATAATTCTTACTTTCCTTCACTTTAATTTGTATTTATTTTTGGCTTATCATAGCATCTTCAGAGCAATTGTGCTCTTTATGTCTTTCCTTTACAATAATTTCTTTTCTGCATCTACAGAGCTTCTTAATAGTGTACTTCCAAAGTAAATTTAGTTTCACGGTTTATATTTTTGAATAATTTTGGGATAATTATTTTAATGCTAAACCAGCTTCGATGAACGCGAAGTCGGAAAACGTATTTCACTTTAAAAATTTGCAGTACGCGTGTTTTTCAAGTGTCGTCATTCTTATTAAATTTAAATGTGATTGGTATTTACAGTTCATTTTATGATGTACAAAAGGTACAATAGAGGAATCTACTTTTGTTGGAATATTTGTTCTAATTAAACGGTAAACCAAGAAAAAAAAAGCCAGTCTGGATAGAATACAGTATTTACAATTTTCCTTTTCGTTAATCTAAGATAAATTGGATAATCAGAATTAGGAATTACTGACTTATTTCCTAAAAAAGGGATTTATATAGGGAAATTTAATATAATGTAACGAATAAAAATTAAAAGCCTAAAAGTTATGCTAAATTAAAAGGGAATTAAAATTTATAGCGGTTATATACAGCTTATAAAAGATGTAAAAGAAAAGTTCTGTAAAGAAATATTACATACAATTTAGGTTCATTTATACATATAAACTATTGTTAATATTATTAAGGATTGCGTAAACAACATGAAAATATATCAAAAATTTCAAAATTCATCATGTTTCGCAGACGAAGGTTTATGCTTAATATGTATATATCAGTGATGAGCATAATCAGTTTGCATGATCGATTTATTAACATTAGCGGGTTTTCAAATAATAAATAAGTAGCCTGTTATTGCAGTGTTGCAAAGTTGAGGATTGTTTCGCCAAATTCATTGGAAAAATATTAAGGAAAAAATCTATGCAGTAAATTTTAGATGTAGTGCTAATACTAGAAGAATTGAAAAATACAAGATTATGAGGATTAAAAAACTCAACTGATTTATTGCATGTGTAGGATGCTTTCGTTTTAAATATTCGTTTAAATTTGTAATACTGCTAGTGTATTTTAAACTGTTCGAAAAAGTTCATTTTACAGTCACGTGACGATAGTTTTATAAAATACATCCAAGCTGCTGATGTATTCTTTTGATCCATTGCACTTAGAATTGATCTATGATAAAGGAATAATTTGACAGGTAACTGTTATCAATTAAAACAAAGTGTAAGATATGTAGAATAGAACTTAATAAAGTAACAGAATAATTTATATTTCATAGATTTAATTTATGTATTTGAATATTAAATTACATAATACTTTTTCCCTATTATAATAAAGTAAGACAGTTTTATTATTTCTTTTAAATTATTTTTTAAAATTTAAAGCAGAATTTTGTTTTTTTATAAAATAGTGTTTTATTCGTAATATTTTTAATTTATAAACCATTTTTTTATTAATTCTATCTTAAAATAGTTTCATACTTTTTAATAAATGTAACTATTTGTTTATTTTCATTATTTATTAAATTTGTTCCCGTAAATTACACTTTAATTCCTTTAACTTGCAAAACTCCATAATCAAAATTACAAACAATTGTAACTGAAATTTTTATTTATACAATTCAAAAGCGAAAAATCCAATTACCGCTAATGTACTATTAAACATAATCTTATAAACTGATTATTCTATTAGAGGAACATCATTTTCAAAACTTGGTTGTCCTTAATTGTCAACTTTTATAAAATTTGTAAACACAGATTACGAAAATAGGTTACAGAAGCCAGCTAATAAATGCAAGTCACTTTTGGAATTGACTAGTGCGAGATACTTGTGAAAGCATTTTTCAAAAACAACTAATTAAATCAGCAGCTTTTCAAGTTTTAAAATAACCGATTTATTCATTTCAAAAAAAAAAAAAAATTCGCAATCAGTCATTAGTCGATTATGTCTGTCGCTAATATATACGTATATATATTTTTTATCATGATAAAACAAAAATATCATTCTAATGCGTCTAATAAACGAAGAGATGAAAGAAGAAATTGTAAGAACAATTGGTGGTGAAAAAAGTGAAAGAACAAAAGAGGCATTGTAAAGAGTAGGAAGACCAAGATCCAAAAGTTGGAAATAAAAGTGAATGCATCAAATAAAAATAACAGAAGATGGGAAAAAATATCATTGAGATCACAAATCAAATCTGAATTATCCGGGTAAAAAGAACAAAACGGTAAAGAAGCATACAACGAAATAGAATAGAATATGTTGGCGGTGGATTATAGTTAAAATGAAGACTACAGATGGAACAAAAAATAGAATGGCTAAAATGTGGAAAGTCGCAGTGTTAGGGCCGAGGAGGCAGATTTGACAGAATAGACAAGTAAAAGGACTAAGGATTGAAAAAGAAAGAAATCGTGCCACAATTTAAAATGGAAATTCTTAAACAGAAAGTTAATATTAAAGAAAGAGAACTTTGTAAGTAACTGGTTGGATTAAGTAGCTAATCTTGCCAACGAATAGGTCTGATCTTTGCTTTTGATATCGGTATAACCAAGAATCTATAAAAGTCAGCTTGAATAAAATGAAAGTTAGGAAGTTTGTAGACAAGGTATAGAATAAGAAAGATCGCGAGGTCTACGGATCTTAAAGGAAAAGAAGAAGTAATTACGTGTAAAACACTTTTAAAATCGGAAACTAACAGGAATTTATTGGTACCATTAGTAAAAGAAAGGTAAAAAACACAAAAAATAGCTATGGATTTCATAGTAAAATGGAACAGAAAGAAGGTAATTTGAAGGATTTAGAAAAGTTACGAGATGAAATAGTAAAGATAGTGCCAACATCTACAGGGCTTCTGGAACTATCGGTAAATATCACAGTAGGTGAAGAAAAAAACGAGTATACGATATAGTTAAATTGGTTAATAACAACCGATTTTGGGGAGGATTTAACTGAACAAAAGGAGAAAATAGATTAAAAAGGTGGAAAAATTAGTATAATTAAGATCAAATTAGGAAAATTTATTATAAAAGAATAAGAAAGGAGAGAAGTGTGTGTAGTAACAGAAGGTGGAAACTAAAGGAATGTAATAATTATTTGAAGGCACGTTTATTAAAGTATAGGATTATAAGAGCGTAGGTTGAAGACAATATGAATATTTTGTAGAGGATATGTAAAGGGAAATATTAGAAAAAGCATTTCCTAAAGGCTCAGTGAATCACTAAGATTATAATTGGTTTTTGAAATATAAAAAGGATATCATCAACGAAAAATAAGAAAAAAGACTTAGAATAACGTTAGGGATATAAATATTAAAAGGGTAGTACTAAAAAAAGAGCCTTAAGGAAGAATGGAATTTTTTTCTTGAAGTAGAGTAGAATGGAGTAGAAAAACTTTTGTTTTAAAAAAGAGTGATAATGAATGAGATGAAATGAAAGGGGGTGTTTACGGAAAGCATTTCGTTCTGAAGAGTAGAAAGGTGAATATCATTGAATGCATTAAAGATATCGGTAGAGGAAGCAATGATAAAGTTTTTATTTATAAAGAATCTATAGATATCTGAAAAGAACAGACTAATAGAATCACAAGAATCAAAGCCGAACGGAGACCAAACACGTTATTGGAAATCAAACTGGTATGTTCTAACCACTAAATCCGACGCCTATTTAACATGTTCCAAACAATTTTCTTAACGAAGAACCAGAGAAATAGCACGGGCAGATGAAGAGTTATTTTCTTAGAACAGGAATAATTACAAAGAATTACAGGATTGTGGGAAACGCCTTGAATAAAGAAAGCAATTGAAGATGTTAAGAAGAGTATCGATTGATGAATCGTATGAATTTTTAAAAGCTCAAACAGAAATGTGATCAATACCAAGAGAAGAATTGGGGGTTTTGTTTAAAGAACAAAACTTATAGGAAAAAGTAAGAAAGTAAATTAGAAATGAACGAAGAAAAATTATAACATTCATTGTAAGAAGAGACATGCAAGAGGGACTAATAAGATAAACTCACTCGTAAGAAGATTGCGATTAAAAGGATGTTCAGATGATTAGGTTTATAAATTACATGGTTACAATTACACATTTCTGTAAATTATGACTTGAAAATTATAAAAATGGTAAACACATGTATTGCACAAAAATTTTAATATTATTAGAAAATACTGAAATGTTTCGGAGTCAAACAAGTTCCATTTTCATGGTGAATTATATGAAAGTGATAAAAGTGGAGCTCGTTCGATTCCGAAACATGTAGTTATTTTGTAATGATTCATAAAAAAATTGATGATACGAGTGTATATGTATTTACCTATTTTATAATTTTTTTAAACAATGAAAGGGTTAAGTATAGTTTTAAACTTTCGTGGTTCATCGATCAACCGTGTTATTTTCGGCAAAAATCATGTCAGACATATTACGTGTTAACGTTTCTAACCGATGAGCACTGTCAACCTTCAGAATATCAATGAGACGAAGGATGATTGGAAACGATATATATGTATATATACAAATTTTTTATCAGCTACAGTTAGTAAAACAATGAAAAACATGTTAAGAAGTAATAAGGATAGCGTACCTCAGTTGTTAGCGCTGGGTATCTAGTTTTCGTGTTCGTGTGGTCAAAATTATATCGGTAGACAGACCGAGCAGTTAAGATGAGAATAAAGTACACTCAGTTGTCGTCACATATGCGTAGAAAAATTCGCGGTCGCACAGTACTAAGAAAATGCGTCCTATATAGTTAATTTCGATAACACAATTATTTTATTGGTAAGAGAAGCAATCGAAATTGAGCCGTGACGATGGCTACAAAATAAATGAAATATGGAAACCATTAGTAAGGTTATTCAAATTTTAAACCGTAAATGGGAGGATAGAAGGGTGCCAACCAATCAGAAGCGAACGGACAGCTACCTGATAAAAAATTTATATATATATATACCGTTTCCTATCATCCATCATTTCATTGTTGTTCTGAAGATGTACAGTGCTTATTTGTTCGGAACGCTATCATGTAATATCTGGTGTGGGTTTTACCGAAAATATTGGCACGGTTACAATAAGAGAGTTCTTAAATGCTTTTGCCCTTTTTCAAAATCTGTGAAAGTAGAGTGTAGTAAGAAAATAAAGAACAAAAAGTTTTTCATCAATTTTTTTGACCTTTTTTCCTGGTTTTAGCATTAGCCTTTTTAGTAGCAATGAGGAAAGCAAAAAATGTTGTATATTGATCGTGAACAGATTCGCATTCACTGATCCGCCATAAAGAAAAAGCATTACTGTACTTTTTAACCAAATAAAAAACCAGAGGGAATGATGGAGAAAGTGCAGAGAGAATTACGTTAATAATTAGATTGGATTAATTGATTCGGTTTGAATTTAATTCTATATGAGATAAAGAGAATCAACAATTGATTGAAGCGTAGACCAATCTATTCCGAGAAGATACCACAAAAAGATACAGAAGAGTTGGAAATGATATGAAATAGGATTGTTGAAGGATAGAATAATGCATGGTGGCCACACAACCGCGAAACCGGGAAAAACGGAATTTTGTCGCAAAACTGGAGGAAAAAGTAAAAATAACTAAAAGCGATATGTTTAATAAGAAAAAATCATTTTAAGCGAAAAAAGAATACATTTTTTAATGTACTTTACTCAAAATGAATTACGAAGTTCTATTGTATACATGTAGAATATGTTGCGGCGGTCAAATATTATCAATAGTAACAAATAAATTTCCGTGAGGGTTTGGATTGGGAAAACTGGGAATAAACTGGGAATTTAAAAATTATATTTGAGTGGCCACCATGTAATGGGAACACGGTCGCTGCCAAAAGCGTCAACTAGTGTTCTCCAAAAGCATTAAAGATCAACATTAGGGGAAAAAAAGGAGGAATTAAGAGAACTAAACACTGTAACGTTTTTGAAATATGTCGAGTAGTGATCATTAAGGAGGATCAAATTATTATGAAGAATTATATCTTTCAAAATAGTCTCAATTTTGTTGTAACTAGAATTTTTATGTTTATATTAAATGATTGTTATAATTTAAATTTACCTGAGTAAAACGCATGCATTGATTTGTAAAGAATTATCAAATTTTTATTCCTTAACGAGCTGCAATATTTATAGATAAAAAAACAAAATTTTACTCGATTTACATCGAACAAAATTTTTATATTTAATTTTAATTAGGTTTTTCTTATATATGAAACAGTGGCTTAACCGAGGAAATTGCCAAAAGGTTCGACCTCTGCGCCCTAAAATATAAATACAAATCATTGAATAAATGCAAAAAAAAAATTGAATTAATTGAAATTTGTGGTCACTGACTTAAAAAAAAAATGCTGAAATGCAAATAAAATTTCAAATATTTCATTATTTTAACGGAAGAAACAGTAAATATTATTAATGACTAATAAACTTTTTTTACGTATCAGATAGTATAAAATAATATAATCTTTGTGGAATTTCCGTACTATTTCATAATATTAACGATATATGACCAATGTGAAAAACACTATTGAACAAAAAATAAATTATTTGCGAGAATATGATGGTATCAACGATAAATTTAGTTGAATTCAGGGTGTAATCGTGTACCATGATAGATTTATGTTATAGAAATAGTTTTAAGATATAATCCAGCAGCCTTTTACATATAAACATGTTATGAGTTATACTGCATCTGTAATTATTGGCGTGACCAAAAATTTTTTTAGAAGCGATGAACTTCGGGTTTAAATGTCATAGTCAAAAATTTTGTATTTTTATTATACCTGAAATTGCCCTAAATCCATGCTTCTCTTTTTTTAGCTCGATATTACTCAGCAAAAATAAATTTAATAAATAGTACATGTTGAATTCTATTCAGTCACAAGGTATCATTTTAATATCATTTTTTTTTTTCTCAAAAATTCAATAATTTAAAACATTTCAGACCAGACGGTTCGGGCCGACAAAATCTTCTGGCTGCGCCAGTGTCGCAAGTTGCTTTTTTTTTCTTTTTTAATTTTATATGTATATTTTTAAAATTTTCGTTTCTTGAACAGAAAATTCATTAGACAAATACAGACTGCTTTAAGCAACATTAAAAGTTTTAGAAATGCCATGAAAAATTTTTGCCCTAATGTTTTACGATAAAACTAATAATCAAGATATACGTTTAGTACAAATAAAATAGCTGTACATTTAGTGGATGAAGATACGAGTCCTAGAGATGTCATAATTTATAGTCGCGATGGATGTTTACAAAAATTTGCAGAATTATATCGTCCTTATGATGCAATACAGTATTTTTTTATTAATAACCTAAAATACTAAAACATTGGAGCTAGTAGATCTGATAATATTTAGTAATAATGTTTAATTGAGGAACAGTATAGACATTATTTATCGGACCGTATCTGAATAATTCGTCTGTATGGAAATAATTCTGTTTGTATTCATTTTTTCGATTTTTCATTGCGCACTGAATAAAAAATTACGCTATTTCTTACATATTAAATTAATTACGGATTCTTATATAAATCATGACATTTACACAATTTAATATGCAAATTAAAAATATTTTCTTATATTCCACTTACGAAAAATATTATGTTCACTGATGGTAGCACACATATTTTTAAGTAATTAAATAACGTTGTTAAATAAAATAAAGAAAAAGCTGACAGAGTATATCGTTTGGTAAGTGTTTAAGTTTGTTAACAATATATTATGAAAATTTTAAAATTTCCGATAATATACATATATCAAATTTTATTTTAAATGAAATTTTTTGAAAACTAAAATTTATGTAACTATAAACTAAAACGGAATATTTCACTCGATTTTATTAATAAGGCTAACTAATTTTAAAGTTATATATATCGCAATCTTATACTGGGTGTAATGCAAAATTAATAATGTTTATTGTAAACATAATCGTCCTTATGAATTAAACTTCTTACGGATATTTAAATTAAAATTGTACTTCTAAACAATCGATATGCTTTTCAGGATATAATACCGATTTAATGCATTTTTAAATACGCCACGGTGTATTTTGGGTAAGCTTTGGAAATGTTAAGCGCCCATTACACCAAAACAAAACATTTAAAAAGTATGCTATGTTATTGTTGGAGCGAAACTTTCAACTTTAGCTTAATGTATTACTATTTATAAGACTCAAAGCTTAACTTTACGACAGTAGATGATATTAGAAAAAAATAATTGACTTTGAGTATGATACATTGCTCTAACGCACGTAATTCATCGTTCAACAATATACGTTTATTATGAATAAGCAACCACTTAATGTGGGTGTCGAAGTTTAAATATTCATAAAAAAATATTGTTATAAATTAACATAACATTTAAATTAGCGATCGCTCAGCTCATTTATGCGCAAACTTATATCAGTGATCCCTAATAGTTACGTTAAAGAAGGTATTCCGAAAGGCGGTATTTGCGAACAGATTTCTTTAAACATCAAAAGTAAAAAAAAAGGCTAGAAAAAAAATTGAAATGCTAGCAACAAATTTCAGTCTATTAATTAGTGATAATGGACTGTAGTCTATGTAGCCATTTTGTTGATGTAGATCGTCTAGTTGGTTTTTATGTACATACATTTTCGGTGCAGTATAACGGAAACTTTGGAAGAAGAGCTGAAAATATTCTTTTTGTTGATGCTGTAATTTTTTTTTCTCCTTCCTTTTTCTTCTCTCTCTATGTATATATATATATATATATATATATATATATATATATATATATATATGTATATGTGTGTGTGTGTGTGTGGGTGTGTGTGTAAGTGAGTGAGTGAATATATATGTATATGGTTAAAAATAACAGTGCTAAGCAAGGGTAGGATCCGTCTGTCATGCACCGAGATTATTTGAATAAAGAGCCCAGTCGGATAAGGGGGTTAAAACTGCCTGTGAACGGATTGGGATGATGTATATGCCCTTTTATTCAACACTGAAAATGATGACGATTTTTAAGTGTTCAGCCCAAAATATGCTAACATAACCTAACCTCAAAATCGAATATTATGCGTTTTTCTGTTTTTTTATCATATCTCAGCCTACGATCTTGTACAAATTCTCAAATTACATCATCACGAATTTTTTCAGATTATTTGGCGCGAAATTTTTTATAATCATTTCAAATTTTAAAAACTCGATAAAAATGAAACAAAAAATATGGTTTTCTCCAAAAAAAATATGTCGTGTATTTTGATGCTAAAAATATCCTTGAAATTTTTCAGAATTTTTGGAATTGTGAAACAGGACCAAAGACGCGAAACCCGTTTTTTCAGCCGAAAATGGGTTTCCTTCGCTTCAAAACTTGAAGTTATCATTTGAAAATCTCCTAAAATCATATCCAACCTTCGGATATATTTTTTAGGTTATATTACTCAAGATATTGAGTGCTTATCTGCGACAATGGAACGGTGGAACAGGAAGAAACCTTTAAATTATAATTAAAGAAAAAGTCTTTAATCATAGGTTCCCGAAAAAATGTAATGTCATATATTTCAATTTTGCATGGCAGAAATAGTCTCAGTATATTGCCGGATTTTTTTTTGGGGGGGATTGTACCATTCCGAAAATTCAACAAATCCTACTCTCAATCACATAGTTTCGAATGATAATGGCCTCTGTGATATGCACGATTTGACATGCTGCCGGGCAATGTGAAATAGTTATAATTGATCCATCAATACATTCCTCTCAACTTGATTTTATACGTAGAACCATATATATTGATACGAGTTCGGTACCTGTAGCGCTATCTTTTGATGGTGTCCGAGCTAGAAAATACGCTCTGATGTGTCATTAATTCGCGGTTTTTCGGTCATCGTTTTTATTTTATGCCGCTGCGTTGTTTCGTCAAGGATGTTTACTCAGCCAAAACTAAAAATCCCTGCCGTGCATGGCAGCTTGTTCGATTGCATCGGGTAGAGACACGTTAGAATCTGCGTGTAGTAATCGAAAGCTAAGGCAGTGGCATGTGCCTGCGGCGTACGCGCAGTTGTGCTGTGTGCCGTTGAACCTTGAATTGAGGGGCGATTGTACAAAATCCCGCTAAAATCAGGCAGGGCAGCTAGTGTGGTAATCTACGCAGAAGTGTTCTAGAACATTGTGCATAGCCTTTTGTTATTTTGTTACAAAACACATTGTTCTTCGCCGAATATAATCGTCTTGGGGGGGGGGGGTCACCAGCAAGAGCCATTGACACAATGACTAGTTAAAGAATTACTAAATATGAATTCTACTGGAGATTAAAGTTCTGACGGAGGCAAGGATAATATAATTGTCTTAATCGTTGTCGTCGTTTTGCGGATTAATTTATCGCGTTAACTTCCATCTAGTCAGATTACCGTCTACACGTCCTTTTTTAGAGATTTTCGTGCTGTGTTCTAGTCGCGATTTTGTCGTTTTTTTTTTTCCTTGTTAAAATATAATTCAATTCTTGGATTTTCTGCGACTGTGCAAATAGTTTAAAAATATTAGGCTGCTGCTCACATGTAGCAGCAATTATTTATCTAATGCTAGGTACCAATCTAAGATCATGTGACTAGCAGAAAGATTGAATGATATTTTTGTAAAAACGAATTTCGCGTCTACAATAAATGTTGGCAGTGACAAGGATTAAGAAGTTCGTCACAAATTTAGTGGCATTGGTAGTGAGTGAAAATTAAAATAAACATTCGATTCGAATTATTATTTCGGCAAATCTACGTTGGAAATCATTCTAAAAATGTACACCATCCGTATGAAAGATCAAATAAAAGATTCCGTTTAAAAGTTTTCATGGCTTTCTAATAATTTTCATGACTGCTAACCTTCGTAATGTATTTTTTTAAATTTATTCTGGGATACTTATGATATGCAAAATTGAAATACATGACATTACATTTTTTTGGGGAACCTATGATTAAATACTTTTTCTGTAATTATAATTCGAAGGTTTCTTTCTGTTCCATCGCTCCATTGTCGCAGATAAGCACTCAATATCTTGAGTAATATAACCTAAAAAATATATCCGAAGGTCGGGTATGATTTTAGGAGATTTTCAAACGATAACTTCAAATTTCGAACCGAAAAAAGCCCATTTTCGGCTGAAAAAACGGTTTTTGCGTTTTTGGTCCTGTTCCACCATTCCAAAAATTCTGAAAAATTTCAAAGACATTTTTAGCATCAAAATACGCGACACATTTTTTTTGAGAAAACCATATTTTTTGTTTCATTTTTATCGAGTTTTTAAAATTTGAAACGATTATAAAAATTTGAATTTTCCGCCAAATAATCCGAAAAAATTCGTGTTGATCAAATTTGAGAGCTCCTACAAGATCGTTCGAGGTTCTTTCAAATTGGTCAACTACTGGCTGAGATATGATGAAAAAACTGAAAAACACATAATATTCGATTTTGAGGTTAGATTAGCATATTTTGAACTGAAAACTTAGAAATCGCCATCATTTTTAGTGCTCAATAAGAGGGCATACGCATCATCCCGATCCGTTCACAGGCAGTTTTGACCCCCTTATCCCCGGCTAGGCCCTTTATATTACTCTTTTATGAAAGCGATGTAGAAAATATACATGGCCATAAATGTTTTAACATTATACCCACGCATGCCTGTATAGAACGATTAGGAAAAGAAAACTGGCCAGACCGAGTCGGAAGTAGAATATGTGCTCGAACACGATTAAGCAGCATAAATTTGGAGTAAAAGGAATGTTAAGACTTCGAATGCGTATTGCATTAAAACAGTGATGTATGTAAATAACTCTGTATACAGGTCTAGAATCGATCGCATATCCTAGTAAACCATTATGTATGTACATCGGTTTCCACGAACTGGAATGTCATGCGGAAAAAATTAGACCAACGTGCAATAAAGAAGGATAGGGGAGAGACTACGCTGTTCTTCTCCTAATATATTTCGGGGGATAAAAAAGTGCCTAAAAATTAAAAAAAAAAAAACTAAATAAATAATAAATAAGACTAAATTCGCATTTCAAAAAATAATTTAAATAGCTGATAATATTCTTCAACCGCTATTAGAATCAACGCGGCGAGAAAGAAAAAAAAAAGAAAAAAAAAACGTTCATAGTACTTACTTTTATTTACCAGTTGAAATAAATTAGCAAATATAATTTAAAAATGTAGCTGTTTTTGGGAGCGTAATATATGAACTAGTCTTTGAAACAAATATATTAAATCAAAATTGAATTTGTTTTGTTTGCAGTTATATTTCCACTGGATTAATGTGTTGTTTATTTCTCTTTTTTTTTATTTTATATGTATCGGAGGAAAAAAGGCACCTATTTCATAAACTTGAATAAATTTGATTTAGTGAAATTCAATTTTATTTTTAAATTAGCGTATAAATTATTTAACGCCCATTTTGATGTATAATAATTGTATTTCGGAAAAATTAATCTTATTTTAAAGAAAACATTGCTTTATCGCCATACCGCAATTTCTAATGAAAATTAAACTATTTTTCTTCGTTTTATTTTTTTGTAAATACTTAAATTTTTGAAATGCCTTTTCCCGTACACGCAGAAACATACGAATACACCGAGAAATTACAAAATGAAAATAAAATCGTAAATTGCATTTGAATCATTTTTACAATTAAAATCGCTAAATAATTATTTTCGTGTAATTGTAGATTAAGACAAGTTTATCATTCATATCGTTCAGTCGCATTAAGTTCACGTAAACTATTAATTATGTTAATTTAATTACGTTCCTTTTACGTGGAATAGGTAAAAGGAGAAAAGTTAGGTTTATTCAACTTTTAAATTCGAAACTTTTCTAGAAAAAAAAATAATGAAGATATAATAAAGAACTTATTGCTTAAAGTATTTTATGTTTGCAATTTGTTCTGTTAATAAAGTATTGATGAAAATAAATAATTTTTAGAATTCACCGAGTAAAGAAAATATTATAACGTATTATTAAACCGTATGCTATTCATAGAGAGGAACATTTATTATATACGTTGTTCACTTTAAATAGAGTTATTTATTTTTCAATTTTCAGGTTTATCGATGATAAAAGTTTTGCCACGTGTAGCGATGATCAAACTGTTGCTCTTTGGGATACCCGGAATTTAGATGACAAATTACGTGTTTTAAGTGCGCATTCGAATTGGGTTAAAAATGTAGAATACTTAAATAAAGATAAACGAATTATAACATCCGGTTTCGATGGGAATATTTATAGTTGGGATTTGAACGGGTAAAGTAATTAACAAATTTATACTCTGTTTGAACAAATTGTAAATCTTAAATAGAGACGGAGATTTTGTTGAATCATTGCTGGTTTTTAATATTTCACTACAGTTAAGGTGAAATAATAAATATAACGTTTCGACTTCTTGCTTACAGGGCTGAAAAACATTACTATATTCGGGTCTATTTAATTTTTTAAATCCTAATGCCTTGCGAACGGTTAAAAAATAAATTACGTATTAATTGCGAGATGAAATAATTATAATTCTTTAATATAAAATGAATCGTCTCGCAGTAAAAATTATATAAATTCTAAATTGACGGGCGCAGCTTATTAGATATTTTAATGTAGAAAACGAAAAAAAAAAAAAAAATGAAGTAAATTTGTGTTCATGAACATTAACATCACTTTTAATTTTTTACGTATTTATTAACTGCGTTCGATTTTAGCGAATAAAAATTCTGTTAATTGTCGAATTTATTGTAAAATATCATTTAAACTAGTTTTCATGTTATTTCAGTATCAGTTTAATATATAGTATAAAACAGGAAATATAGAACAAGTGTCTTATGTCTTTTATTGTTAATCGGAATTTATGCTTGTATTTGAAATTAAATTTATTTAAGAATTCTTTTATAGTTTCTGAAAATATTGTATGTTTTTTTCCCTTTTAAAACACGCATATTTATAGCGAGCTCAAGGTTTAATTAATTAATATCGAGCAGTAAACATTTAAATCGTTTAAAAATTATTTACATAAAAATGTAAATATTTCCTCTTCTTTAATAAGAAACATCTAGAGATCATTTTATGGTTTCGCTTTCATGTTAAAAATCCGCGGATTATTAACAAATGAGCATTGTTTAAACGTAGAATCGGCAATGCGAATTGAGAGAATCAGTTTCGTTCACCAAGTAAAATTTCTGTTTTCGGACTAAAACACATAAAAGTGAATTGAAGTCGGTCGGTTTTTATTGAAAAATTAAATTATTCCGCGAAAACAGATTCGAATTGTCTATCTTTTATGCTCAACAGTTGTGGTAATTAAAGTACAAATATAATTTTGTGCTTTTAAAAAGAAGGCTTGTTATTATTCAGATCTAAATTGAACGTTTCACGCATTAATTCGATGAACTCGCGAGCACGAGGTGTTTTCAAATCGACCTTTAAATATCACACCTTCGAGAGAATGATCGGAACTAAATGGTGCCTGTTTCCATAAATTGACCAGTAAAATTTCGAAATAACGTTTAACTAATGATATTCTTTTTGTTTTCGAGCAGCGGATTGTTCAACGACACGTAACGTTTACTTTTTTTGTTTCAAGTGATGCTTTTGTTCGTTTCCGCCTTTGCTTCCGTTTCATATTTTTTAATCGTTTCTTTTTTGCAGACAAAAAAAAAAACGACATAAAAATCCCTTCCTGTATTTGATCATCAGTGATGGTCGATAAAAACCAAATGTTGATCAGGAAAAGCTCGAATCTCATTTTGTTTTTGTTCGAAACGTTTGCGTTCTTCTGTATTTTTGTTATTTTTGAGTAACGAATTTAATGATCGAGCACATCACAATCACGATATTGGAAATAGCTGGAGCGAGATAAGTGAGAAGTTTTCAAATTGAAGTCCGTGAAATAATTTATAAGTTAAATTAATGTTAATATTAAAAAAAAAAAAGATTGCTATAGAATTTTGAAATTTAAGTTTGTGAAATGTTTCTGAAAAACTTATTCTAAAGAGCATCAAAAAATAAATAAAATAAATAAGAAAAGGAAAAAAATACCTTTCCAATTATCGAATTTTTATTTATTTGTAACAGGTTTTTTTTTTATTTTAAAAAATTTGTACACTTTTTTGGTCTAAAAAATTCAGAATGTCCCTTAGCCATGAGAGACATATTCTTTTTAATTATTACATTTCCGTAGGCACAAAGTGTTATTTACGAATTAATGTTAAAATAGTATCTTACCGGTTATATCACAAATGAAGAATTTTAGAGGTATTCGTATATCGTAGCAGATTTTTAAAGAATTATCGAAACTTATATTGATCTAACTTTGAATTTTGAATTTATAATATGTATTACATTTCTTTTATTTTTCTTATTAATAAAATAGTTATACCGAGAACAGTTTATTGTACAATAAAATATTTCATACGAATGGTTTAATGCGCATGAAACTATCACCGGATGGTAGTAAGATGATTATATGTACGACGACTGGATACATAATGGTTGTGCACGACTTAAATTTAGAAACTTTACAAGTGGATTTGGCTGGATTTAGGGTAATACTTTCATTGTTTGTTTTTTGTTTTTAACATTATACTGTATTTTTATGTTACAATTGTTAGAAACTAAGTATAAAAATTATTATTAATTGCTTTTTTCAATCCGGATGATTTACCAATTATGGGAATACTGGTTTTTCTGATTAAAAAAGGTTAAATACGTTTTTTTTTTTTTTTTAACGGAAAGAATGGGTTATGTACTGTTTTAAATTATCATCTAAAGCAAATTTGTAGACATAGAAAATGTAAAGCAGAGATTCACAAAAAACTTTCGTGACATTACATATCGTTCTTCCAAAAGGATGAGTCAATATATTACTTGAAAAGCAAACTGTAATTAGTTTGATAAACTTCGTAATAATTAAATTTTAATATCTTTACTTATTAATATAATTATAATCATTGCACATACAGGTTATTTTTTCCTTAAATTTTAGTGTTCCGTACACATATTATGTGTTTGATTTTAGATTTGTAATATGAATTATCCTAACTTTCTTTTAACGTAGAATATGTCCATTTCAATTTCGAGGTATGGCTGGTCAGCGTATTTTTCACTAAGACGGATTTTAGAGTTATTTTCAAAAAGCTATAACTTTTTTAACATTTAAGCTTTAAAAAACAAACAAAAAAAAAACAACAAAAAACACACTAGTCAGTGCAGAAGACATGAAAATTTATTATAACTATAAAAGTAGGTCAACCGAACTCACCGTATGCTACAAAACAACTAGCCCATTAAAGACGGTAAATAGAAAAATTATGATTTATATATTTGTGGTATTTTATTATGAAATTATAAAATTATACAGCACAGAGTCTTCTTATTGTGGTGATATTTCTAGCGAGGGTTTACTGAAATATAGCCCAGTTGTTATTACTAATTACGATAAGAAATTTTTGTAGAGTACAAATATTGCATCGGAAAAAAAAAAAAAAATATATATATATAGAAAGATTTTATATGAGTGTAAAAAAAATAATTATTGACTTCTATTTACGTTTATAACATTTCCAATAATATTTGTTAGTTTCAGCTGAATTTATATATAAACTAAGTTTTAAGGTTTGTGGTTTATTTTTTATTTGAAAAATGTTTATATTAAAAAAAAACAAAATTAAGTTCGCTTTATTAACTTTACATTTAATTGAATTAGATATTTTACGATGTTGAAACGTATGAAAAAGATTAAAAATAGATAAGTTACATTTAGAAAACAAGAAAGAAAAATTATTAAAAGATTTTAATGCGAAGAAATAATCTGAATGAAATAAAAGACACCGAGATTTCTATCGCTTTTGTTTCATCTTAGATAAGGATGACAATTTTTAAAAATATATCGATATGTCAGATGTTCGATACGTTAAAATGAAATATTTGAAATCGGCTAAATGTTTTACGTGTCTGTTATGGTACATTGACTAATTTGTCGTCGGAGTTATATAAGTGATCAAAAAGATAAAAAGTAAAACGATATTCAAATGAAATCTATAC
Source organism: Icerya purchasi (assembly GCA_039619475.1). Taxonomy (NCBI): domain Eukaryota; kingdom Metazoa; phylum Arthropoda; class Insecta; order Hemiptera; family Monophlebidae; genus Icerya; species Icerya purchasi. The sequence goes on from CM077116.1 coordinate 234,280,484, forward strand.
CTTCGCATGACAAATTCCGATACCAGACTGACATGTGGTTTCATTTAAACCAGTCCGATTTCAACAGATTTTCAACTTCTGTTACATATTTAATTTAATGTTATTAAAAATAAAAATGTTGTAAAAATAATCTAAAGATGTAGAAAATATATTTTATATGGCACGTATCCTTCAAGTAATATAACATCGTAACAGTTGATTTAATAGAGTTGTTTTTTTTTTTTTGTCTTTCGATGTATATAATTTAAATTACAAACTCTAATTGAAAATAAGCACAATATTAAAATAGAGAACTTTCATAAATGCGGATTTACTTTTTTTGTTAATAAACATACCGTCATCATCTTCTCGTCAAGCCGCAAGTTGTTGGGAAACTAGTCATCGTGTAAGATATTCGCGCGCTTCAGCTAATGTTTTTATTTCCGCGTACGACTTCCTTTCTTTGATATTATTCGTGAACCGAATGTGAGGTCTTCCTTTTCGTAATTTTCCTTCTACTTTACCTTCGATTAGGCTTGTAATCCATGTTGAGTATCGAATATAATGTGTCCTATTGCGATGTTTCTTCTTTCTACTATCTTTAATACTTTTCTTTTTTCTTCGAGTCTGGTTAATACTTCATTATTCGGTATCTTATCTCGGTCCATTTTATTCTTAGTGTTCGTCGCCAACACCAAATTTCAAACAACTCCAGTTTGCACTTGTTCTTTTTCAACAGCGTCCAAGTTTCGCATCCCCGTACAGAGCAACACTCCGAACGACGAAACTCTCTTTATAAATTGTTTTCTAATTAGTCTATCGATATATTTTTTAACGAATGGGAGGTTCGTTTTTCGCCGAAGACACATTCTTAGCTAGAGTTATACTTTTTTCCGTATTTCCCCGTTCGATTCTACCATTGGTTATTAAGCTGTCCAGATAATTCGTTTACTTGTTCTAACGTTTGTCCATTTACGGATATCTTCATCTGTCCGTCTCCTTTTTTACTACACCTTACCACTTTGGTTTTATTTTCATTGATTTTCTCATTTTACATTCGATGTTGATTTGAGCAAATATAAACGAATTGTTCGACAAAAAATATACTTCATCGCCTTCTTTCGTTTGATTAACTATATTTAAAACGAAGCATAATTGGTTAGGCAATGGTGTTCCGTTCGGACAGAAACCAGGGTCGAATCTCGCTGTCACGCATTGACACTTGTAAAAATTTCACTTGCGCAAGGTTAATATGCATAGTTGAGACGCCAAAAAAAAAAAGAAAAGTGAAATATTCAAAAATTAGTAATAGAATAAAATCAAAATCACCCGTTATTGTTAAAAATAAGTTTAACTAACGTTTATTATAAAAAGTTATTAATTAATCTAATTTTTAAATTCTTGGTAGGCTATTTAGTGAAAATGAAGGCAACAAGTTGTGAAATTTGTGAAGCCAAAGTCTTCTTAAAAATATTCCTGATAAACTGCTATTCATTTGAATAACAAAAAACATATATATTTATTTTTTTATATATATATAAGCGCATGAATTTTTGTAACGTACATCTATACTAATTTGTTACTGATTCTTTTTAAAATGTTTTTGTTAGTGCAAGTATTCTATTTTTTTTTTTTAATTTTCAGTTGTTTTGTTTTTACGTGTAATATTGCAACGTTAAGAATAGCTATTGATGAGTCAATTCTCTCGCGGTACAATAATATGTTGATAATCGATTTATTTTTGATTTGTTTATTTTTACAGTACTATGATCAATTTTCGTTTTTATTTTTTAACTGTTGCTATTCATTTTTTCCCACTATTGTTCCGTTACTGTTTTTTTTTTAATTTTTTAATTTTTGGAATAACTCTTTCAGGACTTCTGTCTGATAATTATGTTGAAAGTTCGTTTCGAATGCAGTTTCTTCATTAACATACATTACATATGTACGCATGCTAAATTCGTCCTTCAGTTTATAAAGACTTGTCGCGGTGTTAACCGGACAGTTTCTCTAGTATTTAAATACTTGTTTTGAAGTGAAGAACTATTAAAATGTTAATTTCCTTGAATGAAAAAATGCAAGCATATATTATACGCCGTCTTTGAGGAGTTAAATCGTACTTTTTAATGGTGTTCAATTTACCAGTAATCGCGATATATAATCAATACAGTAAAGGTAGTGAATGGAGTTTTGATTCTATTTTTTTTTTTTTTTTTGATAAAATTTTAAATAACTATTCCGACACGTTAAACATTTAGCACACTTAACCAAGTTAACTTAGAATTGAATAATTTCCGTACAAACTTGAACTTCGGATACAAAAATACAACCTAATATGCAAACATCACACATTTAGATATTTTTATTTGTTAATGTGTACGTGCAAATATATGTGCACATGCGCGCACAACACACACAACATATACGTTTTTGATGTTAAAGGTTGTATTGGTCCGATTCGCACCACTTTTTCTTTTGTTGTCCTATTAAAAATATGTCCTACCTATATATTGGTAGCCGCGTCGGATTCTGCTGTCAGCTATTGAAATTTTGGCACGATCATCTGCGATTTTTCACTTGTTAGAAAAAAAATGGATCAGAGAATTTGTATTAAATTTTGTTATAAGAGTGTATTACTTTATTCAAGTGCAGTGATGTTTTAGAAATGTTAAATATTGCTTTTACCCGGAAAAACAGAGGTCTAGGAGTGTTACAAGCGAAGATGGCCGTGAACACCTTGAAGTTGACATGACTCTAAAATCACTAATGGCGCATTTGTAAAAATTCTTAGATCTTTATCATTTCGTTTGAACTCACGATTGCGACGTTTGTTTTCAAAGTGTTCTAAGTAGGTCTCTGTTTGCCACTGAAATCGTCCAGTACCGATTAATTCATTTCAGCAGTTCTTTTACAAATCTAGCATGTCCTTAAATGATTGCGGTAATTGTTTATATTTTGCTTTAGAAATTAATCGAGAGAACGTTACTTTCTACGGAAACACGTTCAGTTGTAAAATTTTTGTCAAAGAAAAAAGCGATCCATCGTGTGTACTAATGATTTATACGATTGTCTCAATTTGATTCGTATTTTGAAATTGATATTTCATGACGCTAAATTATTTAATTTTTCCGTAGGAATCGTTAATGAAAATGCAAACATAAATTATCGAAACATCATGCACGTATGCTATTAGTTTAAAATCGTTCTAGGGGAAAAAAGAAAGCGAAAAGAAAGAAAATTGAATTCGCCGGATATCGAATTAAATAAGATTAATTTATTTGAATCAGTCTGAGACAGTGTAATCGTGCGCTAATAATTATATGATTGAAAAGCTGGTCAATACGACCGACTAATTTTTCAGCCTAGTGCGGTTCTATTATGAACAAGGTGCTACGCTTAACTTAAAGACCATAGGCGGATAAGAATGGTAAATTTGCCCTGGAGAGCTATCGGGTTGATACTTGGCTGGTAAGTGGGTGTACCACCATGGAACATTCGTGACAGCAGTTTTAGATCCCGCGTTCCCCACAATTTTCGAGGAACAAACTTTTGGCCCCAAATGCATTTAATTTTTTTTTCCTCATTAAATTGTTCAGTAGGAAACACATGGGAGGGGCATCTAAGAAAAAATGAACAACCCCTTCCATCATATTTGACCCTCCAAATGACACGGGCACAGAAATGAAACTTGCATTTTTATATGTATTTTAGACCCTTAAATAACGTATATTTTGGTCAAAAAACAAAATTAGCAAAAACGTAGGGTAATTGAAAATTTTATTGAAAATGCTGTTTATGAAACAATATTTATATTTCACCTATATGTTGTTTATTGCAATACAGGACCGTGGACAAAACCGCCGACTCCTCTGAGCCCTCTTATGAACCCTTGTAGCACCCTAACTCCCTAAAATTGAGTCAAAATGAGGTAATATAAATGTACACTATACTTAGGCAAACTCCCGAGTAAGAATGCAAGAAGTCTAATATATGGAAAAGAATTTATTTTAATGCCTAGTAAAAATAAAATCGAAAAAATCAATTCTGGTTGTTGTCTTCTTCGATCACCACCGCCTCAGTCTCATCGGTTTTGAATTAGCCGATTAAGAATTTCAGCCGGTCTCGCCATTTTCGACGGTAACGGGGTCATATGCTAAATAATAAATTATGGCTACATGCTCATCCGACAAAATGAACTTGAATGTACTTTTTGTCTTTAATTGCATCTGTGAACTGTTTGGTATATTTATATGAATTGTAACATTCAATAGTACACACAATTTGTTTAATAAATCAGCTTATGAACAATGTTTACCTTTTATTTGTTATCACCTATGTTACTCGCTCTTACTGTTGAATACGGATAACTGTAATGTATTTCCTGTAATTGCTTTCTCATTGATGAATGTACGGCACTAAAGCCATCTAGCCGATTGGTAGTTTTATTATTGTATAAAACTACTCCACAGTCTTGTTTAAAAAAGTAACAGTAATAATAATGACAATTTTTACCGATGTTCTGAAAAGTAGAATAAGGCCACAGTCCCCCGAAATACTTCAGATGCTAAAAAATGTTATAACACCTTCCTTTCTGGTACATCTGCTTTAGAAATGACGTCTACCGTAAAGTATTTATCGTTGTGTTATTCTTTTTGCGTACCATCCGAATAATGCAATGAAGGTGGTATGTTTTTAATTGGGTACCGATATTTTTTGTATACCACGATCTGTGAATATGCTTTTGTGTCTATAGTCTTCCGAAATTTGTACAGTATTTAGAAAAGTACTAATTTTTTTTTTCGTATAACGCTTTAATTTATAATGAAATTATACTATTATTTTCAGCCAAATATATATAGACTAATGCAAATTGGAGAAACACCAATGCCCATGGCTACTAGATACTCGCATTTATTTGATAAACATCGCAAACAAAATCGAGTTGAATTTATAACAGATTTTCCACCGCAAGATGCAGCCAATGTTATTTCTTCGCTACAGGTGAGTGGGTCTTTTGCTTTTATTAAAAACGCTAAAAAACACTTCATTTGAAAAAAATAAGACACACACTAAAATATAATCGAAAAGAAAAACTAATAAAAGTGCACATCCGGATTTGTTATCGCGCAAATAACTAAAAATGTTAATATTGCAATTAAACGAGTGTGTTGTCTTTTTTCGATTTTTTTTCACTAAATTAAACCTTTCGCTTTATATCTTTTAGTTGAATGGAGTATTACTAAATTTATTTCTCTTTAAAAACTTGATAAAATATGACGACCGACGACAATGGTCAGAAAAAATTATTTATTTTACTATTATCCGGAAAATTAAATACAAACGCTGAATTTCTAATAGGAGAAATCGAAAAAGTGTTGTTTTACAATCATGAATTTAAAGTCTCATATGAGAATATCGTTATCCTTGCAAATTTCTACCGAACAGCGGATCCTCCTTTAATTCCTTTGCTAGCGTTTATTTCTTAATTTTCCTTCGTATGTCTTTCTTTAATTTCTTTATTCTTTCGCAAGCTTTTCACGCAAAATTAACCATCTCCGTCCTTTTTTTCTGATCTTTTTTATTTTATTATCTCTACAATCTTTGTAAGTTACAAGAATTTCTCGTAAAATAAGAAAAAACGGGGGGAAAACGAATGATAAATCGACCCTTTATTTCTTGTATTAAGTTAATTTTCGAAGATCGCAAAACAATTTTAAGCAAGGTCATTTTAATTAGCTTAAGTGAAATGAAAAGTTTATATTAATTAATAAAGGCACTTCGCTGTATTTTAAACGTAAAAAAAAGTATTAAAAAATCTGTATTCTCTAATTTAATGAGGACGATTTTTAATTGCTTCCTCGAGCAAAATAAAAATTCACATTAATCGATAACTGCTTCGAAGAAGTACGCACGCAGTTACATATTACCGGAAAACGATTAAATTAAAAATCAAGTAAGAATCGAATTTACGCGTTTCTAAACACGGTCAATAGCACTTTTTTACAACATTAGACGGCTGCTCTCAGATATCTATCCGATGGTTATATAAACCATTCCTCCTTCAAGACTAATTTAGTTTTAGCTCTAAAATTATATGCTTTATTTCCAACTAGTATATTATTGATTTTGACAACTCATTTATCTTTCCCACTAAAACTAACTCATGCGCTAAGTTCTAATTGTGGCGTCCTTTAAATATAAGTACCTTTTTGTCAAATTTTATACACCGGAAACAGGCTGACTATATTTAATACGCTATCTGTGACATACTTCTTTTTTTCAGTCGGAATGGAAAAATTAAGAATTGGATTACTAAAGAAAGCGCATTCTCCTCTGTCTCATTTGCTATTTGTTCACATTTTTAGGTTAACATGTATCGAACGCGAGAATTTTCATCCACATCTGGATTTTTTTTCTCTCTCTTCCAGTTAATCAATTAATATTAAACTTCCAAAATTCGCATCTAAGTTAACTAGCTAGACGTGCTTAGAATACGCCAATTAGCGAACTTCTAATTAACCGGAGCGGTTATTTTTCCGATTGTGTTTAACTGTAGGCGCTTTTTTTCACGCGTTAATACACGCACGCCTGCATACAATATATTTTCAAACGATATAATTTCATTAAATAACGGCAATTATGGAATATTCGAAATACCCCTGTACATATCGTCGTGTTGTTACGTTTTTTCAGGTTCATCCGAAAGGTTCGTGTATATTAACTCGAAATTTGACAATAGACGAATATACCGAATGGACGTGCGTTCATAATGTTCAAGATGTGTTGAATGATGCATCCGACAATAAGACAGATTGCTTCTGCGAAAGTAATTCAGAAGATTCAGATTCTGAGTTCGTATTTATATCCAATATATTCGAAACGTTTTCATCTTATATTAGTGATGTGCTTTGAGTACATATAATGTGCACACAGCCTATAATGTATCGGTACAGCTAAAAGTGAACGAATAGGTTGCGCCAACGCGCTATGTAGCGTACGGCACCTAAAGAATGTGCAATGTATTTCCAGTAATTCTAGAATCAGAAGAAAAATAAAATTGGCTTTTGCCTCAACAGCCAGAGTTATTCATGTAGGAAAGTATTTAACCGTTTTTTCTTTTTTGTTTTTTTTTCTTCAAAAAAAAAAAAAAAAAATTATTTCGGATGGAGCGCAATATTTATACAAGTTTTTCGTTTCATATTTGAGAATCGTTCTAGCTTGTGTATTTAAGGAGGGAAACTACATTAGATACTTCAAAAACTCGATTTTTTTCTTTATTGCATTTATCGTCAGCGTAACTATTTAAAAGTACGCTCAAGAAATTTCAAAGCAAAATTAAAAGTCACATTCATATGCTACAGTTATGAGAGAGCGCTCCAGTATTGGCCGGCAGCTGAGTTTATCATTACACGTGTATTCGTTCTTCGTTCTTTAAAGACCATGATTCATTCGTGCCCACACTTACGCGTCATAGCACTGTTTGCATCGTATACTATGAACAGTCAGCGATAAATTTCTGCACCTGCAACTTCTTCAGCTGTCAGAAATTTGATGACTGTCGGTATCTCGCGACTCGCCGTATTGAAAACGTTCATTGACATGTTTCATACGTGCGTTCTACCAGTCAGATAAGAACACAGCAAACGGCGGGTGTTGTGTGTTCGTATTTCCCTCCTCTACCTTCCACATAAATTTCACAGAGTTTTACCAAAACAGTGGGCGTAAAACAAGCTGTGTCACGACGTGCCCCGTATTTCAAACAGCGTCGGTTAGCTATCAGTTTGCTTTTGCTTCTCGACACGTATAAGAAAATTTATTGAAACAAATAAAAATTTTCGCATCCTAAAGTGATAAGTTTACACCGTATCGACAAAGTAGACCGCGTATAAGATCTTTTCATCGTAATCAGTTCACTAAGGATGTTGAAAAAAGTAACAACGAAGGCGTGTGATAATGCTAGTGCGAAAAAATTACAAACTTTACAAACCGAAAATGTAAATGTTAATCTTTCGATATGTTATCGTTTCATCGAATTCTTTACCGTGTTTACAACACTATTAGGCATTCTAATTTGTCGAAACTTTAAGATAAAATTCGAAGAAACTGAAATCAGGAGACTAGGTTTTAAAATTGCTGTCGATCGAAACGAATAAATTCATTTTCTTTAATCGATAGTGGATATGAGATAAATCGGAGAATTGTGTTCGCGTCATGCGACACTTAGATATTGGACAGCGAGGGTTAAATATTTTTTGCAACTAACGGGTACTGGCATAGCTAAGGAAACTTACAACAGAATTTACGGTCACATCCATTTCGTTTGGAAAAACGTATATTCGAATATTGTCCTAAAAAAAAGGCTGTAGAAAAAAAGGAAGAAAAAGAAAAACTTAAAAGACCTATACTTCAGTTTAAAGTGTCCGGAGATATAGTACGTGGAAAAAGAGATGATTCAAATCGCTATACGGCGTGACGAATTCTCGTAGAAAATCATACGGGAAAAGTTATAGATGCTGCCTTAAAAAGTTACATTGTCAATCTTGTACATTTTGGAAGAAGAAATGAAAAGGATTCGCGAGAATATCTAGCATGGAAAGAACAGTATGACGAAGAAACTTGCACGAAAACCCATGAGACTCTGCGGGAAGCATGGAAGTGGAGTCTGTGAAAACGATGTTTCTGAGATGGAAGACTTCACGGTAGTTAATATACGTCAATTATATCGATGATGGAGACTCAAAAACATTTGCAGCTCTTCTCAATGTTAATCCTTGCGGTAACGAGCAAGTACTTGTCAAAAGCGAGTGTACAGGTCATGTCCAAAAAATAATAGGAACGCGACTCCGAAGTGCGAAGAATGCTACAAAATTCGGCAGAAAAGGTAAACTGATTAAAGATTTAATAAAAAAAGTTGAGCACGTACTGCGGATTAGCAATTCGAAGAAATATTGACAGCGTTGAAGACACGAGAAAAAGCTATTTGAGCTACGTTCTACTGCATGACATCTACGGACAAAAATCCTCGATACGAGAACTTTCAAGTGGACGTTGACAGCTGGTGCAAGTACAGACTAAAGCTCTTGGAACCGAGCCTGAAGCTCACCCCAATACGCCCCGACGCACAGAACTATTACCTATATATTTTTGAAGATTTGTCTAGACTTTCTGGCAAGATGTTTAGGTGACTATACACAAGATGCAAACGGAAGTTACAAATTCATCAGTTTGTCGTTTGGCTCCAACACATTTGCATTACGGCTTGAAAGTTATAAAAGTTGCAACATTTTTAGTTGCTATCTCGTTTAACGAGAAATAGTTTACTCTACTGTTGGTTTTCAACGAATTGGAGATCGCAGTTGGCTCGTAGAGCTTCCAATACGCGTAACAAATGGACGAGTAGCTCGTTAGACGAATAAATAGACGTAGCGCTGTGGAAAGCTAGAAAAGAGGAAATGGTTGAGCTGAATCATACTCATGAAGAAGAAGAAGAAGAAGAAGAAGAAGGGTCGCTGTATGGTGCGAAAAAGCTAATTGAAATGTAAACGCATTATACATTTCATTATTTTCAGTTTTCGGTATTTTTTTTAAATGCGTTTTTCTCAAAATGACTTTTTTTCAATTGGCATGCAGCATAATTCGGCGAATTATTGATCCATTTTAAAAAATCGAATAATTATTCGTTATAAAATTATCTATTATTAGATGAACCTAATTTCGAAAAATATAATAATTTCATTTTTTTTCCTGAAAAAAAAAGTGAAAATTTGAATTTTGTTCCCAAACGCCTTTCAATTTTTCGTTTTTCAATATTTTTAGCTATCATTAGGTTCATGTAATATTAAAACATGTAAATAATGTGAACACATTTGTTTCATTACTTTCAAGAGTAAACTTTGAGAGACCTGTACACTGCACGTCAAAAGTGAACTCTGACTCATCTACGAACAGCATCAGCTTATAACTTTAAAATCGATCATGAAAAATACTTCAAAAAATCTGAAATGTAGCTTAAAATATGATTAAAAAGACCTAGTAATTTAAATTTATTTTAATTATTTTTTCTCTTTCAAAAAAATTCACAAAAATAAGCCTTACAATGTATTTTTCCCCCTTAAATCTGAAGTGTTTTCGATATTATTCTCGTTTAGCTCTAGCGTTATTATGTGCCCTTTTTCATCTATTACGCTTATAGAACACCTTTCTCGTATCTTTTCATCTCTTACCAATTGTAATTTTTTTTTTTTTTCTTTTTTAAATATTCCGCTGCTTCTTACGAAGTAGAGCGTTCCTCCTGTTTATTTCTGAGTTTCGCTCTACGGAGTTCTGTTTAGTTCTCTTCTTTTTATCTACAATTTGATCATATTAAGTCACTAAAGTAATTATCTCGGTGCTACGATAAATACGGAAGACTGAAAAAGAAGAAAAGATAAAAACCAAAAAGTTTAGCTTAAATTCAATGGGGAAATTTTAAAAATGTTCTATTAACGCAATAAAGTTTTAAAAGCATAGTAGACTCTCATAAACTTCACCTTTGTTGGTACTCGTCAGTCGAACAGACAAGGAACCTTATGCAATGCTCTGAGATGTATGTTTTTTTTTTCTTCTTTTTTTTTTTTTTTTAAATACATTTTAGCGATGACTGATCTAGTAAGGCCTAAAAATAGTAAATGGGATAACATTCTTTATAATATAGTAAATATTTGTGGACAATTTAAAGATAACGGTTGTGCAAATTGAAAGGATTCCGGCGCGCAGCACTATTATACAAAAAAATATTGTATGACGAACATAGAAAAACAATTCCAACTTCACGATCGACCACCGGCTTTAAATATCCTTCGATAGAATTTTAATGTCACGAATTAACGCTTAAAAACATTGGAGAGTAAATTTAGAGAAATTAGCAGTTTCAGTTATAATCTTCAAAGTAATGTCGTCGGAAATATATATTTAAAAACAGCGTATATATTTGTATTTAAATTAAGAACGGCGCATTGTTTTACGCCGGAAATACTGAAAAAATATGTATAACACGGTGGAGCTAGAAGTACCTGTGCAGATCTGTCGTGGCTCTCGTAGTTGCAGATCATTCGATTACAAAAAAAAAAACAAAAAAAACCAGTAAATTATACAAGAAATTGTGAAAGATCTTTTATACTACAATACTCGTGAGTATTGCACGGGTAGTCTACATACATCGAGTGAGAATCTGCTTTATCTTCATTTCCTCAAGTAAGAACGATTGGCTGGTACTACTTCCTATTTTTACATTCCTGATATACACCCTGTCAAGAAAGTATCGGGAATTGTCAATTTAAATCTCCCGGGTAATAGCTAGGCAGATAATTTTTTTTTTCCAGGTTGGTACAACTGTTTTGTATTATGATGCCTATTTTTAGCGCGATCTGTCAACCAGTGTGTTTACAGCAGCTGTTAAAATCAGTCGACCTTGAAGTGTTTTGTCGAAGTTTTACAATGAGTGAAAATATTGAACAACGTACTTGTGTTAAATTCTGTGTTTCGAACGAAATTTCTTGTGCCGATACACTGAAAATGTTACAGAAGGCTTTTGGTGAATCTGCTTTATCAAAAACGCGGGTTTACGAGTGGTACAGAGCGTTCAAGGATGGTCGGGAGACGGTCGAAGACATGCCTCGCTCTGGACGGCCTTCAACGAGTGTGACCGATGATAACGTCGATAAAATCAAGGAAATCGTTGCTGAAAATTGTCATGTGAGCTTGAGAGAGATGGCTCATGGATTGGGCATGTCACACGAGAGCGTACGTACGATTGTGCACGAAAAATTGGGTATGCAACGCGTTGCGGCTCGGCTTGTTCCGAAAGACCTGAATTTCTTTCAAAAAAAGTACCGAGAACAGGTAGCTGCAGACATGCTGGATCGAGCCAATTTGGATCCTACCTTCTTGGAAAAGATAATTACTGGTGACGAGACATGGGTGTACGAGTACGACACGCTTACGAACCAGCAATCGTCCGAATGGCGGCCAATTGGCGCGCCAAAGCCGAAAAAACCTCGCCAAAGCCGATCGAAAGTGAAGATCATGTTGATTGTTTTCTTCGATATTCGAGGCGTGGTACACTATGAATATGTGCCAGCCGGACAGACAGTCACCAAAGAGTTTTACTTAAGTGTTTTGAGACGTTTGAGAGAGGCTATCCGTCGTAAACGTAACGATTTGTGGGTCGACAATTCTTGGATTCTCCATCACGATAATGCGCCGTCTCACAAAGCCATAATTGTGAATGAGTTTTTGGCCAAACACTCGGTAAATATCATCGAACAACCGCCGTATTCACCAGATTTAGCACCCTGCGACTTCTTCCTATTCTCAAAACTCAAATTTCCGCTACGGGGAATGCGCTTCGAATCGATTGATGACATCAAGACGAATGCGACGCGAGAACTAAAGGCCATCCCGGAAACCGCCTATCAGAAGTGCTTTGCCGAGTGGAAAAAGCGTTGGCATATGTGCATCGCTTCGAATGGATGTTATTTTGAAGGTGACAAAATAAATTTGGATGAAAATTAAAAATTGTTCGTTTTATTTAACAATTCCCGATACTTTCTTGACAGGGGTAAGTAGCATATTCGTAGCAATATTCTGTGTGCCACCTAGCTATACGGAAAAAACTTCACTTGAAACTGATCGTAAACGTTTCATTTATCGATAAACAAAATCCCAAATGTGTCTGTCCATACGCCGATGACATCTGCATGTATATAATGTGCGTAGCGGCTTGCGTTAACGTTTTTTCCCCCAAAAAGTTCGCTACAGTCAGCTACGCGTAGAACTGACAAATCTAGGTTTTATTAGAATTTTATCTGAAACTGAATTTAAAAAAAAAAAAAAAAAAAGAACTTTTCAAGTTTTCCGCACTAAAATCATCGCTGTCGCAACGAGAAGAAAGGAAAACCGTAATGTTAGCAAATGCATAATTCGAAGAAGGAACATTGGTTTGTTTGGTATTTTATATTCTTATTAACTGTAACAATTAACGTATTAGTAGTTGTTGCATGTTTGAAAGATGTAAAACGTGTTTTTTCCCGTTAAACCTGCGTTCTAAACCTTACTTTCTGATACGAATATTGCTTTTACGGTGAAATGATTACTAATGTTTATACACTATCGTAATATATGAAAACCGTGTATTATTATGAAATTAGAAGCAGAATGATAATAATTTTGGTAGTAGCGGATACGCGTAATTTTAATTACTGAATGAAGAGGTAAATTACTCGGTTGAAATTTAAGTTCCAGTTTGTCGTACAGAAATAATAGGAAGGAGGCAAAAAAGTTGAATAATATTCGATTAATTAAAATAACGAATACGAACAATGATAGGAATCATCGGTTAAACTGTTTATGCATTAATTGTTTATATCCGAGAAATTTGCTTGCATTGCTGGTACTAAAGAAATGCAATAATCAGTTTGCAAGAACGCGAATTTCTGAAAAAAAGATTTTCTTGCTATTATCTTCATTCAGTATTATAACGTCTCTTTGTTTAGTATTTATTGTCAACTGAAGAATAAACTCTAAATAGTAAAACTGTGTAGGATGAGTTTCAAATTCTAACGGGGCTTTTGGAGCAAGAAAACTACGTAACATTACAAAATTGATTTTCAAACGAATTCGTTTAATGTTCATCGCTAAAATCATGATCTTTACACGCTTTACGATTTTAATCGAGCGTCGGAATGATTTGTAGTATCTTTAGAATTACAGCGGTACGTAAAGTGCGTAACGTTTGCGGATTTTTGTTTGTTACAGATACTCCGAGGAAGAAGAACGCGTGGTAATAATTAGCGGCCCGAGGAGTACGGAAATGTTCGGACGTGTACAGTCACCGGCTGAACAAATCGACGAACATCAGACAACACCCGTCGAAGGAGAAACTTCGGTAGAAACGTCAGCAGCAAACGAATGTGATTCTATACGAACTACGATACGTATTCGTTCTACCAAAAGCGCATCCGATCCTTCGCACTCGCGCAACGTTAGACTGCTGGCAATTGGGGATCGCACATTTGAAAGGCCGATCCGCTTAGAGGATACCTTCAACGACGACGACGAATACCAGTCGCGACTGGATCTGTCTCGATTGACCTCCACTTTGGAGCACAATCGCAGATTAAAACGAGTTGCCAACAGTAAAACGACGCGATTCAGATCTTCCAAGAAACGGTCGCTTTCGAAACGTAAGATATATAAAAATAAGAAAAGGTTAATGCACTACATCGAAGAAGTGAACGCTGGTAAAGGATTCATAAAGGAGCCGTGTTTCTCGACGGACGGTAACTTTATATCGTCGCCGTATATGTTCGGAATTCGAATATTATCTTTTCCAGACGATCAGCATGCTCCTGCTGCTGCTGCTGGTGGACAATCATGCGCCGAACAGATCTCGGTAACTGCTTTAAAACAGATCAACATAATACCGTCACATCGTGATCTAGTTCTTTGTACGAAATTTTCACCGGTAAATTGTCTGCTAGTGTCAGGTTGTCATTCCGGGGAACTCGTTTGGTACCAGCCAAGTTTGTAGCCGTCTTTTTTCCCCGCAGCAAGTTCAAAACTGAAATTCGTATAATTCGCGCAGACTTGCGAATAATTTGAGTGTATCGTTTTTAACAAAAACATATCCGTTACGGTAGATTGTGATTTATCACATCTAGTCCCTGTTGATTCTTTTCTTTTTAGTCGTACTTTTGTGCCGTATACCGCGCCGTCAGTGTACATTATATATATATATATATCGTGTTACTGTTATTATCCTGATAAAACTTGGAGTAAGTTATTTCTCTCAATTTTCCACTTGTGTAACTATTATATTTCGGCGTTGTTCAAAAAAACCTTTTCGGTTCACTAACCTAGTCATTGGACCTTTTTTTTTTTATTATTATTATTATTATTATTATTATAAGAATGTAGCTCAATAACTACATTTAAAAATTTGTAATTATTTTTTCATTAATTTATTTTTATAAGTTGTATTAAATAAACATCGTCTAAATATATTGTTTCGCAGATAAGCGAGGAAAAAATATTTACCTATTATTTCTACTAAATTGTAAGGTGATAATTAAAGTAGAGTGACGTGTGGACTTTTCCTTCTCGGTCGTATTGCTCAATTTCGAGCGCCGCGACTGCCCATTTGTACATTCTAGCAGTACCGAATAGGTAGTGCTCATAGAAATTGTTATATGCAGCGCGAAACTACACTCGGAAATGATTGGAAATGTTTCGATTTATCGCGCTACAAATACAGTCCGGTGTGTGTCTGCTGTGTACTAACTAGCGCGCACATGATGGTATGCATGTTTGTCATTGTCTTTCACGTGAAATAGCGAGTACTTAATTTAATTTTCGTAATAATTTCTGTCATCGTTCTAGCAACTAGACTATCACGACGTATATTTCTACATAAATGTATTTCACGCGGGGTATACTTGGCATATTTTAAAATTATTCCATTTTTAGTTTAAATAAATTTTAATAAACATTTAACGTTCCAAAAAATGAACGAGTTACCCGAAAATTTTAAAATATTTCTCTATACACATTTACCAATTATCGTTGCAGTATTTTGGACTGTAAAAATTCTCGTATAAATGCTCGCTTCCTTGATTTTTTTCAACTGTTCCTAAGCCTTATATGTTTTGTTTTTTTTTTATTTTCTTTTTTTTGAATTTGTACTTTGGTTTTGCATTTCTTTATTAAACGGCTCAAATGTATATATTTATATGTTTATTTTTTAATAGATACGTTTTTTCTAGGATATGTGATGTTCTTTAATTAATCTTTCCAGAGGTCTTTGCTACAAAAAATTTTTTTTTTTCTTTTTATTCCTTTATTATAGAAATTTGAAGGGGGAAAAATAAATAAAACAGTGCGAATATTGCTTCTGTAGAAGATGCGTGCATACTACACTATCCTGCTTTAAGAGTTTTTCTATTGTTTGAGACAATTTTATATGCAGCGCGATTGTAAATAAAACTATACACTTTAAACTATCACTATAAATGTTTTTGATTTATTATCGGTAAGTGCAGTCCAAGTGCCTATACATCGGTATTAGCCAGACATATACGTTGGTATGCGTATTTGTCATTGTCTTACACGCGAGAATATCAAACAATTATTTTATTTTTATTAAATTTTTATTTATCACTACTAGACCTCGATAACTCGGGACGTTAATTATTTAGTAGCTTTTTCTTGTTCTAGCAAACTTGGCTATCGCCCCAACTTTTTTATATTATTACGATAAATATTTATTATTAACCGTTCATACGGCTCTAACACTTGTTATTTATACATATATTCCGAAAGTTTTTTAAAGTCCGACATTTAACCACTTTAATAAGGTTATATAATATGATCGTATTTAATCAAAGCCCGGAATTAATCTGTGGCTTTTGGACGCTTTTTTTTCTTTTCTTTATTCGATAAAAGCTAGTAACGCTCTCTATTAAAACATAAACATCACAATGGATTGAAAATGGTCAAATTGTATAACGACCACATTCAGTTATGCGAATTTTATGACGTCAAGTGCCGCAAAGTAGGAAATAATGCCGAAAACATATATAAAATCAAGAGTACAAAATCAAGCGAACATAATTACTGAATTAATTAGTTTTGTTAAGAAACATGAGGAATAGCGGGATCACGTGATATAAACAGTAGGTACAACGTTTTATTCATTTTTTTTAATGGGCTCGTCAACTACGAACATTAACGCGATGTAAAAGGAATTTTTCTGTATTCTTAATTTACAAAATCAGTATTCGAACTAGGTCCTACCCAAACGAAACACCACTGCCTAATCAAACGCTAAGGTGCAACATTCGAATGTCGCGTTTAAATGTTGTTATTGTACACGTGCGTATCAATTATTAATTTAGAAGTGTCGTATTTTTGTATTGTTGAATTAAATATTTGTACTAACATACATAATGGAGTTGTCAAGTACAAACATGTAATTATTGTTTAAACATCTAATTTTTCTTAAAAATAAACGACGTTAATTTTCAATGATGTAAACCATTTTAATATTTGATAAAAAACAAATTTTTTAATTATATTCTATGCCTGATTTTTAAGACAAAAGAATTGTAAGTTAGTTCGTAATATTCATAAATTGTTTGCTTCTTTCTTCGTAACATTAAATTCTGTATTGTTAGTATCAAAAAATTTAGAAAATGGACATTTTAACTGAAACTGATCAATTATTTTCTGTTAGGTATAATTTTTGATACTTGTTACAAAAAAGAAAAAAAGAAAAAAACAAAAAAAAAAAGCGGTTAGGCCGAATTTTAAATATCGAGAAATGTAAAAACAGTTTAATTTTATGGAAACAGGGATCCGAAAACAAATAAGAAGTATACTGCGGCAATAGTTAAAACGACTTAAATGAAAAATTCAGATTTAAATCAAATTCCAAGTCTTTAATGGAAACGGCATATTGGATAAATATGATCAATTTCTTAAAAATAATGTTGAACGGTAAAATAGCTCTATTTAATTTTTTAGAAATAGATTAAATGTGACCACCTAAGCATTTTACCTGATGAGAATAAAGAAAGAACTAAAAGGAACTAAATAACCGAAAAAAATGCATTTCCATAATCAACCTACTTAATGTAGATGGGTCTAAGAACATTGAAAAAAATAAGGGCTCTAAAAAATTAATAACATCTATTCCTAAGCGTGCAGAAAGGTATACGAGGTATGATAAAAAAAGTAGTTGGACAAACGAAAATGATTTTTTGACCGTTCTTTCAAGTTAACTCTGAACATCACGAAGCGCACTTTAGGTACCCTTGCTTTCAGCACCCTAGTTTGAGAACCAATTGACTTGGACCATTGGTAGTGGTCTCATTCGAAAGAGGAAGGTCCAGGTTTACAGATGAAAAAAAAAATGTGTAGGTGCAATAGAAAGCTCGCAGTAACGTTTGCCCAACTACTTTTTGATCATACCTCGTTTATGAAAGTAAATAAAAAGAAATTAAAAGCTAATAATATATCAAAATAAGTTTTAACACTTGTCGTTGAAGCAAATTAATGCAATTTAATTAAAATTGCAGTTTCTATAAAGTATTTCCTTCAAATAAAACTATTCGGGAAACTAAAAAAAACTGTTATTCGAAATTAGAAAAAGTTCATGTATCCCCCATCTTCAGTTTCAATTGATCTACAAGCATTACTTGTTTTCAATATTGAGTGTTTACTGATCGCTCAGAATGATGTTACAAATTTGCTTAATCCTTAAGAATCAAATTTGTGTTTATATTCAATGCGGAAATCTGATAGAAGCGCTGTGTGTAGTTCAATTAAACAAGCATATACGACCTAGTAGATGGTTAAGAGAGTTTTCGCGTATTATTTATATTAGAATTACTGTTTGGTTTAAAAATAATTTGATAAAATCCTAGACCCGAATCAAAGAAATACTACGGGCCACTGAAAATTGAATTTACAAAAAATCCATATATATATATAGAATCAAAAAGCTTCAGTTAAACAGATACGCTATTACAGGTAAAGCATTACTATCCATCATAATTGATAGAAAAATCTACAATATCATAAAGGGGATCTTATATCTCCTAAAATGTTACCTAATGACGCTTGTAAAATTTGCAATTTGATTGATAAACTATAAACAGAAATGTAAAAGGTGAAAATTTTAAACTTGGTTTATCGCAATATGCACAGCTGGATACTTCTATTAATGCCTTCTTCACTTGTATCTTACAAATTTCTAGTTAAGAAATGCAATTTTTTTTTTTTTTTTTGGCCTGAACAATATAAATTCATTTGGCCAGCAAGCTAACGTTCAGATCATACTAAATTCATGGAAACAAAACAAAATAAAAAAAAAAGAAAAAGTAAGATGACATTTTCTTGTTTTTATCTAATTATTTAAACCTTACTTATACTACTGGCTAATCAGTATAAAGGAAGTAACTTCGTCCTGCAATATGGCCGCAACTGCAGAGCAGTGCCCACAATGCTCAGAGAAAATTAAGAAAAACAGAAAGAGAAAGAAAAAAAAAAAATTATATATATAAATTAACCTTGACCACATCTTGCAATATGGCCGCAAACTGCAGAGCAGAGCCCACAATGCTCAGATGAAATTTAAGAAAATAGAAAGAAAAAAAAAAAAAAAAAAAATTATATATATAAATTAACCTTAACCACATCTTGCAATATGGCCGCAACTGCAGAGCAGAGCCCACAATGCTCAGATGAAATTTAAAGAAACAGAAAGAAAAAGAAAATACAAATTAACAATGATCACATCTCGCAATATGGCTACAACTGCAGAACAGCGCCCACAATGCTCGATGAAATAAGCTCGATAATCAACAATAACGCCAATATAAATGGAGTAATCACTCCGCCCAGAGTAGACAAAATAAAATTAAAAAAAAAAAAAAAAAAAAAAAGTTTGGATTTTTAAATTGCAATTCCATTTCTTTTGATAAATGAGAAAAGAATAAACAATGTGTGATCACCACAAACAAGTAATTGAAAAATGCAGAATGGAGGATATAAAACACAGCACATCAGCTGATCAAAAAGGAGAACTCTATCCGTAGATAGGGCCTCACAACTGAATAACAAGTGGTTGATATCCTCGCGATACGCTGTGCTTACATGATCGCTACAATTTGAATGAAAATGGTTACCATCGAAAAAATTAAGCCGCACTCTAGTATGACCTGAACGAAGTCTGCAGATAGTAGTGACAAAACGTCGAATTAAGTTAGGTGGGATAGAAGTAATATTATTATACCAAGGCATACTTGGTAGAGACGATTGGACATTTTCGTATGTCTTGCCTAAACTAGGCGAACTATTAACGAAGTTCTTCCAATCAATACAGCTGTTCCTTTTAATCATGTCCAAAAGGTCCGTAGATGGTATAAAGGGGTATACTACCCCGTTTAATGCCGCTTCCTTAGCCGCTTGATCAGCTAAATCATTAAGAATGATTCCGTGATGACCAGGAATCCAACAGAATTTTACGGTACTTCCTTTATCTATAATTTGTGTGTATTTAAACTTAATATCGTAGATCAGTGGGCGACAGCGATAATTAAAACTACTATAACTGAGCGCTAAGAGGCTACTAAGGCTGTCTGAGCATATTAAAGATTTTATCTCAACATCCAATGACTCCAGTATAAAGTTACAAGCTTTATCAATAGCAAGCAGCTCAGCTGTAAAGATCGACGCCTCAGGAGAGAGTTTAAATTTAAATATTAAGTTATTATCCACAATGAATGCAGCACCCACTCTACTGTTAGCACCCCGGAACTTAGCTCCGTCTGTGAATATTTTTAAAAAGGAAGGATATTGAGTTTCTGTTGTTTGTAAAAAATAGGAGTTTATTGCTTGGTTTGGAAGAGAATCTCTATTTAAGTTGTTGAAAAGATTTATATTTACATCAATGCTGCATAGATTAATACCATACGGTAGACTAAAATAGCCAGATGGCAGCATGGGAATAAGAGCTTCACAATATTGAATGTAAATATTGTCTCTTTTGACTAAAAGCGGCTTTTTCTGTTGAACAAACCTCCATTCCTTGGATATTTTACTTATCTTATCTAGTATTGACGGAAGTTGGTAGTTGCAATATTTATTTAAAAATCTGTCCGCCAAAAGAGATCTTCTTATATGAAGGGGAGGGATCTTAGTCTCCATTTGGAGACTTATAGAAGGAGACGACTTAACATTTCCGGTTATAAGTCTCAGTCCGAGGTTCTGCATAACGTCTACTCTTCTCAAGAGTGATTTTGAGGCCGATCCATAAAAAACTGCACCATAATCAAGTCTGGACCTAATGAATGTTTTATAAAGAAGACTTAAAGTTACTGGATCACCTCCCCAAAAGGTATTGCTAATAGCTTTCAGCGGATTAAATGCCTTGGCTACCAGTTGTATTAATGATTGTAAATGGAACTTCCAAGTTAATCTGGAATCCAAGTATATGCCCAAATATTTAACCTGTTTAGAAACTGTAATTTTTGATTATAAATTTTAATATCAATGCTCTGTTGAGAATACGGTCTCAGAGTAAATAACATTACGCGCGATTTAGATGGAGACAGGTCTAAACCAATTTTTAGAAGAGAGTTTTGAGAAGCGTTAACAGAAAATTGATTATCTTAAATACATGTGGAAAGATTCTTATGTCTGGTATATACAACAAAGTCATCAGCATATGATAAAATATGTGATGCTGTAGAAAGGCGAGTAGAAAAGATTATTAAGATATAGATGTTGAATAACAAAGGGCTTAACACCGATCCCTGAGCAAGTCCCTTATACGCTGTCCGAACCTCAGTCTCTTTAGAAATCGGATTTATAAAGTGGAGTGATCTCCTTGTAAATAAACGACATAAAAGATTAGTAAGAGGGTATGGTATTCCAATCCTAATTAATTGCTCAAACAAGATAGGAATAGAAACATTATCAAACGCCCCCTTTATATCTAAAAAGGATGCTAGAAGGAATTCCTTGTCAATAAAAGATTTATAAGTGTCGTTCAAAAATTCAGCTATACAATCTAAGGTACCTAAACCCGGGCGAAATCCAAAAATATTATGGGGAAGTACTTTATTATTCTCAAGCCACCAAATTAGACGGTTCTTCGTGACCAGTTCGAATGCTTTCCTTAGACAGGATGCCAAGGAAATTGGCCTATATGCAGGTGCTAGTGAAGAGGGGCTTCCCTGCTTAGGAATCGGATACACCAGAAATCGTCTCCAATCCTCAGGAACTAAACAATGTTGTAGGAGGCCATTGAAGATGTTTATCAGCATACCCTTAGCATTTTCCGACATGTTTTTAATTATTGAAAATGTTATCCCATCTATGCCCGGTTTCCTGCTCAATGGTATAAAGAGTTCGGAGTAAGAGATTGGTTGTAGTAGAAAATGCATGTCAACCGTGTCTGCTTGTGTGGATTGATTAAATTCGCCTAATTCATTCGCAGCTGGCACATGTAGAGGAGCTGCTGTGCAAACGAAATCACAAATCCAATCATCATTCGTTGCGGTGTGGCTCTGAACATTTCTGTTCTTGAAGCGCTTCGCTAATAACCAAATATCTTTTAATGGCGTGTTCCTATTAAACTTGTCACAGAAATTTTTCCAAGCAGCTCTTTTGCTAGATTTTAGCATTTTACGTGTTTCTGCAGCAATTTTTTTATATTCTATATACGACGACATAGATCCTTCTGCACGAAACTTTCTTAAGGCTTCATTACGTTCTTTAATTTTTAATTCGCATTGGATGTTCCACCATGGCTTAGGTTGTTTTTTCCCTCTATATAAGAATGCTCGAGGAACTGATTCCTGTAAGGCTGAAGAAATAGCACTCTGAAATAGATTATACTTACCTATAGGGTCAGTGATAGAGTAAAAATTATTTAGGCCCAAGTCAAGCGTATCTCGAAATTTGACCCAGTCTGCCTTTGAAAGTTTCCATCTCACGGTGGTCTGTTCAAAGCAGCGTGCCTGCGCATCAACATTGTTGGAAGTCTCTATATCGATATCAATAGCGATCGGATAGTGGTCACTACCCATCGAGTGAGGAAGAACTCTCCATGAGCAATCAAGGAATATATCTTGTGAAACAAATGACAAATCCACTGGATTATTAGAGTAATGAGGGTTTCCTATTTTAGTCATAGAACCGTCATTAAGAAGACAGAGATTGGAGTTGGAAATGATATCCATTACTGCCCAACCCTTCCTGTCATTGCAACTACAACCCCAGCATCTATTCAAGGCATTAAAATCCCCGCCTAAAATGATGGGGACATTGTTAATATTTTCCAAAGCTTCAACAAACATTGTAGGGTCAATTGAGAGCTTGGGTGGAGAATAATATGAAATAAATATCCCAGAAAACCTCCTAATATTAACAGAGACCGCGACAGCATTAGATTTTGTATCGTTATTACGGCTTGTAAGATTTAGATTGATTTTACGGCGAATTAGACAATTCTTAACTAAAATCGCCACACCACCATAACCATCTCCCCTATCTTCACGGTAACAACTGAAATTATTAATATGCAATTTTTTTTTGGCAGTAAGCCACGTTTCGGACAATAAGATAATATCTATATCATGTTGAACTAAAAATATCTCTAAATCGCACTTATTAGCGAGAATATTTCTAGCGTTCCGCTGTAATACTCGAAGCATGATATAACGAAAAAAAAAAAGAAAAAAAAAGGACCAAGAAGAAAGAAGGGAAATAAAAGAAAAGAAAAAAAAAATGAATTAAACTTATTTAAACATAAAAAATCCTGCTTTTATTTATACGAGGAAAAATAAGAAAAAATAAAAATAAAAGTCTCCATAAAGAAGGTATATATATATATATATATATAAATAAAAATAAATAAAAATAAATAAATAAAAAACAAAAAAAAAAAAATAGTATTATTGATCATACTTGAGTAGAATTCGAGTAATATTAAAGTTTCGAAAATATATAATATCATAAATGTTAATCAAGGCTTTTTTTTCAGTACTACTTTATTATCTTTAATATTTTTATTTTTTGGTGGTAAATCTGCTGTCATTTTACTTTTAACAACGGGATGAGGTGACTTGACTATCGTAGCAGCAGGTGCAGAGCTGGAGGCATTTCCCCGCTGCGTATCAATATTTATTTTCTTCGTTGTATGTTTCCTTTCTCTACTTCTCCTATCTTCATCTGAGGAAAAGAATGAGACTGAGCGTTTTAAAGAAGGATCGCTTTTGGAAAGTAGTTGGTTTTTATCAAAAAAGCCAGTTTTTCGGGAGAAAGGACGTGGTTTGTAAGTAGGAATATTAGGAGTATCTCTGTCAGGTTCGTTTGACGGAAGGGACGGGAAGTTATCATCATTCGATAGTAGTGCAAACCTGTTGTACACTCTGTTTGAATATAAGTCATTTTGATTGTAGGACTTCGGAATTTCAAGTGAAGCTTCTTGAAAACTTAAGTTATAGTCAGCCATCATCTGATTAATGTTGTTTTGTCTTTTTCTCTCGGAGCAAGACGCGTCTGTGGATTTATGATTGTCACCGCAAAAAACACACAAAACCATTTGACTGATGCACTGAGCTTCAATGTGGCCGTTTCCTCCGCATCTGGCACATCTAGGTTTGCCCTTACATTGATTTGCGATATGTCCGTATCTCATACAGTGGAAGCATTGCCTGGTTCTTCGGACATACGGTTCACAGGGAAAACGCACATTCCACATGTATATATAGGAAGGAAGATTTTGTCCTTCGAAGGATACCAAGAACTGTAGAGCTTGGAACGTATTTAGTCTCGCTGTTTACAGTAACACGCTTATTAAGTCGTTTTACATAATTAATCATATATGGTTCACACAAGATCATTTCTAATAATTGTTGTTCGTTATAATCGATATCGACACCCTTAATGATTCCCATTCTGGAAGTCAGATACGTTGGAATATAAGTCTTATAGCCATAAGACAGGAAGAAATCGTCTCCAGCTAAATTATTTGCCGAGGCAACGGTGGAAAAATTGACAATGACTCTGTTACGCCCAACCTTTTTAATTTCATTAATGTCTTTACATAAGTTTGATTTTCTTAGAGTTTCGGCGACTTTGAGCGCACTGATTAATAAACGAAATTGTTCTTGATCATCAGTATTTAATTTTTCAACAAACACTTTGAAGTGTTTTGTATCGCTACCGTAAACTTTATTAATTGTTTTAGATGTAAGCGAGACAGAGATACCCTCGTTGCTTGAAATATTATTATTTTTATTATTCGTATTAATTTTATCTAAATCATTATCACAGCTTTTATCTCGGTTAATATTATCGTTATTCGAATTATCATTGTTGTTGTGCGGTAAATTAAAAGAGGAATAATCCATAACTGGACTACAAATGTCCGTTGAGGTTATCGTGAGAGAACTATTGCCGACCGGGGGGGGGGGGGATCCCCCGTATCGGGATTAAACATATTAAAGAACTATTACAGATAAGATAACGGCGTATACCACCCGCCGAGAGTGTGTGTGTAAAGTGTATAGCGGAGATCGATCAATCGAGGTGGAAGCCGACAGCAGAAGCAGCAAATAATAAAATGAAATATGTCAATTCGATTGATGAAGAGACGTTTGTTATCGAAAACGCGTAAACACACAACCGAACCGAAAAGTATGACACGAGCAACCAAATGCAGATTAAAAGTAATATAATATGAATCAATGGTTGCAGAAACGAAGAATTCAGAGAAAAGTTTGATTTAATGTAATTAAACCGAAGTTCCAGAATTTAACGCTTTTACCAAAATTCGGAAATTTCGGTAAACGAACAAATCTTAATATAAATTTCTTTAGAGTATACTGTTAATACAGTTAGATATTCTGTGAAGAAATATTCACGGTTTATTTTCCAATTTTTAATACAGAATCGAGATTTGTGATAGCACTTCTTGTCCAACTGCAATAACGCTTCAATTGATTCTGTTCTAGTAATCGTTTCGTTCATATTATGCGCCGCTCTCAAGGCTGGTCGACAGGACATGGTTCGTTTTATTTGCGGCTTGTGTGTGCATAGAGGGACAATTTTTCGCTACAGGCCATGTACACCGCTCTAGGGATAAAGATGGTGTGCCTGCGTACAAATGTGTGTGTACACATAAGAATCAGCCGGTATATGCGAATATAATGCACAGACGGGGCAGCCGGCGGCGCTGTCAGTAGCGATGATCTAATGTCAACTGATTGTCGCTTTAATATTAAGTTTTATTGCTTAATATATCCATCATGAACAGAACATTATGAATTATGAAGATCGGTGTTTAATATCTTCTTATATATAAAAATGAGTTGCCTTATGTGGGTCTCGCTTCTCCTCCAAAACGGCTGAACCGATTTGAATAATTTTTTTTTTGTTGTATTCGTAGTTCTTAGGAGAAGGTTTGTAAAGAAAAAAATTTAAAAAAAATTGCACAATTCGCAAAAAAGTGTAACTCAAGAACGGCTCGACCGATTTTGCTGATTTTTTTGTTCTAAAATATTGGGTAAGATTTAATTTAGGTTCCTACAAAAAAAATAATTGAAAAAGTTGCACGGAAATTACAAAATTCGCCTAGAATACGCTAGGCAATAAAACATGCGGTAGGCCAAACAGACGGGCGGGTAATTTCAGATACCTGTAAACGGCGAGGAACGAATAGGCAAAAAAAGGCGACGGTCTTGACTATCAGCCGATCAGCGGGCGGTCGCTTAATGACGGTCCGGAAATCATGCGCTACGCATGCAGTAAAAAAAAAAACATAAACGAATCGAAAATATCGTAACAAACAGTTCTTTTTTTATTTTTTTTTTTGTATAAATTTTATATTAAAATCAGAAAAAAAACTGCTTTTTAATAGCTACCAAACAAAAAATGAAAAAGAAAATCGGTTAATAAACGAAAAAAGACTTTGCCTATTTATATGCAGATATTAAATGTTTTGTGTATTTATATATTTGTTTGTGAAAGTGAATTACTGAGAATATGTTGTGCACATTTTAAAACTCCCCTTATGTGCAGTATATTCTTATTAAATTTTGCAGTGATTTAGTCAGAAATGTTTTCAAATTGGTTGGATCACACTTACATCTAACATTTGTGAGTTGTAGCGGACTAAATTTTCCGTCATTAAATGGTCGCAACGATGAACTAAAAATATAATTAAAAGATGTAGCAGAACAATGTAGGCGAATGGTCGTTTAGCGAGTACAGTGCAAACCGGTCTGCATTTCTCTTAAACATGCTACACCCTCTAAATCGGGAAAAAGAAAAGAAAATAATAAACGACACGACTTCACAAGTACCGCGGAAACTACAAAAAAAATGAAACACACGTCCGGCAATCAGGTAACGAAAGAAATTTAAGAAGCACAAAAAGATTGTCCTAACAATGAGAAATTTATAACATCTGAAAGGTCCTTGATCCGAAAAATTAGTGACCGGCAAGAAATCGAAAGATCGACTGCGAACATTACAATAGTGTTTTTCGTGTTCCGAGTTATTCAGACCTCTTCCCATTTTCATTTCGGTAAATGTGCTTTATCTGCCCGTTCGTTACTCGCATATTATCCGTGTGTATTCGTTTTTAATGTGTGTTCCGTATTTTCTCAACTTTCGGTAATATTTTGTATGAAAATATTCATATTTGAGCGGCGAGTGACAATTTGATATTTAAGTCGTTATTGCGATTTATTATTTATCTTGAAAGGAAAAAAAAATTTAAAAATTTTGTAAAAAAGCGATATATAAAAAGACGCTTATCATATCGACTACTAAATGCCCGTTGCGTTTTAGACCTAAATTAGCAGTGGAACGTATAAGCGAATATAGAAAATAACAAAGTATCGTTTCAGATTTATCAGTAGAAACTCAAGGAACTATCTCATAAAGCTTCGAGAAAAAAAATCGTACAGCCCGTTCTATAGTAGCTAGAGAGTTAATTATTTTTTCAATCGGACGTATTTTCTTCTTGAGATCATAAGAAAATTAAAATTATAAAAATTGAATTTAAAAAAAAAATGTTTAAAAAATTCTATAGCCAGTTCTGTATGAATTATTGATTTAATTTTTAACCCGCGCGCACTAAGGCTTCTCTATAATACGGAGAAAATATAAAATTTGAAAAATTTTGATATTTAGGAACCGAATTTCGAAAAAGTACACCCTTAAAGCGGAAAGTCTGGAAACTAAAAAGTAGTCCACAGCTCTGTCCATAGTGTCTGGGGGGTCGCCATTTTTTTAAATTAATGTATTTCAGTCACTAAAATATAAGAAAAATACGAGGCCTCCAAAATTTTTTAATTTAGGGGCCTAAATTTTGAAAAATAATTTAAGCGTACAAATTCTGAAACGTTTAGAGTGGTGGTCAACAGTGACATAATATATCATCACTTAGATTCTGATAAAAAAAAAAAAAAAAAGTCACCATTGCTTTTAAAAAAGTAAATAATGCTAATATCTTATTTTAAAAAGAATTCAATTTAACATATTCCTGTCACATATATTACCCTGCTAGCGGTTTCAGGGTTTCAGATATTTTAATCTGAATTTTACTTTTTTGATTGAATTTGTAAAAACAATTTAAAAAAAATAAAAAAATAAAACGTTAGAACTTTATGTAAAGAGAAGTATTTTGGTTAGATAAATATAGCGAAATAAATAATTGTTGTATATACATATATATATATTAATATGTATGTATGTAATGTTCTTTTTGTTTTCCATTTGTAAATAAGTGAGAAATGCCGGTAGCAAGAAATAAAAAATTAAAAATGTTGTAAAAAGGCTATATATAAAAAGACGCCTATCACATCGACTGCTAAATGTCCATTACCTTTCAGGTCTAAAATAACAACAGAACGTGATATAGAAAACAACAAAATAATATTTGATACTATATATAAAAAATGATATGTATAATTTTTTTTTTTGTTGTCTTTTGTTTAGGATGATACTATGTTAAGAAAAGATATGTATACATTTTGTTTTGTTTTCTTTAGTTTAATCGTTTAGATTATTCGTAAGTTAAAAAAAAAATATATATATATATATATATAAAAAGGTTATATGTAAAAAGATAAAGAATCGAAAAAAATTGTCTACCTATCACATCTGTTACTATCATCTAACTGTTCATTCCAGCTGTGTAGGCCTTCATTTTACGATTTCATTAAATTTATTTAAAACATTTTTAAGTTTCACGAGAATTGAACGGCGCAAGATGATGAGAAATTGCACTTATTTTTTGGATTTTGCTTTGAACAACCGTAGAAAATTAGAATATTGAAAAAACATTTCCTCAATCCGCTAATAGCAGACAAGCCAACATTCAGTGAGGACAACGTATGTACACACTTAATTAGTCGCGAAGTAACAACTAATCGTACATTTATTACAAATATTAGCTTTTTATTGCGAAAATATCAAAGTTGGTATATGCATGCAGATGTTTACTAAATAAGTACTTTTCTTGTTTTTTATGAATACTGTTGATTATAGTGAATTAAAATAATAAACAGAAATTCTATTTATGTGATAAATATCCGCGTAATAAAGGTCAGGGTCTATCTCCATTAGCGCCTGGAGCAGGTATTATAACAAAAAAAAAAAAAAATATTATATATATATATAAAGTACCTCTTTGCAATATTGCCAAAATACATTGAAAATGTTCTCTATATTTAATGAATAAAAAATAAAACATGAATTAAAATATTTTTATTTCCTGTTAAATAAATATGCAATAATATAACTAATAATTGAAATTTAACGGGCATTGCTTTTTCGTTGGAAATTTATGTTTGCTGCCCGCGTTAATCTTCCATCTCGCCTAGCAAAATTCAAATTTAGCGATTGCTTCTTCGCCGTAAGTTTATATTTGACGTCTGTGTTTAGAGTCTTCTATCTCGTCTAGCAGTTGGTAGCTGAAATATAAATTTTCAGTAACCATACCGATTGAGAATTCTCCTATCATAATTTTAAAAAACATCATGTCGTATTTTGAGATGAGCAATAGGTCGTCCCATAAACTTTTCTTGACTTTACCATTTGGCGTAATGAACAAGTTCGTGGATTTTGAAATTGGATAAATGTGACCCCTTTTTTGGAACGAGCCTAGTCGTTAAGTTGTCACGAAGTGTATTTTTCCTGAATTAATTTCTCCAACGCCGAAAGAAAATTTCTATTTAATCCTAATAATTTTATCTCATCGAATCTCGATCATCGTGTGTCATTATAAATTTGATAACTGCATTTTTGATAAATTAAAATTCAGTTATCATATTTGCCAACATTTTACCGAAAAACTACTCGTATCATGTTTTAAGAACAAAACGCATATGTATTAATGTTTAAAAAAAAGAAAAAAGAAAAAAGAAAAAAAAAAAAAAGAGTACAGCTGAAACTTGAATCAACATCAACTACGCTCTCTGAAATATGCGTGTCATCGGTTGAAAACAAGTAGCAGAAAGAAAAAGAATAAATAAAATGAAAGCATATTAGAGAGAAGAGACGAATTTGAAACGTTTACACGCTATTAATGTACTAGTATCCAGTCGCGTGATAGAATGAACACATATGAATAAATTATATTTTTCTACGTTACATTACATTTACATTATAATGTAATAGACGGTTTCCAACATTGCAAGAACACGCGCGTTATTTTCTGTTAATTTCTTACTTGTATCACGTCTGACGTCACGTACGAAAAACTCTTTTCGGATGTATTACAAATTCGAATTCTATATCTATTTACGATTTTTTTTACGTTCCAATTTATTTAACTCGCTTTGCTGACTTTGTCCCCAACTGTATATCTGCTTTACTTTAGTGCGCCGTTCCGCATCTCTGCAATTTGAAAACAAGAACGTGTCGTAAATTAGTGACAAAAACGCACAGAACAATTCACACAATTGTCGAATAGGAAAAAACAAAATACAAAATGGACAATTATGCGTAATGAAATTAAAATACTGCTTAAACTTGAAAAACCATGCCAACAATTAAAAGCTATGAAATGATTCACAATAGAAAAAAAGGTCATAAAAAAAAGTGATTCAAGTTAGAAACCTGCAATTAGCCGTAACTGTTCAGAGATTTTTCCTGTTCATAGCCTGAACTTTAAATGTATTATTTTTGTTTGTATAGGCTGAAGTGTTTTCGGCTGTTAAGCGTAAATAGGCGGATGGTTGATCAGGTTAGTTTTCGTTGTTTTTCTTTTTTATCTTCATTTTATCTTTTCTAATAAATTTTTTATTCGTTAACAGTCTTTTCCTACTTCTTTTTTTTTTTTATTACACTTCAAACTCTCAAAATCTTACAATTGTGCGTTTAAAGTGTCGAACGTGTGTAAAAACATATTTTTAAAACGCTTTATGAGTATAAGATTTCAAACAATTTTTCGAATGCACACATTTGCGATTATTCATCGACTAAAATAAATACGGATAAATATTTAAAACGAGTAATTCCTTGTCCGTTAAATAACGACCTACAGCAAATATGCACAACAAAGAAATATTAAGATTTAACCGCGGGAAAACGTTAAAGAGTATTCTCGTGCAGCTCCATAGTTTCAAATGATTCGAATGAAGCGTTGCAGAGAATAATTTCATTCCTTCGCATATTTCGGAATGACGTCATATATAAAAGAAAATCTCAAACCGCAAAGTACGGTACTGTTGAGATTAACGGTGGCTAATCCTTTCCGTCTTGGCCATTTTTACTCTCCGTGATGTCTTTCAGATTAGGCGTATATTTGAAAAATCTCGTGAACTCGATCTTAATGTTGCATTATTTAGAAGCAGGAACGTGATAAAATTGAGGCAGTGGCTGAAAGAATCGACATAATTTCCTGCACTCGACGCGCACCACAGTTGATCGTGCAGCAGTCTCAATTACTAGAATTTTTTTCCTTTTGCAATGACGATAAGTAAAGTTTAAGCCAAAAAAAAAAATCATAAACAGCTGCAGAAGGTGTAAAGTTCAGACCCGTCAAACGCATCTGACAAATATATATATACTTTTAAAAACCAAAAATAAACATCGACCTTTCGACGCAGTGTATTAATTATAAGTTTAGAGTATCGAAATATTACAACGATAAATATAATTAAAAAACCGTAAATACTAATAAATATTACTTTTAACTTTTTGTCCCATCAAACATCACACTGTACATTTCACTACTTTTAAATGAGATATACGTTTAATAAAATAAATAAATAAATTCAATTAAAAATTTTAATTGCATAAATCTTAATTATAAAAAACAAAACACAGAAAATTTATAATTTTTGTGTATGTTTTTATCAAATTTGTGTATTTAAAATTTAACAAACACCAGTCTTATTATTTCCAACGTAAAACAACAAATCAATTATAAAAAGGGAGAGAGAGAAGTACATGTATGTATGTGTAAACGAAGAAATATTACTCAAAAAAGGAAAAATATAATATTAAATTCAAATATAAACATTATAATAAAATGTTTATTTTTTTCATTTTTAATATTTAAAAAAAAAAAAAAGATAAACGTTAAGGGAGCTTACGAAAAAATCGAATTTTTATCCGTTTTAAAGAAGAAAAAAAAAGGAGGAATACATATTTTTGTTTTTGATCGAATTACTCTAGTAGTGAAATAGTCGATTCCAATTAGGCGAAGGGTCTTTTTTAGCTCTATTAACTAAAAAATAAAATAAAAATAAATTAATTAAATATTTTAATAATTTCACACTCAAAGTAGTTTTTTTTTTTTGGGCATATTAAATCTCGTTAAAATATTTAGAGAAAATAGCTATGCGCATAAGAGTTGTAACACTGTTCCTTCGACTTTATTGCAAATTATAATAATAATATACTCGAATCTGTGTATAAAAAATGAAAAAAAGAAATAAACACTAACGATTTAGCTTGTTCGGAAAATTTGACGCCGGCCAGGAAATTACGGTCTTTCCTGATTTCCTTTACGGCTCCTCGAAGTTCCTTTCTGTACTTCTTCAGTAATTTCATTCTTTGTAATTTATCTTCCGATACCGTTTTAAATGATCTTCCGTCGATTCTGAAAAAACAATCCAAAGAAGCGCGTGAAAATTAATAATCTAAAAATTATAATTAACATCAAAAACCATAATAATTTCTCTCTCCGCGGTAAAATAGCCGGTAGTCGTTATCCCTCTTGCTCTAACATCCGCTGCATTTTGTGCAGACTATTAAAATTTTGTAGCCACAACGCCGGATAAACACAATCTTACTAGTTTATTATTACACGGTAGACGCATTTCAACAGTAAATACGATTGAAACGATTATCCAATTAATTTTTATCGTTCAAAAAAGTCGGGACCGACAACGAATAAAATAGGTGCATACATAAAGAAACACGCACAAATAATGTCTACTTTAAGCGCCAAAAAACGGTAAATAACATTTTTGAATTTGAAAAGCGAAAGAAAATAACAGGCTTTATTAAAATTTTACTACTTGGAAAGCGTAATTGTTCTAATTAGTATAATTATAAATGTTATTGTGAAAAATATTAAAAAACTTACACAGTCCTAATATTCGGTTCGTATTGTCGTAGAAGTTTCGGACGTTTCTTGGCTGGCATCAGTTTATTCAGCTTTCTGTCTTTCAGCTTTAAAATATTGGCACGTAATTTGTCGATGTCACCAGTTATCACTTTCGGGAATTTTTGCACCTTAAAATATCGTTAACATAATCGCAGTGTATAATAGATATTGTACGAAAAAACGAAAGCGTACAAATTAACAGTGTTTCATCTGAAAAATATTGAAAAATCTAAACATATTTTTAGCCAACAGTTTAGCCTATATATTGTCGTAACTTTATCAAAAAAGTTTCAATTCGGTGAAAATATTACAAGCGCTGATTAATAGTATACAATACTGAAAGAATACAATGCTAAAAATAAAAAACATTGATTACATATAATTAATTTAGAATAGTTTTTGTTTTTATTATATACTGTATTCATTTATTTTTACGAACTCATTTGTATCACTTATCATAAACATTTCTATATTTCACGTTTAGTTTATTATACAATTATTCGTATATTTTACCATTTGTGGCTGAATTCCCTTTTGATCTGGAGCAACAAAGCAATTAAATGAATTAATGCTGCTATTATTATAATTACCATTTTAATGTAACTATTAAAGTAATTAACTTTGCCTTTTCGTACATTTTAAAACAATTTTTGATGGTTACACGGTTTAAAACAGTTGCGGGTAATATATGTAATCTTAACGAAAATAACTTATCCAGCAAAAAATTAATAAAAGGCGAACACGTTAAGATCTATTATTTACTGCTGATGTAAAATATTTCACTTGATGAATAAAAATTATTATTGATGAACAGATATTTTAAAATTCACTTACAAATTAATAGATGTAGCGGTCGCTGAGAAAAGATACACAAATTGACAGAAAACAAGTTCTCGAGAAAAACGCGTTTAAAGTTACGCAGTATAATACACTTTAAGGTAATTTTAAACATACAATTACGATTTACAACAGCAAAAAATTTATTTTCACCCGTTTGAATATATATATATATTTCTCTAAATTATATTTGCACGCAATTTTCAGACTTCACATATTATAAATAGATATCATACATTAAATTAAAATATAAGAAAAACGAGGAAATTGAATTTTTACTAACGGTAGGCATATTTAAAATATGTGTACCATATATAAATATAAAAAATTTATATGTGCACTGTTAAAGATGTGAAATCGAGCGTTTAAGCATTATGCGTAATTGTAATTATCAGTGATTACCGATAAAAATCTGAACCAGATGAGATAAAATATATTATAATTTTAAATACATCTCACACTATAAAACAGACATTATCACCCCCCCCCCCACAAAAAAAAAAAAAAAACAGACACAGAAAATGTTGACGTTCAAACAGGAAACGTTAATAAAAATAGTAAGTAGAAAATTGGTGGAGATGAATAAATTCATGCAGTTCATCTCTAATCAGTACAATAATATTAAAAAATTTAATAATACGCTATTATTTGAAAACAAAAATTTGAAGGATCAAGTTAAAGTTCTTAAGGATGAATTAAGTAAAAATCAAATAAAAACAATAATACCATTAATGAACTCAAGTAATACAGTAGAAACGAAAATTTTGAACTGCATTGAGTTCATAGACGCCGCAAATGAAAATTTGATAGAAATTACAATAAAACTAGCACAAAAAATAGGCGTTAAAGTATTTGAAAATGACATAACCGATAATAATTAAAGCAACTAAAAGAGTTTCCGATGAAATGATAGGTACAAAACAAACTTGAACAACGAACAAAAAATATTTATAAATGTTTAAGTATGTGTATATATATATATATACACGCACCTCAGTTCAGCATAGTTATATTTACTGAGACAAATAATATTAAAAATTATGATAAAATTAAAAAGTAGAATAGTGGAATAATTATGTTTCCTTTCGGGGGTTGTGAAGTTAAGGTTTACAATGTACTAACTTTCTCTTGGCCGTCTTTATTTTCTCACATTTCTCTAGTACCCAGTTATTTCAGACTAGGTAAATCAGGGACCAACTAAAATTCGGAACAAAACAACTCTCGAACCTGTGACTTATAATACAATAAATCTACCCACAAGAGAAGAGTACGGAAAAGTAAACTGATCAGTATGTGTAGCGACCGTGCAAATGTACGAAGTAAGGAAACATGATTTTATTTAGATTAGTAGACTGTAAAATATCAGACCATTATATGATATGCTGTGCACTAAACTTAGTAAAAGAAACTGTGATAATAAATGATTTAAATAATCATAGTGTTGAATACAATGAAAAAGACTAATCAGTCAAATACCTCGACTTCCAACTGTAATAAACTGTTTATTTAACACTGGAAGTATCTTCAAATAAAACAAAAAAATGCTAAACAGTATTAAAGTTCGTTTTGAAGAAATAAGTATATCTCTGATTACTTTTTTTTCCTCCCATTTCCTATGTTACCTATTTGTTTTTATATATACGTGTGTATATATATGTATATATATACACACATACATACACATATATATATACTAGCTGACCCGGCGAACTTCGTACCGACATACAAACAATAAATTTTGTGTTAACTTTGTTAACTTATTAGTTGAATTAAATTTAGTTTTTTATTAAGAAAAAATGAATACTCAGAATGAATTAAGTTCAATAAATTTGCAAAAACCAAAAAGACAATTATTTTAATTCCATTGAAATGAATGTAATTCACGTGGCAGCAAGGCATTATTCACCTTAATAACAAAAATCAGTATAAATTTATATTAAAAATTTAAAGTAAATTACTTTGAAAACATGTTTTTTCGGACTATATCATCAGCTAACAACACAGAACACACACTCAATTTATATACTTTTTAATAAAGTGTGTACTCTATGCAGTTAGCTGACGATGGGCTATACACGAAAAAACGTGTTTCTAATGATCTTTAATTTCTTAAAGTAAATTTATACCGATTTTTAAGATTCCGTACATACTATAAAATACGGAATCCCAATAAGATAGTTCAGAAACGACAAAAATATTTATTTCCACAATAGTTCGAAAACGGTTTGACTTACCGCAATTGGATCATAAATTACAATTAAACTTCTATCTGTGACAATTTACAACTTTAAACTGAGCGATTACCCTGGGCGTCAAAAAACCGTCTAGAATATATAATATGGAATTTAGAAAGACCTCAAAAATACCCTTAAAAAAGTCGTAATTCATTACCAGATAACTCTTTAAAAGCGAAATTAAAAATATAAAATAAAACACAGGAACCCTTTGTGGAAATTCATTAATTACGGTTAAAAAATTATTTCAACTCCCCTTTTGGACCAAAAACAGCAAAAAAAAAAAAAAAAATGAATTTTCTTCATAAATATTTTGTTTACTTCGTACTCTGCTATTCGGAGCGGAGACAAATTCAACAAATCAAAGATCATAAAAATCTGTCCAGCCATCCTTGAGTTATAAGTGGTATAACTAATCCGACTTTGTTTTATATACATAGATATGGAATTCAGAACGACCTCAAAAATCACACTTAAAAATACATAACTCATCACCCGATTTTTGCAGCAGACCGAATTGTGAATCTAAACCATTCTCGAATCCACTTGAACACACACAAATAATTTCATCAAAATTGGTCCAGCCGTTTAGGAGGAGTTCAGTCGTATACACACGCACAGAAGAATTATATATATATATATATAAAGATATATATATATATATATATATAAAGATATATATATATATATATATATAAAGATATATATATATATATATATATATATATATATAAATAAAGCCGAGCTCTCACCAGCTTTTATTTATCTATTATGTCTTTTGTTCCACAAAGTAACTAATCTACGCCGATAAGAATTTGAATTTAAATCTAGTTTACGATATACAGATAAATTCTTAAAAATATTTAAAACACTACAATTTCTGAAATTATTCATTATCATTTAAATCGACTTACTAATATAATCCATTTTCATATCATAAGTTGTTGTTAAAACTGAAAAATTTATAACAGTATAACTATTTTTTTTTATTATTATTATTTCAACAGTCATTTTATTAATTTCGTTTGTTTAACTAAGAATTATAAATACCTCCAAGAAGCAGTTTTGAATACATATATGCTATCATTAAAGTCATGTAGTTAATTTATAAATAACATCGTATTTCGTAGCTGAATTACCGGAATTTTATCGAGAATATTCAAAAGTGAGCTCCAAATTACATACGAACAGGCAAATTCTGACGAATACTCCAAGAATTTTGCACAAAGTTTCAACGCTACATATATTGCCTTAATTCGTAACATATCAGTTTCCGTTTTACTTTCTAAATCTTCGGCATTTAATCGCAATTCATCAGCACTATAAGCATCAAAAACACGTGATTAGAAACTACTTTTTCTGACGTTAAAATGTCGCTCAAATTTATTTTTAATTAACGGATTACAAGAACGTTAAAAAATACAGTAATCTTTAAAATAATTTTATAATTTTCATCAATTTGACCTATGAACAAACTGTTATTTACAAACAAAAAGGTTGTAAATTAAAAATGTTTTACATATTCTCCAATAATGTATTATTTTAAATACTTTATTACGAAAAACGCTAATTTAGGTACGCTTATAAGTTTTACTATGAACAATTTTTCAAAAATAATGTATTTGTTATCAAATAAGATGGACGGCAATCCCTCTGGAAGAAAATTTTTAAATTGAAAAAAAGAAAAATAATTATATACGTCTAACAATATAAAGTTCTCCAAAAATCAAATCAAATCAAATCGGTTAACAGTGAACCGCAAAGCTTACTGAAACCAATCTCATTCACGTTTAATGGTCTTATTTTTATCACTTAAATCTAATATTTTCGAAATTTCTTTTTATCGTAAAAGACCATAAAATAATGTTTTGCTTATTTTCGAATTCATTTAGAACACTTTGTTTTTCGTTAAAGTGTAACTTTTATTAAAATTTTAAAAATATATACCAAGAAAATCGTTTAAACTGCATGAATTAGCATGTTCAATAATGTGATGTATTTAAAAATTGAAAAACAAATGTTACAAATAATATTAATTAACGTATTGTAAAAATTTTTCAAATAAAATTCGAAAAAAACTTTTCTTTTTCATAAAATCCTGGCTGTTTAAAGTTAAAAAAAGGCAAAATTTTTTGAATTATTTACAAATTTGACTATTTCTTTCATCCATGTATTAACCACGACAAAAGTAATTGTTTTATTAATTTCATTAATGTTGTTTTTCGTTTTTAAAAAGGTTGTACTTCGATAAATGAAATTTCACTATTACTAAGATTACGGAGCTTAAGCTTTACAAGTCAGCTTACATTTAAGTGTATGAAATTTTAATGATAACGGTTAAATTCATTTTTTTAATAGAAAAGTCAACAAGATTTGTTGAAGAAAAAAATCGGACGTTAAATTTTTTCGCTTCCATTACTGCGAAAAGAAAATTTCAACAAAATCAAATTGATAAAAACAAAATTAGTAATTCCGTGACTATTAAAAACAGCCAAAAATACGCAAGACTGATTTTGATAGATCTTAGAAGTCCTCTTTCGCATTACATTATTTGTTTTATACTTCTCGAGGTACTGCACATACTTACACGCATGTTGGGAACAGCAGTAATTAATATAAATTATAATTAATGAAATATTTTTATAAATCGCGATTTTTTTTTTATTTAGTTATAATTATATTGTGATTATAGATAGTGTATAAATGGATTTAAGCAGAAATATTTTGTGCAATCTATTTCGTATAAAATAAATTAGAAGACTTCATTTTATTATTTTACATAATGTAATGTATAAGCTGTAGTAGACATCCATCCTCGGTTACACATAGCAAAACTGAAAATTTCTATTTCCTAAATAATGTACTTAAAACGAAGATTAAAGTGGCGTATGAATAGTGCATAAATACTTTATGTTAGTAATAAATGGGGATGCCCAAGAAATAGTATTGGACATAAATAAATACCATAGTAAGATGATAAAAGTGTTTCTATGTGCGATTCATTTTCGGTCATAATTCAAAATCAAATCTAACTCTGCACGAAAAATATTATTGCAGTAGTAATATCCAATACCTCTAAATAAAAATATTTTTGGTTCAGCTATCAGTTGGTCATTCTTCAGCGTTGAGTATATTTTACAGCTGCGTTTCTTACGTTTAACTCTCGTGTATTTATTTACGTATTTTTTGGGGGGATTTTATTACTGCCGGTGCATTTTAATTCTTCAATTCCCATTTTAAATTTATTAATTAAGAATCAATCGAATTTTCATTTTCCATATATTTTTCTGAAAATATTTTCGTCAATGATGATTTTATTTTTTGTTAACATAATTTACTTTACATATTTTCATCTCTATTAAAAAAGCTCATTCATCATAAACGACCATAAACAAGTCCCAATAAGAATAATGTACAGATTAAAGTTGTCGCAAATACACAACGATGTGATAAAACGCGGAAAATTTTTGTTAATAAATATAATAAATTCAACTATACCGTGAACGTGAATTTATCGGTTGGCCGTTTTAGCGTAGCTTCTTTTTAAACGCAGTTCAATTAGGTTTTTATTTATATTCTAGTAGTTAGTTCAATAATAAAGTTATTTTCTATAAAACTATTAGTGTATTTTCTCTTTTTTTTTCAATTATAAAATTTGAAATTCACTAAATTATTTTCGCAAGTTTTATATCGTTTTACGTATTTAGTAATCCGTTGATCCAAAAATGCATATTCCGTTAAAGTATCTTCGAATAAACTAGTTTGAATATAATGAATTTTTCCGTATTTTTATTATGAAAAAAAAAAAAAAATGGTATCCGAGAAAAGTTGTTAGATTTGCCATAAATAAGTTTAATAATTTAGCGAAAAACAAACGACCTCGTAAAACACACGCAAGCGAATTTATACACATCTTCCCACAAACATACATTCATACACATACATGTAATTTTCAGTACGCTGATATACCTAATTTCCCGAAGTTTATAATTACTGGAAAGAACTAGAGCATTACTGAGTTTTATCTGATGAACCAAATCTGATTTATTTACTTTATTTTCATGCAATATTGCAGCTTGCAGCACTTTTTTCAAATATTGAACTGCTTCTGGACAGTATTTCTTCGACAGATCTGTAATCTGTACATCAAATATATTATCAATGTTATTACACTATATATGAAAAAAAATAAATAAATAAATAAGTAGAAAACGGAATAAAATGGAAGTTACCTCAAGCAGTAGAGTTGTACAAAATAAGCCTTTTATAATATCAGCTAACGAATCAAGAGACGTTGGAGAAGACAACATTTGACACGTAAATAGAATTGTAGGTGTTACAACTGGGTGATAAAAATCTGACGTTGGAAACAAAAACGGTACAACTTTTAACGTCAAAATCTAACAAGAGAAAAAATAAATGACCGTTATTCTTTCATAAAGTAATGGTAATTGAGTTTTCGCACGAAAAATTACAAAAATAGTTATTATCATATTTCATATTATATATTCTACTATTATTACATTTAAAAAAAGATATACTATTATTATAAATGTCTTTGATTTGAATGTATCTAACAATCACAATTAAATCAGTTCTGCGACCAAAACATATACAAAGAAAAAAAAGAAAAAAAAACACCAAAAAACAAACCATTATAATGCAAAAGGAACAAGTTTAAAATGAACGCAATTTACATAATCGAAAAAGACTGAAGGCTATTTTGAAATATTTCAAAGACTGGTTAAAATTACGCGATGCCATGTTTGACTATGACAACCTGAGTCTAGCAGTTGCAACAGTGATGAAATAGACATATTACCAAATATAGTAGTCCGTAGTACTGTAGAGAGCATATAACTAAACATAAAACTAAATAACGAAAACTCAAAAAAGCCTTATTACTACCATTTTTGCAATTTTAATGATTAGCGGATGACAAAGGTGAAGTTAAGATTGAACGCGATTCGTCCGCTGCCATTTGTAAATTCAAATTCCACAAAATATGATTCACTGAAATTTTATAAAAACTGAATATTTAAATACAGACGTATAATTTATAACTATCGTTAATGCGAAAATATATCATAAAAGTTATTTACTATGCTGCTTGTAATGCGCGGTTCAGTTTGTTCGTTAAAATGTCGTTGTTTTTCTTCTAGTTTATTAAATACGTACTTGCCCGCATCATCTGGACATATTTGTGCAAGGTCGAATAAAAAGGTATAAACCTTTTCCGCGAATATCCAACAATCCTAAAACAATATTTAAC
This sequence comes from Icerya purchasi, assembly GCA_039619475.1. Classification (NCBI taxonomy): domain Eukaryota; kingdom Metazoa; phylum Arthropoda; class Insecta; order Hemiptera; family Monophlebidae; genus Icerya; species Icerya purchasi. Next base: position 234,321,984 of record CM077116.1, read on the forward strand.
ACCATTTTCAATTATGGATCAAATAAACAACTAAATTGGTTTGAACAACCATAAAACTGAATGGGCAAGACAAACAGATATAAGTCTAATTTGAAAATAACGTCACAAATAATACAGAAGAAGAATGGACACGCTTACAGATGATCGAGGTAGGTGGAATAAAAAAGCTGCCGCATTTATCAGTCGCTAGTTATCGTCATGATAACTTTGAAATACATTATATTAAATTTAATTTTTAAGGTAAAATCATTCGCAATATCGCGCTTTAGCAGTTAACAATGGGTATAAACTTATTTTTATATAAGGGCAAGGACAATGAAGCCTCGATCGACTATTTTTCAAGGGACTGAAGCGGAAAAGTGAAAAATTTAAGAAATTAATATACCACACATATATATATATTTTAATTACAACGTAACTCTTAGGCTACCCTCCATTCGAAAAAATGTCCCAAAAAAATGTTTCAATTTTATGTAACGCTTGTTATATTTTATAGGATTTTCGTTATTGTTATTTAAAAAATGTCACAATTTTATGTAATGAAATATGTAACGAAAAATATAACGAAAAAATGTCTTAATTTTATATAATGAAAGTTAAATGTTAGAATTGGATTTTTGTGGTTATGTTATATTTTTTTGTGTTGATGCCAGTAAGAATTACGATGTAAATTTTGATCATTTTATACATAGTATAGAAAAGAAAGAGACAGAAATGAAAGCAAGAGGGGTCAAGGAGCACAGCCCCTTGCGAGGCCAAAATGGCCGAGTTTTATATATATATATATAAATATATATATATATATGTGTGTGTGTGTAATATATAAGTATATATATTGAGACGGATTTGATACCTACAACGCGATCTTTTTGACGGTGTTCAAATTATAAAAATATGCTTCGGTAGAATCATTAATTCGCGATCCACCGAACACGGGTTTTATTCGGTGTAGTCGTGAGCTGTAGGTATCGAGGATGTTTATCGACTAAACTCAAAATACCCGTGCGTAGTGGAACAGAAGGTTGTCGGGGTCGAGACTGTGTGCGTGTGTATTGTTGGTGGCGGCTGATAACGAATATAACTACATGAGTGCAGAGCGAGTGTGCGCGCCGCATAAAAGCTGCCCCGAGCAGCATCGAGCCGAGGGAAAATTTATAAATCCCGTATAAGTCAGGTGGGGCGGCTAACGTGCTATTATTCAGATGTTCTAGAAATATCGATATAATCATTATTTTTATCAAGTCTTAATAGGTAATTGTTAGTTGAGAGTTAGATAGTTATATATCATTGTTCTAATTGCCGTCGTCGTTCGTTAATCGTAGCAGCTCGTATTTAGTCGCCGTGTTACCGTTTTTTCCAAAATTAAAGCGCCGTGCCGCATGTTGAAACTGTTTTTTTGATTTTTTGTGAAGTTCGTTGTTTTTTGCTGTTGTCTGATTATATGATTTTTTTTATGTAATTTACCAGAAACATACGCCGTTATTTTACGAAAAGTTTTGTCATTAGACAAGTGGTTCGGGGCTTCGTGATATCTCTGGCGCGGAGAGACCACCACCGTTTCGGGGCAAGATCGAGGTTAATTTTTTCTTATTTTATCCGACCTCGTTGTCCCCTCTTTCAAATTTTATTTTTTTTTCCTTTTCCTTGATTTATGAAAAGCCTGATATTCCGAGGAGAGCTTTTTCGATTGTGACACTGTGTGTGTTGCTGATGCCCAATTTTTATAATTTTGTGGAAAGTTCAGTTTATCACAATATATATATATATATATATATAAAAACAACACCGGTTAAGAAAATAATCGTGACTAAAAAACTATGTTTATCATTTTTCGTCGAAAATAAGATTTTTCGATATATTTTACAGTACGTGCTATATTCATTTTGTCTGCAAAAATATGTATATATTTCATAAATCTCTGTAAAGTTCTCGGTATCATTATTCCACTTTTCCTTTCCCTGGTATTTGTTTTTCCTTCAAATATTTTGTGAAAGTATTAAAAGTTTTCGGCACTACATGTTGAAACATTATGCTTCATTACAATGTGATTTTGAAAACCGATGTAACTGTTTATTAAATACATCAATTAATTAAAAAGCGGAGTACCTATTAAAAAATTCATGTACAGAGTTCACTTTAAATCATTTTTTTACATTCGCATAAAAAAATTTTCGGTGAGCCTAAAAACAACTTAAAGAATGTGATAATTCGAAGAATAATAGATCGAAGTTTTATTATAGATATTATATATTGCAATATTTTTTTACAAAAGCCGAAAAGAAAAATCTAAAGCAGTATTTTTGCCAAAGAACCAAATACATAAGAATATTAAAATTTCAAAACTTAATAGGCTATGCTGTAGTTTGTGAACAGAAAATTAACCATACATACTAATTCCCTTTGAATCACCGTAAAGGGCAAGATAAATATTATCTTCTTCATCGCATAATAAGTGTAAATTAATTGGTAATCGTTTTTTTACGAAACAGATAAAACTTATGATGTGAATAACTTACGGACAACTGCGTTTACAAAATAAAATGTATGTATTTATTTTAAAAATACAATGCTTAAGGTTTCGGTCAGCTTATACTGGCCATCATCAGAAGCGAACTAAAACACACGAACGCAAACATCGATACACAATAACGACAGAAAAAGATAAAAAATGAACAATATCCCGGAAAACTCCAACCTAAGAAATACCTAAAACAATAAACAAACACAAACCGCAAACAAAAAATAAAAATAAGAAAGGAGGATATAGGGCAGCATAACAGAAAAAGTATCGAATAACCGCCAGAACTACTGAAAAAAGATACAAACCAATGAAAACTAGAAAAGGAAACAAAAATTCCGAAACCAAGATACACAAACGAATAACAAGTAATGGGTAAAGAGAAACACACAGAAAAAAAGGAAATACAACAAAAAAAAAAATTATATATATACAGTAGCCTTCCGATTATCCAATTTTCGGTTTAACCGAGCAAAAAAAAAGCATCCGATTTCTCCGGTTCAACCGATGCAAAAAAGTCGATTAATTTTTTTTTATCCGATTTAACATAATTTTCATACTGAACAACGGAAAAACGATTGTGAACGATTAAAAAACGCTTATTTTTACATGGCCCAACTAATTTATGTTAATATCGAAACGCGACGACGGGTGTACGTAAGAAATAGAACTGTCATTTTCTCCCATTATATATAATAATCGCTATATTCGAGTAGGAGATGCATGTTGTTTTTTGTTGAGTTAATGCATGGGCGAAATTGATACGCGATGTGAAGCGTTTTTCTGTTCCTATAAAGTATTTTTTCTAGTCCATCAGTTAAAATGTTGTGTTTTAATTCCTTTTTTGTTTTTTTGCCATGTTTGAAAAATGGATGCCAAATCGAAAAGTAAATCTGTTACCAAAAAAAAAACCAAAACCTCGACAAAATCAAAACGTAAACGAGCTGTCGTTTCTACCGATAAAAAACTCCAAGCCATCAAAAGTCTTGATCGAAGAGGAACACTACGCGTAGTCATTGCCTCGTACAATGTTTCTATCAAGATTGGCGCTGAGATTGTAAAAAAATTGAAAGATTCATCGCTAAAAGTACAGTAATTTGCACCGACATAAAAACCATGAAATTCCCTATTTTTCCAAAAACGAATGAAGCTGTTTATTTGTTGTTTTACTCCCAGAGAAGGTTCGAAAGACGATCTGAAATTGGAGAAATTTTTCAAAAAAATACCCGGTTTTAGTGACGTTACTTCGATGTCATTGAGAAATGGGTCACCGAAGATGAGCCTGAATTAATGACGAGTGATGTTATCTTAAGAAAACAGCTCATTGGAAGATTTTCAAGAAGAAAATGAGTTGAAAATTTCACCTGATCAAACATATTCGGCTTTAAAAACATGGTCGGACTTCATTGGAAGGCAGCCAAACGTAACAACGCATAGAATTTTAATTTTGAGGAAGTGGAGAGACGTTGCTGCTCTTCAACAATTTTCATCAAAAAAACAAACCGTTTTGACTGATTTTTTTAAGAAGAAGTAAGTTTTATCTTCTTATTGTCCGTACAATTTTTTTTTTTTTTTTTTTTTTTGAAGAATAATTGTTTTATAGGTAGTTCTCTATCAAGGGTACAATTTTTCTTTAAAAAAGTATGACTTCGGTTTAACCGACTTTTTCTGGTATCTGAGTTTCCCTTGTCCTGATTAACTCGGTAATTCGGGAGGCTACTGTATATACATAGGTTATCCAAAAAATGTTGAGACTGAGCTGATATTTTTGGAACCACGCACGCTAGCGACAAACGATAAAATACGTCGAGTAGCCAAACATGTGTACTACAACATATTCAAAAATCAAACCTCTAGGTGCAGTAGAACGCGCACACTGTGTAAGAAGTGACTACCAATTTTTCAAGAGAAAAAAAGACACAAGAAAAAAGAAAAAAATTTATTTACATACGGTATAAACGCGCCATTTTTCAGTAATAGTTTTGGCAAATTCGGCCGGAGGAATCGCCTTGAAGACAGTTTGACAAGCAATAGTCACATCTTCATTGCTTTTGAATTTGCGTCCCCTTAGGCGGATTTTCAAGAGGGGAAACAGTCAGAAATTGCATGGAGCGAGATCTGGACTGTGGCGGATGGGGCAGGGCTTCAACGTTTCGCTTCATGAAGAAGTTGACAGTCGCATGGGCGGTGTGCGGTCTCGCATTGTCTTGGTGAAAACAGCAAGATTTTCTGATTTTAGGACACTTCCGAGAAACGTGTCGTCGCAGAACTACAAGGACTGAGCAGTAGTACTGTGCAGTGATCGTTTGGCCTGCAGGAACGCGGTACTGATAAATCAGTCCTTTCCAGTCAAAAAACGTGATGACCATCACTTTGGCAACAGACTTTGCCTGCCGAACTCTGATGCCAATGAAAAATTGTCGGCAGAGAAAGCGTGTGATCACCATAGGCTCGCCTCATTATTTTCAGAGTACGCGTAGGCGTATATCCCAATAAATAACAAGAATGTACCACCGCTCTTTGGTTATGACGTCGCACGGAAATATCGGAATCCATTTTCGTTACAACACACGAATGACACAATGGATACAACGTTCTGATTCTACACGTTTTTCGCTAATGCGCGTTCTATTACATCTACAACGGTGATTTTCGGATATGTTATTGCTAGGGGTGCGGCTACACGAAGTTTTTTTTTTTTGCCTCCGGCCAGAATGCGCGGTTGTTCCAGAACTCCAACCAAACACGTTAGTAGGGTGAACTTGTACATACGTTAAGCGTTTTGTTCTTGTACGCGTTCTATTGCACCTAGAAGTTTGATTTGTGAATATGGTGCCATACACTTGTTTGGCTAATCGACGTATTTTACCGCTTGTTGATAGCGTGGGTGGTTTCAGAAATATCGGCTCAGTCTCAAAATTTTTTGGACAACCTATGTACATAAAAAATCGAATAACCGCCGAAAAAGTATTAAAATAAAGATAAAGCAAAAAATAGATACAAAATAACGTAAAACGAGTAAAAGGAAACAAAAAGTTCAGAAATAAAGATACACATCAAACGAATAACAAGTGACGAAAATGGGAATCACAAAAAAAAACGCCGCCTCAAAAAAAATCCCCACAAATGGGATCAAAACCAAAGAAACACAAAAGTATACCTGAAATTACCTGATAACCTACCATAACTTACTTGGAAACAAACCTTAGAGTGGATCTGAATTAGACCAAAAGTAACCTGTAGATTGGCCTGAAAAAAAACTGGACGTGCACCAGAATGCACCGAAAGATCACAAGAAATTTCCGTACAGTTCATCAAAATATTTTCACTTGAAGTCAGCCGAAGATCGCCTGGAGAAATACCAAAGAGAGAGAAGAAAAGAAGAAAACCAAAAGAAAAAATAAGAAAGCGTCAAATGAATCACAGGTTTCCATGCCGTCGGAATATGCAGCCCATCCTCCACATTAAAATTAAGCAATTTCTCAATCTCAATTGCTTCCCTCACAAGCCTCTTACCAAAGTGACTTTCCCTAGCCAAAACAGTACTTTTATGGAAATCAATCATGTGACCAGTACTCGCCCAATGCTCAGTCCATGCTGATTTATCATCACGACTGTATTTAAAATCGGCAACATGATCCTTTACTTTCGTTTCAACAGTTCTGCCGGTTTGACCAATGTAGCTAAAACCACAGGAACATGGAACTTGATACACCCTGGCGCTATGCAACCGTGGCAAGCTGTCCTTAGCACTATGCAAGACGTTTTTGATTTTTTCACACGTCCCAAACACCGGCCTAACATTATTTCTCCTCAAAGTCCTACTGATCCTATCGGTAACACCCCTGATGTACAGAAACACTATACTGGTGAGAGGCTGTTCAGTTGTAAACAAATTACCCCATCTTGCCCAACTGTACCAATTTATATATCCATTTGCCTCATCTCTCATATACCCATTCCGAACCATAACCTCTTTCAGGTACATTCAGTCTTTCCGAAGTTCACCTTGACTCGACACCTTCTTGGCCCTATTTACCAAGGTCTTGAACACATCTACCTTTTGGCTCGAACAACGACGTGAGGTTTTATGTAGATATTGATCGGTATGAGTACTTATTCGAAAAACGGACGCGTTGATCCCACCAAAATTACTTCGCCTCACCCGAACATCTCAGAACGCTAGCTCATTGTTACATTCCTCTTCCCTCGTAAACTTTATACAGTCCACTCGCAATTATCCAGATCGATTTTTCAAAAAATAAAAAATAAAAATAAATAAAAAAAGAAGAAAAGGCCAAAGCGTTTTATAAAATTTACAGCTATATGCAGTACGATCTTAATATTTGTTTACATTCGCTGTAAATAAAGATGCTGTGAAATTTTTAAAACTTGGTTTCACAAAGAGTTTGTGCCCGCAGTTCTGAAACATTTGTCCGACAAACAGTTACCAAGAAAAGCAATCCTTATTCTCGACAATGCACCTTCCCATCCGGCAACTGAGGAGTTACAAGATGGTAATAAAGCCAATGTTTCTTCCAGCAAACGTTACATCGATTTGTCAACCTATGGATCAAGGAATCCTAAAGGCCTAAAAAAAAATATCGACGCCGCCTTCTCACCAGACTAATATCAAGCGTTGAAAATGAGAACTGTCAGGTTGCTTTAAAATTAGTTAATATACTTAATGGTATCACTTGGTTATTTAAGGGACGGAAAGAGATTAGTTCTATAGCATTAGTGCGGTCGTGGAAAATATTATTAGATCATAAAGTCAGTGATAAATAGGACGAAATTGACAAACAATGCGATTTATACAGTTCAAAAGACAACAAGGAGCTTGTTTCTCTAATAAAAAATATTCCAAGGTGTGAAACGGATAATACAGATGACGTTACAGAATGGATTGGCAGCGATGAGATCGAAGAAACGGCAAATGAAGATATTGTGGCCATGGTACTCAACGAAGATTCAGTTGAAGAAAATATGGATAACGAGCCCCTTAAAAGTGTTATACCACACGATGAAGGACTGAAGGCGATCGAAGTAGCGCTGGAGTACATTACTCAACAGGAAGAAGCATCACCGGCTGATATCATTTGTTTAAGCAAGTGGCGAGATGTATCGGCAAGGAAGAGAATGCAGCGACAGACTTCTTTAAAAACTAGTTAATGTACACCGTAAGTTAATTTTCATGTTTACTTTTTTATAGGATAAATTAATTTTCATTTTTTCATTTAATTTTCAGTATTTAACCGTGAACTCCGGCGTATCCGGATTTTTTGCTATCTGGACCGGCTGACCGGTCATTTAATCCGGATAATCACGAGTCGACTGTATTTGAATTGAATTGGTTCAAAAACATGAAAAATTCTTCCAACTTCTCTCTCCCGTATTGCTAAACCACGAAGGTGTCATCTACGGATCTGTACCAGTACTTTGGGCGCCAATCCTCCAGTACGATAAATTCAAGAAATGAATGTTAAAATGAATAAGGAACTCTACCTTTAAACTTCCGATAAAATAAGCTGAGAATTACTTTACTACTTTTTTGCTCTCTTGATCACAATCTCTATGTCTCATGCTTTCTCGTTATCCTAACTTTTCGCTTTTTAGATATTTCTAGCTAGCAGCTACCTTTGAACAAACTATTTTTGCGCACACATATGATTTATTTGTTTTTAAATATTACAACTGAAAAGCTTTATTCCGTAAACAATTTTAATCCAGAGAAGAACATTAATTTCAGTTAAAAACATTTTTGACTTTTAAACAAATAGTTTACTACTCTTTTTTTTTTTTAATTTCGAGAAAATTTGTTTTTCATAATTGCGTTATTAAATGCACGGGAATAATTTAGAAAAAATATGCACTTAATAAATTAGTGTAAGTACCACCTTTCCGGAGTAGTTGCTAGCTGTATCGTCTAAACATTCCAGAAGAAACGGAAATATTTCCATCAAATGCTGTTTGCTGCCACCGACGGATGGATGCCGTTCTTCAATTACAGTTCGTATTATTTGCGTTTGTTCAATTAATGATTTACCGCGAAGTAATTTATAGAACTCATCATACCTTTCTGTTAAATGAAAACGCATCTACGTGTAAATAAATAATAGCACTACAAAGTATAAATAGTTGTAAAAGAGAGAAAAGAAACACGCGTTTAATGAAATCTGTTTTTCCAGCTTTGCTAAAAGCTAACTTTAAAAGTGATATTATAAGCTAAATAGAGGGAAGTTACAACAAGCACTGCTAAATATTTTATTTTTGTTAAATAAATAACTGAAGAACAAAGTAACATTTAAGAATTGTAAATACAATGTCTGTGATTTGTAATGAAAAAATAAAAAATTAATAAACGACTAGTTGAAATCATTCATTTTTTTTTTTTTAGACTATTATAAAAGTATTTCTTGATATTGTTGCTATTGGTGAAGTGTAAAAATTTATTTTATCAAAATTCTTGTATATATAATTAAATTTTATTATTCTTTTCAATATTAGCTTTCAATATAAATACAAGTTATAGTTTAAAATTTGAAACCATCAAGCTGAGTAGTATTGGAAATAAAATTATTTTCGGCAAATACCATGTTAATAAATTACTTGACTAACGTTTTGAATAGTTTACAACAACTATCAGATGAATACAAAAAGTAATTTTATTTCTAATAAATTCAATTGTTCATATATTTCAAATTGCAATGTTAAAAAATTTATGATAAGTTTACGATTAAATTAATTAACGAATAAAGAAGTTATTATTATCAGCTTTTCACAACTTTCTACAATTAAAATATTATTAAATTATAATTTTTTTCAAAACATTTTTTCAAATATGGTTCATTATGAAAATGTATAAAAAAAAATGATTTCCACAAATTTTAAATTGTTTTATAGAAGTATACGAATAAAATACAATTAAAATGTTCTGAACAGTATTAAGGATATTACAAAAATTTATATTTACCGTTTTTATTTGCCTTCTCATTATCCTTTTTTAACCTTTCTTCTACTTCACCGTCACTTTTATTATCATCAATATCGCTTTCTTCATCACCATTATCGTCTTCTTCATCACTACTGTTCTCAGATCTACTATTATCGTCTTCTTTATCGGACATTTCATCTTCCTCTTCGTCATTATTCAAAAATAACCTGGTAACAATAATGTCACAATTTTAAATTAAAATGTGTATAAAATGTATTTTTGGAAATTGAATTTGGTAAATATCTTCATTAATTAAGTGCAATTTGGTATAACAGAGTGGATAGCAGAATGGTAAAGAACTCTGCTACTAATTTATCTCACTATGGAATCTATAAAGATAAAGCGTAAATACATAGAAACTTATAATGCTAAATTAACAGCTATTTTATTTCATTCCTTAAATTTAGCGCTAATATATTATGAAGCTGTATAAATTGCATAAAGAAGAAATTATGTGCTAAAGTAGCTTTCATTATACTATTTATATTTAATGTATAGCTTATGTTTTCATATGAAACATTTTAATCAAAGTGTGCGTAAAAAACGACCAGCGTAACAAGAAACTTTTGAAATTAATGTACTTTAAAAATTATTTTTCTTTAACTTTTTGTATGTTAGCGTTTCATTGACTTAATCGTCTCAATATTAAAAGCTGATTAATGTATTTTAACATATTAAGAAAAGTTTTCATTTAATCAGCCATGTATAATAACATAATTACATTCTCGAATAATGCAATGTTTTAAAAGTTGCTTTAAGTATATCTTGTTACAGTGATTGTTTTTTTATACATGGTGTTCTAATTAAAATGTTTCATTTAAATTACAACATGTATATTAAATATGAACAGTGTAATAGCTACTTTGAGTTTAGAAAAGAAAAGATTTTAGCACAAAATTCCTCCCTTTGCGGTTTATGCAGCTTCATAATATATTAGCGCTGAATTTAAGGAATGAAATAAAATTGCTATCACTTTGGTATTATACGTTTCTATGTATTTACTCTTTATCTTTATGTGATGCTGAGGCATTTATATATAACATCACGAAGTTCCAGAATAAACTTTGATATGGTTAATTTAGAAATCCTAAAAAAGTGGTTTAGTGTTCTACAACTGTTCCCAGTTATTGGAAAATTTTTCAATTTTAATGTTAATGCATCTTACCTCAAAATTTTCAGGTACCATCTTTAAACACAATCTGTACTTTTGTATATATTCAACATCTAATTTTTTTAATAACACTGACAATGCTCCTTGACTATATTTTTTTCTTATCCAGTTCTTTACCCATATCGTTTTTTTAAAGCATCATTAATTACGTTTAACAGAATTTTACTTACATTTAACAAGGTTTTTTTCACAATGGCTCGCCGATTATTTATTATAAAATTTTAATTTGAAATTTACGGATTGAAAAGGAAAAAAATTATAAACAAAATCCTAAAAATAGTAAATAGAGCAGTGGAGTACCTGTAGAAGAACTTAGCCAAAAACGGTAGAGTTAGTTGGTAAAATTAGTATGCTAGTGTACTCTATTATTAATTCTACCCTTGTAAACTAGGCTTTAAAGATAATTAAGTTTTTAATTGTATGTAAAAGTAACAAAATAAAAATATAAATATGAAACATGCCCATCATTTAAATCGTCAGCACTTTGGTGTTTTTTCGATGGAGGTTCTGAAATTTCTTCAATTTCTTCGTTTAAATCATCAGCAATGCGTTTCATTCGTTGAACCCGCTCTTCTTCCAATTTTTTCAACCTTTGTTTTTCTTCAATTTCTATTTCTAGTTTACTCTTTACTTTTTGACTTGGCTAAAATAATTTTTAGATACTATAAAGTTACTCAATAATTAATTTCAATCAGATACTTTAAATTATAGAAATAAACAATAATAATTATGTTCAAAAAAGATCGTATATATATTTCATCGAGAAATTTCTAATTTTCTATATAACATAGTAAAAAAGAATTATTGTTTATTTATTTTTTATTAAACTCAAAATACATGTTTGATCTTAAACACGAATTTACTTGTCCCCATTTCCTATAATAATCAATTTTCAGACCTTAAAATTTACTACTAATTTATGAATTTTCACATTGTCACGCATAGAAGCTACCTAACACAGCATCGACTTCGATTAACTTGCGCGCTCACAAGAAAACGACGAATAACTCCAAAAATTACGACAACATGGAAGCTCGTTACTTCTAAAAAAAGTTACTGTCCCAGGTACGCATGAGATGTTGTATTGTGACGTTTCGAAAAACAACGTACGACCGCTCGTTACAGAACCGTTCCGCGAGCAAGCATTTAACTATTTGCACGGTCATTCGTATCCTGGTACACAGGCATCAACGAGACAGATTGCACAACGTTTCGTCTGGCCTAAACTTAATATCGACTACAAAAGATGGACCGGAGAATGCATTCCATGCCAACGCAGCAAAATGCACCCGCATATGCACACGCCGTTTAGGAGTTACAACCTCGCTAGTTCAAGATTTGAGCACTTGAACATCGACATTGTCGGACCACTTCCCAATTCACGCAATTATCGTTACATCTTAAGATGCATCGACCGTTTTTCCCGTTAGCCAAAAGCATTTCCCATAGAGGACATGGCAATTGACACCACGGCGAAAACTATCTATAGCGGCTAAATAACTCGCTACGGTGTTCCACTGAGAATAACGAGCGACTAAGGACGGCAATTTGAAAGCAAAATTTTTCGTGCACTTTCGATTCTCATCGGATCGCTTCACCGCTATACAACAGCCAAACATCCAGAAGCAAGCGGTATCATAGAACAATTAAACAGACAACTGAAAGCTGCAATAATGTACCACGAAACCGAAGACTGGATGGGGCGTCTGCCAACAGTATTCATGGGCATGTGAGCGGCATGGAAAGACGATTTTCGACTGAGCTAGTTTTCGGAGAGCCGATGCGATTGCCTGGAGAATTTCTAGTTCCGAGATCCAAAGGCAAGCTCGACGATTCAGTACTTTACATTACACGGCTAAAACGACATTTTACCCAACTACAGTCTACGCCAGCATCAAGACATACGAAACAGTTGATCTTCGTATACAAAGACCTCAAAGACTGTTCTCATGTCTTCGTATACTGAAATGCACCAAAAGGATCGTTTCAGCCACCTTATGAGGGACCTTTCCCTATCGTGTCACGGCACTCGCGGCATTACATTGTACAGATTCGCAACAGAAATGTACCAAAATCGCTAGACCACCTCAAGCCAGCGTACATCTCCGTGGAATGCGAAGAAAAAAAAGCAGGGATTATGGTGAGACGACCAGTTCAAGACAATAAACCAAAAATCGACGTCAATATCAGGCGTTCTAGTAGGAAAGTACGTTTTCTTGATCGTTTCCAAGTAGGATTATCGTAACTACGTCACTGGAAGAGGGTGATGTGGCGACACAGCATAAAATGAAAAAAAATGAATGAATAATTCAACAACGAGAAGCAAATTAAAGACGACGACGGAACACAAAAAAAGAATTATTGAAAATTTAATTATCGAAAGAAAAATTTTTTTTTTTATATATCGATAGTTCTCGAATCGTTTTGCTAGAATTTTCTGTTCTAGATTATTATCTCCGAATTAATATAAATAAAGGTAGTATAATTTTAATTTAGTTCAGTTTTGCGTTGATACGTGGTCGAGTGACATCAAATTAACCAAGACTCGAAAATGTTAAGCCATCGGTAAATCTTTAGTTTGTACTACGAAAGTTTTTTTTGTTTTTTAATTTGTGTTTTTGTTGTCCGTTTTTTTTTAATAAATTTATTTCGTAGTAAACCGTGTGTGTTGATTCAAGCAACCCATATATATAAATATAAGATATCATGTTAAAAGCTGTTTGCAACAAATAAAATTTCGAAAATAAATAAAACACCGTAAAAAAAAACTGAAATAAACTTTTAAGTGAAAATGCATTTTAGAATTTTTTTTAATAAATAAAATTATTAAAAAATGAGTCTTAACAACGTTTCAATGTTTAAAATTTCAAAATAGTGTAAACCAGCCTCTAAAAAGAATTAGCAACTAACGCTTAAAAGATCAGCTACATAAAACACAACACCAAAATACGATAATGTTGCAAAATACAATTTGGAAAATTTTCTGCAACTGATTACTCTAAATATTACAACTCATTGAACTTCTCTTTACATGTTTATTTGTTTGATCATAATTTTTAAACTACCGATCCGTGACTTGCAGGATTTGGTTATGTTTTAATGCAACATTGTATTTTTTAAAAACTGAGTTTTGACAATTTTAGTAAAACGAGTCAATAAAAAAGGTTATTTAAAACAACTTAAGTTTTTTGCTTAATTGAACGATTTAGGTATTTAAATTAAAAATTGTATTTCTAATCTGTTTAATTCAAAATTTATATTAACTTACATGAACCGTTGAGATTTATAATTTTTCAATTTATTCTATTCTTCAAAAAATATATTTCATAACACATTATCTTGATATGTTTTAATAATCAATTATACAAATTGATAAAAAAAAAAATTCCGCAAAATAATTGCATACAAATCAATCAAATTTAAAATACAACTGTTAATTTAGGCAACTAAATACTTAGTTATTTAGTCAGCTGGTAAAATTGTGAACAAGAATAACTTATTCATATACATATTTAAAAAAAACTAATTATTTTCCCAATACTTATCTAATATGGAAATCTTAAAAAGAAGTCTACAAAGAAAATTTCAACATATTTCCGCAAATTAATTAATCTGTAAATTTATGACAATAAAATAAATTTGTTTCCTGTGAATAGATCGGTTTTAACAGAAAAATTGTCTCGAATATGTGCCTTTTGTTTTAACTTTAAACTGGTAATAACGTATAAAATTCTAAAAAAATCTCAAGCTCAATGTCAAAACAAGAAATAATCCTTTTTTTTCTTCGGTTAAAGTTATTATTTCAAAAAAATATATTAAAATACACGTTAATATGTAGCTGGGTATAGTCTTCTAATTATCGTTTATAATATTTTCTGAAGAATATTTTTATAAAGCAATAAGTTGCACAAATCATTTTAGGTAAAATGTAGATTTGTATTATACACGTTTAAAAAAAATTTTTTTTTTTTACTGAACTAAATTTAACGATTCGAAAAGCTCAACTAAATATTTTAATTGAAATATTTACAGAATTTAAGGGAAAGCAGCCAAAAACAAATGCTAAAACTTTCATGAACGGTAGAATTACCAGCGAAACGTAAGAAATTGTTTACTAATTTCAGAATTAAATAAATTTAAATTGAATTTTAAATATATATTTTTATAATTGAAAAATCATACCTTTCCTACAGCTTCAAATTTAAGTTCATTTACGGTTAAATCATAAGAATCGTTCGTTTTTACAGGTTGAATGTTTTTCTCATCAGCATTATTCTGGTCCGATACGAGTGGCAATAATTCCTTTAAATCTTTATCTAATTTCTCTGTCAAATGTACAGTACGTTCACGAGTAATTTGTCTTTCAGCTTTACGTTTTTTCGATTCAGTTATTAACTCATCTATGATATTATGATGAGCGCTTGCGTCACTGGTAACCTTTGAAAACAGTCCTCCGCCAAAGTGAGCTTCTTTAACGTAGTCCGCTGTAAAAGAAAAATAATTATGTAGAAAAAAAAATGACGTTTAGCTTTTACGGGGTTGAAGTAAACCATCTTATAAGTAATAACAGATGTTATGATTAAACTAAAAATAAATAAAATTTACACCGATAACATTTTTATAGTAAGCGATCATACACAACGATGATACTAAAAATTATATTATACAAACATATTTAACACTTTTTTTGCAGAAAATAAATATTTATGATGCAAATATACCGCGATTTTAATACGAGAGACGTTTCGGAAGTCACTGCCACACCTCTGCAGCTACGCCGCATATTAAGTTACAAAAATTAAATCAAAATTTTAAAAAAACCGAGAAAATTCTTACTTTTCTACATAATCATAATCTATGTTTAAGCATTTATCATAGCATGAGACAAGCTTTTCAATCCCGGTGAAGTACAAGTTAGTGTCAAAATTTTCTAATCACACCGTAACTGTCCGCTTCAAATTGCCATTGTTATTGCATCTTTGGAATCTTAAAAATTCTTTCAGCAAAGAGAAGAGGTGAAAATCGAATGGTGTAAATTACGATTGATATTCGAATACCTCCCAAACGGTAATGGCCGAGTAATGCGGACGTGCATTATCGCGAGCCGTGAAACAAGATGGAATTTTGAGAAATATTTTTTATTGCTTTCCGAAGCTTGTCGGGGGTTTTACAGTACCGTTCCGAGTTTATGATGGTCCCTCGGTCCATGAAATCGATGAACAGTACGCCCGTGAAGTCCTAGAAGACCGTTCATTCACCACGTCGCTCGGTCTTCACATCTATCGTCATCATGAATCGTCATTCAGCCGGCTTTAAACCACTCAACCCAGGATCTGGCGGTTCGGGAAAACATTTCAGGCTTTTCATGCACATTTTTTAAACAAATCATGAATGTTTTTAGCCATACAGTTTCCGCGGTGAGGAAACAAATGATAGCACGTTGCTCACAAGAATTGGACGTACACTATAGTAGCAATTCCATTTTAAATGTATACAACACGAACACCATCGAACCGATCGGAATGAAACTTTATATACAAAACTCGTATAACCCTATTGAATAAAGTGATTGATCTCATGTCTTCCTACGTTTATTAAAAGCGGAGATACAAAGAAATGACAATGAATTCTAAAACGCCCCTCGTATAAATATATTTAAAATCAAATACAGACAGATTAAACAAAGTTCCTGATTAATTTATTGTCAATTATAAAATTATATATAAAAAATAATAGTTTCAAAAAAATTCGGCTTCATGATTTACTATGAAAATTGAATACAAATGCATTAAAAAGTAAAACATAATTATCTTATAAAAAGTAATACATTTCAGAGTAACGTACATAAAAATATTATAATAATTCTTGCAGAACATCAACATTTTGGAGAGGGCACTAAATTCAAATTACAACAATATTCAGAAACAACTTAATAAGTACAACAACACAACTACTCGTTTTCTATAAGTTGAATATTCCACGCGGTTTTTAATTATTATTGTAATTTGAATTTGGTGTTGACTCCATTACAAATTATCTTAATTTCCTTATTCATACTCTAAAATATTTGTATATAAATATATTATATCTTCTTCTTCTTCGTCGTCATTGCTCGGTTCCGAGCGTCGAGGTCTGTCATCTAATGTTATGTATGATTAGTCTCCAGGCTTCTCGATTTTCCGCCGCTCGCATCAAATCCTCGATTGATAAGCCCGTCCATTTCTTCATCTGGTCCACATATCGGTTTGGAGCACGTCCTCTTCTCCTTTTTCCGTCCACTTTTCCTTGTACTCGTATAATCAATTTTTCTATAGAATCTCTTCTGATCACATGCCCGAAGAACCGTGCCACCTGTTTACGGATTGAAGGAAGAAAGCGTTCCTGTTCTCTAATATCAAATTCATTTAATACAGATGTGTTGGTTCTCTTCGCTGTCCATGGTATCCGTAGCGCACGTCGGTAGCATGTCATTTCGAAACCTTCAATTCGTTTCTGGCAAGTAACGTTCAGGGGATACTTATGTACTTCTTTGGGGCCCGGAGCTCTAACCCGGAAGGGGCGCGTTCACGGGTAGTGGATAGTGAAATGACCAGTAGATATATTGGTCAGCTGTGAATTTCCAATAAGCAGTCACGAACCAAGAGCGGCTACTGGTGGAAAATCTCTAGCAGACGATTCCAGTAGTGATAGGGCAATGATATACAAGGATGCAGATGGACAGCATGAGGATATGTCTACTAAAAGTCTGCAAAATCCTATAACTATCTCACCCTCAGCGAGGTTTGGTCGCTGTAAAAATCTTACAACGCTACTTCCTCAGTAGCATCATGATACAGGACAGCAGCTGTGTCATTACTGGATCCAGGTTATTGAAACTTATTTTCTTTAAAGGCGGGATACCAGGCATCAACAGGCGACAGTTACATATTAACTCAGCCGGCTGTAGTACTGCGTCGCGGAAAGAAGTGGGAACCTACCGTGATAACATACCCAAGAAAGTCGATCATCTTTCAACATATATTATACATATATATATATATATATTAATTACAACATAATTCTTAGGCTACCTCCCATTCGAAAAAATGTCCCAATTTTATGTAACGGTTGTTATATTTTATAGGATTTTTGTTATTGTTATTTAAAAAATGTCACAATTTTATGTAACGAAATATGTAACGAAAAATGTAATAAAAGTTAAATATTAGGATAGGATTTTTGTGATTATGTTTTGTTTTTCTTTTTGTGTTGATGCCAGTAAGAATTACGTTGTAAATTTTGATCATTTTATACAAAGTATAGAAGAGAAAGAGACATAAATAAAAGCAAGAGGAGTCAAGGGGCATAGCCCCTTGCGAGGCCAAAGTGGCCGAGTTTATATATATATATATATATATTGATACGGATTCGGTACGCGTAGCGCTATCTCTTGACGACGTTTGAGTTAGAAATTATTCTCTGGTTGTTCAACTATTCACGATTTCTCAAACGTCGTTCTAGGTTGCATCGCCTCTTTGTCGTGTCAAGAGTGCTTAATCGGCCAAAACCAAAAATCCCAATGTTCGGTTGTGAGTCCGATCATTGAACGGTCGCATCAGGGTAGAGACGCATTAGTGGCTGGGTGGTAGTGGTCGAGAGCTGAGGCAGTGACTTATGCTTGCGGCGAAAGCGCGGGATACTGTGTGTGTCGAGTAACGTTGCTGCAGGCAGACTGAAAAATCCCGCTAAAATCAGGCAGGGTAGTATGTACGGTGACGCAGAAGTGTTTTGACATTTTTATGTCTTTGCTTTGGCAGATAAACTTGAAAAGCGTTACGAAATGGACCGTCACGGAAAAGCGTTACGAAAATTTTATGTCTTTACTTGGATACGACTGATTACCAATACTATGTCTATGTTTCTACTTGGACACATAAACTCGAAAAGCGTTACGAAATTGAACGTCACGAAATTGAGAGTCACGAAATTGAGAGTTACGAAATAGATGGTGCGCCATAAATATTGAATCCGAATTGATACATTGTGTCTACGAAGGTCACGCAGAAAGTAAGGTTCCAAAACCCGTCGCGTTGGCGTAATAATGAACGAAAATTAAATTTAAAACTTACATTTTATTGCTTGAACATTTTACAAAGTTTTTGATATAAGAATCACCAACTTTTGAACACTTACCCTATAACATTTTCCGTCCGGTTCAGTGACTCGATATTTTTAAGTAATTCATCATCAGTCGGATATATATATACATATATATATATATATATTTTTTTTTTGTTTTAATTGAGAAAATAAAGCGTTATCACTTGAGCAAGGTCCGAACTGTAGTCAACTGACAACTCGGCGGTAAGTTCTTGGGTAATGTTCGCTGTGAATTGCCGTGCATTGTCATGCAACAGTTGAATTGCTTTCTAAATTTTTATCTCTCTCCTTAAATTGATGAGTGTTTCCAGTAGTTTAGGCTGTTAATGGTCCGTCCACGCTCCATAAATTCCACTAAAATAATGTGATTCATTTGTTGTCTCAAAACATCAACATTGGACGGATTTTCTATAAGATTAAATTAATAACAGCGCAATAACCCAATAAAACTATTACATTTAATAATTTTTTGTTGAATAGTGGGAGAGAATGACGTTTTTTCATGTCTTTACTTTGGCACATAAACTCGAAAAGCGTCACAGAAAAGCGTTACGAAAATTTCATGTATTTACTTAGATACGACTGATTACTAATAAGAGAGCATTTAATGAGACCGAATTCCCACATACGCGAGTATGCATTCAACAGAAGTAGGTTAAAGTGTTACCTATAACGACTTGTAAAGACCTGTGAAGATCGTAGGTTTGTGTATTTTACACGTCATTATTACTACCGCTAACGATAATGATGTAAATAAGGAACCTTGTACTAGCGGTAGTTAGTTGTTAAATGCATATTTTTGCGCATACGTTGCGATATAATATGTACAAGGCATTTACAGGTTGCACGGTGACATTCTCATGTCGACGGAGGCCGTAAAGCGAACGACATTCTAATCACGGTGGATGCCTGAATGGCTGTACAAAAACCAATTTTAAGGGAAAACCTGAAAATGTCTCACTGTGTTGCGGACTTGTACGCAAGCTGATTTCAAATATTCTAGAACAAGTAGATAGTAGTTTTCTAATGAGAGGTAGCCTAAGAATTACGTTGTAATTTTTTCTTAAAGCTTCTGCGTAGCCTTTTTGTTACCGTCACACTACGCACACTGTGTTCGTTCTGTTGCTTCACAGTGCTAGTCATCGTCGTCGTCGTCGTGGAATGCAACGTTTTTCTAGTCGATACCGAATGTATTTTACATATTTATTACGCGGTTTCATTTTTTTTTTGTAATGTTTTTGTTTTGATTATATACACGTTTTTTCAAAAAAAAGAACGGCTTCATTATTGGACACGTGGTAGGGCCATCGTGACATCTTCTTGCGGAGACGTTACCGCCTGCGAGCGGTGGGATTCGTTTTTCTTATATGTATTTTTTTTTATCGGCAAGGTTCTTCTCCCGCTATATATTTTCTATTTTATTTTTTTTTGGAAAGCCTGATAGCTCTGCGTGGCGGAGTTGATTCGGTCGTGGTAAGCCGTAATTTACCACTGGCGCCCGTTTGCATTTGGATTTTTTTTTATCAGCGTAAAGAAGCAATTCATATCAAGTGGTTCATCAAAAAGAATAGTCGTTACAATATAATTATTGTTTCCTTTTTAGTGCATTTTTATTAAATTTTGACGTAAACCTTAAAGTCGGTATTCAGATTTTTTAAACTACTTCTTTATTTCACAACTTTTAGTGCAAAAATGTTTAAGTGATGATATGGACAGATTAACCTCAAAAGATATTACTTTCGATACTATAAAAAGATGAGTATTAGTTCAGAAGTAATGTTCAAATTCTGTCAATGATGAGCTTGTAAATTACTCTTTAGGGGTTTTGAATTCATCAGCTCTTTTTGAATAAAGAAATTAACGTTGGTAATAATTTAAGCTATTCGCGTGTATACCTTGTTAATTTTAATATATTAGGTGTCCATATTTTCCTTATATTCTGATAAAAATTGTTGGCTGATTTTTGTTTAGTTATATTAGGCAAAGAAAATATATTTCTAAGGACACTAATTTTTTGACATTATTTGATAACTATTATCAGTATCCACTGATACTCACCGACACTCATATGTGGCAACCACTGGCCGATAACAAACAAAGAATCATTTGAATCACTTCACATGATTAAGTTATACGCAGCAATGTAAAGACGTAATATTTCTGTCAATGATGAGCTATAACGCTATGGCGATTTTAAATTCTTTTTTTTTTCGAATTTACATTTTTATAATAACATCAATAATATTTTAATTTTTTGTCTTATTAAAAATAAGTTTTTTTTTAACTTATATTTCAATGGTAAATTGATAATATTTTAAGTTAATCGCGTTTGTTATATTATTAAAAACTTCTTTAAAGAAACCCCATTTTTTCGTGTTATTTTATTACTATTCAGTTACTCACATGTACCACCACTCAGTCGAAAACAAAACAAAAAAAAACTCCGCAACGAACAGATAATCTCTTCTTTATGAAGTCGGCAATAATAGTTAGCATTTTATTCGCCTTGGTTATGAATCATTATGGAAATAATAATATTCAGAAAACTTCACTTTAACTTTTTCGTTACATCAATTTCAAACATAAGATATAAGTGATAACGTTTGTTAACCGTTTAAAAAAAAAAATTGAAAACTTTATTATCTTAATTGTTACCAATATTATACGCACTTTTGTAATAACAGTTAAATAATAAAAAATAATTTCACTGGTGTATATTATGAAAATAACTTGATGCAAAAATTAACGAGCAGACAATATACCTTGGAGTTTTCCGCCTCCTGCATCATCTTCATCATCGTCGTCACTACGCGGATCTTCGTACTTTTCAACGTCTTCTAAAGCACGACCACTATGAGTCAATGTAATATCCTCATCATCATCTGCCAGATTATACATTTCTTTCTATAAAACAAAATACAATAATTTATCTCTTATAATTATAACAAAATAAAAGAATATTTAACTTTACTTTGAATTAAAAACTAGTGTTTAAAAGGTTACATAATATACAGATCTTTTAGAGTAGTTTTTGAAAGATACTAAGCAGAACTTTTTTTTATTTTTTGAATCGCAACTGTCCTAAGACCATAATTGACGAAATGTAGAGTGTGATTCGATACGTAGTACGAAGCGTTTACCAGTTGCTTCAACATTTTCCATTGAAACTGTTGAACCATATTTAGGTTACTCTTCGCAGCGGCTCCATATACTTTTAATCCATATCTTCAGACTGGCGCAATGACTGAAAAATAAACTAGCCTCTTACATTTTAAACTCAATGGTGACTTATTGCCTAATATGTTGCTGAGAGCCTTAGTTCTTGAAGCCAATTTTTACCGGATGAACGATATATGGCTTCTTCATGTGAGTCTTCGATCTAATATAATACCCAGGTATTTAATGTGATTTTCTTGAATTATGTGCTGATTATTTATTGTATTAAGGGAGAAGTTTTGCACATTTAAAGTGAAAGTTACTTGTCCGGTTTTTTGGTGGTTTTCCACTTGAGCGTCCACTGCTGGATAGCGGTTAAATACTATTGTGTTAACAAGGATGCGTACACTAGGCTTTTGTGCCGAGCAAGAATGCAGATATCATCCGCAAAGGTAACGATTACTGTCGACTTTAGTACTGGCACATCCGCTGTATAAATGGAATACAAGGGCAGGCTGAGTACACTACCTTATGGCATTGATGCCTTTATGTTATTTAATAAAGATAATGATGAGTTTATCTGAACATTGAAACTTCTGTTTGTCAAATACGAGACCATAACTGCATATAAATCGTTTGGTAAAATTTTTTTTAGTTTACAAAGTAATCCTTGATACCAAACGCGATCGAAGGCCTGTTCAATATCCAGGAAAATGGCGTTGCAGTTGAAAAGGGATTCCATATTTGTCTCTCTTAGTTTATCATGTGCGGAATCCTGTATTTCATTATGTGGTTTAAATATTTGTACCAAATGCTAAGCAGAAGTTTGAACTTTATCAGCATCAGTTTTGGTCCATTCTCCATTTGATTTTTTGACTGGGTACTGTTTTGAATGTTGTTTTAGGAAAGATTTTGTTGTTTTCCAAATAAAGCCACCTTGCGGGTTTAATTCAAAAAAGAAGTTTTCACACCTAGTGCTCTTGTACATTTGTATCTTTTTGCGTAATTCCCTCTGTAGTGAATTGTATAGTTGTTTACCAGTTAATGTTCTATTACGTTACCATCTAGTACGTGCTCTTCTTGTCACTTGTATTAACTTTCTAATTTCTACTGGAACATTAAAGTGACTTCCCGTAATAGCTTTATGCGCTGAAGTTTTAGTGGCTGTTTTACAGGTATCATGGATATTCTTAGTTAATGTAGAAACCGTTCCATCAAGATCCTCTTTCGTTTTTAGTCTAATATTTAGATCCGTAATCAGATCCATGTGTTTCTTAAATTTCATCCAATCTGTATATTTGTTTGATAATGGTTCAGTTTTTATAACGGAGTGTGATCTGAATTTAGCTCCGGTACTATTTTACAAGTGTTAAATACATGATGTAGATTTCTAGCGATGAAAAAATCAAGTGTGCTCGATGATATATTTGCGTGTGTTAGCCAGTAGGTTGGTTTATTGGGACACGAGAAAATTGTAATTTGATGTTAGATTATCATTCTACCTCGATGACTTGTTCGATTACAATTCCATCTTGGATGTTTGGCATTGAAATCGCCACCTAGAATTACTCTGGCCTCCAAGCCAAAGATTAATTGCAGTAATCTTTCCTTGGGTAAGATAATATTAGGGTGACAATATATACTGGCAATTACTAGGTCAAAATTTGAGGTTCTAATATTTACAGCTAAAATCTGATATGCATAAGTAGCTTCGGAATATACTTAAGGTGATTTAAACCCGATCTTACTAGTACAGTTACACCAAGATGCGCTCTGCCATCAGAGTGTGTTGAGCCATAACTAGTATAAGCTGATATCCTAAAGCTGTGTGAGTATATTAAGCGTGTCTCGTAGATGAGAGCAATATTTATTCTATGTCTGTATAGAAATAATTCTAGCTCTTGTTTTTTTATGAATAAGCCCATTATAGTTCCATAGCATAATTAAAAGTGATTTATTTGTTATCGTTACAGTTCCTTGTACGTTACTTTGTCTTATTACGGTATGGTACATAGTTAATTTAATTTATCTAACATTTTGTCGTTCGCTGGATAGTTTCCCTCGCAGAGAGCGCAACGGGTTTTTTTTTTTTTTTGGCCCCACCAGATAACCTCTGTAAAGACAAATATATTATTTTTCAATTGTGTATAAAGGAGCAGGGAGTAAGTATTGTGTAAGTAAAAATTTAACTCATAGTGTAGAATAAAAAATAAATAAAAAGTGTAATAAAAAGCTTAAAATAAATAATGTGTGTGAAAACTCCCTGCAAAGTGTACTAAGAGCATGAACAATAACAGGGATGAAAAACATAGTCCCTGATACTGTAAGTAGGTAAGGTTGTATACGTATAATAAGTTGTAATAATAGGGCTATAGCTTAAGAGAAAAAAAGAAAATTATTACTTCATAAAAAGAGGGGGGAAAAATGAATAAATAAAAATAGGAAAGTATTAATGTCGCAGATAAAAATACGAAATAAATTGTATGTGTACAGTGTTAGTCAGTTATATGTGTATCCTTATAGTTATTGATAAATTTGTGGGCGAAGCTCTTCGGCAGCACAGAATTGATTAAGTTTAAGTTTTCGATAATTTGGATTCACGGTTGGCTTCAATGGCATGCGGAATAATTAATAAACAGTTAGCTAATTGAAAATTTCAACTTCATTGCTGCTTCAGAAAATAAAAGAAAGCTCTCAATAGTATCAGGTGTTAGTGTAAGTTCGGAAGAAGAGGAAATGCAATACAAGCTACGTAAAGTACTGAAAGCCGGACAGTCGTACACAAGGTGCTTAATATCATCGGGAGTAGTGCTACAAAGCGTGCACTCTGGCCCACTAATAAGATGAAATCTATACAGATATTCACCAAACTTGCCGTGCCCAGAGAGCACCTGCGCACTATAAAAATTAATATTAGCATCTTTGAATTTAGCTCTAATTGTTGAACTAGGGAAAAATTGATAAGTTTTGCGATCCGTGTCATAACTGTCCCATCTAGATTGCCATTTAGAGATTATGGCATCCTTAATAATAGATTTAAAATTTCTTATTAGTAGGACATCCCCAAATTTATTAAACATATCAGGACTTAAGTATACTGCATTCATGAGAAGTCTGGTAGTCTTAGTAATTCTATATTCAGAAATGATGCTGGATTTAATTATAAATAAATCAAGGGGAAGAATATTACAAATAACATTTGCGGCTGATGTTGGAGTTGTTCTACATAGAGAGTCAATATTTAGGAGAAATTATCGACTTCTTTAGTACAATTTTTAGTTTCGTGCTTATTTCCACATTTAACGCACCTGAAAGGAAGGTTACAATAGTTCTGAGAATGTCCATATAATTGACATCTTTCGCATTAAACAAGTTTATTTCATCTGAGTTTTTGAACTACTACTTGTATGTATAGCAAACCTGTTAATGTGAAAATATCGTCATTGCGCGGAGACGGGTTTAGATCTATGTAATGTGCAGGTATGTTTTGTTTTGTTTTCAAATGAATTACGTTTGTTACATTTTTAACAATAAAACCTTTCTTTTCAATTTCTGTTTTTATTTCGTTCAAGTCTGTGGACGGATGTAAATTTCGCAGTACAACCCTAAATAGTTAATCTCCCAACAGTTGATAAGTGTAAAAGTAGAAATTTTTTAATTTCATAATTCAGCGGATTACGCTGGATTTACATTATACATAACTATGAGTATTTTTTCAGCCAAAATTATTTTTAGTGGAACAACTGAACCTTAATTACGAATTTTCTGTAAACTATCAATCATCAAAATTTAAACAAAAAGATACAGAATCTAGTTAAGTAATGACTACTTTGAGTTTAATTAGAATCCAAATAAATTTCCTTCATCTGTTTAATTTAATTTAATTTATTTTACTTCTTTGATAATTAAGCTTGTTTCAAATTTTTAAAGTGATAATTTTGTACTTCTGATACTGAATACTTATTAACGGGATTAACGTGTACTGTAATAAAAACTGTATTGTGAATGCCATAGGAAACTTCGTCTTTTCTTAAATGATCATGATCATACTTAGTGGATGTCAAATATAACCTGCGTAACGTTTAATCATTAATGAAAATATATAACAAAAGGGTAGACAGACAAAACATCCGGAAATATTTTATGCATAAAAAGTAAAGTAATCAATAGCAAGTTATTTTTACAGCTTTTACTTTTCCAGGTTTCTGTAATATTTAATTATTTCACGATAAGTAGATTCAGAAAAACTTCTATCTTCTTTACGGCTACTTTAAACAGAGAGTAGCAAGTTAAGATAATGAAGTTATCACTGTGCAAAAAATAAATCAGTTGGATTGTGAAAGTTTTTTTTAATTCTGCTATGGTAACCTTTTTTTCCAGTTTTTAATATAAACTGAAAATTATCAACAATTAAACTTTCGAAACTGTATTCATTTGATCATTTAATTAATGTGTGATAATTTAAAGGTTATACACAAGAATAGATTCAATTTTACCAATTTTACCTTATACCAAAAGAGAAATGATGCCAAGTATTGTTCCCTTAAGTTGCAGGCCATGCGGGTGTTCTGAGGAATGAGCATGCATACTTCGCCACCGGCTCGAAAAAATATATCCAATGTCTTACAGGCATACGGTCCATCGTCTTTAATAAAATCCTTATCGGACATAATTTTATCACGGAGTAAATACAATTAATTTTCCAAGTATCCTTTTGAAAGGTAAAACCTATAATGAAACCGTGATGGCTTTCAGATGACACAGAACGTAGCGATTTCTAAGCTGCCCACTATCTTAGAACTAGATACACCTCCCCTTACCTCGAGTTATTCCTTAAGCTAACTTCCCAGCAAAATACTTGCCGCACTGCTCTGACGTAAAATATCCATCGGACTCTCACATCTTCTTGTAGTGTATGTTTCGATGGTTTACGCTGGGGACAGGTAAAATTCCTGACCGAAATTCTTTCAAACTTAAACTTTATTTTTTTTAAATTTCTGATGCGTGTTAGTAATAAATGAGATTACTTTTAAATGTGTATTTTCATACTGGAAATTAAATTATTTTTCTTCTGAAAAATATATCCTAAAAATATATATTTTTTTTTAATATAACAACGATCACCTAAAATTAATAAATTTACTTCTGAAATATTTTTAGTATAAAATTTATTCGCTTTTGTCGACGGTAAATGTATAAGACGCATTTATTTTAAACAAAAACTAAATTTATAAACAAAGTAAATACATACCCGTTTATGACGTTTAATTCTTTCTGCCGCAAATCTAGCCATTAAACGATCCTCTACTGTCATAGCACGGTTTTTTTCGCCAATTCTTCGATCAATGAACTTATTTGTTTTATTTCTATATTTATATTCATAAAGTAAACTTTTCTTTCTCTAAAAGACCAAATACAATATTTTAGCACTCTTGGAATAAGTTAAATTTATGAATTTACCTAAAAAATCATAATTTACGAAATAATACAACGAAACGAAAAAAACTTACTTTATTGTGTGATTTTGTTCTTCCTGTTGTAAACTTTGAAAGTACTTTATCTTTTACAGTCATCTCAGGAATGTTCTACCAAAACAAGAAAAAAAAAACAACAATTGCAATTAATTAGAAAGTGTACTGCGATATACTACTTACTTTTGTATTCTTGTAACGTTCACTATATATGTTTAACAGGAAACTTAATTATTAAAATAAAATTATCATCTGAAACATGCTGTAATAATAATAATATTAAAAACACATACCTTTTTCCTTTTCATTTTTAAAGTAATAATAACTTTTTACTCAATTACATCAACGAATAATAAATAATTTTTAAACACATTTTAAGCGGCATCATTTGGCTTTGTAGATCTATATGTACCGCATGAATTAAAATTCTCCTTGTTTCGATTTCGATATATTTATTTTATAAACAAATTGAATTAACGCGAAATTATGTATATTTTATTTTTTATTTAATTCAAACGTTTATAACTTCTTTCTATTAATTATTGCACAAATGATTCAAGAAAAAGTATAATGCCGTAGTTTTAAACAATATATTTTTTCTTCATTATTCCGACCAAAAAGCAATATTTGAAGGGCTGTAGTCACACAGTGAAACCACTAGTGAAATGATATTTTATAAACAGTAGTTATACAGTGAAACCACCAGTATTATTAGTTATTGTGAATTCCAGGGTAGTATACGCCGCGTAACCACCTTGTTTGACTAGTCTAGATGGCTAAATAGCCTTGAGACATTTTTAATGTTTTTCAGTGGAAGCTTTGTATATGACACAATCGTTGTTCGTTTTAGGTGATGCATTATTGTTACATTGTTTTCTAAGAAGTTAGTTTTTGTATGTAAATGTATTTTTTGAGCATATTACTTATAAATAATATTTCATATATTACTTCTCTTTTTTTTCCTTCCTCTGTGCGTAGCTTTCACTATCTGGCTATTCAACACAAAATTGCGATTTCCATAGCAGATATTCAAAACCAGGCCTTCTGGCTGAAAACCAGGTATCTTAACCACCAAGGCCGTCCCTTCCCATGAGAACTGAAATAGTTATTATAAATACACAAAAAACTAAAAAAATCAAAAATTAAAAAAAAACATTGATGATCTTTTAGGATGTTTTTACCTACCTTTAAAAGAAAAAAGAAAAAATATGCTTCATATTTTTAGGTATTTCATTAATATTTTATGCAAATTTTTTTATTATTACAAGTATAATTAATAACATATGTAATTTTTATTAATGTTTTTATGGTAATTCATTTATGTAAATTATTGATATATAAATCAAAATGACGGAAATTATTAATAGTACAACTATTAGTGAAAAGCCTATTGTTATTTATAAAATAAATATGTAAAGAAAATTTTCAAAACCACCCCTTTCCAAAATTCTGGGCACAGGCCTGCTAACCACTATACCACATGGGAACCATATATTAATTACAATTATAATATTAACTAGTTTTAATTGCTTTTTAAAATTATATTGTGAATAACTTCACTTTATTGGTGGTTTCATCATGTAACCACTGCTCTACAAGTAAAAAAACGTGTCGAAAATAAAGTTGTCTAATGAGCAGGGGCGGCTCGTCCTAGGGGGCTTAAGGGCGCGAGCCTCCCTGTGTGTTTTCAAAAAATACATAATATTTAATTACTTCAAGAAAAAAAAACAGTGTTACGAATTTTTTATTTCAAAATAATTTTTTTTGCAAGAGTGCATTTTAAAAATAATTGCAAAATAAGCATTTTGCGCAATTTATTAAACGAACAGCTGAAACATCTGATAACAGTTGTCGGGTTCATGCTTACTGCGCTGGAACTGTACAATCTACTCGTAGTGTAGTATACTGTCAAGGTCGTTAACAGCTGATTTTTTGATCACATGATATTAACAACCAATAATATAGTACGTGGGCTCAGAATATTTGAGCCTCCAAGCCGCATATAAAATACACACGAAAAACGAATAAAGCCGAAGTTTCCCGAGCGTAACTTAAAGGCGTCTGAGGGCTCTCGAAAAGTGAGCCCTCGTCAATTTTACACGTGATTATAGCCGGTTTTAACAATACATCCGCGTCGCGCGCTGCGTCGTCCGTTTATCCGGTGAAGCACACTGTTTTAATTTGCTGCTTTTTTTGTTCTGTTTCTATCCTTGCTTTTCTTCTTTAAATAATACATTTTGCAATATAGATTTTGTTACTTTTTGTTTTACGGTGATTTTTCAAACGTTCAACATTTTAGAAACTGAATTAGATAAATTAATTGGAGAGACTAACCTTTTAAGCTAATTACTTAAACTTACGATGGAGCATAATGAGCGATTCTACAAATGGCGTATAGGCGAAGATAAAGCAAAAATATAAATACTGTCATTTTATTCATTGTTATGCGCACCAGTTGAATTTAATTATGCAAAAAGCAACAAGCCAGGATTCTAAAATTAAAATCTTTTTTTCAAATTTGTCCGCTATAGCAAGCTTTTTTTCAAATTCTGCTCATAGATGTGATCTACTGCAAGAAATTGTAAATCGGAAATTACCTAGAATACACGTTGGAACTATAATATGCGTACAGTGAATATTGTTTTCGAAAATAGAGAAAAATGAATAGAATATTTCGAAGAACTAGAAGAAAAATGTAATAAAAATATTACATGCAAGGAAGCATATATAGTTTACGAAGAACCTTAGAAGACCCGGATTTTATATTTTGGCTTACCTTATTTCACAAAATTATGCCACATGTAATTTTTTTTTTTTTTTTTTTTTTGTCGACACGTCAACAGTGAAACTTACTTAACGCAAAGGATTGTACATTATATAAGGAAAAGATTAGAAAATATTATTTAATAAATTTCAATCTAAATACAAAATGCATTCACACCTTTTTTTAAATTAAATCAGAACTTGAATGCATTAAACCAGTTTTATTTAGTTTAAAATGTAGACAAAAAAGCAAGATAAGTTTATGTCATTACACTTTTTAAATTATTGTAATTTTACATTAGAGCCCCCCCCAGATTTACTTGTCACGAGCCGCCACTGCTAATGAGGACATTTTTCGTTTAGGCCATGGTTACATTGGATCAGAATTCGTACGAAAAATTATTTTTACGAAATCATTCGAATTCGTAAGAAATTTTCATACGAATGAGATGGTTACATTACTTGCAGTGTTGTTCATATGATCAGTGAATTTACAGAAGACAGTAGTCACACTGCACGTTCTATTTTTATAATTTGTTCGACAATTTGGTAAAATGAATCCATTAACCAAAATTGATTATTTACTGGATACCCCTACAATTCGATATCTTGCAATGGAAAACTGGAACAGGAGTGTATGAGTTCATGATTATTTTGCATCAAGAGGTGTAAACGGAGAATTCAAAAGATCTTACGAAGAGCTTAAAAAAGGAAGTGATTAAAAATTTGCCGAATATACTTGAATGACACGATCTATAGTACAAAACTTCAACAACAATCAAACTTTCGAAAATGTATTTCAGCAGAACAAAAATTAATTGTAAAATTAAGGTAAGTGAAACAATTATAATTAAATTCTATTTAATCTAAATTAATATTGTGAGCAAAGGTGCAAATTTTACAAATTAAATAAATTATCAGTGTGTAAATGTGAAGTATAAATATAGATATCATCTATGGACGGTTGAATAGAAGATTAATTGAAATTTTCTGTGGAAGATGTGCTGCATGATGGCAAAGATGTCGGTACTGGTATTGACTAAAAAGACTGATGGCTGCTGTATAATTCTTCATATTCTTTGGTCACAAGTTCTTGAATTTTAATTCTAACATATAATTTGTGATGAGTTGGCAGTTGTTTGATGTACGAAAGCAAGCTTATTAGATAATGATAATCATCATCCTGGAATTTTTCTGAACTTTGTTTGTAATAGTTCAGTTTCTCTGCTTCCAGTTGTACCAATTGTTGCAGCGTGCTTTTTCTTTCATTTTTCGTTTTTTTTTCTTACACAATGTACTTGTAGATGGTAGCAGTTATCATCTACATATTACGGTAAAATAACAGGTAATAGTAACGGTATTTACCTGTGCTCGATGTTGATAAACGTATTCTTTTTGCGGCGCATTGTTTACATTGTAGAACTCTAATACGCAATCAGTCTCTAAGCGAGAGAACAGATGAACAATTTAACTGTGTAGTTTCTTCGTGGTATGAAAAAAGCGAGAGTGCTAGTCGACGCAAACCAGTGCAGCCACAAAACTCCCCCCCAATGGGGCGGAGCACTTAACGATAGGTTAAATCACGTACAAAATGAAAAAGATAAAAAAATAGAAAAAATAAATAAAAATAAAAAATAATAATTTTTTACTAAAATTCTTGTATATATTGGGTCAGAGGTCGAACTTGATGAGTGCAGTAACGAAGCACACGGGTTTGTTTACTGCTTGCCCTGAGCATGTAGTTTTTAGTAGAGGTACTGCGGTGGACATCGTCACTTGTCCTGCAGAGTTATTACCAGGTGAAGGTTGTTCAACATCTATGGCGGGGATTTCGTTTTGTGAAAGCTCTGCTGTTGGTAACGCTTCCCAGTTGCAAAAATCTGATGAAGCACTGTGCGCGTCTGCCAAGGTTTGTGGGAATAATGTTGTTTTAGTAGTGCTAGGATCGCTGTTTTCTGGGAACTCGTTGATGAGTTTGAAAGCAGGTTTCAATCGATCAATCGAAACTGTAACATGGCGGCCATTCTGATCTATGCAGAAATATTTCTTTTGCCATTTCAGAACGGTGTACGGCCCTTCATAAGGCGGTTCGAGGGGTTTACAGACGTGGTCTATACGCAAGAAATCTTTGGGTGTAGTGAAGAGATCGCGATGCACAAAAGGAGATTGATTTGCTTTGTGCTGTACGGGTGCTGGACAAAAGTGTGTAAACAGGTCGTGTAACTTGTTGCAATAACCTGTAAAATCGTGCGGCGGGTTCGGATTCGGAGTGAACAGTTCTCCAGGCAAACATAACGGCGTGCCGAGCATGGCTTCGGCTGGGGAGTACGGATAACCACGCCGGAGCGCGGCGCGCAGGCCTAAAAGGACCAGTGGAAGGGCATCGGTCTACGATTTTTTGTGACATTTTAGTGCCTCCTTAAGTCGCCGGTGTTGGCGTTCTATCATCCCGTTTGCTTGCGGATGGTATGCCGTTGTGTGGATAAGGTCGACTCCGAGTAGCTGGACTAGGTTGCGAAGGAGTTCTCCTGTAAATTGGGTTCCTCGGTCCGAGGTGATGATTTCAGGACAACCAAAACGTGCTATCCATTATTGGAAAAAGGTTTCGGCAATGGTCAACCCAGATGTGTTGGAGATGGAAATACATTCAACCCAGCGCAAAAATCGATCAATAGCAGTCAGAATGTGAGTAAATCCCTTACTGTAAGGCAAAGGGCCTACGATGTCAACGTTGACATGTCGTAATTTCTGCGACTGCAGAAAGTTTCTGAAAACCGTTTTTGTATGACGCGTAATTTTCGCTTTCTGACACAGTTGACAGGTATGGCACCATTGTCAAATTTGCGCTCTCATTCCAGGCCAAACATATCGTTCTTGTATGAGTTTTATGGTGGCCCGAGTGCCAGGGTGGGCCAAACCATATAATTGATCAAAAATGCGTCGGTGTAGCGAGGCAGGCACGATTGGATGTAACTGGCCGTGGTTGAGATCACATGTTAATCCGAGATTGGTTCCGGCGATGTAAGAAAACTGTACCTGAAACGGTGTTGTCAGATCTGCTAGCACGGTTTGGAGTTTTCCGTCCTTTGCCTGCTCTTCAGCAAGAATATGGGCGAAACCTGTGTTGTTGATTTCCTCAATTCGGCTGAGAAAATCAGCTGTTATGTTTGCGGAACCGGCGATGTGTCGGATGATGGTAGAGTACTGCGATATATACTCCAACTGCCATATTCGTCGCAGCGATTCTTTTTTTATGCGCAGTTGCAAAATCGTACACTAGCGGTTTGTGATCGGTAATGATGTCAAAGTTTCGTCCTTTGAGCAGATGGCGAAAATGAGAAATGCCGGAGTAAATCGTGTACAATTTGCGGTCGTACGTTGACCATCGTTTGTCAGTGTCATTGAGTTTTTTTGAAAAAAATCCGAGTGGTTCTACTTTTCCATTTATTACTTGTTGCAGTGCGGCTCCTACGGCGACATCTGACGCATCTGTGATCAGTTCTAATTTTCCATTCTGTTTTGGATAGGCGAGTACAGTTGCTGCTGCCAGGGCTTCTTTACAGGTGTTATAACTTTGTAAGGTTAAATCGTCCCACTTAATCTCTGTTTGATCATTCTTTTTAGTGTGTCCGCAGAACACGTTTATGCAGTGGACGAGCTTATGAGCGGCTTGCAGTATATGCTCGCAATAAAAATTAAATGCTCCAATCGCCCGACGCATCTGCTGAATTGTTCGTGGAATGGGGGATTCAAGCAAAGGTTTGTACGTGTGGAATCCGGTCGGTACCCAGTTTCATCAATTAAATGTCCTAAAAAGGAAACCGAAGAACTCGCGAAATGAGATTTAGCTACATTAATGGTGAGACTGTTTTCCACGAGATGTTGAAAAACCGTTTCTAGGTACCGAATATGTTCTTCATAGGAACGCAAAAAAATTAAAATGTCGTCTATGTACATGTTCATGAACGGCAAACCTCGTAGGATTTGGTGCATGAAGCGGTGAAACGTCTGCGCGGCATTTCGCAATCCAAAACTCATGCGAGTAAATTTGTACAACCCGAATGAAGTAATAATCACTGTTTTCGGAATGTCCTGATCGCGGACAGGAATGTTATAATAAGCCTTCACTAGGTTGATGGTGCTGAAAAAACTGTGCGGCTGCATCGCAAATGCGTGGGACTGGATAACAGTCATGGATCGTCCGAGCGTTCAAGTTTCGGTAGTCGCCGCACGGTCGGATACCATCACCGTTCACTTTTGGTCGGATCAGTAATGGGCTAGCCTATGTAGAACTTGACGGCCGGCAAATTCCAAGGCATACTAATTCTTCAAATTCGGCTTTCGCGACGTGGTATTTGTCAGGTAGCAGTCGTCTCACCCTCACATGAACCGGTTGTCCAGTTGTTTCAATAGCGTGTTCGACTGAGTGTTGTGGTTTCTGAGTGAAATTGCTCCCAGACAACAAAGTCGGATGTCGACGTAACAACGTTTGTACCTCATGCGGTGTGTCGGATGTTAACAATGTTATAGAAACGAGGTCCGTTTTCTTAACAAATCCGGGAGTACTGAGTAAGGTCGGGCCGTGCATGAGTAGTTTTCGGGATAAGTCGATTAATAGGTCAAAATTCGCGAGAAAATTGGCACCAATAATCGCATTTTCACAGTCCGCTATGGTAAAAGACCAACAAAATGGTTTACCAAGATCGACATCGACGTCGAGAAACATTTCCCCATACGTATTTATTGTGGAATTGTTAGCAGAATACGCGACGGTTATGGTCGGCGAACGATAACTGCAGAAAAGTTTAGTGGGAAGCATGCTCAAATCGCTACCCGAATCGATTAAAAATGTTAATTTCTGTAGGCGGTCGCGTACGAATAAACAGTGCAAACCCAGAAATGTATCGACTGCATTCACACATTTCTGGGATTCACGTTTCCGATGGTGCGACAGTGCTCTGTGGGTAAGTACAACCAGGACGACAGTTGCGGGCGCTAGGTCCCCAACCATCATGATACCAGCAGAATCCGTTTGCAGTATTCACATTGGTACAGTTATGCAAAATAGAACGCGGGCGTGTTACCAAATACGCATGTTTTTCGATAGCATCAATTTTTATAGTAAGGTTTTCGACAGCTCGCCTTAGATCGTCCAGTTGGTTCCAATTCGTATTTCCGGGTCCTGGAAAATCAGTTCTGTTAGCCAACTCCGAAATCTGAGAATTTCCGCTGACTTTGAAAATTCTGTTGGCGACTTCTGCTAAGGTGTCGAGGTTTCCGTCACTCACGGTGATCAACGTTTGAATGTGAATCGGTAATCGCTTGATCCACAGCCTCTGCAACACGTCTTCGGTGCTTCTATTTCCGGCTAATCGTTTTATTTCCTGTAACAGCCAAGAGGGTTTCCGATCTCTAAGTGTTAAACCATCTAGCGCACGATCTAACTTTTTGTCCTCGGACTCAGCAAAAATAGAAAATACACGATCTTTTAGTTTTGTTTATTGCTCTTCGGTTGTAATAGCAGTGTTTGTTAAAATATCGGACGCGTACATTAAAGTGCTCGGATCTAGTTCGGCCGTTATCAAGCATAACCTCTGTGTGAAATCGTTCACCCAATAAGCAGTGAAATGATTTTCAACCAACGCAAACCATAATTTCGGATCTTGTACGATGAATTTCGGCAGTTTGGCCTTATCGTGAACTTCATGCATAGCATTAGCCGGACTTGTTGCCGTTTGCATATCTGCTGCGCTATCGGACGAGCTGCTAATGCCACCCCGGGAGTTTTCTTCGCGATTTGCCATTTTCGAAACGGATTTTGTCGATTGGAAAGAAAAAAAAAAAACACAAACACGGAACTATATCGGTATTTTGGGACGGAGAAAAAAATGTTTGTTTCCCTTTTCGGCGAAAATGCGATCGAGCAATTAAGTTACAACGAAAAAGAGCATATTTTCTACCGGTTGTAGAAAATCGCGTGTTATTTAATATGTAACACCTGTGGTATTGAGTTTTTTCCAGCACTACAACACGTGTTGTGGGTGCATTGAAATTTGAAAACGAAAGAAAAATTGAAACTTTACCGAATCACGTCGGGGTCACCACTTTGTAGATGGTAGCAGTTATCATCTACATATTACGGTAAAATAACAGTAAATAGTAACGGTATTTACCTTTGCTCGATGTCGATAAACGTGTTCTTTTCGCGGCGCATTGTTTACATCGTAGAACTCTAATACACAATCAGTCTCTAAGCGAGAGAACAGAAGAACAATTTAACTGCGTAGTTTCTTCGCAGTACGAAAAAAGCGAGAGTGCTAGTCGACGCGAACCAGTGCAGCCACATACTTAAATAATCTGAAATATAAATGTCCGGTGAATTTTTTCTACTGTGAGAAGAAGTTCAGTGCATGTTGATACCAGCTGCATTTCCTCATCCATTGTTACCGGTAACTCAGACGGTTCATTATCATCATAAATTACTTGTGATGCGCTAAATTCCATTTTATCACGTTCACTGATTTCTATTAGCTGATTATCTAGAATATTTCCAGTTGTTGCATATGCTATAAATAGATCTTTAATAAATAACATATTTGAAAAAAATTCTCATTTGCTGGACATATGTTCATCAGCAGCTTCTTCAGATTTTTTTTTTTGGATTTTTTGTAATTATTTTCGGAATGTATCTCGTAATCCTCTTCACTTTTGTCTAAAGCATCCTCTATAACAAGAATATTAAATATTTCAAATTGATTTCTCTATAATATAATATTTTTTGAGTTTGAAATATAAAGAGAATGATACTTCTTCAAATTTAGATTTTAAATGTTCATAATCCATTTTCTGTTTTAACATTTATTAAACACAAATAAAAACACGTATGACAGAAAATTAGTTATTTAAAAAATACAATAAACATCGACATGTTTCGGAGTTACATACTCCACAATCATTGCAATCATAAAATTAAAGCTAATGATATTTATTATAATTAAAACATATTTGAATTCGTTTATTTATCATTAACTTTAATTTTATTATTGCATGACTGAGTAACTCTGAAACATGTCGGCGTTCATTGTATTTTTTAAATAACTAATTTTCTGTCATACATGTTTTTATTTGTGTTTAATAAAAGAATGATAGTATTTGAATTATATTTACAGGTGTTTAGCTACTGGAAATTCTTTTCGATCTATGGCCTTCTCATTCTGTATGCCACATACAACAATCAGAAGAGTAGTTTATCAAACATGTTCAGCTTTATGGGACACTTTAAATTAAAACTATATGCCTTTTCCGACAGAAACAATGTTCTCATCAATCGCAGACGAATTTTTTAGCAAATGAAGATGTCCTAATTGAATAGGAACTATCGATGGCAAACACATTAGAATTAAGTGTCCTGCTAAATCGGGATACATGTTTTATAATTATAAGAATTATTTCTCTATTGTCTTACAAGCTGGAGCAGATACTAATTAAAAGTTCATAAATATCGAAGTTGGAAGTTATAGCAAACAAAGTGATGGTAGAATTTTTGCAGTTTCATCGTTGTACTATAGTATTAAAGGCGGTATTGTGATAATTCCTCCCCCAAAAGAAATTGCTAAATACATACATTATAGCGCCACATGTTTTTGTCGGTGATGCAGCGTATCCTTTGAAAAATTATTTAATGTGACCCTTTTCGGGACAAAATTTGTCTGCAGAACAGACAATTTAACAAGACGTCTTGTGGAATGTGCATTTGGTATAATTACATCAAAATGGTGAATTTTAAAGACAGAAATTAAAATTCATCCAGAAAAAGTGGATTTAATTGTGAAATGTATTTGCCTCTTACATAATATAATAATTAATTTTGAAGGTAATCGAGATAGCTTTGAGGGAACTCTAAATGAACAACAGTCTCATGATAACCTATAAGCATGATGTTTTAATAGAGCCACCAAAGCAGCCTATGAAATTCGAAACAAGTTTTACTTTATTTTACTTCATAATTAGCATCTATGATCATAAATAATTATTCCACATTTTTAAAATATTGTTTAATAATAATATATGCATATTTATGTCACCTGTAGAATTTATTTCTTCTGCTAACATACTCCTTTCCACAATTTTTTATATTCAAATCGCGATTGTGATATTGTTTGCTTCTTTGATCCCCCAAGGATCGTTGCAGAATAAACAAAAATAAAAACGCTAAAAACGAACATTGTATCATATACTTTGTACGAATTCTGATGAAAAAACAAAATACATTGGTTGTACGAATTTGTACGAGTTTTTAAGAATTCGTAAGAAAAAAATGCAAGAAATGTAACCATGTGCATAACTCTGTACATGTTTGTTCTTTTCGGATCAAGCATTGGCGTAACTAGGGAAAGAGCCGGGTAGGCTATGTCCACCCCAGAAATTTTTATTGATAAAAAGTGTAAAAAAAATACAAATGAAAAATTGAGCGCATTTAAATTTTGGCTCATTCTAAGAGAGTAATTTAACACACTTGCCTCAAAAGCCAACTGTAGTTGAACAAATTTTGTTCGCAACATGAGCGGGAAGTTGTGCAAAACCAAGATAGTTTATTAAATCTATACCTCTTACGTCAAGGTTTGGCTTTAAGAGGACATCGTGAGGATTCAGATTCAAAAAATAGAAGAAATTTCATAGAAATGACTCAATTGTTTGCCAAGTATAACGATACATTTTCGAAACACTTTGAAAAACACACAAGTTACTGCAGTCCTAAGATACATAATTAAATTATTGACATTATTAAACAGCTCACTGTAGAAGGAATCGTAAATGAAATCAAGGCGTGCGGTTTCTTTTCGATAATGGCTGATGAAGCCAGGTGCTACAAAGAAGAAAAACTGCCTATTACAGTAAGGTACATCAACAAATTTAAAGTTGAAGAAAAATTTGTGGGCTTTATAGACTGTTCCACAAGTAGAGATTTCAAGAGCTTGGCTACAATAATTTGAGTTTTATAAAAAATTATGGCTAACAGAATATTCCAGTAATTGCACAATCGTATGATGGAGCCAGTGTCATGTCAGGGAAACACAAAGGCCTGCAGGCAATCATAAAGGAAATGTACCCTCATGCGATTTACATACATTGCCTAACACACAGACAATCTAGTCATTGTGGATTCATGTGCAAATGTCTCATTAGCAACAACGTTTTTTAATAGTATCGAAGCTCTTTACATACATTTTTCATATCCTGGTAACCATGTTCACCTACAAGAAACTCACGATGCTCTTGGCATAAAATCCCTTTGTTAAATAAGGAGCCTCAGCAATACAAGATGAAGTTGTCGATATGAAAACTGTAAAAGTATGAAAAGAAAACAAAAAAATGAGAAGAAAGAAATTTTTATGTATCCACTAGTGGTAAAAGATTACAACAAAAACATGAACTTCATAGACAAGTTTGATAGTTTGACAAATGATTATCATATTGATAGAAAAAGTAAAAAATGGTGGATGTGATTGTTCTGGCATTTCATCAATTGCTGTGTAATAAATTCGTCCATTACTCATAAACAGTTAGATATAACACAATGTACCAATAAAGATTTCCAATGAGAAATACATAAAGCTCTTTTAGCAACAAAAATAGTTCAACTTGCAGCATCAAGAACTTCAAGAGTAACTGGCTGGAATAAAAAACTTAAGAAAGATCATAATGTACAGTTAAATGCAAGTAAACATCAGCCAGTACACATGGATTCACCATGTAAGTGTGCAGTATGCAGTACTAAGAATCTACCAGTGTGGTCCTAGTAGAAATGCAACGTCTGCAATGTAGTGTTGTTTCCATACAGGAAAACCATGTTTTAATAATTTCCATTCAAAATGAAACAATTATAAAAACACATTTTACTGTTTTAAAAATATTTCTACATCAGTGATGTAGTGTCAATGGAAGCGATGGAAGCGCTGCTTCCCCTAACAAATTAGTACGAAATTGTTTTTTAGTATTTGTCAAAAGAATATGAACCTCAGAAAGAAAATGAAGTAACTTGTTGAATTTAAGTGCCAAAATTAAAAATTACTAGAAAAAAAGGAGCGCTAAATGAAAGGGCATCTACAGGAGCGAGTGACATAAATAACCACATGCTTACTACAAATATTTCACGTTACTACTGCCTAGAGTTGTCTCTGAACGATCTGCTGCGTATCGATTATAGAAAAGGGTTGCGTATGCATATTCAATTTGGAAGCCCCGGGTTGTGTCGCCTCAAGATCGCACCATTTGCACGAATTTTTATCCG
This sequence comes from Icerya purchasi, assembly GCA_039619475.1. NCBI lineage: Eukaryota > Metazoa > Arthropoda > Insecta > Hemiptera > Monophlebidae > Icerya > Icerya purchasi. Next base: position 234,362,487 of record CM077116.1, read on the forward strand.
TGCGATTCCTAAGTAATTTGTATTGAAAGTGAAGAGAAAATGCGCGCGCATGTTCAGTCTGGAAGCGCTGAGTCAAATTGCTTTACCGTCATGTTCACTGATCAACAGCGCGATTTTTATGCATATCAGTGTGTGTGCGTACAAGCATAGGGTAGTGCGGTATTTGCAGTACATTTTCTTTGGATCGATTCTTACACACTGTCGTTTACTAATAGTGGAACTGAAAGCGATGATCAGTTGCGCTTTTCTGTTTGCAGTAGAAGCTACACTGGCTCGTTTATCTTATTTGCGCCACAAATACTAATGTTTCAGTCTGTTAAAATATCTTTAGAAACGATACTCAGTTGGCTGTCGAATGAGTATTTTTGAAAAGAACGTACAAGTTTACGGTCAAAAACCGCTTAAAAAAGCTTTATAATATAGACATATTGCTAAATTACCGCATAACTGTATGTAAATAATTCTTTATAATAATATTTATTAATTTATTTTTAAAATATTTCGATACACAGTTTAGTAACTTCGCCACCTATAATATTGCATAGAAAGTAGATTTCACTAGCACACTTTAGAAATTTAAGTTACAAATAGATTATTGAAGAATCCTGCAACAAGAATTTCAACAGCAGTTATCGAAAAAATTTACATTCAAATGTTTAAATGCTCGCCAAATATTCTGGTATATTACATTGTGTACTTTACTTTAAGTTTATTTGAATTATTACATTAGTGTAATATAACCAAAAAGAAAATAAAACCGATTATATAAATGTATTAAATTCTGTAAAGTTGATATAAATTGTAACTGAAAGAATGTAATGAAGTGTGCTTAATTATAAAAATGATAGTGTTATTTATATTATCACGAATTACAAAATATAACAGTGCCAGCCGAATTCATTATCGCGACAGTCAAAAAACCGATAGCTCTGAAAAGATCTGTTTCAGGGTTAGAAAATAATTAGTAACAAAAATGAAAAAATAGTGGGAAAGAGGAAATGTATATTTTTAGGATAAAAAAGATAACAAAGATCAACAAAAGAAATAGGTATATAAATGAAAAACAAATTTCAAGAACAATATACAAACACTAGCGAAAAAACAGTTTTTAAAATAGTGAATGTAGAAACAATCAATGCAAAATGAAAAACGAACACATAAACATGTGCGAGCAAAAGCTATTCAAAGCCACTATGTTTAACTTTTGAATGACTCAAAAACTAAATTATAATAAATATTAAATAAATCAATTATTTGCTTTTATGCTCAGAGCTGATCAGATCTAAATATTCGTTTTAATTTACTTGAATGCGAAGTATTTTATTTTTGACGAGTTTTATTTATTTAGTTTTCAATCGTTTAAAATTTTGAACCTGGTGTAACTAAAATACCGGTCCAAATAAAAAACACTATGGTGCTTTAATTTCTGCGTTTACTGAGTTTTTTTTATTAACTTCTTATTTGTGTAAGTATAAATTTAAAACTGCTAAATGTTAGTTATGCAAATTTAATTGAAACTGAAATTAGATTTACAAACAACTTCTATTTTTTAGCCTGTTTAAAGGAATTTAACAGTTTACTTTCAAAACGGTATTAAACAAGATTTTTTTCCAAATGAATTTTTTATGAAGATAGAATCTACGTTCGCCCTTACTGTTTGTTCATTGTCTATAAATTTGTCCCATAGATTACTGTAAATTTTCATTAAAATTATGAGCTTACAAATCACATTCTTCTTACAATCAGCTAAGTGTTTCAAGCAGATAGCAGTAATAATAAAGAAGTTTATCTATTTTATTCTGAAAAAGGGAAATAAATTAAAAATATTATGTTAGTTATCACCGAAACATAAATTTGAAGAAACAAGTATGGTTAATACCTCATTTTAAAGAACATTAAATTTAAAATATTTCTTTTGCATACATTACCTCAGCACCAGTTTTAATATTTAAGATATTTTAATCAAACTTTATTTCTTTAAATGCATTTGTACCATTATTATATATTTTTTTAATAAGCGTTTGTGAGCGTTGTAATACACTTCGATTTTAAAAATTCACAAATTAAAATACTAAAAATTTGAATGATTGAGCCGAAAAGCGGTCAGTGGGTGTACTCTCCTGATATATATATATATATATATATATATATATATATATATATATATATATATATATTATTTTTTTTGCTAATATGTATTCTTCATCAGTTAATTTTCTTAGTAAAAATCTGTTACCGGAATACATTTACTATTTCAAAAATCGTTTATTATAAATATAAATTTGAATGTTTAATAATTTGTTCAATAAGAGAAACAGATTATAAACTAAATCATGATTGAATTTTCGATTCCAGATACATGTATACTATAATACCAAATACAATTAATCTTCATGTACTTGAAAATAAACATGTAATGGATAAATTTACATTGGAATTATATGAAAATATATCAGCATTAATTCTTACACAACTTTGAGAAAGCATGAAAAATAAAATTAATAAAATTTGTAAAAAAGTTTTGGACAACATAAACAAAGATATTTGGTTCCTTTAAGATATTGAAAATGTAAAGAAAATTATTACAAAAAAAAAAGACAAGCTTTTGTAAATTGACAAGCTGGTAAATTATTAGTACAGCAATAGGCAGTTCCAAAAATGAAAGCACAGATTCACCATTAAACCAGAACATTAAAAAATCTATGACTTATATTTATATTTATAGCATTTAATAATTAGATTACTCATTTGCTTATTGTACGTACACCATTACACACGCACTTTCCTGGGTGACGGGACTGTTTTCATCCTGTCACCATTCTAAGTTGCAGAGGACTACCGCATTCACAATATATTTCTGTTACTTGTCTGCAGCTACTTCTCACTTGCACACACCTTTCACTTAAGGACATTAGTCTTCTGCTTCTTTATACATCAATTATTTTCTGCAGATAGAAGAGATAAGAAAGCGCGAAAGATGAGGGAAGTCGTATTACCAAGGATAAGAAGGACGAGTTTGGATATTAAGATAAAATGATTCAGGATTAGAGAATAAAAAAGGATAGATATCGTGCCATCGTCTATCCGATAAACTGGTCAAATATTTTTTCACTGGTATATATAAAAATTTAACGACAGATAATACCGTTTCTAAGTTTATTCATTATCTACATTTGCGGCTAATTATTAACATCTCTGCGTTGTTTCCATTAGCCTTCTGTCTATCTCGCTTTTTTTAACATTTCCATTTCAACTAAAAAATAGGCCGGACACTTAGACTTAAACAGGATAAAGCTACTACTTGACCGTTTTTTGCTTGAATTTGTCGTTCAAATAAATATTATATCTTTTTCATATCAGATTTCTACACATTTTCACACGTAGCGAATATTTCGAGTTCGTTAATTTTTGCCATATAACTTGTTTATATTTTAGTTATATGTAATATTTTCCCCCCAGGGGGGCACTTTATACCCCTTTGGGATCCGGAGCTCTAACCGGAACCGGGCGCGTCCACGGGTGGTGGATAGTGGAACGACCAGCAGATATGCTGGTTAGCTGCGAATAACTAATAAGCAGTCGCGAACCAAGAGCGGCTACTGGTGGAAAATCTCTAGTAGATGATTCCAGTAGCGACAGGGCAATGAGGTACGAGGATGTGGATGGACAGACTGAGGAACTGACTATCAAAAATCCACATATATCTAACGACTATCTCACCCTCAGCGAGTTGTGGTCGCTGTCAAAACCTCACACTGCTAGTCCTCAGTAGCACCCCGTTTGTCTGACGGTTAGGATTATTATCCAAGACACTAGTGTACGGCAGCAGGTGCACCAGTAGACTGCAAAGGCGATGAATATAATATTCAAATCGGCGATGTGTGTCATATCAACAAGTGAAGCCACAATGGCCCAATCAGTTGTTGAACTACGCCATGGAAAGAAGAGAGAACCTACCATGGTATTGTCTCAAGAAAACCAATCAATCAATCAATTAACCATGAAAAAGCCAAAAATCAATGTTGTTACGCCATGCGATCCGACTAGCAATCGGCGCTGCGACTCCGGGGTCGTAAGTGTTAAAATGGTGACCGGCTATGGAAGGATGGGTGACCAGGCCCTCCGTAGAAACTATGCGACTGGCACAAGAGAAGCAAGTGAAACGAAGATTAAGATACCGTTAATAAAAATAGCCACCTGGAACGTAAGAGGTATTAACATACCAGGAAAATTGGCGGTTATAGAAGCATCAATGAACAAAATCGACATATTGGGGCTTGCTGAGACTCACTACAGAACAACAGGGCACTTTGTAACAGAAAATGGAAACCTTATGATATGCTCCAGTAACGAGAAAAAGTCGAAGAATGGTGTAGGAGTCATAATCAGTAAGACAATATCAAAGGCATTAATGGGATACTACTCAGTGAGCGACAGAATCATGGTAATAAAACTCCGATCCTCCCCCATACCGTTAAATTTGATACAGGTGTATGCCCCAACATCGGATTCAACTGAAGAAGAGATAAACAACTTTTATGGGGCATTACAGGATACAATCAACGATATCCCAAAAAGGGAAATATTGACAATACTCGGGGACTTCAATGCAATTGTAGGAGAGAATACCCAAGATACCCAGATGCGACAGGTAGTCGGAAAATATGGACTTGGAAAAAGAAATAATCGAGGAGATCTTCTTATTGACTTCTGTGCCGAAAATGAGCTATCAATAGCTAACACCAACTTCCAGCATCATGCCCGTAGACTCTATACATGGCAGTCACCAGATGGCGCAACCAGGAATCAAATAGACTATGTATTAATACGAAACAGATGGAAAACGTCTATTAAAGACGTCAAAACTTATCCAGGCTTAGATTGCGGTACGGACCACAATGCATTAGTTGCGGAACTAAAGCTAAGGATACGAAATATAGCTAAGCGCAACATAAGCACTAATCGATGGTACCTGAAAGATAATAATAAATACAAAACGGAAGTCATACGAGGGCTAAATGAAATAACAGAAAACAAAATTGAAGATCTGACCGCAAATGAACTGTGGAGTAGATATAAAAGAGTACTGATAAATAATGCGGAAAAATACAGAGGACCTGAAAGACCAAGGAAACCATGGATAACTGAAGATACCTGGAATAAAATTAAGGAAAGAAAAAAAGTAAAGATGCAGAGAAGTAATAAGGAAAGAGAAACCAGGATATATAATGACCTGACACGCCAAATCAATCATATGATGAGGAAAGATAAAAACAAATTTATAATGAACATATGCGGTGAAATAGAAAGTCATGCGCAAAACAATGAAACTAAAGACCTCTTTAAAAAAGTGGCATACCTAAGCAGAGATTTCCATGCAAGACACACGGCTATAAACGATCAAAATGGAAAACCCATTGTAGATAAACGCTTAGTGTCAAAAAAGGTGGCGTGAATACTGTCAAAAACTAATGACAAATCAAAACTCGAAGAAAACACAAAGGCAACCACTATTTCTGGGAGACACTCAAGAACCACCGATCCTCCGCATAGAAATCGAGAATGCAGTAAGAAAAATAAAGTACAATAAATCAGCAGGATGCGATGAAATAGTTACGGAAATGTTTAAAGCAGGAGGAGAGAAACACATTAATATACTACACCATATATGCAACAAAATTTGGAGAAGCAATAAATGGCCAAAGGACTGGACCGAATCAATCTACATTCCAATATATAAAAAAGGAAATAAGCAAGATTGTAACAATTATAGATTAATCGCTCTAATCAGCCATGCGAGTAAAACCTTACTATATGTAATAATGGAACGACTGAAGACATATCTCTTACCACAAATTTCAGAAGAACAAACAGGCTTTATGCCCGGGAAAGGAACACGTGAACAACTACTCAACGTCAGGCAGATAATCGAAAAAGCCTATGAATACAATGTTCCGACAATATTCTGTTTCTTAGATTATTCCAAAGCCTTCGACAAGGTGAACTGGAACACGCTGTGGGTAATAATTAAAGAAATGGGCGTACCAGAACATCTAATTATACTAATTAAAAACCTATACGAAAACAACAATGTTTATGTTAAGATAGAAAATGAAAAATCTGAAAACTTCAAAACGGAAGCAGGCGTCAGACAGGGATGCATCCTATCTCCTATTCTATTTAACATATACAGCGAGTGGATTATGCGCCAGGTAACTGAAAATTGGGAAGGCGGAGTCAATATCGGTGGTAGGAAAATAAATAACCTACGCTACGCTGATGATACAGTTATAATTGCTACAAACGAAAGAGAACTGGCAATTTTACTGGACCGGATTGAATATCTCAGCCGTAGGGCTAATCTCACACTAAACCGATCAAAATGCACAACAATGGTAGTTGACAGAGCACATAAACTATCCGGAAAATTTACTCCATCGCTCAATATTGACACGAAACCTGGAACCATATGCCTCGGCGCCTATATAACCAACGATGGAAACTGCGAGATAGAAATAAGACGAAGAATAGGCCTGGCAAAGAATGCGCTAGGTAAACTTACAAAAATATGGAAAGATCATCACATAACATGTCAAGTGAAAAAAAGGCTGATGCAAACGCTGATACACTCAATATTCCGGTATGGTTCAGAATCTTGGAAAATAACGGCGACTTCACGTCGGAAAATCGAAGCCTTTGAGATGACCTGCTATAGGCGCATGCTAAGAATATCCTGGATAGAACACAGAACCAACCAGTCAATTCTAAAACAGCTACATATTACACCGACGCAACGACTATTGCCCACGATAATAAGGCAGAGTCTAGGGTTCTTTGGGCACATAATGAGAAGGAATGGTTTGGAACGAAATATTATACAAGGAAAAATGAAAGGAAAAAGGAGTCGGGGACGGCCACCGATGAGGTTCCTAGATCATCTCACAGCTGCTACAAAAATGCCGCTGTCGGAACTAATAAAATCAAGCAACAACGGAGAAGAATGGCGACAGGTGGTCGCTCGATCCACTGGTTTATGATGATTGGTCACGACGTCCGCAAACGGACAATACGACTGAAGAGAAGAGAGAATATATCTTTCATTACCTTATTTCATTAACAAATCCCGCCTATACTAGTGTAATAAGAAAATATTTTTAAAGAATAAAAAGTGCATTTATATATTTTTTTCTAACATAAGTACATATAGTGCTAGAAAGTAAAAAAAAAAAGGCGGATAAAATAATAAATTGAGAAAACAGCTTATTTCTTAAATACTGATCAAGTTATAGGATAAAAAATTATATACAGAAAACAATTCTGTTTTTACGAAATCGCGTCAAATGAAAAAAATACTGATATTAAATTTTTAGGAGAATGAATATTTTTAAAATTTTTTACTAGTTTATTAAAAGTTGTGAATTCATTATAGAAATGTGTTTTTTGTATTTAAAAAATAAGAAAACCATCGTGAAAAAAAAAATGAAATAAGCTAATCGTATATGTCAACGTTTTCTGAAGTCCACCGGTAATTTTCACAACATATTTGGACGTTTCGTATGATTTATATTTTGTTTTAGTAAAACAATACTTCTCCTTTAAGCATAATGAAGACACTTAAAATAAATATTTTTGATTTTAATTTTTACCTCATTTTTTACGAACCTTTAATTTCTTTAATTATGGGCATGTTTTAATTACTCTTATATTACTGATATTTTCAACAAAAAATATTGAACAAGTAGGTTAATAATAAATAAACGAAAATAAATAAAGCTGACAGGAGTTATAAGTTTATATAATTTTATATACTAACAGAAAAAACAACTTGATTTTTTAAAAGTTTAATACGAAAGAAGAATTTCTTTTAATATTTTCTTGGAACCGGCATTATTTTTCTGCGGACTATATAGCACTTCCGAAAACGCTAACATATGTTTTTATCAGGCTCAGATTTACAAAATCATTTCGGAGGGAGGGAGCGTCGCGCAAAATTTTGATTTTTGATTTTATTTACTTATTCTTGTTAGCAAAATTCCTCTCTTGAGAATGATAACATTTACTATTTATTAACTGTATTATCTATATCTTATGAAATCACTTTGCTTAAATATTTCCGCCAATGCTGTCAGTTAATATACTCGAATAAAATAATTTTAATATAATTTCAATTCTTCTGAAGAAAGGCTCCGTCAGCCGGACTATTATCCTTATTTTGAATATTTCTGATACATTTTTTTCACGCTTTCTAATTACGAAATGAGTAAACATTTAAAAATATAGAAAAATTAAAAAGGAATGTAGATAAAAAATGGCATGATTGAGCAATTGATTATTTTTCAAATTCTGGTTATTAAATTTACATGATGAATACATCTAAACAGATTAATATCGCACAGTCCACACAGTGTATTATAAATAAATAAATAACCATTTAGTTACAAATTTGGAAAAAAATTAATACGGTACTGGTCCGTTAACCCAATCCACGATTTTTTTAGTGTACCAAATATATCCACCTTTGGGTTCCGTTACATTCTCTGGTAACAGTGCAGCGTATAATGGAGCTTCAGCGCCTACATAGAAATTAAACATATGAACGATATAATTTAAAAAACAGTAAATCATTATCCCGATAAATTTGAAATATGTCTGTAAAATAATTGCGGAAGTTTAAATTTTCTATAACCATTTGGAAAATTATAAATTTTAATGTATTTCACAGTTTACTTCAGAAAGTTAAACTACTTTATCTAAAACAAAAAAATTTTCCGTTTCTTTCGATAATCGCAAATTACTTTTTTTAATTTTACAAAAATTTAATCGCGCACACAGCCTTATAATACTTTTTTAAAAAAAAAAAAGATCGCTTAGAATTTTTTAATCAAATCCATTTTTATAAAAAAAAGCCATGATACTTCACTGCATACATGTACAAACACACACATATAAATATATGTATGTATAGTATATATAAGTATGATTAAGAAAGCGCAGAGGACAAAGGACAAGCACAAAACTGCAGAACTGAAAATAAAACGAGCTTAGACTGAAAAAGTAACTAGAACATAAAACTCGAAAGAAAAAACTGTAAAATAAAGAAATGGTTATTCTCCGAATACATTATTCAATAAAAGAATAACCGCCGGAACAAGATTTATTACATAAAACATCGTGAGAGTATAGAAAGAGGCGAATAGAAGAAGAGGCACTAGATCATTGATGATCTAAATGGTATATAAAAAAGCATAAAGTTGAATAAAGTTAAAGACAAAAAGTAATAGAAGCATGATGAAGCGCCCTAGACAAAAATTATGACTCGTTAATATGCTTGTAAATAAACGATTTTTTAAATATGAAGACCATGAAAAAGAAAAGAAAAAAAGATTACATAGGGGAAAGTAAAAGAACAAAGATAAATTATTTACTTATTCTAATAAATAAAATAAGAAAAAGGAAGAAAATATTGGTTTGCTTTCTTTATATAATTAGAATGTTTTCTTTCTCATGTCTTGATCTATAGTTATAGCGTTTAGTTTTGATTAAAAAATTAACTTGTTCGATTTCAAATTTGCTTTTGTCATTTGGTTAGTTACCTTTGTTGTATTCAACTCATAATAACGTTTGAAAATCAACCTATTCCCTCCGATTATCTAGATATGTATTCAATCCGTGTTTCCATGTATAACAATGTATTTCTGCCAATTTGTTGTACCAAAACATCAACTAGAAAACCTCTGATATTTTAACTTTATGCCACATAAATTGCCTTTATTTAAATATTCAACAGTGTAGAGGAAAAGATGATTCTAACACAGTAGGCATTACGGGATGTAAGGAAGGTACGGAATGACACAATGTATCATGTCTAAAACCAACCAAGATCCGCTGGCTTCTCCAACTGTATCGGTTTAAATTTAAGTGTAAGTATCTAAAATTAAACCAAGTACACTTTTTTAGCACCAAAAACTTGAATGTAATATTTTGATTTTTTGCATCTCTGTCTATCTTACACAGAATACACCTATATATGAATACAACTTGCCAACATGCTTGTGTGCCAGCGCTATGAATACTTATAAAGCGTATTAGTTGCTGAGAGATCGCGTACTTGTGTTTCAATTGTAATTACTGGAAGAAATACGAACTCGTCAAGCAGGAATTTATGTGAAAGACCCAAAGAATCCACAAAACAGAGTTTTAATGTTTGCAGTGCTGGCAAAGTTTGCGCATAAGCTGCATATAATGTGGCAGTTCAAGGTACTCTAATGTATTTAAGATAATTCAAATTTACTTTTATCAATATATTAATTAGATGAAATTGAACAATTCCAAATAAGAAACGAAGCGAGTGTTAATTTATACAAATTAATTAAATCGTGCAACGCAAATACTATAATGTATACGGTTCAAATGGTAAGGGCATTTCAAAAAAATAGTGGCCTGTTAGACAATCGAATGCATACATTTCTTTTGAGAATCGAATGGTAATTACCAAATGGTATGGATAAAAAAGCGCACGTAAAATTAATATTTTTTTTTGTTATTTCAAATTCTAATTCTGCGAGGAGCATATCTTCAATCTAACACATCTTTCGTCTTAAAAATTTTCACCCGTTTCTAATTATTGCAGAAAATTATTATTTGAACAGCTTTTGTCCTATATCTACTTCTTTTTTGTGTAAATCATACGCACGAATATGTAGATGACATTTCTTTATTACTTTATTTAGTCTATATTCTAAACTACTTACGATATTCTCATTTCTTCTAAGGAATACTTTTATCATATATGTTATCCATCCGTTTTTATAAAACTTTTTTTTCTTCTAATACAGCAACTTTTCCTTTTAATTGATTTATTGTTTATCCCGATATTTTTATTGCTCCTACATGTTTGTATTTGATGACGAAACATTTTTAGTTAATTCTTTCACTTTAGCCGATAACCCCTATATCTTCTCATTACTTTCTAGTGGCAGAAGAATAGTTCTCAATCGTTTACACGAAATTACTTCAGCTTCAACCAACTTTTTATTCACTATGCTTTAATAGCCGTTTTCTTTTAAAGTTATAATTTCCGTTGCAACCCAATTCTATGTCAACACTTTGAGAAATTCTTCCTTTACGTATATATTTCCCGCTCTTATACAATAGCATTATTAAATAATTGCTAGATAGAGCTTTAAAATAGCGAACTAAAATAAAATATCGAGAATACCTTATTTATACATTTATGAATATGCCAATCATAGATGTTAACTGCTGTTTCACTTGTAATTCCAGAGCGCGTAATCATTTAAAAAGATTAAATCTACAACCCATTCATGCTCTCTAGTAGAAATTTTTTGCAGTCTATCATCCTGATGATTAAGTTTTTTTAAATAGTATATCTTTGTTATATCTCAATTCATTTTTTAAAATATTTTTCATGTTATTTTTTCCAAAATAATTTTTTTGGCCGGTACTTTTGTTTCTGATATGAACTAGATTGTATCTTTTGAGTATTGATTTTAAATTTTAAATAAATAATATATAATTTAAGCAACCTATATTTTCTTCATCTCATTCAGCAACAGTATTGTATAACATTAAAAATACATGTATATAATAACAGTAGAATGTAATAAACTTAAATAAATAACTTTGAGCAGAAAATGTATTTGGAAAAAAAAATTCAATACACATGTAAATAAAATTGATAATTTTTATAAATAAAAAAATTATTACACATATGAAAAAGAAATGTGCAGCAGTGCAATTGCTCCAGGTTCTTAATGTTTCAAAAATGCTACACAGCACTATTTTTTACTCACAGAAGGTCTCCTGTCACTCTTTCAAACCAACTCAAACTAGACAAACAACATCTTCATTATCAATTATGTATAAATTGGTGAAATATATAGATTATTATTCTGCTTAAACAACAGAATATCCAAAAACAATACTGGGAAAGTGAACCTCATTCAATTGTATTTGGACTATAAGTCATTGAAGATATGTTGAAGGTTATCCCTCTATCTGCTCCAATCTTCCTGGGTTATTCTCCGAAACACAACGTTACTTCCGTTGTTCCAAATCGATTTCCTAGATTGCTGTCTTCTCCAGCTATCGATATCCTTGCATGTTTACCTGATTTAGACCGCGTTCATATGCGGGTTTCGCATACAATTTCATAGAAAAATAATTTAATTATGCGCTGCCGACGAAAAGAAATACGTTTCACAACAGAAATTTTTATTCTGGTAAATTTATCAAATCAATATTAATTTTGCATTCGAAAACCGGTGTTAACCAAACGTGCTTTATTTCTCCAACGATTCAAAAACGCAATCTCGCAACACCATCCATTAATTACCAACTCGCTAGTCGAGAATTCTTATCATGTTATCATATCATTGTTGCCGGCTCTCATTGCTTCCCGGCAATTACTAATTCAACACAGTGTTGCTACCTGTGATCTTATATTGTTTATCAGCTTAACACCGAACGGAAACACAACAACATATATATATATATATATATATATATATGTATATACACGAAATACATATTTTATGTAAATTTGTTGGATTTTTTATTTCATTTAAATATTTTTAACCTATTTTTGATTTATTTATTATTTTTTGGGGTTTGTCTACTATAATTAACCAAGCGGAAGTAATAATTTTTGATATTTTCAATATACGGTTGAACAAAATACCTACACTACCGTAAGTCAGCAGCTAACTTATTTCCACGAACACGATTTTCGAACGATGCACTTGTTCTGCCGAAAATTTATTGTTAATCGATTATGTTTTGCTTGTGACTGGTTAATTATATTGCAAAGAAGGAATTAGTAGAAAATTAAGTTAAAAATCATTTTACTCTAACTTTCTGTTCTGTTTATTTTTAAATACTTTCTTTAATTATTTTAAAATAAAGAGCTATCGCGAAGAAGCTGTTTTTTATCAACGTAACTATTATTACCATACATCATTTTACTGTTTCTATTTTCTCGCAAAGCATGATTATTGAACAACTTAATTTCCGCTCCGATTACGAAAACACATTTTTTATGACAGATAAAAAAAAAAAATAACATCACAAGTCGAAATTCTGTTTATTTTCTAAAATTTAAGTAATGACCACGAAAAATTTACTTAAAGAATTTGAAAGATAGTAAAAGTAAGTATAATGAATAAAACTTTATCGACAAACAATTTTGAAGAAATAAGTAGAACGACTAATTCCAAGAAAACATGCTTATTTGAAATGTTCCCAAAAAGATTTTTCATTTATTTGAGTGTTACAAAACATAGGAGTGATTTTAAGAAGAAAATGTCTGAAGTTCGTTAGCTAATCAAATAAAGGGAACATTTATCTAAAAAACAAATGCAGTAACGAAGTACAAATATACAGTATTAGGAAATAGTTCCTAATATTTGTTTAAAAAAATTTGACTTCCATGCTCAGTATAAAAATGTAGATTACTAAAATTGCGTATTAGTAGTTAGAAAATGGAAGAAAAACAAACATCGAATATTATTTTTTTCCATCAAAATCTTAACCCAACAAAAACTAAAATTCATTTTTGAATGTATTTTACTTGTCGATATGTGTTCCAATGTATTATTTAATAAATATTCTTTAGAGGAACTTTAATTTCATAATCCGGATGTTAATAAAAAATGATAAATGATAGAATTATTTTATTAAATAGTTAATATTTTTAAGGTAGTTCTAAATTGTAAATACCAGGAATATGTAAATTGTTTAAAGCAGGAGAATTTTGAATAGTTTCAATTTATAAATAGTGGTTTTCAAAATACGCGCCCTTAATTTTCACAGTTTTGCGTAATACCAGAAAAAAATAAAACAATTATTAAAAACCGTAATTCTAATACTATTGTTAAATTTGTTGTGTCATGTTAATTAACAGGAGCGTTTGTTAGAAACGGGTTAAATAATTTTTAAAATATTTCACTGTAGAGATTTTACACAAACGCGTCGTTTATTACTCTACTGTCAAACAGTTATAAATATTCTTTAAAACACGTTATTTGTTTTTTAATAGAATTTTGCCAAAATGTTGTTTTTTTTTTTTCAGGTGGAATAATTGCATAATTGTATGTTTTGTAAATATGTATATAAAGGTGCAAAGTAAGCCTAATTATTACCAATGTGTAGACTGATTGTTAAAAAAAAGAAATTATTAGGAATATTGAAGTTTCTCTCTTCTCTCTCTCTCTCTCTCTCTCTCTCTCTCTCTCTCTCTCTCTATATATATATATATATATATATATATATATATATATATATATAAAAAATTAAGTTGAAATGGTAAAGTATGATAATAATAGTTTCTTTGACTTCTAGACATTCCTCATTTATAAAAAAGACTTTCTCTATTATTCTTTATTTAAAAATAATTAAAGGAAGTATTTGAAAAAAAAGGAGAATAACAAGAAAGTATTTTCAGTTTAACTATCTGCTGATTCCTACTTGTAAGCGCAAAATTCGAAAGTTCACTTTTTATCGTGTTCGTTGCATTATTTATGGAAACAGGCTAACCACTTATGGTGGCGCCATGCGTTAGGCAGCGATAGTCGTTCTAGTGGAACTCGTTTCGAATCCTACTGCCGCATATTAAAAGAATAAACAATTATCACATGCGCTGGGTAATATAGACTAAATAGCAAAAATAAAATGTGAAAATAGGTTAAAAATATTTAAAAATGATAAAAAAGTTGATAACGAAGAACAATATTTTTGCGTGAAATTACTGATAGCGCGGAATGAATGTTTTATATTAATGTGGAAACAATTTTGATAACCGATGTTCTCACTGGTGATTTAAAAAGAGGTTTGAATAAAACTCACTGCTCATTGGTGTTAAAAAAAGCGATCTTGGTTTTCCGGTATCCAAGTACGTTTATCATTCTACTTTTTTACTGTTTAAAACTATGCTTTCTGATCTTCTATTTTAAACAGCTTTGATATAATAAATTAGTATAAAAAGTTCAACAGCAGCTTTTAAGTTTTACAAAAAATACGTACCGTCACAACTGTGCACAAAATTCATTGGAGGTATTTAAAAAAAATCATTACGAAAGTTTTCCACTTTTTATAGCACACAACGCATATTTAAATTAACAGAAACTCAAAATGTAAATACCTTGTTCGATTGTTAAAGGTCCTTTATGCGATGACATATCCGTACTAACGTAACCAGGATGTACGGAGTTGATGACAACGTCGGGAACAGAATCGTTTTGTAAGAATTTCTTTTGTTGTATTCTAGTTAATGCAGAAACTCCTACTTTAGAAACAACATAAGTTGAATTACCCCATTCCGTTGATACATCTTCGTTGTTTTGCGCTAATCTTTATTTTTAAAATGTATAAAAGAATTAATGTAATAAATTGATAGAATATCGAAAAGATTTCGTTTTTCTTTTCGATGCGAATTATTATTTAAAACGTTAAAATAAACCGTATTTATAACTAAAACGGCATTTGCCGTACATATGCGTAAACGTTTAGGATACAATTTTTCAGAATAAATTGTAATTTTGAAAACCTAGTCTAAATTATCGCAACTAAAGTCTTGCACTAAGCATTTGTACTTTGAACTTTGTGTAATGTAATTAAATATTATCAAACAGGAAATAAAAATAAAAATAATCCCTAAAAAGTGTTTCCTTGACACTTTATCATATCTTGTTAGTACCGAGGGAGCCCGCAGTGACTATCTAAATAGGAAATACACTAAAGAATATTATTTAAAAATATATAGATCAGAGAGAACTTCAGGCTGATTGCAAACGTTTGCAATTATAATATAAATGCAGTCTAAATCTGTGAGCAGGTGCACTTGAATCAATCTGCGCACATGTGGTTGTATGCGTGATGGTTACCAAAACAAATTTTAAAATCACTTCTATTTTAATTAATTTTTTTTTTTTTTGCATCAGCACAATGTGGAACTTAAAAATATCGAACTGCTATCACGATGAAAGCTTATAAATTCAACTGAAAAAATTATTTTTTAATACTTTCATTAATTCGAACTCTGTCATGTAATACTCAGCCATACAGAGAAGGAATATGTTGACCGAAATTCCAAAAACTGCATAGCTAAGTTAACATTTTTATTTATGGTTTAGCTAGCGATCTCTAAAAAAATATTAAATTTTCACCTATATAATAATTTTAGCGTTCTATTTCATAAAACCCCACTGCTGCTAGATTATAAATCATTAAGCAGATAACACTGTAATGTATCCATTATGGGAAAAATAATATAAATAATATAAAATGAAATTTTTGGAAAACGGAGTGAGAGAGAAAGTGTGCGTGTGTGTGAAATCCGAGTGTCGGACGGGATTGAATAGCCCAGCAATGACCGTCGCATCCAAAGCGCGCATCTTCTTTCGGATCAAGTCCGATCGGAAGGGAGAGAAACGAAAAAAGGATCGGAAAGAAATCTTACCAGCGGTCAGTTGGATTGTGCCAGTGAGTAAAAATCGGTCGTAAAAAAGAACCGTCCATTAAGTTTCCAGTCGAACGTACTCACAGTTAAGGCGCAACATCATCACAACCTATCTGACAACTAGTGCTACGTAGAATTTTCATTTATATATTTTTAATAATCTCGTTGTATATATATATATATATATATATATATATATTCGGTCGTATTTATAAATGTATTTTTAATAAATCAATAATAATAATAGTAATCGTTAAAAACATCCGCGGTAAGTTAGAGACTGTGATGGCACCCCTGTGGACTTAACAAAAACAAATATTAAAGAACGTTTCAACACCTAAACTTACAATTTCATATTCAATTTTGAACTTGAACAATACGCCTAAGATCTGCGTCTTTTGACTTCGAATAGATAATACCACCGCCCTTTTTCAAACTTATTTTCTGACATCGGTATGAGATTACAAGATTGGTTATTTTTGAAGAAGAAGCAACGGCCCAAGCCAAAGAATCAGCCGCCTCATTACCAAAGATGTCAGAATGGCCAGGAACCTAGAGAAAATCAATATGGATCGCACGGAGAGAAGAAAGAATCCAAATGAGAGAACGTATACGGAGAATAATAAAGTTACAGGAATGATTAGGAAAAGGAGAAGAGATGGCCTGAAAGACACTCGTGGAGTCGAAAGTAATCACATATTAGGAAGAAAAATGATTAGAGGAGATAAAAATAACGGAACGTAAAATAGCTATCAACTTGGCCGTAAATATGAAATAGAACGAAGGAAGACAAAACGATTCAAAGAAGTTATTATAATCTGGAAGAATAAAAGAAATACCAATACTAGCAGGTCCTTTAGAACCATCAATGAAAATGGTTACATAAGAAGTAAAGAGAGCAATGACAGTGCTGTAGAATTCCTATTTAATTACGGCTGGAGGGAGTGATTTCGAAAGTGCAGGCAAAATAAATATTCTAGGGAGACTATTAAAGGAAATTGTGTAGGGTCAAAGTGAATGAAGACGGAGAGAAATAAGAAATAAGATAGGGGTTTTTCTAGGTATAAAACGGAAATTTCTGGAAATTGAAAGGTAGGAACAAATAAGAGTAGAAGATGTGAGTGGAAAACGTTCAACAAGAAGACGACAGTGTAAATAAGATCTACGGATAGGCAGAGGTGGTGTATTACATTCAACAAGCGGTACTGGAATAGGAAAGGATTTAAAAGCACCAAGACAGAGTCGAAGGCAAGAGTTTCAGTTCAATCGATTTCGTTGTAAAATTATGCAATTCACGGTAGTTTTCGTTGCAACGAAAATCGATTTTTTACTGAAGTTTAATTATTCACCCTTCTGAGAGAAGAGAACGCCCTTTTTTTTCCTTGGTCTAATTTATTAATTATTCAAATCACCATGGTATACAGAATAGTTTTACATTTATGAAATATTACTGAAACGAAACAAGGAACGACACGAACCAAACACAACTTCAAGAAATGCTGAATAGCGGACGACGACAGGTGTGAATGCGGGCTAATATAAGATGACGAACACATATATTTACGTATAATTTATTCGGCACGTTTGACGTGGATAAATTATTTTGTGATATTGACAAAGAAACATTAAGGTTTCTGATCTATTGGTCAAAGATGGAAATATAATTTGAAACGTTCGACCGGATACGATATAATAATAATACTCAAAATTAATAACTTTGAAACCGTACTTTCGTTTTATACAAAAAATTTTGTACATAGAGAAATATTAAAAAATTGAGTTTGAAAAGAATACATTTTTTATTATATCGTGTTAGGGATCAATGAAAAAATTTAAGGAAAAAAAATAATACAACGAAGATTTTAAAGGAATCAACTTTATGAGAAACAAAACAAATGTTTTTTCTTTAGCCTTCTTAAAAATACAATGGTAATAACAAAAATTGTTAATGTTTCAAATTGTAACAAACGGTGCACTTCTTAATTGATTGAAAACTTTCGTCAATACGCAGCAGAATTAAGAAAGATTTAAAAAATGCGTATTCTTAATTTTAGAGTTTGAAAATCTACAATTCTTTTTTATATCATTAGAATCAAAAATTGTCTTACTTGCTTTCCAAACGACTTGAAATTTGTGATTTTTATTTTTTTAATAGTTTCTTTTATAAATA
This sequence comes from Icerya purchasi, assembly GCA_039619475.1. Lineage (NCBI taxonomy): Eukaryota > Metazoa > Arthropoda > Insecta > Hemiptera > Monophlebidae > Icerya > Icerya purchasi. Next base: position 234,381,131 of record CM077116.1, read on the forward strand.
AATTATAACGGATAGAAAACTATAAATAGATATTAACTTTATAAATTCTTTTTTTTTTTTTTTATATTTTTTGACGGTTACAATTAGTACGTAAATATTTAACTATATTTTTTTCCAAACCACTATTAAAATTATAATTGTCCATTTTCTATGTATTAATATAAATTAGTACTAACAAACTTAAACAGAAAATTAATAATTCACGGAATATATATTTTGTGAATTAATACATTTTCTGTTCCAGCCTGTTTACATACTAAATTAAATATATTTGTTTTAATAAATTAATTAAAATTCCAGTTGAATAATATAAATCAAAAACAAATATAGATTACATCTTACGTTATAAATTTATTCATTAGCTCATCCAACCGCTCTTCCGTCAGGTCTGGTGAAGCAAACAGGTTTCTCAAAGTTTTGCCTGGAATGCGAGATAAGTGGCCAGCGGAACTCGATATATTTACAACACGAGCATGCGGTCTCAAAAGTGGAAACAGAATATCGCAAACATTTTTTAAACAGAAATAATTTACAGTTACTGTTTCTTTAGCTTGTTTTGAAAATGATACATCGCTAGCTACCTGTAACCGATAAAGACAAACACTGCATGCGTAAACTTTTAATGTGTAGTAGAACATTTTTAATTGTAAAAATACAATTAAGATAATTACGTTTAACTCTTGTCCATTAGTGCTTAACTAATGTGTGAAAAAAATATATTCAATTAACGTTATAAAAGTTAAAGATCAATCAATCAATCATCGGCCCACTCGACAACAAGTATGGGGTTATCTTCCAATTCGTAGGAGAGTTAGAAGATAAATAGCAGCGCAACTGAGAAGCACGTAAGCCGGAGCGCAACCTAACTTCCGTGCTGCCGACCAACGTGAGATAAGTTATCAGTGGCGAAGCGAACCAAGACGATTAGCCTACTCACGTTGATACGATTGTTCGCCGACTGTATATTTCTATGCGATGCCGGTGCACACGTAGGACTACATTTGGCACTGAATCGACGGAGAGCTGGCTACATTGGTTTCAACACGTCTCGGTGCATGAAATATTTTACGTGGAAAAAGTTCGATTGCTGTCAGCCAAGCAAAAACCCGACCGTCAGAAGGTGCATTGGAAGCTAAGTGCGCGGGCGCACGATCAAACGTTTAAATTTTCCGACTAAAAGAAATGTCGAGGTGCACAGCTAAAAATTTACACAGATATCAAGAATCGCGAGAAAAAGCAGTAAAAAAATTGCCAAAAGGGTAAGTGGAAGCTAAGGGGTTGTCAGAAGCTGCTAAAGTTGCGAAAAATATCGGAAAATTTACATTTAAAGAAAACTTTTAACAATTTAAATGTACACTGTTTACGTCGGGAGTAAAATATGTGTAAAGTGTCATAAGTTAAAGTGGAAGAGATTACGAGAAAATCGAGTGCGAAGTGCATTTTAGAGCATTTCTGACAATTTACTTGATTAATCAAGAGGGACTCCAGAAACTGTTATCGAAAAGTTAATAAATTTAATTATGAAGAATTCATAAATTTAATTAATAATTTATTGTAAAGTTTTCAACATTCTGCGTGATTATTTTTGTTATGTTTAAACAAAGCATGATACCGCCAGTATTGAACAAGAGAAAGCATCAACGCAATCTAAAACCGAAAAATCGGCTATGATGAAAATTTTGCCAAGTGGCAGTGCTTCACCGAACCACACCGATGCTGTAACTGCTGATGGTTTGTTTTTTTTTTTCAATTCACCCAATAAAACATGTTACAAGCTATAATGCTTTATATGTGCATGTAATATTTGACCGCTACTGATAGCCATCTATAAAAGACTAGAAATGTTCGTTAAGGAGAAATTCTGATCGTAACCATGAGTACGTTATCTCTTGTCCGGACCAAGCTAGGCCACACGATTTTGCCGCAGAACTGAGGAATGGCAGATTTAAAGAAGCTCTTGTTCTTTTCCTAATTTCGCATTGGCAAAGTAACGATGTAGCCGCGTTTATAGGAAATAAAACTGTTTTATTAAATTTGATTTATTGATATTTGTCCAGCATCGTTAATGGTAATGTTAAAACGGAGAATCTAGATTTTTTTTTGTCCTTCGCACGAAGATGCCGACACTAAAATTATTTATCATGCGTCTAAAATAAATTCAGATAAAGTGTTCTGACACAGATATCGTTGTTATTACGTTGGGTAATTTCCATAATATAACAGCAAAAATTTATATTGAATGTGGCGTTTCAAGAAGTCGGCATATTACAGATCACTTTTAGGATTAGACCTGAGCAAAGCATCGGCAGGATTTCATGCATTTACCGGTTTGCGATTATAATCCTGCCCTTTTTTAGGAAAGGTAACCAGCGCTCATTTCAAGTAATTTCAAAAAACAAGGAGTTTCAGCAAGCATTTGCTAGTTTAGGAGATACGGCGATCGATACGGACGATACTTTTGGAAAAATAGAGGCATTCGTTTGCAGTATGTACCCGGATATAAGACACAAAAAAAAAAAAAAAAAAATCAATAACGCCAGATATCCAATGTGCTTTCGAAATTATAAATTTAAAAATACTGAATATTTAAAGCTTTCACAGTGATGATTACTCATAATAAATAATTTTCGGATCAACTTTGTTTTTAAAAAGATATTTAGTCGCTATATCTTTTTAAAAACACAGTTGTTTCCGAAAATTATTTATTATTAAAAATACTGAAGGCTTTTTTTTTAAAAGCAAATTTGAAAAACTTTGACGCTTCCTGCTTGCCACCTTGATACACCGAGCTTCTACGGCAAATGAGAAGGGCACACTATATTGCACACTTGTGGAATAAGGTAACATTACCGGATTTAACTGAATTTCAGCCCGAAACATCAGGATAGACCTTAACTGATGGTAAATGTGACTTTCTGCGGTTTGAAGGTCCACAGTTGCCTCCAACAGTAAAATATGTTATTTTGGATAATCAGGATTCGGAAAGTAATTTTCGATTTCCGACGACTCCTAATAGTATATATGATCTATTTAGTTCATTTAAATATTTATTATTTTCAGTTGATGACGAGGATTCCAACTATGTCAGCGATGAAGATCCAGAAATTGAAGAAAATCTGATAATAATTTGCTACGAATAAAATTTATTTTTTTCTTATAAAAGTCGATATCTTTTGAGTTGACTTCTGACTTTTCGATAACAATTTCCTCAAGTCTGACTAATCAGGTAAATTGTCAGAAATGCTCTAAAATATGTACGGTGTGAAAATCAAAAGAAAAGCGATCGGTGCTGCACCTTCCACTTTAACTTATGACACTTTACACATACTTTACTCTATACGTAAACAGTATAAATTTAAATTGTTAAAAGTTTTCTTTAAATGTAAATTTTCCGATATTTTTCGCAACTTTAGCAGCTTCTGACAACCCCTTAGCTTCCATTTACCCTTTTGGCAATTTTTTTACTGCTTTTTCTCACGATCCTTGATATCTGTGTAAATTTTCAGCCGTGCATCTCGACATTTTTTTTAGTCGGAAAATTTACACGTTTCATTGTTCGCCCGCCGCCTTAGCTTCCAGCGCACCTTCTGACGGTCGGGTTTTTGCTTGGCTGACAGCAATCGAACTTTTTCCACGTAAAATATTTTACACATCGAGACATGTTGAAATTAGTCGCTTGTTATCGTGTTATAAATGCAGTTCCTTAAGTGTGTCTATACTGCGCCCGGGATCGAACACGAGACTTCTGAAACGGAAGCCAGGTACTCTAGTCTCTAGGACATCGCAACAACACTTCATCGATATTTTCCTTATTTGCACTGCATTAATAATGAAAACTCTTTTGTCCTATTTTTTAATTTTTTTTTCATGCAGAAATATTTTAGTATGTAGTTTTATTTTTTGGCATACGATTCAAATTTAGTTTTACACACGTTCAAAAAATTCTTCGAATAAAAGAATTTTTCAAAAATTTTACGCTTCTGCTTCAGTGTATGAAAATCTTAATGAGAAGTTCTTTTTAAAAATCGATATATTATTTGTATTTTATACCGGAAAAGCTATTGCAGCATTGTTCACCAGAATGTCGAGTCCGCCATATTCCTTTTCAATGAAATCACGCAGTTTCTTTATACTCTCCGTATCTGTAATATCTAACTGATGATACTTCGGATGTAATCCCAGCTGTAACAAAACAAATATTTCTATTAAACGATAAATAAAATGAAATGCAACATGCTGATTTAAATATTACGCTTAAATCTAATATTATATAACTTAAAATGCGATGAGTTGTATATAAAAAATCATATGATACCGGAAATTAACCAAATAAATGGACATATACACTGTAATATTTCTAAAAAAAAAAAAAAATGCATAATTGTAGTATATACGTAGTGTTTTATAAGACAGTACCTGCTTTAATTTATATAAAACTGGAATTGTCTGTCTTATTTTCGAATTTAAAACTTGTACTTGCTTTTTCCAGTTCAGTGATCTATCGATGTATGTATGTATATTCCAAAATATTTAAAATCATAAAATAATAATGAATAAAAAAAGATACATGTTAAAAATATATGAAAAAAAAATTAATTTACACTGTTTTCGGTCTGCAAAAAAACTACAAACTTTTAAAATCTCATCTTTGGTAATTTTTTATCATACATGTATTATTTTTAATCTTTGATAGTCAGAGTAAAAGAATGATTATCATTTGAAGACTACTCATTTTGTTTTACATAAAATGTAAATTGATTTTAATATAAAATCGTGCATATATTTAAATCGTAAATGCTGCAAGTATAAAGTTTACTACTTGTTTTTATTGAAATTTCAAAATGTTAAAGCGTAATTGTTATTTATAATTAGTAAGCAGGAAGTGATTCAACACTCAATAGTAATAGACCAGTTTATCGTGTTTGTGTTCGCGTTCGTGATTGCACTGTAGTCACCGATCTACGTTACACCTGCTTCTAATCAGTTTCGTCAATTTCTACTGCACTTAAGTACACTTTACGGGTTTATTACCGATAAAACTAGACAGCTATTCTGGATGGCTGTCTTTCAAGATATGTATTTCTCGTCCTATCGCTTCGGGATTTTTTTTTAGTCTATATTATTTTATCATTATAAACCAAATCACTCGTTCTGCTATAACAATGTCGGCGGCTAGCAAGAACGCTTCAAACAACGTTAACTTTAAACAATAAATCAATAAAAAACAATAACAGCTCAGCAACGAACAACTGCCCGAAAAATTCACGGCACTATAAAACTCTCCTAAAATCCAAAACAGGAACAATTAAAAACCTAAATAAGGTTATTGGCTCACCCGAAGTCGATCAAGAAATAATCGAGACACATTCTGGCTGTCTTCAAAAAACTATGTATCAAGCCATCGAAGTTACGCAAAGGCTACGTTAATTAAACGATTTTGTAGGAAAGAAAACGCTATTGTATTCAACTGACTTGACTATATTTATCGCAAAAAGAATATATTAAGATTATAGCAACTTATGTAACTCCTCTTCTTATTATAAATATATATACGAAAAGTATCTAATGACAGACTGGCCATTTATTTCTCCAGCGGCAGCTTGGTCAAACACTTCATGCAAAACCATCGAACAATAAAAATTAACAAGGCAGAAATTATCTTGAGGAAACCAGGTAACTCGTTTGTACGTTTTATTATATCAAACGATTGTCCTGATATTCTCGCATGATATCGTTATCCAAAAATTACCCAAAACAGGAATTACACATGCATCCCAGCTGACCCTTTTAAAAGCGGGATTTTCTCATATTCTGGACTCAAGACAATTCATTTTTATACACCCTGAAGACGTAAATAAAATACCATCTATTGTAGCAATCCGCTATTTAGAAGAAAGATACCGAATATTTTTTCCAATGATTTCTTCGCGTGTTTTATTTAAAACACGGCGGACACGTACGTACAGCCGGTGTAGTGGGGGGCGTCGAATCCATCCGAAAATACCCGAACACGGGCGGCTCAATCAGTGCCGGATTACAGAATGTGCCGAACTAAAGAGCTTCTACTGTATTAAACTTCGACATAGTCGCCGTTTAACGCGATGCAACGAATCGAACGGCCAACCAGTTTTCGGATGCTGGTTTCGAAGAAGTCGACCGGCCGTAAACGTAGCCACGATGACATAGCGGTCTGTAATTCCTCGTCCGACACATATCGAGTTCCCTTCAAATGTTTTTTGAGCTGGCGGACTAGGTAATAATAGCTAGACGCTAAATCGGGACTGTATGAACGGTGCGGAAAAACGTCGAAGCCGAGAAACGAAATCACTTCTGCTAAGCGCGCGCTTGCGTCAGCAACTTCGGAACCCATTTGGCGCATATTCTGCGGTACCCTAATTCTTTTACGAATTTGTTTACTGTGCCAAGAACTACTGCTGTCTCCACAGCTAATTTGCTTTGGGTGACATCCCGATTTTGTCTGATCTGCGTGTTAATCACGTTCTTTACCTAATCTGACCTACGCGTTATGGTACCAGTACGAGCCGGGCAAACCCAACATCGCACCTTACTCACATCAAGTGTATCCGCACCAAACACACTGTTCGTAGACGTCGAAAAATCATGATAGGCGGCACATTTTCTCATAATTGCTTTCTGCGTTCACTCATTGCGAGAAAACCCGATCACCTGCCGCGAAACAAAGTATACCACTGTAAAACTGTGACTTTTTTCTTTCTAACCCGTACAGATAGGCCCGGTCTAAATCCGAACATCCCGACTGGTAAAATTTTTTGATTCTCTGTCCACCTGCATAGCCTATTATTTACGACCATTTCGAACGTCTTTCTGACGCAAGAAGCCAGTGAAATCGGTCTGTAAGACATAGCTTCTAACGGGAATTTACCGGGTTTTAATATGAGCATTATTATGAATTGTGTTTATTCAAGTTGAATGATTGAGTTGAATAACAATTCATTAAATATGCGCATCAGGATGCTTTTCGCGCTATTTCCTAAATTGTTTAGTATCGAATAGGTGATACCGTCTACCACCGGAGAAGAATCTTTACCATTATTCTTTAATGTTAAACCTAGTTTCTCGATTGATATAGGTTTGGACCAAACGTGAGGTTGTTGATCATTGTCTTAAGCCCCTATTCCATTTAGTTCCAAGATGGAAGGGACATAACACGGGGCTACAGAGCAAATAAACTGGCCAAACCAACTATCGTTTTTTAGAGATGTAGAGTAGGAATTTTTGTTCGAGAGCCGTTTAGCTAATGACCAAATGACCTTGAGCGGAGTGTTTCGATTAAACGATAAGCAAAATACCCTCCAAAAGGATCTTTTTGTTCTTTTGAGAAATCTACGAGTTTCCGCACTAATCCTTCCAAATTCTAGGTATGCTTGCATTACACTACTTCTACGAAAACCATTTAGGGTCTGATTATGTTTTTCAATTTTTTTTTTTTCACATTCCCTATTCCACCAGGGAGATTTTTTACATAGATATGGAGATGGTTTAGGGATGAATTGGTCCAAAGCGGTACTTAAAACTTTTAGAAAAATATTATACTGATCCAACGGAGTAGTTTCTGTCGGGATTTTACCAACTTCTTGTTCCATAATATTTCTAAATTTTCCCCAACCGTCATCCAATAGTTTCCAACGTTTCCTTGAATTGTCTTTTCTGATTTCAGGAGATGACGACAGATTTCCATTGACGTTATAGATCTCAAATAAAATCGGAAGATGGTCGCTAACAAGAGAATCGAGAAACACTGACCATGAACAATCGAAATAAACATCAGGGGACACCATAGTTAAATCAATCGGATTCATAGTCCAAGATGGATGAGTAATTCTAGTCGGTGTACCATCCTTTAGAAGGCACAGATTAGATTCAGAGAGAATTTCTACAATTGTCGTTCCCTTACTATCGTCACAGCCGCAGCCCCACATCCTATTCAAAGCGTAAAATCTCCACTGAAAATTATGGGTCACGAGTTTAGACTGGCAAGAGTAGTTAGAATAGATGCTGGCTTGATGAGACGTCCCGGAGGAGAAAAATATGATATAAAATAAAATGAAGAGTCCCGAATATTTACCCCGATGGAAACCGCATTGGATTCCATGTTGTTATTAAACGATTTTAGATTGGTTTTGTATCAGATCATGATCAATGTCATTTCTTACTAATATAGCGGCGCCGCCGTACCCGTCGGCCCTATTATCACGATAACAGCTGTAATTTCATGAGCGAAACTGTTTTCCAGGAGATAACAAAGCGTCGCATAATAATATTATATCAAAATTATTAGTGAATACGAAAACTCCAAACTTACGCAAATTGCGTAGGATGCTGCGTGCATTATATAGCATAATAATCGATAAAAGCGAAATTCAATATTACTTTTTACTTATTTTACTATCTTTGGTGTTTTTATTTTATCGATAGAAATCTATGTTCTTTTTAGTGATATTAATTGAATTATTCTTAGTAGACGATTACTTTGATTTTTGGGCTTGATCATTAATTTCTGGATTAGGGGATTTCATTCATGAACATCATATTATGTGATCGATTGTCTACGTAAAATGACTTTAAAGTTAGATTTTCAAAGGTTGTTCTCTTAGAAATATGATTCCGTTCTAGACTTTTTTTTTTCTTCATCCGATGAAAGAAAGGATTTCGATCTCTTTACGTTTTGATCCCTTTAAAAAACCAATATATTTTTATCAAAGAAGCCTGTTTTCTTTGATATAGGAGGCGGTTTGTATGCTAGAATATTATATACATTATTATTGCTTTCCTTGTACGAAATCTCCGGATATTCGTTGTAATCTGTTATCTATGTATTTTGATCGGTGCTAATAGCCCACCATGGCTGATGCATGTTGAAAGAATAATAATAATAATAATAATAATAATAATAATAATCAAATCAAATCAAATCAAACTTTATTATTATTATTTTACAATATTTCCACAAATGCGCAGTTTTGCGCGAGTAGTGGATTCATATGGTAATATAATTAATTTTTCAAATTACAATATACATTGATGTATGTAAAATAAAAGTGAGACAAACAAAAGATAACAAAATAAAGTAAAAATAAAGAATAAAAATAAAGGATATTTATGACATGAACTTAGCGCTTAAAATATGATAAGAAACAAGGTGTAATATGAGTGCAGTCTCATAATTTGCATTTAATAAAATAAACGATTTTTACAATAGTAACGATATTTACATACGTGTAAAACAATTTAGCGTAATTTGGCAATATGTACGAGTACTAATTATATTTCTATTAATTAATAATAGCGTTTTCATAAAATAACTCTTTTACTTTTACTTATTTATTTATTTATTATTTCTTACACGCACACATTATATATAAAAAATAGTAATAGTAGTAGTGATAATAATAATTTGGTCTTAAACATAGACATCCAGATTTAAGTTTTCACGAACAGAAGGTAATCAGTCAGAAGTTTTCGTCTTTTTGTATAGTTTCTTAATTTAATTTTTAATAATGTGTGCGCTAATGCATTGTATAAGACTGCACCTCTATATATACAAGGGGATTGTATATGTATGTGATATTTATTAAAAGGAGGAGTATTTGCTCGTTCTGAGGTTGAAGATCTTGTAATTCCTTCTGGCTCGGTTATATTAAATTTCATTTTATTTTTGTAGACAAAGTTTAGAAGTTGTAGTTTATATAATTCTTGTATTCTCAATAAATCTTTATTAGCAACTTGCCCGATAAGTTTAAGCATTCTTCTTTGTAAAGCTGTAATAGATTTTAAGTGGTAGTCGGCTATTCCACCCCAGTGTATGATGCCATATCCCAAAACAGGTTGATATAAGGCTAGATACAGTTGTCGTAATTGTGTTGGAGAAAAGAAGTTATTTAGATAATAGAAAATATAGTTTAATTTTCTTAATTTCTTTTCAACCAATATTGTTTGTTTATTCCAGATTAATTTACCGTCAATTATTAGGCCTAAGTATTTAATTTCATGGACTCTATTTATTTTTACTCCCTTTCCACAAAAAATCTCAAAATTTTCCCATAATTCTCCTTTTTGATGAGTGTAGATCATGAGTTTCGTTTTGTTCTCATTTAAAACTAATTTATTGTTATTCAACCATCGGGCTATTTTGTCTACGTCATTCTGGATTAATATTTGAAGCCGTTCTGGCGAAGGGGAATTCATTACTAGTACTGTATCGTCTGCATAACTATAAATTTTTCCGGCCACATTTAGATTACATAATCGTTTATGTAAATCAAAAATAAGTATGGGCCTAAGATGCTGCCTTGTGGAACACTAAAATGTTGTAATACACCGCCACTTTGTACATTGTTAATCTTTGTTGTATTTTTTCTGTTTGCTAGATAAGTTTTAAACCAGTTATAAATATTACCTCTAAAACCGGTTTCATACAATTTTTTTAAGAGTATATTATGGTCCACAGTATCGAAAGCTTTACGTATATCAAAATATATTGCCGCTACTGATCTTCCTTGTTCTAAATGTTTAGATATATATGTAATATGTTCAAATAAAGCATCGTCTGTCCCTTTACCTGGTAGAAAACCATACTGGTTAGTACTGAAGTAATTTATACTTTGCAAAAATTTCAGCACAACTTTTTTCATACATTTTTCAAAAATTTTCCCTATAGTAGATGTAATACAAATTGGTCTATAGTTAGATACTAGCTTTTTATCTCCCCCTTTAAAGACGGGTGTAATAATACCAGTTTTTAGTATTTCAGGAAAAACACCAGCAGTAACAGATTCATTGTATAGGTATGTTAAAGGGTAAACAAAGAAATTTATATTTTCCTTTATTAATCTTATTGATATATTGTCGTAACCGAAGGAAGATTTATTAGGTAAGGATAATATTGCATGTTTAATATCATCATTTAAGAAATCCAAAATCGCAAAAGAGTTTATATTTGAAGATAGCGTTATATCATCTTTGTTCAATAGAACGTCGTTTGGAATATTACAAACAATATTGCGAACACTATTTTCAAAGTAATTATTAAAATACTCTGCAATTTTATGTTCATTTCCATCTACGGTTAAATTATCTTTTCCAACCAAAATATTTTTAATTCTTTTGTCATTTTGGCCAATTGTGTTTTTGACTACAGACCAGTAACTTTTTTGTTTTGATTTACATTTATCTAAAATACTCGTGTAATAGATTTTTTTTGCTTTTCTCACAGATTGTTGGACTTTTTTTGATGCTTCTTTGTATTTGGTTTTTAATAATGGATTATTTGGAAATTGGATAGATAATTTGTACTCGTCATTTTTAATTTTAATTAATTGCAAAATTTCCGAGGTTATCCATGGGGATCTTTTGTGTTTGTAATTTTTGTGAGTTTTTATTTTATTACAGCGATTTATAATCATTGTTAGTTTTTCAATAAACCAGTTAAATTTGTCGTTAACGGATTCACAGCTTTTATATATTGCAGAAAAATCATACTTACTTAGTTCTAGTTGAAATAGTTTTTTATCAAAAAAATATTCTCTGCTTTTTTTGTGTTTAAGATTTCCGATGTTTAATAGTGGCAAATCCAAACTTATACCACAATGATCAGTGAAGTCAAATTCGATTAGATTATAATTAAAATTTGGGTTTAGTATATCAGTACCTAGTCCTCGAATGAAAATATGATCGATGCAGGAAATATGTGTATCACCATTGCGCCTAAAAGTTGGTTTAGTATTTACATTAGTGAAACCACTTGAATGTAAGAGATTTACGTATTCACCAGAGTTTCGATTATCTAATAAATTAATATTAATATCACCACTTATTATCGAATTTATAGGAAGATTATTAATTATATTGCTTAGTTCTGAAACGAAATCATTATAATTTGAATCACAGTATCTATAGATGGCTATAAGAGCTATATGGCTATTATTTTCAAGATTTATTATTAGTCCTACTATATTTCCGGTAGTGATTGTTAAATCAATATTTTTATATGAAAATTTTTCATTTATGTATACAATTACTCCACCTGGTCTTCTTTCATTGCGACATTGCGCATGTAGAATGAAGCCCGGGATATTATATCTATTTATTTCCTCCTCATATAACCAGGTTTCTGTAAATATTAATATGCTGTAATTTTTTAATTCTTGTATTAGTAATGTGTTTATATCGTTAAAATGTTTACGTAAGCTTCGGATATTAAGAAGTAAAATTTTTAATTTTTTGGAATTCATCAAGATGTCTGTGTTTTCCATGCTTGCTTAAGCAAAATAATATAAATTGTAATAATTAATTAATATGAAATAAGAATAGAATAAATCGAAGTATCGAATATTGATTTTAGAGAATAGTATATAATATAACACATTCAATTGAAAGATCGTGAGAGGCAATATAAAACAGATAAAACAGTGGAGGATTTTGGGGAAAAAAAAAGTTCGTCCTAAGTTTTTATGTAAGAAATAACCAAAGAGTGAAATTTGTAATAGTATAAGATTAGGCAGAGGTAACTGGATTGAATAATAAGTACAAGTAAAATATGATTGTAAATGGTTACGGCTAAGAATTAAAATTACTATAAATAGTCATGCGTTACAATTACTTTTTAGGCCAATAATTTGCTCTTCTGATTTTATGCGGATAAATGCGGTATTGTCACTTTTCCTTGCGAGAATTTTACATTCTCTTATCCACACATATTTCCAGCCGTGATTTCGCAGCGTTCGGGCAGACAAGAACAGTTTGTGATTTTCGGAGGAAAGATGTTCGTTAACGAAGAACTGGTGATTTGCTGCCGTTATGTTATTATCGAACCCAATTTTATCAAGAGTTGGTCGCACTCGACGGTTGTTCTTTAAAAGATCTTGCTTGATGGTGCGACGACAAAACCTTACCACTATATTAGGGAACTGTTGTTGCGGTGTTTTTGGTAGACGGTGACAGGCACTAATATCGGTGTTAGAAATAGCTGTTCCAGTTGCCGCGCCGATTTTTTTGACGATTTCAAGAAGGTTTTCATTTTGGCAGACCGGAATATTTGTTATTATTACGTTGTCTTTTCGTGTATATTGCTCAAGGTTATCTACTCGTGTCTTTAGAGCGGCATTCTGATTGTTTTCGGCGCGAAGGGTGTCATTCGCCTGCATCTGATCTGCTAGCTGCTTGCTAAGATCCGTTACTTGCTGGGTCAGTGTGGCCAAATCGTCCCTGATGGCTGTCAGCAGCATCACCCAGTTTTGACTGCTGTTAATCGGACTCGCGGGGGGTATTGCGGATGGCTGTGTGTTTTCGTCTCGACAGTTTTGACAGACCCATTTCGATCGCATTTTCTTTGACTTTTGCCGCCACGTGCCGGCCGATATACCACCACATTTAAAGTGTATATTACTACACCGAGAGCAAACAGCGTGATCGCCATTTGCCGGTAATGTCACACAACACTGAGAACATGCATTCATTGCTACGGATAAATAACAGAAAATCACCGTTCTTACGATCGCTGTGAAAATTGTTCCAATTTGAACGCGGAAACCCTTCACTCAAAATAATTATAATTGAATCGTTATATCTCGCGAACCAAAAGAGATAGAGTCAATCCGAAAACGTCACTTAAAAGTTAATTAAAATGTTATTTATTAATTATCAATCAAAATTATTAAAATCTTATAATCACTTTTAAATTTGACGGTAAATACAGAGAGACGAGACGGCAAACACGACCGCACGTGACAATAATAATAATAATAATAATAATAATAATAATAATAATAATAATCAAATCAAATCAAATAATCGTTTATTATTATTATTACTGAAATAGCCCATCTATGCGCATATTTGCGCGAATGATGGGACTTTGAAAACAATAAAAATTTCTTTACAATGGATCCAAATGAAATAAAAGAACCGAACAGATGCTTACAAAAATAAGAAAAATTAAAAATAAAAAAGCGATACTATAAATTAATACATGTGTTTAAATAGTATTTGTAAGTTGTATGTACTTAATGTTAACTTAGTCTACTTCTAAAGAATTGTTATGCATGCAGATATTAAAAATAATGTCACACACTACTCCGATATTGAAACACACCAAAGGAAACACAATGGAGGAACTCACCGAAGGGGACATTTAATGCTAGTATTTATATAGGACAAATGTATAGGGTTAATTTTTTCCGTAATAGTCTATGGATATAAGGAAATGATTCCAGATACGATGGTAACGCGTTGAATTTAATTGGGGCTTGATACGTGATTTGCATTCTTGTGTGATATTTATTATATAGGGGAATGTTTGCATATAAATCATTACAGTTTCTAACTACTCCTTCCTTAAGTGAAATATTAAATTTATTTTTAAATTTAAAGACAAAAATGAGGGTAAGCAAATGATATATTGCATTAAAGTGCAATATATGTTTATTTTCAGTATATGATGCCTTAAGTATAGTTTTTATAACCGAATTTTGAAGTGATTTTATTCTATATTAATAATATTAATAATAATAATAATAATAATAATATTAATAATATTAATAATAATAATAACAATTAGTGAATATTTTAAGAATTATATGAAAGAGAGGCAAATTGATTTTGATTAATAAACATACTTCATTCAATTGTTTAACAGCATTTTCACCGCGACCAATATCGCGAGATGTCAGATAAACGTCACCCTCGAATTTTTGACATAAACCTTTTACTATAGCGTAACCGATGCCTTTATTGCTTCCCGAAACCTATTTCAACAAACAAAAGTATAACAAAGATCATTTCAATTTTATAAATAACGAATATTAACGTTATGTAAAATCAAAAATTATAACACAAAAACAGTGTAAAAGTATCTTTTACTATGTTATTTTTTAAAATTACATTTCAATAACCGGACCACCATATTTTGTCTACTTTCGAAACTTTTAGTAGAAGAGCATTAATTAATCGGCCGTTATTTTAAACCGCCTTTTAAGCCTTTTAAAGAGTGGCTAAACATTAAAAATATAAATATACATAAAAATGTTTTTCACAAAAAAAAAAAAATACCGATTTCAAGATGTATTATAAAAATTTAATGAAAATGCACTAAAAAGTAAATAATAATTATTCGATAAAAAATATATTTCACAGTGATATAACTTAGGGTGATATTATCGTAATTCTTATACAACATTAACTTTTCATTCAATAAAAAAAAAATATATTTCAGAGTAATGCACCTTAAGGTGATATTGTGGTAATTCTTTTACAACATTAAATTCTTAGAGTCAGCATCAAATTCATATTAAAATAATAATTAAAAACTGCATTAAATATTCATTAAATAGTTGCTGGTCATTGAAATATAAATTTGATACTGACTCCAAAAAGTTAATGTTGTATAAGAATTACGATATTATCACCGTAAGTTATATCACTCTCAAATATATTTTTCATCGAATAATTTTTTTTTTCCTTTTAGTGCGTTTTTATTAAATTACTACTTTTTACTTTTTAGTACATTTTCATTAAATTTTTATAATAAATCTTGAAGTCGGTATTTTTTTTTGTAAAAAGCCATTTTATTTTACAATTTTTAGCATTATACTTGAATTTTTTTCTTGCTAAAAATCAATTTTTTTATCTTATTATTCTCTATATTTTATGCTTAAAAAAAAAATGATTTCTTTATTTTGAACTGCATTTCCCCCTCAAAAATCAAAGCCTTTATGGAAAAATTTGTTATAACAGAAAAACTTAATTTATGTTTTAAAAAATTTGTATGAATTTTACCTACAGATTTAATTATAACTAATATTTAATACTATTTTCTAGTAAAACTATTAATGTTCCTTTTTTATTCTATTTTAAACACAACTGTCGTCGATATTTTGCCATTTTTATTTATTTTTAATTTTTATTTTGTAATGTAAATGAAAATAGTTCAATGAGAAATATATAAAAATAAGATTTCAATTCATTTTCTGTAACAATTCATGTTACGCCCAAATTGTAAATAAATAAATCGCGTTTTTTTTTTTAAAGTTAATTTTAAAACAAATTTTCCTAACAATAGTAAACAGAATTACTGTTTAAAATAACCGAATCATATTTCATTTTAATATTTCTGATGTGCCTATTTTCAGATAAAAAATAACTGAGAACTAATAATAGGGAACAAAAACTAATTAAACGTACGACACGGTATGCATGTCCCAATGAATTATCTCGATTTATAGTAATACACTCCTATCTTTTTTTTGTCGTACCATATCTTCAGATGTTGGTAATTATCCGTTTGGCTTCTGATCTGCTAGATAATATCCACAGTACTAAGGTTTCTGTGCTGAATCGTGTTCAATCTTTTAAGTTTTCTAAAACCAGATAAATGGGAAGAGATCGAGAGGAAGACGTCAAAATTCATGGATGGACAATCTTATCAACTGGTTCGACTGCCCTTTTATACAACTCCTCCGATCGGCCATTGTAAAAGAAAATTTTCAATCGCGGATCGCCAACCTTCAATTTGGAGACGGCGGATGAAGAAGAAGAAGAAGAACCAGGTTTTCCTTCTTCTACCCTTTCCCTTTTTTCCTGTGACGTTTCCTCTGACAATCACTTGAACTAAGTCATATTTTCTATTTCTCAGGACATGGCCGAGATAGGCTAATTTCCATTTTTTGATAGTAGCTCCCAATTCTAATTCTTTGTTTAGCTGCTGTAAAATCGTATTCGATATCTTATTTGTCCATGGTATCCTTAACATGCTTCGGTATAGCCACATCTTGAAGGCATCCATTTTGCTTAACATTGATTTTTTAATCGTCCAAGTTTCCACTCTCTATAATAACACGGACCACACATAATATTTAACTAGCCTCCATTTTGTTGTCTGTTTAAGCATTCTATTAATAAATACTCCTTTCATTTTCAAGAATATGGTCTTTGCATATTCAATTCTGACTCTTATTTCATAATCAAGATCCCATAAACTACTAATGTTACAGCCTAAGTACTTAAATGTATTAGTTTTGTTGTAAGGTTTTATTATTAATTTTTATTGATATTTTATGAATTTCCGTATCTTTATTAACTACCGTGACTTTAATTTTATTACAATTTATCGATATTCCCATTTCGGTTGATTCCGTATTAACCCTATTTACCATCCATTGTAGTTTATGCTTGTTGTTTGCGATCACAACTGTATCATCGGTGTAACGTATGTTGTTAATGGTATAACCGTTTACCTTTATGCCACCAGTATTTTCAAATAGTGCCTTCTGGAATATCTTTTCAGAGATATACTTCCTTCTATTCACTCCTTTAGAGGATTTTAGATTTTCCATTTTTTGGCCTTTTGCTTTTGGGCTGTTTCAACTTCTTAATGGATGTATAATATATCTTCTAAATTTCGTGGTTTTAGCACTCACGATTGCAAACAGACGATGATACGGCAATTATCTCAATATCTTTTTAATTTATTTCAATATGAAAGAAAACACGCATTAATATATCACTTCACATATACAATGTAGTTATAAGAAACGTTTACTAGCAACAAATTATATGTTGGCTTACAGAGTATGACAACACTTCTCTATTTTAATAATATAATGCTTCTATTGACAGTTACCTCAAGAAATTACCCACAGACATTGCTGCCTATCGTCCAATCTTATTACTTAACAGCAAGGTCTTTAAGAAGATGGTTCACCCAGAAATAAATGATTGTGGCTTGCTGCATGCTAATCAATTTAGCTTTCGTTCTAGACGATCAACCAAGTGTGCTGTTTATAAATTAATTTAGGTAATAAAATAGCATAAAATGTTGGATTATCCGCAGCTGTCGTCTTCCTCGATATTACAGGGCTTTTGACAATTACAGATAGTCGGAATTTATTAACATTATTAAGAAAAATAACTTTAATTCATATTTGATTAATGTGCTAATAAGCTACTTGTCAGACAGCAATGTATCTCAGTATCTCCAATTCTAGTACTTTAAGGAAAGCAGGCTGCGATGTTTCTCAAAGTTCTGTTTTACAACCCATCATATGGAACTTGTTACATTCTATTATGCACTATGATGTAGAGAATTTTTGCAAACTTTTTAATAATAGTTGTGAACTAATTTTGTACGCTGATCACATCTGTCTTGTGTTTAATTTACCAAATATTGTGACTGGACTAATTATAGAATTTTTGGAGCAGACAATAGCAAACCTAGGCCTTCCATTTTCTATCTTCAAATAAAGATTTTTTATGTTTGGTAATAAGAGGATTGTAAATATGATTAAAAATCTAAAACTTACTTTCGGTCATGTTATTCAATATACACCCATATTACAATATGTAGGTATTCTTATTGCCAATAAGCTTACATTTGTGCCTCATCTGAAGCATATTCATTCAAAATGTGATCTTTCTTTTAGAAATATTAGTCGACAATAACATAACTCTGGAGTTTCTAATATGCAGAGCGGCTCATTCTCTGTAGGAGGTTAATCAAGTCCCTTTATGGCTATGATACTCCTACCTATGATACATGCAATATTTCAAAAACCTAAATAAATAACAGAGGAAGTTTCTCCTGAATATTTCATCCCTGTACAAAACTTCTTCCACATCTATTGTTACATCTTTACTAGTGCATTCGAGCAATTAAAAACGAATGTTGAATTCTTAGCGATGTGAACTTGCTAACATTCCTAAAGTTATTAGATAATATTCGATTGCAATCAGTAAATAATAATACACCAATCAAAATTATTTAAAAAACAAGTTTTACAGATATTAATAGAAGAGTGCAGACAAAATGGGATGTGGAGTTCACAAGATAGAAAACATTAATTTTTCTATAAAATTAGGAGTAGGGTGAAAATAAGAAAATTAAATTAACTTCTACAAATCGCAAAGTTTACAACTTATTTATATAAATGTCGTCTTGTAAATAGTTCATAGTGTGCTTGTTGCTCTCATTCTATTTTTGAATGTCTTGCATTCACTACCTTACATTGAAAAAATAGACACCTTTATCTTAAGCAATATAAATCTGCCTTTCCTTGTTTAGTTTTATCTGGGGGGGGGGGGGGGGTATATGCTTTCCTTGAGTTTACTGAGAATACAATGTGGTGCAAGTTTCAGTTCATAAATTAAATTCTTTTTATAACATAAAATGCAAGTTCAAACATGAATCTAAACTAATTTGATCAATTTCTACTACATGTAGCTATATAATTCTTGTTGTACTGTTTGTAGTTTAAAATATGTTTAAAATGTATTTAAAGCAGCAATTTTAGAAATTATTAAAAAAAAAAGTGGCAAAAACTAATTCAAACGTGAATTTATTATCTAGATTAATTGTTCAATACTGGCTGTTATATTTTAAAACACATCTATTATAATTAATTATAATTATACCACTGAATTTGTAAACACAAGGAGTATTAGCTATAGCAAGGACTATATTGTTGTCATACGGCGCTCAATTCCACTCATATTCCAGCTATTCTTGCTGAATCTAATGTAAAGCCGTTGTTCATCCGCCGATCACATTTAGGATACAGTTTCCTTGTAAAAAGACTTTTCATTTCGTTTTCTAAGATTCGTCTCTCATACCTTTCTATCTTTCATAAATGGCGCTTCTCTCCTAATAAATCTCCTATCTTAACCCCTGTTTCTCATCGTTTGGACAAATTCTCCTCCTATACTATTTCCCATAGTAAACTTCCTTACTTTATTTTTAACTTATTCGGGTTTTTTCATCCTCCAAAACTCTCGAAACTTCATCATCTAAAACTTCTGGCTCCGCAGTTGCCAATCAAGAATTTAATTTTCTTATTAAGTCCTCATTTCCTCTTCATTCTTTAACATTTACTGATGGTTCCAAGAGTTCAGGAGGAGTAGCCGCTTCCTTTTTCTCTCCAGCCATTAATTCCGTTCAAACCTTTAGGCTGCCGCTCCATCTTCTCCGTGGATTTTTATGCCATTCTTCAAGCAGTTATATTTATTTCCTCAACTCGTTCCTCTGATAGATACCTAATCATTTCGGACTCCAAAAGTACTCTTTAAGCTATATCTTCTTCCTGTCCCTCATATTCCCTCGACTTTATTGTTTTCCGTATACGTTCTCTCATTTATAGTCTTTCCCTTTCCCATTCCATTTCCATCGATCTTTTTTAGGTTCCAAGTCATACGAGTATTGATGGTAACGAGGCGATGGATTCCTTAGTACGCTCAGCGTTACACATTCCACATTTTGTTAAAAAGATTCCTGGTCACAACATATATACTTCCCCTATCCAAAAGAATGCATGTCAGACTTTGGTCGGATGTGTATCCTCGCTCCTTTTCCAATCCTAACTCATTTTACCTTTCTATTCAGCCTAGACCGCCTTCCTGTTCTTGGTTCTATTATTTTCCTACTCTTAAACGTTTTTTTATTATTGCTATCTACCGTCTGCGGTTCAATCATACTTTGCTCCCATCTTCATGGTATCGTTTTGTTCTTTCCCCGTCCCCTTATTGTTCTTTGCACTCTAGCGATTGTTCCTTCGTTTATGATCCTGATCATGTGCTGTCTGAATGTTCCAGTCTTTTCTCCGAACGTAATATTATGTACTTTCAGCTATTAAAACTGAATTTTCCTACTCCATATAATGCTTCCTATATCTTAGCTTCGCCGTCATCCAAGGTGGTTCCTATTCTTGCCTCTTTTCTTTTATTGATTTCTGACCGGATTAAAATTTAATCTCTAATCTAGTCCAATTATCCTGGGTAGTTGCCCTTGGTTGGCCAAGCCCAAAAAAAAAAAAAAATATTATTGTCATCATTACTATGCTTCTAAATGTAAGTACACTTGCAGAGAACTACTTTCTTATTTAAATATCTTATATATATAATTCTTCTGTGCGTGTGTTTGTGACTGAACTCCTCCTAAACGGCTGGACCGATTTTGATGAAATTTTTTGTGTGTGTTCAAGTGTATTCAAGAATGGTTTAGATTCACAATTCGGTCCACTACACGAAATATGAGGGTTTTAAGTAGTTGAGATGTGACCAGGGGCACAGAAATGTATATGGGACGAATAAAAAGAAATTAACAAAAAATTAATTTTTAAATAAAATGATTACCACGGTAAAAATAAACTAAACCTAAAAATTTAAATAAAATGATTACTATGGTTATTTTATTAGTTTCTGGTGTAAGTAAATACACCGCTTCTGTTACTTCACTTTTTGCGTTCTTCTTCTTCAGGTGCCATACGCTACATAGCGCGTTGGCGCAACCTATTCGTACATTTAGCTGTACCGATATAGGTTGTGTACCAAGCAATTGTAATATGCAACGCAGGTGTACACACACAAGACTACATTCGGAACTGATTGAAGCCGCTTTGTGGGTCTGCTGTGTACTGACCTAACGCGCATATGATGTTGTACGTGATGGTTTGCCATTGCCTTCCACGTGACTATTAGCGATTATTTATTTATTTAATTCTTGTAATAATAAGTTCGTCGTCGCTCGGGATCGACCCCGTGACCACCATATCGGAAGTCAAGCGCTCTAGCAACTAGGCTATCGCGACGACTTCTTTTTGCGTTATTGAAATCATTAAACTTCCAAGTCGCGCGCTCCTAGCTAGCTGCTGTACTCATTACGGAGAGTTAAAAAAAAAGTGGTGTTTTCTAAAATATCCTGTAACGGAATTTACTACCGGGAACGTTATTTATATTCAAATTTGAAATCTTTACTCAACTACGTATACTTTGCTGTTGTGGTAATCAATTAATTTTAATAAAATGCTGAAGACAGGGAGGTCGGAAGAAAAGTTGTTGTTGATGTTGGAATGGCAGAGAGTGGTGTGATCGCGGTGTCTAATATTCAAAAATATTTCATTTTACTTTCAGTTTGTGCAAATTCTGTGCGGTATTGAAGTGACTATTTTAATATATAAATACTCACTGTAATTACGAATGTAGAATTAATATGTGTTAAGGATACAATAGTTGCCCATTATGTTAAATACATAGATAGGGATGGAACATGTTTGTTTTCATCTCTATCTTATTTATTGTATAATAATGAATGATTAGGAGTCGAAATATGAAAATGTATTGTACAATATGTTTATAAAAACTGGAAGAGGTTTAAGCCATATTAACATATAAAAATAAATAGAGTATTTAACTGATATGTCAAATATTCGAACTTTTGGGCCAAAACCGCTGTATAAATTTTTTAAATTAACTGTTTAACTTTCTTTTTAATAATTTGCTACCAGAAGTATTAAAATTCTTACTCAACTACTGCAGTTTGTTGTTGCGGTAATAAATTAATTTTAATAAAAAGCTTGAGACAAAGTGGTTGAAAGATATGAGTGAAGAAGATGTTCTCTTAAATGTGTAATTATGGGAGATCACCGTGTGAGTAACTCCAAACCGATGGCTGTGTGTGCTGTTTAGTTGAGCAAAACTTTTTGTTAGATCAATACCGACAGGTTAAAGAAAGATCGATAATCTTCAGCTAAACGTGGAACGTGAAGACTATTTTCTGTTGGACGGTAATAAATATGTTTCCCAAAGAGAGAAAAAATCTTAACATAAATACAATTCCAGATAAAGCAAAAATTTTTTATGAATTTCCAAGTACAGATTTAAACGGACATTAATACACCGGCAAAGCCGTGGGACATAGCTACCATATATATATATACACACTTTTCCCGTAAGTTGTTAAATTTCATTCATATTATATATACTTATACATCACACTTAGTAACAAATAAAACAAAATACACATAACCTTTGCCTCTCTATATACAGATTTTTAAATATGCGGTATTAATTTAAAAAAAAAAAATGTATATATTTATGTTCGGGGTAACTCAAGCTTATCATTTTTATGATTCATGTAGGCAGACTTGAAATGATAAGAAGAAATTTATATACTGATAATACGGTACAAAATTTACAAAAAAAATTAATAATTTTATTGTATTCTTGCTATTACTTCTTAAAATAATTAAATTTTTGAAATGCTGAGTAAAAGAAAATGTCACGCAGACTTCAGTTTGCAGCCAAGTATGAACTACATAAAAATGTCTGGTCAAAACATTGTAATGGTCATTATACTAAAATTAAAATATTCGATATAAAGATGATCAAATTCTTAATCGTTACGCTTTTTTGTTACACTTCTTGGTAACATTTTTTATCATATATCCCCACTACATAACAAAGAAATTTTTAACGTAAAAGAAAGTATTATTGTAAAATAGTAATAAAGTGATAAGCTTTGATCAACATTCCCATCAACATAATAATTAACAGGGCGCAAAAGATACCTGCCCCTTATTTCACTTTTAATTTCGCTGATCTCTGCCATCCTCCAAATATGTTTACTGTACCTGCGCTCTCTGAGTTTCTTCCGCAGGCCTTAGTTAGACAGGAATTTCACGGTGTTATCAATTCTCAATTTCCTTCGCATGTAACCGTGTTTACAGATGGCTCGAAAAGGCCGGACGGATGGTGTTGGTGCCTCTTTTATCCTCCCAAATTTCGGCTTTTCAGAATCTTTTCGCCTGCCTCCTTTCTGTTCCATGTTCACAGCCGAATTAATGCCTATCTTAAATTCCATTATTTTCATTTCCTCTAATCACCTTTCGTCTAAATTCTTGATTATATCTGACTCCATGACCGCCCTTCGGGTCATTCTTTCTCTCCTACCTGATCATTCCTGTGATTTTATCATACTCCACATACGCTTACTTATCTACGTTATTTCTTCCCTTCATTCCATTCAAATTGATTTACTGTGAATTCCTAGTCATTCGGGTATCTTTGGTAATAAAGCGGCGGACTCCTTGGCTCGGTCTGCTGCCTCTTCTCACTACTTTTTAAAAAAAGTCCCATCATCTCATCTTCTTCCGTTGTGCAAAGATTTTCATCTCAGACTTTGGTATCGGATGTATACCATTTCCTCTTACTCTAACAATTGTTCTTTTTATCTGTCTGTTCAACCTAGTCTTCCTGCCAATCCGTGGTTCTCTTTGTTTCCTTCACTTCGTCGTTCTGTTGTTGTCTCCGTTATTCGATTGCGCCTTAACCATTCTCCGTTGCCTTCCTCCCATTTTCGTTTTTCGTTGGTTACCTATCCATATTGTCCTTTTCACTCAAACGAAAAGCATGTTTTCGATGCGGACCATGTGTTCTTTGAGTGTTTACCTCTTTTTGCTGAGTGTTCTGATTTCTACCTCAATTTGCTGCGACTTAGCCTTCCTACTCCATATTACGCCTCTTATGTCCTATCCTTTCCCTCTCCACAGATTGTTCTTATTATGTGTTCCTTCCTCCTAACAATATCCGACCGCATCAAGATATAATTGACTCCTCCCTTTTCTAATTGTTTCTGAAAAAAAGTCCCACCGGTTGACCCCCCCCCCCCAAAGAAAACAAAATTTCGTTAAGGAAATG
Source organism: Icerya purchasi (assembly GCA_039619475.1). NCBI lineage: Eukaryota > Metazoa > Arthropoda > Insecta > Hemiptera > Monophlebidae > Icerya > Icerya purchasi. Next base: position 234,405,629 of record CM077116.1, read on the forward strand.
ACGTATGATTTCGTTCCCGACAGATAGCGATATTTCCATTGATGTATCACATGCCCGGAATAAAAAATATTTTTATCAAAAAGCGTAAAACAAGTATACTTTTCGAAATACATACACGGAATCAATTGAATTAACGACCAAAAATGTTTGAGTTGATATCATTAAAAAGCCTCAAGTTTTCAGTGCCTAAATACACTATTTATAAATTTAACAAAAAAAAGGATCAATGAGTTCTATTTTATGTGGAATTACATACGTCAAAGAAATAAACTGTAATTACCTCAACGATACAATTAAAATATAAATTATCTGCTACTCAGTTCATAAAAAATGTTGTCTAAAAAAAAAGAAACACTAGATAAGATCCTGACTGAATTCGACGTAAGGTTCTCAAAAAAAATAAATTCTTCGCTATGGAAACAAAAGATATTGAGTTTAATATGAATGATTGTAAGTATTTTCGAAAGATACATGGGAAAAAAAAAATGTTAATTATCAAAAATTTTATAAAAAAAAAAATAGCTTATTTAGAAGATCCAGTTTAAAAAAGGCCAACTACTAAATATCGGTATTACTCATATAATATTAAATGATATGTGTGAAGCATTTCTCAAAGAGCACAATTTGTTAGTCATAACTTGTACTCGGTGAAAATTTGTTTTCTGCTCTTACATCTATTGACAAACCTGGTGTCAGGTATTGTACTTCAGTATATTGGCATTTGAAATCAGATAACTAATAGCAGTAATAAAAATCTGCTGTTTAAAAACTTAATATTTAACATCAAAAATACAGTTATGTATATTTTTTTCATTAATGTTGACTTCTTTTGTTGAACTATTGTATTATTTTATAATGTTTTATATATATATATATATATATATATATATATATATATATATATATATATATAATACATACATACATACATACATGGGATCGGTTTCGTTTAATAGTAAAATCTTTCCAAGTAGAAATTTTAAAAAATCTACCTTGATATATATATGCATATACATATATAAAGTCGGTAAAAATTAAAATAAAACAAACGTTACCTAAAATTGGGACATTTTTTCTAATGGGTGATGACCTAAGAATTACGTTTTAATTAATATATATATATATATATATGCATATTTTTAGTTATAACAAAAAAATTATTGTCCTCTTCTAATACAGAAAAAAAAAAACTTCAGTTTTTTACAAGGCTGAGTGGTATTAAAGTTTTTCCCATATTTTTACACCTATTTTTTATGTTACACAACGAAAGTTGCCAAATTTTTCAATAAAATATGTAAAAATAATTTTAAAAACTTACAACAGCAACTTTTTTACTTCCCATTTTCACAAAACAAACACGAAAAACACAAAACTACCAAACTTCACCGGCTACCGCTAAACTGTAGTAACAGACCAACAGATAGTGTTCCACAGTCCACTGTTCCGATACAGGGTATCGATAGAAACATCTAAAATATGTCGTAAGTGAACATGATATAGCATTTAATAAACGGTATTGAAATTATGAAAAAAATTTTATTCTTAAAATTCTTGTTTATTGCAGATAATTGTAAGTGTAATTTTTATTTTAGTTGCAATTATTTGAAAACTTTAATTAAAAAAAATATTACGTCAAATGATCTAATGCGCATGCGCTGATTGAAATACAGGCATCATACGCAGTGCAGATGTAATCAGAATGAAACGAGCCGGAACAGATAAGACCACCACCACCTGGACATAAATCGGGCCAACTGAGGCTAAGGCTAATGACAGACAGGGCGGTTTTTGTGCGTTTTGACCGGAGCGTTTAACGCACGGTTTTTTTCGCAGCTGACGGACGCTGCGGTTTTCAAAGGCGGTTATGTAATCGGTTTCACCATTCCATCGGGCGAATCTGTCAGTCTCGTTTAAAGAGTTGTGTAAATTGTCTAAATATATTTTGGTATTGTTTATTTAGTACTTTCGTGCAATGAGTGACGAACAAACACTTACGGTGTCCTTGCTGTAACTACCAATGGAGAAGAAAAAGAAAAAATAGGAGGATGTGGGTTCACCCGATTATAGAAAGAAGACAGAAAAAAGGACACTTCACTAATTTGTACTTCGAACTGAGAAATCATCCAGATCAGTTTTTCAATTTCACTCGAATGTCAATAAGTTCTTTTGATGAATTACTTGACATAATCAAAGACCACATCACGAAGAAAAACACTGTGATAAGAAGTTCGTTAAAGAAATTAAATACGGTTTTGTTCCCGGAAAATATCGATCTTTTCATCGATATATCACATGCCCCGGAAAAAGAACTTTTTTTTCAAACATTTTACCTATAAAGCGGTCCTTTCTGCATATGTCTGAGATACGTTTTGGTTCCCCAACTTTGTTACTCAGACTATTGCTTCCGCGAACATCATTTATTTAGCGGTTTTTGGCTGCGAAGAGGGGAGTTTCTATAATTTTTTAATCATAATTATTTGATTTTATGAAAGAAATTCTGCGTTTTGTTTCATATTTTGAATTTCACTTTTAAAGGATCATCTAGTGGTGAGTTATGAATTTTTTAAGGGTGATTTTTGAAGTCGTTTTATATTCTATATTATATATTCTTGATGGGTCTTTGGGTTTTTTTACCGCCCAGAGTAATCGGTTAGCTTAAAGTTATTAATTGTCTTAAAAATAATTCTAATTATAATTTCTGATCCAATTTTGGAGTTTATAAGTCAATCTGATCGTGAGTTATTGTACATTTTAATTGAATATTTTTGTCGTTTCTGAACCATCTTATTAGGATTCCGTACATTTCATGTGTACAGAATCCTAAAAATCGAACGCCACACCAAAAAACAGCAGACAAACGTAAAATTTAAAAATTCTTAAACTAAATTTATTGCGCTATTTTTACCAAAGGCATTAGTAATGAAGATATCAGAAAATTCAAATAAAACCATCAATTCTGTTGCTCTAGTAAGTTCCGCTTGAAGATTTTATGTATTAATTTACATCAGGGATGAATTCAGGAATCTGTTTCCGAGGGGGCAATTTTTGTTCTTGGGGGCAGAAACTTTTTTTATATTTTTATTGAGAAAACTTTTTTGAGATATTCTTGAATAAAACCAAATATCTAAAAAATGATTTATTATGTAATTTAAAATAATGAAAAGGCAAGTATGAACAATAAATTCCAAGTAAAGTAACCGATTATAAACAACGTTTTCTCGGTTGGTTTTAAAATTATTGATTCTAATTGTATCCCTATTTTATGAAGATTCATTTTTCCGCCAAAAATAAATTTCGTAATTTTGAAATTTAAAAATATACGACTAATTGAACCATTTCAAAATGTTTTGGCAGCAATTTTTGACATAACTGTAAAAAAAGCGAATAAAAAGAATTTTGTTTTATTTTAAATTGCTGCATTCTTAAACAGCTGTATTAAGTTCTAGGGGCAATTTTAGAGTTCTGGGGGGCATTGCCTCCCAAAACCGCTACTGGATTCATCCCTGGTTTACATGATTGTTTAGCATTCATGAATTAATTTCTCCACGTCAATTTTTTCCATTTTGTTAAACAAACAATAGCGAAAACGCAACACAAAACGCTTTGAAAACAGCTACGTTTGACACTACAAATTCAAATCAATGCAACTATACCACGACTGGCGGTTTGAAAACCGATGAGGTGGATCATCTTGATCAACCACCGACTCGGTTTTCCTTGTGGTAAACGCTTTGGTCATAAATTTTTTTAACTATTGTTTGGGATGACATATTATGAAAAATAAATTCAACTAGCAAAACTTTACAAAAAAAAAATATAGACTTAGCTGTAATTGTGAACTAGAAAAATATCTTCATAATTTGAGAAACAAGTTCCATGATTATATGAGCGAAACAAAACTATTTATTGAAAAAAACGATAGACTGAAAGCACGAAGTGTTAGATTAACTAGATTCGAGCGAAAAAGCGATGATACCGTTTTTAACGAAATAGATGAACTTAAAATCGAAATTTTTTATCCCATTATTGATTATCTTTGCGTTTATATTAAAAAACGAAAGTTAGCATATGATAACATACGTGACAATTTTAGTTCTTTTTTGCATTTGTAAGATATGACAGATGAAACAATAAAGAAAAATTGTATGAAAATTTGTGAAAAATATGATATTGATATAGATGGGGAATCTTTAACAGTTGAATGTATTCACTTTAAATTTTACTTAGAATCACCAAAAAAAAAAAAGTAATTTATTTATAATGAACTTGTACACCTGAATAAAAAAAGATTTTATAGTTACTACCTTTCCTAATATAGAAATATGCTTTCGAATATTTTAAAGTATGACTGGTGAAAGAAGTTTTTCAGCACTTAAGTTTCTAAAAAAATCAGCATAGAAGCAAAATGCTTGATAAAAGACTAAATAGTTTAGCAATAATGTTTATTGGATCAGATATTTTGGAAAGGATAAATTTTGAAAATATTATCTCTGAATTTTCACTACAAAAATGCAGAAGAAAATGGTAAATTATTGTATTTTTTAATGTAATAAAAACTCCTTTAATTATGTCTTTATTAATTAAACATTAATATATTTCTCAAAAGCACTATGTGAAATATCATGGAATTTTCTTCATACTGACAGTGTGTTTCAATTTCACAATTATTGGTTTATTAAAATAAAGTATTTACATTTTATGTTTGAAATTTATTTTAATTTTTTTAAATATTCTAAACTGCGCAGCCAGTCTAGCAATCTGGGGCCCTGAGTTCGAATCTCGGGTTGGAATAGAAAAAATGCGCTAGTGATTCAGTGGATCGCAAAAGAACAGCACGTGACCCCTTGCTCCTTGTAGGATCTATGAGAACATATATATATATATATATGTATAATTAATATTTATAGTTAATTTAGAATATTTGCTAGAGCGCTTGACTTCCGATATGGAGGTTAAGGGTTCGATCCCGAGCGACGACGAACTTATTACAAGAATTAAATAAATAAATAAATAATCGCTAGTAATCACGTGGAAGGCAATAGCAAACCACCACGTTCAACATCATATGCGCGCTAGGCCAGTACACAGCAGACACACACGGGACTGCACTGGTAGCGCGATAACAAGCGGCTACTATCAGTTCCGAATGCAGTCTTGCGTGTGCACACCTGCGTTGCATATATAATAATTGCTTAATATACAACCTATATCTGTACATCTAAAAAATGTGAGAATAGGTTGTCCACCAACCAAATGGTTGAGGATATAATGATGATGATATATATATATTCTGAATTAATTTTTTTTATTCCATCTTAAGGGGCCCCCTCGAGACGGGGGCCCTAAACCCAGGCTTCTACAGCTTATGGGTAAAGACGGCACTGTCCAAACCTCATAAATAAACTGTACAAATTTCATAAAAATCGGATGGATAGTTCTGGAGTCCATCGAGAACATATAGAACGACAGACAGAACAACAGAACGACATACATTCATTTTTATATATTGTATATAGACAAAATTGGTTGATCACCGCAATCAGAATTTACGTCAAAAGATTTAGGAGAGAATTGAAGAAGAATTAAAAATACCGGATATTAACTAAAAGTACCTGTGCGACCGAGCTTCGCTCGGTATTTTTTTTTTTTTTTGTAAAATCGTGTTTTTTCGGAAAATGTACTCAGATACGAATTACATACTTCTTAATTTTATTTTAATCTTATGCATATTCACAAAACATAAAATATTTTAAAACTAATTTATGAACACATTTCTGAATTTAAAGTCTCTTTCCATATAACTGTGCTTTTCAATAGTAAACACAACAAAAATGTAGAGGTCCTTTGAATTCACCTTCCGGATGGTTGGAAAATGTTTTTAATGACTGCACACGTTGATTTTTATGAGTATATTTCTGTGTGTTTTTACGGGCTTTTAGCAGTCGATGTGATAGACATCTTTTTATATATAGCCTTTTTACAACATTTTAAAATTTTTTTCTTGCTAAGATAAATAATAAATCGCAATATTTTTACGACTGAAATATAAAATTGACATTCGCCGCACAAATGTGAATATATTCATACAATATTACCGAAAGTTGCCAAAATACCAAACACACTTTAAAAACGAATACACATGGATAATGTGTAAGTGACTGACGGGCGGAAGAAGCACATTTACCGAAACGAAAATACGAATACGTCTGAATAACTCGAAACACGAAAAACATACAAAAAGTGGTTGATGTACGAGGGGCGGCTGAAAAGTAATGCACACTTGCTTGTAACGGGTGAACGAAATATCGTACGGATGCGCGCGCACACTCATTCGACAGCCACAACCTTCCCCTCCATACATTCCAATTTTCGTAACAACCGGTTGAACGCTTGCATGTTCAGACGTGTTAGAATGGCAATGCAAACACCTGCTATGTGCACGCGATTGAAACAACGTGCAGTGATTGAATTTTTGACCGCGGAAAACGTTACACCTACGGAAATTTATCGGCGTTTACAGGCTGTTTACGGATCTGAAACGGTTGACAGAAGTACAGTGAATAGGTGGTCTATAAAAAACAAGAATTCCGAACTCGGTAAGTTGGATATTTCCGATAAACAACGTAGTGGACGACCAATTTCTGGCAGCGATGATGAGCATCGTTTTCGCGCCGATAACCTTATTTAAAGTGATCGCAGAATCACTCAACAACGAATCGCGGATACTTTGGGAATATCAAAAGAAAGAGTTGGCTTCATTATTCAAGAATTGGGCTATCGAAAAATTTGTTCACGCTGGGTACCACGTATGCTTACGGAAGAAAACAAACATCAACCAAAAGAAGCTTGTGAACAACTTTTGGAGCGTTATCGACGCGAAGGAGATCAATTTCTTTTCAGCATTTTGACGGGAGACGAAAGTTGGATTCATCATTACGATCCAGAAGAAAAAAGGCAAAGTATGGAATATCGACATCCCGATTCACCGAAACCGAAAAAATTCAAAACAACTCCTTCAGCCAGCCAACAAGGTGATGCTCACAGCTTTCTGGGACGCTAATGGAGTTTTGCTGATTGAATATCTCGAAAAAGGCCATACTGTAAATTCAGAACGCTACATTAAGACGTTACAGGCACTACGGAAGCGTGTTCGACGAGTACGGCGCAGCAGGGATCAAGTTTTACTGCATCATGACAACGCACGACCGCACACGTCAAACGCCACTCAAGAAGCGTTGGAGCGCTTGAAATTTGATGTCATGATTCATCCTCCATACTCGCCAGATTTAGCTCCATGCGATTTTTACCTGTTTCCTTTATTAAAGAGGAACCTTAAGGGAAACAAATATGCGAACAACGATGAAGTGAAGGCCGCTGTAACCAGTTGGATAAAAAATCAAGAGGAAGACTTTTTCAGGAACGGATTTAAAAAATGGGTTGAACGTTGGGAGCGCTGTGTAGAGTGAAATGGTGACTATGTGGAAAAATAAAAAAGAGTTCTTCTTTAATTTCTTTTTTTGATTTTGTGAATATCTCTTTTCATTCGCGAGTTAGAAGCAAATGTGCATTACTTTTCAGCCGACCCTCGTACTTACTTATTGTAATGTTTACAGTCGATCTTTCGATTTCTTGCCGGTCGCTAATTTTTCCGATTAAGGACCTTTCAGTTGTTATAAATGTCTCATTGTTGGGATAATCTCTTTGTGCTCCTCAAATTTCTTTCGTGACCTAATTGCGGAGACGTGTGAATATTTCATTTTTCTTATAGTTCTCGCGGTACTTGTGAAGTTGGGTCGTTTATTGTTTTCTTTTCTTTTTCTCGATTTAGGGTGTACCGTGTATAAAAGAAATGCAGACGATTTGCACCGTACTCGATAAACAATCATTCGCCTACATTGTTCTACATCTTTTTATTATATATTTAGTTTAGCGTTGCGACCATTTGCTACAATTCAGAAATGATAGATGTAAGCACATATGGGGGAAAAAATGAAAAATAAATAAAAATAAAAAAAAACGTTATTTGAAAATTGCGTTTTTACAAGAAATACAACGATATAGGTAAACTTAAAAGCAAAACCTTATCTAAATACAAAATTCCATCTAAATCATATTTACAAAACATAAAATATTTTATAACTAATTTATGAACACATTTATGAATTTAAACCCTTTTTCCATACAACTTTGCTTTTCAATACTGAACACAACAAAAATGTAGGGGTCCTTCGAATTCCCTTTCCCCGGATGGTTGGAAAATGTTTTCAATGACTGAACACGTTGATTTTTATGAATATATCTCTATACGTTTTTTATTAGAACATTTATATTTTAGGTATATAGGGTCGTCGCCAGCTTTATCTATCGGTTTATTCATTATAAAAACAAATAAAAATCGTCTTGTAATATTACTTGTGATCAAATTTGAAAAAATTTTCGACTAAATCACTGCAAAATGTAATAAGGGTATACTGCACATAAGGGGGCTTTTAAAATGTGCACAACATATTTTCAGTAATTCACTTTCACAAACAAATATATAAAACGCAAAACATTTAATATCTGCATATAAATAGGCAAAGTCCTCCTTTGTTTATTAACCGATTTTCTTTTTTTGTTTAGTAGTAATTAAAAATCACTTTTTTTTTTTTATTTTAATATAAAATGAATGCAAAAAAAAATAAAAAATGAACTGTTCGTTACGATATTTTCGATTCGTTTATGTTTTTATTTTTTATTATTTATATATATTTTTACTGCGTGCGTAGCGCATGATTTCCCAACCACAATTATGTGACCGCCCGCTGATCGGCTGAGAACCAAAACCGATGTTTTTTTTGCCTATTCGTTCCGCGCCGTTTCCAGGTATCTGGAATTAACCGCACGCCTGTTTTGCCGACCATATGTTTTATTGCTTTGCCCTACCAGTATTGACGCCACCGGCCCGTACACAGAGACACTACCAGAGCTGATAATCAACGATGTTCGAAAATCAAAAAGTAATACTAAAAGCAAAATAAAATTATCTATTAGATCGTCGTTGGAAGATCGCGTCACCAACCCTGCTCTGTATCATATTGAATACATTAAAATCCATTTAAAACTCGCGAAACCAAATTTTGCATTGGATTAGACCTTGACAGATCGATTTATTAGTCCAAAATACCCCTAGTGTGAAAATTTCATTCAAATCGTTAGAGCCGTTTTCGAGATTTAAAGATATTAGATATAGCATAATATTTAAAAATTCATCATTTAATTAAACATTACATTTTTTACTATTTATAGCATTTTATTATCCGATTAATCAATTTACTCAGTCCATTTAACATATATCTAAACTGGCATATGTCGTAGTTGAATGAATTAACTTTAAGAGTTGATTACATATTTTAAAAACAATTATCAAGAAAGCAAATTTGATATTAAATATATAAAGATAAAATAATAAACATTAAAAGGTTTTTGATCACTCAAAAAAAAAAAAGGCACATCTAAAAATAAAATACCTGAGGAACGCCATTCTGTAATTCGAATTTTTTTGAGGTTGCTCCGCCAACATGGACGGCAAAGTGCCGTTTAGCAAGAAATTTACAGATAAATTTAGGTAAATTACCTTGGAAATTGAAATCATACAGAGTCTGAAGTATTTTATTGTGCCCTGCTGTATCGAATTATTTTGAAATATCAAAGAATGACCAGTAAATAACGTTTGGTGGCAAAAGCGTTGATAATGGAATTTTGAAGTAATAGTAATTGATCCTGTGTGGATTTTCCAGATCGGAAACCATACTGTTTACTGGAAAGAAGGTTGTCGGATTCGAGCTCCCAACAGAGCTGATTTTTCACTATTCGTTCAAATACTTTACAGAGAACTAACATTAGTGAAATTGGGTAATAGTTTCAGTTTTAGCAGAGGGATAACGATTGCAGATATCCATTTGTCTGGACAAAAATTGGTGGTACAGATATAGTTGAAGATTTGTAATAACTGGGTTATGACTTTGTCTGGCGTTTTTTGCAATAGGAAAATGTAGAAAAAGTTAGATCTTACTGAATTCGATTTTGTGCTTTTTATTGCATTTCCTAGTTCCTGAAGTGAAATGTTTTGATTATAAGGTTCTGAATTTAGTCTTTCAAAATTAAACTCCGACAAATGTTTGTTTTCTTTTATGGCGATAAAACGTAAAAAAGAAAACAAATCCTTATTTAAAAGTTTATTATAATTAAACAATGATGTATGAAGTAGGAGGCAAGGATGCCGGGTAAAACAGTGGACGAAGTTTCATCCGCGGGGAGGGGGGGAGGGGAATGAACTATAGCAATGAAAATAATACTAAATAAATGTTTAGTAATAAGGAAGTAAAAGCCGAAATAAGTTACAACGAAATAAAAAGGACGGAACAAGAAACATTATGAAATAACAAGTGTACTAAAATTTAATAAAATATAACGAAATAATGAATATAAAAACAAAAATTAACAAAATATAAAGTAATGAAAAACAAAAATATAAAACTAATACGAATTATAAATATGAAATAAACACAACGACGGCAGTGGAAAAAATAAACTGTCATAATGTAAAATAAGTAACGAAAAAGCAAATTCAAAATAAGCTCCAATAATACCAAACTCAAAATCAGTCGGAGATGGTGAAATAAATACCGTGTAATTAACATTATGTATTTTAGTTCTTCGGTATATTCGACATTTAAAAAATTATCGAATTGAATAAACAAAAGTCGAGAAAAAATGGTTCGATATATTTCCAATTACGATTCTTCAGATACTTTAATGAATATTTTTGTACTCGCACATGTGTGTTCTCGAAAGGCTTGTGCATTTTAGTTGCTACTGGAATGTATTGCTCCCTAGAATGTTATATTTTAGTCACTTCTGCTCACTTGCGATATATTTTAGACTACTGTCTAGACGTTCGTGTAACCCGGTATTAGAGTTTTCTGCTATATATAAAATCGCAAAAATAATCGATTTAAAATTTCGTTTTTTCTTAATCAGTTGTACTTAGATGTGTAACTGTTCTTGATTTATTTATTTATATTACAGAATAAAGAGATTAGAAATAACAAAAGTAAGTAATTTCGGTTTACGTAAACATTTATTTTTTTATGAATTTTTTCAAGGTATATTTAGTTGAATCGCCAATTAATCATTTGTTACATTCTTTACAGCTACATGGAAATTGTATTTTCTTTAATAACTGATTTTTGAGATAAATCGCAAACTAATTCATTATGTTATCGGTACAAAGCAGAGTAAAACTTTAATTCTAAAGACATATTATTGATAGAAACACTTAAACATAAAACGATTTTCATGTATCGAATGTATGTTATGGTATTAATGATTTAAATAAAAAGTGCCATATTCGATAAATGAATATTTGAGTTAATGTGGAATGTTACTGTATTAATGTTTCATTTTAATATGGATGTTTTAATAGAACACGAGGAATTAATGTAATCTTGTTTTATTTAGACAAATAAGAATGATTGGCGACACAGATGACTGCATTATTAAAATAAGAGGTCTCCCATGGTCTTCTACAGTGGAAGAAATAGTAGAATTTTTCGGTAACTTTTTTACTTAATCCATTATTTTAGTCAAATATTCCGTTACACGTGTGAAATTTTATAGATTGAATATCGTCTTACGTTGTAACGATTAATAAATGTCATTTACTGAATTAGGAGAGTGTAATATTAAAGATTTACATTTGACCAAATGGGAGAATGGGAGACCTAGTGGTGAAGCTTATATAGAATTACAGTCAAATTCAGATTTAGATGAAGCTTTAAAAAAGAATCGTAAATATATGGGTCACAGATATATAGAGGGTAAATATGAATAAAATTTTTGTTTTTATGTTTATATATATATATTTTTTTTTCGTTATTAGAAAACATACTACGTGTTTACTAGTAAGAAAAATGATATATTTACTTTCTTACAGAGCTGAAAAGTATTTTTATTTCCAGAAAATAAAAACCATTGATAATATCATGTACACTTATTTAAAAGAAAAAATATTCTTGCATAAGTATGAACATTTAGTCAATTATTAATAAAGAAATTTATTTATTTTTTTATTTTAATAATTATTTTTTTGAATTAATCAGATTTCTATGATTAATTATTTTTACCTTATTTAGCTCTATTTAAATCATGATTTTAAATCTTGTGCATTTATTTTCGATGTTAATTGTTATGCAGATAAAGTGTGTGTAGAAATGACAGTATTCAAAATCAGTTTATTTCTTTTAAGAGGAATAAATGAAATATTAACTCTGTCTGCGAAAGACTTTTAATGTCGTAAAATTATTACTATTGCGAAATGGATCTTTAGATTAATTTATGGAATATATATTCAGTATATTTGTAATGAAAGGTTTACCGTTTGTCTGAATTATATGTTGTAACGTATTAAAATATGATATTTCATCCATGGTTACTGAGTGTACTAAAATTTTGTTAAAACTTTACTTTATTTATTGTAAAAGGGCATGAGTATTACTAAAAGGTGCAGTTCGTTTAAATTGAGTTCATTACAAAAATTCTTACAATATTTTCTATTTAATAAATATTTTAAACATTTATGTATTTTTCTTTGATTTTTTTTTCAGCTCAAACATGTAAATAATGCCAAAAATATAGATGAAAGACTTAATTTCAGTAATAAACTATTAGTGAAAAAATTTAATCAAACAGTCATATAAAGGGGTATACTACATTTAAGTGCAAAATCGATTAAGCATTACTGAGCAAAGATATTTTATTCAAAGTTTTTACCAGTTACCGGTGATGTTTTTCAAATTTTTTCGACTAAACGTTATCATCTGTGTTAATGAAAAATACATATTCCCAAAATTACTTGTACCCACGAATCATCTTTTCATCACTGCCAATAATTTGCGAAAGAAAGAGCGTTCTCTGTTATCAATTTGATGAATTTTATTTATTATATACGGTATATAGATTTTCCGTAATTTCTTCTCAGATTATTTTAATTTCTTTTGAACCTTATTAGTCAATTTTTGTAAATATTAAAATAAATGTAAAAATTTAGATATCGAACTCTGCATTTTAGTTAAAGTTTCATTGTCCAGGTAGAAAAATAATTAGCTTAAAATTAAAATAACGTAAATTCTTACTAAAACTGATTACATTTCGCTAGTTTTTTTTTTTCAAAATACTTATATTGGTCTTATTTGAAAATTCAGTCTTTAAATTAAAGGCTATTTTTATGATAATTCTACGAGTAAAAGAAAAAAAACTTATAAAATATTTATTACAATAATAGAATTTTTCTACAGAAAAAATTCCCTTTAATTTTAAAAACCTGTTCAAAGTTGAACATCTTCCCTAGAGAATACATCAGTTATTTTCAAAACAATATGTTGCATTTCACATACGTATACAAAAAGAAACTTACAGACAAATTATAGCCCCTTCCCACCATTATTCTTCTATTTTGATTTTAAAAATTTGAAAAGCGTTTTGTCCCGAGTAAAAAAATTTCTTCCTTCCAAGCGGCAGAACCGTATTGATCAGTGTCACGCTAATAATGGTGCTTATTTCGAAAAAAACGTCTATTTGCTTGATGATTTGGATAACGATTTGTGTAAGAAATTCAAAAAAATTAATCACCATAGCATTGTAATTATTTTTTCTAAAAATGGTGGGGGTTCGCCAACAAGGTTTTGCAAAAATTGTTTTCTTCTAGTTTCGATATGAAATTCTTCATTAATAAATTGTTTTCTATTTCCAGTATTCCAAACAACCCGTTTAGAAATGGACTTTGTTGTAAAACGTTGTGGACTTTATGCTAACGTTATAGATGAAGCTTGTGTTCGTCTAAGAGGATTGCCATTCGAATGTACCGAATCTGATGTACGTACTTTTTTTTCAGGTAATATATTTCAGAAATACATGTAATATGCAGTAATTTTAGTTATTATATTATTATTGACTTGATTGAGCGAATTTTTTCTCACATCGCACAAAAAACTGGATAGAATCAATGCATAAACAAAATTACAAATTGCAAGTAAATTTATGTAAAAAAAAATTGGTCCATCATCAACTAACGACAAAGAGTACACTCAATCTAGACTAAAAAGCGTTTTTAGTTTTAATTCTGTATTCTTATTGATGATGTGCTTTGACTGCTTTGCCCGAAAATGTTTCTAAAATGAGGTATTTATTTTAAAGTAAATTAATTTATACTTATGTTATTAAAGAATTCATTTATTTTATATTTATAAGTCTTAACAAACAAGTTATGGATTTATATACATTTATCTATAAAAATTGTAATAGTGATATAAGAATTTTGGCGAAAAACCGGAAAAACCTTGTTATGACAATTATTCTTATATGTACTTATATTTTTAAAGTCGAAAATGACCACTTAATGACATAACTTTTTTAAATTTTGATATTTTGGCAGAAAATTATTATTATTCTTTAGCTAGTATTACACAAAAAGTAATTTTTTTTTTTTTTTTGTTGCTGGTATATCTACTTTTGAAAATTATGCAAGAAATCCATTAAAAAGTGAATGAAAGGGATAGCCTTTTCTCCATTTTTTTAAAAGCATAACTGTTAAACGAAAAAAAAAAAAAAAAAAATGAATAAAAATTTCCAGCATTTAACTTATGTTTGCGAAATATTAAATTTTTACGCATTCTGTTTATTAGTAAGTTAATAAATATTATACAATTTTATAATAAATAACTAATTATTTGTTATAAGTTTTTATATTTTCAATGAAATATATTTTCGTAATTTAAATAATAATTAATTGCGTGTTTCAGGCTTAGAAATTGTTCGTAATGGTATAACGTTTATTCTAGACGATACCGGCTGTAAAGTTGGCGATGCTTATGTGCAGTTTGCAAATAAGGATATGATAGAAGAAGCATTAGAAAGACATATGTATAAAATTGGTCATAGGTTAGCAACAAGCTGTAAATATAGCTCTTAAAATTTGATTATTCGAAAAAGTACCGTTATTTTAAGATAAAGTCGAAAATTGATTTTTTTATTTTTTTAACAACGGTTTTATTTTTATATACTGCTTGAAAAATGAAATAAAATACAAAATATGAAAATTAAAAAAAACGTTTTTAATAAAAATACTGACTTCAAGATTTATTCTAAAAATTTAATAAAAATACACGAAGAAGTAAAAAGTATGTAATATATTTCAGAACAATATACTTTAAAATATTTTGATTATTCGTAAATAACATTAATTTTTTGAAGTCAGCACCAAATTTGCAAATTGTAACAATAATTAGAAAGCCAAATTGTGACTGTGTTGATATACTGATTAAAGTGGTTCTAATTATTCTTGTAGTTTGAATTTGCTACCGACCCCAAAAAGATATTGCCTTTAAGAATAATCATAATATCCTTTATGTATGTTACTCTGAAATGTATCATTTTCATAAAATAATTATTTTTTATCTTTAATGCATTTTTATTTAATTTTTAGAGTAAATCTTTAAGCCGATATAATTTTTTTTAAAAGAAAAAATGTTTTATTTCATAATTTTTAGTGTAAATATTCTTGAGTAAAAATACGAATAGACGAATTAAAGATGCTGCTGCTTTCTGTCCTTTATAAGTCTGCGTATTAGTTTAAGAGTATTGTTCAAATGTAATATTTCCATCTGAGATAAGCTCGTAAATAGCGTGCTACGGAGGTTTTAAATGATCTTTATTCAAACTTACACTTAAATGGGAAATAAAAGTTAATAATACTTTTTCACTCGTGTTCACGACCATTTTAATTTTAAAATTTTGAGAATTTATATATTATAATAAAAAATTTTTGACTAATGTTTGTTTGGCTATGTTAAGGGGAAAAAAAGTACATCTCTAAGGAGACTTTTCGATGTGAAAACATCTTATACAGCGTTTTTCGCTTGGGAAGTAAAAATTTTCGGGCGTTACCGTTACCTTTTTCGAGCGTTTAGCAACATAATAAACGTGATTAACTTAAAATATTATTAATTTATCATATAAACATAATTTTGAAAAAAAAATAATTTTTTATAAAACATTAAAATATCAATTTTAACTACTATGGAAATGTAAATTCGAATAAAGAAAATTAATTTAAAGTCGCAATAGTACCATTTACGAGCTCATCACTGAAAGAAATAGTACGTATCTTAACGTTACTTATACGGCGTCGCTTGGGGAGTGATAATTTTCGAACGTTACCGTTACGTTTTGTAAATGGCACTTAAAGTTTGTTTTAATTATTATATTAGTAATATTCCTTAAAAAATGGGGAAAAATGCAGGAAATAAAGCTTTTGAAAAACTACAGAAATCACCTATATGAAAAAAAATAAAAGATTTAAATAGGCATTATGGGTGAAGCCGCAGGCAAAACTAGCGGGTAGGTAAATAGACCGTTTATAGGATAAATGAATGATATAATTAAAGTGGTAAATAAGGGATAGGAAACAAATAATTACAATGATAAAACTTTGGGACTCCAGAAATGACATTCGATTGATAAGATTGGAAACCGTATTTTTAAAATTTGCTACCGGAATGTTATTTATACTCAAATTTGAAATCCTTACTCAATTACTGTAGTTTGCTGTACTTAAAATATGAAGACCACTTTTCCGGACGATGATAAACATGTTACTCCAAGAGAGAAAGAATTTTTACTTAAATATAATCCTAGATAAAACAAAAAAAATTTTATTAATTTCCAAGTGCACATTTAAACGGTCATTAATACACGAGTAAACCCATGAGTAACAGATAATATTATTATAAAACAGGAATATTTTAAATTTAACAGCAATATTGAATTAAGTCGTTCGAGTTTATCACCCCTTCATTTTAAAATTTTGAATGTTCATATATATTCTAATGAAAATTTTTCAGCTAATTTTTATCTGACAGTATTAAGTAAATAAAATATATCTCTAAGGAGATCCCATTTTACAACGTTTATTTTAATGAACATTGAGTATCAGCATTAAATATAATTTTTTTAAATTTTGAAAAAGCCGATCTTAAAAATAGTATGAAAGCACGTATTTTTTAAAATTAAGAATATTTATTAAAAATTCTGTATAATATATCTGTGTTGCTAGGCTTATATGTATGTTTTTACATCTTCCAAGGGTTGCAAGCGACACTTAAGATTTTTTTTTAACATTATTTGATGACTGCTCAGTTTTGTTCCCCGATACTCGTCGGTACTTATATGGTACCATCATCAGCAAAATTTGCATAGACAAATATAAAAAAAAAAAACGTAGACATACGAATAAATCGTTTTTTTTTAAGTGGGATGGAGCATGCAGACTTGTAAGTTATACGCGGTTGTATTTCATTTTTCTTTTAAATTATTTTTACTTTATCCACTTAAAAGTCTTGTTGCACATTTTGGTTATTTGCATATATTTTTTTTAATGCTTTGTTAGTAAAGTTTAGGTGAGGCTAGCTATTAACAAATTGCATTCATGATGTCAGCTGCTATGGTCTTCTGTAACACTTATGAACGTATCACATCTTATGATATTTTGTGATCATATCCAGAAAAGAAGCTTAAGTGAAAAAAATTGAATTTTAAAAATCCATAACATTGGCTGGGTTAAGCAGAAACGCAAGAATTTGAGATTTTAAAACTAAACTTACCATTAAATAGATGTCACCTTTCTTGTTTTTTTTTTTATACATAACCTTTTAAGAAGATTGTTGTTAAGGTTATGATCTTAGTAAAACTAAGTACGTAACTTATATGTTTCGTTAAATGATTGCAATCTCCCAATAATGTTTTCACGAAATTTCTAGTGAGATTCATGTAATTTCATCGTTGTTAGTGAAAATTAAGATTCTTTTGCCATTAAGATGTTCTGTGTTTTGATGTGAATGATTTAGAAAATATTTAAGTTTTCTCCTTATCTGTTGATATTATTTTTAAAAAACAGCAAAACATTAGATAAATCAAAAATTATGGAAAGAGACAAACATATGTATAAAATTAACATATGTACTTAAAGTAATTTATGTTTATTACAACAGCACTCTTACAAAGACTGTAACTTAATTAATTCTATTAACAGTAAATTTTCTGGCGTAAATATTAGACGAAAAACTGATTTCAACAAAAACAAAATATTGTAAAAAATGCAGCCAAGTTTGTCAGCTTTAAATTCTACTTATACAAAAATATTATACAATTAGCCGTTTTATCAACAAAAAAACTTTGTGAAATGAAAAATTAGGTGCCAAGTTATTTATAAATTATATATTCATCATCAGTTTGTATTTGCATTTAAATTACATATTGTTTAGATTCCTATTTTTTTCTATACATTATAAAAATTAATAATTAAAAGCATTTAATTAATGCATTAATACTGTCAAAAATTTATTTAGGTATTATTTTAGTTTATTAATCTTGGCGATGTTAACACATCGCATAAAAATAATGATTGAATTAACACCGCCAATATTGATGAAACTAAATAATATCTTGGTGAAATAAATTTACGGAAAACTGCATTTAGAAAATTAAATGTATTTAATTTAAGAATATAACGATTAACGTTTCGGACAGCTTATACTGATCATTATCAAAAGCGAATTGAAACACCCGAACACAAACATCGGTCCAGAATAACGACAAAAATAGATAAAAAACCTGACATATATCCCGGAAAACCCAACCTAGATACTTAAACAAAAAAAATAGAAACACACCAACCGAAAATTCCGAAACAAAGATACGAAGTACGCAAAAAACGAAAAAAAAAACCGGAAAAATACAAGTAGATACAAGGCAAACACACCAGAACAAAATTAATAACCGCTGAAAATATAAAAAAATAATATAAAACCCGATTAAAAAGACAAAAGAAAGATATAAACAAAACGCTAAAAATTAATACCCCGCACCGGGAAATCGTTAGTAAAGAAGAAGCTAAAAAGTGAATAACTCTGCCGCAAAGAAATTTACCTCGAATAGGGTAAAAAAAAATTACAAAATAATATTCCGAAACAAAGATACAAAGTACACTAAAAGCGAGAAAATACATAAAAAATATACAAGGGGATACAAGGAAAACACAACAGAACAAAATTAATAACCGCCAAAAAAATATACATAACCGATTAAAAAAACGAAATAAAAAATAACAAATAACTGTAGATTAACCTGAAAATAGCCTGGAAGTGCATTTGAGAGTATTAATGTATTCATTAAATGTGCTTAGTTATTAATTGTTATAATGTGTAAAAAGAAATAGGAATCTAAAAAATATGTAATTAAAATGCAAATACAAACTGATGATGAATATATAATTTATAAATAATTTGGTACCTAATTTGTCATATCACAAAGTTTTTTTTGCTGATAAAACGGTTAATTGTATAATATTTTTGTACAAGTAGAATTCAAAGCTGACAAACTTGGCTGTATTTTTTACAATATTTTGTTTTTGTTGAGATATCACTATTTTTTGCATAACTTTATGTTTAGTAGGGGCTACGCTGTGAAATTATATTTTTGAGAGTATATTTAAAAATTGAACCTTATGGGCTCATTGAGGGTTTTGTGTAAAAAATTTATCAGGTTTCATAATTTTTCTGTTATTTACATGTAAGGTGTGTTATACGTACCAAATTTCAGCTACCTACGTCTCGTTGATTTTGCTGGGAATTTTTATTTTGGTGGAAATACGTCAAAATTTCCAAATTTGGGTCCATTTAGGGCTTTCTCTATAAAATTTTTTAGGTTTCATAATTTTTCTGTTATTTACAATTAAAAGTTTTGAACATATCAAATTTCAGTTTCCCGCTTTTGGTAGATTTTTTTGGATATTTCAATTTTTATAGAAATTTTTCCAAATTTGGGGTTTTGGTTCCATTAAGGGCCGTGTATTCATGAATTCTAAATTTTTTCACAATTTACATGCTATGAGTGTTACACATACCTAATTTAAACTTTTTACGTTTCATAGAGGTTTGGCTGTAAATTTTTGTTTTAAGGAATCATTTCAAAATTTGATTGTTTTAAGCCTATTTTGGGGTTCGTAACTGGAAATTTTTCAATTTTATAATTTTTTTGTTCGTTACGCGTGGTAATTTGTCTGAATACCGAATTTCAGCTTTCTAGGTCTAGTAAATGTTGCTGTATATTTTGGTCGTTGTAATGAATATATATATAAATATATCACTTTTTTGCTTAAAATGGGGTATTCGATCTCGGCTTTGCTTAACTGTAGAATGCTGAAATTTCGGTAATTTGTAGAAATATTAAATTCTACGACAAATTTTGAAAACCATTTTTTATCTACATTAGGGAAAAGGTTACAGGGCCTTAAAAAGTCCATTTTGGAGAGTTTCGGTGATTTTTGTATGTATACACAGCTGTGCCAGCAGCTAGTTTTACTAACTTGGTTACACGCACTGCCGTGCATGTAGATGCAAATAATAGTTCATTTGTATTATGTACCACATTGATTGTTTTCGTGAGTTTCCTTATTTGTATCGTACGTAGAAAGACGCGAATGTATAACGAGCTAAATTTTGTACAAATTTTTACAATTTTATTTGAATTACCTTTAAATAATAGTATAACCGCGTTTTCCAAAAAAATATCAGTTGAGAAAAGCAAATTATCTATGAAAATCTTGTATTTAAGATTTAGTGGTCAACGATTAAAATATATCAGTTTTAATTTTTTGTAACTCAAATTTTTATGAGCCTCTTTTTGATGGTGCTGTATTTTTTAAATGTTTGGAGAAAGCGAGAAAACGAAATAAATAGACATTAAAAATGTTTTTATTATGGGTATTACCGTTATCATTATATGAAATAGAATAAAAAAAGGAAATACATAACGTAAAAGGTTGGATTTCAAAGAAAAATAGAGCTAGGTGTGAAACTATTAACTACAATTTGACCAGTTGTAAAAAAAGAAAAAACATTAAAGAATTAAATAAAAGTTATAACCCAATTTTTAATAAAAGGTGAATTTATAAATTTATCGACAAATGGTTAAATTTTAATCAAAATATATACTACTTTCATTCGTTGTGTAGTAAAGTTTGCTTTTATTAAAAAAGCGAAACATTGAATTTTACTAAGAATAATGGAATACTCGTAAATTATAGGACAGTGTATATTTTCGTTTAGTTTATAAATTCATCATAAGAAAATTATAACCAGTTCTTGAGATTTTTCATACATGTATAATTCGGTTTTTATAATTATTTATAATCATCTGTTTGACTAACAGCTTTTTAGTTGAAAAAATTTTAAGTTCATATTTTAATTCGTATTTTTGTTTAATTGTAAAATAACCAGTGAACGACTAAAACTTCTGTCCACTACTAAAAATCTGTTTCTTTGTTATAAAATTATTGAAAATAAAAGTCAAATATTTCCGTTGCACTTTTTTTGTTTCTATAATCTGTTCACATGTTCCATGTAAAATTTTTATTGGTTGTGGACCGACTTTGTCGCTGTCGATTTTTTTTTACACTATTTCAAAAATAGATCTTATTTTTCATTTTATGAGATACTTAGAGCAAAATACTGATACAGATTAGAAAATATGCAAGATAAAGAACCAGAATTTTAAGAAATCATTTAATTAGGAATACACTTGTTTATTATTTTTTCATAGATAACGTAGTAACATAGTAGTTAAGATGCTTGGTTACCAAAGCGAAAGTCACAGGATCTCTCGATCCGGAGTCAAGTCGCTGCAGTTGTTGTAATCTAGCTTAAACATTTGAAGCCAAATAAATCTAGAAAAGTGGAAATGATCACGGAAAAAAAATTGTTTTCCTCATTATCATTAATACTGTTAACTTTAGTATATTGTGAACTTGAATTTCTTAGTTTTGGGTACCCTATAAAAGAGGTATAGGACTCGTTTTACTTCACTGTTTAGCCTATTACATTAGATTTTTCACAGGAACTGTTTAATTTTCAACTATAGATATGTTAAATTTCATAGTTGTTTAAATTTTCATATTTTTTACTAAATTTGATTTTCCGTAAAGAGGAGGGGTTGATTATTTTATTCTAAAAAAATATGTTATGTTTTTCGAGCAGTTCTAATGTTAAATTCAATATCGAAATTGATTCAATAATTACGAGTATGTCATAAAAAAGGGGAGAGCCGCCATGCCTTCGGATTTATATTTGTACAGGCATATATCCTCTAAAAAGAAATAAAAATTATTCCACGCAAACAGTTATTTAATTTCGTGTTCCGGTTTTAATAGAAAAAGTTTTAATATTGTTCGTTAGAATTTACGTAAATTTTATGTTTAACATCAGCAGCAACACGTAGTACTTTATTTTTATATGTATTTATAATTTTTTGTGCATTCATTTATCTAAAAAATATATATATATATATTTTTTTATTGTTTATTTGTTATATTTTTAGATAATAATAATAATTCGTTAAATTGGTAAATTTCATTTATTAACTCTAAAAAAATGAAAATAGAATAATAATTATTATATTAACATTTTATTTTTAATCATTTTAGGTATATCGAAGTGTTTCGAAGCAGTCTTGATGAACTACAATCTCAAACCAGACCTAAAATGAAATCCAACATGTGTACCAGTTATGGACGATCTGTTCCATATAATCGAAATGAGCGATTTAGTAGGATAATAGTTTCTACGCGACCATTATTATACCATAGAGGTTATTACGTATTTATTTTTTCCTATAGTTTTATTTAAACCTTCTCTTCCTCTCTCTCTAAAAAAAATCTCTACAAGTACCTTTAAAAAAAACACAGTATTCAAATGGAACAAAAGCACATTCGAGAAATTCCAAATTTTCAATTTTAACAATATCAGTATTTTTTCAAATGTAAATATTTTCTTCCTAGAATAGTAAACGGACAAAAGGAAATTTTTTATATGTTACAAAATAATTATTGCTGGGGTTTGTGGTGAATTTACATGTTCTGATGGATACTGTTCACAAAAATGTATTGAATATTACAAACGGTAGGAAATATTAATAGTTGTTCTTTTTTTTTTTTTTTTTTTTTTTTTTTAAATGGGCTCGGTGTTAACACTGACCCAACTACATGGATTTAGATCACTTACTCAGATTCTGAGGCGATCGGGGATAGAAAGTATAAAGGAAAGAAGGGGGGAATAACGACTGGGGATGGGAAGGAAAGGATAAAGGAAGCATTGAAAGGTGTAGGAAGATCCAACGCCAAAAGTTCGGCGTATAGATGAGAGCACTCAGGAAAAAGAGCAGGGCATTCAAAAAGGATATGGTTGGGGTAGCATATAAAGGGAAGATCAGTAGAGTGGAGAGGGCAAAATGGAGAAGGTGAAAGAGAAAAAGAAAAACGATTTCCACTGGATCTTTTTGTCATGGGTGCTTCCATTATTTCTGAATACAAGGTTGTTGGAGATGTATCTCGTGTTGACAATATCCAGTTCCTAAATTTCGATCTTTCTAGTTTGAGACCCTTCCCAAGTTTCAAAATTCTTAAGAACCATTTTAACTGCACACTCCTTGTAACATGGCAGCGGAGATAGAACAGTTGTCGAACTGGAAGGAAGACATACATGTTCTTCCCGAAAGTTTTTGGCAGATCAAAATTTAAAAAACTTAAACGTTAATTTTTAAAGTGCACAGTTGCTCTCGAGACATAGAAAGTTTAGCTCCTATTTACATAGTTTCCTTTTTTCTAATAGCCCTGGGTGCACCCTGTACACCTCCGGTGTTGAAGATAACATTAAACATTTATTTCACTGTTCCATGTTTGAGGATCTTAGATTCAAATACATTAATAATCACTAGAGAAAATTCTACAAATCTATTGCATATGGGGTCTGCGATGCATAGGAAGTTCATAAACGGCAACTAATTCACTATGAACTTCTTAAATTCAAATTCAATCGTGAAATCGTAAATGTAGCATGGTGTTTTTCTAATTTATGCATTTCCTGTAAATGGCCAAAAAGCATTAAATCATTGCACATAATATTTTAAAGTTATTTTAAGTTATACTTTAAAATAAATCATCTAGAAATACACACGATTGGTGAGTAGAGGAACTATGTTTTTCATCCTTTTACCTCCTTAGTTTAAGTACATTTTATCGGAAACTATCACATCCACGGTTTTATGTTTATTAATACGTTATTTCAGCTAAACACGTACATGTGCTCACTCCTGATTTAAGCATACTAGTGCGCTGCGAGGAACAATTGAGCAATACCCAGTTCGGCTTCAGAAACGGTTTTGGCACCCGCGAGGCCTTGTTTGCAATTCGAATACTAACTCAACGCTGTCGTGACATGAATGTTGATGTTTACGCATGCGCCATCGATTATCAAAAAGCATTTGACTGCGTAAACCACGAAAAACTGTTCGAAATTTTGAAAAGTATTCCTATTGATAGGAATGATCTGAGAATAATAAGTCACGTGTACTGGAATCAAACTGCCGAAATTCGCGTTGAAAATACCATGTCAGAGGAAGTAGTGATCCAAAAAGGAGTGCGTCAGAGCTGCGTCATGCCTCCCTTACTATTCAACGTATATGCGGAGGCAATATTTCAAGAAGCACTAAACGATAATATGGGAAATCTTAAAGTAAATGGAGTCACGCTGAATGATCTACGATATGCGGATGACAGTTTAATTCTTGCCTCTAGCGAGAAAGAACTACAACGAATGTTGAATAAAATTGTTGATAAAAGCCAAAGTTACGGATTAAAAGTGAACATCTCCAAAACAAAAGTGATTGTTTTTTCGAAAATCAAAAACCGAATCAAATGCAAAATCAAGATAAAGGGAGAAACGATTGAACAAGTTCAGTGCATTAAATACCTAGGAAGGAAAACTGTACATCAACTCCGGAAATACGCAGCAGGATTGAGCAAGCTAGAAGAGCTCTCACCAAAATGAAAAACTTATTCACCCATCAAGACCTAAGGCTCGAACTTCGAATCAGACTGCTAAGGTGTTACATCTTCTCTATTTTGCTTTATGGTTGCGAGAGCTGGACCCTGAATGCATCATTGGAAAAAAAGATTACCGCATTTGAAATGTACTGTTATCGGCGCATTCTGAAAATATCATGGGTGAAAAAAGTTACTAATATCGATGTACTTCAAAGAACGGGAAAGACCCTTGAAGTAATGCAAACCATCAAGAAACGGAAGCTACAGTACCTCGGACACACCATACGAGGCCCCAAATACGAAATTCTGAAGGTCATTTTGGAAGGAAAGATAAATGGGAAGAGATCGAGAGGAAGACGATAAAATTCATGGATGGACAATCTTATCAACTGGTTCGACTGTCCTTCTATACAACTCCTCCGATCGGCCATTGTAAAAGAAAATTTCCAATCGTGGATCGCCAACCTTCAATTTGGAGACGGCGGATGAAGAAGAAGAAGAAGTTCCCTGCAACTTTATACACGCATTTTTTCAAAATGCCCCATTTATATTTGGAAAAAAAAAGAAAAAAAGCGAAGGGCAGTATATCTGAACATTTAAATAAAACGATTTTATTTAACACATCAAATGTTTAAATTGAGTTCCACTTTGTCTAATACAAGCCAAAACTCTTATCGGAAATGAACCAACCGCTCAAAGAATTTTTGCAGTTGATAAATATCGAATAGCTTGCTTGATTCTATATGCTACATTCTCTTATGTTGTAGGTTTCTTTGTGTGTACTATATTTTTTAATGTTCCCCATAAATAAAAGACTCAAACGGTAAATCTAGTGAGCGAGGGGACTGAACCAAATTTACCAATCCACCTCTCAGGAAACATTTCATATAGTTGGATTCAGACCAATTTTGTTTTATGAGCTAGATAATCGTCCTGTTGAAACCAATACTTTACGTCCATCAAGAAGAATATTTTCTAATAGCAGTTCTAAATATTTGTAACGATTCATATTTCCATCAAAAAGCCGGAGGACCGATGTCTCGTTCTTAATAAACACAAATCAAACACAACGCCGTTTGCCGTGTTCTGATCTGATCAGTAGAACTTCTGTACACACGTGTGAAACATTTTAGTGAACGTTTCCAACCCGGCAAGTTGTGAGATACACGCAATCATCAAATTACTGGCAGTTAAAGAAGTTGCAGGTGTAGAGATTTACCGCTGACTGTGCTCAGTATACGGTGCAAACAGCGTTATGATGCGGAGTGTGTATACGAATGGATCGCGATGTTTAAAGAAGAAAGAACGAATACACATAATGACGAGTACTGGAACGTGCTTCGTTTTATACCCATAGCATATGAATGACTTCGAATTTCGCTTTTAAATTTCTTGAGCATACTCTAAAATAATTATGCTGACGATATATGCAATAAAAAAAAATTATGAATTTTCTATCATTTTTAATTAAGTTTTCACTCAAGTAATAATGTGTAATCTGATGTACTTTTCATCTGCTATAGTGTGAGTGAAAATCAGTTGTCAGCAATAACACATTGATGTGTATTTATACATGCCCTACTAACATAAACGTTACAATTACTATGAATTGTGCTTGATTTTTATGTTTGTTCTAAAAGCGTTATTTTTCATTAACATATTTTAAATTGTATTTTAAATAACCAAATCAAAAAATGTAATACTAAAATTGTTAATGAAATAGCAGCTATTTATTAAAAATATGTTTAATGAAATACATTATATATTAAATAAGTTTTTAATAATAAATCTATTTTATTCAGGTAGCATTTACTATGCGGATCAGCGTGTGCAGTTTGGCAGTCGCGAACTCTGGAACGCTAATTCCCCTGCTACAACCACCTTGAAGCATAATTCGAACGAAATTTTGTCATCAGATATGATTGAGCTTTCTGATGCTTATTCAAAAAATTGTAGCACTAGCAATAATAGTAATAATGAAACTAGCAATGATAATAATAAAAATGGTGAAAAAGATACCAGTGACGTTGTTAATAATCAGAATACGAGTACTAACATTTCCTACCATTATAATTGTATTAATAATAATAATGACTCTAACTATAAGGTAGTTGATACTATTGAACAGACTACCAACATAAAAGTTACCACAGATGTAATAAATTCCAGCAATGAAATTGCTAAAAGCAGCAGCAGTCATCCTTCGTCAAGTGGCAATACTGTTAGAGCAAATGCCATTAGCGAAAAAAAAACATCAATTGACTGTGGCGGTGTTTCTTGTGGAACCAACATTTTAGTTGATAGGATGAATTTGACCAATACAAAATTGAATAACCGAAGTGTTCCGTACGCAAAAAATAAATCGTGCGCAAACGAAAGCAGCTCGAACAATATTCATATGCGAGGACTACCATATAAGGCTACTATAGAAGACATCGTTAAGGTAATAAAAATATATGGATATAATTTAAAATTTAACTAACACAACTGGTGGAAAATCTGTAACTTTATTTAACGTTTCAAATGTATATTTACATTGAAGTTTTTAGATCGAATATAATTACTTAAAGTAACTTTAAAGGAAATAAATGGTCCACAGTAAGTTTGCTGTTTATTATTGTTTTTTTTTTGTTTTTTTGTTTTTTTGTTTTTTTCATTGCTAACTTTAATCCGTTGAATAATTTTCTATTAAAAATTAAAACTAACAATAAAGAAAAGAAAAACAAAAGCAGGAAACGATCTTTTAAATTTTATATAAAAATAACGCCATAATTTCATTTTAATGACAAAAATTGGTGTTACTTTTAAACTGATTATTGAAATATAAAATCAAAAATGTTATGAAAAAACGAAAACAATTATTTTAAAAAGCTTCTAATATAATTTAGTAATATACTGTACAGTAATAATAGTAATAATCAAATATTAAATAAGAGGAAACATATTAATCTCCTAGTTATTAACGAAAGAAACAGGTTCGGTGAGTATAATTTTGTTTGGTTGTGGGAAAAATTATTACAAAAATAAATAAATTGATTACGGTTATATTAAAGATTGATCTAAATATGTTTATTTCGGAGAAACTTGCTGTATATCGCGCATTATTTTGTAATTAGCGTTCAATATGATATTTTTTAAATTAATGAAGACAAGTGTAATTTACTCGATAATTCACATATCGAAGACAAAAATTATTTAGATATGAACCTTTGTCATTGCGCTGAAAGTAAATATTGTGTTTCTTTGAAAACATGATGTTTTTATGAATTTTTTTCTTGTTTATTCTATATAAAATTATATCGCTTTTTCATTTTAATTTTTGTAAAGCATTGTAGATCTACACGTAGGTTGTGACTAATTATAATTGTTGAAAACTAATTCATACAAACTAATTGATTTCTTGTGAAAAAGTTTGTTTTTCAGAAGTTTATTCTGCATAAATAAACTCGTGTTTTGTACGTCTTTAATTTCATATAAATTATAATTTTCAGTTTTTCAAGCCCTTTAATCCAATCAAAATTCATATAATATGTGACAAATCTGGTCGTTCATCTGGCGAAGCTGATGCAGAATTTGCAACGCATGAAGAAGCATTAGAAGCGATGATTAAAGTATGTTTGGGTACAATAATTGTTAGTTATGCATACGTTCAAATTATAAAATATCACCACATATTTTTATATATAGGCTGGGCCAAAAGAAACTACAGATTTCTTCTTTTAAAATAGGGAACACTTGAGAATAGTGTTACGAAAATTAAAATTTTGACCACAAAAATGATTTTGATGATTCAAAAATGGTTTTAGGTGATAGTCTGAATCGGTTTGTTTAAGCGAAAGATGCGTGAAAATGGCGTTGAAGTTGAATCGAAATTGTGAAGAGAGTTTTTTTTTTTTTGTCTTTGGAGGAAACGGTTCGGATACCACACTAACTGTCAATGAGCATTCTAAATTAGTAGGGATTATGATATCAAACCTTTTTATTTTACGTCGCATAGAAGCGCTACAAAAATCAGAATCGATAAATCGTAATTTTTTCGTTGCACGGCTGCGGGGTTCAGTTTGGTGCTTACGTAGTCGTCTGCACTGTGTTCCTGTTTTATCAGTACGACGTAAATGTATTCCTTTTTCATTGTGTGTCGTGGTTTCGAATTATTTCATACCATTTTTCTTGCAATTTAACGATATTTTGGTGATACGAGTTAATAATTTTTTACCGTATATAATTTGGTGAGTTGACTTCAATTTCATTACATTGCGATAGGTTTGATCAAGGATTGTGTAATGCGATATACTATCAAAGAACGAATTTTTCTCGTGAGAACGTATTATAAATTCAGACTTCAAGCCGTGATAAATCGTTGGAATCGTGAATTTAATACTGCACTGCCCAAAACTGCATTTTTTACATAACCATCTTGTTGACTTTGCCAAAAATTTTGGTGCAATCAGTGATGAACAAGGTTAGCGATTCCACCAAAATTTGAAGGTTATAGAGGCACGGTATCAGAGTAGATGAGATGTACATATGATGGCTGACTATTGTTGGAGTATCAAGCGAGAATGTCCACAGATAAAACACTCCAGTAAAAGCTATAAGCGAAAATTTTTACTTTATTATTTGGTAAATTTTCCCTTTATTTTCCTTTATATGCACTTTTTATATGACTTTTGAATCAAAGGTCGATCCCTTGTAACTTAAAAGGTTGCCGCGATAGACAAAACTACTGCAGTTATTTTTGGATAGTTAGTCAAAAACAAGTCACAGATCAGGGTCAGCGAAATTGTTGTTCTCCAATGTAATGATAATTAATAGAAGTAGACGAATTTATAAATGGTCGTTTGACAGTTTTAGCGAAATTTAATGCAATATGTTTATCACGACCAATATCAAGGTATTAGCTCAGAGTGGATCTCGAAAAGTAATTTTTCGTAAACCGCTATGAGGATATGCAGATGGTGGTGCCTTTGTTCCGTGCAAACTAGATAGTAAGCTGGTGGTCGATGTACGCACACAGGTACATTGACACGAAATAATGGCATAATGCCATGAGAAGACACGGGTGATAAGGTTTTGACTTGAGCGGCTAGATTTAATCTTAGTAACGCATAGGGCGGTTGATCAACATATTCTAGTCTCAGCGGAAGGCCGCGATGTAATGTATAAATTGTAATCGAACTTCGCATAGTTTTTGTTGAATATTTTTTTTTTTTTTAAAGTATAAGATGAAATTTCAGTATTAATAAAAAACCTCATGAGGTCTGAAATTATTCTGGAATTTGAATTTGTTAATATTTTTAAACAGAAATCTAATCTAGTCTAACCATAATTTATCGTTGTAAAAAAAAAAAAAAAAAGTAAAGGAGAAAATTTTGAATCTTTTGGGCTTTGGTGCCCGGAAATAAGATTTAATCTGTTTTGAGAGGCAGAGTTAGTACAGAACTTCACGGATTGCTCAGCGGAAAACTCGCTCTTTTCTCCCTGAGGAAGGCATCCGAAATCCAGTTGGTAGACGCGGCGATAAATTTGTCCGAAAGGTAAAGAACATTAGTCGATTGAAATTTCTTCTGCAGTTTACACATCTATTTAACTTTCTATGAATTTATAAAATTGTTTATATTCCTTAAATTTAATTGCACTACTATATGAAAAAATGTTAATTGTTATATTCTTAAAGCTGTTAGAATTGTTTTTAATTAAAATTTTCCTTCCATTTTTAATCCTGTTATCCAACAGTTACCCAAGCGTTCTTTCAAGACCACAGATCAATAAAAGGGAAAACAGAAATTGTTAAATCTTATTCTACAAATATTATCTCTATGTTTACAAATCATGGATATAAATTGACTAATTTTCGGATTGTGCTATATATTTTACTCTTGTGTTGACTAGTCTTCTTGTACGGTATTTCTTATATTCCAGGTAATTATTCTTTTAATACATGTCTTCCTATTTAATCTACATGTTTTATGATATTGTTTTTTGCGTTCATTAATGAGTCAACCGCATGGACGCCGCCAGGATTACACTCAGGGAGGTGCATCTGCATTTACACTGGGGGGTGTCAAAACAATCGACTATTTTTTTTTATTTACGATACCGAAAAATTGGTTGCTACGCACCTCTAGAAAATTATCTCGAAATATGTGCTCTTAATATTAATAGGAAGGTCCTCCTCATCAGAGTTTTACATTTTTACCTTGATCCCATATGAAAAATTTCATATCTTGCCATATCAATGATCTGAACGATGTCAGTGAAGGAAGAAATACTGCTGCAACTACAAAAAACATCATAAATTTTTTTAGAGAGAATACATTGCGGCGAAATAAAATCCCAAATATACCACCTCTTTTTTGTGAAACACGTTGGATAGCAAAGTACAGAAGTATCAGAAAATTTTCTGATAACTTTCCAACTATTGTACGAGTTTTAGAAGAACTTTCGAACGATGTACTGAACTCTTAAAAAAAGGGGAAAACCAAAGCATGTCAGCTATACACAATTGCAACATACATTGTGACACTCGTAGTAATTGCTTCCTATTCTGCCAAACTTGAACCCGTCTGCCGCAACCTATTACAAGAAGTAATTATGAATATAAAGTCGATACACAATCATGTAAATAAACTAACGGACTTGCTTCAGTCTCACCGCGATAATGCATCCATGCAATTTTCGGTCATTTTAGAGAAAGCTCAAAAAATTTGCGAAGAATTGAATGGTGAATTTAAGCGTCCTCGAGTAGTGGCAAGGCAGGCTCAGAGATCAAATCAACCATCTGAAAATGTAAACGAATTTTTCAGAATATCTATCTTCATCCCATATTTAGATTCTATCATTTCATCTCTGAGAAATCGATTTTCTCCAACACACAAAAACGCATTTTCACTTATGCAGCTCCACTTAGAAAATATCAGAAAATTAGATAAATCTTCATTTTTAGATGTAGCAGAAGATATACAGAACCTTTATGTAGGTTTTCTATAAAATTTTATTGCCGAGGAGAGGCTACCACGTGGTATGAGATATTAAGGACAAATGAAGCAAGTGATGCGGCTTTAAATGAATCCATTGTTGAATACGCAGATTTGATTGCTCGAGCCTCCCCGTTTTACCCAGCGGAATATGAGGCAATCAAAATTGGTTTAACTATTCCAGCAACAACATGTAGCATGTAGCATTGAACGTACATTTAGCATGTTACGACATGTTAAGACTTGGAATCGGTCAACGATGGGAGACGCAAGGCTAAGCGGCCTGTGTATGTTCAGTGTTCATAGAAAAAGAGTAGAGCAGGACATTGAATTTATCGACAAGGTGATAAGCGAATTTGGACAGCAATCCAGACGCCTTAAGTTTTTATTCAAATGGTGGCTTCATAAAAGAAAATTCTTAATCTTTTTCAGTGTATTTTCCTTTCCAACAGGGGGTGCAAGTGCACCTCCTTGCACCCCCCCTCCCGGCGCCCATGGTCAACCGCTTCGTTTCCATAAACTTGGTTGTTTGAAGTCATTAAAATCATTTGAATATTGTACCAACCTCTTTATTTATTAATTTTTTTTTTGTAATTTTTCGAACTCATTTTCACATTATATATATCACACACGCGCGCACATATATATATATATATTAAGTGTATGTATAATATTGAATTTAATATACTTCATTATGACAATTTTGCACTGTAATTTTTCTATTTGTGTATCTTATTTTTTATCGTGTTCATTAATTGTTGTAGCAAAATTGATAAATCAACGTTGTAGTATAGGGACTTAAAGTCAATAAAAAAAAAAAACCGATCATTTACCAATTCTTAAAAATAAAGTGAATGTAGTAACACCTCCCGAATTCGTGTTTTCGTCTGAATGCGAGCTTTATTTTTATTAATTAAACATAATATTCTTTTTTTAATAATGACCTCTAACATTTTCCCGATCAAAATATTAAGAATATTAGTCTAAAGAAGCGATGATATTCCATATTTTCCACGGTTTCAAATACGTATTATATTCTTTCAATTTTAGTTGAAAACTTGTAATAAAAAGTCTCCTGGAAGAAATCTTATTTCTTTCTACAGAATACTATCCACCAAAACCTTACTCTTATTTTGATTAAGACTATTATTTATTTCGTTAATTGTTACCCTACTATTTAGGATACATTTTGTGCTGTTGGAATATTAAAGGTGAATTTAGCTGTCCGTTCGGTTTTCGGATTGGTTTACAAATTTTTTAATTTAGTTAGTATTTATACTTTGTTTAACGATACTCCTATGGGCTTTTTAAACATTTAATTTTTTAAAACAATAACTTAAATTTTAACGAAAAACTATTTTTTTCTCTTTAGTGTATTTCTATGAGAACAAAATTGATAAAATTTTTTAAAAAAATACGCAGCTTAGTTTTAATGAACAAACTGTTGCTGAAGGTATTCGCGAACTACTTAAACAATCGGTGGGCAACTCCAGTAACATATTGGAATTTATTTTAATTCTTGTTTTATTTTTTTTTCCTTTCTTTTTTGTCATTGTGCATAATGAAACGAAAATGTAGCTGTGTTTGCTCAATTTGCATTTTCATGTTGGTGAACAATTTTGTCGTGTCGTATAAAAGTCCCATATTAGAAGTTATGTAAGTAGCTAATAATTCTAACAAAAGAACCATATTAATACATCCTTAGTCCTTTGGTCCTTAAATTTTACTCGGCCATTTTATGGTCTGTTCTATTTATTTTATTTTTTTAAATAAAATAATCGGTAGTAGTTACATGAAAGTCAACAGCAAACTACCACGCATATCATCCTTATGGTTTGATATTTAATCATATATGCACTTAGACTACACTGTATTGCGATAACAAGGGATTAGAATCAGTTTCAAATGTAATATTTTTTACAATCGTATTTTGTATAGAATAAATATACTATCTATATCGGTATAGCAAAAATATGCGAATAGGTAGGGTCGATTACGAATTACCTTTAGTGGTAAATGAAAAAAAAAAAAAAATGAATTATCAATTACGATTTTAAATTTCTTGTAAATCTGTAATAAAATAAATTTCAGTATTGATTTATACCAACACGGTTAATTCTATAAAATTAAATTTACATAAATCTTATTTATTTATACAGGATAAACAACACATGGGTAACCGATATATCGAATTGTTTTTAAATATTGCTACGCAAAAGAATTTTCGCGATAAGAGTGATAAATGTAGGAAGAAGAGTAATGAAAATCAAGCTGTTGTAGCAAACGAAAATAACCACACAATTGAACGAATTAATGTTGAGAAATTATCTGATAAAAATCAGTATTCTGTTAAAGAAAATGCAACAGTAATTCAATTACCAAGTAAGTATAATTTTGACTGAAGTATAATTTTCAAGGAGTTATGGATCATAAACCTAGAGAATTGAATAATATTGAAAAAGTAGAAGTATCTTAAGCAGAGCTCTCGCTTGTATGGTTTATTAATTTTTTTTCAACAATTACTAATAGTTAGTCAGGAATTTAAAATAAATTAATTTCAAAAGATATTTTCACTAAACATTTTAAATAATTGTCGGTGTATAAAAATAATTAATAAATAAATAAAATAAAATACACAGTAAGGTGAAGCCTCAATTTGTTTTAGTGTAGAACTCAAGAAGTGTAAAAGAACTAATACACCATTAATGTTTCGTATTACTTATTTATCTTTTAGTTAGATTCGAGAGGTGCTTTTTAGGAGATTTATTATGATATATTTATCTTGTATAAGAGAAAATTAACTACTCTTCTTTTTTAGTATAATAGTTACATAATATATTTGTTATTTGAAAAACCTATTTATGGAGAGAGAAAAAATAGGGTCTAATTTTTTATTATACCTGTAGCGTGAATTTTTTTATTTAAACACGTTTTATTCTTTTTGATGTTTTTATGTTTGCGCGCTTTCTTAATTTTGTTTATAGTTGTATGTTTTTTGATGTGAAAACGTCTATTTCTTCATGGTAACCAGTGGAATTTTCTTGTATGCTAAAATATCAAATTTGTATTGCTAATATTTATGAGACCATACGTCATTACACAAAGGTAGACGCGTGCGCGTGACGGTCACGAATTGGATTTGTAGAACAACAACGATGCTCTGTTGAGGACGTTCCGATTGGTTGAGCCTGAATGCTTACTAGCCATACAGAGGATATTTCTATATTTCGATGATGTGTTTCAACATAGTTCCGAGGTAGCATAACGTAATGTTGAATATAATCTACGATGTACATGCAGAGGAGCTATCATGCTCATCTGTTTATCATAGCGTAGCGCACTCCACAAGATAGTTTAAAAAAGCTGTGCCGTTGGGACCGTCGAGGTGTGACTCTTAATCATATTCGCGATATGGCAATGAAGATCCTACGATTGTGTTTTATACAAGACATATATGCTATGTTCAAATTCGTTAACTATACGGTAGACATCACACGTCGTATGATCGAGAACGTACAATAATTTAAATCGTATATAAATCCATAAACTATTTGTTAAAATTTATAAATATAAAATAAATAAATTTTCCTTATTAACAAACAAAAATAAGTACAAAGTAATTTACGTCAATAAATTAAAATGAATACTTCAATTTAAGGAAACGTTTCCGAGCATAGTCCATCATCAGCTAACGACACAGAGTACGCTCACAATCAGTTAAAACTAAAAAGCGCTTTTTAATTTTCTAAAATAAGGTATTTATTTTAATTTATTAAAGTAAATTTATACTTATTTTTGTTTGTTATTACGGGGAATTGTTTTAATTTTACATTTTAAATTGAGTTTAGAGTCATACCGAACAGTGTTCAATATTGGGAAAATCGTAAGAAGTTTCTCTTCGTCATGCTACGACAGCTTAACAAACTGACTATGTTTCTTATAAAGAGTGCCAACCGGATTTACTGACTCAAGTTGCTTGAAACATTAAGTTAGTTAAACCCAGGATGTGAAAGTTATTTAATATCAATCATTTGCTATGATTTCACGACGACCTTTTTAACTGCACTTATCAGTACTCTTTAGTTTTCGTTTACACGTAACTTTTAACTATGTGGACCAATTGTAATGATTCTTTATTTATTTACCTATCAGTGACGGGCCAGACTAGTATTGATTAATATCGGTGAGCTCAGACTGGTTAGTTATCAAATGATGAAGTTTTTCTGGAGAAATTTTTAATATTGCAAACGCGATTGATTTCAAATATTACAAGTATCAGTGTTGTTTATTGTGGAAATGTAGATTGAAAAAGAAAATACGAGTAATTTTCAAAATTTAGCTATTGAATTTTAAAAAGATGTATTCTGTAGCAGCTAGCGATTGATTTTTTTTTAATCAACATTTTTTTTTTCCCACTAGAATGTAGGGAAAATATGAACCTTCCAAAATTTTGAAATAAAAAAAGCGATAAACGCGAGTAACTAAAATATTATTAATGTTAATTACCATGAAAATGTACATTCGAATAAAGAAAACGAATTTGAAACTCACGTAATAGTGCCATTTACAAGGTCATCACCGATGCAATGTTCCGTCTTAACATTACTATTTATAACTTTTGACCGTGCAAATTAATCCGAAAAATTCTTTGTGTATTTGAAAGTGTTTATCGATCAGTAATGGTCTCATGTGAATACCGATGAGTATTAGCGAGTAGCTGAGTAATCATCGAATATTCTGAAAAAGAAGTCTCCTTAAAGATGTACTTTTTTCCCCCTTAACATAGCCAAACAAACATTAGTCAAAATTTTTTGATTATAATATATGGATTCTCAAAATTTTAAAATTAAAATCGCCGTGAACACGAGTGAAAAAGTGTTATAAACTTTTATTTCCCATTTAAGTGTAAGTTTGGATGAAGATAATTTAAAACCTCCGTAGCACGCTATTTACGAGCTTATCTCAGATAGAAATATTACATTTGAACAATACTCTTAAACCAATACGCAGACTTATAAAGGACAGAAAGCAGCAGCATCTTTAATTCGTTCATTCGTATTATTACTCAAGAATATTTACACTAAAAATTGTGAAATAAAACGTTTTTTTTCTTTAAAAAAAAAATTATATCGGCTTTAAGATTTACTCTAAAAATTAAATAAAAATGCATTAAAGATAAAAAAGAATATGCAGTACGAATGTGTACACATGCAAGACACACTTGCAACTGATATTGTGATTGTTTGATTTATCGATATACTTGTGTGTCGTCTGCTGTGTACTAACTAGCGCGCATAAGATAGTATGCATGTTTGCCATTGCCTTCCGTATGTTTCTATTAGCGAGTATTTAATTTCATTTTCTAAATAATTTCTGTCGTCGCTCGGGATCGATTCCGAGACTTGCCAAACAGAAGCCAAGCGCTCTAGCAACTAGGCTATCGCGACGGCAACTACAGAAAATAATACAAGTAACTAGTTTGTTTATGCGAATATCATCATCAAAACCGGTACTAAATAATATAACCTAGACGTAAATGATTTGTTTCTGAATTTCATAAAGATTTAACTCAGGTTTTACTTACAGTTAACGTAATATTTCAGAAAAATGTTGAAACCGAAGAAACGATATATTTGTCCGTCTTGTAAATTATGTAAGGTTTCTGACTGATTTAAATATGAGCGACTTTGAATAGGGTGTCTGGTGGCAGATTTAGGATTTGTAATTCAAATAGCTTCAAAAACATTTAGTGGGGGAATAGGAGAGGGGTGTTGTACGATGCGACATTCGTGCGGATTGCGTAGTAATAATGTCGCAGTGGACCGGTGAAGATCGCGCGTTTGCGTTAGAAGCGCCCTTTAAAGCCTTCAATATTCATCGCTTAAGTAGTGCACCTAGTGAAAATTTAATTAGAACGTGGATGCAGAAATTCCATACTACTGGTTCAACTGTAAATAACCCACGGCCAGGCCCTAATCGAACATCAAGGACTGAAGAAAACATCAAACGTGTTGAAAGCAGCGTACAAGAAAATCCGCGCCAGTCCGTGCGTAAGAGAGCGTCGGCTTTGGCTCTGCCGAAAACGACAATAGACCGAATTTTAAGCATGGATATCCAACTTCACCCCTTCAAGATCCAATTGGTGCACGCTCTTAAACCAAATAATTTCATAGTGCGGAAGGAGTTCTGTGAAAACATGTTAAACTGATTCCGAACTGTTCACACGATTTGATTCAGTGACGAAGCAAATTTCCATTTAAATGGAATCGTAAATAGACAAAACTGCCAATATTAGACACCAAAAGGACGAAACCCATTTTCAAAGCACTAACAAGCACTGCACAGTCCGAAAGTAACCGTTTGGGCCACTCTGTCCAAAGCAGCTGCGCATCGCATGATAAAGAAATATTTCATACCGTGATTTCAACAACATCCATCCTACAGTTCGCGCATGCAGTTCTAACAAGATGGCGCTACACCTCAAGTAGCAAAAGCCATTATGAGCCTCCTCCGCGAACAATTCCCTGAAAAATTGATTAGTCGATGTCGAGGCATCTTGTGGCCACCCAGTTCACCGAATCTCACCCCTATGGACTTTTTTCTCTGGGGGTATATTGAAGCAAAAGCCTAACGGATATATCGGAATTAAAACTATTTATGTGCGAGAAATAAATCAGATTCCGCAGTGATTATTGCAATGCGTCGCTTTGAATAACGTCGAGATATCCGTGAGTGTGTACGCCGCGACGGAAAACATTTAGATGGTATTACCCTTAAAAAATAAAATCAGCGTGTTTAAAGTTTATTTTGATGAACGATACATAATTATTTTCCACACATAACATCGATTTATTTCATTTACAAATCTTAAATCTGTCACGAGACACTCTATAGATAGAAAATAAATCCCTACGGTTAACGGAGTATTTACATCTTTTATTAAAAATAAATTGGTCTAGTTACACAACGGTGAGGGAAGAAGTTAGGCGAATAAAAATGAATGGAGTAGTTAAAGAAGGATTTGTTTTATCTTTACTACTTTTCAATAGCTATGCATTTGGCATACTTAAAGAATCGCTGAGGAAGGAAAGATTAGAGTAGGAAGTTAATAGTCTGTATGTCCGTAACGCTGTGCCTGTAAGCTATAGTCGAGTCATAGCAATATATCTTAGAGTAAATAAGGCTGGGAAACGGTGTGATCGCAGTATGAATACTGATAAAACCAAATTGACGATAAAATTATTCGGATGTCTTCATTCTTATAGGTTCAATATTAAGCGGGTAATGTGGTTCAAATTATCTCATCTGTTTCTGGATAGTCTAACCTCATAATTGAAGTACAATGAAAGTGTTAATATGCGAATTCATTTTTTGGAAAACTATTTTTAATTTTTTACGACAAAACCAATTAATTCGTTCTTGATTTGTTATTAGATGATTTACAACATTTATGTGTTTGATACAACTTATTTTGGTATTGAGCAGTGTGTGAATTCAAAAGTATGTATTGTTAATTGTTTTATTCCTATTTCCTTACTTTTCAGTAAAATATTTAAATTTGTTATTTTTCGCTTTATAAGCGCAGCATATAATTTATCAGTTTTTTCACTCCATATTTCTCATAATTAAAATCGTTCTTTCCAAATTTTTCCATACTTGTAATAAACGTGCAAGTGGAATTTAATACGAGTACTGTTATTGCACTGATAAGTATGGGATGCGCGATTTTAATATTATTATTAACAATATTATGTGACATTGACATTTTTTGCTTTTTTCATACTCTAATTATATTTAATAAAACTGTGTTCTCCTTCTTCTTCTAATTCATCTTATTATTATTATTATTATTATTATTATTATTATTTAGAAATCACACTACTTCAAAGATCACCAGAAATGTCGTCGCCAGTTAATTCAGCTTCTACCACCGATAAATAAATTGGTAATAATTTTTTGAAAATGTCGGTATTATTTTAGACGTATTAGTTTTCTGATACAGTGGTTTTGGACTGTAAAACCAGTTGTTTTTTTTTTTTATTGTGTTAATCTTATACCTTACGATAAAACTTAATCGTATAAATATAATAATATGTTCATAAAACTTTACACAATTGTTGTAATTAAGTGTAATTCGCTTCCATATTTATATAAAATAGTACTAGTCACGATTTTCAAAAAAATATTTATTATTGGAGGGAAAAACGCAAAAAAAAAAAAATTATTTGCAGAATGTTTTAAATTTTTCAAATCGTGCCAAATTATAATCGCCGCACTACCAGATTCTTAACAGGACACATCATTTAAAGACATTTAATTTATGGAATTTGCTAATCGTGGCAGAATTCAATAAATCCTGTACACGTGCATTCTTTTTTTTTAATTCGGTGGAAAATATCATTTAACAATTTCCGCAGCTCGTGCGAAGTATGTTCAAACTACTGATATTAGTTATATTTAAAAAGTTAATATGAATTTATAAACTCCTATTTCATTAATATTATTATACAATACCATTTTCAGAGAACGATTCTTGTTGTTATACAGAGTGAAGTACTATAAGCTTTTATCAACTAATATTACTAACGTCAGAGTGCTATGGTGAGAATTAACATGTTACAAAATGCAAGAACTGAATTTATTAATCTCAATTTATAAATAAAGGCTGATAATATGTCTACTATTTTGTCATTTACTAAATTATTGTTAATATTTCTATGAGAGGATTAATTATTATTAATTCCGGTTTTTAAATAAAGACTGATACATTCACTATTTTGCCATTCATTAAATTACTGTTGATAAGTTTTCAGCTGTTCGTGTAAATTTGATTTTTGGTCTTTTGATAATAAAATATTTTAGTATTATCTATAATATCAGAACCGTGGACAAATATTGTTGTGTTTATAGTAAATATTTAGAAATAAATTTCAAAAAAATTGAGCTTTCATTATTATTTTAACGTTTTAGTGCTGTATGATTCACATACATGTACATATAAAAAGACTAATTTTTTTTATAGAATAATGCATGCTTTTATATTGTCCACATGATTATCGAAAGCCGTATATCTTGTGAGACATTAATATATGTTTAAATAATTTATTATATAATTATTTCATTAAAAATATACTGTGGCTTAATTATTTTTTTTTTTTGTAGTGCATAATTTAAATTAGGTTGAAGCATTGGCGTTCAGCTGTTTTTTATTAAAATTATCGAATTTGTAATTGTAAATATAGCAGATTATAAAAAAAAAAAAATAAAGGTCAGTTAACGTATATGGTTTAGTACTGGTAAATTAACGTAAGAACGGAAATATATATTTAAAAAAAAAAAAAAAAAAAGGAAAAGCAACATACAACGCATGACTGATCAATCGCTGCATTAAAGTAAAATTTATTATTTTTTTAACAGAGGTAATATTATATTTCAGTTTAATTAATTCTAAAAATTTTAGAAAAAAAGTTCCTATAATTAAAATATTTTTTTTTTTTCAGTTAATTGAACCGTGTTCATTTCAAAATGCGAAAAAATATCGTTCCTTTGAAATTCTCTATAGTGCAGTCTAGTTAATAACTTGAAAATTATAATTTGGCATTTTATTGTAATTATTAATTCTATATTCGCAATAATGTTATGTTAAAACTCCCCAAACATTACCACAAATTTAATTTCATATTTTTTGCGCGTTTTTTTTTTTTTTTTTTTTTTATTTTATATAAAATATATACTGCAAGAATACATTTTTAATTAATTAAACTCAGCATTTTACTTCAATTATAATTAATTAAATATGTACTCTTGCGAAGTATACATTAAAAAAATTACTTTGTTGTATTTTGCCTTTATCGCAATAAGTTATATTCTATTACTGTAAGTAGAATACAAAATTAAATCTGTTGTAATTGTAGTACATTATTGGTCAAATTTTAGACTACCCTCCAGCATTATTATAAATTAACGTAATCTGATAGTTTTTTGTTTTTTGGGGGGAGGGGGATGAAATCGCGTCAATGGGTTTTAAAATTTTGAACTTAAAAAATTTTATTTTATAATATACTAAACGTAAAATAATAAAATGAGTACAATCACACTCTCTTTTAATCGGTTTGGATAAAACCGAATCGATGATTGAGAAATCGAAAAGTCGGTTAACAGTACTTAGCTGTGATAAACGAAAATAAATGATTGTATAGTCACCTATTTTATATACTGTGTCAAATTAGATCTATAGCGATAAAGTTGAATATATTGTAATGTAAATAGTTAAAAATACCGAACTAGAATATTTGTTACGTATGGTGATGTACATAATTTACCTTACTTGATTATAAAAATGAAAAAGAAGTCAGTTCGTTCTCCCTTGACTTATATTAATTCTAATTTTTCTAAAAAGAAAAGTAAAAAAAAGGGTAGCAACTTTTAATTTCGACTAAAAATATTTGCTATATACCACAACTTTGGCACTAAAATTTTGCTGGATAATTTGTATTTTAAAAGTTTAAAACTTGCAATTTGTTACTAATAATATATTACTATACTAGAAAATATTTTTTTTTGCGCAATAGTCACCGATAATGGAGCGGTCGATAAAAAAAAAACGTCCATTGTTATAAAATATTTGATTCGTGAAGACAAAATTGTATGGACGAAAAATACTTTTCGAATTCTGCGAATGTTTTTAAAAGGCAAACTTATATAATACTGTACAATAATTACAAAATTTCGAGATTAATTTTTAGTTTTTTAAATTTAAAATTCCGAGAAATGAAAGACTAAAAGACGTTTTTCTGTGCGATCAGCGGTTACTTATTCATTGTTTATATTACTAAACTTATTTATTTTATTTTTTTTTTAATTTGTCAATTCTGAACATCGATTATCGAAACAGTCAATTGTTATATTTTCAATTACGGTAGCGGGATTCAAGCGTAGTAACCGTCAAATAGAGCATCGCTATCTCTTATTACACCATCGTATATGTTTATACACAATAATTTAGCGTTTTTGATGATATCATAACTGTTACATCTACTATATTGTGTGCATACATATTATTATTATTAATGATCACACTAGGGTCACGTTTTCTTCGTTTTATTCTTACTTCCTGCCGACCAATAACTCTACTTTCTTTACCTGTTTAATTTGAAATTGGAACAGATATTTCCATTAACTATCTCGTGCTTAACAATGCCAGGTAATTAATCAGATTTGATTAAATCTTTCGTTTTTTTTCCGCTGTCTATCTAATTTTTTCTTAAGCGAACCTTTTACATATCGATGCTTGTATTATCAAATAAATTCATTTAATTCTGGACCAAACGGTTTTTTGTATTAATAGTTTTCATGATAAAAGTGTTTTTCATTATTTATACAAATATAATATTTTTATACACATATTACCAGTACTTATGACAAAACAATAGCATTTCGACTAAAAATCAGCGGTGGCCGCAACCTAACTTTTGTTTGTTTGCCTGTTCACCTGAGTTTAAAAAATTGTTATGAAAAATGTTATTTTATCAAATTATTAAAAAAATATGAAGCTGAAAAAATACTATTAATATTCGTTTTTATAGTTGAAAGCAGCGATTTGGTCAGTATCAAAAGAGAGAAAGAAAAAACTCCAGTAAGATTTATAAAATTGCTTCAAAAAAAAATTAAAAGGAAGTGGGAAGATTCCGTTACAATGTCAAACCTGAATGTCATTTTTAACGAATTAATTACGACAGGTTAATGTTTCCTTATTTATTTTGTACTTCAAATATATCTTGTTGAACAATTAAATAGGATATGTGTTGCAGGGTCAAACTAATTTTCTTCTTTATTTTCTTTTTTTATTCTTAAGATTTTCTTGATCCGGTATTATAAGGTGTTATGAGTTTGCAGTTAATTTAA
The DNA here is from genome assembly GCA_039619475.1 of Icerya purchasi. Lineage (NCBI taxonomy): Eukaryota > Metazoa > Arthropoda > Insecta > Hemiptera > Monophlebidae > Icerya > Icerya purchasi. The sequence goes on from CM077116.1 coordinate 234,449,483, forward strand.
AGGATTCCATGATTAAGTTATAATTTCCGTTTCAAATTTTATTAAATTCGACGTCTTTTCATTTGTTTTGGATAGTTTATCTTTTCCTATTCTAAAGTTGTAAAATAATTTATAAAATTTGTGTTTTATAGAGCTCTTTACTAAAACTGACATATCGTTACATATTGAATCAAGTGTTAAAAGTCAGAGAAAAGGCGCATATTTAATAAGAAGTAATAATATACGTGATATATTTTTTGTTTCGATTTACGAGCTCATACTTGAAATTTACTATTTTGTCTGTAACTCGAATCAATTAAGTGTAACGATATTACCTATTAATTATGAAACCGAAATTAATTGGTTTATTTTATTGGATATTACATTTTCATTGTGTAAAAATGATTCACTTTAAGGTTATAAGTTGTATACATCTGTATGTTTTTTTTTTTTTTTTTTTTAGTATTAATTGTTTAAATTGCCGTTGTATTTATAAAAATTACGGATTTCTTATGTAAAACCGTGCGAAATATGACAATGTCAGCACCCGTGTATAATTTTAAATAAACATACGTGTACATAAATGGTAGTCGAATTTATGTATCGAATTTTTCCTTTATTCTTCGTATCTTTTTGATCTCCTTCCTTACAAAGTTCCTTAAAACTATTGCTCCGTCAAATATCTTTATGTATTTTCTTATTTCTTTTATTTTTCCTTGTTGTTTTTCTTTTCCATGTTACGAAATATATCCGAATCATGAATTGTTAATGTGTTACTATCGTAATAAATGTGTAATTTAAAAGTTTAAAGGTTAATTTTTTGTATTTAAATGCGGTTATTAAAAATATAAATGTGCAATAAATTTATGTCTTTTATAATTATGTATGATGTATCATTGAATTCTGTTCGAAGATGAGCCCTTGAGAAAGGGTTTAAAAAAAAAAGATACAAAGAAAAGATGGAAAACATTAAAAAGGTGAAAGAAAGCAGAGATAATCTTGTTAGCGTATTTAGGTAGGATTTTTATAGGAGCGTCTATAGTTCATTACAAATTCTATGTCATTAGCAAAGACTAGAAGAGTTTGAAGTATGTTGCTTTTATCATTTCAAGCTGCATTAATTATTTGTATATGATTTAATGAGAACTATCTTTTCTATAATAGTAAATAATTATAAATAATTACATTCATTTTACTGGTACAATAAATTTAATATAAAATTCTGGAATCAACATTTGCATCCTTCCAACAATAATTAAACTTCTATCCATAACAATTCACAACTTTAAGCTGAGTGATTACCCTGGGCGGCAAGAAACCCTTTGGAATATATAATATGGAATTTAGAGCGACCTCAAAAATCACCCTTAAAAATTAATAACCCATCACCAGATAACCCTTTAAAAACGAAATTCAAAATATAGAACAAAACCCAGCAGCCGTTTCATAAAAGTCAACATTTATGGTTAACAAATTATTTAAACCCCCCTTTTGGGTCAAAAACAGCAAAAAAGAATGAATTTTCTTCATAATTATTTTTTTAAATTTTGTATTCTGCTATTCAGGGCGGAGACGAATCCAACAAATCACAAATCATAAAAATCGGTCCAGTGACTTTGTTTTATATATATAGATAGCAGACCCGGCCACGCGTTGCTGTGGCTCAGTTGTAATACGTTGAATTAATATTATACTAATCCATTCAATACAATCAAACTAATGTTTACTAATAAAGATAAAAACGTTTTGGCCAATCTAAAAACACCTTCGAATTCACTTTCTGGATGGTTGGAAAATGTTTTTAATGACTGCACTCGTTGATTTTTATGAGTATATTTCTATGTGTTTTTTACGGGCTTTTAGCAGTCGATGTGATAGACGTCTTTTTATATATAGCCTTTTTACAACATTTTAAAATTTTTTTTCTTGCTAAAATAAATAATAAATCGCAATATTTTTACGACTGAAATATAAAATTGACACTCACCGCACAAATGTGAATATATATTCATACAATATTACCGAAAGTTGCCAAAATACCAAACATACTTTAAAAACGAATACACATGGATAATGTGTAAGTGACGGACGGACGGAAGAAGCACATTTACCGAAACGAAAATACGAATACGTCTGAATAACTTGAAACACGAAAAACATACAAAAAATGGTTGATGTACTTACTTATTGTAATGTTTACAGTCGATCTTTCAATTTCTTGCCGGTCGCTAATTTTTCCGATTAAAGACCTTTCAGTTGTTATAAATGTCTCATTGTTGGGATAATCTCTTTGTGCTCCTCAAATTTCTTTCGTGACCTAATTGCGGAGACGTGTGAATGTTTCATTTTTCTTGTAGTTTTCGCGGTACTTGTGAAGTCGGGTCGTTTATTATTTTCTTTTCTTTTTCCCGATTTAAGGTGTACCGTGTTTAAGAGAAATGCAGGCCGATTTACACTGTATTCGATAAACAATCATTCGCCCACATTGTTCTCCTGCATCTTTTTATTGTATATTTAGTTTAGCATAGCGACCATTTAACGACGGTAAATGCGGTCCGCTACAATTCACAAATGTTAGATGTAAGCACGTAGGGGGAAAAATTAAAAATAAATAAAAAAAAAAAAAAATACAACTATATAGGTAAACTTACAAAGCAAAACCTTATCTAAATACAAAATTTCATTCAAATCATATTCACAAAACAAAATAATTTATGAATTTAAAGCTTCTTTCCATACAACTTTGCTTTTCAATACTAAACGCAACAAAAATTTAGAGGTCCTTCCAATTTGCTTTCCGGATGGTTGGAAAATGTTTTCAATGACTGCACACGTTGATTGTTACGAATATATTTCTATACCTTTTTTTATTAGAAAAATTATATTTTAGATATGTAGGGTAGTCAACTTTATCTATCGGTTTATTCGTTATAAAAACAAATAAAAAGCGTCTTGTAATTTTACCCGTGATAAGCTGTTTTCCAACCAGTTTGAAAAAATTTCCGACTAAATCACTGCAAAATGTAATAAGGGTATACTGCGCATAAGGGGGCTTTTAAAATGTGCACAACATATTTTCAGTAATTCACTTTCACAAACAAATATATAAATACGCAAAACATTTAATATCTGCATATAAATAGGCAAAGTCCTTCTTTATTTTTATTAACCGATTTTCTTTCTTTTTCTCTTTTTGTTTATTAGCTAATAAAGAGCAGTTTTTTTTTTTCTTATTTAAATATAAAATTAATAGAAAAAAAAATGAACTTCTGTTACGATATTTTTGATTCGTTTATGTTTTGTTTTTTTTTGTTATATATATATTTTTACTGCATGCGTAGCGCATGATTTTCGAACCGCCATTATATGACCGCCCGCTGATTGGCTGAGAACCAAGACTAATGCCTTTTTTTTGCCTATTCGTTCCTCGCTGTTACCGGGTATCTGGAATTAGCCACTGTTATGTTTTGCCTAGCATATGTTTTACTACTTTGCACAATATATTGACACCACCGGCGTACTCGAAAACACTACCAGGACGTTCGAAAATCAAAAAATAATACTAAAAGCATAATAAATTATTCATTAGATCGTTGTCGAAAGATCGCGCCACCAACCCTAATTCGTATCATACTGAAAACATTAAAGCCCATTTAAAACTCGCGAAACCGAATTTTGCCATGGATTAGACCTTGACAGATCGATTTATTGACTTAAAATATCTCTAGTGTGCAAATTTCATTATAACTAATTACAACTGTTTATCCAAATGAACCATTTAATTTGCAATAAAGAAATATTGAGGTCATTAATCGAGATAAAAACTATCCTATCTTTTAAGGTGGACCAAGTCACACACAGTGTGAAAATTTCATTAAGATCGGTTGAGTAGTTTCAGAGATTACCCACGGCATTTTTATATATATATATATAAGGATATATACATATATATATTTATAAAATTAAACTTAAACACGCAAAAGTGAAAATTAAAGAAATAATAATTATTGAATAGACATTTACAACATATAAAAATATAATACATAAATTTGATAATTAATAGATTTACATTAGACATAAATCATTACCTGAATCGCTTCAAATAATACATGTGGAATAATTCAAAAACAAAAAAAAGAAAAGTAACCGTTGCCTTTGCCAGTAATTATAGAGACAGTAGTGACAGAAATAAAGCTAAATACGTAAAGAACATTTCTTTCTGGATGTTGTGTGATATTAAGTTTTCCTAAAAATAGATTATAACCCTTCTTCACTTTTAAAATTCCGAAGATATAAAAAAAATGGAACAACCTTCGTAAATATTATGGTATGGTAAACCTATTTATTACGAAGATGTAACACTTTAGTTATTTTTTGAAAACAGTTTTCAACCACTTTTCACCACATAAAGTTTAATATTTTCAAAAAATCTTTCTCATTTGATATTTTCGGTATATGGTGTGTTCAAATGAGCTTTCTGATAACCAATGCAAATGGTTTCGGCTGAGGCGTAATTATTATTTTATTCCAAAAACGGGGTGAAGCCTTTGATACAATTAAACTTTAGGGTACTTAAAACAAATCATGTACACTTTTGGTATGCAGTATAAAGAATATTAAGACAAAACTATAATTCGATAACTCATTTCTACAGTAAATAGAACGGTTTATGTATTTTTTGGTAAATGGTTTTTTACCCCTTTCCGGGTCTTCAAGTTCAAATTTTCAAAAAATCGTTTTCACTTGACATCACCAGTATATACATTGTATTCACATTGATAATCACGATTCGTTTAGATTGCAGTGTGATTTTTGGTTTTCTCAAAAATCAGATTCTGTCATACTTTTCCCTTCAAATTTTGGGGAAGGAAAACAATTTTTCACACTTTTAGTACATCATACATGCATGTCTTCATGCGAAATTACAATTCGGTAAACCCATTTGCACCAAGAAAATAACAATTTGTGTATTTTTTTGGAAACAGCTATTAACCCTTTTCCACCCCTTAAAGACCGAATTTTCAAAACAGCGTTCTTATTCGGCATGTTCAGTATGTACATTATATTTACACAAAATGATACGTCTATTCAAAAGGACTGTAGCGTAATTTTTTGATTTTCTCCAAAATAGATGTTTGCCATTTTCCACCGAAAATTTTGAGGGTTTTATAAAACTTTTTCACACTTTTAGTAGACCGCATGAGGTATTTTTGTGCGGAATTATAATTCGGTAAACCCATTTGCACTAAAAATATAACGGTTTTTGTATTTTTTGGAAAACAGTTTTTAACCCCCTTTCAATCCTTGAAGTTCGAATTTTCCAAAAAACGTTATTTTTTGACATTTTCACTGTATACCTTATATTCACATGAAATTACACGCGATAATTATGATTCGTTCGAACTACCGTGTGATTTTTGGCTTTTTTAAAAATGGGGCTTCACCCTTTTCCAGCCTTCAAATTTTAAGAATTTACAAAACATTTTGCACCCCTTTAGTAGACCATATGAGATGTCTTCATGCAGAATTACAATTTGATAAATCCATTTGGACCAAAAATATTACAGTTTGTGTGTTTTGTGGAAAACAGTTTTTAACCCCTTTAACTTCAAATTTTTAAAAAAACAATCTTATTTGACATCTTCAGTATATACATGATATGCACATGAAATTACATGCGATAATCATGACTCGTTTGATCTATAATGTGGTTTTTAGTTTACTCAAAAATGGGGTATTGTCCTTTCCCCCCTTAAAATGTTGGAATTTGAAAAAAATTTTGCACATTTAGTAAACCATATGGCGTGTCTTCATGCGGAATTACAATTTGATAAACCCATTTGTACCAAAAATATTAGTTTGTGTGGTTTTGGAACAGTTCTTAACCCCTTTTCACGCCTTCAAGTTCGAATTTTCAAAAAAAAAAAACGTTCTTATTTGACATCTTCAGTACGTATGTAATGTTCATGTAAGGGAGAGCGCCCACCGAAGCGATACGATTCCGATACGATAGCAACAAAATGTAGTTCAGAATATAACCCACGTTATTATATGAGTTAGCGCCCACTGACGCGATGCGACAAGCAACCGATAAGCAACTATCGTATCGCCGTCGCTCGAGTGCTACATGTTTTATTTTTAGTTGCTTGAGCAAGCGATTGTTTGTTTACATTCTGAATTTTTATGCGTAATATGAATAATCGGCAAAAATAACAATTTAAAATCGGTGTTTTAAATTTATTTCAGAATATTTTTAAAAACAATTCATATTTATGAAATAAATATTAATATTTACATTTTCTTATTTTGTTATGTAATATAAATTAACAGCAATATATATGTATATGGTATAGAAAATGTTTCTAAACATTTAGATATACATAATTAACAAATGTATTTCCAGTAATGTGATTAAAATACGTTTCTGCGGTGTATAAATGTTCTAAAATGGGTGTTCTTTTTTACAATTTTTGGCCAATTTTCTCTACTAACCAATTAAACGTTTCCTTATTCATTCCATAAAAACTTTAGAACTTTTCCGAGTATATATTCAGTTTTTTTATAAACATTAAAGCGTTTATTTTGTTACTCTTTTAAAAAAATGGATGTACTCAATAACCTTGTTTTCTTTTTTGATTTAAATTGTTAAGATTTACTAACGCTACATTGCTTCTTCACTAAAAAAAGAACAGGAAAACGAAGAAAAATATGACATTTTTTGCACTATCACACCACATCATAAATTAAGTTGCTTCTCCAGCGGATAAATCGCGTTGCTTCAGTGGGCGTTACGTCGTATCCGAATCGTGTTGCTATCGCTTACGATTTAAAATCGCTGTCGTATCGGAATCGTATCGCTTAGATGGGCGCTCTCCCTAAAATTTCAATTATCTGATGTAAAAGAAAGCATGTGCCTTTCAAGGACACATCTATTTATATTAAATAATTTTATAGTTAGACGATTGTCTAAGCCATCACTCTTTATCCAAAATTTAACATTAAAACGCTTGGCTACTGAGACGTCTGATACCGTTTATTCATTTACTACTATTATTATTATTATTGCTACTATGTATTTTAAACATATATTATGCTAAGAAACAACATCCTTACCAGATTTATTTGTAAATCTTGATACATATAATTCATACTTTCTTTTACTACTAGTACATGCATACACGGATTATTTCTCGACGGTTTTCTTAAATGATTTGAAATTTTTGTTAATGCAACACAACCATGTTTGCAACCAGGGCGTAAAAGCCAGCCGAAAGCCAAAAGCTGAAAGCCAATCATTTTTAGATGTCATAAGCTTAATCCAAAAGCCATATTTAAGTTTCCATAAGCTAAAAGCCTAAAGCTTAAGCTATATTCAAAATTTAAACAGTCGAAAGACAAAAGCTTAAGCTGTATTTCTAAAAAAGCTAAATTAAGCTTTATATTCGGCTTAAGCTTTTTTTTTTAATTTCTTGATTTTGCATTTTGACATAATTAATCGCGTAAAAAATTGTTTTTAAAGACTTTTATGTTTATGCGTAAAGAAAAAAGTTGAAGTTTCAATAGTAATGCTAAATAGTTCGATGCATAGTAATTAGTAAATGATTTTAATTAACTTCTATTGAAATTTATTTCGTAAGCCAATAGCTGAAAGCTTAAGCCATATTTCAAATTCCAACAGCCAAAAGCCGAAAACTTAAGTTGTATTTTTCAAGGACATAAGTCATATTAAGTTTAAGCCGTATTAATATTCAGCTTTCAAGCCCTGGTTGCAACAAAGTTTTATTTTCATTCCCAACGGATTTATTGCTCCTTACGAAAATCTATCTTTTCTACAGTTTAATTTTATTATAGAAATTACAATAACATATTACTTTACAGTATAAAATGAATACAAAAGAAAAATTAGTACTTGAAAAAAAACTATTTTGAGATTAAAATCAAATAACAGTTACAGCAAACCCCGCCAAATGTTAACTGTTAACGGTTTTAACTGTTTTAAGACACCAACGTACAACCAGGGCTTGAAAGCTGAATAATAATATGGCTTAAACTTAATACGGCTTATGTCCTTGATAAATACAGCTTAAGCTTTCGGCTTTCGGCTGTCTGAATTTGAAATACGGCTTAAGCTTTCAGCTTTCGGTTTACGAAATGAATTTCAATACAAGATAATTAAAGTCATTTACTAATTACCATGCATCAAACTATTTAGCATTACTATTGAAACTTCAACTTTTTTCTTTACGAACAATAATAAAAGTTTTTAAAAACAATTTCTTACACGAATAATTATGTCAAAAATGCAAAATCAAGAAATTTAAAAAAAAAAAAGCTTAAGCCGAATATAATAGCTTTTCTAGAAATACAGCTTAAGCTTTCAGCTTTCGACTGTTTAAATTTTGAATATAGCTTAAGCTTTAGGCTTTTAGCTTATGGAAATTTAAATATGGCTTTTGGATTAAGCTTATGACATCTAAAAATGATTGGCTTTCAGCTTTTAGCTTTTGGCTTTCGTCTGGCTTTCAAGCCCTGCGTACAACTAATATCTGCTGACGCGATCTACTAGTGCAGATATGGGAAGAAGCAAAAAAAGTGGTATGATCGTGTCGCGTTGCAAATGGTTGGTTTTAGAATTGCGATTCAAATCTAGCGAAGTTATTTCCATAACTTGTTATTACCGCATAACCAGGGATGAATTCAGGAATGTGTTTCTGGGGGAGCAATTCATGTTCTTGGGGGGCCAGAGTTTTTTTTTATATTTTTACTAAGAAAATTTTTTTTGATATTCCCAGATAAAACCAAATATGTAAAAAATGATTTATTATGTAATTTAAAATAATGAAAAAGTAAGTGTGAATAATAAATTTCAAGTAAAATAACCGATTATAAACAATAATCTTTTCTCAGTTGGTTTTAAAATTTTTAATTTTAATTGTAGCATTAGAGAACATATTGCAAAAACATTCTAACGGGTTCATTATCTTTTTATAATAAACGAATACATCGTGGTTTAAGCTACTTTTTTCCAAAAACAAGAAAAAAGAAACGGGGACCGAAATGAAGTTGTCTATAAATCATGTTGCTTAAAAAAAAGGGGGGAATAAATGAAAACCGAAAAGAAACGTTTAAATAATTTATTGATATTAATGATAAATGAATCGACATGAAAAGTGATAGTTCCCGTTTACGCTGACAAAAAATACGAACTGCAGCTAATATTTTTTTCAACTCGTCAATATTTTACATCTTTCACACATTTGCAATAAAAACATATAAATTTTTTCATAGAATAACAAGCAAACGTCAAAGTCAAATTTTAAATGATCATTTTTTTTTATTCCTATTTTATGAAGTTTCATTTTTCTGTCAAAGATAAATCTGGCAATTTTTGAAATTTAAAAATAAACCACTAACAACCATTTCAAAATATTTTGGCAGCAATTTTTGACATAATTGTAAACAAAGCGAATAAAAAGAATTTTATTTCCTATTAAATTGCTCCGCATTCTTAAGCAGCTTGTATTAGGTTCTGGGGGGAAATTTTAGAGATCTGCGTGGGGGGGGGGACATTGCCCTCCCACCAAACTCTCACTGGATTCATCCCTGTCGCATAACAATATGGAACTTCGTATTAAATAATTTTATGTAGTACTTATTCATATGTAATATGAATAAAAATTATTTTGTTATTTATTACTAGTGTAGTTTTTGAAGTTAACACTTTTTTAGGCGCGTTCACTGATTTTTAGTAGGGGAAAAATTTATGGATTCGTGTCACACGCGTCACGGACATGCTAATGTTAACGGTATCAACTAGTGCGAGAAACAAAACCGTTAACGCCTCTCCTCTACCCCTCACGACTCTCACGACACTGTAATGAGGATTAAACTACAAAAAGAAACACACAAGATTTAATTAATTATATCGGAACTAATAAGGAATAATAAAAGTTAACAACTTTATGGTAACAGTAAATTATTGTGAACATTATTTAATGATGAAATATTGTAAAAATTCTATAACTACTATATCACTAATTCCATAAAATAAATACTGTTGACATTGTCGTCTCTGTTTTTTGTTGATATTGTTGTTTGTTATTATTAAAGTGGTTGTGTAGCAGTGAAACTATTTCTTATTTTAATTATTTTAATTGTTTAATTGTAGGATCACAATGCAGTACAACAGTAAGTACTAAATATGTTCATATTTTTTGGAGTAAGATGTAAAAACCAGACTAACTTTATAGTTTTAATTTTTTACTTCTGTCGGCAGTCCACATGACTACCTTTTCTTTTTTTTTTTTTTTTGAAATTTGCAGTTTTAATTTTATAGCTGTTACATTTGTTAAATTTTCAGTGTAAATACATTTTAAATTTATAACGACATCTCAAAATAACCGATAGCAGGCAATTTACTTTACAGATTAATTAAATTTAAGATTTTTGAACAGAAGTATGTAAATTTAAAGTAATAATGTAAATAATGAAACAGTTAAAACCATTGAAGTTGTAGTTCAACAAGATTTTGTTAGAGGTAAAGAGAAATTCATTTAAAATTCGAACTTCTATTTATTTTTACAATAATCTGAGAATTCACATAGATTGAAGAAATACTTCAACACAAAATCAATAATTATATAATCATTTTGAATACTTTTAACTAGATTGTTGATCAGCATAGAAGATTAAAGTAGAATAAAACAATATTGTAAATAAATGAGAGGGGAAGAATATAGACAGCATCACATATTTACATAGAGATAAAACTTGTACGGATTTACTGCATTGTAGTGGAATTGATAATATTTAACATAATCTAATTCAGTTATTCCATTATTGATCGGTCAAACAATTTTCAGTTTTTAATTGAATTCATCGTCACAGAATTTTTAATAATAATATAAGAGAAAAAATGAAGAAGAGGAAGAGAAAAAAAAAGTGGGAAACTGGAAATCGGAAAATTTACTATAAGAATAAGTGGAGTAAAGGATATATGAGGGTTACAATGAATGTCTCTGCCTACATAATGTAATGGTGTAATATTTTATCGGGGCAATTAGTTTACTATAGTGACCGAAAAAAATGGTTTAACATTATGGGAATTGATTTACTAAGACGTAGAATATAAATAAAATAGCATATAAGATATGACTGGAATATTCTTTTAATTGAGAGTTGCAGGAGATAGTACAGATATTGATTTTATGTTGAAGTATTTCTTCATTCTATGCAAATTCCTTGATTATTGTAAAAATGAATGAAGGAATTCTAATTTCGTATTAATTCTTCTTCATCTTCAGTAGAATATTATTGAATACAAACTTCCTTGATTTTAGTTGTTTTAATAGTTAAACGACTGTCATGGATTCATAAACTCCCTTTTACAATAAAAATAATATAATTTGTTATTCGGCATATATATAATATAATTTTTGAATAAATCTTTAACTCAACAATTCAAATTCTTTAGCGTTTTATGGGTTATTTATAATAGTTTTAAACTAGTTTATATAAATTATAAATTAAAATAAAAAAAAAATGAAAAAACAAGCTAAAAAAAAACGCTTAAGTGAATGTAGTTCGATTTTAAGTATGAGTTTACAGGATTAGTAATCAAACACAATTTGACTGCACTACACGTAAAGAAACTTTCATGTTTTAAAAATTTTATTTACAAAATAATATACAACTAAATTTTTTAGTGCCTATTTATAACCAATATTGGCAAATCATATTTCACTCAATTTTTATACTATTTTCGTATATGTAGAACGCTAAACTCCATTCGCAATGCTAAAATTGATACTTTGCAACGCTTCACGATCGCACTGTTTTTATATATAATACTATATTACAATATTTTAGACCTAACTAAACAAGAGAAGTAGTGGTCTAGTGGTAATGTATGCTAGTCTGATGCTTAAGACATTCATTATCACATGCGTGTACTAGAGGTCAAAACCAACAGCAAAGTTATCTTTTTATTTTAATATATTTAAACAAATGTTACGTATTTATATTAGAAAAATTTTCTTGATGTTATAATAAATTATGTAGAGAGTATTAATAGTTGTTTTATTTTTAAACAATGTGAAATATTTTTTATACACTTACTACTAACTTTAACTCAAAATTATTTAAAATAAATACGTGCAAAATAAAAATTGTAAAAATAAAACTAGTTTATTATAATTATGTGAAAAAAAGCGAAGGTTTAAAAAAAGATGTGAATTGGAGGGAAAAGCAAAACTATAATTTCAACCGAAGTAAACATAAATTTAATAATTATTTTCGGGAGAAAATGATTTAAAAAAAATTATTTATGTGAACAATTTCCACAGAGATTAGCCGTCGGAACTCACATAACATTTTATTAAAATCGTCAATGCTTTGCGAGGTTTTATTTACTTATTTATAAAAAAACGCGTCTTCCTTATCATAATTGTACATTAACTTACATTTCCATAATTCTGTTTTTATATTTGCATATCTGAATACAGGCCCGTGCCCAGAATTTATTTATTTTATGAATAATAATATATTTTTCACTAATATTCGTACTATTAATAATTTCCATCATTTTGATTTACATAAATGAATTACCCCGTATACGAACATTAATAAAAATTACATATATGTTATTAATTACACACGTAATAAAAAATTTTGCATAAGATAATAATGAAGTACCTAAAAATATGGAACATATTTTTTCTTTTTTCTTTTAAAGGTAGGTAAGAACATCCTAAAAAATCATCAATATTTATTTTAAATTTGTGATTTTTTTCAGATTTTTGTGTATTCATAATAACTATTTCAGTTCTCATGGGGGGGGGGGGGGTTAACCCCTAAAAACCCCCCCGTGGACACGGCCTTGTCTGAATATGTATTTAATGATAATGTTTAAATAGACACAACTTTTAACTGAATGTAATTGTAAACATTATGTAAAGATCGTTTACCATTAAATTTTTTTAAAGCACCTTAATTACTTCCGAAATCCTGTGTCTCAGTTTGTATTACATTTTTCGATATACTATACAAAATAAGTTCATAAATAATAGACAACATTTTTTCTACGTTCGAGAGTATACATAATTATGGTTTCTGAGATTATTATTATCTAGTTGAATAATTTGTTGTATTGCCGTAAGATTTTTTCTGAACTTTATTTCCCTTTAATTCTTTATTTCATTTATTACCATTATTTCTGCTCATCATTATTATTACAAAATGCCTCTTAAAAAAATTCGTAACCATACGGGTATATTTAAATAATAACTGTAATGTTTTAACTATGCGTTTATAAATCTACAACATTCTTATTAATATTCAAACCCCTATGATGTTGCAACCATGATTTGAAAACCATTACATACTGCATGTAGAGGAGATAATTTCTGAAATGTTCATTGTTAGTCGCTTTTATAACTCTATTTTCTAAATATAATCTTTCGCTCGATGGATTAATATCGTGTAATATCCGAACTTTTTCAAATTAAAGTTGAACTATAAAACTTTATTTTTATATCGATTACAATAGAAAGGGAGTAATGTAGTAGAATATATCGTACAGTATTCATAGTTGTGCTTTCGGATGCAATTAATATAACTATGTAATACAAATATGGGGTACATCATACACTTTATAATATATTAGAACACTGAAATTCAAACTTATACAGTTACAGCAAAACTGGATAAATGTTAATTGTTAACAGTTTTAAGACATCAAGCGTACAGCTAACATCTGCTGGCGCAATCTACTGGCGCGCATATGGAAAGAAGCAAAAAAATTGGTACGATCGTGTCGCGTTGCAAAGTGTCAATTTTAGCATTGCGAATGGAGTCTAGCGTGTAGAACTATATTTTTGGGCTTAAAATACTTCGAGAAATTAAATTAAAAAACAAATTATTTTTGAATATGATATAATAAATGAATAAAAAAAATCAAAGGTTATATCTGTCAAATAATAATTTTAACAGAAAGTTTTCCGTTGTAAATTACTTTGTATATACAATAATGTGTGGACATTTTTATTTTAAGCTGTATTATAAATATACGATTAATATGTAATATTTTTAGAATATTTCTTTTTATGATTTTTTATCGTCATAAGAAAGAAATCATTAAATTGATAACTGATGGCGCTGTAATTGCATAGTTGGAAATTTTCGGTTCTATTATCAATACTGTAAACTTGTACTCATAGTCAGCCCGATATTAAGCTAAATAAAACACGAGCCTTTCGGGAACACACTTGTGCAAGTACAATAATACTCATTTGAGTGATAACGATACGTAGCAAAGTATTTAAGAAGAATCGGAATTGGAATTTAATCGAAATAATTTTTCCTAGATATTTTGTTCATACATCAAATAACTGAATTACCCGATGCGTTATGCTATGGGAGCCAAAAAAAGGGAAAAAGCTGCATTAATTTATGCAGACATTTAATTTTTCAATTACTTAACGTTTTTATTGTATTTTGATGATTATTATTGTTCAGCTGCGCATATTTTACTATTTTTATTTATTCATTAGCTATATTATCTTCTATTATTGTTTATTTTTGTATTCATATTTATATTTCGTGATTTCTATTTGGTAATTTTTGTTCATTTGTAGTTTATTTTTTTATTTTTGATTTAGTGCTCTTTGATTCAAAACATAATGTACAATAGACAAACAGACAGATAAACATAAATTCTGAAAAATATGGTTTTACATTTTAAGTTAATTGTAAATAGTGGTACTAAATGCCGCGGTTTATTTTGCTTTAAATAATTATTTTTTATTCAGCTTTTATTTACTAAAACTATATAGACAGGTAATGCTCGCTGAAAATAATAGTATAACTATGAATGTATAATTTAAATTTTTAAGGAGGCCTTAATAAGTTTCGGTTCTGAATTGTTAAGAACAAGTTGTAATGTGAAGTAGCTCACAGTATCAGCCAAATCGCACTTGCAGAGCTTTTGCAATAACTAAAGTGTACCTTCAATTAAGTTCAATGAGGCAGCAAATAAAGCTTGGTTTAACAGAACTTAAGTAAATTTAAACTATAACAAATAAAATGATATATTCTTATGATGGCTAATTAAATTATAATTTCAGTATTAGTGCATATTATTTCGAGAACGTATTTACTTGAAAAATAAGAAAAACCTCCGCAAAAATGTCATTTAAAGTAATGTTTAATTTAATTGTTCTAATTGCATGCTATTAGTAAAATGTGAAATACACTATAACGATCTGATCCTTTATTTAATAACTGAAATGAAGTCTTCAATAAAAGAAAATTTCTATATAATGTCGAGTCATTTAATCAAAAGGGATTCGACAATTTGTGAAATAATATTTTAATTTATAGTTCAATAATTGAATTAACAGTTTGAATAGGTAATAATATGCAATCGGAGAAAAAATAGATTTCTTTCGTATATTGTTGAAAACTTTTGTGTTATGTGAAATACTTAACTAATAGTAGTATATATTCAGTGTATTCCAAAAAACTAATAAAACAAATATAATTTGAATGTTAATAATTGTAGACAGTAATAGCGAAAACCACTTTTATTACTGTAAAACAATAAACTTTTTTTAGTTCGTAGATTTCTTATTTACATCTAGTTTAGGTAAGTGAACTTTATTTAATATTTTTTTAATGTTGCTATAATCAAAAATATGTACAATGTTACATACAGTTACGAATTTTATTTTTATGTTTTACAATGTTATTAAACGAAATTGTTTTGTTACTTTATTTCTAAAGTTCAGTTTAATAAATTTCCTGCATTTTAACTGAAAAATATCTTAATAAAATTGTTAAAAACTTCCTTTATTTACTTAAATTAAAAATCTGGAAGAAAAAATTACATGTACTTTGATTTGAAATAAACTAAAAGTTAAAAAGTATAGTGCATAAAATGTAAATAAACAACAAAAAAATGATTTATTATTAAAAAATTAATAAAAAAAATTAGTATGTATTTTTTATTAAGAAAAGTAAAATAATCATTAATTTTTCAATAAAATTAAAATTTAAAGTGATGAATACTACAAACGATAATCAATTCTTCTTAAGTACTTTTCGATGCTTTTTGAGTATTTTTGTACTTGCACAAGTGTGTTCCCGAAAGGCTCATAAAAAAACTATCTGAAGCAAATCCCAAAAGGATCGAACATATACCGTAGCTTAATTGTGTACGAACAACAATAATTTGGTGGTTGCTGGTGCAATCCTAAGGTTGGTTCGATAGAAGTTGTAAGTTGTTTTTTTTTTAACTTCGTTTACAACTACAATTTATAAGCTAAACATCTCAAATTATATAGCAGCCAAAAAAAATAACGAATTTAACAAAATTGTTTTAGTTATTTTCATTATATTATTTTTAAAAAAATAATTATTCTTTCAAATTGCAACATTGCAATTTAAGGTATATGTCCTATCATTTTCGGATTTGCACCATCTGATTCCAATACGACGCAAAAATCTAGTAATGCTTATAATGTTAATAGTTAAATCCATAAAAATTCGTTTTTTGGTAAAAATTTGAATTTACCGCTGTGTTTTTAAACTTTGTAATTTATGTTATTTTAATATTAATAAATTAAATTATTTAAGCTTTATGTTGTATGTAAATTGTAATAAGTAAAGACTTTTTCTTTTACATTTTATTTTATTGCCGCTATAAATGTGCCAGATTTTACTTTATTAAATTCTGATGTTATTAGTGCCGTTTTTGAAGTGATGTTCGGTCAGTGTCAATGATATTTGTATATTTATATATTTTATATAATTTATTTTTAATAAAACTAAATATTACACCTTGTTTTTTTAGAATATAAAAAAAAAATAGAAGTTGTTTTTATGTTTAATATTTTATTTAACTCCTTCTTGGTTGTTGGTATTCCTGTTTTGCTTTGCTGTTAATTTTATGAATAATCAAGTAGTGAGTATAAAACCAACTTTTTATGAATTATTATTTATTTTAATGAAGCGAATGCGCATAAAGAAGGATACGTAAAAAGTTCAAAAATTACAGTTAAATGGAAAAGAAATATTTTATGTTTTACTCGATTATAAATGAGAATATGAACTTTTAATTAGACTTAAATGTTTAGTAAATGAAATGATTTCTCAAAAAGATCAACAGGCATCAATGCAACATCAGTCACTTCACCCGCAACAGTCTATTCCTCAACAACCTTCTCCATCACAAATGCAGTTGCAAAGGCCATCACAACAACAGTCTGCACAACAAATACAATCAGAGCATCAACAACTGCAGCCGAAACAGTTGCAGCCGCAACCGTTACGTCAACCACAAGCTCCTCAAGCACCAGTCCAGACACAAACAATTCAACAAACTCAAACGTTACAACCGCAACCTACGTCTACGCAACCACTTTCAACTCATTCTCCACAAGTACGTAAACATTTTAGACTATATATTATGCGATTTATTTTATTAATGTGTATTATTAGATTAGTAGCATCGGGATCATGGGTTCGAAAAACTAACAGGTACGAATAAAATTAATAAAATAAATAATCGCTAGTAGTTGCATGCAAAACAAAAGCAAACCATTGCACATACCATCTTATTTGAACCGGACAATGTATAGACATACACATATGGAACTATTGTTCTCTTTATATAGAGCGTCTCTAAAGATTTTTTCAATAAAAATGTTGCAGTATAAATATTAAAAAAAGAAGTTGAAAATTTTAGGGAGTTTCCTTATTGTCTTGAGTTTGGGCCCTAGTAACTTGCAAGCCGGTCCTGCTTGAAACTGTCTTTGTATCGTGATAACAAACGATTACAATCGGTTTCAGTTATAGTCTTGTGTACACTCATATTACACGTAGAATAGTCTTGGGTATTACCTATATTTGTACGACAAGAATGTACGGGTATATATTCTGACGCTCGAAATTGAGCAATAATGGGTATGAAGAGAAAAGAGCACTGGTCTGCTAGTTAAGCTGCTCGACCGCCAAACTGATGGTTAAGGTTTTGAGATTTGTCTTATTTACAACTTAAGTCGATCACAGATTTAGCCAACCTTAAATAATTGTGTACGAACGAGATCTAGAAAAGTAAATATGGCTGAGAAAAGGAAACTGACTCCCCTACTTTTATCAATACCGTTAGTGTGTTGTGATCCTTATCTTCACAATCCTCAACGCCTTGAAGAGAGTATGGGGAACTCACTTTATCTTACTTTTTATATATATTTGTTAGATGCATACGTATCATCGATTATTGCTTTACATGTAATGGTTCGACTTCTCTTTGGCTGATACAAAAGAAGTTATATTAATTATAAGTAGAAATTGAATAGTAGATATCATTCAATTTAAATTCAATTTAACTGATAAACATTATGGAGTAGAAATGATCAACTGCTGAGGGAATTAGTTTAAACACAAATTTTAAGACACGTTGAAATTATTATTATTATTATTATTATTTTAATTTTTTAACATCAAATTTTTGGCGATTTAAAAATCGTTCTTAAATGTTTAGTTTGAAATTTCGATAATTTTTTTCATATTATATAACTTAAAAAAACTTAAACTTTCTCATTATTTAATTCCGTGATTTAAACATCTATTGCAAGTATATTTGAAAATTAAACAGGATATTTTCTTTGAAATCATTTTTGTTTTACATTAAAATTATTTTCAGTTTAATAATTTAGAAATTAAAGTGTTCATGGCTGAAAACTAATCAGCGGCGTTTGACTTATATTTAACTTATAAAAAAGACATCAAAAAGATAAGGATAAAGATTATTTTATATTTTTCCAATTTTGCTAATTGGTTATTTTTTTAGTTTAGTGTAAATATGTTCGCTAATTTATTATATATATATTTTTTTTTTGTAATTATGATAAAATATATTTATTACCTGTCGTTTTACGTGCCATGTACTGTATCCCAGGCCAGAGACACGTGTTTGGGAAAGGGTTTAGATTTGTGAAAACAAGTTAGTTGTTTTGAGAAGTGTCAAGAGCTTTTGGATGTTATTTTGAAAGTCAGAAAGGATATTATTGAAGGTAAGAGCAAGGCCAAGGATATTTCTGTGAAACTCGAAACATGCGCATGTTATGAGTAAGTGTTGGACACAGATGGGAAAATATATTTATTAAATTCAAATAAATCGGTATTTTGAATTTTTACTTCTGATCAACCTGAGAATTACTTTTATTCTTAGACTGGTGGGCTGCAGGTACCGTCAGTCAGTCAAGGAATCGTTAATACTAGATTGAACACAACTGGAGATCCTATATCTTCAAATGCTCAACATTCTCCTACAACGCGGCCAGCTGTGCCTCAACCACCTTCAGTTCCTACAGCACAACTTCCTCAACAACCTGTACCTGCCAATCAATGGAATACGGCAACATTATGTAAATACGGCCAAGAAACTGTGCAGGATATTGTTTCCAAAGTACAAGACATGTTCCAGATTTTAAAAAATTTGCAAGTAATTTAAAAATAGTATGCATAAACTTTAGATTAAATGTATACAATTATTTTGAATTTTTTTTTTTTTTTATTTTACAAAAATATGTGTTAAAGTTTTTTGATATTTCGTGTATACATAATATGAATATAGTCGCGATAGCCTAGTTGCTAGAGCGCTTGGCTTCCGATATGGAGGTGAGCGACGACGAACTTATTACAAGAATTAAATAAATAAATAAATAATCGCTAGTAGTCACGTGGAAGGCAATAGCAAACCACCACGTTCAACATCATATGCGCGCTAGGCCAGTACACAGCAGACACACACGGGACTGCACTGGTAGCACGATAACAAGCGGCTACTATCAGTTTCGAATGTAGTCTTACGTGTGTACACCTGCGTTGCATATATAATAATTGCTTAGTATACAACCTATATCGGTACGTCTAAAATGTAGGAATAGGTTGTCCACCAACCGAATGGTTGAGGATATAATGATGATGATGATAATATGATTGCAACAGACAAAATAAGTATTTGTTAATATAGTTCTAATAAATTATACACAAAAAAAAAAATGAGTATAAAATCAAAACAAAATCGTATCTTTTTTTTTTTTAAATCATTATTGTCATTCTTTTTAATGAAGTTATTTTGTATCATATTAAAATTTTTCTAATTCTATGCTGAATTACTTTTTAAGAGCATTTATTTGCACTGTTATATTTACTTAGCCGCCTAGTGGAATACCATCTGGAACTAATATGAGTAACGAAAAACGAGCCAAAATTCAAGAACAGCTTCGAAATATTCGAATGTTATTTAAAAAGTTAAGAATTATTTATGAAAAGTGTAACGATAGCAGTCAGTTACAAGGAATGGAATATATGCATATTGAAGTAATTATTAATTTATCAAATACGAGTGTATAATATGTTTGCATAAAATTAACATGAATTTGCAGGAATTATGGTAAATCAATTGTTTACATATCAGTATGCACAGTAACCAGAGGCGCAACAATCTAACATTGTGAGTGGGTGCGCGGAGTATGTGCCTATCGATGACAAAAAAAAAAAAAAAAGAATAAGAAGGATAACAATTTTTTAAAAATTACAAATGTGACGCTAGGTTTAAGTGTATTTTCTTTTTCATCAATTTATATAGTTGTTCGATTTTTATTAGATTTTGTGCTTGTCCAAATATGGTCTTACGATAAAATTTGGTTTACGCGGAGTACGTGTTAAATTATAACGTTATCCTTCGCTGGAAGTGCCTATCACAATTGAGTGAGTACACGAGCACCCATGGACTCTTCGTTGTTGTGCCCCTGACAGTAACACATGCACCCAGTTAGAAAAATGAAATGACACTATCGTTTATATATATATATATAACTCGGCCATTTTGGCCTCGCAAGGGGCTGTGCCTTTTGACCCCTTTTGCTTGCATTTCTGTCTCTTTTTCTTCTATACTTTGTATAAAATGATCAAAATTTACAACGTAATTCTAAATCAGTCCATATGAATATAATAACATAATCACAGAAATCCTATAAAATATAACAAACGTTACATAAAATTGGGATATTTTTTCTAATGTGGGGGGGGGGGGGTAGTTTAAGAATTACGTTGTAATTAATATGCATGCAGATTTAATTAAAATGCTCAAAATGGACGTTTAAAACCGCTGTAACTTTTGTTTTATTGTAGATAAAAAATAACTTTCGGAATTGATCGTAAAATTTCAAGTTTTTAAAAGTTACTAAAATTTCAAATTCTTTCAATTAACCTCACTGAAATCAAACGTTCCATTTTAAGTAAAAAATTCTAATATACTAGGGTGGTTCAAATATAAACCGGAATTTCGTCATAAAAATTTTTATTCTATACTTACAGTGCTCATATTTTTTACAATTTTTCGAGATAACCCCCCTCGCACGCTACGCACTTTTTCCACCTCTCCGGCAATTTTTTTATTCCTTTTTCGTAAAAATCTCGCGGCTTGTCACATAGCCATTTGCGCACGAACGATTCCACCTCATCGTTGCTGTCGAAACGTTGTCCACCAAGTGCTTCTTTCAACGGGCCAAACAAATAATAATCACAAGGCGACAAATCTGGACTGTAAGGAGGATGTTCAAGTGTTTCCCAGCCCAATTCGGCCAATGTCTCCATCGTTTCCCAACGAGTGAATTTCTGTTCAAAATTCAGAAGTCTTGGCACCCATTTGGCTGCAATTTTGCGATAACCTAGCCGATCATGAATTATTGTCTCAATACTACCTATGCTGATGCCCAATTCGTCGGTCATATCGCGTACACGGACGCGTGGGTTAGCCAAAATGAGTTGTTCGATGGCTTTGACGTGTTCATCTGTAATGCTGGTTTTTGGGCGCCGCGCATGTGGTATGTTTGACACCACTTCACGTCCTTTTCGAAACGCGGAACACCACTCGTACACTTGAGTTTTGGAGAGACACTCATCCCCCGAACTGTTCGCGTAATTTTCGGTAAATTTCCACGGATTTTACGTCGTCTTTGACTAAAAAACGAATAATGATGCGTTGCGCAACAGACACTGGTACTTCTTTTTCACTCATGGCTCTAACTACACTAAAAAGTGAGGTTACGCGGTTCTAATTGCTCTACACGCTTCGTAACAAACCGGTCTAACTGTCAGTGCAACCACTTTTTCCACAATAAATTTTTCGCGCGTTTATTTAAAAATTTCGGTTTATATTTGA
Source organism: Icerya purchasi (assembly GCA_039619475.1). Classification (NCBI taxonomy): domain Eukaryota; kingdom Metazoa; phylum Arthropoda; class Insecta; order Hemiptera; family Monophlebidae; genus Icerya; species Icerya purchasi. Next base: position 234,471,693 of record CM077116.1, read on the forward strand.
ACCACCCTCGTATCATTGTTATTATTATCCGATCTCATTCGTTATCGAGTATGAGTGTTATGTGTACGTGCTTGAGATGAAGTGTAGTGAAATCACATTTTCGGCATTGGAGTTTTGTTTGATGAGTATCAATTGATTTTTTTCTTTTTTGGAATTTCCGTATTTTATGTTGTTGGTTATTGTCTTTTGTTTTTTCTTAAATGTTATATTTTCTAATCTTTATTCTTAAGATCTGCTTCAGTTTTATTGAGTTCATTTTCAACAGCATCTTGTAATTACTTTAGTTTGAGGAATCTATTTGATCTTTTTCCTTTGCTGGGACACCATCCAGTATCTTTTCGGGTATTAGGTGGCCTTGATTTGTAGTATATGCCTTATTTATCTTATACAATTTCATGTAAGCAGTGTTTCACAAAGCTGCATTTCAACGGTTTTAGTATTTCTTCATTAGATGCCACATCTTTTCACATTTTTCTAACATATTTTCATTTTTATAAAAAGAAGTTTTCATTGCTCGAATTTCATTGCCGTATAACATGATAAGAAGTAAAATTGTTTTATAAACCTTTATTATGATGTCCGTTAAATTTTAATGTTAGCTGCCATAGTATTTCTAAACCTATATGTAATAAAGCTTAGTATTATATAACTAATTGTATGCGCTTGTTTTGAGAAAGCAGAAAGTTGGAACATCACAGGAACATGAAAACTAGTGCAACCATATTTTCATGCTGTCTGTTTATTTTCACTAAGCGATTTAATACCAGACCGGTCAAGACAACTTAGTTGATAGGAGCTGTGATGCATTGCTACACGCGGAGATTTTATGAAAAAGAAGAATAGTATTTTGATTGCTGCAGAGAAAATTAGCCGTTAAAGATTTTTATGGTAGTCTCCATTCGCCGAGAGTGAGCTATTTAATGAGCATATGCAAAGTTAGGCGAGCCATTTTTCCTGACTGCCTCTATGTACTCTTTTAATTCAGTGCCCTGTCATTACTAAAATTATCTATATGAGACTCTACCAGTAGCCGCTCATGGACCCCAACAAATTTGATTTGTTCTGTTCACGGTTAACCTTTATGTCAGGAAAATTGTGAAACTTTAAAAATTTTAAATACAAAGCTTTAAATGGGTACAAATTTTTTAAATTTTTAATTATTTACATAAAAATTAAACGGAAATTGTGAAAGCCGTAAATTTGTAAATATAAAGTCCTTAATAGGCTCAAAATTTAAAATCCATAGCGTTACATCTATTTGACATAAAAAACTACAATCCAGTAAGTACTGTATCTTTGATTTATAAATAACAGAAAAATTTTAAAAATTAAAATTTTATAAATCCAAAGCCGTAAATGGGCTTTAATTTCCAAATTTTTGGGTATATTTATAAAAACCAAAATACATAGAAATAATTGCTGAAATTTGGTATAACACTCCTATTATTCAACCTTTTATTTTTAAATATAAAGCTCAAAATGTTCTTCAATTTTCAAATGTTAAGTATTTTTTTAAAAATCGAAAAACTTTTATAAAACGCAGAAATTTAAAATTCAGGGCGTGTAATATTCCTGACTAGTAACAGGAAAATTATAAAATTTAAAAATTCTTAAATACAAAGATCCAAATGGACCTAAAATTTCAAATTTAATTATCACTATAAAAATTAATAATAAAGAATTATAAAGTCGGATTTTTTAAACCTATAAATAAAACCTAAGGCAGTGTGGGCGCAGCGTTGTTCGGATTCACATCCTTAATATTGTTAGTTGTTTTGGGTTCTAGATTTTGGAGATACCGTGTGCTCTACCTAAGTGTAGTTGTGACCATATTATGCTCTGTTTTTTTATTCCGTCCTTGTAATTTTCGTGAGACATTATGGACTTAGGTACAGAATTCTGTTTTCTTATTTTACTCATTTTTTTTCTATTCTGCTAGTATTGGTTGTTGTTGTCGCTAGTAACCGTAAATTATTCTTCTTTCAGTCTTTTCTTACAGTGATTAAATGTTTCTTTAATAGTTTGTGCTAACGTCTCCTATTTACGCTTATTATAAAAACTATTGCCAATTTTATATAATAATTACAACTTCCTTGATCCTCTTATCTACTAACTAGTGTGGTTTATGAGCCATCTCTTGTTGGCGACTCTCCTTCCACCCAAAAAAAAAAAGGTTACATGAAATTTAAAAAAATATCTGATTATTCGAAATATTATAAAAGCTAACAAATATTATAATAATTACTATTATAAACTATTTACATTTGTGAATTTGCGGGCTTTAATTCTTGATTTACGTTATTTCTTCGCGTCTATTTCATTGCAAATTTAAAAATTATCGAATAGTGCTTTAAATTATTTTTTCAGTTTTATTTTCAAAATTCTTAATTTTTTATATACATTTTTATTACAAGATTATTTTATTTTCAGAGTTTGATTCCTTTAAAAGAAGAATGGGATATGAAATCTGAAGAACGTAAAACTTCCGAATTATATCGTACTGTACTTGATGAAAGTAAAGAATTAATGAACGTAGGTATTTTTTCAATTTATTATCTTCGTATTATTTTTTAAAATTGTACTATTAGTTCTACATAAAGTTAAAATTATTTCCTTTCGTTATTAAATATTTTTGAGTTCTTTAAGTTTAAACATTATTTTTAAATTAATTTTAATTGCAAATATTACATCTATATTGATGAAGAAGTTTTAAAGTTTAATATTAATATATTCGTAATAAGAATTTCGGATCATTAATTGCAATGTATGTACAAATTTCAATTTAAATATCTAAAATAGCCTGCCAGATTCTATTAAATTTTATTGGGTTTAGAATGGAGATAAAATTCCATATTATTTTTTTATTGTGAATGTTTCCATCGTCCCTGGATAAGTAAAAAATAATTCTTATAAAGTGCTTATTTAAATAATAATTCATGTTTGTTCAATAGCTCATTTATTAATTCATACAGATCTGTTGATGACAGTGGTGTGCTTAGTGCGGAGGGGGCAATTACCCCTCGGATAAAAAACTGAGAGGACAAAAACCTCTCAAAAAAGTATATATTACATCAGTATATTATATCAGTTATTTAATGAAAATCCAAGAAAGTTAAACGAATAGCTCAATGATTGTGAATAAGAGCATCATTTGAACAGTTAAAATTCAAATTTCGGCCATATTAAATATTACGAGATATTGTTGTAAGCGTAAACTGTTATTTCTCTTTAATAATGGTGTTATGAATTAAAGCTAAGAAACGTAATGCGCATTCAATTTTTTTTCAAATCAGTATTTCTAAAGTATTCAAATTGAACCGTTTATATTTTTTCTTTATTTTCTTTATTTTCTTTATTTTTTTTTTGCAACGTTAATATAAAGAGTTCGATGAAAAATATTTGCTGTTTTTGTTTGCACTATGATCATGAACTTGGTGGGGGCGTCAGCTATGGGCCTACACCTGTAAATAAAAAGAAAGGAAAGTTCTGTTAGTTAAATTTTGATTTGGCGAGATATTAACGGTATAAAGGAATTAACGACCTAGATGATACGTAGAGAAGGGAAAGGCAAAGTATAAGATGTACAATAAGCAGTAGGAAGCTCAGGTTTTAGCATATAAGAATATAGAATACAACGTTCGACTTAAAGGGATAAACACTCAAAGAATGTATGATCTGCGTCGTAGATTACTACTTCATGCGGATGGAAAAAAACCAAGGAAAAGCAAAGATGAATGGAAGGCTGAAAGAATCATTAAAACGTAGAAAATAATAAAAACGACAACAGAATGGAGAACAAAAGGAAACTCGAGAAACCAGAAAACAAAAGAAAAATTAGGTTAGACAGAGAGATAAAAGAATGATTATTACAAAAGGGAGAAATGTAAATATCTGACCTAAATTTAAGGTGAAATTTTTTCCTTGGGAACTTAAAATTAGAGAGTATGCTTTTAAAAAAACTCGCCATCCTAAAAATCCGTCGCTTCTTTACCTTCAGTGTCTGGATGATTGGGAACTCACAGAAAATTAACACGGATAGAATAGCAAGAAGAAAGAAAATGCATGAGACTGCGTATGCGAAGAACGATAAAATAAAGAGCAGATCGCTTGAAAGGCACTTACCGAATCAAAAATAATTAAACAATTGGGAATAACTTTTTGATACAGAATGCTAAAGAAATTGGATGTAAGGACGAACTTTTTTTAGAAATAGGAGTGATGATAAAAGTGTTTCAGGAGGAAGAAGTTATGCCACCAAAAAGGAAAACATTAAAAGGTTTGGGGGTAAGAACGAGGTAAGGTACATTGTTGGGACCTGCAGGGCGGTTCTGAAAGAACAGACTAATTCATGAATGTTGAATGCTGAAGTTAGGAAATGAGAAGGAGAATTTTGAGGACATAAAATGCAATACAGTTCATCAAAGCTAGGGACTTAAGCGGAAGTATCAGGATCAATAAAAGATAATAGACTGTCAACAGGAATGTTGAAATTGAAAAGGCATTCAAAGAGTGGGAATTTAAAAGCCCTGGTATGTACAAAAGAACGGTAGTTCTAGAGAAAGAATAGAAATTCTTCTAAGATGACTTATTCGGGGCTTTAAGTATTTACCTAGCTGTTACATTCGCCCGTTTATGAGCAAGAAAAATTTTGGTTGTAGGATTTGAATGAAGATTTTTAAAAGTGATTCGATTATGGTCAAATGGAGCTCTGGACTCCTCGTTCTACCAAAAAGAAGAGGATGTGCCATGAACATTAGTGGTTGAAGATGGTAAAACCTTGAAGAAGCGTTAAGAGCAAACGTAACAGATTCTAGGAAGGAATTGGAAACGCGGATTGGACGAGTCGGGTAGAATATTAGGAAGCGAAGAATTATGATGGAACGGAACATTGTCCAATTTGTTTTAAATAGATACTATCGAATCCAATAAAGAGCATTGAAAAATATAAAGAAAAAGGAAGTTAAAGAGGGGGTTATTAAAATAGTAACATGAACAGTACCGTGGAAACTTATAAAAATTTTCTAATTGTATTAAATTTTAGTTTTGAAACAGATTTACAGGAAAATCTGTAACAATATTTACAGAATATTTTGCGAAAATATTGATAGACATATTTTGTGAATGCGTGTGAACTCCTTGCAGGCATGTGTAGAATACGAGTAGACTATGCAATTATTGGCTATATAAGAAAAGTAAAAAACTGTTAACTAACCTACACGAATATCCGTACGGACGCGACGAAGTATGAATCATAAACTCGATTAACTTTAAGTACTTGATGAGATTGTTTTATATTATTATGTAGTGACACAAAAATCGCGCACAACTTCTACCAAAGAGAGTGTCTTTATACATTAAAAATACCTCGCGCTTGGATACTGCTACGAACGCAAAATATGTAATAAGGAGCCAAAAATAATTTGCAGCTAAACTCACTGTTAAATCAAAATCGTACGTATTAAAGACGGAAAATTGTTCTGTTCAAAAAATTTAATACTAACAGTGATAATGATTTTCGGCCGTCATTGAAGATAGAGTATAATAAAATATCCCGTTCGAATGATAAGGGGTTTTTTATTTTACGTTAATAGTGAATACATTTTTCAAATAAATGGTACTTAAATCTAATATTTAATTTGCGCAAAGAAAATGAAATTTAATTATAAAATACAAATAAAACCATTTGATACTTTAACTCAATTTTGTCTTCTGAATTTAAATGTTTACAGTTATATTACGACTAAACTACATTTTATAATCTCTACATATACATTAAAACAGTTTTAGTTAAAGTTTTATCCGTGCTCTGATTGATTGAAAAAATTTGAGTGGCGGTTGATAAATTAAGAATATGAATGGACTTATGGCTGAGGATCGTTTTGGAAAATGTGTACGCCATGCAAAAATGTTACCTTGATGCTGTCATCATAGTTTGAGTTTATACTTTTACTAAAACCGTCTATCTTAAAACGCATATCCACGCTACAATGTATTTCTGTGCAAAAGGTCCGGAGATAATACTGTTTTTTTAATTGCTATGTATTTGTATTACTGATTATTTTACTACCAAATTTTTTTGCATAATTCTTACCTTACGAGCAAATACTTAAATACAGACGGTATGTAAACGCTTAAAATTATCCGGCGAAGTACATTTGATCAGGTAAATATTATGACGTTAAGAAAACTATGATACAACAGAAGAGAAAAATTGGAAAGGTTTCGTGAACAATTAGTAAAGTTTAATGAACTAAGGGTCAAAGACTCTTAATTTTAATTAAAAATATTATTTTTTGTGGAATCAAATAAAAAATACGATGTTGTAAATTTTTAAATTATTTGCCCTCTTTAAAGTTATACTGTGGCGGGCGGGGATGATACGAAAACATTAATGTGCGATTTAATTCAAAAACTGTTTATGTTGCAAGTGAATTGTTACTTTTAATAAACACTTTGTGTTTTTATAATTTTTCAATACTGGAATTTCGATAATTTTTGTCTATTTTTTCTGTTTCAATCTTTCAACTTGTACTTTTTAGTTCAATTTTGATCGTCATCGTTTCTTTTAACTTTGCAATATTATTATTTTTTGATTAATGGCCTTTACGGTGTTATCAGTTTATTTGTTATCTAATAAAAAACCTTAAATCTGTCAGTGTGAACTTTAAGTATGCGACATTTGAAAGCAGTTCATTTGCTAATTATTTATTTATAATCGAGAAATAAATGAATGAAATTCTAATTTATCTTTTCGTGCATTCTAATTATCGCAGTTATTGTTTTTGTTGTAGCAAGTACAAATGAAAAATGCACAGTTGAAAGAAATTATAGATAATTTAAGACGAATTATTTGGGAAGTAAACACTATGTTAGCAATGCGGAAGTCCTAAAGAAGATGATTCTTTATATTATCCGTAAGTATACGATTGTAATGATAATTTAGTAAGTTAAAATATGTGCTTACATAAAAGATTTCAGTCAAAATAATAATTTTCAAGAAACAGTCTAGCTTCGAGCTATACATCTTTTTGTTAACCGTCACTTAACGAAAAATATGACAAGTAGAAGAATGTTAAATATTCGTTCAGAAGTATAAAAGAAAATTCTTGTTATCAGAAAGTGATTTTTCTGTTAATAGTAGTAAAATAAATAGTATTATTTATGTTAAAAAATTCCTATTTAACGAATGATCTTAATATTTTTTTTTTTTTAGTTATAGTATGGTTGATTCTAAATTATTATTTAACATAACTATCCTTGTCCAACATTGTAAAGTAAGCGATTTGGCAGCCCGCAACCTCGTTTCCCTATTTGAATTTATGGTTGTATATTTTGTTGTACTAACACTTTTTCTGTTTTCTTTTCTTTTTTTTTTTCCTTTCATATATTGCTGTATTAATAAAAGAAAACTGCAATTTTTTTTTTATTATTACATTAGGCATACGATTCAAAAAAATGTTTTTTTTTTAAATTTAATAACTCGTTGTGCAGTGTTCATGTAAAAGTTAACAATTTTGTTACGTACATTCTTTATAGTGCCATACTCAGCTTCTGAGCGTCGGCGACTACCTATTCGCACATCTCAGCTGTACCGATATAGGTAGTGTACCAGGCAATTATTATATGCAACGCAGGTGTACACATGCAAGACTACATTCGGAACTGATAGTAGCCGCTTGTTATCGCGCTACCAGTGCAGTCCCGTGTGGGTCTGCTGTGTACTGATCTATCGCGCATATGATGTTGAACGTGGTGGTTTGCCATTGCCTTCCACGTGACTATTAGCGATTATTTAATTTATTTATTTATTCTTGTAATAAGTTTTGTCGTCGCTCGGGGTTGAACCCGTGATCTCCATAACGGAAGTCAAGCGCTCTAGCAACTAGGCTATCGCGTACGTACATTCATCTGTTTTAAATATATTTCCTTAAAAAAAAATTAACGTTACTGTTAATCTGAAACGTTACCTTGTTGGTGTGCAAAAGAGATTTTTTTATCTGTTCAAATTTAACATTTTTTAATTTAGCCGAAATTTTTGAAAGTTTCAATGTGCGGCAGCGGGATTCGAACCAGGTTCTACCTGAACAAGATACCACCGTATAATCAACTACGTCACAGTAACAGGCTAAAGAAAGTTAATTAATAAAATAGATTATAATTACTTGATTAGCAAACAATAATAAAGTAATAATATACTTAGCGTGGCGTTTTCGGGCTTAGCCCATCTTCAGCTAAAAGAGAAGACAAGAGAACTGGAAAACCATAATCGAAACTTCGCAGTCATTCAAATTGTAAACTCGATTGAGCTATATTAGATGAAAATGAAAACAGTTACAACTATGTACTCGCACAGGTTAAAACTTATGCGATTGCGTAGCTTCGGTTATGTTTTTCGGTTTTTCTTTTCTTCTGTTTTAGTCGAAGATGAGCTAAGCTCGAAGATATTATGATAAATACATCATTGTATGCTAATATAAATATAATTTATTATATTATTTTAATTTAGCAACATGTTACGAATTTTTTATCATTTAAAGAAAGTTAATTTTTAACGATTTTTTAATTACTGTAATTATTAGTTATTTTAATAACTAAAGTTATATTAGTTATACAATAATTATTGTTGATTTTTATACAGTGAATTAAAGTAGTATTTGCGGCTGCTGCTCTTAAAAGTAAAATTAATTTTTTTCTATAACTTTTATGTGTAAATTCGTTAATCGAACGTTGTCTTCGAAATAAAACTAAAATAATTATATATACAAATAAACAAACATTAGATATATTATAAAAATTTCACAAAAAAATTAAAATAAAATAAAACTCCGTCTACCGTACTTACTCGTGTAATTTACGCACTTTTTTGCCGTTTTTAACCTGCTAAAAAAAGGGGGTGCGTAAATTACGCGGGGAATCAGATCAACCTGCATTTTGCGGGTTATACGTAATAGGTGTGTATTTCAAAATTACCTCTTACCTAAACAAAACACTCGTTATGTGAAACTGAACCTTTATTTTGAAAAATAAATATATATTTACAATAATAGGTAATTACATTTCGGTAATTTATAAATTCAGGTACCGGTAATTTACTTCTAAGAAATTTTGTCTGGTAATGTTGAACCTATTAATGTATTTAAATAACGAAAATATGGTTTATATTATTTCTCCAAAAAAATGTGTGCAAAAATTAGGGTGCGTAAATTACGCGAGTAAATACGGTAATTTCGAACAGTAGTCTGTTTCATGGTAGCAGCATATCAAGGCTGTTTAACACTTGTCGGTGTTTTGTTTTATTTTAATTTTTCGTGAAATTTTTATAATATACTAAATGTTTACATATAATTTATTTAATAAACATATATTATATGTATGTAAAATATGTCGGCTGAATTAGAAAATGTTAAACTTAACCCGATAATGATTTCCTTTTGCATACAAATAATGTAACGTTTCAAATTAACAGTAACGTTGATTTTTGGCTAAGAAATATATTTAAAACAGATGAGTGTATGTTGAAAAATTGTTAACTTTTATATTTAAAATTAATGTAGCGATTTTAATTAACTAGCACTTTTGCTTTATATCATAACTTGAGTTACTCCTCGTAATATCTTAATTACAGGAATTCGTTAATATGAAGATTATTTTGTAAAATTTGCATATAAAATACAAAAGTTGAAGAGTATTGACCTAGACTTGTGAACAATGGTAATTTTTACTTGTGTATTTTTATAAAATACAGATTTAGGATTACATTGTGGCGCCACTTACACTTATTGCGTTACAGTTGCTATTCATACTTAAATACTATTTTATTATTCAAAAATTTTTATTTTAGAGTTTTTCTAAGTAGTATTGAGTTTCGAAAAAAACTACTGTGGCCTTTTTGCACCTTCCGAGTCCAAATTTGTCAGTTGTGTTATAGATTATGCATATTTCTATTGTTTTCTTTTATTTTAATTTTTTTTTTTTTTATAATTTTTGCTTTTAAATATTCAAAGCTGTCGATATTTTACATGTGAAGAAAATGAAACGATGTTCACGTTGACGTATAAAAGTTAGTTTTAGTTTTGCGGAAATAGCTTTAAAATTAAAGCATTAACTCGCAATATTGAGTGTATGAAGGATATTTTCGCTAAATTGTTTTTTATATTTCATTTAAAAAATAATGCGGATATATAAGTGCATATATACATACATATATATATATATAGTGTGTGTGTATGCATGTATATATATATATATATATATTAATTACAACGTAATTTTTAGGCTACACCCCATTCGAAAAAATGTCCCAAAAAAATGTCCCAAAAAAATGTCCCAGAAAAATGTCCCAATTTTATGTAACGCTAAATGTCCCAGAAAAATGTCCCAATTTTATGTAACGCTAAATGTCCCAGAAAAATGTCCCAATTTTATGTAACGCTAAATGTCCCAGAAAAATGTCCCAATTTTATGTAACGCTAAATGTCCCAGAAAAATGTCCCAATTTTATGTAACGTTTGTTATATTTTGTAGGATTTTTGTTATTGTTATTTAAAAAATGTCACAATTTTATGTTATGAAATATGTAACGAAAAATGTAACGAAAAAATGTCTTAATTTTATATAACGGAAGTTAAATGTTAGAATAGGATTTTTGTGGTTATGTTACTTTTTGTGTGTGTTGATGCCAGTAAGAATTACGTTGTAAATTTTGATCATTTTATACAAAGTATAAAAGAGAAAGGGACAGAAATGACAGCAAGAGGGGTCAAGAGGCACAGTCCCTTGCGAGGCCAAAATGGCCGAGTTTATATATATATATATATATATATATATATATATAAATAAAGCGAGTTGCTGCGTATATTTTCTTCTTTAAATCATCGTCGGTCCATAATAACTACATATTAGAACGATGAACATTGATAGGATTTTGGACTGTTTTCTTAACGTTTTAAATTTTTAAGCTAACGATTGTTTTCAGAACAGTTGCTGATGTTAAGTAATTACGTAGGTATGTAATATGCAACGAAGTATTTTCTAATAGCATAGCTGAACTTTTCTCAGTTTACTGAAAAAGTCTGATTCTGCGTAATAAATATAAATATGTTATTCATACTATTACTGATTTTGTTAATTATTTGTCATTTTATAAATCAGTAAAGTTAGCAGTTTTTTGTAATATTTAGTTATAAAATTTGGTCGTGCGATAATTTTGTAAGAAGCTTTGATATTTTTTAATATTCGATGTGATAAATTATGCGTTCGACTATTTGACTATTATCGATATATGGCGTATTGTTTAGAGCTTTAAATTTAAATATACAAAATCTTACAAACTATACAATTCAAAAAATTAACATAAAAAAAGGAATTACTTTAATTGATTTTTTTTTTGTTTTTTTTTGATGAATATATACAATTAATAAATACATTATGATTTTACGAATGATTTTCGTATGTCTGAATGTTTCCGTTATCATTAACAGTGACGCTAGCTTTTCTGGATTCGCTTGTTTGGCCGTTTATTGTTTTCGAACTTTTAGAGAAAGAAGTAGATAAGCCGTACTCTTTTTTATCAGCGGGAAATTTAATAACGCTTAATTCACCCGTCATGGGTCCGCATTCAGGACACTGACTAGAAGAAACTGAAAATTTACCAGACTGAAATAACTTTTCTAAAGTTTTTGCATCGAATACTCCTCCGGCTGGAATAGAACTGCCCGAAACGTAATAACCTCCGGTACCACCTTGATTGTAATGACTACTTCCCCCACTATTGCTGCTGTAAGTAACGTGCGATAACGAGCCACCATTGTGAATGTTATCACTTCCAATGCCTTCGATGATCGATAATTGTTCATTTGTTGGATTCTGATGACTAGAGCCGGTGAAAGTGATTTTTTCCGGTTTACCAGCAAAGGTATGTTGTAATGTGGAACCACTGTTTTTTCCGTCACTTCCGGAATAAACTTTCGATGTTTCCGATTTTGATGACAGTTGTTGTTGATGACTGCTGATGGTTTGTGAAATAGGCAATTCGCTCGAAATCAATTCGGGTTTTATTTGTTCGAGACCATAGACTTGTACGATATGACCTTCTTTTTCCAGGTAATATTTGCCATCCGCAGTTACGAAATACGGAATTTTGCTGTCACCGTTTATAAAAACTATTTTCTCGAATTTTAGATTCTGTGGAATCGTGGACAAATTTATGTGCGACGTTTTGTCTACAGTGCCACTTACTTGACTGAACGGATTTAATTGTAACGGAACTTGTTCTATTGTACTTGTTTGTTGGTGTTTCGTTATTTCTACAATCGGTTTTGCGTATGACTTCGATTCGTGTTGCGAATAAGTATGGGACGAATCAAATTTCGAGATTGCACCGCTAGTCGGTATTTCATCTAGTTGTTGCTGTCCACCTTCTGGCTGGATAATTTCCCGGTGAATTTGTTCTTTCTTTTGTTCATACGCTTGCTTTTCCTGGCCAGCGGAGTAGCCTGGAAGGACCGCCGGTTTCAGTTGTGGCACAGGTTGGATTCGATCAGCGCTAGAATGCACTGCCGATGATGCTGATTTCGAAAATGAACTAAATGAAGATCCGGGTAGTTGGTAATCGTCAGTCGGTTGTTGAGCTCCTGTAATTTCTGAAATGTCGTGTACCAAAATTTGGTCACCTCTCCTACTTCCTGAACTTACCGGGTTTCCGGAGTCCTGTGCAACTTTTTCCAATTTTAATTGGACTGCTTTCGGTGGGAGTCGACTACTGCTGGGATGTTCAGCGAGCGGTCTCGGTTCCGAAAATGTTTCAGGAAACGTGAACTCGTCAATTTTTTGTTGACCGTCGTTACTGCTTACCTCTGCAACATGTTGCGGTTTGTTTTGGTTAATACGCGATAATGTTTGTGCCGAATGTAAAGCATCACTCGTACGTATTACGTTACTTAAACGGTGTCCCGATTGCGATAATTTTACTTGATTGATTTCCGTCGGGTTTACCGATAAGTCTTCTTGTTCTTGGCCAGTCTTTAAATTACCGAACGAAACTGACTGTTGTTGGCCATTTCCGTAATCGTCATCATGATTCGTAATCGGCGCGTTGCTCAAAATAAACGATTGCTTTCCATATCCTGCCGTATTCTGATTCCTAGTAGGTGGCGCAGCGGGATATGTCACTGGTAGTTCATCAACCGAGAGCGCCTGTTTATTAAGTTGGGACGACTTAGAACTCTCAAAAATAAGTTGCTTGTCTGGGTGAAGTGGTACAGATCCAATTTCAATCGCAGCTTGCTGATTGGCATTATGCGTGTCGGCAGTTCCATATCCACTTTGCGAAAATATTTGTGAAGAACTTTGTTGAAAGCCGCTTCCAAAGTTTGCGTTATTCCTGTATATTGAATAGTCATACTACATTAGCTGATTTAATGTTTAATGGTTTTTGTTAGTGCGCGCGTGTTGTGTTAAGGTGCTTCACAAAAAAAAAAAGGATATATTAAATTAATTCTTCTCATTCCTCCTTCTTTATTTAAAATAAAGTTAAGTAAAATGATTTTGAAAAATATTAATGTTTAAGTTGTTCAGTGAAGTTTGATTTTCATCAATTTTGCTGTTTAATGCATTTCTAAAATTGATATGTTTTATTGCTGTTTATTAATTGATAAAGTAGGTAGACAAATTTTAATAAATATTATTATTAAAAAGTTGTTCAGTAAGTCTGGAATTTAGGATAAACTGGAAATTTTGAATTACCCAATTGTCTAAAAATTTTCGAATATTGTCCGCTTAAGTATTTTTTAGTTTTTTCAGTAGACAAGTAGTATCTAATTAGGCATTGTTGACGACATCATTTCTGGACTCATTTTATTTATTATTCTTTTTCAGAACTTAAACATTCTGCGCAACGAAAGTATTTTTATAAATAATAAGTTCCTGTTTTTTTCCATAATGTTTGATAATATGTACCAGTAGATTTAAAATTTTGTTTCGTAAGAATCAGTGATAATATCATTTTACATTTATATTTTACTGCGCATATCAAATGCATATTCTTTATAAAGTAAATACATTGTGAAATGTGAATAAATTTTGTTGATAGCATTAAATTTAATAGCAGTTTCATATTTAGATATGACAAAAAACTCGACTAATTAGTTATTTTTTATGAATTCTTAAATTTTTTTCAATTTGTAATATTTTTTTTATAGTTTTAACGATTTTTAATTAGCAATTGAAAAAGAAAATTATGTATTCTTCGAAAATTTCAAATGATAAATGATCATTTTTTTTTTTGTTTTTTTTTTTTTTGGATTAAACTTCGAATTATAAATAAATAATTTTTACATAAAAAATGATTTTAAAGAATTAATAGACCGATCTTTATTTACTTTGATATTAATCCTTACGAAAAAAAAGAAAAATGAATCCATTATATTACATATTCCCAAATAAGATGAATGACGAAAGAGTTTTTTATATTTTAATAAAATGCTTTTATTGTATTAACTGTTCAAGTTAAATTGGGAGGAGTTTTTAGTTATCATTGGGTTTTTTGTATTTTTATCTATTGTACTTATGTTCAATCATGGATTTCTTATAGTACAACGGCTGGTGATGCCTTTGCAACCGTTTTATTCTTTTTTAAAAGTTTGTATTAATGCAGTACAATAAGCGAAATTATTTCTAACATTTATTGGAATACTTCGGACTATGATAGATTCCGTTTTATCATTTTCAGCTAATGTTGGCATAGGCAACCGGAGGAAAAATATATATGATTTCTCTTAAAGAAAATTCTAATAATCAGGGGAACAGAAATAAATAAAGTGCATTTTTACTTATAATTTTTAAAAAAATTTAAAAAAGAAAATTGAAAGAAAAGTAAGCTGTGTAGGTCTTACGGAACGTTTAATTGGTATCAAATTCGTCTCTTTCGGAGTCAGATTTAATAACTAAAGACTTGGTTATATCATTAAAGTAACGATTGGTGTAGTCGAAAATGAATTAGCTTTGATGTCTCTGTTTAACGAACGAAATATGTAACAATTAATTGTGGCTTCTTCTCCGGGTGTTTTATAAATTTCCTGTCTGTAGTCATTTAAGTTAATGTAAATTACACGTGATCTTTTTTAGCCAATTGCACATTCTCTAATCAGCTGAATTTTACTTTACTCTCGAATATCTTCTTCCCGGTCCTATTTTGTTTTCGATATTTCTTTTTATCTTAGGCGCGGGTATTTCATATTTCCGATCTCTATGCGTCCATAACAGTAGCCTAATTTTTGGCTCTACATTTGATGGTGGTTACATCTATAAAATTTGCATCAATCGTCTCTGCACCATGAAGCAAAATCACACGTGTATAGTACGTATTTAGTTGTGCTTAGATGTTGCGATACCCTAGTTGCTAAAGCGCTTGGTTTCAGTTACAGAAGTCTCGTGTTCGATCCCGGCCGACGACAGAAATTATTATGAAAAATTAAATTAAATACCTGCGCTATTTCACGTGGAAGGCAATGGCAGATCACCACGTATACCATCATATGCGTGCTAGTTATTACATAAAAGACACACACAGGACTGTACTTGTAGCGTGATAACAAGCGGTTACAATCAGTTCCGAATGTAGTCTTGCGTGTCCACTAGCGTTGCATATAACAAGACCTATATCTATACAGCTGAAATGTATGAATCGGTAGTAGCGACGCTCAGGAATATAGTAAACTTCAACTTTTGGGTTTATTTAATTTGTAATTTGCGGACCTAAGGTGTTCACATTTCTTAGTTCGCTCAACTTTATTCCGGTTATTTCACATACTTGTCATTTATTTCAGCTCTAAATTCGATATCATGTGCAGCTTTTTAAAAAAAAAAAGTTGATATTAAACAATAATGGTGAAAGTATGTTCACTTCAGATAGCTACTTTTTTAGATTCTTGGCTTCCTTTTTTTTTCTGTCGCCGATGGTTTTAAAATTTTAAACATTAGTAAATCATAAACGTTTATATTTTGATTTTTTTGAATATTTCTAACAACAAAGAAATTAAAAGCAACCGTTTACGATTTACAAATAAAACCGAATTAGAGATGTAAAAAAATCTTGAACCAACGTGAAACATTTTAGTTTTATAAATTATTTTTTTATAAATAATATGTAATTTATTTTTATTCTTTGATATCAGTTAAACAATTTACTGGAAATTTAAGTTATTGCATTTTAAATTTTTTGTACATACTGCTTGTTAACAAACACTAAATTAATAGATACGATGACTTAATAACAATAAACTACTAAAATATATAATAAATACTTAGCATTGGAAACCTTTTTTTGGAATATCCCATCATCAGCTGAAAAACATGTGAATGGAACGAAGCTCTGAATCAAAATGAAGCTTATTTTGTTTCAGAGTTTCATTACATTCACATGTTTTTAAGTTGATTATTGATATGAAAAAAGTTTCCACGACCCCAAGTATTTATTATATGTTTTAGTAGTTTATTGTTAGTTTCTAATACAATGGTTGGTCCAGAAGTTTTGGTCACACCTCTCGCATCGCTCGTAAAAAGAAATCAGCGAAAACTAAATTAAATATGTTTATAGCGTGGAATGTTTTACATTAATTCCAAAAATTTCAGCTCGATAACTCCATATGGATGTCCTTACGGGCTATCCGTGCAAAGTTGTATCGAATGCCTCCTACCCCGGATTTCGTGTTAAAAAAAAAAAGGTAATTTTGTTACAAAATTTTAACGTACATTTCAGTGGTCGTTTACATTTTTATTTTTTGTCAAAATACTGTCCCTTTTTACGTTCTACCGATTTCATTAAAGTTTTCTCAAACTCAGCCTAAGGAACGCGTTTAGGGAAGTCTTCACAAACGCAGGATGCTTAGGCCGTGTAAGGCCCGTTTGAGTATTGGAAAGAGTCGAAAATCACAGGGTGCGACGTTAGAACCGTACGGAGGAGGGTATGTCAATACCTTAATTTTGTTTTCCTAATAATTCGAAGTTTCGACGTATTGGCATTATCGCGGTGCCCATTCTCACGAAAACACACCGGCATCGAAAATCTCACGCGAAAATCACCCCGTTAAAAAAATCCGTATGTACACGCGGAAAACGTTTAAACGATGCTGTTTTTCACTTCCCTCCAACAGCTCAGGATGTCCAGTTGTTCTTTTACCTGCAACAATGTTACTGTCTGAGTCACCGCGAATTTCTCACTTCACTCTGAATCTGTAGGCGGATTCCGATACGACTTTGCACGGATGGCGCCCACGGGCGTCCATTTCAAGCTGTCGAGCTGAAATTTTCAGAATTAATGTAAAACATTCCACGCTATAAGCTCATATAATTTCATTTTCGCTAACTTATTTTTTATCCACGCTATGCGAGGGGTGTGGCCAAAATTTTTCTACCAACCATTGGTACTTATTAATTTAACTTATTACTCGTGTGGGTAATATTTCTTTCGTAAGCATTTTATTAACCATCAGCATATAGTAATTTTATAATATAGATTTAAAAAAATTCCTACTCTAACGGAAGAATGACCTAATATTTATTACAGTATATACGTATTATATTTCTAATATCATCATTGTTTGTTTTAATGCGGCCCAAAATAAATTTGAATAAATGTAGCTTGAATGAAACCTGTGTCGGTATATTTTCACTTATATTTGATTGAATAGTGTTAGATAACTGAACATTTACTTGTGTTTGAAATGTTTAAGATAACATGGATAAATAAGGAACAATAAATGTCTACTATAACTGTCGTCTTATCAATCCTATTTCTGCGTAATATTCAACTAGAAAAATCAATCGTCGTCCATTAATGTATGATCGAAATCAATAAGCCGGAGTATCGCTTGGAACAATTGTCGCTTTACATGCAATATATTTTGAAAATTTAAATCTTTATTTATATAATTATATTTTTGAAATACTGATAAATGATGTTATTTACATTAAAACATGTTATAAATCGTTATATGTCATAAAAATCGGAAGACATAGTAGAACTAGCAGTGTTAACGATATAATTTGCACAGTAGATGTCAGCCGTAAAACTGAACGACATAATTATGAAATTCGCAACAAAATTGTTTGGTAATTTTACGTGGTGTGCAAATAGCTTAGAGCTTATGGTACTACTCAATTTGCCTTTCTTAAATTCGATAACTTCTTTTATTTTTAAATATCGTACTGTAATAATTGAAATTGTTTATTTATCGTTGTTTGCTTTTCACCTGAATAATTAATACGCGGTAATTACGAACTGTCCATTTTTTCACATTGAAATATGTTACTTTTTTCCGCTCTTATTATTAAAACCTCAAAGTCATTCAAACCACACGAAAGGAAGATGGCATCTTATAAAGTTTAAAATTTTAACTTTTTTTCATAACTGCCACGTAATAGATTACAATCAGTTTAATGCGTATAAAAAATGTCCGAGTACCTATTTTTTATTACAAATTCGTCCGCTTCTTTTTTTAGTTGTTCAAAAGTTTTATGTAGGGAAGTAGATGATGATCCATCTGTTAAATGGGAATACGACGTTTGCGACGGTAGTTTTATTTGGCCACCTCCTGCAGAAGACGAAGATGAAAACGAATAGCCACTACTGCTAACATGAGCACCACCTGAAAACAGACGTTAAATTTAATAAAATTTAATGATTATAAAATTTGATGTTATTTATCTAAACTTCTCTTTCTCTCTCTCTTTCTTTATGTATATTACTAATTTTTATGGACCTTCAAATGTGTACTATGAAATATAATAATATACGAACAAAGTATAACTGTCTTGTATTCGACTTATTTTGAAATGTTTGAGGTAATTAAAATACAGATTTTCAATAATATATCCATTATTTTTAGTTCTTCGCTCATACTTTATGAAATAAGGATTAAAATGGAAGTAAACAAGGTAATTGTGTTAGAAAACAATATGTGTTTTAAACTTTTACCAATAAGCAATTCCTTTAGAGTCTCATAAAAACTTCTTAGTATGTTTTTGTTTAAATTTTTGTAAAAAAAAATGTTACTCGTATTTTACAAAAACTTTATTTGGTTACTTCCGTTATAAATTATAATACACGTTGAAGTTTTGAAGTCGTAAATTGTGTATAATGTAATTGAAGAAGGTTTTAAAAACAAATTTTTTTTTTTTCACAATATAAAGGGACATATAAAACTGCGGGTAACAAACTGTAACTTTTATTGAAGAAGAAGAATTACAACAGTAATCGGAAGAAGTCACGGTTGATAAATTACGATTGAAAATATTAAGTATCAAAAAGGGGAATTTGAAAGGGTAAAAGGTACAAAAGTTTCACAAAGAGCATTTACTTTATGCTCCTGTTTATATTTCTGTTAAAGTGATATGTATTTTAGTTATCGTTAGCAATGACGAAAGTAAAAAATTAGAAAGAGAATTCAGTTTAAAAATTGTGTGGGCGGATTAAATATAGTTTTCATTCTTCTTTCTGCGTCATTATTGGTTGGATTTTGGTGATCTTCATGGCTAGTTTAGTTATCACCTTTTTTATTCTTTGCCGCAGTTGTGAAGAAACCCGAAACTAACTTTCATATAACCTTACCCTTTTTATAATAACGTGCACAGTGATTAACAAGATCTGTTAAACTACTCGTGTCCTTTTCTAATAACCGCTACACGAACGCAGGGCGAGAGAGACAGCCTAAGTATACGAAGATCCGCACAAAGGGAAGCCGCCGAGAATAGTCGCCCAATTTTTGTTTCTGTTTCTGCTTTTTTCTTCTTACAAAACAAGCATTGGGAACGTCTTTTATATGACTAAATTCGGAAACAGTGAATTACGTTCAGATTGTAAGTAAAATGTTTTACAGATCGGTGGTTAATGTATTTACCTTAATTTAATTCTTCTTAGTACTTTGGGTATAAATAAGCAGTTTATACGAAATAAGCATGTTTACGCGTCTCTTATTGCGCTGTTTCATGTTTTATTAATTATCTTCAGTTTTAAACCAAAAAAAAAAAAAAAAAAAAAAAAATCCATATGAATAAAAATTAAATGCTGTTAAGCGCATTATTTGAGAACGGCTAGGCTGAATTGGCTAATTTTTTAAAAAAAATGTTCGTTATAGTCCGAATAAGGTTTTTAGAGAAAGAAAAATCGGAAAAAGTTATCAGGAAAATTGTAAAATTTGGAAAAAAACTGTGCGTCAGTCGAAAACTAACGGCGTTAGAAGTGAAACTTTTTATGGAATGCAAGAACTGTCAAAGGGGAAACAAAAAAAGTATATCGAAGTAAAAAAAAAAGTATACTTAAAACTAACAAAAATGATTTGTTAAATCAGTAACCATCTGCAGATAATCATCTCGAATTAAACACTACACAAGTTTCACTTGCATGTACATATTTATTGTTACGTGAACGTATATAATTAGTACATGTGTTAAGTATACTTTTTTTTTACTTCAATGTACTTTTTTAGTTTCCTCCTTTGAAAGTTATTGCATTCCATAAAAAGTTTCATTTCTAACGCTATTAGCTTTTTGGACTGACGCGCAGTTTTTTAATTTGCGACATAGATTTGTTGAACGTCGATGAATAAAATTAAATTAGAAGAGGGAAAAGTTATAATATTTAGAATGTTGGTTTTTTATATTTTATAAGTTTAAAAAAAAATTATCTATACACATGTTGCGTTATAAGCATATTGTCTTCTTTCTTTTTACCGTTCATTTTGTACAAATAAAAAGCGAACGAAAAACCGTTATTGTCTCTTTGAAAAAAAGGTTTTTGAATAATTTTTGTTACGAAATTACATGTTTAGAATTCGTGACGCGTACCAATTTAAAATGGGGCTTATTTTAACATTTAAATTCCTCATGTACATTATATTGTAATTGTATTACGCAACATTTTTTTTTTTTTTTGTACTATTTCGTTCAATTTTTTCAGAAAAAGTCATTTACCATATGTGATCTACAGTACAATGTACACGAAACATTTAAGGGTTAAACAATTTCTATAGAAGATAAGTAATAAAAACATCACACTACTACATTACCAGTTCCTCCACTCATGCAAGGAATACAGTCTGAATTATATGTTGGTTTAGCGTTCGATAGATGATAACCGATAAAGTACAAAACGAATAAAATTGTCGGCAACATATTTTCCTTTTTAGTGACAAACTTCTGAAAAAAAAAAAAAAAAAAAATTAAAAAATCATAAAATCAATTAATAATTTTGTTGAATGTTTTATGCAGAATGAATTTCTTTCATTTCTCTTTTTAACGATGAAAAACGAGTCTAGAATTACACCCGCTCATTAACTAATAACGAAGTTACCAATTTCGAATTATAAACAACCAAAAGAAAATAAAACCTTAGAAAAGAGGTTATTTCAATGTTTTTAATAAAGCTACTTAATCCGTTAATGGATTTTTCTTTGTAATACTAAAATAAATATTTATTAAAATAATATACAATTTTGACGGTTTTCAAAGTTTAAAACTTCACGATCAGAGGATGATATTAGAAACATTAAATTAATTACAAAAAACAAATGTATAAATAAATGTTTCTGTTTAATTGTTTGTTTCAAAAAAGTTGCGTTCATTTTATTACGATTATTTTTATCGCGTGCATCTTTTTTCTTCATTCTCGGTAGAGTTAGTCGCATAAATTTCACGGGTCAATTTAACATTTAAACATTTTCATTTGGTGTTAATTTTAATGTTTAAAACCTATGATCAAAGATAACTTAGTAACTGTTTTTATGCATATTAGGCATTCGTACGCTAACGGTAATACGAAAAACCACATTACGAAATGTATAGCTGAAGTTGTAACAGAAATTTCTACGCAAACGGTAAATTATTACTTTTTTTAGAATGATGTAGTCAACTGAAATTTACTCTTCTATAATTATACACACACACGCACGCATGTACTTAACACCGTTGATGTGAAAGACAGTGAAGCACGTGACATAGGCGATGAAGCGCAGGAGTTCTTCTTACCGACCATCTAAACTACCGCATAAACATTGCAGGTAGCATGCTAGAAAACTGGAAAAGCGGTATATCGGGAGAAGGTTTTAAACTAACGAATTTTATTCGCAAATGATTCACAACGCTCCTAAAACGAACGGTATAGAAAAAATCTTGAGAAACTTGAAAAGAACAGCAGTGAACTCGGACTATCACGGTCAACGAAAATGATGGTAACAGATGTAGACGGTGTACTGCCAGCAAAAATCCAGAAAGGTAAACAAAAGATGCAAAACTACAGAACAGTGTCGAAGGGTTTGTTCGAACGCGAAAAAATGAGCAAAGAAAGCGTGCAGCGAAAATATATTGGAGAAGATTTAGAAAAATATCGCGAAAGCTATGAAAATAAAATTAGTAAGCATCCGGAGGATATTCTTAATATTTAGCAGAAGCGGGGACTGTCGGAAAATGTGCGAAAATGTCCGTGGACAGTTTTGAAACAACGAAGCCGAAGCAACGCTTTTCAGATATTTTGGACAGCATTTATAAATTACAAAACTTAGATTAGGAGAAAGGTTTAAAAGTATTATAATAATATTAACGTGTTCTGCAAGTATAATGCTGCGCGCAAGTCGCAAATAAAAAAATAGACGGATAAAAATACGTAGGCCTCTACAAGAAATAATCAAGGTAAAATTCAAGATATTTATGAACTTCGAAAAATTTCATCGGAACCTTTAACAATTATTACGCTACTGAAAAAATAATCATGTCAATTTTGTTATGCACATAATGAAAAAATGGAATAGGTAAAAATACCGATCAATGCGGTGATGTACAATATTCCTATAAAAGTGCGTAAAGAATCAAATGTTTTTTATTGACTAATTGCGACTAATAATAGTGGCTGTTCGCAGTAATGCAAGAAACGTGGGAATAATTTCAATAGCTCGAATATGGGGAATTAATTTTGAACATTCGATTAATATGTGATTTCGTTTACACTTGTAAAAAACATTGCGGACTGACTATTGTGATTCTTTGAATTACATGTTTCGTTCATACGGTAAGGTTATCTCCGAAAAGGTCAATTACTAATGAAAAGAAAACGCGTGTAGCGTTGTGTATTCACATTAATTACCAATATTGCAGAATGATTAAACGATTACAATTTAACCTCGCTGGTTGCAAATGTATGCGTGCAATTTTTTCGCTTAAATTGCGTATTCATGCTAAATTTTCCGACAAAACAATGTGCTCTGTCTAACGACTTTTCCGAAATATTGCGCATGCGACAATATGAGAGAGATTAAAATTTAAAGAGCAATCGCTTTGATTCGCAAATGCCGATCAAATTAGATGAAAAAAGTTACGATAAATATTTATTATAGTCGTTTGTAAAAATTTCGGTATAACCATTTTTACTGACTGACCTATAGCTGATGAACAACGTTGTTCTGCAGCTTTATCAAAATATTTCTATTCGAATGTTCGAAGTGAAAGAAAAAGCAAACAATAAATTAACAGCGAGTAATTTGATTTTTTTTTACAAAGAATGTAAGAAGTATTCCTTCGATGTAAGTTAATTAAAATTTACGAAGTAACAAGAACTCGGTTGATTTTTTTCCTGTTTACTCTATAAACCTAATGGGTTCAAATTTTATTACACGTTTTTACTGAAATTTTTCCCAGTGAGAGACAGGTTTATTCGTTTTATTAATTTTTTTGGTGGTTCCGTACACGTATAATGTTTAGAAAATCCTTATAAGAGGGTTCAAAAACGACAGAAATATCAAATCAAAATCGCAATAGCTCAGGAATGGCATTTTGTCTTGTAAACTTCAAAATTAGAGAACATAAATCACCATTAAACTTTATCTTTATGATAATCTGTAACTCTTTAACGTAACCGATTACTCTCTTGGGCGGGGGAAAAAAACGGTCAAAAATATACGTAATATGGAATTCAAAACTAACCCAAAAATCACCCTTAAAAAATTCATAACTCATCACCAGATAACCCTTTAAAAGTGTAATTTAAAATATGTACATATATGCGACAAAACGCAGAAGAAGCTCTTTCGTTAGAAACGTTACCGATAACAGTTAATTATGTAACTCCCACACACTTTTGGACGAAAAATAGCAAAAAAAAAAAGCATGTCCATGTAATAGCCCGAGTGAAAAAGTTAACGACACTAAAATGTATCTTAAACACGTGCATAAAAGAACGCTTTAGGGGAAAAATATAGCCGAGATTACAACTTTATATTTAGATCCACAACGGGGTAAGTTCGAAATTTTGGACTTTTTTTTGTCTTTCAGGCGCGTGATATGTCGATGGAAAGATCGTTATTTGTCGGGAACGAAGCCATCTTTCATTTCCTTTAGCAAATTTTCAAAGTTTGCAAAAAATTCAAAAAAGCGCGAAAAATAACATTTCGCTCCATTATAGGGCGAGTATTATACTTGAAATTTTGAACAAGGTTAAAAATGCGTGCGTTCCCGTGCGTTTTTTTAGTTTAAGCATACGGTTTCCAACTTCAAAATTAGCACCTCGAGACACCGAAAGGTACGAATGTTGAAAAAAATTATTTTTTTTCTAGACATGCGATGAATTATCAATGGAAAGGTCATTGCTATTCGGTAGGAACTAAACTCTTAACTATACATCAATGTGTATGCTTACGTTGATACTTATAAAGCACGGATTAATAAAAAATAGTTCGTCAGTAATTATTGTTTCCTTTCTGTTTCTTTGTAGAAGCAAAAATCAAAATGAGACGGCAGCCTGGGACTTAAATAATTCGAAATAAGATCGTTATAAATATAAATAAACTATTCGTAACATTATTGGAAAGATTTTCTTTTTTTTTTTTTTTAATGGAACTATTAAGTGTGTTTTGGTAAGAAAGTGATGTGATTCGAAGTATATCTCGTAACATGTAAGGTGATAGATCACTTTTTTTTTCATTTTTTTTTCATGGGTACGCTAACGAAAAGCAACAGCCCAACCAACTAAGGAATCGTAAGTAAAAGCTCAAAAGAAGCATAACATATTAAATTTTAATCTGGTGCGAGATTGATTGAATGAAAGAAGTTAGAATAGGAACAACTGACACGGAAGGAAATGAGAGAACATAAGAGTCATTGCATGGAATAGGAAGACCAAGATCCAAAAGCTGAGAATAGAAGAGAGAACGTTCTGAAGAAAGTAAGGAACATTCGAAGAAGACACAGACAAAAGGAATATTCTGGGTGAAGAGGGCACCGCGGAGAAGAGACGAGGGAAAAACGAAAAAGTAACGAAAGCGGAAAGATATGGCCGAAACGAAGAGGACATATGGCAGTGATCAGGGGACGACAAAGAGAAGGAAACATGTTAAACCAACTGGTGAAAGAAAGTAAGGGCTGGGATGTTAGAAGGCGAGCACAAATGAAAATGTAAATGAACAGAGACAGAAAAAGGTTGTGATAAACCGATGCTGTAAATAAAACGGAGACCTGCTTTACATCATTGCTCGATATTCTTTAGTAATAACGACTTTGGTGTGAAATATAAATGTGACTTTTGCAACGTATATTTAAGAGTTCCGTTAGCAAGAAACGGATGAAGATGATTAATTAATCGGTCAAGTTCTTTATCAAATAACTTTTTTTTTTTTTTTTTTTTTTTTTTCATATGTAGTCAGCCATATTTAATTTGTTACAAACTAGTAGCTCTTCGTCATTTAAAACGTAACATAAATAAACAGAATTTAGTTCTAATACACATTCGTTATGTTATCTCTTTTTTGCTTATATTTAGCAAGTTTCTTTGGAAATATGTTCCATTAAAGTTTCCGTTAATATCTACGGATTTGATTATGTGTAGTGATCGCATTTGTTGCTTGTATGTGTGTATATATTTTTTAATTTTTGTCGTAAAAGGAGTTAAACTCGTCATATTACAGAATCACCGGGCATAATGTTTTTTATATTATAATGTAATAAAATAAACCGTGATTATCAGTGGCATAGGCATTTTTGGGTTTGGGAGGTGCCCCCTTCACCAACAGAACTCTTAAAGAAATATCCTGAAAGTAAATTTTTTGTTAATTAATCGTTGTTTAATTAATAAGCGTAATCGAAAGAATAAAAACGAATTCGTATTATTTGTTTAGATTTTCAAAGCTTTTTTTAAAAAAAGAAAATATGTATGTATATATATTTTTTAACTTGCAAAGCTCTCTAAGTCACTGATGATGACTTATAATACAAAATGAATAGAATTTGTAGTTAAAGTTAATTTCCACGTTTCAAGAATGTATACGATTGTGTATGTATATGTTAATTATTATTCTTAAATGTTGCGCTGAAATGTAATCAAACACAAAATAAACCGTAATGAAAAAATTTAACGTCCAATTTTTTTTCTTTTAGAAAGCAAAGTTTGTTGTACCGTTGTAATAATTATCATTATTTTTTTGTAACTAAACGGAAAATACATAGGTGTAAAAGTTGAATGTAACTGAACCGTATCATGAATTGGCGGCGGTTCGGAGTAAACGCTTGAAAATAAAATCATCCTATTTGTTCGTGTATACATAACACTGTTAGCGTGTTTATGCGAATGTTGTAATTTCCCAAGGCCAGTTCATTTATTGTTATGTGTAGTTGATGTGATTTAAATTATCTCTCAGCCTGTAGTAAAATTTATTGTTGCAATGATTCATTTAGAATCTTTCGAAAAAAAATTGTATAGAAAAACACTTTTATGTTACACTAGAAATTTGGACCATCTTCAGATGTAAACGTTAGAGCGAGACCTCTTCTACATAAGGAATGTATTTATGTTTCTGGTATATCATTTTTTCGTCATCCGAATGGGAGGTGAAATCTGTCGTTGGGAAAATATGATCAGGTCGGACGTTTCCGAGTTCAGTTAGGAGTCAGTAATAAAAATAGGAACTGCATTAATTTTTAACGGCATTCCGATTAGAAACGAAACATTATTAAAATAAAATTCTGCGAAACTGTATTCGATAAAGCGTTCAAGGAATAATTGTCGATGTTTATACATATATCGTGTACACATTACTGAAGTAAAGAAACCGTCATTTAACTGTGCTATCATCACCGATCGCTCTCTATTCAGATTTCTTCTTTAACAGTTTCATTAAGAAGCATAAGAAATAAGCAATCATACCTGTCAGAAGAGGCTTTTATTTTTATATTAGAAATATTACAGTACTGTTTTCAATTTCACATAAAAATGATTTTTTTTTTTTCGTTTCGCTTTCGGAAAATCTTTATCGCATCCAATCGTTGACCTAAAACAATCACCTACTAAAATAGAGATTAACACGTACAACTCTCATCATGATAAATGATTTTCAGAACTACGTCAGATATATTCTTAACGTTTTGGAAGGGCTTACATCTTCCATCATCAATGAAAACCGATGTGTAGCTGCATAACCGATATAGTAAAGTAAAGTAAGTCCCATACCTTTGATAGGGCGTGAGGGATTGCGAAGTTAAGGTTCACAATGTACAAAGCCCAACGGTACTAATGAGAGTAGGGGGGCCAGTTGCTTTCTCTCAACCGAATTTACCTTCCCAGATTTCTCTGGTACCTAATTATTTCAGGCTGGGTAAATCTGGGAGTGACTTCGATCCGGAACGAGACAAGTCCTCTGATTTGGTGGAATTCAAAAATATACGTCGCAAGTGGAAATAAAGTTGAACGGCGGGTTCATGCAGACGGCAAAATAGAAATACAACGAAAATCGAAGATGAAATGTGAACCGTAAATAATCCCGTGGGAATCGAAAAGGATGTTGATCGTGTTGATATTTTTTCCCCGACCAGTTTGATGTATGTTCCTACACAGGCCTGTGCCCAGAAATTTGAAGGGGGTGGGGGGTGATTTTTTTTTTCACATATTTGTTTTATAAATAACAATACATTTTTCACTAATATTCATACTATTAATAATTTCCATAATTTCGATTTACATATTAATAATTTACATAAATGAATTACCCTATAAACATGAATAAAAATGACAAATGTTATTGATTATACTCGTAATAAAAAATTTTGCATAAAATAATAATGAAATACCGAAAAAATGGAGCACATTTTTTCTTTTTCCTTTTAAAGGTAAGAACACCCTAAAAAATCTTCATTTAAATTTTTGATTTTTTTCAGATTTTTGTGTGTTTATAATAAATATTTCAGGACACGACATTCTTCCTACATATTTTGTTTGATTGATAAGTTTACAGACTGCGGGAATAAATCATCTTCTCTATTAAAAGTTTGGCATTTTTCTATTACGAATGCTTCTCTAATTAGTTTCTATTGATATGAATTTCCTTTGCTGCCAAGCACTGTCAGTATGATTGTTTTTGACCTGATGCTCATGCTGATTTATCTATACGCTTATTTTTCTTGGTTTGAATGGCTTTGCTCAGGGTTTAACTCGGATACTGTTTAAGCAAACTGTAAACACCGGCAGTTCTGTAGTAAACCATTTTAAACGCTTCGTAGTGTAATTTCAATTTTTCTGTGCGTGCCGAAAGCAGGTTCTGTTTTGTTCCTGTTTAGAATTCAACTTATTTTTCTGATAAAGATAAAATATATAACCACAAAACTTAGTATCGCATTTAGAAGCATGCATTTTCTTTCAAAACAAAAAAATGTTGGCAAACGTTTGCTTACATATATATGTGTATATATATATAAATATCCATATATATGTATATATATATATATATATATATATATATATATATATATAAATATCCATATATATGTATATATATGTATATAAAAAAATTTAAATACTGTAGAGAGCGGATTGGTAAAACAAATTAATTAATGGCATGTTAAAAATCGTTAGAATAAAATGAAACAAAAAAGAAAATTACGATTGTATACTCGATTTCTGTTATACTCTTCTAGTGAATTAACACGGTGAGAAAATTTAATAAAGAAGCAAAATTTGAAATGTTGCTTTTTGTTCATGATTTTCGTCTAAACCAATAGTTTGCTAAAATGATTTTTTTAAATTTTCAAATATTCCTCATGACAGTATTCTTTTTGAACTAGCGGGCCAATTCGGAATTGAAGATTAAAGCCACCACTTAATAATAGTATTAATAGGGCAACAGAGTTCCCGATCAAAGGATTAATGAAATTTTATTCGACTTCTGATTTCTCTTTTCGATGCCCCCAGGAAAGTGCAACCAAAAGGTGAAACGATACGGTTCTTAACTATTATAAAGAGTATCGACGATAAAAATTTAGTTGGATTATTTTTTTTTTTTTAGGCGGTCTAGGTTCTCTGTACGATGATACTGAGCGTACCGTTTCGTCTGATTTATGCAGTTCTTTCACCAAAGTGACCTTTAGCTCAAGGTTGCTAATAAATTTCAGTCGACCGACTCCGGTGTACCGATTATTGCCAACTTAGAAAAATGCCGTTTTTAAAATGATTCATTAAATTTGAACGGTCGGAGGGGCGAAATGTATATGTTTTTTTTTTTTCTTTTTTCTATTCACTGAAATATCTACCTACGAAAAAGCACTGTTTTTACTCAGCAAAACTTTAGAGATTAGTTTTAAGAATTTCTAGGGTGATTTTTGTAATTCTTATTAATATGCGGTTCCAGTGCAACGATTTACTAAGGGGTAAAATATTTTTTTAATAATGTTTCAGATGAACGGTTTCCGTTAAATGAAAATTTTAGTAAAAATAAATGAAATCTTACAGCAAATGTTATCTGGTAGCCCAAAATAAAATTGACTTACGGCGAGAATTCAATTTACCCCTTCATAGGGAAGAAAATACTTCATTCGTGAGTGCCCAAGTAGGATTTCTCTGAAAAATGGCGGGATTCGGGAATTTTCCTGTTTTTCTTTACTTTGTGTATTGCCGCAAATTTAAATTTATTAAATACATTCCTCGTTATATACTTCTCAGTTTCGCAGTTCGTTTCATTTTTTCACATTTTCAAATAGTCGAATCGATCTTTAATTCCATTTCCTTTTTTTCTCTCTTTAGAGAAAACCGGGACGTCTGCAATTTCTTTTTAAACAAACTTAAGTTGTGTTAATTGCAGTATTTATTCGATATATTCGTGTATTATAAATTTACATTATTACCGGTCGGCAAGTTTGAAAATTCATATATTCGCTTTTATACTCGTATAACTGTTATAAAATGCACAGTGTGTGTGTGTGTGTGTGTGTGTGTGTGTGGTATATTATAGTGAAACGTATGATAAAATTGCAAAATAGAAGGTCTGGCTATTCCCATGGTGGTTGGCATTATTATTATTAATTTTTTAAAAACCGCCATTACAAAGGGAACCTAAACATTTAAGAATTTGAAAATGGTTTCTGTAAAAAAGTGTAATATCCGAGAAAAAGTTCTCAGATCTGACAACGAAATGTACATATTTTAATGGTTAAATCGGTTCTGTTAATTTTATCATTACAGAATTTTACGAGAATAATTTTCCGTTTATGTTTGAAAGTTCTTTGTTCGATGATGTACGTCATTTCTATTTATGTTGGCGAACCTTAAAAATAAATTCCTCTTTATCAGTTCGATAAGAAAGTTATCATTAATGCATAATCTCACTAAATTGCATTAGAAACATGGAGTGTTACCGTAATCTATCGAACCGCTTACAAATGTCATGTTTATATACGTTTGCGTGTTTTTAATTAATATTTAGGGAATGAGCCTATTAGCAATCGGTATTACCGGAAAGCAGAATAAGTAAATAGCTGTTTTTTTGTTTTTTTACGAAAACATTATTTGTAGACGGAAGCAAAATTAAAATAAGTTTCTTTCAAACGCGTATGTAGACCTTTCACAGTGCTCAGGTGAATTTTATTGGAATTTATCCCGAAAAGCGTGAGAAAAAATGTGTGTATCTAGCAGAATTTATAAGCATTGCAGCATAACATGGAACGTATATGTGTACGTGAATCTAATAAGGTTTTGTCGAAATTATATACGGAGATACAGCGATTTTTCGGATGTTAGGTCAAAAAGTATTAATTTTGGGATTTTTAGCGTTTCTGATAGAGTGAACACTGCTGTTTCCAATGCTGCAACTCGCAATGCGTTCGTGTTTTATGACCAAAAACCTGAATACGCCTTGCCGGTCGCCTAGTTGCTATGCAACACTTTAACCTCGTTTTTCTCAAAAGTATCGGTTTTTCAAATGTCAACTTCAAATGCAAATATCTCGGCGAGTTTTATACTTAGAAGGCACTGTGAGGTCTCAATCGGTCAGAAATTTTATCTAGTATGCCGTACTGGACTTAACTGGATATTCAGACAAAACGGGACCTAGTTAGGTTCACGTACACATATATGTGTAGTTGTATAGGAAGTGTAAATTATGTTTTACGAAAGCTGAGTTCAAGCACTGATAATTAGGACAACGTATTTTAAATAAAATTTGTTATTAACGTAATGATACTAATTTGGTCTAGGAAAACGGAAATTAGCTACTGCGTTACACGTTCCTCCATTAACTCAGTCTATTTTTTTGCAAAAAAATGCTATCAGGAATCGGAACTGTATGAGAGGGCTTCGAAAGTGAAATTAGCTAAATTCGGTTGAATGTCAAGTTAAATAGAAAACGAATAAAACGTAAAATTATTCTCCGCCGATCCAGCTGGGACACACTTCGTTTACGACTTTCAAAAGTTTACATTTCACTAGCTACTACATATGTCCTTTAACACTTCCGCGGCTATAGAGTTATTTAACAATTGGGTATCAGCATATCTAAATTATGCACTGATTTCCGTATGTTATAATAGTCTTAATTGAACGGGGGACGCAAGCAAATGTGAGAACAGGTTGAGAAAAAAAAACTCATTTGTTGTGTTGTCTCAGTGATCTTTTTAGATTAGTTATTGTCAAATATGTTTAATTATTAATATATATTTCTGTAAAAGAGTGCGTATTTATTAGTATTAAAATTATTAGCGATCTTTGTTATTAAAAAATTGTTTGTAAAAATGTTAATGCATCAAATTAAAGGGTAATATATAACATTACAGATAATTCATATTAAAAAAAATATATGTATATATATATATTTTTCTTTTTTTAATTAGGTTCAGTAAAAAGTTATAATAAATGATATTATTAAAAAAAAAAAAACACACGTATCAGAAGCTTTCGCACAGAACTTGATCTTACATTATATGCATATACGGGCGTACTTAAAATAGATGAATAAGAATATAATTTTCAAAATAAAACATATCGTTAAAAAGAAGAGAGGTATATTAAAAAATGTTTTCATTTAGCTGTCAACGTACACGTATGGAAGAGAAAAGAAAAAAACTGACCGTTCAACTTTTTAAACTTTTGACCTAATGCATATTAACGGGTCGATGGCCCCCCAGGCTACAGAGACGCGGTAGTTCTATCGAAATTTGTTGTTTCGGACTGTATCAATTGAATTATACAAAGATGAAGATTTCGCGGCACCTTTTTTTTACTAAACTTTCAACAGATACGGAAATGATTTGATTAAATCTCCGCTTATAATTTGCTCGGCGCATTGGACAAAGAACACTTATTGATAATAAATAAAGAAATGGCTTCTATATTATTTTACTTTACAAAATTTTCGTGTGTAATACTTTTTTTTTTTTTTTTTATTTCATTTTATTATTTTCGGGCGCGGCGTCAACTGTGAACATTAAGCCGGCGCAAGTGAAATTTTTGAAAATGTCAATGTGCGGCAATCGAACCCGATTCTATCCGAACGAAACAATTCCCTAATCAACTACGCGACGGTAGCTGGATTAGCTATGATATTGTTTCAGCGTGGCTGGGCTATACAGACTTTTTCAATTTTTTAATTTTTCTTACCGTCCTGCAGTTCTTCCTCACCCTTTTCTCTTCCCTTTTCTTTTGTTACCTACTGTTCGACGTTGAGTGTACCCCTTTTTTTTTTCTTTTTTTTTTTTTTTATTCGTTTTCTATTTATATTTTATAGTCGCAGATAAACACGTTTTTTTTTTTTTTTTCGTTACGCCTTCATAGGCATTGTTTCTCTTGTTCATGCAGCGTTGTATTTTTTTTTTTTTTTATTTTCCTATCTTAATTTTATTTTATTTTTTCCCGAAGGATTCTTCGTAATAAACTCGTGTTTCTGAAGTTTCATTTATTTAGAATTTCTTTCGCATTAGTTAATTTACAAAAAAAAAAAATATCAACATACAAAAAGAGTGCACGGGTTCTTAAGCTGCAGGATTAATGTGATCAGGGGCATGTATACAGTTAAAAATTACACATGGTCCAGCAACGTAACGGAGACAAGTGCTTCGAGAGTGTGACATATCGTTTCAGTGATTGGAATATCATCATATATAAATTTACTGGCGTGAATGAATTTAAGTAAACACTATGATCACGAGGACATGTTTTACCGTCGGTAGTAAACTATTCCTTTTTTTTTTTTTTTTGTTTTTTACGATGAAGAAATTTTAAATTTGATAAAATTAAAGTATACGCCGTTTATCGGTTCACAGTTTAACAAAATTTAAAGCAGCATTTTCACGACTAATGAATTAAGGAGTGTAAATAACGTATATATACGTACCGATTATGATGCGCCGAAAAGAAGAAACAATCGGTGTGTAATGCAATTAACGGCGTCAACTTAGGTGCTCATCTGCAGCTAACTTAACTGCGTTTGTGCTAAAACTAGTTATCAACGGTACTTTTATGGACTTTAGCCACCTACGTCGCCATTCTCTCCTCAGCCTTCTCAAGCTCATAATACGCGACGCATCATAGTTTTTCCAACGAAACGTTACTCGGTATTTCCCTAGTTCCTTTTTTCGATAATCGGTACGTCCATCTCGTCATCATCGCAGTTGGAGGTAGTGCGCGACTAGAACGATTGAACAAAAAAAAAAGTGCGATCGACAGATGCTGCAGCAACGGCTACGATAAACAAACCCAACCTAATAGTTATAAGGAGCGAATCGAGAATTACGAGCACGCGGATTGTTTCAGGTGCGCGCAAAGGAATGCATTATATCCGTCCGTCATCTAATTAAATCTGACGAACAATCCGCCTCCAAGGTTGTCTGTGTACTACCGAAAACGTAAAATCCCAAACGCTCCTCAATCATTAATCATTCGTATCTTTTTCACTTGGTCCGTTTTAAAGCTCCCCCCCCCACTCCTACATGATTAAATTAATCGTTCCGGGTTCAGAATTAACTTTATCGTGATAACAGGTGAAGAGAGATGTTAAATTTGCGTAGGATGTTACACGTGCAGTGATAAAAGATAACACTTCTATCATTATTAATGCTATTTTCACCGCGTAAGAGTATCCTCTGTTGATGGCACAGAGAGATTTCACGGTTTTCGAAGTTAAATTTATGCCGACTGGTGTGTGTTGTTCACCTTGTCGCAGAATTATGAAAAAACGTTTACGCCGTAAATTGAAATAAATAAAAATTTTTAATTTTTAACGTATACACTTTGGCGTTGTTTTCAAACGCTAATGTAACAGTTTAAAGAGTTCATTTTTCGCTTATTATTGCTGACAGCGTAATTTTCGCGGGAGTACACGAGCTGTTTCCTCAGTAGGTATACCGAGTTTGGTCCCGGGTTGGATAATGAGACCCTTCAGTTGCGTCTCACGGTCGAATTTTTTACCTGAAATTCCATGCAAACGTTGGCCAAACATGTACAACGCTGCTGGGCTCGTGTTCAAGAGCAGTGCGAAAGCTTTTCTTGAAAATAGCTGAAGATGGAAGCATTTCTTCTGACTCAGTTTTAAAACATGCGGATTATCCGAAAGACAATGATCATGTTTCGAAGCGACAAAAATTCGAGCAATCCCTTTAA
Source organism: Icerya purchasi (assembly GCA_039619475.1). Taxonomy (NCBI): domain Eukaryota; kingdom Metazoa; phylum Arthropoda; class Insecta; order Hemiptera; family Monophlebidae; genus Icerya; species Icerya purchasi. Next base: position 234,506,581 of record CM077116.1, read on the forward strand.
AAGGAGAAAGGCTCTCGAAAACATATCTTCACCCCCGTCAAAAGTTCTTCACACAGCATGTACGGAGTTCAAACAGGCCAAAGTTATATGTGCCAGATGTTGTTTTGAAATGAAATAATACTAATCATTGCAGAGTGTATCAAACCTTTCAAAACTTCTACAGTTATTCAGTGATTTTCACAATGCTCTTGATCAGCAGATCAGAAAATTTTCTATCAATCAACGATTTGGTAAATAATGTTGTATATTTTTTTCGACAATATCAAATCTTAAAACGTTATGTGAAGTACGATCAGCTTTTTGTTGATGACACATTTTATAGTTGTCCAAATTCTTTTTACCAGTTGTTTACCATTCATCGATTTCGAAACAATACTTGTATTTCGTTAATATTTTTAAGTAGTAAATAATTGACTTTAATTATTTTTTTGTTTCGCAATTTTAATTTTAACACGCATATGGACGTGAAGCATTCATCGCTTTGAAGATTATTTATTTATATACATTTTTTAACTTTTTTTTTTTTTCAGTTTTAATTATTTTTTTTATTTCTAATTTTTTTGTTCCGCAAAAACTTTTTGGTATCGCATTTTTAAACATGTCAGCTATTATTTGCAGTTGAGTTGCCAGTCCTAAGCAAGCGTAGGTAATTAACCTCCGAAAGCAACTCGGCTGTGTACCTAAGGAAAAAGATGGTCCGAAGAATGAATTTCGATATAATATTATACACGCGTATTGTATTCGGAATTAAAAAAAAAAAAACGCAGGAAAGGAATTAGAGTGCAAACGGTTTTTTAATATGATTAAAGAAAATAATTTTTTCAAAAAGAACAGTAAAACTATACGATATGTTTAGTATTTAATAATGATGAGGCGCGGTGTAAAGATATTATTTGCCAGCAGTTTCAGCAGCAATGAAGAATCCAACCGAAGCTGCTCCAAAAAATGAATAATTTTTTAATAATTCTTCGATATGGTATTAAATAAGAGTTTATGTTTTTTTTTTTTTTTTTTTTTTTTTAATAGAAAGATATTGTTTTCGTAGAGTACGTTCTTTTTTTTCTTTTATTTTGATTTAAAAATACTCGTTTAAACTTAAAATAGTATTAGTAAAATATACGCATATTTAAATGCGAAAGGTTTTGTTACCGCATCGAAATTTATGTTATAACAGTCGGTGAATATTAAGGAAATTGATGACGTCGAAAAAAACTCCCTTAAATTGTTTCGTCGCGATCATCTGAATCTGCAAAATGATTACTTAAATTTATAATTTTACTGTTGAAATGTTTATTTTGGCGATATTATTTTCGTAAAGTTTTTTATTTGTCCAGTTTCGCAACTTTATGCATGTAGCATTGCCTTTGAAATATTTCCAAGTCCCTTCTACAAAATGTTTCTGGCTTTGATTTTGATTGAAATAACGAAAAATAATAATATTAAGTTACCTCTCATAATATTTACTCATCTCGATAAAGTACTTTTAAGGACACTTGCAAAGACTTCAAAGTGTAAAATTCGACTTACTTTTATTACGTTTTTATTTTTCCCGTGTTATCGATTAAGCCGTAATCTGATTAATTAAAAAGTATTCATAAACCATAGAAAAAACGGGTATTGCATTAAATAAATTGTGCGTATTCACTTCAGTTAATAATTTTAAACGTACTTTTCCTCATATTATCAAATAACACATTATATGCATATTGTTTATTCACTATTTCGGTCAAGGTCTAAGAACAGTCTAATTATTTCTCATGACCTTTAGCAGTTAATCTGATCACTGACTTTTGTTTTGTATTTATATATATATATATATATATATATATATATATATATATATATATATTATATGGTTTTGATTATTAGCGCAAAACAAAAAAAAAAAAAAAGTGACAATAAATTTTACATTTTTCTATTAGATTTCTTTTGTAAATAATTTTAAATGGAAGTTAAAAATTTTGTAGGCAAGAATGTATATGTTAGCGATGTTTAAAAATCAAACTAACCTAACTACCTAACACGACCCTATTAAGAACTAAGGAAATTATTCGCACTCTTTGTATTACAAGTACCCGTGTTTTGTTCGCATGGATCCCATCACACGTTGGGATCCAGGGGAACTCATTCGCGGTACTGAGGCAAAAGAAGGCTCATTGTTCTTTTCGGTACCGAACATTGAAATTCCGTCAATAAATCTGAAAGCTCATATAGTGCAAAAATCACTTTAAATATGGCAAAAACAGTGGACCAACATTCTAAACACGAACAAGCTGCGCTCAATTCGAGATACTATTCGACCATGGAAAACCCTTATTATTCGCTAATCGAAAGAATAAAATTGTGTCACAAGACTCCGCCTAGGTCACTCCAAAATTAATCATAGTCACCTCCTGTCCAGACAACCTATTCCACTGTGTTCCAATTGCAATTCTCCTGCCACAATCCAACATTTACTCGTCAGCTGTCCCACCTATAATTCATACCGAGCACAAATTCTCCAGTCGTTCAACCTTTCCGAAATCCTGTCCGATCGCCACGATCTCCAACGTTTCCTCAAGATCACTAATCTATTCCGTTACATCTAACTCTTATTTCATTGACATCTAAAATCAAATGTAAAATTTAAATACGAAAAAAAAAAAGCGATAATAACATTTAACATACAATTGAGAAATATCAGGAAACTACCAAAAAACCTTTTGAAATTGATTTTACTAAAAAGGGATTAAAATAACAGAGTCATATGTAGCTTTTCAATGGGGATGGTTCAAATTTGAAATATTCATTTTTTTTTTTTTTTGTACGCGAAATAAAACATTCGGTCGCTCTCTATATGATTATTTATTATATTAAATAATGCAATCTTATTTCATTCGTTGCTTATACTTTTATACGATAATATGTTAAGAATGTAATTTTAAATTTGCAATTGAACCGTTTACATCTTATTGCCGACTTATTTACAATTTCTTCGGAGTCCAGTTTTACCAGCAGGTCACGGTAGCAAGACCAATATAACTCTATCGTCGCCCATTCTATTTCTAATTTAGGTTTTTAACTTGTTTAGAGTGGAGAAACATCTTTCTCGGGTCGCAGTGAACACTGAAAGTATGGCTAATATGATAAGGAGCTTTTTCACCAAAGGGAAAAACTGTTCATCGCAATGATCGATAGCTGCTACTGCAGTGGCAGGTTTTCGCGTTGCAGATTTCCAGTCATTGCGCCATATCTCATATTCATTCAGAAATATCGAGCCTTCATTTTCACCTTAAAATGATTGTGCTATCTTTTTTAGCTTTTTTTTTTGTGTGCTAGAGCCATTACAGCCGTCTTCTCGGGCAGAAGTACCTGAATCCATTCGATCGTTTCTTTTTATATGGTTCAAAGCGAACATCGAGTTCTGTAATAATATGGTCAACAAAAAGGTAAAATACATTTCGGCGATAATGCATATATATATATATTTCGGCAGTTTCTCTTTGATTTTCATTGCGAATGTATTATAAAGGTGCTTTTATAGTTTTTGCATAGCTGCAAGTGTTGGTCAAATCGATACTGACTTTTTGTATTGCTTTGTTTAGATTTGTTGTATATGAGAAAATTTTTCTCAGTATAACTAGCGACACAACAAATCGGTTATTTTTTATGGCAATTTGCCAGTTGATATGCTTAAGTGCTGATATCCCTATCGGCAACTTCTTGGAGTGCCTTAAGTGTTGCGCGTATTACGGGAAACATTTGTGCAAACCGTTCTACAGCCGCACGTTTTTAGGTCCACCGCGTCCCACAAAGAGAGATAAGCGTTAAATGAGATCATAACTCTAACATCGGATTTGCTCCACTCTTTTAACACGGCGCAACCAAATTTATACAACAACCTAAAACAAGCGTACCGCCTTAGACAGAGCTTCTAATTTGATTTGACTTAAATTTACTAGAAATAAGAAACGATCGCACCAATGATATTCTAATCCGCACTTTTTAGAAACTGTTCACTGATGGACTCAAAATCGAAAATCGAACCGGTTGCGCAGTAGTATCAGTTCGATACAATTCGGTGCTCGTTATCTTCACTCCGCTCCATTTTAGATGCTATTTTCATGGCCATCCTTAGTGTTTCTTCGGATAAAAATTTAATTTTCACAAACCTTGCTTAAGTTTCATAAACAACACCTCAAATAATCTGCGTAAGGGCTCCGGGCCATAGTGGCATTCTAAGCAACGAATTAGTGGGCCAAGCTGCCAAAGAAACAACATACATACTTCAACTCCGCATATCGCAATACCAACGATGGATCCTTCAGAAGCATATCAGTAGTCGCCTAGACAAAAAATTCCGCGACGCTTAGTTGGAGGTCCCTGCTTTAAATAAACTAAACGGAATTAAACCACCTTCAGAGTCGTCACGGTCAACCTTAGTAAAATTTAACCGTAAGGAGGAAACTGCTCTTTACCATATCCGCATTGGTGTCATATTTTATATACTCATTCGTACCATTTGAACAAAGATTCACCACCTTATTGTTTTCGCTGCAACGATCCACCGACTGTCCAACACTTCCTTATTGACTACCCGAAGTACAAAACGATGCGATCAAAATTTTCACTTCTTTTACATCATTTGCTGAGCTTCTCGGTGATGATGAAAGAATAGTTTCTCGATTCTTTGAATTTCTCAAAGCGACAGATCTCATAACCGACCTTATTATGATAAAACTGTTCGCCGTGCCTCTAGTCTAGCCCCTGAATATGGCACGTTAAATTTATATATATATATATATATATATATAAATAAAAAAAAGTAACACAAATGTAAAGAAAAAACGCCTTTATTTATTATTTATAGTATTCATTTACTCAGAATAAACAATTAACAAGTTTTAGTAGTTAGCTGTAAACTAAATATAAATATAATGTGAAAAAGAATTTTTCTTGAACCGTAATTTTAAAAAATTGTCAACGTGTTAAAACAAAAAAAAATGAGGCCCGTTAGTGTTAATATATTTAGCATCCCCCACGCTTTTCTATTATAGTTTAGAAACTTCTTACAATTATCATTAAAGGTAACTATTCTGTATTTGTTAGCGCATTTATAAAATACATTTTTTTAAAAAAAAAAAAAAGGTATTTCTTTAGTACAGTTGTAAGCTATTATTACAGATAACGAATTACTTTTTCATTAATGATCACTGCAAATTTTAAAGGAAAACGTTTTTTAAAAAATTTTTTTCTTTATTTTATTTTTAATTTCTTTTAGTAGTGTTCTTAGAAACGGTTAATCTATTCCATTTATACATATTTAAAAAACAAAAATATTCGTAATTTATTTTATCTTATTTTTTCAAAAACACGAGTTCTTAGTAATGGTTTATTACTTAGTGTTTTCACAGTCTCTGCAGGAAAATCCAAGAGATAACGAAAAAATTATGAATACGTTTCAGATTAAATGTAAATTGAAAAATTACCATATTTTTCTCCGGAAAAAAATTAAATCGAATGTGAAATTATTTCTGAAATAAAACTCTAACCTTCAGTTATTTATTTTCGTCATTTAAACATCAATAATAAATCCTTTTTAATGAAAATTCAATATTCTCAAAGGGGTATTACAACTTGTTCTTTTCTCCTTATTTTTCCAGCATGAAAAAAGTAAAACTAGGGTAACAGAGAGATTGTGTTTTATAGAAAAAACATGTTATACTGAAGAAAATTTTTTATCTGTATTTACAAGAAGGAAAATTTCCACGAATGTGCTCTACAATAGATACGTATGTTCGAATAGGCTGGGATAAATACAGGAAAAAATGAAAACAAAATCACGAAGTAAAATAACGGCGAGAAAAAATCGTGTAAAGTAAAATTATTCTTCTTCACCACCAGCTGGATTGGGCTCTGAATAGAGTGGAATCCTTTTCCCTTAACTCTTCTCTACCTAAAAGTCATCTTCTCCTTATACAAAGCAGTACTCCTATCCACCACATAAACACCTTTTCTAATATCTCTGTAATTTATCCATTGTCATCATTCAACTCCTTTCATCCTATAACATAGCCTCCTCCCCCTCATTCGAGGATGAAATACGGTTTCGTTCCTGACAAATAGCGATCTTTTTCCATCGACATATATAATTAAAAAATCAGTTCCCACATATAAATCTAGGTTAAAGTCATATCCTCCTTGGTTCACCACGGAAATTAAAAAATAAATTTAGAGAACCTTTTTAAACACACTGGTGAAATACGAAACAATATTCAATTTAGAAAATACAGAAGTTTGAGTAAGAAAATAATTAAATCAGTCTATCGATCGTACATTACTGCTACTGAAAGCTCCATATTAGAAGCTCCAAAGCGTTTTTGGAATTATGTACATATACTTAAATCTAAGTTTACTGAGGGGTCGCACATGATAAGCAACTCCGGTAAAGAAATATACGCTGCTACTGAAATAGCATCAGAATTTGCAGATTATTTCTCACAGGTATACACCGTTTAGCCTACTGTCACACAATTTAACTTGAAAACAGCTTTGTTAAATAACAATGTTGTTAATATTACAGAAATAGTTGAAAGTAAGTTGTACCAGGCTATTAAAAAGTTAAAATCCAAACGATCTGCTGAGCCAGATGGTATTATTTCGCCGTACATATATAAAGGTTGTATTAATTTTTTAGTTCGGCCATTGCAATACATATATAATTTATCATTTACAACTTGTACTTTCTCCACATACTGGAGCTTTTAAGAATTACTCCTGTTTATTATAAATCGGGTAACAAACATGTTATCTCAAACTACCGACCAATTTCAATACTAAGTGTCCCGTGTAAAATATTTGAATCTCAACATTATACCATAATTTATAACAACGTTAAAAATCTACACGGTTTTATGGAAAATAAATCCAGCACTACTAATTTAATGAACTTCATTCATTACATAAGTGAACAAATTGATCAGGGGGACCAAATTGACGTTATTTATACCGATTTGAAAAAGGCCTTTGATACAGTTGACCATGGTATTTTATTGAATAAGTTAAAGTATCAGTTTAGCTTTTCCAACCCGCTAGTTCAGTTATTTAAATCGTATATTATTGACAGAGAGAGAAATTTGTCAATTTCATAGGTAGTCGCATGTGTTTTCATGTACCTCTGGTGTTCCTCAAGGTTCTAATTTCGGTCCTCTACTTTTTCTGCTGTTTATAAATGATGTGGCGAAAGTTGTTAATAAATCACAAACAGCTATTTATGCGAATGATATAAAACTTTATTATAACATCTCAAAAATGGATGACTGTTTAAGTTTGCAGCATGATTTAACATGTATGCGCTTTTGCGGAGCTATGATAATAGAATTAGTTTTAATATTAATAAATGTAATGTTATTTCATTTACAAAAAGAAAAACTCTTATATTACATGATTATTTTATGAATAATACCATTTTGAAGAAAATTAGTAGTGTAAAAGATTTAGGTGTATTACTCGATTCAAAGTTAAAAGTTGATGACCATATTCGATAAATAACTTTAAAAGCGAGTCGTTTATTATCATTTATTATTCGTCGCTGTTCACTTTTTCAGAATTTAAATACATTATTGGTTGTTTATTACTCGTATGTACGGTCATAATTAGCATATGCGAATATTGTTTGGAATCCTTCTAATAAGAATCACATACTTTTACTTGAAAGGGTTCAAAAGCGTTTCTTAAGGTGGCTATTTTTTAACTTTCATTATAGTGATATGTTTTCATTCAATTATAAACAATAGTTGAAGGAATTCAGAATGTCCACATTAGAAAATAGAAGAAAAACATCTGCTGTGTTATTTATACGTAATTTATTGACTGGTATACTACATAAATGATTTTAATTTACTTTCAAAAATTAGTTTCCGAGTTCCCAGATTAACGGCTAGAAAAATGCAATTATTGCATGTACCATTCGCAAGAACAAAACTATATCTAAATTTTCCCCTTTTGACTGCGCTAAAAATAACAAATTATTTCTTAATGAACGAATCGGAGGCTGACATGTTTTTTACTAACATGAATTAAGCAGATGGTTGAATTATTTTACTACTCAATGAATTGATTAAAAGTGTGCACAGTTCTACCCATTTCCATATATTAGCGATATATATGAGCAATTTTAATACACAACTTATATTAATTCGCTTGTGTCACATAGTACGTGCGTCTGTATGTGTCATGGATGTATACGTGTTATATGTGGTTGGTGTGTGTATCTGTGTGCGTATATATGAATGTGCATGTAACTTCATTGTAATGAGTGCTTACTGAGGAGATATTTTATGACCATAAGAAATAAATTTATTTTGTATTGATCGTTTGTTAAAATCATATTAATTCATTATATGGCAAATGTGTATTCTTATGTGTTACATGTTGACTGCATGCACATGTGCGTTATACGCGATTGGCGTGTGTGTGTGCCTGTATGTGTGGATGTTTATATTAATGTGTGTTTTGCTTATGGTTTGTGTGTTGTTATATAGATCTAATGTATACGCTGTAATTAGCTTCATGCTGTTGTGTATACCTCTATTAAATAAATAAATAAATAAATAAATAAATGATCGGGAAAAAAATGTTTTTTCAAAACTTTCAAGCTTTTGTTGTCTCGAGGGCCTAAATATAAAGTTGTAAGCTCGGCTATAATTTTCTTTTAAAACGGTCCTTTATGCATATATTTGAGATACGTTTTGGTTTCCTCAATTTTGTTGCTTACGTGAATATCCCTTTTTTTGCTGGTTTTGGCCCCAAAGCGGGTATGTATAATTTTTTAACTTGTGATTTTATGAAAGAGCTTTTACGTTTTATTTTATATTTTGAATTTCACTTTTAACGGGTTATCTGGTGATGAGTTATGAATTTTTTAAGGGTGGTGATTTCTGGATTTACTTTCTTTTTAATACTATGTTAACGCCATCTAATGACCATTCTAATTACTAATGTCGTGATTATTGATAAATAGAATGCGTCTATTTTGATGGTCCCCGAAATAATTCTATTTCTTTTTTCTATTTTTGGTTTTCCCAATGCCCCGTTTATTTATTTTTATTATTACTTTTCCTCTTTCTTTTGGTTTGTCTACAACGGACGATTGCCCAGCAAAACATAAACAAGATTCATCCAAGAAAAGGAAGATCGGAGACAGAAGTGTAAAAGGGAAAAGTACAGAGCTGGCAATAGAAACACGTCAAGGAAAAATGCATAAAATAGTACGCTTGGAGTAGACTCAAGAAAAACTATTGGATAAATTAGAGCAGAAAGTAAGAAAAAGCTAAAACAAGCAGCCAGGAAGTGATTAGTATATAAACTGAAATTCAGAAAATTCCCAAAAATGGAAGAAGAAAGAGAAACATAGGTGGATTTCATGACTCTAAGATCGCTCAATTAGGTTTCGAGGTTTTCATGATTAAATTTTAGAACTACAATAACTCTAGAGTCTAGACGGATAAACTTAATTAAGAGTAGTTCAGTACTGGAAATATGAGTACCACACCTCGTGATACATAATATGTAATTATACAAAAGTTTTCTCAGCTTATTACCGATACTGTAAACGCAGAACATAAGGTATAAAAAAAACTGCAGGAGAGATGAGATCCTCATCCAACATTATGGCCACAACTATAACAGTAGAGCTCACAATGCTGATGAGAAGAAGGAGCAAGAATTTCCATCGTCTAAGATTATGGCCGCAACTACGAGAATGTCGTTCACAATGCCGGCGGGGAGAGCTAGAAGAAATTTACCATCCAACATTATGGTCGCAACTGCAACAGCGGAGCCCACAGTGCCAACGGCTAGAGAAAAGAAATTCACTTTTAAATATTATGACAGCAACTGCAACATCAGCTCGAAGAATTCACCATCCGGCACTATGGCCACTCTTGCGACAGCAGAGCCCACAATGCCGATGGGAAATAGAAGAACCCATCTAACATTGTGACTATACCTAAACAGAGTTTAAACTGTTGTCAGGAGAAAAAGAGAGAAATAGGTAGTGCAGTTTTGTACTTGGTTTTGTAACTACGATGACAGAAAACGATACTTTCATTACCTCCAAGAAGGTCAATGCAAACTGTCTGAAAATGAGAAAAGATAGGGATTAAGAATCGAATAAAATACAGTCCAGAATACGTTTACAATCGGAAATCAGAAGGTTAAGAACAGAAGGGATGAATTCAACGGCCCGTAGTAACACCAACGTTTCTGCATAATAAATAGAACTGAATGAAGGTAAATAATGTAAAATAAAACCACACACTAACAAACACAATGGCATATTATAATTTAAAAATATATAAAACACCGACTAGTTTCGGATACTTAATCCATCTTCATAGCGTATATTAAAACAATTACCATCATGAAGATGGATTAAGTATTCGAAACTAGTCGGTGTTTCTGTATATTTTAAAATTATAATGTATCATTGTGTTTGTTAGTGTGCGGTTTGATAAAATGGTAAGGTTGAGCGCAAGAATGTCAACTGTGCCATATTTGACCAATTAGTAAAAGTGTAGATGAGGTTAAGAAAAATAAATCCTACTAAGTGATTAAATTCATTAATTATTGAGGAAGAAAGAAAAGATTTCATTCCGGGAAGTAAAAGAAGCAGTTTTGGAGAATGCATTATATTCACAAACGGGAAGTGAAAAAACGGGTACTTATCAAAAGAAATTAAAAAGGGAGAGAATTTAATTAGACGAGCAGAAACATTAGAAAAAGTAGGAATTTTATTGACGGTAAAATGCTAATCGAGAGTCCAACACTTTTCTGGGACGGGCTGATGACTGAGTGGAAGAGAAGGAGAACTAAGTCGAGGTTTGAAGATATGTTTGGGTGGTGACAAACGAACGGATGTATCTAACGAATGATAAGGAGGAATGAGGAATTAGAAGGCGATTTCATAGATGAAAAACTAGAAGAAGGATCACAACGTGATCTGCGTAAGTAAATGCGGGGGTTACAGCCGAAAATTTTTTGAGTTTGGTGGCTTTGGAGAAGGAATGTTCTCGTAGGTCATTATTTTCTTAATATCTTTTTAACAAAGCCATTTAGGGTATCGACGATCTGAGAACAAGTGGTCTCTATTACAATTGCGACTATTGAAGATGACTGATCGTAAAGTGTAGAAAGATGATTGCCCGAGCACTGTGAACAAACGTCTCCAAAACTTTGACAGAACTTAGTGATGTGTCCAAAAAGGAAAAACTTACTGCATCCAATTGGCGAACGGGTACTGGATGAAACTTTGAAAATAAAATTATAAATTGTAACTTTATCAGGGAAAGAAAAATTCTTAAAACGAATTCAACTGAATGGGTTGAAGACTTATTATCCCCTTTTAGGTGGATGCTTCTAACTGAAGTTACGGAAACAGGAGAAGAAACGCCATTCATAATATACCTTTCTAAAAAGAAAAATAATAATGAAATAGAAAAATCAACATATGCTGAACATTTAATTAAAAATAAACATAAACCAAATTCATTAGAAAACACTGTAACTGTCTTGGCCACTTATGGCAAAGGAAATTTCAATGAACATTGCTGAAAATTATTACATAAATAAATATAAAGATAATATTTTAAATGACCAATTACCAAATAATAATAATCCACTTTTTAATATAAAAATTTAACTTTAGGTTCCTCCTACTTCATTTTACATTTTGTATTAAGTATTAATAATTTCACTCTATTGATTTTTATACCTTCTATGTTTTGTTCCTCCTATGTATCTACTATATATACACATGTATTCCTTATATTCACTCCAGTGTGTTTTAAGTTTCCACTAAGTTAGTTTTAGCTGATGATGGGGTTATGTCCGAAAACGTTTCTAATTAAGGTATTTATCTAATTTATTGTTATAAATTATTTTGCCCTTATTGTTTGTTATTAAAGTTTGTTTTTATTATACAATCTATTTCTTTCAAGAGTTTTAAAGGAAACATTTTTGTTGATTTTGTCATGTAATAATTTAGCAATAACCAAAGGATACGGATTACCAAAAATTTTCCTGTAAATAAGACCTTTCAAATGTATTTGATATGAATCTGAACGATCATTGGGGAAAAGGTGTTCTAGATTTTTGCTAAGAGCATTATTACTAAAAGTGTGTGGATGTAATTAAAATTTGAAGTACTGTAGATTTCTTAGATACAATGATTATATAAAACCATCAAAATATTAATAGCTGTTCGCACGTTTATAGATAGCTAATAGTTATTCATTTATCTTATTTATTTTAGTTTGAAGTGTATGTGTAAATAGTAAATCCCAATTATATGATACTTACGACTTACCGATGTTTGAAATACACATGTGTTTAAATATTATACTGAATATGATAAAATTAAATTCTGTAAGCAGTGGCCAAATAATATTAATATTTATTTCATATTCAAAGTGTACTCATAATATTTTTAGCTAATATCTGTTTGGCCATTGCATTGTATTGCATTGTATCGTACCGGCTTTCATGTTTTACTTCCTAGCATTGTTTTTAGTATATAATATTTTATTTCATTATACGTTTTGTAATTGTATCTGGATTTACCATCAATATAGTATCAATCTCATTTGTATAATAATAATCCCACTGCTCGCGCAGCCATGCGCATTTGTGGAACTTACATTTTTTTTTGTATTTTTATGTTAATTTAGTAAATACCAATAAATTTGATTTGAATTTGATTTGATTTGAATATTATTATTATTATTATTTACTAATAATAGGAGTTATTCCACCTGAATACAAAAATGGAAGTAAAAAAGAAATGTCTAATTACAGACTCTACTATTTCAAAAATTTTTGAAAAATATATTAAGAGAGTTATAGTGAATTTTTTACAAGACAATAATTTTTTTAGTTTAAAGCAATATGGGTTTTGGCAAAATTTAGATACTGATACAACAATTTTTGAGCATATTTCGTATACATATATCTGAACACCTAGAAGAGCGAAGATTAGTAGTGGTCGCTTATTTTGATATTAAAAAAACATTTGATACGGTAAATTATGCAGTATTGCTAAAGAAACTATATGACTGTGGGTTGTGAGGTAACATTCATGTCTGGTTTGAAACATATTTGTTCAATAGAAAAAATGTAACGAAAATTAATGTGTTATACAGAACGGATTAAAACATAATAGATTAGTATTAAATGAAAGTAAAACTAAATTTATGATTTATACTCGTCAAGAACAGAACTACTGGAATAACTTTTATGTCTCGTGTGTGGATGGTGACCTTATAAACAGAGTTTTTGAATTCAAATGTTTCGGTCTAGTTTTAGACAGTAAACTTACCTGAAATAAACACACTAAGTATTGGGAGGAGACAACTGTGTTCAAAAAATGAAATATATTTGTTACCAAAAATAAACACTTAACGTTTCGTACAGCTTGCACTGACCATCATCAGAGTTTTATCTTAGGAATGCTATCAGTAAGAATTTCAGTTTTTATCCAGGATAATACAATTTATGCTATAAAAGTACATATTTCAGTTATTTTAGTTATTTTTCTAGAATTACTATTAATGTTGATTTTACTTTTCAGCTTGTTTTATTATACATTCACACAGTACCTTTGATTTATCTTATTTAAATGTATTTTGTCTATATATTTAGTTTATTATTACTTTTGTTGTTTTGTTTATTTATTTATATGTTTGTTTGATTTTTTTTATTTTCTTTTTATTTTGGCTGCACTATTCATGCTAAGAAGCGCATTTGTGGATTTTTATGTTAATAATAATAATAATAATAAATGATTTTATTTGATTTGATTATTACTATTTTTATTATCATTATTATTGTCGTTTTTTTTATGCCTTCTATCGAACAGGTCTTTTTATCAATACGTTGCACTTATACGGGCGAATTCGCCAAGTATAGCATAGCTTCACTAAGTTTTAACCGCATCTTCCCCGGGTATTTTCCTAACGATGGTACATGTATCAAGGATCATCGATTTCTGCATCTCTATGTAAATTTTTCTACGCGTGGCATTGTGCAATTGTTTCGGTACTATACCTGTCGCCGATATCACCAAAGGAACTATCTTCACTTTATCGATGTTTCGAATTCGTTTTATTTCTTCTTTTCTTTTCACTTATAGTTTTACCGATATTTTTAGTAAATGTACTGCTACATCCATTATTTTTGCTCGTTTCAAATCTTTTTCTACAATAATTAAATCTGACCGTTTTTCAGTTATCTTCCTATCGGTTATTATTTTTCTGTTATACAATATCTTTGTCTTTATTATCTATTACTTCCTTTGGCACATAGTTATAATATGGCTCTGTTATTGTTATACCATATTTCTTTAATAGTCTCTTGTGTAATATCTTAACGACATTGTTATGTTGGTTCATGTATTCTTTATAGCCATTAGTAACATGCTCTATTGTTTTTTCATCCATCCCACACATCTTGCAGGTATCGCTTACATCTATTTCCATGATATATCTTTGATAGTTTTTTGTGACAATTACTTGATCTTGTATTGCTAGCATAAGATTTCTGTTTTAGACATAAATTGTCCGACCTTAAGCCACATGTTCGATGCTTGGGTATCAATATCAGGGTTTTTTATTTCAACCTTATATGTTCCATGTAGTTGACTTTCTCTCTACTTTTGGTGCTTTTTGTCTACTGTGTCATCTGCAGGTTGTATTTCATCCTCTACTTGCATTCGATTGAATGGAGTTAAACCATTGTCGTTCTTGATGATTAATTTGTATGACATTGAATTTTTTGGTTTCTTATAAAAGAAGGTTTTAAACTTATTAACTTGGTTCTTTCTTAAACCGTTTAAGTCTAAGAGGCCTCTGCCACCTTCGTCCCGTGGTAATGTTATTCTGACTACTGGTGATTTTGGATGGTGTTTTTTATATTTTGTTTCAGTTTCTAATTTATCTATGCCTGTTGTTGACCACTTAATTATTCTGCAGGTGTATGTCAATACCGGCATCGGGTATGAATTTATTACTTTGACTGCATTTCGTCCGTTAAGTTCTGTTTATATACTTTTCCGTAACTAGGTTTTTAACTTCCATATGCTTAATTTCTCTATGTTGTGACATTCCCGGATATTTGTAGGTGTCATAATCGTCCAATGCTTTTATAACATATCGACCTATATTTACGTCTTCCTGCGCAGGTTTTCCTTTTTTAACCTGAATAGTTCTACATTTATCTAATTCAAATTGCATATGGATATCATTTGAAAAGGTGGTTACACATCGTAGTAACATCTGTAGTTGTTGCATATTCCATGCATATATCTTCAATTTATCCGTATAAAGGAGATGTGTGAGTTGCCTCATTACGTCTATCCCTCATTTGTATTATTTCGGATTTTACTTAATGGATTTAATGACAAACAGAACCATAGCGAACTGAGAACATCTCCTTGGAAAATTTCCCTTCTAGATATTATTTACTGAAAACCGGCTATCAGGATTGCTTACCTGTAATGTTGTCGTCCAGCTTTGCATACAGACCTCTAAAAACTACCGGGTCTACCTTATATATTTTTAATATATGTAATAGGCAATCATGCGGCACACTGTCATAGGCCTTTTTATAATTTATGTGGGCTATACTGATATTATGCTTCTTTATTCTGGCTGTTTCTAAAATAAACTGTTCAACCACTAGCTTTCTTTGCATCCTATGTGTTTTTTCCTGCATCCTTTTTGTTGTCCTGTCATTATACTATTTTCTTCTACATGTTTCTCTGTTGTTAACAACTTATATAATGTTGATAGGCAAGTAATGAGTCTGTCATTTTCTGAGTTTTCAGAATCAATCGTTTTCGGCTTCATATATTAACCCTTTGTGTTAGAAATGTCAGTATTTCTTCCGGCTTTTTCAATCAAAGTATTTAGACTTCTTCTTAGTAGTTCATGCATGCTTGTAAAATGTTTAATCCAGTCATTTTATAGTCCATCTTGCTCCGGTGATTTCCAATTAAAATAAAGAAAAGTAAGTCCCATACCTTGATAGGGCGTCAGGGATTGTGAAGTTAAGGTTCACAATGTACTAAGCCCAACGGCGCTAATGAGGGTAGAGGGGCCAGTTCCTTTCTCTCGGTCGCCTTTACTTTCCCAGATTTCTCCGGTACCCAATTATTTCAGGCTGGGTAAACTTGAGAGCGATTCGGATCTGGAATGAGACAAGTCTCGAATCCGTGTCTCCTGATTTAGTAGCCAAGCACCTTAAACACTAGGCTACGACGCTACCGATTTCCAATTACGTGATATTTTTGTACAATTTTTCATCTCTTCCAGCTTGATTTCATGATTGTTCATCGGTTTTATATTTCTAGCTTCTTCCATTTCCGTTTTTAACCATATCACTTTTTTGTTATATTGTTTTTCCTGTTGCCAGATGTTTTTCCAGTAGTTTTTCATTAATTGTTCATTTGGCTTCCCGGTTTTATTCTTGTCAATTTTATGTAAATTCTGATAGGATCTCTTTTTATTACAGTCTTTTATTTAACTCGCTTTGTAAGTCTGTGGTTCTGTGTGTGTCTGTTTGTCTGCGGGGAATCTTGCGAACGATTTTTCACCTACTTCCCGATGAATTAAAAAAGTGTCCTTTTGCCGAAATGCTTGTTATAGATGACAATACAATATTATGAAACATCTGGGCTTCCAACTTTAAAATTAGACTCTCGGGGCGCCGATAGCTCAGAATTTTGGAATTTTTTTTTTTCTTTTTCGGGCATGTCATATATTGTTGGAAAAATCGCTGTTTGTCGAGAACAAAACCATATTTTTTTTCTTTAATGAAACTTTCGAAGTTTACTAAAAGTTAAAAAAAAAACAAAAAGGACGTGTAGCCCCCGTTTGTGGCTCAGCTTTATAGTTCTAACACTTTTATTTTTCTTTCCATCCATTATTTCTGTAATAGTATAGGCTGCGCACCATAACACATTATATATTTCTTCTAGTGTCATGTTTGTTTTCACATACGATTGTAACAGATGTTGACTCATATACCCCATTGCTATCTCCAGATAACCATTAATTTTTAGTTTATCAATTTTAGGTCTGGATGATGGACACATTCCGGTGTATCTAGCTATATGCGTTGCTATAATTTCCGATAGATTCACACCCAGGTCGTTATTCTCTACTATTCTCTTGTCTACTTCAGGTGCTTTTCAACTTTGGCTGTGCTTTGCAGCACGTCGTAAGTTGTAAAATTTTCACTCTCTCGCTCTTCTTGCAAATACTTTTTCACTCCTTTTTTAATCCGCTCTAATTCTATCCTTAATATGAGATTGTTCACCGTAATCGATTTTTTCTGGTCTGCTATTCTTTGTTGGGGTAGCTTCTACGCTAGGTTCTACTGGTTTGAATATATTATATAGCTTCTTTCTGTATCCTATTTTTTTTATTTCTAATTTGGTAGCTATATAATAAGCTTTTATCACATTTTCCCTTTGATAATTTTGTTCGTTGTGTTTTTTGCTTTCGCATGGCCTCTGCTCGACACGGAGAAATATTCCTACAGCTATTTCTCTGTTCTGTATCTTCTCTGTTATCGGCTGTAGCTTGTTCGGGTTACGCGTAGACACCGGCAAGCATTTCCTCATGTTGTTGTCTGTGGCATCCGGTAGAGGCCCACCTGTTCAGCACTCTACCACTGGTGTTTCGTATGCTATCTTGTCCAGCACCAGCCCCAGGCATGCTCCGGAGATCACTAAGCAGCGGCTTTTTAATATTATTTTTTCTATTTTTCTCCATTATTATAAGTAAAGGTCCATTTTGTACGTACTGGCAGGTATTTTATTTTAATATTATAATTATTATATTTGCTGTTATATTTCAATGATGGTATTTATTTATCTCCGGTTCTAATATTGCTTTCTAATTGTCTGTACAATTCGGAAAGGGTGTAGACGGATAAGCATGCCGAATCTGCTCCCACGGCGTTTTCTATCCACACTTGGTGCTACATTTTGGTACAAAATAAAAAAAATTCACACCAATTTTCAGCTTTTAATTGCAAATATATGTTTTTCGAGTTATCGTTTTAAAAAATTTCTCAGTTTTTAATAGTTCTTTATTTATTTTTTCATATTAAAAATGAAAATTAATAAACGGTAATTTTTTTTTGCAAATACCAGGATGATAATAAAACATTTTTTCGATTCCTAAATTGATCAGATCAATTTTGTTATAAAACAAATAAAACTGAAATATTTTTTTTAAACTGTATTCCTTCAGACATGCAATCACCAAATTGTAACGGTAAACGTTTTGTACTCGGGAATTTTTTACAACTTTTCGATTTCGCGCAACATTGTGAAAACAGTTAAAAACTTATTTTTTGTAAAACTTTTGTATTTAGACGTACAAAAATTATTTCATTAATAAAAAATGATGTACTTAATCGATATCTTAATAAATGCGTATTTTACCACGGAGATGTTAACAAGATTAATAAATGTATAAAACAAATTACGTAGAATTAGTTTTTCTCACTATCATCATCAAGTACAATACAGTTTCCTGTATTATTGAAAATGCGACTAAAAATTTTTGCTCGCTTTACAGTTTTTGATAAATTTCACTGTACCTATAACTAAAAAAACTGATAACGTAAATTAATAAAAAAAATAAATCTGTGTCAGTCAAAAATTAACCGGTTATGCAGATTCGGTATATGCTCAAAGAGACGTTGTTAAATACATTAAATAAATTACAAGTGAAATATTAAAAAAAATGAGGAATTAATACAGTAAAAAAAAAAAGCAAAAAAAAACCGGCAAAACCGAAAAGAAACACAAAAAAAGAAAAATATTTATTGATATATTCGTGTATTCGTGTGAATAGTGACGCAGTATTCGTGAATACCTATTTTTCGCGGCCAATATGAATACCGTGTGTTCGCAACTATTGAACTACGAACATTTCCCAACTTTACTGGTAGATGGCTTTTTTTGCCAAAATTACCATCAGATGTTATTACTGATCACCATCCGGATATTTCAAATTTATCTCAAATATTAATTTTCAGTTCATTTAAACAATTTCCGATAAAAAAACTAATAAACCTATAAATTGAAAATTTTCCAAAAAATCAGTTTTTAATTTTTTTCACGATGTTACACCAAATTTTGAAAAAAAATCCTGAGTATAGGGGAGTATTATTATTGAAATTTGGTCATTGCATGTCTGAAGGAACATAGTTAAGACAATTTTTAGTTTTGTTTTATAAAAAATTGGGTTTATATATGAGAATCGTAAAAATATTTTATTTTCATATTAGTATTTGCAAATAAAATCACGATTCATTAACTTTCACTTTTATTGTGAAAAAAGAAACAGAAACTAAAAACAGGGTTGTTTTCTGAGGTAAACTTGCAAAACATTTGAGATTAAGCTGGTGTTTGCTACCAAAATGATGCGCCAAGGGTCGCTAGAAAACAGCATGGGGCAGATTCGGTTATCCACCTATACCTTTCCTTTTTAAATGCATATATATATATATGTATATATATTAATTACAACGTAATTCTTAGGCCGGCTCCTGTTAGAAAAAATGTCCAAATTTTATGTAACGAAAAAATATCCCAAAAAATGCCTCAATTTTATGTAACGTTTGTTATATTTTATTTATGTTAATAAGAATATGTTTTGAAATTTGCAATGTTTTAAGATATTTTATTAATTTGTAAGGGGTAATTAATAATGTAATTTATATCCTTTTGTAGTATGTTAAGTTGTTTCGGTGGTTTAATAAAATTTTACCTTTTTTATTATATAAAATTGGGACATTTTTTCGTTATAACATCTAATGGAGGCTGGCCTAATAATTACGTTGTAAATTTTGATCTTTTTATACAAAGTATAGAAGAGAAAGAGACAGAAATGTAAGTAAGAGGGATCAAGGAGTACAGCCCCTTGCGAGTTCCAAATGGCCGAGTTTATTAATTACAACGTAGTTTTTAGACTACCTCGCATTAGAAAAAATGTCCCAAAAAAATGTTCCTATTTTATGTAACGTAAAATGTCCTAATTTTATGTAACGTTTGTTATATTTTATAGGATTTCTGTGATTATGTTATTCATATGGACCGATTTAGAATTACGTTGTAATCTTTGATCATTTTATACAAAGTATTGAAGAGAAAGAGATAGAAATGTAAGCAAGAGGGGTCAAGGGGCACAGCCGGTCAAAATGGCCGAGTTTTTATGTATATGTATATGTATATATATAGCAACGTGAATTTCCAAGTAGAACTTGAAGCATCATTTTGAACAGCGTAGTTTTTATTTAAGTGGAGTTCTCCCGATTGGCCAATAAGTAACTTTAGCAGTGCCACTATTTTTACCCTAAAAAATCAAAAGAATTTCAAGCACGTAAACGAATTAGTAACACAAGAAACATGATTTCGCCCACCAATAGAAAATATAGGATGAAATAAATGCATCAATCAAAATTAAATAAAAAGTAGTTACTAACTTCAAATAAATAAACAATATAATATCGGAAAATTTTTACGTTTTGCGTCAGAAAATGTGAAGGGAAGGTAGCATTGGATGTCTCACCATTAGCCTGATACTAAGAGTTACGGAAAAAGTGAATATACTTCCGGATTTTTATATAACAGAAATTTTAACAGGACTCAGATACTTTGGGTCTTATTTGAAAAAAAAAAAATCAAAATACAATTCAAGACTGTGATGAAGATAAAACTGCTGAACAATACTTTTCCACTCTACCTAATGCACAAAATATTGGAGGCTTTAAGAAAAAGTAACTTCTTTAGTATAGTGAATACAAACATTTAAAATAGGCCACAGTACTAATAGAGAAAAGTATTTAAAATATGAGAATTAATAATAAGGCTATTCATCAGTTTTGAATTTAGTTTAAATTAAAATTAGTCAACTACTATCACTGCTGCAAACTGTCATCATTAGCATAATGTTATTTTAGTTCGATTTATTTCTGTTAATTTACGTTTCG
This sequence comes from Icerya purchasi, assembly GCA_039619475.1. Taxonomy (NCBI): domain Eukaryota; kingdom Metazoa; phylum Arthropoda; class Insecta; order Hemiptera; family Monophlebidae; genus Icerya; species Icerya purchasi. The sequence goes on from CM077116.1 coordinate 234,527,623, forward strand.
TTTAAAACAATCTTTACATTTAACTAATTACTACACTAATTATTTTGCAGTTTTAATATATAGGTGACACATAATTGTTGTGAATATTTAATTATAACGAAATGCAAGGGGATATTTAGCCAAGATTAAGCCCTACGGTAGTATTCAGCTGACTGTCCGTACCTGCACCAATTTTTATCAATCTTGTATAAAAAGCTAACTGCAAATAAATGCATTGAAATTTTAAAAAGCCCAATTTTAACGCTGTTAACGAAATTTTTAATGTTTTCACTATAAATTTTATGTTAAAAATTCTTTAAAAATCAATTTCAAATTAATTTAAAAAATCATTTCCCAGTTTTAATGTATTAGCGAAGTACATAATCAAAAGGTCTTTTTCAATCTTATCCCCTCTGAGAAAATATCCTAGTGTGAAAATAATTAGGAATTATAGAATCCAGGGAGATAGGTGGAAACAATTTTTTGCGTTCGATTAATGTTTTGAAAGAAGTCTTCGATCCAGTGCTTAGTCATTGAATTCTAAAAATACAAAAAGTGAAACAATACAAAAAAGAGAAAGGTAAGAAAAATAAATACTTATAATGTACTTAATGCCGTTTTTGTATTAAATCCTTCGTATTTTCTACATCTGCGTTAAAAAATTTTAAACGTTAGTTTTTTTTTTCCCGTTTCCAATGTAAGATTTTAGGAACAAAGAAAACATTTTGGACATAAAAGAAGAATGCGGAAAAAAGTTATATATTTTCGTAAACTGTTTTGAAAAAATGAGGTTTATTATTCTCCTTAGCCTTTGAACATCGAACAGCGGTAGATCTAAAGTATCGGTAAACGAACGGTCTTATTTTAGTCGAATGTCAAAGTTGAATTTAAAGGACTATGAAATAAGCCGAAAACCGAAAAAAAGAATATTACCGCGCTTCCTGTTTTTTAAAAGGATGATGGAAAATAATTTTAACGTTACTATTCATTTTGTAGCAGTGAACAAATGAAACCGTATGAGGTAGTGTGGCGAAAGCATTTTTGAAAGAGGTTGAAGAAAAATCTCTTTTTGTTTGTGTTGGTAAATGTATTTTTCACACAACATATATATATATACATGAATAAAAGCGTGTACATATGTGCGTGTATATTCTGTATAGGCGTATAATGTTGCTTAAGGATTCTCGCTGTCTTACATCATAGCGTTGCCGGAGAATGTTATATTCTCGATAAGTCATGTCACTATTTCAAGGTCGCAAGCGGCGGTTCCAGATTGCAGATTTACATTGAATTGAATAATAGGAGACGAAGCTGAGGGAAGGCTGCCTAACGATTACGCAGTAAACTATGGTTGGTAGCCAAAATAGATAGTGGTAAAATAGCGGGGCCGTTTAAGCCGATCCGAGGGAGTGGTAATTCGCGCACAAGATGCAGAGACAGTAGAAAGAGTGAAATGAACGAATGCGCTGGCAGCCCGCTACCCGAGCCATATGAGAGAGTCGGATCGACTGTGGTCCGAGATATTCCTTTCGTTTCGTCGTGTGCGCAATCTGGCCCGGTCCAGCCGAACAAAATTCTCCAGTGAAAGTGAAAGGTTTCCCAAGCGACCAGCATATCTCGTCTCTCATCGAACGAACCAGCTGTGTAGAAAGATATAGACAAGCGTCCGGCCGTAGCACCTGGAACACAGCTCGGTACCTACGCAACCTATTACGCACACTGAAACCAAACGCCGCTCATACTTCAACAGTGCACTCTACTGCTCCTCATCTACCATCCGGCTACTCCTTTTAAATCGCTCCAACACTAGACTGTTTAATTTACTATAAATGCAGTAGGTTAATTAATTGATCGAAATACCTGTTTCGCGGGAAGCCGTATTTCTAAATTGTAACCGTTATTCTCCAGTGTAGGCTGCCAGCTATTAGTGCAATAATAAAAATAAAAGCAGAAATATACTAATTAAAAAAAATCAACTAACTATTTCCGAGTTACTTATCCACAATCGCAGTTTTTACGAAAAATGAACGAAAAGATTCGAGGAGACTTGAAAAGAAATGTAAAAATTAAAGAAAATATATCGAGACTTCTTACCTGGCAATGTTTCGCAATGCATCTTACTGCGCGGCTTAATTCGAAAGGCCGGCTTACACAAAAATTGCAGACTGCCTCATCAACGACTGTTGGTTGCTTCCTACCTTTTCGCTTAAATTCCGAACAATTTATAATGTTGTTACGCTGCTACCGCGCGAAGATGGCAAACAAACTGTCATCATCCCGTTCGAGGATTTACGTTCATCGTACACGGACTATTTTTTAGAAATAAATATTAAAGTTTCGATGTTAAAGGTATTTTTATTTTGGGAGCAGACTTTTATTTCTTGTATAAATTGTTTCCAAATGTAGAATTTTGAAGCCTATTGATTTACTCTAAAAAAAAACAAAAAACAAAAGCGATGTGTCTAAAAATGTAATGAACCTAAAGGATAAATTATAAAAATAACTCGTAACAATAAACCTACAAAAATTATTGAAAATTGCATCTAAAGCGAGGAAGGATAAAATATAAATCTGTTCAGTTGTAATGTTAGACAAAAAGAAATAATTCATGTATACCTATATATATTATAAAGCTGCAAGGTAAAAAAAAAAAGCGAACAAAAAAGTCCACAGCTCGTTCTGTAGTAGCTGGAGAGTTGGCCTCTTTTTTAGTATTCTGTACACATTGTACGGAATTCTAATAAGATGGTTCAAAAACGACAAAAATATTTTAAAAAATCAATAATTCACGAACGGTTTGACTTATAAACGTTAAAATTGGATCATAAATTACAATTAAAATTCTCTTTAAGGAAATCCATAACTTCAAACTACCCGATTATTCTGGGCACCAAAAAACCCAAAAAACCTCAAAAATATATATGGAATTTAAAATTATCTCAAAAATTACCCTTAAAAAATTCATAACTCGTCACCCGATAACCCTTTTAAAGGGAACTTCAAAACATAAAACAAAAAATAGAAGTTCCTTCATAAAATCAAAAAATTATGATTAAAAAATTATATCCCCCCCCCCCCGGTTGGACTCAAAAACAGCAAAAAGAAAGATGTTCGTAACCGAGCAAAAAAGTTGAACAAACCAAAACCTATCTCAAATATATGCATAAAGGATTGCTTTATAGAAAAACTTATTATAACCTAGCTTACAAAAAGCTCGAAAGTTTCAAAAAAAAAGTATTTTTTCCTCAGTCATGTGATATATCGATGGAAAGATCGCTATTTGCCCGGAAACGGAATTGTATTTCATTTTCTCAACAAAACTTTTAAAGTTTATGAAAAGTTAAAGAAAGTGCGAGAACTGATATTATGTAGCTTCCCCTTTGCGACGCAAGTATTACAGTTAAAAATTTTGAACAAGGTTGTATATTTCTCTGGTTTGGAACATCTAGGTTTCCAACTTTGAAATTAGCCCCCCCCCTCCCCGGGGCTCCGCAAGCTCAAAATTTTTAAAAAACATATTTTTTTTTTTTTTTTCCGGGATATATCTTTGGAAAGAAAGCGATTTGTCGAGAACGAAACCGTGTTTCATTTCTTTAACGAAACGTTCGATGTTGGGAATAGTTCGAAAAATCGCGAAAAATTACGTATCTCTCCTTCTTTATGGCGCAAAAAATCATATTTCTTTCTTTTGAATTTAGTATTTTGGAAACGTGAATTATAGCCATACATACGGAACCCTCAGCGCATGATATATCATGCTTGACTGAACTTGTTTTTTAATTGAAGCATTTTCCTTATTATAATATAGAATCCTAAAATGTTTAAAACTTAAGGGCCCGAAAAAATAAATATATTAAGGCGCAAAAGAAAGAATTTGAGAAAATTCCACAACCTAATCTTGCAAGAATGTAGGAAAAATGTGAAATCTCCAAAAAAATTTTATATTTAAGAGACCAATTTGGGAACGAGATATGTGTAATATTAATCGGTACTTTTTACTAAACTAACATTTTTGTTTATAATATTTGTTCTTTTTTTAATTAGTATGACCAGCTTTAAAAAAATTCATCTTTATTCTTTTCTTCAGCATTCTTTACTTTTTTTTTTGGTCTCGATAACAAAGATCCTATGCCCAGAATAAATATGGAGGAACAGTTAAATAGCAGTTCGGTCAGAGATGGGTAATATATAAGAGAACCAAGCAGAGGAATGACGGATAAGAAAATGACAAGATATATGAAGCGCAGTACGGAGCAGAGACATCAAGTGCTAGGAGTTGAGAGTAAAAAATAGATTATTCATTTGAGAGCGACGAACAGTCAAAAAAAATATCAAATCAAATCAAATCAAAGTAGCTATATTTGCGAAATTGTACAAAATAGGATACTCTTAAAATTAACTGAATAATCGCTTATGCGCTAGCAGCACGCGAGTAGCGAAATATAAACTAATGTGCATAAGCCTAGTTTGTTTCTCTCTCTCTTTTTTTTTTTTTTTTAAATCAGTGTAGAAACAGCTAATTAATTAAATTAAATGAAAAACTCTATTTTTGAAACAGTTACTTAACCCATGTTTACAAACTCATTGTGTTCATAAATATTTTATTACATGTTACAAATCAAAGGTACAAACACAAAAATAAAAATTAAAACTTCTATATTAGACGCATTTAATATTTACACTTGACGGCTGTCCTTACCTTTAATATATAACATACTCAAACTCCGATCACAATATGCAAAGTTAAATCTAAATTAAACTATTACAAAAACTAATAAAAACAGTTTTAGGGGAGTTCTAAAATTACACTGAAATAAAATAATTCTAACACATTAAGAAGTAAAATAACTGAAATAACCAGAACACTCGGAATGTGTGTTTTAATTATTCTAAGGAATGTTAAAAAGATAGTATTTTGTCGGTGCTGTTTATATGATGCAAAGTAAAGTTTTTTTTTTTTTAAAAAAAATATGTATTTATTATTTTTTACATATAAAACTTTTGTCAAGCTAAAACGCTTGTCGACGAATTATCCTATTGTACACTTTACCATCTTAAATTAACTTATACATATACGTAATCGTGTAATATTTACTAGTCTTAATCTATCTTTTTACTTATCAATAATTAATAATCTATTTCTATCTTCTATATTCAAAGTTTTTTTTCCAGTTTTTTTGTTGCGCCTTATCATTTTATTTTATGTTTTTTTATATTTTCTTCTTCCTGAAGCCATTCCTTTATTTTCCTTTTTCTTTCGCCTATTTTTTCCTTCTCTATTATTTCTTTGGGTATTTTATTCAACATCTGAGTTATAATATATTTATCCGTTTGCTCCCCCATCTTTGTTCTTGCTAACGGTAATTAGTTCGTAAAGTTTTTCCCTCAACTCGTATTCTCTGTTTATTCTTTCCTCCAATTCAATTTTCTTTTCTGCTGATATGTACTCCCATATCTTCAGTAATAAGTACATTCCTCTTATGCTCATTACGTTTTCTTTTTTAATTATTTCACTTTCAGTTTCTCCCTTTAAGGATTTGTTTTTAATTTCAAGCATTTAATTTTCAGTTTATTTATTTTCCCCGAGTATACCTTTCCTCATCATTATGCCTGAATTCTATATCTGATCCTCGACTCTACTAGCGCATAATAAACTACTTTTAATGTTTCATTTGTTGCATATTTCTTTAATGTATATAAAGCTGGTAAAACTGCTCTTATTTAACTTAATTATACCGATACATATTTTACGATTATACTGTAAATAATGGTGTTATCAGTAATAACAATGTTAGGCATTTTTATCAAATGAACCGCAATTATATTATATTTTTGTTAAGCTGAAAATTAATATGGATTAAAATTTATTATTTGTATAAAAACCAAAGTGAGGCACAATAAGAATTATGTATTAATCGATCTGAAACAATTAACTGATATGACAACAATCGATTTATGACATACATCGAAATTCTAATATGTTTATACTATTTGAACTACTATTGTTCACATATTTAAACCGGCGATTTACGTACTTTACTAAATTTTATTGTGTAAGTAATTTTGTTATTGCTATGTTTGTAATACTTAGAAATACTAAAGAAATACTTATGTTTATAGTTGAAATCACAGAAAACCTCATCGTTCGGATGAAGAGGGCAGAATGGAGGAGATGTTAAGGAAAAACGAAAACAAGAAGAAGGTAACAGTGAATAATAAAGAATCTTTCAACATTCTGTTTGTTAATTATAAAATATAGCAATTTATTACAATTGTATTTGTAATAAATTACTATATTTTAACAGTAATTATTAAAGACGTAAGCGAATAATGGAAGCGATAGTAGAACGCCGAAGTAAAGGGAAACCAAGGAACTACGGATTGGAAGGAAGCGTAGGTTGAGCAGTCAGGTGGTGGGATCGATTATTAGAAAAGGACGGAGCATAGATGTCAGACCAGTATTTGGAATGAAATTTTTTGAAAAGTAGGAGATTCGAACCTGGAATTTTAGAGAAGAAAGTGGGCGAGGAAACAGAGATTCAAGCCAGAGAATCCGCCAATTCATTGCCTTCTATGTCCGTTGACCAGAAAAACCCATAATCAACATGGATTGAATGAGAAGAAAAAAGATCACGAATGAGAGAGCGTATTCGAAGAATGATAAAATCACAGGGGTATGCGAGAAAAGCAAAATATATGGCCTAAAGGGCGAAGGGCACTCATGAAATCAGATATTATCAAATAGTTTGTGAAGTAGCGATGGGAGAAAACATAAATAACAGAACGAGGGGTAGTCGTATTCGCTACTTTCGTGTTTACAATTGTTTGGATCTTTATATCTGTTTCATTTCGCTTAAATTTCGTTTTCGATATCTTCTTTGATCGTTTAAAACCAGGCGTTAGGTATAACCATTGTAAATACTTGGCCTCGTATAAATTATTTTACTTTAATTTCCGCGTTCACTCAATTTCTTTTTATTAACTTCTTAATCGTATAAATATAAGGAAGTAGTAGCCCGCATTTGCCCTACCACCTATTCGTTATACATAAATGTATAATGTAGTTTATTAATGATTTGTTCCATTTTAAGAAAGGAAATTATATCAGCGTTAATTACTATTGTAACATACATTTGAAGAAATAAGCTTGGTGTTAATACCTCATCTTAAAGAGCATTAAATTTAAAATATTTCTCTCGCATACATTACCCTGCCAGTAGTTTTAGTATCTAAAACATTCTATTCAAAATTTATTTTTTTTAATCGATGCGTTTCTATCATTTGTTTAAAAAAATAAACACTAAAAATTCACGAATTAAAACAAAAATTTGGAAGGTTGGACCGCAAAGTGACCAATGAACTCTTCTTCCCTAGTGTATATATATATATGTATGAAAAGCGAAAATAAAAAAATGAAAAAAGAAAAAGAATGCACAAACAAAGAAATTCATGAAAATGAATCAAACCTGAAATACTAAAGAAAAGCAAATACAAAACTGTTCTTTTTTTTTTTTTGCAAATATGAGTAATGTGTTCCATGATTTTATTTCAGTCAGAATTTTACAAATTAGAAGAAATAAAAAAATAAAAATGGTTTATTAGTAGTGTATATGAAAATTTTCAAAGCCAGAGGTTTTATTTTTAAGAAATTTTAAATTGTTTTATGCGCAACTAATCAAAAGCTTCTAGCTTTTTAATGCTGATCGTATCCGGCAGATCCATTTCCTTACTTTTCCTTAAATGATAATAAACTCACTGTTTTTAGGAAATATATACAGTTATAAATTTAATTAAACACGACATGTTTCAGCGTCATAGCGCCGTAATCATGAAATGCAATAATAATAAAATGAACGAAAACGGATATGTAACCTTACATTTCAGTATGAAATTGATATAAAATAAAAGTCGATAAATAGCAAAATTTAAATAAGTTATAAATAATTTTATAACGCAATATTAAATGCATAAATTATTAAAATAGATTATAAATTACACGTGAATAATGGATTATTAATATTAGAATATTGTTATTTAATAATTGGTCCTTGAATTTTTGAATATAGTATGTTTCAGTGTCATTCATATGCTACTATTAATAATTACTTTTATCTTACAAGGAAAGTACAGGAGTTGTCAGACTTCGATTTTGATGAAATTTTGATATGTTGTAGAGTATAAAAAAATATCAGATACGTGTTTTTTTTTATCGGCCCATATGCAGTTTCAAGGGGTAAAAACCACCCCCAAAGTTCATCCCCGAAAATCGTTTTCCTAAATATCTCGTCTTCAACTCTATATTTTTTTATGAAACAAAATGGAAATTGTTTCTCGTACAAAGGACAAGTAATCCATAGTGATTTAAGCAGTGGAGTTGCATCCCCTATTTTCTAGGGGGTGAAAAAACCTTTTTTTGGTCATAATTATGGAATAAAAAATTATAAAATAACATAAAAAGATAAGAAAAACATTTTTTAACACACACAATTAAAAAATAAAATTGACGTGTTTCGGCATTTTCATGAATTTCACCCTTAAAGTTTACCCCTTACAAGAAACATCAATAAATACCTGTATCAAGTAATCCAATTTCGTAACAAATTTGTATGTAAGGGTTTTTGAGGTCGCTGGTTATGAATTCGTCATCAGATTTTGTTAATTCGAAATGGCGGATTCAATATGGCGGACAAAAAAGTCAAAAAAGTTTTAATTTTAATGACAAATTGTATACGAGGATTTTTGAGGTCGCTAATTACGAATCTGTTATCAATTTTTGAAAATTCAAATTATCCTGTGCTTTATAACTATACAGCCTCAAACCAAGCCCGTGCCCAGAATTTTGGAAGGGGGGGGGGTTGAAATTTTTCTTTGTATATTTATTCTATAAATAACAATACATTTTTCACTAATATTCGTACTATTAATAATTTCCATCATTTTGATTTATATATTAATAATTCACATAAATGAATTACCCCGTATATGAACATTAATAAAAATTACATACGTTATTAATTATACTCGTAATAAAAAATTTTGCATAACATATTAATGAAGTACTTAAAAATATGGAGCATATTTTTTTTTTTTTCTTTTAAAAGTAGGTAAAAACATCTTAAAAAATCATCAATATTTATTTTAAATTTGTGATTTTTTTCAGATTTTTGTGTGTTTATAATAACTATTTCAGTTCTCAGGGGGGGGGGGGGTAACCCCCCCCCGTGGACACGGCCTTGCCTCAAACCCTTAAAACTCAGACAAGCATTCAGCCTGTGTTTTTTTAATTTGTAATGTTCTTGCTAAGAAAAGCAATTTTTTCGTTCATTATCGAACACGACAATGGTGCAATCATTCAGGGCGTAATTCGAAGAATGTTATTACAAAGTGAAGGAATAAAAAAAGCTTATTGTGCGTTTTTTTTTAAATTTTAAATAATTCCCCTGCCCATTTCGCACTACAAAATGAACTTATTAAAAGTAGTTCATTTAATTAATTCATTTTTTTTAACTTATTTAATTTTGTTTAAAAATGAAATCCCGTTATAAATGAAAATTAAAAAGTTTAAAATTAAAATTTTTTAGAACGGCTCCGTCTCATTCGTCGTCAAAACTAGGAGGGTCAGTGAGATACGTGCGTGGACGGTTTTCATAGTATAATCCGATTCTAGGTTTATCTGTTTTTCGCGTGCATCGTTTTCATTTTTGACAGTAGGTGAATATTTCGTTCCAAGAATGGTTCTTTCTTCAACAGCTCTTTTGCCCTTCAATTTTACAAGGACATCAGTGTCAGTTATGTTTTTCTTCTCTGACGGAGTGACCGACGTAGATTCTTTTACGTTTTTTAAAATTATAGTTGACTTTTAACTTTTATTTCGCCCGCATATTTGTATCATCTCTCACTTGTCTACATCATTATTTTGTGGCTTATTTTCAAGACATTCATCTCGTCCTCGATTGCTACGGGTCTTGCTACGACTGGAAATATATTGCAGGCGCCTATTTTTAAACCGATTTAAAGTACGCAAAGAACGGTAAACTCTTTTCAATCAAATAACATAACATATGTGTATATTTAACATGTGTTCATTCTTACTCGAACAAATTTAAATGCATTTCGATTAATCATGGTAAATCATTAAAAATATTTCGAACGATCGCTAAAAGAAAGTCAAACGGAAATTAAATTATAGCTGATTATTTTCTTTTTTCAAAAATACTATCAAATTTGACGAGATATTCTCTGAAAAAATATATTCCGGGTAATATGATTGTAATCCGTACTATTGTATTACAGTTGAATAATGTAAAATCAAATAAAACCACACACTAACAAAAAACACAATGATATATTATAATTTAAAAGTATCTAAATCTCTCCTCCCCAAACTGGACAAAGTTCAAAACTGCTGCCTTCGCTTGTGCATTGGAGCGCTAAAATCTTCTCCTATTCCTGCTATCCTCTCTGAATCTGCGATACAACCGCAGCTTGGTTATAATTTTCTAATTAAACGTCTTTTTGTGTCCTCATCTAATCTTATCTCGTCCTATCTTGGTATTAAATACCAATGGCGTTTTGTTCCTCATAAAACCCCGATCCTTTCTCTTGTAGCAGCTCGAGTCTCCAATGTTTCGCCTCATGTCTTTTCTTATTCTAAGCTTTCTTACTTTTTCCATGACTTCACCAGCATCTGGCAGACTATTAATTTCTTCTCTCTCCCTCTCCAGACTAGCTCCATCACACATTCTACAATCCAAGCCGAATTCCTCCATTTGCTTGATACACCCTTTCCTTCTCATCTAACATTCTTCACTGACGGTTCTAAAAATGAGAACGTGGTGGGCGGCGCGTTTACCTCCCTCTCACTACATCACTCTGAAGAATCCTTCAAGCTCCCTTCCTTCTGTTCTATTTTCACAGTGGAGTCTACCTCCCTTTTACGTGCAGTCTCGTTCATTCCATCCATAAGAGGGATTAGTAAATGTCTTATTATCTCCGATTTCAAAAGTGTTCTTCAAGCTATTTCTTCTCCTCCTTCTTATGCCTCAAATTCTATTATTCTCTTAATTCGTTTTCTCGTATTCAATCTACTCTTATTCCGATCCATTACTATTAACCTTTTTCGGGTTCCTAGCCATTCTGGCATTGAGGGCAACGAGTTAGCGGATTTTTTAGCCCATTCGGCCGCCCATGATGGTCCTTTACTCTATAATTTTCCTACCTCGAACATCCTCCTTCTTTCCTCAGCTAATCATTCCCGACTATGGTCGGGCATCTATCTTTCTTTATTTTCTAATCCCGCCTCTCATTATCTTCAAATTCGGCCGGTTCCCTGTTCTCAGCCGTGGTTTCATTCCTCTTCTTATCAACGTTCCACGATCGTTTCCTTAATCAGACTGCGTTTTAATCACTCCCTTCTACCCTGTTCACGTTTTCGTTGTTCCCTGTCCTCCTCTCCCGATTGTCCCCTTTATAGTTCCATCTCTCCTTCCATATGTGATGCAAACCACATCTTCTTTGAATGCCCTGCCCTTGATTCTGAGCGCTCTGTTTTGTATTCCAAAATCGTAACACTGGGTCTTCCTGCTCCTTATAGTTCTTCCTTTGTCCTTTCCTTTTCATCTCCAGATATAATCCCTGTACTTCAATCTTTCCTAAGCTCTATTTCTAATCGTTTCTCTATTTAACCCTTTCCATGATTTCTGTAGTTGCTGGGTCAAAGCCACTGGCGCGCCCAAAAGATGATTTAAAATAATATTATTATTTTATATTTAAAAAAAATAAAATAATAATAATAATTTAAAAGTATATAAAAACACCGACTAGTTTAGGATACTTAAACAATCTTCCTGGTGTATATTAAAACAACAATAATGATTGTCCAAAATTTCAAACCCAAAGACCCCTATACATCCAAAACGAATATCTTGAATCTCTACTTTCAGACAATGATACCAAAACATACAAACTCTTCTTCTTCTTGCAAGCTACCAGTCTCTACTCCCTAATTTAAATCTAAACAGTTCTCACGCCTCTAGCCATAAGGCTGTACATGGCGTAAAAAAAAATAAAAAATAAAAAAAAAACAATAATATTTTGTTGTTTTAATTTTAACTGTTTTAATATACCGCATGAAGAAAGATTAAGTATCCGAAACTAGTCGGTGTTTTTATATATACTTTTAAACTATAATGTATTATTGTGTTTTGTTAGCATATGGCTTTATTTAATTTTATATTGATATATTTCGGTTGGTTTTTATTGACCATTTCGTTATTTTTGCCGCTTCTAGTTAGATTTTTTCTGGGTCCACCAACCGACCAGCAGTAAATGAAAAAAGAAGTAGTAGATCGAAAGAAAAAGGTAAGAACGGTGTACGGACTAAGCGACGGAAACGATTATAGATGAGAATAGTTTCCAAAGTATATGTTTAATATCAGAAGTAAAGCAGCGGAGTTGTTCTCACACCAGACAGAAGAAATTAAAAATGAGAAACCCGAGATACGGACACTGTAGAATTAGAAGTTGTACGAGAAACGGATATAGAAAGGAGAGATGGATTTTAATGATTTTGTTACTCACTTGTTGTACTGTTTAATAATTCGTGATGCTTTAGTTCCAGATTTGTGAACATAGAGGAAGGCGAACAATTCGGTTTTAACGCGGATATTGTTTTGTAAGAGTTAAAGGATTTGTCAAAAATGCGGAAGAATTAGAAAATCACCATAGAAAGATTAAAGTCACGCAATCGTGCCTGGTGTGAGAAATCAATACTAATAAAAAGAGGAGATGATTATACATAACGTTTTCATTTTGGGGAAATGTCCAGGTTTTGGTTGAACACACACTATCGATATATAAAATGTCAATGTCTCGGAGTCAGCTCTTTTTTTCGTTAGTATTTTCCATTACGTTTCATTTTGACCTTTCGCATAACGTCGAAAGTGAAACATAAAATCGTTTTAAAAATCATCTCTAAACAAATATATTATAATACTAAAGTGTAAATAAATTGATAATTTCAGTACTGCTCTAAACAAAAAATGGTCTCCGTGATTGTTAAAGTTATCCCCACGAGACTATCTTCGGTAGAAACTGCGTTAAAACAATATTCATATTTCTCACTCTTAACAAGAGTACATCACCAGACATTCTTTGTAATAATGAATAGTGTAATCTATTTCTTTTTTTTTTCTTTCTTTTTTTTTATTATTATTTTTTTGTTTGGACTCACCTAGCGAGATCATTGATCCAGTGCCGCAATTAGGGAAATTATCAGTAGGGAAAGAAACTAGATTTTAATGCGATTACAAATTGAGGAAAGGAGGGAGACATTCGTACGGACTATAGAAGATACAGGGGGCTAAAGAATGAAGGAATCGTTATAGGGGGCAATAAAAGAAAGGTTTAAGAGCTGAAAGTAAAAGAACGAGCGCACGACGGAAAGAGCGGAACTTTCGAAAAAAAGTGCGATGGGCGCCGCTCATTAAACTGCAATCATCTGGATGAAAAGGACAAAGTGGAGAGGAAGTAAAAGAAAAACAAAATAGAGAAGAGGGAATTATGTTATAATTAAAGCGAAGACGGCAGAAATGAGAGAACGACGGAGATGTTGAAAGTCATAATATCATGGTCGAGAAACGGCTGGCAAGGTTGAATCAATAGATAAGAAAACTGAAAATTCGAAAGAAGGGAAGGATGGATAGATGTCACAGTTTAGAGTGACAGCTTTTGGAGAGGAAATAGAGAATTTAGTAAGAAAATTACTGTTATGCGCAGCAGATCGGACAAGCGCATCAGCCTGCTCATTGCCTTCGAATCCCGTATGACCAGGGGTCCATAAGAAATCAGTATGGATATAGCATGCCAAGATGATGATTAAGAGATTAAAGTTTGAATAAGGAGAATAATAGGATCTACCGACGGTGGAAGAAGAGGAGAAGTACTTGCTAGAAGAACACTTTTAGCGTCAGAAACAAGCAGGAAATTATTAGTGTAACTGGAAAGGGGAAATATAAATAATAGCAGGGAGATTAGATAGAGATTCAGCAGAAAAGATGGAGCAAAAGGAAGGTAATTCAAAGGATTCGAAATAATTAAGAAAAAGAATGGTAAAGGCACCCCCCCCCGGATTCTTAAAACCATCGGTGTAAATAGGAGAGTGAAGGAGGAAGATAAAACGAATGGTAGAATTAAATTCATTAATGACAATCGAATCGAGAGGAGATTTATGAGAAGACGGAAGAACCGAGGAAGTTCCCGAAATACCTCTGTCGAGGCAGAGAAAAAAGGAGTAGATATGTGATTAGTTCTATTAATCTATTTCGAAAAATGTTAGGAGTGAAATATGAATTGTTTTGGCGTGGTTTTTACTAAAAATAAATGTGTAAATAATTTCAGTATTTTATTTCGATTTGTGATTTTCTTAGGAACGGAGCCTTTAAAGCGACGATTTTTGTAGCGCAATTTTTAAACCGATTGTACCAAACAAAGTGTTGATCCGGTTGCCACTAAACGTGTTGCTTGGTCCGAAATTTTCACTTGAGAACGGAAATTCCGAAAATTTTGTCTACTACTTCCTAGTAATCGTGGTTTTATGGCCTGCTCTCATATTTTCGATTTCTAAAAATCTCTCTCTACACAGGTTAAGCTTCGGCTACAACTTACTTCGCTCCGTTTGCTTTCGTTTTTTCTTTTATCCACTTACTTCCCTAACTCTAACTTTATCCGTGTATTTCCATTTTTTACGAACAATTTCTCTTGTACTCTAATATCCTTAAATTTGAACTCCTCGGCATTAGAAATGCTTTCTTTCTTCTTATATTTCTTCACTTTACTTCTGTTTTAGTCCTCGCATCGCTTATCTTCTCGGTATGCAATCATATTATATTTCGAGTGTTAATATGAGTTTATGCCTTAAATCGATAAGCCTTCTCTCCCCTCGGCGGACTGTAAAAAATAAAGATTATTTTATATAGGAACATTTACTTAGGTAAATAAGTTAAACGAGGATGATTACACACACACATATATATATATATATATATATATTAATGACTGCGTCATTCTTAGCCTTGGGTACATTACAAAAAATGTCCCATTATAATGCCCAGCACAATGTATATAAGATATACAACAACCCAGTCAAGTGGACTGGCTGAATTTGGGCGAGATCAATGGGTCTGTCACAAGAGTTGTTCTATCCTTCAAAGAACGACTCAGTGCACTAGCCGACGGCCTGTTACGAGCCAATGATGCGTTAATAGTCGTGAAATGGAACGCCAAAAATGATAGATAAGTCGGCAGCCTAACGTTCACGCGCCGTTCCCTCTATTCCCAGAAAAAATAGGCGGCGATGAGAACAAATGTAAATAATAATGTTGTACACATATATACATGTAAAATGAGATTGAACAATAAAGATTTGTTTGTACAAAATGGCAAAAAATTAGTTAGTCAATCGAAAACGATTCTTCTGAAAGCAATTTAGATAAAAAAAAGATTGATGGTCAACAGGGCTTTATGACGAAGCTCCAAGGGCATATATATACATACACACACAGTGCGTCCCATAAGTTATGGGACTGCCTTTCTAAAATTAATACTACTTGCGTCATTTTCATGAAATTTTGGGAACTAGTTCATACAACCCTTTTCTCTCCCCAACTGAAGTTTTGGAACAATCGGATTATTTGTAGCAGCGTAGTAACAGTTGGTGCAAGTGTCTTTTAGTACACACGGTCATAATTCTCACGGCCGTTTAAATCTCTTCAATTGAAGCAAAATGGTCCACCCTTCAGCTCCACTTTCAACTTGGAGGGATTAGAAAGTAGTCTAAAGGACTCACATCTGGCGAGTGCCGGGGGGTGGTTGAGCACCGGAACCATTTTTCTTGCCAAAAATTTCTTGCTAATTGCAGCGGTGTGCGCCGGCGCATTGTCGCGTAACAAAAAAAACGACCGATCCTTTCAGAATCGTTCTTAATAATTCGTTGAACGATACGCTTTTAGCAATACCAGTTAGCTCTTCTACCAACCTGCAGCCTCTGTGCTTTGATGCTCTTTTAAAACAGCTGTGACGCGAGCGATGTTTTCATCCGTCTTCGCTATGCGAGTCCTCCCGCTTCTCTCTTCGTTTTTAATCGACTTGCTACACGACGAAAATCGGTTATACCAACGAAACATGCCAGCACGAAACATTACGGACTCCGAATAAGCCACCTTTAACATTTCGAATGTTTCAGTAGCATTTTTAACCATTTTAAAACAAGGCAAAATGTTGTTCCAAATTTTTTTCCATATTAAAATTGTGACCACGTGTATCAAGAGACGTTTGCAGTTACTGCGCTGCTACAAATAATTCGATTATACCGAAACTTCAACTGGTAAGAGAAGAGGGTTGTATGAATTAGTTCCCAAAATTTCCTGAAGATGGCGCAAGTAACATTCATTTTAGAAAGGCAATCTCACAACTTATAGGACGCACTGTGTATGTATATATGTATATATATATTTATTTATTTATTTTTATTATATTACATCTGACCGTTGAGCTTTGCTCGGATTTATTGTGAATTTTCCGGTTAATTAAAGCATTCATAAGTTTCACAAACATTTAAAAATATACAAATAATAAGCGCGTAATACGAAGGTTACAGCTGCAAACGTTACCCTATTTTTCAATTTTGAATGCGTATTTTAGTTTAAATAATATTTAAAGTCGCAATATAGAAATATAATAAACAGATTTATTTCAATACAAAATTTAAATTTTCTACTCAACACAATAAATAAAATATTTATTCATGTATTACTTATTAATCCCAGAATGCAAGTTTAATCACTAACACGTACACTGCTTGCTGTCATTCCCTAGAACAATCGATTTCTAGATCTTAAAATCTCCTCCTAATTCGTGAATTTTATCAAAATCGTTGGAACTATTTCTAGACCTAATTGCATGCTATTTACAAGAATTTCTCATTTAATAATACACAGGTTAACCGAGATTTCTTCGCATCTACTCTGAACGTGTAAATCAATCAGTAGACTAAGTTTCACAAGAAGTCAAACATTTAACAGTTATACGCACATGACACGAAAGCTACATTTTTGTATACGTTGCATATCTGTCTTTATTTTGAAGTATTCTCACGTTATGAAAAATAAAAACGAATATTTATAGGCTAGGAATGTTATTACAAAAATTATCATCTCTATAGCTAAACCACGTCCTGGGTACTCGAATTCGTTGTGTAAAGTATAAATAAATGTATTCCATTGCACTTTTATTTATTTTTAATTAACAATGATAAATAAATTTATTATTTTGAACAACACGGTGTAGATAAGCGAAGCGCTTATTTTTTGATAAATTTTAAAAATGCGGTGATCTCATTTAAACACTGGCTGGCCGTATTCCTTTTAAATCGTAGAATTTTTTCCACGACAAGACCTCGACCAATTGATTTATCTAAATCCGTAAAAACTCTTAATATATGAATTTCATCTTAATTGTTACAGCCGTTCTGCGAATTCGGTTGCATGTATACTATTTTTGTTCATATTATGATATATATTTTTATATATATATATATATATATATATATATATATATAAATAAATAAATATATGGGAAACAGAGCCGTGTCCACGGGGGAAGGGGGTTTCCCCGCCGCATAAGAACTGAAATAGTTATTATAAATACACAAAAATCTGAAAAAAATCAAAAATTTAAAATAAATATTGATGATTTTTTAGGGTGTTCTTACCCTTAAAAGAAAAAAGAAAAAATATGTTCCATATTTTACGGTACTCCATTAATATTTTATGCAAAATTTTTTATTACGAGTATAATCAATAACATACGAGTATGTCATTTTTATTCATGTTTATATGGGGTAATTCATTTATGTAAATTATTAATATATAAATCGAAACGATGGAAATTATCAATAGTATGAATATTAGTGAAAAATTTATTGTTGTTTATAAAATAAATATTCGAAGAAAATTTTCAAAACCCCCCCTTTAAAAATTCTGGGCACGGGCCTGATGGAAAATAAATGAATAAGTAATTCGAATTCAAACGGTTCAATTTTAAAAATAAAAAAGTTCAACTTTTTATCGGTAGGCATAATAACGAAAAATTTGTATTATAATTTAGTTGATATTAAAATAATAAATGCAGAATTGAGGAAAGGGTTTGGTCAGATAAAATTTAAAGTCAGCCACGTTAAAATCTCGCCGTTGCACATTGAAAATATAAATAATCATCAACATTTACGCCGAGCCTATGTCAGTAGTTAATCCCCCCCCCCAAAAAAAAACAACTTTAAAAAGTTTTATGGAAGGGGGCGTATTTAAAAAAAAGGGTTTTATTTAAAATAGTTACTTTTTCAGGTCTTGCCCTTCCGCTTAATTTTGAAAAATAATTTTAAATTGGTTAATTACTTCTTGAAATTCCGTTTTTATTTTATGCTTATAATTTCGTAAAAAAAAATTATTAAAAGAGTCTATAATTAAAGCTTCAAATGTATTAATAACGCTTTTAACAAAATGCTGAACAGGATTTTTTCGATCTTTATTTACCTTTTCGAATGGTCGATGGCGTTCGCAGTTTCTCATCGTTTTACTTCTTTCAGTAATTTAAATTGTTGAATGGTCGCTTATAATTTCACCATTAATTACGAGAAGATAATCGAAGTTAATCATTTAGGCTGTTAATACGGCTGTCTCATCTGCGACGTATTCTGCTTTGGCCTAATTAGGCTGTACCAGGAGGGCAGGAAATTCTATTTTGAAACTGGTCGCATCGTGTATTACAACAGGAATCTTAAACAGATAGCGTAATAATCGTTTCTGCGATTCACAGTTTGAAACGTGAAGAGCTTTCGTAAGAAAATCGTTTTAGCTTAGTCATTTGTTTTTCGAAAAAGTTTTAAAATATCGCTGCGGAGAAACGAACGAATTATAAAGCTAACAAAAAAATGTGCATCTTCACCAGATTACCAAGATGGTCGACTCGCATTACGTATCGCTTATTATGTTTATTTATCTGTACGCTCTATTGCGCGTACGCATAGTTGGCGTCCAGCATCATCTATGGCATCGATTATCACGTCATCTCGAAAGATCGCAGACAATCTCGCCGGAGGCTACAGTAACTCTCTATCTCGCGACGCTGATAACAAACGCTGAAGATTGCGTTGTTTTATCTTCTTATGCTGGCGACTGTTAAATTTCGCACCTCCAAAGTCATTACGAAAACGGGTCATCGAAGTAACAGAGGGTTTCCAAATATTATCATCGTGACATTTTCAAAATCAGCGAAATTAAATATTTATATATTTGTGTTTTTACTTCATTATAATTATCTCGCGAGTTATGTAATATAATATATATGCATATGTGGTGTCATCGGGGAAAAGTGGTCGTGTATATCTGTGGTACGGGCGCAACCGGGCGCAGCAGCGTAAAAGCCTTGACCCGTCGTTAAATTTTGAAAAAAAAATATTTCATTACAAATATATAATAGTTACACACAACTGACAAATTGTATTGATCACCGTGTAATTCCTGTCATCAGAATGAATTTTTCGAATCAAACTAACTTATTTTTGAATTCATGTTCCGAAAAACGACCCTTAGAAAATTCGGAATAGGTTAATTAAGGATCCAACATACGTTTTCCCCCCTTCTATATCGAATTTAATGATCTTGATGTCATTTATAGGTGACATTAGAAGATTATATTTATAGCGACTTACAATGTTCCATAAAGATTGACAACAGTCTATTTTTAAATAAAGATTACGCTTTAGAAAACTCGGCACTGGAATAAACAAAGGCTATAGTCATTCTAAAAATTCTGGGCGACTTTTGAATAATGTAATATTTTGCGATTTTTTGAATAAGGTTTTAATTTTTTCCGATTTTATTTTTAATAAATTTAAAACGCAAACTTTAAACTCCATCTTTAGAAAACCTTTATTTATTAAATTTTGAACGTTCTAGAATTTAACTTGCTCCCTTCGTCTAAAGAAAATCCAGACTATACTCACACTTTTGTAAAAAAAATACTGTTCTATTTAGTTCTGTTGTGGATCAAACTAGATAGCTCGAGTTCACTAATGAAGTGATATAATGAATATTTTTCGATATCTTGCAAATCCGTCACTAACGTTGTATGACATATTTTTACACATCATTATAAATCATAATTACCTTTATACCGCATAATCAGGAACGTGATTGGAGCATTTAAATTTTGTAGACTAGGGAGACGACATGATTAATCTGGTCTTTTGCAGTTGTACAAATTTGAGAATTTCACTTGTGATTCGTTCAAGTTATTTTTGTGCACTTGTTACTTCTGTTACTGTAACAATTATTACTTATCGTGACCTATTACAATCGCTTTAACTTATTTCAATTGTGGAACTTCGCAATGAAATTAAAAAGAACCGAAACTCCTATATACTTTTCGCGGATAATTTTGATCATCCTTTTTGTTCAAATATATTTTTATTACATTTTTCTTTTGGAACATTTAGTAAAACCTAGTATTTTTATTTATAAAAACTATGAAAATTTTTTATTTACCAAAATAATCCTTTCTAAAATTGAAATGGACACATATTCGAGTTCTGTTGAATGTAAAGTTATATATTGTGTGCTCGCGTTAATTTTGTTATCAACCATCTGATAAAAATAAATTAATGCTAGCCTAACCGTTATTATTTTACATTGTTAAGAATAACGATTAGCGATCTTTATTTGTACTAACTGAATTTCTTTTAAATTGCTGTTGGTGCGCAACTATTTATTCTCGTATTCTGATGCACGTGCTTGAATGTACTATGTCGTTAAAATCGAAAAAAGATTCCAGATTTAATGCTAGAAAATCTTTAAGCGACAAAACGGCCACTAAGCCGTTAACAAACAGACCATTCTCAGTTACCTATGCTAATTTTTCTAATTTATTTAACAACGACTTAAACGTTGGCACATCTATAAAACCTAAAACTCCAACCTCATTTACAAATCCAGCTATGGGATATTAAACCAAACAAACCGGCAAACCCCGTATCCTACATAAAAATTGCTAATATAAAACGAACGAAATATTATGATGTCTACTATTGATGACATTGGACATCTTGAATATATAGGAAAGGTCGCTGAATCTGTCAAAAAAGCAACTTACCGCATGTCAAATCAAAGATTTTGTGCTTTTTTTTTTTTTTTTACTTCTAAACAAATAGTGAATAACTTATCGGCCAAAACTAGATTTTAACAATTAACAATCAAACGATTAACTTCCGTCGCTTGATTAATCCAGCAAAACGTATTATCGTTTCTCATGTTTGCCTCGGCGTCCCAATCGTAGTGATGGCAAACGAACTAAGAAAATGCATTTCATTGCCTATCACCACATTGTGAACCAACTTTACATCTGTGCTAGTCTATGTTTTCTATATTCTAACTAATAAAAAACAATTTTATATTGTCACAGATTCAGTAACGTTTACATCTAATTCTTTAGTTATTATGCATGCAGCATCACCTGCCGGAAAAAACAAATTATTGATGGATTTTTAGTCCATGGACAAAGCTAATTCTACAGTTCTTTCGACTATGGTGATTAAACGAGCGGCTTCTTTTTTTACTTCTTCTTCATCTATCAAAACAAACTTATGCAAAAATCTAGGAAAACGTATTCTTAAATTCAAGAAGCCAAGATCAGCTGAAGACAAAATCGACGAACCATTTGAAACAAATTAAATCAGCCAAAGAAGAAATGGAAAAAGGTATGGATCGCTACAATGCTGCACTTGATTATTTTGAAGATGTCATGTTTACTATACTTATCAAAACAGATTATATTGAGGTAGTTGAGTAGATTAATTTAAATTAAAAAGAAAAAAGAAAACATCAACTCATTACCTATCCTGAAAAAAACTTTATAGTAGGACAAGGAATCAAAAACAAACTAACTAGTTTAATTAATCTAATGGTTGGTAGTACCCTGTTTATAGAAACAGATCTAAAAAATCCTCCAGTGCAATATAAACGGCGTATTTTCGCACTTGGCTGAATTAAAAACGTTAACAGCTCAACAACACTGCCAATGATATGTATCCAAGAATCTCATCTGAAACTAGTTCCTTACAAATTCGAAATTACAAGATATTCGGATTCGATGCTACCTTTCAATTAACTGCAGCTAAAGGAGTCACTGTTTTAACTTTAATAAATAACTCTATTCCTCAAGCAGTTCCGTTTTCAATTACTTCCAATATTCAAACAATTACCCCTTCAATAATACTCCCAACAATCTACCAAAAACTTATAATGTACATTATTTACACACCAACTACCCAACAAACCTCAGTACACGATTTTGAAGAAATTATACATCTACTAAAACTATATTTACCCTTCTTAGTGACTTTAACGTACATAGCTACTTTCGGAGCTCGAAAATCAAAATTCTAGAAGAAATTAACAATTTACTGATTAATAACCGTAATATTTTTTTAATAAATAAATATGATCAACCAACTCACTTTGATCCAAAAATAGGACGTTTTCTTTAATTGATTTTACATTAATCTCCATCGATTATATTGATTAAGTCAACATAAACTCACACGGATCTATGCGATAATGACTACTACTTCATCTTCCTTTTATACAATACATCAAATTTTCAACCTTCACGTTGTCCGAAAAGGGAAATAAAAAAGAAGTCAATTGGTCAATATTTACCCCGATAGTGCCGAAATCCGCTCTAATCATATCGATCATGGAAGATATCGAATTTGTAACTAAAAAAAGTTACCAAAAGTGGCATCTTAGCTATACCCTTATCCTTGTGAATTCCCTCTTTAAAAAATAAGTTTCTTATTAGAACAATAATATTACCAAGGTATTGACCATCGCAAAAAAGCTTTAAGAGTACTAAAAAAAAAAACAAAACACAATTCATTAACACATACCTAATTGAATACTGCAAACGACATGCATATATACATATGGCAATATTTTGCTTGTTCCATCAACCCATTATACGCCGATTTCCGCTGTTGAAAGAAAATACATTTAATCAATGGAAAAAATCATCCGTTTTATCCAAATATGATCTCATCATTCACATCAACGGTATGATCTATTTGTTGGTTTCCCATTTTTCTGCTGTATTTTCTAATTCCAATTATAGTGAAAAATTTACCGATTAAAAAAAAAAAAAAGTGACGGAACTCCAATAGTTTTTAATTCTTGTAATGAAAAGAAAATTACGTTAGTCTCATTCCGCTAAGTGAACTAAAACACTGTATTCAATATTACGTACACAACTCTTTACTAGGATCAGACAACGTTCATCATGTTAAAGCATCTACACCCAACTAAATATCCCGAATAGACTGTGAAATAAGAGAATATTTCCTACCAAATATAAAATAGTCGTAATACAAAAAAGAGGAAAAAAGAATCGAAGCAACCAGCTGCCATCCTATCGCTCTAAAAAGTATGCGGGGTAAACTATTTGGAAAAATTATTCAAAAAAGGTTAATTTAGAGACCTTTGTAATTAATAATATACGAGTATTTGCTCCGCATTAAAATGGATTCTGTAAATATCGTTCCGCAAAGCAGTCCATCATAAGTCTCACAAAGGCATTTATTAACCATACACACTTATAATGCTGCCTTCTTTGACTTACAAAAAACCTGCGATACTGTGTGGAGATATCAATCAGTAGGAATCCGGGGCTGTATGGCCAGTCTTATCCAAAGTTTCTGAATAAACAGATCAAAGTACGGTGTTAGGTAACACCTTTATATAATTGTTCCATATGGAAAATAGTGTACTACAAAAATTTTTCTACTAGTTATCGATGATGTTAGCCGTCCGAACTCCTGTACATTTCAACTTTTTCGCGGATGATTTTCAACTACAGATTTATACGCAAAAAACTACATAGATACAAAAATAGAATGCCTCTTTATTTCGGGCGCTAACGTATTTTTGTATCTATGTGGTTTTTTGCGTATTTTTAAAGTCTCTAGTTGAAATGCTACGTGTAAAATCGACAAGAGTTTCTATTTTTTTCGTCGTTACTGAATTTTTAAAAAATTTTTTATGACATTTTACAAATTTTAAACGTTTCTAAAAATTTGAATTCAGCGTCTAAAAATCTTAAAAAAATTCACCGCTGAGAACTTTCCATTATCTTTAACCTCCAATAAGAATTTTTTAAATCGATCGATAAATGGCTGAGATATCGTAAAAAAACCGAAAATCACAAAATGATAACTACAGAAGCCCCCTGTGGTACGAGGGGTCTGAAACTTTCAGCATAAACTACTTTTTTCATGCCCTAGATGTATATATTTTTTTTATAAAGTTTGGTTCAAAGGCACTTTTATCCCCCTTAACCGGATAGACCCTTTATTCTGAATTTTCCGCGTTGTCCAATTTACACAAACCCTCCTCCATAGTCTTTTCAATCCCCAGATATTAATCTGAACCTAATTTATCTATTGAAATTTTCATGTCCATTTCACATCTATCAATACACCTCTCTCGAAATTGCTAAGTATGCTAACTTAGTATGCTACTTTACTAATGGCTCTAAATCGAATGGCCGTATTGTTTTAGATCAGTCTTTTTTGTACCCCTTACCACTTATCGATTTCACCTTTCAAAGCACTATTTCCGATTCTCTGCTGAATCCTTTGCTATTTTTGAATGTCTCGAATTATTTTCCATCGATCGCCCCTTTCTAAATACTTTAAGCTTACAAGTTAACTTAGTGACCTAAAGTCTCTTTCCATAATCTTTATACAGATAATGCAATTATACACTGTATTCTTCTTCTCCATGATCTTCTTATTGGATCTGAAATCTCCAATCTTTTAAATGGATTCTCAGTCATATCGATCTTCCCGGTAATGGAGCCGTCGACCGAGAGACTTTCTTGCTTCGATCCATATACTTTCACTTCTCTTCAATGATAATATAAAAAATATTCCTGCAATTCCTTATAATTAAATCCTGGAATCGAGCGTGGAGGTTTAAACATCAAAATTATCTCCTACCTATTAAATTTAATCCTTTAATTTCCCTTTCACTCCAATCAAGATAAAAAAATATTATACTCACACCAGAATTAAAATTTTTCACTCAACCATTATTCATCCCTTCTCTTATAACGTATCGAGCCCCTTCTTTGTCTCTTTTGCCAGAGAACACGATTTTCTTTTCCTTATACTTACTAATATCTTACAATGCTCTTATAAAACTTAATGCCCCGCACAGTTTTGCCCCATCCTTACCCTTATCCGATTGTTTCTGTTATACCCAGAATATCTTTCTTCCTGAGCACGGGCGCACGTGGTTTGTTTGACCGCCGTCACCTGTACTATTAAATAAATGAATAAATTAAATTAAAATGCGCGTCTTTTATAAGCTTTTTTAACCGATCGCTAAACAAAATATTTCTTATTTATTTCTATCATATTGTGCGCTGTAAGTACCGTCAAAACTATAGGAAATTTTTATAATACGCATGGGCGTCGCCAAGGGGGAGCAGTGGAGGGCGGTTGCCTCCGCCTAGAGCCTCGAAACTTTAGTAAAATTATGTTTTAATTAAGATTTTATTCTTGTAATATTAAGCCTTTACAAATTATATATTTTATTTTTCCTATAACTCATATTCTCTTTCTATCATCTCCCCCCCCCCCTTGACTCATCGGCTGGCGACGCCCTTGATAATATGTTAATTGTTATAGTAACAAAAAAAGTTTTGCATGCGAGAGAAAAATTGGTAAAACGTTTTCATAAATACCCCTGAACGATTCTGCTAGCGAATCTAAGGTATTTAATGATAACGTGCAGTATATAAAATCATGCACTAAACAATTTTGAAGGATGCAGGACGTTGTAGATGCGACATTAAAGATCGTAGTCAATTTAAAGCCTAACTTGTGACAACAAATAATTATCAGTTATAAACGAGAGTGATCAGTGTGTGAACGACATTTATGTTGTTTAAATTTTATGATGAGCTATTCTTTGTATTGACAGAGAAAACAGCATGTAAAAAAATGTAATGCAGCTGACGGTGTCGTAGCTGAAATGTAATCAGATACTTCCACAATTGACATATATCAGAATTAGACTAGTCGCTGAATTGATAGAAAGTTATTATTAAAAGCTTAAACAGATACGGTGTGAGCAGATCGTAACAGACTGTAAGAGACCTGACTTCAGGTCTACCCCATGATATTGCAGTGCGTGTGTTGGGGAAAGAAAAACATGTCAGAATTGTGAACAGTTTAGTTCCATTTTTTTTTCTAGCCAGACGTTCCTTCAGGGGTTTAATTCGTTTTGTAAAAACAAATAAGTTAAAAAAATACTTAAACGGTTTCAATTCTCACAATATAAAATAAACGCGGAGAGTAAACGCTGAAAATTGTGCACTTGTTTGCAAATGTACAATTTTGGCCAATCAGAATTCGATGTGTCTGCGATAATATCGGAAGCTGCGCAATAAGATTTTTAAATTTCCAGACGGTATTTCTAAATTTGGCATAATTCAGTTTGTCCCTATAGTTTACAAATGCGTTTTGTGGGTTAATTTTAGCATTCTATGACGATGATGCTGTCTTTTTAGCAAGGTTAACGATAGAAATTTTCATTTCGTACGCTTATTAATTATTGAAGGTTAAATGTATTGTTTACAGCTTCCTTGCCCTATGGTTTAGACGGCAAACAATAATTCCGATGATATTAGAAAATAATAACTCGAATTTCTTCTTCGACCGATGGCAATTTCGAAATTTCATCATTATTAGAAAACGGTGCAATTTCAGGACTTTTACAAAAATATAAACACCACGTGAACGTGAAAGAATATATTACCTACCTTCGAAGTTTTTGATAGTAATGTGCTTTATTTCTAAAAGATTTGAGCTTTTGCTTATAGCTTGCAAGGTTTTTTTTTTTTTTTTTTTTTTTTTTTTATAGCTCGATAATTAAATTCTTTTTATGAATTCCGCTTTGGCTGCCGTTAGAATCGAAAGTGGTAAACGTTCAACTGTTTATTTTCTATATTACGTTAGCCATATAGACCAATCGGTAGACGAGTTAAATCGAGCTTTCCGCAAATTTAGTGCTACATTCGTTTGACAACCGGGCTACTTCGAACTGTATAGTTCCTCATTTATTTTTAAGAAGTAAAAAAACAAAATCAGGCTACGAATTTTTCCACTTTTGAAAATTCCTGATTAATTATTCGCATAAATTTAATAAAATAATTAAAAATAAATATCGATACTTGAAGATTTACTCTAAAAATTTAATAAAAATACACTAAAAAGTAAAAACTAATTAGTGTTAAAATTTATTACGCACATTATTTCTGTTAATTATTAAAAAAAATCTATATTTATGAAAAAAATATTTACTTTTTACAAAAAATAATAATAATATATTTAATTTTTGTTCGCGGTCTTGTTCCTCATTTGTGCTATTTGTATCCTTATTCTTAAAACAGATTAGGATTTTTTTTTAAATTTTTTTCTACAACGAGGTTTTGCTAAATTTTAGTAATAATTTATAATCGTTTCATACGTTGCGTAGTGCGATAAGACGATTCGTCGATACGCTAGTTCAGCTTGCAATGCTAACACGTTATGTTATGTTGTAATTTGCACAAATATATATATATATATATATATATATATATATATATATATATATATATATATATATATATATACTTTCTTTCTTTCTAAAGAAGAGAGTGGGTGTTCCAATCAGCGTCCATAATAAAAGGAGAAGGAAGATTTAAAATATTTGTTTCATCGTTTTCAGGAGAAACGATAAAAATTCGAGCAGTATTGCGGAGCTAAAGTAACATAAATCGAAAATGTTCAAGGTTTCAATGTTGGTATATGACATTTACATACATTGGTGCGCAGCGACAAATTACATGCAAAAAAATGTAGAAAGTGTGCATGACATATATGTAGTTGAAATTTAGTAATTAACACCAGTCTGATTGAAAATTTCAGGATTCCGTACACGATATATGAGATTCTAATAAGATGGTCCGGAAACGACAAAAAAATCAAATTAAAATATGCAATCACTCAGGAACGGTTTGACTTATAAACTTTAAAATTCGAACATAAATCGCAACTAAAATTTTCTTTTTAAGACAATCTACAACTGTAAGAGAATCGATTACTCTGGGCGGCAAAAAACGCAAAAGGCCGTCACGAATCACCTTTTAAAAGTTCATAACTCATCGCCAGATTCAAAATATAAAACGAAACACAGAAACACTTTTATACGATAAAAAACTACTGGTAAAAAATGATGCCCCCCCTTTACAGCTAAAAACAAAAAAAAAAAATTATATTAATACAAGTAATAACTCGAGTGAAAAAGCTTTTAATTTTTTAATTTTTTGGGCTCGTTAACCGGAGACTTTTACCCAGAAACAATTAGAAAAGGAAGGAGTCAATTATATGTCGATACCGGAAGATATTGTTAGGAGAAAGGAACAAATAATAGGAACAATATGTTGGAGAGGGAGAAGATAGTATATAACTGGCGCAATATGGAGTAGGAAGACCAATCACAGCAAACTGGAGTAGAAAGCAGAACACTCAGCAGAAAGAGATGAACACTTAATAAACATATGATCAGTGTTGCAAACACGCTCTCCGTTTGAGTGGAGAAGACAATGTGGAGAGGCAACCAACGAAAAACGAAAACGGGAGGAAGGTAATAGAGTATGGCTTAAGAACACAGATGAATAATAGCGACAACAGTAGAATGACGAAGTGAAGGAAACAAAGCAAACCACGGATTGGCAGGAAGACTAGGTTGAACACAGACAGATAAAAAGAACAATTGTTAGAGAAAGAGGAAATGGTATACGTCCGATACCAAAGTCTGAGATGAAAACCTTTGCACAGCGGAAGAAGATGAGATGATGGGACTTTTTTAGAAAAGAAGTGAGAAGAGGCAGCAACCCGAGCCAAGGAGCCCGCTGCTTTATTACCGAAGATGCCCGAATGACTAGGAACCCACAGCAAATCAATTTGAATGGAATGAAGGGAAGAAAGAAAGTGGATAAGTGAGCGTATGCGGAGTATGATAAAATCACAGGAATAATCAGGTAGGGGAGAATGAATTAAAGGGCGGTCGTGGAGTCAGATATAATCAAGAATTTATAGGAAAGATGATTGGAGGAAATGAAAATAATGAAACGTAGGATAGTCATTAGTACGTTTATGAGTGTAGAACAGAAAGGAGGCAGTCGAAAAGATTCTGAAAAGACAAAATCTGGGAGGATAAAAGAGGCACCGACATCACCCGGCCTCTTCGAACTATCCGTAACACGGTTACATGCGAAGGAAATTGAGAAATGATAATACTGTGGAATTCTTGTCCAATCAGGGCCTGTAGAAGAAACTCGGAGCAAAGAGAAATAAGGGAGATTGACAAAGGACATTAGCCGAGAAGAGATAAGGGATAAAATAGGGTTTTTCCTAGGTGCGAAATGCAAGTTCCAAAAAATTGGGAAGATAGGAAGCCAAAGAGTTCAAAACATATCTCAAACATGTTAGCCGAGCTTACAATTTCATATTTAACCTTCTGAGCACCAGAGCATGAAAAAATTTTGAAAAAAAATATAATTTTCTCCCGGCACGTGATCGATTGATGGAAAATCACTATTTGACGGAAACAAAACTTTCAAAGTTGGCGACAAGTTGAAAAAAGCGCTAAAAATGATGTGTTTCTTAACTTCGTGACGCTTTGAACGAGGTTATAAATACTTGCATCCCGGATATTTTTCTAGTTGAAACATTCGTGTTTTCAACTCCAAAATTGGGCTTTCGAGGTAGGCTCGAAATTTTGGAAAAAAAAGTTATTTTTTTATCGGGCTTGTAATATACCGATGGAAAAATCGCTATTCGATAGGGACGAAACTATATTTCGTTGATTGTTTTTAAAATTTTGTCGTAACTATTCATCGATGTATTTATATTGACATATAAACATAGAGTCTATCAGTAATTATTATTGTTTTTTTTTTTTTTTTAGAAGCGGAAATCAAAATAAGATGGCAGCCTGGAGCTTAAGTGATTTAGAATAAGATTATTACAAATAATTACAAATACAAGACTACTCCCATGCATTATTGCGAAGACTTTTTTGTAACGAAACTGCTAACAGTGTTGTTTTAGGAAGGCGATGATTCCAAGTATATTTAATAAAACATCTAAGGGAATAGGTAAATGGTAGAAGGCAAGCGCGAATGTAAATGTAAACGAACAGAGACGGAAAAAGGTTGTGATAATCCGCTGTTGTAAATAAAACAGAGACCTACTTTACACCCGCGCCCGATATAACGACTTTGGTGTGAAATATAAATCTAAAGAGGTAGGTTATAAAACTCACTGCAGAATCGGAAATTACTTTAAAAAATCTCTGTCCAACTGAACTGGCCGTATATCGCTGATATTATTATCAATAAAATCGTGCATTGTTAATATGGGAAAAGAAATACCCGCTGAAATAAATCTTAAATTTGGAAAAATAGAAGAAGGAAAAGGAGGTTTTCAAAGAATTAAATTGCTGGCAAAATGTAAATTCGGTTCCATTATCGATATTTACATATACATATATAAACTCGGCTATTTCGGCGTCGCACGGGGCTGTGCCCTTTAACCCCTTCTGCTTACATTTCTGTCTCTTTCTCTTTTATATTTTTTATAAAATGATCAAAATTTACAACGTAATTCTAAATCGGTCCATATGAATATAATAACATAATCACAAAAATCCTTTAAAATATAACAAACGTTACATAAAATTGGAACATTTTTTTGGGGCATTTTTCGTTACATAATTTTCTAATGGGGATAGCCTAAGAATTACGTTGTAATTAATAAATAAATAAAATATATATATATATATATATATATATAAACTAATATCATTCTTTAAAAAAAGTTTATATAGAAACAACAAAAAACGTAATGTGTTTCTAGATGAAGCTAGTGTTTTTTTTTCGATTTTTTCTTCGAAAAATTAATCATTTGCTAAGAAACAGTACGAGGAAGGGGAACCGGTTGGAGGGCTTCAATTCGATTCGAGTTAATATAATGAAGAATCTAAGAAGAGGAATGTTGAACAAAGAAGGAAGTGACAAGAAATAAAAGAAGCACAATAAAATGTAGAAAGCCTAAAATTAGAAAGTCCTGTTAAGAGAGATGGCCATTTAAAGAGGATATGGCTGAACAATGATAGGAAACTTCATCGTTCAGAGGAAAAGAACAGCTCGGAAAAGATTTTATGGAAAAACTTAAAAGAAGGTAACAGGGTTATTCAAGGCGCATGCGAATAATGAAAATGATAGCAGAACGACGAAGTAAATTCATAGAAAGATTGTGCTGGATAAACAGTTAGAAAGATAGTTTATTTGAAAAAGAATAAACATAGATGTCAGACTAGAATCTAAAATGGAATTTTTTTGAACAGCGGAGTTTTAGAGAATAAAGCATCGTAGGAAGAAACAATTCGAGTCAGAGACTATTTTATTAGCCACTCTACAGGTACATTGTCGTCGCGATAGCCTAGTTGCTAGAGAGCTTGGCTTCCTTTACGGAAGTCTCGGGTTCGATCCGGCTACGAAAGAAATTATTACGAAAAATTAAATTAAATACTCAATGGCAAACTACCAAATATACCATGATATGCGCGTTGGTTAGTATACAGCAAACACACACGGAGCTGCACTCGTAGCGCGATATCAAGTGGCTATAATTACGTGCACTCGCGTTACGTATAACAATTGCCTAGTACACTACGTACGAGTACATCTGTAAAGCCGAAATGTATAAATAGGTAGTCGCCGACGCTCAAAAGCTGAGTATGGCACTATAAAGAAAGAAAAAGATACATTACATTACTCCGAGTACTTGTAAAAAAATCACTTTTAATTAAATCCGAAGAGGAAACATTATAGATAAGTGAGCGTATGCAAAGAACGGTAAGGTCATCGGAGTGAGCGGAAAGAGAAGAGCATATAGCTTAGAGAGCATTACTCATGAAGTTGGAAATAATCATATTTAATAGGAGAAAGAACAGTGAGGGAAAATATAGATAATCAAACATAGAATTTGGACTGTGAACGTTGAATAAAAGACGGAAGGAATCGAATTCAGAAAACGGAATTCTGAGATCTCAACTTTACTACGAAACCCCTCTAACCGCCAATAAAGATATGCTTGTCTAAAAGAAATAGGGGATTAATAGTGTTACATAGAATTCCTGCGTAGCTACGGTGTAGGAAGAGATTTGGAAGGGAAAGACAAGAAAATAACTTTAGGGGGATACATAAGGTTTTCAAGAGAGAAATAGGAGGCATTATAGAAAGTGATTACATAAGGAAACTACGATGCAAAGAGGTATGCGTAAGGATAGGAATATTTTTTTTGAGTTAAACGCTAATTTTCCTTAATTAAAAAAATAGGATGGTATAAGTTTATAGGATGTCAACGATAAGCATTTTGAAAGAGATCGAAATCGTAAATATAATCTACGGATAACCGGGGGAAGAGTGTTTTTTTTTTTTTTTTTTTTTTTTTTAACCCCCCTTTAGGCATATCAACAAAGGATCTTCGCCCAGAAACGAAAGGAAGGAGAAGGATCAGTTAAATGTAGATTCGGTCAGCTATTGATAAGATAAAGGAACTGAGGATAGGAACAACTGAGATCGACGGAAACGATAAGATATACGAGGCACAATAAGGAGTAGGGAGTTTGAGTGACAGCAGATTGGAATACAAAGAGGTACGTTCGTTCACGAGGGATGGACATTTAAAGAGGATATGGTCAGGATCACAGACGGCTACGTCGTCAGGATGAAGAGGGCAATAAGGGGAAAGAGCGAGATGAAAACGAAAGCGTGAGGAAGGAAGAAGAGTATGATTCAGACGTAAACGGATAATAGGAACAATAACGGAGCGGTGAAGCGAAGGAAAATCGTAAAACCAAGGCCGCGTGGGAAGATTAGGTTGGATGGAAAAATAAAAGGAAGAATGATTAGAAAAGGAGGAAACGTAAAAATCTGACCAAAATCTAACATGAAACTTTTTGCACAATGGGAGTAAATTCGAAACGGGAATTTTAGAGAAAAAAAAGCGGGAGGATACAGCAATCTGAGCCAAAGAATCAGCCATTTCGTTACCCTCTATCCCCATATGACTGGGGACCCAGAGCATTTCAATGCGGATAGCGTGAAGTGAGAAGAGAGTGTGAATGAGAGAGCGAATACGGAGGATGAAAAGGTCAGAGGAGTGAGAGGGGAAATGAGAGGAAATAGCTTTAAGAGCACACATGGAGTCGGAGATAATTAAAAATTTAGAAGAAGAACGATGTGAGGAAATATGGATTATGGCACGTAAAATGACCGTTAACTCGGCCGTAAAGATTTAACAAGTAATGCTGAAATTGGAGAAGATTTAAGAGTACCGAAACTGTGCTGTTTTATTCTGTGCTTAATGAG
This sequence comes from Icerya purchasi, assembly GCA_039619475.1. Lineage (NCBI taxonomy): Eukaryota > Metazoa > Arthropoda > Insecta > Hemiptera > Monophlebidae > Icerya > Icerya purchasi. The sequence continues at coordinate 234,561,196 of CM077116.1, forward strand.
AATAATTTTTTAGATGAAAACTTGAATCGGAAAAAAAAAAATTCAAAAAAACTGATAATTAAGTGTGACTACGAAATCGAACGGTATAGTATAAACAACAGTTTGTCGGAATTTCGATGTTTACGAAGGTAGCAGCCTGTTAGCTTACTTACTAAGGTGTTTGGTCAAAAAGTAGAAGTATCCATGGGTTTTCGGGAATTGTCTGGGCAATTACCTTGTGGGACCCGCAAATTATTTAAAAAAAAAAAACTCGTCGCTGTTTCCAGGAATAATCGAATATTGGTTATACCAGATGACTTCTCTGAACCTTTCCAATTGTCTTGTTTCTACTTTCTGCCCACTGCGAAACTCATAACTATTCTATTCGTACTCTCCTTCAAATTTTTGCCACTAATGGTATTAGAAAATTTTTATTTGTTTCTGATACTCTACAAGTGACTTTTACATTCGATTACTTCTTCTTTTCAATAGACTTCGCAGTACTTTTTATCCGGTCCATTGTCTGTAGACTTTCTATCTTTCGCTTTATCCAAATTGACTAAATCAAAGTGCTAAGTTAGAGAGTTGCTCCTTAATGCGGCCAGTTCCTTACAAAATTCTCTTCTTTAAATCAATTCTGGTTTATTTATTCCTTAATCACATCATTCTTACATTAAGTCGATAGCGGTCAAATGGTTTATTACTAGGACAAAAAGAAAAAGTTTTCTTCTTTAATGTTAACTTTCTGTCCAAGACTTTTCGCTTCAGGTTATGTCCCGACACATATCCTTGGGAACCTAATTAAATTTATAGCTTATTCATTACAATCTAAACTTAATGGCTAAAATATTCCAAATATGTCTGAGTGTAGATAAAACCGGTCGGACAATTTTACATTATATTACGGGTTAATAATAATAATAATAATAATAATAATAATAATAACAATAACAATAATAATAATAACAATAACAATAATAATAATAATAATAATAATAAAAATGGAGAGTCGGAGGCAAAATCATTCTGGTTTTTAATTATTTATATGTGCGATAAAAAACAAACAAAATAAATAATAAGTAAATAAATAAATAAGAAGCTTTTGAATTAATTTCATTATTATCGTACGGTTCAGTAAAGTAGCTACACGTTTGGGGGCGGAAGATATTTATGTATGATAGTAGGTAAATGGAAAGCTATACCGGATCGAACCTATTTGGATCTGGTGATTTATGTAATATGCATATGCGTACGCGAGGAGGAAGGGGACGAAGCGAAATGAACAACATTACATCGGCCTCTTTCTTTTTACAAATAATTTTGACTGTTGCAGATCAAGTAGGTCTAATAATAGCATAATAATGCTGTAAAAAAGTCGCACACAAGCGATAGACGAGGCACGGTATCGCTGACATAATAGCGTGGAAACGAAACATAACGATAAAGATGGCATATAATATGCGACTGTCTGCAGATAAATGAAGGTGGCTGAACACAAACATACGCATGCACGTGTATGTGCGTACGTACAGGCAGAAGTAGGTTTTATGCAGCATCGGAGCCGGGCAGAGAGCAGCAATTATGCAATCGTAGTAGCGGCATGACAAAGAGCGGAATAAAAAAATGGGGCCACGGAGAAAGTGTTTGGGCACTTTCACTGTTTGGCTACATTCACGTAATAATGTAATAGAACTTCATTTGACGGCGACAGACAGACAGACAGATGGAGGGATCACGATGCCGTATGCCGTATGCCGTATGCCGTCACCGGTTGTCGGAGGAAGCCTTTCTGCATTTCTGCTTCCTCCACGGCTCCATTCGATTGCTAAATAACGAGCACACGGCGCGCACGGGGAACAGGCACGCGCGTACACACACAAGCGCACCGGCACACAACACTTTCGTCTGTGCGCCGAGTGAAAGGCTTAGAATACGAATGCGAACGCATGAAATAGGGAAGCAAAATGGGGAAACTGGAATATACCTATTGACGTGTACAGACGTATACGTTAAATTAAATTTGCTACCCCCTCCCATGCACGTGCCACTCCGCGCCCTATCCTCTTACAACTGTCTCGTTCTAGATGATCTTAAAACTTAATTAATTCTTCGCAATTGTTAATAGCGCCTACTTATTTAATTGAGTGTTTTGTTACCACGCGCGAGAACGAACCGCGACCGAAACTTTCTATAGCCACACACTGAATAGGAATACTTCACCGACTTGCACAACTACGGTCGCTCATTCGTCAATCGAATTCGTACCTCCGCGAAACTTCCTTCTCAGATGACATTTGTTCAAAAAGGAATATTCCTCCCGTTTCACCCTTGTCCGACCTAATGTCCGCAGAAACAACGGCAATCCGTTTCCCGTTTCCGAGTATCTAATGCGTCTCCGAAAAGAAAGTCTCTACTTGTATTTGAAAACATTAATTAACATTTCTTTTCCGATTACAATAATTCGAACCGTTTTTGTTATTTTTCCCCCGGTTTTTTCTTTTTATTTAATTTTTTTCGTTTTTGGATTCCTCCGTGGTACCCCCCTCCTCTACTTCCATATATAGATTTGTAATCGTGATATTGATATCAGGAACAGACTGAGGGGGACTCTTGATTGTGTATACAGTTTATCTGCTAAAACATAAATATATTTGAAGTCGAATCATTGATTCACTCCTCGCTGTTATTAACTTATAACCGTGCCCTATCATTATTCTGAATTTAATGCTGACATTTCAGAGCAAAAAAAAAAAAAAAGAAAAAAACAGTAATAATAATTAAAAGTATAATTTTTTCTCACGCGTAAACAAGAACGGAGTTCATTTTAAACTACCTAACTGAATTTATTTTTGTTACATCCTGCTACGAGCATTATGGACCCTGTTGGAATTTCGCTTTTGAAAAGGTAGCAAATTATTGTTATCAATATTATTGTTGAAAATATTTTGGTCAATTGCCTTTAATTCTCCCTAGTATTTTGCTCGTAATATTATATTTTTGTTTTCTCAAACCTTCCCGTTTTTTACGTTTTTGTAACAGAACATTAAATAATTTTTAAACCCACCGTCTGTTTTACCTCTAATTTAGAGTATATATCAATCTTTTAGCCCTCGCTACGGGGACACCCCCCTTAGACTTCTAAATGATGGTACTTCTGCAATACTAATATAAAAGTAAATTACAATCTACTACGTCATGTCCAGAAAAAAGGAAACAATTTACGATTCGTCTAGTAATTTTGCTTACAAATTTTTTAACACACTTCCGTAACGTTAAAACATGATTTTTAAATAATGCAAAAATCTTGCCGAATATTCACATTGTCTCTACCGTAAAAATCACAAGGTCATTAATGATATCTTATGAGACATATTTGCGAAAAACGACATGATCAATTTAAATCGATTGCTCTAAAAGAAATGTTTCTGACGCTTTATGAAGTATAATGCGTGTGTGTATACATATTAATTATAACGTAATTTTTAGACCGGCCCCCATATAGATTTTTTTATGTCCCAATTTTATGTAACATTTGTTATATTTTAATTTTTACCCACTTCAAAAAAAGAGGTCGTACGTTCGTCGCGTATGTTTTTTTTTTTTTTTTTATGTTTGGTCGCGCATAACTCATATAGACCGATTTATACTAACTCGTTGTCCGCAATTTATTTTGGAAACATAATGAATACACTTCTATTACTGTGCAGGTTGAAGAATAAGAAGTTCCACCATAAAGTGAAGCATGTAAAGACTACATAGGTAATTTAATAATATCGTGGAAATGCAAAAAAAGTATTATTTATATGTGTTGTAGTATGTTAAGTTGTTTCGGTAGTTTAATAAAATTTATATAGTATAAATTATTGGTTGTATTTATCTTTTTTTTATATAAAATTAGGACATGTTTTCGTTATGAAATCTAATGGGGGCCGGCCTAAGAATTACGTTGTAAATTTTGATCATTTTAAACAAAGTATAGAAGAAAAAGAGACAGAAATGTAAGCAAGAGGGATCAAGGAGTACAGCCCCTTGCGAGGTCAAAATGGCCGAGTTTATTAATTACAACGTAGTTTTTAGACTACCTCCCATTAGAAAAAATGTTCCAATTTTATGTAACGTTTGTTATATTTTATAGGATTTCTGTGATTATGTTATTATATTCATATGGACCGATTTAGAATTACGTTGTAATCTTTGATCATTTTATACAAAGTATTGAAGAGAAAGAGATAGAAATGTAAGCAAGAGGGGTCAAGGGGCACGGCCCCTTGCGAGGCCAAAATGGCTGAGTTTATATATATATATATATATATATATGTATATAAAAATTAATGGCATTGCCATTCTTGCGCCGGAGGTAATACGAAAAAATTGATGCAATAAAAAGTGGTAGAATGTTTAGAAAAAAGTGTTATTAAAAAAGTAAAGTTTTTCGTTAGATTTTGAAATAAATTGTTGCGTAAACCGTAAATTATTTTTTTTAAAGAAGGATATAATTAATAAAAATTTGTTCTATATTTTGGACATAGGCGGTGTTCTCATGGCAATGAGCAAAGGATCGTGTTATTTATGTACATACGTGCATAACAATAATGATTACAAGAAAAAAATGACTCTCCTTATTCAAAAAAAAAAAAAAAACAAATTTTCGCAAGTGGCCTCTTATAATATTAAGCACGTTTTCAACGTTCAATATTGCTTTCGCTCCCTTACTTACCAGGCTATAGCTTAACTCCTTTTTTTCTTTCTTTTTTTTTTTTTTTTTTGAGCATGTCGGCTAAAAACGTTACCCAGTCTAAATCATATTTCTAGCTATATTTAATTTTTCCATTCAACATCTCTTTCTATTGTCATTAGATTTTATATCGATCATTTTTCTTGATGTTTTAGTTGTAAATTTTTCAATTTATATATTTTTCGAATAAAAAGTTCTTTGTTCCATTAATTTTAATAAGGTCTATGGTTTTTTAGGTACTTTTAAAACGTTTCACAATTTTGGCTATTTTTAGTTTTTTTTCCTTCATCACCGTTTCATTTTTTTACTTGCCTCTTTTTCACATTGTCCTCTTCAATCTTCCATTCGTTTTCTTTGGAACGCATAATTTAAATGTTCATTCCTTTTCTATTAAACTATTCTCCTTTTACTTTTTTCCACTGACTTGGTATTCCTCCTACTTTATATAGTGTATCTTATATTTTTTCGTTTCCTTCTACTTCTATTTTATTCCTATCCTTCGATTTTTTTTTTTTTTTTTTTTTTTTTTTTTATTATCCATCGACGCACGTATAAAATTAATTCCCCCCCCCCCTGTTTTCCAATTCTTAGTCTACTCACTGACAATCTATTAGAAAAAAAAGAAAAGTAATCATTGTAAACTTTTTGCAATTTAGCTTATTAAAATGCTACGCAAGTTTAAAAAGAAACAATAGTAATATACACTTTTCGACTATTTAAATGTGTTGAAATATTTTCTTTTCGTTTTTTTATTGATTCACATGATTGGTTTTTGTTTTGTTTTTCCCTCTACAATTCTATTCTTAATTTTAATCGATAGGTTTTGAAAGTTCTAATTAAACGCATCAACTTGAGCCGTTCAATGGTATTTCCTTCTTTATCGTTACACTATATTACACTTTCGGTCAACTGTTTGAAAAAAAAAAAATAAAAAGGAGAACAAATTGACAGCTAATCAATTCGTGTACAGTCTATTATACACTTTTTAGGGACCTTTGAATCTGCTGCGTATAGGGAATACAAGAAGAGTGTGTTCCATTGTTTCGGATACAACGGAGCAATATATTTTTCAGATTACTGTAATATTTCTGTTTTCTTTGTACTTTCATAGTCGACAGACACGGATCGCTATAATAGATTATTCAATTTTTCATTTGAAAAATACCAAGAATTCTATCACAGCCATGCTAACGCTGATTTATCCGATCATCTAATTGATAGTGACGCAGTGTTTATTATTGTCTTTTTTCCGCATTTCTTTCGACGTCTTAACAGTAGAAATATCGTGAATACGGAAATTTAACTGCAACGCCAACTGCCTCCTTGCTTTTCAGTTGAAAACAATTATCTTCGGCGCCACTATTGCGTTTATAATGAAAACTTCTTTCGAGAATTCCGTAACGGAAAATAATGTTTTTTTTTTTTTTTTTTTTTTTTTTTTTTGGGCTTGACCAACCAAGGGCATCTACCCTGGACAATTGGATTAGCTATTAAATTTTAATGCGGTCAGAGATCGATGAAAGAAAAGAGGCAAGAATAGGAACCACCTTTGAAGACGGCAAAGCTAGGATATAAGATCGAGTAGGGAAATTAAATAAAATCAAATCAGATCTTTATTATTACGTAGTTATTGTTTTTTTTTTTTTTTTGGCCCGAACAGAACAGTTCATTTGGCCAGCAAACTACGACACGACTAGATATTAAAAAATACTAATAATAGAAAATTCAGGAAGAGAAATTTCATTCATTCTACGTTATGGCCGCAACTGCTGGCAGTGCCCACAATGCTCAATGAAACAAAACAGAAACAAACAAGATTTTTTCATTCTGGAAAAAGGAGCAAAAGAAACGACAGATAAATATTTTTATCTCACATTATGACCACAGTTGCCTGGCAATGCTCACAATGCATTATGAGAAAAAGGAGGTAATCACAGCCACACTGGACAAAGACTACAATGTAAGAAAAAAAATAAGTAAAATAATGGAGAAAAAAAAAAAAAAAATCAAACAACAATCCTGTTTCTTTCAATAAACCTAAAAAGGACAAATAAAATTTTATCACTGGAACAGAGAAGATGAAAAATACACAATGGAGGATAAACACCACAGGACATGAGGTCTTTAGAAAACGCAAGTCTCGTGTTATCGAACTGGGCGCAATTAAATAACAAGTGGTTAATGTCTTCTCTAAAATTTTGTCGACAATAGATATTACAACCGGTGCAGTGCTCGGTGTTTGAAAAATTTAAACCCAATCGGCAATGGCCGGAGCGGAGCCTACACAAAACGGTCACAAACCTACGGGTCAAACTAACTGGGACCCTAATGCGGTAAAACCAAGGTATGGACGGCAAAGATGGTTGGACCATATGGAAATATTTACCAGGTCCTTGCTCTCTACAAATAAGACTTATCCAATCCGCATGATTATTTCTTTTGGCTTTATCTAGAAGATCGAAGGATGGGATAAATGGAAACTTAATACCTGATCTAACACCTTAGTGTAAGAAAAATGCAAATGTTCTCGTGTGTTTTTTATACACTCTTCATAATGACTTTAAAAGTCCTTTCTGCTTCCCGTTCGTTTTCGAGACTGCCGTTTTAATGCGACGCCCATAGTCGTTCTGTTACATCTGGTAGCGAACTTGCATATAGCTAAAGCAACCTGATATCAATTCTAGATTCCTTCCGTGCACAAAATAATCTTACAATTTGCCCATCGTGAAACTTAGAATTCATCTGCTGCTTCACCCTCCCTTTTTCTTTTCTCATCGTTGGCCCACTTTCTGACCTTCTTTGCCTTTTAGTTATGTCTCTGTGCAGACTTAATTTCGTAATCTCCCTCGTGTCTTCCCTTCGGTTTTTGTAGTTGAATATCATTGATGCACGCTCTGCATTACTATTTATTTTTTGAAAATTAAACCAGTCGCGAGGTCTATAATAATTACTTGTTTTGGATAAAAAAAAAAAAAAAAATTAACCACAAACCGCAACAATAAAAAAGTACGAGAAATTAATAATAACAATGACAAAAGGAGCGAATACGTGCATAAATGTAAAAAATACCGAGACGGTAGGCAACTTCCACATAGTGTCGTACAAATTATAGTATGTAGTGTGCAGGTATTAAAAATTTTACGTAATATTCAAAAAATAGTAACATATTAAAAGGCAAAAAAAAAGACACGAAAAAACAACGACAACAATCGAAAAAGTCGCTTACATTAGTTTAAAAACTCAAACAACAGAGAACTGGCTATTTAATTAGGAATTTTTAACAAAAGATTACGATAGTAATGGTAATTATACTTGGACGAAGAGAAAATTGTTCAACTGATAAGGCGGATCAACAGCGTTTTGCTATTATGATGGTTGCGCTGTTAGGATTGCCGGCACAAGTTAACAACAACGGCCGAATTCAATAATGACATGTGATAGTAATAAAATAATCTCTTTCTGCATGTAGAAAAAAAAGGTTTCCTTATTTTTCGGAGTCTTTGTTTCCCTACCATTAATGAAATCGTCGTCAGAAATAATTAAAATGCGAACACTAGGATTAGTTTAACCCGTAACTAAGCTGCTTGCTTGTGTAAGCCTGCCAGTAATAAATATTAGAAAATAATTATAATTATAATAATGGTAATTTCACCGTAATATATACATATATATATGTGTGTGTGTGTGTTTAAACACGGAGCTCTGAACGTATCGGCGACTGAATTAAAGTTCGAAATCGTATGCAGAACAACCACTAAATATTTACTGGCGACCGGTTAGCAGTCTGAGACAGAAAAACCTATTCGATCGACCCCCAGCTCGTTTGAAAACAAAAATTCGTCTCGCATAGAGAGCCACACATCTCTTTTTCTGCTCGAATATTAATTTTTTCCCGAGATAGCTGTAAAAAAAAATGACTGCTGTCTCTGAAGTCATTAACAACTCATTAACTCTAATGAGATGTACGACATTCGTTCGCACAACCAGTTGCTGCTCCGAAAACATTCGCTTTTGCGTACATCTCGGAGCCGAGCTTTCACAAGCACACTATCTCGCTCCGCCGTTATTATCACGGTGCTATCTGCACCTCAGCCAAACAGCCAAACACGAACATAATAATAACACAAAAGAATGCTTTCAACCTTGTGCGATAAATTCGTGCTGGTCGGCCGAATTATTGGCTGGCGATGCGGTGGCGGCGATATTTTTCGACTATCCCGCGAAGAAAACACCTAGTACACGTCCTCCAATTTCGTTGTTCTTCCTCCTAATCTGGCCAATGGAGGCGGGGATCCGCTTTTTCGCATTACAAATGTACGCGCATTCTTAAAAGGAGTTGCTGAAATTTTCTTTTTAAATACACGCCCCGATACAGCGTAGTAATTAATACGAAATGGTTTAGCATTCGCGTCTCTAGATTGAAAGCGTTCCGCCTGATAGCAGGAAGTGACGATAGGTGTGTGTATGCGTGTGTATGTGTGTGCGCGCGCGCGCGTCTGTGTATTGTACTCGTATGTGAAAATTTGCAACAAACTAACAATTTAACTGCTCAGAATGGTTATTGTTGATGTTGCTGCTATCATCATTATCACCGGCGTCGACAGTATTATTACGAGAAGAGCGGATGCGACCTCGTCAAAAATCCGACAAGTACGCAAGGTCATTATGAGATTTACACTCTTTCTACGACATATTAATGTCTTTTAATTTTCCACTATGTGTTTGTACACGTTTTCGAAAAAAATTCTTTTTGTATAACGGGACAAATCTGAGAATTAGAAACACAAATTTTCGTAAGTTTAGGTTTTGCGAGGAAACAATTGCCATCCGACACATCCGGCAACAATCTTAATTTTGAACCGGTATTCCAGCAGAGGGTTCGTTTTTTTTTTTTTTTTTTTTTTTTTTTTTTGAAACTTGTTTAGGTTCTCGCAGTTGCTTTGCAGGGAGTTTTAGACATTTTTTTTTTCGTCCGACCCTGTCTTACGTTGGAGTATATTTTTACTTTTACTACTTCGTTTTTGATCATTTCCCCGCTTCAAGTTCGTCTTTTCTTCATTTACTTTTTTTACATCGCACTTATGGGGCTGGAAATTTAACGGCGCTTTATAGGCTGAACTGCAGACTTCTTTATAATTTTAACTCTTAGCGAATATAATATATTTTTCAAATTAGTTCCGAATCGAAAACCTAAATGTAATTTTTCGGTTTCTCAATAGCAGCTCTATCTCGCCTGTTTCTAAGTGACCTAACAGACTGCGGAACGTTAAACGTTATCAAATTTCCAGCAGGTACTCACCGTGAGAAGCAGTTCATCCCTAATGAATATCTGCAATATATAGTACAATAAGCGCAGTAGAGCAGAAAGAATACGTCGAATTACTCTTTTTTTTTTTTTTTTTTTAAAGAAATTATTGTGACACATTAGACGCGGAATAAAATGTATTAAAGATTAAATTATTAATTATTTCCTTCAATTTAAAAAGGAGTGAAAGAAAGAAATCCCCCTTCCTGGCGCCGCCGCTGGATAAGTGGTAGGAAAGTATAAATGAAAATCTAATCCTGAGGGAAATAGCAGAAAATAATCAACACCTCCAAGTTTACTATGTCCGCTTTAATTTTGGGATAGAAATAGTATTCCGATTTTTTCTATTATTACCGCTATACAATTATTGTAAGCGTATCGTGAAAAATTACCTGTCGAAGGGCCCCCCGTAATATTTTCGTAAGTGATACTGTCGAATGAATTCAGTCATTGTGTGACATAGCTCGGAGTACTTCTGACAGTCACGTAATTTTATCCGATCGTTGTTTTTCAAAAAAAGGCAACCTTAAAATTACGAAAATTAAACGGGTAGAATATTTCACTCATTTCGTTTTCAAAATAATGTAGAGACGAATTAAGATCAACAAACGAAACATTTAACTCTTAGAATAATACAAAAATGAACTGAGATGATAGCCTGATTCCTAAAATTAAAATGCATAAATGAATTCAGGTCGACGGACCGAAAATCTTTTCCGCGAATTTGTACAAAAACCGCTTGAAAACATTTCATTCTCAAAATAATACCGGAAATGAATTGAGATCAACGAGCCGAATGTCTCATTTGCGAAACGAGAACGATCTAAAAATATATTTCAATCTCAAAATAATACGACAAATTAATTGTTGTGAGATCGAATAACGTATCAAAAAAATAAGTATAAAAATTGACTGAGACCATTTCATTTGAAATATTCGCGGTACAATAAAAACAATGAATTAAGATGATATGGTGATTTCTGAAATAATACAGGAACGAACTGAGATCAACCCGTGAAATATTATTTCGTTTTCAAAATAATACAAAAATGAATCGTGCGGTTCAGTGAGTTCGAAATATCTCATTTGCAGAACAATACAAAAGCGAATTAAGAACGTGTTCATTTTCAGCATAATAAAATCATCGAATTGTAATCAAAGAGCCAAACATTTCGATGTTGGCAACAGAAAACAAAAATGGTCTATTTTATTAATAAAATTCCATTTCAAAAGTTCCTTATAGCCGACTACTTAGTCAAGAACAAAATTTTTATTAATGCGCACATACCGCTTTCAGTATGTTTTCCATTGTTAAGATACTCTTCGCAAACTATCTAAATTTCCCGAACGATATTCAAAAAATCCCCCAACTCCCGAATCAGTTACGAGATTGCAAGGTGCGAATTGTTCTGCATCTTATTACATTTCCCGGAAGCTGGACTTCAATTGTTACCACCTCAGATGTATGTCAGACATTTCCCCTTGCTCCCTTATTACGCCAAAGTGTATTACCACGTTTTTTTACTACCTTTTTCTTTACTTTCTACTCTAGCATATTCGCTATCCCTTATTTTAATTTTTCAAAAAGGAATTTTTCACTAAAGTGAATCCTTCAAATTCAAGAAAAAATCGACTTCTTACTCACCACCACTTTTGAGTCTAACAGTAGAACTGCTACCGTAGTACACAGGTGCTGTAGGGACATAAGAAATTATTCTGACGATCTAAATTGCTACACTAACGATAAATTACCCTTTACAAATACTCGTCGAGAAAGCACATGCCTTTAAAATAAACAATGACATTGAACTTATTAACCCTATCAATGATTTGCAGCCGTGCCACTAAATGAGATAAACAATTTTTATAATAAATAAATAAATAAATAAAATACACATATACATATAATAACTTAACCACTTCGGCCCTGCAAAGGGTTCTCCCCCTTAACCTCTCGTGATTAAATTTCTACCTCTTTCTTTTCTATACTTTGTATAAAATGATCAAAATTTACAATGTCATTCTTACCGTCATCGCCACAAAAAAAAAAAAAAACAACAAATTCAGTCAAGCATGATGTTTCATGAGCTGAGAATTCCGTATGTAATTTCGTTTACATAATACTAAATTCGAAACAAAGAAATCTAATTTTTTGCTCCATAAAGAAGTAGAGATACGTCATTCTTCGCGCTTTTTGAACTATTCGCCAACATTGAAAGTTTCGTTAAGAAAATGAAATACGGTTTCGTTCGCGACAAACAGCGATCTTTTCACCCATATACCACATGCTCAAAATAAAAAAATAGCTTTTTTTCAAAAATTTCGAACTATCGATCGGCGCTCCAAGAGCAAAACTTTACAGTCAGAAATCCGGATGCTCCAAACTAAAGAAATATACGGGTATACGCATATTTTTAACCTTATTCAAAATCTTTAGCTATAATGCCTGCGCTACAAGCGGGGGCTACACGTCTCTTTTCGCGATTTTTTGAACTTTCTATAAATTTCAAAAGTTTCGTTAAAAAACTGAAATACCGGTTCGTTCCCGACAAATAGTGCCCTTTCCAACGATATACCACCAGCCCGGAAAAAAAATATTTTATTCAAAAATTTCGAGCTTTCGGCACCCCAAGGGCCTAGTTTTAAATTTGGAAACTCGAATGTTTCAAACTAGAGAAATATACGAAACGCATATTTTTAACCCTGTTCAAAAAATTTTAGCCAGAATACCCGCGCGACATAATTTTTTGCGCTTTTCTGAACTTTTTACCAACTACTTTTTTACTCGGGCTATTGCTTACGTGAACATCCTCTATTTTTCTGTTTTTGGGCCCAAAGGGGGAAGGGTCTATATAATTTTTTAATCGTAATTTTTTGATTTTATGTAAGAGCTTCTACGTTTTGTTTTATGTTTTTATATTTCCCCTTTAAAGGTTTATTCAGTGATGAGTTATGAATTTTTAAGTGATTTTTGAGGTTATTTTAAATGCCATATTATATATTCTTGATGGCTTTTTTGAATTTTTTACCGTTCAGGATAATCGGTTAGCTTAAAGTTATAGATCGTTTTAAAATTTATGTTTCAAATTTGAAGTTTATAAGTCGAACCGTTTGTGAGTTATTGATTTTTTGTTTTATATTTTCGTAGTCTCTGAACCATCTCATTAGGATTCCGTACACGTTATAACGTACGGAATCCTAATAATATAATCACAAAAATCCTATTTTAACACATAACCGTCGGTACATAAAATTGGGACATTTTTTCTAATGGTGGCCGGCCGAAGAATTGCGTTGTAATTAATATATACATACATGTGGGTAAAACGATACTGCTCAATGTGTTCGAACATTTTAATAAACGCCGAGAGACAGAAATGAACTAAATCCTAAATACTAGTCGATGATGATAAATACGAGTATAATTCTGTTGCCGATACCGCGTCGCTTTCGAGGAAACGAAGGAGCGGCTTGAGGGATTAAAATCTTCCGTTACGTGAATGACAGGATTTGATTTACGTTTACTTTCATTTCAAATTTTGACTGGAAACAACTGAAATATACGTACTCCCATCGTCTTAATGGCAATCTTCCTATAATGTACCGTTTTTTTCCAGTTTCCAGTACTCCTCTACTCCAGTCAACACCGTTTTCTTCCTAGATGGTTAACTTTTTTGTAAGTCGCGTAGTACTCCTCTTTAAAAAATCGCGCGGTTAGAAGCGAATATGCACTCCGAAGAGGACAACTAGCACTTAATTTACATTTTGTGCAACTTGTACCATCTCTGATAATAGACTTATCGTCGCACACAGTGTACTAAAAGAAAAAAGTTACTCCTTTCAGGGAATACTTCGTGAGTACCTTAAATAACTGTGTACTATTTTAAAAGGCGTTAGGCTACGTTCGAGAATTATGAACTCAACAAGAGCAGCACCACGCTGATTAAAAGTCTATCAGTCGACCGTTACGATTATGTGTCAAGTGCATACGTGCCGACATTGCAAAATTCTAAACAGGTTCACTTTAAAGGTTATTCAGGAATTGCTCTTCCTTGTGTTTCAGTCGGAGTATTTCTTCGATTTCACTGTTCGAAATATGAACGAATATTTAATGACGAAAATGCACAATTCACGAAATTGGTGAAAAATCGCGCATTTCAAACAGTTCATGAAAGCGCATAACGGCTTTTGCTCAATTATGCGTAAACAAATTTTTGAATCACGAGATTTTTGTGAAATGAAAATATTTTTTCGAACAATTCAGGAGCAATGATTTTTGTTCATTTCACGCATCGTGTAGTTCATGAAACGCTTACAATTTCGTTCACTGGCTTATTATTTCCTATTATCTACCACTAATGCGCTGTGCGCTACTGCGTTTTAAGTAATAAAAAGTAAATAAGAATTAATTTAAAACATTTGTACTAGTTATGTGAACTGTATTACAGGATATAACTAAAAGCCATTGTACACATTTCACGAATTGTCGAAAATTCTACGCGTTTCACAGACCGTAGAGCGATGTTATACAATTGGTGAAATGTACGATTTTTTCTACATTTTTTGAACAGTGCGATTTCATGATTTGCATCGCACATATATACACACACACATATATATATATATATATATATATATATATATATATATATATATACTTCTATTAAATACATCTCTGTTCGTTTTTTAATCTGTTACGAACTTTTTCTTTGCATCAAGGTAAAAACGGTATAATGTATGTTAATTAATTTTCAGGTGTGAGGAAAAATTTACATTACTAGTAAACCATTCATTACGAGACATTATTGTTAAAATCAAGGTTGGATCCAGAGAGATATTGGGGAGGGGGGAATTATATAATTACGTAAAATCTTCTACGGTAGGCAGTAGATTTAAGAAATGCCCTTTTTTTCATAAAGAAAATCAAATAGCGACCTTTACGGAAATTTAAAAATGTTTTAAAAATACATAATCATTACAATTTTTAATTTAACTTTTGTCCTATATTTAGGGGTGAAAAATAAAATGACATTATAAAATTCTATCTAAAATATGGTAGTTTAGAAATAGTAAGAAAGATAGTATTTTTATTAGACACTTTACTTCTTTTTTATTTTTATTAGTAATCTGATCTCGATTCTTTGTTTGCGAGCAAAGTAAAAATAATATGCATATTTCTCATTGAACTATTTTCATTTACTTTACAAAATGAAAATTAAAAATGAATAAGAAACGCAATAAACCGATGACAGTTGGGTTTAAAATAAAATAAAAACGTAGCATTAATAGTTTTACTGTAAAACAGTATTGAATATTAATTATTAAAATCCGTAGGTAACATTTATATAATAAATCTTTTATAGTATAAATTAAGTTTTTCTGTTGTTATAACAAATTTTTTCAAAGATGATTTGTTTTTTGCGGTGGGGGGGGGGGTGCCCTCCTGGATTCGCCACTGCTAAAATGCTTGCTTCGACTTGAGATAATTTGACTAGATTTTTGTTTAATGCGTCGCGAGTACCACGCAATTTATGTCAACGATAAAATAATTTGAAAGAGAATTCCGTATAATCTGAAAGCGAGTGAAGCGAAGCTAAATATGATATAAAATCCGTACGAATAATTGAGGCTCCTTTTTAAACGGTATCGAATTGATTGTATTTTAATTGTATTCTCTTTAAAGGCTATATCTGTACGTTTGCAGATACAATTAGAACGGAATAATTTTTTCAATAGACGTAATTTCCTTATTAACTGAACGGCGGATTTTTCTAATTTGGCAAAAAAAAGGTCATCTTATTCGGTGACTTAAAATCATTCGTTACGACTATTGAATATGCGGTATAATTATTCGAACGGGGGGAAGCCCGTTTAATTAATAATACGGTTACCGAATTTTTCTCTTGACTTCAAGATCGGATCCAAATGATGCCATTTGTACCACCTAGTTCGACTTTATTAATCAATTTACGCTTCCTGTTCTTGGACCAATCGTTTATACGTTTAAATTTGTCTGCTATATTTCCGTTCGTCACAGTTCTCGAAAATTCTCTAGAGTTCCACTTACTACGACCACAATACTTTTGATTGTCCATGTTTTGTCTGTCCTCTTCAATTCCGACCATTTCAGCTTATGCATTCGTCGAGACATTTAAAATATCGGTGTAATAAAAAATAGCGGGCATTTTATTCTTCAAAAATTCTTACTTTGCTATTAATAAAAAGAACCAAAAATATACACGGACTGGAAAAATATGTTTTTTTTAAATTAAAATTCGAATTATGCACACTACGTCCCGCATACTGATCGCGGTGAACGATTTCATCATTCTAAATCTTCGTTATCTCTCGAGATTTGCGTCTTTAAAATATCCTGCAAATATTTCAGTATCTGCTTACGGCGAGCTATTAACTTTTACTACTATCGTTTTTTTTTCTTCTTTTCCCCCCTAAAAATAGCTATGTAAAAAAGGAGAGAAATTAGATTTTAATGTAAGCGAAAATAGAGGAAATTAACCCGACTGCAGCGAAAACAATAAACTAATGAAGGAGAAGTAGATAAACAACGTAAGGTGCACAATAAAGTGTAGGGAGGAGTAAGAACCGGAAGTATAGAAAAGAGCGTTTCTTACAAAAAAAAAAAAAGTATAATATTAGAAAAATGATACGCGCCACAAATGCAATCATGGTCATAAAGAATGCAATGAAGAAAGGTGAAAATAGAAGATAAAAAAAAAAGATGGAAGAAGGCAGCTAAAGACGGATTATAGAGAAAATAATTGAACAATTAAAATAAAGATTAAACGTAAAAGAAGTGGAGATTAGAAAAGTGCGATGAGTAGGTATCAGACACCATATAATATATATATATATATTCGGGCGCGTCAATTAAGGACATTAACCTAGTACAAGTGAAATTTTTTTTTTGTAAGTTTTTAATGTGCGGCAGCTGGATTTAAACCCGGTTCTATCCGAACGAAACACAATTAACTAACCGTGTACGCGACGTAGTTGGCTGGGTATCAGACAGCGTGGTTTTGAATGTGCATTCTTTGATGAGGAAAGTTGCTGACTATTTGAAAAAAGTAAATGCGACCTTTTATCTAAAGTTCGGCGAATATTTTCAAATAATTTTTACTCTTATGGTCATAATTTTGCTTGTCGACAACAGCCTCGTTTATCAGTTAAAAATAAAATATTTTTTAAAAATCAGTAAAATTCACTCGATATTTAAAACGGCTGAAAAAATTTAAATAATTTTCATTCTACGCGTTCTCGAAGAACATCGAAAAAGTATTTGTTTAACTATTTTTTTTTGAGATAAATCATTTTCATTTTACATAATCGTTTAGTAGCTATCGAGGAAAAATTAAAAACATAACGAAGGTATTACTAAAAGTCTAACTGAAATCACGTCTCAGCTGGTAAAGGAGCAACGTCATCATCGTTATTAAGATTTTTAATTTTACCAATAAACATACAAAATCGAAAATTCTTGAACGCTCAAAGACTGTCATCTCAAATACCAATATCGATTGAGAAGCCGCTGCTTCTCGTTATTTTGAATCCGTCCATTACATGAAGTTATTTTGCCGGAAGTAACCGATTCCACTTAGCGAATTTTCTCGTTTGCCTTAATGAATTTCAGCACATCATTGACTTCGCTGCGACGACTGCATTATGAATCTTCACTATAAATATTCCTCGTTTTACGTATCGGCTCAATTGTTTTTGTCGTCCTAAGATACTCAAGGTTATTATATGGGACGTCACAATTTCTTTCAAGTTAAATTTCAGATCGAATCTCTTCGTTAACTCTCAATGTTTCAATTTTGATCTAAAATACGCCGGATTATCGAATTCGTTAAATACATACTTGGTTTGTGCAGCCAGCTCGAATTATATTCAAATAGCACACTAGCACAATATTTTCCGGTTAATTTTCAGTATTACTGGGAGCATTTTGTTTTTCTCAGCAATCCTTATTGTTATATTAGTAAGCTAGAAATATTAGTTGCAACTCAGATTTTTGAAGGAGTTTTATATTATTAAACTGAGGATGAATATAATTTTTACTGTTAATTGTACTGGATTTTTGACGACGCGATTTCATTAGCCCTACTGAAAATAATCTTCTAAGCGTTATTTTTAATATATGTAGTGGACACTGGTACTCTTTCGCATTCACTAATATATAATATATAGTATATAACCATAGGTTTAATTTTTACTCTCGGCTTCCCCGTTATCACTATTCGAGGTGTTTATAACAAAAGGGCATGTCTTACTATCACTGTTACTCCGGGTTAGAGTCGCTGCTCTCTCGTTAGACTCTTCGCTTTTATTTTTGTTGTCTTCATTGTGTCGTTTTATCGTTGGATTCGTTATCGTTTAGCAATTCTTCTGGACTAGTCTTCACTTGGGGTACTTCATAAATAACCGTATTTGAATTACTATACTGTGGCAAACGTCTCTCGTCAGGCGCAGCAGACGAAGATTAACGTCCCGTGTGACAAATGATGCTTTGAAATCGCATGTAACAATTACGCATCTCAGCGCATTTAATGAATCGCGTTGTAACATCTGCAGCGCGGATAGCAGCAAGACCGAAATGTTCTGCTATGTATTAAACGTATTAATTGCGATGCTCCGTTGCAGGTGTTTGTACTCGTATTAAAATCATTACTGATCGTTCATGCGTTCGTCTACGTGAAAATTTACCATTAACCTATTTTGAAAAAACAAAATTATTTGATGGCGATATTTAGCACAAAACGTACATTAGAATACGTACTAAGTATATTCCTTTTTCATTATTTAAGAACAAATATTGAACAGAACAGATATATTCGTCCATCGTATAAAAAATTGTGGTACAGATATGGTCTCTTTATCTTCTGATAAATCGCTGCTCCGTTATGGAGTCCAACGGCAGTGTCCGATATCTTTTCGTGCAATCACTGAGAGCCCATCAAAACTGGTCATCTCTCATCCCCATGTTTTAGTGAATGCCCATCTGCACTCTTCGTTATTTACCGTCGAGATTCGTGTTTGGCACAACGTTAAAACTAACAATGTTACGTACTTTACCTGAAATATGTAAAATCTAGACACGGGTCAGTCATCAAACGTTTCTTTGCTCTGACAACTTGTAGACGGGCAAACTCGGTGATAATTCGTGATCTCATATTTTGCATAATGCTCGAATCCAGAATTATCGTTTTCTTCTGTCAAGCATAATAATTCCCTTCGGATGCTTCCTTAGCGACGGTGTTTGCCAATGCACTGCCCTAAACGCCGATATGAGATCGAAAACATGCGACACGCGAACATCGGACAAAATAAGTGCGCGAACAGTGTCTTTCGTTATTGGATGTTGGTGAATTTCTCGACAGTTTTTAACTGAAAAAAGAACATTTAACGAATCCGAAAAGGTGAGAAAACGGAGCTTTTCATGTCATTATATATGTATGGCAAGCTTTATTGCAAAGCGAGTTCAGCAGATAGATATGTAAAATATGGAGAAAAGCGAGGAGAATACTTTCGAAAGAGGTGACGTCGCAGCCTACGCATGTCGTAAGATTTTCATCCATCTGCATACAGATTGAAGTGAGCGTGGTACATTCATTAATGGGGTCGTGGAAGTCTGTCCACAAAACGGGGATGAACGTGTTCCTTTTTCAGCATGTTTTCTACGTTATAGATCGGATGAGAATTGGATATAAGGCTTTTTATAAATGGAAGGTAAGTGGAGTTTATTACAAACTTGCTAATGGAACATTTAAATCGATCGAAAGTGAGAAGATTTAATAAGAATTAAAAGTTTGATACTGGTATTTTTCGGATTCAACATAGTATACCGAGTTTTGAATTTCGGTAGGGACGGAATTCGATAGTTAGTTTGACAGCATTGGCGATGGATAGTGTTTTAAGTGAGTTTAGCAAGTTTTTATTGGCTAATAGGCTACGGAGCATTAAATGTAATTTGAATTTAATTAAAGCGCGGTATGTAGGTTTTTTTTTTTTTTTGTCCTCCTGGATTTTATTTGATTAATACGTAATTTTCGATTTAGTCTCTGATCGAATGTTAGGCCGAGGTATTTTTTGGGGCGGTATCCGAGCACTTTATAACGGAATCGTTCAACGTGATTTCAATCTAACGCGCTAGGCTTCCTCTATCGCTACAAAAATAAACTGCGGCAGTTTCAATCGTAGAGAACTAAAACTCAAATTGTTGAGCATAACTTCTTCACGGTGCTTTGCAAGATGTCTTTGCCCCTCTAGGTCTTGAATAGGGACCTAAAAAGGTGAAAAGAGTACAGTGTACTCGGTAGACTGAACTTTATTGGCAGCATTATTGATGGCGATGTTGAAAATGGTAGAGCTTAAAATCGAGTCCTATGAAACACCATTCGCTGTTGGTGTAAACCCGATTTAACTTGCCTTAGTTGAACGAAAAATTTACCATCAGACGGGAACTTTTGAATATACTTTATTATGTATCGTCGAATTTTCAATCTTTTGAAGAGTATTTGTAATTTTTTGACACTTCTATGTTAGATCGAAGACTCTCAAAAAAATTAAGGACACATCGTGTTTACGGATTAAATTGAGTTTCGTAAATTGATCTAAATCGACTAGTTTTAAAGTCACATTTGTTCCGAGATGGTTAGAAAATTCGCAATATTTTTTTCGTTTATGATTTTCTCTATACAAAACCGATTCGTACGATAGCTGCCGATGAGCAGAGGATTTTTATTCGGTTTTTCGATCAGTGTTATTTCGCAACCTTCCAAGAGTGTGGGAAAACATGTGTCGTCATCAGAAGATTACAAACACATTAAGTGATAGGATGTATGCGATCGGTAAAGAGCCGCCGATTGATTATTCCATAACACGATGCGAATACTCGTAGAATGCGTAATATGACGTCCCTTTTTTTTTGCCTTTCTTTTGCAGCTTGTCAACTATGAACATATTATATTTCTGTATTTTCAATAAGCGGCAGTCGGATATTCTAGCCGAACGAAACACAATTAACTAATCAACTGCGCCACGGTAGCTGGCTAATGAACAAATATGTGTCATTGTACTCGCAAAAACTGATAAGCGATAATATCAGAGGAGACCGCATAAAAGGCGATAAGTGCCGAACTGATGTAATGCGATACTCCGAACAACAATTGACACTATGAGATTTTGCGAACTCCTGATATTTACGAGTCAATATAAATGTGTACATATACCCATTTGAACGGTTTCAACTAGATACCGTAGCTGTAATTGGCAGACTGTGGTGTTTCGCTAGGCTAGGATCTGAATCCTGCTGTGTTGCACATTGACAATATAGGAGAATTCATCTCGCGCAGTGTTAACGTCCAAAAAAAAAGAGAAGGTGAAAAATATCGAGACAAAATTATAGAATCGAAAAATAAAATTCAAAGAAATCCCGAATTAAAAGAAGAAGCGGTTAGTAAGTAAGTAGTAAAAATTAAAATCAAACATTTATTTCGGACGTATTTTTATATAATTTACACCGGTTTATTCTAAAAACAGGAACCGGGAACAATTCAGCATTAAAACTACGGTAATTATACTAATATAAACATCGATGAATCTACTCAAAAGCTGTGAATTGTTCCGTGGAATTTTTTTTTTTCCAAATTTTTGATCTGTGGCGCCCCGAGAATCCCGTTTTTTTAAAGTTGGAAATTCGAAAGCCATAAAAAACTATACCTGACCGTGTTTATGGCTCGAAATTCTTAACCGTAATACTCAAGTCGCAAACGGAGAGATGTCATTTTTCACGGTTTTCTAAACTTTTAGCCAAGTTCAAAAGTTTAGTTAAGAAATATTAAAATTTGATAAACGCATTATTTCTACTACTTATTACATGAAAATCAATAGACATATACACACACCTTTATAAATATTTAAAATTAAAACATACTGTGATCGTGAAGCAATTCCAAATGCGTCAGTGTTTAATTTTAAATATAATTTTACTAAAAGCGTATATGTCTATTGATTGATTTTGTTAAGGAAATTAAATAATGTTCCGTTCCCTCCTCCGAACAGCGAGCTTTGCCCACCTGTGTATTATACGAGCGAGAAGAAAAGATTTTTTTTTTTTTTTTTGGATTTTGATGTTTTCAGTTTCTTTCCGAAGGGCCAAATATGAAGTAGTCATCGCATATAGGCTATATTTTTCCTTCACTAAATTCATGTTTAAAATATACTTTGATCTGTCGAATTTTTTACTCGCACTACTGCTTACAAGAACATAATTTTTTTGCGATTTTTCACCTTGATTAATTTTTTATCAATAAATTTATTTACGTTACGAAGACTTTTTTTTTAGGATTTTCGCTACACATTTCATTTCTAACTTGTGGCGAGTAATGAATTTTTTTAAAGATGACTTTTGAAATCGTATTAAATTCCGTATTATATATTCTTGAAAATTTTTTGCGATTTTTCATTCGCTAGGGTAATCGGTTGTTCCAAACTTATGCAAAAAACGTTATTTTAACGAGGATTTATGTGCAAAATTGTAAATTTTTGTAAGTCTAGCCGTTTTCGAGTCCCTGCGTGTTCTAATTCGATATTTTTGTCATTTTTAAACTATCTTATTAGAATTCCGTCCATTATACGGAATCATGCAGAAAAAAAAAGGAAATAAATTTGTCAATTTGTCAATTTGTCAATTTGTCAATTTGTCAATTTGTCTTGGCTATATACATTGCTAATATTTTGTTGCTACGGGGGATAAGTAATCAGAAATACTTTTTCTACGGGAAATTCCTCTCTATTGTCTACATTAACCTCGGTGAACTCTCAAAATTTCCTTAATAAAATTGATATCAGTTTATGCAGTTCTGTAAACAGAGATATAAATGGGTAATTTTATAATTTAAAAAGGTACATTTGACTAGTAGCGGGCCAGCCAACCTAAGGCTAATTAATACAAAAAAATAAAGGAAAAAAAAAAGAAAAGAAAAAAAAAGAATTATTTTGAATGAACAACTCTCTCTTTGTTTATCAAATAAAAATGTTCCAACTGCATTACGGCAAACATTTTTCAATTTATGTACGTTAGCGCGTATTTGTTTGTCATTTCAACGCATTGTGGCAGGGAAATTTATCGACCTTCGGTCCACTGAAAAACAAAATTACGCTCTATCCTATGCAGGTTGAAAAAGCGTCGCTTACGTAAGATTTGTTCGAAAAAATTCGTATCGATTTTTTTTTAAAAAGGGCGGAATATCGAAATACAACGGAGTTTTCGGATCTTAAAATTCGGTAAATAGAGCACACTTCTGTCTCGTTATTATTATATATTATGCGCAGAACCAGATTTATATATTCGGCGTTGTAGGCGACTTGCTAGACTACATTTTAAACAGGAAAAAGGAGGCGAAAAAAAAAAGTCTGTGTTAATTCGTCGAAATATTTCAACAATTATAAAATATTCATGAGAATTTTAAAAAAAGCCGATAGGAACTCTACCATTGAAAAGTGAAATATAAGTTGTAATCTTCGATATCGTACATTTTTCGGCTATTTTTAATACATTAAAATAGCCGAAAACATTTAACACGTTAAAAACTAGTTCGTTCAATTGCCGATTAGTTTCGGATTTTAAAAATCTACGATCACGGCTAGTTTATAAAATTGATTTTAAATTTTTCTGTTATCGTCTATCAAATAAATTTTGTCGATGTTTTAATCGAAATAATTTGTTTTTAGTTTTATCAATCAAAGTTATTATAAAATGATAGAAATAAATAATGGCCGTTAAATGGAAATAGCCGCAAATCGCGGGATTCATTACTTCCCTAGTGGAGAAGAGTGATTGCTCTAATTATTCTATCCCCGCACACAACTTTCTTCTAATCCTCGGTACTTCGGTGCTTCCTCTCACACCATCGTTCTGTTTTTATTTGTTTTGCTCAGTTCTCACGATATTTCTCGTCTTTCATTCTATAGCATCGAAACAACCCAGTGATACTCGCCACTTTTCAAGCTTCCGCGCGCTAATTTTAATTTTTCTTTATTGTGCTCTTCCTCGGTGATTCACTTTTCCCTCCCTTAAAGAATCAGACGCATTAAGCGAATTTTTTGTCAATTACATTTATTTCTCTCTTTCTCTCTCGGCGCAATTTGAAATCTTTTAGAAATCGAAAAAAGCGGCTTGCGGATTTCATATGAAGCAGTAAACGCATACTCGTGCTCATTTACATGTATGTATTACGCGCAGACAATGAAATTGCACGAAACGAGCACGCGTATTTCACGATTGTATACTCTATTCGTGAAATGTGCAAAGAATTTCGAAAAGTTCATTAAATTCGTTTCGTGTAGTACAGGTAGTAATTTATAAATTTCGTTCATTCGTTCGTTAGTTCTATATTTATGTATTATTGTTGTCTGCCACAAATGTGGTTGCCTTTTTAAGAAGGAAAAAACGAAAAGTAATCTTTTTTTTTTTTTTTTTTTGTTTATGGACGAGCCAGCGGCATTGGAAAGCTAAGCTTTAAAATTAAATAGCTAGGCGGTCAGAAATGGACGCAACAAAGGACAACAGTGCAGGCACCACAGAAGATGAAGGAAAAGAGAGAATAAAGGAAGCTATTTTACATCCGCATTTCTAATACGATTCACGAAATGAGCCAAAAGCACTACGTCACGAACTGTTTCTCGAAAAAATATATTTATTCCATAAAGTGTTCGGTGGTAAACCTATTTTTTTTTTTTTTTTTTTTCGCATATAGCAAATACAAATTACGTCCGTGAACTTCATTTTAAAACGCTGCCCGTTCACGAATTGTATTATAATATACATTTTGCATCAAAAAAAAAAAAAAAAAACAAAAAAAAACCGCTAAAAATGTACTTAAGGGATGTAAAAGTATTTAGAAAGCAGATCGGAAATATTTTTTTGATCTTTTTGAGAGGTTTGCATCAGCGACCGCCGCAGCAATTATAAGAGACCGAATTCGGAAAAGGAATTCTCAGCTAATGCGTAAATATAATAAAAAGCGAAATTAGTAAATAAAGAAAATGACCGGTCGCTAGGCGCGAGTGCGTGCGTCGGTAATTGGTTCAGTTGCAGACAGTTAAGAGGATGCCAGTTCTGACTGGTTTCTGCAATTGTCGGCGCGGCGCGCGGGGGGAATATTACAGACATAGCACAGTACGTCGTCGATCGATTTTCAGTCGCTAAGTCGATCGGAAACTGAAACAAAAGTGAATTTCGGCACCGGAAGATCTGCATGTAAATAGCGAAAGACAGTTGAACGGCACACATAGAAAAAAGTGACACGACACAAGCAGCTCGAAATGTCTGCCGCGAGTGCATGCGTAAGAATCCGTGAGAGCACCGCTGTCGCGGTAGTAAAAGTGAATCGGATGAATTCGGTGTAGTGTAAAAAAAAGGAAAAAGCATTTTCCACATTGGAGAAACTGGTTGAGAAGTCTACGTATAAAACGGTCTTCAAACTAGTTTATGTGCTGTAATCCGCCGTTTTGTAGGCATTGTGTAAAATTATATCGAGAGCCAACGTGTGAATAGGTGTGTGTATGTTTATGCGTGTGCGAGAGAACTAGGAAAGCTGTATTGGGCGCCGCAGACTGGGCGGTAGCACCATGCTCGGTTCACAATAGAAGTAAAAAGAGCAGTCGGTTGTGAAATGGGAGCAGAGAAAGCCCGGCTACACGAAAATTGGGGATGGCTCGGCTGAAATAGGCCCGATGGAACGGGTTGCCGTTAGAGAATCTTCGTAGAGAAAGACTTGCGCCGATGCAGTCTCCGACACTAAGGTGGCCGGTGCTCGCGCGCCAGTTATAAAACTGAAAGTAAAAACGTGTTGGGGTTGGCAAGAGGCAACCGACGACGATAAGTACAGGAAACCGTCCAACTGAGTTCGGCCATGGTTTATGGCTGCCGGTTGTCTCTGCCATCAGTCTGGAGTCGACGAAGAAAACGAACATCGCGCGCGCAACCTGGAACCTGGGGAACCCTACTCATTTTGTCGTCGCTGTTCCAGCGAACGACCAGGCCTCTCTATAGAAATAGTTATGTAACTATTTTCGGTAACAGCAGCTGCCCTCTCCGCTTCGGAAGGAATCAAAAAATATACCGCGCCGCCGCGCTGCGACGACCAAGGTTAAAACGAATCTTCCTTCTTCGACCCGGCCCCGATGAACCGGTCGGGGGGGGGGGATATATTTTAAATAATAATGGTGCTGTTGCGCTAATCCTTTTCGAGGAGAGTGCAGAGAGAAAAAGTCGACTGGATTGCTGCAAAAGAAGAAGAAGACGAGAAAACGAAATCGTCATTATCATTATTACCTGTTGGTCGATGTGGCTTTCGTGCGTACAACAATCACGGGGTATTTTTCGGTTTAACGTATTTTCCGGGACTATCCGCCTTCCGAGGAGGACGAAGAATTCGCGGCTGCTCTTTCATCGCCGGTACCGGCATCCGATTGTGCGTTCGATAATAATGGGACAAAA
Source organism: Icerya purchasi (assembly GCA_039619475.1). Classification (NCBI taxonomy): domain Eukaryota; kingdom Metazoa; phylum Arthropoda; class Insecta; order Hemiptera; family Monophlebidae; genus Icerya; species Icerya purchasi. The sequence continues at coordinate 234,587,734 of CM077116.1, forward strand.
GGAAATATTTTCTTCGTTACGGCAGACCTGAACGTGCGAACGATACTATATTTTGCTCTGTGAAAATGTGAATAAACGGTCACTCTCTCCCCGTTATTTACTGTGATTGTACCTCCCGTGGTGGCACCATCACGGTAGCAGCCCAACCGAAATCGCTGCTTCGATACCAACGACCCCATTCGAACGAGCAGCAAACGAGGTGGCGGTTAGCCTTTTAAAATTTACTGCAGCCGTTTACGACTTTTCCACTGAAAATTAAAATAATTTTGCAATTTATTTTTTTTCGTTCTCCGACAACTATTCTTCCTGGTTTATTTTTTTTTTTTCCCCTAGTATTCTAAAATGAAACGTACAATATCATATTCGTGCCAATGCGAAATTATACATTTCCTTAACGTGTTGGTTAACTTTTATACTCGATAAATAGACATTTTTAAGCAGTTTTTCCCTCCATTTTATGGTTTAATTTCCGAACAGTTGTAAAAACGGAACTGGCACATTCGAAACTATTTATTTGCGAAGGTTATTTTTGATATAAATAAACGCGCCGTTTTCAAGTGTTTTTCTACATCTATATAATAATAACTCTTAGCCCCCAGCTACCATATAGTTGGTTAGTTAATTGTGTTTCGTTGTAGAACCGGGTTTGATTCCGGCTGTCGCACATTGAAACTTATAAATATTTCACTAACGCTGTGGGTTAATGAGCCATAGTTGAACCGTCCCCTCCTTTAAAATAAACAAATTATAATAACTCTTATCAGTGCTTACATTGCGAACCTTAACTTATCTTCTACGTTCTAGCAAAGGTACAGGGCTGTATGTATATATATATATACATATTAATTACAACGTAATTCTTAGGCCGGCCCCCATTCGAAAAAAGGTGTCCCAATTTTATGTAACGAAAGTTAAATGTTAAATTAAATCGTCATTCTTAATCATTCTCCTTCGTTAGATTATGTAATAAAAAACTGTATCGATGCCGGGGTAAGAATGACGTTGTAAATTTTGATAATTTTATACAAAGTATAGAAGAGAAAGAGACCAAGAGGGGTCAAGAGGCCCTTGCGAGCCCAAAATAGACCAGTTATATAATATATACATATAACAATTTTTCGAACTTCAGAAACATACTCTTGACTTTCAGGTGATAAATAGTCTTTTATGATTCTTATAAAAAAGTTGGTTTTAATTGACTTTTTAAACGTTACGTATAATCAATACGAAAACGTAGCGTGATTTTTCATATTATCTCCGGTGTAAAAATTACATAATCACACGCGTACGCCATATTTCGACAATGATTAAATTTGATCGCATAAAACTTAGTCCGGCATTCGTATTAAACAAAACCGTTTTAAGCAAATACGTTTAAAAATATAAATACGAATTCTATTACGAATACACACGTTGATCGGTAAAGTGTTTTCTGCGTATTTGGACAAGAGTGTTCGTATGACAGAATATATAAACCGTTGAACGGACATCATTTTTGGACATGGCGTTAAAACAATTTTGCAACGTTGTCGGACAAATCGTGTTTTTTTTTTTTTTCGTAAAAAATCAAAAAGCTTTTCTTTTTTCTTGCCTGAGAAATTGCCATCGAATGGAACTTTTTTACGTATTTAAAATAATATATAATCGGGGTTAATAAAAGGTAAATAAAATGATTTAAAAATGTACAATAGTCAATATATTAGGAGACATAAAATTAAGTTCACACGACCAGTTTCTAACAACATCGGTTTATCATCACAAAAGCTACAAATCGCAATTAACCAGTTAAATTTCTAAATTTGAATTTGCAAAAATAGGAAATTTTAAAAAATCGTAAAATATTCGTTCAAAATAATGATACAAAAGATTTCTTAAAGGTTTATTTAAGTTTAAAATTATTCCTTTACTTTTTAACAAAATTTAATCAAAGAGTATTTTTTTAAATTTCAACGATGTGCGCATATCTTTGCGGCAGTATCATCTGTTGCTATACAGTATGATTATTTGAAATTAAGCAATCTGCAAATGTTGAGCGCTAACTTTTTCTTTTTTTTTTTTTTTTTGAAAATACGTGGATAGGCGCTCTTTAAACCCCTAAAGGGCTTTTTTGTTTTCCCTAAGAATAATTTTCTGCGAGTGCTACGTTTAAATCCCGCAGTTATCATTTTTATCATAATTTGATTATTATCTGTTGTATTTGATGAGCTTATTTTGTTTCAAGTAATATCTCCCGCAGAAATTATTATTTATCACGATACTGAGAACCGATGTTATTCGGAACAAATCGGGCAAATTTTACATTTCTAATTCATTTTATCGAGAAATTTACGACTGTGTTTGCATAATTGAAGTTTTTTCGATTTCCGGTAGAAACAATCAAAAGCAATACAAAATTTTCCGCTACAGTTTCATTGATAGGCAACGCAAAATTTTCAAAAAATACGTCGTTTTTTTCATGTTAATTTTTTTTCTTCTTTTGACACTTTATTCTGGCCGACACAAATTCTGATTTGAAAATTTCCTTTTTTACCTAAATCTGATATTTAAAATTTCAAACTTACCATCAATAAAAACGATTACGGTAGTATGGGATTTACTTTAATTTTTTTACTAAACATAATATAATTTTAACACTACAATAAAACATCATTAAGACTGAATACTAAATAGAACATGCTAGTTATACTTTTTTTTAGGCGAATCCTGCGACTTTATTATTCTCCGTATACGTTCTCCCATTCGGATTCTTTCTTCTCTCCGTGCGATGTTTATTGATTTGGTAATGAGGTGGCTGATTCTTCGGCTCCGGTTGCTGTTTCTTCCCTTCCTTCTTCTTCAAAAAAATTCCATCTTCTAATCTCTTACCGCTGTGTGTAAAAATTTCCAACTCAGATTTTGGTCGGATGTGTACACTTTCTCTTTTTTTTTAATAATCATTCCTTCTATCAGCCTAGTGGTTAAGGTGTTTGGCTACCAAGTCAGAGGTCACGGGTTCAAGACTTGTCTCGTCCCGGATCCAAGTCGCTCCCAAGTTTATATCTAATCTGAAATAGAATTGGGCACCAGAGAAATCTGGGAAAGTAAACGCGGATTCCAATTAGAAGGGAACTGGCCCCCCTACTCTCATTAGTGCCGTTGGGCTTAGTACATTGTGAACCTTAACTTCACAATCCTAACGCCCTCTCAAGGGTATGGAACTCACTTTACTTTTTACTTTACTATCTGCCTGTTCAACCTAGTTTTCCTTCCAATCCATGGTTCCTTCTGTTTCCTTTACTTCTACGATTTGTTGTTGTCACCATTAAGCGTTTGCGTTCTATTCATCCCTTGCTGCCTTTCTCCCACTTTCGATCCTTATTAACCCCTTCGCCATGTTGTCTTCTCCGCTCAAATGTTGCGGTTGTTTGTGACGCTGATCACGTGTTTATTGAGTGTTCATCTCTTCCGGTGGAGCGTTCGACTCTGTACAACCATTTCTTTAAACTCGGGCTTCCTGCTCCTTATTGTGCCCGTTATTTCTTGTCTTTTCCCCTTCTGCACTTATTATCCCTGCCATTGTTGCCTTCCTATTTACGTTATCCGATCGTCTTATTATATAACTTTCACTTTTCATTCTAATTATTTTTCGGTGAAGGTTCGTGGTTGACGAGCCCTTTAAAAAAAAAAAAAATTTGGGAGGAATGTCCTCAGTACTAGAAACAAGAAGTAGAAAATATATTAATAACGATAAATTTAATATTACACTATTCCTAAATAATTTATTTCGATTTGCAGAAAGTTAAAAATGAATGCATATGTGTTTGATTTTTAATTCGAAAAAAAAAAATGAATATATATATATATATATATATATATATACATATATAAAAATTATTAATACAGAAGGAGTACTGATTTTGAGTACTGATTTTGGTAATAAAGTGTGTATGTACTGTTAGATTTTCTTTGAGGAAAATTAATATTCACCTTTTTTGAAAAAAGGTGATTTGATTCGTTTCGGATTCTGATCGCTCATTTTTACTTTTACAGTATTTCTTTGATTTTCGCTTTCGACCGAAAATAGTTGAATATTAGTTTTTTCGAGGAAGAATAACCTAGACACACTTGATCTTTAACGCCCGATTATTTCATCATACTACTACTTCATAATTTTTATATGTATATTATTATTTTAAATTTTTTTTGTCAAATTAAAAATCAAACATAAAGGTGTTCACTTTTAATAGTATTCTTTTATTTCTTCTGAATGAACATAGGTTTCTTTTAGATATATTCAAATAATGCGATACTAAATTTATCTTTATTAATATACATTTTATATTTTTTGTTTCTAAAGGTGCGAGACATTCTCCCGAAAAAATATTTTTCTAACACGTTCTTTTTAGTATTCATTTTTAAAATGTCCGTTATAGTGTTATAAACAATTCTCAGTGGCCGTAATTACGATTTGTAATTAATTTAGGTTATGATATAAATAGAAAATTAAATATGTTATTTTTCCTTCGAACACATATGTCTTAGATGTAATTTTTCTGAAGCAATGAAAATCCGATTATATTCAAAAATAGTTTTATTACTAAAGTTATCAGAAAATATACGAATGTAAAGAAATATACATAAATGAAATTTAAGATAAAAGTAAATTTAAAATTAAATGCGATTGTAAATGAAAAGTCATGTATCTTAAAATTAGGCGTTACTATTTTTTTTTGGAGAAGAATGTTTTTTATATATATATATATATATATATATATATATATATATATTCCTTCATTTTTATATACATTTTCATCTGGTAGTTTTTGTCTTTCTTCCTTTGCTTTTAAAAATTTTACTAAAGCGGGCCCAGGACCATAAAATGCTGTTACTACGGCACGGAAATCAGTACACAATTTAGAATTTAAAGTTATTCGTTAATAATTTGACTGCTCGATTGTTTTTAATATTGTGCGCACGAAAATTACTCTTTCTGGATCGTTCTTTCCGGACCAGCTACTATGAGATGTCAAGGAAATGTAAAATTACACTAGTCCGGAATTAAATAGTAGTACAGTTTCGCCATTAGCCTAATTATCGCTAATAGTTAGGAAGAACCGTAAAGAATTGTGTAGACAAATTCGCGGTCTACAGCAACAGCGAAAAAAAAAAAATAGTAACAGTTTTCCTAAAAAAACCGGTATAATGCCAAATAATAGTATATGGAAATAAGCTGGAACAGGTACACCCCTTGAAATATCCGAGGAGGTACCATTCTCGACGACAAACTACGCGGAAAGAAATTCGTTCGCGAATAGAACAATCGAGAGCAGTGCTCATGAAAATGAAGAACGTTCTTACGAACTAACCCTTGAACTGCGCGTAAGAATTTTACACCGAAATGTCTTTTCCATCTTCTTTTATGGCAGTGAATGCTGGACGCTGGACGCTACTTTGGAGAAGTATATTGAGGCCTTCATACCGCGTACAGACACACGCTAAAAATCTCTTGGACCAAAAAGGTCACGAATCAGGAGGTTCTAAGGATAATGAAGAAAAAATCGAAGCTACTGAATTTGCTAAAAGAAAGAAAACCGAAATATCTGGTCATATTATGAGAGTACCGAAATATGAGATTTTGCGCATTATTTGGAAGGAAAGCAGTCGAGCAAAAGAACAAGAGGACATCCTCAAAATTGGCGTACAAAGGACTTTTGGAGATGGTTTAACTGCTCGACTATTGTCATTTTCCGGGCCGTCCTGTCAAGAGACGACATAGTCATGTTGATCGCCAACCTTCGTGATGGGGATGACGGATGAAGAAGACAGTTTCGTTGTTGAATTATTTAGCTCTTCCGGTAGAATGAAGTTCCGCAGCAGAAAATAAACTCTTACGGTATCGCCGGTGAAAAAAAATTATCTGTATTTTTTCCAAATAAATTTCTACGTATGAATACGTATCTTTTGAATCATACTGATTTGAATATCATTTCATCTTCCTTCTTTCTGTTCTACCTTTATAAACGAATTAATGACCATCCTGCGCTCAATTATTTTCATTTCCTCTAGTCGTTTGTTTTTCAATTATTCACTTATTTCTGATTCCATGAGTGCTCTTCAAGCGATCAGCTCCTCTCTTCCTGATCACTCTTCCGATTTCATTGCATACACTGTTTTATCCATTCTCTTTCTTCTCGTTACTCCATCTGTGTTTATTTGCTGTGGACTTCCAGCAGCTACATGGTCATTGGCTCGGGTTGCTGCTTTCTTCTGTTCCTTTTTTTTAAAAAAAATCCATCCTTTAACCTGAATTCCCTATATAAAAAGTTTTACCGCAAACTTTGGTCAGATATAAACCCCTTCTCCTTTTGTAGCGATCAATCCTTTTATCTCTATTTGTACAGCCTAATCTTCCTTCTGATCCTCGGTTCTTTGAGTTTCCTTCGTTTTCATGTTCTGTTGTTATTTCTATAATTCACTTGCGTTTTGGCCATCGTCATTTTCGTGGAATTTATAAATGAAGAATAAATTCACTTGCTCCATAATTATTATTCATAAATAACTGCTCTTCTAATTCACCGGGAGACGTGATTGCTCTATAGCGGTAACGGTTCCCATTGATTTCCGATGCTTTTCGACATATCCATAATGAAACAGGTGGGGTATGCTGCTGACCGCCATCTTCGTGCGAATGTAGAAATCCCCGCGAAGCAGCTTTTTCAGATTTTGTCGCTGCGAGGCATTTTCGTTTATATTAATGCCCAGTGCTTTTACGCGCAAAGTTTTTCCAAATGGCACGCAGTCATATGCTCTGTAAATCGAATTTGGAAGTAAGATGGAAAATGGTAAATAGAAAAATATTTCGTATTCGACCAATTTTTTGAAGTTATCCAAATCGGAGAGTTGATCCTTGATAAAAACTAGCTACAGCCTGTAAATTAATTTTCCAAATTTTTACTTCTGTGATGGTTAAATCTAATTAGTTACTTCTAAATCTTTACACCAAGTACAAAAAATATATTCGATATTATTTTTTCGTACGAAAAAGTCCATTCTTTTGTATTTTGTATTAGTATTTTCACCACCGTTGGTTGGACCGATTAATATTTCTTCAGGCAGTTTTCAATGCTTAAATCTTAAAAACACATTTTTGATTGCATTTAGAAGGCCTTCTACACACCATGGATATGAACTTTACTTTCTTCTGGGTATGGTGTTGTTAATTCTTGATCTTCAGATACGAATGCAACCGCGATCAATTTGTTATCGACTCCGTAGATGAAGTTATTTGCGACGCCGATCATGTGTTTTCCGGTGTTCATCTCTCTTCGTGGAGCGTTCTGCCTTGTATTCTTATTTGCTGAAGCTTGGACTTCCTACTCCGTATTGTGCTTCTGTATCCTGTCCTTTCCTTCCCCAGTTCCTTTTTAGATAAAATTTCTGATAGGATCAAAATATAACCGACTTCTTTCCTTACTATTTGTTTCTGGGCAAAGGTCCTTGGTTGACGAGCCCCAAAAAAAAAAAAAAACAACAAAAAACAAAAAACTTATCTACAGAACCATCTAACTGTGTTGCAAAACGATCAGCTTTCCGCAATCGACATACAAGTTATTCTGTTAAAAGACTACAACAATATCTGGCATTTCAGATACATGGATTTCTATTCTGCAGTAACTGTAGTAGGTGGCTTTCATTTTTAGAAAATCGATCACATAACTCATCAGCTTAATAATACACAATTTATACATCTCTGTATAATACCTTCGGAAATTTATATTTAATTGGCGACTATCATTACAACCGTCAGTTACAAGTTCAATTAATAATTTTACTTTTTCAACATTGCACGATGTCACGGATATTATCTCTTGCATTTCGTTAAATAAGCCTTTCCAGTGATCAGTAATTCTTTCTAACTCCTTTTTCCCATCACACCGTGCACTATTAGCATTTGGAATTTCTTTACTTTCAGAAAATTTCTACGCTTCTGAATATACGTTCAAAACAAATTATACATTTTATTTCTTGACATTTACCTACCTTTATTATTTTTATTATTATTTTTTTTTTGTTAATAAGTTTCCGGTCCCACAAGGCATAGTGTCCGTCTGTGGGTGCCCAACACCATCATCGTTTATTCATAAATATAATTACAAAACTTCTTAATACCTACTTAACATTATATACATAATACACGTGTCATACTATTACACTTGACGACCATCCGTCCTAATTATATACATATGACCGATTCTCCACCATTTGCCAATATACAATTAAAAACTAGCTTATTGTCACTCATTTATGTTCTCAACCAGCCACTACTTAATTATTAGTTTCTAAAGTCCTCTATCTCTGTGTTCATTAAATCTTCTGGAATTTGTACCAGCAGTTTAATTAATACTGCCTCATCAGTGTTGTCTATCTTGCTATTTATACCTTTTGGTTGGATATAGTACACTTCCCTATGATTCCTAACCTTTTTTCGTCGAAGATAATGGAGTATTATTAGTGCACAAGCAGTCGGTAATAATAATATAACATCTTTGGGGACATTCCTTTTTTCTCTCTGATTTTTTTGGGGGATTATTATCTTTAAGCATCTCTTTTGATGATTACTAATCCTTTTGATTATAATACTCTTTGCTTCCCCCAAATTGAAATTCCATATAAGATTCACGGACAAGACTATAGCGTTAAAGTATACGCGAAGACCATCATATGGTATTGATTGAGCTGATCTATATAATGCTGGGAGCGTTTGCCTAATTTTGTTTGATAAATTTGTAATATGCTTGTCCCAAGATTCTGTCAAAAGTTAATCCAAGGTATTTAACCGCATCCGTCGTTTCCAGCGGAGTACAATCACAATTCAAGGTAGGAGACAAACAGTTGTGTAAGCAACCATTATTATGCATTATAATAGAAGATTTGTCTGTTCTGTATCTACTGGACGCCCTTACACATAAAACCTTTGATTTTTTTTTATATTACTCGTTAGGTGTTTAGCATGTGTCCACCTACACATAGTATCAACATCCTTTTGCAAAAGTTTTTCGGCCACATGAATGTCATGGTGCTCAATTACGTGTGCTATATCATCCGCATAGACATATACAGTCGAATTTTTAATATATTTGTGAAGGGAGTTTGTGTAAATCAGAAACAGCAACGGAGCTAATATGTAATAGTAGATTTGAAGCAACCACAAAGCATTTAATTTAGATTCTTTATACCATTCATAATTTTCATCTTGTGAGGATTCTGAATGGTTTACTGAATTGCGATACTAGTAGTATTGAATAGTCAGAAATAGTACTCATATTATTTTTAAATTATTTTTGGATTTGCATTATTCGGTGCTCCCATCGCTTGGTGTTAGTTGTTTTCCAGTTTCTTTAATTGCAATCAAACTAAACATATATTTTTACTCGTTACATATAAAACAGTCACTAATTTTAAGGCTACTTTATGCCAAAATAGTTAACGTCGCGTCAAGCCAGACTTATTCGATTAAGTCGATTAACGTTTAAACGTATGTATTTATATCAACTTCAAGATACCACATATGCTTTTAATAAAAAAATAAAAATAAAAAAAAAAAATTTACACTGAAGCAGTCACGTCTAGTTGGACGGAAGGGCATCGACATACTGAAGTTCGCATCAGTCAAAACAAATCTAATGTATTTATATAGAACTGATCGAATTTGAAGTTGTCGTTTTTTTTTTTTGAAGCGTGAGATTGTTTCCATGTGTTTTTCTTCCTTAATGTATTTGAATAATAATAATTATAATAATAATAATGAAGTAGAAAAAAGAAAATTATATAGCAAATTGTGAGTCTCAAAATACGAAACATGAAAATAAAAATGATGTAAATAACGCACAGAAAGTAACAGCGGAAAGACTTTCGGATTGGTTTTGTTTGTATGATGTTTTTTTTTAAAACTATACGTAACATATTTTCAAATTGTGATTGATTTTCGAGAAAAATTCTAAAACTTCTTAATGATAACATATCTTAAAAATACTCATTATTCATTAATTGCATGAATTTACCAACTGGTTTGACGTCTTCGTTTTTTTCCCCTCAGTCATCTTATAATAAATGATTTTAAAATATCTGGCCTAATTTCAAAAAAATTGAAATACAAAGTTACAAGAAACGTAAACAGAAACGGAACATACCTAAAATATAAATACAGCATATATATCAAACTTACTGACCTACTAGTCACAATTTAATTTGATTTGACCCGACTCGACGTCACCGACTTGATGTGTAGAAAGAGACTTAAGACATGTTAGACTTCTTTCCGTTGGTATTTATTGTTGAATAAAACTCAATCGAGAATAGTAGCCGGAACTAGTGATGTAAATAATGGAATTATTTAGATACTCGGTTAGTCGGTTATTCCGTCCCAAAATACTCGGATTAATCTTCGTAGCGCATTCCCGTTCCCGATTCACTAGAGAATAAATTGCATCGAAATATCTGTTAAATATTAAATCGACGCGGAAAATAAATATTCTAATCTAAATTACTTTAAAAATTGATTTTTTGATGATTGGCATAATTAATAAGTGAACTATTCTTTTCAATTTAATAAAGCAGATAATTAATTAACCATTAAATTATTATTCTTAATAAAATATATAATTGACGAAATTTTAAGGAAGCATATAAACGATTTTATGCTTCAGATTTGTTCGATTTTATAGTGTAGATTTCTAAATAACCAGCGACGGATCCACGTAAGGGGGGGGGGGGGGATAGAACCCTCCCCAAAGAACCAAAGCTTCCATCAAAAAATTTGTTATAACAGAGAAACTTAATTTATACTATAAAAGATATGTATGAATTTTACCTACGAATTTTAATAATTAATATTTAATACTATTTTCTAGTAAAACTATTAATGTTCCTTTTTTATTCTATTTTAAATACAACTGTCATCAATCTTTTGTCATTTTTATTTATTTTTAATTTTTATTACTTGCTCATGAACAAAGAATCGAGATCGGATTACTAATAAAAATAAAAAAGAAGTAAAGTGTCTAATAAAAACACTATCTTTCTTACTATTTCTAAACTACCATTTTAGATAGAATTTTATAATTTCGTTTTATTTTTCATCCCTAAATATAAGACAAAAGTTAAATTAAAAATTGTAATGATTATGTATTTTTAAAACATTTTTAAATTTCTATAAAGGTCGCTATTTGATTTTCTTTATGAAACAAAGGGCATTTCTCAAACCTACTGCCTACCGTAGAAGATTTTACGTAATTATATAATCCCCCCCCCATGTCCTTCTGGATCCGCCTTTGAAATAACCTTCGGTAAATTAATAAATTTAAAATTTAGCTTGTTAAAAATGATTTATAACGTAAAAAAAAACATGTTTTCTTCTAGCATTTAATATTTTACTAAAAAGATTTTAAATTCCTCTGACGCTAAACAGTTACATCTTTAAAATTTCGAAATATAGATTTATTAAAAATATTGCATATGGGAAATTTTTTATTTTTGATACGAATTATTGTAAATGGTTTAAATTTTTAATTTATTATATAGTAGCTTAAGTTTTTAAAAATTTTACTGAATATTGAAGTACAGAATTTAAGTTTTACGAATAATAATGTATCAACAAATGTGCACGATTTTATGTTACGATTTTTCAAAAAAACTTTTACATATTTTGAAATAAAGTTTTGATGTTAGATAAATATTAAATTTTATATTTTCTACATAAATAATTGGATAAAATTTATTATATTTTTATCACAACCAACAAAATTTTTGTACATACTAGATTTAACAAATTTTTTCTTTCATTAATTACTTTTTTACAAAACGGTCTGTCCACATTTTATATTGTATATTGTATTTACTAGAAACGTAATTATTACACGAAATAATAAAATATTAACGTAACTTACATGTGAATAACACGATTATCTTTTATGATATAAAGTTTTAATGATTCTAACTATTTAGACGATCCTTGTAATAGTTGCAGAAGTACGACATTCTTCAATCACGATTGTGATTCGAATAATTATTTGAATGGAATTTCACATAATTGTATCGGTACAATATGATGCGATTATTACCGTATCTTTTCGGTTAATTCAATAATTGGATTATGTAAGGATTTTACTTCGATTCATTATATTACTAAGCGGAGGAACCTACAAGTATTTTAGTGTCGGTAGCATTTTTGAGAAATTATTTCACGAGGTTTTGGAAAAAACGGCGACGTCTTCACCCCCTTTCAATCAGCGGCAACTAAAAAAAAAATAAATAATAATAATAATAATAAATAAATAATTTTTTATTTTTATCTTGCAATAAAATCGATTTTTACATTTAAAATGTAGCGATAAGTAACACATCGTGCAATTGGAATAAAATTTTGTAATGTTTTATTGACTCTTTTTTCTTTTTTTTTTTCTAAATTTAAATATATACGAAAAGGAGAGCTTTTTTCGTTTGGTAAGTCGGTTTGCATATAGGGCGTGCAGGACTTAAAAGAACCGGCGTCTTATTACGAAATTCAGTTACTTTATTTTCTCCAAAATCACCACTAGTTTCTATGCACTCAATATTTATATGCACTTAATATTTATATGTACTCAACATTTATATGCACTCAATATTTATATGCACATATGGGCATGTTTAAAAACTTAAAATTTTGCTACGTCCCATGTCGTGCTGTTATGAATCGACTTTAAGTGATAATCAAATGATTCAGTTATGACAGGTAGGAAATTAAACGGTTAATACTGTGCGACAATCGACCCACAAGCTCTCTAAAGGCTATCGTTGTCTTTATTCTTAAAACATATAAATATATATATATATATATATATACATGTATGTACGAGTATGTATATTCGTAGAAGACTTAGTTGCGACTGCTATAAAATCTGTACCCTGTAATTAGTAAATCGCGGGATCAGATGATACGTTCTGTTAATAAAAAAATCACAAATTATAAAATATTAAATAAACGTTTCAAAAACGCTATCTCAGACTAGAAAAGAGAAAATAAATCGTATTAGTAGAGATGAAAATGTGTTATATAATATCTGAATATCCGAGAGAGATTCGAATTGTCGCCTATGTTTAATTAGGAAAGAAAACAAAATCTTTAGATTCAGACAATATATATCTATATATATATATTGTACTTATCCTTACTAATATTTAGTTGAAGATGAAATATTCCCGAAGAAAACGTTTCAGCATATTTTATTTAATACTGATTCTTAAGATGTTTGTTGTTTATACTTAAAATGATTATTTATTTTTATTAACCAAGTAACCAACAAGATGTTTTATACAGTTATATATGATCCGTCGATCCGTTCTATCCGTATTTAAATAAATTATCCGATATCATTTTAAATTCGAATAAAATTTCAATTACTCTAGTGCGGTGGTCTCATCGACAAATCTATTTGAAAAATCAAGAGCATGCGTTTTCACGTATACATTGTTCTGGTATGTTTCCCAACATTTTGACCGATTATTTCGTATGTTCAATTAACGTATTTGCTGAACATAGAGTGATAACGCGAACATATTACGCCTCTGGTACCACTGTTTTGCTTGTTGATGGATCTTTCGAAATCGTTAAGAAACGGAAATAGAACGATTAATAATAATACGCGGGTGTTAAAAGATACGCCGAATATGTAAATAATTTAATGTTATTACCTTTTTTTCGGCTCCGTAATCTAGATGACCAATTCCGAAATTTAAGGTAGGATTACGTAGAATGTGTTTCTAAGAACATAAACCGGTCGATGGGGTTGAGTGTAGAAATACTATAACGTGCCGCAAGTAAGTTAGCAATTATTAAAAAAGTAACTTCATACATTAAGACATAAAATAAAAAAAAATAAAAAAAACTTCCAGTAGTTAAAAATGTTTAAGACGTTAATTGCGAGTAGGTGGTTACTGTGTCGTCAATGTAACATATAATTTTATTCTAACAAGCGTGAGAGTACGTTGCCTCACTACTTCTTTTTACCTTTTTCTCTGGGCTTGTCAACAACGGACGACTCTACCCGTCGACACGTGTAAATAGTAGCAGTTAAAAAACACTGGGGATGAAACCTGACTAATTGTAAGAATACTATCCTAAGGATGAAGGAACTCAAGGTCAAACGCCCAAACTATACATGATAAAAAGAGAAAGAATGACAGTGCCGAAAGGAGGAGAAAACAAATTCGCCATGAAACACTATGGCCACATTTGTGATTGCAGAAGGTCGCAGTTCCGACAATAAAAAAAAAAAAATAAAGAAAATAGATTTCAATTATAGAAGAAGAAAGACGAGACGTTTGAAGAGCAGCTATAGCCATCAGCGCCAAAGTCATATGGATCACGGCGCGTAGTGCGCTGTAAGACGTGATCCGAAAATTCCCTGACTTTATGTCTACTAGTACAAAGCGGAGTTTATAATAATACCTTAATTATGTAAGATTATTATGGCAACAGCTGCAAAAGCAACGCCCACCATACTGACAAGAAGGATGAAAGAGATTTTGCGTTGAACACCATGATTGCACTGCAACAGCAGCGACTGGCAAGGAATTCACTATGCAACATCATGGCTGCAATATTAACAAAACTGTGCACGTTTGTGGTTGTAGCTGAACAATTATTGCTCTTCATGTACTATCAGAAGTAAGTGATAGGACAGGAGAAAAGGAAAAGTATGGAATTTAGCTATAATTGGAATGATCAGTGTTGATTGTAAGGAGAGAATAAAGAGCGCACAATATGCAGTGGGAAGAGCAGTTCTCCTAAGTATAGCGTTGCCCTTTCAAATTATAGAGAACAACGATAAAACGAGATCAGAGTGAATCGAGACAGGACGGGACAAATAGGAGAAAACACAGTGAGGAAATAATACAATGAGCAGAAAGTCAACTGTGATACCAGATCGAAGACATGACAGCCAGCATAGAATGAAGAAGGTGTGGGGGAAATTTAAGTACCGTTATTGAGCGGAGGATTGGGATGAACGAATAACTATTGCGAACTTGGATTGGCGAAGGATGAATTTTAAAAAAGGATTTTCAATTAGCAGTTTGGATATTTTTTGCGATATTTATTTACTTATGAGGAGGGAATCGTCCAACAGGGCATTCAGAAGTAATAACCGAAGGGGCAAGATAATCCGCCTTTTTATTACTCGAAATCCAGCATGACCAGGATTCGAAGGAAATCAATGACTAATGATTGCGAACAGCAAAGGTCGGAGATTACAGACCGGATACGCGTAGAATAATAAAAGTAGGAAGAAGGATGAACAAACGGAGAGGAGATATACACGGAAGGATGCTTTTACAATCGGAAGTTGAAAGGAACATTTTGCAATGAGCAGCAGATGGAATAAATTCAGTGGTACGGAGCTACGCCAACAGAGCAAAATGAAGGTAATTTGAATAAGCTGGAATGATTAAGGCCGGAATATAGACAGATGCACCCACCCCGTGCACCATTTTCGACCCATCCGTGAAAACTAAAGTACGGTTAGGAAAAAATGATGGGACTGACTGATCCGATTCATTGATTGTAGGGGATTTTACAAAAGAAGACAAGGAAAAAAGCCGCGCACGAAATTTATTATAGTCTTTCAAATCTTTTAATGTATTAATAAAATAAATAAAAATAAACCGACGTGTTTCGGACCACACTTGAGGTTATCGATGATAATTCTGCAAGTAAATGTAATAATTTCTTTTTTTCGTCCGGAAGAGGAAACGCGTCGATTTAATTTCACGGTAAACATGGTCCGGTTTCAACGTCGATCTATGGTAAAAATATTCTCTGGGCGGACGTGATCAGCGAGAATCATTGTTCCACTTTTTTATTTTTAAACATATTTTAAAGTCTTGTCAAATTCGATAAAATCGACGTTAACCTTCATGCAACGGGTGCAGAACATTGTTCGTTTTATGTAATCATAGTGCCCGTGATAAGTTCGGGGTATTCTGATCGAGCAGAATAGCACGTTGAAATGCATGAACTGAGACTATCTGTCGAGGTAATAGTTCCCGTCAGCGCTACTGCGTTATTATTTTAATCGGGCTATTGAAAACATTTACATATTTCCTAAATAATATTATCGACATCCTTCGACTTGCGTAAAATTTTGTTATCCCTTAAGAAATTGTTTTCTATATTAATGTCAATCGATAGGTGATTAAATTGTATGAAACTTTAACGTAGGTATTGTTTAATTTATAGTGCAGCAGTTGCGTGCCTTAAAAACAAATGTAAAACTCTGAATTTTGATCGTATGATTAAACTTTTCTTTTGTTTTTTTTTGAAGGGGAAAAACAAAATGAAATGATGTTTGAAGTAATTACAAAACTGCTCATCAAAAAAAAAAAAAAAAATGAAATAAAGTGCAGCATTCGAATGAGCTGATGTGCTCCGATTAAAAAAAAAAAAAAAGTAGGACACGAGGACTTAAAAAAATCAACAAGGATCGACTAAATCTCTGGAAGAGATTCCTTTGAATATCGTTAATTGCGAGGAGATGGACAGAAACGTTCAATAGTGCAAAAGTTGCATCTTACATAACGACTATCTGACACTGCTGTTGACTAAATATTTCGGGCATATAACCAACGAACGGGAACTAGAAAAATTGCTAATACAGGGGTGAAGATAAGAAAACGAATATAACTTGACAAATAGCTGGATTAAATTTGTATCGTACGCGCAAAAGATAAAAAAAAAAGGAAAATGGCTCGCTTTGCTGTATGATCACTATACGCCAAATAATAATAATAATAATAATAATAATAATAATAATAATAATAATAATAATAATTCAAATTGAATTCAAATCAATTTTATGTATAAATTGTAAATGATAATTAGAATAATTGTTGAATGAATACTCACAAATGCGCAAGGTGCGTGAGCAGTTGGTTTACATAAATTTGTTTCGGCTGTCCGTGGAAATATATGTGAATTAGTTATGTATAGTATACATTAAAATAGTTGTGTGCATCTTAGTGTAAATTTTAGTAGACGGCAAGGGGGTGTACTTAGGGTGCATGTTTTAATTTTTATTTAATCTTAAGTACAATTAACTTATAGTGTTATTAATATTAAATGTAGTTATCATATATATTTACTATTAAATGAATCACACAAAAACATCATTATAAAAACAATTACATATTTTAAAATTAATTACATCGACATGTTTCGAAGATTAATTTTAATGTACGAAATTGTTTCTATGATGTTTGCGTGATTCATTTAATAGTAAAAGTTGGAAACACATGTTTTTGTAAAACATCAATTTATAAATAACTTCAATCATACATTTTTGTTACATGTGAATAGTGTTGCCCCATGTATGAGTGTACGGTTATATTTTGAATGCAAATTATATGTGTGTAGGGGTGCTTTTTTTTAGATGTAGTGTATATATGATATATTTGCGCAGCTAGCGTGACTTTGAATATGTAATTTATGCATATTAAAACGACTATACATGTATTAACGATTTTGTAAATATATATATATATATATACATATATGTATATGATAGTACATATACTTATTGTCCATATATTAATAGTGTAAGCTTAAAATATTAGTGTGGTGGGGTAAACGATAATCAAGTTATTGCGTATTGATTATCTGTGCATTGAAATATTTTAAGTTGTGTGAATTTTGAGATATGTAAGTGCAGTGTGTGTGTTGTGTAGACGTGTGAAGTGTTGTCGGAGCTGCTGAGGCGTGGTGCAGGTGAGTATGGATTAGCATAATTTTTATACATATGTATATAGTTTATTGTGTGTTTTAGTGTTTCGATTTTGGTATTCTCCACTATTTTTTGGACTGCTGTAACGGTAAATATAAATTTCCGGTTTAGTAGAGGAGATTTCTGTATCTAAGATAAACCAATCTATTAGGAATATACTTTCCAAAATGGTGTAAATATTCTCCGAGAACACCGAATACTACAATTAAATTCAGAACTCCTAATAAAGAATAATCCGTAAAACATACTCGAATAAAGTTTAGACAAAGTATTTTTCATTCGGTTAATACCGTTTTTTTTTTGTTTCTTTTTTCGTATCCCTATATGAAATGGCATTTTTCAAATCGGGCATGCATTATGCGTAATTTTTTAAATTTTTATTTCACAAATCAACAAAGTTAGTAATCCGAGTTGGTGATCAAACGGAATTTACTGGGAATGATATTTCAGCAAAAAGAAAAAAAAAGGAACGATAAAAATTTGGATTTTATTTAATCGCACACAATCGGTAATATTGCCGGCGCGTCAATGTAAATTTCTTCTAATTATCCTTTTCGCCCAATCGCGATGAAACAAGGCATCGCCTTACCGAACACATGGCAGTTGCCTCTTCGGTCCGTATCGCCATATATAGGATTTCGCCAGCCGAAGAGTGGGTTAGCCCGACAACGTCAGAAATGGATGATGTCACAGCAGACCAGTGATAAGGGCCAGAACACAGTATCGACTGGCGGCAGTCATTAGATGAGGTCGACAGTGCCCTAGCTAAAACGACAACCGACTAACAAGAAGTCTGAGTAGGTTTTAGGAGCTATTCCGTATGACCTTGCACTTGACCTTCAGCCGACTACCGTCTTCCTATTCAGAGTATGCTACACGGCACATGCGACGTACGCACGCGCCTTCCATCAGCACCTAACAACGGGAACCGGTGAGCCAACTGCAGACAGTTCGTTACTTTAGAAGGATTTCTCGTCTGGCAGTGTGTCCGCTGCGTCGATGTAAAAAGTAAAGAGAGATTATTAGGCTATTATGTTCCCGTCGTCATTTCATTTTACTAGTACCTCGGCAAACGGTACATCAAACGAAAGAAACCACCACGACTGCGCCTACAGACAGTCTAACCAGCAGAACCTCTTCCGTGTTTCAAAGTGTTCCACCAACTGCACGTCGATGCCGCAGCATCATTAATTTGTTCCGCTAGTAGTCTCTCTATATTAACTAACCCGATTACTCTTGATTGTAAACCTCATTATCAGGTAAGTCAAAACATTACGCATACGGCATAAACTATCCGATGGAACTTTAAATTAGTCTGTCTCAGCTCTAAGCCTCCGTTACATTTTAGGGAACCCACAGGTCCAGCCATTTAGGAGGAGTTCAGTCACAAACACACGCACAGAAGAATTATATATATATATATATATATATATATATATATATATATATATATATATAAGATATATATTATTTTATTTAATTTATAAATTAAGTTAATGTTAATATAATGTAACGGTGACTATGTACCAACATCACCATTATATTCTCTCACAATCTATGTACAATATAAAAAGAAAAATCTGTGTTTATTGCTAAGTACTCACCACACATGCACCCAAAGATTTTGTAATTAACATATATTTGCATAAGTACACTATAACCGATTATACACAGATTATGCTGAATATACTTGTCCACTGGTTATATCCAGAATGGGAAAAATTAAAAAAAAAAAAAAATAAAATAACCTTGTAATAACAAGAACACGGCGTCGATATCACAAAAAAATCATACGATAGATTAACTTTTTCTCATTTATCAAAATTAAAACGAGAGAAATATTATCATTGGTATTTACACTACATTATTTTTTATAATTTTTCTGTTGGTAATAGTGCGCGACTGGTGCACACTTATGTTGTATGATACTTGTTTTCGTTGTATTCAGGATATTTCGTTTTGTAAATATGAATAACACGCCACATGTAGAAGCAGTTTCGTACACATGTGTATGGTGAATTTTTTTTTACTGTTTTTTTCCCCTGCTAAATTTGTAATTTTCGTAGAAATATAAATAAGGTTTTGTCAACGGTACACCTAGTCTTATTTAACAAAAGTATCAAAATTGAATTTTACTCTTCCCGAATACCTAATGAAAACTTACCTCAAAAAATGCACGCAATTCCTTTCTGTCATAGGTGCATTATATGCGTTTTCCTTCTTATTTATTTATTTCTTTCAGTAATTAAAAGAAATAAATAAATAAGAAGGAAAACGCATATAATGCACCTGTGACAGAAAGGAATTGCGTGTATTTTTTGAGGTAAGTTTTCATGAAATATCTCGCCCAGTGTTCCACTATACATGCGCAATAGTACGTTCTCTTTCTCCTCTTCCTGTTACTTTCCGGAGTTAGTATGAACGCTACGCTATTTGGCGATGATGCTGGCCTCTTCCGATGTGGAGTCACTTTCCTTTTTATCCTTAACATATCGTAAGCTCGTCGTCCGCAGATGCCGTTTGAATAATGGATAATCAATCATTTTGCTTTTCTGGACGGGAATTGCGAGCACTGCTTGCAGTCGCAACCGTCGGCAAATAGCGATTGTCTCTTGCCTCATCGGGCATTGTGGGCACTGCATTTATTGTTGATGAGGATCTTTTTGTGGGTGCTGTCCAGCAATCGCAGACATGGATAAAAATATTTTTCTTTTTATGCTGGTTACATCGCGCATTCAGTTTAAATAGATATAATATATTATAATCAGGTATAACGGCTAACAAGACATGAGAGCTTTCCTTTCCTTTAAGGTATCCTTTATATTTTTTCGTCTACACATTTATTTCGCTTCGGACTGCTAATTGCACGGGTTCTAGTAGCGATCTTTTTTGACTCCCTTGCTATCTCTCCATAGTAGTTCTGGCCGTTTCCACCTTCCCGGAATAACTTTCTTAGTGTCCTCAGTTTTCTTTTGTCTTGCGTTCTTCCTTCTTGATGGGTAATCGTCCGTAGCTGACAAGCCTAATAAAAAAGTAAAAAAAAACAAACACACTCAACCATATACTTGATCTTTGTCTTTCACTCTCTTTCACTCTGTCTCTCTGTTTCCACGTGATGACCTGCAGAAACTACCACTTGTAGACATAATTCCACACTAAATGCATGTAAGTGATTAAGACCAACAACTCTATTAACTGTTATTTGGAAAAGTGAAAAGGAAATTTTGGTTTCGATCGGCTGGAAGAAGTCGAGAAAACAATAAAAATGAAAAAAATATAAAGTTAATTGCAGCATTTCGGCACTATATATACACGTATATACTAATTAACATTTTGATAATGACGGTAGTTTATCGAAATTAGTTGATGTTTTTTAATGTTTTTTAATAATTGCAATATGTTTTGTATATTTTTTATACGATAATTTTTACCCGCTTCCAAAAAAAAAGAGGTTGTATGTTCGTCGCGTGTTTTTTTTTTTTTTTTTTCAATATTTGTTCGCGCATAACTCATATTTATATAGACCGATTTTATTGATTCTTTGCCCATTAGAAATAGTACCATATGCGAGTAATGATGAAAATTGGTGAACATAAATTGAGTATTCGTTAAAAAACGTAAAAAAACGTGGTCCCTTTGGATACTTTTTTTTTCTTCTTATTTTTTATTAGTATAACAAAAGCGACTAATTTAAAATACTATCAGTTTGCCAAATTACAATGGAAATGTAGCTTTTGATGTTTTTCCACGAAAAAGTAATTTAAATTAAAGAAATAGTTTTTTTTTTTTTTTTTTTTTTTTAAGCATAAAATATGGAGAATAACGTGATTAAAAAAGTTGATTTTTAGCAAGAAAAAAATTCAAGTACAATGCTAAAAGTTGTAAAATAATATGTTTTTTAAAAAAAATATACTGACTTCCAAATTTATAATAAGAGTTTAATAAAAATGCACTAAAAAGTAAAAAACAATTACTCGATGAAAAATATATTTCAGAGTGATATTATTGTAATTCTTATACAACATTAACTTTTTATTCAATAAAAAATATATTTCAAAGTGATGTTAATTCTTATACAGTATTAATATTTATTGGAGTCGACATCAAATTCATTCTACAATATCTAGGAACAATTTAATGAATATTTTTAATGCAGTTTTTAATTATTATTGTAATACGAATTTGATGCCACTCTAATAAGTACTAATGCTGTATAAGAATTACGATAATATCACTCTGAAATACATTTTCTTATCGGGAGTAATTATTTTTTACTTTTTAGTGCGTTTTTATTAAATTTTTATAATAAATCTTGGTATTTTTTTTTTTTTTTTCAAAACATTTTATATTATTTATATTTGGCACAATTTCAGCATCAACGGATTTCCCAGTGCCCAATACACACTTAATTTTATCTAAGAAATTTCGTTCAAAGTTTTGGCTAGACGATAACATCAAAATTTTAGGACTAGATCGAAAATTATCTTTTTGGAAACCACATAGAAGACTTCAAAACAAACTGTGTCATAAATCTCTTAGTGTGATAAAAATGGTTTCTCATACCAAATGGGGTGGAGATAGAAAATCCCTAAAAAAACCTATACTCGGCGCTGACTCTTTCTAAGTTGGACTACGGCTCCGTGATATACAGTAGTGCCAAAGAAAATGTTCTGAAAAAACTGGACACCGTTCGAAATTCAGCTCTAAGACTCATTACAGGAGCATTTTACACCAGCCCAATTGCTAACCTTCACGTAGAATCAAACATCTTTCCATTGCAACATAGAAGAGAATCTTCTCATCCTTGAAATACTATACAAAAATGATTTCAAATTTGACGAATCCTACTTCCGAAAAAACTATTTCGCCAAACTTTATCCAATTATATGAGAAATACTCAAAAACTCCGAAGCCATTGGGAATACGATGTCTAAATACAATTAAAAACATCAACTTTGGCAGACATCGTAAAGGACACAAGAGAATTACCACCATGGCACACAACCTTTCAAGAAACCATAGCAAACTTAAACCGACACGCTAAAAAATGTACTCGTCCTTAACCAAATATATCAGAAAGGTGACTCGCTCAACTTGGCAAAAAGAGTGGAATCGAATCTCTCCAATCAAAAACAAACTACGCCGCATCAAAAACGAAATTGCCGACTGGGAAACCAACTATTGGCCAAAAAGACAAGACGAAAAAGTTATTTCGAGACTAAGAATAGGGCACTGCTCATTTAGCCACAAGTACATCTTCGACAAGGAGCCGCGGCGCCCATTTGTGAAATCTACGCAGAGACTTTCTCGGTAGACCACCTCTTCACATGCAAAAAGTGGGAAACACAGCGAGCAGCTTGCGACATGGTAGGAAAACCTATACCAGAACTCCTTTACAACAACAGATCAAATTGTGAAAATGTACTAACATACCTAAAACATGTAAATATGTGTAATAATAAGTTAACTGTTAAGATGTAATATATTCGTCGCAAATGGCTCCATTGTCGAGCGACAATAAATAAATATATTAAAAAAAAAAAAAAAAACGAAAAAAACTCATTCGTCCTTTTTCCGACCAACATTCTTTTTACTCAATCCGTTTTTCTACCTCCATTCTTGGTTTCATAACTCTAGCTTCTTTACGGTACTATATTATTCTTTTCTTATGCCGGTTGCGCATTCAGTTTTCCTGATTTCGTTATCGCTTGCTGTTCATTTGTACACTGATAATCAGGAATGCACTTTTGATCACATTTTTTTGCCAGCTTTCGTTCGGTTATAACCAGGTTCAAATACCGCTGGTGCACATTGAGAGCATAAAAAAAATTTCACGCTGAGCTAATGTCCATAGTTAACGCGTCCAGAAAAAAAAAACAACAAAAAAAAACAAGCACATCCTTTTGGAATGTTTCGTTTTGTTACTGAAGCCGTATCTCCTCTTGTATTACCCATAAATTTGCGCTTCTCATAAAGCTGTGCATTTTTTCTTTTCCATCGATTTCTTCATTGCCCCTATTGCGGATCGCATACGAAGCTCTACATAGATCAGTGGCCTTTATTTGTGAGTCTAAAAGATAAAAGTTTTTCACGAGTATTAATCGGAGCGGAAAGGTTTTTTTCTGACCTACAACAATTGACGGCGTTTATCTCGAAAAAAAATTTAATTATCGTTAAAATTAAAAGCAAAATTTCGTTTAAAATGTCTCGAAAAACCCAATTACAATCGCGCGTTAGAACGCAAAACAAATTAATATTTTTAAAGTAGCGAAATTTTTAATTTCTTTTTTGCTCTATTGAGAATGGAAGAGCAGATTATTCGTTGTTTACCTGTATCGCAAATTTACATTATTTTGGTCTAGTTATTGTATGCATATATACATGTCGTAAATTTTTCAACTGTTGATTTAGGCGCCTAAATTGTTTGATTAAGTGAATACAAGCACGGCTTTCAGTAAGCCGGCGAGACTATTGACGGTAAAAGGTGCTCTATGAATATATATATATATATATATATATATATTATAAATTTGACGAGTATTGTTTTTCGTTCTTTCCGCCAACAATGAACATGTACCACTGATATTATAAATAAGTGTTCGCTGGAAGTGTAGAGATGTGTATTATTTTCACTATCGAGAAAAGAAGTCCATTGATCCGCGACGAGATTTACAATATTGCGTCATTATTTACTTTTTGCGAATGATAAATCAGCAATTATGTCTGCGACGTTCAGGTGAGCAAACTAAAAAAATTTACTTTCGTTTCTAATCCATATTATTAATTTGTCTACAGGTTGCGAAAACTATACAAAAACAACTTTTGAAATTCCTATCATCGAACTTCGTTACGTCTATGGTTTGCTCGTGCCATATTATTGGTCGTAAGTTTCGATTTGAAGTACCAACCAGAAATGGCCGACATTAACAGTTTGATTCCAACAGTTCCAAATTAATTTCCAAACAAATATAAAAGATCAAATTTTTTTTTAAAATCTTCGTCGAATGTATCGCGTAACGAACATTGCTGACAGTTTCCGCCTGTTCTACAAACGATCTCCAAATATTTTTCCCTCTTTAACGTGTACCTCGTTTAATACTTTTTTTTCCCTTTTTTTTTTATGGTTAAAGAACATTGGCTCAATTTTTCACTGTCCACTATGTACTTAAACACCTACTTTAAAAAGATTATAAAGCGACAACATTTGGGAAAGCTGCTGAACCAAAGAGAGAACGAAAAAATGAAAAAATCCTGTTAAGGAAATCAAAACAGAACCTAATAAAAGTGAAAAACTAAATAAATAACTTTACTTCTGAATAATTTAAATAATAATCCTCTGTATTTTTAAGAAGATGAATATAGCAATTCACGGTCACCATAGCGCAACATGTAACCAAAGTCATAAGGTGGGAAAATACCTACAGGCGTAAATCTGTTGTACATATATTTTTTCTTACGCTTCGTGCGTTCTACAATTAAATAAACGATGATTAAACGTCATCGCGATAGTTCACCGAAATATAGCAATCGTCGGTATTATTATTCTCCTCAAAATTTAGCTAAATTCTTATATGCCTTAACCGCATTCTGCAAATCGTGGCGACAAACCTCTGCATCATACGATATTTCTGCCGGTATATTGTAGAACCGAGGCTTATGATTAACGGCTGCATTGACCTATAAAAATTTCTTTCGGGGCGTAACAGATTAATCTGGTCGTTATTTACGTGCTTTTTACTTTTACATACCGAGTCTGAAGAAGGTATAAACGGGGAATAGTGTCCTATTCACACCCGCTTCATTGACCGCAGCATCCACCAGCCCACTCCGCTCGATACCGCTATGACCGGAAACCCATCAAAATTTAATTGAAATGCTATTGCTGGTTAGCTGGCAACACTTACTTTTAATATCATAGATTAATGGATCCTATACTCAAAATTAGAACGTACCAGAGAGCGTAAAGACTTCAAGTTGTCACTACAAATTAAAAGTTTTTTACGCCGATTTAACCCATTATATACATACATATATACCGTATTCCTTCGAATTTAAGACGCACCCATGTTTTAGGAAACAATTTTTGGAAAAAAATAGAAACATCGAATTTAAGACGCATCGTAATAAGTAGGTACTTAGGAAAAGGGTATTTGGAAGAAAGGAATTTGAAATATACACTTCCAACTTGCTGTGGTCAATGCACAGAATCCTAATAAGACGGTTTAGACACGACAAAAATATCAAATTGAAATATGCAATAGCTCAGCAGCGGTTCGACTTATAAATTCCGGAATCGGAACATAAATTACAACTTAAGAAGAAGAAGAAGAAGAAGAAGAAGAAGAAGAAGAAGAAAACATTTATTTGTACATCTTCGATACACATAATACAATACACAAATTTGTGTAGAAATAATTATCCGTACCGAAAGAGAAACTGTTTCTTTAGTTAACTTGACAGGATTTAATTTGCGGGAAAAATTACAAAATAAAAAAGCCTGCGCGCAATAAATTACAATTTAAATCCTCTTTAAGGCAATTTATAACTTCTAGATAATCGATTACTCCGGGCGGCAAAAAGCTAAAAAAAACCCGCATGAATACATCAAAAAAAACCCTATCGTCCGTAGAATTGATTTTCACTCTTTTTTGGCGACTTATAGAAAAAAAGTATGCTCTCTTCAATTAAACGACTCCTAAGTTTCTAGATTCAGTACTTAGTTTTCAAAATAATTTTAAAGACGAACTTGAAAACTTGGAAAAAATCAATGAAACCGTATAAGGTGTTTAATTTTTTACAATAACTTCCGCTTCTCTCGGCACTTTCTTTTTGGGACTGAAACTTTAGATCTGGTTTACCATACTTTACTTTCTTTTTTTTGTTACTAACTTCTCCCTAGTTAATGGGGTCTCCGTTTTGGTTTTTCTTGAGCGTGATTTAGCGCTTTTTTCCTGGTCCTTTTTCGGAACTAATTTTTTTTTTAGCCAATGAAGCTACATCATCGGCTTTTGCGGTGTCAGAAACTACATAAATCTCGAATGTTATTAAACAAATACCACTGCCTTTCGATAGATTAACCTTTTGGAGTTATAATTTTTGGCATAAGGAGATCTACAGGTTGTAATAAGAGTTGAAATTTGGTCGCTTCGTTGTTGTCTGCGAACTGCTTTGCTTCTACGGAATCCGAGGAAATTATGAAATGATGAAAGAGCGTTATTCCAGCTAATGGTTTGTCAAAATCGTTTCATATAACTCTAGCCCAGTCGAACCAAATTACATTTTCAGCAGAGATACATAGCTTTATTATGATCTGAAGTAGATGAGGCAGTAACACATTTCATTACGTCTTCGTGGGTGTCGATGTTGCTTACGGCATACTTTGACTTGATTGGTATGACCTGTAAAGAGGAATTTAATGATATTATTTTTTGTAGTCCTTTGGCTACTCGTTACATTAGGTATCCAAGAACAGTATCTAGACACGCGATAGCGTGTCAAGCCAAGAAAAAGGAACTGGCGAATGTTATATCACACGAACCATTTGGAGCCACTTTTCACCAATTAACATAAACACATACGGTTTGGTTCCTTTATTAAAACCCCGTAGATTAATTCGAATCACAAATTTCATAAATACAACTCAAACGGTTATTGAGATATTAACGTCTAAAAATCGACATTTTTACGACTGACTGACATATAGATCAAAAACCTAACCCACTTCCAGGTAACCTAGAAAGTTGAAATTTGGCGTCCAGCTGGGTAATTGTAAAGAAAAAAAAAATCAGAAAACAGTGAATTTTTACGATTTGAAATATTTTCCAAGCAATCGATTTTTATTAATAGCTATCGCACTTTAAGGCTTCGCGTGTTTTTTATAATAATATTGCAGTCGAGATACTTGACCTACCAGAAAATAAATTTAAAATTGCTGTGAAGCATGCTTGACAAAGCTTATTATAAAATAGATGACTATCTTAATGATAAAAGCATATTATGGAGCAATGCGATTCCAGCACAGCACAGGAAATGAACATTGTATACTGATTTAGACATACTTGTAACAAAAGAGATGAAAATAACATGACATATTTGAAGAGCCCTGTGTGCTTCAGTAAGGGTTTCTTGCTACTACTTCCCCTCAGCCGTACAGGTCCGAAGTAGTGGTAGTTTTAGAGTTAGGGGACAGACGGACTCGATAAACTTTTAGAAAGTGCTTCATTTGTAAGCCTATTTCGAAGAATAAACAATTTGAATTTGAATTTTAATGAATAATAATAATAATTTCTTTACAAAAAGTAATATGATATCCCATCAAAAACACAAATTTAAAAATGCAAGCCGGATTCCGTCGACAAAAAAATTAAGATCTAAATGGGTGCCAAGTTCTGTAGATAATTCTGAAATTTATTTATAAGAACATACAACATTCTAAAATAAATTAAAAACGCAATTCATTATTTTTCTCATGGACAACAATGTTTGCTATTTAAAAATATATGTAATATTTTAAATTTGAACAGTCGAATTATTTACACAAAGCAGATAATTTAGGACAAAATTAAAATTCACGATTTGACTTGGCTAATTTTCACATACAAGTTATCTTATATTTGGCTAATCAACGTATCTTGTTTATGTTATACGCAAGTTACTGTTTTTATATATTGTAAGGTCAACATTACTCTTCTAAAAATTTGGTTTGCTGGTAAAAACTAGCCAAGTAAAATTATCTGCTTGTGTAAATAATTCGACTGTTCAAATTTAAAATATTACATATATTTTTAAATAGCAAACATTGTTGTCTATGAAAAGAGCAAGAAAACGATTCTTTTAAAATTTATTATAGAATGTTGTATGTTCTTATAAATAAGTTTCAGGATTATCTACAGAACTTGGCACCCATTTAGATCTCAATTCTTTTGTCGGGAAAAAAGTCGACAACCATGCATATTCTTAATATTGAACTTGGCTCCCATTTTTACATTTATGTTTTTGATGGGATCTTACTTTCCGAAAGTAATTGGTACATAAATTTACTGTTTTTTGATTTTCGCAGATACAATCAAATATGTTTTTTAATATGTAATCGGTAAATAACACCATTATAAAACAGTTAATCTTTATTTACTCAATGCGTTCCGAAGTCAATGTTTTTACGATCACGCGTAGATATGTGTTTGTTCCATAAACTATGAAATCGTCGGCATACGATTAGACTCTATAGAAACATAAAAAAGATCTCTTATGTAGATATTGAACATTGTAGGACGTAAAACCGACCTTGATATAATCCATTAAATATGCTCTCCTACTTTCAACCTGCCCTGTTATGTAGTCCATAAAATGTAATTGTTTGCCGATAAATAATTTACACATAAATTTAACGAGATTTATAGGTAAATTCTCAAATTGAAACGATAATATTTATATTATCGAGGGCCTTTTTTATATCCAAAGAAGTTGCTATTAAGAATTATTTTTTATTAAATGCGTAATAACTATCATTCAGTAGGCGAGCTTGCTGAAGCTTGGTAACCAAAGATCTGCTGCAGAAAAATTTTATGTTCACTCCTCTACGTCATCTTATTCTTAATTACCAAATGCCTTCCCAAGGCAAATTGTTAAACAGATAGACCTCTATATGTGATGTTGGATCGAATGACGGTTTTCCAGGTTTCAGCACCAGGGCCGGCAATACTTGAAGCCAGTAAGGCGGTGTTAAAGCGGAAGACAATAGTTCGCTAAAAATATTAGTTATTCGTTCCCTGGATGTAATATAGTACTGAGAAAGTGAAGCCATTCAATTCTGGGGAGACGTATCTCTTTCTTGAGTAATGTAGTAAAAAGTGTCCTTTAACTTGATAGGGTTGTTTAAAAAATGTATTTTATTATTACCAGTTGCGTTACCTATCGCATCTACTTCTTCTGTTGAGGGAACATAAGGCGGCACAACCAGTGTAGGAAGTCGTTGAAATTAGCCGTCGTTCTTTGTTAAATTAAATCGATGGTAAAACACCTAACTAATCAGCAGATTTCACTGGCCGATGTGTTTCTGTTGAATTTCTCATATTATCTCTTCCAGCTTTTGTTTCCTTTAAAAATTTCCGGGTATCAACGGTCATTTTCCTGGATTGAAGATATAAAACTCCATTGTCCCAATTGTACTGAATTTTTTTAATGTTAGATTTCTTTGGTTAATTTTAGAACTGCACTCCTTATTCCACCAAAGTGCTACGACTTCAGACGCATGAAGCAATCTAATGCCGAGATCAACTGTGAAAAGATCCATATTTGAGCAAAGGGGAGTTATATAAACCGCTCTACCAATCTCTTGTTCCATTATTTCTGAAAACTTACTCCAATCAGTCTCGTCCAACATTTATTATCTCTTCGCGTTACTTAACTGATTTAACTTTTGCCGTTAATTTTTTGCGTCTACGCCATTATCGATTGTAGTAACTGCCTAAAGAATATTGAACCACTTTCCAAGTGCAATCGAAATTAATATCGAAAGATGCCATAGAAAGATTGAGAGGGTTATTATGTGGATTACTTATTCCGGTATTGCTGCTGCCATTCAATAGATTTAAATGCGAGTTAGTTATTCCTATTAGAGTTTCTCCTTTCCTATCGTTAGTGTTGCACGCCCACAATCGATTCCTGCACGTTTATTCCTAATATTTGTTTTATGCGGGTGCAGATTATTATTTTTAGATAGCGGTTTAGGTTTAAAAATATAGCGATGGTCTTATTGTCAGAAGATGATATTTTTTGTGAAGTGCATGGAAAGTCACTGCAATCAGTTAACAAGTAAATCTATTACGGATTGTGAGTGGACTCGAATATAGGCTGGGCTATTGATAATTTTTGGAAATCTCCATAGAGGCGTATTTATTTGTCGATTTTTCTCCAGACAAGACGGATGGGTAGATCTATTTTCATTCTTACAAAAAATACACTGGTGATTTGACTATTACGTAAATCCTCAGTGTGCTCACTCTACAATTGGAACACCTTGGGCTATCTTTATACTGTCTATATATATATATATATGTATATGTATATATATATATATGTATATATATATGTATATATATATGCCCGTAACGTACATATTGATGACATTGTTCGACTGGTTTTACATATGGTTCGTAAAAAAAAGCTAACCTTCCATAAGTAAATGTTCGAAGGGATAGTTCGTTAACCTTTAAAAAAAATGAGAACCGACCTACTGGACACTTACTTTACTTCGTTATCGATTATTATTTTTCCGTTTAATCTTTTAACGTGATTAGTGGTAAAAATTTGATCATCTGTGCGGTCTTCAAATCAACTCCTTTAATGAATGCCGTTCGGGAAATAAGATATGTATGCATCATAAATGATGAAAGGTCCTGACCATCAACTACGTCACTACTAGCAGCCATCGAAGTCGACAATTGTACTATTACACGATTGTACATAACTAATTTTCTTTATTTCAATTACCTTCTTTTTTTCATAACGAATATCTTATTTTAAAATTCCGGCAACCTTTTTAGAAAATCTACTTCATTCTTCCGACAAAAACTTTAAAGTTATTATTGTTATTTCTATTCACTTCGGCATTGTTTATTTTTAAAAATTTGAAAATTGCTGTTATTACTTAGATAATTATTATTTTCATTAGTAGTAATTCGCCTGATCAGTGAGACAGTATTTACTGTTTTATAGTCATCCGCATTTACACTATTACCTTTCTTACAATTTATACTGCCGTATTTGTCGTTATCATTAAGCAAAGTTGACAGATTAATTGCTCTTTAATTCTATACTAGTATCCGTAAAGCAGACGAAGGCAGTGTTATCAAACGTTCCAATGACCTGAAGAATTGTAAGAATAAATATCTACCCTCGAATCCGGGGGGATCTTTGCCATTCGTCGATACTTAGGGTAACCATGGATAAATAAAATCACGTATACTAAGCCTGCAATTGTAGGCGTACAAATGCGCATAGTATTCAGATGTATGTGTGTGTGTGTGTGTGTGCGTATACTTAATTGACGATAAGCTGATAATTATTTCATCGAAGAACGGGAACCTTATCTGACCGAAATTATGCCGCCCGATGGAAATTCTTACGGTAATGTATGTATATAAACGGACTACGCTGAAAAGCACGACCGTATAGTCAAAATTAATAATACTCGCGTTTAATACTTCGCGTCGTGTATAATAAATACCGCTTGAAAAAAAATAAATAAAAACAACGATTTTTTTTTTTTTTTTGTTTTTTAATCGAATTTCACGATAAATTACGTGTTTCGCTCGTGTGTAGTAATTAAAAAAAAAGTAATTCGGTTTTTATTAATTAATAATACAGCGCAGTTATCGTCGATATATCCCGAATAAACCAAATTTTGTTTATCTAACATACATTTTTCTTGTTCGTTTATCATTCTTGCTCGGCACCCGCGTGTCTAAAGTATCTTCTTGCACAGCACCGTGTCTTCATCGGAATCACTTTCATCGCCATAACCGCTATATCTAGGTAATCTGCAAGGAGTTTTTTAACTGTTTCACAGTCTCCATAACAGCGCGAATTAAGTGACATCTTCGATTTTATAGAAAACCAATTACAATATTATTTGCACAAAAATAAAAAAACCGTATCGAACAAACAATAATTTTACGATGAGAAAACAGACGTAAAGTCAAAACGATTAATTTGAAATAGAACCGAGAATACGGGCAAGAAGTAAGCAATAGATATTTCGATTCCGTGTCACAGCATACACCAACGCTGAAATATTTCAACTGAATAATAAAACTCCTAACACTTTAAAATACCTAATGTAATTTAAATTAAAACGGTACCACGTAATCAAAAGAAAATTATAACGTGTGACGATAACTTTGTTTCAGCGTTAAGAATAATTTACCTAGATGGCGTTCGGAAAAATCGATAATGCTTATCTGTACGCAGATGATGTCGCATTAATTTTATTCAGTTATCCGGAGTAGATTGCAATCGGTTTTGAATTTAAATGAATAAAAATAAGGTTGAATCGTGTAAAAAATTTGTCCGTGTTTCGAACAAAAGCTTATTTACCTGAAATGGTCGTCTCCACCAACTTTTGTGGTCATACCCGCGATGGAGGACACATTGCTTACAGGTTAACATGAATAAAGTACACCGTATGTCCCATAGTAAAATTTGAAAACTATCGGTTAAAAATCTGAAGCGAATTGGCTTTATGCTTGGTGTGGACCCATTTGTTTCAATGGTAGTCAAAAAGTGCAGCAAATATTGAAGGATAATATTAATAAAACCGCGTTCATAAATTCCTTGCGTGAAAAAAGAAAAAATGTATACGACTTCTCCGCAATAGTGAAACTGGCGGTTCTTTTGATGATTCGGGCGAGGGGGGACTTCCGTTCATTTGGACACTTGTTCACGAAAATTAGTACTACAAATTTTGCGATTCATTT
Source organism: Icerya purchasi (assembly GCA_039619475.1). Lineage (NCBI taxonomy): Eukaryota > Metazoa > Arthropoda > Insecta > Hemiptera > Monophlebidae > Icerya > Icerya purchasi. The sequence continues at coordinate 234,621,005 of CM077116.1, forward strand.
AGAATTTTCCTTTTTACGTTTATGGAAAAGAAAACGAAAAAGCCGCATTTGCTAAAAACGATTGAAAAAATACAATGCAATAGAGAAAAATGGCTGTTTGGTGAGGGACGCAAATGTTGCGCTGAATTTTAAGAATACTTTCTTCAAGTTGTAGCAGTGCAAAGAAGAGAAGCTGATCGAAACGGAGCAGATTTCTAGTTTGGAAAAATGTGAAAACTTTGCATAAAGACCGCGGAATACGACTTTAAAATAATTCAATAACAACCGATAAATTCAGTGTATAATTTACGCTACTGTTTAAGTTAAAGAGATCCTTCGTTTTTTGTTGTTTTTTGTTGTTTTTTGTTGTTTTTTCGATGTTTTTTCGATTTCTCAGTTTATTAAAATTTTAGAAAAAAATAAAACTTCAAGCGTGTCTGTTATAAAAACGAAATACACCTAACCGCAAAATGATATTTTAAAAATGGTAATTTGGTTTTCACATAAAACACACGTTGCACTATTTTTACACATAATATACTGTGTTTAAAAAATTGTAATTTTTCCCAATTGAAATGTTATTAGAAAATCGGTGTAAAATAAGAAACACCCTTATAAAAGAATGCAAAAATTGATGGGAAGAGAAAATTATCCGAGTTATGTAACATTTGGAAAATATATATGTACATACGCGTAGGGGGAAAATAAAAATGTACGTAGTTGCAGTAATTTAATGGCGCGAGTGTGATGTCGTCGACTGAATTATGTAAATCGCTTTTTAACGTGATCGCTTAGTGTAAATATTTGAACACTGACAACGTGATTTTCTCGGTTTTGTTTGTTGCGCATCATGCCGTGTGGTGCGATAATTGAAGGGAACCGATAATTGGAGGGGATCGATAATTGGAGGGAATCGATAATTGGAGGGAATCGATAATTGGAGGGAAATTTCGAGCAATCATCCGAACTGAGGGAACGAATACCGTCGGGGTTATCACCCTGAGGAGCAAGACGATTGAGTTTCGCGGTGCACTGAGTGAATAACTTTTTGAATAATTGTCAGACCGGAGCTCGGAACAAGTACCGGATGCCGAATAAGCGATGGACTCGGTCAACACAAGTACCGTTCAATATTTGGTAGAAAAATTAAATTCTTTCGGTGCTGGTGAATCTACTTTCATCTTCATCCAACGTTTATTTCTACGCTCGCGCAAATATGATGTTAAACTTATTTCACATTGTTTTTATTATTGTTGTTATTTTTTTGATTCAAAAATTAACTGAACATGAGATTTTGAGAATATTCATAAAAAAAATATTATTCGTATCTTATTCGAATGAATTTCGTAGAAACGCAGTTTAGGGTTTCGACGAAACACGTCGCTTTCTATCGGACTCAGCTAGCACGGCATAGAGATTCGTACGAAAACAACAAGTCGAAACTAGCAGCGACTCACACCGGTCTCAAGACAAGCAGGGCTTCGCGCCATTTCATCAGTCAGCGTAATAGTGTATAAAATTGCGCTGCACATACACACCCATTTTCTAGAAGAGCGCCGCTGACCTTGCACACATTAAAACACGGTATCCTCCCGCTCCTCTCGCTGTAGTCTCCTAGAGAAAGGCGATAGGTGTAATTCGCGATGAAAACAATCTGAAATGAGTCTGGCGCGTTGCGAAGAAAAAAACGGAGATGGACTGCCGACGCAGGCGAAGGTGTGGCCGCGATAGCACTTTAGCACTTGGCAACGGTGCTTTGTTTTCCACGCATTTTTTCCTCTTTTTCCGAATGCGGGCACGATTTCGTCATTATCGGAAGAACTGGACTAGAGGGAAACGTGGATTAATTCTGTTTTGACGCATCGCAACAGCGCGCCGACGGTAAACAAATTATTAGTATGAATGATAGAAAACCGGTCGTCGTCAGTTTTTGTTGATAAGGAAACGTGCAGAAATAACGATAATGCAGATAACAGCGGTGATCATAATAACAGCCTTAAAAATAATAGTAATAGCACTAATAATAATGATCAGATGTTGTTTGGCCGCCCCTGCTATTCTACTTCGTCGTCAATCTGTTTTTCGTTTCGTTCTTCTTCCCGGGTTGGTCATTTTTACTACTCTCGCTCTGAAAACTGCGCGCAGCAGAGAAATATTCCAGCAGCTTGCCCCCCCCCCGAATCAGGATCACTTTCTCCGCACCCTCGCCGAAATTTTTCTTCATTAGTCAGCGGCTGGTTACTGCGTAACGAACCGTTTAGAACTGCGCGATCGCTACATTCAAATTCGATCGACGAAGATAGTGTGTGTGTGTGTGTGTGTGTGTGTAGGAGGGGATTGGTTTCATTAGACATTCTGGCGCGATTACATTTTGGAGCTGCGTAACTTGCACAACGATGAACAGAAGACTCAAACGCTATTCCTTAGGAACTGGTCGAAAATGCGATTGTCGACAAAACTTCGGCTAGTTGTCTCCTGCATAGTAAGAAAAGCAAGTCCCCATATATCCTTGATAAATTATCATGGATTGTGTAATTAAGCTTTTCATAATGTACTCAAGGTTCTAATGGATCTGATAAGAATACTGTGGCCAGTTCCTTTCTTTTGACCGCCTTTACTTTACCAGATCTCTCTGTTACAACCAATATTCGATTTTAGATTAGGTATAAACCTGGGAGTGATTCAGATCCGGAACGAGACAACTCCCGAAATCCTATGATACCTCTGGTTCGGTAGCCAAACACCTTAACCACTAGGCTACTGCGCTGCTTAGTCTCTTGCATGAGAGGTTTTATTTTTCCAGATTCAATGAAGCGTGAAAATTATGGCACTGCCGGTGCAGTAAGCAGCAACACGAACCAAGGAATCCGCTGTCTCATTACCTTTAATGTCCATGTGACTGCGAACCCACAGCAAATCAACACAGATGGAGTAGCGAAAAGAAAGAAAATGGATAAGACAGAGTATGCGGAGAATGATGAAATCGGAAGAATGATTATATATGTAATATATACACTATCCGTTAGAAGAGATGTTTATTAGTCGAATAATTTCCAATTTTTTTTTTTTTTTTTAGACTTCCTGTAAACTAAAGTTATCTGTTTATTTCATAACTCTATTTTTGAGTCTAGACTCCGGATCAGACAAATCCCGACTCTTTTTCTAAACTGGCTGACAATGATGTACATTATTACTTTCTCAAATGGAGCTTATATAACCAGTTCTCACCATATTGTTTAAACATGTATATTACAAAAATTTGTACTACGGCAATTACAATAATATATTTTGCAAAAAATAATGTATATTGGTATTAGTTATTTTTTAAATATATCTTAAATTATAATGGGAGCGAAATTGTATAATATATAACCGGGTTTTTGAAAAAGATTTTTACGATTTTGATGAAATACATGAATAAAAAGTTTTTAGGCTGTAGAAATCAATATCTTTGGGAAAATTCAATTAAACAAGCAATGTAAAAGGGGATTTCTTTTCTTTTTTTTTTATTATGCCTTTATTTAAAGGACTAAAATGTTTTATCACAATGGTGTTTCGAATGAGGTTTTTGACGCCGCCGTTGTTAGGCTTAATCTCGGCTCAGAAGCCTCTTATAATTTCATGTTTATATGTTTACTTAAAATTACACCTAAAATATCTACATTTTTATTGTTATATTTCATATTATTTTTAGGCCGGACGAGTAGCCGATGTTTATATACAATTATAGTTTAAAAAACTAAAAACAGAGATGCTTTATGTGTAAGATGCGCTAAAAAGCGTAAAGTAATTTAAATTCTTTTACAATACTAACCTAAAAGAGGTGAACAATAATAATTAATTTCAATTCACAATAAAAATTTGAAGTTCTTTTACAATATTAACGTATAAGAGTGAAAAAGTGGACATAAATAATTAATTTCAATTCAAAATAAAGCATGGGGTAATTTTATCAGTAGTCATGCAGTCCCTCAAAATCACCCCATGCTTTATTTTGAATTGAAATTAATTATTTATGTGCACTTTTGCACCTCTGTTTTTAGTTTTTTAAACTATAATATAATTTTTAGGTCTTGAAGGGAATGTAACAGAAGGATTATATTTGATTATAATTACTTTCTGCGTTTAACTAAAGCTATACTTAATTCTGTTGCACGTTCACCCTTTCTGTAAATTCAACAACACAATACAGCAATCTAAATCCATTTTTCACCCACTTTCCGACGTCCGAATGATTTTGAAATTTTTACTTCAGAACCCGATGATAATGCAATATTACGCAGACAGAAACATCTACATCCACAAATAAGCTTAAAAAATGTAAATATTTATAAACGGAATAATTTGTTATTTGCCGCGAAAACGCTTAACGGAAGCATCCTCAGCCGGTCTCATTATGTTTCCCGCCACGATGCTGTGGTTGGAGGAAAAGACCGGCTACAGACGCGCGTCGCTTTCGTCGAGCCGCCACATTGTGCCGGAAAGCATAACGAGACCGGCTACGGTCTTTTTCTCCAAACCGCTGCATCGTGGCGGGAAACATAACGAGACCGGCTGAGGATGCTTCCGTTAAGCGTTTTCGCGGCAAATAACAAATTATTCCGTTCATAAATATTTACATTTTTTAAATTTATTTGGGGATGTAGATGCTTTTGTTTGCGTAATAATATTGCATTGTCATCGGGTTCTGAGAATTAGTAAAAATTTCAAATCATTCGGAGGTCGGGAAGTGGGTGAAAAGTGGATTCCAAAATTCGATTGCAGACACGAAACTTACCAATGAAGCTAATATAAAGCATATAAAAAGATGTTATACATTTACGAGTAATTTTGGACAAAATAAATATATACACAAACGGACTCCCGTCGTATATCTGCGCTCGTATCTACACGCACATACATATTTTTATATATTTCTATTTACATGCAGATAGATTTTTAATAATAATAACAAAAAACGTACATATATGTATATTCAATGAGTAGCGATTTTATTACTGACAGATTGATATTATTTTACACATTAACTTAAAACATTTTACAGATGACTACATTATAAAGTTTATTTCTTCCTGTTATGCAGTTAATATTTTACAGATGTACATATACGAATATATGTACACAGGTGCAAGTACGCAGTCGTACTCATATATTTGAATAGGTACTGAAACTGACTATAAGTTAAATATAACGTTTAGGTTTACAGTGTTTTGCGGGGCATATAAATTTGTATGACTCGGTGTATTCACATATTGCGTGAGTGATTTCATTTTGTGCATTTTAATACTTGCTAATTCGTTTTGTTTGTAAATAGTTTGGTTTTATTACCTGATATGCAAATTCTTGAAATTTTATTATTGTGTCAGTGTCTGTTAAGTTCAGATTTTGTGGAGTAAACTCGTTTGTTTTTTTTATTAGTTTATTTAGGTTCGTTGGCATGGGCTTTGCCCCAAGACCGGGGAAGAAAGGGAAAGTAAAGATTTTTGCGCAATCCAACATAGCGGATAGGAAGGATGCAAGTATAACGGAAGAAGAAAGAAAGGAGAAGATCGGGGAAGCGCTGTAAAGAGCAGGTTTGTTAGTAAAAGTGACGAATGGAACGAAGAACGTTCTCAGCAGCGATGGATGAGCATTGAAAAAGGATATGTGGTCAGCATGTCACGTATAAAATAAAAAGTAGAAGAGTGGAGAGGATAAAATAGAGAAGATATAAGCGAGGAAACTATCTTCTGATCAAATTAAAAATTTTACCCACTGCTTCTTCTTCGTCTCAAGGCGGAACTCCAATTACGGACTATTCTAAAAGTACTGGACTACCTTGTATCCAACGGTATTTCTTCGGATATTAATTCTCAGCCACGAAGAATTCTAGAAAAATTCTCTAGTCGTTGTTCCATCAAAGTAGTTTAATTTTGTTCTTGTTTCCTTTAGCTTTTTGTTTTCTTGGTCGGTTTCGAAAAATGTCGCTGTTCCTCTGGCGCACTGACTCCCGTTTTCCACTCGTCTTTCGCGGTTAATACAAATTCCCTTTTTCCTATTTCAACATTTACCAAAAAATTCATGCAGCTCCCTATATTTCGTCGAGTGTGAGAACCATTCCAATTTTAAACTTGTTCATATAACGAGATCTCCAAAATGATCTGAACTTATTGAAAACCACCAATTCTCCTCGTTCTTGTTATCTCTCAGCGTATATTATACATGTACATATATATGAAAAAAAATTAAACGGTTAATCAAAGTAATGAAAAATTATAAATGTAAAAAGCAAACGTTTAAGAATAGATATATTAAAATACGTTAGAAACGTTTTTTAAAGAGGGAGATGCATAGTGCACATTATCTGAACCGGACATCTGAATTAATACTGCCCTAATCAGAAAACCGAAAACCAAAGAGATATTTAAATTTTCTTTCACTACGTTGGTCTTTACTAATATTATAGATAGACGATAATTTAACCACCTTTCTTTTATTATTTATTTAAATATTATTACAGTACATGTGTATACCAACTGCTAGGCTATTACGGCACATATACTAGATACTTTAAATGAACCTGTTTACATTGTTTATGCCAATACGCCTGATTATCTGAAGGAGTTATCCCAGTTATCGGTCAACACTGACTCAACATCGGCAATGTTCTACGAAGCGGATACTTATTTTAAATATTTAGTGAATAGTTTATTGCTATTATAAATACGAGTATATATATATATACATAAATATTTGTTCTGTAATTTTTACTTATTTTATCTTCAGTGTGTCTAATGTTGGTTTGTTAATTTTTCAGAGAAAAAATTTTTCCGGTTACCGATTTTTCAGCTTTCGAACGTAATCTCGTCCTGCCTTATTCTCAACTGCTCGAATTATTCTCAGATTTATTTTGTTGAAATTGGCGAAAGCAGTTTTTTCTATCGAATTTATATTCTTCTTAACTGTTTCTAATTTTTTCCAATAATGCAAATGATTAAAATATACCTTCGTCTCAGCCGAATTCCGAAGATCTTTTACCATACACGGTTTATTTTTTTTTTTTTTTTTTTTTTTCGATTTCAGCCTCTATGGACTACGCTAAACAACTAAGTTTTCATTTTACATCTTTTCCTTCTTCCTTCCTTGACATCTTTCCAGTATTTCTTGAGACCCTCCATCAAGGCATTTTTATGGCTTATCGAAAGCGACCTCTTCCGGTTAACTTGTTCTATTTTAAAGATTGACGTCACAACTGTTTTATGAAACCATTCCCCTTATTAAACACATTTGTGTTTCAGTAACATCCATTAATTCCATATCCTTTTCACATTCATTGAACCATGCAGGTCTTATTTTCTTCGTTTGCATGAATTCATAAATTCTCTTGGTTAACCTGTCCTCTTGCATTCTGGTAATATGCCCGTAAAATAATAATCTTCTTTTCCTTATTCATATGGACAATGGTTCAATTTTTCTATATAGTTAATAGTTCGAAACCCATTTGAACTGTCCATCATTCCATTTAACTCCCTATAATCTTTCTCAGGATTCTCCGTTCCCTTATTTCTAATTGATTTGTTAATATTTTCTTGTTTAGATTTAACGTTTCTGATGCATATAACCCTTCTGGTTACACGGTTTATTATTGATTCACACTTAAAAGATTTTCGATATTTTACACATACACACACACACGCACATTATGCGGTAAATTTTCTTTGAATTATAATATATAAATGGTTTTATATAGAGTTACAAAGATTTTATGTCTTTCTGGTATTGCATTACCCGTTTCGTTGCGTTTGAATCGTAAACATTTAATAAATGGATACTTATTCGTTTTTTTTTTATTTTTTGGTTGATTTTCAATATTAATTATTTAAATAAAACCAAAATCTCACTTTTGCATTGGTGCCTCCTCAGTTTTACTTTAGTGGTTAATTTTTATTTTAGCGATTTTTTTTTTGCTTTAACATTTAGCGGTTGTTTTTTCTTTAATAATCAATTCGGTATTGGCAATCCATTTTTACCCTATTAACGAGCAATCGATTTAGTAATCAGTTTTTATTTTACAATTGATTTGATCATAATATACTTTTTATAGGGACGAATAAATGAAAGACTTACTTATAAAATGTTTATAGAGCGAAGGCGAAGTAACGGTAAATTTAGAAAGCGATACGTTGCAAAATTAATCATTCGCATTGGTCTACTGTGGGTTACCAGAGCCATTAGGGTGTCTTCGGAAATTAAACGACTGATAATTTGGCTCGGGTTGTTGCTTCCTCCCGCTTCATTTTTTTAAGAAAAATCCCATCTTCTAATCTTCCTCGCTGTATTGAAGTTTTTATCTCAGATTTCGATCGGATTTTCTGATAATTATTCGTTTTTTATCTGTTTATTTTTTTGCTTGTTTCTTTTGTTTCCTTTACTTCGTTGTTCTATTACCTCTATTATTCGCTTTAACCACATATTTCTATCATCTTCTTCTTGTTTCCGTTTTTTAGTAGCTTCCTTCTCACATTGTTCTTTCCACTCTTATAATACGCTTGTTTTCGACGCCGATGATCCTGTTCAAAGAGTGTTCATTTCTTTCTGCCAAGCGTCCGACTCTGAATTGTTTCAGTTTGCTGAGACTTGATCGTCCCATTCTTCATTGCGCTATGCTTTTCCTTCTCCGCACTTCATTTCCGCTATTTGTTCTTTCTTATTAATAATAACCGATCGGACTGAAATTTAACTGACTCATTTTCCTTTTAATCGTTTTTGGGTAAAGGTCGCTCTGGTTGATGAGCCCAAAAAGAAAGAAAAAGCTTCAACGAGACATTAACCTACAATATAACAAAAACAGAGCAAGAGATAGAACATTAAAGGGAAAGTGAAAAGGCGGGAAATGCTATTTATGCAACAGATTACTGGTGCCCGGGGGAGAGGAAAATTTAACTTTATTTGTAGTGATTAAGCAAAAGTAAGGTTTCGTACCTAAAGTTTTCTAATGGCTATCGCGCTAAGATTAAAATTTAATCTATGATCAACTAAAGATAACTACGTTACAAAATAAAGAGAACATACGGTGTAATTCTCGGTGGAAAATCATGATCGGTTTTCAAATTAAAGATTTTTTTAGTTAACCCGTCAGGAGATATGGATATTTTGCTCACATAAATAACGCAAAGAAAGTTATTTAGGATGCGCGCGTCATAAATCGAACAGTATTCATCGCCGCAAATGCATATGTAGGATGAGCACAATTGGATTCTGGAGTGACAGAAGACCACTCTAGGGAACCTGAATTTATGAGGTAAGATAACAATTCGAGTCATTTTAGGCTGGCGATGATGAGTTCGGCAGTATAGATGAAGTTGGGTTTGGGAAGCCGAAATTTCGATACGGAGTTAAGGATCGAAAAGGCACATCCTACGAGCTCATACCTAATAACCGTCGGTGAAGTAACAGATTAATTTGGGATATTTTGAAATTTCGAAGGAGTAATTATGTAGGACGATGTGAGAAGGTTTCGGAGAATTTGAGCCAATTCAAGTTTATATCTGGGGGGTTAGAAGCTGTGCGAATCATCAAAGATTCGCAGAATTGGAGAGGTCAAGAAAGTTTAAGAGAATTGGAGGAACAAAGATTCGAAGTTGAATTTGATTCAGGTATCTGAGGGGATTTTGTAGAGGATTATTTTCAAATTGAAAAGAGGAAGAATAGGAATACACTAACAAGTAGAAGAAGCAAGTAAGTTGAGGAACAATAACCTTCTACAGTGCAGACAAAGGAGACCGGATTCGTTGCTCAGGCTGGGAGTGGGGCTGGTACAAAAACCGCCAGTGTCAATGCCAGTTTAACAGTATTTTGGATAGTGAACTTTACAATCCCCGACGCCCTGTCAAAGGTATGGGACTTACTTTACCTTACTACGGAAATTAGATGCGAATATAATTGAATTATTCAGATACTCGGTTACTCGTATTCGAAATAATTCTTGGATTAATTCCCGATTCGGTAGAGAATAAATTGAATCGAAACACGATCGCCCCAACGCGTAGTATTCTCGATCACTCGACACTCAGCGTAATAGATAAGTGAGAACAATTCGTTTTAATTTCGTAAAGCAGTGTATTAATTTTTCATTAAATTATTCTTAATAACACCCGTCACTACATAAAATTTGAGATAATTTAAAAAAAAGTATATAAACAATTTTACGCTGCGGGGTTGTTTAATTTTATGATAGACTTTTAAAAGCCTTTAGTAAAAAGTAATACAATTTAAAATTTGAATTATAAAAAAGTACAACTTCAAAAATACGGGTTTTTTATCGAGAATATTTAATATTTCTTTTTAAGAATTATTTTACAATATATTATCCCTTCGAAGTGACGGAGTAAATATTTTTCAAAAAAATCGTATATGGAAGATTTTATTTCTAATGCAAACTTCATTAAAAGTTTAACTTTATTTATTTTTTTATGCTTGTGCGTTACATTCAAGGATCCTGCCAAGCCATGCAGCTTGTCGGCAGGGTCCTACAAATTAACACACGTTTCTGTTCTTTATTAGTTAATGTATACAATAAATACTATAAATGAAGAATCCGAGACATACACAGTTATTGGCAATTCTTATAATATATATATATATATGAACTTTCATACCAATAAACTATTCCCATTCGCACAATCAGCATATAGTTTTTAAGTAAAGATCATTTTCTTATTCCAATGTATTCTCCCTTTTTCCGTTATATGTCGTTATTTGATAACTTAGCCTAAACTCGATGAGCAATACCGTGATTAATTATTTAATTTTAGACTTTTTTTTGTAAACGCCATTTTTTAAATTCTAATTTAGTTGTTTTTCCGTTTGGTGATAATAATCGTTTAATATTTTCCGGTAGTGCGATTAACATATTGCATAGTGTGTTTACTTGTAAGTTGTCCCCATGTTTGTTGAGGTTACTTATTTTATTGTTTTTACAGAGTCGTATTTTTCTAATTAACCTTGCTGTTCTCATCTTTTTTCTATTTTTATTTTTTCGTTTATTCACTCCAATATAATTAAGTAGTGCACATGAAATATTGGGTTCAAAATATTGTACTTTCGTAATATTTCCCCTTCTGTATTTGCATTCTTCCTGTTAGTTCCCATGATGATTTTTAAATATTTTTCTTTAAAAGGTAGTTTACGTGTTTCAGTTTAGTTTTGTTTGCTTTTCCCCACGCTATCATAGTTTATGTGCGGTTGGCATCGGGCATAGTATATCATCAATTTGAGTTTTTTTTTTCGTGATTTTATGTATTTTTTTAGTCTATATAATATTGGAATTATTTTTCCAAGTTTTTATGCGGGTTCCCAAAATTATTCGGGTTTTTTTTGGTTTTCAATTTTACTTAACATCGAAGTACACGGTTTAAGTTTTACGACATTAATTTTTATCGGCAGATGTACATAATTTTATGTTACATACGCTTTGTAAAAAGCTTCGTATTTTTCTGTTGCAATACATTATAATAAGACTATTTTGAAATAAAGTTTTGGGGCGCTAGTTAGAAATTCGTATTTTCCATACTTATATAGAAAAAATTTGTTAAAAGTGATTACCATTCCCATCATTACCACCGATATAATTAATGTAGCAAAAATATTTAACAGTTTCTGCCATCATTAATCCTCAAGACGACGAGACAGTAATAAACATTACTCGTAGTAAAAAAAAAAAGAAAAAAAGTTCTTCGGAGTTGTTATTGTTATCTTCTCTACTTTGGAAGTTAATATTATCGATAGAAATTCACGTAACAAAGGTAAACCGAAATACTATAACATTACTACGAAGGCGGTGCAGATACTACTACACGCAGATACAGCGAAAGATTGCTCAGTAGAAGGCATTACAAGTAGAGACACCAGTGTATCATTTTTGCTTTTCCACTTTCGAATAATAAGAATCAAAATCAACGCGCGCGAAGAATTTATAAAGCCGAACTGGACAACTGAGAACCCAATCTCATCGATGTGGTTTTTGAGGGAACGCCTTCGGAGGCTCTCACGGTCAAATCGAAGCATCGATGGATAAAATTAACCATTTCGAAAAGCTGACAGTTCTGTCCCTTTTCTCGATGATGAAGGCCGTATTTTTGTTTTCCAAAATTTTACGACGGTGGTGAAATCGAACTTGGCGATACTTAAATATTTTTTCCCGGTTCAGTTTTGCGCATTGAGAAATTCTTTTCCGAATTATTCCGGAGAGGCCTGCTATGTTACGCTCCTTCGTCGATTTCATTGACTTCGGTCGCTAAATCGCCTTAAACTCATTCGGATGGCGTTACCATGACGCGACGTTAAAAAACCAAACTCAATTCTCGCCGCGAATAAACAAACTGCGACGCTCGGAAATTTGAATGAAAAATAACATCTAGCGCGAATTAAAAATAAATCATTGGCTAAGACGAAGTGGAATCCGAGCGCCTAGCGTTGCAGCTTTGATTACTTTGTTGATTCAACTTGCACACAATTCCGAAAAATGCACCGGACGACCTTGCACACGCTTCCAACTACGAATTTACCTTATACGCAATCCTCTTTCTGTCTGATGACTAAATCTCCGGGCGCGCGCCAGACCGCTAATACTGAATGGCATTGGTCCGTTCTATTGATGAAAAAACGCGAGTCCAGTTTGTTTCCCCCTGCCGCGCGCACGACAAAAACACAACGAACGAAAGTTGTCTCTGTTTCGCGTACGTCCATGTCTATTGCACAGTTCATGCGCCGCTTCCGCATCCGACGAAAACACATAAATCTCTCGCTGTGGCCATCTTTTCGTAAAAACACTACTTTTAATTGTTTTTTCTTTTTTTTTTTCACTACATTTCGGGCCTTCTTTTTCGACGTCAATTGGGAGTGTAGGCAGTGCGCGGAAAAAATCCTGGTCCTACGTGTTTCTCGAGGAAAGCTGAATCGAATTTTAACCAGAACTGGTTTCGACGTTGTTACAAATTTTGAAAAGAAAAGTACCAAATGAAGAAAATATGTAAAATGGCGTTACAAAAATGAATTCTTCGGATTATAATAGATAAATACTTGTTGTGTTTTTTTTCGGTTTTGTTAGAAACAAACTGAAGAAGAGAAAGAGCCGTCAATAAAAATTCTCACTCGGTGTCAGGTACTGACAATATTATTTAAGGGGGAATCAATTGTGGCAAGGATGGTGGATTAAGGAAAGACAAAATATAAGATTAGCCGTTTTCGGAAGCTTGAATGTTAATAATAATGCGGAGTATGGAATAGAACGTTCGACAGAAAAGTATGTGAAGAAGACAGTTTGAAAAAGAAACAAGATAGTGCAGACGAATAATAGAGATGACCGCCGAACGGGGAAACGAAAGAAACTCGAGGAGCTAGGATAATTAGATATAGAAGGTAGATGGTGAAGATGTGAAGAATTTTCAGTAGCAAAGAAGAAAGAATGTTGCTTAACCCCGAACTTTTTCTACCCCTTGTAGTCGGCGAATAAAAGAACCGGGGCTGCATTTTCAATATGATCAGTAAGTGAACAAGTAAGGTCCCACTTTTTAAGAATCCATCCGTATTTTCCACATTTGTATTATGGAGCATTTTCAAATTGCACTCTTTAGGTCATTTTGCAAAACAGGTTATTTTTCTTTAAAAAACTGATAGATCGGGAGAACGTTAATAAAAACGTTCGATCGGTTGCATCATCGAGAGCCAGTTTTTAAGTAATCGTCCGAAATCGGTAATGAAATAATATCAACGCCAAGGCAGTAATAATTTCTCATTCCGTCGCTTCATGTCTCACGGTAAACCAGTCATACCGTGAAGTCTAGGCGGTAGTGTGTTTCGCTCAGGTATGATATCCCGCTATCCCGTACATTGAAACTTCTAAAAATTTCGTTCACGCCGAATGTTTATAGTTGACGCATCCAAAAAAAATAGTGTCTCACCCTACGTTTTCTAACTTGTACTTTAAAACTTGTTCTGAAAATTGCGGTTACAGTTCGATATCTGGAGAAAAAAAAAAGGTTTTTTATACGCAGGAAGAAATCGCTATAAAGTAAAGCTGTAACGGTGTTCCGAATGTAATATTAACTTTTTTCATTGTCTGATTAGTTCACATCAGACTAAAATCCAATATGTTGTGATCATTTTGGTCTGATGCCTACTTCGTTGATTGGGCTGTTCTTTCTAGCGGTAAAGCCCTCCCCTTCCCAAAAAAAAAGTTTTATTAAAAAACAAAATTTAAAAAAAAAATGTTTATTTGTTTTTAACGATGAAAATGCCCTCTTAACAACTTAACTAGAATATATGCCATTCAAGTTATATGTTTTTTTATGACGTACTGGAGACGTTTTTTTTTTTTTTTTGTTTTACTACCCTCCAAGTCGGTTTCCTAATCATCTGACTAAATATGAATTGATAACGTTTTGTACGTTCGAAAGATTTCTCCATGTAATTCTTCTCTCTTCCTATTCGTTATGCTGAAATCCCCAATCATCTTCTGTTCTGTACATTCGCTAAATTTGAATTAATTATATTAAATTCTTTCAACTTTGTTATTATAGTTAGCATATGTTCCGTCCGTAATCTTATCATTGTTTTAATGCAATCTCTTTGTAAGCTTTTCGAAAGCATCATTAGATATGTTATTTAGGATAGATTAATAATATAATTCCACTCAGATTTTTGTATCTATATTCCCATCCACTAAACTTTTAAATCTTAATTTATTCCCAAACTCCTTTCATGGATATTTTACGTTAATTCGTTGTTGATTCATGAGCTGCTGGTCCACAATACAATTTCCATGCATTCCTTTATGCCTCGGAATCCATTTAAACACTATTTTGCTATTATTCTTTTTTTGTTTACTTCATATCTTTATGATATCCCATAAAATGTTATCCTGCTTGAGTCTGTTCTGTTCTACTATTCATTTTCCGGACTGCTGACAATGAATCTGTTTTATGATCAATATATTTATATTTCTTAATTTCGTCCTGTATAATATAAATTTCTGAATTGCTAACATTTTCGCCATGCAGAAGTAGCGGAGGAATTTAAATTTTTTTTTTAATATTAAGAATTTTGTTATAAAAAGTCGCCGAAAAATAATTCTTGTTTAACGAAACATCTGTGTACATATGTGTATATACAAACACACATATATATATATATATATATAATTCTTCTGTGCGTGTGTATGTGACTAAACTCCTCCTAAACGGCTGGACCGATTTTGATGAAATTTTTTGTGTGTGTTCAAGTGGATTCGAGAATGGTTTAGATTGAGATTGTTCTAAATTCTATATTATAATTCTAGACGGTTTTTGCCGCCCAGGGTAATCGCTCAGTTTAAAGTTGTAAATTATCACAGATAGAAGTTTAATTGTAATTTATGATCCAATTGCGATAAGTCAAACCGTTTCCGCACTATTGTAGAAATAAAAATTTTTGTCGTTTCTGAACTATCTTATTGGGATTCCGTATTTTATATTGTGTACGGAATCTTAAAAATCGCTTTAAATTTACTTTAAGAAATTAGAGATCATTAGAAACATGTTTTTTCGTGTATAGCCCATCGTCAGCTAACTGCATAGAGTACACACTTTATTAAAAAGTATATAAATTGAGTGTGTGCTCTGTGTTGTTAGCTGATGATATAGTCCACAAAAACATGTTTCCAAAGTAATTTACTTTAAATTTTTAATATAAATTTATACCGATTTTTGTTATTAAGGCGAATAACGCCTTGCTGCCACGTGAATTACATTCATTTCAATGTAATTAAAATATTTGTCTTTTTGGTTTTTGCACATTTATTGAACTTAATTCATTTTGAGTATTAATTTTTTTTTAATAAAAAAATAAATTTAATTCAGCTAATAAGTTAACACAAAATTTATTATTTCTGTGGCGGTACGAAGTTCCCCGGGTCAGCTAGTATATATATATATATAACTCGGACATTTTGGCTTCCCAAGGGGCTGTGCCCCTTGACTCCTCTTGCTTATATTTCTGTCACTTTCTCTTCTATACTTTGTATAAAATGATTAAAATTTACGATGTAATGCTTACTGGCATCAACACAAAAAAAATAACATAATCACAAAAATCCTATTCTAACATTTAACTTTCATTACATAAAATTAAGACATTTTTTCGTTACATACTTCGTTACATAAAATTGTGACATTTTTTAAATAACAATCACAAAAATTCTATAAAATATAGGATGTCCAGTGGGGAAGTTCAAATTTCAAATTTGAATTACGCGTCAATGGTTCACGCGAGGAAGTGGGGAGGCGTCTTAATCGTCGCGTCCGGCGTGCGGGTTTAGCAGTTACGATGGAGCGTTGGACCGGAACGCATCGTACTTTTGCTATCGACGCTTATTTTAAGAATGGTGATTCGTACGTAGTTACTAGTTACCCTTCGAAAATGTTGCTCACGCTACAATATTCGCCGATCCAGAGGTGCCCCAAGTGTTAACCTTTTAAAACAATGGGTAAAGAAGTTTCGTGAAATAGGTTCTGCTAATAATCAACTCATCCCGGGCCCGCGCCTATTGTATCAACATAAAGAAAATGTGCGTCGAGTAAGTGATTCGGCCCTTTCAAATCCGCGGCGTTCTTTACGGAAGCACTCGACTGTTTTGGGTATCTCTAAGTCAACGTTTTTATCAGGAAAAAAATGTTTTTTTATCCCTACAAAATCCAATTGGTGCAAGCTTTGAAAGAAAGTGATTACGTTTTACGGAAATCTTGTGCTGAAAGGATGTTGGAAATTTTTCCTACGCAGCGTAGACTGAATAACGTTGTTTTCAGTGATAAGGCCTATTTTCACCTAGAAGGTTAAGTAAACAAGCAAAACTGCAGATATTGGGCATCAATGAACTCAAAGAGAGAAGCATCAGCGACAGTAGTGCGTACAAAATTTTCTGAGGGCAACTGCGTACGAATCACCTCTTAAAATAAGTTTCGATATCAAAAGTACGATGCTTCCGGTCCAACGCTCCATCGTAACTGCTAAACCCGCACGACGGACGCGTCGATTGAGACCCCTCCCTACTTTCTCGCGTAAACTATTGCCGCGTTATTCAAATTTGAAATTTGAATTTTCCCACTGGACACCCTGTATAACAAACGTTACATAAAATTGGGACATTTTTTAGGACATTTTTTTGAAACATTTTTTCTAATGGGGGTAGCCTAAGATTTACGCTGTAATTAATATATATATATATATACATACATACATACATATATACATATATAAAAATACACTCATAACCTGGGAATTCTCTATTATTTCTTCCGAAATTGTGTCATTAATATTGAGTGCATCGCGCAGAAGACTTTTGTGGAAAAATCGGGGCGCCTTTGATTTATTATATACTTGTATAGCATAATAAAAAAAAAAAAAAGTAAGTCCCATACCTTTGACAGGTCATCGGGGATTGTTAAATTAAGCTTCTCATAATGTACTAAGCCCAACGGCACTAATGAGAGTAGGGGGGCCAGTTCCTTTCTACTTGGGATCCGCTTTACTTTCCCAGATTTCTCTGGTGCCCAATTCTATTTCAGATTAGATATAAACTTGGGAGCAATTCGGATCCGAAACGAGACAAGTCTCGAACCCGTGTCTTCTGTTTAGTAGCCAAGCACCTTAACCACTAGGCTATCTCGCTACTCTAAAAAAATTATGTATATAGAATGGAATAATATGGCATAATAGGACACCTTAATTAATTTTAAGCGATGTTAAGTTCATTATAATTTTCGTAGCTGATGATAGAGGTGGGCGCGTCTTATTTAACTAGTGTACTAATCACTTGATACGTACTGTGATTTAAATTTACTTAACGGATGGTATCGAGTGGACTTGTAATCAAAATTATCACTAATAACTAATTTGCAAATATGAAGGAATTGGTAATTCTGCCGCTCAAACTGAATTGAATGATTAGTACTTGATTTTAATGTGCCCAGTACGATCTTTAATGACATATTTTGATGTCTTTGTAATATTTTCATCTTTGCTTTACTAATTAGTGTGATAATTGGTCTTCGATAATCTATTTCTAACCGCATCAATACTTGGTGATTAAAATATTTGCTTTCGGGCAACTACCTTTAAAGCTTTACGAATATTTAAATCACGTTGACTTTTACAATATAACATAATTCATCGTTCCAATTTAACTTTTTTCCAAAGACTATTCCTAAGTATGCTTTTTTTTTTTATTATGATTATTATTTCTATACTGGGTGTTTTTAATTGCTATGATTATTACACCCAGTGTCAGGTAGGTATTTTAAATGCTGGTGGTTAAGTTTAGTTTTCTAATCAGGGTAACAATTTTTTTAATTTCATCTTGGTTGTCAGGGATGGTTGTATTATTTAAGGGAATTTTTAGTTCTAGACGGATTTGATTAATGTTAGGGCATTCGTAAAGAAGGTGTTTGACTGTGATCGACTTTTAGGAAGAGGTAATTATGGGTGAGTTTCGTATGTCCAATTCTAAGTCTGGTGATTATTAATTCTTCTTGACGATTTAGTTGGGAGAGGTTTTTCCAAGGTTGTACGGATTTTAGTGTTGAAATAATTTGTTATGGGATTTTGTGTTCCATGATGCTTGCCAATTAGATATTTCGGTTTGATTTAGTAAATGTTTGATGTCCGTGACTGTGGTGGAGGTTACATGAGAGGGTGTAGAGGCAGTTTTGGCCAGGCTTTAGTGTTGGATAAATTAATTCTTCCAAAGTCGTGAGATATAATTTTGAGCGGAGAATTTAGTAAAGGAACGTTTACCCCGTTAGACTTAGTCGTTTTAAAGCTTCGTACGGGATACCATCCAATCTAACTGTCTTATTTTTGTTATGATTTAAACCTTCGTTTAATTCTTCTTGATTAATTTGCACTTCAAATAATATTATCAAACTTACCAGATGTTTCAATCTCTCCGTCTTAGTTCATTTTGGCCGTATACAATTTCCTTTAATAGTCTGCCTTATTTTTCCTTTAACTTCAGCGATCTCTGCCATCCTCCCAGAGTATTTATTTCGCCTACACTTGCAAAATCTCTCCCTCCAGCTGTAATTAAACAGGAATTCCACAGTATTGTCAATTCTCTCTTCCCTTCTCACGTTACCATTTTCACTGATGGTTCTAAGGGGCCTGATGGGGTTGGTGCTTCTTTTATTCTTCCAGACTATAACTTCTCTTAATCCTTCTGTCTTCCTTCTTTCTGTTCCATATTTACAGCCGAGCTAATGGCTATTTTACGTTCCATTATTTGTATCTCATCCAATCGTCTTTCTTCCCAGTTTCTGATCATATCCGACTCCATGAGTGCTCTTCAAGCCATCTCTTCTCCTCTTCCTAATCATTCCTGTGATTTTTCTATTCTCCGCATACGTTCTCTCATTTGGACTCTCTCTTCTCTCCATGGAATCCATGTTGACTTGCTGTGGGTTCCTGGTCATTCTGGCATCTCAGGTAATGAGAAGGCTGATTCTTTGGCTCGGGTTGCTGCTTCTTCTTCTACATTCTTCTTCAAAAAAATCCCATCCTCTAATCTCTTGCCTTTGTGTAAACATTTCCATCTCAGATTTTGGTCGAATATGTACCCTTCCTCCTTTTCTAATTGTCGCTCCTTTTATCTGTCAGTTCAGCCTAATCTTCCTTCAAATCCTTGGTTCCTTCTGTTTCCTTCACTCCCTCGCTCTGTTGTTGTCTCCATTGTGCGTTTGCGCTTAAACCATTCCTTGCTACCTTCCTCACGCTTTCGCCTCTCGTTGACCTCTTTCCCATGTTGTCCTCTCCATTCAAACGATGCGGTTGTTTGTGACACCGATCACGTGTTCTTTGAGTGCTCTGCTCTTTCGGTGGAGCGCTCGGCTCTATATTCCCACTTGCTTGGGCTGGGGCTTCCTGCTCCTTTTTGTGCTCGTTATATCCTGTCTTTTCCTTCTACACTTATTATCCCCTCCATTGTTTCCTTCTTATTAGCGATAGCTGATCGCCTCACTGTATAACTTTCGTTTTCCCTTAATTGTTTCTGGGTGAAGGTCCTCGGTTGACGAGCCCAATTAAAAAAAAAAAAAAAAAAAAAGTATTATTATTCTGCTGATTATTTACTGAGTATTGAATTGGTTTAAGCTCATTTATTACAAGTATTTAATCCGTAATAAATTTGAAATGAATTTCCACTATTACCTTACTTATATTTTTTTTATGTTCTGCTTCGCGTTTAATGAGTAACCGAATTTGTTCCACTCCTCTCTTTTCCTTGTTGCCAAGTATCGTTTGATAATTGCCTTTTGTTTCTTGAAGTTCTCATAGTTTCGCGGTTTTGATTATTTATTAACTATACTTAACGCCGGTGTCTTTGTCGAGTAAAAACTTCATTACATTCCAAATTCTAGTTTGATTTTTTATGTTTTACAATCTGGCAAACTAAATAACGGTGAAACTCTACATATGGAGTTGTAATTTCGTATTGCCCTATTGCTATTTTCAACTTATATAACTACATTTAACCTGTAGCATCTCCTTCGTATATGAGTAGAGTATATTTTGCTTAATTTGCTTTTTAGAGTGCAATGGTTAATTACTATTATTATCGTGACCATTATCGTTACTACTATTGACGTTATCACGAGTAATATTGCAACTTCTATTATTATCAATTTTGTAATTACTTCGTAATTTATAAAAACTTATTGGAACATTTAATTTTATTAATATTACAAAATAGTCACTGCACGTAGCATGTTTAATTATTTTATCTTTTATTATTATTATTATACGATTGATCGGGCGCAGGCTGCACTAACGGGCCATATGCACCCAGGGGCTGGCTAGAGTCTAGATGAGATTTAATAACTTAAGCGACTGCAGGAACCGGAAAACACTATGGATATGTGAGGAAGATTGAGATAGGAGCTGCGGTAGGGAGGCGGGGAGGCTGTGCTGGGTTCTGAGTGCTGTAAGTGCCTGGCAGGATGTTAGAATATGGGGGATAAGGAGTTGAGCTGTTAGGCAAAAAGGACAGAGAGGAGGGTCCATGCGTTGTAGAAGGTAAGAGTGGGTAAGATTTGTGTGGGATATGCGGAGTCTGGTAAGAATAATATTATTCTTTCTTGATCGGAACGGAGAGGATATGTGTGATAGAGGATTAGGTTTTACGGGGAGGAGTTGATTTTTATGGTTGGACTTCCATGCACGGACCCAAGATTTGGGTTATGCGTGATCTCAGGAATTGCTTGGTATCGTTAGAGGAAACAAACCGGGAGGTGAGGAGAGGGAGTGTGGAGGCCTCTTTAGCAGCTCGGTCAATGGCCTCATTGCCCGGCAAGCCAACATGGCTGGGGATCCACATAAAAGTTATCGAGACATGGGATTTGCTAAGGAGGTCATGGAGAAGTAATATGCGTTGTAACAGCGCGTTGTCGGTGTGACAGTTACAAAGTGCCTTTAGGACAGAGAGCGAGTCGGAGAGGATAAGGTATTTGGAGTGAGGTGGAGCAGCTGTTAGGAATTCCAAGCACTTGAAAATGGCAAATGATTCGGCTGAGAATATGGAACACACCTTGGAAAGACGGAAGCAGGATTTTTAGTATAATAAATTACTGCTTTATCTATAATGGAGCAAGACAAGTTCAGAGCTATTAACAATGAATCAATTTTTATCAAATGTAAAAATGGTGTTATTTTTTACCTTGTTTCTTTTCATTATAAGATTCCGAAGAGTTACGGCTACTATTAAAAGCGTTTAATAATATAAATCTGTTACTGAAATTTTAAAAGTTTACATAGATCGTTGTTTTCAAATCCACTCAGCTGACGCGGCGTGAACATTTATTATTGACATTAACATATGAACATCGTTGCTTTTAATATTTACCATAACAATATCTACATTACTGAGCACGAATCACATATAGAGGTCATTTTATAATTACTTTTTATGAAACCTCTTTATTTTATAGCATGAGAAAAAATTGTCTATACACGTATATGTCTGTGTGCGTGTGTATATGTTACTATTCTTCCTAAAATCTTCATTTTTTTCTTTTCTTTTTTATTTAATTGAAAGTGTTAACAATAGCAGCGATAATTTAAAGGCAACTATCCCGAATAGTCTTCTTTTCAGATTCGGCATTATTCGTCGGGTTCCCATAGATATCACTGACGAAGAAATTTTCAATTACATAGAATCAGACATAGAAGTTGTTTCGGTCAGAAGAATTTGTAGACGTTCAGAATCTAAACTTGTGCCAACAACGGCAGTAGAAATTAAGTTTTTATGTAATAAACTCCCCTCACATGTGTCTATCTATAAGTTACGACTTCCAGTTAATTATAGTTACCGAGTTCCGCGATTATGTTTGAATTGTAATCGATAGGGGGAATATAGCAGATCAATGTAGATCGCGACCAAGATGTCCGATTTGTCACGAGGAGCACTCCGCCTCTGATTGTATTGTAACACTGTCTGATCCTTCAGCTTTAAAGTGTTTAAACTGTTCCGGTAATCACCTGCCTAGCGATAAAACCTGTCCACATTACATGGAGAGATTAAAGATCGAAAAAATCAAAACCGCGGATAATGTCTCAACTTCTGAAGCAATTCAAATTATGAAAAGTAGTAAAGTGAGTCAAGCCTTTACATTTTCAGAAATATCGTCTACGGTTCCTGCAAATATCAATTCAGTAAACACGAGTCGGTTTATTTGTAAATCGCGGTCAAACATTAATACCCTTATCAAAAGTACTAGAACAAACTTTCCTAATTACAATCCTTTACTTTCCTTCC
Organism: Icerya purchasi; assembly: GCA_039619475.1. Classification (NCBI taxonomy): domain Eukaryota; kingdom Metazoa; phylum Arthropoda; class Insecta; order Hemiptera; family Monophlebidae; genus Icerya; species Icerya purchasi. Next base: position 234,643,800 of record CM077116.1, read on the forward strand.
CATCAGGCAAGTCTCCTACGAAAACATATTGTACGAACAATAGTAGTATACACGGCCTATCAAACAATCTTACTTCTCTCTCACAATCGGGATCTTCTCATCCTTCGATCAATGCATTTAATCGTTCAGACTTCTCATCCAATCAAAACAATAAAGTAGAATCACCTAATGTCGAAACTACAGACCCTATACACACCTCATCAACTAATGGCAACAAAACTAAACAGCAACAAAATCCAACAGCTTCCAGACGTGATATTAAAACAATTAAATTGTCAGCTTCAACTTCAACAAAATCATCTTCATCGGCAGAAATACCCAAAAAAATACAACATACTAATAGCGCTAACAAATAATTACAATAACTCATCTTCTTGTTTTGTACATTGTTTAAAACTTACTAATTATCACATAATTATTGTATATAATATGCCATATCTTTATATGTTTTATATTGTAATTTAGTATATTCGATATTCAACTTACGTAAAAGCAACAAGTATTACGTATCCATAGATAAACAGTAATGTTAATTAAAAAATATGCTTGTGTTTTCCACAGATCCATTCCTATAAACCTGATTTAATTGTCACTATTCTTTAACCTTAAGTCTCTCCCATTTTGTTTTTTAAGTAATTAACTTTAAAATGAAAATTCTGCAGTGAAACTGCCGAAGTCTAAGAGCAAATAGGAATGCTTTAGAAAGCCTACTATATGAATTGGAAATAGATATTGTTTTACTCTCTGAAACGTGGCTCAAAAAGACAACCAAAATTAACATTAGAGGTTATAAAATAGTTAGATCGTATCGAGAAGACGGGTATGGAGGTGCGGCAATTTTAATACGTAATGAAATCTCCTTTACTGTTCACAATTCTTTTAGTACCTTTTCTCAAGCATCTCATACAAACTTTGTACACATTTCAACACCAATTAATAATGTTTCTCAAACACTTCATTTAATTTCCGCTTACATTCCCCCCAATTTTAATTTATTTCGCACATCTCTGGACTACTTTATTGACTCCCTTCCGCAACCTTACATCATCGGGGGCGATTGTAATGCACAGTCTCCTCTGTGGGGTTGCGTTTCATATAATAATAACGGGTATTTTATAGAAGATTTAATTTATAAGACTAATGTGGTACTTCTAAATGACCATCGCCCAACCTATTTCAAAAATCCTTCAATTTACAGCAGTATCGACCTCACTTTTTCTTCATCCAATATTAGTTTTAACTGCTCCTGGAAAACTCTTGACGGTCTGTTTGGTAGTGACCATACTCCTATCATTCTGTCATTTAATGACCACTCTTACCATCGTCCTAAAAATTTTAGACCCCTTCAGTCTTCAGAATGGAACCTAAAAAAAACCAGATTGGAATAAATTTCGTGCATGTCTGGATTGTTCTCTCCCCTCTAACCCTTCGGTAATGAATCCCATCGAACAATATGATATATTCATGAACTCAATTCGCACTAGTCTCTCTTTGTCTTCTCCTACATCTTTTTTATCATTCCATAATAAGTATCGTTCTGTTAAACCATTATGGTGGAACGATGATTGTAAAATTGCATTTCAAAAGGGTCTAAATACATTTAAGGATTTTCGATCTTATTCGTCAATCTCTAATTTTCTTAACCATAAAAAGGCCAATGCAAAAGCTAGGTATATTTTAAAAAAATCTAAAAAAGAATCTTGGAAAAAATTATGTTCTTCCTTTTCGCGGACTACGCCCTATTCTCAAATCTGGGAGCTGGCTAGAGCGTTCCGATCTCCTTCAAAATCACGCCCCTCAATTTATAACTTGACAAAAGAAAAGCTGGAGTCATTTATTGATTCTATTGCTCCTTGCTACGTACCGAGTCGTGAAGAAATGGACGTTCCGCCAATCCCGAACAGTTCACCTCCACATTTCCTAACTTCTCCAATTAATATCCATGAACTCCGATCCTCGCTTCACAGAGCAAAAAATTCCGCCTCTGGGGCAGATTGTCTTCCTTACCTGGTCCTCAAGAATTTTTCGGACCATGCCCTTAATAGCCTTCCCCAACTCTTTAACTCTTTTTTATCATCCGGTTTATTTCCTACGTCCTGGAAAAAGTTTATTATTGTTCCTATCCCCAAAAAAACTTCATCTTCTTTTCGTCCGATATTGTTGGCTTCATGCATAAGAAAACTTTTCGAGAACATTTTAAACAGACGACTCTCATGGTGGTTAGAAAACAATAACTTAATCCCTGATAACATGTTTGGCTTTCGTTCGGGAGTTGGTCCTTTTGATTGTGTCAGTATTCTTACTTCAGATATATACAAAAATTTTATACAAAAATATTACACGATAGCGGCATTTATTGACGTAAATAACGCTTTCAACAACGTACATCTTCCCTTGCTATATGAAAAAATGCTTTTGATTAATGTACCTCCCCATTTTGCTTCTGTAATTTTACGTCTATTCCTTAACCGTTCTATTCTTCTTTCTACTCTCTCCTATTTTAGTAAAAAAAAGGTTTTTCGGGGGCTACCGTAGGGATCTTGTCTCAGCCCCACTTTGTTTAATATTTATACTTTGGATACAGCTTCATTACTTACAGGTACTTCCTCTATTTTTTTCGCAGACGACATTCTTATATATGTTTCATTTCAATAGCTGACGATAGATTAAACAACTCTTTGACCATACTAGAAAATTCTCTCTCTTCCATTCATCTTTCTATTTCACCATCTAAATCACGTCGCATGCTTTTTTCCTATCGCACTTACAACCATTCCTCAATCAGGAACTCGACACAAAATGTTTATCCTCTGGTTAAAAGCTTCTGCTATTTGGGAATTATTCTTAATAATCGTCTAACATTTTCGGAACATATAAACTACTTATACGCCTCTACTTTTAAAAGAATAAACTTACTTAAAGCTCTCTCATCAACCAATTGGGGTGGTGATCCGGTCACGCTTATTATGCTTTACAAAGCAATCATAACATCCAAACTTGACTACTGTGCCTTTCTATATGGAAGTGCTGCGAAATCTCGGCTTATCAGGCTAGATCGTGTATAGAACTGTTGCCTAAGACTTTGTCTTGGTGCACTAAAATCCACTCCTATCGTTGCGATTTACGCTGAGTCTAATGTCCCACCCCTATCAATCCGAAGGTCATATCTTGGATATAGATTTGTAATAAAACGCCTGTCTGTACAACCTTACAAACTCATTAATTCTTATACCACTATAATTCATAATTGGCGATTTTCTTCTAGGAAGATCCCCATCCTATCACATATTTGTTGCAGAATGGAAAAGTTTAGCTCCTGCGTTATTTCTTACAATAAACTTCCATATTTTTCTTTAAATTTCCACAATTTCTCCCAACCAGTCAAATTAACTTCTCTCCCTCCACACATAAAATATCTCTCACGAACTTTCGTTAATCACGAATTCATCAATATCATTAATAGCTTATTTCCCCAACACATTCTTATCTACACGGATGAATCTAAGGGACCGCAGGGAGTCGGAGCTGTATTTTTCGTTCCTAGTAGACATTATGCTGAATCGTTTAAACTACCTGTCATATCTTCAATATACTACGCGGAGTCAGTTGCAATTCTGCAAGCATTGATGTATATATCTTCGACTCAAAATAATAGTAAATTTCTAATAGTTTCCGATTCCCTAAGTGTTCTGATAGCTATATCTTCCGCCTACTGCCCCACATATTTTGATTCCATAATTCTTCGCATTCGGTCTATGGTATCTAATCTAACTTTACGTACACCTTGTCAAGTAGAATTTTTATGGATACCAGGACATATTGGAATTGAGGAAAATGAAAGAGTCGACAAGTTAGCATACTTAGCCAGCACGAATGGTAATTACATCAATCTTTATCCAGCCAACAATATTCTTTTTTTCTCAAAAAAATTACACTCAAAATTTTGGTCCGACATGTATGCCCGATCGTTTTCTAATCCGCATTCCTTCTATCTTTCTATTCAACCTTCCATTCCTCGTAAACCATGGTTTCATAGCTGTCAAGTTCTTCAACGTAACTCCATTGTATCCATATGTCGTTTTCGATTTAACCATTCACGACACTGGATTTTTCCGTCTTTATCTCCTCTCTGTCCTCTTCACCCACCAGGAAATAATTACATCTGTGACGCTAATCATGTGTTTTTTGAGTGCTCGGCATTATTCAATGAACAATCTGTACTATACTCTAATTTACTACAACTCAATGTTCCCGCACCTTACAATATTTCGTCGATACTGTCGTTCCCAAACCAGGTCATTTTTCCAATAATTGCATCCTTCCTTTACTCAATAGCGAATAGCATTAAAATTTAAGTTATTTAAAAAAAAAAAAAAACTATCTATTTATTGGTAAGTTTTTGTTGTACAAATACAGGTATCACACACTATGGCAATTCTATATGCGGTTATATGCAAAATTTCACTTGGAACTGAGATTGTAAATGTTTTTTATCGCGATACAAATGCAATCCCAAGTGTGTCTGTTTACGCATCGATATCCGCATGCATAAGTATGCATGTTTGTCATGCCTTCTACACGACAATTAGCGATTATTTTACTTTAATAGATTTTATTAATTTTATGAATTGTTTTATGTAACTAATCCGTACGATTATGCAGAAATTCATTACTATATCTATATTATAAAGCTGTTTTCCGCGGCTTTAACTATAAATCTGTACCATATATTAAAGAGCCAACTGTGTATCAGTTTTCTCATATCATTTTTCACTTATTCTGAACTGTTTACTTACTTATTCGCTTGATTACTTGGGCTTTAAATGTGATTTTTTTTTTTCGTTCTTCTTTGGTTTTTAATTTATTTTTTTCCATCACCGACCAAACAAAAAAAATCCCCTCAGCTGAAAATGCTCGGTCTTTCTTTAACCTGTTCTGTCAGGATCTAAAAAAATTCAGCTAAAGGGCACACAACCGTTATTTTAAAACTATATACAAAATCAACAATTTTCATTAGGAATATTAAGTGTAAGAAGTTGCGAATACAGAATGGAACGCTCGTCGGATAACAGAGTGGAACACTCGAAATGATTACAAATCAGTTGTAACATAATTTACCAAACTAATAAAGAACACATTCTTTTTTTTTACTTACGTTAGAGAAGTAGTAAAATGTTATCCAGAGTTCATATTTGTTATAATAATCATTTTACGGTTTATATTTACCATAGTAAACAAATTTATTCGAGTATTTTTCCTTATTTTATCGAGTATAAAATACACTTTTTATTTTCCCACTTCATTGACAAAAATCCTGAGGTAGGTCGGCTAAACCACCTTAGCGCGCACAGACAGACAGGTTTTCCGACTTTCATATTATATATATACTAGGCGATTGGTCTCGCATTCTTTCGGACTTTAAAATATTTTACTTTGTAGATTTTCATAACGTTCACATAGATTTTGAATATATCAATCAAAAAAGTGAAGTTTGGATTAAAATATCTGAAACCACCAACAGGGTAATATATGTCAGAAGAATATGTTAATTTTAATTTTTTTAAAAATAAGACATTAACAATATTTATTTTTTTAAATGCAATGATGAAATTTTTCTATTTTTTATTAGAATCTAAGCAATGATATATTAAGTCACTGTTGACCATTACTCCAATCATTTCAGAATTTGTATGCTTAAACTATTTTTCAAAATTTGGGCTCTTTAATTTTAAAATTTTAGGGTTCTCATATTTTTCTTATATTCTAGCGATTGAAATACATCATTTAAAGAAAAGAGGACTCTCTAGCCGCCATGGTAAGAGCTGTGGATCTGTGAAATTTTTTTTTGACGAAGAAAATACGTCGATTGAAAAAAAAATTAACTCTTTAGTTACTATAAAACGGTTTGTACGATTTTTTTTCTTGCAGCTTTATATAATAGATATGTATATATATACATATACATATATATATATGTAGATAGATGGATATGTAACACCCAGAAACGGTTCCAACTATTTTGATGAAATCCACAAATTAGGGGTTTTTAAGGGTTTAGATAAATCGATTGATCGGCATCTTTTATCGTCGAGAAGATTTTACGAAACGAGCAATTTAAAGGGGAGACGACTAATGATGGTATTTTTAGGGTTTATTAAAAAGTAAACAAAACACTTATTTACACTATGGCGGAAAAAATAACAAATTTATTTACATCGTTAATTGAATAATATCTTTATTTCGCGATGAAACATATTTATTTATGCTTTACACAGCGGATTTATGCCAATTCAAATATAATGCTGGACGTTTATTACAAAATTATGAAGATGATAATTTGTAACAATATTTCTGGCTTACGAATATTTGTTTTTATTATTTTTGAGTCGAGAATACCTCGACGTGAAAACGGGAATAATGCAATTTGTACAAAAAAATATAGCTTTCCTGTTTGAACTGCTTGTGAAAACGATCAATGTCCCCATTGGCTGATTTGCAAGTTCAAAGTTTAATTCCGAGAAAAGTTCGATTAATATATATATATGACATATTAAATGAGCAATTCTTGTACATACATAGGCAAAATTAGCTTTGAAAATTGTTTTAACGATTATTCCGATAAAATTCGTTGATTAGATTTTAAGGTATAGAAATCGATTGTTCTAAAATTAAATTCGTATTTTTTTCTTCTTCTCCGTCACCGTTGGCAATTTCCCATTGGTGCGGTGTCTGCCGTGCAAATTGACCGTTTCCAGTTGTTTCAGTTTACCGCTAGGCCTGAATCGATACTGGATTCGATTTAAATTCGTATTTTGAGTTTAATATAAAGTAATTGAAGAATAATTCGTTTATTTACCGTGTTGAATTGATAAAAATGAAATTTCGTAATGAAGTAATAAGTTGTACACAAATTAGAATACATTTTGAAAATTGAAAAATAGGGTGAAACGTATATTTTAATAACGTTCGTGTTACGTGTGTATTATTAACCCCCTGACATCATGCCTCTCTCCAGTGATATGAATGCAACACGGACAGCGAATTTGCCATCACCTTTTTAAGCGTTTGTAACTGCTATGTATTTTAATGAATTATTAATATTAATCATATGATTTGGGGGAGGGAGTGAAATTTTCGTGGAAATTCAAATTTTCTATTAACAAGACCGTTAAATTAAATTAAAAAAAGAAGTAAAGTAAGTCCCATACCTTTGACAGGTCATCGGGGGTTGTGAAATTAAGCTTCTCATAATGTACTAAGCCCAACGGCACTAATGAGAGTAGGAAGGCCAGTTCCTTTCTCTCGACCGCCTTTACTTTCCTAGATTTCTTTGGTACCCAATTCTTAAACTTGGGAGCAATTCGGAACCGGAACGAGACAAGTCTCGAACTCGTGACCTCTCAGCAAAACTTTTTAAAAAATACTTTTTTTTTTTTTTTTTTTTTTTTGTGTAGAAAGTGATCTTTTTTTTTAAAATACATATGTATACGACAATAAATTCTGCGGGGAAATATAGTTAAATATTTATATTGAAATAAATAAAAAAAATAAAGTTCATTTTAGAAATCATATTTTAACTATTTTAACGGGTACCTGAAAATAGGATAATTTGGAGAAGATAGAAAAATCATTTTAATCGCAAGCATTTATTTGGTACAAATTTATACAAAATTTATAAAATTCGTCAATTACGCGTAGAAACAAAGGAATTGTAATTATTGAACATTGTTAACACAATTCAGACACAAACCGGGGACCTGTGTTCGTCACACATGCGGTGAAGGCAGGAGGGGCATTTCATTCGCGTGCTTGTTATTATTGCCTCTTGTTCTGTGTACATAGCTGCCCGCATTTGGTTCACGTCGAGTACAATTTTCAAATTACGAAGAGATTCCTCGTCTGGTGCCAACAGTGTTTTGAAATTTTCACACTTAATTCTGTTCGTAGACTTCGTGACTGCAAACGTCGGCGCAGTTGTACTAAACGATAATTTTTTTAAAAACTCGTGCCTATTGAGCATTCACGGTATTCAAATTGTACAAAATGAAATCGTTGATTCCGCTGCCCGGATCCGAAATATTTTTAAGAAAAATTTAAGAGGTCGACGCCTAGTGTCTATTATTTTTGGTCAAACTATTTCTCCTCTATTAGTATATTATATAATGATCTACGGTTTTCGAGTAGTTTCAAATGTTTTTTTTTTTTTTTTTTTTTTGGGCGCAAACGAAACTATCGTAAATTCTTGTGTGAAGATGAATCGGGGTGATGGGACGTTGGTTTTCGCTTTTAAAGACACATGAATGACACTCCGGTTTTACCTAATTGTACCAACAAGTCTAACACTTTAACAACAACAATATATTAAATTTTTATTATAATAAAAGTGACTATTTACGTCTCTTTACGCGTCACAAACAGAAAAATATTTTTTATTTTTTTCACACGTGAAAATTTTTAACCGAGTCTCATTAGAGACGCCGATGTCGCGCGGGTGCGAATCTGGCTTAAACTACTTTTTCAACGCTCCTATCAAAGCACCTTTCAAACGAATGACACAGAGCTATTGTTCCACGGTTACTCCCATGTACAGACATAATTGTCGTACAAAAGGGAGAGTCCTATAGTACGTGTCCTAAGAGAGCGAAACATTTGACATTTTTGGCCTGACCGATTCGCATTCGCTTGGTGTCAGCGGGTTAATTACAGCTTTAAATGTTTGCGAAGCTCATAAATACATCGATCTGCAAATTCTGAATAAATCTGAGCAAAGCTCGGTCACCAGCTACTGTATACAGTATGAAGAAAATGAATTATTTACCTTGTTGCGTAGTAAAAGTAATAACTGATATTTCGAAATGTTATCTGTAGCGAGTGTTATTTGACACGGGTGTATGTCTTCCGGGCTTAATCTAAAATTTTTCTCTCACGTAATTTAATAATGATTTTTACTTACAACCAAAGTCGGTGGTTGGGAAGGTACCTTATTTAGATTTATATATATATATATATATATATAAATAAATATTTATGTATGCGATGGTAAACGTTTATTCAATATGTGATTTAACAGTTTGCGTTCACGACTAAAATGAAACACGTAGTCGTATCACATTACCATCTGAAAGACATATCCTTGTTAGACTCTTTACAACAAGTGTGGAAGTGTTCGTTTTTGAGTTCTTTACAGGTAAAATGTAATATAGCGTCAAAAGTACACAGCTAAACAGACTTAACGCGTGCCATTGAACCAGATTAGGTCAGAGAACGAAGCTTATTATCGCTCAATTTAGCGGGCCTGACTCGACGTTTAAATTCATGAAATGAAATTCCGATAATTTTGGAAAACTTAAAGAATCGGCTAATTTACATACATAAACTGCGCTTCGAATTAATGCGAAATTAAAAATCAATTGCAATTGTCTAGTAGAAATTAAATCAGTACGCGTTATTTTTTGTGCTGATTTGTATAGTTGCTTTGATTTTATATTTTAATTCAGTTAGCAAAGAAATAGGTCTTACGAAATTGTTGACGAAGAAGAATATTTACCTTTCCTTCCAGAGAAAAGACATGCATCTTCCTCTCCATAATATCTTTTTCTTCTTCTTTTTAAGAGCCTTGCTCTTGTCTTGTAGCTTGATTATCCTTTTCCATTTTTTTTCTGTCTTGTGCTGTGTTCTTAATATTATTATAATCCATTTTCAGTTTGATTTTTGTCTGTTGTATCTATTTAAGTCGAGCTCTGCCTCGTTTCCTCTTCCCTTCTAGTTTCCCTTCTATTATTGTCGTTATGAAGGTGTTGTGGCGTAGTATGTGTCCCGAAAATCTGCCTCTTCTTTGTTCCAAAATTTTTATCAGCTTCCTTTCTTCTTCTATCATTTCCATTATTTCTTTATTTGTCTTCTTCTGCGTCCATGAAATATTTAAAATGCGGCGCCATCCCCACATTTCAAAGGCCTCCAATCGGTTTTTAAGATTCTTTGTTAATACCCATGTTTCCGAACCATATAACAACACGCTCCATATGTAAGTCTTCATTAATCTATTCCTTGTACCTAGTTTGACCTTTTTGTTGAATAATTCTTTCTTTTTCATGAAAGTTTGTTTGGCAATTGCTATTCTTGTTCTTACTTCTATATCACTTCTTCCTTCTTGTGTTATAATACTTCTCAAGTATCTAAAATGATTTACTTGTTCTAATATTTCTTCGCCTAACTTTATCTGTGCCTTCTTTTCATTAATACTAGCTATTAATATTTTTGTTTTTCCTTTATTTATTTTTAAATTTAATTGTTCTAAGCCTTTTTGTAATGTTAGTAATTGCTCTTGTGGTTGCTCTTCGCTTTCAGCTATTAACGCAATATCGTCCGCAAATCTTAAGCAGTGTATTTCTATTCCGTTTATTTTCACTCCTTCAGTTTTTTCTTTCATCGTTGTAATTGGTTCTTCTATTATTAAATTAAAAAGCATAGGCGATAACGGACATCCCTGTCTTACTCCTCTTTGTATTTTTGCCTTTTCACTGTACTCTTCGATTCTTATTTCCATCTTTTGTTCCTTATATAATTCCCATATAATTTTCCTATCATTGTGGTCTATTCCTATTTCTTCCAATTTTGAGAATAATGTTCTCCATGCTACATGATCAAAGGCTTTTTCTATGTCTACAAAAGCTATGTATAGTTCTTCTCTTAGTTCGATTTTTTTTTCTATAATTAGCCTTAATGCCAATATAGCCTATCAGGTTCCCTTTTCCCTTCTGAATCCATATTGGTTTCTAGTTAACGTTTCTTCTATTTTATTCCTTATTCTTTTCATTATAATTTTTATTATTATTTTTGAGGTATGCGGTATTAAGTTTATTATCCTATATTCTGAGCAATCTCTTGTATGTAATTTTTTAGCTATTGTTATCACTGCATTGGTTTTGAAATCTTGTGGCAGTTTACCTTGCTCATAACATGTTTTTATTAACTCGTATAATTCTTCCTGAGTTCCTTCGTCAGTCATTTTTAATAAATCGGCTGGTATGTTATCTATGCCTGGCGCCTTTTTATTCGTCAGCTCTTTATAATATCTACCGACGTATAAAACATTTTTATCCGTGTTAGATTTACGGATATTCAAAAAGAGAATAATCTCTGGAATATTCGTTTCGTGAGCAATGCGCTGATTTTAAATTGTTAGTAATACTTGGGACGTTTTGCGTTACTTGTAAATTGAAAAAAAATTTGGTTTTCTTTTTGTTGTTTTGTTTTTTTTTAACTAACTCCGTCACTGAAATAAAAACATGGCTTCTATGACCGAGAAAAAGAATTATAGAAATGTAGTTTTAGAAGAGAGAGCAGAACTGAGGAAGAGAACGGTATAATTTCAACTTGTCATGGACGGGAATTTCACAATGTTACCTTCACTAGATAATTCCCGATTCGCAAAGTGTCCTTCTAGCGTAGCGGCGATGTTCACGGATCGCTTTTAAGGCTCTTCTCACCAGTTGCTTCTTTTAGCTCGATTTCTAAACTCTCCTATATTTTTATCGTGAAAGTGGAGTTCGGATTCGGTTTTCAAATTCTGTTATCGCCAACGACAGCGAGGTATTTCCCCAAGTGTTTTACATACGTACATTTCAAAAAATCAGCTACTTTTAATATCTTTCGTGAAATAAGAATGAACGAATCATTTAATTTAATAGAATGTATTTTTCTGTTGAAAAAAAAAAAAAAATACCGAATTCAAGATTTATTATAGAAATTTAATAAAAATACAGTAAAAAGTAAATAGTAATTACTCCTGATGAGAAAATATATATCACAATGATATACATCTTAATGTCACATTATCGTAATTCGTATACAACATTAATACTTTTTAAATTTTTGTAGCTTTTGTTATTAACCATTTGTATACTTTTTTCTGGGAATAACCGCGTCACAATTTATTTTCGTTAACGTTTCGAATAGCAGTACTCTATTCATCATCAAGACCAGACGGACAATGAATCAAACACGGGAAAGTCAGTGAAAACTAAATTAACTAAATTACGTACACTTGTGGCGTGGAATGTTTTAAATTAATTCTGAAAATTTCAGCTCGATAGCTTCATATGGATACTCGTATATGAACCATCCGCGCAAAGTCGAATTGAATTCCGCCTATGGGATTTCGTGTTAAAAAAAAACAAAAAAAAAACGCAATTTTGTTACAAAATTATAATATACATTTCAGTTTGGCGTCTACATTTTCATGTCTTTCTCAAAATACCGTGTCCCTTATATTTCATACATTTGTTCTCTAGCCGCTTCATCTTTACAGTTTTCTCAAACTCAGCCGGAGGAACACGTTTAAGGAAGTCCTCACAAGCGCGAGCTACTTACGCTGGGCAAGGTCTGTTTGAGTATTATAAAGAGCCAAAAATCACAGGGTGCGACGTCAAGACTATACGGAGGGTGCGTCAACACCTCAATGTTATGTTTTCATAAGTAAGTTTCGACGTATTGGCATTATCGTTGTGGTGTCCATTCTTACGAAAACACACCGGTATCAAAAATTTCACGCGAAAATCACTCTATTAAAAAAATATGTGTGTACCCATAGAAAACGTTTAAACAGTGTAGTGCTGTTTTTTCCCCATCAGCTCAGAGTGTCCGCTGTTCAACCATGTTGTTGCTTTATCTGCAACAGTGTTACCGTGCGAGTCCCTGCGAATTTCCCACCTCACTCTTTATTAGATACGACTTTGCACGGATGGCCCGTACGGGAGTCTATTTGAAGCTATCCAGGTGAAATTTTCAGAATTAATGTAAAACATTTCCCAGCTACAAGCGTATGTAATTTAGTTTTTTCGCTGACTTCTTTTTCCGCACGATGTGAGGGGTGTGGCTAAAATTTATGGACGAACCTACATATACATATATATAATATATATATATATATAACACACACACATCTGCATATCTATAATTTTAAAAAAAAACATCTAATTTTTCTTTTTCAGTAACTTTTTGGCACACGCAGTGTCTTAATTGAAATCGTTTTTTCAATTATCTAATTGCAACTGGTTTTTATATATAGCGAACTTATGGCACTGGTTGTTTCTTTGACCTTCTGCAGAGGGTCAGCGGCATTTAATTTTAAAAAATCAAGCAATCTATTCGCCGTCATTTCTTTATTTTCACCATACCTGTACAAAATGCTTTTGTTTTCAATGTTCATTTTTCTGCAACTATACGACCTTTGACCCAGATACGTTAACCGTGTATTTCATTCTTGATCAATTTTCTTCAATGCATTTGCCTCAAAATTACATGCGTAAAGCAATTTTTACGTTGACAATCAGGTCTGGATCGAAATTCCGCAAACGAAAGATCATAATGAGCCGTTCGCTGTAGAACTTTTCGTATTTACAGGAACATACGATAATTACCATTCCGGTTTGCGGGTTTGATGTTTCGATCATTACAAAAAGTTCAGGCGCCAACATCGTTACAAGCGAGTCCTCGAAAGAGAAGGCTGTGAACGGTCAAATAATTAGTCTAACTTTAGCTAGAGTTTATAGTATAAAAAAAAGGTAGTTTCAAATTTAAAAAAGTGGTTTCTGTCATCAAATGACCATCACAGAAGGTCTGACTCCATATTTTTTTTCGAAATCAGCATCAATATCGCAGAAAGTTTAAGTTTTTTAAGTTCCTCTGATGACTGACACGTATCAAATCTATGTACCATAAAATAATCAGTTTAATTCGGCCAATCAGAAACAGAACACTTTATTCCTTAAAACTTGAGTCGTCATATTTATTTTATTTATTCTTTCATGACTTCGATCATTAACTCGAGTAGTAATTTTTCCAAATCTAGATAGTTCAGATTCGAGTTCGACCGCGTATAATTTGCTGTTTCGTAATGCGTGTGAATGTATGTCGAAAGAGAGATTTTTTCACTTATCTACCAGGAAGGTTTAAATGTGTTAACGGTAGTGCCGGAAAGCGGGAAAAAATTAAATAACACTAAAAATATGTCGCATTACTAATAAAAAAAGGTTTTTATATTTTTATTTGTAAGCTTCAGTATCAAGCTAATTTCGTTTGCCAGTTTATTCAAAATTTCAACATAAACCGTTCAAGTACACTGGTATATTCTCAATAATTCATTGTAACTGACCGATAGCGGTTAGTTTTGTTGCTTTTTTGTTCGGTTTTTTAATTTTCCGAAGCTGTTGCATTTTAATTTATAATAGCTGTATTTTTCTACGGCTTTTCACACCGCACAATCTTATTGTGTTGAAATTATGTAAATTTTATTTTTCCCGTCTTTTCAATTCAGTTCATTCATTAGATGCTGTAGCGACGCCCCTGTCCACTTGATAACTCCCCGAAGAATCCTGTTTTCGAAAATTACAGCGCTTTCGAAAATTTAGCTGTACGAAATTTCCTAGTTAAATGATAATTTAGTGCCTTAGAAACGTTACAAACTTTTAATAGGAATTCTCGCAATGTCCACCATGCTAGCCTGTTAAGACTTTCATCGATCGATATCACATTATCGACTTCTTATTCTTTAATATTACAGTTCGCTGTTCTGAATCCGATTACCAATTTTCACATATTCCGGATAGTGTATGTGATTAACTGGTACCTTCTCTTATTTCATTGTTTATCGACTAAATCGTTTCTGAAATAAGTCACTTTAAGATTTACATTTCTTCATGTCGTCGATCTGAAATTGACTCTATTACCCAACAGCTGTGTTAAAAAACCATGTCATAGTAGTTGTCGTGGAAAGTACGCATGCTGGAAAATCGATTGGTTCTTCAGAGTCGGTGCTATTGTGGGTGCTGGCGAACTGCGTCAGAGGAAATTTCTGTATGTTCAATGCCAATTTGACGCAACGCAACGCAATACGTCAACGGATGAGTGAACAGCCGGAGGTATCGATACGGATGCTGAGTGTGGAAGGACCTTTTGCGCGTCTGGCGAAAGTAGCATGGTACCGCAATCGCGCTAGTAATGCACGTTGAAGGTCTTCCGGCAATATATTAGCTTTCCAATTATTGCTAGCAGATTTCAGATTGCAACTGTGCTAAATTACCGCCCTATCAATGACACTATTGAACACAAACGTTTAAGCAGTAATTATTTGATCAAACCTCGTTTAATCTTACTACGGCAAATATCAAACACATAAAACGGCCAAAAATATGTTACACTTGTATATATACATACATACATTGTAATTTGGCAATTAAATTACATATATATATATATATATATATTAATTAAAATGTAATTCTTAAGCTACCCCCTATTAGAAAAAATATCCTAATTTTATGCAACGAAAAATGCCCCAATTTTACGTAACGTTTGTTATATTTTATAGGATTTTTGTTATTATGTTATTATATTCATATGGACCGATTTATAATTACGTTGTAAATTTTGATAATCTTATAGAAAGTATAGAAGAGAAAGAAACAGAAATGTAAGCAAGAGGTGTCAAGGAGCACAGCCCCTTGCAAGGCCAAACTGGCCGAGTTTATATATATATATGTCAGATTTTTTTTACTGATTTTGACTGTACTATTTAAAAGTTCTTGTTTTTGTGTGGATATCACACTGTTTCTTTTAAATATACTTCCAAACACCTGTTTTTAGTAATATTATTCTAAACTTTTCTCAATATAACTGTCGACCCTCTAGGTTCTGTGTACCGGGAAAACGTCTAATAATAAAATGCCCCCAAAAAAAAAAGAATAGTTTTTTCGACTTTACCATGTTTTTATTTTATCCCTCCCCTCCTGTTTTGGTTTTTCCCTAGGCTTGTCAGCAACGGACGATTACACATCAACACGTATAAATAGTAGCAATTAGGAGTCACAAGGAATGGGATCTGACTAAGAACCATAAACCAAGGATGGAGAAACAATGACAATATTTTTATTTTACTTTATATATTAGGTATTCATTTGTGAGTGGTGCATAACTACTGAGGCTCTGGATGAGGCTGTGGACTTTCTTTTTAGTTTCCACTTTTACCGCATTAAACGTATATTTTCCCAAATTTTGACACTTAAATTTCAAAATTTTTAGACTTTTATATTTTTGCGGTATTCTACGGACAAAAATACGCCGATTAAAAATAAAAAATAGAAAAAATCGGTAGCTATTGTAGAACTGGCTGTAGAATTAATGAAAAATATTTTTTTCTGTAGCCTGATTTTTACATTTTTCAATATTTGGGCTCTTTTATTTAAAATTTTAGGGCTCTCATAGTTTTCCTAGATTCCGGCGACGAAAATACGTCACTTAAAAAAAAAAAATGACTCTATAACTTCAATGGAAGAGGTTGCGGGCCTTTTTTTTACAGTTTCAGATCTTGCCGCTTTTTTGTTTTTCACATTTCAGCCCTTAAATTTCAAAATTTTCGGACTTTTGCATGTGTGAGAGGCATTCTACGGACAAAAATACGCCGATCAAAAAAAAAAAAAAAGTCGATCTCGTAGTTACCCATAAAACAGGCTGTGAAATTTTAGAGGGCTGTTGTGACCTTTTTTTTTTTTTAAATTTTCGACCTTCCTGTTTTAGATATATATTTTTCGAAATTTGGGGTTCGAACTTTCGTATGTAGATATATGCCAGTCAAAATTTTCTACTTCAAATAGATTGCCCGATCTCGAGTGCGATTAACTGTAAAAAGCTGAAATTTTGGTAGTTTATAGATTGTTTAACCTTTGCAGCAAATTTTGAAAATTACGTTTTCATTCACGTTAAATAAGGGCTTTTTCAAAAGTCGATTTTTGGGTTTTCGATAGAATCTGCATATATACAGTCAGCAGTGTCAGTCAGTTCTAACGTGGCTGTATGCACTGGTACGCATTTTGATACATATGATTACGGACCAGGTTGTTTTTAATCGTCACTCTACGCTAACTGCAGTAATCTCGATTAATCTGCGTAACTTTTGACTTCGAGGATATCTCGGTTCAAAAGCCAAACTGTATCGTTTTGAAATGTGTCTGTGACATGCACATGAAATTTTAGCGGAATTTTGAGGTAATTCAAATAAATTGAACACTGTTGTAGATGAAAGTTTATTTGAAAAAGAATTCTTTAATGATAAAAAAAGTAACGAAAATAAATCTTAAACAAAAATGTGTTGATGCGTGTGTGCATCGCAACGGCGTTAAAAAGATGTAAAAAAAAAGTCCGTCATAACCCATTTATTACATGTAATAGTGTACGAAGTCTATCACGATCCATTCATACGCTGTGAGAAAACTGATTATTAGCTGTTGAAATTAAAACTGAGTTAGAGCAGCACATAATTTACAGCTAAAAATTATAAAAGTTATGACCGCTGTTTGGCTCGGAAAAATTTCGTTCGCTTCTGTCACGCAGCCCTTAGCTACGGGTCCGATTTACATTTTCAACCTTAAAATCAAATGTACTTGTTAGTGCCGTCTCCGCAATAGGTGTTGCAGTGGCCTTGATAGTTATAATTCCGTTACAAAGACGCTTCGTTTTTAAGCTTCCTTTTTCAATCCATACTGTACTATCTTTATTTTTCATTGATGCATTCCTTGAGTTCTTTTCGCATCTCCAATCTGTTGCCATTTTTATTATTTGTCTGCGCTTTAACCATTCTATTCTGTACTCCATATAGTTTTCTTTCGTTTCCTCTTCAAATGTTCTCTTCACCTGAACGAAGCAATTGTACTCGTAGTGCTTATCACTCACCGAATGCTTATCCTTTTTCGTCAAGCGTTCTGTTCTGTATTTGCATCTGCTAAAATTCAGGATTCTTACTCCTTAATGTGCATTTTACAATCTGTCTTTCTCTCTCTATCCATCACCGCAGCTATTAATTTCGCTTTAAATACTGTTCATACACCGAATGAGAATTTAATTTACTGTTCTTATCTTTGTTTCTGGATGTAGAGTCGAGCCCAAAATGAAAAGATTCGTTTGTAAAAAATGTTTGATTTTACCTTACACTCCAGTGTTTTATTCACTTTGGGTCCTTTTTGTTTTTCCAATTATAAACTTCCGTCGTTACATTACTTCAACTTTTTAATTTTCACTTCCGTTCTTCAAAATCCTTTCACCATTGTCTATGATCTAAATTTTTCATTGTCCTCATCTTCTCTTCTAATCGCTCTGCTATTTTTACCGGATAACGCTTAAAGAGTTAACGAATTTTTTATGTTCCCCTCTAAACCACGCTGAATCTTTTATATTCCATTACTATTTTATTTTCTCTTTAGAATGGCACCGTGCGATCTTTCATGAGATTTTTTTATTTATCCCCCCCCCCTGGTTTGATAAAAGTTTTACCAGATATCTGAGACTAGAAATTTCTACTGCTTTTTTGCAACCGGGTTCGCACTATTCCGCTCCTTTCAAATCAATCTATTAGCCATTTTTTAATCACACCGTGAGTGCGGAAAAAAAAACATTCGATTCTTTGACTTGTCGTATAAATCCTTTGAAAGTGCTTGTAATTTTACATTTTTTGCCCGACCGATCTTATTCCAAGCTGCGGAATGATATTTATTTATTTTTCATTTCTAACTCTATCCTTCCATTCAATCAACACCTCATCCTCGGATTAATGTCATTCCTCGAATACTGCCCCATGCATCAACTTAATTCAGTTGGTTCCATCTTTATCCCATTGACTGAATGTTTCCATGCATTACTTCTAACATTCTTTCACAACCTTCAAAATGTCCTCTTCGTGTATCGCCAATTATGTTCTCCTCTTTCTTTCTATTTTAAACGTCTGAAATTTCTATACACTTCTTACATTCTTTCCCTCAATTTATAGTCGATTTTTAATTAAATCAGACTTCAACTCACGTCGAATACATTTAATTTACCTATTACGATGCCGCTTATCGGAAGGTTTAAATTTTTGTCAGGTGCAGAAATATTAAGGAAATCAGAATAGAGCGATGAAATTACGGGTGTTAAGAAAATCTGTCCTGTCAGTTCAAAAGAATTACAATATCACAATTATAAACGAACTTCTAGCCGGAATAGAATTCTACTAAATACCGATAATATACACACTGTGAATTGCTTAGAAACAACACATTTCCAGTAGCCGAAAAAGAAAAAAAATCTTACTATCAGTGAAATCACATATCGCGCGAGACCATAATTGTTGTCGCGGCCTGATAAATTGGCTGACAAATAAGCTGATCCGATTCAATGATAATCGGTGGAATTAAAAACATACTCGTTTATTCAAGATATCCGATTATATTAATTTCTCATGTTGATAAAAAATACCGGACGGCAAGGATTAATGAAAATGGCACATTAAACAGCTCTTGGCACTTTTTTTAAATTTATAAATATACGTTTTTAAAATAACATTAATGTTGTACAAACACGACTGAACGTAGTAGGAAAACGATTATGAAGAATTTTATAACTGCTTATAATTTTATTAAATGTTGAATTGTGTTCTTTGTTAGAGCTTTTTTTTTTTTTTTTTTAACGAATCAAATATAAATATATCGTGAAAATTTCGTTTCGCGAATATTCGTTTTTGGGGTGCCGAAAGCTCGAAAGTTTCAAAAAAATATTTTTTTTTCTGTCATATGATATACCAATGGAAAGATCGCTATTAGTCAAACATTGTGTATCATGTGCTGAGGATTCCGTATGTTTTGTATGAAAAACAAAAGACAATATAATTGAAAGAATGCAATCCGTTATTTAATAATAAAATGTGACACAAATTTCTGTGAATGTCCTACAATCAAGATATTGAATAAAATAAAACAAAATAAAATATTATTCTAAATTTATTGTTTTTTATTGAAATACATAGTACAAAATCCAGACCAAAAAATAAAAAAAATAAAAAAAAACTTTTTAAAAAAAGCTTTTTAGTTATGCACTAAAAAGTACAATATAACTTTATTAGTGTGCGACTACCAGATACGCATCTTAACATTAAAATCTGAAACTACAACATATTCTGAAAAATAAATAAATATTAATGAATATTTTGTAGTTTCATATTTTAATGTTTAGATACGTATCTGGTAGTCGCACACTAATAAAGTTATTTTGTACTTTTTAGTGCATAAATAAGAGAGGAAATATCCTCTACTTTATAAAAAATTTCCTAAACAACAGAGAATTCACAGTCCGAATTTCCAACATTCTCTCTCAATTCTATCCACTGATAAACGAAGTCCCACAAGGAGCTGTTCTCTGTCCAACACTATTCATAATAGCTATAAATGGTCTCCCCTCCGTACTTCCTGCTCACGTATATGAAGTTATTTTCGCCGATGACCTTGGCACATTCATTGAATGTAACGACGCCTCAATTGGTGAACAAATCCTTCAAGAAGCTGCAGGCAACATCCAAAATTGGTCTCTACAAAATGGTCTAAAAATGTCTTCTTCAAAATCAACAGCTATTCATTTCTGCAGAAAATACAAATGCCCTAAAACACTCGAAATCTTACTAAACGCAAATGTGATCCCCTCTTCAGACACAGCTAAATATCTTGGCATGACGCTTGATTACAAACTCTCATGGAACCAACACATAATTCAATTAAAACAAAACTGTTTTTCGAAAATTAACCTTTTGAAAAAGCTAGCACACACAACATACGGATCTGATAGAACTACTCTACTTAATTTATATAGAGCACTTATCCGCTCCACTCTCGATTATGGATCCTTTATTTATACTTTCGCAAGTCCATCTACTCTCAGCAAACTTGACACCATCCTCAACTCCAGTGTTAGAATAGCTCTTGGTGCTTTCCGCACAACTCCTACTGCCAGCATACTTTCTGAAGCTTCGGAACCTCCCTTGAGCATAAGAAGACAACAAATAATAGCACACTCGGCTCTCAACATACTTTCTACCCCCAACTTTCACCCTAGATCAGAATTTACTTTTCCACTCAATGATTTAGAAGCGGACACTTCGCATTTACTTCAATCTATAGTTAAAAATGAAACAAAAATTAATCACTATGTTATAAATATTCTCCCACCTTGGTCAAACTTCAAACCAGACATAAATACTTCTCTGACTGAAATAATAAAATCAGATACAAACTCCATCATCGCTAATTCGCACATCAACGAACTCGCAAATAAATTCCCAAACTACGAATTCATATTTACTGATGGATCTAAAACCTCAAACCTCACTGCATGTGCTTTTGTACATAATGACGAAGAATTTTTATACCCCCTCCCACCCCAATTCTCAATTATGTCAGCTGAACTATATGCCATTAAACAGGCACTTACCTATATAAATAACTCTTCTTTCATCAACACAATCATTCTTTCAGACTCTCTCTCAGCACTACTTTGCATAAAAAATTTTAATAAGAAAAAACAACATCCAATAGCTCAGGAAATATCCTATATACTTTCGTCCTCATTGAAAAATACAATTTTATGCTGGCTACCTTCACACAAGAACACTCCAGGCAATGAATCAGCCGATAAAGCCGCAAAACTTGCACTGAACATAACTCCCATCCAAAATATTCCCATTCCACTTTCCGACCTTAAAACCTTCATTAAAACTAAAACCCAAATCACTTTTCAAAACTTTTGGAACCAAATTCCCCCCACCAATAAACTGAAAAACATCAAAAACGATATACTTCCAAGAAATTGCTTTGATATCTCTCGTCGAGAAGACGTCTTACTCACACGTATACGTACAGGTCACTCTCTTATCACTCATTCTTACCTACTCAATAAACAACCTCCCCCCATTTGCTTAATATGTAACACCCAAATTTCAATAATGCACTTACTTTTTCAATGTCCTAAATATCAAAATGAAAGATCCCTATATCTAACTTCCAATAATCCAAAAGAAATTTTAACAGATGATCCCAATAAAATTCAAAATTTATTATCCTTTCTCTCTAAAACTGGTTTACGACCCCTTCTATAAAATCTAAGATTCCATCTCCCAATATAAAATCCCTTCTAAAAGCAATCATCCTGCACGACACACCACTAGCCTTAGTAGCTGTACATGGCGTTGAAAAAAAATTAAAAAAAAAAAAAAAAAAAGGTTATTTAAAAAAAAAAATTATTTTTTTTATACATTCGTTTGTGATTTTATCGTTCAATTCTATGATACGCTGAAACATATTAAAATTTACACAATTATCGGTGTGAAATTCAATTCTTCTCTATCTGCGGGTTTTTCTACTTTCCTATTCCTGTTTATAGTGTTAATTCTTGTTAAATTTTGCATACTTATTTCACTCGTAAACTTTAGTATCCTTTACATCTCGAAGAGATTCCCGCGAACCAAGTTGTCGGCTCCGTAAATGTTTTCCTTTAATTTTTCGTACAATTTCTTTATACAGCTCTTATTATCGCATTTCCTTCTGTATTCTGATTTTGTTGATGGGCTCTACTGTGTGCTGTCCTAATTCTACGCAGTTTAGTTTCTGTACAAAAAGATCTTTTTAACTCTATGTTTGATATATATATATATATATATATATATATATATATATATATACGCATGTATAAATATTATAAAATTTTAAGACAAAAAATCGGGTAAAAGAACCGTAAGAAGATGCATGAGAGTCATTTTTTTAATCGCTCGTGTTAGAGTCAAAACGGTATAAAAAATTTTAATTTCAGACATTATATATAACTTTTTTTATTTAAAGTCGCTCGGCAGCTAGGGCCATTTGCGATGCCGAGAAATTACATCTTATAAGTAATAGATTAATAAATGAAAAGTACAAAAGAGAAATTTAAAATAAACAAAAGAAAGAGAAAAAAGAAAAGAGAAAGGAAAAGAAAGGAGACGAACGCTGCTGTACAGCAAAACTATATAAAAGGGAAAAGTCGGGTAAGCTTCAAAAATTTAAAAATGTTTTCACACGCCGTTTTATTGTCCGCCAGAATTTCGGCCAAACCAACATCCTCCTCGAAACACGCGGCTCTCTCTTGTCAAAATTTGCCGCACGAGGTGAGGAGATGCTCCACCGTAGCCGGCACTCCACAAATTTCACAAATAGGTTTAGGTTGTTTTTGAAACAGGTGGCTATGTGTGTAAAGGCAGTGGACTATGCGCAAGCGAGCTAATATTGTTTCTTCATGTCGATCCTGTCAGTATGAGGTGCTCCATCGCCGAAGGTTTCCCTTGACTTTGTACAGTTTCCGTGAGGGACACTTCTGCTCCCATTCGTGTTGCCAGACGGAGTATACATGTTTTTTTAGTTGGGACTTCAGTTTTTGGCTGTTTTTCCTGATTGCTGCATACTGGCGTTCCACGGAGGGGCTTCAACCATACGTAGATGGACAGTCTGTCCAATGAAAACTACTAAGACGTTCCGACACTCGATCTCCAGAAGCTTTAGACTCTTCGAATTTTTTTCGTATAACTGTATATAATTCGGGGCAAACGTCTTTTGATGCGAGGGGTTAGATGGATTTGAGGCCAGATTAAAGTAATATTTTAGAGACAGAAATAACCTTCTGTATATGGTTGGCAGAACATTAGTTCATGCATGAAGGCTGTCAATTGAACTGCAGTGTAATGCGCCTGAGATTAGTCTTAATTCGGAATTTTGAACAGATTAGCTAATACTTCATCTTCTATCGATTGTTATTCTTCTTAAATTAGCTCAAACTAATAATATATAGTACAACACTTAAACATTTATAAATTAAAATAACATTTTTACTTTTTCAAATTCAAAAATACTTAAAAGTTTAAGAAAGAAAATACTGCCACCCTACGCTCTAAATGTAGCCCCAATTTCTTCGGAAATAATTACGAGTACGTTAGTGATAAATAAATTAAATCAAAATTTTGGCTCTTAATTGTACCGTTTTTTTTTTGTTTTTTTTTTTTTTTATATTTAAAAACAAAAGTAATAAATTCAGAATTTCTTTTTATTTTACGTAATTAATAATTTCACACCGATCAATAAGCTCGGGTCAATAAATAAAACAGATTCCGTAGGCAATGGAAAAATTACTGATAATCAGGTATTGCAGAAATAGTTGGCTACTTCACTAATAACCGACAAGTAAATTTACGATTTCGCCCAGTATGACAAAATGATCGCCGGCAATTATCATCGAGCAAAGTTTTATGTAATTTTTGATATTAATTTCGCTATCGACTGAACGACTGTAACAATAATAAATAAAAATATACAAAAGAAACCTGCTTAAATTGTGCGGTAATAATAGTTCAATAAGTATTAGAAAAATCACTCTGTTTTGGCTTTTATTTCTCTTCGCCTTGGTTCCTTTTGGCCTTACACAATCTTAAGTAATAATCTGCCTTTTTTTCATTTAGCTTTTCCGACCTCCGTCAAGCTCCCAAATTTTCTTTTTTATACCTTCACTTTCCAAATCCCTTCCTCAAGCAATAATTCAACAGGAATTCTATAGCATTATCAATTCCAAATTTCGATCGCATGTAACTATTTTCACGGATGATTTGAGGGGACCTTATAGTGTTGGAGCTTCTTTTATCCTTACGGATTTCAATTTGCCTGAATCATTTCGTCTTCTTTCTTTCTGTTCTACCTTTATAAACAAATTAATGATCATCCTATGCTTCATTATCTTTATTTCCTCCAGTGGTCGGTTTTCTAATTATTTGGTTATTTCAGATTCCATGAGTGAACTCAAGTGATCAGCTCCTCTTCTCCTGATCACTCTTCCGATTTCATCATTCTTCGCATACGTTGTCTTGCTCATTTTCTTTCTTCTCGCTACTCCATCTGCATTGATTTGCTGTGGGTTCCCAGCTATATGGGCATTAAAGTTAATGAGACAGCGGATTCCTTGGCTCAAATAGCTTCTTCCTCTCGTTTCTTTTTTAAAAAAGTTCCATCCTCCAACTTGAATTTCCTCATCTCAAACTTTAGTCAGATATTTACCCTTCCTCCTTTCGTAACGATCAATCCTTTTATCTATCTGTACATCTTCCTTCTAATACCTGATTCTTTGAGTTTCCTTCACTTCACCGTTCTGTTGTCATTTCTATGATTCGCTTGCGTTTTGGACATTCTGCTCTCCCTTCCTCTCGTTTTCGTTATTTCCTTGTTTTCTCTCCAAATTGTCCTCTCCACCTCAACGAAGCGGTGGTTTGCAATGCTAATCACATAATTTTTGAATGTCCATTCCTTTATAATCTTGTCTGCTGAAACTCAACCTACTCCTTTCTGCGCATCCTATATTTTGTCCTTCCTTTCTCCATCCATTATTTTATCCATTAGTTCCTTTATATTGTCCATATCTGACCGTATCAAAATTTAACCGACGGTTCCGTTTTTTCTTGTTGTTTCTGTGTGTAGGTTTTTAGCTGGCGCGCCCAAAGGGGGTTAAAAAAAAATATTTACATATATTTGGACTAGTCAAATTAGCTAAAACATCTGAGAAGGTTGTAAAGGATCAGATGCGTATTACTGGTCGAATTTTAATTGGTTCGATTGTAATCGCGATCAATATTTTTTTAACGCAACGGAACCGCTGTAGTGAAACATTATCTTAATTGTTTTTTGGAATCAGCATCGTGCGATGTGGAGTCGCCCTGCCGAAATTAAACTTTCTTGAAGATACACTAGTTTAAACGCAACACACACATTAGGCACGAAAAGCCGAATGTGAATTTGCTAGACTCTACTGAAATGGCGTCATCTCAGAGATGCTATAGCGGGGTAATAATTGTAATGATTTTCAGTCGAAGTCTTATTTGCCAGTTACTTTGGTAATTCGACTGAAATTATTGCGGGTAACATTCGATATTTGAAATTTTTCGTAAAAAAATATCGTTAGTATTATTGCGTACGTATAAAATGTAATTTTTTTGACCTGAGGAATCAAAACCATTCCGTGCACGGGCAAATATTCTTGGAAACATTAGGAAGGGTCATCCGGCCTGTATGAATACGGTAGCATCGTAAAAATTGCATACAGGTATGCTTATGATATATACAAGCTGAGTGTTTTTAGCTATTTCTTCACTGAAGCCGAAATTACTTCATTGGAGTAATATTATTAATATCCAGTATTAAAAGGCATTAACAAAAAAAAAAAAAAAAGAAGTAGAAATCATTTAAAACCTTATATTCCATTAGAAAATGACTTCAAGTTTTTGCGGCTTTTTGAATTTATCATTCGTCTATTTTCGCTGGTAAACCATGTCGCAATCATTAAGAATTAAGTTTATCATTATCATTTACATAATTTCCGAGACAACTTCTTGGCCAACTTATTTCTTATTATTTTTTCAAATACCAAGGATGACAGTAAAATATGTATATTTGAATAATCTATTTACACTAAATAAAAATTCTTTTTTTCTTTTTTTTTTTGTTTTTCTCCTGGTTCGTTAACTATGGACATTACCCGGCGCGCAATTCCATATTTTCAATGTACCGATTTGTGAACCAGGTCTTAAACATTACTGTCTAACTATCTAGCTGCGATAGCTGGTTAGCATTGGAAAACAACACGAAATTAAATTAAAAGATTCCTCAAACTTTAGATGTCTCAGCTCAAAGTCCTAAAGTGAAATACGAAAAAAAATCAAATTACAACAATAATCGGAAGCGATATTAAACTAGTTGTCATAATCTTATACAGTGCCTTAAAGATCATTTCAATTAATGACACTGTACACACAACTTGTCCCTCTGAGTTGTTGCATATTCTGATATTGTCGTTTCCGAACTGTCTTATTAGAATTGTCATACCACATATTACATGTGTACAAAATCCTAAAAATAATTACGAAAAAAACGAAAAAGTTTGTACTTCCCGGCAACAGGTAACAAACTATTTTCCGGTGAACTGCTTTCTCAGAAATATATTTGCCTGAAGCGGTGCAACAAAGGCGGGAAGTATTTTCTAGTAAAAGGTAAGGACATCCGGTTTATTTATTTATTTCAGAAGAGTAAGAAGTCATATACGAGCTGCTATAAACAGTATGAAGCGTTTAATTATTTCGTCGGTTTTTTTCTACGCCAATTGTTTCTGTTTTAATACTCGTTTAATTTACCTCTCGAACGTCCGATAAAATGCTTGGCTATTTCGCATTTTTGCATTAATTTAATCATTTAATTTTACGGTATTACTCATACGCTCGAACGTTTCTGTTGCAATACAATGCCAAATTGTTGAAAGGATTTAGTCAAATTTTTTCCATCGTTAAAATGATAATAATGATGTAATAATATTTATTTATATATATATATATATATATATATATATGTATGTGTATATGTATATGTATGTATACATGGATTCGCTTACTAAATGGTTCAGAGTATGGAAAAAAAGTAACAAAGTTAAACATGTTAATGTACAAATTAGAGAACATTAATGACAGGAAATGCGAAAAAATTGCTATAAGCAATTAATTATTGTACCAAAAACTAATTTCGTTTCGTTGTTTTCCTAATAACAGACTATTTCGTAAATGTAAAGCGAAGTTTATTCTTTTATATTCGGAGGAGAAATATATATATATATACTTTTTTTTTTTTTTTTTTTGGCTTAGCCTTCGCCATTTAACTATGCATATATATATATATATATATACATAATTTTTTTTACAGATATATTTAGATAGAAGAAAATGTAATTTGCCCAACGTGTATACTTACGTTGAAATCAGATAATTTTATGATAAAACGAGCGTAGAGTGAATGGTAAACTGGTTAGAATCGTAAAAATGAAATTTAAAAAAACAAAGAAAGAGGAATTTAACGAAATACGTATTTTTACGAGTTTATACCGCGTATTCAAAATTCATGCAGCATGATTCTAATAAGGATAAGTACGCAGGTGAACGAAAAACCATAATTAAAAGTTTCGGTAAATGAAATCGCGATTAATTTATAATTTATGAGACGGCAAGGATGTAAAGAGAAAATTACGTTAAATTTAATTATTTTATTTCCGAATTTGCAGATTATTGAAATTAAACCAAAAAAAAAGAAAGGTAACAGAACCCACAATAAACGAAACGCCGAAAATTTCCAATGAAGTTTTCCTTTTTAAAACTCGACTTCGTCGCTTATTGTTTTTTTGTTCTTTTTTTTTTTTTTTTTGCGCGCATTCATCAAAAATGTAACTCTTTTCTCACTCCATGCTATCCGCATTGATATGCTCTGGGTCCCTAGTCATAAGAGGGTAACGAAATGGCAGATTCTTTGGCTCAGATTGTTGTATTCTCCCGCTTTTATTTCATTAAAATTCCCGCTTCTAATTTACTCCTGTTGTGTAAAAAGTTTCATGTTAGATTTTGGTCAGATTTTTATGTTTCTTCCTTTTCTAATCAACCTTCCTTTTATTTTTCCATCCAATCTAATCTTTCTACCCGGTCTTCGTTTTATGATTTTCCTTCGCTTCGCCGCTCCGTTATTGTCTCTATTATCTGTTTGCGTCTCAATCATGCTCTTCTTCCTTCCTCACATTTTCGTTTTCGTCTCGTTCTATCCCCCTTAGTTGCCCTCTTCATCGTGAGACAAAGCCGTCTGTGATCCTGACCGTATCTTCTTTAAATATCCATTCCTCGTGTACGAACCTACTTCTTTGTATTCCGATCTGTTATCATTCAAACTCCCTAATTCTTAATGGGCTTCGTATATCTTATCGTTTCCGTTGTTCCTATCCTCAGTTCTTTTATTTTATCAATAGCTGACCGAATGTAAACTTTACTGATTCTTTTCCCTCGTGTCGTTTCTGGGCGAAGATCTATTGCTGACATGCCCAACAAAGAGGGGGTTAAAAAAAAAAAAAAAATATATATGTATAATATATAGTTTTACTACCTTCAGCTTTTGACTGAACCAAACGGTTTAAAGTCTTCAATAGAAACTAAACGAAGTGATTGGAATAAGATCGACCTTACCGCGCACAACTTAAAACCGGGGGTCTTGTAATGCAACTTCAGCAAGCGGTGAGAGACAGAAAATCATTAGGGGAAAAATACTTCTCCTTGTAATGTAAAATTACCGAAATCATACGCACGTTGCAGCAGGCAAAAAGCAGCCTTTACAAAATTCAACCGTAATTGCTGATCTCGTGAAAGTATTCGTTTTCCAAATTCCACGTTCAAAGTCCGTCATTAAACGAGAATTCTACGGCGCCACTATTATGACAATAAATTAGTGCCCATGGTTAACGTGTCCAAAAATTACGAAAAAAAAAAACACAAAAACAAGCAAAGAAATGCAGTTTTAGCGATGGCTCCAGACGGCCGCCTAGTAGTTTCTAGCCTCTTCGAATTTTAACGCTTTTTGGAATCTGAATTTTTTTGGTTTTTTTACCCGCTCCCTCTACAAATGAAAAAAGTGAATGTTCTGGTGTCCTTGAATTTCCGAACTCTCATTAGTGCCGTTGGGCTTAGTACCATTATGAAAAGCTTAGCTTCACAATGCATGATAACTTATCGAGGATATCCATGGGACTTGCTTTACTTCATTGTTCGTCCGAAAGTATGTCAGCGTCTCAAGAAATCAGCACCGTTCAACCCCTTCGGGAAAACTGGTTGCTCGAAATATTTCGAAATGGCCCAAAACGATAGGCGAGCGAAAGCGGTATTGAGAACATTTCAAGTCGAAAAAATCAGCAGCAAGAATACACCGCTAAATCGAGACGACTAAATCAACATTTGATTAACATTATCTTTGAACGCCACCCAAGGATGGAAAATTCAGCGACGTGAATAAACTTAGCGTATAAAAAGCGCGCCGACAGATCGACGGATTGCCTTTTCATGCTGTAGCAGTATTAGTGTGTACGCGTTTAGATGGTAATATTTTATGCTCATGACAAAGTTACCGCGCTGCGATTATTCGTCACTGGAAAATTATTTTTAACTACCGGCGTTGGCGCAACATGATGCGGTGCTGGATTGCGCGTGTTTTAAAACGTTCGAGGAAACTAAAGTTCTGGCGAAAATCGTTTTTCTAACACTGCTTAAGGAGTCTATTGACACTGAAACTGAAATAGTAATTATGACCGACAGAAGGGGCGGCTTTTACGATTAAGTCGTCTCGGGAAGTGATTATATTAGTTTATTGAAACATAAGAAGGACAGGAAAGATAACGAGAACAGACAATTAACCCCGTCGGAAGTAACGGATAAAATTATGAGCCCTCCGGGCATGAAAAAAATCATAATTAAAAAAGTCGATGCATACAACTCAGCTCCAGCTATCCCGGCGCAGTTGATGTAGTAAAGGTATGTGCTCGATTAATGTTTGCAGTTGACGAGCTCAAATAAATAAATAAATAAATAAATAAATAGATTGAGGTTTATTTTACTTTCTAATGATGAAATGAACGCGTGGTGCGCAAAGTAATGTTCTAAACAGTGATTCTACCGAAAATCTTAATTTTAAGTATATGTCGATTTTTATTGTCTTTTTTTTGTTTTTTTAATTTTCTTTTAAATTTGCCTTTTACCATTCTAAAAGACTTGTGACGAATTGAAGGAAATTTCACGCGCAATTGATAATTTTACTGTGATATTTGAATTTTTAATTAAAAGCTTCGTTTAAAAATGCGCCGAATAAAGAATA
The DNA here is from genome assembly GCA_039619475.1 of Icerya purchasi. Lineage (NCBI taxonomy): Eukaryota > Metazoa > Arthropoda > Insecta > Hemiptera > Monophlebidae > Icerya > Icerya purchasi. Next base: position 234,674,378 of record CM077116.1, read on the forward strand.
CTTACAATTAGTACATTTACTTTTGAATTTTAAACTTTAAGAGCTTTCTCAATCTAGCAAGTAGTCTGAGATCAATTTTCAAAATAAAATTGCGGTATTTCTATCTTCGTTCCCTCTGTATTTCGTTGTCACCGAATATCTCTCTATTCCCGGAATTAATTACATCCGCTGTTTGCTCAATTTCCATAATGACTGCATTTTTCGATTATATTTTCGAAACGTTCCGAAATCATGTTGCCAGACGATCCTTACTATCCTTATACCATAAGGGCCCATTCTAAACACTTATATATATAATACGCCACTGACATTTCAAATTAGGTCTAATTTCAATTCTTATCTTCCGCTTTGTGTTTCGGTGCTTCTAATTTTCTATTTGTACAATCCTCGAAAATTTCACATGTTATCAGTTCCACTGCTGAAACGCTCAGATTAATCAACTCCTCTCATCTTACTCATTCCTCTTCTATATTCTCCAATACCGACGCCTCTTCTCTTGTAAAAAATCTCTACCGTTCAGACTGCGTATTTTTTTTTTCTTTATTACTTTTTTTAGCCCTTTAACTAAAGCCCTTAATCATTTTATCTCCCGTTTAAATTCTACAGCACGGCCTTCGACTGAATTTGATGGTAGTGCTTATTTTACACACCTACAGTAGATTATCGCTTAGAATTTTTTCATATTTCTTCTTTCCGTCTTTTCTATCTGAAGAAAAATCCATCGTTTGTTCTTGCGCTGCGCGATAATTTCGTCTAACTCCTGAACGGAACGTTTCACACTACCACCATTTTCTTTCATGTTCTCGCGACATTCTCTCGTCCATAGCATTTTCCCTCTTCTTCCGCCTTAATCTTTTTTTTACCGGTCACGCGTGTCCGTGTTTAAAGGTGATTTTGAAAGCATCTATATTTTCTCCGATATATATATATATATATATATATATATATTATATAGGTGTATATACGTAAAAATCTTCATTCCAGACTTTGGTCTTTGCCTACTTTTTCAAGGGAAGGCTCTTTCTTCGGCAGTCCTAATTATATTAGTTTCTTGACTTACATTCGATTTCGGTGCATTGCGCTTTCTTTTTTTTTTACCATTTTCCTTTTTTGACATCTATTCTAAGTTTCTCGTGTAAACATCTGCCCGATCATCGCGCATGTTCTTCTTTCTCTTCCCAAATACTCCGTCAAAATTTAGTCGTTCTTATTGCTATTTCTTATGCTTTCACTCTTCCCGCGCCACCCCTTCCGGCGCTTTCATACATTAGTTTTGACACGGTGCTACCGGTGGAGGTTTGTGAAATATCCATTAAAAATAAGGATAGGATAGGGTGTTGGAAAATGGTATTTATTTTGGTTTTTATTTTTATTGTAGCAGAGCGTTTGTGCGTACTGTGATTATTATTCAATATATACGTGTATATTTAGGGGACCTTCGGTGTGGGTTGCACGGTTGACTGAACTTATTTTAGCACTATCGACCGTCTCTAACTCGTTACAAACATGATTGCGGCAAATTTTAAATAGGTCTATAATTATTTACGTAACCGAACAATCGGCGATTGTGTATGTCCACATAGGAGAGTAAAAATAATATCCCGTTTTCACTTTAGATCATGTAGTGTTGCCGATAAAAGTAGCAGCGATATCGTTCGACAAATCACTGCATGCACGGTGGCATATTGCTATCGTCGCTGTTTTATTCAAATATTTATGTTTCTCGCGATATATTAAAACCCGATTCAGATCAGGACGTATAACAAAAAAACCAAGTGCACTTCAGTTACATAACGATTTGCAAACATAGTTGCGTGTATAAGTGAAATACATAGTCAACTGCCCTCACATCGAGAACGAAGAATAAAGAGGTAGCTCGCCATCTAATTAAATAATCAAACAAATGGCTTCCCTCCTGATGTGACCTCTGCTAAACTCACACTCACGTAATCGTCTGCCGAACCGTATTGCGTGATCTATACCTGACACGCTTTATCGAAACGATATGGATTCAGTTGACTATCGTTAACAGTTTGCTATTAACGACCTTAGTCATTTTCTGTAGTACCATGTAATACCGGGCGAAGATGTATTGCTCTCGGCAAAAGTAAAAATTGTAATTTTTCGACATCATTTGGAAACTCTGTAATAATCGTTATTTAACCTTACAATAAAAATGCATTTCTTTTGGAAAAAAACTTCTGAATATCTAGAAAGGTTTTTCGATAAGCGTTTGAACAACAATTCGATAACTTTTGTACACTGGGACAGGTGCACAGACGAGTCCTGTCTATAGTCTGTAGCGGAGTTTGGGATTACAGATCATTGGTTCGACTTACACAGTAGGAATCGTAAAAATAAGTAAAACATTCACGGGCGGAGCTCACAAATTAGATTTCAATAGCGGAAATGAGATCTAACACAATGATCAGATGTAAATTTTTCTACAGTCGACGAATATTCGAGATCGGAATATCAGATGAACGGTTTTACGATAAAATAACAAAATAATACCAAATACGATTTAAAAATATAAACAAGACAAAACAAAATCTAAGAATGTTACACAGGATAAGATCTAATTTATATATTTACCAATCAAAGACTGTATGTTTACCAATTATTGTTTGTACATTTTTTTTCTTCTATTTTTTCTTTATACATACACACACACACACACATATCGTTGTTCAACCGAATAACCTCTGAGACTCTGTCTATTTCAAAAGCGGTAGCCTTGGACTTATTAGTCTTGACCCATCAGTGTAAGCTTTCGAAAATATGAGGTATTTATTAATAATGTTTAGCGCCGTGCAGCTGGTGGGTGATTGTTGTTCGTGAAGGTTGTAATAGCTTCTATCTAAAACGGAGCCCAGGGCCAGGGAAGGTTTGAATAATCCACTGTGGATCTAGAGTTACGATGTATGTTATTTTACAATAAAATGGCGATGATTACTGGTAGACTATCTTTGCAAAATTAAAACTCTGTGATTGCTCATTACAGTTCTCCGCAGCCCGCGAAAGCACATCGCGGTAGGTGAAAAATTTTCTGTTGTAAGATAATGATGGGGGACACCAGCTAACAAACATAGACTCTTTGATGGGGATGCGCGTTGCGCACCAAGTATCTTTGTGGGTTGGGTCAAGTGTATTTTCAGTAAGGAACCACTTGCCGACGGGTTACCACCTGACCCGCATAACTAATTTTACTGACGATGAATGCTTTGTAAAAATTTAAAAGGAACCGTGGCTGTATGTTAAGCTTCGGATTTGACAGACACTTGACCATCCTTAAAGATTGAAAGGATTTAGCTTTTAAGTCATATATAAAGAGGTTCCAGGCCAGTCTCGTGTCCATCAAGATCGCTCATATTCATATCCGAAATCTAGCTTAGATGACATTAATTGCAGTTTTTTTACGTGTCTTAACTATCTGCAAAATCATCTTACTATAAATAAAAAGCGGAGTCATTACCTGAAAACGATGGCGTTTGAAAACAACATTTATCGCAAAACTACGTAGATTAAAGGCTACAAATTCATAAAACCCACCTATTTAGAGAATTAGGCAGGATCAAAAATATTTCACGAGTATTTGGTTTATAAAAGACAAGAAGTCATAGCACGCAAATATATCTTTAGCTGTAAAAAGCAATAACGGAAAAATTTCGTCTTTTCTATTAATGGAACTGTACCTTTAAAATTAATATAGGATTAAAAATTTTAAAAATTCAACGACCCCAAATTGATTCTAATTCTTCTGTTCCCGTGTTGTAGTAATTTCATTAATAATATTTCCCCCCATACGTTCCTGGTACGTTTGAATTGGATAGTCGCAAATTCCTAACAGTATGTAAGACATCTATTCGCTGACTTAATCACCGTACAAGAACTCAATTTTTCTTTACCTTTCGCAAAGAAATCTTTCTTGGGATTATTCATACAAAAAAGTACAACACCTCCGACACAGTTTCGAAGTTCTATTATTAAATTGATTCAACTACTTTCTAATTCCGGCCTGACCAGAATTTATTTATTATTCTCCTGTTCCAAAAAAATCGAGTAAACCATCTCAGGAAGACTCATCTTATTGTCCTACTTTTCCGGCTCCTTGTTTATGTAAGAATTATATTGTATGTAGACCTAACTGGCAGCTGTAGCATAATAAAATGTTTACACAATACACGTTGTGATTTCGTCTCCACAACCCCACCTGTACTGGTTCTCTTGTTTCTGTAACAACCCACATAAAGATTACTTGGCGGCGTGCTTCCCAGACATCAACGAGGATTTTAATAATATCCAATCATCATTATGCTTAAAACTTAATGAACGTATTCCTATTCTCAAGCTGTTAAGAAATCTAAGTTTGGGGGGAGCCATTACCAATGAAATCTTCATATCTTACTTCGAAGGCGTCATCAAATGCAGAGCTGTTCCTTGTTTGTAAACCGTACAACGTCAGACAGATATTAAAATTCCTCTCTTACACCAATAATTAGTACTTGCGTCTCCTAACCTATCTTTGGTAGTAAAAAGAAAAATTCCCCCTCTTCGTATCGGGATAATTCACTCGCTGCATTCTCAAATATTAGAATTAAATAAAGCCTTTCTATGCAAAAAATGTAACAGCTTTATCGAGCGCCTCCGGTATATCGAACTCCATATATCGCGCACCCTTCCTTACGTAATATTACAAGTTTCCATACATTTACAATTTACTGAATGTAAACAAGTACTTAAAATCTTTTCAAAATATTAATTTCCCAGGTCAGAAACCTTAATCAAATCTTTAGGAGTGTAGTGCTCCTTACATTGGCTTAATTTTATATTTACAGACAGCTCTAAGGGAAATAATTATGCTGAAATCGCATTTTACATTTCCGCTGCGCAATTAATAAACAAGTATCTTCTTCGTTGTTGTCATCCATTTCGGAATGCATGGCCATTGCTAAAGCCATTCCTCTTATTAGGAACAATATTTTTCCGAATGATATTTTCATTCTTTCTAACTCTGGTCTTGCTTCTTAAAAAGTTTCCTACTTTAATCATAAATCGCACCTTTTAATTTGTAAAATTGGAAACTCATTCTACAGTCTTGGCAATTTAAATTTTACAATCTTCTTTGCACGAATTCCTTCTCACGTTACTATTCAAATATCACCGCTAAGAGTCCCTTCTTCCACGCTATCTTCCATAGATAGACTTCCTATTAATAATTAAATATTCCCATATAGAATTCTTAGACGCGCAAGAAATTGCAAGTCCATTCAACTAAATTTTCCCAAAAATTCCTTAATTTTCAATTTTTCCACACTCAAATAATAACATACGAGTAAGAAAATTGACAGTAGCCATCTATCGGTTTAGACTGAATGCAAATTGTCTCCCCATCTCTTTATTCGAAATGGGTCTGATATCCTCTTCTTTCGAGACTAACATCCTCTAGATGCACATTGTACAGCCAATCCTGATTATCTCTTTTTTTATTGTAACTTCTTTCCTTCACAAAGACAAGTTACATATATTGAGCTTTTTTTGACTTGAACAATTTTTTTCCCTTGCAAAATTCCCTATTGATTCTGCCAAAATTAACGTTTATTACGTTATTTTTAAATGTTTTATCGATACGAATATTAATTAATAATTTAACGCAGATATCATAAGTAACTATTTTCCAGCGGATAAAGCTTCTAAACTCAAAAAAAAACAACAACAAAGGAATAGTCCGCGTATATTTTTAAAACATTTTATAATTATTAAAGTGTAGTTGGTTTTTTTTATATTTTTTTCTTTTTATTTCGATCGAGATTTATCTATAAGGGGACACTCGAATTCCGCACAAAGCACTAACACAGTGACAAGTCACACACGAATTCCGCACCAGACCCGAAATAGCCCACCCGCTGACAACTCGAATTGCGCACTGCCTTTAAAAAAAATACTCTGATTTTATAAAATCGATGAAGGACTTAAAAAATGAGTAAAAGTCGCTCTTTCAGTGACTTCCAAAATGTGTTATCGTAATGAAACACGTTTACTATTTGGAATAATAACCGAACTACATTTCAGTCGATTAAAAAAGCCTTTAACGTTTGCGAAAAATAGGCTACTATCCCGTTAGCAGTACGATTGTTATTCGAAATATTTTTAACAACCTCTAGGGAACGTATTCATATTTAAAGAAATGTTGCATAAAATAGAATAATTTTTGCACGAATATGATATAAAATAACGTAAATTACGATAATTTCTAACTGAATATGTAGAACTTTCAGCGCACGGCATATTATGTTTCATGAAGCTTCTATTTCACATTAATACAAAATACTTTCATATCAACTGATTAATATACATAAAATCATAAATGTGACCATGTAAAATTTTCGAGTTTGACAAATTAAATATGTTGTTATAATATAGAGTTACTTACGAGTTTGAGGGAACCGAGTTTCGGGAAAGTTTCAGTTCAGATTTTATTTTATCCATTAATCAGTGTTCAATCTCAGTTATAAATTGTTATTTGAATTAAAACCAAATTTGTTAAAAATCGTAATTTTTTCATTTAGTGTACCATCAAACAATACATAATATTCTACTTAAATTTTAAATGACAACGCAAAAATTTACCATTAAAATAAAATCCTATTTAAAACAATTTAATTAAAACTTACAATGATAATAATTACGTAAATAAATAGTGTTAGTACTACTACCTTTTTTCTTTAAATGTTAGTTGGATTTAACAAGATAATTTTCCTTCGTCAAGTTTTTATAATTTGTAGTTTATTGTAAATTAAATAGTTTCTACTCTAGATAATAGATATTTTTGCGCACATTTGGTCGGTATTAATGTGTTTTGTTAGATAAATGATAAAGAAGCAGAAGTCTAAACTCAAATTTAGGTTATCAGAATAAAAAAGTAATTCTTAGAAGCAACACTGAAATATGATTTCATTACTTCCGTGTAATGTTTTCCATTAATACAGAACATGCCCGGGAAAACATTTTTTTTTTGAACTTTTCCAGCAGCCTCCGGTAATTTAAGATTAAAGCTAAAATATCGTTATATTTTTCTTTCCAAAGTATCCGTTTATACATATATTTCCGAAAACTACATTCGTTTGCCGTTTTTAGATGCAAATGGGGTTTAAATTAAGTGCTTATTGGAAATGTTTATTGCGATGCAAAGTTTTTGTTGTTTATTGTATATTTTAAATTTCAGGAATAATATCGGTTGGTGATTTATGCATTTTGAAGTAATTTTTAGATAATTTTAAAAATTTGTCATATTACATATTCTTAACTTGTTGAGCGACTTTTAGCGCTCAGAGGTCAGAAGAGTTGTTCAAACGTTAGCATTTTCTGAAAGAGCATTTAATACTATTTTTGTATATAGCTTTACATTTTAACGTGTAAGCGTCATAATTTTTCCTCATCAAAAAACATCAAAAATTATCATCCGGCTTATAATAAGTACATAATAGTAATTCGACACTGTTTAAATTATTGCTCTATTTTTAATCATAGAAATAAAATGATGTTTCAAAATTGTTATTTTACAGGCGCTTTGTAGAATTCAAACTGTTCTAGAAATATTTATCCCCATGATAAAACTGTTAACACTGATAATTTCTTAACATTAATGGTAACACGAAATTAACATTAACGTATATATGAAAGTGAAATATTTTATTAAAAATAATAACTTCCAAATAAGGAAAAATTTTATCTGCCGCTATGTCAAAAGGTAGTAGTATACACGTGTAATCATAAATATAATTCTTTTGAAACTAGAAAGATAAAAGAACACAAATGTAGACAATTAGGAGTAAGCTAAATTACTGAAAGTTGAGCTAACTGGTAAATTGCAAAAGCCGGAATCAATTTTTAATGATTAAAACATAAATATATCACAGTTATTTATCGGAACTACTTGTTTTAAAAAAAAAAAAAATGGAATTAGAAGTTTAAACAATTACGTATATTTAAAATTAATCTGGCGTATTCTCAAATATTTTTTAATAAACCGTCATTATAGAGGAAATATTTTTAATACATAGACAGGTGTAGAGTATTTTTCATTAGTAGATTAAAAATTAATTGTCAAAAATAGGATACGTAAAAATGTTGAAAGTTATCGAACATTAAAAATATAGTACGATCAAGCGCCATCAGTTTTGGAAACCCTTAGTCCAGCGAACAGCGATTATGGTCCGAGCGTCGTTTTCGTTTGTTTTTTTATATTTCATACCTGCAAACTTCCGGTGCGCAATTCGTGTGTGGCCATCTATAAGTATACATTCACGCACATATTTAAAAACTTTCCTGCGTGTATAATTTATTTGATAAGATTTATAGTTATCGTCTTTTGAATTATTTCCTTCGTAATGATTAAAAGTTCATCGCGTACTTATCGAGAATTTAAACTTTAGTTCCTAAGTGGACTTTGCAATACGATCTTTTTTCTTACTAGCGTTTATTGATATAAATTTTGAAGAAGTAAAAATCGTTACAAACCAGTTATAAATCTAATTTAAAAAAAAAAATCGAGAAAAACACAAATGAATAAATAAAAAAAGCAAGAAGTGAGACAAAAACAAATTAGTGCTCATTTTCTGAAATGGAGGAAGCGCGGTGGTTGGCTATCTACTCAGAGGTGTCATTGGTTTTCGAGGCTCGTTCCGTTTCGGATCCAAGTCGCACCCAGGGATTTATACCTAATCTAAAATCGAATATTGGTTATACCAGAGAAATCTGGGGAAGTAAAGGAAGGAATTGGCCCCGTTACTCACAGCGGTGTTGTTGGACTAAGTACAACATGAAAAGCTTAACTTCACAATCCAAGATACCCATTCGAAGGGTATGCGACTTACTTTACTTTATTCTAAAATAGAACAGTAAAATTACTTCACACGAATACATTCGTCATTTATACAAGTGTGAGAAAAAAATAACGAGTGCTTCATTTCCTATACCTTCAATATTGTTTTCGTTCGAATTTATCTGTTTGAATATTAATCTTTCTATTTTTGCATTATCTATGTTTCAGTTATTTCCTAAATTTCAGCTGTTTATAATTTTTCGGTTATCATTGAAAATCAAATATCGGCGCTCTGATTTTCTTTTTTCCCCTTTTTTTTTTATTTTATTTTTTAATTTACAAACTGTGAAACATTTAAATGTCATAATTAAAACATAAACACTTGAGTATCTGTTTGATAATTTAACACAAGTAATTGCGAGGGTACGTTGAAAGCAAGCAGTGGAATGAGCTCTCTTGGGTATGGTCAAGCGAAGCGGACAAGGGTCTAAGCCTTCTAGTAATGATAAAAAAAAATTTTAGAGATTATTTTACCGGTCATTTCTTTTTCCACACTATCAATTAGAGTCACTAGTGTTTTTCTACTTCCGAAATATATAGATTAAAATGCAATTATTACAATTGAAATATTAGAAATGGGAAAAGTGTAATTTAAAAAATGACTATGCCGTTCTTTTGCGGGTAATAAGTAATTCTGTAAAAATCATGCGTTATTTTTGTGCCATAAGAGAATGCCTTATATTAATTGTAATGGAAATTTCTACATTAACCGTAAATTAAATTTATCAACGGTTCTGAAAAATTTTTTTGATTCCTTTGAAAAATAAATCTTATTATTTTACTGAGAATTTTATTTATTGTCCTGGCGATAAGCCGTTTCGCCACTGCCGAGAAATAATTGAAGTTCACTTTCGTATCGGAATTATAAAAGCTTATCATCTGAAAGTCCCGGAGGATGTCTCGCCATGATATGTTTCGCAGAATCGAGTTTATTATACCTTAACTATAATATAATCGTATTTTAATTGAACACATTTTTTATATTATACGAACGTCAAAATCATGTCTATAAATAATTTGCAAACATGTTTTCCAGATTTTTTGTGTTTTCCCACAGATTGTACACTATATTCTAAACTGTACCATATAGAAAGTAATATTGATTTAGTTGACCGTATAGCGATGGAGCACAATAGTTTTTACTTTACTTTACGTGATAATTAAAAATTATTTACAGCATTATACTACATACTTATAAGCCCGTATTTGGATTCAGTTTTATTATTTTGGCATCCATAATATAGATCAATAAAATTAATTGAAATTAGCTAACCGGATGATTTTCAGGACATTTAACATCAAGGAAGTAGGGGGTTGGCTTATATCCGAAGTAAGATAATTATGGAAGTTTATTGTCTTGTTGGAATTTCCAGATGCTGTTGTTTAAAAGAATCTGACTCGCCAGTGTATAAAAAATCGTCATTCACGCGGCATAGAAAATCTCTAATTCGTTAAAATACGACTGTTTTTGCTCGTTGTTTACCTTTAGTTTCACAATTTTTCATTATTGAAGTTAAAGTGCGTATTTTGCGAAAGTTGCAGTTTTTGTGTTAAAAATAAATAATCATACCTGCAATAAATCTAATCATAAGGCATCATCGGATTACTCATCCAACTATGGACGTTAACGGAGTTAGATACTATCGTAATAATCTGAACTTTTGAACAATTAACGAAACGTCTTTTTAAAATTTGTCAAAACCTTCTCAAAATAAAGCACCCCAATATCAAAATTTATTCGGTTTTGACACATCTCCCGTCAAAAATTTTCCGGTTATTCTAAATACCGCTTGTTTTGGCAACATGGTGACTTTTTAGTTTCTTCTAACGGTTCTTGCGCATTCTACTTTTTTTTTTGGCTTTTTTTCATGAGCACGAAAATGGTATACACACCATCAATGAAGAACCCTCTAACAAAAAAAAGTATCAAACGTAATTTTTCCGACGTGTGCAAAAAAAAAAAAAAAAAAAAAATCAGCACCATCTTGACAGAGTCAAGTCGAATACCAGGTTACGGTGATGTATAGCGATGCAGGACGAAGGTGCAGTTGATAAAAAATGTTGTGTTCCACCTTATGTTACACCTGTTCTTAGGTAATATGTATATATATATATATATATATATATATATATATATATACATATATTGTGTATGTTTTTTTTTTGTACTAACGCAGATATAATAGGATAGCTCTACCACCTACTGACCTTTTACGCGCAAAACGTGAGAATCACCTTTGTCGTTTTTCAACGAGTTATTATTTCACTTTCTTTAGATCTTAGCGGGAGACGTTTTCCGCAAACAAAAACAAATCTTTATTGTTCACTTTTATTTTCACTGACCCTATTTTTTCGATTTTCTTTTCACTGTTTTTTGTTCTTTTATTTCCTTTTTGTTTCTCGAATGTAGTTCGTTTTCTTTTTCCAACGCGACCGTTTATTTATTTTTCATTTGTTTAATTATATTGCATTTGCAGACGACAGGAGGTACTTGTTCTCACGGGGCGAATATTTTTTCTGAAGCCGCTCGTTGGCAAACTCTATCCTAGGACAGGTATATCCGATTTCTAGTTACAAGGTCAGTTTAGCTCTCTATCAGCTGGTCGCCATTACGAAGGCAGTTTAACCTTCGGTCGAAGTAAATAAAGAAAACAACTAATAAACCGCAACTCTAGACTTTTCGGGCTAATTTTTTTCCTGTTTTGATCTAGATATCGCCCGTGGTAAAATGTTAGTGCGGTAAAAATAATAAATAATCCGATTAATTGTTCTACTTCTTTTACCTTTTTCCCCTCCTGATTCCCCTACCTCGCCGTGTCCATTTAAACCGAGCTGTTTCCATTCCGAATTAATTGAAATTCGATTTTAAAAAGGATAGGTCGAAAATTTTCAGTTTTCTAATCGGAAAAAACGTGTTTTTCCCATAATTTTACCGCAATTGTATATTAGTAAATAAGCTTAGGCAGATGCGTAGATTTTGTTTTTTTTTTTATTTTGAGGAATGTTTCTTAATTAGAACGCATTCCTTCGCTACGACGATGTCGCAGTGCATACTGAAGTTTTCAATGAGAAGAATATGCTTACAAGTTTTAAAGTCAGTGCTGGTTTCTAGCAATCTTCAGCAGAACTTAAAAAACATCCGGACACCAAATGACGTTTCTTCTTTAATTCCATTTTTTACTAATTAATTAACTGTTGTTCAATTGCTTTATAACAAGGACAATTATTGGGTGAAAGAATAAAATGTAAGAATAAAACGAAAGAATAAAACGAAAGAATAAAATGAATCTTTACCGGTATGCATAATTGCAGGATCTATTTTAAAGGTAATAGAAAAAAAAAAAAATTTCAACGACAGAGGTTGAATAGCGGATAAATCTGAGCAGGCCAAAATCTTAAGTAAGCGAAAATTGCTTAATTAAAGAACGCGTGAGTTCTAAGAAATAAAAGTGGGTTAGTATGTTTATAGTTTATCGTTTTATCAGTATGATAAATAAAAAAATATTTTTTAAAAAGCTTTAGATACAAAAAAAAATAATGAAATCAAACTAAATTAAATTTTTAATAAACATACATGTGTGTGTGTGTGTGTGTGATAATCCTTTCAAAAAAAAACTACCGCACTGTTAATATCTTAACAAATTTAGACATGAAAATCGAAAAACAATCGAACGAGTGAAGAATTGCCTAGGTCTTTGATCGAGATTATTATCTTTGTTTTTTATTTACCCCCTTTTTCTTTTTTTTTTTTTTTTTTTCGTAATTTCAGCCTTAGTAGCGTTGGTTATAATAACTTTCGAAACTGTCGCTTTTACTGATGGATCTAAGTTCATTGTCTACGGGACTCAGTTTATGTGCCTGATGAAAATCATTCGGTTTTTGCGCTCAAATTATTTTCATTCTGTTCGGGAACAAAAAATTTATATGTAACACCGGAAGCTCTAATATCGCATGTCGGTCACATTTCCATATATTATTTATAAGCGAATATCGAAATTAATCTCACCCCATTCGATCGGTCATACTGGAATTAACACAGAAGTGACTTTCACTGCAGTGGCCTTGGTTAGTTCTGATTTTCCATTAAGATTCACCGCGGTGTTTTTATTGAAATCAAATCCCCTTTTAAAATAACAAATAGGTCGATTTTATTTATTTATTTTTTTTAAATTTAATCTTTATTATACAGCTTCGTATTCATTTCCTGGGTAATTCAAAAGTCGTATACAGTCAATAATTTTTTTTTTTGGAACCGTTTTCATACGACAAACAGATAATTGATTGTGGTTTTGTTTTAGTTTTCAAATTTTTTCAACTTAGTTAAAATTTATCTTTTTTTTGGCAATTTTTACACTATTTCTTTCATATTAAATTTATTTTAGATGTTCTAATACTCGTAAAACTGTATAAATTTTTACATTCAAATCGGCTGATAAACTATTTGTATCACTCTCACGGATAACGCACGTGAGTACTAAGTAGGCCCTCTTTTATAAGAATTTCTCTTTCATCGACGTATTCGAGGCATCACCATAATGCTCGAGTGATCCTTCTGCTGCGCACTTGTTACGTTTATTATTATCAATAATTTCTAATGATGACCTATTCTGATTCTATTGATCGTCATTATATAGCCTTTCCCTAAGTAGTTACCAAAATAAGTTTCTCTACGAAATTAAATAGAAGAGGAAAAAATTTTCCTTTTACCTATCCGTTCAGCTGAGTTTCCTCCCTGATTTAATGATTTTCCTATTTTTTGCGCCTTAATCATCGTCCGCTACTATCTTCAATTTTAACATCTTCCCCAAACTGCCTTCTTCACATTCAAATTACGAAGCTATTCGTAATTCTAACCAAATTTTCTTTGAATGTCCTTTCCTTTCAACTAGAGGTGCTCTTTTGTATTTCAATTTGTTGTCCCTTAGACTTTCTAATTCTTACTGCGCCTCCCACGTATCATATCCCTTTCTTTCCTGTCCGTTATGCTCTAGTACTAAGTTCCTTCATTGTGTCAATTTCTGACCGGATCAGTGTATCTAACAGACGCTTCTCTTTTTAACCGCTTCCGAGCGGAAGACCCGTGATGACGTCTCCACTACAATAAAAAAAAAAAAAATTTATTTCACAGATGGCTAAAAAGCTAATAGACAGAATTTCGGAAATATTTTTTAACTTTCCTTGTACAGCAAAGCGAGTACCCCACAACCTTAATAGGGCGTCGGTGATTGTGAAGTTAAGGTTCACAATCTGTTAAGTCTAATAGATCTGAGGAGAATACTGGGCCCAGTTCCTTTCGCTCGGCCGCCTTTACTTTCCCAGACTTCCCTGGTACCCAATTATTTCAGGCTGGATAAACCTGGGAGCGACTTAGACTCGAAACGAGACAAGTCTCGAACCCGTAACCTATAATTTGGTAGCTATGCACTTTAACCTACTAAAATTTTTTTCGAATGACCGACATTTTTAAAATTAAGACGTTTGGAATTTTATTTCCATTCCAAAATCGTTTTTAATTTTTATCTAAAAAACATGCTTCGATTTTTTTATATGTTTTTTTATCATTTGGGCACGTCAGCTAAGGACCTGCACACAGAAACAACGAGAAAAAACTGAGCCGCCGTTTAAATTTTGATACGGTCAGATATGGACAATATAAAGGAACTAATGGATAAAATAATGGATGGAGAAAGGAAGGACAAAAAATATAAGATGCACAATAAGGAGTAGGTTGAGTTTCAGCAGACAAGAATATAAAATAAAACGTTCGACAGAAAGGAATGGACATTCAAAAAAGGATGTGATTGGCGTCGCAAACCGCCGCTTCATTGGGGTGGAGAGGACAATTTGGAGAGGAGACAAGGGAATAGCGAAAACAAGAGGAAGGGAGAGCAGAATGTCCAAAACGCAAGCGAATCATAGAAGTGCCAACAGAACGGGGAAGTGAAGGAAACTCAAAGAACCAGGGATCAGAAGGAAGATTAGGTTATACAGATAGATAAAAGGATTGATCGTTACGAAAGGAAGAGGGGTACATATATCTGACCAAAGTTTGAGGTGAAACCTAGTACATAGTTTTAATTTATTAAATAAAAATAAAATCAACCACGTAATAAAGCGGTTTATAGAATAACAAATTCCACACGTGCGGGTAAACATATATCAAGAAGCAAGTCAGCAAAAAATGTGATCCCTTTATGTAAGTTTTAGTAATATAAAAAAAACGCAATTGACTTGGAATATTATCAATTAACATATGAAACGTGTTTTCCAAAGAAAAAAGTTAATTTTTATCAAAACAAAAAATTAAAGTTTAATTTAATTACCGTGCTTAAATATAGATTCTAAAAAATATAAAGAGTAATTTAAGACCCCAAAATGGCATTTACAAGTTTATCACTGATGGAATATTACGACACTACTCGCGTACAGCTTTCTATCATGTGGAATATTTTATTTTTTTTATTTTAGTAGAGAGGTTACTGCGCGCACTGCACTTACCTACCAAGTCTATCACAATACACGGACACTAAGTTTTAAATCAGACCCCTCAGAACGGCAGACTGAACGAAAGTTATGGACCCGATCGCAGCGGCAAGAGTATTTGAAAGAATGTTTGCCGGTAATGTAATCTGGCCGCGTCGCAACCCATCAAGACGTATATATCAACGCATGATGTGCGAAACTGATAGATATTCATCGGCAGAGCAAAGTGGAAAGATACTTGGCTTTGGGGCTGTCCTAAGGACGAAGTTGTATATAGGAAAGAGATGTATGTCCCGTTTCCAGGCGGTTAACTGCCGAGAACACACTTCACTCCGACTTCGTCCATCTGGGGATCACCTTGAAAGATGGATTGAGACAGCCAGTCATAATTCCACTGTGGGAAAACTGCGTCCGATAAAAAAATTCCTTAGGGACAATGGACCATAAACAGATAACGGTATTGAGCATATTACGGACGACCGAGCGACCAAGCTCACTCGTTCATTCACCGGAATTCCGGCAACTACTCGTCACCCTCTCTGGTTCATGTAGAGTATAAGGCGGACATAGTCGGGGCAGCCTTATTAGCCTTGGACCCATCAATGCTTGCTCTCGAAAATGTAGAGTACTTATTAACGTCCTTTGTCCACGCAGTATTGGTCGGTGATTGTTGTCTATGAAGGTTGTAATAGCTTCTATCCGAAAAGAAGCGCAGGGTGAGGGTGGGTTTGTATAGTCTACTGTGAATCCAGAGTTAGGCTTTTTGTTATTTTACAATAAAATGGCGTTGATTATTGGTAGGTTATCTTTACAAAATTTAAGGTCTGTGATTGCGCCATTGTAATTCTCTGCGGTCCACGAAAGCACATTGCGGTAGGTGAAGAATTTTCATGATGAAAAACCAGCTAACGAACATAGGCTTTTTAATGAGAATGTACGATGGGTACCATTAGGTCAAGTGTATTTTTAGTAGGGAACCACTTGCCGACGAATACACCTGACTCCTACAACTAATTTTTCTAACGACCACTGCTATGTAAATATTTAAAAGGAACCGTGGTTGGATGTTAAACTTAGGATTAGACAGGAACTTGACGACCCTTAAAGTTCGAAGGGATTTAGCTTTTAAGTCGTATATAAACAGTTTGCTAGTCAGTCTCACGTCCACCAAGATACCGATGAAGAAAGTTGCTGTTGTTTTACAAGCAATTGTATTACCGTTTAGCTGTAGCGGGCAGTGAATTCAAAAGAGACGACCTCTGTGGAAAACAACATACATATTGAGGTTTTTGAGAGGAAAAATCTAATCCATTGTTTACTGACTATTATTGTTGCGAGCTGTTAATGTTATTTTGTAAAATGGATTGAACCAAGGAAAGGACATTTGATGTTACAGATATGTCCAGGTCATCTATATATGGGCGATGCAGTCGACTGTATCGTTTATATAGAGGATAAATGGAGTAGCGCTCAAGATGAAGCTCTGAGGTATCCCATTCTCTATTGAGACTTTGTTTCAAATCGATGAGTTTATTCGGTTTTGAATCCACCGGTCGTTTAGGTAATCGTGAATATATCGTCCGAGCTTACTGCCCAATCTGACAGCTTTTAATTTTCGAAGCAAGTGCTCACTCGATACGCGGTCGCGAATGCTTTCTCCATATAAAAGGATTAGAATGACTCTATTTATTAGAAATTTTATCGGTCAGTGTTTGGGAGATAAATAATAGTAAGCGCTCGTTGAGTAGTCATTAAAATAAGCGCTAAAAGAAGAATTCCTCTTACGGACATACTTTGTTTGCTTAATATAAACGGACAAATATTAGCCGAAAAGTTTTCATTAGAATACGGGAAATATATGAACGTCTAAAATTTTAAATTTAATGGGCGATAAACTGGATAAGGTAATATCAACGTTAGTTTCCATAAGAGATTAAAAAAAAAAAAAAAATCATGGATTTGAAGAACGAAAGCACGATTTACAAGCTCGTAATCGATGAAATTTAAACAGTATAAAAACCAGTATCCAGCTTTAATCGGTACTGAAAATAGCATCATTTTAGATTGATCTGTCCATATTAAAGTAAACGAAGTCCCACAACCTTGACAAGGCATCGTGGATTGTGAAGTTAAGCTTTTCATATTGTACTTACCTCAACGGCACTAACGAGAGTAGGGCAGCAGTTCCTTTCTTCTCTCGGGATCCGTCTTTACTTTCCCCCAGATAATTCTCGGGTACCCGATTCAATTCCAGGTTAGGTATAAACCTGGGAGTGATTTGGATCACGGGCCGAGATAAGTCTCGAAAACCTATGAGACCTCTCGTTCAGCAGCCAGGCAACTTAACCACTAGGCTGCCGCATCACCTACCTATCCATATTACCCTTGAAAAAATATTTACGCTGAAAATTGAAAAATAAAATACTCTTTTTTTTTTTTTTTACCCACTTCCGACATGTAATAAAAAATTAATCTATCATTTGTTATACACATTAACTTTTTTTTAAATAAATAAAATTAACTTTACAGGAGCAAGTGCATTTTTTAATATACATTAATATTTGTTAATAATTTTTTATCTATTTTTATTTCCTCCTAGAGGAGGAAATTTGGTAATAGTAAAATTTCGAGTTCCATAAAACGTACCAGAAATTTGTTTTAAGGTATAACGAGTCGGAATCTACGTTTTAGGAAATGTCTGTATGAATGTGTACGCGGGTGTACACGCGCAACACACGCACACACACTATCCTTTTATGCAAACCTTTGGTTAAAATTTGCTGAAAAATCCGTTGTTTAAAATTGTATATATATATATATTTTTTTTTTTTTTCTTTTGGCGTAGAAAATTCTACCCATTGTCTATATGATATTTAGTTTTGATTACATTAATAATTATATGTTAATTCGCGAATTCAAAATAATATAATTAAATTAAAGTAAAGAAAATTTAGTTATTCTATAAAATTGGTAATTTTGTCACTTCCGAAAAGGGCCCCCAATATTTCCGTAGCCCAGGGCCTATCATATACTTAATCCGGGCCTGTATGGTTAGCGAGTATTTTGTGTTGTTACACGCATTAAATTGTTTCTAAATATGTATTATTTTAAATTTGGTGCTCTCTCCTAACTATTATTGTTCTTTAAGAATTGTTTTAATATTCTTACGCATATCACTTTGAAATACATTATTATTTACCGAATAGTTATTCTTTACTTTTTAATGCATTTTTATTAAATTCTTTATAGCAAATTTTCAAGTATCGGTTTAATTTTTTTTTGCTGTTTGGTAAAGAAAACCTTTCGCGAATTTCTTCTTTGTTGTCTATTTCCGTTTTCTTGAATACTACGCGAAAATTTTTCAATTGATTTGCCCCTTTCACGGTAATGACCTTTCTAATTAACACACTTCGACAATTTGTACATGGAACACGTTTGATTTTTTTTTTTTTTATTTTCCTATTTTTTGTCTTTCCCTTCAATAATCCGCACGCGGATTAATTCAAATATTAATGATAAAAAAAAAAAAGTAAATTTTTCTGCGACTGGTCGTGTATTAAAAATTGTCTTTTTGAACGAATTAAAACCAAAAATAAACAATAATAAAACAATCGACGCAGACTTTCAACATAGTAAAACGAATTATGCGTGCAGTTTTCAATTTATTTACCGTCTGTGTTTGCAGCAGCTATCAAATATATCTGTTTAAGAATACCGGAAAAACGGCTAACATATGGAATGCACATTCGAATAAATGGGAAAATGTATGTATCTGTAATGTAAATCTATAATCTTGGTTTATTTAATGTAAATCTTTTTCACATCATGTTACCAATGTGTTACAAAAAATAATGAATAAATTTTTTTCGTTTTTTAATTTTATACTCCCAAAATGTGCTATTTTCTCAAAAGTTAATGCTTGGGTGAATTTATAAAATAGCTTTTTCTTTCTATCATTGCTTGTTGTAGCCGGATTTTTTCAATTTAATTAAACCGAATTAGCGTCGATAAATTAAAGCTGGACGCGATTACGATGGAAAGAGAAATTTAAAATAAGAATGGTAAGAGAAAAAAGTAGAAAATACTGTAAACAAAAATGCTTGGAATGTTCAAGAAGCAAATAGAGGAAAAGATCGGAAAGTTGAGAAAAACTTCAAAGGAAACTCGTGACTGACATAAAGTGAAAAGTGCCCCCAGTTGATTGTGCTCTTTATTGAAACGATGAAGAGATGGCGGAAATGAACTACAGTACTGGGTGTATTCAAAATGAAATAAAGTAACCTGAATAATTTGATTTAATAGCAGTCCGACGGAAGCGGACGAACCGGACTCGACTAATTTAAAGTAGAATGCCCTTGAAGATGGCGCGTAATTGATTCCCGACAATAAATTCAACACCGAATCGGAACTTTCGGTAATGGCAATTAGTAATAAGAAACTGTTATTGCGTTAAAATTACCGGAAAATAGTGAAGAAACTCTCTTCTAGAAATAGGTGCGCGCTTGTAGCAATGAAATTTTACATACGTACGGAGAAAAAAATGTAAATATAATCGAATTCCTTTCATGCGAGGTTTATTTACTCTTTGATAGAACGTATTTTATAATTAACTTAGATGATAATTTTCAGTGTACATTTATTTCTATATAATTTAGATTTTTTGGAATTTTTTTATAGGGCACAAAATTCGGAGCACTGGATTTTTCATGATTTACTCTAACCAGGATGGAGCGGGCTGATTAAATGAAAGAGATAAAAGTCAAATAATAATACCCCAATTATTTCCAAAATATCTTTTCTGTAATAGTGTCTGAATATAAACTTAAATAAATACGGACTGCAGATCGCAGTAAAGGATCAATTAAAATACCTAGGCATTCTGATAGATAAAAACCTCAAATTTTACAATCACTGCAACTACATAAATGATAAAATTACGAAATTTATTAATATATTCATAAAGCTGTTTAACAATAACAATCAGATGAATTACAAAAAAGGCATAATATTATATGATATTATCAAATCTATTATATGGTAGTTTTATTTACAATGCTCAAGTTCGATAAATTTCAAAAATTTTTAGCGAGAATTATCATAACAATCAAACTAATCAAAGCTTACAAAATAATAAATTATACAAATGCATTAGTTATATAGCTGGAATATTCATACTTAGAAATAGAAAAACATATGTGTCAATATTTTTGAAATCAAAAATGAACTAAAGGTAAAACAAACTTTCGAAAATATTACATAACAAATAATAGATATATAGTAGAGAATAAACATTTTAACAACTAGAAACTTCAAAAAATACATCAGCGAACAATATATAGAAAAGTTTGAAACGATGTGGATAAGTCATAACGGAATAACGAAAAGTTCTCTTTTTCAACCATTAAGAAGAGAGTAAACAACGTGGACTATTCTCCAGATTTCTACAATGTAAAGTTCATATTAGGACATGGGAATTTCAAAATCTATCTCAAAAGATTTAATATAGCGGAAACTGAAAATTTGCAATTATATGCAACGAGCAGGACAGTGCACAGCATATCCTGAGTGGATGCAACGTTCTAAATGTAGAGATAGCGGAAAACTGTGGTGAATTGGTACGGGAAAAAATAAATATTTTCAATAAATTGGTTCGAAAATGAATTAGAATACAGGAAGTCCAATATTAATGTATATTAATATTATAGTCTTTAAGATAAGATTAATGATTGTACAATGTGGAGTGGAGGAATTCAAAACTTAATTGGATGGTTTCCACCGCTCACCGCATTGAACTTTTATATGTAAAATATAATAATAATAATAATAATAATAATAATAATAATAATAATAGTGTCTGAAATGCAACGAAGCGAATAAGTTGAGAATGAGAAAGATGGAAACGGCATTCCAACTAACGAGAAACGTGTATAATAAGAAATCACTGTCTATCAATGCAAAAATCGAACACTATAATTCGGTCATAAAACCGGAAAGTTTATACGCATCTGAATGCCCAGCTTTAAACGCAGTAAAACAAATGCAAGAAATTGAAATGAAAGAAAGATTATTAGAAGAATTCTAGGACCGAAACAGGAAAACGGAATGTTGAAATTGAGAAGCAATTAAGAAGTTTATGAAAACATTGAAAAAAAAATAGGTGACACCATGCGGAAAAGAAGAGTGAAACTGTACGAACACTTACGAAAAGAATGGACGGAAAAAGGATGACGAAGAAACTGTTTGACTATTTCGACAAAAACGCGAACACAAAGCTGAACTGGTTTCGGGAGGTGAAAAGTGACCTTGCAGAACTGGGAATAAACGAAGAAGAAATAAACGATAGAAACGAATTTCGAAGAAAGGTACAGGGTTGAAAGGGGTTCATGGCAAAGGAAAAAGGAAGAACGGGAGCAGTTTGGACAAGTGAAATCCGGCACGGGAAGCTGATGAAGATGTATTGGAAGGAGCGAAGAAGAAATGACACGATGCATTATAATAAGCGGTCCAAAGACGACCAAAATCGCTGAAAGAAGAAGTGTCTGAAATGATAAAAATTCAGATGTTTTTACTTACTTAAGTAAATTGGAAACTTTCGCGCCAAATTAAACAATTTTTTCGAAATACGAAAAAAGTGCGAGTAAATACATCAGATTTATATACAATCGCATGAAAATTTGGAATTTAATATTTTATCATTTAGCGTAGAAAAAAATGTACAAGCGCACTATATACAGGGCTATTCGAAATTATAGAGCAAGCCTATTTTGAAGCTGGTAAAATACCAATTTATGCTTGGTTAAGGTGAATTTATGATATTATTTTGATTTGTTAACGTTTTTTTTTTTTTTTTTTTTTTTTTTTTTTGGGCTCGTCAACCAAGGACCTTTACCCAGAAACAAATGGTAGGGAAATAAGTCGGTTATATTTTGATTCGATCAGAAATTTTAACTAAAAAGAAACAAATAGCAGGAATAATTAGTGGGGAAGGAAAGGACAGGATATAGGATGCACAATAAGGGGTAGGAAGTCCAAGCTTAAGCAAATAAGAATATAAGGCAGAACGCTCCACGGAGAGGGATGATCACTGAAAGAACACATGATCGGCGTCGCAAATAATTGCATCATCCGGATGGAGAGGACAGTGTGGAGAAGAAATCAAGGAGAAACGAAATCTGGAGGAAGGCGGCAAAGAATGGCCAAAGCGCATGCGAACAATGAAAACAACATCAGAATGTCGAAGAAGAGAGGGATGCAAAAGAAACCATGAATATGCAGGAAGAGTAGGCTGAACTGACAGATGAAATGAATAATTATTAGAAAAGGAGGAAACATAGGTGTCCGACCGAAATCGGATATGAAAGCTTCTACAAATTGATAGCAGGTTAACGGATGGAATTTTTTTTAAAAAAAGACGAGAGGAAGCAGCAGCAGCCCGAGCCAAGGAATCAGCCGCTTCATTGCCAAACAGCGTACGTATAAAAAAAAAAAACAACACATTTTTGGCTCTTCTTTTTTTTATTTTTTTCGACTCGGTTACAGTCTATTTAGTCACCATTAAGTTGAAATGTACGAAAAACAAAATAGAATTAATTTTTAAAAAAAATAACAATCATGTAAAGGCAGAACCATTCCCATAAGTAAACCGTCAATCAAAATTGTTCAAGTAAAAACAATCTACTAAAAATGTATCAAGCATCGCTTTCTAAAAATGTATCAAGCATCGCTTTCTAAAAATGTATCAAGCATCGCTTTCTAAAAATGTATCAAGCATCGCTTTCTAAAAATGTATCAAGCATCGCTTTCTAAAAATGTATCAAGCATCGCTTTCTAAAAATGTATCAAGCATAGCTATAAATATTTTAACACATAAAATTGACCAAAGAGGGAAAGTCGGGTCAAGAAAAGAAAAAAAAATTTAACATAACCCGTAAGTATTTTAACGTAACCTGTAAATATTTTAACATTATGATTTTTTTTTTTTTTTCATAGAACTCTTAGGAGAACAATCCTAGCCAGGCCGAATCCGAGGTGCTATTTCGAATAAGCAACAAAGACTAGTGACGTGACAGACTAAATTATGTAAAATGGTAAATTGACATAAAAAAGTGACATAGCTAAAATTAAAACTTCGTCCCCATTGATCCTTTCTTGTGCAGAGTAATATAGGTTGTCTGACACCATTCTTCCGGCCACTGCCCTGAAAATCAAACGGCGTTACAGATGTGGTAAATTTTTTTTGTAATTTTCATTGAAACGATACCGTTCGCTAATTTGAGTCCTCAGGGATAAATTTAAAAATTATTTTTTATTTTCCAATAACCTACAACGATCTTTCTGAAAATACGCAATTATTAATTATATAATATTAAATAAATTTATATGTAACACTGTCTGTTGGTGGTAGTTCTGGAACGTTGCGATGATGGGTCCCAAGAATACAATCAGTTGTTCTCTTCGTGCTGGACGATGGGGTGAACTCGATTTAATTCGGTGCTGTCCTAGTTTGGTTATTTAATAATCAATCTCCGCGTAATTTAAAATTTAATACAACTATTCTGACGAGCGATCGTTTACTACTTCGCGCTGCAGATGATTTGATTAATAATCACTAAACTATTTTTTGCTTAACGGAGATCATTTTCGCAACTCTTTTCGGATGACGAACGGAACTGATCTAAAAAATCTTCTAAGAAAGTTCAACTGCGACTCACCGCTACCTGTCTTCCATTTTCTATCTACGCCCTCCTCATGCTATTTGTCCTTTGTTCCAGCGAGAACCAATCATTGTCATTTCTCCAATCATCGACCTTTCGGCAGTCTGACCGCGCGATAATCCTTTTACCCGCGACCGACAAATAGTTTCACAGACGCACACTCTCGCACTCACAACACGTTCTTCTAGATTACTTATTTGATTTTTTATTTATTTTGTTTCCATATATATCCATATACATGTAATGTAGACATTACAACATGTATGGATGGACAGGGCCAGGTACCCTCTAGCGGGTAGGTAATTTGGGTTGAAAGTTTATCTCAGCTATAGAAAATTTTGCTGTTGAAAGCATCCGTTGACTGTTGGGGGAAGAAAAATTCTCGTTGTTCATAAAAAGCTCGGGAAAAATGAATTTTAGTTTTTAAGCAAAACTTTTAAATTCAGTCGTCATTTTTTACTCCTATTTTATAGCAATTAGTAAATATATATTGTAATTATGATAATACGAAATTAATAGTACGATAAATTTTTTCATCATGCGTAATATTATTCATCGTAATATCGCTTTGTGTATTTATAAACTTTAAAATTAAACGGAAAAATGTGAGATCATATAAAAATTGAACACTGAGGACCGCTGAGTTTCCGAGAACTTGGGTCAGCGGATTATAACTTATTTGTATTGTTTTACGTAAAAGATAAGAACACTGCGTTACTTTTGAAATTATCGAATTCGTAGCTTACAGCGTGCTAATATTTTTATTATTACATTACGTTTTAGTATGCTTAGGTCAAAACTATAAAAAGTATATCGACAACACTTAATATCAAAATTTGAACGACTTAATTTAAAATACTTAGAAAAATACTACCCTTAAAGTGGGCCCCGCCAAAATTTTCCTAGGGACGCCAAAAATACCAAGACCGGCACACTGGGTGTGATGTTGAAACTTTATTATAATATCTGGAAAATTATATTTTAAACCGAATAATTTATAAAATAAACACGGTATTACAAATGAAACCTCTAAAATTATTTTTTATCCAGAAAATTTAGTGCACTCCCGAATTTTAAACCGAAATATTTTAATTGTTAAATATTTTTAACTGTACAAATTATCTACGTATATATTCAAACAGTTTCTAGCAAACTGGTTATTTTTCCTTGACATTAATATCCTACGTACGTAATCTCGTCAATTCGAAACATCGGGAACTTTAACTGACCGATGATGCCATAAACGTTTACCTGTGCGCTCAGTGTGATCTTATGTCCATTGTCTTGCAAATATGACACCACCGAAAAATATAGTTCAGACAACCACAGTTTAATTTTAGAATAGCAACAGTGAGGAGAGCGACAGGTGAACAAGGTTCTAACCTACCAAATTTTCACAAAAAATAAAGCAAAAAAAACACGATTCTATTGACTGTTTAAAAATTCTAACTCGGAATTATATAAAAAAAAACTAAAAACATCAATCTTTCCATAAACAAACATATATATATATATATATATATATATATATTACGAGCAATTCCATTCTTACGTTAGGGGTAATATGAAAAAACTGTTATGGTATGCAGTGTCCCAAATAGAATTCTAGAATATGTAATAAAAATGGAAAATTCGAGATCTTATATTGGTAAATTGACTATGCTATATTAATTGAAAATATATTCGGTTTCCGTCTCCAAGTGGAAGTGGTCTTCAAGCCAGAAGTCAGTTTTTTATATGGAATAGAGTATCTTACCCTGAAAAATAAGAAACTTTTGCTTGAAACATTTTTTCTGAGACTCTCTTTTTCAGTCGCAAAATGCCCTCCAAAGTCTAACTATCTTGCTGGAGAGCGATGCCAAAAGAAATGAAACATGGTTCTACCGAGATAATTTCAGTTCATCAACAATGTTGTGTCCACTGTGAAAATTATTGAAACTAACGATTTCCCGGTTTTGTTCCGTAGTTGATAAAACCGAACTGAAAGTTAAGCAATAATCGCGAAGTGATACGTTTGAATATAATAAAGTATTTCTAAGTAAAAATTTGGCAAATAGTGGGAACGAGAGTATTGGACTTTAAAAATTTATCAATTAGAACTTCCGCCGTGTTCATCTGAAACGAATCTGAATTCGCTGAAAGAGGTGAATAATTACCGTATATGGAAATTATTAAGAATGAAATTATCAGTGCTTTTTTTTTCTTTTAGAAATATGAATTATAAAAGATTTTTTTTTTTTTCTACCCTGGGCGCGCTAGCGGCCTTGACCTAACAACATGAAAAATTAAGAGATAGAACTAAATAGCCAGGCGGTCAGAAATGGAAAAGACAAAGGACAACAGCAACGGAATAACAAAAGATATTTAGAACTGCTAAGCTTTTGTTGAAAAATATTTCTTTTGATATACGTTAACAGCTATGGAGAAAGGTTGACTGACCGGCTCATATATCAAAACTTGTCCGAATCTGATTAATTGAACTGTTTCTTAGCAGATAGATAAAAAGACCCTTTTTTTGGGGGGGGGGGGGGGGGGCTCGCCCTTAATATAAGCATTAACTCATTCCAAAATAATAAATTAATCTATTTAAGTTAGAATCGAATACGGTTAGATACTGCGGACAAGAAAGAGGCAATTATTGGAATAATCGAAGGATGCGGAAATGTTAGTAAAAAGGAAGCACTGTAGGAGGGCGGAATATTAATTCTAAGTAGATTTGTGTATAAGATATATCGTTCATGATATAAGGAGGAGCACTTGGGAAAAACATGGTTAGCATCACAGTAAAAGTTGTCGTTTGGGGGGTGAAGCGGACAAAAGGGGGTAGGTGATAGAGAAAAACGGTAACGGGAGGAGGGTAGTAGGCTATGTCTCAAGCGCAACCTGCACATAGAGACTATTATGGATCGGCGGAGCGAGGGAAACGAAGAGAACCATGATTTTTGGGTGAGGGCAGGTTGGATAGTCTAAAAAGTATGACATAACCACGCACACACACACACACACACACACACAGAAGCCTACAACCAAATAGAGAAAACGGTTCTTAGACTTTCATAAGCTATCCGGAATTTGTCGGAATTTTCGATAGCAGTTCTGACTTGTATTGGACAACGTGGAGTTCGGTTCGAGAACATTTATTGCGATAAATAAAATCGATTTGTCGAAATACTCAAATACGAGGTGCGATCAAAAAGTTCCCGGACTAACGCTGTACAGTGAAAACGCAAAAAGATACTGACGCGCGCCAATAGATGGGGGTAGGTAGATCACTAACAACACTTGGTTGCAAGTTTCAACTTGTTAGATTGTTTGTGTTGTTTGTTATTCACGTTTGTGTGAGTGGTACTATTGCGTTACTTTGCGATTTTTACGATGGATAAAAAAAAAGAACAGCGTATGCGGTGAAATTTTGCTTTAATTTACAAAAGACTGCAGCGGAAACGTTGGAAATGATTCGGATAGCGTTTGATGATGAAACTATGAGTCGTACCCAAGTTTTTGAATGGTACTCGCGTTTCAAAGCCGGCAGAGTTTCACGCTCGGGGAGACTTTCGACTTCGACGACGCCCGAAAACATTGCCAAGGTGAAAGAAATTATTCGTTCTGACCGTCGATGAACAATTTTGAGTATCTGTGATGAACTTTCGAACAGTTACGGGTCTTGTCAGGCGATTATAACGGAAGATTTAGGAATGCATCGCATTGCGGCAAAGTTTGTCCCGCGCTTGTTGACGAGTCATCAGAAACAACAACGCGTCGACATTTGCATTGAATTAAAAGAACGTGCTTCTAGCGACGATACTTTCTTGTCGAGGGTCATCACAGGAGATGAACGTTGTATGTACGGCTACGATCCCGAAACAAAGCAGCGATCATCTATAACCTATTTTATGAGGTAAGTCCGGGAACTTTTTAATCGCACCTCGTACGTTACTATGTACGGTTCATTTCGCACTCGTTAAGCAAAAATAAGATTTTGAAAGACATTTGGGAGTAAAAACAAGGATTTAGGAAAAATATTTCAAACAAAAGTTTCTTATTTTTCCAGGTAAGGTCGGAATCTATTAAAAAAATAATGTACTCCATTCAATCTAAATAATTGTCTTTCGGTCTGAAGTCCCCGGTGCGAGGCGGAAATTGAAAATATTTCCAATCGATGTAGCATAGTCAATTCATTAATGCGAGGCTTTGAATTTTTTGTTTTACTAGATATTTCAAATTTTAAAAGGGGCGGGTGGACGGTTCGCGACATCTTATATATTTTAACGATTTTCCGTTACGTTTTGAAATAAATGTACAATAAAAATCGAAATAAAATTCAAACAGAAAACTGTTTTTTGACAAACCGAAATAAAAAAGATAAGGACGTAACCGGTTGAAACAAAACACTTCTGTAAGCGTCGTAGAGGAACTACAAGGGTCCAGTTGCTTTCTGACAAGATCAAAGGAAAAGTTTTATATAATACGTGTATATTTCTTTTTTTTTTACATTTCTATACTATTATTAATTCTGTGTGAAAATCTTGTTTGGGTGCACGTAAATCTATTCCAATTTCTACCATCCTCTTCGAATCGAAATCGCTCTCTTCATTTATCTGCAGGTCCTATGTAGGCTACCGTTTCTCAGTTAAATCTCTTCCCTTTTCTTCCTCTAGGATTATAGCTGCTTACTGCTCAATTTTTCACAACTGGCGTTTTACTCCCAATAGAATTCCAAGTTTATCATTTATTTCTGTTCGTCTTACTAATTTTTCTTCTTATATTTTCTCCTATAGCAAATCTCCGTACTTTTCCCTTAATTATTTCGGTCTCTTACATCTTTCTAATGTATTTCATATGTCTAGTTCCGTTAAATTCCTTACCTGCTCCATAGTTAAATCTGAATTTGTTCACGTAGTTTTAAATTCCTTATATCCCAATCATGCCGTTATTTTTATTGACCGGTCTAAGAGGACTGGTGAGGTTGGTGCCTTCTTTGTTTTTCCTCTGAATCCGTTAAACTTCCTTTCTGCTGTTTTACAGTTACTTAGCGAATCTGCTACCATACTTCGTGCAATTCTTTTTATTTCTTCCTCTTCTTTCCTTTCCGGTAAATTTCTTTTAATAACTGACTATGAAAGTGTCTTGCAGACGATTTCTTCTCCCTTACTATTTTGAACCTTCCGTTATTCTTATTCACAATCTAATTTACGAATTATTCCGGTTCCGTTCCATTCTAATAGATCAACAGTGGATAGTCATACTGGAATTGACAGTAATGAGCTGACTGATTCTTTGGATCGTTTAGAGGCTTCCAATGGGCACCTCTTTCACAAATTTTCTATTCACAGTATTAATTATATTTCCAGACAATTCCATATTATATTATGGAAGGATATTTTTTTTCCCTTTTCTCCAATCCAAATTCCTTTTATCTTTTCCGATCAGCCTCTTTAGCTTCTCTCACCTGTTGGTTTGACAAGTTTACTTCCCTTTGCCGTTCCCTGATCACCGCCATATGTTGCCTTCGTTTTGGTCACAGCTTCTTCTCTCGTCTTCCTCGCGGTGTCCTCTTCACCACGATGATTCCTTTTTTCTGTGTGATATCAATCATGTTTTCTTCAAATGTTCTCTACTTTCTTCAGAGCGTTCTCTCTTCTATTCTCAACCATATAATAGCTCTTCTGTTCTCTCATTTCCTTCTTTGTCAGTTCTTCCTATTCCAGCTTCTTTCATTCATTCTATCTCGCACCAAAATATAACCTGATTCAAGTGCCTCTTTTCCCTTGTCCCCTTCCTTATCGGTTGTTCTTGTTCTAGCTTCTTTCATTTAGTCTATCTCGAACCAGATTAAAATCTGACGTGTTCTTTTTGAGATATTCTTTAAATCCCTTGGTTGATTGGGCTGTTTCTTCCCCCCCCCAACCCCGCAAAACAAATTTCTACAACTTTCTCACAATCCTTAAGGAAGAAATTTCACTTTAAATTTTGGTCGGATATTTGTACTCTTTCTTCTCTACCAATAATTGTTTCCTCTACCTCTCAATTCAACCTAAGAATTTCTTTCCCTTGCACATTCTGTTATTGTCCCTATCATTCGCCTACGATTTAATCACACTTTATTGCCCCCTCTCCGCTATCGTCTCTCTTTGGTTTCCTCTCCTTATTGTCCTCTTTATTCTAATGAAGCAGTTGTCTTTTGAGTGTTCTGCACTTTCGGCGGAACCTGCTTCTCTTTATTTACTCCTCCTAAAGTTAAGGGGTTCTTGCTCATTATTGTGTTTCCTATATCCTGTTCTTTTCCTCTCAGTCTGTTGTCCCTGCCATTGGTTCCTTTATTTCAGCTACTTCCGATCGAATTAAATATTAACTAGTTGACTCCCTTTCCTATCGTTTCTGGGTGAGGTCTCTGGTTGACAAGCCCAAAAAAAAAAAAAAAAGAAGGGTTCATATCTTGTTTCGCCGAAGACACGCTCGGGTATAAATAAAGGTCATTATAAAAGAGAAAACTGATTGTTTCTTCAGAAAAGTGGATCCGATTGTGGTGGCCCGGAATACAATGCAGAATATTGAGCTGATTTTGAATGTTCCCCCCGTATTTATGGTTTCACCTAAACGGAAATGATGGATTTGGTTCAAGACGGAACTATTGAAAGATCTTTAAAATGTGCTCCTATCACTAAGGATTTTTTTTTTTTTTTTTATTGAGTTCATAAACGAGAGGACATTAAGTCAAGCATTAGATAAGAAGAAAAAAAGAAGTTTTAATGAAAGAAAATGAAACAATAAAATCTCGAATAAGAACAAAAAACTTCATTTATCGTTGATAACTTCTGCACATATATATTCCATATAGTCAGCTATATTATGAGAAATTTACTCGTAATTCCGCAATAAAAATGACATCTTGTTCAAGGGTAAATAAAATCACTTTACTTTTTTCTATCTATTCATTCATTTATTTATAGTTTCGTCTAGTGTGAACCTTGAACGTAAGTGACGTTAATTCTATTTTCAATACCGAGTTCACTCCAATGAAAAACCGTTACCTAACTAAATTATACGTCTCTCGTTTTATACAAATCAATTTTTTTTGGATTTCTAGTCATGTTAACATTGAGGATACGAGCTGACTCTCCTCGATTTTCCTCAAAAGATTTTCTCCTTCTAATATTAATTCGCTTTCCAAAAATTTTACTCATCTTAAATCATGGCGCGATTTATATTCTCTTCTCCTGTTCTGATAGTCATTTTTATAGTCCTTTTTATACAACCGGACCTCTTCCTATAGCCCTTTGGAACGGCGACCTTACACATCCGCTTCCGGCGCCTTCTTTTTACTCTTTTTGGTTTTTTTCATTCTGACGATCGCAATTTACTTCGCAATGGAAAAATCAAATTTTCTTCAAATACTATATTATCCGTTGAACGCTCTTTATCTGCAGCACCTGAACAACTTGGTCTTTCTATACAAATCCTTCTTTGCTTTTTCGCTATCCTCATTTAATAACATTTTCTTTCATTGCTTCAATCTACAAAAGTATTTGATTCCAATTTTGATCGATTTTATTTTCCCGTCTCTTAATAATTTCAATAATACCGTGGAAAATCAACAGAGCACCGAAAAAAAAAGAAATGAAAGAAAGAAAAATGCTCAAGAAGTACATCGACCAAGCCCCCCCTCCCCCAAGAGAAAGACAAACTATGTCATGAAGCGTTTTTTTGTTTTTTTTTCGTTGAAATGTTACGATTGTTATGCGTTTAAATTTTCTAGTGAATTAAACCTCCGTGCATGAAAAAGTAAAAATTGTTCACAGATGCGGAAAATAATTAGTAACTATCTAAAATTCTTTGAAAAATGTAGTCTCTCCGTTGTACAAAATTAATCTCAACACGTTATATATGTGTCTTTTATGCACAGTTATTACTTGCTTTTTACCCAATTTTATTCGTTTGAGTTTATGCATGCACATTTTTTTTTGGCGTATGTGTGTGTGTGTGTATTTTTAATAATTTTTTCAGCGTTATCGTGCACGAAACACGAAATATTGTTTAATTATATCGTACAGCAACATGGATTTAATTATAATGATGAAATACGGAGCTGTCTGTGCGGTATATAAATACGGCACACTAGTGTACAAATTATATTAACGTGTTTATAATTATATGTATGTTTTATATTGAAATATTATTAAAAAATATTGAAAATAATATTGCGCCGATTTTTTGATGATGTTACGAACATTTTTTAAGAACCGCAAAGGGAATTCTAACCGGAGCCGCGAAGAAAGCGCACACAAGGAAATAATATTCTGGGCATACTTTAGACCGCGGCATTTTGTGGGGAAGATGATTTTTTTTAATTTTCAAGCTGAATGATAATATCTGATTCACATCACACTCAAACCGGGCTTTGGACTGGCCGAGTGATTTTACTAGTAGTTCATCAGTTAGGCGTGTTTAAAATAATCACTATAGCTTCGTCAATATATGTATATCTGTTACAGTTTTAAATCAGCGGCTTTAAACGCTTTTTAAACATCTCGTGTTTCTTCTTCCTTAATTATTTGTAGGCTGATTCCTTTGTTCGTTTATGCTGTGGGCTCTGTAATTGCATATGTGGTCATGGTATGGGACAGCTAACTCCTTTTTAACCTTCGGTAATGTCATTTCTTCTTTTTTCAGGATGCATATGTTTGGCATTTATCAACATTGCTTGTCATTGTTTCTCTACCCTTAGTCTATAGCGTTCTTTGCCAGATTCCATTCCTTGTGACTCCTAATTTCTGCTATTTACACATGTTGATGGGTAATCGTCCGTTGCCGACAAGCCCAGGGAAAAGCCTAAACAAGAAAAAAAACAAAAAAAGCAGCACGATAGCTTCGTTAATGTTTATATTATAGTTTAAAATCGGCATTATAGCTTCGTCAATATTATATCTTCAGTTTCTTCATATTTCTATATCTATCTATTTACATGTTTTTTTGTTTTTTTTTTTTACAATTTCTAGTTAAGCCTTTGTAGACAAGAAACTGTCTTCAAACAAGTCATATCACCAGTTTCTTCATAATTCTTCACTGTTCTTTTCAACTTCTACAGGGATTTTCGACGAATTGTGCGCTTATTTCACACATTTTTTTATGTGTGTGTTCTATTCACTGTGTGCTTTTTTCGCACAATCTTCTAACCATAATAAACACTTCCACCCCATATTCAGCGGGTAAGCCGCCGGTATTGTGTACTTAAATCCGGGAAGAAAATTAAGCTCTTGTCTAGAACGGATAAATTTATTTGTATGTTTATTTTATATTACACTTAAAAAATATGCATCTAATTCATTAAAAAAACAAACTTGAACGCGAAAATTTTTATAGCATGTTTCTTTATAGGATTTGTTTTGAACGACAAGAACAAACGAATTTTTTCATACAAAATTGTTTTATTAAAAATATTATAAAAAACATGTTTTACAGAAATTATATTTTCAAAATATTAAAAATAGCCAATTTTTAATATTTTTAAAATATAATTTCTGTAATACACGTTTTTTATAATATTTTTAATAAAGTAATAACAGAAAATGGACAATATTATTTACAACTCAAATATAAAAATTGTTTTATAATTTCATTATGTTCACGGTCCTGTATGATTATTATCTCCTTGTTAGATAGCAGCAGGTGTGTTACAACCGGGGGAGAATAATCTCGTCCGGTTTAAGAGTTATATTCAGTGTCGATGATCGATACGGTACGCGACCTAGAATGTCATAGTGTCCTAAATTTTAATAATAATAATAACCAAATCAAATCAAACCAAATTATTTCTATTATTATTAATACTGTTATAAAATCTACTTGCTGCTATCGGTGGAAGAACTTTAAAGTGAATTAAACTTTAAAGATTCATTTTGAACTAACTCAAAATGAATAAAACTATCATATAAAAATTTGGACTTTATGAAACATAAATGAAACAGAATTAAACAAAATAAAAAGAAAAACATCATCTATAAATATAATACAAACTGAACTCCTTTATATCTTTAACACTTAATGATAAATCACAATAATAGCGTTTACGAACATTTCGCTACATGTTCGACCTAATCAGCGTCTATATATATATTTTTTTTTTTTTTTTTCAGTCAAAAATTGCTTTAATTGTTTATTTCCTCCAGTTGGCTTGTACAATTCTTATAAGCATACATTATCATACTTACAAATTATTTCTCTTCATCTTTTCTCGTCTCCCTTGATTAACTCAATTTATTTTTCTGACCCTGACGCTATTAGTGTATGCAAGGGCTAAGGTTAGTCTCCCCTTCTGTCTACATTCTTCTCTTCTAAAAATCCTTAAGCCAAGTTATAACGCGACCTGTGATGATGATCGCATGGCACCTAAGGAAACAGAGGTGTCGCTAAAGGAGCCTTTAGGGCAATTCGAATAAAACATTTTTTCGCAATTTATTTTTTACCGATTCTAAAAGAAAAAGTTTATTATATATTCGTCCCGTGTTTTTTTTCTTTTTGTTCGCACGTAACCTTTGATTATTTAGACCGACTTCAGGGATATTTTCTGTTCATTCGAAAGTGTACCAGCATGCGAGCTGATGTCCCATATGAGTGTAATATCGATAAGTACTGTGATGTAAATCACCTTCTGTTCGAATGCTCATCTATCTTCTCAGAACGCGCAGTCCTTTATTCTAATTTTCTTGGCCTTGGCCTCCTGACCCTTTACTGTGCCCACTACATTCTTGCTCTTCCTTCTCCTTCTGTTGTTCCTGTATTGGCTACCTTCATTTCTCCTGTTTCTAATCTCTTCTTGATATAACTTTCAAATCCCTACGTTTCATTATTTGTTAGTCCTTTGTGTCGGGTAAATGTCCTGAATTGACGCGCTCAAAGAAAAAAAAAAAAAAAATACCCGTGAACTACTCCTCAGCAGTCATAGAAATAAATGTTGCGAAGTTTTTTTAAACATTTTTTTAGTAATATAACAAACGCTGATGACGTTTAAAATATTATCAATATATTTACCTCGGGAATGTAAACTGATGGAAAATAAATTTTTAACTAGCGGCAGAAAATTAAAATGTTATCAATGTTAATTGTCACGGATAAAATATAGATTCGAATGAAGAAAGTCGAAATTGCTATATTTACGAGCTCATCACTGATCGAAATATTACATGTCTTAACCGTGTATTGACTCTAATGTATCCTTTGTTTGTTCGGAAGTGTACCGGTCAGTTCCTATATATCGATTAGTATTTGTGATTATTTACTGAGCAGTCGCTATAAAATAAAACATGATTTTTTACAAAAAATAAATACCGATTTCAAGGTTTATTATAATTTACAATTTTTAGCGTTGTACTTAAATTTTTTTCACAATAACAATTGGCATACACAATTACACACATAGACGTAGCACGCGGCGCGAGCAGGTCGATGCGGGTGCCTGGTTGATGGGTGTGGGTGGGGGTACAGGAGTGAGCGAGCCAAACGCGTTGGCATACACAATTACACACATAGACGCAGCACGCGTTCAATGTAGTCGAAGTCAGTTAAATACGCATTATTAAGGATAACTCAAAAACTACTGGTCAGATCTTGATCAAATTTAAATGGGACTACACGAGAAGCATCAGCTCTCAAATAAAAGAAGAACCATCAAAATCGGTGTTGACTTAGAAAAAAGTTATGCGGTAACACATATAAAAAAAAATACAGTCGAATTGAGATCCTCCTTTTTTTTGAAGTCGGTTCAAAATTGAAAAGCATTGTTCTCGGTGATAAAATCGTTATACCGCGTTGCTTATCGGTGTTCTATTGTTCGATTTCGTCGTAACTGATAATCCGGTGAGATCGTTCATTTTTATTTCTTTTATCTATTCAGCCGCCCGATTTATCGTTTTCATTTGTTTCCAGTCGATTTAGAAATTTCTAATTTTTTTTTTTTTTTTTTTTTTTTCTTTTCTTTGGGCGCGTCAACACAGGGCATTTACCCAACACAAAGGACTAACAAATAATGAAACGTAGGGATTTGAAAGTTATATCAGGAAGCGATTAGAAACAGAAGAAATGAAGGTAGCCAATACAGGAACAACAGAAGGAGAAGGAAGAGCAAGAGTGTAGTGGGCACAGTAAGGGGTCGGGAGGCCAAGGCCAAGCAAATTAGAATAAAGGACTGCGCGTTCTGACGAGATTTCGAATAGAAGGTGATTTACATCACAGATCAAATTTAAGATAGAAGAATGGAAGGGTTTTGTTGCCATTCGTCTGTTTTATTTATCCATATATTTATTTATAATTTTTTTTTTGTTCCCCCCTTCTTTCCTTCCTTTTTTTCCTGTTAGATGAGCGTGTTAAAAGGGAGTCGTTCAGCGCCCCCCCCCTGCTCTCATCAAATTAAACAAACCGTCCAATCTACCCATAATAATGGACGCAAATACCAACGCTAAGCGTAAATCAGCGAACCCCCTTTCATCTGTTTCCGCAACTCAGCCGAAAGAGATTAGGTTGTCTCAGGCTGTATCTACTAACAGTAATAGTAATGACATTAATAATGATAATATGAACCGCAATAATTATAATAGTAATCCTGGTAGCAATAGTAATAATAATAGTAAATATATTAGTAAAAATAATAACAACGATAAAAACAACAACAATAATCAAATCAAATCATTTATTATTATTATTAATACAAAGATACCCATAAATGCGCTGCAAGCGCGAGTAGTGGAAACAAATTATAAAAAAGATAACAAGAAATATACGAACTAATTAAAACGAAAGCAAAATCTAGTATAAAATATAAAGTTAATACAAAATAATAGTAAAATAAGATACAAAAAATCTGTAAGCTGAAAATAGAACACCATCTATTAGTAATAACATAATTTACGGGCGGGTTATAATATTTTTACAAATAATCGGAATCATATGCCCACATAAACATATTTTTTTTTCTTAAGCCTTTTTCTATTTTTTTTTTTTTTTATGGCCTGGCGGTTAAATAGCTTACCATTTGGCCACTTCCATATCAAAATAAGTCTAAATTATTCCACTTCTCTTCTCTTCTCCTCTTCTTTTTCTCTTTTTTTTTTCTTTTCTTTTCTCTTCTTTTTTTTTCCCTTTTTTCTCTTTTTTA
Source organism: Icerya purchasi (assembly GCA_039619475.1). NCBI lineage: Eukaryota > Metazoa > Arthropoda > Insecta > Hemiptera > Monophlebidae > Icerya > Icerya purchasi. The sequence continues at coordinate 234,711,606 of CM077116.1, forward strand.
TATGAATAAAGAAAAACGTATTGGAAAAATGAGCAAATGAAAATCTAATGACAAGGACAATTCACCAGCCATCTATCCGGACCAACTGAGCAAGAAAAATATATATATTTTCCGGACAACTATGGCCGTAAATGAATTAACATTCTATTTATTTCACCTCTATGTCATTGGTCAAAATAACTTACCTGTTATCTGAATATACTCTATTGTTAACACATGTTTATAATGCATATTTAAGAAATACAAAAGCAAAAACCTCTCTTAGGACTAAATTAATATAGAATAACATTTCAAAAACTTCTCCTGTTCACCAGATGTAGTAACTTAGTGGTAATAATCCCAACAAACCTCAAGACTAGCATCAAAATTTCGAAAGAAAAATAAATATTTCTTCGGAACACTGAATATAAATTCGCAATTAAAAACAGGAAAAACGAAATACATAGTTAACGAAAGTTTTGGACGAATATAACATACAAATATTAACTCTACAAGAAACCAGATTCGCGCATGAGGGCACTACAGATATAGAAGGATATAGGATATTTAAAGGGAAAAAAGGATGGAACAAGGCAGGAGGCAAAGGTATCGCACATTTGGGAATTGGATTTGCAGTCAACTCGAGAATTCTGAATTCAGTAGTCGGTTTTCACTCACCGTATGAACGTTTGTCTACGCTTACGTTCAGAAGTCTAAACGAAACATACACCCTGATAAATTGTCACGCTCCAATAAACGAGGAAAACCGAAATAATCCAGACAAAACAGAACATTTCTGGGAAACGTTAGACTTCGAGATATCTAAAATACCAACCGGAAACATCAAAGTACTGCTAGGAGATTTTAATGCGCAGATAGGGAGAGAACGAAAATTCATGAAAGCCGTAGGTGACTTTCCAGCGCACAAACGAACAAATAAAAATAGAGAAAGATTAATAGAGCTTTGCCAGACCTTTAACCTCAAAATTATGTCAACATACCTCAAAAAACTACCAAGGAAACAAATGATATGGAAGTGTCCCAACTTAAAGCTAGGGGAATATATCAAATAGACCATGTGGCGATAACGTATAACAGTCTAAAGGAAATAATGAACGTCAAAGTTAAAAAAGGAGCGAACATAGAGACAGATCATTATTTAACAATAATCAAAATGAAATTCTTACCGGGAAAGAAAAACACTTCGCAAAAACCTAAGACAGCACAAGTCGATAGAAGAGCCTTGAAAGTAAATCAATGTGAATTTGTGCGAAAACCAGACAAAGAATTGGGAAGTTCGGAAGTGATGAAAAATGCAATAATAATGACTGCCCGAGAAATAGCACCTCTAAAGAAATCAAGAAAACATAGATGGTGGAACGAAATTTGCGAAGAAACTATAGAGAAAGATTGAAAGCTTAGGAAAAATGGTACTTCACCAAAAGGAGTGAAGACTACGAAGGCTTTAAAAGACACAGATCAGAAACAGCTAGGATAATTAGAGGAGTTAAAAGAAAGTACGAACGAGACGAGCCATTAAAGTTGGATGAAGATTTTAAACATAATAATACAAGATCATTTTATAAAACTTTTAAGAACCACATTCAAAAATACCAAGCTCCGAACCTATGTTTCAGAAAAGAAAATGGAGACCTGGCTGTAAACAACAAAGAAAACCAGTGAAATATTAGCGAACTACTTTAAGAAACTATTAAATTTCAATGAGCCTAACCGTAGATTCGAAAAGAGATCACCAGCAATCAAACACGACGACTCGAAAGCTCCCACTCTGTGGAAGAGATCATCGAAATTATCAAAAACTTGAAAAATGAAAAGGCTCCAGGAGAATATGGAATAGTGGCAGAGATGTGGAAACTAGCGGGCGATAGCACAATTAGGAGTCTAAAAAAATTTACGAAATATATGTGGGAGACGGAAACTATCCCGGAAGACTGGCGAACAGCGTTAATACATTCAAAAAAAAAAAACAGATCCGAATAACTATAGAGGGATACCATTGTTACAAACAACTTATAAGATACTATCTAAGGCATTGCACAAAAGGCTAGAACAACAGATAGATGCTGAGTTGGGTGAATATCAAGCAGGTTTTAGACGGAACAGATCATGCACGGAACAAATCTTTAACCTAAAGTGTATTATTCGTTACAGAAGACTAAGAAGTAAACGCATGTTCATCACGTTTGCGGACTTCAAGAAAGCTTATGATTCAATGGACAGAGAGTCACTAACTAACATCTTAGAAGAATTCGAAGTAGATAACAAAACATTAATCATAATTAAGCAGACTCTAACGAACACAGAATTTAAAGTAAAATTTGCGGGAGAAGTGTCCAGTTGGTTCAAGACTAAAACTGGAGTAAGGCAAGGAGACGGGCTGTCTCCGCTACTCTTTAACTGCGCACTCCAAAAAGTGATTAGAGAATGGAGGAAAAGGAACCAGAAAGATGGCATCAAACCAATTACGATTGGCAGAAGTAAAGATTTGGACAGGCCTATACTGATGACCTGGCGTTAATGGCGGACAGCTTTGATGATGCGGCTAAGGAAATAAACAACTTAAAAGAGGCGGCCGAAAAAGTAGGTTTAGAGATATCGTTTGAAAAAACCAAATACATGACCGATCTAGAACATTCCCCGAATTGGATGGAAACGAAGTATGGAAAGATACAAAAAGTATGGAAATTCAAATACTTGGGAGAAATAATACAACCTAACGGCTTAGACAAAGAAGTGTGAATAACTTGAGAACGAGAAAGATGGAAACCGCATTCCAACTAACGAGAAACGTGTATAATAAGAAATCACTGTCTATCAATGCAAAAATCAAACACTATAATTCGGTCATAAAACCGGAAAGTTTATACGCATCTGAATGCCCAGCTTTAAACGCAGTAAAACAAATGCAAGAAATTGAAATGAAAGAAAGATTATTAGAAGAATTCTAGGACCGAAACAGGAAAACGGAATGTTGAAATTGAGAAGCAATTAAGAAGTTTATGAAAACATCGAAAAAATAGGTGACACCATGCGGAAAAGAAGAGTGAAACTGTACGAACACTTACGAAAAGAATGGACGGAAAAAGGATGACGAAGAAACTGTTTGACTATTTCGACAAAAACGCGAACACAAAGCTGAACTGGTTTCGGGAGGTGAAAAGTGACCTGGGTTTGCGGATGATGATAACTGTAAATAATGTATTTTGTTTTTTCATAATTTAACACTAATTTATTAGAATTTATATAATGAGCGATTGTCGTAACACCTTCTTGCGCTATATTTTGTAAAATATTATGGGGGGATCTGGCACCTACCAGAAGAACAGTGTCGTCAGCATACACTAATATCCTATCTATAATACTAAGGTTACACAGGTCATTTATGTAAATTAGAAATAGAAACGGTCCCAGAATACTTCCCTGGGGTACCCCATAATTTTGAACTTCTTCATTGCTGTAGCTATTGTTAATTTTTGTGATATATTTCCTTTCTTGTAAATACGATTTAAACCAATTTAAGATAAGTCCTCGGAAGCCTGCATTTTGTAGTTTTACTAATAACAGAGCATGATCAATCGTATCAAAAGCTTTTTTAATGTCGAAGTAGACCGTCAGAACTGATCTATCTTCTTCTAAATTTTCTAAAATATACCTAGCGTGCTCGAATAAGGCTAGTTCAGTTCCTCTGTTCTGAAGAAATCCAAACTGATTTTTACTGAAGAAATTTTTCTTTTCTAGAAATGATATCGTTTTTATCTTTACACACTTCTCAAATATTTTCGAGATTAGTGATATAATACATTTAAGATATTCTGGACACTATTTTTGAAATAGTGGTTGAAGTGATTTGCAACCTTTACTTCATTTTCTGCTACCTCAATCAACTCATTATCAATAATTATTTGTTTCATACCGAATTTCTTTTTCCCGATTGTTTTATTTATAAACGACCAATAACCTTTCTGTCTATATTGACATTCATTCAGTAATGAATTGTAATATTCATACCTTCCTTTCCGTATTGCTATATTAATGGTTTTTGAAATCGATTTGAAACCTAATTTACGGTTACTGTGAGATGGTGGTAATCTTAAGAGTCGATATATTTTATCCTTTTCTTTAATCAAATTGATTATTTCATCATTTATCGAAGGGTTTCTTTTCTTAAAAATTTTACGGGACTTTACCCCTCTTTCTTTCTTTACCGTTCCAATTCCTTTCTAACTTACTAGCCCCGACTTGTCTTTTTCTAATTTTTAATTAATTTTGTTCTTATTTTTTCTTTATGTTCTCTTAAAGTTATATTTCTTGTTAAGCTTTCTTTCCCTCTCCTGTTCTACCACTTTATTATTTTCTCACTCTAATCTCTTGGCGTTCCACAATGGCGTCTGTATTCAATATATTACAATGGAACTGCTGTAGTCTCAGGGTCAATCGTAATTCATTAGAGGGTTTATTACTTCTTCACAATTATCGCTTTAATCTCAGAAACTTGGCTTTGGTCAGACATAAACTTCTACATTAGAGGCTTCACGTTAGTTAGATGCGATCGTGATGATGGTTATGAAGTCTCTGCTATCCTCATTACATATGACATTCCTTTTCACGTGCACAATGTCTCTCTAAATCTCTCTTCCTGTCGTAATTCTCCGAACACTGTTCACATATCTATCTCTTGTAATCTGGCTCATCCTCTTAACTTCATTTCCATTTACGTTCCTTCTAACTATGACCTTCATCACTTCCCTCTTTCTTCCTTTTTTAATTCCATTCCTCAACCGTTTATCATCGGTGGGGATTGGAATGTTCATTCTCTAATCTGGAGTTGCAGAGTCTATAATATTAACAGCACTGTTCTCGAGAATTCTATCCTTTCCGATAATTTGATTATTCATAATGACTTCTCTCCTACTTACTTTAAGAGTCCATCTAGCTTTAGCTCCCTCGATTTGACCTTTTCTTCTCCTAATATTGGTTTTAACTACAATCGAGAAATCCCCTTATGGGTTCCTTCGGCAGTGATCATATTCCTATTCTAATAGCTCCTATGAATCTTTCCCCTCCTACTTATGTCAGTCCTCTTCATTCTACTCCATGGAATCTTTCTAAAACTAGTTGGACTGTGTTCCATTCTCTTGTAGATACTTCGCTTCCGAATTTTCATCCTGGTCTTGATCCCGTACGTGTTTATAATTCTTTCTTGCAATCTATCAAGTCTGCTCTCAATGCTTCCTCCCCTTTTAGCCATCATTCATCCGTCAATCGGCGTGTTGCGCACTCTTCTATTTGGTGGAACAAGGAGTGCAACGCTGCTTTTGATCATAGTCGAACTATTTTTAGAGCTTTCCATGGGAACCCTACAACCGAAAATTTTCTTGCTCATAAACGGGAGAATGCAAGAGCTTCATGGAGGGATTTCCGCTCTTCTTTCTTCAGAACTATCCCCCTTTCGCGTATCTGGAAAATGGCAGGAGCTTTTAAATTCCCATCCGCTGAACGTCCTAGCAATTCTAATATTTCTGATGATTGCCTATTACCGTTTATTGATTCTGTCGCTTCCGCTTACATTCCTAGCTTTGACGAGTTTTATCCCGCTCCTTTTCCACAAGACTCTTTTCCTCACTTCCTTACATCCGCCTTCAACATTAATAAATTAAAATCTGTTCTTTCAAAATCTTACAGCTTCACTTCAAGTCTCGGCGGCATACCTTATCTTCTTCTTAAAAACCTATCTAAATTATCCATTAATACTTTCCTCAACCTTTTTAATGCCTTTCTTTCCAGAAGTATAATTCCTCCCTGCTGGAACTCTTTTATTATCATTCCTATTCCTAAAAAAGAGTTCTTCCTTTCGCCCAATTTCTTTAGCATTCTGTATCAGAAAATTATTCGAAGGTATGTTGAACAGGCGCCTTGTTTGGTGGCTGGAACACAACCACGTTTTACACAGCGATATGTTTGACTTTCGGCCTGGGATTGGCCCTTCTGATTATATTAGTCTTTTTGATTCCAGTATATACAAATCTTTCATCCAAAAATAGTACATCTTAGCTTCCTTCATTGATGTCTCCTGCGCTCTTCCAACTCTAAGAGAAAAAATGTCGACAATTAACGTCCCAGTTAAATGTCCTTACCTTATTATTAATCTCATGATGAATCGCTCTATCCATATTTCTTCTACACCTCTCTGTCATGAAAGAAAAGTTTTTCGTGGTCTCCCCCAAGGTTCTTCCCTCAGTCTTACTCTCTTTAATATCTACACTATCGGTGCTACCCTTCTCCCTTGAAATTATTTCTCCTTGTTTTTTGGCCAATGATATACTGCTTTTTCCTTCCGTCTCTGATTTTGTAGAAGCTAATGAGACTCTTAGTTCGTCTCTTACTGTACCGGATCACTCCTTATCCTCAATTAACCTTTCTATTTCCACTTCTAAGTCTTCGTCTATTGTCTTTTCACTTCGCCTTTACAATTCTGCCTTGTTTAATCTATCCGTAAACAATATACCTCTTCCTCACGTTAACCGTTTCTGCTATCTTGGAGTTTTTCTCAATAGTCGGCTGACATTCTCTAAATATATTGATTATTCTTCCTCTCCTGCTATCAAAATGATAAACTTGTTGAAAGCTCTGTCATCAACAAAATGGGGTGGTAGTCCGTACATTCTGATCGTCTTGTATAAAGCCATTGTTCGTTCTAATTTTGATATGGTTTTGCCTCTAAATCTCGTCTTTCTAAATTGGACATTATCCAAAATTCGTGTCTTCGACTTTGTCTTGGTGCTCTTAAGTCTACTCCAATTCCAGCAATTTTTGCAGAGTCTAACACATCACCCCTGTCTCTTCGCCGATCTTACTTAGGCTATCGTCTTCCGCTCACGTCCTGTACTCCTATTCATTCCTATCTTTCAATTTGTAAGAACTAGCGTTTTACACCTAGGAAAATCCCTGGTTTGGCTTTCATTTCCCTTCGCCTTGGTTCCTTTTGACCTTACACAATCTTAAGTAATAATCTGCCTTTTTATCATTTAGTTTTTCCGACCTCTGCCAAGCCCCCAAATTTTCTTTTTTATACCTTCACTTTCCAAATCCCTTCTTCAAGCAATAATCAACAGGAATTCTACAGCATTATTAATTCCCAATTTTCATCGTATGTAACTATTTTCACGGATGATTCCAGGGGACCTCATAGTGTTGGAGCTTCTTTTATCCTTACGGATTTCAATTTATCTGAATCATTTCGTCTTCTTTCTTTCTGTTTTACCTTCATAAACGAATTAATGACTAGCCTACGCTCTATTATCTTCATTTCCTCCAGTCGTCGGTTTTCTAATTATTTGATTATTTCAGACTCAATGAGTGTCCTTCAAGCGATCAGCTCCTCTTTTTTCCGATTTCATCATTCTTTGCATACGCTGTCTTGTCCATCTTCTTTCTTCTCACTACTCCATCCTAGTTGATTTGCTGTGGGTTCCCAGTCACATGGGCATTAAAGGTAATGAGACGGCGGATTCCTTGGCTCGAGTTGCTGCTTCCTCTCGCTCCTTTTTTAAAAAAGTTCCATCCTCCAACTTGAATTCTCTATGTACTAAATTTTATCTCAAACTTTGGTCAGATATTTATCCTTCCTCCTTTCGTAACGATCAATCCTTTTATCTATCTGTACAACCTAATCTTCCTTCTAATACCTGATTCTTTGAGTTTCCTTCACTTCCCCGTTCTATTGTCATTTCTATGATTCGCTTGCGTTTTGGACATTTTGCTCTCCCTTCCTCTTGTTTTCGTTATATCCTTATTTTCTCTCCAAATTGTCCTCTCCACCTCAACGAAGCGGCGGTTTGCGATGCTAATCACATAATTTTTGAATGTCCATTCCTTTCTGTCGAACATTTTATTTTATACTCTTCTCTGCTGAAACTCAACCTACTCCTTATTGCGCATCCTATATTTTGTCCTTCCCATCGCCACCCATCATTTCATTCATTAGTTCCTATATATTGTCCATATCAGACCGAATTGAAATTTAACTGACGGCTCTTTTCTTTCTTGTTGTTTCGGGGTGTAGGTCTTTAGCTGGCGTGCCCAAAGGGGGGATTAAAAAAAAAAAAATTAAAAAGGGAGGAATCACCCTAAAGATATTTTTTGCTTAATTTATTAAACAAAAAAGTATCATTAAAATAGAACAAAAATATTAACGGGTAAAATTTTTAGGTGAAAGGGCTTTTGTACTCCACACTTCTGTTTATGTTCGCTACGTTAAACATCGTTGTTTATAATTTCACCCAAGCAGTATGTACTCTATTCGATTCGAATAAGATACTATTCGCTGACGTCTCATATTTTCAAGCTTTCTATTTTATTTACGGTTTTGTTGCGAACGATGCGAATTTAAACGCATCGTCGTTCGCCGACGTCGATATGTAATTCTATGTTTTTCAGCTTTTAGTTCTGGTATCAGGGTAAACCTCTGCTAGAATTAAGTCTCCGCAGTACCGGATTAACCGATACGGGATCAAGTCTGTCCGATTAGTTTCACAGCCTGTTACGCTAATCGTGCCCTCGCAGACGATCGAACCTTTATCTGTTATTACCGTGTAACCCGATCGCCACCTTTACCGTTAAATAAACGCGATATCATACTGATTCGTTTTCGTTTATTTCCGTCAATCACGAGTTGGTCGATCGGTATTCCTGTTGCATCCGGGAATACAACAGGGTGATAAACGTGAATGACTTAAAGAATTACCAACACGTTACTTTCCTAGCGGAATGTAAATTCGAATTTAGGTAATGGATTTGAAATCGTCAAAGCGCGATTTGCAAGCGCTTCTCATTGATAAAATTTGATGTACTTTCTTATACGGCGCCGAAAGTAAATTTTAGATTGATCCATTATCGCTCAAAAATGTTTACACAAAAAATTGTGAAATAAAATAATTTCTCCCGAAAAAAAAAACACTGGCTTCAAGTTTTGCTTTAAGAATTTAACGAAAATGCACAAAAGAGTAAAAATAATTACTCGATAAAAGCTATTCAACAGAAAAGTATACCTTAAAGAGAAGGCGTGATAAGTGATAGATATTGTGATTATTCTTAAACAACATTCATACCTTAATTAGATACAATAATTAAGAAACCGCATTACATGTTCCAGATGTTTTCGATACTTGACTTATAGAAAAAACGAGTGACGGTGTTAATTGTTGCAGTTTGGGGACTTGGTACAGCAAGACCCTAATAAAGTATTAATCTACTTTAAAAACGATATCCTCCTGAGGAGTATATTTTTTACGGTACAAAATGCATTATCTTTTACTGGTCGGTATTTCTTAATTTTCTTTTGTTCTCCATTTTTCTTATAACAAACTTACTTTTATGAATGTATATAGAATTTCTGTTCTTAAAAATAAAATTAGTTTATTATATATGTAGTTCGATAAAGCTCCTTCGCTCCCTTTCTGCCCGCAGGCGTTATAATTATCCTCTTGCTTTTATAAAAATACAATGTGTTTTTGGCGATATTTATAACAATACGAAGTGATTTTGGCGATATTTATAACAATACGAAGTAATTTTGGCGATATTTATAACAATACGAAGTGATTTTGGCGATATTTATAGAATCTTCAGGTGCAATGGGACATTTTTCTTTCTTACTTTTTGTACATCTCTAATTATATTTAATTCTGATCTTTGATAATGTCTAGAATTAAATATGGAAAATAGAAATTTTGGGGAGAGGTAAAAACAACTGCAATGAGAAAAATTAGTAGGATGCAGAAAACTTGTCTGAAAATAATTCTGCCAAATGGATTTAAGGCGCGCGAGTCAACAAACGTCACATGGTGGAATGAGAACAAAGAAATGTCACCGAAAATGATTTACTTTTACAATAACCTGCTGCGGTTGAAAACACAACATATTACACATTACCTACAAGAGGAAGATCGGATTAGAAGTTATGATAAAATATGTTACATATACGGTCAATAGGAGTCTCAATAGTAAAATAGACAATGGGCAAGAGGAGGTGTTGATAAAATTAATAGAACATATACCGAAAGTAATCCAAGAAGAAGAGAATATGAATAAAATAAGGATACGGATGATCGCGTGGTGTAAACAATAGGAATATGAATTTCAGAATTGAGAGTAGATGTTTGTTTTGTTGCACCGCGTAGGGCATTTTAGGTTAACGAATCTGGGATTCCTTTTGGGCTGTGTTGCGCGCACGTGACCTTGCTGGACTGAATTTTCGTAATTTTTCGGGTTAATTTGAGATTTAGGCAATTGCCGAAAATGCCATTTTTATTTATTTACTTTTTTTTGTAAGTACAAAATATTTTATTACAATACTGGCATATTATGCAATACTAATATAGTGTTCTATCGGATGTAGTCAGATTTAAGATGATGTAAATTTTTATGAAAATAAACGATATAATTATGTTAGGAACCCACAGGCAGTCGGTCTGTGGGTTCCCAACATAATTATATCGTTTATTTTCTTAGTGGGACCCGCAAAATTATTTAAAAATTACAAAAAAAAAAAATTATTTTGACGATTACTTCTTTTTCAGATTTGTTTCGTAAATACCGCAATAAATAAAAAGTCAAAATTTACTCAATATTACTATCGGGTGTAATTACATTTTAAAAACATCTAAACGCAACAGGGCGACAGAAAACAAATCAATAGTTTGTTGTTTGTTTTTTTTCTTAATGTAGATCGCAGATCAAATTTTTACCGTAAAGTCCGGAAATTCTCACGATTTTGTTACGTGCGCAACGCGCTCAATAAAGAAATGAATTTAAAAAAAATGGAAAATTTCCGGAACCATAATCACAAAACAAAACCGGATCAATTTGCTCGCTGAAATAATTTTCTTTAACCTGTACGGCTCTGTTTATAGGATTAAAAGAACCCTCGCCCCCCAAAAAAAAACGAAAAAAAAAAAACGGCATGATTACAGATTTACCACCTGACGATGCGATTTAATCGAACAACGATGCATTTATCCTGTGTAATCAATCGATGCTACAGCAGCAATTGCCGGTAATGATGGATTAATGAGACACACTGTGTAAGCCTGGCGCGCAAAGTGCACATTCGCTAAAATCTTGTTTCAGCGGTGTGCAGCGCATGTTTCTCGCGGACGTAGGGGAAAAAACAGTAACGCACATAGAGAAACGGCAAATCGCTGTCGACGGCGGCGCTGGAAGTATTTCCCAATGATGCTGCTGACGATGGGAGCTGGAAAGTCAAACGAGCGATAAATAGTGTCTGCGCGCGGAATAATGGAAAATAGTGAATTTCTGTGAGGGAATGAGGGAGGCGCGGCGGCGATGACCTTGAAAATAACGCCTTCCGACGGGGAGTGCAGACCTGGCAGGCAGGCAGCTTGACGGCTGGGTGGGGTGGATCGTCTGCTTTCGGACGTTTTAAGCAGTGCAGACCGCCGTAGTCAGCGACGATCAATTCGGACGCAGTCCCGGTCACAGCGTTTTCAGATTCACAGTCAGACTGTTGCAGCAGCGGTTCGGCGATAGTGGTGACGGCGGCAGGGGGAGGCAAGAGCAAGATGAGAAATACGGTGAAAGAGGACGACTGAGGAATAGACGATGGTAGGGACTAACCGGTGAAAGAATAATAAATATACGTAACATTACTACGATCATCAGTATCATGGCTGTCATCAGTATCATTGCCGTCGTCGTCGTCGTCGTCGTCGTTATTATTATCATTATGTCGGTTAGATAATGTCGGTGTGAACGGAAAGAGAGGAGGCTGTTGAAAGAGAAAGGACTAGCGCACGGCCTCCTCCTATTCCGGCCAGGATTGTGTAATTGGATTTCGCCCGACACTCGGGCATGTCGCTGTTGATCAAATTCTTGCTGCTGCTGCTGCCGTTGCCGCTGCGCCGTTGTTGATGTTGATGCTATCGTTGTCGGTGTATATTTTATGTTGCCGTAATGATCTGATGCTGACGACGCGGCGATGGTTTAGCAACGAAACCGACGAACCCGATTACCTGCTCGCTGGAAGGCGGCGAGGTCCTCCGTGCTGAGGTCCTTTCCTATTCCGCGATTGTTCGTCATTGTGTGCGAAAGGTTAGCCTATGCCGTGACAGTTGAATTCGTCGCTGTGTGCGTGGGCACTCACGTTGCTTTACACGCATACACAGGCAGGCGCCCGCGGACGGCTGGCGACGTGCAGGCAGCACTCTCGCTATCACCGTCGTTCGATCGTATTCATCATCGCGCACGTACACGACCATCTCTCTCACTCTCACTCTCTCTCTCTCTCTCTCTCTCTCTCTCTATGGTCGACCACTATCCGACACAGAGCAGATGAAACTGAAAGTAAAATAACTTTGAGGTTGGTTCGGTTTGGTTTCGGTTTGCTGTTTTCGTATGTTCTTCCAGAGCCTCGCATCTGATTATACGATCACGATCGCGACTGCTAAACCTGAGCTTCTCGACGGCACGGCCAGTTGTTCTTACTAGTTCAGTCGGCAGACGTTCGACGCGGCGACCGAGTAATAAACGATATAATAATCGACCGATTTCTACAGCTTTTCGCGAAACTCGATTTCGATTTCCACATCGGCAACTGCTGCTGCATCATCGATCGGTGACGGTTAAAACCTCGTTTTTCGCGAGTGCTCAATTTTTCTAATCGCTTTTTCGCGCGCTAGCATCTTGCAAATTTTCTCGCCGATTCTTCGAATAGTTGTCGATGTTTTCCTTGTTTTAACCGGTCTCTGTGTGAATGCGCCGATTTTTTCGAAGTTTTATCATTCGGCCAGTTAGTCTCGTCCGCGGCTTGTGAAAATAACGGCTTCTTCCGCATCTATCGATACCTGTGTAACGTAAAATGCGCGACAGTGTTTAAGTGTGCATAATAATGCAACTGCTTCCTAGTTACCAAATTTGCCTCGAATTTGTCCAGCACCACTCGCGCCTACTATCGGTAAGTGATAGAATTTTTCGAAATTTTACGCGGCTCACTAAACCACACCTCTCTTAGTCTCCTCAACGTGTCCGATTTTGACCGACATTGATCAGTTCTTAAAAATTAACAGGCCGCAGTATAAATCAGTTTAGCGGACGACGTTAAGCGTCTCCGTTCTCGAGACAGAATGGAAGAAAAGTGAGATTTGATTTAAGCGGCTGGTTAATCGCGTCGGTTCTGTGTTGACTATTGGAAAAAAAAAAAATTGATTAAAAAATAAGTACATCAATTTAGTTTACCCTTTGGGCTCTGTTTACATGTATGGGTTTGTTAATAATATCGTTGCCTGATGAGGGGGACGACGTTCAAATTATTACCGTTTTGCCAACTATAGGGTTTGTCGCTCTTTCCGCGCAAGCGTAATAATGTTAATTGAAATGTATAAATACATCTACATTAGTCAGTAATAATACATATGAAAAAACCAATGCGATTTAAAATCGATCAAGGTCAATGTTGTCGATATAGCAGCAGGGTGTTAATTATACTTTTTTAAACACTTGTAAACGTTAGAAGAAAATCAGTTTTTCGTTGTTATGATTTTTATAAAATTCCGTGGTTATTTTAGGCTGGCAAGTCTCCGAAATGTAAACTGGGTCTCAAAATAATCAAAGGTGGCTACATTCGCGCATTAGCTAACCACATATTAATAATGTTTTCGCTGGTTTCGGTTTAAGTTGACAGACTTTTTTCAGAGGCCAGGGCTGCTGGGTATTTTTATGTTTTTTCAACCGGAATTGGGACTTTCGGCATTAGCAATTTCATAAAAAATTATTCCTTCAGTTGCAGCAATTTAGTTAATAATTACAATGCATAACAAAGTAGCATCGGATTTTGAACGTCGATATATATACATATATATATATATATATATATATATATATAGACGTTAATAATAATACATAATTACTATGTACGTAATCATCGAAGGATAACACCGTTTATCAGGTTTTTACCTAGTATACAGAGACGGGATAATATGAAATTTCAGCGTTTAAATATTAATCCAATCGACGGTTATGTATGTAGTACCACCGGAAAAAAATGTGTCCGAGTGAAAAATAATGTGTAAACAAAGAGATAAGAAAAAATACAAAACTTCCATCGATTATTTATTATTCATACGGAATATTAACATTCGAATATTTAAATACACCTCTATAAAGCAACATGCTTTTTGTATCGGTTGTATCTGAAGATTTTTGACGAACAGTAATTAATTTATTTTAAAAATCAGATATTACGTTGTAACTACGCGTTATAACCAGTTTATTAAGTGATAAGTACTCTAATGAATTTTTACGGATCACGCCAAATTTGAGAACATTATAGAAATTACGTGTAGTCTAATTAGCTACAAAAATTGAAACAAAAACCCATAATTTTCTCTTATTAACTTTTTTTTTTGCGCCGAGAATTCTATGGAAGTGTTAACAACTTCGCGGTCGACTTTTTTCAAACTTTCCTACGCCCTAGTTGTGTGATTCATTCATTAGGTTAGCGCTCCCATTAACTGCACAGTGCCGTTGAGTTTTTCATCGTTCTTCTTAACCTTTTAATATGTTGCAAACTGATCTTTTTCTTAAATATTATTCGTTCGATCTTGTCGGTGCAGAAATATAGTATGTTAACATTAATCTATTACCGCGGCAGAAAAACGCAGGTAAAATTGCGTCTAATAATGTTAATTTCTCACATTTATACACGCACGTTTTCGATATGGGATAATAAAATTGTAAGTATTTTGTATTATTAATATCGGCAACAAGAATAACCTGTTCACTTTGTATTCTTTCCTGTTTTGAAGGTCGCTTGAGATAATGGTGGGAAAAATTGATACAACTATCACTTCTGCGCTTTGACGATAATATTTAAATGTAATACTCTAACAACAACTCATCGTACAATGGAACAAAAATAGTCTAATTTAAACGAATACTCTAGGAGAAAGAAATACGAAAGAAGGTACTTGTAAAACGGTGCAGATTTTCTAGGAACGGGGGTAATTCCGCCAGTGACACGGTCAGATATTTAAATGGAGTCGTCGGAAGCTGCAAAGTTTTGCTTTTCATAATCCCAACGAAAAAAACAGAAACAGCGAAGAAGAAAAAAAGTCGAAACGCCTGCGCATGCATTTTAACCAACATTGTGTGATCGTTTGAACATGGCGAAGCTTGAGAAAAAGTTTACAGGTGAACTTTCATCCGCGCATGTGTCCGTTACACCGGGAATATGATGCGGTCTCGACAATTTTGCACTCTTTTTGTGCTGACTACGGATTTTCCGATAATTTCCATTTGCTTGCCGCGATTTTCGTCGGAAATTTCAATAACGTACTCACGGACACTTTTAGAGAAGAACGGCTGTTGGAAAGTGTCTGGGGAACATCATTTAAATAAGCGGTAATGTCGCATAGCATTTCGATATAAGATTTATTATAGGGAAATTAACATCGCTCGTATTATACGTTGTACTACTATATGTATACCTATTTGTAATTCCGTACACGTGTAAATATGCTGGATGAGCATTTTCATGCTTTATCATTATAACACGTGTTAAACGGTCGATGTGATTTTTAGCGGGAATTTAAAATATTTCGATTCAGTTAATATAAAATAAAGTGTTTGTTTATTTTCATCTTAAGAGTCTGATAAAAGTCAAAACTTTTTAATAATTATTAAGTGTATTTATAAGTTCATGTATAATATAATAAGAACCGATAATACACAATTGACAGAAATTATTATTTATAAAAAATATGTATTACAATACCAACATGTTTCGTATTGGCAAACTATATATTTTCTTTCGTGAATATATGTATGTATGTAGTTTATCACTACGAAACATGCTGCTGTTCATATTTTTGATAAATAATAATTTCTGTCAATTGTGTATTATCGGTTCTTATTATATTATAAAAGTTAAAATTCACCGCGTACGTCGTTGTGCTTTTCGTGTGGAAGACCGATTGTTTTTTTAAGTTTCTTGTTCAAAATTCGGTAAGACATTTCCGAAGACTAAATTCGAAGATTAGTTGAAAAAATAAAAACGTCTCGAAATATTACACATTAAGCACGGTCGCTAGGAAAGTCTAATTTTCATTCGCTAATATCAAAACCACCTCCAGTGATGGTAGTGCGCATCGCTTATTACCGTGTGCCGCCGTATAACATGCCGGAAATCGGTGAAAAATGTTTAAAACACAGACTCGTTCATCGAATGAATCTTTAGGTCATTGCGTAAAGAATAGTATTTATTCGATTGGCTAAACGAAATTAATTCATATTGCTATAAAAGTCGGACGAAGGTAGTATTTTTTATAGTATTACGAACGTCTTCGATCATTTTAAATAGGTTAATAATCTTCGATGTTTATCTTCAACGATAAGTATCATCCGCGAGAGTGCATTGTGTCGGTTTTTAATTGTTCCGTCGGCTTTTCCTTGACATTTTTCTAAGTGTATTTTACGTCCTTTTCTCACCTATTGCCCAGTCGGGGTAAATAATGGTTTATATTATTTCCGGAAATATTTGAAGGAACGGGATTTTATTTTTTGCATTTCTACGTAAATTATAATAAATGTGCGCGTTCAGCATCAATATTTTTTTTTTTTTCGAATTATAAGTCGGATGTCGAGTATAATTTTTGTTACTTAAATTTCCACAAAATAAATTCCTATCTGTTTTATCCCCATTACACAATTTTCCGCAATATGTAAACCCCTCTGAAAGATTACCACTCAAAAAATCTAATTGATATTCGTAATAGCACTCTATATAAATACTCCCACCCTACACACACACACACACACACACCCACACACATACATACATACATACATACATACATACATACATACATACACGTATTGTAAGAGTTGTTTTCCAAGTAAGCTCACTCATCTTTAGCTCGCTTATTGTTCAGCATGTTCTACACTTGAGCAACATGTTTCTATTGTATGCGACGGTAAATTTGTCGTTAGCGTTTTTGCGCGAAAGGATTTCCATGTATTGATAAAACGCGACATTTGTCGCCGTTATAAACGTTGACATTACTAATGCCTTATTTAAAAGCGGGTACGATGGTTGAAGTCCGATGTATCATTCTTGTGACTTCATTATTCTCCACATGCATTTGTGTTCTCACTCATACGTGTTCTCTCCTCTCCCCGTTTCAATCGCATTGGTTTACTGTGGGTTCCTTGTCATTTGGGCACCTTTGGAAAGGAAGCGGATGATTCTTCGGCTCAGGTTGAGGCTTCCTCTCGCTTTCTTTCTTAAAAAAAATGTCACCATTTAATCTCCTCCTTCCACTATGTAAAAGTTATTCTTTTGTAATAATTATTCATTAAATCTGCTCAACCTAATCTTCTTCCTAATCTAAGGTTCCTTTAGTTTCCTTTACCCCGTTGTTCTGTTATTATTTCCACTATTAATTTACTCCTCCTTCTGTTCTCCCCATTCGAACGATGTAGCGCGTCTGTGAAACGATTATTCACATGTGTTAATATTAAGTGTTCATCTCTCTTTGTTTTGAGCGTTCACTCCGTAATTTGCTGAGAAACTTTCTACTCCTCATAGCACTTCTTCTATACCTTTTTCGTTCCTTCTTGTTAACGATGCCTAATCGGATTAAAATACTACCAATTCTTTTCGCTCCTCCTAACCGTTTCTGTATAAAGGTCCTCCCCCCCCCCCCCCTATGGTCGACGATCCAAAAAAAAAAAAAGAAAAAAAATATTCTGCGGTATTTAATGAATAAAAGAAGTGAAAACACCTTTCTTTCCAATCGTATTAGGTTTAGTTTGAAATAACGTGCCCCGGTAGATTTTCCCCTCGCCGCATACTTAGCAATAAAAAACGCTACCAGCTGTTAAAAACTCGAAAGAATCTGCATTGCACTGAAGTTCTAAATAACAGGAAAAAAAAAAGTAAGCATGTTTAACAATAATAAAAAAAAAAAAAAAACTAGTCTAAAAGACAAAAAAAAACAAAAAAAAGACAAATGCCAGTGTTAATATCGATATCATTTTTCATTGTCGTTTGTAAAAGAAAAAATAAAACTCTCTCCCTCGGCTGGGCATATCTGCTACGGACACCAACTCAGCGCAGCTGATAATAATTTTCAATATTTTCAGTAGCGGTGTTTGAAGCAAATTCCACTACTCGGTCGAAACATTGGCTAAAATGAAGCTTTTGAAAATCTTAGAGACAGTACTTTTAATTCTTCCCACATTTTTAAAATTTTCATAATAGTCTCATTTAGAGTAATTGCAGTCAAAAATTTAAAGAGAATTTCCCCCCGTTCCCTTTATTTAATAGTCCTTCCCTGTTCGGAAGTAGAGAGTTACCCGCTTGACAACCTTTTGGAATTGCGGGTTTAAGATTTTCATACCGGCCGACGTGCTTATTCAACACCACATGCAATTTGTTTGAAGAACGCGAAATATAATCTGCGTCGATTAATTCGTCTGCAATATTGTTTATTTGTATATGACTATCGATATATAGGGGAAAGGTGTGATAAGACAGCGGCTGCAAAGTCTACCGAACGACGTAATAATGAAAGTCTGTTAGTCCTAGCCGAGGGCTATTTTTTAATCAAGGACGGTTTCGAGGGGAACTGAAAAAAAAAATTCTCTTTTTCGCGCTTACCGATAAATTATTCGCCTAATACATATTATAGAGTATCCGTTGCGAAAAATCTTTCGAACGTCGATTTAGTCCTCCGGTAAAGTGTATAATCTGCTGCCTTAAGTTCACCGCAATGGTTGAAAACCAGAAGAGGTTCTGTTTTGGAAGCGTCAAAAGCAACTTCTACATTCGGAAATATTTTCGAATTTAACGAAATCGGTTTAACGTCGAAAATTACGTAATGGACTCAAAAGGAGGCGTAATTTGGTGTTAACTTAGTGTCTCTGATGCTACGAATTTTACAGCTGTTGTTGCTGAACTCGCTGCGACAGCGGATACACATTTTAAAGAATTTTCATGGATTTTTTTCAGATTTATCGGCTCGAAATTCAAATTTTTATAATCATTTCACATTTTAAAAATGAAACAAAAAATATGGTTTTCTCCAAAAAAAAAATAAAAAATGTCCTTGAAATTTTTCAGAAGTTTTTTCAATGGTATATAGAACGAGATTAAAAATGCGAAACCCTACTTTTTCAGTAGAAAATGGGCCTTTCTTCGCTTCGAAACTTGAAGTTATCGTTTGAAAATCTCCTTAAATCATACTTAACTTTCGAAAATATTTTTTAGGTTATACTGCTCAAGAAATTACGTGCTTATCTAGGACAATGGAACGGTGGAACAGGTAAAAACCTTTGAATTATAATTACAGAGAAAAAAAAGTCTTTAATCACAGGTTCCCGAAAGAAAGTAATGCCATGTTTTGCAATTTTGCATGGCATAATAGTCTCAGTATATTTCCGGATTCTTTTTTGGCATTATACCATAGTAAAAATTCAACAAATCCTACTCTCACTCGTCTAGTTTCGAAAGATAATGGCCTCAGTTATATGCATGATTTGATATGCCATCAGACGATGTGAAATAATTATAAGTGGTCCATCAATACAATACATTCCTCTCAAATTTGATTTTATACATATAATTATACATGTATATTGATATGGATTCGGCATCTGTAGCGCTATTTTTTGACAGTGTCCGAGCTAGAAAATACTCTCTGATATGTCATTAATTCACGATCTCTCGGACATGGTTCATATTTTACACCGCTGCGTTATCTCGTCGAGGATGCTTACTCGGCTAAAACCAAAAATTCCCGTGCACGGGAGCTTATTCGGTTGCGATCGGGTAGTCTCTACGTTAGTGTCTAGGTGTAGTGGTCGAAAGCTAAAGTAGTGACATGTGCCTTCGACATACGCGTAGTTGTGCTGTGTGCCGTACTAACCTTGAGTTGAGGGAAGATTATACAAAATCTCGCTAAAATCAGGCAGGGCAGCTACTGCGATGATCTACGCAGAAGTGTTCTAGAATATTCCGTGTAGCATTTTGTCATTTTGTTTGCAGAATACATTGTTCTTCGTTGGATATAATCGTCTTTTCTTTTGGAGGGAGGGAAGGTCACCAGCAAGAGGCACTGACACAACGACTGGTTAAAGAATTACTAAATATGAATTCTACCGGAGATGAAAGTTACGAAGGAAGCAAGGATAATGATATAATCGTCCTTATCCCTGTCGTCGTTTTACGGATTAATTTAGCGCGTTAACTACCATCTAGTCAGACCGCCGTGTACACTTCTTTTTTTAAAGATTTTCGTGCCGTGTTCTAGTCGCGATTTCTTTTTCTTTTTTTTTTGTTAAAATATAATTAAATTCCTGGATTTTCTGCGACTGTGCAAACAGTTTAAGAACAATAGGCTGCTGCTCACTTAAGGTACCAATCTAAGATCTTGCGACTAGCAGAAAGATTAAATGATATTTTTGTAAGAACGAATTTTGCGTCTGTAGTAAATGTAAACAGTGACCAGGATTAAGAAGTTCGTCACAACTTTAGTGGCATTGGTTATGAGTGAAAATCAAAATAAACATTCGATTCTAATTATTATTACGTTGGAAATCATTCTAAAAATGTACATCATCCGTATGAAAGATGAAATAAAAGATTCCGTTTTAGTTTTCATGGCTTTCGAATAATTTTCATGACTAACCTTCGTAGTTTATTTTTTTAAATTTATTCTGGGATACTTATGATATGCAAAATTGAAATACATGACAATTTTTTCACTAACCTATGATTGAAGACTTTTTTTGTAATTATAATTCAAAAGTTTCTTCCTGTTCCACCGTTCCATTGTCCTAGATAAGCACTTAATTTCGATCGTGTTATATGCAGCGGAAACGTGGACTTTAAAAAATATGGGCAGAAAAAGAATCGACAGTTTTGAAATATGGCGCCTGCAAACGACTCCTTAGAATTCCATGGACAGTAAACCGTACAAACGAATCGGTGTTGCAAGAAGTCGGTGTCACACAAGGTTGTCAACGATTGTCGCAATGAGAGTGGTGAAATTCTTCGGGCATATAATAAGAAAGCAGAAGGGAATGGAACGTTCGTTGGTCATGGGGGAAATTAATGGAAACGACCATCGGGACCATACACCTATGAGATGGACAGATATTGTGCTGCATACAACAGGATTGTCATTCTCACGATGCGCACGTCAATCAGAGGATCGTGACAAATGGCGGAAAATCATAAAATCACTGGCGGATTAAATGTTAATCACGATACCCTATCTAGGGTGATGACTGTAGATAGATAGATCTTGAGTAGTAATATAACGTAAAGAATTTATTCGAAGGTTCGGTGCGGTTTTAGGAGATAATCAAACGATAACTTCAAGTTTCGAAGCGGAGAATGCCCATTTTCGGCTGAAAAATGGGTTTTCGCGTTTTTGGCCCCCCATTCAAAAAAATTCTGAAAAATTTCAAGGACATTTTTTTTTTTGAGGAAACGTAAAACGATTATAAAAATTTGGATTTCGAGCCAATAAATCTGAAAAAAATCGTGATAATGTAATCTGAGAATCCCTACAAGATCGTTCAAGGTTTTTTCAAATTGGTCAACTAGAGAGGCTGAGATATAAAAAAATTGAAAAACACAAAGTATTCGATTTTGAGGTTAGATTAGCATATTTTGGGCTGAAAAGTTAGAAATTATCATCATTTTCAGTGCTAAATAAGAGGGCGTATGCATCATCCCGATACGTTCGTAGGCAATTTTGACCCGCCTATCCGGTTAGGCCTTTTACAAATCATGAGTTGGTATTGCAAAAATAAAGTTATTATTCAAAAAAGTACAGTTGCTGTTTTATTTCCTTTTGCTTTTCCATAGATTACGTCATAGCAAGGCGTGACCGGGCCGTTTAATATATATATATATATATATAGTGGATGGATTGACTTGAAATTTTTATGCAAAGTTGTATTTTTAAATAACAGTGTTTTTATATACCTTTTATCAAGCGTTTCGAAAAACAATTTAAGTGGCGCGATCTATGATTTTATTTCGGCATTATAAAGAAGAATTCGAGAAAAAGGTATCGTGACTGTATATGCGGGAAGATATATAATTGCGTAAGTGCGTGTAAATACAAAAACGCGGCGACAGTCTCCGATCAGGGATGAGATGAGTGAAAACGAATATATATGAGCGAGAGAGAGGGGGCGCTGCAACAGGTTCGTTGCAAGAAAACGATCGTTATCGTCGAGCAAGCAAACACTAGAAAAAAAAATTGTTTTTTGCGACACTGTTGCTGATTTTGAGGGGTAGAGTGCTGAAGAAAGTCGAACCGCATGACACAAAAGAAGAATTAGTAGACAAGGTATTCAAAAGCATCGAAACAAATTATCAAAATCACACCTGGTTGAGTGGAAGAGCCATTCTAGCGGCTAAAAATGTCGACGTACACGATATGAACAACATCATTCTAAACAGAATCGCAGGTAAAACAGTGACATACAAATCTATTGATTCCGTGATGGACCAAAGTGAAGCGGTGAATTTTCTAATGGAATTTCTTAATTCATTCGATATTCGTGGATTACCGTCACACATTCTGAATTTGAAAATTGGACTGCCAATCATATTACTCCGAAACATCAGTCAGCCAAAGTTATGCAACGGTACACGATTAGCGGTTAAAAAATTGATGAATAATATAATTGAAGCAACAATTCTGATCGGAACTCATAAAAGTGAAGACGTGTTACTTCCACGAATACCACTTATTCCGGCAAAGATATGGCGTTCGAGTTCAAACGACTTAAATTTCCAATACGCCGTGCGTTCGCTATGACTATTAATAAAACGTAAGGGCAATCTTTGCACGTGTGCGGTTTGAATTTAGAAAATTAATGCTTTTCTCATGGGCAGGTATATGTCGCAGGCTTCGGAGTAGATAAACCACCTGATCTATATGTTTATATGCAGAAAACGGGCAAACAAAAAATGTATTACATTCATTAGCTTTACAATAAAAAACGATTTTCAGTGAAAAACATTTTTCCTTTTTTTCCTTTCATTCCACAGCATAGCTGTAGCAACACAAAGTATGGTATTAAATTTAATAATGTGTTTTCTCAATGAATCGATGTGTACTAGAATAGTTTTATTTACTTCCTCAATAATTAATATTAAACTAAGCTACAGCGAAGCGTGGGTTTTGCTGGTGTATATATTTATATATATGTATATATGAACTCGGCCATTTTGGCCTCGCAAGGGGATGTGCCTCTTGACGCCTCTTGTTTACATTTATGTCTCTTTCTCTTCTATACTTTGTATGAAATGATCAAAATTTACAACGTAATTCTTCCCGGCGTCGACACAAAAAAACATAACATAATCATAAAAATCCTATCCTAACATTTATCTTTCATTACAAAATTAGGCCACTTTTTCATTACATGAAATTGTGGCATTTGTTCGTTGCAAAATCTAATTTAAAATATAACAAACGTTACATTTTTTTGGAACATTTTTTCTAGTGAGGGGTAGCCTAAGAATTATGTTGTAATTAATTAATATATATGTATGTGTGTGTGTGATAGGTTTTCTATTTCGTTTCAGTGCTAAACAAACTACATATGTACAGGTATATGCACACATTAGTTTTTTGGGTTGAAATATAATGTCTCCTTGTTAAGACGGGAGTAATGGATTTTGGAGGAATAGCAATTAAAGTGTATTAGAGTGCCAGACGGTTAATCTTGTTTCTTCTTTTTTCTGGAAGCTTTTTTGGTACACGAAATCGTCATCTTAAACTATGCCTAATTATTATAACTGAAAATTCCTAAAAATTTAAAATAGAACAACAAAATAGCAAAGGAAAAGAGTTAATTGGACGGGACGTGAGGGGAGTAGAAGGGTTTGGCTAAAAATGACGCAACTCGTGTGAAATGTTAGGATCCTTTTGGAATGTTAAAAAAAGTTTTATTTCATTTTTCAAATTGCTTCGATTGCATATGCCCGTTACATTCGAAGTTGTTATTGATAGGGACATTCTCTATTAGCCAGAAAACTGAAGGCCGGGAACTTTTTTTTTTTTTTTGTGCAAATGGAATGATGAAGTATTGTAAATAAATGAGTTAATTCTCCCTATATGATTGCATTCGAAGCTGACCTGAATAGAAAAGGCATCATTATAAAAATGCGGAAACAATAAGACCACTTCAGTGAAGAATCGGATCGTAGGTCTTGTATGTTATTGTTTCAAACGTATGTAAGGTCAAACCGTTATTCCTCTTCGTTATTTATCACCAGAGAGTTAACGTAAACGATTCACAAACGTAATCTCGCTTCGACGCAACATCGTTCACTACTGGGCTTCGTTAACCGCGCCAAAATGTCGCTTTAATGGGGAATGTAAATTGTGGAGAAATAAAAATTTCACCTAAAAGAACGCGCCAATTTATACATTATAATGATAATGAGCCAGCTGCTAAGGTTCGAATCCCGCATTATCATTACCACCCTGGGTTCGATCTTTAAATAAATAAATAAATAAATGAATAAATTTACGTATTTGTACCAATACAGAAAGCTACGGCGTTTAGAGACCGTTTTTTTTTTTTTTTTAAAATCATTTTATTGAGTTATTTTTAACGCTACGGTACAAAGGTTAAAAGTGTCGCTTTCTTTGCCATGTTCGTTCATCACAACTGGTAAATTTCAATAGAATAGAAAATGGGAGAGTCAGTATTACCGTTAAACTTTGCCTCCCTTATGGCGACTTGAAAGGCGAGTGATTAGCCGCAACGTTTTCAAACACAACACCATGGTTATTCCTGTTTCTCGTTGATATTTCTAGATCGGCTTTGTTCCTCGTCTCCGCTTAACACGTGGTCATGTCAAGAGAATTTCTCTCGAATAAAATGAACATTATTGGTTCTTAAAAGAGTTTGGTAAAAAAATCCGACCCGAATTTACGATGATGGCAGTAAATGACATATAATCGTAGATTTATCCTATTGTAGGCATTTTTTATTTTAGCCGTCAAACTACCGAATTTATGTACTTCGGCGAATAAAAAGCTGACGCGGGCTTTGTTTTAAATTGTTTTTATTCCTTTTCGGAATTTAAGAAAAAAATACCGAAATGTATAAGCTAAAGTTTTACATGATTTTTTTAAAAAAATTTTAGGGTTCCTATTTGCATGCGCTTAAAAAATTAAAGCAGCAAGGACATGGAAAGTTTCAAAATAAATGCAACCGGAGGGTATGCATCACACTACAGAACAGTTTTCGTATACCTTATTTCTCGCTACGCAATATGTAGAAAACGACAAATGCATCTATGACGTTAAACAACTTATTGACCCGTAAGTTTTGCGGATACCGGGAAACACAGTTGCCAACAGGGCAATTAAGGACATTTGTTTCGAATATAAAGCGCTTTCCCTATCAGACATCAAATGATTCCTTAAATGACTTTTCACGAATGCAGTCCAGACCACCGCGCACCTTCTCTCATTAAAGACGTCTGTTTATGGAGTCGTCTTGTCTTACGTGTTTCAAGTCGATTTGTATCGTCTCCGTATCAGGCACTTAAACGACACGTATTGTCTGAAATTCCTCTGTGCTACCCTCGTGTAATGTTGCAATAGCTCTAGGTCATCTGACTACTCCGAAGTTTATATCCGAAAAGGCGTAATCTATCCCTTTTTTTCCCTTTCCAAATAATATATTTACTTTTTTTATTTGCAAGTTTAAATAATGAAGTTGCCCAATTAAGATTACATCTTTAATATTAAATCTTAACTCATGATCGTACTTTAACACTATCATTTGCTTTCTGTTCTTTTTCGAGAGTCCGGACTGATTGAGATAAAATATTTATTTCCGCTCTATTAGCCCGAGTCGATTAAAAAAAAAATAATAATAATTTAGCCGCCTTAAATGTTTAACTCTATTCTTCAACCGCATGAAATTAATTAAAGTATATAGAATCGGTTATTTTTAATTTTTAGAATTTTTTAAAATTTCTAATGATAATAAACTGCGTTTCTTCTATTTTACTACCTCTCTCTTTAAATAGGGTTCCGCATCTGCACCGAATACAAAATATCCCCGTTCAAAGAGGAAAAAATTTTAAAATTATTTCTACTTCCTCTACTAAGCTCGATTTCGATTGGTAACAGTTTTTAAATCAGATTTTAAAGTAAAATGATTCTTTGTTTAACATTGTGTACATACGCGGTAATCGTACGGTGGGAAAGTACTTAATTGACCAGCCAAAGAAAAAAACCGTGAAAGGGTGAAATGCGCTGTACACGCTGTACCACTGTAATGGAACTGTTCGATAACTTACCGGTATTATTGCAAATGGAGATTAAAAAACTACATGCTACGAAGCCAACAGTTAAAATTTTTAGGGTCTGCTAAAAAAATAATTTTTCATTTTAAACAATAATCTAATAAGTATATATGTAAAAAGAGTTTTAATCATTTATAATCAATAATAATAACTTAATAAAACAATAAAAAAATAAATAAAATAAAAATAATATATTTAAAAAAATGTTGAATAGCCAGATGGCGAAAGCTAGGCATAGAGGGAGGAGGGACAAAAAAATGTAATAAAATGCTTTTTTACAAAAAATAAATACCGATACTTGAAGATTTATTATAAAAATTTAAAGATGCACTAAAAAGTAAAAAATAATTACTCCCGATAAGAAAATATATATATCAGAGTGATATAACACTTAAGTGGTAATATCGTAATTCTTATACAACATTAATTTTTTGGAGTTGGCATCAAATTCATATTAAAAGAATAATTAAAAACTGCATTAAATGTTGATTAAATTGTTCCTAACATGAATTTAATTCCAACTCCAAAAAGTTAATGTTGTATAAGAATTACGAGATATCACCACTTAAGTGTTATATCACTCTGATATATATATATTTTCCTATCGGGAGTAATTATTTTTTACTTTTTAGTGCATTTTTAAATTTTTATAATAAATCTTCAAGTATCGGTATTTATTTTTTGTAAAAAAGCATTTTATTTTTTACTTTTTAGTGCATTTTTAGTGCATTTAAAATTAAAACATTTATTTCCACGGTGTGAAAACACCAAAAGAGCTACATTTCCAATGTAATTTGGCAAATTTATAGTATTTTACGTCAATAAATCTAATCCGACGGTGAAAACAATCATGAATGAAAAGAATCCAAAAAGCTTCAATTACCGGTCAGATCTTGATCAAATTTAAATGGGACCGCATGAGAAATGCCACCTTTCGAATAAAAAAAGAATCATCAAAATCGGCTCATCTAGAAGAAAGTTCTGTGGTAACACACATAAAAAAAAAAAAAAAAAAAAAAAACAGTCGACCTGCTCCTTTTTTGAAGTCGGTTAAAAAAGTGATTTCTTTCGAAACATTACGTAAAATAGGGAGTGTATTTGAATTTGGTATGATGTTTTTAATTTTATTTTCGAACAGCATCAATTAAATAAAATCTTCTCAAATATTCTTATTACATCAAGTATTTATTACATTCTATGTCGGCGACTGCAGCTAGAATTAATCAAAAAAGATATTTAAGGTCAACAGTTAGCTTTGAGAACGATTAAGTTGCGCATTTTTGTCAGCTACATAAAGAGAGCAGTTTTCATTTGTTGATTCCACGCGTAAGTAGATTTAAACGATTATAAAAAATGAATAAAATTTGAACTCTAACGTACTGTGAATTCAAAAAATTGACAAAAATCGATTATTATTATTATTATTATTACAAAAAAAAACAAAAAAAAAAACGGCGCTTTTGACTACTTATTGGGCTATATGCAACCGGAGACTAGGAGATGTATTAGATTAGTTGTAGGAGTTTAAGGTTTTTCAAAAAGAAAAAGAGGTTGTCAAGGTGAGTAGAGTTTTCAGAAAGAATTTCGGGAATTGAGTGCGAGAAATTAAGAGAGAGGATCTTTGAGGTTGAATAAGATGTGCGATATGTTGAGAAGGTGATTTTGACAGAAGAGACAGGTGGGAGGATCAAGACGTCGGATTAAGTGAGAATGAGTAAGGGCGGTATGGGAGATTCTAAGTCGGGTAAGAATGACGTTCTTCTTTTCGGTTCTGAATGGACTGGAAGCAGGGACATTAGGTTTAATCGCTAAGAGTTGATTAGATAGTTGAGATGACCAAGATTGTTGCCAGGAATAATCAGGTACTTCATATAGGATCAAATCGATTAAATCATTCATATCTTGATGGAATTAGGAATTCTCTGTGCGAGACTGAGGGCGGTGGCCACTACAAATCAGGGTTAGACTTCATGGGCCCGAGCTAAGTTGGGTGATCTAACCGTAGATACTATTGATTTTAAATGAACAAGTGGAACATTTAAAGGCATCACGGCTCTTCCCGTTCTTTTTTTTATAGGTGTAAGTCTGACGTGCCTTCTAAAACAAACAAAAAAAAAAAAAAACAAAAAAAAAACGATCGGATTATATAAGGGAGGAACGTTTTTGATTCGATCCAGACATTATGAATTTATTTGCGATTTATATATGTATATATATATATAAGGGTATTTCAAAAGTTACTCGACTAGAATAGGATGGGTTATCTTACCCTTAACAACGTGATGCATTATGAAACGAAATAGTCTAAAATCCCTTTGATTGGGAAATGAAGAAGACAGACTTTTTACGTGAAAAATTTTATTATACCAAATCTTATAAAAAAGTGTTATCAAAATAACGATTTTTAAAATTTCTTTTCTATAAAATATCATTTTTTTCTTTGTTTTTGGGAAAATTATGCTTTTAAGATTTTCTGAAAGATAAAGCCGACAAAATTAGTGTTTTG
Source organism: Icerya purchasi (assembly GCA_039619475.1). Lineage (NCBI taxonomy): Eukaryota > Metazoa > Arthropoda > Insecta > Hemiptera > Monophlebidae > Icerya > Icerya purchasi. Next base: position 234,740,483 of record CM077116.1, read on the forward strand.
CAAACAAATAAGTTGAAAATGCGAAGTTGGACGTTGCATTTTATTCGAATGTGATCGAACATTCGTCTTCGGCAAAAAATTATTAAGTTGAAAATTTAGCCTAAACCGAAGATGTTACGAAGATTAAGCGTATTTGATGAATATTTGGGATCATACTTGAAACAAACGTTCCCGCAACAGAAACACAGTTATTATTTTTCAAAAAAAAAAAAAAATAAAACAGAAGTAACTAACCAGTATTATTTATGCTGTAACTCTAGCCTAATGGTTCTTAGCATTGCTGGACAATTTTTTTTTTTTTGACGTGAGAGAGCCAATTTACGAGGTGACAATGTTGACAGACTTTTATGTTTAACGTATGACCTTCTTTTTCTTATCGATTATTAAGTTTTTATCCATCAGTTTTGTTAATGAATATGCATTTTTTATAATTACGAATACTGTAAATAATACTTTCGATCAAATAGAAACAGAAATTTTTCCTTTTAAATTTCACTTTTTTATTTTTCTCTTTAAAAATGAAGAGTATTTGAATTATTGAAATAGTACACACATTTAATTTAAAAACAATTACTGACTATTAAAAATTACATACTAAAAATGTGTAAATATCTAATCAAATATTTGGAATTTGGGAATAGACGATGGGTAAAATTTGAATCCCCCCCCCCCCCCCCAATTGGGAACTTCAGTTTTAGTCGATCGGACACCAATTAATTATTCTCAGTAAATTCTTGCATAATTACAATCGGAAATTTGGATATTAACGATGAAGTGCGAGTTATAAAATTTCTTTTTCTGCAAACTACCGCTCAGCTGGTGGTCATCTAACGCTTGATATGAATCCAACGGCATTCGGGTGAGGTTACGTGGAGATTATCAGCGAGTCGAGCAGGAAGTTTCTCTTTATCGTACAATCTTGTAAGTTTAAGCAAGATTATCTTCTCCATAGACAGATCCAATAGACTGTACTCTTTCAGATTTCTCCGATGCAGAACACTTACTGTGTGATCTCAATTGTTTATTTTTACTATTATTATCTTTTACCTATATCGTTTTTAATCATACTCCCGATCAATGCTGATAAAGCATTACACCAGATTCGATACCGATCGTCGACTGTACACTTTCGAAAGAATCAAGTTTTGAAAAAAAAAATAGGGGTTTATTTTGTTTGGTTTTTTTATAATAAATTACGTTTTACCAATGAGTCGTAATAAAGAAATTTACGCTAAGTCGGAGTTAAATACTGTCATTTTTGAACTTGAGGGTAGTTTTACGTCATTAAACGAATACACAAACTAAAATTAAATTTGGCAAAAAAAAAAAAGAGAAAGGAAAAAATGAAAGGCCATGTTCCGGAGAATCGCGTCGGTTTTGCAATTAAGGCTCTATAAAATTTGTATGTTTAACTAGTATTAACCGGTAACTATTTTTCCCTTCAGTTCGGTTATGTTCTCCCGCATATTTATTATCTTGCCGTATTATTAAACATCATGAAAGTATGTGATGAAAAAAATGAATCGGTAGAGGTATCATTGTGATCAATGTATTCGCGTCATACATACATACATATATCTCGAATTCTGTTTTTCTTTTCTTTTAGCATACTTTTCATGATTTCTCGAAATTGAATAATTCTATAATGCAACCAAAAGGGAACGTCGGAGGGTCTTTCTTATAATGAAGACTACAGCGTGGTATAATTATGACTTTATAATGAAATTACTTGATCGAAACAAACAAACAAAAAAAAAAAAGAGGAAAAAACTCGAGTCTGGAGATGAAATTTTTAACAAAATAATATTTTTTCAGGCAATATTTAGGGCACTGGACATAAAGTCACTGTCTACGCGCTACATCTTTATGTAGATGACGATGTGTTTTTTCTCAACTTTCTCTGTTGTCGACTCCTCCGCAAATTTCGGTCGATGTGATTCTCGTCACTCGTTTTCTGCTATTATCTTAAAATCAACAATGACCCCATACCAAAGATAGTCGCCATGTAATTTTTAATTTCTTTTCTCATTCTTTCTTTTAAAAATTTCTTCTTTAATTTCCGTCGAACACTTGCGATCGTGTCCATTTTCTCCTTTCGCGCTGAATTTTGCATTCAGCAGCGAAGGCAGCTCTGCGCTCCCGGTATTCACGTTAAAACACACTTCCACCGATAATAATTCCTGATCCAGAATTTAAAGTAATAGTAATCGATACCTCTTTATTATTATATTGTTGAGCACAGTGACGATACATACCTCCCAAAAAAAAGAAAAAATTGCCCGTTCAAAGCTTCCAGATTCTGCGCGTAAAACTCGCCGTTAGCCGCCTAACCTCTATTATCGTCGTTGTTACGGTAAACGGTGAATTACATGTTCCTCGTACGCTGGAAACAATTTTGTGATATCGATAAAAAGTAAAGTAACATTCCCCGTGACAGAATGTCGTAGGTTATTAAAGTTCACAGTGTACCGCGCGATCTGACGAAAATTCTGGGGTTAGTTTCTTTCTCTCGATCGCTTTAACTTTTTTCGATTTCTCTGATACCCCCAGTCTTTCAATGGGGCTATCTCCTTTTTAATTAAACGCTGAGGTACGTTTTTCGACCTGCTTCTTTTTTCTGCATGGACGAATTAAAATTTGGTAGGACTCTGCGGTTGAATTACACGCCATTGTGCGCTTATTTTATGAATTGCTACAGATATGCGAGCGCTTGTAGGTGGTCGTTCCAGGATCGTTTCCTTCTTTAAGGTGACAGATCCTTTCCGAACAAGATGTAATATAACTCCACCGCAGTACATTAGAGTTGCGTAATATCCTCCGTATTAATTTCGAAGTCCTATTAAGGCTTGTCATTTTTGGTACATTGGGGGCTCGATAAATCGTTTTCCTTAAAACGATAAATTCGCATTACTCATGACGCCGAAAGCGTGCGAAATAAAGCGTAGTCTTCTCTAGTACTGTCTGTATTTTGGGAATTTATACTATACTAGAATGTTATTATTTTTTTCTTTCTTTTGCCCCACTATTCCGTATTAGCCGTTTTAATTTAAATTGCTATTACGGTATGTAGAAATTAGTTATAGACGAGAGAAAGCAGAATGCCTGTGTTAAGAAACGGTAACAACGAGCTTGTGGCGCAAAGTGTATTAGAAAGAACGTCTTGGAGATAGGGCGTCCCGTTACAATTTTCACGAGCCATGCCAAAGTTAGGGCAGTGCATCGAGGCGTAAGAAACTAAGGGAATGGATGACTGAGTGGCCAACTGGTGAAAAGCAGGGAGTTCGTAGAGAGATGTAAAATCATGAGTTAGAGCAGTATGTTTTGTTCGGAAGCGATTATAATGCAGTAATCTCCACACGAGAAGACTCGACCAGGAGACGCCACGGTGTTCGGTAGTAGACTTGATTTGGTGAAAAAAGGCGTGAATTCAGATGTCCATATCCGGGGGATTCCAATTCAGTTAACTGGGTATTAGTAAGGTAGAAAGAGGACAGTTGGCAATTTGGAGCATTGAAGAATTAACTGATGAGCGAGCAGCTTTAAAGGTTCACACTCGTTCATTTCTCGATAGTATGCCGCGGAATCCATATGAACTACACGTGGTATTCTACCGTGGCTAGTTGAAAGAGGGATGCTTCCTTCGATTATTTACCAAGAGTTGTAACGATGCTAGAGAATCTGTGGCCGATAAAATATCTTTCTGGTCTGTACAATGGTTCGGTAATACTAAAAATAGAATGTCATAACGCTTAAAGATTCTAAACCTTAGGGGAAAAAAAAAAAGATAAAGAAAAATGTTTAAAACTATAACGCTAGCGAAATACGGATTTTTTTCTGAAAAAACATAAAGTTAAAAATAAGCAGAAATCAACGGAGACGTATTAATTCGAAGAGTAAATGATGAAAAGTGTACCCGGAGATGAAGTAGCAGACGCGTCAAGTATCATGGAAAAAAATAAACGGAGATAAGTCATACGGCTAGAATATGGATTAGCACAATGGAAACTTGATGGAACCTGAAACAAAAGCGTAAAGTTACACAAAGTTCAGGATAAAAGCTGGTGGCAGAAATATCGTGACATCTGGAAAAAACCAGGGAAGGCGTCGTCAGTAGATCGCTAATGGCTAAAGAAGAAAAAGAACAGAATTATTAAATGTACACCCATGTATTGTTTCTTCTAACACGCGCGTCTGCCAAATATATATATATGAATTACCAACACACCGTGTACGGTGTCTTTAAAAAAAGGTAGTTCCATGCTATATGCGAAGACCTATTCTTCTAGCTCGAGCGACATGATTAAAGTTAATGCCGGCAACTGTGGTAAACCTATCGTTATAGAAATATAATTCGTGTTTTAGGATAGTTTTACCTTTTTTTTTTAATCAATAAATAAACCGAACTCGTTCTTTTTCTACCACCGCAGATGATAAGGCTTTTGCTGTAACGTATTCCAGAGATTTAACGTAATATAACGGATTGACTTTAAAAAAAAAAAATGCTCTTCGTCAACGGTCAATAATGATTTAGCCGATTTTTCCTATCCGACGTAAATTACCAAAAAAAAAAAAAAAAAAAAATCTCTAATTCATTTAAAATTACAGTAGACCCTTAATTGCAAAATCGGTTTCCGCAGGTGTGTAGAATTCGACAATGTAAAACTTGGTTCAGTAAAATCTGTACACAAAATTCGGCACTTCTCAGATTGCAAACCAAAAATAGCGCTAGATGAATTATTTAAACTTCTAAATTTATCAAGTACGCGATAATTTAAGCGACGCTTTAAGTCTTTCGTAGCCATGGCATAAAAAATTACCCAGGTAATATTTTCTAAAATCGACCAATATGGAATTATTTTAATTTTATTTTCGCGCATATTTTTGCAATTCTGCCATTCGTATCACAAGAAAGCTCAGTGTAATTTAATATGGTCCGTTACTTTTATAAAAATGTTGCATTATTTATTTAATAGTATTTGCAGCTTTAGTTTAGCGGATGGTACGCTAATATCAGGGTAGTTGAAATTGTATTGATCAAATAAATGATAATAAGTGTTCGTTGGCAGCCAAAAATAGGCCGTTGGTCTTATGGGACTACCTACATTTATTCAGAAAAATATTTAAATAAACAAAAACAAAAGTTCCTGGATAGAGAGACCAAAATACTATGCTAACTATCGGGTTACTTCATTGATTCCGTAAACTACCACACTGGTAGGGGAAATAATTCGTAATATTTCTATCTTTTCACTTTTCTTTCTTTCTTTATTTCTTTTCTTTTCTCTTCTTCTTTATTATTATCGGATGTTTTTGTTGCTACCCGTTGCTCAACCGGGCAGATTTATAAAGAAGAAAAAAAAAAAAAAAGAAAAAAAAATGCGATCGTTAAGTTTGATTATTAAATATTACAGAAATTTAAGTTCCACCGGGATAAGAAAAAAAAAAAAAAAAACTTCCCGTAAAGGAATTTAGCGAATTACGGTTAAATTAGTAAATTTATTCCACGACGATCGTTTTTTTGATGCCGCCAAGTTGTTGGCGACTATGGTTCTAGAAAATTAGTGTTTACATGTAGAAGCACCGCCGTTCTCAGCTCGATTACAGACTAAACGAGTAAACTGGTTCTGATGATATTTCAATTTACTCTCCTATTAAATTAATAAAAAAAGAATAATCAAAATAGGAAAATATTAATGAGAAAGAGGAAACCGAGATATACGACAAATATCATAAATAAAAAATATATGTATAATAAATCGTGAAAAATATACAGTGATGGTCTCAATAATGTGTGCATACTTGTAGTTAATGATGAAGTTGTGGGCGAATCACAAGTATCAGATAGCGTAGAATTGAATAAGTTTTCCGTATTTTGGATTGACGGCTGACCTCCACGGTGTAACAATGTTAGCTGCAATTATTGCAGTTTGAACATCCGAAGCGACTTGTAAGAATTGTACAGCTGATTTGTGTGTAGGTGCCAGTGAATTCTAAATAGCGCGCTTTCATTAGCAAAATTCCTGTGAAGCGGCGAGCTTTTTTTAACAGCCTACTCCAGTAGTGACGTATAAAACTTTTCCCTTTAAAATGATTACATATTACGGAGATAAATTTAAAAGATAACTAAATAGATCGTCATTCTTACCGACGTCGAACTAAATATAATTTTCCGACTCTTCAAAAGTTGCTTTCAGTTTTCACACATGTGCGCGCGCAAAGCGAGAGTGAGAGAGATAGAGAGAGAGAGAGAGAGATAGAGAGAGAGAGAGAGAGAGAGAGAGAGAGCGTGAGAGAGACGCAAAGAAGAAAAAGAACCGTTCTACTTGAAACAAAATTGCTTTATATTTTAACTTTCAACGCGTACCCAGATTTAATGAAAAATAACCGTCTTGCAACTGTGTTATTCTGTTTTCTTCGAACAAAACCGCGTCAAAATGGTATTTTATTTGTTGACTTTTCAAAATAGTGCAACGTCAAAGTATCATATATAATTTTGACATGGTTAAATTGGCGCGCGTAGACCTTTCGAAGCGCGAAAATGTAGCTTTTATATAAATAGGTAATTTTATTACGCGAAAAACAAACACCTTTATTGAAACATACGGACACGATCTGCGATCTGCGATGGAGTTCTGTAATTTTGAATAAGCACATCTGTTTTTTACGCGATGGAATTATTTATAATTTTGTAGATATGATAAATGGCGATGTAACGATTTTATGTAAATAAATCTGTTTTCTTCATCGATGAAAGATTTCGTTTTTGACGCAGCAGTACTCGTAATTCTCATTTTCGAATCTCGATTTTTATACAAAATTAACACACCTGTAGCACGGAGAACATCGCTGATTTTACCGAAACTACCGAAATGTATTTCAGTACTGCTGTTTCGAATTTACCGAAAAACTTTATGTCTTATTTTTCTGCGTCAGTTTTTATTACGAAAAATTATTTAAACGTGTTTAGTTCTAAAGCAATTTTATCATTCTCACTTTTTTTTTTTCTTTTTTTTTTTTTTTTTGTCACTACTTCACGCAAAATTTTGGGTATGTACGTATATTTTGTTATGTATTCGCGGTTCTTTCACTACGTTCTGTAGGAATTTCATATTATTTTTTCTTTTTAGTGTCTGCTTGTAACCTGCAAGTACAACATTCTAGTGTTCTTGTACTTCGGATGGAAATTAGCTAGGGTAAACGATCAATTCATTAATCTAGCGGTATCGTACGCATTTTTTTTCGAGTCACTCTCAGCTGTAGCGTTCCTCTTTGTGTAAACTGTTCAAGCATCTACTTTGGCCAATTTTTTGTCTAATTTACATATTGTCATTCTTATGTTAAAACATACACGGCGAGAGCCGTATTTGTTCGATATTTTTATATTGCAGAAGGGGAGCTATGTTAATTTTATTCGAATAATAATGGCCTTCGAAATACGGGTGGTTTATATGTTTTGCCTTTGCGTGATCATTACACTTATTTTTGTCTTTATGAAATGTATTAATATTTCTCTTCTCCCCCCCCCCCCCCAATTCGTACTGTTGACCTTTAATGGCGTTCCTACTGGCAGATTCACGGCTTGTACTTGCTCTCCGTATGTAAGTAATTCCACCACAAATTCTGGAGTGACAACTATAACTTTTTTCTCTGCTAATCAAACATCATTCTCTATTTATTTGTTCAAGCTTTTGTTTGTTTTTTTTTTTTTTTGGTCTGGTCTTTCGTTTTAACCTATGTTAAACGTGTCATATATAATATAGTATTCAAATTTTAAACTTCAATATTTCATTTCTTAAGCAGTACTGATAAAGTTGTTTACACACTTTTCATAATGAATTTGTAAGAATATATATTGTATTTTGATCGGGGTAGCGTGTGATATTCCCGAGTTAATTTATTTACAAGTTCTTCTCGCTGTGTTTCGAGTACAATAGCAGATGATCAATATTTTTCTCGTAGTCTTTATTACAGTATTGATCCGATAATTCGATGATGTTCAGTTTCTTTAATCGGTCCGATTTGTTCAAGCTATATACTAGTACTTTCTACCCTTCTCTGGTTTGCATCCATCTTTTACTTGCACCCCTATCGACAATCGTGTTAGCTTGGCCATAGTCATTTCCCTGCCTCTCATCGCCGCAATTTTTCCACCTCCTCTCCATTTTTCCCACTCCAATTCCCTCACGTTACAATTATGTACGCGATGCAGGCCATTTATTTTTTTTTCTAAATTTACTTATGGATTGAGCGGAATGTGTATACCAAATTTTTTAAAATCAGCTTACACCTACTTCTCGTTGTGCTTTATATTTTCATTTCCCTAAACTTTGTTTATTCCCATTCTCGATTCCTTTTTTTATTATCGATAAGAGCGTTTATCACATATTGTAAATATCTTTAAACTCGGTTTATTGTATGAATAATCTGTCAAAAAATAAATAAATAAATAAATAAATAAATAAATTAACTATACCGAAGAAGATAAGAAATCGTACACTGAATATTACCACCGCGTAAACGTTCGGCTTCGTGAGTTGCCCGGAATTGTGGAATTACTGGGAATTTTTTATATTCAAGACAAAGAGACCTTTTGAACTTTTCGATGACAACTTTTAATATTTTCCTTCGTTTTATTTTTTACGCGGTATTTCGATCAAATAAATTTGACTTATTTAACTGACGGGTTTTTAAAATCCCCCTACTGAGGGTATAGAGGAGGGAAATAAAATGAAAAAAAATAAAAAGACACAAGATTTTAAAGTCACGATTCAACTTTGTTCTATTTTCTTCGGAGTAATTAATTAGGGCAACCTTGTTTGAAGATTTACTTTTTTTCCTTAACGTATCGAATACCTAATTATTGTGAAAATGAAAATTTAAATACGCGCACGAATTGTAGTTTAGAGATTAAATTTATGATAGCCGCATTTTACGCTGTTGCAGTTACAATGTGAACACGATGATGTGGTTCATTCCCGATGAAATACGGAGTAGTAGACTCTTGAAAACTAAATTAGCGATCGACTATAACAATCGCAAAATGTAAATTCTGAATACAGCCTCGATTTAGTAAAATCGATATTGCCAAATTCAACGTTTATTTTTATTTTTACCTATTAACCAGATGATTATTTAAAATTACGTTTTAACATAATAATAAAATATTTAATCGGCGTGTTTAACATAAAAAAATCGGCAGTTTCTTTCCCTAAACTAAGGAATATGGTATTATTTTAAATTTATTTTTACGCATATTTTTTTGGTTTTTTATATTAGTGCGTTCATTTCTGAACAAGGTAAAAATGACAATCAAAAATTCAATAATTAAAGAAAAAGAAAAAGGAAATCGTAAACTAAAACTGAGATAGCATCAGCTAAATAAAAACAAAAAACAAAAACACAGAAATAACCACAAACCCTCTTTGTAGAAATAAAATAATTACATTAATTTTATAAGTGTTCTTACCGTGCGAGAAAGTAAATAGTGAAGAGAATACGGCGGAAAAATCTTCATACTCAATTCATTGTAAAATATAGGTAACTCTATTTACATATTCACTACAACTAAACAATAAATGATTAGCATCCTCAACGAAGTTAATTGGAACATGATTTTCCTCAAAGTCTCTGCGCATCCCCGTTCACAAAATTAACAGCTATGTGTGTGAGTGTAACCTACATGTAATCTGCATAGTGTAGTAACGAATTTACGCACCAGTCTGGCGGACAGCCCACAGTACCACCAAACCGAAGAGAGTAACCTACATAAAATCATTTTATAGTACTTACCCCTATCATTGTTTTACACCAACATTCATTTCAGTCTATTCTTTAAATTAGGCGAATAATCCCAAGGCGACCTCCGTAGTTGCGATATCCAGTATGGCCGGGCACCCGGTAAAACTGTTCTACTCCTTTGCAATCAGCAACTTTAGACCCTATTCCCCTACAGCGTTGGCCGGGTTTTATGCTTAAATTACGTAACTTTAAAGAGCTGATAATGAACTGAGGCTATCATTGCAAACAGCACATACTTGTTCAAACCATTAAGGGCATTGAGAATGCACGCTCAGAAGCCTTACCTATAGCAAGAAGTTCTGCAGGAAAAATCGAAGCATCCGGTGAGAGATTGTATTCCACGCGGCACGAAAGGTTTTATTTGTTTTATCGTTGATGAAAATAACTGCATCAGACTTTTAGATAAGGAAATTAAAGAAAAGGCTGAATTAATACTTCTTTGCTGCTGTTTTATATGCCAGTTCAATTAATGAAAATTCAGCGAGGCTTGTAGGCCGTATTTTATTTCTTACTTACAGCAATAACCAATTTCCTCTCGATTCATTTTCAGTGTCTGTCAAATTAAGCCAGGCGCGAATTCAGACTAATGCGTTAAGTTTTATGAATGATACCGGTAATACGGTGCTATATTTCCGCTTACATATACGATGCATGTTTAAATGTCTATTTATTGCCATCGTTCGTCGATAGGCTACGAGTATGTTTATCGCGCCTGTACGTTTCAATTTTTTTAGTTACAAATGTTTACTATAGGGGTTTTATGTTATTTTTTGTTCAAGGAATTACCAACACTACACCTAGGATATTTTATTGAATGAGTAATACCTTTTTTTATCTTTGCTTCGTATTATTTTATTAACGCGTCGAAAACGAATTTTATAAAAAAAAAAAAAAAAAGTGCGTGGGGGGATACGCAAAATAATTGATAACAAATAATTCGCAATTACGAATAATCAAAGACCAACACCTTGCGACGTTATTAAGGGAATTTTTGTTTTTCGCTTGTGAATTTTTCGGTACTTTTCGAATGGGTGGAGATCTAACTGCGACCGTACAAAATTTACATCTTTTCACATAGGGACAGAGATGCTACGCTGCGTTCGATATCGCATACTGATGTGTCATTGTACGCGTTTAATTATTTAACTTTTAAATTATTTTATCGTTATCAGGTTGTTTTTAAATGTGGAATTTCCGAGTAAAAGCGTTACTGATAACAATTTTGTATTGATTTCAAGAAAGTATTTTAAACGGTAATAGTGATGAAAGTGATTTATATACAGATGGCGTTATGTTCGAGCTATGAATTTTATTGAATCAAAATCGATCGGCTTCAGAACTGAATGCGATTATTCCAAAAAAATGGTTGGCCATCAAAGGTTTCGCGTTCTACAGATGCTGCAACGTACGATTGTGCAGGACAAGTTTCTGATGGCGTTTACTAGTGTAAGAAAATTCTTTTTGTTGTAAAACCATTAAAAAATACGAGCGTACAATGCTTCTAAGGATTAACGTGAATGATGGAACGTTAAAATAAGAAATAAATTCCATCCTTGGACCGAAAAGAATTATGGTTACCTAGGAGAAATGATAACGGTCAGTTACGTTTCCGAAAAAAAAAAAGCGAGATTAATATTATTTTTCACCCTTGAGCACTGCGATAATAGTTCAAATAAAGCGGAAATTGTCGAAATGTGGAACTTGAATAGTTGATTCGCTTGATAAAACATACGCACGGTGGCTCATATTTTTCTCAATGGTGTTACATACTGGAAATGCTTTTTTCCTTTTTCGTAGTTTTTTAAAAACGTTGCCCTAATCGAAGAAATTAGTCGATTCTTCGATTACTCCGCTTTCAAAAAAAAAAAAAAAACAAAAAAAAAACGGTTTCCTTCGAGTACTGCCACTGGTTAAAAAAAGCAAGAACACTAGTTGGTTAGGATGTTTCCTTTGGGCAAAACCTGGTTCGAATCCCGATTTTGTAAATTAAAAAGACAAAATAATTCCTCTTCCGCTCACTTAATTCTGTAGCTGACAAGCCCGTTGCAAAAAACAACCCGCAACCTGGCTACAAAAAATATTTTCCTTGAAAAATGGAAGGAATTAATAATAAAAATTTAAAAAAAAAAATGCACCGTAATCATTTTATGCGCGTATTCCGTATGTTTACAAATTTACAATACGTCTGTAAAAAATTTCAAAAAATACTACGGACTTGAAATTTTTTTCTTTTAAGTTTAATAGAAATGCGCTAAAAAGTAAAAAATAATTATTCGATCAAAAATAGTATATTTGAAAGTAATATAGCTAAGGAATGATAATTCTTAAACAACATTAATACTTATTAGAATCAACACGAAATTTACAAATTGCAGTAATAGTTATTATAAACTGTAGCGTAAGATATGTAAAGATAATTTGTCTGGATTCTGTGTTCCATTATGCTCCCTTTTCGTAACGTCACTACCTCTATAACCCACCATCTCGTCCAATGCCCATTACTCCAAAGCATACGCCTAAAGCACAAACTATCTCGTAATCTTAAATCTCATCTATAAGATGATCTCTTGTTACTATCACATCCCTTTTATCTTTTCTTAAAAAATGTCGACTAATTAAAAAACAAATGTAATAGTAAATTTTCCCGCTTCTAGCCAAAATCACTGTTCATGGTGTGGTAAAATTAAAATAAAAAAATACGTATATATATATAGAAAATCGAAGTTTTCGAAACATGGCGACACATGTTGAAAATGTCGTGGGCAGATAAAATATCGAATGAGGAAGTTTTTAATCGAGCACAAGAAGAAAGATGAACACGATTAAGAAAACAAGGCTGAAATGAATAGGGCATGTGTTAAGACATAATAGTCTACTGAAAGATATCATAGAAGGAAACATAGCCATGCGCAGACCGAGAGGAAGACCAAGGCAGACGCTGATGGATACAATCAAGAAGAAAGCAAACATCAAGACATAGGCGGAACTGAAAAGGCGAACAATAGGAAAAGGTGGAGGACTTGGACGACAACCAGTCAAACGACTGAAACGCCGATCGATATTTATATATATATATATATATATATATATATGTATATATATATATAAAGGATTATTACTGGAGTCATAAATAGTGAAAATTTTTGGGCTGCAATGTTGATTGGTTTGTAAGTGACGCGCTATGGCGGTTACAATTTTTTCTATTCGAATCTTCATCGACGGTAATTAACAGCGATAATGTATGGCTATGTTAAAAATTAGTTTTCCTTCCCGATCTACTGTAATATCTTAAGCGTCGGTGGTGTTTGTTTTATTAAAGATTTCTCTAAAGAGAGAGAGCCCCTTTTTAGTTTAATAACTAGCGAGGATTTGTGTTACTGTTACACTTTTTAGTAAACAACGAATTAAAATGGGTTCGCATAGTCAAAAGTTATGCACGAAAAAAAAGAAAGAAACAGACGCGACAAACGCCTTTTCTATTCGAGGTGAGAGATCAGACTATGATTCAAAACTACTTTAAAGATTAGAAGTACATTTTTTTTTTCTTTCGATTTTATACTTCTTATTGCACTTTAACTGAAATGTATTTTTCGCGAATTAATCGGACAGGTCAAATTGAACGTAATTATAATAATAATTTTATTGTTATTTCGGAAGGCGAATCGAAATCACTATAGAGGGATTCATTTAACGTTAAATATGAATTGACTTCTCGTTTAACGACGACAGACGAATAGCGCAGGTATAAGAATGCGGGAGGTGATATCATATCTCTCTTATAAGTTTACTTATGCGATTAAAAATAACGTCAATACGGTTCAACTCAACGAGTTTGAAACTTCGAGGGAAAAATCAGCTTATATCACGCGGATTTCCTAATGAATTATAAGAATTTTTTTAGTGAAAAATTTAAAAAAATTAACATAGGATTTTAAAAACGGTAACGGTAACTTTACAGAATTTTCTGAACATCTGCAAAGTCTCCTGACCGAAAAAATTATTATAACAATACGCTGTGTTAGGGGAACATTGACGACGGCGGGTACGCCTCGTCAAATATCGATAAAATAATCGTTTTTATTGTTGTTCTTTTTTTTTTCTTACAATTATTTTAACGTGTAAAAATATTTCAGGCGACCTTGAAATATTAACGATCTGGTAACGAGAATTTGAAAGCCTATTAATGCCTTCCGATTAGAAAATTAGAATTCTTTACGAGCGCGACGACAACAGAAAAAAACAACTAGAATTTCTATGTTGAAACGATTTGAAAACGAACGTAATAAAATTCGAACCAATTGCCCGTGAACACTTCTAAGGTGAGACGACCTGCATAGCAAGCACCGACTTTTAGTGTATGTTGCCATTTCCAGGTGTATTGTGGTGTAATCTTTGTTATTATACATTTCCCGAGCATTCCTCTAATTAACTATGGATGCGGATTTTTTTTTTTTTTTTTTTTTTTTTTTGGCTTTTATAGTTACAATTCGTCTTACGAAATTCTCTTCTTACCGGATCTCATTAACGGCTCTCGTTTTACACCTGTTTGTAAATATATTTTTATAATTATTTTTCAACACTGAACGAACGTTTTTTGTCCTTTTTTTTTTTTTTTTTAATTTATACACTTTGAAGTTGTAAATTTAAAAAAATTGCACTACACTGTTTCGAAATTGTATTGGCAAATTGTTTCGTTTTCTTCGCTTTCGAGTCTTTAAAAATAAGCGTTGGCTTTACAATGAATCTGTTTTTTTGTAGTTGTGTTGTTTCGGAAATTAATACGTAATCTTGTCAGTGTCGTCCACTATGAGTTTACGTTTAAATATATAGGCGTATCTGCAGATTTTAAACTTTTAAAACAAGTTTCACAGCATTGAAGAATATTAAAGATCAAAATATAATTTATATGAAAAAATTGTTTTATTATAAAGTGGCGGTATGTTCTGCTTGTAAAAAGAAATTAATTGGGAATTGAAAATTACTTCATATCTGTATCGCTCGCCATATATTTTTTTAAAGTGCCGCGTAAAAATTTCAACCCACGAAACGGGGGGTAGAAAGTTAAGATTTTTTTTTTTTTTTTGGAAAATTTAAAAATAGTGAGGGTAAAGTTCTGCCTTATTTAAAAAAAAAAAAAAATATATATATATACACCCTGTCAAGAAAGTATCGGGAATTGTCCATTTAAATCTCCCGGGTAATAGCTAGGCAGATAATTTTTTTTTTCCAGGTTGGTACAACTGTTTTGTATTATGATGCTTATTTTTAGCGCGATCTGTCAACCAGTGTGTTTACAGCAGCTGTTAAAATCAGTCGACCTTGAAGTGTTTTGTCGAAGTTTTACAATGAGTGAAAATATTGAACAACGTACTTGTGTTAAATTCTGTGTTTCGAACGAAATTTCTTGTGCCGATACACTGAAAATGCTACAGAAGGCTTTTGGTGAATCTGCTTTATCAAAAACGCGGGTTTACGAGTGGTACAGAGCGTTCAAGGATGGTCGGGAGACGGTCGAAGACATGCCTCGCTCTGGACGGCCTTCAACGAGTGTGACCGATGATAACGTCGATAAAATCAAGGAAATCGTTGCTGAAAATTGTCATGTGAGCTTGAGAGAGATGGCTCATGGATTGGACATGTCACACGAGAGCGTACGTACGATTGTGCACGAAAAATTGGGTATGCAACGCGTTGCGGCTCGGCTTGTTCCGAAAGACCTGAATTTCTTTCAAAAAAAGTACCGAGAACAGGTAGCTGCAGACATGCTGGATCGAGCCAATTTGGATCCTACCTTCTTGGAAAAGATAATTACTGGTGACGAGACATGGGTGTACGAGTACGACACGCTTACGAACCAGCAATCGTCCGAATGGCGGCCAATTGGCGCGCCAAAGCCGAAAAAACCTCGCCAAAGCCGATCGAAAGTGAAGAGCATGTTGATTGTTTTCTTCGATATTCGTGGCGTGGTACACTATGAATATGTGCCAGCCGGACAGACAGTCACCAAAGAGTTTTACTTAAGTGTTTTGAGACGTTTGAGAGAGGCTATCCGTCGTAAACGTAACGATTTGTGGGTCGACAATTCTTGGATTCTCCATCACGATAATGCGCCGTCTCACAAAGCCATAATTGTGAATGAGTTTTTGGCCAAACACTCGGTAAATATCATCGAACAACCGCCGTATTCACCAGATTTAGCACCCTGCGACTTCTTCCTATTCTCAAAACTCAAATTTCCGCTACGGGGAATGCGCTTCGAATCGATTGATGACATCAAGACGAATGCGACGCGAGAGCTAAAGGCCATCCCGGAAACCGCCTATCAGAAGTGCTTTGCCGAGTGGAAAAAGCGTTGGCATATGTGCATCGCTTCGAATGGATGTTATTTTGAAGGTGACAAAATAAATTTGGATGAAAATTAAAAATTGTTCGTTTTATTTAACAATTCCCGATACTTTCTTGACAGGGTGTATATATATATATATATATATATATGAGCGAATATTAAAAGTAAACGAGGATAATGGCGTTTAAAAAATATTCAATTTTAGCCGGTTTTTCGGCGTGATGATGTTCAACATTCAACACGTATACCTCTTAATATCGAACAGAAAAGAGATTTTTAGACAGTTTAAGAAACCAACTGAAAAAACGTTTTATATCGGTTTGTTTGCAAATACTCGGAGTAAACGCTAATAATAATGCCGATGGTGATCTGATCACTTCTTCCGCATACACAACGAACCGTTAAGATATAATTTAAAAGTTACATATGGGGCTGTTCATGTTATACACAAAGGCGCTTAGTTTTAAAACTGCTTCTAAAATTTTCCTTTTTTCCTTAGTTTATACTAATTTTATTCTTTTCAAGAATTGAGATTCATTTACTCCTAATGAATGATTGATAGTATATTTTTTATGCTCCATTTGAAAGTAACTTAGTGATAAACGTTTTAAATATTATTCATACTGTATTTATAAGTTAGTATTATCTCGAAAAATTGTTATTTTTTGTTTTGTTGTTTTTTGAGCACGTCAGCGGCTTTGATCCAACAGCAAGAACAACTACTTAAAATATTAAATCGTTATACGATTAGAAATGGAAAGCGCAAAGGAAAGTAACAGGGGAATAAGGGCTGGAGTTGAAAAGGAAAGGATAAAGTATTGAAAAGAGTAGGAAGGTCCAGCGCCAAGAGTTAAGAATATAGGAGAGAACATTCGGTACAAAGAGCAGAGCATTAAAAGATAACGTGATTGGAGACAGGTAAGAGGAGGATCGGTAACGTGGAGATTACAATAGGGAGAGGATGAAAGCGAAAATTGAAAGCGAGAAGAGGGAAGAAGAGAAAATAATTTAGCCTTCGAGTCTAATTAAGAAATCAATAGCAGAAAGAAGAGGGGGAAAGGCTTGCAACCAAGAGACTGAAAATAGGGGCCCATAATAAGAATAAAGGCTGAAGAAAAGAGAAGGATAGATGTCCAATTCAAGTCCGAAATGATTACTTGAGGATAGAAAAAAGATGCCTGAGGTAGGATAATTGTCGAGGATCATTGAGGGAAGCCAAGCGAGCTAGAAAGTTTGCGGCTAGAAACCCGTAAAAAGTTAATAAGGATGTGGAACGTGACGAATACAAGTTTAAAATAGACGAACGAATAGAAAGAAAGTTCTATTAGAGGATTGGGGCGGAGGTAAAGAAATGGCTTACAGTTTTGGAATCGGAAACAATGAGGAATCTGCAGATCCTCTTAGTGGAGGAAATAAAGGAGACGGACGAAAAGTAGAGATTGCCTCAGCTGAAAATATCGAACGGACGGGTAGGGGTTGCTCACCGTCCACCCCGTTAATTTTCGGAACTATCAGTAAAGTTTTTTACATGAAAGGGAAATGAATTAAACATATGCCCGATATTCGTTAATCGCTTAATTATGGGAAGAGTAGAACTAGCAAAAAAAAATGAATAGAGGAGAAATTGATGGGCTACCGTCATGTGCCGTTAAAGTCGAATGTTAAAAGTGTACCTTCGAAATATTTTTGTTTACTCTTTTATTTAATCAAAAATAAACATTCGAAAGAGGCCGCATTTTTCTTAAAAAGAAGATCTCTATTATCGTTAGCTACCTGGAATATTTTCTTCAGTTTTCTCATCATCATTTACTTGGGGACGTGCGATATTAATATTTTGATATCTGATATTTTCGGTGGCAATCTGCTTTTTTTTTTTTTTTCCTTTCAATTTTACTTACATTATCAATCGTAATATTGATTCATATTTACTTTCCCCTTTCATTTTGGAAAAGATTCCTGTTAGAGTGGTGCGAGTTAGAATAATATGATAGAGGAAAGTTCATACAGTGCTAGTAAACGCCAGATGAAGGAGAAAATTGATAAAAAGAGTAGGCTAGAGTGTGTGTAAACTTGTTGCAATAAATATTCTAGCATGGTGGGTTTATATGACCACTCCGATAATATTTCGGCATTAGCTCCATTAATCTGGTTGGGAAAGTATATTTTTTATAAGGAATAAACATCTATAAAAGCTGGGATGGAAATCATATAAATTGATATGCGGAGGAATTAGACGTGGGAATTATTTTATTATTATTATCGTTATTTATTATTTATTATTATTATGTCCATTTTCCATATTTGTATTAATGAGGTAATCTCATCTGATGAGTTCGTTCAGAAACGATGGTTTTAACGAGATATGTTTTTTCCCTTTCGTCGATGAAGTTTTCTGCCTACAACTGAAGATTACGCAATAAAGATACCGTTCGGATTGTACCCACATCGTGCTACTTACGTTCGTATTTCAATGATATACATATTTATCTATTTACGTATTTATATATAAATATCTAAGGAAAACTCGGTCGCGATATTCTGTATATATGTATATATATATATATAGCAGATCGCGACCGCGTTTTATCCTCCGTTACCTAATTAGAAGATTCATATAAACGGCACATATTTGCTAAGGCCGAGGAATTTAGTGTTTTTGCTTGAAAAATACCATCTCCGTTCCGACATGGAGAAATATATGGACCACGGTGTGCTCGAAGGTTGACTGAGCCAGCTCTGGGGAAACCTTGATCCCGAAACAGAGACACCTTGCCTGCACTTTTAAGTTATTTTATGAGAATTTTTACCGGATAAACGTTGATAGGCGAAGAAATTCGAAAACGGCCTGCCCGCTTGTTCTAAGTGTGTGTGAATGTAGGTGTGCGTGTGTGTGTGTGTGTGTGTGTGTGACAGCACGGTTGTGTTAAAAAAATAAAGTAAAAGCTGTTATCATGTTGGTCACCTTTTCTGACTGAAGGTTCCTCGGCTTGGTCTATACGTGTTTAACCTTAAATTAGCTCTATTAAAACTTGCTCGCTTGGCGCAGATCGCATCGTATTCATCTGGTCTTATCAGCCGAGCGAAATAATCAGTATCACCGACATGTTGCCGAATGCTCGGAACACGTACTGGTAGCATTATTTATTTATATTTCTTTACGTATTGTTGTCTGCCGTCATGCGCTCGTGTCCATTATTTCACTCGGCAAGTGCGACAGCAGCCAGAAGGAGAAAGAGTGATGTGGAAAAAATTACTAACTCTTGATCCACCGACTATTCAGAGTGTCCAGCAAACCGCTGCAGTCCCGTCCGATCCGAGTGTCGCGGTACAATGTGTGGACCATTCAGCGAGCGAAAACCAGTGTTCTGAGCAATTTGTCATTGTCCTCAAGGTCTGGCTCGGTTCTTCTACAGCGCACCGTCACCGCAGTCGCATGGTCTCCGTTCGAGTAGCGGATTCTCTGGTTCCCTCTTTGTTCGTCTGTTGCAACACCACCCGACCTTTTTATCGATACTCATAAATAATCGTTTCGACAATGAACGTTACGATTTTCACGATAAAAGGTTACACATGTCGCAATAATAATACGTGAATTGGTGCACTCGCGGATCCCGCTAAAACGTACTTCTCGCTGTCGACGACCGGCAGTGTCGAATAAATCCTTTTCCAGCCTGCGGCGAAATGTTGGCGCGAATACGTACGAAAATTTTCGAAAGTTTAAAATTAGCGTCTAAGACATTTCAAAGGCGTCCTCGATACCTGTGACCACCTTTTTTACCAATCGATTGATTAATAATAGTTGCTTTTCAATCTGTCAGCGAGAAGCTTAATCCGCTTCACAATCTGGCTGCCTAGCAACTAGCTTCCGTTGATTTACCGACTCGATTACTACGGTTTTCGTTCGTTCTAAACATACTGATTGTCATAGTTTATTTATTTATTTTTTTCTTTTCGGTTCGATCATTGCCGCTTAGAAACATTTAAAAAGAATTAGCTTAATTAAGACTTGATGAGAAACTGACAAAATTCACGAGAACGGGCACGATGGACTTTTTCGTTTGCTGACTGCTACGATAAACGAGCTCGCTCCGGTCCCCAGTTCTATTTTTAATAATATGCAAAAACACGCGCGCGCACACACACACATGCGTATATATATATTATATATACATATGTGAATGTATGTATATGTAGGTAAAGTAAATCACCCTTGATGCGAGGTTCGGAGATTGTAAAGGTGAGGTTCACAACGGTCGCCTTCACTTTCCCTGATTTCTCTGATGCCCAATTTAATTTCAGATTAGATATATACATGAGATTTGGATCTGGAACGAGATAGGTCTTGGAAATCTATGACACCTGTGGTTCGTAGCCAAGCACCTTAACTTGTAGACTACCGCACAACCATATATATATGTACATATATGTAATATGTAATAATGATCGTGTGTCATTTTTTCATCGGCAGGTAATACGAAAATATTGCACCGATTAAATTATTTAAACGAAAGTGAAGTGAGGATAATTATAAACTGCTATGTAAACTGTAAATTAGGAACTGGTCAATTAAAACCTGCTCCTCTATAGGAATTAATAGTGAACCGTGAACGAAAGATAGGCGGTGAAATATAAGCAAGAAAGAAGATGTTGTAAGTGTAAAAGGGACATAAAGTTCTATGCATGCTTAACAACAGAAAAGAAATTAAAGTTGGATTAAAAAGTCGCAATCGGAATATGAACTTGATCAGTTGCCGTTGGAACAAAGATGGGAGAACAAATAATCCATTATAATTACGACGAAAATAAACGTCTAAGGAAAAAAAGAATAAATAATATGTGAAAAATAGAAATAGCCGAAATAATTTTAAGATGCTGCGTTTAGATTACGTCGATCTCAGTTGTTCCTATCCTCAGTTCCTTTATCTTATCAATAGCTGACCGAATCTACATTTAACTGATCCTTCTCCTTCCTTTCGTTTCTGGGCGAAGATCCTTTGTTGATATGCCCAAAGGGGGGTTAAGAAAGTAGATTACGCCGACGTGTACGAAGTTAATTTTAAATGTATTATCACTAAGTTTATTAAAATAAGATAATTCCTCGTCGAAACTGTTGAAAAAAAAAATTATAGAAGAAACGGTCATCCAGATGTTGCTTACAAGGTGCGTTTCGAAGGGTAGAGTTTATATCGTATATATATATATATATATATATATATATATATATATATATATATATATATATATATAAATATAACATTAATGATTATGTAATTCTTAAGCTACGGGTAATATGAATATCACGAAATCGTGTAACGGAAGTGATGTTGAAATTTAGGAAAAGAAAAAAAAATGGAATAAACGATTTTATTGTATTTTCAACAGAAAACATGTTTCTTATTTAACGGTTTATTTTTTAAAAATGTCATACGGAAGACGTAAATGAAAACAGCACTTCCAAAGGTCTTCAATGAATATTAATCTTTCCTTGTTTTCGGCAGAAGTCGAGGAATTTCATTAATCAGAGTCAGGGAAGTTTGTTGAAAGTTAGGGGAAATTTGAAATAGGGACAGAAATTTGTACTATGATGCGTAGAATTTGAAAGTACAAATTATTGTAAAACTTTGTTACGTGTACATTTACTCTTTATAGAGTTAATAAATAATTAAAAAGAATTATTAAGATAGTAGAATTTTATTAATTTTTTAACAAGCAGCGAGAATTTTGAGTGATTTGAAACTTTATCATCGGGATTAAACTGTATCAGGATGCGATAAAAAAAAAAAAAAATAAGAGTTATTACGAAATTCTACGGAAATTATGTATATACCGTTTTTCTGCAGGGACAAGTCAGAGAAAAGGCTAAAAAATCCGAGAAAAGTTGAGGAAATTTACTTTGAAAGAAATAAATGGCTAAAAAATATACAGCCGACTCTTTATTTTTAAAAATTTATTTTGGAGTATTTTTTAGAATAGAAATTTTAATAATACGAAAAAAGTAAAATAAAAGAACGGAGTAATCTATTTCGATTTAGAGGCCACGCATCAATGTCATGATCGTAATTTTTAAACGATCCATCTCATCTGTGTAAAAATTTCCGGCTGACTGAAGCTATACCCTCCAGTTATATCTAAAAAGTAACTGCGTTAAACAGTTGAAGTTTTAAAGTTTTATTATTGATCGCGCGTTAACATTCATAAGTGTCTACAGACGTTATTCGGTAAATTAAAAATCAAAACGAAACAAGAAAAACAAGAAAATTATTATTACTGCTTTTGTGCAACGGTGACGGAGCTCTATGCCGTTGCGGTGTTATTCATTCTCGATGTTTTGTTGTGGCGTTATAGATTCTCGATGTTTTGTTGTGGCGTTATTCATTCTTTCTCGATGTTTTATTGTGATGTTATTGATTTTTGGTGTTTTATTGCGATGTTATTGATTTTCGGTGTTTTATTGCGATGCTATTGATTCTCGATGTTTTATTGTAATGCTTTGTTTTTTGTAAAAACATACGCGCGCTTTAAGAATCGAACTTATCCGTATGAATTTTATTGTCTAAGGTTAAGTAATTTAAAGCTGACAATATAACTCGGAGCTATAGAGAGAGAAAATAGAAAGATAATTATTTAAAATCACACAATTAATTTGTACAACGGATTTTATTTATAACTACTATTACGTATCTTTGTAATATTTCCTTTTTAAATAGGGTATGATGCTGCTTTGTGATATATAAGCGAGTAAAAGTAAAGTACGATATACCAAGACGTCGGGGATTGTGGATTTAAGCTTTTCATAACGTACTTAAGGTTCCTTATGGATCTGATGAGATTACTGGGGCCAGTTCTTTTTTTTCGACCGCCTTTACTTCACCAGACTTCTACGGGATATAACCAATATTCAATTTCAGATTAGGTATAAACTTGGGAGCGATTCGGATCCGGAATGAGACGACTCCCGAAATCCCATGATACCTCTGGTTTAGTAGCCAAGCACCTTAACCACTAGGTTACCGCGCTACTTAAGCGGCATATATGTTATATAAATCTATATCTGTCATTCGTTGTGTGCGGAAAAAAGGCCCAGAAGAGATAAATACGTTAAAGACCGGACCGCGGCGTTTCTATTTTTCAGACGTAATAGGGTTGTCGTTTATCGAAAATTTTTGCGAAATAAACTCGAGTTGGCTGTACTAAGTTTGAGCAGATTTTTACATGTTATATTTAAGTAAGTAAAGCGATGATGTCTTACATCTCTCTGATATGTTAGGCTTTTCATCAAGTGACTAATGAAGTAAGGGAATGTCAGCGTTCGTCATCTTTACTTCCGTCGTAAAATCCGATCTCACCTATTAGCCGAATATACTCGTGAACAGCAATTCGGCAACTACTAAGAAACCCATGAAATCTCTATTTCGATGGGCACTTCAGCTACACACACTACTAGGAGGCTGTAAGCGTAAGAATAATTCAATTCTAATGGCTGAGGAAAATTTTAAGTCTTTCAAGCGTTCCGCGTACAAACGCAACAAGAATAATTGGTCGGATGAGACGATTTGTCCAAAGCCGATGAAATCTGTGGACGTTCTTCAGCAGGTATATTTTACGGTGGCCGACTTTAGTTTGCCGGAGTTCAGCTCTTCAGCGCGGAGGCTTCGGACGATTTTACACACCGATGCCGAATTACCGGTGCTTGAAAAAGAAGGAAACTCAGGCGCTGGTCATTTCGTGTAACCGGATTGTCGAATAAGCAGATCACGTTCAGTTTTTCCTCCTGGAACTATATACGTCGGGAAAGCGACTGTTAGTTTAGAGCGAGCGTGAAAATTTTCGAGTGCACATTCGCGAGTAATTTCCTTTGTGTTCGAACGCTTAATTGAGACGCTAATTAGAAAAATGTTTGTTATTCTCCGCCGAACCCAGAGACCATGGCCACACCCACATTATTCCTTCCGAGTGTGACCTTGCCGTCTTCTAGCAGCCCCGATGAGTGTCGGATTTTAGTGTGGTAATTTTATTTTCAAATTTTCGTTTCAAGCGCGCTAGTGGACGACGGTATTTATGTGGGCGTACATGTTACGCAAGAGAGATTCGCGACGACCGAGCAATTACTTTCGTTTCTGTCTACGTTAGCCGGTTGTTATGCTGTGTGTGCGTTCGTTGTGAAATGCAGATACGCGCAGGCACATAGTGTCCGTATTTTATTTCGCAATGGCATCTATCTGTTCGTTCCGAACTCCTGTCTCACTAGTACCTCTACTCTCGCATACGACCGTCTGTGTAACGACGTCTCTGTGTATTGTTTACATATTCGTTAGTTCCTTATTTCTCGCCACCACCACCACCACCACCACCACCACCACCACCACCACTATTATGTGTGCATTATTATTTTACACATTCTTTACACGTGTTTTATTATTAATCTCGTCGGCGACCAGCGTATAAGGCGAGATTCACTTCTTATCTCACCAACACATAGCGCACACATAAATACATAATGCATGCGACGTAATGTGTATTCTAATGTTGCGTATTAGAGATTTGCTACTCGCGCGCCATTTCAAGGTTTACACACTGCGGCCGAGTGGAAGACCTTGCGAGCCATCATGAGAAAGCATAGCTTTTCGCCATCATTATTAACAGTCTAACAGAAGTTGGCTCTCTCTCTACTAGCGCATGTTGCTTCTTTTTCTTATTTCTGTTTGTTTCCCTTGTTTGTACGTTTTCCTTTGTTTTCTTCTTCTACGATTTTTGCTTTTAATCTTCGTAACACTGGAAGGACGCGTTATCATTTTATCTGGATTGTTGGATACGCAAAAAACCCGTTTCGAACATGACCAGATTTATTGTTTCTGCTGGCGTTCGCTGCAGTTATTTTTATGTACATATTAATATATAATACATATATATATGTATATGTATATTAATAGCTGTTCTCACATCACCGCTAATAATAATGAAATCCCGTAACGGAATCTGTAACGCTTTCACGCTTACGGTACATTAAGAATTATAAAAAAATTATAGTTTTACCGGAGGGGTTAATCCGAAAGATCGAAGTTGTACGTTATAGGGGATGAAGTGAGTAAAGGTAGATTGCGAAATTAAACTTTTCACGATGTATCCAAGGTGTGTCTAATGGATTCGAAGAGAATAATCTCGTGGATGCCAGTTTCTTTTTTTCCGTATGATTCGTCTTTTCGCTTTCACCGAAATCACGCTTCTTTTGTTTTACAAACAGTATTCGATGTCAGATATTAGCTGTTTATACCATTAGAATAGCGATATTGAGACAAATCCCGAAAAGCACCTCTGGTAGCCGAGCACCTTTACTACCAAGCTATAACTGTATATTACATGTAAAACTCGATGCATCATACTTCTGAGACACCACAACTCTACAATACTTACAGCAGAATGTAAATTTCAGTTGAATATTTGAAATTTATTGTTTGCGTTGAAATTTCTATTAAAAAACTTACATATTTTATAAAAAGGTTTTTTTCCCCCCCAACAAGTGACGTTACCATTAATATATAACTCGATCCTCTTCGGGGAGTTTGTTATGAAGAAACTCCCTGAATAGCAGTTGTAGTGCACATTTTAATTAATTAATAATAATAAATTACGGTTAGAATTACAATTTCACAAATTCTCTAACACAGAAATGTGTTATTTCTAAACAACAAAAAACATTACAAGATTTTTTTATTATCGCCAGCATAAGAATATATATATATATATACATACACATATATATGTATAATATATTAAAGAAAATGAAAAGAGGGCAGGCTGGGGTTGCGTATGAGTAAAAATTATGCTGATACAACATTATGAGGTGTATGAAATTATGACTGGAAGTTGGAATAGTCGATATAGCTTATAATGCGATCAGTAAGTACGGCCGATCCTTGACATAACGGACCCCCCACCATTCAGCGGACTTTCAAAGTAACGGACTAGCTACTGGATGGAATGCGACCCATAATTAAAACTGGCATCGGCGTTTAGGCGGCGGTTATATTTTTTCAAAACTATTATTGTACGTATAACTTTGAAAATAATTAGATGGTTAAAAAACGTGGAAATGGCGCCGAGATCTTTGTTTAGTGGATGCAGCTACCGGCGACCGAAATGCGGACGCCTTTGTGCTTTAGATTTATCGGACTTTCACATCAACAGACTTTCTTTCAATTAGTTCGTTATATGACGGGCCGGCTGTAATTTTAAATTCCGCGTGCGGATACTAGCACGATTGGTAAAATTTGTCGGATAAGTAAAGAAATTTTGTTAGAAAGATCAGTTAAGAATTTGTTAAAGCCAAAGACAAAAAATCACGTCAAGCTGCATGTAGCCGGTGCTCTAGTTATCCGATAGTCTAGCTTTTAATCGCGACTGAGCGCGCGACTGTTTATGAAAACGTGCTTATACACGCACTAGTATCAAAATTAGTCATTAGCTTCAATTATGATTCATCTCTAATGTATATTCGACTCGGCTAGTTTCGTTGAGCGAACGATTGAAGACACGGTCTGGCTTTTAGTTTATAGCGGAGTTGAATGAAAGCATTAGCTTTATGTATCGGCCCGATGTTTAGAATTTTTTACAAATAGTCGGCATTTAGCCGTGGCTTTTGCACATTTTTATCTTTCCTCGATTTCTTCGCTGTTTAGCTATAGTCGATGCCGGCAAACAGTGTTGAAATAAAACGAAAGAGTTTAGTGGTAGAAAACGTATGAAAAAAGTGAATAGCTCTTCATTATTTTCAGCGCTAATTCAGAGGACTATCGCAGCTCTACTAATTTCAGTCAGCTTCGATAAATCAGTTTATCCATTCGAATAATAGTTTTCCAAACGTAGCGTGAAAAAAGGTACATATATTTTTTTCATCGTTATTATTAATCCCATTTTTTTAATTAATTTGAGCGATAATTTTCAATAATTTCCATGCTTGTTAGCAGCATTCTAACTGAGTATATGTTTTCCCAGACAGAAGAAAAAAGCCTAATTAACAGAAGGGTTGTCATCATCATTACCCTATCAACTGACTTTATGGTATTATGAATCATGATTGTTCCATTCTCTGTTTTACTGTTACATATAATGTGTAATATATATATATATATATATATATATAAATATAAATATATATATATATATATATATATATATATATATATATATATATATATATATAGCAAAGACCATTTACGCTGAAGATAATCAGAAAAACGACGAAATCTGTTATTTTATTGCATTACGCTTAATAATTTTATTTTTAAAAATTTCCTAGTTAATTGAAATGGACATAGAAAAACTAGACCAACAGGGAGGGTTCAAAGTATTTTCCTTAGACAAAGTTTAAACCTCCGAGTTATGTCGGTAGTTATATGAAAAACCCATTATGTATTTCATTTTTTTACTATTATTTTAAATTTCTGCAGTGCAAAAAAAAAAAAAATAAGAATGACGTAGTCAACCGAAACAACACGTCTATAAGCATTATACAGCTAATATTTAAGAGGGTTCAGACCCCGGAAGAGAGGTTGAAAGATCGAGTTTATATACATATATATATATAAATATAAATATATATATATATATATATATATATATATATATATATATATATATATATATCTTTATATCTATATTTATTTTAATGTTCGAAAAATGTGACTGTCTGTCTGTCCTACCGGATTTCTTCACCAGTTTACTGATTCCTTTGGAAGGTTTTAGTGTATAATTTATAAGCTTTTAATGTAATTTAGCCGATTAGTAACGTTTCTTTTTTTATCAATGAAGTAAGATAGAAAGGTAAAACACACTCGGTAAAATAATATGAAAAAAAAAATTAAAGTGTTTACTGCAGTAAATATAAATATAATACTATAATAAATACAAATATGAACCCTAGGTGACATTTTATTAATTTCTGAAGCAATTTAAAAAAATAAATAAAATTTTCTTTATTAGTTTGATCGCAAATTTTATTAAATTATTACATCGATAACTTTACAGATAGCAGATTGATTTTTGAATAATCGAAAGAATCAGAACACAACGGGCATGTGGGTAAACATATTCTCTTAAATATTTTAAATATGTAACATGGGAGATTATCGTGTGATTAACTCGCAATCGATTTATAACGGAAAGGTAAACGTCAGTCGATTTTATTCTAAAATGGTTACTGTTTAGTCGAGTGAAGGATGGTTTTTTGTTTCACAAAGAGGGGAATGTTTTCTGCAGAGAGGGGAAAAATATTTACATAAATAGGTTAATTTAAAAAAATTAAAAAAAAAATAAAATTACGTGTAAAATCCAACGTAGCGGACGGTAAGAGATAAATGAATGGTATGAGAAAAATGCATCGGCGAAGAAGAAGGATTAAAAAAGCAAATGTGACTGCAGTGTTGAAACTATTCGCAGAACCTTCGGAAATGATAATCGATCAACTGTAATAAGTATTTCAGCGAAGAAGGTAGAAATGTTGTAGTCGAAGGTACGGAAAACAGTTTTATATTACCACGGAATCGAATTACTGTATAAGTATTAATTACGCGAATGATGATATGTATAGGAAAAAGTACTTTCGGCACAGGCTAAAAAAGTGTTTTACATTGAACCATATTAGTAAAGCTACTCCTCCATGTACCGTTCGGATGTGGCACTCCATAACAAGTGTAGCTTTTTTTAATATTTAAATTCATCTTGTACACTACTAAGTGCGTTTCACTTATTTACGCGATATCTATCCCCTATACTGATGTAGAAATATTTCAATTCGTTAATTTTCGATCTGACGTCATACGAGTACAGTTCTTTTAACACGAACCATATTTTGTTTTTCCTGGAAATATTATTTACATTTGAATATTATTAAAAATCGTCGCCGAACTATTTTGTGCTGTTTTTCAAGTTTGTTCTAATCTCGTTACATTAGTAATATGCTCAGAAGAAAGGAAAATTGTAAATCGAAGAATTTAGCGGGAAAATGTTCACTCGAAGATTATTCAATATACGAGCCCGACTGAATGCGGGCAACTGCTAGTTTAATGCAATAACGAATAGGCGAAAAGTCATCGCGTAGTTTTTTCAAAGTCAAGGCTTTTAAGAAACGGGGCAATTTAGTATCGGACCTGAACAGCAATTCCATTTGAGTAGTATAATCGCGCAACGACAGTTCTTTAATCTGAAAGGTTCAAACGTGTGGTCCGTTTTGGTCTTTACAGAAACACGATAACAGAAATGACGCTGTTTCCATCGCGGCTGATGGGAGTTGTTTATGTGTCACTTGCGGTTTGCGTAGAAATCTTAAGACTCAGTAGAGAAATACATATTACATTGTTCCGAAATGATCACATTAGATCTGATCAACACATTCGTGGCAGCTCGGATCATTCCGGAACATGTCAGTCTAATATTTTTCCAACTTTATATCGTACAGTTCATTTAATCAACGGGAATTTCAAATCAGTTAAAGCTTGCTAGATCGTAGCGAATTTATTTTTCAGTTTGTAAAATTGTAACATATCGACACCTCTTTAATAGTATATACACGTATTCCTCGTGCAAACATTCTGAATTCTTCACGAAGAGTAGCTGTGGCAAGTTACACAGACACACACACACAGTTTAAAGTTGCGTCAGAGTCGAAATACTGTCAGCGGCATGCAGTTTTACGGCCGTGTAAATGCATCGGGAACTCTGTTTTGTATGGAGATCCGATCAAAATTCTCCCCGTGCCCATTTTATCCTATTACCTGCTTTTAAAAGCCGCATCAATTTGTACGCGTGCGCAGTATCATTTCAGTTCGTTGGACTTACTTTTGGTGTTTCTAGATGTTTACATCTATTCAACCCGCATCTCATCGTGTCCTGGAGAGTAACGCAATGTAACATTTTCGAATATATCTTCTCCGTAATCGGAATACGATGTTTTTATTTTTCTTTAATTTCCTTTAATTTCCTTTAATTTCCTTTAATTTCCTTTAATTTCCTTTAATTTCCTTTAATTTCCCTTAATGAACCGTGTAATTTCCGAGATTAATTCGAATCAGGGCGCAAAGCTAGAGTCGTATCAATTTAGCCGCTGTTATATAGCGTAAGTTTTTCGGTAGTTTTTGAGAAAAACAATAGGCTGGAGGACGCCAAGATGGACGCACGTAGACTTTGTTCCGGGATATGTTCTGCAGTTGCAAGTTACGTTCCTCCTAACAGGTAGTTATGGGACGACATTGATGCGTGTTCTACATGCAGTCGTCCGGAGTCTGCGCCGAAAATTCTCTGCGAGATCCATCGGTGGTCACTCGGTTTAGTACGGATACTGACCCTGAGCTGACCACCACATTATTTCTGCTCTATGTTCCCGGAAGAAGTACAAGAAAACGAGGCCTCTTTTTGGACACAATACGCGAAGTAGCCCGCAAACGCGAGTTAATAGAGCGCTTTATTTCTCGGGATAGCTGACTAATCGATTGTAGAGGATCTGGAATGCATTACCATGCGAGACTGCAGATATTTCCTGAAGCAGAATAAAACTCCATACAACTCTCTCTCAAAAACAACAGCACAAGTCGTGATCCGAACCGCATAAACATCCCTCTCCACCTGGTAGGTGTAAGCTGCCGGCGATTGAGGGGGTTTGTGTTTCGGCATGGTGCGTGCGTATAGATGACTATCGTCGCTGGATGGTACCAAAGTTAATTATTGCAGTCGTTTATTTTTTTCTTTTCTGTTGTTTTTTCTTGTTGGCGATAGTTTTACGTGCGCGTGTCAGGCGGCCGAGTTGACCTTGAAATGACGCAAGTTACGCCGGGCACGAAGATGTATAATTACGTATTTTCGCTCGGACTCCGTTACGTCCAGTATCATTTCTAGCAGCTCGCGGTTACGTTGATTCGCACGAGCGTAGCAGGAAATTGTTTTCATCTTGGGCTCTCACCGTCGTCATGCGCGCTACAGTAACACTATCTTTATTATTGCGAGAGTGTATCTGATTCTCATTAATTATGGATGAGACAAAGTGGCCTACAGCGTGCATAGGTTGTCTGATTCATCTGCTCGAATATTTCCTTAGTTGTCTACTCGCTCGCGAATATTTCCTTTTCCTTGTAATGTAACTTACTTCACGCTATGCGCAAAATGTGCTGTTAATCGAATTATCTTTTCGCTTCGTTATTTTCCGTTCGTCTTCTTCTTTGAAACTTCACACGTGCAGAGTAGGGCCACTTTGCGTTATTGTATGGAAATTTTATTTATTTATTTACTTTTTTTCCCTGTACATGTGAGCACGGATGAAAG
Organism: Icerya purchasi; assembly: GCA_039619475.1. Lineage (NCBI taxonomy): Eukaryota > Metazoa > Arthropoda > Insecta > Hemiptera > Monophlebidae > Icerya > Icerya purchasi. Next base: position 234,771,936 of record CM077116.1, read on the forward strand.
CTCGATGCGTGAGAATAATGTAATCTAGAAAGATTTTTTTACCTGTCCATTCCTGACTAGTCAAAACTTAAGAAACAAAATTAAAAAAAAAAAAAGATGCAACTCGAACGTCGATGCCGGAAAAGTGGATTCTTGACTATCTCTCGTGTTGTGTTCCGCTAGCAAGGAATGTCATCGTGTTAATATTTACTTTTTTCTACGATCAATGCAATTTTAAATGTATGTTAATTTCAAAGTTCTTGTGTGCAAACTGGCATGAAACGACCGGTCGTTAATTTCGAAACATCAGCCGCTGCTTCTAAGAATGGGTGTAGAGTACAAAACAATATGAAACGATCGATGGTTCGTGAAACTGTTCAATCGGTCAGCCGTAACGAGATCTCGATCGTTTATACCATTCTCACTCGACTATGCCGGAACTTTTAAGCTAACGAAAGAACAAAAACAGAACGAACCATAAACAACTACAATTGTACGAAAACACTGAATTTTAACCGAAATGGACAAAACGTATAATCGATCTTTTTCTATTTTCTATCACACGATATGGTGAATACCTATATTTTACTACAATGCAATCCGACTGGGCTCATTTATTTCTCTTCAGTGGGATTAAAATTTAAAAACCCAGGACACTTTCTTAGTAAGAATATTCAAATAACGATATCAATCAATTTTTTAGACAATTTGTCTACGAAAAATGGCGTGCTCAAAGATCATCGACTCTTTAGTCTTAATTGACAACGTGAAAAAAATTTCTTCGGTTTTTCGAAACTTATAAAAATCGCGTAAAAGTGTCATTAAGTTTGTACAAAATTGAAATTATCAAACGTATTTGGCCCATTCCATATGGATTCAACGAGCAAAACAAATCGATCGCTTCGGATTTTTTTTTTAACTTTCAAATCGTAAATTAAATTTCATGAGAGAGGTATTTTTTTCCTCGTCGAAAAACGTTGTCGGAGCCTTGCAGCACGATATCAAAGTTTACATCGTGAAAGCTTTATTCTGAGAATGAAAATTAGCCGAAATTATCATATCGGGACCTTTATTTTTTTTTTAATGTGGGACATTTTATCAGCTTTTGCCTGGTTTTGTTAAATTTTTAATTACTTAAAAACTTTTTCGGATAAATTGGAAAAACTGAAGAAAGTTTTTTCTTTTTTTTTTTTTTTTTTTTTTCGAAATTGAGAATATCTCAAAAAGGCCATTTTTGATTTGCACGATTTTCGAATATGTTTTTCATCAAATAAAGCGCGAAAAATGACGTATCCTCTCCCCTTTGCGTCTCGAAAAATCAGGTTACTTTGTTCTGACTTTTGTATTGCGTAAATATAAATTAAAGTTATCTTTAACTTAACATATTGTTTCTGGGTGAGGTTTCCCGGGGTTGACGGGGGCCCAATAATAAACAAATGAACAAAATAAACAAAAAATAAACTCATCATGTAGAATCCTTAGCGTATGAAACATCATATTCGAGTGAACGTGTTTTTAAATTAAATTCGTATCGATATGATCCTGATATTAATGTGTTTTTCTTTATCCCCCCCCCCCCCCCCCCGTAAAATTACTCGACAAAATATTCTTTCATTCATTGAACTGTTCGAAAACCAAAGGATTTCTTCTACTACGTAGTGTAATGTATTTTTGTAATTGACATCCACCCAGATAATCGATACATATTTAAATGAAAGTTCATGTCTGACTAAATGTACATGTTTATCGTTATAGTATTAATGTAGGCCAGCTTTAACGTAAAATACGGTTTAAATAAATTATATATAAACATTCGATATTTTACAAAAAAAATTCAAAAGAATTAAAACATCGACTCATTTCAAACCTGTTCATGATCACCTGTGATGATTACTCGTTGTGATCGAAAACTGTTCAAAACTGGTCGGTGTTTTAATTTTTTTTTTTTTTTTGTGTGAATTTTGTATAAAATGCATTGTACATATTATATTTAACAAACATATGTTATAATAAGATACTCGTGATAAATACACTTCGAAGAAATTCACTTCCAAACGTAAGGAAATTTAAAAAATTAAAACCTAATTCCGTTCCGATAACAGTTCTAAAAAATTTCGATAGAAATTTTCAATTTTTAAGAAAAAACGTAATTTGCGCTATGAATGAAAAGCGCGTGCTATGTGTACTGAACTCGGTTTACCTTTTTTTTCCCCATAAATAACGTTGTTTATACTTTCACCGTTCACCTGTCGGTGTGCACGCCCGGATGTATCAGTTTTGATAACAATGAACGGTAGCGTTGTTTTTTCTTTTTGTTTATTTACTATTTAGGAGCGATCAGATTTAGTAGTGTTTTCGTTCACCAAATTCTAATATGTACGAGGTATCGTCCGGAGTGATTAATACGTAATCCTATCAGCTGTTCTCTAGTCGCAATCTTGTAGACACATACCGCTATTAATTACCGCATAACCGCGACATCTACAACGGCTGTTAAAATATTCGCGCCAGTTTATGTCAAAAAAGTTCACCACCAGGTGTGGTAATCGTCTACCATTCGACGATACGAGTGACTTGAAGAAAAGCCGTAAAGTGCTTTAAAAAATCAAAAAAATGACCTGTACGCGTACTTCAGGACATTTGAAGTATTTCAGGATTCGGTCATCGGCGAACAATAAAAGATAATAGACGTCATTAACCGCGGCGAGGGCCCTCGCGTTGCGAGAAGATGCCTATCTGGCTCGTTTATCTATATGGAATATGTAATATGTAAATGATACTAATATATAGTATGTCTACAATTGTGTCGTCGAAATGTTATTAAATAAATACTAAAAATATTGCCATCGAAATTCTAGTCCCACCTCGCTACTTCAATATCCCCCCGGTATATTTTATTTAATATTTACGGATGTTTCAGTGTGAGCTCCGAATGATCAGAGGTGATCTGTATAATTACCAATTTTGAAATGATCCGGACCTTATATTCGTTTCGTTTTGCTCTTTCTTGCAGGAGAATTATGTTTGACAGCAACGAAAGTGAAAATAGCGGGCTGTTAACCCTGCATTATGGTAAACATAATAGTTCGCTAGCCGAAGAGGTCAGGCAGTGGTTCCAGTCTGATACGTTCGCCGATATGGCGATCATTTGCGAAAACGGTAAAATTGTCAGAGCCCACCGACTCATCTTGGCTTCGGTAAGTCCACTGGTCTCCAGACTGCTGCAGGAAGAAGTCACCTTAGCGGCATCCAGCACCATCATTACTTTGCAGTTACCGGACGTAGACGAAGAACACTTGAAGTCCGTGCTTAGCTTTCTGTATACCGGCCAGGCCTATATTCGAGTAAGTAAATGACTTTTTCCGTTACCGACAGCCGAAACATAAAAAAAAAACTTGTAACAGAGCACGCTATAGAAGAGTAAAATATCTCTTCTTTTTTCATCTTACATGTCTGCTCTTTTCAATTAGTTGTACTTTTTCCTTTCCTTTTTCAACGAAATTTCAGCCTTTAAAACTTATTTCCGTAAAGCAGCGTGCCCCATTTAAATACCGTCTTCAAAAGCAAACGAACATTTTTATTTTTCGACGGAATTTTTAAAATTAGTCTGAGCTCGGGCACACTCCCATCACCACCACCACCATCACTACCTCTTCCGATGTTCGTGTGTGTAACTTTAAATCCTTAGTCAGGTTCCATTCCTTGTGACTCCTAATTGCTACTATTTTCGCGTGTTGATGGGTAATCGTCCGTTGTTGACGAGCCCAGGGGGAAAAACAAGAAGAAGAAGAAGAAGAAAAAAAAAAGGCTTAAATGAATCCCGCTAGGATATTGTAGAGATGTGAAAGTGAAAGATCGCCTAAAATTGTTCGTGAAACTTATTGACAACATTCGCTGGAATTATTAAACGACATTTTGCGTAAAAAATTTGTAGATCGTCAAATTTTTTTTAGCATGTTTTCTTTTGTAAAAGCTAAACATATATTGTATATATATATATATGAGTATTTCTTTTTGGAAAAGTAAGTAAAACAAAGTGCATCATCTCACCGCTTCGGTTTCTCCATCTTTTTGTCCGTCTTATTCTAATCACAGAGAGCTCCTTGCTATGGTGCTTTTAGTTGTGGTTTTTTTTTTTTTCATCCTGATGATTCCAATCTATTTTGGGATTCAAAAATCACATTTTCTTCGAATTTCTCACTTTTAATTGTAAAATTTTTCGTCCGCCTATACCACGCCTCCTTTGTTCTTTCACTATCTCCTCGCCTACTAATAATATCCTTCCCGCATTTTTCCAACCTCCGAAAGTATTACCATTCTAATTCTAATTTTGTTCAGTTTTATTTTCCCCTCTCTTAATGCCATCTGGTAACCCTAACCAATGCGTTGGTGAGCCCCAAAAAAAGAGGGGAAAAAAAAACATATTTTTGCATTACCTCTTTTAAGACATTTAAGACATTTACAAAAATATTCGTAAAAGCAATAAGGGACACCTTTTTCATTCTGTTTCACGTGTCTGCTGTTTTGAATTAAACCATTCGTAAAACTTGCTTTGATGGGCCGGTCCCCGTGGCTTCTGCTGGAAAATCTAAACAAAAAAAAATCAAAAATATCTTACACGAAAGATAAAATTAATAGAATAATAACGGTAGTACAATGATAATAAATTAAGCTAGTGATTTTTGTATTAAAACAATGGTAACGTGAATGGGTAACGCGATTTTATCAGCGGACAAAGAAGCGTAAAAACCTAAAAAAACGAAACTGATCCATATTCTTTTTAGCCAATAACGATTAGGTTGCTCTCTTGTGTTCTGGTGTATTGTGTTTTTTTTGATTTTGTACTGTTTTAATAGGAAAGTCAGTTTAAATGACCAAAAATACTATAAGTAGCGAGAGTGCTTGAAAATTCAGGTCGGTGGATGTCTGAAATTAAACATGCGAATACTAAAAATTCCGGTGTTTTAAGCTCATCGGCGTAGGCGAATTCTTTCGGTACAAAGATGAATGAGTTTGATGTCCATGTTAGCAGTGTTGTGCGCTCGGAATCGTGCCCAAAGTATTATGGATAAAATTTAGTTATCGTTAATACTTTTTAATATCGCGGAAATAATAGAAAAAAAAACAAAAAACAATCTCTTTCATATCGTGCTGGTCAGTCCCCGTCACCTTCATTTCACACTTTTTCGTCTTCCTATGGCTCTTTATCAATATTTCTATCCTGTCTTTCGAGATTATTACTATCATTACTCAGTTACCATCTTACGTAGACAGTAATGCTAGTTAATCAAGTTGCGCCCACTAGGAGGTCCAAAACAGCGACCAGAAAAACTGACTTGCACCCAAAGATCCCCCCCCCCCCGGAAACTGCATCAATTTCCGAATGATGAGAATGAAATTAACTCGACGTTCTAAAAACGTTCATCTTTTTCCGTCATTATAACAAAGTATTTTAAGACTGTCAATTTCATTTACATCTTTCGGCATATGTTTTTTATTTTCCGCTTGAAGGTGTCGAGAATCTTTCGTGAAACAAGATATGCGAATGCGAGGTCGCCTATTAGTGATTAAGCTCACCGTGTTCGAATATGCAAGGAGATAACTCTCTTCTTCTTACGAGTGTGCAATTAACCAAAAAAAAAAACACCAAAAAAACAAAAAAAAAAAACGATTCTTTCATTGGCCGAATTCCGAGTGGCGAACAGCAAACTAGTACCACGTAAAAAATATGCAGTTCGCGATGACAACGATCATACAATCCAGAAACAAGGTCTTTCAGATTTTATATACATATTATAAAAACAGGTGTAAATATGCCTTCTATGTAGGAAGACGTCGTACGCGCAATGTCTCTATGTCATCGGCTAAATAAGGAAAACACCGAGTCAATTTTCTCTGTTGCGCGAGAAAACGGCACCTTCCCGATTCGTCAAAAGGTATTTTCGATTGAAAAGAGTGTCTATTTGATCTTTAGATTGCCATTTTATTTCTCTCTTTCGCGTAAAGTTTATGTTTTCGAGATTTAATGTATTTAATTATGCGTATAAATTTATTCCTTTTAATAACTTAAAAATATAAACCCCGTATAAGAAAAAGGTAAAAAAAACTGCTTAGAAAAAGGAAATTGTTTTATCATCCGAATAAAATAATCTTTTACTCGAACAATCGATTCATTTTTTAGATTTATAAATAATTAATGTATTGTTTAAAATCGCAACATTCATCATCAGAATAAGAATCACAGAATCACACGGGCACACACACATGTATATGTATATATTAATATATATTTAAAAATTCAACATATGCGGCAAATATATGAAAAATGGAAACTTTTTTAAAAAACCGACAAATTCAAGAAATAAAAAAGAAATCCACAGCCCGTTTAATAGTCTAGCTAGAGAGAAATGATAATTTTTTTGATCGACGTATTTTCTTCATTACAATGTAGAAACGCCAAATGGTTTTACGTCGGGCCAGGAAAAAAAACTGAAAACGTTAAAATTATTAAAAGTAGTCTAAATCGTGAAAAAAATATAGACTGCGAAGCAAAAAATTAGAAAAAGTTTATGGTCCCCCCGTTCTGTCTGTATAATGAGTTGATTTTTTTTTTTCTAATCGATTTTTTCCCTTTGTTATCATAATATAGAAAAACTATGAAACTCCGGACGGGGTTTTAAAATTCAAAGTAATAAATTAAAAAAAAAAATATGTATGTATATCGTCGAACCTTAAGGCAGAAAATTACGAAATGGTTCACAGCTGGTTAGTACCCAGAAAACTGTTTTTTCTTTTTTTTTAATAGCGGCATTTCCATTACTAAAATATTATAGAAAAATACAAAAGTCGAACAATTTTAATATTTAACGGTCGTCATCCAAATTTCAAAACGAAAGTGAACGCGAATGATTTACTATAATTCTTATCTAACATTAAAACGTAGATGGTATCAAAATATAAGAGTGATTAACGCGTCCGTAATTTTTCTTCTCACTTGTAAGTTTACCAGTTGTTAGTTTTTGAGATATTTTAATTCAAACTTGGCTTCTTTTTAATATCCCTTTTTTTTTTTTTTTTTTTTTTAAATGAACGCTGCTGTAATGCTTATATCTTCGAAACTGTGTAGATGCTTCTTCAATTATGCAAATTTTAATTAATAAAATTTTTAAATAGTTTTATTCCAATTTTGTTTGCGCAATGTGCTTTGCAGTGTTTATAACGCGTATAAACAATTTCCTATGCCAATTCTTTGTTTGTAATTCCAAGGCGCCCCTTCGATATCAGCAGAAAGAGTTTATTTCGTTTTATTGCAGTGTTAAAAATTGTCACGTAAATTTCATTCTGTTTAGATCTCTCATATTTGCCATTTAATTTCCCATATCGCGTTATTGGTTGAATTCTTTTAATAAATCTTCTGTACATAATTATGCGATTTTGACAAATTACGTTTTCGAATCTCTTTTTTCGGCGAAGACGTACTTTCTTGAAAGCTGTCTTGAGATCTAAGGCTTTCAGTTAAGTAAACGATACTGAAATGCATCATTCACTTTGCTCAACTGAAATTGTTCAGTAGCACTGTGGCGCAAAAATTGTTTTAATGGTGTTTTTAATAAATGGAAAAGAAGGAGTTACGATTTTCCGATCTGTTGAAATATAATTTCATCCTGTTCGCTTTTAAAAAGCTTTGTCGATCTAACCTTCGTATAATGTTCAAAAAATGTTAACTGCACATTTTATTAAGAATAGTCACGCTTGTAGTAAAACACGGGTAGAGTTTCACTTCAGTTTTGCTCGATAACTACCGATTTTTGATTCAGTCAAGACCTTCCTGACGAATTTTCAGCTACACGAATAAAATCGTCGTATTATTATTATTATTATTATTATTATTATTATTATTATTATTATTATTATTATTATTATTAGTAGTAGTAGTAGTAGTAGTAGTAGTAGTAGTAGTAGTAGTAGTAGTAGATGTATTTGGTGCAGCTAATGTGTTTGTTGTACACATCATTGTATGTGTTATACAGGATATTTAAGCTGACTTGTGAGTATGGTTGTTGCAAAACTGGGTGTAGATGAAAGGGTAGATGTTAGCATTTGAGACTATTTAATGTACATAATTATTTTAAGTATTGGTTTGTACTATTAGCATCGATTTTTAAAATCACTTATAAAGTAAAATGTTAATTGCTGAAATTGTCATTATCAGAGCGTAGTACTCGTATGTATTCATACTGCACAACACATTTACCTCATCTTGTTTTGATTTTGTTTTCCTATTACAGTTTGTTGTAAATGATATAATATCTTTATTTTTATTTCATTTTGTTTTTTTGTTCTGTTTTTTATATTATTATTTTATTTTATTTTTTTTTAAAAACCTTTTTCTATTATTTTTCTTGTTAAATTTTGCTATTACTTTATACCTACAACCATAATAATACATCCGTATCTTTTGTTATCGTAAAGACTTAATTTTTGTTTTGACCACTACTCGCGTAATATTGCACATAAGTGGCTTTTCTCCGTAATAATAATAATAATAAAGTGTTATTTGATTTGATTTGATTTGATTATTATTATTATTATTATTATTATTATCGTTATCGTGTCCGAGACGCTTGAGGACTAATAAACTAAAATAAAATAAAGTTAACTGATATACAGAATATTTATACGCTATCAGTGCATGCATCAACCATTTTTATGGCTACGTCAGTTAGCTCCATATTCCATACGTCTCTCTCCGTAATGACTATAGGCACCAAGCTGCACTGAAAGAGGTGTCCATGGCTCTGCTGTTCCCCGCACTTGCGTTTATCATTTTCGGCCAGGCTCCATTTAAGTAAGTTCACTGAGGTTCTGGCGCAATTAATGCTATATTAACAAATTTAGAGCGTTTCGGATTTGGTCTCTGAACGAATGAACGACCGATTTTGATGGAAATTTATTCGTCGCAGAGTTATTATAATAGAAGTCATTTTATTACAGCATTTTTTCATATAAATTATTATTTTAAAATTTTTTTTATTTACTATTTCTAAAGTAGGAGAAGATATTTTCATGTTAATCGAAAACACACCACACGTTAACGCAAGTCTATCATTGCAAATTGCGATATAGACATGTGTAAGATTTTGCTGAGATACAAAGTCGTTGCGTTTACACTGTGTTCTTCTAAAAGGGATTTAAGTTTAAGGTTGCAGGATTTGAAAATCTCACCTAGGGCGAGTACTAGGAACATGTTAAAAAGCGAAGCAAAGGCACGCGAAACTATTTTCATTTTTTAGCCCTATATCCAGAAATCTATTAGTTAAAGATTAAATCGTTATTAAACAAAAATTTTTCCACATAACACGTATAAAATATATTTATATAAATAATCTATTTTCAAAAATGTTATTACAAATGTTACTTATAAGATACGCGTACAGACACACATATATAAAATGGTATTCAAAACCGGCAATATAAAATTTAAAAAAAAAAAAAAACAATATTTGCGGAAATTACAACTTAAAATTCGAAATTAAGACGTCGGCTTTTTTAGAATGAAATTATTCCGATACTACTTCATTTACCTGTAAAGAAAGGTCGTTTTTTCTGTATTCAGAAGCTATTTCTTTGTAATATTTTAGAATTTTTATTTCCAAAAATTTTCTAGTTTTTGAAAATGAATTTTTTGCCTGCTAAATGCGTGCCATATTAAAATAATTAGTTCTTATTTTAAAGCCTGAACAAAAAGAATAATAAAACCCCCACGATTCAAAGTTTCGCCAAAAATAATGGAGAAAATGATCGTTTTATTATTCCGTATAACCATTTTTTAACACGTTTCGTATATATAAATTAAAATTTTGATCACATTTTGGTTGTAATTTCGCTTTTCCTACCAATTTTGATATTTTTTATGATGCCCAAAATGACTTTTTCAACTTTTTTCTGCTTTTAAGTTTCCTTCGATTAATTTTAATTAATTCTTCAGCGCTGTTGATACTTATGTCATTGATAGTCGATCTTTTTGCAGCGGCTGGAAAACCCTCGAAATATGTATTTTCTATCGTTCGATTTCTGCGAAACACAAAATAGTGAAAAATGGATGGAAGTTACCGATTTGCCATTTTCAGGCGAGGTGCTATTTTTAAATCATTAAAGTTCATATTAAAAGCTCCGATTTTTGGAATTTTGAGTTCGTACAAAAAATTTGATTTCCAATTCGAATATTATAATAAATGTCGCATAATCATTAAGAGAATAAAAATTCTAATATACAATTTCTAAAAAATGTCGCCGTTACCGAAAAAATCGAGCATAAAATACAGTTTATTATTTTTGTCATGTTACATTAAATTTACTAGTTTACTTTCGTTACAGGGGGCCGCAACTGTGTTTTTATCATTCCGTTCGGGTATTTCTTCTATTATCTATTGAGCTGTTTTACTATCGAAATACACATATCGACGTACATACATTGTGAATATCATCGTGTAATAGTTATTTTTAAATAACTATTAATATATATGTATATAAATTGATTTTCATTTTTACCGGTGCAATTTTTAAGAAGCGAAAGATGCTTGTAGAAAAAGTAGTGTTCTATATTTAGTAATTTACGCGACATCATTTATACGTATATGTGTAGTATAATATGCCGTGGCGTGAAATTATAGCTCGAACGCACGTAAATTTGTCACCCTATATATGTAGATTGCACACTGTGATTCCATTTTAAAATGTTCCGTTTCAAGGCCAGTATCAATTTTCTTAATACATTAGTCATATTGATTTCGCGACATTAGCGCGTCATGAGTTATTAAAATATTTCAACGATTTTTCTTTCTCGCATCTATACATGCACGACCAGGGATGAATTCAGGAATCTGTTTTTTCCCGGGGTGGAGGGAAATTTATGTTCTTGGGGGGGGGGGGGCAGAGATTTTTTTTATATTTTTACTGAGAAATTTTTTTTGAGATACCGTGATAGTTCCCGTTTACGTTGACAAAAAATACGATCTGCAGCGAATATTTTTTTCAGCTCGTCAGTATTTCACATCGTAGTGTCGCTCATCTGCAATAAAAGCATTATCGGTTTTTCATAGAATAATAAGCAAATGTCAGAGTTAAATTTTAAGAGATCATTTTTTTTTTTTTAACCTATTTTATGAAGTTATATTTTTGAAATTTAAAAATATACTACTAATATTGAACCATTTCAAAATATTTTTGGCAGCAACTTTTGACATGATTGTAAACAAAGCGAATAAAAAGAATGTTATTTCCTATTAAATTGCTCCGCATTCATAAACAGCTCTTGTATTAAGTTCTGGGTAGGCATTGTCCCCCTAAAACCCGAACTGGATTCATCCTTGATGCGTGACACGCGCAGAATTTGTTATTTAAAGTTAGAAAATACGGCACAACCCCGATTATCCGTGTTAATTAGGGATTCATCATGCACCGATACGGGAAAACACGGTTAACCGGCCACCGGCCGTTCCGCGAGTTTTTATGTATCCCGAGCTTGCGACCCATGTAATATGTGGGTCGGGAGGCTCTTCACTCCATTTCATATTATGAAATGATAGCTGATCATCTGCGATTGCAATTGTATAATTTTCTTTATTATTTTGTTTTGCTTTATAATAAATACGTATAATAGTACTCAGAATATGAAATGATAGCCGTGATATAAAACTCCTTTTAACGAGAAGGAAACTTTAGATTAATTTAATTAAGTAAATACTGTACATGCGGAAGATTTATAAAATTCAAAGTTTTTATTCATTTTAAATACTGTTTATTGGCAAAACGAAGAAATAAGAACACAACAGGTAAAGTACAAACAAAAATGAAACGTAAGGTACAGAAAAAAAAGGTGTTATAAAAAGGAATAGAATAATTTAGACTAGGTCATATTAATTTTTATTAAAAAAGTTACTGCTTCTGTCTGTCAGGAATCTCTTTCTGTTTTATCTTCGTCTGGAAATTTTCCAACTGCAGAATGTCTACGAACGTTGTATCTGTCTGCTGTTCGAAATACGTGATCGCAGAGTCTGCATACGATCCAACGCAGTTTTACTACAGCTTAGTCGCTGTTCTGCTATTTTGACTTGCTCTTCATTTTCCCCATTCAGAATCCGCATTGATTCCATTTAAAATTTCTTCATCAGTAAAAGTATACGCTTAAGTAGGATCAATTTCATAATTATCTATCCACTCCTTCATAATATTTTCATCATCAACATGTTCAAATTCCTTCCCATCACAATTTGGAACCTTTTTTGCAGGAAGCGGGCGAGATTTCAAAGAGACGCACGGTTAATCCACCAACCGATTAAAACACACACGGTTAATCGCGGTTTTACTGTACTTTAAAATGTTTGCGGTGTAGTTTACGATTATTACAAAATCGTTCGATGACCAATTTCGAGGGGAGCATTTAAGTTTCTTGATTTTTTTTTGTTTGGCATTTGCGTAATGGATTCTACATAGAAAATTAAAATGATGATTACTAGTGCCAAGATGATGAATAATTAAATTTTCAGAAGTTCCAATATCGGAAGGGAAATTATTTGGACACCTAAATGGGAAAAATATGTATCTGTAAGTCGGACCGGTATGAAGAGTAGCATACGGTGTTTAAGAAGGCGCTTGCTGTTTTCATGAAAACGTACGCAACAACACACGATAAGGCACACTACTGCTGGCGAACGTCGCAAATGGACTACATACCGAATTAGTCAAGCCGTCCGAGTCAGACTAATTTGATTACATATTCGATTAGGAATGTTATGAAACAAACGTACTACCTAAATAAAATTTTACACTGAATTAGTTCAAGTCGAAAAATTGGGCGCACTAGTCATCGATTTCAGTACTGAATTTTTCCTTAATTAAACCAACGTTTGCGATACTTATTGGTATTAAATTTCATATATTACATTTTATAGATCTTTATAAAATTTAATATAACATTATTTTGGATATTGAAAAAAACAAAACAAATTATAAGTTAAACGGAGAAAATGTAATGAAAGGTTTGCATTAAAGAATTTTTGAGCATTCTACTTTCTTCTTTTTTTCATCTTACAGATATTTTCACCATTCATTGAGTGTAAAAGTAAACTTCATAATTTCTTTCGTCGGTCGTTGATTAAAAATTTTTGAAATATTGAACCCCTTTAAAGCGAAAATAATAAAGGAAAATAATTACAGATAAAAGGACTCTAGCTTCAACGGAATGATCATTTGTCATGTGTAAATATATTGTTTCAATACTTTATTACGTTTATCATCACGTTTAATTAGTGATAAATGTTACTATTTATATAAAATAGCGCCCTACCAGCGAACCATGCGAATATTTAGTGTGCTCTGTTCGCTATTTCTGGACATCATTGCGGTATAAATAATATTTGGCAACAAGCGCCGAAATTGTTATTTAATTATTTATTTTTTTCTTTAGTTCATCAAAATCGTTAATTGCCGTTATTATCGAAATAAATAATAGAAACTGCAGAGTTTTGTTAAAGGATTTAATAAAAAAAAGTAAACATTTTTAAGGTGTTAATATTTTTTTTTTTTAATATATATATATATATATATTGTGTACAAATTAACGAATAAACAACGTATAATAAAATCGCAGTAAAATCTGCGGCGAGTGGAACAAAAATAAAATGCTCTGAACTTTTTCAATAGGGATTGTGCGATTATTTAATATTTAAAAGTTTGATTTTTTTTTCAGCTTTTTTTTTATTTATTATTTTCAAACGGCATTGAATTATAACTTTTTTTTATTGATTTTTTCGATTTTTAACGCTTTTCATAGAAACAGTAACGTACCCAGGACCGATCAGTGGGGGGATTTTTTAACGATATAAAATACGAAGAGCTTATATGGCATACTTACATAAAGCGCGCACGGAATCGTTCGAGAACACATGCTGGTACACTAATGATAATTATATTTGGTATTTTATTTCGAATTTCGAATAGAAAACATATTAAAAACATACATAATTATTGCTTTTTTGAATGATGTTAAAATCACTTTTTTTAAATCGTACCGAAACGTTTTATACACGACATAAAAATATATCAATTTAGAAGTATACGCCCGTGTGTCATATCGACTGAAAATGAAAGCAACCTGTTTAAATCCATTCGATTTCTATTTGCTAATTATTTTTTGGGTGAAAATTCACTACTTAATAAGAAACAAAAACAAGTATAAATTAATTTACTTCAAATAGATTAAAATAACTTACTTTAGTAACGTTTTCGATATCATCAACTAACAACACGCTTTTTAGTTTTAATCGAGTGTACTCGTGTGTTGATGATTAGGCTGCGGCCAAAAACATTTCTTTAAATTCAGGCAATTATTTTAATTTATTAAAATACGAATTTATACTTGTTTTTGTTTGTGTAATAAAGGGGATTTATTTGCTTTTTTTTCTATTTGTGCATTTTAACAAATCCGCATTTATATACATATATATTCGCTACGTTTCACAGACGCTGTACAGCAATGTTGCTTAGGTTCGAATTATACGTGATAAGTAACGAAATAGTAAATCTGTAAGGGCTCTGTAAAGTCGGTGTTATTTCATAGTAGTCTAGAGACTGGTTTTTATAGCAATTCCTATCAACAGTTAAGAAGAAAAGATCCTGTCTAGTCGTTGTTGTAGGGCCCGCCTGTGTTCTATACAACGTGTCGTGCATTATTTTTAACTTTAGAGGGGAAAAAATTGTTCCAAAACGGCACTACGTTTTATTTGATTCGTTTTTTGTTTTTTTTTAACAACTTTTAATACAGGTCGTGCAGACTCAACCATTTTCCAAACTTTATTTCTTTGAAATGCTTTGCGGAGACGTATGACTTTCCATTTGATTAAATGTGTACTTAAACATTTTCAATTATATCCTCGAGTTATTCGTTTTAAAATATAACGTGTATAACAACAAAGACTAAAAAGGCAACGAAAAAATTCGAATAATTTAATAAGACTTTTTTTGTTTCAAAAAGTCTGTATAGATGCTTATTATTTTACGTCGATTTTAACCGTGAATTTTGTTTATTTTCAGCATAGCGAACTGGAAGCGATTACGGAATTGTTCACGTTGTTGGAAATCAAGCCGGAGTGGTGGGATAATAATACATCGTCTTACGATTACGGTATAAGGAAACACAAAAAGCAAGCGAAACGAAAGGAAGACTGCAAAGTAAGAAAGTCGTCGAAAGAATTGAAGGCGGAAGAAGAAACGGAAAAGCAGGTGGTACACGAAATAAGGATAAAGAACGAAGTAGAAGATGTGGCGATGACGGAAGAGGACAATATCGGAGCGGCTGACATGAAGATAGAGACCAACGATGATAATAACAATAATGGTGAAAATGAAAAGGAGAACGATCATCGAAAGGAGCCGGACGTTGACGAGAATAGTTCATCGATTCCGGTTGTTAAAAAACCGCGATTGAGTCCGAAACTGAAACGAGAAAGTGATGAAAACGAAGAAGTAGAAGAAAATGATGATGATGACGAAAACGAAGAAAAGGGAAATGATAAAAGGAACGATAACGGGAAAATGGAATTTGAAGAAGATATCGAGTCGGCATTTACCGAAAACGAAGACGATGATTATGATGAGGATGATGAGGACGACGACGATAGGAGAAATTGCGAAGGTTACAACAGTAGCACAGATGAAAGCAAGTCAAATTTCAGATCAGCTCGTCGGAGAAGAAGTAGTTCAATACCGATTAATTTGTCCATTCCAAATAAACTGGATTACTCGAAAACCAATTCAATCGCTGCAGAAAGAAGCTTGATGCTCAAAAATAAGGTCCTTCTTTTTTTTAAATACATGTTTTTAATTGATTTACGAATTTTTTTTTCTTTTTTTTAATTTTTTTTGAATTTCAACTTTACAACCTCTGCCGTTTGCAGTTCAAAAGCTCGTCGTAATATTAAATGTTAAAACGTTACTAAAACGGGTTTGACATTTCGGAAAGAGCCTATGATAAATGCTGTCTTACACACACACACACACACATATATATATATACAGGACCGGATCATAGTCAAAGCTGCTGTGCGCTCAGTAATTTCTGCCGCTCTTAGAATAATTTAAAAATTAAGTAATAAAAAATACAATCGAGTAACTAAAGTAAGAAAGGACATAAAAGTTAAAAATTAATTTTCAATTAAAAAATTCCATACATTTTTAAAACATACCTAAATTTTATTATAATTCTATACATGCATTATTTTTACATGTATCAGTTAAAGTTTACATTGTTTTACGACGCAATTTTAAAGATGCAAATTCATTTCTTATATCATCAAAGTTTAAATTCTTTACTAACTGTTCTTCAATAAATAAAATAAATAAATCATTTAACTTCCGGTGAGACATTGTTGATCTGAAAAAATTTTTAATTCTTTTCATTGCCGGAAAGGAGCGTTTTGCTCAACAGTTTGTTTAAAATAATGAAAGATAAATTCTCTAAAAGGCAATGTATCTAAATGAGGAAGAACATTTTGCAAATGTTTACTTCGTATTAAATTTGCCATTTGAATAATAATATTTTCATCATTATGATTATATTTCCAGTTTTAGGGTTATTTGAACATAGACACAATTTTTTTTACTATTTTCGTTTAAATTTTTGTTCTTCAAATTAAATTTAACTAAATGAAGTTTATCACGTATGTATGAATGAAAATGAATACACATTCTGAAGTTAATGCGAATCTTCGAAACCTGTAGGGTAATTATTTATGAGGAATTTTTTGCCTATTCTACTAGGTTTACTTCAGTTTTCTCTTGATTTGAAATTGTTAAGATTAAAGTTGAATTCTTATTTAAAAATACCGCATCAAATTTTATGTATCGTTTAATCCATAATTGTGATAAATTTTATTCAGCGCTAATCTTTTTTTGTGTTTTTCCTATCCTGCTATCACGTTATTGTTATTATGTGTTTTATAGTGAGAGTTGGTTTTCCCAGTTATATTGAGTTTTTACTTTTTTTTTGTTAAATGATTACAAATTAAATAAATTACATTTATTCATAATATGTTTTATCGCCGTTAGCGTGTTTATTCATCAGATTTATAGCACGCTTCCCGAAGTGCCACTCTGCTTTGAGCACCTTTCATCGTTTGGTACGACAAGAAATAATATAAATAATTCTTCGAAAAATCTTCTTAACTTTTGTCGTATCAATTGGATACCGCTACTACACTTGTGAATTTTCAGTTTTTCTTGCAGTCTTGTTTGATCACTTATCATTATTGTCTCGTGCACACTTTGAGAATTCCCTTTAACTGCTAATATAACCGTTTTGCCTAATAATAATGCACCGTCCGGTTTACACTTCGTTAATTTTAAATTCATTTCTCGATTCCCCTGCTTACATGTCATTTGTCTATAATCATTTGGAAATTTTACCTAAATCAATATATTCCCATTTTAACTTTTCTATACATTAATGCAAGTTAAAAAGTAATTTTATCGCATTCTCTCTCTTACCCTGCTACGGCTGAAACGCCATAATATTAAATAATATTTTGGAAATTTTAAATATTTTTCAAAAGAAAAAAATTTTCAATCTCATGCAAATTAGCCGCCTTTCGAATTTTGCCGCTGTGGGCGGTAGCCCATTTAAGTCCGTGATGTAAATCCATGACTGTATCGATATATATATATATATATATATATATATATATATAATATATATAATTAAGTAGTATAACAGTAATCAACGAAACGAAAAACAAAGTGCGCTAAAACAGAATTATAAAGGAAGAAGTAAACAGAAGGAGATCGAATCATTACCGACCGAATGAAAAATGACTTTAGTTAATCAAAAGATAGAGTGAAACATTGATAATAGCCGTTAGTTATGAATTCGTGAATGTTTTATTAAAAAAGTTAATCTGCGATTGGTTTATGTTCCGCTCTTTTATGTTTTATCAATGTTTAACGTTTTTCAGAAGTTTGTTGAATGATATACCGCCAAAGTAGAACGCCTATTTTTTAATGTTAATAATAATCTTAACGTCTGACGTTACTATTGATAATAATATCGGTGTTATTAATGTTAATAATAATATTGGGTCTCTACTCGAGGAGCAATCGGAAACTGGAAAAACTATACGACGCTCGCGTAATGCGTTAAAAACGCGCATATTTTAGCATATCAGGCAATTGCTGCTCGAACAGATTAATTAATCAAAATTAATATTACGGAGTCTAGTCTAGCGAACACACAAGAAATTTTAAGTTTGCACCAACGTAGAAATAGCCGATTTAAGCGGAGAGAACACTTTTAAAAAAAATATTTACACCAATTCCTTTTCTAATGCACAGTCACCCAGAGGATCAACTTGTCTTAATGAGCCTCCATAGTATTTATACAATATGTATATGGGAACATAAAGATTGCATTAGTATCTATAATTCTAATTCTCTTATCTAAAAAAACCGAGCAAAACTGAAAATAATCGGTGTGCGCAGAGTGGGTGAAACTCTAGATGATTGGGTGCGGCAATGCTATCTTGCTGAGGAAAAAATTCATTAGCAAGTGCAAAAAATGGGCGCCGTTTCTATTATTTCGTGTGATCCACAAAAAGGTCGCGGAATAGTAAAAAATTTCCTTTGTTCTGTTTTTTTTTTTTACATTTTACTTTATAGTAAACAGCGAAATAGAAGAAAGAAAAATTTGTTGTGGCTGTGCTAGGGCACAGGGCCCGTTGATTTAACGTGAAACACCTATATCCGTTTAAATATTTATATATATTAATTACAACGTAATTCTCCCCATTAGAGAAAATGTCCCAATTTTATGTAACATATATATAAAACCCGGTCATTTTGGCTTTGCAAGGGGCTGTGCTCCTTGACCCCTCTTTCTAACATTTCTTTCTCTTTCTCTCCTATACTTTGTATGAAATGATCAAAATTTACAACCTAATTCTAAATCGGTCCATATGAATATAATAACATAATTACAGAAATCCTATAAAATATAACAAACGTTACATAAAATGGGGACATTTGTCGTTACATAATATTGGGACATTTTTTCTAATGGGGGGTAGCCTAAGAAAATTACGTTGTAATTAATATATATATATAAATATATGCGATGAAAAATAATAGTCGTTGCGTTGCGTAATTTCGTTTCGTAATTTCGTTTCACGAGCGATTTTCAAGACGTTTCACGTCAAAAAAAATACGTAGGAATTGGCATCTTAAAAACATTTTGAACAAATTCTAAGTACGGTCCTTTGAGAATGAGTCACCGGTCGAGTTCCATAATGGGAAATTCCCGGTGTGAAATATATCGTTTTTTTTTTCTTTTTTGTTTTTCCACCAATGGTCAATTATTATTCAGTTTTAGTTTTGCAGGGTGAACTATCTTAGTAAAAATACGAGTACGTTGTTTACAATAAAATAGGAAAATATATGTACGTCGTCTGAAAAGATTCAGCCTGTTATTTTTTATCATGAACAAGGTAAAAGTGTTTGCTGCATTTGCATCTCCGCCGGCCCAGTGTCCTGAGATTTAAACCCTATAAAAAATTGATATTATGAACTGGATCTCATGATGCGCTTATAGACTCGAGAAAACAACGACTAACTGAAGAATGGACAAAAATCAGCGTCGAATACATCCGTAAAATCGTATCATGAATGCGCCTGATTAGTCTTAAAATTTTATCAATAGTAGTTTTAAACGTGTTTGGATCCTTTTGAGACATTTTTATTATTATTTTCTAAAAAAACCTGCTTTTTTTATTTAGTCTTGACTGTTATTAAAAAAATGAAATGCTTTTTTTTTTTTTTTTTTTTTTTATCTCGATATCATTATCGAATAAATTATAAGAGAAAGTAAATTTTTATCAGCCCGGATCTTTTTTGCAAGTCACTATATATAAATTTATTAAAGGCCGCATTTTCTAGTTTAAAAGCTTTATCTTTATACGATCAATACTTTTATATTGTTGTTTTCATCCTTTTGACTTATTATTGATTATGTACATTAATACTACTACTTCGGTAAAATTAAAAAAATACGCGAAAAACTGAGCTAATAAGCTGAGTCCTCTTCTAAAAAGAAAAAAAATATTGAAAATTTCTTTAAATAAAATATTAAAAATAATATGACTGCGTTTTTGCATGATGTTAAAACATTAAGTTGTAGTAGTGGTTCTACCGAGACTCCCGAAGTCAGAATTAACACGATCAACTCAGATGGCATTATGTTACTTTTTAAACAAATTTCACCTTCAAAAAAAAGAAAAAAGAAAAAAAGTTTCAAAACACGGCAATCCGACAAATATTACTCTACTGGTTAATCGTTAGATAATCCCGGGAACAATTTAATTTTTCAAATGACTTCAACGTTTTTTCTTAGAAAAAATTACAGATCCGCGTTATTTACCCTTACAGGTTGCAGGCAGCCCAATCTTCGGGGGTTTTCTTAACATTTTTATTCTATGAAATATTTCGGGAACGTTTCAGATCTGCCGCTAATTTACTCTTTTTTTTTTTTTTTTGGCTCGTCAACCAGGGACCTTATCCAGAAACAATTATGCCAGACATTTACACTTTCATAGACCTTTCACGCGCTTAAATACGTTTAATTTATCGGTTTTTTTTTTTTTTAATTTCCTTTGAAAAATTACATTACGTGCTATCGTTATCCCGACGCTTCGAATACACAATTCTTTTGCCTTTCGCTGTTCCCTCGTCGTCTTGTAATTATCGCCGATCTCGGCGCACGAAAATATACAATTTAAGTATAGAGAAGGGAGGCGAAAAAAAAATAAAAGAGCATACACGTTCGCGTAAAGAGATACCATATAATTCGGAATAGTAGCGTGAAACAATTGAATTAATAGAACGCATTATTGGAGAATCACGTTCTCGTAAAAACAAAAAAAGTGTCGGAAAATTAATCAGAAAAATTTATTCGCGGATAAAAAGTGTATTTTTAGCAGCGTCTGATACGGAAGCGAAAAAAAATCGTATTTGGAGTGTCGCGCGATGGGAACAAGAGAAACGCTGTGTAATTATGTAATGTTGTGTGTTTGCTAAATTCTCTATGTTGGTGAAAGGTGAAACTGATTTAAAATTTGATCTCTCGGTAAAAATAAATTATGCTCCGTTTCGGCAGACGGCCTATCATTTATTCGAGTGCACGGTCCCGGGGTGCAGGCGACAAGACCGGAGATGATGGCCGGTGCGTGGATGATGATTCGAAGCGACGATGCAGATAACGACTGGCCGTCAGATATTACGTAATTTGAGAACAGTAGACAAAAGTTAATGAGTAATTTTCTGAGCACCAGGAAGAAGACGGTCTTAACTGTTTTCAAGGTTGTCGTCGTCGCGCTATCTGACTGTCGACCAACATCGCGGCACCCTGGTCCGCGGTGCTCAATGTGCGATTCGTGCTATTATAAGGTCTCTCTGCTTACCATTCGCTCTCTCTGTCCGAAATTACTATCATTGTTCATCCGTGACGAGGCAAGTAAAATTTATTCGCAGACGGATTAATGATAATGATGATAACGATAGATTACAAAGGTGCAAGGTGTCCTTCACCGGCCAAGTCGGCCCGCTTCAGATGCAAACAGTCTCGCGACGAGCGGGACCACCTTAAATCATTATCGCTCGTCATTTTCCGCATTGGCCGAGTCGTTTTCGGTGTTTATGCATCTCTGTGCACTATAAATTATCTGTATCCTCGACTTATTATTCGTTTATTATTAAATTCGCCAGCTACGTGAGAAAAACAGTATGTTGAACATATTTTATGTTGGCCGTATATGTATATAGAAAATTTCTCCTATGCCATCATTTAGATAAAATGATTCATTCGAGTTTACCCCGATGATAGTAGTTACAACAGCTTTCATCTGTTACCAATAAGGACAGGCTGGTTGAAAACGAAACTGTTTAAAATAACAGTTGGTCAATGTAGCTTGCACACTGATGAAATAATACTACACTATATTTCGTTTAGTGAAATGAAAAAATAATGAACGTTCTTGGAACTATCTTTAGAATAGGGAACTCGGAGTTAATTACGAACTTACGTAGTATTTATACGTGGGAAATTTCATGACAACATATTATTGGTGTATTAATGTCTGTAATAATATTTAATATTTCATAGTGAAATTTTATTAAAAAAATATCAAAAACAATATTTTTGATCGGAAAGAAAGATGAGAAATTTGAATTCTTGTTTCCACTGTTTGGTATTCAACATTCAGACTTTGGTTGTTGTAGTACCAAGTAGGATGAGAGTCCTTCATGAATTACGTATAGGAGAGGTTTGAAGTCGTTTAATTCTTCCATATGACCACAAGCCTGCCGTACTAGAACAAAAATTTATACGGACGGGTATTGTACAGCTAATAAAGAAGCCTCCTGTGTAAATGCTCGATTTAAAAACGATCGCTAAAAATTCTTGACACGAAAGTGTCGATAAAGTTACAGTAGAAAAAGAGAATTACAGCTGAGAACCCTATTGTATGACAATGTTGTTACCGAAATATGTTTACGACTGCAAATTTTACAGTCAGCGTGCGATTTTCCCTTCATCGAAATATCACCATTCGGACAATTTAAAAGGTTTTAAAATTTTCCCTCTACTGAGATTCAGAATTAATCTATTTTAATCCATTTTGGCTATGAATTTTCTAAAT
The DNA here is from genome assembly GCA_039619475.1 of Icerya purchasi. NCBI lineage: Eukaryota > Metazoa > Arthropoda > Insecta > Hemiptera > Monophlebidae > Icerya > Icerya purchasi. The sequence goes on from CM077116.1 coordinate 234,794,651, forward strand.
TCGCTCAAACCGTTTCTGTGTCTTATACAAAAAAACGAAATTTGTTTTCGGCTACGACAATATTGTATATCGTACGTTAGTTTTTACATTACAATGTTCGGTTTAATGCGCAAAAGATTGCTATAAATGTTGTTTTGCCTCCTCGGATATGTGATGCTGATCACATTTTCTTCCAGTGTCCTGCTCTTCTTAATGAACGCTCCCTTTTATACGGCCAGCTCTTGACATTAGGTCTCCCTACTCCCTATAACCTTTATCCTCTCCTTTCTTCACTTTTTGTGGTGCCCGCACTGCTGTTCTTTGTTGCGTCCATTTCGTATTTAGTTTTTTAGCTTAGTTTTTCCGGTTGTTGGATCAATGCCGCTGGCGCGCCCATAAAAAAAAAAAAAAATGTTGTTCTGTATAGTGCGTTTTTCCATGGACTGAATTATTTTTGTGCACGTTAGTTTGTTTGTTTTTTCCCTTTTTTTGTAATAAGTAAAAGTATCAAAAACAGGCAATTTTAAAATATTCGTTAAGAATGTGTTTCACATAAAGATGTATTAAGTTTAAACAAAACCGCATCATCAATATGTTTCGTAAGAGCTACATACGCGTTCATGGTATTATTATTTTGAGCAGAAGATGTTGGAAATAAGTAACCTTTTCGAAATGAATATAACACGCTTTTATTGTTGCCCGCATAATAAATTTGTAGTTTGAAACTTCAGTTTATCAGCTGATTTAAAAGTATCTCAATTTAGAAGAAATTTTCAAAAATATCAGTCGACGCGTTAAAAATAACTTGTTTTTTAGTTGTTCTTAAAAAATTACATTTTCCCTAATTACAGATAACACAGTTGATGTATCGAGTGAATTACTGTTCCGGTTTTGTTAATTGTCCTTTTTGTATTTACTTAATGTTCTTTAGCTAGACGAAATGCATCGGAAAGCTCGAAGGAAAAGCTCATCGGATGATAATGATTTAGATGAGAAACATTTGTCGTCCGTCCGGAACTGGAACCAAATCGCTTTGAAAAACGAACTGGAGTTTTGCTCGCACGTAGTCGACGACTCTTCCGACCATTATCATCATTCGCATCACCACCACCACCATCACCAAAAATTATCCGCCGAAGAGATCATTCGGCAACAGTCGAATCCGGAGAATTATTTGGTGACCCCGCATCGAAAACGGCGTCCTGGCTTTCACAACTCACCTTCTCAGAATCCGTTCTCACCATCGTACATCGATGAAATTTCCTTCATTCACCATCGCTACTTCCATCCGCTTCCTATAGTTCCCGTTAGTTCCTCTTCCGCGCCGCCCTATTTAACGGACGGCTCCAGCGATTCTCCCAGTTCTCCGGGGCGGCCTCCGAACGTCGTGCACACTTCGTCGATAGCTGCTCCGGTCGCGTCTGGAAATTCGATGCCTCATCTATTAAATTCGGTCGAGGAATTCGTAGTGAAGTACAGGCCTCCGAGTGAAGATCGCCTTACCACTTCTATTCCTTCCCCGGAAACCAGCCCCTATCGCGCAGACAGCAATAATGCTCACGAGTCACCTTGGCCTTCCTGGAATGGACCGCCGTCGTCTCAGAAAGTTCTTCCACTATTTAAAAGTGATAATTCCGTTACAGGTACTGCGTATTCGTTATTTTTGTTTTTTTTTTTCAGTAATTACAGTAATTTTTTTTTTTTTTTTTTCAATTGACTTGCATGGGCCCAGGTTGTGTTCGGGACTAATTGAAAAGTCAATTAATGATAGAGCTCAAATATTACTAGCCAAAACAGCCGCTTCTAATTATACATTATTTTCGGTACGGAATTTTAAAAATTGCTCGATAAATTATTGCCTTTTTTTTTTTACGAAATTTTCAGAAGCTCCACAGGGGAACATATACACTTTATTGTTTGGCTGAATATTTTTATTCGATCAAAATTTTCCTAATTATGTACGCGGTTTTTTTTTTTTTTTTTGTTCACCCGCAGTCACTTTACGAATAACAATTTGGGTTGTTTTTAACGCAATGATGGTATCGCTTGCATCGCCGTTTTTCATGCAATTTTTATCTCTAATCACGCTCTATATTTTTCTTTTTCCGCCTCCTTCGGTTAGCAGAGATACTTTTGTATCTTTTTTTTTTTTTTTTTTTTTTTTTTTTTTATCTTTGAAATGTCTGTCTCTGCCTATCGTATTTACTCCCTGTAACCGGTTGCAGTCTGCATTAATACCGTTTTTTAAACTACATTTAATTGTAACCCAAAATATATCGAAAGACCGACCGAACAATATTAGCGACAACGTGTTTTGGAGTAACGAACTGCCGAATTATATATATGAATTTGTCCTCATTTATGTAGACGAGAAATTCGTTATTTCGAAATACGTCGAAGATTATTATTATTGTGTATTTTAGAAAATATTTTTGCTCCGCAATTCGTTGTTTTACACGTCTTTTTGAGCATTTGAAAAAGAAAAAATATTATAAATCAAGAAAAAAGTAAAAATAATAATGAAAAATAATTAAAATGGAATCTTCTAAAATTGATTTTAACTACTTAGAACGAATTGATGTTATAATGACAACATCTTTCAAACACAAGACAGTAATTATCGGTAAAATAAAAGTATCGTTTAATAAAATACCAAATTAAACAATATTTCCCTTTAATACAATTTCGTTTTAAAAATAACCAATTCAATTATTTTCATCGTAATAGCGGTGTTATCAATGTTATCATTTGTGCGAAGACTGCAAAATGAAATTAAAGACTTTTTACCGCTCAAATTTGTAAGAAGTGCACAACACTGGGACGCTTCTTCCAGAGCTCTAGACAGTTTGCAATATATTCGTATTCGAATTAATTCGACTGTAGGGGAAACGTGTAAAGTCCGTTTTTTCCGAAGTACTTTCGGAAGATTTGAATTTCGTTGTGGCCTGTAATTTTGAAGTAAATTTTTATTTCGATGCCGATCAATCTGAATATTTGGATTATTCTCAATGATGACCACAATAAATATTTCTATTTTAGAATTAGTTATAACGAGTTTTGTAATTTTGCCAACGAAAGAGCAAGCAAAACTGTAAAATCTCCGTACGTCAAGTCCTAACTGTATATCGATTCTATTCATCTCATTATTTCTCAGATTTAATCAACTTAATGCGGTATAACGTATATATTTTTAGCTAAACCCTAAAAATAATGAATTCACTATCATCTTCAGCACATTCAGTGAAGACGCACACCTAGTTTTAATATATTTTAGGTGATGGATTCAGATAAGTTCGTTGTCAAACGTGACGCCTAAGAATGTGTTATTTTTTGTAAAAACTTAAGTTTGACTTTATCCGAATACGAATAAAGGTATGTCTCTTGTTTTGTTTTTTTTTTTTTTTCGTTTTTAAAATCTATACATATGGATTCTCTGGTGAAAATTTAAATCCCGTCGTTTTACACTAATTGAGTAAGTATTGCAACATATATTGAGCATATAACGGGTTTAACGTGTTAAGGGATATATTCAAAGGTAAATTTCAGTTGACTATGTCATTTTAAAAGAATAATGATTATAATTTACAGTTTGCGTAGCAAGTTATTTCCAAACGTAATATAAAAGTTTTTATAATTGCATGCAGACACCATCAGACGGAATTAAGTAATTTTAATGATGAGCGATATTTGTGCTATGTATGTTATATTAAAACATTAGATAATATAAATAAAAAAAAAAAAAAAAAAAAACTTAAGAAATCGTCATGTTTCGATGTTACCCATGTGTTTCTTATTAAATATGTCTTACGAAAAATATGTTTTGTTTCAGGTGGAAATAGTGTGAAAGAGAAAAGGCCGCAGAGTCGCACCGAGCACGAAGAGAACATCGAAAATGAAAACAAACAAAGTTCGTCTTCGAGCAGTAGAGAATACCGATGTTCGTACTGCGGAAAACAGTTTGGCATGAGCTGGAATTTGAAGACTCATCTGAGGGTTCATACGGGCGAGAAACCGTTTGCCTGTCGCCTCTGCGTTGCCATGTTCAAACAAAAAGCTCACCTGTTGAAGCACTTATGCTCCGTTCACAGGAACGTCATCTCGCCTGGCGACAATGGCGAATCGAATCAGTTCAACTGCTGCTTTTGCACGATGAGTTTCGAAACGCTGCAGGAATTAATCAGACATTTCTCCGGGCCGCACAATAATCTACTTTTAAGTAAAAATCTCCAAGAACACGTTTAATATAATCAAAAGTTGCCGTCGCTACACGTAAAAAATACTTAGCGAAAGAAAGATGATATTTTTTTCGTTGACAATTCCGCGCTCTGCTCTCGCAAAAGTTGTACTTAATTCTTCCTTCACGCGTAATAAGCCCATTTTTGTTTTTCGTCGCGCAGTGTAATTGGGACTTGAATTCAGAAATATACGAAAAAAGCCATTAATAAAAATTTAAAAATACTAGAAATAATGTGAGAATAAGAATGTCACGCAAAATTTTTTATTAGGATTAATTTCACATAATTTCAGACGTTTTTTGGTTCAGTGGCTATGGTACTTCTCATCACTGCATTAGCCAATAAAGATTTTAGAGTTTTCGGAACACTTTGCTTTATCTACTTTTCCTTTCCTGCGTCACAATAAACCTGGTTGTTTACAATTTTAACCGAAAAATTACATCTTCCCTAAAGTTTTTTTTTTTTTATCTTTACACTTTGTCTGCCTTACAGTACTTATCTTTAAAATCAAATTTTTTCCAACTTTAATATTGTTTTTTCCGCTATATATATATATATCTAAAGTAATCCGGTCAGTTTCTTTTTTATAGCGACAAAGAGATTAATTCATAATCTCAATACTTCCTTGATATGCAGTATTTTTTTTTTTTTTTAATTTTCTTTATCTACAACATTTTCTAAACATATTCAGATGTACATTGCATCTAAAATTTGTAATTCTTTGGAGTTATTACGTTTTTTTTTTGATCGCGTCTATAAAGTTAAGTGTATATAATAAACGTAGTAATTCATTTTTTAAAATTACATATGAATAACCCTGTATTATTACAAGCATGGATTAACTTTTATCATCCAGTAATGTTTTTCACCTATCGATAGATTCTTTTGATTGTCGACTGAATTTCTTCAATCACGTACCTTTATAACTGATATCTATAATATCGTTCGTCATAACTACCGGTGTCGTAAATTGTTCTGACAATTCGGTTAAAGTATATATGTTTTTTTCTTTTTTTTCATTTCATGCGTATTCTATCGAAGTTTCTTTTGTGCCAGAGAACGCATCATTCAATTTCTCATTTATATTTTTTTAATTTAATCGTCATCCATTCTCTTTAAACTCCGCATATTTTTTAGTTTTCTCCATTTGGCTTTTTTTGCTTTAATAACACGGATTTACCATAAATTTTTCCACTATTTCTTTTCACTTCTTTTGGATTTTACTGAAAATTCAGCTTAGTGAAAAAATAGCATTAATTAACATATCAAAACAGTGACAAACTATTAAACCGTAGGCTTAATTGCCGTCATCTGAGATTAGTTTGATATTTTCTAATAATTATAACGCACAATAATTCAGTAATTTCACGGATTTTATCTGATCCCTATATATTCAAATTCTGTTACGATATGTTAAACCTGTGCGCACCATTTCACTAAATACATTTATCGGAAAGTTAACGAATACGATTATGATAAATTCTAAATAATTTCCTTTAAGTGATAAATATTTTGCCTTCCTTCGCCACAATTTAAAAACGTCGAATAAAACTGTAAATAACGAGAGCAGTCTTTTACACGTATCTATATCTTTATAAATATATCTCATTGACGTAGTCTAGAGCATAATGCTTTTCTAGAAACAAAAAAAAAAAAAAAAATCCTAAAAGCAAATAACGTTTTTCTCTAATTTCGTTTTTTTTTGCTAACAGTATATTTTAACAACTCGTTAAACAAAAGAATAATGAGAATATCTATTATTGTGCGCAATTTCAAAATCTATCTTCCGAAAATGTCTCGCTACGTCACTGATATATATATATATATATATATATATGTATATATATATATATATATATATATGTATATATTCACATACATATATATTAAAACAATAATATTTTTTTTTTCGTGTAAAATCGTATTTATTAACATTTTGGTTATTATTTGGCATTACTTATGCTTGAAAATCAATGCAAAATGATCTCTTATTTATTAATTTTTGCTTCAGTTCAAAATCATGTTTAACTATAGAGTACCATCTTTCTTTCAGATTTACTGCGCTTTAATTTTATCGGTTTTAGCGTTTTCCGCTACTTTTAAATAAAATTTATACATACATAAAATCTTACAAGTGGCATCCTTGTTATAAAAATATTTAGTAAAAAGTAACAGAAATATTAATTCTGCCGAAGTATTGCAAATTGGGGTGACTTTGTTCCTTTTTATTAAATTTTTATAAGTCATAATAATGCTAATAATAATTTCAAAATTGCTTAAATAGCAAGTTTATGATAATCAGTCAACGTTTTCAAAATTTTATACATAATTTAATAACTAATACAAAACAAAGTTGTTACTCAATAAATTAGAATACCGTGTCAAAAGAATAAATATAATACTTTACCTTACCGTCACATATTTGGAGCAATGTAAAACTCTACAAAGAACATAAAATACTAATTTTCAAAAACACTTTTATTTATTGATTTTTTTCATCATTTACGAAAATAAAAGACAAAATTTTTAGTTCTTTTCATGAATAAAGATACCAGTTCCTATTACATTTGTATTTGCTGCAGCTTAATTTTCTTTAAACTTTTTGTAAAACGTTTTGTAATGCTTCATGAGGAATAAAGTGTCCTAGAGTAATGCCTTCGAATTTTCTGGAAGAGATGTGATTTTACGATCATTCTTGAATCAAAAGAACCCAAAGAAAAATCGTATGAAACGATATTTAAATGTTTCCTCTCGTTTAGCAAAAATTATTAAATGTTGATTAGGTTTATTCAAAAAAAAATTTTTCAATTTGTTATTGATAGTACGTCTGGAAATTTTAAATTTAGCAATTATCTGACCACTTTTCAATGTCTTAGAACATAGTTGTAATTAGTATTCGTAACTACAGTATTTCTATAAAAAAAGTTTAATGTGGACACGAAAAATGCATTGGAAGTAGTCTCTGCTCTTGTAATAAAATAACCCTTATTTCTATAAAAAATATACGCTTATGTAGAAAAATGTAAATAAATTTGATTAAAATAATGTATTAATATATAGAAAAGTTACAGAATAAATGGAACATTAAATAAATCCTTTGAATAATTAGTTTACCAGTCATTTTCTAAAATCACAAGTATGTAAGAACAGCAAAAAAATTGTTCGTTCATTGTAAGTGATTGGAATTAGAAAAGAAAACATAACTTTTACAAAATGCATATAATATGGCCACTTCATACATCGATATTTATTTAAATGGATTACTATTATCATTCACTTTTTTACAGTCTGCAAATTAGCATTGTTTATTTTTGGAGCAATGTAGGATATGAATATATCTAATTTAAATCGTTAATTTGTCAATGAACTTCTTCTTTCGAAGTATCGTAATTTCGTAAAATACTTATCATTATATAATGGAATCTACAGAGGTAAGTAAATAACAAAATACCTTGTTTAGTAGTAATATTCTAAACATAATTCATATTCATTGTTTAAAAAATAAAACACTCTCTTGTTGATATTATCAAAAAGCTATTGCGAAAAAAACCCTGCAAATTTCAAATTTGAGAAACATTTTTAAGGTGCAAATAGTATTGTATCATTTATTTAAATTTTATAAATGACGAAAAATTACCTCATAAATTCTAATTTCATATTTCACGGATACGAACTCTACTTTCTTCACTATATTTCCATATAAAGTCAGCTGTATTCCGGCCCAAATTTGGCTTATTGTATTTCTGATATCTACAATTTATTGTGTTTTTTCTATACATTTACGCTACAGACCTTTTTTTTTTGTTTTTTATTATTAAAAAGAATACATTTTTTTGTAATTAAAACATAATAAAAGTAATTCATGTGTGAAACAAACTAAATTGTTAACTTTAAAAGAATATGTTGCACATTGTGTATATAGAATAAAAACCAAACTAATTTCTTCTTTACTTAATAAAAACCATATTACGTTAATGATATAAGTTTTAACCCAATTAAACTCTTTTTCACTCATTCAAAACTGTTTTAATTGTTTTAACGTTTGAATGGCTAATCAAGTTTGAATAAATGACAGGAAAACTCTGTCTTATTGAAGGTACTAAATGTATTTCACATCCGTTGATTGTAAAAAGTTTTGCAAGTTATTATTTTCCTTTTTCTTGAATCTGCATATGAAATCGATATAAATTAATAGATATACAAAATAATACTTCAGTCATTCAACATTATCTCATTAAATTGCGTTTTTATTTACACTTAAAAATAATTTTATCCACGCTAAAACAAATAAATTATACTTCTATAAAATATTGCTCTTTCTCCTTTTTTTCGTCCTTTTTCTCTAAATTTATTTTAGGTAAACCCCTTCACTAGAACAATAAGTATTTTCATTTGTTTTCTAATTAAATGAATTTCTTGTAAAAGAAAAAAAAATCAAGATCAAATAACCGATATTTATTAAAAATGTTTCATCAATCAGCTTCTAAATATACATGTTAAGTAAATGAGCAAAATTTATTTCATTATTTTTACTGTTAAAATTAGTTTATAAGTTCTAAGAATTTAAAAGAAAAATGTACAGTGGAATTTTATTGCGCAGTTGTTATTTTTGCAATATTTAGAACTCAACCTAGTCATTACCTTTGGATACATTGCCCACGGGATGAAATTATGTCATTTTTTAAAAAAATGTATTTTGTTACTTTTGTATGAAAACTACTTTTTTCGTTTTTCTTTTTTTTTTATTAAAACGACCGTAAAGTTGAGCGAATAGTCTATAATTACGAAATCATCTTTCGAAATTTAGGTAGAAATGTTCTTAATTTTCGGGATGAAATTTTTTACTCTGAATTATTAAAAATTAGTATTCTATAATAATTTATGAAATATATAACAGAGGATGCCACTAACCTGTTCTATTAATTTAAACGCTGATCTCTTTGCAAATAGACGCGGAGTAATTTTGTTCGTTAATGTAAATCAAAAAACAGTATTGTTTACGCGTGGTACCGAATGAACTTATTTTTAACGTATTATCGAATTTTCAGTTTTTCAAATGTATTCAGAATGCGTTGTTAGATGACGCTTGTATTATTCTGCATCAGCGCGATTTATATCAGCTTAATTATGATAAAGCAGTTTAATCTGTTTCTATGTCTCAGCTAGTCTAGATGTATAAAGTATGTATAGTATCGTGTATAACTATTTTAAAATTTAACAATAATTATATGACGACGAAAGTGAGCGTAATAAGAAATTTATATTAACAATAGTGTATTGTATAATATTGCAGCTTATATTTACCATATAAAGAATGTGTAACATAATATGTACAGTTAGCTTAAAAATCTGTTGAATCTCATTTTCCATGTATATAATAAATTCCTTAATTGTGTTTTGTTTTTTCTTCGTTTTTAAATGCTTTTAATCGCATAAGATTACGCGTTATCAAGTAATATTTCGTATAACCTCTCTTTTTTTATAATAAGTTACCGTTTTTACCTTTTTTAAAATTATACTTTGAGATAAAATTTAATCTGAAGCTTGAAAAAAAAAAAACAGATTCTTCCTATTCATGTAACAGCTCTGCGTCTTATTCATGTTAATGTCCTATAGACGCATTTTAATGATTGTCTGTTTTTTCAGTATTCGCATAAATAGTTTTAATGTTTATTTATTCATTAAAGTTACCGATGCAAATATGTTTTACTTAGTTTTTTGGAAAATCAAATTTTTTTTTTTTGCATCTTTCTATTAAATCATGAAAGAAGGAAAATGTTTGAATGTATATCGTATGTATTTATACGTTCCGTAAAATTTGAAAATTATTGAACTATTTTTAAAAATTTCTTCTTAATCTTCAAAGTTACATTTTCATTTCACGATACTAATTAGGAATTAAATAACCGAAAGTTACGTGAGCATAGCAGAAAAAAATTTGTTATTTAATTTCGTTTTCTGTTTATTATTAATTTTGAGTTTTCAAGCAATACATATAACACATATGTCATTTTATGTCTTTGTTGAAACAGTTTTTTTTTCTTTTTTTTTGTACATTTATAATAATATTGTGTTACGTCGGATTTTGGAACTCAGTAATAAGTGTTGGTAACACCTATTGTTTAAAAATTTTAAATCGCAAACTCGCATTGGAATATTCAGTAACAAACATTTGCAATCTTCAACCGGCGGATACATTTACATTTTCGCAGATGTGAAAGAGTGTCCGACTGACTAGAAACTTAGGTTGTTATCCTCGCTTAATCGTCGTTTAGTGAAACGAGTCGATAAAAAAGATTTCAAAATGAGATTTTTATTCAAAAATTCTTACGATTTTACGTTTTGCAAATTTTGATAACGAGGGTGTTATAAGTAAAATCGCCAAAAAAAGGTAAGGTTCTATTAATTAAATGTTGCTAAAATGTACGTGTCAGCGCTATCATAAAAAAGACTGTTTTAAGCATTTCGATAAAAATAAAGTAGCACTAGAGAATTTCGTGAATTCAATTTTGAAACGTTTACAATGTTTAGCCACTTAAACACCAGAATGTAGAATCACGTTCAAACAAACAACATGAAACGACGGCTGCAGTAACTCTGTTTGTTTCGAATACTAGAGCTTTATAACTTATTTGTATAACCGATGATTCAATTAGTATGCACGGCATTTCATATCTACATGTAATCTGGTTGTGGATTTATCTGTCACTGCGTTAAAAGCCAGTATTGCTAATTTTATCGATGCTATTCTATGAAAAACTAGAAAAGCTGAAAAAATATGTTAACTGATGGGAATAATAGTAATGTATGACTTTTGTATATTCATTATACGCTGTGTTAAAATAATTGTGCAGTCAGCGATTATCGGGTTGATGAAAAATCGATTGAATATAATTTTGTGTAATTAGATGACCGGTTTGAAAACTAACCGTTAACTAATATTAATTTGTAAATACGTATTTTAAGAAATTTTGATTATTAAACATTTTCAGATGATATAAATATCAGTGTATACTTTCAAGTATTTTAAAAAGAAAAAAAAATATCCTTTGACTAATGCGATAAATCAAAAAAGCAAAAAACAATGACTATTCCATAAACAGGAAGCATTGGAATTAAGTTAGATATACAGATCTTGTCAATATTCCTACTTAATGTAACTGAAATAAACATTTATCAAGATAATATATTTATATATAATTTTGACGTGTTTCGAAGACTAAGGCTCCATGATCGTGAAATATTAAAATGTTTTTGTAATGTTCCGTTATTATGAAGTATTAATCTTCGAAACGTGTCGGAATTTTATATATGTAAATATATTATTTTAATACGTGTTTGTGTTTCAGTGTTATTAATACGCAGATCTGTTTCAAATACGTAACGGATTTACGATATAATAAATTTGGATAAGCAATTATTTAAATTAAATGACTGAAAAAACGGAGTTTAAATGAGCGTGTAAAATAGTTCGGCAATCTAATTTTATATAACAGTATTTGGATGCGCATATTTGCAAATGTTGAAAGGAGTCATTGATTTACTTGTATGCGACAACTAGTGAGTTGGAAATGCATTCCCACGCATAAGCAAACGTAATAAACCTAATTTTAAAAATGCAATGGGTACCTTTTACTAATCTATGTATGTGTAAATAAAAACAGAACGTTTTTCGTCTTTGAATTTATTTTTACTAAAAGTAGGCCACGAGATAGTGTCCCTGGAAGGGAGTTAATGTTTTTTTTTTCCCCAAGGAGAATTGGAATAAAGGGAAAAGAAAGAAAGAAAGAAAATATATTTACGGAAATTATACAATTAACGCATATGCATAAAAGTAAGTAACGAGTGTACCGACTAAACGCCTTATCGCACGACACATTGTTAGAATTATAAAAACTTTGCTTATTATAAATTGTAAATTAGCCTACTCGGAGGAGATATTTTTAAGTTATAACGATGTTCATAACGCGATAAATTTTATAAACGTGAAAAGTAGTTAAACATGTGTAGTCTACGTTCGTAAAATTTTGAAAGGGACAGTGTCGTGGCTTTAAATAATATTGATATATAAAACCAATAGCTTACTCAGGATCTAACAATTTGAGCGGGATCGTGGGCGGCAGTTTTAATGATAAAATGTAAAGATGCTTACGTGACATTTAAACAAGCTTTATATGAAATAATAAAAATATTGATGAAACATTAATGACTATAATTTTATAAATTACCAGTATATATTTTTTTTCACGTTGCATTTAAAAAATATTAAAAACTATATTTCTGTCTTTTTAAATGATATTAAAACATTTTTTAAGAATCGTAATACCCGCTGTGAAGCAACACTGTTTCGAAGTTTCTGAATTTTTTACATATGTAGATGAGAAATAAAAAAAAAATGATTTCAAACATTTGTTCAGCCAGCGGGGGACATTCTAAAAAATTTATGTCTTGAGAAGAGTGTACTATTTATAAGCGTCGAGTACAAGTACAGTGGAAGCCGCTTACAAGAAACATCGGGCGGAAGTCTCTTCACTAAAGAAAATTTTTTGAAAACTCTTATTCAAGTAAGTGGGTGCTGGAGTATGTACAATTTAACAACCGATTAACGTAACTTTATAACGTTATTAATGTGTAATATTGACTTCTATGGAAATTAAGAGAAAAGTACAGTAAGCACGCATAAGGTAGAAATATCGAACCTAATATTTTGTACGAGCTAGCGGAGTTAGATCCATTCTCACTAAGGCATCAAGATGTTGCGATGAAATCGAAATCTGCCTAGGCAGAAAAATTCCTCAGCTTGAAACCGATCTTCGTCGCTTGCATCTCAATCTAAAAATAACTCTGCTGAGCAAAAAAAAAAAAAAATTCTCGCTAGCCGATCGAGCCAAATAAGACTGAAATCGTCAATTTACAATTCGGCCCGTGAGCTAGCTACCGTGGCCTAGTTGGATAGGCAGTGTTGTTTCGTCATTCGAATCCCGCCGTTGCACATTGACAAATAAAAAAAAAATTCATTCGTGCTGAGTTAATGTACTTAGTCGATGTGCCTCCCCCCCCCAAAAATAAAACAAACTCGTACCGTGCTAATCTGTCGCATTATTATACCTGACCTAAAGGTCTGTTAAACTTTTTTTGTCTTTTATAACCGATGTGTTGTATCACTAAAGCGAACGAAAACAACCTTTATTTCATGAGTTTGTTTCTGATTCCTCCTATTTGCCTCTATTAAACGGCTATTTCTTTTATAAGCGGCTTTGACTGTATTATTTTTTTTTTTTGTTTCAGCCGAAACTATGATTGAAATTTTTATTTTTATTCTTTTAATCAAAACACTTAAATTTAATCGTAAATCAGAAGAACTAAAACCGGAATTGATCCGAAACGTCGATCAAAAACTAAATCTATGTGTCAAAATTTTCTAAAAGTATCGTTTGAAAAAATCTTTAGAAGTGAGATATTCTTTTTTCCCTCCTGTCTGCGAGCAGTGTTACAGATATTATCTAGTATAAAATAAAATTCACTACAATCATGCTGTAAAACACATACGTATGCGGCAAAACATATTCCCGCAGGCTTTTACATCACACATACACATGTAAAACAACACCAGTAACAAAAAGACATTAACTTTTATAGGTGTGTTAGACACGTAAAATGTATAGATTTTAGTAAAAGAAGTTTCTACCGATCTTGTAAAATGTTAATTGCTATTCGAGCAAAGAAAAAATTTCAAATTTCTGGTTCCGAACGTAATTTAAGGATATCGTAAATGTTAAGTTGTGTAAATTTATTGTTTTAAGGCTTAAACATATATATATGTATATAATGAATTTTAATATATTTTATTGTACGTAAAAATTATTTCTTAACAATAATCATAATTTGTTGTTTTATAATTCATGACAATTTTATGAAATTTAATAATAATTATGTGTTCAATTTCAATATGTCTCGAAGAACTGCATTTTTTAATTATCCATCTGCGTGATAATTCATTTCAAATGCATGTTTCTTAAAAGTGGCGTTGTATCGCAATAGAATAATTTATTTCAGTAGATATAATTGGTTCTGATACTAACATATTTCTATTCCTACAAAAAGATTTAGTCATTAATAAAACTAGCCTTAGTTGTAATTTATCAGTCATTAAGAGTAATTCAGTGGCAAATAAATAATGAATACGCTTGAAAAAAGAAATAAATTTTAACTTAATGATTATGAGTTTAGTCGCGTGAAACTTGTTCACTTTTTACTGGCTTCAAAAGAAAAAGAGAATGTTATACGTTTGTTGTGTTTTTTTTTTCTTTTTTTCTGTTATGTCGTTCACGCATAATTTGTATTCATGCAAACCAATTTTATTGATTCTATATTTATTGAAAAGTGTACCATTCAACGGCGGGGAGGGGTGGGGGATGTAAGTATACCGTTGAGTATTGGTGAACACAAACCAAGCAGTCATTAGAAAACGTGAAAAAATATGATTCTTTTAGATAATTTTTAGGATTCCGTATTTATTAATATAACAGATACGATTGATTCAAAATATTATCAATATTAAGCGTGGAGACGTAATTTAAAAAATTAAAGTACTATCAACGTTAATTAACATAGATAAATATCTATTCGAATAAAGAAAACGAATTTGAATTAAAAAGCTTGTCACTTTTAAAAAAGTTGATCTTTAGCGAGACAAAAAAAAGGTCAAGTATATAATGTTAAAAATTGAAAATGAAATGTTTTTTTTTTTTTTTTAATAAAACCGATTTGAAGATTTACTATAAAAATTGAATAAAAACGCGCTAAAAGTAAAAAATAATTATCTAACAAAAAATAATATATTTCAGGGTAATACACCATAGGAAGGGGATATGATGATTCTTATGAAACATGAAATTTTTGGAGTCGGCACGAAAATCACAATAATAATTATACTCAGTTTATTGAAAATAAGCGTATTATCCCCACTAAATTATTTCTAGGTATCGTAATTTTAACTTGGTGCCTACTCCAAAAACTTAGTATCGTACAAGAATTATCAAAATATATCATTCCGAGATATATTTTTTTTATCGAATAATATTTTATTTTTTAGTGTGTTTTTATTAAATTATTATAGTAAATCTTGAAGTCAATATTTTTTCAGAAGAAAAAACATTTTTATGTGTTTTAATTTTAATATACTTACGTTTTGAACGTATTACAGGCCCTATTATTATGATAATGTAACAAGAAAGTATTTAGAGACGGCTTACTTATTTGCTGTAGCCAATGTAGAAGAGCCATTATTTTGGACGACCGAATTGATCTTTCATATTAGTGCTCATTTAATTAATCTAAGCAAGTGTTAGTCTTCGTTTAACAACGTGAAAAGAAGAGTGTTCAGGTAAATCGCGTGCATTTTAAGCCTTCTATGAGAATTTACGCAACATATAGATAGTAATAATGGATAATGCCCTATCTGATCATTAATTAAAAATTGACAAAAACAAGATTACTTAAAATATATAAGGTAAATATTGCATTCGTTGTTGAAATGTTACAAAATAAAGAATGTAAATGTAGTTGCCTGCTTTATTGTCCAGCTATATTTAATATATGTATGTAATAAAACTTACAACGATTTAGAAAATTTCAAATTTATCTTATACCCGATATAAGTGTTGTGATGTTATAGGGTAAAACGTGCCAGTGTAGAAAAGGGACTGTCTCATGTTAAATGCAAGAAAACCAAAAATAAAATTGGTTGGAGGAAAGTGTGAAGCAGTAAAACTACATCCATAAGCATTGGCTGTCGATAATAAGCAGTAGCGGTAATCGTTAAATGTGGAATGCTATCGGAGAAATGAAAATCGCGGCTAAATTCAAAATCACTATTGTTAATATATCGTTAATTTTCTACAGTTTTCACGCAAAACTGCGAATACTGCGATTGCTAGCAATTATTTCTTTTTCTTTTTGTTAAATTTTAGGTAATACAGACATCTTTGACTCAAAAGATGGCGCATCAATTAAAATCGTGATAAAGATCAGTGATGCAGCGGATACCCCTGCGAACAAGTACAGAAATTATAGTTTAAATAGAATAATTCGCGAGGAAAGAAAGCAAGTATTTATTTCTTTACACGTAGTTAGCTGATTTTCAAATATTGCTCTTATAGCAAAAAAGATAAATGGAAATTTTTGTTTCTTCTGATAAATGTTTTATCGAACAGTAATAGTGCAGTTTTATATGGTTAGCTGGGCAATCACGGTTCGTTCGAACCGAACGGAGTTTGAAACGTATCCTTTCATGTTGAAAACAAGAAAATTATGCGTTAATGTTCACCGTTGAGGAGTTAAAAAGTAAAAATTAAGATGGTAAAATTGTTTTTATTATATACTTAAATTTGGCCGTTCATTTTTTTCGATTATATTGAAACGTTTTTAAATAGTTATGTTCTATTAAGTAATTTTTCGGGTTTAATTCGTTCGCGAATTGTTTTTGCGAAGAACAACCAACAGTATCGATTTGTTTTTATGAAATATTTTGCAACTTGGAGTAAGATATAATTTACACAAATAAAAATGTACGTTTTACGCGTATAAATGATTAAAACAAAAATATAACAAAAAAAAAACGTTAAAATTAAAAGTCGATTGTTAGAAATTAAAATTAAGCCTTAAAAGTAGAACTAAAAAGTAGAAAATTGTTCCACTTGCAATATCATTATATGCTGGATTTTAATATGTAATGCGTAGGTTTCAAGAACAGTCTAATTTTTATTGTTCTGTTTTGAAATTTTACTACCGATTTATTTGAGTTTAAGTTTCATTAGTTTTTAATTTAAAAATTCAATATATATACACGTGCGAATAAAGTATAAAATATTTTACAAGTCTAATCTGGAAGATAAATAGAACTTGAAGATAGGCGTATTGAATAATTACAGAAAATTAAGCCGCTATTAGTAATTACGGTTACTATTTTTCTCTTCAACATTATTTAAAACTCTATTCATACAATAGCTGTAAATAGTTAGAAAATTGTATGCGAGCCACCGCTTGCTAAATTAGTTCTATTAAAATTAATCTACGTATATATGTTGCTTAACTACGGCTGACACGTTACGTTTTAATAAACATCGAAGCGACAAATATTTGTTTTTGTATACAATTTGTTTTCTAATATTATCACTAATATATATATGTACATATATAAATTAATGACTTTTGTTCATACACGGAGGTTAGAAACAAATTTTTAAGGTTTCTTAGTTAGTTCTGTAATGTTTTTGTCTTATAGAAGTGGTAGTAGAAATTGGTACACAAACCGTAAATTAAATTTATCGCTTCTGAATATTTTCTTAATAGGTCCATTTCGAAAATAGTGAAATGTTTATTTTGTTTATTTTTAAGAATGACATGGTTGAAATCTACTCTTTTATGAGTATTATAGAAAAATTAGTCTTTGCTGTTCACAGGGTGTGTCTGAAAGATCAAGTTTTATGAAATTATAAAATGCGTTTTTAAAATATTTAAAATGTTTAGTAAATTGTTCGGTATTCGAGAGTTCTCGGTTTTTAATTATATATGGCTACCATTTAATTAATATTGAATTTGAAATTTTTAAACTAATAATGACGCGAATCAAAATGTGTATATTTGTTTATAAAGAAAATTTAGCACATATTAAATTAGTACGGTTTAATGCACTAAGGACGCGCAGAGGTGTAGCGGTTGACGAGAAAACTGAGCGGGAGGCAAATCCCTCTAGTCTAGATAGTAATAATGACGCTTTTTTTTTTTTGCTTTTTAAATTTTTACCTTTCAGCGCGTCAACTACGGACAATAACCAGCATGAGTGAAATTTTTGAGTGCCAATGTCCGGCAGCGAGAATTGAACTCGGTTCTACCCGATCGAAACACCACTGTATAACCATCTGCGCCACGATAGCTGGGGAAAATAATAACGTTAAAATAATTCTACTTTTTTTGGCTCCGGAGTTTAACCATTTAATCAGTTTTAACTTTTGTTGGTTTATGCTTTCTGATAATTTAATTGTATTTTAGATTTTTGTATTATTTCTTTTAATAAAAATGTTTATCGCCACTGACCCTTCACTTAGTGGATTGCAGACTGTCTGTGCAATGCTAACTGAGAGTGTATCATCAATTTCATCATAAAGTCTATCTCTAGTTATTCTAAATTATGTGTCCAAATAGCCCTTCTGTTTATCGCTGTTGCATAACGTTGAACTCATTCAGTCAAATCTTTTCAGTATTTGTAGAATTAGCAGATAATCTGTTCTCGATCGTACGATACATATTATTAAAATGGTCACCTTCGAAAATGTCCGGTTTACCCTTTGACCAACAATAACAGCCTTGCGTTTACCAATTACTTTGAGATGACTTCTGCAACATAAAAATACATATACGTTTTTGATTTGTTTTAGTTTTTTTTTTTTTTTTTTTTTAATTAATTGAACGACTTAAGTGACTGTCACAATCATGGTCAGTAGTGAATCGACTATCTGGAAATGTGTATGCAAATAAAAATATCGATTCATGTTAATTGTAATACATTGAAACGAATATTTAGATAAAATCGTTGAAACCTTTTAATTATACCCTGTCCTTGTTAAATATATGAGTTGTAAATTCATTATAATGTCCCGGTATATAGTGAAGAAATAGATTCACGCTGCGTACCACTCCCATGACGAACCATTGGGAAAGTGTTTTTTTTTTTTTTTTTGCAGGCTCATTAACCAGAGACCTTTGCTTAAAAGCGATTGAAAGGAGAGATAGTTAAAAAATATATAAAAAGTACAATAAGGAGCAGGGTGCTTAAACTTTAACAAATATTAGTACAGAATGTGTTTAGTAAAGAGCAACGAGCATTTAAAGAAAACATACCCCCCCCTAAATTGTATGCGCTGCGTGTAATTACTATGGTCATTACAGCACACACAGGAGGAGGTCATTTAAATATGCTGAGTAAGCCGCTCATTCTAACGAAGGAAATAACTCTGATGACGGCAAATGCCTCATTTGAGAGGATGCGCTCCATGTTTCGCAATAGGCCAAGTTGTTTTCGTAATACTGTAAACTTTTGACAGGTAAGCAGTATGTGAGAAACTGACAGTAGGAAAGCGGAGGGCACCCGGATAGAACGCACATTCCGGCAGCTGGAGAAGTTCGATGCACTCACAAATTGGTTCTCAATGCGAAGTGATGTATAGGATCAAGGGATTTCAATCGAGATTTGCAGTCTGAGGAGTACACCTGGCACCCGTAGTGGATTTTCGATAAGATCAGCGATCTGTAGATATTAAAAAGGAATTTAGGATTAATATTACATCTGGAGCTAGCCAGATAGTTCAATATGAGGATAGAATTGGTGCAGCTAAGTTTTAAGTTGGCAATATGAGGTTTCTAAGTAAGCGTAAAATCAAAGATTAATCCGAGGAATTTGACAGTGGCTTTCTGGGGAAGAGGAAGGTTGTTTAGATTTAGGGAGACACTGGGAAAGAAACGGCACCCCCTGAAAAAATCAACATATACGGATTTACTCGCCGAGATGGCTAGGCCGTTGCTTTCAGACCAACTCTGTATTTTATTGATAGTTTTCTGGAGTATTTTGTGAGCGATAGGAGGAAAATTTGACGATAAAGAGGTGTTAAGGTCATCTATAAATAGTCGGGCAGTTATAAGCGGCAAAATGCAATTGGCTACGTCATTGACGTATATTATGAATAAAGTTGCACTCAGACCAGAACCTTGTGGCAGCCATAAACATGATTAGGATTATAACTACTTTATTGGAGTAAAGGAGAATTAGGTTGGATGAACAAATAGAAGGAGCAGTTATTTGCAATGGAAAAAGAGTAAATATCCGACCAAAATCTAGAGTGAAATTTTTTTGTATTAGGATGTAAGATTGGAATTTGTAATTTTCTTAAAGCAGAAGTGGAGAGTAAGCGGTAACTTTTGGCAGCCATTGGGGTGGCCCTATGATTCCAGGAACCCCCGCAGCAAACTAACGTCTATGGAGTGATGAAATGAAAGATTACGAATGGGAGATTGTATACGAAAAATGATAAGGTTCCAAGAGTGAGGAAAAAAAAATTGGATAGATTGAAGAACACTCATGAAGTCAGAGATTATCATTTAATCGGAGAAGTAGGTGTTAGAGGAAATATAAATAATCGCACGTAAGGTATCCATTCTGGTGACAAGATGAATGGGAAACGTTTTGAAAGAAAACAATAGTGTAAATAAGACGCCGGATTAAAAATAGAAGCATATCGGGTTCAGTAAGGATTTCTAAAATGGCAGACGATTTAATAGCACTGAGGCGCAAGAACAAAAGTAGTTCTGTCTTTGGAATCACATTTAACTAAATGTTTAACGCAAGGACGAAAAATAAAAAACACACAAGATGATTTCGGTGAAGAGATTGTGAATAGAGAGGAGAAAATATTCTAGTGTGTTTTAGTGGTCCCTTCTCTTTCAATTAAAAATATTTTGGAGACCGTTATGGAATTTCTAGCTTTGAAAAACATTATTTCAATAGTTAATCGCACTTCCTGCTATTAGAAATAATAGTAGTAGGGAAACAAAAGACTTCAGGACTAAGTTTTCTCTTCACTTTTCTCCGTTATCTTTTTTCTTCTTATAATTTAATTTTTTTTACTCGTTTATTATGCCCTACACTTTATATTACAGGCCATGTAAGACAGTTACCCAGTAGTTTAGGTCTTAAATTTATTACTTCCTCTTTCGTCTTACTTATTAAATATTCCAGTGCTGAAGAAAAAAAAATTCATCTTATTCTTCTTGTTCTCATTGTCAGATGTATTCACGTCAAGATGTCACGCACCATCTTTGGACGGTAACTTTCCATTTCGCCTAATTCCCATTTCGTTTATTCAGCGAATGAAAAAAAAAAAGACAGACAAACGTATGAATGATTTCGTGTTGGCAACAACGCGTCATCATTGTCGAATTTTAAACTGAAGTCATAATTCTGAGTCGGGTTCCACGGTTATTAATCGTAGGCAGGTATAAAAGATTAAACACGGCATTTTTTTTTTTTTGCTATTTGATTTCGCTGTTAAAGTTTTTTTTTTCTTTCCGAAAAACAACAAAAACGTTTATATGATAATAAGAGGTGGAAAAATACCGCTAAAAACGTATTAAATGTAAATATACACGAAACGACGACTCCGATGAATATTTGCGAGTTAATCCATTCCAAGTTTAGTGCTGTATAAACCCCATTCGCCTTATCAGTTAGTATATAGGAAGCCTTATTGAAATTTAGTGTGACGTGAACATTAAAGTCCGGAGTTACAGAAAAAAAGAAAGAAAAATAATCTAGATAAAGAGTCGTAAGCGGACAAACGCTTCATTACAAATTAAAAAAAAATAAAATAAACAATGATAGGCTGACGCGCTGGATGCTGTTCTTACAGAATTTCGATTTGAACGTGCGGCATTTGTCGGGCAAAGAGAATGTTGTGGCCGACACCCTTACGAGAAATTTGGGTCCGTCGGATGATTGGAAACAGAATTGTGCAATGATTGCGTTCGTATCTGGTAGGTCGTCTAAGAACTTTAGGGATCTTTTTTGTAATTTGGCACAGGATCAGAAGGATGATGAGTCGTGGTGTCATGTTTTTCGCGAGTTGGATTCGTCGGATAAGTTAAAGAAAAATTTCAGTCGTCTATCCTCGTACATTTTTTTGTTGTAATCCGTTGAGTGTTCCTGTTCTATTCTTCATATTCCTGTCCTGTTCGGTGACAAGCGCCGCAGAAGGCTTGTAAGGCAGCTCCGGAGCCTAAGGAATCCGAAGACCGGTGTGGTGCCCGGTTTACAGTTGGCTCCCCAATCAAGAGGGATGTTTTCGTCGCGAGTGTAGATGTGCGGAGGGGAGACCCCACCGTTTTTTTTTGAGGGTTCTTCTAAGTAAGCCAAGTTTATGTCCCTCGAGCGGTCTGATCGGTTGTGATGATATGCAGGTGGTTGGAAATATGTTGGATGTTCGTGACGCCGAGGGGACATTTATAGCGTCCCATGAAATAAGATGGTGATCGCTCTCAGGGGGTGTCTATTAACGGGGGTCCCAGTCAAGTCCACCATTAGATTGGGTAGGCCAGGTAGGAGGGAAATCGCTATGGTACACTGCCGGAAAGATGCCGGGTAGTCCAGTTCGTACGTTCCCGCGCCATGTAGTGATCAGGGGGTGTCGTTGTGATGAATAAAGGGTTCCTCTGCGTAGGCCACAACGGGGGTTCCACGTATAGTACGTGGCTAAGCGTCTCCGTCCCGGTTTTGACCAATATAAGTGGGGCGTCTCAGTTGCACGTACTCCACGCGCTGTGTCATTGGGTGTCTGGGAAATTTTTTTAATCCAACGGGAGACCGGTCTAGTCTGCCGAGTCTTTCTCTCCGCTAAGTAAATCATTTCAATTTCATAATGTAATTGTCTCATTCTGTGTTCTCATGTCTCTTTGTGCCGAGGGCCATTGTACTCGCGGGAAACAAAATCATATTCTTCATTTTTTTCCAAAAAGATCTCCCAACATCATAATTATAATAATTTTTAGTTCCTTTCAAAAAAAAATTTTATAACCAGAATTCTTTTTGCGGCAAATGCCGTACTTATGGCCTTTCCTTGCATCAATCAGAAATCCGACAAAACCAGTGCGTGATGCATTAAGTCATCATGAGCTGGCTCCATAATGGGGCGGTCTCCTCATCATCTTCCGAGGTGGCCACCACCCATCGAATCGAAAGTGATCTTAATCTGTGAATCTTTGCGATGTCTGCTAATTCCCTTTCCGATCTTGGATTCCATTAATTTTTTTAATATTTTTAAAATTTGACCATAGGTGATTGCAATAATTTTAAAAGATTTGGATCACCTATCGGTCAATCGTCCACTCCTGGTAGTGTATTCCGTCCATTCCTTAAGTTTCAGCTTTGTAGCTATTCATATTCTCCTCATACCACCCTGTCACCGGGCATCTAAATTCACGATGTAGTACCTGGTGTACACGCTTCCCAACCCCTAATAATTGAATAATAATTAACAATCATTAATAATCATTTATTTTTTTTCTCATTTTTATAATTCAATCATTTAACTTCAATCGCAGGTAATCCATTCTGCATCGTAGAAACAGTTCTCGTCGTCACTTGGTTCGCCAAGTTTATTTGCGGAGAGGTCGTTATCCTCTTCGTTTCCTAACCAAAACATTTGTTATCATAATTATCAATCCTTATTTCCCCTTATTGCGCTTAATCACCGTCAAAACGCTTCGGATTCGTCAATTTCGAGAAGCGCGAACAAAACGCACGGTGCGCAACTTCATCATTGTACTTTTGAATTCAAATATTCGACTATTACTGCGACGACAAACTTATTACAAGAATTAAATAAATAAATAAATAATCGCTAATAATCACGTGGCAGGCAATGGCAAACCACCACGTTCAACATCATATGCGCGCTAGGTCAGTACACAGCAGACACACACGGGACTGCACTAGTGGCGCGATAACAAGCGGCTACTATCAGTTCCGAATGTAGTCTTCTTGCGTGTGTACACCTGCGTTGCATATAATAATTGCTATGAGCGCTACCTATTCTGTACAACTAGAATGAACGAATAGGTAGTCACGACGCTCGAATTCGAGCAATACGACTGTTACATACATACTTGGTAAGGACCGTTTGGCCCTTATCTTAGTTTTTTCAACCCCTATCTTAGTTTTCCAACCCTTATATAAATTTTTTTATTCGAACTTTTTTTTTGTTTATCTCGTCTTACTCTGACTGTATGTGGTCTCAGTGGTATAACCATAATATTATGTGTAACGTGCGGCGTGTATGAGCGGGTTAGATGGTGAAGATCTGTTTGGGACTCCGTAGCTCGGCAACGGATGGTCCGAATTTCGTCGCTCTTGGGTCATCTGAGTTCTCATCCAAAACTTCTGTTTTGGATGAAAATAAAGGTGGGGCAGTGTGACGGATTCGGCCGCCATGACTTTCGATATTTATCACGCTGCACCAAATTAAAAAATGATAATGATTACTCCTTTTCCAAATTCTAAATTCCACATTTCTCCGCGTTTTGACAGTTTCTCAGGCCTATCTGCTCCGATTTCTATTTCTCCGGTTTCTTCGGGCAGCGTGCAAACTGAGCATTCTCCGACCGTAAAATTTCGTGGGAATTGCCAATGTGCACGGCGCCAGTTTGGCGATCCGTGCATATGTGTGTGTTAATTATATGAGGGTGGTTTGTCCGGTCTGGCGTTGTGTGCGCCGGAGATACGAGTCGAGCTACGTCGAGGTGTGAGAAGTTTTTTCATAGAACCCGAAAGAACCGACGCAGGGTACCCGCCGTTCCACCGATTTTGGAAATGTTCTAGAAAAATCGGTGGCGTGTTTAATTTTTTTATATACATATTTTATCATTAGGCAAATTTTGGCCGTTTTATTAGATCATCGTCGAATTCACTGTGTGAATTCGGCCGATCAGTCTTCGCTTCCTCGTGGTCGCGGTTAGATCTCAACTGCTTTGGCTGGGAGGCAAATTTTCGTTTTTTTTTTATGCTACACGCCGTTTTAGGCAAATTTTTACGGTTTTGAATATTCGTTTTCATTTTATGCGATCGGTTTCTTTAGTTTTTATACAAGATATAATTGGATTTGTTCCTCAAAATAAATTGATTCTCTCGGTGAAGAAATTTTCTTTATTTCGTTATTTGGACACGTTTTATTTTCGTGATATCTCCGCCGCGGAGACCTTTTCATTTTCGTTAACACCTTAGGAAGGTCTAAAGCTCTGCTCGAGCGAGCTATCGGCTACGTTACGCCGAAGAAGTAACGTTGGCGCCCGATAAATACTTGATTTAACTTAAATAAATAAATTCCGAAAATTTATTTATTCCTTTTTTTTATTTTATTTATTTATTTTTTTTATCGCGGGAACCTGATCATTTACACTATTTACTCCCTTCTCTTTCCTACTTATGTGATATTCCTTCAGTATCCAAACTCGATCTATTGTTTATCATCCCCTTTCTAAATATTCTATCTAAATTGATTTTATGTGGCTGCCTGGTCACGTCGATATCACTTGAAACGAATTAGTCGCTCCTTAAACTCGAATTACAGCCATAATGTAGTCCTTTTATTGAAAAGTTTTCAGCTCTTTCTCATGCCTATCATTCAACTTTCTCTAATTCCGCTTCATTGTACTTATCCGTATCTTCACTCCCCAATCGTTCTAGGTTTTATTATTTTCCATTTCTTCGTCACTCTGTGATTTCTGCTATTTGTAATCTATGCACTCTTTATTGTCTTCGTCTCTTCATAAATTCTCTCCCGCTATATCTTCTGATTGTTCGCTAGACTCTCATAACTGCCATTTAGCGTGCAACCTCAATCATATTCTCAAACGTTCTTCTCTTTTACCTGAACGTTTATATTTTTACTCGGAACTTTTGAAATAAAGAATCCTCACTCCGTGTACAATTACTCTCGCTTTTCTCGTTTGCAGTCCTCCTCGTCTTGCTTCCTTTATTTTCCTAGTGTCCAATCGAATTAGATTCTAATATTTCTTTTCTTTCTTTTATAATCTCTCGAGTCTGCCGGACGGACGCCATTTTTTTGTAAATCCAAAAAAAGAAAGAAAAAGAAAAAAATATTTACTATTTAAAATGTCTTAATTTAACAAATTGCCAATAGATTACAGTTTAACATTAAAAAATGAAAAAAAAAATGAAAGTATAAAAAGACGTTATTGCGTGTAATTAACCAAATATGTTAAAATACACTTTTTACGTATAAAATAAAAATTTATAGCAAATGAAAAGAAAAATAATTTTTTAATGAATGACAGTTTTCTTATTCTCTATTGTCGAAATCTAATTGAATACCATCATATTTAATTTAAAACGTAATTTTCAATAAATATTTAAACTTAAAAATATTAGATATATATATATTTATCTGCTCGAGTTGTTTTTATAAACGATACATCCATTATTATACTAGACTGAATTAGAATTTATGTTTTTTATACACAGGTGACAGCTTATGATATTCGAGGCAGAATTAGAGTTACCTTCAGTACGGTAATGTATGTACACAAGACTGGAACCACAACAGATTGCGGCTTGATGGTGTAAAGTAATCAGTATGTGGTGATTTGCCGCATGTTAAAAAAGGAATAACGAGATTGCAAAGTAGAAATGGAGTTATTTTGCGAGAAATGCAACGTTTGCATTAATTTCTTTCATTCGCGTCACTACAAGCGATACTTAATTCAGTCGGCGTATAGGTCTATTTATTTAGGATGAAATTCGAAGTAGATATCGAATTATTTACCGGAGAAATAAAAAGATAACCGGAAATTTACTGTACTAATCGGTCTGTACGTATTTTTAGGTTTTGCGAGCCTACTAAAATGAAATATTCACATTGGCAACCGTGCAAGACGCGTTTTACGCACGCAACGATCGACTTTCACCGTTTTACAATTTGATCTCATTTATGAAGAATAAATATGTGCACATAAGCCTTTTTTTATCAGCTCTTCCGTTACTGTTAATGTTTCGCAAGTGTTTCCGTTGCAACAAATTTTAAGACATATATAATCATATACGCAAGAATATTTTCGTCTCTATGTTTCTGCTTTTCTTGAAAATAATTCAAAAGCAGCTCAACAGATTTTAATAAAATTTACGTAGATTATAAATTGCAGCCTAAAATGTGTCATATTTGAATTGTTTCCATATTTTTCACGATAAACGCGAAAATGTATACAAGTCCTTTTTCAATAACAAATAACTCATTTTATCTAGTAAAAAGGCTGCCAGAACTAGGATTTTCATGAAAAAATATCTGTTCCTTTTTGGTTTTTATTTATAATATATTATAATTAGCTTTATTAATTATTCATTTTTTATCGTTCGTAGAGCAACTTTAATGTAATATTGCTTCTTATTACCAACTTCCCAAAAACGGTTATATATATGTTTGTCGCGTTTTTTTAGGATTCCGTACACATCTTATGTACCGAATGCTAATAAGATGGTTCAAAAACGACAAAAATATCAAATAAAAATCAATAACTCACGAACGGTTTGACTTATAAACTTCAAATTTCGAACATAAATTACAATTAAAATTATCTTTCAAAAAACCATCTATAACATCAAGATGACCGATTACCTTGGGTGGCAAAAAAACCCGAAAAAACCGTCAAGAATATATAATATGGTATTTAAAACGACCTCAAAAATCACCTTTAAAGAATCATAACTCATCACCAGCTGAAATTCAAAATATCAAATAAAATGCAGGAGTCTTTTCATAAAATCAAAAAATTACGCTGCAAAAGTTGTAAACAGTTGCCGAAAAGTTCAAAAAAGCGCGAAAGATGACATATGTCCATTCTTTGATGACGCAAGTATCATAGGTAAAAATTTTGAACAAGGTTAAAAATATCTACATTACCGTATATTCTTCCAGTTTGGAGCATCCGGGTTTCCAACGTCATAATGGGGGACGGAATACTCGAAATTTTTGGAAAAAAAATTTTTTTCCAGTCATGTGATACATCAATTGAGAAATCATTATTTGTCGTGAACAAAACCGTATTTCATTTTCTTAACGAAATTTTCGAGACGGCGATAATTTCAAAAAATCGCAAAAAATTACGTTCCTCTTCCTCTTTGCAGCGAAAAAATCAAATTCCTTCGAATTTAGCATTATGTACACATAAATATTATGGTTATCTATAAATTAACATACGGAGTAACCCTGAACGTATGAAACATCATGCTTGACTGAACTTGTTTTATCTATTTATTTTGTATTTGGTTACGTATAACTATGCAGATTGATTTCAACGATTCTTTGTTCATGCAGAAGTCACCGGTAAAACAGCGATACCGACCTCAAAGTTTGTTGTAAAAGTTAAAAAAGACAAATGCGCTAAAAGTAAAAAATAATTAGATAAAAGATGTAATATATTTCAGGGTAGTAATATAGTTAACAATCTTATGATTATTCTTCAACAACATTAACTTTTCAAAACCGGCAACAAATCAGAGTGGAGTAAATGTTCATTACTCAGCTTACAGAAATCGAATGATTATATTATTATTATATGTATTCATTAATAAGTTTTTAATTATTGTTGCAATTTGAATTCGATGCCGACTGCAAAAAGTTAATGTTAAGCGCCTACCTTTTTTTATGCATGCTTTTAATGGTCATATATTTGTACCACAAGTGGAGAAAATTAATTAATAAAATGCAACAAAAAATGCTTGAGTAAAGTAGCATAAAAGTAATCGTGAAAAAAGTTGTTTGTAACAAAAAGTTCAGCTGATTAGGAAATCATAAAGGCGGCAGAAAAGAAACAGAAGCAATAATTAAAACGAAACTAAATAAAAAAAACGATGTAATAGAAAGGAAATAATTAAAAAATGGAAATTAACAAAAAACAAACTAATAATGAAACGAGCAAAATGAACGGTACTATGCACTAATATATTACTTATAAAATATTGGAAATAAAATAAATGAAATTAATAACAAAAACAAAAAAATAAGTGTTGGTTGCCTTTACGTTTGTTTTCAAACTCGCACCACAATTGCTCGCGGTATATGCCCAATACCTTAACAGTTACATTATTTGTATTATCATGATTTTTTTATTTGTAATTACTATGCACTAAATGTATATTCCCTCTACTGCTTAAAATAATATTCAAATCCATTTAACTTATTTAATTAATCTAATATAATAATACCAATAACATTAACAGCGTAAAAAATGCACAGTGAAGTTATCAACGCATATGTACAACTAAATGGAATAAATAGATTTTTATTTGGATATCGCGAGCGATTTTGTCGTGAATTTAAAAAAATTATATACATACGTATTTACGAAGCGATAATAATTTTGCTCCAAGTCGGATAGGTGAATAAAGATGTACGAAAGTATTATGTTTATGTGTGGTATACCGTATGTTCGGGGCGAAACTCGAACTTCTTTCGATTTGCAATATGCCGAATCAAGAGTGCCGCCAGCCGATGAGCCAGGGGGCAGATGATAGAAAGAGGATACGAGTTATAGGAAAAATAAAATTTATAATTTGTAAATGCTTAATATTTTATTAAACAAGAATAAAATCTTAATTAAAATGTAATTCTCGTGGGTTTCTGGCAAATTGTTCTACTACTTTATTGTAAAAGTCTTCTAAATTGTCTGTGATTACGCGCCTATGAGTATTCATCATGGACAGTTGATTAACAAGTTTCGAGGCTCCAGAGAGAGGGGCAAGGGCCCTTATCCTGGCGACGCCTATGTGCTGAATGATCATTTCCTAAAATTGCTCGCCAGTTTCCTATTTCATCTACAATTCGGTATAGCGATAGGATGCGTTGTTGCCAGAGAAAAATTTATTTCTTGTTCCTAAAATCATTTTCGTCATTTGAAGTTATCAATCATATCAAAATAAGGAATTTGGCTCGCAAAACCGGTGCGCTCTTTTTACCAATGCCATCATCAAGCAATGGCAATTCAATACCGCACGTTGTTAAATCGCACGTATGCACTTTTCAACTATGCTATTTGTCAATCTCTTTCATTTCTCTAGCCGCTTTTTTATCTTTTTTCTGTCTATCAAACGTGTCCGTGTTTGCCAAGTTGACTTTTTCGAATTATTATTATTTTTTTTTCTATGCCGTTTCATTTTTAGGCAAAATGGGATCAAACCTTTTGGACTAAGGTGGATCTGGATAATTTTTTGCCTGCGCTGTTTATGGTGCTTATTGATCAATTGAACGGTTTGCTGTTTTCTACGATGCATTGTATTGAACTCTTACTCTTAGTTCTAAATAACTCGATTTAAAGTTGTCTCTGGCGATGTTTTTCGTTTCTTTTGCCATCGCTTTTTATGCTCGTTGTGGATATGGTGATGTATGGATAATTTTTATTTTTTTAACTCCGCGCTCTACTTGCTTAATGTTAAATGTTACTTTTTATTGTACTTTTCTTTGTATCTTCTTCTTTAATTCGCTATCTTCGACTTAATTTTACCTTTTAATCCCTTTAACGTATTTCTTTTTTTCCTGTTATGTCTACTAATTTTACTTACCTTACTTTTTTCCCGCACACTTCTTTTTTCTCTTATTTTTACCCCTTTCTCTGATACATATTTTCACACCTCTTTTTTTTTTTCTTTTTTTTCCTTTTTAATATTGCAAAGAATTGTCTGAGCCTCAGAGCCAATAAAACTTCATTATAGGATCTATTGGGTCTCTATAAAATGAGTGTCGCTCTTATTCGTGAAATTAGGCTCTAAGTAGGAACAAATTTCTAATTGAGAGGCTGAAAGCCGATAAGGTGCGATCGCGATGATGGTTATGATGGAGTTTTTACCCTTATTGGAAGCCATATTTCCTTTTACTCTCATACTGTTTCTTCCAACTTTTTCTCTAGTAATGTTGAACGTAATAATATCGTGTACATTTCTATCGCTTTTTCTCTTAGATTAATCTTCATCTATGTTCTTACTTATTTTAATCTCCGTCACTTTCTTTATCTTTTCCTTTTTTTTTTTTTTTTTTTTTTAGTTCTCTCCCGTAACCATTTACCATCGGTAGCGACCTAGAATGCACGATATCCTCCGAGGAATTACATATCCTATAATTCCAATGGTGTTATCCTTTTCTGATAATTGGTTCTCCTTAATGATTCTTCCTTTATTTATCTGATCGGTCCGTCTATCTTTCCTTTGCTTAACTTCTCCACTGCTGATATCCACTATAACTGGAGGACTTTTACGATTTCTTACGGTAACCATTGACATCCCATTCTATTAACTTTCTTTAATTTTCCTTCTCCGTTCTTCTTAATTGAATTTTTCTATAACGAACTGGGCTGTTCCATTCTAGGTCGACTCTTCGCTTTCTAATTATCATCCTTTTGATTTTTTTTTGAAAATATTCATTAATATTTACACATTTCCTGATCAAGCTAGACGCTTGTCGACGAGTTTTCTTACATCTAAATATGCCTACACTATACTACTTATATACTATACAATTTTATTGCCGCGTAAATCATTTTATTACAAGCTTATCCTATTTTTCCTTATTTCTAATTTATTATTTATTTTATTTTATTCTATTTATTTATTTAGTTCCGCCCCTTTTCCTTTTCCTTTTTTTTCACTTTTGTTTGTCACTGTTTCCATATCCTTTTCTCTTATTTAATGCTTATTATTATTCCTATATTTACCTCTTTCTGCAATAATTCCTTTGTTTTTTTTTTTTTTTTCACCTCCACCTCATTTTTTATAGTTCTTTTCTCCATTCTGTTACGTCCGCTCTTTTCTGTCCTAAACCTTGAAGAGTGGTGTTGCGGCATCGTCTTTTTGGTGGAATGAGAAATGCAAACCTATCAGAATAATTTTTGGATCTCTCCTTAAGATCTCTTTAATTATGTTCCGTCTAAAGGTGTAATTCCTCCTTCTTAGAACTCTTTTATCATCATCCCCATTCCTAAGAAAATTTTTTTTTAAAACCTTTAAATCCTGGTTCAGACAGCTGTTTGAAGATTTGTTAATGTCGTGTTTGGTGATTAGAAAGTAAATAATATCTTTCCTCGCAATATGTGTTTAGCTTTCGATCAAAGATTGGGCCTGTCGATTGTTTTAGTTTTTTTTGTTTTCCCTACACATATATGTCCAAATCTTTCATCTAAATACACTTTGCACGCACGATCTCTAACAGTACAATGACAGAAATTAATCTCTCCCGTCAAATTCACTTCTTTTATAATTAATCTTACGATGAATCGTATTATGTGCACATTTCTTCTCCACCGCTCTAAGCTGTTAGAAATGCCTTTCACGGTCTTTCCCAAGTTTCTTAGTTCTGTTCTTTTTAAAATTTACATTATCGCTAAAGCATTTCTTTTTATAAACTTCTTTTCTTCATTCTTTGCCGATGATGTTTTATATTTTTCTTCTTCTCACGACACCGTAGCATCGAATGGGGTGTTTAATTTCTCTTTGTTAGAATGCCTGAGCAATCTATAAAATCTAAAGTTAAATGCATTGTGTCTGCAGCATGTTTGTTGAATAAAAGTAGTGGTGATCTCTTTCTACGGCATCTTCAAAAAATTAAAAAGTAATTCGGTACTTTTAACTTACACGTCGGGGGATTGTTTTATAAAGGCGGGGAAGTAAAATTAGAAAATTGCCTTCCAATACAAATCTGTATTTTCTTTTTAAATCGAAATTTCTTTCTTCTTCAACAGAATAATTAAATTTTAAATTAGTTCATATTTCAGCAAAAAATTAATAAAAATTAGTAAATTTATAGTTAGCGGAAATGCTCGGAATTGGCGTATGAAACGTGTGATATCGTGTATTTAATTAGGTTAGAACGAACTGGATAGATAAAAAATGAAACCGTGCGGGTGTTTATGTGTGCCGTTATCTTTTTGCTTTCTAGATTAACTTCTTCCGCAATGAATTTGCTTCCTGGAAATGAACTTTCTCTTCTGGTTCGCTGAATAACTGATGCTCATCAGAGAACCTTTCAAATTCCGAAAACATCTGAATGTCGTTAGGTTTTTTTTGTCGCCTGCGTCCATCGAAAATTTTACGTTCGTTTTTCAGATGAACTACAAAAATAGAATGTACGTCATTCTTCTCTTCTTTTCCTCGTCTAGCTGTAGTGGCTATTATGACAGACTGCTTGTCCGCGGTTCAACACAGATGAATTCAAATTTTTCGCCTGCGTGAATTGTATTATTTTCTAATAATTTTGAAAAAAGCGTAAGATTAGCCGGTGAAAAATGCTGTCAATCTTGTGTAAACAATCTTGCTCCTTTATTATCTCTGTAGCTTTTTGAAGTGTACATTGCCTTTTCTAATTGTAAGCCTTATGTGTCGCTCTCCTTTAAACTTTTCGCTACTCTCGGTGATGTTAGTTCAAGCGTTAAACCTTTTTGTTTTTTGCTGAATTATATTTCGAGCGTTATGAATTCTATTTGACTAAACAAAATTTGGCAGAGTTTATGGCATTGTTGAGACGGTGTTATTCTAATGATGGGGGATTGCAAAGTTTTTTATACCTGGGACCCATCGCGATACCTGTAATTAGTAAAATGATGTATTGACCCCAAGAATTATCGCACACTTCTAGAAAATAGGATTAGCTACTGACTTGGCCATCAGGAAAGATGCCTCCTTCATAATCGTAGCTTTAAATCAGCCAAAGGTAGAACAATCATCTTCGTGTATGATTATATTCTTAGTATTTGAGAGTAGTTGACAGAATACCATTTTGCGAGAAGTATATATACGTCGAGCAGTTAGTGCCGCATATTATAGGAAACCAAAATTAGAAAGTACATTATTTAATTAGATTTTCCCGATAGGATAGTAGCGAACTTCATTCGATTCGTCGAATTAGTTTTCACATTTTCGTTTTTTGTATATCTCTAGGAACCAGAATTATAATTACAACTTTATTTGTGAGAAGATAACACTATTCAAATAATTATAGTTAAAACACTAATAATTGCTAAAATTATTATATTAACATTACCGTGTAAAAAGTAAAGTATAATATTACGAAATAAACTGTAGGAGAACGATATTTAATAATAATAATGATGGCGTACAAAACCGATGTTAAGCAAAACGTTGTGTATACGACAGCGTCAATAATTACCGAAAATAGAGATAAAAAGACCGAAGATAATTGTATACAGATGTACAATTGTTTTAACGGTTCTTTGCACCTTTTTGGTTTTAAAAAAAGAGGCAAAAACTGCGATTATAACTATATTACGAAGTATTGGTTTGAAATTTTCTTCTAATGTTTATCTGTTAGTAGAAATGACCGCGCGCGTATGTATAATGAATGTAAGAAGTTTGGCTTGATAATCAACAGATGGAAATCAGAACTTTAAAGAGTACCAAAAAAAAAAAAAAAAAAAAGTACACCGATGGAAGACTTGAAAAAAAATATGAGGTTTACGCATGCGAAAACGTAATTTTAGTAAAGTAAATAGCATTCAAAGAATGAACGAAAAAAAAAATATATACATATATTAAGAATTCACGGAACATCTTTTAGACTCAATTTTGCAAAGCTTAGAAGCGAATACTTAAAAGTTATACGCTTCCGTTAATAATAGGCATATATATATATATATATGCAATTCATATATATTAATTACAACGTACCCCCATTAGAAAAAATGTTCCAATTGTATGTAACGTTTGTTATATTTTATAGGATTTTTGTTATTGTTATTTAAAAAATGTAACAACTTTATGTAACGAAAAATGTAACGAAAAAATGTTTTAGTTTTATATAATGAAAGTTAAATGTTAGGATAGGATTTTTGTGATTATGTTATTTTTTTTGTATTGATGACAGTAAGAATTACGTTGTAAATTTTGATCATTTTATGCAATGTATAGACGAGAAAGAGACAGAAATGAAAGCAAGCGGGGTCAAGGAACACAGCCCCTTGCGAGGCCAAAATGACCGAGTTTATAAATATATATATATATGTAAATGCAAGTATATTGAGTAAAAAACAAAGGGAAAAGTATCTTGCCCTTTCCCGTTAGTTAACGAATAAAAGAAACTAT
This sequence comes from Icerya purchasi, assembly GCA_039619475.1. NCBI lineage: Eukaryota > Metazoa > Arthropoda > Insecta > Hemiptera > Monophlebidae > Icerya > Icerya purchasi. Next base: position 234,829,565 of record CM077116.1, read on the forward strand.
AAACGAAATATGCAATTTATGAGGTTTTAGAGATTCCAATGACTTAAAACTTGGGTAAAGTGCACTCCTTTAGAAGCCCTTTTGATAAAGGAAGAAATGAGAAAAGCAGTTCTGTCTTTGACAAGATCCATTGGCGGCGGCCTAATATTCATGGCTAACACTGAAATAGATAATAATGATTTTGAGGTTTGCAATTGAAATGGTAGCGGTATGCTTGATTCCAGATTGCAATAATAATAATAGTAATAATTTCTCTCCTAACCGTCACAAAACTAACCAAATGAAAGGTACCGGGGAAGATATTGTGGTCGTTTAGGCTTTTAAAGAATTTTTCAGAACGATTTTGATTTACACGGTTCATTTTGTGAAAATATTTTTGAGCCTGCTTTTTATATCTGCAAAATCCAGCATACTATAAATTTAAATGAAGGATCAATCTACAAGTCTGTTCAGTTTCCGAATTCATTGAGCCGTCTTCTTTTAATGACTTCTTTGACAGACGTAAAAAAATTCATTTCGAAGATACCGATTATGGAATGATAAGGAGTTTATTCGAATTATTAAAGTTTTGTTCACGAATAGCAATTTCTAAGCAATCGTTAATTTCTTCATACGCATGCACCTATCAGGGATTGCTTTGAAACTAGTTACAGTGACTACTCCTTCTTTCGCCAACGCAAATATGTCAAATTAGAATTTTAATTTTATTTTAAAAATATTTCAGTATTTTCGATGATTTAAATTAAAATTAGTTCTGTAGTTTAAGTGTAATTTTTTTCATCTGTAGAACACTAGCGTTGTTACCTATAAGTTAATTGTATTGAATAATTTTCTTACCTGATATACATTCTGGTGAAATAGCCATTTTATTATTAAGCAAAAAATACTGCAATTAAAAATAAGTAATTTAATAAACACAAATATGAAATCAAATTAATATATACTAAGTAGCTAATTTAAAAAAATATGTTTTTAGAGTTTTTCCATTTAAATATGTTAAGCGTAAGGTCAGATATTACGGGCGCATTTGAATGATAGTTGTGTAAAATTTATTTGTTCCAAAAAAAAAATTGATTACTCCTATTATAGTAGGCAGCGTGTTGTGATTTTAATTTTAAAAAAATTTTAAATAGTTTTAAAAAGGATGCGAGCGATCATTTCTGATTTAATAATGAGCAAAGTCTTTAAGTCTTTGAATATCGTTAAAAAAAATTTTAAATAGAACATGACTGTTTTTAACGATAGATTTTTTGATCGGATTTCTTTTTTTGTATTGAAATATAAAGTTACAACTGACGATACTGCTTATTTTGTGTTTTTTTTTTTTTATTTTTATTTTACATTATGCACTTACCGTAAATAGTTTGTCGTCTTAATGTGTAGCGCAATAGATATAACTGTTTTTTAGAGTTATGTGCGGGTGCGGACCACCGTCTGAAGCGATGTAGCGAGTGGATAATACCGTTGTGTGTCCTAGTTTTCTTGTTATTCTCCTAAGAGTAGCTCGCAGCTGAACGATGATAAAATTACGCGGAACAGGTTTTTACCTGCAAGTTGAAGTCGTTGAAACAGTCGGACATCGAGCCGGCGTATGGCGCAAGTTGTACCATTGAATATTGAATATTGAATATTGGAAGCCGAACATAATAAAAAGTTTGGGCTTGTCGATTTCGGTTATGTCGTAAAGAGAGTAAAGACTCCTTCTACAGTTTACAAGTTGTTAAAAATAATAATATTTAACTTCAAAATAAACACTTACGGCTTACGAAATAAAAAGCTTAAAGCAGTACGTACATAGAAAATAAATACGAGAACACGGTACTCATATTGAACTCTTCGTGCTCCGGTTAATAATTCAGATGCGATCCGTTAGAGCGCGTTAGTAGCATGTGCTTGTTTCACTGTAAATGTGTTGGTAATATATGGGAAATGCCGTAAAATGTTCCTCTTTTCAGTGCTGTTCTGAAATGTTCAGCGAAATCTGAGCATTTCCTTTACATGTTTTCCTGAGTATGTATATAACTGGTAATTAGAATCCGCGTTGTTGCAATTGTTAAAATTAATGCGAAACAGTTACCTGTGATACCTAGTAAATTGTTCTTGACTGCCGATTGTAAATTTATTATTTACTAACCTATTAAAATTCAATTAGTAGAAATTTAAATATTCTTTTTTTTTTTTTTTAACCCCCTTGGGTGTGCTACCAGAGAGCAGTAGCCCAGCAAAATGGAAAGAAATTAAAACATGTTCTTGCTTCAGTAACAAACGTGTCTCTGTAGTTCCAGCGGAGGAGATTTTCCTTCTAGATAAATATTTCGTCCCTCTTAAAAATTTTAAACAGAAGCACGAAAATTGGTTTAAACTTGAAAAATAAATTTTCAATTTAACTAGAAAACAATTTTAATTGCGGTGACCTAAATAGAACGGAGGGTAAGAGAAATTTGGATTTCCAACTATTGGTACTTTATTTTTATCGCATTAAAAAACGTAGAGACGCATTTTCGGTGTACATAATTTGTTAAATGCGATGAAGTTAATAAAACACAGCCGTTTACAATTAGTAAGAGGAATACAAAAAGTGGAAAAAATTAAAACAGACTTACATTAAATATAAAATGAAATCTAGCCGTTGGTAAAAATGTACTGACAATGGATTAGTGTGTAATAAGGTGGGGCCACTCAACTGGGAAAACTCGGAAATCGGGAATAAGCCGGAGATTTTGTTTGCAAAAAACCGTGGAAAAAAGTGAAAATAGCCAAACGATAGTTTTGATAACAAAAAAAAAAATAATTTGAAGCGAAAAATGAATGCATTTTGTTTTATATGCAGTGGCAGTCAAACATCAGTAGTAACAAAAAAATTCCGTTCTTTTTTTACAATCTGACTCAAAATTTTTCGATTAAAAAACTTTTTTTCTATAACGGCAGGTCTATTTTCATTATGAGTAATACTTGTATTCATTGCCTTTCTCAACTCTTTCCCTTCTTCAGACATTCTTTCCCTATCACGCTCTAACCATTCCAGACTCTGGTTGGACATGTATCCATCTTTATTCTCGCAAATCGCTTTTCGCAGTACCGTCTTATTCAACCGGTTCCTCGTTTCCTGTCTTGGTTTTATTCTATTCCTGTCTGTCGTTGTTCCATTGTTGTTTCCTTAATTAGACTCAGAATCAATCATTCTCTACTCCCTTCTTCTCGATTTCAATTCGCTTTGTCCCTTTCTCCTTTCTGCTCTTTTCACGCTTCTGAGCCTCTTTTTATTTGTGATTCAAATCATATCCTTTTCGAATATTCTGCGCTCCTTAATGAACGCCCCCCCTCTTTACGTTCAACTTTTAGCTTTGGGTCTTCCTACTCTCTTTAACGCTACCTACATACATTCCAACCCGTTGCCTTCAGTTATTCCGTTGCTGCTGTCCTTTGTTTTTTCAATTTCTGACCGCCTGGCTATTTAGTCCTATCTCTTAATTTATCAAAAAAAAAAAAAGAAGAATATATTTATTGCCGGTAGTACACTTTAGTTGAAATTTTAACGAAACACAATAAAAAAATGTTTAATTATGCATTTCAGTTTACTGGGAGAGTACAACTTTCATAGTAAAAAGTTTTGGAGGCTCTTGAGCTTCGCAAACCCCTTGAAGTCAGCGCGTATAATTGCAAATGTAAATATTAGACGTCAAATAAATTTCATGTCAGATACGAATACAATTAGTTTTCAAGTGCGGTCTGCATATAGTCGAGTTTGCATATAGAAATTTTTTATAGCGCTACCCGTATCGGTACAACAAGTATATACAAATCGAGCAGTGCGACATTAACTGCGGTAGAATGAAAAAGCATAAAAGACGTTTTTAGTATCATTTTTATCAGTTACCGTATTTAGTTTTGGACGTATGAAGCCATTTACAAAAATGATAATCACTACGAATACTAAACAAAAAGTATATATTTCTCCAATGCATTAAAGATTTTAGTATTTTTTTTTTTTTTGAATGATATATAAAAAGTAAGTGTCGTGTTCAATTTTTGAATTTTCTCTGGTAAAAATCTGTTTTTTTATATCTTCTTTTAATTGTATTATTTTAAAATTTTCGGTATCTATTTGTTCGTTTCTTAAAACCTGACAAATTGATCTGAAATAATTACGAGATATAATTTCGCAATAATAAATTATAACTATTCGTAGTGTTTACTTTGATTATTGTGCTGCTCCTAGTGCTTGCAAGATCGGCTAATTTATGTATTTCCACTTTGTTCTGTGGCGCTTAAAAATGTGAGAGAGATCAGTTCTATTTCTACTATAACAGTGCCTTTTTTTATATTGTAGCGATAATACCGTTCCAAATACGAAAAACTGTATGTAGCAGTTTCCATAAACATGTGTAGTGGTGAAGACAGAATTTACTTTTCACCCGGTGAGGAGAGAATTGAAAATTTTTATATTGCGACTGCTTCTATGGGTTTTTAGTATTGTGTAAGAAACAAGGTTTTGTTGTTTTTGTTGTTTGCGTTTATACCGTTAAATATTGCAGAAATTGTTAACAATTTATTCTTTCTATTTCGGAAAACCGTATTTTATGACAATTTTATAGTTATTTTCAAATTTGCTATGCAATTTTAAACAATTTTTTTTTGTTTTTCCTTTATGAAAACCCCGAATCATTTTTTTTTTTTAATATTAAAATTTTTATTTAGATGTTTAATTAACTCTAGAAATTTTGACATTTTACCCGAGAGAAACTTTCAGTCTGCCGTAAAAAAGTTTCATAAAATAGTCAATTTACTTATCGTATTGGATGATCCAATAGTATACTGTAAATTTTTACTTTACTTACTGTATTCCTATTTAAAAGAAAAAAAAGGAAAACATCGATTCTTTTATGAAAAACATCGGATGAAAATGAAAACAATCTCAGTCAAGCTGGATGTTTCATGCGCTGAGGATTCCGTATACAAGCTAACGATGACTATAATATTTAAATTTACATAATACTAAATTCATAACAGAATTTGATTTTTCCGCTGTAAAGAGGAAGAGGAACGTAATTTTTTGTGATTTTTTAGAATTATCGCAGTCTCGAAAATTTCGTTACGGAAATGAAATACGGTTTTGTTCCTGACAAATAGTGATCTCTCAATTGATATATCACATGACCGGAAAAATTACGAGTATTCGCGGCCTCCAGGGTCTAATTTTGACTATCGAAACCCGGATACTCCAAACTAGAAAAATATACGAGAATGTACATATTTTTAACCTTGTTCGAAATTTTTAACTATGACACTAGCATTGTCCGGAAAGGGACATACGTTATTTTTCACGCTTTTTTGAACTTTTCGTCAACTTCAAAAGTTTCGTTAAGAAAATGACTTATGGGTCCCCCCGTTCCCGTCAAATAGCAAACTTTCCAACAATATATCACATGCCCGGAAAAAAAGAAATATTTTTTTTTCAAAATTTTCGAGCTTTCGGCGCTCCGAATTATAAAAGTGGAAACTCAGATATTCGAAACTAGAAAAGTAAACGGGGATGCTCATTTTTTTAACCATGTTCAAAATTTTTAATAAAATACTCGGGTCGCAAAGGGAAGGCTACATATTAGTTCTCGCGATTTCTTGAACTTTTCGTTAACTTTGAAAGTTTTGTTAAGAAAATGAAATACGGGCTTGTTCTCAACAAATAGCGATCTTTCCATTGATATATCACATGGCCAGAAAAAAGAATATTTTTTTGAAACTTTCCAGCTTTCGGCACCTCAAGAGTCCGATTTTAAAGTTAGAAACCAGATGTTCCAAACTAAAGAAATATACAGGGATGCGTATTTTTTTTAACCTTGTTCAAAATCTTTAGCTATAATACATGAGCCACAAGCGGGGCTATACTTAATTTTTCGTACCTTTTTGAACTGCAAGTAAACTTCCAATGTTTCTTTAAGAAAATGAAATACGGGTTCGCTCTCGACAAATAGCGCTCTTTCCAACAATATATAATCATATGGCCTGGAAAAAAAAATATTTTTTCCCCATAAGTTCGAGTTTTCGAAGTCCCGAGGGGCTAATTTTAAAGTTGGAAACCTAGAAATTCCAAACCAAAGAAATACATGTGAATGTGCATATTTTCTATTTTATTCAAAATTTTTAGCTGTAATGCGTCGCAAAGAGGGGGCTATAAATTAGAACTCGGGCTTTTTTAAACTTTTCGTAAACTTCGAAAGTTTTGTTAAAGAAATGAAACACGGTTTTGTATTCGACAAATAGCGATCTTTTCAACGATATATCACATTCCTGGAAAAAAAATATTTTTTTCCAAAATTTCGAGCAAAAAAGAACAAGAAAACGTTTTTTTTAAGTTTATTTTAGAATGTTTTATATGTTTTTACAAATAAATTTCAGGATCATCTACAGAACTTGGCACCCATTTAGATCTCAATTCTTTTGTCGGCCCAGTCAACAACCACGCATATTGTTCATATTGAACTTGGCTCCCACTTTTAAAATTAATGTTTTTGATGGGATACCATTACTTTTTGTAAAGAAATTATTATTATTATTTATTCAAATTCAAATTCAAATCGATTATTCTTCGAAATGGGCTTACAAATTGAACACTTTTTGAAAGTCAAGTTATCGAGTCCGTCTGTCCCCTAACTCTAAAACTACCACTACTTCGGACCTGTATGGCCGAGGGGAAGAAGTGACAAGAAACCTTTACTGCTGCGCACAGGGCTCTACAAATATGTCATGTTATTTTCATCCCTTCCGTTAACAAGTATGTCAAAATCAGTATACAATGTTAATTTCCTGTACTGTGCTGGAATCGCATTGCTCCATAATATGCCTTTATCATTAAGATAGTCATCTATTTTATAATAAGCTTTGTCAAGCATGCTTCGCAGCAATTTTAAATTTATTTTCCGGTAGGTCACGAGTATCTCGACTGGAATTTTATTACAAAAAACGCGCACAAAGTCTTAAAGTACGCTAGCTGTTAATAAAAAACGATTGCTTGGAAAATATTTCAAATCGTAAAAATTCACTGTTTTCTGTTTTGTTTTTTTTTTTTTTTTTTGTATACACACATAATTACCCAGCAAGACGCCAAATTTCAACTTTCTAGGTCACCTGAAAGTGGGTTAGGTTTTTGATCTATATGTCAGTCAGTGATAAAAATGCCGATTTTTAGACGTTAATATCTCAAGAACCGTTTAAGTTGTATTTATGAAATTTGGGATTCTAGTTAATCTAAGGAGGGTTTTAATAAAGGAACCAAACTTCATGTGTTTATGTTTAATTAAATATTGAGTTATTAAGGGGTTAAAAGTGGTTCCAAATGATTCGTGTAATATAACACATGGCTGCTGCTCGTCGCCAGTTCCTTTTTCTTGGCTTGAACTTGGCTTGACACGCTGCCGTGTGTCTAGATGTGTACGAAATGCTAAAAATGAATTTCCAAATTATCTTAATGCTTCATTATTAATTCTACATGGTAAGCGTAAATCTGTTTTTTTTCTCTCGCTTATCTTGTAAAATATTTTAGAAAAGTTTCAAATGAAGTTTGAATACTTAGATCTCCTCTTTTTCGATACGGTACTAACTGGTAGTATTCTATAGTTTGATTTAATAGTTTCTATATATTTAAATATATTTAACGCGTGTTCCACTCTTCAGAAAAAAACACACAAAAAAAACGAATTTTTATTATATAAACTTTATTATTGTACAACATTATATTATTTGTCCCCTTCAAAGTGCATCCCCCTCTGCTTGCCGTGTATCAACGATTCCAATACGCTGAAATGTTCCGTTTGGAATTCATTTTCGAGTACAGGTTGTGCTAGCGAATTTTGTTTATTGTAAACGATGTCTGGAAAAATTCTAGGAAGGAGCTGAAGTTGGAGAATACTTGATGGTTGAGAAAGGATGAATATTCTTTTAGCTGTTAACAACTGGTCGACATGCAGAGGCGAGTGACTAAACGTATGGTTGCGGCAGCGCGTGATTTAAATGCATTAAAACTTGGATATAGAATTCACTGTCACCGTTTTATGGCACAAATTTTCAGTAGGCCACTCTTTAATGATCAAAACATAAAAAAAAAAAAAAAAAGGCAACATCTCGCATTAATTAAACTGCCATGGTTGCGCCGTGATTTCCGTATTGCAGCTGTGAACTCAAGTTTCTATTTTTATTGTTATTGTTTTTTACAAAAATTTTTCGTTGATGTTAGCACAGCTGAGTGACTTTTCGTTGATGCTACAGACGATGACAGTGCAAGCGATTCGTATGGTTCTCCTGGTACGCCTGTTAAAGACCATACTTTTGTGAAAGTTTTATCAAAGTTACGCTTAGACATGCTGTCCATAAAGTTTTTCATTTTCAATTTGCCGAGTAATAATTGCCCCTGTTTACTGTTCAGCTGTAGACTAACAATAAAGGAAGGTAACAAAGCGTTGACTAATTTGTCTTATTGAACGGTGTGTCATTAATGGATGTCATCTGTCAGGATAATGCGTCTTAAGAAAAGTTACTCTGCCGGTTCATGTAAATTGTAAACAAAGAATTCAGTGTGAAATAGATGTATAAAGATAAAGAATTGTATTGATATTTATTTTTAATTTTTGGCGTTTGCTAAAGTTATTAAAGTTAATTGCATAATTGTGTCAGAAATTTATGATTCTAAAAAAAAAAAATTTGGAAGTTTTTAAAATTTTACACAGTTTAACAACGAAATATATTTTAATGAGTAACACATCTGTTTTTTGGCTCACGGATTGTTTTTGATTTTTTTTTATTGTTTTTAATTTTTTTATTATTGTGGATTTTTTTATAATTTTTGATTTCTTTTATTGTTTTCTTTTTAAAAATGGTATTTTTTTTATTGTAAACCGGAATATTAATAATAAAGTAGTATTTTTTTAAGGGGAAGTACTTTCCATTAATAAAAAACACAAACCTTTGTTTCGTAAAAATTTATTTGAAGAAGCGATGAAGAAACAATCAAGAATGGGAATAGGAAAAGAAAGAACGCAATTTGCATTGGAAATCACAAGTGTTTAAATAGTGAAGAATAAAGTGAAGAACGTGTAGAAAATAAGACGAAGCATTCAGAGTAAATACGTGGTCAGAATTACACGGTTAATTATCATCAAGAGTGCACAAAAGGACACAGTATGAGGAGCAGGCCAGTAAAAAAGAATATCGTATTAAAGGAAGTACGCTCTGAGCGAAGTCGATATAGGGAAAAGATTGAATAAGAAGAAAAATTATAAAACCAAAACTGGCTCAGGTTGGACAGAGATATGAAAGAAGAAATGATGACTGGAAAAAAGTTAGTGGTACTGAAGAAATTCGTGGTTAGCCCAAGGCGTAAGGAAGCAGCGAAAATAAATTAGCCAGGATAAGTATGCTTAAAAGTGAAGGGAAGTGTTTAATATGAGAAAAAATGTACGAAGAAAACGGTACAAGTCGTTACGAAATAGGAAAAGTATGAATATTTTCTTTTTTAAAAAGTAACTCACATCAATTTGAAGTCAAGGTAAATTAGAGTCGGATAAACTTTGAGAAAATACGTTAGAGTTTTAAAAGAAATGGGGTAATTCAGAATCTTGGTATTAATAAGAAATAACGTTAACTTTGGGGCCGATCACATGTGTAAAAGATAAAACTTGATGGAGGTGAAGGCGAAGACAGGAATACGGTCTAGTTTGCCAAGGTAAGAATCGAGATATGTTTTTATAAATTAAGGAGCGGTAATCTATTTTTAAAAAACGCTCTAGATTTAAAAAGTACAATTAGGATATCTTGACGAAAGGGATTTGAGTAGATTTAATGTAATTTAAAAACTGGCGCATAGAGATGATTTAAAAAAAGAACAGATAGCTTTTAAGGTATAGGTGTAACGAAAGTTGTCAACCAAAGGAATATAGGCATGCTGTTTAAGGATTAGAATTATTGAAGGATTAAAAGAGCGATAAGTAAAAGTAACAGAGTCGGATGTAGGAATTAAGATAAAAAGGTACGAATCGGAGAGGAGAGTGTATATATTGTCAAGAAGATGGGGCTTGAACCGCGGAAAACAATTCTAGAAGCCGAGGAAAACGGACTAGAAGATTACATGGAGAAATTTTGAAAATAATGGAATGGAAGTAAAATGAAAAAGAAGTTTGTTTTTTTTTTGGGCTTGTCAACCGGGGACCTTTACCCAGAAACAATTAGAATAGGAAGGAATCAATTATATCTTCTCATACGGTATCAAATGTTGTTAGGAGAAAGGAACAAATAATAGGAACAATCTGTGGAGAGGGAAGAGATAGAGCATAAGAGGCGCAATATGGAGTAGGAAGACCAAGACTCAGCAAACTGAAGTAGAAAGCCGAGCATTCAGCTAAATGGAAAACTTTATATTACGTAAAGGAGGAAGATGTGCAGCACTTGACCACTTCATTGTGTCCTCATTTGAAAAATATTTATATCAATTCATCGCGTAATTGCGAATAAATTTTTTACGTTTTCCCCTTTCTGATCGTCACCAAAAAGAATAAAATACCGAAAATATTTAATTCTATCTTAAGAAAAATGAAATTTCATTGAAAAGGTTTTATAATTAGTTTATGAAGTAAATACGTTTAATATAGATCCTATCGAAAACATAAATGAAGTTCAATATTAAGAATATGCGTGGTTGTCGACTTCGCCGACAAAATAATTGAGATCTAAATAGGTGCCAAGTTCTGTAGATGATCCTGAAATTTATTTATAAGAACATACAACATTCTAAAATAAATTTAAAAAAAACGTTTTCTTGTTCTTTTCATAAACAACAATGTTTGCTATTTAAAAATATATAATATCTTAAATGTGAACAGTATCGAATTATTTACACAAAGCAGATATTTAGGATAAATTAATGCTCACAATTTCACTCGGCTAGTTTTCACATACAAATTATCTTATATTTGGCTAATCAACTTATTTTCTCAATGTTATATGAATTTTTTTTTTTGGGCCCAGCTTCAGTTAAATATCAAGCCGTTTGGCCACTAATCAGTTGATACAGGAATAATGCCAACTGATGAAAGATACATAATAAATAATTAGGAAATAGGTTACAGACAACCATGGCCGTAATTGCGTCTCCTAAGAATTTGTGGGCTATACCAGGGTAGTGTATTCTACCAGAAGGGCCTCCCAAGCTGGACAGGCTACAAAGGAGGAGTCAGACGGAGAGTGATCCCCTGATAGCGGAAGCAGCACTTTCAGTATTGCACACAGGTGGAGAACGAGAAGTTCAAGAACAGCTGTAAACAGATATTTGTGGGCGTGGAGTACATATTACTGAAGCGGCCATAAAACTGCGATGAGGAAGATAATGAGAAAACGCTTAATCATATATATCCCTAGATTATGAAATACGATCCAACAAATGGAACTATGCCATGTGATCCGGCTAGCACCCGGAACCAAAAGTGCGGTGGGCCGTATGGTGTGAATTTTTCCTACCACCCATATGGTAGTGGGTAACCAGGCTGCATATGAGAACTGAAACGTAACCGAAAATAAAAGATCAATTGAAAAATAAAAAGAATATGATGACGATTGCGACGTGGAATGTGAGATCTCCCAACATGTGCGGAAAACTCGAAAATGTGAAATTAGAAATGAAAAGGCTACAAATTGATATAATGGGACTGAGTGAAACACAAGATGGAATAATAAAAATTACTTTTGGAGTAGTGAATACCGAATTATAGGCTCAAGTGATCAAGAAAAAAGGAACGGCGTTGGAATAATACTAAATAAAAAATGGGTAAATAAAGTAAAGAATTGCAATATAATGACAGAATAATTATGGTTAGACTTGAAGCGGTACCTACAGACACAGTAATAATGAAAATATACATGCCGACGTCTAGCTATGCAGAAGAAGAAATGGAAATAATATACGAACAAATAGAAGATATCATTAATATAGATCAGAAGGAGAATTTGATAATTTTTGGAGATTGGAACGCAGTAGTTGGTAGAGGAAAAGAAGGAGAACAACTGTTGGGGAATACGGTGTATAGGAATCAGAAACAATGACAAATATTAGTAGACTTTTGCATAGAAAATGATACGATAATAAGTAATACAATGTTCAAACAACACCCACGGAGGATATATACATGGAAAATTCCTGGAGACGTAAACAGATATCAGATAGACTACATTATAATCAGGAAAAGGTTTAAAAACTAAAAGAAGATATGCAAAACATACCCGAGAGCGGACATAGATAGCGATTATACGGTAGTGGTGATGAAGGCAGAAGTAAATTACAAAAGGAAGAGGAAAATAACCAAGAATAACGACCAAAGATGGTGCGTAGAAAAATTAAAGATTAATGACATAAAAAAATGTATCAGAATAAAGTTTCGGAAAGTTTGAAGAGAGAAAATGAAAATATTAATGATAAATGGAATATGATCAAAGAAGCCGTAACTAGAGCAGCAAAGGAAACGCTAGGAACAAGAATTATAGTATACAAAAAACCATGGATAACAAAGGATCTGATAGAACTAATGGAAACGAGACGAAAATATAAAACAATGAATACAGACGAAGGGAAAAAAATGTACAACAAATATAGAAACCTAATAAACAGAGAAGCGAGAAGGGCGAAGGAAGAATTTATAGAAGCTGAATGCGCACAAATAGAAGCAAGTATCAGAAAAGGAAATATAGAAACAGCATATAATGATATAAGAAAAAATTTTAAAGAATTGAAAAGTAAATCAAATGGATTAGAAGATGAAAATGGAAAAATACTAATTACAGCAAAAGACATAGTATTAAGGTGGAAAAGATATATACGGAAGAATTATACAGAAGTAGTAGTCCAACAAAAGAAATGAAAGTCAGTATGCCGACAACAGAGCATAATTCCGGTTATAACAAATGAAGAGATAGATTATGCTCTTAAACAATTAAAAAATAAAAAAAAGCACCAGGGTGTGAGAATATCTCAAGCGTGTTTTTACTAAACTTAAAGAAGCAAAAAACCATCTAAACGATTTAATAACGGAAATCTATGAAAAGGGACAGAGCCTCAACGATTTCAGTACTATGATACCGAAGAAGAACGGAACAATTAAATGCAAAGAACATAGAGCAATCAGTTTACTTGTGCAGGCGTCAAAAATACTAGCAAAAGTTATACTTAACAGAATTAACAAGAATATAGAAGAAAACTTAGACGATGATCAATATGAATTTCGGAAAAATCGAGGAACAAGGGAGGCGATTATGGGAATCCGATAAATAGTAGAAAGAAGACTAGAAATAAACGAACCGACATATGTTGAATTTATCGACATGGAAATAAGCTTCGAAACTAAGAAGAGTTTCGTGAAAGCATTTAAACGGAGTATACTGCTGTACGGGTCAGAAACATGGACGATAAACAAGCGAATGTATAATCGAATAATCGAAGGCTTCGAAATCTGGTGCTGGCGAAGGATGCAAAAAATTAGCCGGATGGAAAAAATAAATGAAAAGGTATTAGAAGAAATACACGAATCGAGAACCCTAATGAACACATTAAAAAGAAGAAGAGTTAAGTGGATAGGACATTTATTCCGGCATAATAAGACGCTAGTACAAATAGTGGAAGGCAAAATGGAAGGCAAACACGATGCAGAGGAAGACCGAGAAAAACATTCATCGAGCAAATAATAAAAGATACAGCAGCAAAAAATTATATAAATTTAAAAAGAAAGGCCGAATTCTAATGCTTAGTTCAATTAACAGGATCGAACATCATAAAAGGTTACATCCACGGATTGAGGACAAGAAGAAGAAGAACTAACGCGTCGTCAGTTGCAAATGACAAATAAAGAAATAGCTACCATATCGTTATCTGGTTTTCGATAGGTTTAATGTTAGGTTAGAACTCCGGGTCATTTTTTATAAACCCTTCATTTTCAGGTTAAATCATCCAGAAAAGCGTATGATGGTAGTTCTGGAACCCTTTTAATGTCATATTAAAAAAAATTCAGTTCTACTGTACCGCATTTATTGTTTAGTATATTTCACAGCAGTCGTTCATCTTCTTCATTATCGCTTTAATTAATATCTGCGCTATTAGAGTTGGTTGAGACCATAACAACTCATATTGTTTTCATATATGTCAAGATACTATGTGAGTTGTGACATTTTTTTTTCGATAGCTATTTTATGTTACAATTATTTTTGCTGTTGTTTGTATGAATATAATTCGTCCCTTTTTTTTTTTTTTATTGTCCGGATAACAACAATTTATACCCATTAGACTTTTCATATTAATCCTATAATATTTATTACACTAGTTCTTAAAACTATTTTACATAAAAATACAACAATTTAAGGTAATTATTGGGAAATAAACTTTTGATAAGGTTTTCTTTATAAACATTTTCAGTTGTATTTGAAATATAACAGGCATCGAGAAAATCATTTAAAATGTAATCATTTGTGTACCTTTGTTTTTTATAACTGTGTGTGTAAACGTTGTAATTATTTATTTTTTTCCAGACAAGTATTTTTTAATTAGAAGGAAAAAATGGGATTGGGCTGAACAACGGTTGTGAGACTAACGGACGATAGTTGGACATACAGAATAAAATTCGGTATATAGAAAATAAAAGGAAAAGAGGTAGACAGTTTCTACAATGGGAAGATGGTTTAACAAAATTTTTTACCCGATAAACAATACGAGAAGATTGCCCCCCGGATCGAAGAAAGGAATAGGCAAAATTGAGTTTTAGTTTATTACAGTGATTTTAAGAAAATGTGTATTGTACCTATTATATGGCGAAATAAATAAATAAATAAGTAAATAAATATATATATATATATATATATATATATATATATATATATATATATATATATATATATATATTTATTACAACGTAATTCTTAGGCTAGCCCTCATTAGAAAAAATGTCCCTATAAGTTATTAGTTATAAATTAACTTTCTGTATTGAAATAAAATTCAAACAGCTTAAGTAGCATAGCGCATGAAAGCGCTTACTTAATAAAATATATTTCTTAACTTCGGCGTTATTAAAGAAAATCCGGAAATAGGTTGGTATATTTTATTTAAGAAAATGTTCAAAATAAAGACCCCCCGCGTAGATTTGATAATTATTTAAAACATTGTTCTTAATCAAAAAAGGAGACATTTGATTCTGCCCTTTTTTTGTTAGCGTCGTGCTATCGATGAAACTTTTTCACATTTTGTACATGAGATCTGCGGCCGATTAAAAAACGAAATGATCATAATAACAACGTGGCCACTTTATGCAAGAGAATATCAGGGAATTTCATTAATCGGGGAAGATTTATCGAAATTTATTGATAATCCGGGTGTTCAAAAAGAGTGCAGAAAAGTATCTGTATGCGTTACGGAATTTGCAAGTGTTCAAAATTACCGCGAATTTATTATATGGTTAATAAAAAATCTATTCAGATTTTTCTGGTAATCAAAATGATGAAATACAAGATGAAGGCAGTGACGAATTTTACGCCGTGTTGATAAAAAATACAAATTATATTTTGCGATTTGAGATTTTGTGGGTATTATTTGTTTATAAAATAGGAATGTAAAAATTATAAAATATGTGTGTATATAATTGTTACGTTCGTCTTTCTACAAATCAAGAACCGTATTCTTGACTCTTTAATCAGTCTGCCATAAAAAACTCATATTTGCGAAATATTTGGAAATTATATAGTTTTTTTTTCTTCTTACGATTATTGTTTTGTAAGTCGGGGAAAAAATTGAAAGAACCCCCAGGGAAAAACCAAGGAAATTTATTTTGAAAATAAAAGTCGCTACCCCCTGCATAAAGCCTGTGATACAAGATTTTGAAACATTTGATATTTCATTTTTGTAAGTTTTTTTTTTTTTTTTTTATTATTTTTCATTTTAATAGATGTCGTTTATTTTTTTTTTTTTTTCATTAAGGAAAATATTTTTAACCTTTTTTATTATTATTATACAAGTTCAAAGAGAATATTTGCTTATACGAGTGCTTATAATTATGTTCGTGAGCAAAATGCATAGAGCTTCATTATATTTTGTAAAAAAAAGGTATTTTTTAAACACGCACGTATTACATTAGATTATACTTATTATATACCTTGTATCATTTATTTACGGAACTATTCTCCACTCTCATCATAACTTACCTGACTTCGGTAACCATACACCGCCCATAGGTGAGGAGTATTGTGTTACAACTTGTTTATTTTTATGTACAGGCCCGCGCAATAAGTCTCGATTGAACGACCAGAATGACAGTGTTAATGTTTTAAAGAATTAATTTCTGACTGCGTTTTTTTTTTTTTTTTTTTTTTAGAACTAAATAAAGGAAATTTTCGTGGAAATTAGTTTAGTTTAACTACATTTTCCGTTGTTATTCTATACTTGTTAATATGAAGGTAAAAAAAAAAAAAAAAAAAAAAAAAAAAAAAAGTTGTAGATTTTATTAGCACTTTTATTTACGCAATAAATAATTGCGTGTCAGTGACGGATTTACAGGGCAGGTAATATAAGGCATTCCTGCCTCCAGCAGAGAAGATTTGCTTTCGTCAGGTACCTTTTTAAAAGTCTAAACATTAGTCCCGTTGAACTTTTTATATTTATTTCTTTTAGTATTTATACTCGAATTTCAAGATTTCTTTCTTTTATTCTGTTTGCACTGTTGTGTCAGGTAATTGGAAAAAAGTCTTTATTTTTACCTTCGTTATAACTAAGATGTTAGCAGAATGGTTATTAATTCTCACCACGACTATCGTTCGGAAATAATACAAACCGTAACAAGTAGAGTATATCACATTTATGACTGATATTAATAATAAAAAATACGCTTATAAATAATTTTATCCTCGTCCAACATTATGGGCTAAACCCCGCCTATGGACACCGTGTGTGTTAATCTTTCGGTGAGTAAAAAAATTAAATATGTTTGAAGTTTTATTTATTTTTTAACTTTTTTTTTTTTAACAAAAATATTTCGTTTAATGTGACCTAATGAGGAAATGAAGATGCTTATGACAACGATAGTTGACCTCGTGGATTACTTATCGATAGATAAATCATCGCAGTTGTATCTGTTTCTTCCGTTAAATCATTGTACTAGTTCTCTGTTGAATCTAAATTGTCGGCTATGCTAATTGGTACAATACTCTCTATTGCAGTTTATTTCGAGTGTAAAAAGGTTTCCGATAATAATATTTCAATAATTCACTGCCTGGTATCACTATGGCGTTATTTGTAAAGCTTAAATTGCGGGTGACACATTTCTATTTAGTATATTTACCCGCGCAATTTAATCTCTGTCATCGGAATCATACTATTTTTGCAACGTCATCAATTTGAACAGTAGAAATTTTTGGCACTGATTTTCCCTCTATTAATTCTTCTCCGCTTTGTTCAGTTTTATTATTATACGTTTTTTGGATTTTTACCAATTTTCCATTCTATTTGTATACCTATTTTTCTTAATGCTCTCGAGTAACTTCGTATGATAACACGCGCCATCTCAACTAAATTCATTGCAGAATTATAACAGCTCCCCATATGTGTAACAGACGTTTTATAATCTCTTTTAACACTTTTCGAAGAGCTCTGTAAAGCACTATGTAGATGTACGCTAATAATTCCGGATATTTTTGGCGCGAATAACGTCTGCGTCTGAAATAAAATTGCAAATCCGGTTGTATTTGAGGTTCGATGACCTATACCCGAAACTGATCTGCCGAAGACCAGCTTGTTTGTATGGCGTGTACAATTAGGACAATGGCGAGCACGCTTTTCTCTTTCGTCAACTAAGATTGCCGCGAACGTTCTATAAGGTTAAGTACATATTGCTGTTGTGCATCATCGGCCATTACACAGTTCGTTCCTGTTTTGATACGACATCTGCTTTCTTTGAAGTTGCAGTTAGGTAAAGGACAGATAGAAAAATAATAAAATTTAACTGGTTATGCCGAAAGGGTATAGACGACGTTTTCTGTTAACACTCGAGCAAAAAAACAATTCCAAGTTTTCAGCTTTTAATGTTAAATATTTTTCGAGTTATTTAAAAAACATCCTATATTTATTTATTTATTTTTTTTTTTAATAGTAAAAATGATAGCGAATAGAGTTAACTTTCTTAGTAAATAAAAATAAAATATTTTTACAATTTAAAAAAAAAAAAAAAAAAGAAACAATTTTTTATAAAACAAAATTAAATTAATTTTTTAACCGTATTCCTTCAGACATTCAAAGTAAATGCTTTTTTATTTTTCTCTATACTTAAAAACGGATTTTTGAATATATTTAAGATTAACAGCTGAAATACAAAGTGTGTGTGTTTTTTTTTGTTTTTATTTGGCACTGAAATATAGAATATGCCGTGGAAGCAGATTCGACATGCTTATCCGTCTGTACTACATATATTTTTTTCTTCGTGTATATTATGCGGTATGATTTCCATTAGAGTTTCATAAGTATCAACTCCGTCGACATTTCCAATTTTATTATTTATTCCTTTGGGGAGCGGGGGGGGGGGGGCGGGCAGGTGAGATGCGTATCTTTAGAATACCTTCTTGTCCGTTTTTTAGTTATTTCATTTTGGGTATTCGTAAAGCAATAGACAAACATAATTTTCGGAGACAACTTTTTATTTTCCCTCCATCAAGTATAGCCCCATCTTCTTCACCCGTTCACCAATGGGGCAAAATTAGTTTTAGACATCTTATTTGCTGAAGATATTAACATCTTTTTGTAAGAGTTTTTCGACAATTCGAATGCCATTTTATTTGTTCTGTAACCAAAGCTATATCATCTGCATATGTGTAAACAATGGAATTTTCGAAGCGAATTATTAGGAAGAGTAGTGGAGATAAGACTGTACACGTTGACCTGGCGCGTACGCCAAATTTACTTGTGGACTTAGTTTCCCGTTAACTTTTATGTTCTGTGAACAGGATGTTGGCAGTGCACATATTTGGTTGCCTACAGAATTCTAATTAGCATTTCGCCTCTTTCGTTCCTATTTCCCAATTCCGAGTTTTCCTGTAAATCCTTGGTTTTCTCTTTTGCCAATCATTTGACATTAAAAAATCTCCTATTATAATAATATTCTCTCTTTTGCTTTTTCTAATTTGGTTAATATGAAAAAAAAAATCATTAATAATTTCAGAAAATATCTGGTCAAGTATTATTTCCGGTTATTTTTCATACACATACGTGTGTCTGTAGGTGAGTGAATATAAGTTTCGAGTCGGGATATTTAAGACTGAAATTATAGTTCGTAACTTGTGTGAATTTTTATTACTTGTCTTAATTAATGGCGTTATTTCGGCAACTTTGATACCACCGGGTCAAATCGATGTTTTTGTTTCTTAAACTAATGTTGAAATCAGTTTTCCCTAATATATTCAATCAGTATTTATATGTCCATGAGGTTTCGTGCATTTCACTTTAAGAGATCTAAATGCTTTCTGTTCAGTGGTAATCGTTTTTTTTTTTTTTTCCATTTTATTTGCGATAAATTATTATTATGATACGCGATCATAATGATTACTTTGATTCTTAATATGTTGAATTTTTTTAACTGAGATTTTATTCCACTTATTTCCCGACTACTTTGGTAAATAGACAAGAAAGTTGCATTAATTTTTATTCTAGTCGTCGTTATTTTTTTTGACAAATACACGATAAAAAAAACTATTATCTTTTGATTTTTAGGTCATAAGCGATACAAGCACGAGAAACTACCGAATTTTCATGGTCTATCATTATCTTATTTCCCTAACTGTTCTTTCTAATATATATTGCGTATATATTATGCTGGAAGTGTATAATTCGGAAAATCTGATTTACCGGTGTCAAATCCTTCTGATTGGAATTATCAAAAAGTCCCTTCTAAGAATTACAAAGAAAATTGGTCAAACAGTTTTATTTGAAAAATATTTCGAAAAATTAAGAGAAATTCGGCATTCAATATTTTTCTATTCTACTTATTCGTACTTTTTCGTTTCAAATGTTTACATTGAAAATAATTATCCACTAATGTTTTTTTTGAATGTCCGGCAAGAAGAAAATAAAAAAATCTCGGCCTTTTAAAAATTAAATTAGCACATTTTTCGGGCTAAAATTAATGTATTATTATAATATTTTGCATTCGTCGTTGCGGAAGAGCGAAAATTTACCTAACTCATCTTCAGAATGAATTTAATTATTGCAATTAATTATACGACATTCACTTTTGGCTTTTTTTTTTTTCTTTTCTCGAGATCTCTTTCGGTCTGCTGCTCGGTTTTATTTATTTATTTATTCGCTTTTTTTCGATTTCAGCCTCTATGGACTACGCTAAATAACTAAGTTTTCATTTTACATCTTTTCCCCTTCTTCCTTCCTTGACATCTTTCCAGTATTTCTTGAGACCCTCCATCAAGGCATTTTTATTTTAATATTAAACTGCCTGAAAGATTTCCATATTTATTCGATTATTTCACATACTTCGCTCAATCATCTGGCCAATTATTGTTCCGATTTTTCTCTTCAAAACCGTTTCTAATTTTACGCACCCCTCGCCTATATTTTAGTATAGAAAATGTAAAATATTTCGGATCTTGTGAAACCGGTAAACAAAGTTCGAACCCGGTACAACCTCCAATTTAAATGGTCTAAGGGGAAATTAATGTGAAGCGCGACTTGAATCAAGATGCTGAAGTCGTTGTCAAATCTAAAACTGACTACGGTATGCTTAAGATTGTTCTAATCGTGTAGAACCGAAAAATGAACAATGGACGCAAAAAAAAGCCAAGCATCTCTAATGCGTAATGTGCCATTTTATTTTGTTTAAGGTGTCAAATAACTGGGCAAATAGCAGAGAACGGTAGTTTAATTCGGATTGTAGAAAACTCAAATTGCAATACGATTAGAGCGTGATTTCGTGGTTTATCCAGTCTTATCCGCAACATATGTAGACCTTACGGTTTCCGCCGATTTTTCTAGTCTATAGGTGTAATAACATAAATGAGAAATCCGAAAATAAATAAACAGCATAAAAACACTGTTATATTCATCGACGCGAATTATGTATTTGAATACAGTTCTAGCAATGATCACCTTTCGGATGGTCGTGTCTATACAACCGTTTATTTTACCGATCACTCGACCAATACATGGAGCCGTGCTGCCGTAATTAAACGTTTTGTTAAAACATGTATACGATTGCTAGTGCGATAACGTCGTGTTAATAACAACGGGTCTTTTATATTGCACCCTTTAAGTTTTAATCGTTTCTTTTGCTTTTTTTGCTTTTTTTTTTTTTCGTTTCCAGAATATTGAATTAATCAGAGGCTCTTAAAGTGATACCAGTTGACGGTGTTGAAGAAAAAACAAATCGTTCTCGTTTTTCAATTTGGAGGTAAATCGCAGTTTTAATTCGGGGAAGGACGAACTTGAAATTCCATCTATCGATCGAGGAATAGTATATATTCTTCGTTTTTATTTCTAATAACGAAAATGGCGAATACTGAAGGAAAGTATTATAACGGCTATTGGGTACGATTTTGGTGCTTTTTCACAGCGAGGTAAAACAGAATATAATAATCTGGAGGTGTCGAGTTAACGAATAAATTAGGATAAAGTGTTACGGCGGACATGTACGTAATCGGATGAAGTCTTCAAATTGTATATGTAAAAGTTCATGTTGCGCTATTAACGGCAGACTGTGAATCGTGAAGTGAGATTAAATTGAGCATTTTTGGCCGGCTCATTATAACGCTGAATTAAACCTCGTCGGTTACTAACAGTGGCGTGCCAACTAATTACATTCAGGAAGCGCATAAATCACCCTTATACGTCGAGAGGTCTACATATGTAGATTAATGAAAAAAGGAATGTAGCTTTTTGTTTGTCGCTGCTGATAATATTTCATATAAATTAAACGAGTACTTAATTACGATGAAGTGAAATAAAAACGCTTTTTTGTTTTACTTCAAATGATTTTCTCTTATCGAAGTTTTATTTTTTTGCAAGCGTATCCGAAATTTCTGGTTTCTCGGTTGTTCGGTGGCTGCTTGTTTGATTTTTGCGACGACGATATCATATTTAATCTGGTTAGAATTTTGCTAATTCAAACGATCTCTCTTCACATTTATTTCGTTTAATTTTTTATTAAATAACTGTTATATACATATGCTGGTATAATATATATTTTTCTCCGGGGGCTGTTGCCCCCTCTCCCGTTTGGTACGCTACTGGTTACTATGATTTAAACATAAATTAATAAATACGGTACGAAGTAAACGTTGTTGTATGGAATTAACTTCTTAGAATTATGGTGAATATAAAGAAATTACGATTAACGATCACCTTTCATATCGCGAAAATTCGTAATGAAGTTAATCTCGGTCGTGTTAAAATTTTAAGTAAGACGTCGTAGGAAAAAAAATCTATGCAGAACAACGTGCTACAGATTAGAAAATTTCACGGATCTTAGCATTTCGGTTATGTAATTAATAAATCAAATTACGACAATAGAGAAAAAAGACAAAAGTAACAGCAACCTATTAACAAGGTAGTGGAAATTTTTAAAAAACTTTTTTCTTTTCATTTATTTATTAAACTTTGGCCGAATCGATCGTAACAAAGTTATAAACACTCCACCGATTTGTGAAACATGCCCTGGTGAAAGAATTACCATACAACATCTGGTACTATGCTGCTCCAAGTTCACCGCCAACCAACCAACTGCCACGGACCTCGATGCTTTTTTGGACATCAAGAACCTCAATAACATAATCAAATTTCTTAAACGTACAATGCTACACTTAGTTTTATAAAACTATGTACCGTACTGTAACTAGACTAAGTAGATTATTATAGCCTATGTAGGCAGTAAAAATCTAAATAAATAAATAAAAATCTAAATAAATAAATAAAAAAAAAAAAAAGTTATAAACTTATAAACTAATATTCTACGGGTTTATAATAAAATTACACAGGCAAGAGTACACTTGCGGATTAACTGAGGACAACAGAAACAGTGGCCAATAATCAAGGAAAATAAGTCAATTAATTAAGCCACGCTGCTGCACCGCATTATGGGAGCAATTAAAAAACAAGTGACTCGAATCTATCGGCATCTCAAAATCGTCTAGAAACGAACAGGTTGCATCCCCATTCTGTGCTCTATGTAAGTGGGCAGGTAGGCACTAATGATCAGAATGAAGGGCCGAGTAGATAACGACCGGATGAGCGTTAAACGTATCCGGATAGAAGTGCGATTCTTTAGAAGGGTCTGGGGGGTTAATAATGTCCGCCGGTAAAACTCGTTAGCTCTAGTCTGGCGAAGAGCAACCGAATCAGATTTCAGCTTGGCTTCTATTACAACAAAGAGTTCTCTCTATTAGGAATGAAAGGGCATAAGTTGCTTATGCTAGCCACGGCTTTTGCTGTCTTCATTGCACCGTAGTATTGCCAAGAATTTCAGCGTGCACTATTATACAATAAAATTTGGTTCGAAATCGAATGGAAAAAGCAAACCGGACTGAACCGCTTCTTAAAAAATGTATCGATTCTGTTTTTGTTTAATTCCAAGATGAGTAGTACTACACATTTGGTAAGCTCTGTTAAAATTAATTTGTTATACTTTACCGGTGGAAGTGACCTGTTGACGGAACACCGAATTTCGGTAGATGGGATGAATAAGGCATGCGTACTAATGCAAGTGTGGTAAAATTAACAAGGATGCATTCTCGATGGCTCACTGTTGTTATTGTTGTTGTTAAAATATATAACAAAGTACGTTCGGATACTTTAGACCTGTTAACTAAGTTTACGGGGGTTTCACACCTGGACTATTACCTGCTATTTTAAATACCTTGTAACTTTTGATGTTCTAGTTCATATTCTTTGAAAAAGTGTGTTTAGTTCAAATGTGTTGGTAATTTATGGGTAACATCTTAGTCTCGCAAAACGTTTTTAAATGCATTTTACAAAAATCTTACGCATAAATTACCAACACATTTGAACTAAACACACTTTTTCAAAGAAGAAAAAAGAAAAGGTAAAGGAAAAAAATTATTATCCGTATCTTCTTTGTAATCTTTAATCAGTACGGAATGTTTGTTTCTTTCAGTTAGACTTTGTGCATGCTTTCTGTCGTCTAGGTTTTCCGCAACTGATTCAATTTGCTCCTTTATGAAGTCTGATAGATGATCAGAAACCTTCCTGAATATTGTAATTAGTTTGAGTTTCCGATCATGGTGCGAAGAATCGGAAAACGTGTTTCCGGCAGGTTCAGGGCAATTAGAATTTCCAGCTGTTAAAGGCACTCGTTCTATGTTCTGTACGGACTAAGCGTACGTTTTCAAATTTATATTTCACACGCGTCTAATTTTCTCCAAGGTTCAATCATTGCTCTTATTAATCTCTTATGAATTTGATAATTTCTAATCGTCTGCAGTGAACAATTAACCCGATATTACCCCGGGAATTTATTAAATATATAGCAATACTGAATAGCTACGAGCGTCGATTACGTTTCTGAAAATTTTTTATTTACGTCTCTGTAATTTTTTTATCTCACAAAGATTTTTATCTTTTTTTTTTTTTTGCTACTTCGATAATATGCTTTATTCGCTATGTATTAAGAGAAGTAAGGG
Organism: Icerya purchasi; assembly: GCA_039619475.1. Lineage (NCBI taxonomy): Eukaryota > Metazoa > Arthropoda > Insecta > Hemiptera > Monophlebidae > Icerya > Icerya purchasi. The sequence goes on from CM077116.1 coordinate 234,854,261, forward strand.
TCTGAAATTAACAGAACTAAAGATGGACATGCATAGGCCAACGCTAAAATATTTTATTTACACAGTTGGGAGAAATTTAATCGCGATAGTCGGTTAAACTTTTAAAATAATGGCACATTAAGGATTACTGTATCGGCCATGAAGAATGACCGAAGTGTGTTAATTATAATGTTTCGATTTGTTGTATAAATTTTTTTTCAGCGAAATGCAACTATACAATCAAAGATTTACATTGAGTAGTAAGTAAACTAAGACAATAACTACACTAGATTAAATTATATCACAGTCTTGCAAGAAGTGGAAAATAGAGTTAGCATTTTCTCCAAGTATATCTGCCAACGCCGGTTCCGAGCCGAAGTGTTTTTATCTTTGATCCGAGTAATTTCTGCACTCCGGTAGAATATGTTGAATTGTGATTTGTACTCCACATTGATCATAGTATGAAGCTGGCGTGCGATTTAGCAAGTACGAATGCGTAATGATGCTGTGACCTATTCTTAGTCTGGCTAGGATAGTTTCCTCCTTTCTTGACGTCCTGTACGAGCTCTCCGATATTGAGTTTTATCTGATGTAGTTTATTGTTATTTGCAGTGTCCCGTTCTTCCGCCTGCCATAGATTTTCCACTAAGATTGCGATTTTTTTGAATTCAGATTTTAATAGACTTTTTTGGATTCTCAAGGATGCGTTTGTTAGGTGGTTTAGTCTGGTTCGAGGATTGCAGTTTAATTCTTCGAAGTATTATAATTCGGATTTGATGTCAACTGGTTTCGTTTTTTTTTTTTTTTTTTAGTTTTAATTGCATTTAGTCCGATGTACTTTGGGTTGCAGGTGTTTTTGTAGGTAGGTACCAGTTTACGATAGGAAAGACTTGTAAAATATTTTAAGCAAAGTAGCATTCTTCTATGGACTAGCGGAAGTATGTTAGCTTCTACGTGCAGACTTGATGTTCGGTTCAAATATAAGGGGTTCTCCAGTAATGATTAATTGTATCGCCTTGTTTTGAATGATATTTAATTTTTGAAGTTGTGGTTTCTTAGCGCTATCGTATACTATTGCTCCATAATCTATTTTCGGACGCACCAAAGAACTATATAATATTTCCAAGTGTTTGCGATCTGCTCCCCAGTTTCTATGAGCTATAATTTTTATCATATTTAAGGAATTATGGCATTTAGTTCTCAGCTCTTCGATGTGACTTTTCCGGGTCATTTTCTGATCGAATTTCATTCCCAAAATTTTTATTGTATTGGATGTTTTAACTTGGAGTATTTGTAAGCTTTAGATCGATGGTGGAAAGAGGCTGTTTTTTGTTGGAGAAAATTATGCATTCGGGTATTTCATTTGAAAGGGAAAGTCCACGATCTGTGGCCCATTTCAAAATTTTGTCGATGCTTTTTGTAGTAGCTGCTCGGCATTGCGTATGTTTGTAGTCGTGATATAGATATGAAGATAATCTGCGAATATACCATATTTTACTGGAGCTTTGATTAAATGTTGCAAATTTGATAATAGGGTGAGGCTTATATCTGATCCCTGCGAGATTCCATTTTCTCGAGTAGTTGACGGCAATAAAATGTCTTGGATCCGTACTTGAAAAGATTTATCTGTGATGAATTGTTCGGCAAATTTCTATAAATTTCCTTTTATTCCTCATTCTACAAGTTGTCGTAGAATTATATGACGCGTTTGTTGATCATTTAAAAATCCATCGCATATTTCTTGTTGTAATTTTACTAAGTGATCACACTAGTGCTTATTTTCGAATGAAACTGTCTAATAGGTTATTCTCTTCCAAGAACGATTTAAGCCCTTTTATTTACCATCTTTTCAAGTACTTTACACAGTACATTAGTCAATGAAATCGGTCTATAATTATCGACTACGGATGGATTTTTGCCAGGTTTGAGCAGAGGAATTACGTGCGCTTTTTTCCAAGCCTTTGGGACATGATTGTCAGTCCAGATTTAGAAATTTTAATATATTGTCTGCTTCAGTGTTTGGTTGTTTTTTAGTCCTGCCGATGTGGATCGAATCCGGACCTGGAGCTGTGGATTTCACTGAACTGATCGCATTTTGAAGATCTATTATAGTGAAGGAAGCATTATAGTTTTCAGAGTTGTCAGAAGATGGTTCGATAAAGTTTTGTTCCGTCAGTTGTTTGACAGCGATGAACTGTTGATTGTACATATTATTGGAAGATATTTGACCGAAATATTTCGCCATGGCGGTAGCTATTTTACTTTTTTTCAACTAAAATTTCTTGTTCTGATTCGATGGCTGATATACTGGTGAAAACATTTTTCTATGAACTCATCTTAATTTTATTCCAGATTATTGATATAGGAATCGAGTAAGTTGAATTGTCTCCGACAATTTGTTTTAGCTTCACGAATAGTTCGACGACATTTTGCTCGTGCTATTTTGAAATTATTCATGTTTTCTTCACTCGGGTGCCGTTTAACTTTCTATAATAATCTGTTTTTGTTTTTGATTGCTATCTTACAATCGTTATTCCACCAGATGGTTTGTTTGCGTGTTGTTGAGGTTGAATTTTTTAGAATGGTATTCATCGCAGCGAGGAGTATTGCGTTTGTGACTATTTAATCCAGTAGGTTGACGTCTTTGTTGGAGTTGTCGAATTGTATAGTTACTGCATCTGTGTATTTGCATCAATCTGCGTATTTTATTCTCCATGTTGGATATTTCTTTAGTTCTGGTTAGGTAGGTGTAAGCTTGCGATAATGGGATAATGGTCGCTGCCACATAACGACTCTAGCGTATCACAGACTATAATGTGTGCTGTAGAATTTGAACATAAGACTAGATCAATCGCCGATGAAGTTCCGTTGTGGACATTGAAGTGAGTAGGTTTTCCGTTATTTAGTAAGATTAAATTTTGTCGATCTATGAATTTTTAAATGTGCCAAACTTTCGAATTTGTGACAGTGGGGCCCCATAGGATATTGTGAACACTAAAATCGCCGCACAAAATGTATGGTTGCGGGATTTGTTGAACCAATTGATCGAGTTTTGTGTCGCTAAGTTTATCTTCTTGATGTAGCTATAGAGAGCAAATCGTAATTTGAGTAGGTACTTTTAATAAGGCGGCGCTTGCTTGTAGCGGAGTTTGTAAATATTTATTGGTGTGCTGAGGACGTTGTTATGAACTGCTGAGATATTATTCCTCCTCGGGCTACCAAACCATCAGTGAAATCTTTTCTGTATATATCGTAGTGTTTGAGTTTGAATGGGTGATTTGGTTTCAATTTCGCTTCTTGTAATAATATTACATCTGATTTGTTTTCGGCAATTAAAATTTGTAATTTCGGGAGTTCAGCTTTTGTACTGTTGATGTTCCAATTAATTATTTTTATCGCCATTTTTTGATGCGAGATGCTTGATTATTTTGGTTATTTTGATTTTTGTTTGTCGGTGATCTATTTGTTTGTGAGCATCTTGGAGCATGTCGATTACTTTTTTATTTTTATGCATTTTATCGATTCTTCAAAAAACTTCAACGGGACCGGTTCAGTCTACATTAATAGATATCATTAGTGAATATGCATTTTGTGACACGGTCAAATGTTACGCGTATGTTGATTCTAAAATATGTTTCTTCTTATTATTCTTCGATTGTCATACGCATCTTTGCGTGTTGACGATCCTACTGACGCTATACTAACACTACTTTAAATTTTTCGTTAAATTGTTCACCCGTCCGCTGCTCGCACAAGGTCGCCAACAGCGTTTAGTCCTGTCCATTGCCGTACATTCTTCAGCCAGGAAGTTCTTCTTCCCCTTCTGCGGCGTCCATCAATTTTCCTTTCAATTATCAGCTTAATTGGTTCGTATCTTTGACCTCTGATTAAATAACTGAAATATTCGATTTTCCTTTTCTTGATTGTCTGCATCAAGTATCTTTTAACGTCTGCCAACTCCAATATTTTTTCGTTGGTCATCTTCTGTGTCCAAGGAATTTTCAGAGATCTTCTATGCAGCCACATTTCACATGCTTCCAGTTTTTTTAACGTCTCTGCTGTCACTGCTTCACTCCATATAACAGAATACTACAGATGTAACATGTTATCATTCTCTAACGTGCTTTTAAATTTAGCGAGCGGTTTGTAAATAAATTTTTCATTTTCAAGAAAGTAGTCTTGACGTATCCAATTCTTCTCTTAATTTCCTCTTCGGGTTGGCCGAGAGATTCGGTTATATAGCATCCTACTCGCGTTATTTCGATTTTTTGTCCATTGATCTGATACTCAGTTGACTAATAAATATTTTGGAAAAGGCGGCGAAGTCGCACGCAGACATAGTATTGAATTACTGCATGATCGCAAGTATTAATTTTGTAAACACATTACATTGTAAGTAATTCTTTATAATAATTTATCGGTAATTCCTTTTTTTAACTGTGCCGCGCATTGGTAATGTTTCATTAAAAAAAAAAAAAACAATTTAATTAGAATATTTTAGAAATTTAAATTACAGAGAAATTATTAAAGAATCCTGAAACAGAAGTTTCAATACTTGCTGTAGAAAATATTTAAATCTTAAATCCTCGAAAACCATTGCGGTTTGCTGTTGTGAAATGTGTTTAAAGTTTGTTTCAATTTCTACATCAGTAATGTACCCAAAAGAAAGGAAAATTGAACAGAAAAAATAAATCTTTAGTGGAAATAAAACTAAGAAAAAAGATTAAAAAAATGTAAACAGATGTTGATATGTGGCAGCAGCTAACATATATATATATGTAGTGGCGGATCCACTGGGGGAAATAGGGAACACCCCCCCCCAAAATAACCAAAACCTCTATGAAAAAATGTGTTATAACAGAGAAACTTAATTTATATAAAAGATTCGTATAAATGTTATCTATGGATTTAATTATAACTAATATTTAATATTGTTCTTTAGTAAAACTATTAATGTTACGTTTTTATTTTATTTTAAACCCAACTGTTATCGATCTTTTGCTTTTCTTATTTATTTTTAATTTTTATTTTGTAATGTAAATGAAAATAGATCAAAGATAAATATATATACTTTTTTTGTATTTGCTCACAAAGAAAGAATTAAGATTGGATTAATGCTATCTTTCTTACTATGCAATTTTTAAACTACCATTTTAGCTAGAATTTTATAATTTTTTCTATTTTTTACCTAAAAATAAAATAAAATTTAAATTAAATTGTAATAATTATGTATTTTTAAAACATTTTTAAATTTCTAAAGAGGTCGTTATTTGATTTTCTTTATAAAACAACGTATTTCTTAAATCTATTGTGTACCATAGAAGATATAATGTAATTATATAACTCCCCTCCCCTCAAATTTGCTCTGAAAATGTCAAACCATGGAGCTTAAGCTGCAAATTAACGTTTCTGAAATCAAGCAAACCAAACAATATTCCACTTTTCACAAAAAATAACGGCGATAAAATTACCAATGTGACAGAGAATCTAAACTACTCCCTGTCCTCTCTTTTTCCGTTAAACAGCACTGACAAAGACAGAAACAAACGGAAAATACTACGAGAAAACTTTAAACTTTCCATACAGGAAAACGTTGCTCACCCACAACGGACCCCTCTTGATACTTCCGCACGAAATAGCATTATAAAGAATTTAAAAAATAATAAAGCTACTGGACCTGACAATATTACAAATAAGACACTAACATTAATTCAAAAGGTGTCTATCCAAAACTCCTTTCACTCCTATAAAAAAAAAATCTTCTCCTTAAACTATTTCCCTTAAACTTGGCGCGAAGCAAATGTAATCCTACTTCATAAATCAAACGAAGATGCAAATCTCATAACCTTCTATCGCCCAATGTGTCTTTTAAATATTGTGAGCAAAATTTACGAAAAACTATTAAAAAATAAGATAACTTGTCATCTGAACTCAATGAACTTTTGAAATAAAAGATAATTTGGATTCAGGCTAGGTCTGTCCACAGAACATGCTGCGAATTATGCGATCAGCAAGATTAGCAGCATCCTTAAGAAAAAATCGAGTGTTCTTGTCATCTATGTACATCGGCCCTCAAGAGATTAATTTCCTAAGAGCGTTGTCCCTCCGGAAATGGGATGGCGATCCGTATATTCTCCTCATACTTTATAGATCCATTATTCTTTCTAAATTGGACTATTGTTCTTTTCTTTATGCCAGTGCTCCCAAATTCCTCCTTACCAAACTTGATCGCATCCAAAACTCTTGTCTTCGCCTCTGTATTGGTGCTCTGAATTCTTCTCCAACTCCTGCCCTCCTGGCCGAAACTGGTTTCCTTCCTTTATTTATTCGAAGACTTTATCTTGGTGAAAGATTTATGATTAAACGTCTTCATATTCCTCACTCGGAACTCGTGAATTCATATCAATATATCCGGGACAATTGGCGTTTCTCTCCTAGAAAAATTCCAATTCTTTCACACATATCCTCCCGACTTGTCCTATTTTCTCACTTTATCCTCTCCTGTAACAAATCCCCATACTTCACTTACAACTTCTTAGAACTGTCGTTTTCTCCCAAGCTATTTTCTCTTCCCTCGAACATTAAATCTCTTCCGTTTCCTGTAATACACAACGAATTTAACCAAACTCTACATTCACTTTTTCCGGCTCACAGCATGGTTTTTACGGATGGCTCAAAATCTGCTTCAGGTGTCGGAGCTGCTTTTATCCTCCCTGATATCAACTATTCTGAGTCTTTTCAACTCCCTCCCTTTTCTTCTATCTTCTTAGCCGAATCCGTGACTATTTTACGTGCTATCCTTTTTATATCCTCATCATCCGATTTATCAAAATTCGTCATATGCTCTGATTCGAAAAGCGTTTTATCAGCCATCTCATCTCCATTCCCTAAACCATCGTCAGATCCTATTATTCTTTACATTCGTTCCTTAATTTATAATTTATTAACATCCCGTTCTATCTTAATTGATCTGTTCTGGATTCCGGGCCACTGCGGCATCAACGATCTTGCCGATTCATTGGCATGTTTAGCTGCAGTAAATGGCCGTTTCATAGACAGATTTCCCTCCCAATGTCTCTGTCCACTATATTTTTCACCACGACTTTTGGACTGATCTTTATCCGTCTCTTTTCTCCAATCCTAACTCCTTTTACTTTGCTATACAGCCCTCTCCACCCACTTCTTCCTGGTTTAATAATTTTCCCTGCATCAGCCGTTCTGTTATTTCTTCCATAATTCGCCTCCGCTTTAATCACAGTCTGCTTCCTGCCTCCCTCTTTCGTTTTAATATTGTTCAGTCTCCCTTGTGTCCCTCCCATCCCCCTATCTTAAATTTGACTTGTGATGTAAATTTCCATTCGAATGTTCATCTATCTCCTCGGAACGCGTAGTCCTTTATTCTAATTTACTTGGCCTTGGCCTCCTGACCCTTTACTGTGCCCACTACATTCTTGCTCTTCCTTCTCCTTCTGTTGTTCCTGTATTGGCTACCTTCATTTCTTCTGCTTCTAATCTCTTCTTGATATAACTTTCAAGTCCCTACGTTTCATCATTTGTTAATCCTTTGTGTTGGGTAAATGTCCTGTTTTGACGCGCCCAAAGAAAAAAAAAAAAAAAAAGCAGCGCTTCGTAAATGTCTCTCTTCTTAAGGCTTGCTTTCTTCTTCTCCTCTTGAAAAACGGTTCAATTTTTTTTCTCTTCTTTTTCTATTAAATATAATTAGTAAGTAAATAATTGTTTACCGGGAAACCGATGCTATAAAACTACTTGCTTTTGTGATAGGCACTCGTACGTTAGCGACAGGAATTCTTTTATGCGGCTATTCGGTTTCAATTGTGTATTGGATGCACTTCGTCGAATTCGGGAGTGATTCATTGTCGGTTTATTTAAAGATCAGTGGGCAAGAATGTTCCGTCGTATTTGGTTAAAAAGTATTTGCGTCGTTAAACTATTTCAGCTTTGTCCCCTTCTCCTTTCTGCTCTCTTCACGCTTCTGAGCCCCCTTGTATTTGTGACTGAAATCATATCCTTTTCGAACGTTCTGCGCTCGTTAACGAACGCTTTCTTCTTTACGCTCAACTTTTAGCTTTGGGTCTCCCTACACCCTTTAACGCTATTTATATGCTTTCCATCCCATTGTCTTCAGTTGTTTCGCTGCTGCTGTCCTTTGTGAGTTCCATTTCTAACCATCTGGCTATTTAATTCTATCTCCAGATTTAGATTTACACAATGCCGAGAAGAGCATTAGTAGTCAATTGAAATTTTTACATGTTTTTTTCTTTTTTTTAAAGCAATAAAAAGACCATAATTGAACTTATTAAAAGAAATTACACCCTAAAAATAGAGTGTTTTCTAAAAAACAAACAAACAAAGAAAAAGAAAGTAGGGGTTTTGTAATAAAACAGATAAAAAAAAAAAATTAAAGCGTGTAACAGAATTGTGTTAACTTTTTAAATATTTTTCAAAATTTGATCTCTTAAATTTAAAATTTTTACAGATTTCATGATTAAAAACAAATCAGTATTTCAACTGCTATATAGCAGGCTGTGAAACTTTTTCAAATTATTTGTTTGCTTGATTTATACATTTATCAAAATTTAGACACTTGAATTTGTATAAATTTGAAGATTTTATATTTTTTCTATATATCGTAACGAGAAGAAAATGGGTTAAAAAACGAAACTTTCTAGCTACTACAGAAAGGGGTTTTGGATTTCTTAACGAAATTTTTATTATTTCTCTAAAACGACACTAACGATTTGATAAAATTCATGAATTATTAGGGGTTTTTTTTGTGGTCCAGAAATCGATTTTTCAAGGTCTCATCTTCGAGAAAACTCTTTTAACGCCGAGTAATTCTGAAATAGTTTAGGGTGGTCATTATTCTTCTAAGTGATCATTTCATTTCCAGAGTTTATTAAAAAGTAATACGCTTATTTATCGCGGTAACAAACAATGACCGGTTTTTTTTTGTTTTTTTTTTCTAATTGGGCTCGTCGACCGAGGACCTTCACTCAGAAACAATTAAGGGAAAACGAAAGTTATATAGTGAGACGATCAGCTATCGCTAATAAGAAGGAAACAATGGAGGGTATAATAAGTGTAGAAGGAAAAGACAGAATATAACGAGCACAAAAAGGAGCAGGAAGCCCCAACCCAAGCAAGTGGGAATATAGAGCCGAGCGCTCCACCGAAAGAGATGAACACTTAATAAACAGGTGATCAGCGTCACAAACAACCGCATCATTTGAATGGAGAGGACAACATAGGCCAAGAGGCTAATGAGAAGCGAAAGCGTGAGGAAGGTAGCGAGGAATGGTTAAAGCGCAAACGCACAATGAAGACAACAACAGAACGGGGAAATGAAGGAAACAGAAGGAACCAAGGTTTTGAAGGAAGATTAGGCTGAACGGACAGATAAAAAGAGCGACAATTAGAAAAGGAGGAAGAGTACATATTCGACCAAAATCCGAGATCAGTTAAAAACAGATGAATACACACTTATTCAAGATATATTTATATGACGTACCGATTAAAATTCATAAGTTGTCGTTGTGAAGTTGTCTAATATTTCTAGTTAATGAATATTCGAAATATATTAGGTTTTATTTTGTGTAACGCGAAATTACTTCAATACGGGACATTACAATATTATTGTTTAAATGTTCACCGTTTTGACTGATTTACAAGTTCAGAACAGAGACCCGAGTAAAGCTTGATCATTGCAGCTCTGACTAATACGCGTTGATATTATTTCATGTTGTAATTAGAGCAGTAATTGCATGTATGCAACTAGGGAAATCTAACGATTCCGATGAAATTCATGAATTATCGTTTTTTTAGGAGATTTAGATGAATTGATTATTTCCGAAAAAGCTCTACGAAACGAGCGATTTTTAATGGGAGCTGACCAACGTTTAAGTGATCATCGCATTTTTAGGGTTTAAGAGTAAAAACCCAAACAAAACGCTTATTTGCCCTATTGCGTTGAAAATAATATGTTTATTTACCACGGAAAATGTATGAAGTTGTGTAATATCACGTTGTATTTATATACGCTTTACACAACGATGGATCGTCGGTATGGAGTTATATACAGAAGATAATTTGTAATAGTATTTATAAAGTTCATTACAATGTGCGTATTACTGCTTTTTAAACGATTAATTATTTCGCAAGAATAAATCCGGGGAAACTTCGGTCGCTAGGTATATTATTAAATTAGCAATTCTTGTACAGATGTATGGTTTTTGGAGTAAAACGTAATAAAAACGTACAACTCCCGCCAATTTGTAATGATATTTTTGATTTATGAATTTTTTATTTCTTTTTATTTTGTTTTAATGTGATAAATTTCGTTGCTGATCATATTGTGCATAAAGACGATGTTTTCTCGAATACCTTGTATTTTCTAGACGTTATTATAACGAGTTTTGAATTTTATGCGTTATTTTTGAATGTGTTTTTTGAGACTCATTAATATCTTAATTGATTTCGAAATTCAGAATAAATTCGAACGAAACTACCAACTGATATTTAACCAACTTATTCGGCAATTTTTCTTTCAAGATTCCCGGACGTGTGTGTCTTTTCCTTTTACGGTGTCATATTACTTCACCCATTATTTATTTTTATTTTTTGTTTCTGTAGGCTAATCCTTTCTTTGCGAAAAACGAACAGAAACTGGGATTGCCAGCATTCATTTTCTGCACTACACCTGTTTTGCTTGAGAACATTACAGTTGGAAAAGTCTAACACTCATCGTTACCATAAATATGTGTGTATAACTACAGTTTAACAAGCTTTCAATATTTGTTTTCATGGGAATATTCAGTTTTTACGGAACTGCTACATACATAAAAAATTTCTAATTATAATTTCGAAAAAATGCCGGTTTGCGTATTATTTCTAATAAGCTCCGAGTTTGCGAGAGAAATCTGCTTTCAACACGATTCTTGTAATTAAAAAATTCAGTGAAAAGTTCGGCGTAGTATTCAATATGGTTTTGTTTTTAAATTTAACAATAAGCGAGAAAGTGTTATCTGTTTTTCAGGTTTTGTTTTTGTTTATCTGCCGTTTGCCTATAACTTAGGCAGCGCACGTTTCCATTGGAAAGCGTGCGTTTTCTAGGAATCGCGAATACATTGTAGCGCGGGTGGTGGCCAAATATCAGTTTCTGGTCGCTGGTTAAGTGCTTCATCGACGGCGATTGGAAAGTGCCATATTGTTGTTTCGATAATTTTATAATAATTTCCTCGCGATCATAGCTTCCGGTAAGTTCACGAAAACAGCGAGATCGATTTTCGTCTTGGGCCTTCCTTGTGTCCATGAACTTTTGGCTGCTGTAGATGATATGTAATTGTGTTTGATCTCTTTTTTTTCCAGTTCCTATGGTCTCTGTTTTCATTGATATTCTCGGTGCGTAATGTAGGAACCGATTTAATTTCCCTCGGCTCTTTATCTCGCCATTTCTTTCTGTTCCCCGTAGTGCTCTCTCTCGGCCATCTCTCACTCTCTCTCAATCGGCTGATATTTATATTTTCATTGTCGCTCTGCACGTTCCCAGTATTTATTCTAATTATTCGTCATCATCATTATGTCGCCTATTCCAGAAGATTCCCGACTTCTTTCCAGTTCCAGCTGTTCCGTCGCGGTATACGACGACACAAAGAAATGTATAAAATTTACAACGCAAACATGACAACCAATTGCCTGTGGGTCGCTGCACACCGAGCCGTTTGTACATACAGATGTTTCGTGTATTGGAAACTCTCTGCTCCTACAACAATTTTTGCCAGCTCGGATTACTAATTAATCGATGGCCCGTTCTGGCTGCATGGAAGAAAGGTGCAAAGCAAACAGGTAAACATACGCATACTAGATGACGATCATCTGGTCTGTAGGTTAACTCTGCCTTACGCTACTTTCTCCGAGATTCTGCCTGCGTTCCGCTACTATATAATAAAACCCTTATATAGAACGGACCGGCTCTGTCAGCGTCCTATTGACTTTGGTTCTCGTTGCTGCTCTTGTGACACGAATCGTTCGCTTCTTCACCGTATAAACAAGTAAGTTAAATATATCGATTACATTTCAACTAATTTTAATTTTCACCTTACATTTCAGTTTTTCTAAACGGAAAGGCTCGATTAATTTTAAATACTTTATCGATTCTAGAGGTCAAACTCTACCACTTTCAACATATTTCCTGTTTTACATATAGACTATTCGCGATCTTTTCTCGTATGTATAAATCTATTTTGGTAATTTAATTTTTTAAGGTAGAACTTTTTTATTACTCTTATCATTTTTTTTCAACTTTTAAATATCGATATAAGTTTTTTAGTTCAGAACTTTTCTAAATAAATAACTCACGATTAGGCGAGTGGCGTCCAGAAGTGTGCTCCTACCGGTGTGAAACTAGTTTCGTTAAAGTTTTGTCATAATCAAATTCTTGCAGCAGTTTAGTGTTTTCTAGAAACATTAAGGAGAAGTTGAAAATAAAATTCGTAGCGTACCGTAGAAATGTTTAACACCATTTTGAAAAATAAACAGCAAACTAAAAAATAAAAAAAACTTAATGTTTTGTATAGGTGTTTATATATATCTTTTATGTTAAATATTTTTTAATTTTAATTCTTTGTATAAATATATATATATATATATATATATATATATATATATATACATATATTTATATATACTCACATGTAAATGTATTTAACGTATTTATAGTGATTTACATTCTTTTTACATTCTTTACCACTTTCATTTTCAGTAATTTCTAATTTAAAATGTAAAACTTGCAATTTGCGCAAATATTTTAATTATTTAATGTTTGTAACGCACTTTGTAAGCTTGCCTTAGGTTTTGAATTATCTGAGTAATGTCATTTATTTCAATATTATTGGAGTTTCGATACCACTACAAAATAGTATTCAAATTTACCGAACTGGTTTTACAGTCTTTAAGATGTAGTTACAAAGTTACAAACTTGCCCCTCCTGTATTTTAAAATGTAGCGTAAATATAGTAACCGAAACCAGTGTAACTTTTCGTTTTTTTTTTTTTTTTTTTTTTTTTGTATACTTAAATAGCGTTAAATAAAGATTTTAATTCGTTTTAACTCTGGGGGAACAGAAACTAGAACTGAACTTAATGTGGTTCTTAATTTAAAAAAGTAGTAATGATTTGAAAAAAAAACAATTTTGCTGGAAATAAACTTTTTTTTTTTTTTTTTTTTTTTGATTAAATTATTTCACAGATTTTTTTTTGGTTTTCTGCAGTTTACCACTGCAGATGTTGAAATTAATTTTTCGATACCACACTCGTTTAGTTTACTGGGGGGTCTTGAAGTTGAAAAATTCAAAGTAGCGTTCAAAAAAGGTAAAAATTTCTTGAAGTATCGTTCCTTGTTGTTTCGGCTATTGCAATGAATTTAGCATACATACGTACATACATATGTAATGCATGTTGCTGTTACGATAACTCAGCGGCAGTATGCATAATTCGTATCGCAGATGTATGCGTTCGAAACTTATCAGTCATATCGCTCGATTTCGAGCCTCGACATTACCTATTTGTACGAATAGGTAACGTTCATGGCAATTGCTATATGCAACGCTGGTAGCGTACACGCCAGACGAAACTATCGGTGGCTAAATACATTAAACGGGAAATAATATTTAAATAACACTGGTAGATCAATAAAAAATCACTGCTTACGTCATATCGTATCGCGGTATTTATATTGCATTATTAAAATAGTCCATATATATGTTTGTGAATTGTAAGAGTATATTATCTAGAAAAGCTTATCGCTGCTATTACAAGAAATGGTTTTCAGTAAATGACCATATGCGTAAGTGCCGTAAAACGTCTTAGTAAAATTAATCAATCGTAATGCATAATTTTTGAAATACAAAGTATTATGATAAAAAAAAAACAAAAAAAAAAAAACGCTCTTAGAAACATAGATAAAGAAAATATTTGTTAAATTTCTGCCATCATCACACTGTGCATTTAAAGAATTTCACCCTATGTGATCTAGTACTTCCTGTAGATACCTATTTAATTTTAAATACTTTAAAATTTAAAATAACCTTCGGATCTTCAGTGTAAGTTTGTGCAATATTACAAGAATCTAATTGTTTATCTTTACCTCTGATAATGTTTTTTTGCAATTGATTCATCGTCCTTAGAAAAAGAGGATAACAAAAAATATCGCAAATATATATTCGTATTTATGGAATGTTCCCTCTGAAAGAACGTCGGGAAACTTTATTCAACGAGATAAATAATCTTCATGTAGAAATTTTATTTCAAATTTTTGCAAGGGAAGAAGAAAGAATAAAAACGAAAAAAAAAAAAAAATACACTTTATGAGTTATCATGAATTCTAAAATTAAGATTTTCTTAATCTCTTAAGAGCCTAATGGATCTGAAGAGAATTTCATTAGTTGTCTTTACTTCTCTGATACCCGATTCAATTTCAGATTAGTTATGTATTTGGGAGCGATTGTAGTTCAGAATGAGAGAAATCTCGCGACTGCTGATTGCCTTTCCCCACACTTACAAAAACAAACGCTACTATAAACAGGTTACTTGTAACGGAGGCAGAATTTTGAATTAAAAAGCAATTGAAAAATATTTAAAAAAATTAGATTAATTACTCAAGCCTGAATTACGAAGTCGTTCAAAGAATATACGATTCTACTCGGAGAAACTTCATTATGAATGCAGTTAGTAGAACTGCAAAGATGCTGTTTAAATCGAATGAGGCGAGAGAAACTTACCGCTGAGCCCATAAATAATCAGAAAATCAAGGTGGCAAGTAAAACAAATGTCGGAAAAAAAAAGAATCGAGTACCGTTTACTCCATGTACCGCCGAAAACTTTTTTAATCAACTAGAGAAATCTGAAATTAATATTTAGAAGGTGCGAGGAATGAATGTCAGAGTTAGTCTTACAGGTCTGCTGCCTAATTTTCAAGTTCAGTTTTGAGAATTTCTTTTGCCAGAAACATTTAGGTAAATCGGAAGCGATGTTCCTAATATGAACGTTGGAGGTTAGGAAGTTAAGTTTCGCAATATACAAAATGCAACGATATTGAAGGGAACAAAAGGAGATCGGTTGTTTTCTTTTCACCTACTTTCATTTTCATGGGTTCTTTCCCGGACCCAGTTCTTTCAAATGTATTGGAACGACTCGAATATATGATGAATCTTGGGATCTTTTTCAACCGAAAACTTCAACTATATTAAGCTGTTGCCGTGATAAAGAATAGTGTTTTGATCATATATCTGATCTTGTCGAATTAAGAACCAAAATTCATGTAACGGAGTGGCTGGATGGTTAAGTGAGCTCTTTTATGTCGAACTAACTCTGGTAGTATTCTCATCAGATCCGTATTAGGCTTAGTACATTATGAAAAGTTTAATTACACAATCCATGATACCTTATCAAGGGTATATGGGACGTACTTTACTTTACTAACGGTTACATAGACGTAAATTTACAAAAAACTTGCGGAGCAAAATAATCTTTTGCGTGATCGTTATTTTATTTGTGTGTGCACGCGCGTGTGCATGGCATTCTCTAAATTAGAGGAAAAGCAAGCAGTTTGTTCAAATATTACATTTGCGGTATCATGTTAAATGGAAAACAAAAGGAAAAAACAAGAATTATGAAGCTAGTTCAGACACTATTGAGGACAACAATAATACTACCAACCTTGGCTCTTTCTTTTAATCAGCGATGCATACAACAGGATAAAAAGAAGTTAAGAACAATCAGGCAAATTAAAATTAATTTCAGTTTGGTTGCGCGTATGAAGGAAAAAATAAATTTTTTATTTTTCGGTTGGGAAACCTCTGCATCAAACAGAATATCGAGAAGCATTGCTTCAAGTTCCAAATGTTGAGGTTGCATGGCCCCAGGTTAATAACATTAATGGTAAGGCCCGCCCCCTTTATTTCCGCCCAAATTGCCATGAACAATTATGATTTCATAAATTTAAATATTTTCACAAATTATAATATTTTCAAATATATTTTTTCTTGTCATTCGGTTTTCTTTCAACTTGTCTACTCTACTCGTGAACTTAGTTTTTTATTTTATTTCAATTTTGGCTTTTACGCAGACGCAAGGCTGTGTCCACGGGGTGGATTTTGGGGGTTACCCCCCTCCATGAGAACTGAAATAGTTATTATAAATACATAAAAATCTGAAAAACATCAAAAATTTAAAATAAATATTGATGATTTTTTAGGGTGTTCTTACTTTTAAAAGAAAAAAGAAAAAAGTATGCTCCATATTTTTAGGTACTTCATTAATATTTTATGCAAATTTTTTTATTACGAGTATAATCAATAACATATGTGATTTTTTATTAATGCGTTTATACGGGGTAATTCATTTATGTAAATTATTAATATAAAAATCAAAATTATGGAAATTATTAATAGTATGAATATTAGTGAAAAATGTATTGTTATTTATAAAATAAATATGTAAAGAATTCTCGTGTGAGGGAAGAGGACAATACAGAGAGGAAATCAATGAAAAATGAAAACAGGAGAAAGATTATAATAATATACGGTTAAAAGGTAGGCGATAACGTAGACAACTCTGTTGTTGCAGGAAACGAAAGTGGATTAGCAAGAAAAAAAGGTTAAACAGGTAGATCAACTGATTTTAATCATTAGAAAAACGGGAAGCGTATATATCCGAACAAAATCTGACATGAAAATTTTGACATAGCGAAAGAAAATTAGAGGATGGAATTTTTCTTCGAAAAAAAAAAAAAAAAAGTAAATAAATAAATAAGGAAGCGAGAAGAAGCACTAATCTGAGCCGAAGAATCCGCCGCTTCATTACTAAAAATGCCCGAATGGCTAGAGGAACTCGAAATAAATTAATTTCAATGGAATGGAGGGAAGAAAGAGCGCGGGGATAAGTGAATGTATACGAAGAATAAGAAAATGGCAAAAATGACCTGTTAGGGGAGAAAAGATGATCTGAGGGGGCGGCCATGGAATCAGAAACAATCAAAAATTTAGAGGAAAGACGATCAGAAAAAATGAAAATAATCGAACGTAGAAAAGTCGTTAATTCGTTTACGAATATAGAACAGAAAGAAGGCGAACGAAAAAATTCGAAAAAGTTAAAGTCTGCGAGGATAAAAGAGGTGCCAACGTCATTCGACCTTCTCGAACCATCAGTAAACACGGTTACATAAGATGGAAATCGAGAACTGACAATCCTGACTAATTAGAGCTTGTGGGGGGGGGGGGGGCATTTTAGGAGGATGGCAGAGTTCGGCAAAATAAAAGGAGAAATAGGGGATTATTTAAGAGAAATTGTGTAAGGGCAAAACGAACTAAGCGAAGAGAGATAAAGGATAAAATAGAAAGGTGTGAAACGCCAGTTTGTAGAAATGAAAAGATAGGAATCAATGTGGGTAGAGGACGGGAGTGGAATTTAGCTCGAAAACAATAGCTCAAATAAGACTTGCGAATAGAAAGGGGTAGTAGCGTAATAGATTCAGCTTGAACTGCTGGAATTGGAGAGAATTTAAGAGCACGGTCATCGAAGGCAAGAATTTTAGATTACATCTGATTTAGAGAAACGGAACTTGGAGGGTTCTCATAAATTGATCAAAATCAGCGTTGAAAAGAAAGAAAAACCAATCTAGTAATATTACAATTCGGCAAATGCAGGAATTAGACCAGAAAATGGCTATCCTTTTTTAATAGTGAGCAGTTACACTAAAAATTAATGAACTTAATTATTTAATCGCTTATTTTCAAATATTATACAGAATAATATTTCCGACGAGTCTATTATTCTGAGCTAAATTCTATCTTCTAGGTGCAGAGGTAAGATTTTAAATTCTGAATTTTCTTTTTTTTGCCTTTTTTGAGATATGCAGTGTAACTTTTTCTTTTGCTTTGTTAGGGGAAACTTTATTTTCAATTAATTTGTTAGATTCGATTAGTATTTCAAAAAGTTAAGCAAGAAATTAAAAAGTACAGCGTTTAATTTAGAATATATTAGGGCATTAGCTTATAAAGTGCAAGTAGTAAGCGTTAATAATGTGAAGATTTAATACAAAACAAAGGTTACGAAAGTTCTCATATTTTTTATGTGTGATTTCATCCGTAACCGAAAGTTTACATTCTCATATTTAGTTGGGGCGATTTTATTACTACCTGAACTACTGATTATAATTTAAGTCTGTGTACTCAAAACTATAAAACTATCCGCCTATTTTCGAATTAGTTGTATTTATTTTTTTTTAAAGAGAATAAAGTTCTTTAAATTGTGTATATTGCGCATTTAAATTTTTTAAGCCGTTTTTCGAATTATTCTGCACCTTAAACCGTATAATAATTCTTGAAATGGTTACCGCTTTCAGCCGCGAATCAATCATAGTTTTTAAATTACCGCTTCACCGTTCAATATTATTCATCGTTGGAATGTTACTATGCTACTTGTGTTAGTAGAAGGCTTTCACATTGAACTTAAAATTACATCTAAAATACATTTTCGTAATGAAAATGGCCGACATTATATTCAGTTTTCTCCAATCTTGATATCGCATGAGGGTGTCTACTATTACCATCGGTTGTTTTGGGAGTGATTAAACGGGGGTTGCGACACTATTAGCCAAGTACAACGAAAATACTGGTTGATCATTTCAGTGAGATATTGATTAAAGCAAACATCTCTTTCCTATACAATTTTTTTGAGTTCGGTAATGTTGAGGTTGAAATTCTATCATCATCTTCATCATCAGTTATTTTCAATCCATTATAATTTGAAAAGAACTAGCTTCTTGCAGTTTGCTGAACCAAAATTTATTGGTTAATCTCATATAGTGGCAGTCCTCCGTTCGATTGCAGTAAGCTGATCTTACAATTAATTTTCAGTTTTTAAACGTTTTCGTAGTCATTTTTTACAGTTAACGAAAATATGAAAACTATTTTTAGTATTTTTGTAAGTTGGCAAAATTTACTATTTAAAGTTGGGAAATGACTATGGCCCGAAGCGTAGTAATGAGAATGTTTATGAAATTAAAAAAATTAGAATCGGAAAGAAATTTAAGATTTACGTACTAATCTCTTTTCCGTATAATAGAAACGGATTAAATAATTTTTTTCGTGTACGATAGATGTCGTGCCAACAGTCGTGAAGGCAGGAAGTAAAAATTAAACGAAATGAAAATGTGTAAAACGCCTAAGGCGTTTTTCTACATTCCGACCTGTAAACGGAACGCTATCAGATGTTCAATGTCTTGCACTTCATTTGATGCCTTGAAGCTGTTAGGCCGTATGTGCAATGCAGACATGTTATGCGTGGGAGATGGTAATGATCTAGTCGGATGCTGTTGAAATAACGGTGCTACCTAAGAATCACCGTTACTTGAACTTTTGTACCTTTTACCATCCGACATTTGCATAGTCGTTCTTATTATAATTATCTGTTATTATTGCTTTATTATTATTATTATTATTATTATTATTATTATTACCATTACCATTACCATTATTGTTAGTTATTATTTTAATTGGTTCTCCTTGCGAGCAGCTGGCTCACAAATCACGCTTCTCCGAAACCGGATATCTTACTTCCAGGGAGTGTACTACGCAGAAAACGAAATATATGCGCCCCTGTATGTAAATTTTATCCGGTACATAATGTACCGTTAGTGCAGTTGTACACTCGAAGCCTATAGTCTATTCTATTTTTTGAGTGTGACTGAAACGTACGTGTAATCTATACATGACACTTCAACTATGTGAACTCGAAAGAAAGTCGTCATGAAAATGTAATTGCAATGATTTTTAAATTAATTGTTTCGATTTAATTTTAAAAAGTTAGCGATTTAATCGGACTATACGAAACTCCTGGGGAAAAAAGTTCTGGTAAGGTACGAAAAAAGTGTATGTAAAAAAAGAGCGGTAAAATAAAAAAAATTTTAAGTATGGGATTTGAAGTTTAGAACAAAAGAGATTTTTATCGCTAATGCAGTTTTGGTAGAGCCGGCAAAATCAGTTTGATAAGTGCATTTCTTTCGATTTAATAAATATAGTTCCTGATGAATCCTTGTCAATTTTTCGTTATCAGCGCATTTTATTGGTTTCCCATGTTTCAAACATAAAACATATATAATAAACCACAAAAAAAAAGAGAGTGGGAGGAATTCATTAGCAGTCTATTCTGGAGTAAACTTGCCATCGGTTAAGGATTGATTGTATTTTTGTATAATTTGCTGATATTTCCGTTTACGTTCGATTATTATTATTATTATTTTAAAAATGTTTCCTGTGTTAATTTTGAATTTTGAAAAAGTTTAATTTTTACATTTCAGGAATACCCATTTAAAAACGCATCGTTCATTAATTTTTTTTTTATCTTAGGAAAAAATTAATATAGAATAAAAGAATGAAGTGGTTTTACGTTTTATCACTGTTAGCATTCGGGTTTGTTAATGCTCAAGTTCCCGGATTTGGAGGATGTCCAGAATTTGAGTCCCAACCAGATTTCGATATGAATAAGGTAGTTTTTTTTCTTTTCTTTCCTTTCCTTTTTTTAAAGCGAACATTTTAACACGAAGCAAGTTGCGTATTTAACATAAAATAATTTCAGATTTTGAGTTTAAAAGTAAAATATTTCTTTTTAAATTTCAATTCTTTTTATAAATTCAGTCTGTCAGTTTTTCAACTATTTAGCGGTCGGAATAAATATCGCTTGACGGCCTCTTAATTTTTTTTTACCGACTTCCAAAAAGAAAGAGATTATACAAGTTTTTCTTCTATGTTTTTTTTTTTTTTTTTTATGTGTGTTCACGCACAACTTTTACATTCATGTGGACTGATTTTAGTGATTTTTTGTCCATTAAAAATGTATACCATTCAGCGATGGTACCATGTGAATATTAATGAAAATCAGCGAATAAGAACTGAGTACTGGTCAAAGAAAGCGAAAAATTGTGGTGGCCCGTTGGGATAATTTTTTATTAGTATAACAGAGGCGATTAACTCTTAAAATACTATCAATTTGTCAAATTACCATAGAAATGTAGTTTCGAATAAGGAAAACGATTATATATTTTGATGTTCTTACTGTAAAAATGCAGCTTATAAATTTTATTTATTTATTTTTAAGCATAAAATATGGAGAATAATGTGACAAAAAAGTTGATTTTTAGTAAGAAAAAATTTTAAGCATAATGCCAAAAATTGATAAAATGTTTTTTTAAAAAAAATACCAAATTAAAGTTCTATTATAAAAATTTAATAAAAATAAACTAAAAAGTAAAAATCAATTACTCTCAATAAAAAATATATTTCATGGTGATGTATAGCTTAATGTGATAGTATCGTAATTCTTACACAACATTAATTAGAGTCGGCATCAAATTCATATTACAATATCTTTTAATGAACATTTAATGCAGTTTTTCTTATTATTATTATTGTAATATGAATTTGATGCCGACTCTAATTAAGGTATTATTGTTGTATAAAAATTACCATAATATCACCATTTAAGCTTTATCACTATAAAATATATTTTTTATCGGGAGTAATTGTTATTTACCTTTTAGTTCATTTTTATTAAATTTTTATAATAAATTTTTAATGCAATGTGACTAATTATAAAAACATGCTCGTATACAAATGTTATTAATATCCATAATCATTAAGGTTGAGCTAACGTGTTCACATAAAATCAGGTTTTCGTCTTAACGGTTAGAGGATAAAAGAGAATAGATACTACTCGCAATCGGTTTAAGAAAAATAATCATGGAAGGTACGAGTTTTACAGCCTGATCCTAACCTAGTTTTGTGGATCGAACTTTATAGCTTTCGATGCGTAAAACCGTATAGGATGGGAATTGTGAATCATCTCGTTCAATTCGCGAGGTGTCTTTAAAAAAACGGGTTACTGAAATGTATCGCCAGTACTTTTTAGCAGGTCTGTCGAAATTAGTCACAAAGTTGAATAATGAAATAAAGTGGTCTGGTACGAAGTTAATTTTGCCAAAGTTGTGGACGACATACACTGAGCTCGTTAATCACCTTAGAATTTTTAACTATAGTAAACCGTAAAAAAAAAGAAAAGAAAAAACAGTATAATGAAATAAATAATGTTCGAAGATCATTCCAGAAATAATCTCGACTCGAATTTCATGGCATTATTGGATATGAAGTGGTTTCAAAATCTATATTTCGTTATAGAAAAAGAAAGGGCGATTCCAAGATTAGAACAAATACGGAGGTTAATCGCTAAATCGCAACAAGGAAGAGAATATTTTCAAGTTTTTTCCTTCTCTAGTTTTCTGATATGAAACAAAAACTCGGACGGGAATCGTACATGCATCGTGCTATTCCTTAATAACATCAAACTAGAGTCCTCCCGATGCTCCAAGAACAACCTATATTTATATTCGGCCAAATTATTTGACTAAATTACCGAATTTTAAAATGAAAGCTTTGAAAAACTAAATTTACCTGAAAAATTTTATGGAAATGTTGTGGACGGAAGTGGATTAATAAAACGAAAAATCTCGTATCGACGTCGAATCTGCACGGAAAGCGCTGTAACAGTTAAATTTAAATGTGGCGATAAAAAGATTAATGCCCCGCGGCTTGCTTACGGCGACTCAATATTAAAGAGGCAGATGAATCATAAAAAGAAATAAAATTACTGGCGAACATAAAGTTAGATTTTTCCAAACTTTTCCAAATCTTTCTAATTTTTTTTTTTTTTAATTTTTACAAGATTATCGTGAAATGTAATATCACCGTAATCAACTTTTTTATTTATTTATTTAATTACTTAATCGCACTTGATCAAAAATTGACGAGAAAAATCCGTTTCAAACTAAACTAAATAATTCATTAATTTTTGCTAATTTTTTTCGTCGCAGGTTAAAAGGACAACGCTGTAATTCTTTTGCACTGGTGATCCCGTGCATTGAGCACGCTTGCAATATTGTAGTTTATTTTCTCTTTCTCTCTGTCTAAATCTGCGGTGACGACTTGCACTGGTTTAAATTAGAGCTTATATAAAAGTGCAGTATAGTATATTTTTAGCGGTGGCGAATGTTTAAAAAATATTTTCTACTTGCATCAAAAAAGAAAAATGTATTTTGCGGTTCATTTTTTAATGGAGGTGTGCTGATTTCCCTCGCTTATTTCAAAGTGTACACTATCACGCTTGTTTTAAATTAATACTTTAGCATTTTAAAAATTATCGGAATGTTACTTTATGTACGTATTTTTAATATTTCATCGAAAGTTATTAAGGTTATCGGTATTTTTCAAAAAAACAAAAAAATGTCTTTAATTTATAATTTATATTGGTGTACAACATTGCGCAGTTTTTAAACGATATGTTTAAATCGCCTTAATTTGAACTTTTCCAACAGTTTTTGGGAACTTGGTACGAATCGGAAAGATATGTTAATATATTTGAAGCTGGCACTCGGTGTGTCCGAACGAATTATACAAAAGCGGTTGACGGTCGTTTCTTAGTGGCTAACGAAATTATGAACAGATTGTAAGTGGCTTATAACAATTACCGTTTCTCAATTTTTCGAATTCGGCGCGATTTAATACCACTCCTGCTGTCGTACTGTGTGGATAGAGTCGACTATTTTTTATTTATTTTATTTTTCGATTAGTCAATTAATTTTCTTCCTGCGTTGAAATGAAAAATAAAACATAGGCAACAATGGTGTGTGAGTGGGCACGATCGTATCTGGACTATTGCGAGAAGCACATTTTTTTATATCCACACGTATATGTATTATTATAAAATTTATTTATTTATTTACAAATAGTAGGTTTTAACCTTGCGCTCAATTATATTGTATAGACGCAATTTGAACAAGCTGCAATAAAAATAGAAGCAAAAAGAAAGTAAACAATTATTCTTTATGACCCGAAAATGCGAGAAAAATTTTTCTATCGTCGTATGAAAATTTCTTCATCCTCAAAATTTGCGGACTTTCCTGGACAGTCAAATGTGTACCTTCTACTACGGTGGTTGTCTTGCGAAAAGCAATAACACGTCTAAACAAGTAGTAGCTGAATATTCTCGTTCCGCTTGTGAAATTAATGGTGAATAAATGACGTATGGAAATCTTAATTTGAACTTCTAAAGTAGATTAATGATCACGTTTAATCCAAGCAGATTTCTCTCCATGAAACATTTTTTAATTTGTTCATTTCTGAATATTCGAAATCAGAAAATAAAGAATTTTTAAAGCGATACAAGTTATTTGCCAAACCTTTCTGGCGGACAGACTCGAGCGGGAGCATAAGTATTTTTCGATATCGAAATGAAAAATTTATCTCTTATATCCTCTCGCTTCACCGTCGCTGGTAAATATTGCGCACATGCTTGAAAAAGCGAGCAACTATAAAACTAACAAGATTTTTCCCGGAAAATTAAATCGGAAAATTTTCGTACTTCGATGTTTCTATTCTCGGTGAACTCTCGCGCCACGTGTTTATTATGTTGCTAAATTTAAATCTTTTTATTTATTTATTTTTCAGCACCAGTATTAAAAGAGTTTTAGAAGGGGAAATTCGATTAGTCGTGAAAGGTTCCGAATCGAAATTAAATATTAAATACCCGAATTTACCGAGTAAGTGTGATTAATATTATTAATTATATATATATATATATATATATATATTTGCAATAAGTTCGTGTTTTGGAGCGAGAATATGTGCGATAAATGTTAAGTTTTACGTACATTGTAGGCGAGGAGCTATTCGTTTTACATTTAACAAAGAAAACAAATTGACGATTCGAGTAATCAGTTTTTGGTCAATTTTACTTGTCACTCGGAATTTAATTTAATTAACCGCCCGCATTTATTTGTCACGCAACTTCGCTTGCGAACGACAACGAAACAATGTGTCCATATTTCCTGCGCGTTGTACGAAATGCATAATTATAACTGCCCGTGTTATTGTATTCGCGCTCCCTACCGAAGTGACGAATATACAACAATAATTGTGATAATAACAATAATGATTACAATAATAAAAATAATGATAGTCACGATTATGGAATAACAGCAAATATAATAATGAACGTTTTCTGTATGTTTTTTTGTTTAGTACCTTATGAGTCACAGTTAATGGTATTGGAAACGGATTACGACTCGTATTCAGTGATGTGGTCATGCTCTTCTTTAGGCATAATTAACACACGTAAGTGCACATATATACATACAACGACGTTTTATTTATCTGTTTATTCTTTTTTTTTTACAATAAAGTTCATTAAACTGAATGCATGACTAACATTCTAGTTTTCGTATGTGATGGATTCGACAGATAATTTACATCGCGATTGTGACTGCCTACTGTCCGATTTGTGGTTTATAATTCGCTATTTTAGATCACAATTTTCTCGGCTCGCAATCAGCAAAAGAGAAAGCTTTTTTTTGTTTCGTTTTTTAAATTGTTCGGTAAATACACCTTGAAAAACAAATAAATAAAAGAGGCGAATTCGGTATAATTTTTGGTGATAAAGCAGCGTCGTTTCGTTTAATTTCCTAATAAGTTTTTGTAGTTGGATTCAAAGTTACAAAAAAAGGAGAAAAATAATAAATGTTCGGATTGTACATTTTTTTTTTTTTTTTTTAAATTTTAAATTGGAGCTTTTTTTCTCCCCTTTTAATAATTTTTTCATGAAGCCATTCCTGAATTATTTAATGGTAAAAGTGACATTAAAACATATAGTCGCGAGTTTTTGAAAACCCAGTGTGATGATTTATAGGCTCGAAACTACAACATTTTCTGGCACAGCAATCAACTACCTTGAGGCATGCGAAATGTGGCTTTATCACTGTATGCTTAAGATTCCTTGGACATGGAACATATTAAACGAAGATGTACTAAAAAAAAATCTATTCAAGAAGAAAGAATGATCAGCCGAATGAAAGGAAAATAAGATACTTTGGACACATAATCAGAGGAGAAAGATATGAAATCATGCGGCTTCTTCTTCAAGAGAAAATTGAAAGAACAAGATGAGTTGGATGCAGAAGACTATCTTGGACGCGGAACATTCGGAAGTGGACCGGAATAACATTTATAGACAGATTAGTTCAAGCTGCCAGAAGTAGGGATATACGATCAACATCCTCTGTGATCGCTACGCACAGCAACCGTGTACAGCATTTTAGTGACGATGATGAGTGTGCTAATACTATCTGAAAAATGCAAAACTAGATGGGATGATAACTTCATTAAAACTTATTAAAACACAGGCACTATCAAAGGGTGGCTTATGATCGACTGGAGTGGGCACGGTTGAGGGAAGCCTTTGTCCGGTTTCAGGGCTAATGATCTTAAGAAATGTTCTTTTTTTTTTTTTATTCTAACACGTATGCAGTAATTTTTTACGTTTAGTCTAATAATAAATAAATAAATAATAAATATTTGATCAAAAAATGTCGGGATCGTAACGATACTTTGATTATAATTAAATGACACGGAAATAGCGAATAATATAAAAACCATGAAAAAAAATTGAAAAAAACATATACATATATTTTACTCTTGCATTTAAATTGGCTCAGCGCAAAACCACTCGACTACCACATTAAGTGTCATTGACTCTTTACGGTTCATTGCTAAAAATGGTTTCAAGCGAACAATTAATAATGTATTAAGTAATATAGTATTTAACAAGCAGTTATAAGTTAACAATATGTATCGAAAATCTAAACAACCCGCGCATAATTAAATATATTAGCAAAATACTCTAGGACAAAATTGAATAGATTTTTCCACCGTTTTTTAATAAAAGCGCTGTTCGCTTTCAATGTTAATTCAATTTTTTCAATAAATTAGAAAAAGGAAGCTAACTTACAATAGACATAGTAATTCTTTTCCTCGGAAAAATGAGAAAAAATTAAAATTGCTTCATGCGAATCGTAAATAAATAAATAAGTAAATAAACTAAATAAAGTAAATAAACTAAATAAACTAAAGAAAGTAAATAAACTAAATAAACTAAAGAAAGTAAATAAACTAAATAAACTAAAGAAAGTAAATAAAGTAATAAAAAAAATAAAAAAAGCTTTTTAAAAATAGGTTTTTATTTATTACGTTATTTACTTTATTTACTTTATTTATTACTTTATTTACTTTATTTACTTTATATTCAATATCTTGATTATAGGACATTCACAGAAATTTGTATCACATTTTATTATTAAATAACGGATTGCATTCTTTCAATTATATTGTCTTTTGTTTTTCATACAATACATACGGAATCCTCAGCACGTGAAACATAATGTTTGACTAATCTCATTGATATATTAGAAGACCGAAAAAAAAAAAAAAAAAAATGTTGAAACTTTCGAGCTTTCGGTGCCCCAAGGGTACGGTTTTTTAAGTTGGAAACCGAAATGTTCCAAAGTAAAGAAATACACAAGAATGCGCATTTTTTTAACCTTGTTCAAAATTTTTAGCTATAAAGCTGAGCCACAAACGGGGGCTACACGTAATTTTTCGTGGTTTTTTAAACTTTTAATAAACTCCCAATGTTTCGTTAAGAAAATGAAATACGAGTTTGCTCCCGACAAATAGCGCTCTTTCCAACAGTATATCATATGCCCGGAAAAAAAAAAAAATATATTTTTTCCTAAAAGTTCGAGTTTTTGAAGCCCCGAGGGTCTAATAATTTTAAAAATGGAAACCTAGGTGTTCCAAACCAAAGAAATATACGTGCATGTATATATTTTCAACCTTGTTAAAAATTTTTAGCTATAATACTCGCGCTGCAAAAAGGGAGCTACATATCAAATCTTGCGCTTTTTTGGACTTTTCGTAAACTTCGAAAGTTTCATTAAAGAAATAAAATATGGTTTTTTTCTCGACAAATAGTGATCTTTCCAACGATATATCACATGCCCGAAAAAAAAAAAAAACATAATTTTTTTCCAAAATTTCGAGTTTTCGGCGCTCCGAAGGTCTAATTTTAAAGCTGAAAGCCCAGATGTTTGAATAATATTGTATTGTCATCTATAACAAACATTTCTGCAGAAGGACAATTTTTAATTCATCATCGGGAAGTAGGTGAAAAATCGTTTCCAAAATTCCCCTCAGTTCGACGCCCCGACGGTCTAATTTTGAAGTTGGAAACCCGGATGTTACATATGATTATTTATTCATCTATAACAAGCATTTTTGCAAAAGGACATTTTTTTAATTCATCGGGAAGTAGGTGAAAAATCGTTCGCAAGGTTCCGCATAGACAGACAGAATGACAGACAGACTGACAAAGCGAGTTAAATAAAAGGCTATAAAAAATAAAGTAAATACCATAACCTTGATTAGGTATCGTGGACACTGTGTAATTAAGCTTTTCATAATGTACTTAAGGTTCCCTAATGGGGATCTGATGAGAGTACTGGGACCAGTTCCTTTCTACTTTTGGATTATCCGTCTTTACTTTCCACCAGATTACTACGGTATAAGCAATATTCAATTTCAGATTAGATATATACCCGGGAGCGACTTGGATCCGGTTCGAGACAAGTCTCAAACCCGTGACTACCGATTTGACAGCTAAGCACCTTAACCACTTACCATGTTTCCTTAAATAAGTAAATAAGCGAATAAATAAATAAACGATATGAGATCTTAATAAAAGCCGTGTCTAACCTTATGTGCATTTCAAATTTATAGTTCTAAATTTTTATGTTCAATTTTTACGCTGGCTTTTTTTCACCGATCGATATTGCTTTTAATCACCATTTTCTAACAATATATGCTGAGTTTTAATAGAGAAGATTTGTTTCATGAATGAAATTTCAAAATTTCCTTCCCGTTTTCGTACGCGCCTTTTGGGTTTCTTTAAAAATGTTCCCAACCGATTTTTCGTAACGGTGTTTTGCTTATTTCGGGCACGTTCAATGCGTTTGTTTATAATGATATCGTGCTACATTGCAGAAAACGCCTGGATTATGACCAGAGAAAAGTTGGCTCCTGGCACTGTACTGCAGAAGGCTTACGGAGTATTGGACAAATACAAATTAAACAGGACATTCTTCGTGAAAACCGATCAGAACAGTTGCGAAATCGCCGAAGCCGAGCATTCACCATCAGCCGCGACGAACGCGCATCAAGAAACCGACAAGGAGAAGACCCAGAAAGTCAGTGCCGCTTCCGGGACAACCACTCCGAAGAAAGGAATTTTCCATATTCATCGGCCGGCAATTATTTCGAACGTTCCGGTTCAACCGGCTTCCCTCGGTAAATCGAACGAAGAGTTCGTGGACGCCTCGAAGGAAAAGTCTCCAACCGACTCCTCTCCATCCGTCCAGCATTCTGCCTAACGCGATTGATTCGTTTCTTCTCTTTTTAATATACTATTCGTCCGGTTTATTTATTTTTCCGTCTTCGTTTTAGTTGTTTTTTCGTACAATTCTGTTTCTATTTATTTTATTTTTATTTTATTTATTTATCTTTTGTAAATTTTTATTTTAAAAATATACGCGCTTGCGTGATTTATGTACTAGTTTTTATTTAGTTGTTTCTCGGCTCCTCTTTTCTTTGTGCATAAAGGCCAAATGTATTCGACAGATAAGAATGTAATCCTTTTTTATTTCTTTTCTTTTTTTTTTTTTCACTTCCTTTGTAAATTTGAGAGAACAATTTCCATCCCTGACATGATGTGGTTAATTTTTCAATTAAACTAAAAGAGCGACGAATAACTGATGTTTATAAATGCTAAGGTCCTTTTGTTTATAGATTTTTGAATAGTTCAGAAAAAGAGAAAGCTGGCTTACTAATAAACATCAACAGAACAAAAATGTTCTTCAAAGAGAATTCGCAGTGTTAAAATGATAGTAGTAAAATGCTAGCAGTAAATAGGGTAATAACTGACACAAGGTAGAAAAAGCTGTTTATATCAGTCACGAACTTTATGCATTAGAATAGATAAAAATTATGTTGGCTATTAAAATACATTCTTAAAAACGCCGTTATAGATTAAAAAGTATAATTGTCTTGTCCGTTCTTGCATGTTGATACGAATATCGACCGTATTCGCGTAATCTGAATTATATAAATGATATTTAAAAATGATAATTTGCCGAAATTACGAAAATTTATCAAAGAAAGTTTAGTTAACGACGAATTTGTGCTGATACCAGTTAAATTAAACCCGATGAGGTTGTTAATACCTCGTGCAATTTGCGATGCCGATGTGAGTGGCTGCTTTGATCACTGATAGACCAAAGTAACTGTTTGCGAACTGCTCGTAAGTATTCACGGTGAAAAGATATCACTGTCGTCGTCGCGAAAAGGTTCTTATATAATGTATGCTTTGCGTTAGATATGTCGAGCACTTCGTCGGACTTGATTACGTACGCTTGGCGCTTGTTAACAAAAACTTTGTCGCGGATATTAAGATTAGGTATATTTCGTTTAAAAGGGGCGATCGGCTTTTTTGTTATTCTAGAGTAGTGGAGCCGCTTTTACAGAGTTTTTTTTTCTTCTTTTAATAAATCATCATTTGTCATCAATCGGAGGATTGTTTTGTAGCATCACGCCATTCTTTTCTTCTTTCTGCCAGTAGTCTCTTTAATTCTGCATAGCTACTCTACCCCAGGTCCTTCAGAATCTGTGTCATAAATTTATAACGAGGTCTTCCCCTATGGGTTGTTTTTCGTATATTTCTCCTTCTATTATTGTTTTCATCAGGTAATCGTCTCGCGCTCCATACTAATTGTGTTTAAAAGTCGTTTCTTTGTTTCCGAGTACTTTTTCGTTTCGAACTTTTATCTGTCCACTTGATTTTCATCATCCCTCTCAGGCACCACATTTCAAATGCATTCAAGTTTTGTTCATAATGTCCACGTTTCGCAATCATACAGTGAAACGCTCCGAACGAAACATTCCAGAAACGCTTTTCTTTTATCCATTGATATTGATTGTGAAGTTAGCATCGATTTCTTCTTTGTAAATGCTGTGTTTGCCTGTATCATTCTCGCTTTTACGTCCCTAGTACTCCTTCCATCCTGAGTGATAATACTTCCAAGATATGGGAATTATTTTATTTGTTCTGCAACGGTGGTAAAATAATAACGATAAAAATATCTTTGAAGCGACTCTATTATACGACTTAATTGCTTGAAGGAGTTAGGCCTATACCCATTTACAAGATTGTATAATCAATATTTTCAAATATGAGTTTCTCGTCGATTTTCCTTAACTCGCCCTTCTTTCCTTGTACGTTTTTTAGTTCGTTAAAGAGTGAAGTCGTCTTCCTCTGTGTAGTAGAATGAAACCTGTAAAGTTTCTTTTGACTCGAGCATATTCATCTTCGAATCTTTTCGCTCCGGAGCGGCTCTTAACACGGCATTCTAGCTTATAAAAAAGCCAGGGTCAGATTTATATCTAAAAATAATTCAATAAATGCAATGAATAAGATGGCGAAAAAAAGACGGTAAAAAAAACTAACGATTACTGTTCGACAGATAATGTCGCGATTTTACGCCGACCAGATTCAAACGGCGGTTTCCACAACCAAAAGAAACAGGCAAAAGCCATGCCAGAGACGCGCTTCTCGGCTAACTACACGCGCGCGCGCGATCAAGGCTCAGCACACGCCGTAACAACCCCTTATGAAGCGGTGGAGTTATAGTTGCCAGAGATACTCTCACTAAGCCACACCGAGACGCTACTATGAAATCGAAATATGCCTAGACAGAAAAATCCCCGGCCCCAGTTCAACATCTAAGGTCCAAAATTAGCTCTCCTAAATGAAAGAAAAAATTTCGTCGCTGCACGATGGAGCGAAATCGTACCGAAACTGTCAAGTTATAATTCGGTCGCTCTGATCCGTCTCAATACTTACCATAGAATGTTAACATAGACGCGCATTTCAAAACTATTAGGATAAAATACGCTCTACTGCGCCAACTCTACTTTAGCATAATTTTTCATGAAAAGGCGCGTTCCATGGTTATGCAATATCTTTTTTATAAAACTGCTTTCGGTCAAATCCTACTGGGAACATATTCTACATATAATTCAAAAAAGGCAAAAAAAAAAAAAATCGATTTTTTGGCCGAGCTTGATGAGAACCCCTCCTCCCCTTAATGAATCATATCGCATTTTGTCTTTTTCCATTTTCTTACACTTATTGATTTCTTCTTTATTTTTATAAAACTAGGAAGATCTTTACGTAATTCTTTTAATCCCGCTGCCAGAATATATAGAATTTCCTTTCCTCTTATCAAAAATCGCACGGTTGTTTAACTCCTTTCGTAGTTCATATGTCAAGTATTGTTAAATTCCTTCCTCGCTCCGTAGTTTGATCTGAATTTCGGATGGTTTTAGGTTCTTTACATGCCAATCATGCCGTTATTTTTACTGATGGGTCTAAGAGGGCTGGTGAGGTTTGTGCCGCCTTTGTTTTTCCTTCCCATAACTACTCTGAATCATTTAAACTTCTTTCCTGCCGTTCTATATATTTACCGCTGAATCTGCTGCCAAACTTTATGCAATGTGTTTTATCTCTTTCTCTTCTTTCCTCTCGGATGAATTTCTTTTAATAACTGACTCTGAAAGTGTGTTGCAGGCGATTTTTTCTCCCTTACCGTTTCCCTCTTTTGAATCTTTCATTCTTCTTATTCGCAATCTAATCCACGAATCATTTATGTCTCGTTCTATCCAAATAAATCTACTGTGGATTCCTAGCCATACTGGAATTGAGGGTAATGAGATGGCTGATTCTTTGGCTCGTTCAGAAGCTTTCAATGGACACCCCTTTTACAAATTTTCTACTCACAGTATTAATTGTATTTCCAGATAATTCCATATTATATTATGGAAGGATATTTATTTTTCCGTTTTCTCCGATCCGAATTCCTTTTATCTTTTCTTTCAGTCTCTTTAGCTTCTCACACCTGTTGGTCCGAAAAGTTTCCTTCTCTCTGCTGTTTCCCGATCACCGCCATATGTCGTCTTCGTTTCGAGCATACCTTTCTCCCTTCGTCACTTTTTCGTTTTTCCCTCGTCTCTTACCCGTGGTGTCTTCTTCATTCAGAAGATTCCTTTTTTCTGTGCAATGTCAATCATGTTTTCTCGAAATGTTCCTGACTTTTTTTCAGAACGTTTTCTCTTCTATACTCAGCTTTTGGATGTTGGTCTTTCTACTCCATTCAATAGCTCTTCTGTTTTCTCATTTCCTTCCTTGACAGTTCTTCCTATTTCAGTTTCTTTCATTCGTTCTATCTCGCATCAAATTAAAATCTGATTTAGCTATTATTTAGATTCCTCGGTTGACGAGGCTGTTGCTTTCCGTCAGCGTACCCGAAAGGGAAAAAAACTCCTTTCTTTCTCCGGTTGTATTTCTTCATCTTGGAATATCGTCATCATTATAAACCCATTACATTCCGGATCGTACATCCTTTACATTGTAAAGCCATCTCTCTCTACACCATCTATAGATTAATCGTTCATGCACTACCGCAAGGTTCCTTCCTGAGCCCAACTTTGTTTAACATCTAATTTATCAAAAATTACTTCTTTGCTTCTCAATTTTTTATTTATCCCCCCCCCCTCCCGACGATATCCTGATTTATTCCTTTCTCATTACATAAATAATAACTTGATCCCTTTTATTTCCTCTTTTCCTTATTTTTATGGTCTTCTGGTTAGTTTTCTTTCATTCCATAATTACCTCAGCCAACTTTATACTTGTTATTTTTTAAAAAGATCAACCTGATTAAGTCCCTTTCGCGCACTAATTGTGAGCATAACCCTTGCATCTTGCTCATGTTTTATAAATCCTTTATTCGTTCTATTCATTACATTGTTTTATTCATGGAAATTCTATTCCCTTTATCTAAGCCCAATTGCGCCCATGTTTCTGAAGCCCGAAAAACTCCGATTCCTATTCTATTCGTGTACTCTCGCATTCCTTCTCTTTTCATTCGAAGGTCTTATCTCGGCTACGTTTTCTTATTAAACGTTTACCTATTTGCCCGTCCAGTCTTGTTCTCTCGTACTTTTCTATCTACAATAACTGGCGCTTTTCTGACAATGAAACTTCAATATTACCCTTATTTTTGTCCGCCTCCTTCGGTTTTCACCATTTTCTTTCATGCATGATAAGCCGCTATACCTCTCCTTCAATTTTTCTGTGTTCTTTTATTTTATTAATTGCGTTTTTATAATTATCCTATTGAAATTTACCCTGCAACATATTTCTTAAATGTCTTAACCTTTTTTTCTCCACTCATGCCATCTTTCCTGATGATTCCAAAGAATCAAACGGAGTTGGTTCAGTCTTTTTCTGTCCTATGAACCATTCTAAATTCCTTAAACTTCTCTGCTCAGTTATCGACGCCGAGTCTCCTGCTATTTTACGTGCTACATGCTCTTCATTTTCTCTTCTCTGATCTCTCAAAATGTTCGAATTGTGTCAAATTATTCGCAAAGCGTCTTATCATCTTCACTTGCTTCCTACTTCACGGACCACGTAATCCTTCTCACTCGTTTCCTGATTCATAACCTTTTCATCGTATGAACACTCTAGAATCGAATGCAATAACTTAGCAGATAAGCCCATATTTACCTTCTTCTTCCGGTAGATTTATTAACCCTTTTGAATTCCATAATATTATATTTCTCTCTGTAACCGGTCATTCTAATATTGCGATATAACTCGCATTTCTCTTCATTCCTAAATCCGAATATTTTCTATCTGTTTTAACCGAATTTTCTGCCGCATTTTTGATTTCTTAACTTTTCTTCTTTGCGGCGTTCATCTTTCTGCAATCTGTCGTCTACGCTTTGGACATGGCTAGTTTTTTTCATCGCTCTTCTGTTTTTCAATATGTTCTCCATTCTGTCCCTTCCACCCTTCTTCTTCTCATTTTATATCGGATGTTGATCATATCTTATTCGAATTTTCTTCCACTGTTGTCAAACGTTCCTCCTTTTACTTTTCACTTTTGCCAATGGACTTTCTTATTCCTCTCTTTCCTTCTTCCTTTTGCCGTACCGGCCGTGGGATCCTTTCTATCTGCTGTCTCTGAGCGTGTAAAGAACGGATCCTAATTTTCTCGTCGGTTCTCGCTCCGCCCACCGCTGAAAGTTACTAACAGTCGAAGGCTTAAATAAGTAAATTTTGAAGAAACCAGTTTTAGCGTTCTTCCGTAATGCAATTTTTTAAAGCGTTCCTTTTTCTTGAAATTAATTTTTTCACGCAGCAGATTTGTCATTTACAATTTCGAGTTTTCCCGAAATTTTTCTTGTCGCATTTAAAAATTTTACCACCCTCTTATAATTATTGTTAAACGCTTTCGATTAAAATAAATTTTTTGCGATGGAATAATAAACGCACTTATACGACTTGCTTTTTTGATCCTAATCGAATACCGATCGTATGATTTTAAAATTTTTATTCTATCCTCTAATTTCTATTCGGTTTACAAATCGCGGACTAAATGTTGAAATATTTTTTTACTGAAAAAAGAGAAATGAAATTAAAATTACAAAATTTTCCCCAACGTTTTCATATAGATTTTACCACTGCGTGTTGTGGATAAAATAAAATTCCTCCACTGGACCGGGGCTGCCATAACTTTAAACTGACAAATGTATACAAGTAAGAAGAAGCTCATCATTCTACCATGCTTTGATTTTCTGTTAATATTAGTTTTTCTCTCTCTCTCTCTCTCTCTTTACTTTTTACTGCATCAGTTGTGATATTTAATGCAGAAATGTGCAACTTTTAATTTTTCACAATCTGTAATTTGCATTTATAAATTCTCACCATCTTAATATGAACGACTTCATATCTTTCTTTTTACTTAAGCCTAGAATTTTCTAACCTCTTTTTCGGAAACTAAACATTAAGATTTTGACTTCTACGTCACTTTCTTCCTATTTATTCAAGCTGCTGCCGTCAGTTTTCATAATACTTACTGCCTTTTAAATTTACCGCTTACTTTCGTTATTTGTATCGGTATTTTAAAAAAAAAAAAAAATGTTTTTGTAAATCTTTTTTTTTTTTGTAATTACTATTTTGTATTACTATTTCGTTTTATCGAAATCATTATAATTGATTGATGCCGTCATTACGATGTAAGGCACACATTGGCAGTTAATACGGTAAATACTTTTTTTAACGTTCTGTTAAGCGCGTTTCAACTTGTCTGCGATCCCGATCACATAATTTTCGAGTGTTCATCTCTTGTAACCGATCAAGCTGCTTTCTAATCCTCCCTTTTACACATTCGGATTCCATACAGTGCTTCGTTCATTCTCTCCCTTCCTTCTCCTTCTGTTGTTCAGGCTCTTGGTTTTTTTTTTGTCGGCTATCTCTGATCGTGTAAAAATCTGAGTCTCTTGCGTCCTTTTTCTTTTGTTCTTGGACCAATGTCCTTGTAGACGAATCCAAAAAAAAAAAAAAAAAAAAAAAAAAAAACAAACAAAACTTACTGCTCGCAAAAGCGTTTATAATGGAATGCTTTTCGACTCAGTTGCCCAAGCATAAACTTCTTTGGACCAGAATGAAGAGATTTGTCACCAGATGCTGAAATATGTTATTATATACTCGTAATAATTATAACTTTCTCTTTTTTTTCTTTTTTTCATTCCGCATAAGCATGTTGTAACGTCAAAAAGCCAGACTGCCCACTTCTGAAATCTCACTTCTATGAGCACTAAAAATAATTTTTTTTTTTTTTTTTTTTTAATTGTTCAATGAGTTGCTATATTGGTCATTACGAAAATAGACTCCTAAGTCTTAATACTGCATTACTTTGAACGTTGTCGATTATTTTTCATTAACACTATTCACCGTATCTTTCTCGGACAATACATTCGTGTTAAGCACGGAGAGAGAATACTGATGCAATCTGTGCAGTTGTAGTCTATGAATGGGAGAAATAGAGAAGCGTTTGTTGATCTTCGCTTATATCAAATGTAAAAATGTTCGTTGAGAATGTTAAATTGGTAGGTTTTAAAACGGTGATACACTAGTTTCTTCTTTTTCTTCTTGTATACGCTTCTCCATTACTGAAGGTTAGCGATCCATCTGGCAGTCCGTTCCCCTAAATATGGCCCCTTGAAATAGATCCACCGTCCTGCTTCCAAGCCATCTTCGCAAGTTCTTTATCCATGAATTATATGGTTTTCCTACCGATCTTTTTCCATCAATTCTTCCTTCTACAATAATCCGTAATAGTTCGTACTTATCTCCACGCATCACGTGTCCAAAATATAGCACTTTCCTTCTTTTAATTAGTTGATAAAAGTTCGGCATTCATTATCATCTTATGTAACACTTCTTTGTTCTTCACTTTTTTTATCCACCGTATTCGCCACATTCTCCTATATAAATATATTTCAAACGCCTGAATCTTCTTTTCCGTGCTAGGATCTAGAATCCAGCACTCACATTCGTATAATAATACTGAGAATACGTAACAGCGTAACATTCTCATTCGAGTTTTTATAGTTACTTAATAATTCAGTATCAATAGCTCAAAAAAATGTCGAGTTAACAGATTTTCTTTTCTTCTTTTTCACGAATCAAGATAATGTTTTTATCAAGTCAACGTTTTT
Organism: Icerya purchasi; assembly: GCA_039619475.1. NCBI lineage: Eukaryota > Metazoa > Arthropoda > Insecta > Hemiptera > Monophlebidae > Icerya > Icerya purchasi. Next base: position 234,891,873 of record CM077116.1, read on the forward strand.
AAACAATTTTTTTAAAATTATGAATTAAAATATCATCATCAAGAAAAATTACATATTCTGTTTACTGAAACATTAAAAAGACCAAAAAAAAAATTATTTATTAAGCTTTCCAAATGTTTAACAAAAAATATATTTCACGCGCTAGTGACGATCAATATTTATTTATTTATATATACTTTTTAAATTGCCTACACGAAATAAAATCGCAATTTAATTTTTATAAACCATGGTTGTGTGAATATAATTTATTTTCTATACTAAAAGAAATATCGAAAATATTTTTGCCTAATTACTTATCGGACTGCTATTTAGTTTTTTTGCTTTGTAGGAACTTCAGCTGATAATTATTTTGACACTTCGTACAGCTTGAATAAAAAGCCAAAAATCTAAATCGTTTGCGAACCGTAACAGGAAAATAAGAGTAGATGAAATTTTCTAATTTTTTGTCGTGGCTACCATTACTGTGCCGAGATCTTCTTTTTCCCTTGCGTGAAATAGTGATGCACACAAGCGTTGAAGCATATCCAATTAAATATTTCATTAAGTAATTGTTAACGAAAATTTTAACAAGGCGTTAATGGTTGTTTTTCCATCGGTTTAGCGGTTGAAATAATTGTTGTAAAAGTTATAAATTGCAATGAAAATTTTTGAACTTAATTCAAAACTAATTTGTTTTTTTGATTTTTTTAATTAAATTAACTGAAAACGCATACCCTATGAACAACGAAAAACTGTTCCAGACATCATTATCAAATACTTGACAGAAATCCAATTTTATGGGTATAGTAAATAAAAAGTTTCTATACATATATATATATATATAAACAATATTTTTTCAACAAATTAGAAAAGTGAAAAACAGATATTTAGAAAAAATTATTCATCGACATCGATATCAATTGAACCAATTGTACACTCTGCGCATGTAACCATTACCGAGCCGCGTTTATTGAGCACAAAATTTCTGCAATCAGAACACCGAGTTTTACATTTATTATTTCTGTGGGACCCACATAATTTAAAAAGTCCTATGTAGATCTGTGTTTCTGAAGCGGGTGGGGCAGTGGGTGTTGCGTATTTTTTCAAAAATAAAACTATACCTTTTGTATGTGTATTATATACATTCAGTGGCCTCCCGATTATCAAAAAAGTCGGTTAATTTGGTTTTATCCGATTTAATCGTTATTGTCGTACTTAACTACATAAAAACAATTGTGAATGGTTAGAAAACACTTATCTTTACATGGCGCCACTGATTATGAAGTGAGCCTGAATTAATGACGAGTGAGTAATTAAATCCATAGGTAACATTTATACAGATCTTTTATATTATAAATTAAGTTTCACTGTTATAACAAATTTTTTCATAGAGGCATTGGTTCTTAGGGGGAGGGATGTCCCCCCCCCCGTGGATCCGCCACTGGTTGCTATTGCATTCTGTTTTTTTCTTTTCTTTCCACTTCTATCATTGTTTATTAGAATTTCCGTTATATATATATTTATTATTTTTGCTGCTAAATACTATTATTTTGATAATAATTTAATTACGAAACGACTAGATACGAATAGGAATATATATACACTTTATTATATTAAATCCATATGTTGCAACATTTATACAAATCTTTTATAGTATAAATTAAGTTCCACTGTTATAACAAATTTTTTCATAGAGGCTTTGGTTCCTATTTTGTTATTCCGAAATAATTGATTAAAAATCAATTCGTATCGCTTTTCATTTCTTGTATTACCTATTGCGGGTTTCTGTCTTATTAATTTAGAGCAGTAAACCTTCTTCGATTGGAAGTATATTTGAAGATTTAACTTACATAAGTTTGTCCAGCTGCAAATGTGGCTTTATCCCGTAAATAAACTATTGAATATTCAGCGTCCGTATCTTGCAGTTTATGAACAGCTGAAGCCGTCGAAGTAGCACTGGTGTCGTTCAATGGTTCGGCGGTTAAATTGTTCCTTAGACTGTATAAATTTTTGTTTGAATAACGTATATCGTTAACGACAAAATCAGTGCGAAGTCACACGGTCTGTTGTATGGAGTTGCACACGAGGAAAGTAAGACAATCTCAACAGTGTAACAAATCGTTTTAGCTCTGACCCCTGCTATTCGATCTTTGACTTTTTCTAATGGTACATCCCGTTGTGATAACGATTCCTTCGGCAATCTTTCTCGAGATTTCTCTAATCTCAATCGTTTTCCTTTCATCGAAAAGACTTTCCAAACGCTTTTTTTTTTCTCTTTTAAACGCCTTCTTTTTCGTTGCGTAACCGATTCTTTCGGTAACATATTCTATCGTCATCAAAATTTCAATTCATGATAATTGATAAATGATAATTTAATTATACTTTCAATATATTTATATCATCTCCCGAAGAAATGGAGCAGATGAATATTGACACGTCTCCATAAAATGTTATCTTTTGTAATAAAATCAACGAAATCGAATCGCGATTAAAATGGTAATCAAACTTTAATGAAATTTCCGTACTGATTTTTTTTTTTTTTTTTTGAAAAGATTGATACGTTAAAAAAATTCTTAAAATTTGATTTTGTTAAAAATAAATTACTTTTTTTTTTTTTATTTTCCTATCATCGGGAACAAACAATGGTGCAAAATTTCAACGTTTTCGGATAAGTGCAAGCAGATCAATAGAAAATTCCACGTAAATAAACGAACGGAGTAAACTAAGTAAAAGCTTTTAAAAACAAAAAAAAGTACTAAATTAGAGAGAGAGTGATAAATCCAACAAATGGTAACTTCGATACGAACGCGGAACCGGAATATTTCGGATTACCATGTAACGAACGGAAGTATGAAATATTCATCACATTGGATAAATTTACTCTTTTCACGTACGGGAAGGATCGCCGAATTGAAGAATACCGAGAGCGCTTACTGACAGTTTTACCATTAATTTACTAAAAAAGGACAAATTTTATAACTTTCATTTAACCAGCCGGATCTACTCTTACAAGAAATGATCGTAATCTCTATCGATAACGATTTTAGTAGTCTTCTTGTTCAAATCCGTACAAACTTTCTTCAAAACATGGAAGAAATTCAGAAAACAAAAAATTCAAACACAACGATGGTGCTGCGATTTAACGTTTCGGGGCAGTAAAATATTTTCAAACAAATATTAAACGCAAAGAATGAACCGGTCTGTTAATAGATTGTTTATTAACGAGAGACAAATTAAATATTAAATAGAAATTTGGAGCCCTAAAATCGGCTGTTTCCAAAAAAGGAATTAAAACGAATAAGCGTCAAATAGAAAAAAAAAAAAATAAATAAATAAAAGAGTCAACCTGAAAAAAGGCAAGAACGAAGAAAGGAGATAAATAGCTCAAAATAAAAGAAACACAAAGAAGAAGAAGAAGAAGACGAAACTAACAACGAAATAACTAAATAAACGGAAAAGCGAATTACAGAAACGAAAATAAAAACTGTATACAGAAGCGACACGATAAAAAAACGAACGACCATATTTAATAATAGGCACGATGACGGTTAAATAACGATCAACACACAGATATTTCAGACAGCGAAGCGTGCTTTAATTTCACAACTATACGATGATAAATTAAAATGAGTAAATTAAATAAAATAAAAATGTGAAAATTAATAAATATTAAATTAATTTTTATTAACAGAGTTAGTTTTGAAAAACCCACGGAATAACAGAATCTGAGAAGTCTCCTATCAGTTCTACACGTCTGAAATTGTTCTCGGTTAGTTACGATGTAAATAATTGAATTGACGAATCAAAAAAGGCGAACCGCATTTCAATAGAATATTGTAGTAAACTGTATCAAAGGCCATTTTAAATCTATACAAGGATAGCTACCGTCCGATATCTTTAATATCAGTGACAGACAAGATAACGGAAAGAACTACTGATTCTAGACACATCATCTCTGATGAGCAGAAAGTTGATATTTAAACAACGAAATATGGTTTCCCTCCTAGGCGACTTACATAGATTAACTTTTGCTCTTACAAAAGTCGATAAATGATTGTTCAGTTTTTTGACACGGCAATACAAGAACTTCGAATTCCGCGGATTACCATCTTTGTCCGAACTACTCAATCGCTACGTCAAAGAGTACAGGTAACATTATTTAGATATTTAACAATTAAAAAACGGAGTTGTTCCAGGTTCGGTATTCAACCCAACCCCTTTTAATCTGCCTGTAAACGACATCGCAGACGATGTCTAATGAATTTTTTTTCGTGTTACCCTTGGGGCGACACACAATATAAAGCACAATGCACGAATGAGTAAAATGGCGTCAACTTTTCATAAAATCACAGGGCTCTTCATTTTTGCCCAATACGGAATTGCAGTTACGATTTTTAAAAATCAATATCAACCGTATTCAGATATCTTGATCCGAAAATGTAAAATACTTAGAGGCCTAACATTCAACCAAAAGCTAACCATATAGTCCACCCACCTAGATGTTATGAAAAAATTATGTTTAAACACTTAATCTTTTCAAAAAAAATTATGTTTAAACACTTAATCTTTTCAAAAAAAATAAATTATTTATCAGACGTTTTATACGGTGCTGATTATTATCGAAATGTAACCATGTATAGCAACAGTTTACGCGTCTACAAAGAAAGCAAATTCTACGCAATTTAAACGTTATATTCAATATGCTGCGATGCGATTGGATACCGCAGCTATTCGCGTACCTTCAAACGTCAGCCTTTTATGCGCAAGTGGCGAATGACCCCTTTTCACCTCGGGCAAGTACAGCTTTGAATTGACCTACTAACTCATCTAAAATCATCGCCGTCGATTTTTGCCTCTCAAGTCTTTCAACTCAAAATTCATTAAATAATTTTCATTTTATGTCGTTTCCCAAATTGTATAACACAACTCGTCGAATCCTTTCACGGTGGACTAACTAATCAATCCACGTTAATCTGTCATCGATATTCGATTACTCCGACCGTAAGAAATTATTCACAGGTGACGTTGCAAATCGAATTCAGTCGTCTTCGTCATAAATCAGACAAATACGATACGCTACTCATTCCCAAGTATGTTTTCAACGCTGAACCTCCGAACTGGTTTGTTATCAAACTCGCCGTTAACTTCATAACTCAGTCTAATTTATGTGTCTGCATCCTACTCGTTACCTCCCTTATATCTACTTAAAATCACGATAAAAACAGAAGTGACACTGTGCCAAGTGCCATTGGCCATGTTAAAATCTCTCAGCTCTACATTATAGACAAAACTTTTCGGCTTACCTGTGATATTCGTATTTCCTTAGCAATATTTCTATTCAACACGCCCTTTTAAAGTGCTCTGAGTTTTCTCATACTCGAGTTCCACCAGTCTCCCTACTAAGAACGTAGATCAAAAATAATTTTAAGACTTCCGCTCATATTACTTGATAAGTATAATCTTCACAAAACTATCCAACCTCTTATCCTTATAAAATAGTAGTAATACGCTAACGGACATAAGTAAAAAGTAAGATTCTAGTGTTAAACATTTAAAACTTACATGGTGGATATACGAATAATTAGGAAAAACAATTTACGGTAGACACACCATGTTTAAAAATTGAATCCTAAAACCTGAACTATTCGAAAGTTTTAAGGTTTGAAGATTTAATTTTTAAACATGGAGTGTCTACCGTAAATTGTTTTCCTAAGATTGTAGTTATTTTAATCATTATGCCCGTTAGGGATACTAAATTTAACGTTTAATTTAGTTTACTATGTCTTCAGGGATACCACACATGGCGGACTTAAAATCCGTCGATGTAAAATTTTATCTTATAAAATTTTATCTTATTTCATCCGCGTCAATGAATGTTATATAATTAATATTAGTATTATTAAATCGCAGAGTCAGGTGGTTGGTTAGTGGATTATATTAATTCAATCTACATAATTGCTCTGCCGATTGACTAGTAAAAACAATGCCCGCAATGTTAAAGCTAAAATTATACAATTTATAAATTTGAAAATTTGCGGCTGGGGTGTTCCGATGACTGAACAGCGAAAGATAGCTGATGTCTAAACCCGAAGGGAGGACCTTTCGGTGCCGAAAAGGGCAAAATTCCCAAAAAAGAATAAACCGCGAAAATTATAACGAGAATCACCGATAATGGACGACGATACCTTTTCATATAAATTTGTTTTCGCGTTAATTCAAGTTAATATAGCGGCAAAAAAAAATTAAACTAAAAGCTATATCCCGGCGATTGCAGATATTCGCTATTCAGAACCAACATTTTTTCGACTATTCCTCATCTTCCTTCCCTTTCTATCTTGACCTATTCAGCTCCGACGCATTGTGAATACCGTTAATACAGCCTGTTCTCAGAAGCACTCGAACACTTACACGTTCATCGCGTTCTTAATTTAACATTTTTATTCGCATTCAACGCAATGTGTACGCATTATACGAGACACGAATTAAGTTTCCGCTTGAGAGAGTGCAAATTTGTCTTAATTTAGATGTCACCACTGTTAAGGATTTTTGGATTTTTTCTTTTTTCCTTGTTTTTTTTTTTTTTTTTGAATTACTCGTTTTGTATGTTTTATGAAGAGCTCTGTAGTAAAAAGATTGAAATTTTGAATAAACTGTACACCATTTCGAACGAATATTATTCGTTTCTGTTTTTTTCCCGAAATCATATTATTTCGCTACAAAAGCGTACAGTACTTTCGGACTGTCCACGACGTCCGCAATTGAGTCAGACGTTGCGATATTAGCAGTCGTCAAAAATTACCATCCCCGGAAAAATTCTATACTCTTCTCAGAAAAATTCGAACACAAGGGCATAGTAGTTTGCAAAACCAATTTCGATTTATATAATATGGGTAGATACGTTTTGGCAAGATTCGGTTGTTTTTCCTTCATTTTCTCGATACATGAAAAACTGACAACAATAACAGCAGCTGGTTCGCTGGTCGCTGCGGCGATGACAACGGCATCATAGCGTTCAAGGCTAAACCGTCCGCTCGCTACGGACAGCTGAGAGGCGATCTAACATCGGCGGTTCGTTTTATCAAGTCTGACCGATCCCACATAGTTCCGATTTCTCGCGCGATTGCTGCTACCTGACGCTGGTTCGACACTTTTCCAGTTGCATCTAGTTTACTGGTTGGTATAATAATAATACCTATTCGCGGATATACTTCGAAAGTAGTCCAACCGATCGTCAACTTTTAATATTATACCCATCTGTCGCGATTAAAGTGTAAATTTTTTATTATATGTACATATTTTTACTCGGTAAGTCACAATGCTTTCTTTCATGAACACACACTGTTTGATTATGCTATTTTCTCTTTTCGATGGCAGTTTGTTGGTGTTCCTTGTAAGCTTAATTTTCTTCATTTCCTAATCGGACCGAGTATTGTTATTTCTTTAAATTCATTCCAACTTGTTCCCCTAATCATTGAATACTTACCGTTTATCATTTATTCTTCTTTAATTACGAAACGCTCTCACGTGTCTTTCTTCGTCCGCAGCTGTTGGTATTTTCTGAATCCGACGGCGGTGCACTTTGCTTTATAAATTTCGACGAATTTCGCATACGCCCAGCACTTCGTAACAGTTTTAGTCACAGCCGGATTAATCCCGTATGGTATCCTATTTGTTAGCGGCTTTCGCCTTAAAATCGATTTTAAAACGCTTCGTCAATTCCGCAATTTATTTCCATAATTTTCAACTGTAATCCGCCTAATTATCGAAATTAATCTATCGGAATCTGGTTGGATTTCCTTCAAAATTTTCATATTTTGTGTGTACGCTATTCTCCGTCTTCTCCAAATACAGCACATTTGGTCTCGATATACTTACATACGGACTCCTATTACAAGATTATTTTTTTTTTTTTTTTTTAGTGTTAGATCTCAATTAAATACAATTTAAACTCCGAAATAAGTAAATTTAGTTTTTATCCTGTCTAGGTGCGTCACGTATTGAGGAGGTCAGATTTACAACGGGTACACCTTACTGGATGATTATATATACTAGAAAAAGTAGACTACCTTTTTCCTTCCTTGTATTTCTGATTATGCAGGATTCGTTTTTTTTTTTTTGGCTCGCCTTTGGCTTTGACCGAAGCACTTGAATACATGTTATACTAAGAAATTAGACTTTGAGGCGATAGAAGATGGAAAGGAATTAAGTAAGAGAATTATTGATGGAGTGGGAAGGAAAGGATAAAGGAAGCACACTATAAGGAGTCGGAAAGCCAAGAGTCGAGAAAAAGGTCATATTCGCTGATAAGAGCCGAACATTCGAAGAAAACATGGGTTGCGTCGCATTCGAATGGAGAATCGGGGTTGTGGAGAGGAGAAGGAGATAAAGAAAAACGAAAGCGCTTGAACAGACCTATAGAATAGGTATGATTAAGCGGGCGCTGGAAAGAGGTAGCATTTGGTATCATTATGTACAATGAGGCTGTTTCAGTCTATTCAGTTTTTCCTGCCCTTTTTTCGTTCTTACATATATTTTCTATGCTCGAAATGTACGGTATAAAATATAATTTACCGGGCGTCACATTTGCCTGCTCGTCAGCCATACATTGTAAAACGTAAAATGTGAGGTAGTTAACCGACAGTTGCAATGAAAAAGAAGAGGAGGCAGCTAAAAGCGTAGGGCAGGCTCTATCGGCGGCGGAAATATGAAAAAAATGTTTCCTAAAAAGTAACCGACCAATTAGAGAGCCACGCATTTTTCTATTAATTTTTGCAAATACATCTTACGTCGTCACTACTTTACTGTACAGTTAATAATGGTAAAAATTCAAGAATTTAACGCGAATTTTATTTAAAATAATAATATGTCATTAAAAGCAAAAAATATTCACGGAAATGGGGACACATTTCAAATATAGCCATTAAAACTGAAAATTGGGGAGCGTGAAAAGAGTTTCGAGACTTTTTTATACCATAGACATATTAAACACAACGTTCCTGTTAATTAAATATTTTTTTATCAAATTATCAGTACAATGGGCCTTACTCCTAGTGCCGTGAGCGCTTGATTATTAAGATAGTAGTCATGGGTTCGATCACCAGTGACGGCGAAAAGTATAGATTGATTTAAATAAGCTGAAGGATTAATTTAATTTGTAGTTAGTGGCCAAGCTCCCATGGTAACTTTTGCTGATATCGACCTAATTTCGGTCAAGTTCGTATATCTAGAGTAATAAAAATACACCATCGCGTTGTAATTATTAGCGATATAATTGCATTTTCGAATTTCTATAATTAGACGGGTTAGGCTAAAGTACAACGGGCGTGTGAAGAAATCAATGAAGTTTAAAAAACGGTAAACTATCGTTCGTTCGTTTGGAACCTCAAACATCGTTATTTCCTTACGCATCCGCGTTTCAAACACCCACTTAAACGCTTTATCATGTTGTAAATCATACTTTAGCACTTTTTCCGTATAGTAGAACGGATCGTACAATCACATTTAGATGATCCATTGTATTCGGATTTCTCCGCATTCACATTTTGGGCAAGAGATCATTTTCCATTTGTTATATATGAGCACCTCATAGGTCCTGTGCTAATTCCGTTTATTCTGCACTACAGCATGCGTGATTCATACTCAAGAGGTTCCACTGTAGTAGGGTCATCTAGAAGTGCGACTTAGGATAACATATAGCCAGACCAATCGTATCGATTATTTTCCAAATATAAAAATACTGTGTCCTTTTTGAAAGATTTTTTAAAAGAAATGATGTATAGATATATGTATATATATATATATATATATATATATATTAATTACAAGGTAATTCTTAGGCTACCCCCCATTAGAAAAAATGTCTCAAAAAAATTTCCTAATTTTATGTAACACAAATGTCCCAATTTTATGTAATGTTTGTTATATTCTATAAAATATAACAAACATTACATAAAATTGGGACATTTTTTTTGGATATTTGATTTTGTTATTGTTATTTAAAAAATGTCACAGTTTTATGTAACGAAATATGTAACGAAACAATGTCTTAATTTTATATAATGAAAGTTATATGTTAGGATAGGATTTTTGTGATTATGTTATTTTTTTTGTGTTGATGCCAGTTAGAATTACGTTGTAAATTTTGATCATTTTATACAAAGTATAGAAAAGAAAAAGACAGAAATTAAAGCAAGAGGGGTCAAGGGCATAGCCTCTTGCGAGGTCAAAATGGCGCAGTTATATATATATATATATATATATATATATATATATATATATATATATTGAACCGTTCGAAAACAATTTTTATGACATTTTGAGAACTAGGTCAAAAAGAGAAACAATAAAATTCGTATTTTTTTTTTTGGTATATGTAATTCAGGAACCTTAATTCGGTCTTATTAGTTTTTTAACTATATTTAATTTTTATAGTAATAATTTTTTTTCCTTTTTTGATTTATTAATATTTTGTTTGTTTCACGCCGTTAACTGTTTTTGCTTTAATTTTTTTTTTTTTTGATTTTAGGGGCTCGTTTAAAAATTTTCCTTTGTATTCTTGTTTTTGAGGAAATTAATTTTAGAAAATTTTTTAGAAACATCTTTAAAAATGTATTAAAAGGCTCCTTTTTAAACCGAACAACAAACTTGTGTACTCATAGCATGTACTTTGAATCTTTCTCGAATATTTAGTGTGCCTAATCGTACGTTTCCACATTTAGTAGCGTACCTTAAACTTTTGCATTTGATTTTTTTTTTACGATTCATTTGGGCTCATTTGCCACGGAACTATTTAATTCAAGTGAGGAAATTATTTACACTATTCGAACGAAACGGTGTTGCCTAGGCAACTAGACAGCGGTAGTTTTGAAAGTTATCACATTCGTTTCAATTATAAATTTTGTCTGTTTTTTTTTATTTTATTTATTTTTTTTTATTTATTTTTTGGCCCGATGCCTGCCAATTTTATGTTTTTAGCTATGTAGTATACATGTATATGAAATGCAACTGCGTGGCACAAAGATAATCCGCCTGCTACCACCATCTGAAAAATATGGTAGACCGATGACGTGGAATTATTTTCATTTTCGAACGAGACTGAATTTTTGTAATAAAACCGTTCGCGTAATAACAGCTCTGCGTGTTTTTAAATGCAGGCATATCTCGACAAAAAATTAATCAACGGAGAAATCGAAGGAAAAACCAAGCGGGAAATAATATCAATAAATTTAGATTATTACTGAAAAGTAAAACTTTTGATACGGTACGAGTTGAAAATTTAACGGTGTTCGCATTTTTCTGAATTTTTGTCGGCCTTTTAATACTCGCCGTTATTGTAAACCAATAGTAAAAGGAAGTAAAAAAATAAATAAAATGATAAAATCTGACTCAATCGGGCATTATACTGAGAATGCGACTGCATTGTTAGAATAATAGGCGCGGATAATACGGCTGGTCATCGGACTTGTTCATTTACGAAAAACGTAAAGTGGTGTTTCATTTGCACAGAGTTTCTATATTGGAATTCGTTCATTTTTTCTGTTTGTCGTTTTCAATAGTTTGCTTCCTTCTTATCTTTTTCGTTTTTTTATAGCAACTTCTCCTTTCTGTCAATTCCAGCCTAACGACAGCAGTTTGATTTGTGACTTCAACCACATTTTCCTTAAATGTTCTGCTCTTTCGGCTGAACGTTCATGCTTCTACATCCGGCTCCTGGGCTTGTCTCTTCCTACACCCTATAACGCTTTCTTCACCCCTCATAGTTACCATTGTCGTCTCTTTGCTTACTTTAATTTGTGCCCGCGTGAAAATCTAGTATGTTAAACTGCAGTTCCAGGTTAATGCCTTCAGTTGGCGAGCCCATAAAAACAAAACAAAAACAAAAATACTGGACGCTAGTAATAAACATCTAGCATTGCAGCAGTCGTTGCTGGTGAAACTCGAATTATAATGAAATTATAGCGAGAAATAATTTAAACGCGGTATGCCAAATGAAACTGCCAACAATGGTGCAAGTTGAAAAAGAAAATTCATAATATTGTTTTCCGGTTGTTTTTTTTGTTTTTTTTGAAAAAAAAATTGAATGCTGAAGTGTGTAGAAGCAGGAAACGTGCTTTTTTTTTTACTTTTTTTATTTCTAAGAAGCGATGATTGCGGACCGTACTGGAAAACATTGTTTTCGCGAATTATGAAAATGAAATATTTACCTCCAGCCTGATTTCTTTAAAGTTTAAACGTTTGCAACAAGCAACATGTCTTTTAGGATGACGTAGGTGATAATTAGGTAAATGTAAATTCGTAGAGTTTCATATCGTGAAAATTAAATATTTGCCGCTTCTCTAAAAGTGTGTTTCCCGTTAGGAAAAAAAAAATAGAATAATGTTTTCAAAATGCTTGTGGGGCACAATATTTTTCTGGTTAAGTAAAGTTTGTAACTAATGTGGTGTCGGGGCAAATTTCAAATTATTTAAAACCGTTTCAACCGGATAAGTTATACATCCCGGTGATAATTTTTAAATGGCCAAATAATAAGGGCATTGATTATTTCCGAATATTTTGGAGCCGGCGATATTCTCTTCCACTGCCACTTTTTCTACCCCCTACATATTAGTTAATTAAGAAAATTGAATTAATTGCCACGAGTGTTTTTCCAGTGTTGCTTTTCTCGCGGCGTTGATAATTCAGAACGGCGCTGTTAAACACAGGAAGAAAAACACAAAAAAAAGTTTTCTATTTTCCCCTTATAATTTTACATTATGGTTGACTACAATCAACAGTGAGCATGCGTAAATTCTCTGTACAACCTGTATTATTTTGTCGGTAACCTTTTCCGATGTGAATGTTTGCAGCATATGATATTATGGGTTTTATAGATCGGATGATTGTTACAGAAAGGTCATCGGCTTCATCATCTATTTCTTCTATATATATATATTATTTTTAACAATAGGTCAAATTTCATTTCTGCGTGTTCTTTTTTTATTTTTAACAATTCCGAACAACGCCCTTGAAAATGGTGTTGCGGTTTCTCTGGAAGCGTGTAAATTCTTTCTTCCGGAACAAGTGATTCAAATTATTTTAGCTTTCCAATAAGAATGTGTCTTATTACTATTATTATTATTATTATTATTATTATTATTATTATTATTATTACTATTCGATTTATTTTTATTTATCGCTATTTTTAATTACTATGTCTCCATTTCAGTGGATACGAAATAATGACGGATTTTGTCCTTCGCTCCGTTATATGGGTTACTGTTGTCTCCCCGCTGCTGTACGGATCGTACAGTCAGTTGATCAGTTTTGGTCACTGCCCGCAAGATTTGGCCGTTGTAACCGATTTTAATTTAACCGAAGTGAGTAATATTATCCCTTCGAATACTCCTTTAATTTATCACATTTTACATAATATACATAGATGTATACTTTTTTTTTCAAATTATTGAAAGACTTTAGTGGTCCCCAGTGACGTCACAACGAAAAAAAGTATGCGCGGGACTTCGATCATCTATTCTTGTTATCCTGGATAAAACTGTTTTTTGGTTGTTTGTTCCCATTATTTTCGAATAAATTAAATTTTTTCTTAAATTCCGAATTACGTCTCAAACGGCGTTTCTTCTTCTTTCTTACCATCTTCGGTACTTTCATTCTTTAAAAATCAGTTTCCTTAGGCTTGTCTGCGAAAAAGCTGCTGATTATATTTCTTTAATGAACCTTCTTCGGATCTCCCCTAAGCTAAAAAGAATTTTAAAAAGAAATGTTTCAGGCCGATTTAAGGAGAGGAACTCTATCTAAAATGCTCATTTACTCTCAACGTGGCCCTCATCACCGTTTTTGTGAAGTATTTGATAATGAGATATTGAGATATTTCTCTGTAATAATGCTAAGCAAACAAGATTAGAAACATGTTCTTTCTCGTTTCATTTTTTTTTTTTTTTTTTTTTTTGTGGGCGCGCCAGCGGCATTGACCCAACATCAGGTAAAACTAAGCTAAAGAAATATATAGCTAGGCGGCCCGAAATGGACGCAACAAAAGACAGAAGTGCAGGCACCACAGAAAATGAAGGAAAGGAGAGAATAAAGGAAGAGTTATAGGGAGTAGGGAGACCTTTAGACAAGAGCTTTTTTTTTTTTTTTTTTTTTTTTTTCTTATGATCTAGAACTGACGAGAAGTCTCGTCATCGACCAGATGTGATAAATGAACTAATGAATTAATTATACAAGAGTCGGTCCAGCGACCGAGCTCTCATGTGATTATAATTGAAACTGCAACACTTTACATATAATCGGTGATGCGTGTTCTCTTGAGCCTTCTATTGGCTTCTTGAATTAGCAGTCCTGCTGCTAATGGGTTTCCATGGACTTTCAGTCTTGACAGATAATTCTGAATAACTTGAATTATTTCTTCCTCTACATATTTTATCCGCAGGTCTTTGTGCAGCGTATCGTTCGACACGAACCACGGGGCACCAATTATCATGCGTAGAATTTTATTTTGGCATCGCTGTATTTTTTGTTTATTGGACTTTGAAGCGCAACCCCAAAGCTCACAACCATATAGCCAAATTGGTTTCAATATCATAGAGTATAGCAGCAGCTTGTTGTTAATTGATAGTTGAGCCATTGGCCTCAGCAGCCAGTATAACTGCCTGGTCCTGATATTTAATTCTGTTTTTTTCGCTGTTATATGCGGTAACCAAGTTAAGGATTGATCTAAATGAATTCCTAAATATTTGACACAAGAGCTTTGGGGTGTAATTTTTCCATTAATAGTCACTTGATATTTTTCTCGGTTAATACGCCGTTTGGTGAATATAATATGACTACTTTTTAACTCGTTTATTACTATTTTCCATTGGTGAAACCAATCCACTGTCTGGTCGATAGCACTTTGAAGCTGCTGAGTAGCCGTAATGGGACAGTGATGAGTAGCTATAATTGCTGTGTCATCAGCAAAGGTAGCAATAAACGAGGTTTCTGGGATGTCACTAGTAAATATAGAATACAAAAGTGGTCCCAGGATGCTTCCCTGGGGAACACCTGCCTGGATTTTATATATCTGTGATTGACTGTTGCAAACAGTTACTTGAAAATAGCGCTCTTCTAAGTACGACATCAAAATATTGAAGTATTCTAACGGTAGAATTTGCTTACATTTATATAGCAGCCCTGAGTGCCAGACTCTGTCAAATGCCTGCTTGACATCGAGGAAGACGGCTGAGCATATCATCTTATTTTCAAGACATTCTTCTATTAGTTTTGCGACTCGATGAACCTGTTGCACTGTAGAATGGCCAGAACGGAATCCAAATTGGTGATTGGGGATAATCTTTTTGTTGACAATAATTTTTTGCAATCTTTTTAATATGAGTTTTTCGAAAACTTTAGAAAGTATTGGAAGGAGCGAAGTCACATCTTCAGGAGGTTTACCTGGTTTCAGCACCATTAGAACTTTAGCAAATTTCCATAGCACAGGAACATATTGCAGTCTTAGGATTGAATTGTATAAATACGTCAACAATACCACGGCTTTCTTTGGGAGTTGCTTCAGAATCGCTCCTGTGATTAGATCGAATCCGGGAGCTTTTTTGTTATTAAGCTTCTTGATTATGGATCCAATTTCTCCAGGTGAAAAAGGTTTTATCCGTTTGTTTGAAGTTGTCGGGGACTGGTTCAAGTAATTGTGTATCGACCCCTCTAAACGTGATTTTATTTTGTTTGGTTTAAAAATATCT
The DNA here is from genome assembly GCA_039619475.1 of Icerya purchasi. NCBI lineage: Eukaryota > Metazoa > Arthropoda > Insecta > Hemiptera > Monophlebidae > Icerya > Icerya purchasi. The sequence continues at coordinate 234,907,586 of CM077116.1, forward strand.
TTTAAATAGGTCGCAAATGTTTCTGATTTCATGCTGTCGTCTGTAGTCCAGTTCCCATCTTGCATTTTTATAGGATTATTTCGAGTTTTTGGCCGCTTCATATATTTTGTTGCTTTCCATAACGAGTAACCGTCATCCTTAGAATTGGATAGGCTGTTAACATAATCCGTGAATGTATCGTTTTTAAATCTTTTGATTAACAACTTCAACTTTTTAGTCTGTTTATTTAGTTGTCTCTTATCATTAGGGCATCTTGTTTGCATCCAACGTTTACGTACTTTTCTTTTAATGGCGACTTCTTTACGTATATAATTTGGATATATTACAGTTTGCCTGAATTGTTTGTTCAGCGGAGGAGTGCTTGAGTAAGCTGCATTGGTTATTTGGTTAGTGAATAGATTTACAGCATCATCAATACTTGATTTTGTTTTTAACGAGATAGAGAGATTTATTGCACCATCTAAAGTCTGTCTGAATTTATCCCAGTCAGTAAGCCTGCTGGTTAGAGTGGGTCTCTTTTCCTTTAGCCACACTTGATCACTGATTGTTAATATAACCGGCGAGTGATCGGAAGATAGGGAAAATTGATCATTAGTGACTTTAAGATATGTTTGGGAGATACCTTTGGCTATGAAAAAATCCAATAGATCCGGAATTTTATTCTTATCTGTTGGCCAGTACGTGGGCAGTCCTCCTGATATGATATCACAATGTTCTGTTTCAACAGCAATTTTTAAATTTTTGCCTCTAGGGGTAGTTAATCTGGAAGCCCAGTGTATATTTTTTGCGTTAAAATCTCCTCCAATTATAAATCGATTACCCATTCCTTTTATAAAATCTATAAATTGTGTAGGCTGTATTTTGTGCTTTGGGGGACAGTAGACAGCTGCAACGTTCAAGGTGTTATTTGTCTGTTTTATAGCAATGGAAGTAGCTTGAAGGTATTCTTTGCAGTAACTGTGCCTTATATCATGAGGAATGCTATCTTTAATAATGATTGCTGTCCCAGCATGCGCTTTGTTATCGGGATGTAATGTCCAGTATGTTTTATAACGTTTCAAGTTTATATAACTTTTATCAGTAAAATGAGCTTCTGATATAAGCATGATGTCAATATCGTTTGTGTGCAAGTAAAGTTCTACTTCTAGCTGATGTTGTAACAAGCCATTCGCATTCCACAAGGCTATTTTATAACATAATGATTGACTTGGTCTTGTAGGAATCATTTTGTTTTTAACATAATAGACATAATGTTAGTGATAATGTCATTAAACATATTTGCTTGTTGCTGAATAATGTCTTTAAATAGTGTCCGAATTTCATCCAAAAACATGTTTAGTGTTTGTTTAATATCCCAGTCATTTTGGGAGAACGTTGCAGTGTCAGATAAGTTCCCTCTGGCAGCCTGAGCATACGATTTAGGCTTTAGAACCTGAGCTTGTTCTCGTTGTCGAGATCTATCTCTTGTTGTGGGATATTTTAATTGGTTTGGTGAACGTTGTACTGTAGATCGCTGAATTGTCACGCCCAGTTGAGGATCTGAAGAGGGCACATTTATTGCCGGAGTTTGAAGCTGGACATTACCTTTCTTAACCGAACTTTTTTCACCGTATCTATGCGTTTGGATTTTTTTATAAATTTCACATCCCCTATAATTTGCAGGATGGTTACCTTGACAGTTAGCGCACTTCGCTGCCTGGTTAGGTGGTTTGTTGCAGTCTTGTGAAATATGGCTTTCGCCACATTTAACACAGGCAAAAGCTCTATTGCAGTAACTTTTGGTATGGCCAAATCTTTGGCATCTAAAGCACTGTGGGATAATGTTTTTTTTGTGTGGAGTTTCTATTTTTACTTTCATGTTAAGCAACGACTGAATCTTGTAGATATCAATGTTAGTTTTGTCGGGCTCTAAGTCCACAAAGAACAGTGGCAAGGGCTGCTTGCTTACCCTATGCTTAACATTTATCACATTTCTCACTTGGTGTCCATATTCAACTAGAGCAGCGGCAATATCCTTAGTATCGACAGAGTGGTGGAGGTGTCTAATCACTGCTCTGAAACTTCTATCTGTTTTGATCTGATAGGTGTGGTGTTCGATCTCTTCGTCCTTGAAATATTTTATTAGACGTCGGTAATGTTCGACTTTGTTTGTTTTGATTTCCACCCTTTTATCAGTTAGAGCTCTGCAGGATATATCGGTCGCTGGGATAACAAGGATAATGTCTGCCAGCATTTTTGAGTAATCAACAACTCCATAAACTATTATTGGGGGCGGTCTCGGTTCTTTAGTGTTGTTATTACTACTATCTTCACTAACTTCTTTGTCATCGTTTTTGTCATCTTCCACTGATAGAATAGCGAATCTGTTACTGCTACGTTTTACATTTGTTTCTACTGTATCGGAAGAAACACTTCTTGCAAACTGTCTTTGTCTTTTTCTCCTAGTGACTTCTTGCCAGCCATGATCAGGAAGAATATTTGGCTGGAGATCATTTTCTTCCACCCGATTTGAGGAATATGGACTTAGTGGAAGAGGAGCATACACGTGAGTAGACGGGATCTCCTGTTCCGACATCAGGGCTGATTTATCAGAATTTATATAAAATTGATCATTATACTCTATATTAGATTCATAATTGTTACTGCCATTATCGTTAGTATTGTTAGTAGCGACTGAAGGCATGTAAACGTCATTAGTGGTGTTAGTAGAAATTGGAATAAAATCACCTGAATTCGATGTATATGGTGTTGGATCTTTTGATGAAATACTGTTATCAGTAGTTTTGAAGGTCAGAGATTTGCGGCTAAGTTTCGGCGAGCGAAGAACCGACATTTTGATAAGCTTGATGGATACGTAAGAAAACCGGCTTGCTGATAAGCAAGCCGATCTCGATTGAATTTAACGGCTAAAGATTTATTACGATAAGCACGTACGAGAACACGAACTATATTTGTTTATCAGCGTAATAAAAATATTAGCGACAATAGAACGCGAAACACACAACCAGAATATAACACTTTCTATGAATTTTTTTTTTTAGACAAGAGCTGACTGTATAAAAGGGAGTGTTCATTACGACCAGAGTGAGGAGGCATACGAAGAAGAGCGACTGCGCGTGCTGGAAATAGGATGAGAAGATGCAAAGAGATCATAATCTAGCGTTTGAATGAAGAAATCCTAACGGAAGAAGGGATCAGGAACATCAGAAATAGAAGGGAGGTATCCACCAAGGAACGAAATTTAGCCCAATCAGTTTTAGAAAGAAGCCAATGTGGAGATTGAAGGGGCTTGAAAGATTTGGGAGGCAGCACGTTATTAAGAGTGAGCATAATGGAGACATCATCGCTGCCAAAAGTGCCGTCGAGAGCCCTCCAGGAGCATAAGCGACCAAGAATGGGAAAGGAGAAGGAGAGATCAACTGAACTAGAGGAAGATTGATGCTAGAAGAGGGTAAGAGACCGATCATTAATAAAAAGGAGATCATGGTCCAAGATGAGATTTTTAAGAATCGAACTATTAGAATTATGCCCAGCGCAGCCCCAAAGAGGAGAGTGAGCATTCCAGTCGTCTCCAATGATGAAGGGACCAGATAAAGATGAAAGAAATGAGATAAGGGGAAGATTAGAGAGGCTGGAGTTAGTAGGGTTATAAACGTAAGCAATATGTAAAGGATTCGGAAAAAGATTCAAAAGAGAAATGTGAACCATGTTAGGAAGATTCGTATCTAATAAGAATGGCGACGTCACTGTAACCATTAAAGAATAGCCTTTGAAATGTAGAGACGAGGAGGATTTGAGTCAAGTTTCTGATAACAACGCTACATGGATATTATAGAGGTCTAATAAACCCTCTAAACTTAATTTATTAGCTTGTAAGCTACGACAGATCTACTGCAGGATGTTCAAAACATATGTACGCGACATACTGGCAGGGACGAGAATGAAATAAGAGAAGTAGCTATAAAAGAAAAAAGAAAAGTTAGAAATGCTTAGCGCTTTCATATATACTAGTGTTCGCCCATTGGTCCAAATTCGGCCATAATTATTATTAAAAATTTACGGAAAACACGTATATGCATATTTCCAAAAAAAAATTTCTACTCTTATACGCTCGTCTAATGTATATCTGAGAACATACACTTTTATATGTACTTACAATATAAAATAGTTCAGTACCATTATAATTGAATAAAAAATAAATTCAATAAAGTAACAGTAAATCACAATTTAAAAACCCTACTTTAACTGATATAAAATGACAACTTAAGATTTAATACACTGTGTAAAAAAGCCAATAATGATGATCATTAAAAAAAATTAAAACATTCTAATAAGTACAGATTTACCGGCTACTGCGATTTCATTTTTCATTTTTTGTATTAATTTTTTATTTAAATAAGAAAAAAAAAAGTAACTGCTTCCAAAAATTTTTTATTGATAACACAAAGGATCGTCAATAGCTACTGAACAAAAAAAAAAAATCGTTTAATAAACAGAGGAGAAAAAAGTACTGAACTGTTATATCTTTGCCTATTTATATATAAATACATATATACATATATAGTATATTTCTTTTAATTTTTAATATAAACAAATTGTAAACACAAAAGCATACAAAAAACAATTATATTTGAAATATGCCGCTTAATTTCAGATAACTTGATCCATAATCATAGAAATAAATATATATATATTATGTATATATATGTATATATATTTATTGCCATGATTATGGATCGAATTATCCGAAACCGATCGGCATTTTTAAATACTGTTGTCATAACATTTAATTTTCTAAACGCAGTTGTGCGTAAATTATTTACATCATGGTTAATAACTGCGGAAGTTTTAAAAGTTTCATACTGTTGTTATACTTTGCATGTTTTCGTGTTTATAATTCATTTATATCAAGTTTAAAGTTCGAACATAATCTTATTATTTAATTTCATTATGGATTTTTTTTCTGAATTCGTCATTAATGAATTTTTTTTGAAGTAATCAAAAATCGGTAAGAATAAATAATAATTACTTTCTTTAATCGTTTTCGCGACTCGAACTCCCAAACTTTCATTACACTTAAATCAATTGCTGTTAACTATCGCAATGCGACTTGAGCTGGAGGTGATTTAAGCATTTGGTAACATTATCCATTGAAAGGATTCCATTGAGAAGATTTTATAGTTAATAAGCTAATTGATACCCGCGAATAGAGATTACACCAAGCATATTCATATCAAATAGCACCCATGGACAAATACTTTACCATAATTATTAGTTAAAAAACATCATGACATCGATTGTGATAACATCATTATCAAAAACATCGAAAGACAACATTCGTTTCATGTATATACTCGTACGTGGGTATATATATATATATATATATATATATATATGTATGTATATATGTATGTATGTATGTATATATATGTATATATGTATGTATATATATACTTATCAAATATAAACAAGTGTTGTATATATTTATTTTTTCGTAAAGAATTTGCAGTAACGCTTTAGTGAATATTCTATAGCGTAAAAAAGTATGCGACATAACGTACAATTTATATTTAGAAAAAATTGAATACAAAACATATAATTTACTACCACTATTCTTTGCTTTTAAACATATAGAGAAAACATGTGCAAAAATTAATTGTAAGTTTAGACTTAATTTGTACGAAAACACGAATTAAAGTAGCCTCCATTGTACTAAAATCTGCTTACAGAATTATAAGTCGATCACAATAAAAGCATACAACGATATTTAGTAATGTAAACAAGAAAAATAAATTAATTTCGCAAGACTAAACAATAATTAAATAAAAATTTAAAAAAAAAACAAAAAACGAAACTGCAAAATAGGTTTTATAAATTTTTCTTTATTCTTTTCATTATTTTTCTTTTTACTGTACCTTTCGCGTAGTTATATTTTTCCCGCTACTAACCGTACCTTTCTCTGCCATTCTGTTCCATTTCACGATATTACCCAGTCAGGTTTTTAACCTTTATCTTCTTTGCAATCGTTCGATGGCCGAAAAACAGGAAATATATCGTAATTTTTTTTCTTTTAATTGTGTTTACAAAAATTTTGTTTCGAAGAATGTCTGTACAATTTTTCCGTCTAAAAAATTTTCAATATCTCAACATAATCATTTCAAAAACCTTGGTTTCTTAATATCATATTCTTTGTTAAATGTTATCTCCACTCGTCGCATTCGTACGAAAAGTATGTAACATTTTAGAATTATTTTTTCGACATCTAACTTGGATCATTTACAGCACGATAAGAAAACCGTGCGGAAGGTGTGCACATCAAAAAGCTCTTGAGCTTTTTAACGTAACGTTTCTGCCTCCTACATTACGATAATAACAAAGCTGTTACCAATTGTGCAAGTATACGCCTTTCTTTAAATGCCGAAAGTCGGAGAAGGAATTAAATGAAAGGGAAACGGCCGTTTCGCGGAGAAACCTTCTAGAACGAGACAGTGATTGGCTATACCGAGAGAGCAGGGTAACATTAAGGCGGCTCATAGAAGTTGAGTATTGGACACGGGGTATTGCAGGGCTTTGTAGTGTGTTCAAATTAACTTTTGCCGCTTTGACAAATAATTGTGCCCTGACAAAAGCTACACTGGAATTGTCGCTTATTTGAAAGTTGATACTTCTTTGCTGTAAAATTTTATTTTTAAATTAATCACGCGCATAGAAAATATTCGATAAAATTCTAATCTTAATTTCAACATACAAAAAAGAACAGTTTGTACGCATAGATGCGCTTTTGGGCCCTGCAAGAAGAGAATCGCCGAACTGATTTTAAAAACCGGTTTACTTAACACCCACAAATATTTCGATGAGCTATGTTGCACTCTGTCAACTACTAAAAATTCGTAAGTAGGTATAGAAACTGGAAGAAAATCGATAAAAATTCGGTTATTTAATATCGTTATTTTTTTATTCGTTTATTTTTATTTTAGTTCCGATTAATAAATAACTTAGGCAGATGGATTCGTACATTAAAAGAATTTATAAAAGATTTAGGCAGTTTCGCCCAGGTTTTTTCGGCAGTTCAATTTTGATCACTTTTTTTAAACGTATCTCGATATGCAGATGTATCACATTAAGCAACTGTATCTCTCATCGTTCAGTTTAAGTTGAGTTATGAATATGGTTTCTCATAGTATTATAAGATTTTAACTTTTTTCCCTTTTTATATCGACTTATTTTAATAAGTGAATCATAAAAAGTATCCGAAAATTAAAGTTAATCGAACGATATTCACCATTTTTTTATGTTTTCGAAGATGCGCGAAACCGGAAAAATTTACAAGCTTCGCTGATGTTTAATAGGCATCAAATTTGAACCATTTCCTTCTCTTATATTACTGCTCTAGTATTCTGAAAATTTTATTTAAAAAAAAAATAGATATTCCCGGAATAGAAAAAATTAAATGAAATCACAAGAGATACTATAGGTTATACGGAGGAAACGGTTTCATTCTGAAACGTTATTAGTCGCGTAATTTGTACAGGAAAATCTACGCTATTAAAAGAATCTCTGCGCATGAATTTCATCAAAATAGTTTGAGCCGTTTCTCAAAAACTAATTGGATTATATGTATATATATATATATATTAATGACAACGTCATTCCTAGCCCGATCCCCATTAATTTTTTTATCGCAAAATATTTCATTTTGTCCCAAAACGTACATATATTGTATATACAAGAAGATAAAGTATCGATGGAAGTAATGACAGATATTTCTATGCAAACAGTAAATTAAATTTATTAGTTTTGAATTCTTTCTTGATTATAATGAATAACAAAAGTTGTTGACAGACATTTCTATGCAAACCATAAATTAGTAATGACAGACATAGAACACGTCACTATTTTTTTTGTATCGAAGTCGGGAAGAATGATGTCAATTTTCCTCATTCTACAAGAAGTGTAGAAGTAATAGAGCTGGGGGTCCAGGGGCGTCCCCAGGCAGGTCAAGAGGCACGAAGTACCGAGTTTTATATGTATATATATATATATATATATATATATATATAGTTATGCCACCAAAAAAGCACCTGCCTGCTCCCTAAGACGGATCTAACATGGCCATATTAATACCCACCAACCATAAGGTTGAGGAGAGAAAAGATCACGATTGTTGGTGTTGCTATAATCAGTTTCGCTCGACTAAAGATCGTACACAGCCACCATTTTGAAAGTATGTAATAAAATCAACCACTAACATATAGTTCTCTCCTCATTACCTTACGTACATAGAATACTCTGTTATAAATCGATTGCGAGTTAGTCACACGGTATATTCTTCCAGAATTATATGATTAAGAGAATATGTTCTCTACCTGCATACCTGTTTTGTTCATCGCCTTCTAACCTCTAGAAATTAATTTATTACCGCAACAGCGTACTGTAGTAATCGGGAAAATATTTAAAATTGGAATATGAATAATATTTCCAGTAGCAACTATAAAAAATACTTTAGTTTTCTTGTTTTTTTTTGTTCTTTTTTTTTTGTTTTTAATCACCATGCTGTGTACTGTAGCTAGACGTATTTAGATCCTGTCAAAGAAATTTAATAATTTGGGTGACGGAAAAAGGGAAAAGATAAAACACGGTGTACTTACTTGCGCCAGAAATGAATGAAACGTTGGCTTATGCTTATTTTTACCGTAGTGATCAGTTTATTAAAAATATTTGCCATAGTAAACTTCCGTATAGATCTAACAGATGAATTTGAAAAGGTTTACCAGGAATATAATGAAAAGACATTAAAGGACATAGTGGAAAAGAAATATCGTCATTATGAATAGATCTATACTGATGGATCATTAAATATGGAAAAAAGAATCTGCTCCTGTGCAATATATAATAAAACTACAAATAAATATCGAACGTTCCGAATTCCGATGACACACTAGTCATGTACGACAGAATTATATGCACTGTATCAAGCGGTCGACAAATTCGTAAACACTAAAAATAGAAATATCATAATTTTCTGATATTAACCGACTCACTGAGCGTATTATATAAAATAACAATTGATACAACAGACAATAATATAGTCGTGAAGATAAAGAGGAAAATGGAATCTGCAAAAATAAATCACAATAATCACGTAGTACTCACATGGATACCGGGACATAGTGGAATAAAAGGAAATTAATTCGTTGATAAACTAACAAGGAAAGTCATCGAAAATGTGAACAAATCAAATACCATTGGACAGATTACGTACATACTGTTAAAAATATAGCGACAAATAAACAAAAAATTAATTTCGAACAGAAAAGCATAAACTGCGGAAAATATTATTTCAATATACAAAAAGAGCAACAGATCAGGAGCTACCTTCAAGTCAAGGAGAACCTACCTAGAAATTACATAAAGAAAATTGTACGGCTTAGAACAGGGGACATACCAGAGCAGCAGACCGATTAAAGAAACTGCACATCATCGAATCGGATAAATGCCAATACTGTAATGAGGACTACGAGGAAAATATTAATCATCTCCTATTGTACTCGATTCAAAACACAGCGAGAAGAACTGATAAATAAATTAACTCACGAATATTACACGCTATCGATAAATACAGTATCCATTCTTACAAATCAATTAAGCATGTAAACAACTTTATCAATACTCCTTAAGAAATGCAATATTGAACTTTAAAATTTGAATACTATATATAAGACATATTCAACATATGGACTGGCCAAAAGGTTAAAGGGAAAGACCAGGCCAAAAATAAAAAAAAATTATTTAAATTTTTAAGTTTAATTTATATTTACAATGGTAATGATTTTGTTTTAAATATTTACCGTGCTAATGATTTTATTTAATATATTTACTATAGCAAAAACGAGTGTATTTTTTTTTATTTTTATTTTCTACATTTCATTGATAAAAACCCCTATAGCCAAGCTAATTCATGTCGGAAAATAAATTATATGCTAAAATCTTCTACAGGAATCAGTCTATCCACCGGTGAAAACCGGAACAAAATCGGTTTGGTAGTTCGTGAGATTAACACAGACGGACAGGCAAATATTTTAAGTTTAATAAATATATAAATATATACATATATATTGTCATGAGCCTACAGTGAGTAATGTGAATAAAATATTGATTTTGTGTTTGGAATTCTGGCTTTACTATGCTGTGGGAAATGAAAAACATAGATTAAATTTTATATTCCTTATTTTATTTATTATCGATCAACACAGCATAGTATTTCGTATATAATTCTCTCGTAATGTTCGAACCGAGTTAAGTAAAGTAGATGATTAAATGGTTCGAACGGTTGGGAAGTTGGAATATAATTCCGATGCCGTACCAACACAATTATAATAACGTAAAATTAACTAAGGCTAGACGCGGATACACTGCCCGACTAAAGCGACGTAATTTTGCCAAAAATTACGCGTATGATAAGCATGATGTGTCGTTGCGAGTGGTCGGGCAGTACCGACAGCTGATCGACTACCTGGGTTTTCGCGAGTCTTGCGGTCATTCGTCAATTAAGTAGTATCCGTTTTTACTCTGATAGAGTACGATGATCGAAGCGTTGAGTGTCAGCGAACCCGCGATAATTGTTAATTAAATCATCTTCCGAAGAATTATATATGTACTTTTTTGTAATCGCTGTTCGTTGATGATTTATTGTGAATAGTTTTTTTGTTTCAATGTTCGATAATAAAAATTTAATCATACTAGTAATAAAAACAAATCATCAAGTGCTATAGTTTTTATTAGTATTAGTAAATATACATTATTTCTGTCAACAAGTATATTTACTTTGTGACATTCAGTGGACACGGCGGACTGGGCCGCCGTGAGATAGCTTGATAATAGCTCAAAGGCTTCTCACTCTTGAGATATAAAGAGTGAGCACACGATAATATGTAATTGAGCCCTTCGGTTTCGAAAAAAAAACTTTGTAGTTGTACAACACATCATTCAATCTTTATTATCTTGTGTAAGGATACGAGACATAATTATTAAGAGAACACAATCATGAGACAAAAAGGAATGACGTGCCATTAATATGTATATACGTGTATATGTGTGTACAATTTTTACTCATTTTGTACAATTATTGTAACGTCATGTTTTATCATTTTGACTAAGACCTCATTTTTCTATTCTGGGTACGTAACTTTTAATGATTTAATGTTCTATAGGTTGTGACTAGTAGTAATTAAATTATGAGCAAAAGTTGAAATTAAAGGGGAAAATGTTGTTAGGATTCCGCACATATATCACCTAATAAGATAGGTTTTTGGACGCCTAAAAAAAAAAAAAAAAAAAAAAGATGATTTAGAAACGACAAAAATATCAAAAATAATCAATACATCACGAACGGTTTGACTTATAAACTTCAAAATTGGATCATAAATTACCATTAAAGTTCTCTTTAAGGAAATCTACAACTTCAAAATAAACGATTATCCGGGACCCCTGGGCGGCAAAAAAACCTAAAAGATAGAATATGGAATTTAAGACGACCTCAAAAATTACCCTTAAAAAATTCATAACTCATCACCAGGTAACCCTTTAAAAGTGAAATTCGAAATATGAAGCTTTTTTATAAAATCAAAAAATTACGATTAAAACATCATATCCTTTCCCCCTTTGGGTCCAAAAACAGCAAAATAGAGGATGTCACGTAAGCAGCAGCCCGAGGAATAAGTTGAGGAAACCAAAACGTATCTCAAATATATGCGTAAAGGACCGTTTTATAGGAAAACTATAGCCGAGCTTACAACTTTATATTTAGACACTCGGGGCGCCGAAAGCTCGAAAGTTTTGATTTTTTTTTCTGGTCATGTAATATATCGATGAAAAGACCGCTATTTGTCGGAACAAAACCGAATTTAATTTCCTTAACAAAACTTTCAAAATTTCAAGAAATCGCGAAAAATGACGTGTCCGTCCTTTACGGCGCGAGTATTATAGCTAAAAATTTCGAACAAGTTTGAAAATATGCGTATCCTTCTCTAGTTTAGAACATCCGGGTTTCCAACTTTAAAATTAGGCTCTCGAGGCGTGGAAAGCTCGGAAGTTTCGAAATTTTTTTTTTTTTTTTATCGATGGAAAGAGAGCTATTTGTTGGGAACGAGACCGTATTTCATTTCTTTAACGAAACGTTTGATGTTAGCGAATAGTTTAAAAAAAAACGCGAAAATTTACGTATAGCTTTCTTTATAGCTCAAAAATTCAGATTTCGTAGTTTTGAATTTATTATTTTGTAAACGTAATTGTAATCTTACACACGGAATGTTTAGCGTATGAAACATCACGCTTGACTGAATTTGTTTGTTTTTAGGACGTTTTTTTTACGGTTATTCCCATTAAAAAACCACGCCACTAAATCTATGTTCGCTGTTTATTTATTATCGTTTGTGTAAATTCGAAATTTCGATAATAATATTCCCGGCATGGCGGAGGAGGTCAAATGTTATTGCAAAAATAGTTTTTAAAATTACTTTTCCAAATTTTGTCCGATCCGTTGTTTTATTGGTTAAATTACAGTTCATGCGTTGTCTTGTTTTTTATGCAGTATCTAGGAGTTTGGTACGAGCAGTACCGTTATTTCGTCATCTTTCAAATGGGCGCTTCATGCGTGATAGCCAACTACACGAAAACCGAAGATGGCGCATTAGGAGTTTTGAATTCGGCCTACAGTAGATGGTAACATGCGACAATAGTTCTTACACTGATTTTTCGTTCGTACTATTGTTATTATTGTTTACGTTCCAACGAATCTCGATCGAACGGTAACAATTTAAAATCTCGCACATGAATAATAATTTAAGAAGAAGAAGAAGAATTTTATTTTGTCATGTTAAGTAATAGGTGAAAAAAAAAAAAAAAGCACCTAATAATTATAATCAAATAATTCTTGACATTAAGATTTTGAAAACTTTAATGAGAAAACCGTGTAAAAACATGTCACGTGTATTAAGAAAAATATAGAAAATGTAATAAAATAATAATAAATAATAGCGGTAATTGATATTTAAAAAAAATTCAAGTAAACAGTGTAGATGTAATGAACTTATAATGTATTTGCGGAAAGTCCGATTACGTAACGATAGCCGAATAAATGACTTTTTCCAATGTTATTTTATATATTTGGTTTCTGCGACGTGTTCCAGCGCAAACACCTTTATTTAATTTTATTGTTCTACCGATAATATTTTTTTCTGTTGTTTACTTAATTTTGAAATAACAGGGATGAGAAGGGAATTTCGATTAACGGCATAGGCAAGTTGGACAGCGTGAAAAATGAAGCAAAACTGATTATAGAATTTCCAAATTATGGTAAGAAAGCGTGTTTGGTTTATAGAGGAAATACTCGGCTCGAAATCGCCCTTTATCGTCGGTAGTGAAAATTAAATATCGGATTTATGAAATGTTGCAGGTGTCAAACCGGCTATATACTGGGTGCTCGGTACCGATTATACATCTTATGCGGTAGTTTGGTCGTGCGAAAATATTGGAGCTTTTCACTTAAGTATGTTTCATATTGTCTGAAACTATGCTAATATAATATTCGTGTATATATTTTTTTTTTGCAACATTTGCTTAAGCTCCAATTTTTTTATCCTCTGTATTCGCTCATCCATATCGATTTGATTTGGGTTCCTAGCCGTATGAGAATAGAGGGTAATGAAATGGCAGATTCCTTGGCTCAGATTGTTACGTTTTTCCGCTTTCATTTTAACTAAAATTCCAAAAGTTCCACGCTTGATTTTGGTCAGATATTTATGCCTTTTCCAACCAACTTTTCTTCTACTTATCTATCCAACTTAATCTTCCTACTCGGTCTTGGTTTTACGTTTTTCTTTCATTCGCTATTCCGCTATCGCGTTTATTATATTCGTTTACGTCTTAATCATACACCTCTCTCTTTCCTCATGTTTCGTTTTCTTTTCGCACTTTCCCCTAATTGTCTCCTCCAATATAACCGGCGAAGCCGTCTGTGATCCTAACCGTATTTTCTCCGAATGTGCATCTCTCTTGAACGAACGTGCCGTTCTATATTCCGACTTGTTGACACTTCAGCTTTCCAATCCTTATTGTACTTCTTATATCTAGTCATTCTCGTTGATCTCCACTGTTCCGGTCCTCAGTTCTATTATTGCATCAATATTTGGTCGGTAGATCTAGTTGATTTTATTCCCTCATATCGTTTCTGGACACTAAGATTCCCTTTTGACGCGACCAAGATAAATCAAAAAAAAAAAAAATATATAACGAATCCATTAAGCATTTTTTTCCGTGCACACTCAAATAGGGCTGCTTCTCAGATTTTTACTGGCAAGCTAAAAACTGTCTCTTTAGCCAAATTAATCTCTGCTCTACTAGAAAAGTATCAGCTGATATCTTTCTTTGTTAACTTGCTTTGGTACTTCGCCGCATGGCTAAAAATACCAGAGGATTAGCCACTGGTTTGCAGAGTATTCGGCAACAACGTAAAAATATTGTGGCGGAAGTCTAATTATAAATATTTGAATATATGTGGCCGAGAGAAAGGAACTGGCCCCCCTACTCTCATTAGTGCCGTTGGGCTTCATTGTGAACCTTAACTTTACAATCCCAACGCCCCCCCCCAGGGGTTTGGAACTCACTTTACTTTACTTTTTATGTGTGAGACATCGGAAAGTAAATGGAAGGAACCTCGATGGCATTGTTAAGGTTCCTTAATTTTTAACCGAAATAACATTTTTTTCTTTTCTTTTTTAAATTCAAGTGCAAATTTTTTTGTTATTTGCACATTATGAACTACTGGAATTAGTAATGTAACATAGACCAATGAAATTATGAAAAGGGTTTTGCATATTTATACAAGAAATTGATAAAAATGGTATTAAAATTTATAATTACGTTAGAAACTATTAAAAGTGATATGGCCATTTTCTACAAATCGCAGTGAGTGGGTTTCTCCTTTTGGGCACGAACCATTGATTCAAATGTAGTCTCATGTAAGTAAGATTATTTGCGAGCACATTTATTTTCTCAGAGACTGGCATTGACCTTTTTTCAAACATCGGTTACAAAAAAAAATGTGTTCGCATTTTGTCGATTCTGAAGCCGAAAATAACCGTTTCCTCAATTATTCCATATCGATTAATCGATTGCACCGAAATCAGCTGATGGATCAGAAAACCATATCGCATTGACCGACTAGGCTGTATTTTTCTCAGAGTAACAAGACATTGTCTAATATTATCCAAAAGCTGCGTCCCTTTTCTAAATCTCGACGAAGCCAACGCGAACATGCCTAATGACTAAGCGTCGTGCAGCTGTGGCTGCTCGTTGTTTGGTGGAAGCATTTACACACCTAGCCGTAAGTGTAAAGTAAGTCCCATACCCCTTGGCGTCGGGGCTGGATATCGGTAATGAATAAATGTCCGGGGCATCGCCGTATCGCAATTTTCAGATGTGGTGATACTCTTCATCTACCCTTTCCAGGCCATTCCGTAGAACCGTATTTTCGAACAATGGTTGCAACAATCATTTTTAATGTTAAGTTACTTGAAATCAAATATAACTTAATATATAATTGTCGCATACTGATCCACATGTTGGCTCGGAAAAAAAAAAAAAAAAAGTTGAATAATAAAAAGGGAACGATATAATACGAAGAACTGATTAACTTGGTATTAGTCTGAATAAAAACGGAAGATGTAGAATTTTTTTTCGGTTTTGATAAATATACGGTGCTTAATTACAGAATTTGTGTGGATATTGACGAGGGAACAGCAGCCAAATAACGAGGCGATAGATAAAGCGATGCAAGTTCTAAAGACAGCTAATATATCACGTAAGCCGCTTCTGAAAACCGATCAGACTAACTGCAAAGCATCAGTCGCAACTGAAGATAATGCCAACGAAATCAATCGAGATCCGCTGACATAGCGCTGCAGGTTTTATCTATAATCGTATTTCGTTATATTTCGTCGTTTTTTTCCCGCTTTTTTCTTATCGTTTTTGATATTTTCCATATTTCTGTAAGTCGATCTTACGATTTATGTTAGTAAAGTAGAAAATACGTTTTATTTTATTTTTCGATGTTTTCATTTTTGACTATCGAGATTAGCAGGAATTGAGTTTATTTCGATCTAAACGTGTTAAATGATTAACAAAATTAATATCAAAGTTAGAATTTTGACTTACATTTAAACAGTTTACATTGTATATCTTTTTTTTATTAAATTTGTGTAAAAAAGTTTGTTTTTTTTTTTAAAGTAATATATAGGCTATAAAAAGTTCAAATGATTTCTCCCGAAAATTATTTTTTAATTTTTTATAACAATTTTTCGAATGTGATTTGTTTTATTTCACTTTTTTCTTTCAGTTTTGATGTCTTTTATTTATTTATTTTTCGTACTATAACGCGCGGCGGATAATAATACAGAACAAATTTTATAAAGAGTATTTTACCGTCGAATAAATTGGTCAAAAAGAACGTGTATAATTTTTGAATTTACCTACTTCTCATCATTTACATTTTTCCTTTTCCTACGTTATTAATATGCGACGCATTTAATAAGTAACAACGTTTCTGATAAAAGTGGCAATTTCATAGTAAAACACAGAGAAACATACACATTTCCTTCATTTCGCGTGAATTATGGATGCGCTCGGTCAAAGTTTATACTTTTTGTAATACTCGCGAACTTTTGTTTGTAAATGTCGCAAAAAAACATTTTAATAATGGTTTTTTTTTGTTTTTTTGTTGTTTTTTTTTTATCGTCATTTAAATTTTTCCTTGTAAAGCTATACACAAAAGTTGTAATTTTATTTTGCAAAAAAATTTTGAAAATCTGAAAATTTTTCCGAATAGTGAATTTCTTTACATGCTGAAGCGGCCCATCGATAATCGATAGTACCATTTATTCGTGGTATCAGATGTTTGCACCGTTTTCCGGCATTAAAACAAATGAAATTTGGTTAATTTACTGTTTAATTTTCTCTTTTACTGTATTAAATGAAGATTTAATTTTAGAATTTCGGGCTGGCTGGGGTTCGCTGAAAAAAACTAAATAGTTTTAAATTCAGGTGATTATCCTACATATGCAAATTATCTTACATTGTGCCGTTACTGCAATGTTAAACCCAAGGGGTAAACCGCCGATGTAAATTTTGTACACTGTGGAATTGCTGTGGAATTGCTATGGAATTGCTGAGAATTCTTGCATGTTGTACACCAAACTTCCTCAACGGTTTACTACCCCTTGAGTTTACCTCTTGTCTTTCATAGTGTGTGCACGGTATTATGAAAAGATAAGGTTTTTTAATTTTTTGTTGAACATAGCCCATACATAATCAATCAATTATCCACTATTCCCTAATATTTCTTAGTAATTATTATTATCTCCATAATTCTACAGTGGCTTACTCTCCTTCATAACAATTGAAATTAAGAGGTTCATAGATTTCACTCAAAATTTTTCAAGACTTGTTCCAGAATTCCTAGAATTCCTGTGGAATGCTGGGAATTCCTACATGTTGTACATCAAACTTCCTCAGCGGTTACCTCTTGGTTAAACCACTATAATATGTATATGCGTACGAAAATATGTAAGCTAAAGTTTTTGCATAATACATGTACTAGACACAGATAAATGATGAATAATGAGTGTTTAAAGTTTTTACTCATTTGTTAATAGTAATTTTATGTCAAGGTTCAAGCAACCGATTAATACCAACTCCGTGTAGTTCCAAATAGTTTTAACTGTAAAAAAATTACGAATTTGACATTTTAAAAATGTTTAATAAGTAATCGATTTTTAAATTGGTAAAATTTTTCTTGTTTCAAATTTCGTTATTGTAGTAATGACAAAATAATATTTGTCTAAAATTTCCCAACCCGTTAATAAGTCTATCTCTTTTGTGACAAATTGTATCGTATTTTTTCCAGTCGAACAAAAATAAAAGAGGTTTCAAATATAAAATCATGTAATAAATTAAAATAAATACCTCGATTTAAGAAAACGTTTTCGGGTATCATTGTTAGATAACAATACAGATTGAACATTGTTGTGTCTTTAATTTTATTTAAGTGTACCGTCTATTGTTAGCTAATGATAGGCCATGCCCGAAAACGTTTCTTTAAATTGAGATATCTATTTTGATTTATTTAATAGAAAATTATTTTATACTTACTTTCGTTTGTTATCGAAGTATTTAATTAATTTAAATATTTATAAGTGTTAACAAATCGGTACGGATTTAGTTACATTTAAAAGAGGTTTCATTTCTTAAACGTACACAATCGCACAATTAATAGATTACGTAATAGGAAACTTCACCTTTGACTTCAATTAAATAGAAGAAAATTTTTTAAAAAACATTTATAACTGAACTTTAATCACCGAACAATTATAGTAAAGAATGAAAAGAAAAAAAAGTAATAAAATTAATAAATCGACGCGTGTTTGACAATTAATCGCCATTATGAAATTTAAAATAATAATACTAATAATAATAATAATATATGTATGAAACTATTCATACGGAATGACATCATGGAGTATCAAGTATTTTTTCAAAAACTAATTAATAATTAAAGATGCTATATGTAAATAAAAATTAATAATTTCTGGAACCAGGGCCGTATCTTGATCAAAACTTCGGAGGGGGGTTACGAAAATATTTTTATAAATATACACACACACAAATATATATATATATATATATATATATATATGTGTGTGTTATCATGAAATATATTTATTTATAAATGGTACACTAAAGCCTTGTAGTCAATTGTTGTATACGCAATATTTGAACACTACATTAGAAACAAACAAAAAATAGCCGTTTCCATAGAATTCATAAAAATTTCAATTTTCTTTTCTTTTGTCAAAAATTGAAAAGAAATAAATTTATTCTGAATTTCGGTCCATTCAATTTAAGCAGTTATTATTTCGCAAACATTTCGGGGGGAGGGGGTTGAACCCGGAAAACCCCCTACAGATACGGCCCTTGTGGAAAAATAATGGTACATGTGAAACTAGTCGCGAACTGTGTTTGCTGAACCTGACGTACCACTACCTTTATTGCGCGCTAGCTTTTTTTTCCGTTGCGCAACGATATGAATGCACACCGAAAGCCGATGGAATTTTTCTCATCCGGTAGATTTTCTACGACAGCGCGCGGGTTAGTTTATACTAGTATTTCCGAGCGAAATTCTTTTCTGAAACAAATCGACGCTAATGGCGATAAACAAGCGTTAAATAGCGATTACAGGTTTTGTACCAGCTACCAAAGAAAAACCAGGTGAACCGTTCCTTAATTGTTACCGCAAACTGTTCCGTTTACAATTTTCTGTTATAGTTATATTTTTTTTCTCTCTGGCTAATTTCTGCCTCAATCGTTAACCTCTGGTACAAATTGTTAGAGATACGACTCCGATTAGAGATTACTGTAATCAATAACGGCTATGCGACTTTGCACATTCAGTATCACATTTAGTTAGCGAAGTAACAAGAGAAATTTCAGATTACGTTTCAATTGAGGCAGCGCCAGCTTGCAGTGCAACTTTTTTAACATGGATATGTCTTGTGACTGGGGGTAAAAATACGTGCCCAACGGAAAAATGCGGCAAAAGTGTTACTCTACTGACGTTATCGCATGTGATCAACAAATTAAGTTCGTATTTTTTACTAAAACAAAACTCGCCTACCTCAGTGTATTATCAGTCAACACAACGTTTCTTACTTATCGTTAATCCTAATGTCCTATAATGATTGTTCAAAAAAGTAAAATCGAATTAATATGCGGATCTCCGAAAACGTTAACGAGAAGTTCTGGAATTTGTACACCGTACTACTCCGATTCTCGCTAGGCTGAATTAAGATAAAAAAAAAAACCAAAAATAGTACAGGCCTTAGAAAGAACACCGAATAGAAATAATTGTTCGGCAATTCGTGATTACACTTAAGTTTCTCCAAAATTATTTTAATCGAAATTTCCACTTCTCATTTAAACTGGGTGCTCACCAAACAACATGAATGTCACATACACCTGTAGCATGATAACGATTAAGCAATTTACATAAAGCGCTATCTGCGGCAAAACAGTGTACTTGAAGTTCCTGTTTTCAACGCACGATGCTTTTCCCCGATGAAGTTATTAAATTTTCACGGCACAAAGAGAAAATCATTCGAACTGATTTTGTAATTCGTTTTTTTTTTTAATATATATATATATATATAAGTAAAATAAGAAAAAACAATAAAAAGATCGATTTTAAAATATAAATATTTACATAAATGTATGCGTATTACGAGACAGTAACGTAGTGGAGGGAGGTATCTTAGAGGTCGCATAACCTCTATTTCGATTCAATGTTTCTAAAATCACTTAAAAATGTAATATTATTTTTTATGCATTTTTAAAAAATTCCGGTTTAATGTATTAAATATAATTGTAGAGGCATTAACATCATTTGTATATTTAAATATAATAAGCATTTTCGTTTTTAATCATCAAGGTTAAAACTTCCCTCCTATTGATATTGATTCCGAGTATGGTTATTGTTATAAGAAGTTTTCGAGAAGAAATAAAAATACACCTCCGCCGTGAAAGTTGATTGCTAAATTATTATTATTGTTATTTTTATTATTTTTATTACAGGGGCGGATCCAGAAGGACATTGGGAGGGGGGATTTATAATTACGTAAAATCTTTTACGGTGCACAGTAAATTTGAGAAATACCCCCTTGTTTTATAAAGAAAATCAAATAGCGACCCTTATAGAAATTTAAAAATGTGTTTTAAAAATACATAATTATTATAATTTAATTTAAATTTAGTTTTATATTTAGGGGTGAAAAATAAAACGAAATTATAAAATTCTAGCTAAAATGGTAGTTTAGAAATAGTAAGAAAGATAGTATTTTTGTTAGACTTTACTTCCTTTTTTAAATTTTTGTTAGTAATCCGATCCGAATCATTTATCTGCGAACAAGTAAAAAAATATATATATATTTCTCATTGAACTACTATTTTATAATTAAAATTACTAAATAAAAATTGAAAATAAATAAAAATAGCAAAAGATCGACTACAGTTTTGTTTAAAATAGAATCAAAAATGAACATTAATAGTTTTACTAGGTAAATAGTATAAAAAATATTAATTATTAAGATCCGTAGGTAAAATTCATACAAATTTTTTACAGCATAAATTATGTTTCTCTGTTATAATCAATTTTTTCATAGAGGCTTTGATTTTTGGGGGGATCCGCTACTGATTATTATGATTATTGTTTTTGTAAAAATACGTTCCAAAAGTTTTAAAGAGGAACATTTTCGCAGTTAGAAATCTTCAGTTACATCGAATTTGCATCGGAAGCGGAAAGAATCAGTCCAGTTTGCATATTGAGCAGCTTCCAAATTCAATAACTATCTCTTTATCTAACGATAGTATAATTATTTTATTATTAATAGACATCGTTTCTAGATATCATCCAAAAATTTGCACCATCACTTTTGTTGACCATTTTTATCGCAGAGAATAGGTAACTGACGTCATCTATTGTTAGAGAATTGCGACGAATTATGAAAGTGCGTCGATAAATGTACCGGTTGAATATAAATGTACCCAGCCAAAATGAACTCACTATGCAGTATTGTTTCAATAAGAAGTGTTACCTTGTTCAAAGTATGGTTAGAATTTTTCGTTCGCATTTGTCTTCTATATGCGCTGCTGTGTTTTTTATATTTATTTTTTGTTTCGAAATTTAAGCTAGAAAATGTTAAACGTTGAGAAGCAGAAGCTTTCTATCGTCAACGTGATAAACGTGAACGTGCCGCCGAAAAAGAACAACGAAAGTTTGAATAGAGTAGTTCCTTAATGACTTTTAAACGAAAGAATGTAGAAGAGGGATAAAGAAAGTCGAGAATCACGTAACGGATTTTTGCTTGAATGAAATTGGCCATGTTTCGTGACGATTATTAGAGCAAGTAAAATGCCGTCCTACGCCATTGTTTTTGAGTATGTTTAAAGTTCAATTTTTTTTCTTTTCCCGCGTAAAAAATATTACTAACCCGTCTGTAAAATAATGGTTCTCGGTGAAACGTGCATCATTAATGACTGCGAACGTAAAATCACGAGATTGAACGTTTTGAAGAGGAATCGGTTCGGTTTGAGGTGTCGGAAGAATATTTTAAAATAAAATGGCATGTCGTTCGCAGATCGCCGGCTGATCGTAATTCGACCGGGTAAAACGAGTTACTACTTTGGACGATGATGTTTGAGCAATAGAAGGTGTAATTAACAACGAGCTAGCTCAATTTATTTCTACTTATACATCGGCCTGTGACACTTGAAGCTGTTTTACACAATTTAATTGAAGCGCCAATATTTCGAATATTTCGAGCTGTACGTGACACTGGAATAAACTTTCTAGCATTTTCGAAGCAGACTTGAAGCTTACCTTTTGAAGTAGAATTTAATAAAAATCAAGAAGCCATATTTAGAATATTTAGTTGACTCGTGAATAATTCCGTTGTAAGAGAGTTTGTTTTGCACTTTTTGTATTATATTAAGTATCATACGCCTGTGCTAATGACAAGTTTGTAAATAAGAAACGTTGTAGCATTTTTATGTATTAAATAATATATAATACATTAAATCCCCGCTGCATGTTCTGCACTTTACAAAGAAAAAGTATTTTTCGATTTCCAAATTCCTACGTCACATTTTCTTCACTTTCTGAAATATAAATGTTATTATTCATACGTAGCAGTCGAAAAACATATACGGTGATTCAATGTTTTGAGAAAGGTTCCTTTTTTTTTGTAACGAATTTGCGTCGTTTATTTTTTGTTGCAATCTCAATGAAAAAATTGCATCAGTCTATTCTTCGTTTGTTTTTAAATACTGTAACTTAATTTCAAAAAAAATATTTATTACAACAATACTAAAATTAAACCAATCGTTTAAAACCGCGTCGCGATAAGTCGTGTTAGAGTTTTTAAATTTACTACACTTTCCAATTACTATATTGACACACTACTGTCTGTAAGAGATTGTTTATTGATCTGCGGCATTCTTCAAGATTCCCTTTTTGAAAATCCTTAACCTATACGGAATTCCCGAAAAATCGATGAGGGAAATAAATTTACTGCGAGTCCCATTAAGTTTTTTTTTTTGTTTTTTTTTGCGTATCTTTTTTTAGCACGATGCTTCTGACTCGTGATCTGGGAAACCGTTAATTCAAACTCTCCAACATAACAAAAAATATTATTTACGGGAGGAGGTAACTCGGCAAAGTCCTACGATGATACATGCAGATAGCTGAAACTTGCATGACGAGCAAGTGTACCAGTTGCATCATCGTCTTTTTCGATTCTCTTCGTCGGTTATTGACAGCGTTAAATTTCTCTTCAAAACATATCAGATAACAATTTTCGATGAAGCTAAAATGGTGATAAGCAACACAGTCAAAAACTATTGGAACACCCTTTGGCTCCAAACGCCGAGCAAACTCCACGAGTTTAGAAAAGATACCTACGAAATTTCATGCCAACTCTCAGTAGGCACGAGCAGTGTGTCCTAACTCGTATCCGCATTGGACACACAAACTTGACTCATTCGTTCCTCATATCTAAAAAACCGCCCAACCTGTGTCAACGCTGCAACATGCCTATATCGGTGAGGCAGCTTTTGATCGAGTGTAATTACTACCAGCAGGCCAGACAACAAGCGGGTATTACCAACGGCCTTCTAGAGATGTTTTCGGACGCCGAGAAGTGTAAAAAAATCGTAGCCTTTCTCTCAAAGACATCTCAGTATTCCAACTTATCTAACTTCCTCCGCCTTTAGCTGACTTTTTTGATTATTTTGTTGTTTCGCGCATTTTCCAATATTCAACATAAAATGTTATAATTCTCTGTAAAACCGTAGTCGCTAATGACCACCTTGTAGTCCAAAAGCGACTTGTAAATACAATAAATAAAAAAAAAAAAGAAAAAAAAAAGAAAAAAAAAAGAAAAAAAAAAGAAACATTCTTGAATTATTTTAGGCTGGCCGGAATTATCAAAAATAATAAAAATACTGCTTTTTTATTTTTTTAACGTGTCACAGGTACGAGACTTGTTGACTCAAATCGCCGTCTCGGCGGTGTATCCCAACTGATATCTGAAATCGTATGTAGAGGTTATAGTAGAGAAGTGTTATTCGGATGTTCGGATTGACAGGAATTTTAAAGTCTTAATTTTACGAAATATCCGTTATACACGTTAGCGAGAGCGATTCACTTTATAATCTTTATTCGAATACGTTAATTTTTTTTTTTTTATTTTGTACATACCTTGGAAAGAATTTTTTTTTTTAAATGCGGAAATTTCCCGAAAATTTGTATCTGCGATGGTAGTTCTGTGCGTGAAATATCGTTTATTTTTTTCGAATCTACATCATGAGAACAGCACAGCAGATGTCAAGGAAGTCGGGGGATTATTAGAATTCGAAACGATTACTATTTAAGTATATCTTTAAAATCGATTTATTACACAAAGAAAAAATATTCTCATATCACTCATTTAATTTTAAATTTCTTAGTTATATTATATTATTATTCAAAAAATGTATACACATTCTTAGTGTGTTTATTTTTTAATCCTATCTTAATGTCATACATCAAATTAGTCAGCAAAACAAAAATTGTGGGCTAGTTGAGAATTCTTTTTTTTTCCACAATCGCTTCAATAAAAACTTTTTCATTTTTTTGTAGTCGTAAAATTTGTAAACATCACGAGATGCTGATTTTGAACCACTTCGCGTGAAACGAAAATTACCACATTTAACCAGAGAGCAGTTATTATTCTTTTCTCAGCGAAATCGAAAAAAAAAAAAAAAAAAAAAAAAAAAGATACCAGATTCTAAATTTATTTTCCGCGATTAACTACTCTAAGCGGGACGCCAGCCATACTGCTTTTTCATCCGTATTGCCTACTACTGGTCACCTCAAAATTATTTACTATATTTTCGCATACATCGATTTTTCCGAAAATATCGATCTTTCTTCTTCTAAACTCATTAATGGCTAGTCGATGTTTAAACGAGGACATCAGCGATGGCATCTCTTCCGAATAGCTTCCGATACTGTCGTTGAGAACTTCTGGCGTAAACGTAACCTCTCCCGCGTTTCCCACGACGGTGTTATCTTCTGGACATTTTCGATTACGATTATTATTGTAATCATTGCACGGTCGCTTTGCCTTTAATGCCGAGCACGACTGCTTATCAATACTGTGCGATTGTCGATTATGGCGACAGCGACAAACGCACTTGCAACAATGTTTGGAGCTGTTACGAGAACGCAGTCGTCGAGCCGGTGGCTCGCGATATTTTCTATTTGCGACCACGTTCGACAGATATGCGGCAGGCTGTAGATAACGTTGCCGGTACCGTTGCGATAAAAGGTCGTCGTCATCCGATAAATCGGGACGACGGGGGGTCGTCGCTACGATTTCGCGCGACATTATTGGAACTTTTAAATAATCGGCGCCTTCGTTTGGCTGCTCGTTTTCATTTTCATTGTCGTCGAGAAGAAGAATAAGTTTATCAGTAGCAGAGCCGGACTGCTGGCTACCAGCTCGGACAAGAGTCGTCGACGACAGTTGGCCGACTTTGTTGAAACGAAACTTCGTGGCAACTCGTTGGCTACTCGCCGAAGCACAACGTGCAACCACTTCTTTTCCCTCGATTGTATTGCTCTTTCCGCTCAATTGCAGCAAATGTCTTCTCTCAGTGTCGCCTGTTGAACCGATCGGTACTGATCTCCTTCCTTCCGATACGGTTCGTTGTCGATCGGCAAAGCCCACGTAGTATTTTTCAAGGAAATTCGTGAAGCCGTCTTCGAGTGCGTCAATATGCGACAGACCTTGTTTGTCGGTCCGTTTCGGAACACTTTCGAACGTCAGTTCGTTAAACGTTGTCGCCCCTTCGCTGATAGTACCACCGGTCTTCTGTTGGTTCACTTTGTCGGCAATATCGGGAGCAGCTTGCACGAAATATTTCCCGTCTTCGACTTTCTCAGCCAGACTGCAAGCTATTTGTTGTCGCCGGTACTTGTCCATCTCCCTCCGAATAGTTTCCAGCGAACGTTTTATCATGCAGTTCAAGTTTGTCGCGTCGGCGCAGTCCACTTTATTCGCTAAGCCGGCAGCGTTAAAAGAATTTGCAACTTGGGCCGCGGTTTCATCGACGACTTTTTGTCGGTGGAACTGTTGCTGATCGATCTCTTTCGAAATGTTTTCCAACGAGCACCGCATAATGTCGAATAAGGTTGGCATGGCGACTTTCTCCCAGTCAGTATTGGCGCCAACAGCCGTTTCTGCGACAATCTGGTCACCGCGATCGTTACTGTTCGCAGTATCATCGATGTCGTTACAGCGTTCGTTACCGTTTTCGCAATTGACCGTGTACGTTTTCCGATAAACCAGTTCCTCGCGTACAGTGATCGTTCGTTCATCATCTTCATTTTTTTCGTCCCATTGCTGTTTCTTTTCGTTACAACGGTCGTATCCGGTTCTTTTTTGTTTACTTCCCGCCGTTTCGCTGTTATTCGGGGCGAAATCTTTAACGTCGGCGCTGTCATCGTTTGCTGCAGACAACATTTCTTCTCGTTCACCATAATCTGACCATGTTTTATTAACGTCGGCTTCGTAGGCGCCATATTCAACACTGCCCGGTAACCAGATGCTGTTGAAAAACAACGAGCGATCGCCAGCGACTTCGCGTTCTTCAATCCGGTGCTTCATCTCTTCCGTTAATGCCTGCTCCGTCTTTTGTATTTTCAAACGTTTAATTAAATCCAGCGGCAGTCGGAATTTCCGCGGCTTCCACTTCGTTATCAGAAGAACGCTGGTCTGCCTGCGTTTCGTACTCGTGGCAATACTGATTTTATCGTTTTTCGCGCTGTACTTGACCATTGGCAAAAAACGAAATCCGATCACGTCTCGACCGCTCGTCAACATTTTCCTTTCTTCCAATAAAATATATTTTGAAATATCGAACTGAGTTATTTGCGTGATTCATTTATCTATAGCCGTCGTTCAATTTCCATAGAACTTCATATTTCCCCTAATGTTTAAATACTGCTTTTTACGATAAGCAAAATTTTTTGATAATTTTCGTTTTCCTTACGTGTTTTTATCATACGCTATTTATTACTATTATTATTATTATTATTATTATTGTTTCTAAGATCGGTTTACTTTGCATTTATTAAATAAGCATTGTAAACATATGCTAACAATATCGTATATTCAAATTATAGGTAAGTTATTTCGGTTTATGAGGTAAAAGAAGGATGAAGAAAAAAAAAAATGGTACTCATGTGGGCATATGTATCCGATTATTTGTAAAAATATTATAACTCGACCGTAAATCACGTTGTTACTAACAGATAGTGTTTTATTTTAATTAGTTCGTATATTTCTTGTTGTCATTTTAATAATTCGTTCCACTATTCGCGCTTGCTGCGCATTTGTGGTTTTGTATTGATAATAATAATAACAAATGATTTGGTTATTAAATATATGAATAGAAATAAATTTACAGTAATAATTTAGTTCTACTCCAGATTCTGATTGTGGACTTTGCATTTATTTTTACTAATGTATAATATCTTTGATTTTCGTTTTCTGCCGGAAAACAGCTTTTACTAATAGAATCCAATACTATATACACACGTCATTCCTAATGTCAGATAATTCCATCTACTTCAGTATGAATGATTTTTATATATATATATTATATTTTATAAATATTTTTAAACTTTTAAAACCAAGCGCCTTTGATTTTCTTTTCTAAATGAAAATAGGTTATTTACGTCTCTTTCGTACATTTAAATAACATAATACTAAATTATTGATTTATGTACTTCGTTTTCTAGTACCGAAGATGGGAAAAGACGTTTATGCTAATTTATACTTGGTTTTAAAATATACCATATGGTACTACTTATAATTTCATTATTTTATCAACTAGGTGTACTTAACAATCGAAATGTCTGAATACCCTACTATCATGTAAATACCTCTTCATTTATACATTAGTATAAGAGTTTAAAAGAAAATAATAGATTATTTATTAAGTCTCGTTCTGCTGTTATTTTTATCATCTTTATTCTTTCGCAATAACAATCATTGTCGTGTTTTATATCTTCTTTCTATTATTTTCAACAAGTAAAGAGTAAGTAATGTGTTTTTGTTTCTTTTTTCTTTTTTTTCCATTTGATTTTTAAATAAAAACATCGTAATAGTCAAAAAAGTATTCACTTTTCCGTCAATCAAACTTTACTCACACTACTTCCTATAGGTCAGGGGTGGCCAACACGTCGACCGCAAAGGTTTTGAAAGTAGCCCGCGAAGCTAAAGTTGAACAATTTGCTTTCACTTAAATTAATGTTTTGAAAATCTGAATGCGATTGATTATTCTTACCAGAATAGACTGTTCAACGTAGCCCCATACTGTTTGTGTTTATCCCGATGAACAATGCAAGTGAATGTTAACTTTTAAATTAATTATAGTCGTAACGCATGTGCATATAAATGGAAATCGCACAAAATGACGCAAAATCATGTGCCAGACAGCAAATAATGAGGTTATTACACACGGTTCGTTTGAAGACAAATTTATATGTAATAAGTTTTAATTTAAAATTATGCTAAGAGAACTTCTGACACAAATATGCACTCATATTTACAAACTAAAGGTGATTCTTCAACTAAATGATCAATAATGGCTTCTTGGTCTTTCTTTGTTCTGTGATATTATTGAAAAATTACACCAATTAAACCTGCAACTAGAGGGTAAAGGTAAAACAATAATAGATATGATAAGCATTTTGAAGTCATTTAAAGAGAAACTAAATATGCTTGCAATGCAATTAAAACGTCGCGATTTATAAAACATTATCAAAATCTGGCTGATGAGTCTAAAAATAAAAAAAAAATCTTACAATAAATATGCCGATATTATTTCACTGCTTTTAAAAGAATTTGAAAGAAGATTTCTAACATTAAGTGAACTTGAAGATATTGCCAGTTTTTTGTCTTGCTCATTTAATGACATCGATGTCGAAAGTGTAGCTCAGAAACTAAACAATTTTCTCGATACTACAAATTTCACAAGCTTTGAAGAAGAAATAATAAATATTAAATGTGACATAAATCTTAAGTCACTAGTTTCAGATTGTAATTTTTGGAAACTGATAAGAAAAGATAAATATCCAAATATATGGACAATTGTTACAAGTTTCAATGCCTTCTTTGGATCAACATATATTTATGTGAATCCGCATTTTCATTTATGAATGCGATCAAAACAAGTTACTTTATTATCATCTTTTAAAGCTTGGTCTTGCTGCTCTTTGCAATGCCTCTTATGTTCTTTCTTTACCCATTCTCTCAGTTGTTCCTATTCTAGGGGTGTTTCTTGATTCCATTGTCGACAAAATAAAAATATAATTTCTATTCTATTCCATGCATCTATTCTATTTTGCTGGGCTAATGCTCTCTGATAGCAAACTCAAGGGGGGTAAAAAAAAAAACAAAAAAAAACGCAATTAACAGATCAACATTTGGAATTATGTTTGAGAATTGCCTTAAGTTCATATGAACCAAATTTTGGGAAATTTTCTGCACTTATGCAAGGTCACATTTTTATTCATTTGCTTATTTCCGGTGTGTTTTTTCTAAGTTAATAAGTAATTCATAACGAAAAAAATAAAAAAAAGTACAATTATTTTTTTTTTTTCTTTATTTGCTAAAATTTTTTTGTGTACTAATTTCTTTACATTGTAATTTTTTTTTAAATTTCATAAATATTATTGTGCTTCATAAAATAAAGGAATATAATCATTTGTTTGCTTTATTTGCCATAATATTTTTTTTAAGTGAAATTCTTGTTAGTTATTTATTAAAATATCAATGAAAAATTTGAAAAATCCTGAAATTGTTTGCCCATATTCACAGTCGCCCGCAGATTACATTTTACAGAATAAGTCGCCCATAAGAGATAAATGTTTGGCCACACCTGCCGTAGGTATTATAATTTTTACACTACACTCCAGCGTTGAATGTTGAATATTATCACTAGTGTGCTATCTAACAAAAACGTAAAAATCGGTTCCACCTATTAATTGTTCTTTATCGAGCAAATGAAAAAGAAGATATAATTAATGAATGAGCTGTACGTACCCAAAAGTAAATTTCTGTAGAAATCATTGCGGTGAATTTTTTCCTTTCTTTTTATTAACTTTCTAAACGAAAATTGCTTGTAATTAAATTTTATATTCAATTTTGACATTTTACGGTGAGATATATAAAACGGGTACCGACTACGTACAAATTGTACTTTTTCAACTGATAAAATCATTACCGACGACCCTGTTACGCGTGGTATTTTATTTTTCCATATTTTACATGATGGTTTTGCGCACATTTTAATCAAGAAACTATTATAAATAATTTTACAGCCGAAGATAGTCGCCTATTTGTTTGCAGCATCATACTGAAAAGTGTAAAGTGGAACAGAAGTGTATTCGGAAAGATTTTTTTTTTCCCCTACCCTGGGCGTGCCAGCCGCCTTGACCCAACAACAGGAAAAATCAAGAGACAGAACTAAATAGCCAGGCGGTCAGAAATGGAAAAAACAAAGGACAACAGCAACGGAATAACTGAAGGCAATGGAAAGGAAAGGATATAGGTAGCGTTAAAGGGAGTAGTAGGAAGACCCAAAGCTAAAAGTTAAGCAGCGATCGTTAGAGAGTGCAGAACATTCGAAAGGAAAGATGATAGGCAATACTTTATTATTTCTTTTATTCTTGAACATGTGCATAATCAATACAAAAGTTGCCATGTTTTTTCCCTAGAATTTCCGTTAAGCAAAGTATTTTTTCATAATTTTTTGTTTCTAAAAAGCCTAATAAGGCAAATTGTTGAAATATTACTTCAAGTACGTTAATGAGTCGACATTGTGAGCGGATAGCCTCGCCGGAGGCGGCGTAAGGCGTGGGCGACATGGACGACCACCTCTATGACCTGGCGGTTCAAGGGGCCTCGCGCCTCAAAATTAAAAGCCATGACCGCGAAGAAAAAATTTTACTCCTCGTAAAACGATAAATATAATTAGCAACTCTCCGAACTGTCAAGTTTTTTTTTTTTTTTTTTTAGTTCAATTTTAATAAAGTACAATAGATGGATGTCGCGACATATCAAATTTGAGTTCGATTTATGATCGTTTTGGGCTGTAAGAGTAAACTAATCAAACATATAAATCACAATAGAGGAAAACTTTATCGTATTTCTTGCTGTCACTGAAACGATTGGAGAATACTTAACTAACGCAATATTGGGAAAGCTTGAAAAAAATGGCTTAAATATTCAAAACTGGCATTGGCCAAGGATACGAAAATGGTGCAAATATAGTAGGCGGAAATGACGGAGTTAAAACTCGAATATTAAATATTAATCGCAGGGAATTTTTTACACCCTGCGGTTGTCATAATCTGCTGCTGTTGGTAGACGTACAAAATTCTTCTGTGGCAACAAAAATCTTTTAGTTTTATTCAGAGAATTTATTTGCTATTTTCAAGTTCCAAATAAAGGCTGGAAATTAATCAAAAAGGAAAATTAAAGCTTACTATGAAGCCTTTGTCGGACACAAGATGGGAAAGCAGAATCGAATCACTGAAGGCCGTATTATTGCAATTTGATGATGTTGTCGAACGCATCGAATGCTTAAAATATCAAACTGAACAATCTGGTACACTTACTTGTTGTGATTCGGTTTTAAATGAAGCGCTCAGTTTAGAATTTATATCATATCATTACATGTATGGTATAAGATACTATTGCGAGTTAATGTCATAAGCAAATTATGGCCAATTTGTACATGTCCATTTAAGCGTTGATTTTGAATATTTTCGTACATTTTATGACTGGGTCAAAGAATATCGACAAACTGAATTCGAAAAATGCTGGTCTGATGCTCGTCAATTTATTGAGAAAAACAGTTATGATCTACCAAAAGACTTCTTTAAAAATGAAAGGGTAGCCAAAAAGAAGAAAAGCATGTTCGATTATGAAGGTGGCGATGTACAGTCTCCCAAAAGCCGGTATGAATAGATTTTTTTTGAGTACCATGATTGATTCTGTAATAAGCAATATGGATTCAAGATTTATTTTATTTAAATAATATTTTAAAAATTTTGCTTTTCTCTATGATCTAAACAAGTTAAAAAGTATATTCCCAAAGAGCAATTAGTAAAAAACTGTCAAGATTAGCGGCGACTTCCAACCTTACGAATTAATAGCAATGCTCTCCCAAATTTACCCAACTTTATTAAAGATGTGAAACATCAGCTGCAATATATAACGGAAAATGGCTTGAAAGAAATGTATCCAAATAAATTTACATAGTCGTTCGAAATTTGCTAACTATTTACGATACTATTGTTAAGGAATTACTCAGTGAGACTGAAAGTAGCGAATTTCTGTTTCTTTAATTCATTTCTTTTATTTTTTGTCAAATAGTTTGAATTTTTATGAATAAAAATTGGTCAGTTGTGATAGTTTTTTGTTTTATAAAATCCGTCTTCTTACGCTAACCTTGCCCACATAAAATTTGGGTCTTGCCCCGCCACTGAGCCTCGCAAGAAAAAAATAGAAAAAAAAAACGAATTCGCGCATTAGCTAATCACGTGAAAAGTCAAAAGGTTCAAAATTTTAGTTAATAAAATCTTTGTAGGAAGAAGAACGATGCTTTTTCAAACTTATTTACCGTTGCTCAAAACCTATACGCAATAAATTACTTAAATGTAGTACGATATACTACGATGTTATCGGTCATTGAGATTCAGCCTTCATATCGTACTGCGAATGTTGCCCAATATAATTTTGAAGTCTCCAACCTTGTAACGTGAATTTAGAACATTCATCTGTGAAAAGGACACTTCTTTCGTTCCGTTAACGCTTATCAATTCGGCGCCGATGCGAAAGAATTGGCCCCTATTTCGACCAACTACTATGTAAACCATTGTTCCTTCCAACCGTTCGGAACGTAACATTCAATTCGGGTCAAATTCATTTTCCCAGCAATCTGAGTAGTTATCGAAACTGACCGGCGTTTCATAGGCCAACTGACAATCTTTTCGAACGTACATGACCGTTCCAATTTTAGTCAGTGATCACAGAGGCCTAAATATAAAATTGTAAACTCGGCTATAATTTTCCTATAAAACGGTCTTTTATGCATCTATTTGAGATATGTTTTGGTTTCCTCACCTTTTTACCCGGGCTATTAATTACGTGTAAATCCTTTTTTTTTTTTTTTGCTGTTTTTGGCCTGAAGAGGGGAGGAAGGTAAATAATTTTTTAATCTTAATTTTTTAATTTCATGAAAGAGCTTCTACCTTTTTGTTTTATATTTCGAATTTCACTTTTAAAGCGTTATCTGGTGAAGAGTTATGAATTTTTTAAAGGTGACTTTTGTGGTCGTCTTAAATTCTATATTATATGTTTTTGACGGCTTTTTGGATTTTTTGCCGCCTACAACAATCGGTTAGCTTGGAGTTATAAATATGGTTTTAAAGGGAATTTTAATTGTAATTTGTGTTTCAATTTTGAAGTTTATAAGTTAAACCGTTTGTGAGCTATTGCACATTTGTCGATTCTGAACCATCTTATTTGGATTCCGTACATTATATGTGTACGGAATCCTAAAAATAGTTCCGGATAAGAAGATGAACTATTTCGCAGTAAAATACATATACCTTAAGCATTATAATTATTCTTAAACATTTATACCTTAAGGTCTTGGTGTACACCGAATGCAAATTGCATACGACCTTCTCTTATTGAAGTGTCGATAAGATTAAGAAATATGAAGTGAATATAGAACAATTGTTTAGAACATATGCCATGTTAGGGAAATTATTCGCGAGACTTTTCTTGAAAAGTCAATGAAGACTATGAATCGGATGATGAGAATTAGATTATACGTCATAATTATGAGTTTGCAAAATAATAAAGAAAATACGCTTTTTCGACTACTTTGCTTAAGTATCGGCAAAATTTTATTTGCCTTCAGTTGAATTATTATCGAGTGTTTTTATTTTGATGAAATATCGCTGTTGACCAAGTAATAAAAAAAAACCTCATTAAATGAAATTTAAAAAATTTCCTCGCCCCTTTTTGATGCAGCAGTTTCGTTAGGTCTGTATGGCACAAAAATTAGTTTCAGGCAGGGATTTTAAAATTTCCTTATTTGTTCCTCTGTTGATGTGTCTCAAAACATTACGCACTATCGGTAATTGGCTTTACAAAATTTCGCGCGCATGGCATCTTTGGAGATCAGCTCTTCAGGTTAGCTGTTATGAAAAATTCAAATTTTTCGTTCTGTTATTTTCGAAGGTAACCGATTCGACTTAATGGGGGTTCGGTGTTTAAGTGATTTTTTGGAATTTCGTACATATAATGTACAGAATCCTAATAAGATGGTTCAGATATGACAAAAATGTTCAATTAAAATATGCAATAACTCGAGCAACGGTTTGGTTTATAAACTTCAAAATTGGATCATAAATTACCATTAAAGTTCTCTTTAAGAAAATCTATAACTTCAAAATAACCGATTACCCTAGGCGGCAAAATACCGCTAAGAATATACACTCATACCTCGTTTTACGGTCGCTCTTTTTGCGGCTTTTCGCTTTAACGGCCTTTTTGAATTGTGGCACCTTTTCGTTTTACGGCTAAAAAAAAAGCAGAAGTCGTGCTACTAAAACCACTTTTATTCTAGAAGAGCGGAATGTGATAATGAATGCATATTGCAGTCTACCGATTCTTCACGTACATCTCTAACATCAGATTAGAAGTTTACATATAATATCTATAATTTTTAATTTTAATAATTTCATATGATACGAATTTATTTTGGATAATAAATTTCATATAATTTTTAATTGTTTTGAAATTCTGCTATTATACACCTATGATTGTTATGTAAAATAAAAAAGCCTTTTAAATAGAAAATTCTATCATTCTATAAGAGATTGGAACGGATTCTATTCGGTTTGTATAAATTTGTATTAAAACATTTCATTATACGGCTTTTCGCTTTACGGTCAATTTTCCCGGAACCTATCTAGGCCGTAAAGCGAGGTATGAGTGTACAATATAAAGAATTTAAGACGACCTCAAAAATCTCCTTTAAAAAATTCATAACTCTTCACCAGATAACGCTTCAAAAGTGAAATTCGAAATATAACATAAAACGTAGAAGCTGTTTCATAAAATCAAAAAATCACGATTAAAAAATGATATAGACCCCCATGAGGACCCAAAAAAAGAAAACAAGCGGATGTTCACGTGAGCAATAGCCCGAGGAAAAAAGTTGAGGGAAGCAAAACACGCATCTCAAATATATGCATAAAGAACCGCTTTATAGGGAAACTATAGCCGAGCCAACAAGTTTATATTTAGGCACTCGGGGCGCCGAAAGCTCAAAAGTTGCGAAAAAAATATTGTTTTTTTTAGTCATGTAATATATCGATTAAAAGATCGCTATTTGTCGGAACAAACCCGAATTTAATTTCCTTAACAAAACTTTCAAAGTTAGCGGAAAGTTCAAAAAACCGCGAAAAATGACGTGTCCGTTCTTTGCATTATAGCTAAAAATTTCGAACAAGGTTGAAAATATACGTATCCTCGTATATTTCTCGAGTTTTGAAGATCTTTGCCGGGCATGTGATATATCGCTGGAAAAATCGCTGTTTGTCGGGAATGAAACCGTATTTAATTTCTTTAACGAAACTTTCGAAGTTGGCGAAAAGTTCAAAAAATCGCAAAAAATTACATATTTCTCCTTCTTTAGAAAATTAGATTTTTTGTTTTGAATTTTTTTTTTTATTTATTTATTTAAATTTTTACCGCCTACATAGGCTATAATCTACTTAGTCTAGTTACAGTACGGTATATAGTTTTATAAAACTAAGTGTGGCATTGTACGTTTAAGAAATTTGATTATGTTATTGAGGTTCTTGATGTCCAAAAAAGCGTTGAGGTCCGTGGCAGTTGGTTGGTTGGCGGTGAACTTGGAGCAGCATAGTACCAGATGCTGTATGGTAATTCTTTCACCAGGGCATGTTTCACAAATCGGTGGCTCTTTCCTCTCGAAAATGAACTTATGCGTCAGCTGTGTATGACCCAGGTATAGCCTGATAATAGCTGATGTGAGCGGTTTATTCTTTTTTGTTGCCTTGAATATTTTGTCCGTCCAGTCGCTATTGTTCAGTTTTATCGTGGTTAGGGTGCTTGGTGCTATGATGCGTAAGTTTTCCAGCCACTGGTCGAGAATTTTGTTTTTTCTGTCGGCCGGTGTATCATCTTCTGTAATATGTGCAGCACTTTTAATTTCGCATATGTAGGTGGAGAGGAAGGTTTTATTGTTTGTGAGTACAATGTAATTTGTATGATCGGGATTTGCTTCGACTTTGGGGCTATATCGGATAGCAGTTAATTTCCTTCGAGTGCTTAAAGGCGGTTCACCGCATAAGAGCTGCATGTTAGTTATTCGGGTTGTCGGAAAAGCATGCAGATCCCAGCATTATGTATTGGGTCAAGTATTTGGAGGCAAGTCTTTGACGCCGACAGATATGCCAGGCTGCCGTATTCAAGCTTGGATCGGACAAGAGCCCTGTACAGCTGTAGCATCCCCTTGGGGCCAGGGCCGAAGGACCTATTTCGGAACATTTTCAGTATGTTCATTCTTTGGTGCATTTCATGTCGAAGTTGCCTCAGATGTGCCGTCCACTTGAGACGATGATCGAATGTAACTCCAAGGAAGGTGTGTTGGTCGGTTTTGGGTAGAAAGTTTCTATTTAGCCGGAGCTGTAAGGCTTGGTATTTTTTCTTCCTGGTGAAGATCACATATTTGGTTTTTGTTGATGAGAACTCCAATCCTACCGTGTTACTCCATGACTCAAGGTTGTGAAGCGTTTGCTGGAGAAGAGATTGACTGTATGCGTGGTCGTTGGTGGTTAACGAGATGTTTAGGTCGTCTGCAAATAGTCTACATTTGATTGGTCGTGGTATTACTCCTTCTATCGTGTTAATAGCCATTGATATTATGTAAACGTAAAATATAGTCTTACACATTTTGCTCATGAAATATCATGCTTGACTGAACTTGTTTTTAAACTATATTAATGTAAAATATTGAGCCGGATTTTTTTTCGACGATACATTGCGCTTGGCTGGAGACGGACGTTCAAATTAAATTGGGGAACTGTTTTAGTACAAAAAAAATATTAGCGTTTCTTTTTAAGAACGGTTTTCTTTATATTCAGTTCGTCAATAAAAATACGAATTTGAACTAAATAAATCGGAAATTATCGTTAGGGTCTTTCGTTTAAAGATACGCTTTATTATTTGAAACATTTGATTTACGTCACCTGATTTATTTATTTTTTTCTTTTTTGGCCTGGCTTTAAACACCATTTGGCCACTAACGTCACCTGATTTATGACCAGTTGCTTACGTACGCATCGAACAATATGGCAATAAAAAACGCGGCTGTTGCGTGTTAAATTATTAATTTTACGCGTGTAAATTTCGATAAATTATTTTACTTCTTTTTAAACCGTTACAACACTTTCTAATGTGGTGCTTATCAGAATTATATTTTTCTCCAGCAGTAACCATCTTTTTTTTCTTTTTTTTTTGGTAATTTATAAAAAAGTAGAGTAAAAGAATAAGGGGAAAGTCAATTTTCAATATCGTCAAAATTCTTTTCTTTTTCCTTTTTGTTTCAATATAGGGACTAGCGTCAAATGTTGTTAACCGCTGTTACGACAGGTGCTCGTTTTCGTCGTGGAGTAGAATTTCCGCTCTGACATGCTATAAATTTTCTTCCATCACATCCGGACTTAATTTTAAACGTTAGTTACGCTGAAATTAGTTTTTGCGTAATTTACGAAACAACTGGTACGGCGCGAGTATTTATCATTTTTGTTTATTCAAAAAGTAAAAAAAAGTAAAAAAAAGTAAAAAAAAAAAAGTTATTTAGAATAAAAAATATTTACTACGCGCGTCCGGGAAAATAAAAAACAATATGGTTTAAGCGGCTCATTGGTATTTATTACTTCATTTGCTTGACACGCGTTGTTAATCGATACGTAGTGCCATATACAGATATATATATATATATATGCTAAAAAAGACAGTTTTACCTGACGCCAGTGAAGCGCTGTATTGCCATTCGAAGTGAATATATTTTATCATTGCAGGTAACGAACAATGAAAAAAATAACAATTCTTACAGTTTTAACGATTGTATACTTCGTTGCAGTTTTCTGGGGCTACCATTTGCTCTTTCGGTATCTGATTCCTCATTAAAAAACGATTAATTTATCCGCAGGTATATAAAGAAAACCTTCAAGCCAACGATAATTTTTCGATGATAATAAACGAGATTTTTCACTAATTGCAATACTATAAATACTGTTACGAATAATGTAAATCATTTATCTCTGCCAAGATTGTCTCCTGACGATGGCAAGATTTTACATGTCATCGATGAAGCTACGGATAACTTACTGCCGTTTAGTATTTTCGTCGTTAAATTCTTCTTCTTCCTTCAGCATAATGCTTTTGAGTTCCTGCCTGACTTCGGTCCGCGCTAGTTGGACGAGTCAACAAAAAACGAAAAACTCGCCCCATCGAACTTAGTTCTTTTTCGCTATTCGAAACTTTTAACTTTTACTACTTCTATACTTTGCTATTTCCGGTTTTCGTGTTTTTAATTTTCATCTCGTAGTTTGCTCGAGAGCTCTTAGTATGTCGGGCAAACGGCGATGAATGTACAAGGAGAACTACAGATTATTCCGTAATCATTTGGAGCAAATACGACAGCCTGGGAGTGAGGTTTTCTCGAGGAAAGAATTAAACAACCTCCGATAATTAAGCCGATTGTTCGCGCAAAATTTATTATCAGTGCGGCGTGTTTCGAATAAATGGCTGATAACTGTAATTTAATTGATGAACTGTAAAATTTATTTAGTTAAGCCGCTATTACTCAATGTCGATTTGTCAATAGTAATTAATAAATTTTCATTTTTGCAGCCGGTTGATTCGATTGTCGGATTGCATAATACTATAGGCAGATGATAACGAGTACCATTAAAGAAATAAACTTACGTTTCTAAACGCTGTTATGTTTGGTTGTGGCTTTTTTTTTTTTCTAAATAAATTCTTGTTAAGACATTTTCTGTAAAATAATCTGCACCTACGCACCGGCCGGTGCCTGTCTACACTAGTCGGAGTCTCGTATCTTTAAACACGTTACTAATTATATTTAAAACGCTACGAATCTATAATGTTTCCTCGAAACAGTAGAATGCGATTAAAAAGTGCTTCCGGTAATAAAACATACAATATAGCTACCATCTTCTGTCTAATACTGGTTCTACCGAAGACGCCTCAAGGATACTTGCATCTTGATCATGTAGTCGAAAAACTATTTTTTTTTTGGGATCGCCAGCCGAGTGCATTACCCAGCATTAGATTATATTATTGTGACAGAGGGGGAAACGAATTAGATCCGAACACTACTAGAGACAGAAGTGAAAGACGCTATAATGGAAATGATCGCTGTGGATGGAAGAGAAAGAATAAACCAGAAGCATTATATGGAATTCAGGAGAATAAAAGCGTTCTACAGATATAGACGCGCATTCGAAGAAGGTGTGATTTGTATCGCAAAGTAAATCAGAATCATCCGGATGGAAAGAACCAAAAGGAGAAGAAGACATAGAAAAACGAAAAGAGGATGTAGGAAGTCGACTATGGTCAAGGCGAAGCCTTCAAATAGAAGAGATAAGAAAGCGCGAAAGACGAGGAAATTCGTAGTAGTGCCAAGGTTAAGGAGCAGGATGAGTTTGAATATTAAGATATTGTTAGCGCGGCTTCCGAACTGGATGATTATTTTAAAATATCGGCGATTGAGGTAAACCGGTTCAAGCGTTGTCTGCTTTAGGTTGTTCTTCGACAACTATGGGGCTCGTATATACATCGGCATTAGAGTTTCGCTACATGTTTTTGTAATTATTTAAAACAACAGTTCAACTGGTACGGCTGCTAAAAGGGAGATGCATTACACCTTTACAATTGATAGCTCGAGTTTTAAAACATTAACCACGATTCGAATCCCTGGAGAGAAAAGCCCTATAGGAAAATTTCACTTCCTTTCAGTTACGCTCGGCACTTTCATCACAGTGAAGAAACCGTAATCATCCGCTTGCGCTGTTACCCGCATTCTCTCACAGTCACCTCATTCTCCTCTGTGTTTAACATGTCATCTCTACTTAACTTTTTTATCTGTTCCCGTTAGTTTCCTTCTCCTAAAATTAACTGGCCGCTTTTCTTAATCAACACCTCATCGTAAACCTCTGACTTGGGCAGTAACATTCGTCACGTAAATATCAATAAAGTTAAAAGGCAAAAAAAAACGAAGATTTTAACAGAGCTAATGTGAACAGTCCCATAAAACGAATAGGGTCGTCTATGTTAATATGCTGTCTAATGCAGAGTAAATAGTTATTCATTTAAATTTCGATTTTCTCTTTGCATCATTTCGCGATTATAAAATTATTTGAATAACTTACTAATCAATGTATGTAGGTTAATTTTATACGGCTTTTCTTTCTTGACCAGAGATAATTGAACATATTACACGCGTTTGGAATGCGCTGTACGCTATTTCGTGTTCATTGCATTTCTAATGCGATTATCCTGATTCCATTTTCTTAATCCGGTTGAGATAACGTTGAAAAAATTTCTGAATGAGGAATTTTGCATAGTACAAATCTGGCGCGTATGATTTGTGACAAAAAATGCTTCTGATTATTTCACTACTTTGCGATTTCACTACATGCCAAACGTTTTTGCAACTGTTTATCAATTCCTTTCTTTTTTAATAGCATCTACGGGTATATTGTATGTTTACATATAGTTTTATAAAAATTAGATTTATGAGTTCGACAAGGAAGCATACAGGTCGAAGAGTAAAATAGGGCAAGCAATCGTCTTGAAATAGTATAACAAAAAATGGGAATCGGTGATAAAAACGTTACATAGATCGCAATCGGAATTTCGGAAGATACGCTCAAATAACATGAAAAACACCAGTAACAACACAAACATATTAAATAACAAATATTAAAAAACATCAATGAAATTTTGCTCCGAAACCTGTTTTTTTAATATTTATTATTTAATATATGGCAGCGCGGTAGCCTAGCGGTTAGACGGTTGGTTACCAAACCATATGTCATGGGTTCGAGACACTTGTCTTGTTCCGAATCCAAGTCGCTCCCCCGGGTTTACTCAGCCCGAAATAATTGGATACTCGAAAAATCTGAGAAAGTAAAGACGGATCCCAAGCAGAAAGAAACTAACCCCACTATTCTCATTAAATCCATTAGGCTTAGTACCACTATGGAAAACTTCACAATCCCTGACTCCCTATCAAGGATATGGGACTTACTTTACTTTACTTTATTCAATATATTTGTGTTATTACTAGTATTTTCCATGTTATTTGACTATATAAAATTACACAAAGGGTTTACGATATTAATATAAAATTTGGGAGATGTAGGTGCGCGTAAAATTGGCCGATATGAAAATGGCATGACACTAACGCCGGTCACTTCGCCTTTCTAGTTGAAAATTTCAATAGCGGACGCTTGATTTTATAGTATATGAATGTAATCCGTTGGTTAGTGCATTTTTTCTATGGTCTGAAAGAAGTTTATCACTGCTATTTTACTGTCAGAGAGAGGAATATATTTCGTATCAGAAACATCGTGGATACCGACGTTAACGTTTCTAGATAATTTGTTATCCGAAAATCCGAAGGAAAGATGCGACAACTAGTAAGTTCTGTAAAATTTTATTTACGGACTCGACATTTTTTTTTTTTTTTTTTTTTTCGGAGTTATGCATGGTTAGAAGAATCAAATTATACCGCGTAATGATTAAAATTCCGTGGATGGCGTACCTTACAACGACGATAACGAAAACTTGAGAACTGTGTTGTGAATTATTGAAGTAATTTCAGGTGATTTCGTACCACCGTCGGCGTAATAAATTAATTTCTCCGGAACGACAGTAAGAATGTGGACGAATGACAAACTTGGAATTGTTTCTGGTATAGCGGCGAACGGTCGAATAGAATCAGGTTTTGTTGCCGATGGAAGAGCAATTTCTTGTGATCCACTATCCATATTAAGAAGGTGTTGAGTTAACGAGGCATTTTTGTAAAAAGATGTAATACTGAATTGCCGAAAATGTGTTTAGCTCGGAATGCTAAGGGTTTGCTTCGAGGTAGTAATTCCCGAACAGAGCAAAGGACACACGTTGCTGTCAGGAGGTCTGGATCTGATGCTACATATCAAGAAATTTACAATGAGCTGGTCACTTCGAAATGATGGAGGCCACAATCTGAAGCCTTACGGAGGAAATTTTGAATTTAGGACGATTTTAGCTGAGATGCAAACCCAATTTTAAGAGAACCCCAATTGGATGCTATTAGAAAACAAAGCAGTTCCGTGATTAAATTTTGAACGAATTTCGGATCAGTATAACGAGCAAAATTCGATGGGCTCTGACGACATGTATGCAAATACTTTTTTCGTAGATTCAATTTTCTTGCACGTGATTTCATTAATTCCAAGTGTGATCTCTTTTAGTTTACTGCATCGCAAAATAAGCTCAATTAACAACGGACGGTTAGGTGTGAACAGATCCGGTAGAACATGTATAGACTTGTTGCAAGTTCCCGTTTTCTTTAGAATGATGTATTTTTTTTTCGAGCATGTTGGCTAAGAACGTTACCCAATTCAAAGGTATGACAGTATTAATGATTATAAAGGAAAAATATTAGAAATAGAACATATGAATGAAGCTAACAAAGGAATAACCAAGGGATACGAAAAAGAAAGGATGCTGTGAGCGCTGTAAGGCGTAGGGTAAGACGCAAAAGACCGGAATACAGTCTCGCGCGTTCTGAAGAAATGGAAGAACATTCAAGTAAAATGTGATTCGCATCACAAATGAAACTAGCTTCGGACGGATCAAACGGGCAATGATATTATTAAATGTGTGTTCCATTTTTAGTTTATTTTTAATCGAGAATACTACAGTTTTCCCATTTCCAAATTTAATGATCGCATTTCAGCTATGTTACTAATACGCTTATAATTTATGGTTATTTAAGTTTTTTTTTTTTTATGTGACCACTATAAATTCAGTTTAAAGTGGCTAAGGATTTTTTTTTCTAATTCTTTACTCTTTAGTACATCGATCAGCATTCAGCCACCACGCAAAAGCTAGATAATCTAATTTCGCATCCTCTGGTACTGAATGTGCGAGATGCTGTCACAGCTTTTTTGTAAAATACGAGGGTGGTTCAAATATAAACCGGAATTTTTAAATAAACGCGCGAAAAATTTATTGTGGAAAAAGTGGTTGCACTGGCAGTTAGACCGGTTTGTTATGTAGAGCAATTAGAACCGCGTCGTAAGCTCACTTTTTAGTGTAGTTAGAGCCATGAGTGAAAAAGAAGTACCAGTGTCTGTTGCGCAACGCATCATTATTCGTTTTTTAGTCAAAGACGACGTAAAATCCGTGGAAATTTACCGAAAATTACGCGAACAGTTGGGGGATGAGTGTCTCTCCAAAACTCAAGTGTACGAGTGGTGTTCCACGTTTCGAAAAGGACGTGAAGTGGTGTCAAACATAGCACATGCGCGGCGCTCAAAAACCAGCATTACAGATGAACACGTCGAAGCCATCGAACAACTCATTTTGGCTGACCGACGCGTCCGTGTACGCGGTATGACCGACGAATTGGGCATCAGCATAGGTAGTATTGAGACAATAATTCATGATCGGCTAGGTTATCGCAAAATTGCAGCCAGATGGGTGCCAAGACTTCTGAATTTTGAACAGAAATTCACTCGTTGGGAAGTTTGTACGCGTCTCCTGCAGCGGTATGAAGAGGAAGGAGAGAATTTATTGCGGCGAATATTCACCACGGACGAAACTTGGGTACACTACTATACGCCGGAGAGTAAACGCTCGTCTATGGAGTGGCGGAAGAAAAAAGAGGGAGCGCCAGTCAAAGCGAAGGTTACACAGTCAGCTGGGAAGGTGTTGTGTACCGTGTTTTGGGACATGAAGGGAGTGATCGCAGTCGATTTCCTAACTGAACAACGTACTGTGACGGCGGCGCAGTATTACAGTAACCTCCTAAAAAACACAGTCAAACCGGCCTATCGAACAAAAAGGCGCGAAATTCCGATCCGTAGTGCGATACTGCTTTAAGACAACGCCAGGCCACATACCGCTCGGCTCACGATGGAGACATTGGCC
This sequence comes from Icerya purchasi, assembly GCA_039619475.1. Lineage (NCBI taxonomy): Eukaryota > Metazoa > Arthropoda > Insecta > Hemiptera > Monophlebidae > Icerya > Icerya purchasi. The sequence continues at coordinate 234,952,081 of CM077116.1, forward strand.
GAATTGGGCTGGGAAACACTTGAACATCCTCCTTACAGTCCAGATTTGTCGCCTTGTGTTTATTATTTGTTTGGCCCGTTGAAAGAAGCACTTGGTGGACAACGTTTCGACAGCAACGATGAGGTGGAATCGTTCGTGCGCAAATGGCTATGTGACAAGCCGCGAGATTTTTACAAAAAAGGAATAAAAAAATTGCCGGAGAGGTGGAAAAAGTGCGTAGCGTGCGAAGGGGGTTATCTCGAAAAATTGTAAAAAATATGAGCACTGTAAGTATAAAATAAAAATTTTTATGACGAAATTCCGGTTTATATTTGAACCACCCTCGTATTATAAGCGAATAGGTTAAACAAGTCTTCCTGTAAATAAAAGCGTAGTCTCTAGCGAAGTTGTAGGTTTTACATATCAGTTGTTATTGCTCTCGAAGTACATATATTTGTTGGTTCGATTTTCACAGCGTAAGTAAAATTTTTAATTTTACGCTATAAATTAAAAATACCTCATATATACTTTATATGTCATAAAATTATGAAAATTTCTCGGCGCTACAAAAAATGTTACATGTACGATAGAAACGTAAAAGAATCTTCTTTATGGCGTTTTTAATGTATTCATATCATATGTTACTAACCAAATCTTATCTTTAAGTCCTATACCGAATAGCTAGGTATAAAAATAATTATCACGCAATATAATTTAAAAAAAACCATCGTATCCTGTTATACCGGTGGATGCCAATTAGGATTTAATTTTGGTTAATATATTTATATCTATATATATATATATATATATATATATGTGTATAGATAGATAGATAGATAGATAGATAGATAGACAGATATATAAACTTGACCTTTCATGCTTCGCAAGGGGCTCCGCGGCGACCCCCCTGGAGACACACCCGACCACAGCTCTATCACCGTTGCACTTCGTATAGAACGAGGAAAATTAACAACAACATTTTTTCCGACTGCGCAACATAAATTTTTATTTATTGTCACATTTTAGGACAAATTCTCGCGACAGAAAAAGTAGTAGGTGTTGGACTAAGAATGACGTTGCCATTAATATATATATATATATTTTATTTTTTTTTCGATTTCAGCCTCTATGGACTACGCTAAACAACTAAGTTTTCATTTTACATCTTTTCCCCTTCTTCCTTCCTTAACATCTTTCCAGTATTTCTTGAGACCCTCCATCAAGGCATTTTTATGGCTTATCGAAAGCGACCTCTTCCGGTTAACTTGTTCCATTTTAAAGATTGAGGTCGCAACTGTTTTATGAAACACCATTCCCCTTATTAAACACATTTGTGTTTCAGTAACATCTATTAATTCCATATCCTTTTCACATTCATTGAACCATGCAGGTCTTATTTTCTTCGTTTGCATGAATTCATAAATTCTCTTGGTTAACCTGTCGTTCTCTTGCATTCTGGTAATATGCCCGTAAAATAATAATCTTCTTTTCCTTATTGATATAGACAATGGTTCAATTTTGCTATATAGTTTATAGTTCGAAACCCATTTGAACTGTCCATCATTCCATTTAACTCCCTATAATCTTTCTCAGGATTCTCCGTTCCCTTATTTCTAATTGATTAGTCGGTTTTAATTGACCATGATATTCTTTACGAAATAAGTTTTTTTTCATTGTAATCAAAAAAGAATGCAAAACTAATAAATTTAATTTACAGTTTGTTTCGAAATATCTGACATTACTTCCATAACGCAAGAACATAGCAGAATTTTGATGTTGCCGTTAATACATATGTTTACATCTTTTTTTGTATTCCATCCAAGATTCGTAAATGTATTCGTCAATTTAATAATTATATCAATAATATTTTTCAAGTAGTTGTGAAATTTAAGGTTTCTATCGATATATTCTATCTGGGTTTTTTTTCTTCATAATATTCAGTTTGTATTTTTGTGAATGATATTAAATTCGTTTCGTTCATGTTGATTTTAAAATTGAAATTTTTTTCGTATTATTTTGCGCAATTTTTTACAATTATATTTTTTCTCCGAAAGATATATTTATTTGTTAAGTAAAAAATTTCAATTTAGAAAAAATTTAAAAATGAGCAGAGAAACGGTTCACTTGTATAGAAATCTAATAACAAAGTTTAAAAAACATTTCTGGATGATTTATTTTAGTTTACAACTACATATATTGTTATTATAATTATTTAGCTCTTTTTCCCCTTTCATAGGCTCGCAGAGGGCATCTGCACAAGTCAAAAATCTAGATAAATAAAAAGTTACTAGAAAAATTATTAGCATCATATTAAGGGAAAAGATTAAAGATTAAAGATTAAAGAAAAGAAATTAGCCAACAAAGAAACAACAGGTGCAAAAGAGCAAAAACGTGTAATGGCCATTATAAAGAATAGGGCAAAGCTGAAAAACTGGAATAAAAGGTCGAACATTTCGCGCAAATAAAAGAACCTGTTTGAAGGTATGTTAAATGAGCGCCTTGTTCGCTGGCTGGAGCATAAGCAACATGTTTGGTCACCCCGATTCTATTGGTCTATTTATTTCTTATATAACATACTTATGTATACAAATCTTTTATGCAAAAACATTATACTTTGGCTTCCTGCATCGATGTATTCTGTGCCTTTGGTAATGTTCGTTTACCCATTTTAAAAGATAAAATGACGGCAATTAACGTTCCAATGCAGTTTACTTCCCTTATTATCAATCTCATGCTTAATCGTTCTATCCACCTCATTGCTCCATCTTTTGAAACTTCAGGAACGTTTTTTCGAGGTCTTCCCCGAGGTTCCTGCCTCAATCATACTCTTTTCGACATATACACTATCAGTGTGGCTTCTCTTCCTCTAAATTCTTCTTCTTTATTCTTTGCCGATGGCATCCTACTTTTTGCCACATCTCGTGCCAGTGGAGCACTTAATTCGTCTTTTACCACGCGAGAACATTCCCTTTTCCTAATTAACTCCTACTAAATCTCGTTACGTCGTATTTACCCTACGATCTCATAATCCTGCTTCTGTCTATCTATCCCCAGCAAATATCTCTCTCGCTCTCTCTTTTTCTCGTGTTAATTGTTTCGGTTATCTTGGTATCTTCCTTGACAGTCGGTTATCCTTCTCCGAACACATTACATATCGTTTCCGATCTTCAATCAAAAAACTAAACCTGCTGAAGGCCCTATCTCCAACCGAATAGGGTGATGATTTTTATATCCTTATTTCTCTTTCTAAATCCATCGTCCGTTTCAAATTTGATTACTGTTCACTTTTTTATGGTTGTGCCTCTAAGTCCCGACTCTCTAAATTAAATGTAATCTAAAATTCATGTCTTCGTCTATGCTCTTAAATCCTCTCCTATTCCAGCAGTTCTTGCTGCATCTAATACACCACCTCTTTCTAGTCGCAGATCCTATTTCGACTATCGTTTTCTTGCTAAGCATCTTCCTCTCACGTCCTTTATATCCTTCCTACCTTTCTATTTCTAGGAACTGGCGTTTCACATTTAGAAAAACCCCTATTTTATCCTTCATCTCTCTTCGGGCTCAGTTCATTTTTTTCTTATACAATTTCCTTTGGCAATTTTCCCTATTTTTCTGTTAATTTCATCGAACTCTGCGCCATCTTCCTACAATGTTTACTATACCTATTTTTAAAATATTTTCGTCTACCTCCTTTCTGCTCTTTGTTGATAGCCGAACTGATGACTGTCCTACGTTCGATTATTTTCATTTCCTCCAATCACTTTTCTTCTAAATTCATGCCCGCCCTTCAGGCCATCTGTTCTCCCCTGCCTGATCATTCCTGCAATTTTATAATTCTCCGTGTACGCTCACTTATCCACGTTCTTTCTTCCTTCCATTCCATTCAAATTGATTCGCTGTGGCTTCCCAGCCATTCGGGAATCTTTATGATAATGAAGCGGCGGGTTCTTTGGTACTCGGGTTGTTGCTTCTTCCCACCTCTTTTTTAAAAAAATCCCGTCCTCTAAGCTCCTTCCGCTGTGTAAGAGTTTTCATCTTAGATTCGGATATGTACGTTTCCTCCATTTTCTAACAACTGTTCTTTCTGTCTGTCTGTTAAACCTAGTCTTTCTGCCGGTCCATGGTTCTTTCTGTTTTTTTCACTTTGCCGTTCTGTTGTTGCCTCCATTATTCGTCTACGCTTTGACCACTCCCTGCTGCCGTCCTCTCTTTTTGGTTTTTCGTTGGTTTCTTCTCCATATTGTCCTCTCAAGCGAAAAGCATGTTTGCGATGCTGATCGTGTGTTTATTAAGTGTTGATCTCTTTCGATCGAGCGTTCTGCTTTCGATTCCAATTTGCTGCGAATTGGTATTTCTACTCCGCAGTGTGCCTCCTACATCCTGTCTTTTCCTTCTCCACACATTATTTCCATTGTTTGTTCCTTCCTACTAACAATATCTGACCGCATCAAAAAAATTACTCTGATTCATTTCTCTTTGTAATTGTCTTTAGGTAAAGCCCCCCCCCCCGGTTGACAAGCCCAAAAAAGAGAGAGAGAAAAAAAAAAGGTATAATAAATAAATTTCGGAAATTTCTTTTTAAACATAGTTGTTTCCGAAATTTATTTATTATGAGTAATCACCGTGAAAGCTTTAAATATTTAAAAAAAAAGTAGTTACTTCGAGGGAACAGAATTCGTGTATTTGTTTTTTGTTTTTAAGGTTAATTTTTAAATATTTCTGAAAATAAAATTTTAAAAATATATTACGCGCGGAAAGCGGACTAAGCAGAAAAACAAAAAAAAAAAAAAAAAACATGTAAAAATTAATTTAATTTATGAATACTTTTATTTAGCGTTACGTTTGTTGAGTCATTTTAGTTTGTTTTTTTTTTTTAGAGTTTATTTCGCCTAAACTTTAAGTTTTTACAAAAATAGATATCGCCCCACATGAAAAGTTAAATATTTATCGAGCAAACTTGTCCCAACGTTTGAAATAAGATAAACAAAAACAGAAAGCAAAACAATTGAATCTGTTTCATTTAAAAATTTTCGTAATTTCCTTTATCCAATAAATTCATTCTGCGAATCGCTCGTATGATTCAGCAGTGTTATCGTTTAACGGTGTTTGCGCTTCTATTAAACACTCGAATGATTTTATCAGCGAACACGGTACATTCTGTACACTTCGTTTCTAAATACACTGCACGTTTATAGTAGCCGGCTTATCACCGTCCTTCGTCCAGAGTTGCCCCATTCTTATTTAACAATCCCTCCCCCTTCCTTGATACTCGAAACGCCAATTTTATTATCAAGAGAACGTGAAAAAATGATCGTCATCAGTCGTGACAATCAATTTATTTAAAGTTGCTTTTTAGCCGCACTAATCTAGAATTATTCAACTAAATTCGTATCGTTCGTATGTGATTTTTATAAGCTGGAAGAAAAGGAAAAAAGAAGTTAAAAAGAGAAGTTAAAAAAAACAATAACTTTTCACTGTTGAAAGTGCAGGTTTGTAATTACTGTTGATGCGGCGTATATTTAAGCGTCATAAATAGACAGGCTTTATAATTTTATGCAATTTTTTTTATACTATGTAATCGCTCTGCGTAACGTACGTTTCGATTGTTCATATGAAACGGTTAGAATCTTACAGTTTGTTCCTTTTCGTTTTTAAGAGCGTGATTTCTATTTCGGGCTACTTCCTATCATCTTCCATGTCCGATTTAACTGAAAATTTATCTTTAAAGACTTCCAAGTGATGAAATATGTATCAAATTAAAAACCTTTTATACAATGAAATAAGAAAAAAGTACATTTCTTACGGGATGAACTTTTCTAATTTTAATATAATTTGCATTAAATTTTACTGTGTTGTTAAGGTTATATATATTTAAATAAACTGTAAGTTGTGACCGAAATAATATATAAAGTTTCAAACGCACGTGCGTCATAGAAAACTGAAAAATCAATAAGTCATGTATGTGACGTGTAATAGCATTTACGTTACAATAGCAGAACGACGGTTCATAGCAGACCGGCGAGCAAATGAGGAAAATAGTAATTGTTGCAACCAGTGGCGTATCCGGAGGCAGGATTAGTAAGAGTTAAAATTCCTCATCCCAGTACGATTCTTCAAAACTCTTTCTAGTAACAAGCGGCGACATTTTAATATTTTCGAAATAAAATTTCAATATAAAATTTATATAATCGTGAACGTTAATATAACTTTTTATGCTAGCCCGCTTTTGCAATTTCAAATACGCTTTTGCATAAATATCATTCATATTTCATGACTGATCCGCAGTCTGGTCCTTATCGCTGTGTGCTGGTTTCGATGTTCGTTTTAATTTCTGAAATATCGATGTTTCCGTTCCGTGAGAATTCCAATTTCGATGTTTCGGATATTTTGAATTTTACCTTTCGTTCATTTCTGAGAACTAAGAAATATCCGAAAAAAAGTTAAATGGAACAAAAATCTTTCGGATAATAAAATGTTTAATAATCATTATCTAATAGATTAACGGAAGAGAATTACGGTACGAGCATTATGTAAATTTTATCGCATATTTACTTTGTGAGCAAATATGTTTCGAGCAAAGTTTATATCGAAAAAACGGTGCCCCCCCCCTATGCCGTAATAATTTAACAACTGATTTCTTTAAAATCTCCGAATACCACGGTAATGTTTTGCGTAATTGTTTTGAAATCGTCTGTTTACTTTTTATTATAAAAAGCAATTCTCGTACGCATTCTGATCGAGGAAATCATTATTTACTAAACTACTTTAAGAACACTAAAATGTTGTAATTTTATCTTTTTAAATTGAAAATCGTACATCACCAGCGAGGCCTCATTTACGCATAGGCTATCCTATGAGCCCGCACTACGAAAAAAAAAAAAGAAAAATTCGAATATTTTAATTTTGAATAGATTTTAAAATAAAAATGTCTTTCTTTTAACACAGTGATGAGGGCCCTCGTGTAATCATAAAATACGTCGCCTCAGTTATATTTTGTGTAGGCTATTACGGCTGAACTCTTCAGTGGACAGCTGATATGAGTTGAGTCGGTATTCAGTATAAGTCTACTGTACTAAATTTTTTATCAATACATTTCTATGCATTTTATTTCAAATAATTTAACACATTTTACTTTCCTTTTAAGTCTGATTGTTTAGGAACGTACTATATTTGAATTAAATATAAGTAAAATTTGCTATTTGTTGCATTCCATTTTTATTATATATTTTTCATTTGCCTAACATGTTTACTTCAAAATTACAATATGTTATTTTTAAAATTGAAGTACCTTTTTTTCCATATTGATAACATAGACAGAAAGACATCGACATTAATCTTAACTTTATGTTCTTTTTCTAATATAATTGGTCGTAGAAATGTTAATAAATCGTGTTGAATACCTTAATGATCTTCAATTCTTTTCATTTTTATCTCATCAATTCATTAAATTTTAAATCCCGTGTAGTAAAATTTTCTACAATCAACTTTAAATGATTTCTTTTTTAGGTTTTTAGTTAGAAAATTGCTCTAAAATACGATTTTTGCAGGTAAATTTTCAAAATATTTCCTGGGGAGAGCCCCACTTTTTACTAAGGGATATTTCATAATTACCGATAGATCCCACACCACAAGTTCAGCCGAAAAGCCTACAAACTCTAAATTTGGCCCTGATCAGCAGTGAAATTTTGACGTGCGTTGTAACGATATTTATACTACGTATATTATTCTTTTGCTTTTTGCAATTTGTATTTTTTCTGATTTTACATACTATCCGTTAGTAGCATCTCATTTTAGCTGATTATTTTAATAGTTTTACTAACTTAACATTATCCAGTATGTGTTAATTTAATAAAGGTTTGCGTATTTCTTTATCCGATACTTGTATATCATTCTTAGTCACATGTTTGAAATACAGTTTTCGTTGCTGTTTTTAATACGAATCATTCGAAACTTAAGTAAAAATACGGGTAGTCATTTTAAGAACGACAATAATAATTTTGTAAAGTTTCTGCCGAACATTACAACCGATGAAAGTATGAAATTTCATACAATTTAAAAATACTGATTTTCTCGATGTTGCCCTTTTGTAGCAAAATTCCTATCCTCTATACTTCATCGTATTAAGATCTGATCCCTTCAGTAGTTCCTTTTCATTTTGGAATTCCTGTTCTATCCTGTTCAGTTACTTCAGATAAACTCCCCTGTAAACGCAAAGCACGCACTGATGTTGCAGTTACAGCAGCTACAAACATGCCCAGTTTGCAGTTAATATTGTGGGTCTGCTGTTTCGCATTTGCGGCCATAATGTTAGTGAATTCCTTGCCAGTCGGTACCAAGGACGCTGCTAGTGTGGTCATGGTGTCGGGCGCAGAATCCACTCGCTTCTTCTTGACAGCATGCTGGGCATTGCTTTTGCACTCGTCGCCTTAATCGTTCTTCATAATTAAAGAATTATAAACTCTGCTTTGTAGTGGTAGAGCTTTCGGATCACTTTCTATAGCGTGCTAAGCGCTGTGTTGTACATAGCTTTGGCGTTTGATGACTCCAACTGCTTTCCAAACAGACCGAGTTTCTTCATCCTTAGTTGTAGTCTGTTTCCTTTGTCCGTCGACACTGTGGGTTCGACAGTCGCAGATGTGGCCATGCTATTGGATAGCAAACTCCTTCTTCTTTTCTCATCGGCACTGCCATTACTTCTTATTTCAGTATGCATATGTTTGGCATTTAACAATTCTGATTGTCATTTTGTCTCTCCACCCTTGGTATTGTGTTCTTAGGCTGGTCCATAGCTTGTCTCTGATCTATCCGGTGGATATGGAGTAGTCCGGTGAAGGAGAATTTGCATAAATTTGATAAAATGGAAGATTCAAGAAAATTGCGGTACTTTGTTTACATTTATCGATGTTTTTGTCTTCGTTATTAAGTTATTCTCTTTGTTTGATAGTAAATTCTGTTGTTATCAACGCTATCATTCTATTATTAGCTTTTGTGAAAAATGATTACTTGTCATCATCTACACGCAGTAGTTGCCGAAGCTGAAGACGAAGAAAGAGCAACGGTGAAAGTGGTAATCATTCGTCGATATCATCGTTGGTATATCGATATGTTTCGAGCTATGTTTTTTTCTTCTTTTAATTGTTAATTTATAACTAGTCAAATGGTGAGGCTATCTAATAAATGTTCTCAATAAATGGCAAGTAGAAGGTGCATCCATTGATGCTTCCCCCTCAAAAATGATTATGAAATGAAGTCCCTTATTTTAGTTAGTTTAAGTCGTGATGTAGATGACGCATCCGTGTGTAAAAGCGCCATTGTCAGCTGGTTTGGGTGGTTTCGTAGCCGAGTCGGATGCTTTTGCGCGAGCTTCCGGATAATTTCCTCCACTGTGTTTATTTTTAAATTCCGATGAATGACTTCATTGGGTACGTACCACGGCATTCGATAAATTAAGCGCAACACCTTGTTCTGAAATCGCTGGACAACCAGCTTATTAGACGTCTTTGCGCATCCTTACAGTTGCGCTGCGTAGATTCATACTGATCGTAATACATTTTTATATATTGGTAAACGTTTTTTTAGTGACAATTTAGAGCGATATTAGCCGGTAAAGTTGTTTCATTCTGATATTGAGTTCCCTTCTTTTCCCTTTTGCATGTGAGTCCTCCGTGTTAGTCTTTGATCTAAATAGACATTCCTAAATATATCTCACACTTCGTTATTATCAATTAGGACTCGTTTGTTGTGTGATCTTCTGTCGGAGAATGAAATATTTGTAGACTTCTCTGGGTTTATAGTTAGTTTCCATATCTACCGGTAAAACTGATCTACACTGTTTTGCAATTTAGCGATAGCGCAACATCAAGATTTGTATCTGATGCGATTATCGCAGTATCATCAGCAAACGTTGCTGCTTGAACAGTTTCATTTGTCGGCAAGTCTACTGTATACAGATTGTATAGCAGCGGTCCCAAGGTGCTATCCTATGGAACTCCCGCTAGGATCGAATATACATCTGAACGATCATCATTGTACTTAACCTGGAACTGCCCGTTGGTTAAATATAACCGTATTTATATATAGTACTTTTCTGGCAAAAAAAATTTTGGTTTGTACAACAAGCCGTCGTGCCAGATTTTATCGAAGGGGCCCTGGAGATGTTAATAAATACCGCTTCTTCGTTATATTTTTTATGTTCCGTGCAATCTTCAATAAAGTTTACTACTCTATGTGATTGCTGTTCAGTAGAGTTCCTAGTTCTAAATCCGAATTGATGTTGAGCAATGATCGACTGATGAATTATATTCTATTAATCCGTACAAAGATTAATTTTTCAAGTAACTTGGCAAGTATAGATAATAGGGAGATTGGTCTGTAGGAAGCTAATTTGGTACCATATTTTCCCGGTTTTAATATCATCAGTATCTGAGATAATTTCCATTGTTTCGAAAAATATGATGTTCTTAATATAGCGTTGAATACGCTACCAACATTATTGCCTTGCTGGGTAATTCTTTTAACATTCTTGATATGATCATATCAAGGCAGCAGATTTTTTGACATTTAAAAGTTTTATATACTTTTTAACTTTTGTCGGAAAAATCATTTTTATTCCATTTGAAGTTGGCCTGTTAATATCGTCCTGTAAGTTAATTATCGTTATTGTGTTAGGAATGTGCTGCATAAGTACTTGGCAAATGCGTTAGCTTTTTGTTTGCCGTTTCTTGTCCAAGATTCATTATCTTGACTTATTGGCGGATTGTATATCACTGGTCTTTTTATTCTTTTAGCGGCTTTCCGTGGATTGTAGCCTTTGCATTGAGTAGGTGATGAATTTTCCACATATACACTGAAGTTTTTGTTTTTTAGATTATTCAGTAATTTATGCACTTTTTTGGTTGCCGCGTTTAATTGACGTTTGATTATAGGTGTTCTACAAGTTTGCCAGTGTAGTCGTCTTTTCTCAGCTATAATTTCCCCTTATGTATTTAGGACAGTTATTATCATATACGCGTTTTTCTAATGGAGTTGAATTCCATAGCGCTATTTTCATTTCTTCGGTGAAATTGCGTATACTGTGCTCAATTTGTTCTTACGATTTCAGCGGTTTTTGATTAAATTAATACTTTCCTGAAGGAACGGTCTATACCAGTTCCGGTCTGTGTTTCTGTTATGTAACAACTTGTTCTGTTGATTCATTAATATTTCGATACATATTTAGTAGCTATTATTGGTGTATGATCATTAAATGTGTTGCCAAAATCCGGCTCAACCCTCATATGACTCAGTGATATTCCTTTAACAATAAAAAAAAGTCTAGCAGAACAGGAATACGGTTGGTATCAATAGGCCAGTATGTAGGTTTACCCGTGGACAGAAAAATGCTTCTCATATCACGAGATGCTCTATATAAATTTCTGCCTCTAGTTGCTGTTGTTAATCTAGATCCGTAGTAAACATGTTTTGCATTAATAATATACTTCGTTTCCAATTGCGAAAACAGATCTTTAAACTGGTCCGTACCTATGATTGATCGCGGAGGACACAATACACACTGCTACTACAGTCATAGGATTTGTTGTGTGCTCAATAACCACTGCTGTAGCTTGTGTATTTTTGAGGTTTGGAAACTAATATTTTCGCAATGTTTTATGCTCTCTTTTGTAATCACGGAGGACCCGCCTTAAGGGGTTTTTAATGTGTGATAGCATTTATAACCGGGAATATTAGCAAAACTTCTATTGGTGAAGTGCGATTACGAGTAATATGTCAATTTTTTTCCCTCTTTGAGAAAATAAATAATTTCTCGAATGTGGTTTAATAGGCCGCGTTAGTGTTCCACTATTCGCAAAAAATTGACTTCATTTTACTAATTTAGTAATAATGTGCGTCAGCAGGTTGACGATGGCATTATTTGGAGTTATTAACTGGCTGAACAATCCTTCAAAACGAGATAGGAAAGAATTTAATAGACTTCCTATGTTCGTGTCATCGCTTACAGATTTGGGTTTTGACGTCACTTGCGCGTATGACTTTTTGAACGAGGAAGAATTCTGTTGCGTACAAGCTGGTGCCTCATGTAGAGCAGTGCCACTGTGAAAGTTTTTTTTATATTGTTCTATTTATTGTTTTCGGATTGCCCCTTCCTATCTGCTCTTGTATTTTTTTTAATGAGATTTTTGTACATCTCGGAACCTTTATAATTTTTGCTGAGTGATTGCCATCGCATAGCGCACACATAGTCGGGATTTCCCGTTTTCTTGAGCAATACTCGGAATCATGTTCTTCACCAGACTTAACGCATGCGAATGGTCTGAAGCAGTAATTCTTGGTATGACCGTATTGCTGACAACGTGTGTACACTGAGGTATCGTATTTGTCTTTCTAGGCGGTTCCACTTGCATCCTAATATTATATAGAGTTTGCAATTGATAAATATCCATGTTGTTATCAGCCGGTTCCAAATCAACATAAAATAACGGTAAAGGATTTTTCGTGATTCTGTGTCTAATATTAATAGTGTGTCTGACACGATGGCCTACTTCAGCCAATTCTTGTAATCCGTAATGTCGATTGAGTGATGAAAACCTCTAATGACAATTTTAAATGTTCTTTCATTTTTTTTGGTTGATGAGTGTAGTGAAAAATATTTTTGTCTCTAAGATGTTTATACGATGTTCTTTATATGATCTATAGTTTTGGTTATTATTTTAATTTTATTATTAGTTAATGATTTTGTTTCGAACTCCTCTTTGGAGATTACAGCAGGGTTATCTCTGCAATCATATTATTATAATCCACCCTTCAATGTAAATAGGAGAAGGTTTAGAAGTGGTATCACGATTATTTTTACTATTTGTAGCGTCAGAATCAGAAATGGTGCTAAGAGGCCAAAACCTATTCGTATTGTTAGCTTTAATTTCTGGGGACTGTACCGGCGTGTGAAGTCGTTTCCTTTTTCTTGTGGCTACAACTTGGCAGGAGTTGACCGGATCTTTTATTAACGGTACAATGGAATTATCAACTAGCATTTCTGTGCCATTTTTCTGTGTTTTGCTGTGCGAATAGTGTACAACCCGTTGAATAGAGAACGGAGCAAAAGATTCATCGGTGATTTGTTTGCTACCTGTATTAGCGTTTGACGTAGAATTAGCGGTGAAAGTAACAGCAGCAAAGGCTCCGGCGTTTACTGGTACTGTTTTCGGCGTGCTATATTCGCTGCCAGCAGTGGGATCTTTTCGATTGATAGCGCTCTTCATAATAGACGAGATCGATGAATATGCCGCACGCGCTAACGAATGTGTACGTGCGCGGCGTGCACGGCACTAACCCACGGAACGTAAACAAGACAAAAAAAACTACGAAAAATAAAAGTTCGCGTACCGAACGAAATCTCGGAGAGACGTTCAAAATACGTATCTAATGTAGAGCAGAATTTTTAGTTCGACCAATTTTTTTTTCTAGCCCGGGGTAAAACCGTTTGGCCAACTTCAAACAGTTACCTTTATTTCTCTTCATTATCATTACGAAAAAAAGTTAGCAATTTTATCGCAGTGACCGTGATAGTATAGCAGCGAGAAAAAATAATACGAAAATAGACGCAACGTAATACATTTAGAGGACAGCAAAGTTTACGTAATGAATATGCACGAAATTACGATAGATGAAAAATAGTCGATAGATAATATTGACATTAATAACGCGATAACACGTAACAATACTTTTAAAATGCAGCTGTATCGATAAGGATTTAATTCATTTTTTTTTATTTTTAAATAGTAGTAATGTGTGCGAGCAGTACTTTTACGGCGTTAAATAAATTTGGTCAAAATTGAAAGCTAAGCTCCAAAAAAACACAAACCGATGAAATACAGATAAATTATCTAGACAAATATTTATTTCCGCCCCCCGTAAACTTGAAAACGAAAATTAATTATCGTTTCAGAGAAAAGAAAGGTCACTTAAAATCACTATTTAATTTTATGCACTAAAGATTTTTCGGAATTTAATTTTTTGTTTTCCGTTTAGCTAACGATATGTTCACCGTTTCATCAGTCACATCGATCATTCTAATTTACCTGCAGTTGTGTGGCGGTGTTTTTGGTCAGCTAGCTAATTTTGGTAAATGTCGGACTGATTTCCCGGTCGTCACCGATTTTCAATTGGACAAGGTAATAACTAAATGTTTTATATTCGGATACTCGTTGATATTTCTTTACCGTCGTTTCGTCTAGCAGATTCATTTGAAAGAATTTCAGTTCGTTCTTTTTGCTGCGCTTGGTTCATTGTTACTGTGATCCAGTTTAGAATATATACTGAAGCGTTACGGTTAGTTTTAATTCCCACCGAAGAGGTCAAATGCATACCAAACACGATGTACCCTACCCGAAGTTTTGAGAATAGGGGGGAAAAAAACACGATATCTTTAGATATTCATAGATTTAATTATTTATTGTAATTTCAATTATTATTTCAAATGATTACTGTTATTATTATTATTATTATTGTTGCTTTTTGTTATTGTAAAGACTTAATTTTTGTTTTGACCACTACTCGCGTAATATTGCGCATAAGTGGCTTTTCTCTGTAATAATAATAATAATAATAATAATAATAATAATAATAATAATAATAATAATAATAATAATAATAATAATAATAATAATAATAATAAAGTGTTATTTGATTTGTTATTTTGATTTGATTATTATATGTTGATGATACAGTACTAGTAATGAATTCAAGAGATTCAAATATTCCACCAAAAGTTTTTCAAAATGACATACAGAAAATGTATTAGTGGATGAAACAAAACTGCTTAGTAGTGAACCTAAAAAAGACAAAATATCTGGTATAGAGTTTTACTTCTCAATATTATGGGAATAATTTCAAACTTATCATGAATACATTTTAATAGAAAGAGTTTTTGAAATTAAATAACTCAGACTGGTGTTGCACTATAAATTATCTTGGAGTAAACATCCAATGTACCTAGCGTCTAAGCTGAGAAAACTAACTTTTATCTTTTATTATCTAAACGATTACTTTAATTCCATGTAATTGTATCATCTATATACGTCATTGCATAAATCAGTTTTAACCTATATGGTATAATACACTAGGGTAAAGTAACACAACCAATTAAAAAAATCAGTTCTTGAGGAGATTTTTAATTCGCAAAACAAATCTATATAATACTTTTTAACTTAACAAAACTTTACCAGACACAAATTATCTTGTATATGTTAAAAAATAATCACAAATTTAATATCTTCGTCGAATCAAGAATAATTAGAAGCTGCAAAGTAGGGAAAGCAAAAACACCACACTTTAGACAGTATCATAGTAGGAGTCGAGAAGTTTATATGGGACTTGATTTGTACTACAACTTTTTATCTGAAACGTTAAAGGTACACTGTTATTAAATTATAAAAAAACGCCGAAGATATCTGCAGGAATTTCTCGTTGATAATGATTTATTAACATAAAACGAAAAAAGAAAAAAAAAGTATCTTCCTATTTTGTGTATTTGAGTAAGTGGATATTATAGTAGTACTTGAGAATATCAGTGCTTTATATTATTGGGTTTATATATAGAAATAGGGGTGTGTATGTACGTATTGTACTTGAATTAAAAGTATATATTCAAGCACTAAGAAAAATTGCATAATGTCAAGAAATAATGGTTTCTAATTATTATTTATCCAAGATTTGAAATCGCTTCATTGATTCCTAATTATAAATAAGTTTAACACTTAGGTTATTGTAATCTGTAGCTTGGTTATCTATAATGTCTATGTGTATAAGTGTGCATATGCATTAATGTGAATATGCATTCACTTATATATTTATAATAAACGTTTAAGCTACACATTATTCAACACCTAGCAGTTAAGTTCATGTATGTGTGTACATAATATTTTACTCCAGCATGCCTTGTATGTAAATATAAAATTTTTTTGCTGGGCTAATGCTCTTTGGTAGCAAACCCAAGGGGGGTAAAAAAAAAAAATAAAATTATAATAACAACCTTATTATTATTAATACTTTTATTATAAATTATAAATAGGATATGAACCGCTCTTTTTTCTTTTATTTTAACTGTAAATATCAATGTAACTAGTTTTACTTTTGAGTAAATAATAATAATTTGTTTTCCCTTTGATATCTAAATACTTTATGAATATTTCCTGACATTTTCATCGTTTAAATCGCTGTAATTTTATATTTTTCAGAAAATATCATAGTTTTTTTTTTTTATTATTATTATTATTATTATTATTATTATTATTTTAAGGTTTATTTATCATGTTTTACGAATAAGATCTTTTTATTGTTTTTCAATTTTACAAACTTATTCTCAGATTGGTCGCGTTTTATACGCATTAATGGAGTTATGTGTAATAATAATAATAAAGATTAATGAAGATTTATTAACTATTACTATTCGAGGTTTAGTATGATTATCATTATTACGAAGTTTATATTCAGATAGTATAACATTTAAAATTTTTAAATTGCGAAATATCCCTACATCGAATTTTTCTAGATCAACCAGCCATTAAAAACACAACAATAATAAATAAATATTACGTATAAATATACAATGGTTAATTAAATAAAATAAAAACGAAATTCTCACCGATCCGGTGTACGTTGAGAGATGGTGGTTTCCTGGTATCTCTATAGTATTGATATTTCCAATATAGGTATAGGTTGTATTTTCGGATTGATATGAACCATGAAATTTTCACTTTTTTCGACTATTATAATGAATCGCTAAATAGATTTTTTTTCTTCTTTTTCATCATAGTCAATCTGATTGTTTGTGATTCGTGACGAATCGCCTTCATTCTTTTCAATCCTCGACCGCTAGAATCCCCTTTTTATTATATTCAGTTGAATTTTTACAGTGTCCATCATAGGCGTACTCAGGGGGGGATTTGGCGGTTCAAACCCCTCCCGAAATGGATTTTTACGTTGCTGTATTGTCGCTTTAGGGCTATAAGATGTCTTGGTACTAGGCATTTTGACAGTAGTACAACTAACTATGTATTAGTGTAAATTATTCTCAAAATGAAAACGAACAAAAGTCTTACGCATTTAGAACTATTATACAAGAGATTATTAATAAAATATAATTACTAAGTAAAATTCTTTTTTCTGTCAAGTGTTTTTTTTTAAAATGGATCAATCCCCCCCCCAAAAAAAAACAAAAAACTTACCTGAGTATGCCTATGGTGTCCATCATGGTAAGGATGGTTGTCCCTTTCGTCTTGTGTTTGGAATTATCCCTAACAACACTATCTTTTTCAAATTATTCCATTCCTTGCGATGCACCCAAACAGCTCGAGAATTCGTTTCTAGCAGATTCTATGATATTCTACTGTCTATTGGCACCGGAGAGTATGTTTTAAAGTAGTTCATTTTGCGTTTTCTATAGTTTGATTTTACTTTTTTCGATTCTTCTGCTATCCAACGATTGTTTCATACATACGTCGAGTGATTTAACCTCAGAACGATTCGAATCACAAAACCTATAAATTATCTTCTTACAATTTTTAAATAAAATTAAGCAGTCGTGTTTATTTTTAATGGAATTCTTATATATTTATTTAAAATTGAAAAAAAACATATATTATGTTTACCTTCTTTTTTTTTTTATTGCGAAATTTAAAAAAAGTACTCCATCTTTATTTAATAGCAATCTCGTTGCAATACGAGACTATCTAACGAAGTTTGTTAGTTAAAATTTTTCAAGAATATTTTACTGCTAATACATTCCAACTTCGTTCTCCGAATAGCATTATTATTAGTGCATCGGACACTATAGGTCTGTTCGAGCAGCGAAGACGTATACGTAGTACGATAAAAATGCCGATTTTAGCATACTACGCATCTGTTGTATGGTTGATTATAATTCCCGAATAATGCGTAAACAGGCTACATATTTCCTATTGTTCGCACGGTGCATATTTCAGATTAATTTATAATTAGTATCATCGTGTATAAGTACGGTTGCAGGTTCCCATCTGCCAATGACTGGGAGGTCAATCGAAGTGGTCGTCACGAGCATCGCCGTAGAGTTAAGTCGATCCTTTTGGTACAGGTTACATATTGTACGGACAGTTTCATTTTGTGATCGAAATTTTCCACCTATAAATTTTCATCACTAATCGGACATATCGAGATTTTTACTACACATATTTTGTTTATGAATAGATATCGAAAAATTCAGTAAATACCACCGAATTAATCTATCAGAATTTTCCAACTCCGTTTCTCGAGACACGTTCGTGCATAAAGAATTGTTTACTCTCTTCAGCGTTGAATACTAACCGGTGTGTTAAGATTTGAAAAAAATAAAACCATTATCGAAGCTTTATGAATAAAAAATGTTTTATTTTTAGTTTAGTATGTTTCATAATTTTTCGTGATATTTTTCATTTTGTTCAATAAATTTAGTTCAATAAATTTAGTTCAATTTGACTAGCGTTTGTCTAGATGACAGTTTTGTTTTTTTTTTTGTGGGCGCGCCAGCGGCATTGACCCAACAACGAGAAAACTAAGCTAAGAAATTAAATAACTAAGCGGTCCGAAATGGACGCAACAAAGGACAGCAGTGCGGACACCACCGAAGATGAAGGAAAGGAGAGGATAAAGGAAGAGTTATAGGGAGTAGGGAGACCTAATGACAGGAGCTGACTGTATAAAAGGGAGCGTTCGTTACGAAGAGCAGGACACTCGAAGAAAATGCGATTAGCATCACATGTACAAGGAGGATCACAATCATGGAGAGAACAATCAGGAGAAGACGATAGAGCAAATCGAAAGCGAGAGGAAGGGAGGAGAGAATGATTGATCCGGAGACGAATTAGGGAGACAGTAGAAGAGCGGCGACCGAAAGGAATAGAATGGAACCAAGGCAGGGAACGAGGAATCGGCTGAATAAAACGGTAATGCTAATGGCGATTAGATAATAGGGAGGGATAAATATCCCGCCAAAGTCTGGCATGATTGGAGGTGGATAAGGAAAGGATATCTGAAGAAGGGAAATGGTTGAGGAATGAATCAAGGCGACCAGCAGAACGAGCCAAAGAATCGGCTGCGTCATTGCCATCAATTCCGGAATGACTGAGGACCTATAAAAAATCAATAAGAATAGAGCGGGATTACTACAGAGTGGAGGTAAGAGAACGAATTGAGAGAATAATACTATCAGAGGAATGTGAAGGAAGAGAGGATAGGGGTTGAAGGACGCCTTTAGAGTCCGAAATAATGAGGAATCGGGAAAGATCGCTTAAAGAGGAAATAAAAGAGATAGCCTGAAGGATGACGATCGACTCGGCAGAAAAAATAGAGCAGAAGGAAGGAAGCCAGAAGGACTCAGAATGTCGAAGCGACGGAGCAGTAAACGCACCACCCACGCCGTCCTCGCTCTTGGAACCATCAGTAAAGATCAATACATGAGCAGGAAAAGAGGAAAGTTAAACGAACTGAAATTATGAAAAAAAGAACCTGCCGGAGACATCGTAAATTTTTAAAAGAACGAAACTGGTTTTATTAATCTGAAAATGCGACTTGTTCCAGAAACATATTCTCCTAAACCAATAACATACCGCAATTTCGATGAACTTGTCATTTCCTTAACTTCTGTTTCGGTTTTTATAACCATTAGGCAGTTACGGCTGCGGGGCTCTTGAAGATTGCCACAATCAAAAATATAAGTTACAATGCTCTTTTCAAAGAAGAAATTTGACTTTGGTAATTAGCAGATAGAGCAGAAGGACAGAAATTTGGTATTTTCCTTGAGGAACGACACCGATAAAGGGAGGGGAGATATAATTTATTAATCTTGTAGGGGCTAAAGTAAAGTAAGTTCCATACCCTTAACAGGGCGTCGGGGAGTGCGAAGTTAAGGTTCACAGTGTACTAATGATTATTTCCTGTATTCATATTGGCAGAGGTATTTTCGACTTGAATGATGTGAGGTTCCCTGGGTAATCATTAGAGAATAAAGTAGAACCATTATTATTATTGTTATGGTTTATTATAATTATTATTATCGTTGTTGTTTTTGTTATTGTTATTTTCCCGTGGTGTAAAGTAAATGTATGACGAAATAGTTGCGAAATTAAATTTAAGGTACTTTAACATCAAAAACGAAATTTACCTTGCTATTCACATTTTTTTTTTTTTTTTTTTTTTTTTTTTATTAAAATTTTCAAACCGTGGTTAGACCCCGGGCCGTGTATAATATCTAGACTATTACGGCCCGAGAGTCTCCGGTTACAGGAATGCCCCTAATCCATTGTCCCTGACGAACTGGAAGACTGCACTTTGGTTCGCTTCTGAGTTTGAGAGAACATGGCTGAGGTTATCAAATCCGTGTCTCGTTCTGGAGGATTGGAATGCAGGGCAGTTTATGAGAATGTGCTCAACCGCCGGTGGCTCTTGTGCGCGACAGAAAGGACACGTGGTTGGAGGGTGAGCGCCTTCCAACAGGTAGTCGTGGGATAGTCGCGTGTGGCCCAGGCGTAAACGGTTGAGCGCGCGATGATAAACTCGTAAGGTCCCCTGGGGGGGCCACCATGGCTCTACGGATTTCTTTATATTCTGGAGGTGGGATGGGGTGGAGATGTGTTCTTGTTTCCACTGTTCCATTATTTGTATTTTTACAACTTCTGATATTTGAGGGGGCCCAAGTATGCTTTGCGGACTGGGAGCTGTAATGGTTGATTGAGCTGCTGTGTTAACCCTTTCATTTCCTGGGATTCCCGCGTGACTTGGGACCCACAACACTACTAACTTATATCCCTTCCATTGTAGCCCCATGATGAGTGCCAAGACGTGGTTTATTAACCCTCTCCCCGGGGCTCCTCATCCTAACATCTTAGCCGCCACTAATGAATCTGTTATCAATAGGATGTCATGGATTGGCTCTGTGGACGCCAGGATCATTTCCAGACATAAGCGTATTGCATATAATTCGGCATCTAGGATTGAGCAGTAATCGTTCAGACGGATGGTTGTCATTGCTCCCTTCACTTCGAAAGCGCACGCAGTTGGTGACATCCCCTCGACGGGTGCTGCTTTGGTCCCATCTGTATAACATTGGATAGCGTTGCTGTACTGTCTTATTGTTTCGCACGCGTCTTGAGTAAGTTGCTCTGGCATGCCGTAGGACTTATACTTTTGCAGAACCGATAGGTTAACTGCTACAGGCTCAAGTTGCCGCAGATGTAACGAGCCGGTAGCTGCTGCCTGGCACTCTGTGGAGTCGTTGACATTGACATTCTGAAGTAGCTTGGTGAGAATTGGTAGTGGATCGTTAGTGAACGCTGCGAGTAAGGGGGTTTCGGGATGGATATAAGGCAGCTTCAGGAATGGAATATTGCACCGCAGGGTGTGCAGGGAGCGATAGAATTTCAGTGGGGGAGAGCCCGTTAGTGCACAGATACTCCTACACGGTGTTGTATAATGGGCTCCGGTGATGATTCGTAGTGCAGAGTGGTGAATTGCGTCCAGTTTTTTCAGGTTACTTAGAGACGCTGAGGAGTACACCTGGCACCCATAATTTATTTTACTTAGGATCAAGGCTTTGTAAACATTAGAGATTAATTTGGGATGAATATTGAGTTGGGGATTGGAGAGGTATCGGATTATTGACAGTAACTTTATACATTCGGATTTTAGCTTATTAATGTGTAGGCGCCAAGTTAATCTGCTATCAAACTCCAGGCCTAGGAACCTGGCTGAAATACAGTTCGGAATTATGGTGTTGTTTATTTGGAAAGGAATCCTGTTGGTCACAGGCCGTCCCCTATAGAAATCGACACATACCGTCTTTGCGGAGGAAAAGTTTAGACCATTGACTTCTGACCATTTTTGGAGTTTGGAGATAGTTTTCTGAAGGATTGTGTGAGATATGTGTGGATCACGAGACGCTAGGGAAATGCTAAGGTCGTCAATGAAGAGCCGGGCCGTTACTGGTGGCTGAACACAATCAGCAATGTCATTGATGTACATTATGAACAAGGTTACGCTAAGCGCAGAGCCTTGAGGTATGCCGTTCTCGATGCTCATTGCATCAGAGACTTGAGAGTCGATTCTGACCCGTATAGTTCGGTCTAACAAGTAGTTTTGAATGAATCTTATCATTCTACCTGTCACCTGCCATCTTCGTAGTTTGTTTATTAGGCCTTGCCGCCATAGGCGGTCATAGGCTTTTTCAATATCGAAGAATATGGTTATCAGGTGCTGTCGACTTTTGAACGCAGATAAAATCTGCCTTTGAAGGCTCACCAGATGATTCGACGTTGATTTAGCCTTACGGCCTCCGGCTTGTATTGTGGAGAGGATATTTTTGGATTCACAAAAGGAGAGGAGACGTCTGTTGACCATTTTATCCAGGGTTTTGGATAAGGTACTCATCAGTGAGATAGGACGGTAGCTACTGGGTAGTGAAGGATCTTTATTCTGTTTTAAAATCGGAATAACGATTGCCTCTTTCCATGAGATCGGAATGTTACCTTGTTCCCAGATCTGGTTATAGATGTTTAGCAGATATAGTCTTGCCGCCGTGGGAAGGAGCTTTAGCATGAAAGGATGGATGGAATCTGCGCCAGGTGCACTTGCCTTCAGCTTATTGTCTAAGACAAAATTTAACTCGGACAAGGAGAACGCTCGATCGTACCGATCCATGCTGTTGGATGGTAGGAGAGGAATGACATCTTTCTTATTTGCGTGGGACAGAATGGATAACAGGAATTGGTATTTATAAAGTTGTTAGTTAAAAATTTATCTGTGTCAAAATATTAAAAATAATGGAAAACAGTATCTTATCTTATCATCCTATCATTTTTTAATTCTAAATTCTAATAGTTCTCCCGATTGTTTGTAAATAATCACAATAGAGAGCAAATTAGTTCTGCCAGTGTGGACAGTAGAAGATTAAATTTATCGTATCTAGATTCAAATATAAATTATAAATTATTAAATTCATAAATAATAGATTTATTTCTAACAACATAAAACAAGCTTAACTTTTGACTTATTCCTTTAAATTTAAGTATAATAAATTTAAAATTTTAATTAATAATAAAATAAATTTTATCGCTATAAACCTAAATTGCTAATTTAAATATCCCCATAATTATTCCAGAATTCCTATACATTATCACAGATGTTATTTATATTAATTATTTCGACTGCAATCAATACATTGCCTTCAGTAAAACTCTTTTATTCTAATATTAAAAGTAGTTCGTTATGTTCTTTACGGTTAGGTTAAAAATAATAACGCAGATCTTTCATTACCAACACCAATATTATTATAAATAAATTCACTCGTATTAAAGTTCACTAAATATCACTCACCCCACACACGTGCTTATTATAACTTTATAATTATAAATATTACTTTTATCACTTAAATATTATTATAAATAAATTCACTCGTATTAAAGTTCACTAAATATCACTCACCCCACACACGTGCTTATTATAACTTTATAATTATAAATATTACTTTTATCACTTAACATTAGATTAGTTTTATATTACATTTATATCATACTATCATCACTGAAAAGAAGATATGAGTCACAAGGGATGGGGTATGTGTGTGATATTTTTAAAGTAATTTTAATTAAATAATAGTTCTGTTGTAAATATAGGATACAATAATATGTACGCAAAATTATACATTATTAAGATTTTGATATATGCACTTATATACATAATCTTCAGACCATATATGCTAGCATGTATCCCCTAGAAAATTACTCTTTAGTCTTACTATTAATATACTTATTGTTCACTGGTTATCAATACTATATATATATATCATATCATATTATTATTCACTCTTCTATGTTAATTGTACAGGTGAGCTTTAAATTTATTTCTACTAAACTAATCGAACGTGTTGTATTACTACGAGAGCCCTTCAATAAGTAAACAGACAAATCGCTTTAAAATTTCTAATTATTAATATACTTACAATTTTTTTTTTCACTTTTCGACGTAATCCCCCTCTGCATGAATACATTTGTCCCACCGGTTTACGAAGCTTCGTATTCCCTTGGCGAAGAATTCTTTAGGTTGAGTGCGGAACCACTTTAGGACATGCTCCTTGACTTCGTTATTTTCAAAAACGTGTCCACGCAAAGAGTTCTCGAGCGGCCCAAAACAAATGGAAATCTGACGGAGCTAACTCGGTGTATATAGGGGGATGTGGGAAGGCCTCCCACCCCATTTCCTCCAATATAGCATGCGTTGACAGGGCGCTGTGGTGGGTGGAATTGTTCTGCGGAAGAATGACCCCTTTCGTGATGCGTCCTGACCGTTTCCGCTGTATCGCCGATCGAAGTTGGATTTTGAGCACTTTTGCATACGACTCTGCGTTGACAGTACCTCTATCTTCCAGATAATGACAAAGAACCGCGACTTTCATATCCCAAAACCCGATCAAAAGCACTTTGTTTGTTGAGGGACGCGACTTGAATCTTTTGGGCTGCAAGCGACTTCGAATGCTTCCACACTATGCTTTGTTTTTTCGTTTCAGGCTCGTTATGATGGATCAATGTCTCATCGCCGGTGACTATACGTACTAAAATGGCCTTACCTTCAATATCTAACCGATTTTTGAGCTCCGATTTTCTTTGTACACCGCTGATAACATTTTGGGAACCCACCTTGCGTAGGTTTTTTGGAAATTGAGATGGTTGTGAATGATATTGTGGACGGTACCGGCACTCACACCGTACTGGAATGATATTTCTTTGATTTTAATCCGCCTATCGGCTAAAATCATCTTCTGAATGTTTTTTATGAGGATCGGCGATGTCACTTCAACTGAGCGTTCATTTCGCGGTTCTGTCGCTGTACTATTTCGGCCGTTTTTGAACTGATCCACCCGCGAATAAAAACTTTACACGAACTACGGTCATTCTCCGATAAATTTTACCGGGTTTAATTCCTTCTGACATCAAAAAACAAATAACACCGCGCTGTCCATAGTGTGTACTTTCGTCGAGTAGCCCCAGACCACTTTGGAAAGCACTGGCGAACAACCGACGACGCATAACGGTAACACAACATTCGCAGTACGTATCCAATACTCCAACTAACAAAACGAGCTATCGTAGAAGTCATTACCACCTTTAGTTCCTCCCCAGAGCGATTTGTCTGTTTACTTATTGACGGACCCTCGTATGTGGTGTACATTCTTAGAAAAATGTGTATGTGCAGATGTAAGTGTGTGTGTGTACATGTGAGAGTGTATATACATATGTGCAGACACGTGAGTCTATATAAATATGAATGCACGTGTGTGCGTTTGTTTGTGTGTGTGCCTGTGTATTAGTGTATAGCTAGTTTCTGATTAAACTGGCCTGTGTATTATTGTAATCTGCTGCTCACGTATTTTGCATATAAGCAGGAGTTAAATAAAATTAAATTTTATGTATTTTATTTTATAATTGTGTCATTTATGTCTAAATAAAATTAGATTTGATTTGATTTGATTAGTATTAGCATTAATATTAGTATTAATGTCATCATTGTTACTACTATTATAATTATAATTTTTTTTTTTGACCCCCCTTGGGTTTGCTACCAGACAGCATTAGCCCAGCAAAAAGGAATAGATGCATGGAATAGAATAGAAATTATATTTTTATTTTGTCGACAATGGAATCAAGGAACACCCCTAGGACAGGAACAACAGAGAGAATAGGTAGAGAAAGAACATAAGAGGCGTTGAAAGGAGCAGGAAGACCAAGCTTTAAAAGATGACAATAAAGTAACTCACGCTCGCGAGATAAACCGGAGCACTCGAAGAGCACGTGATTCGCATCACAAACATACTGGGAACCTTCAGGATCCAATGGATAATTATGAGATGCAGCCAAAGAAAAGCGATTTAGTGAAGGAGGAAGGAGACTATGAGATAATTTAGTAATTATGGACCGACGCAAACTGGGAAACTCATAGAACCAAGGACGAGGAGGAGGAACAGGATTAATCAAGAGATAAAAGGAATTAGGATTAGCGAAAAGAGAAACATAAACAGAGTGCCAAAGTCTAAGATGGCAGGATTTAGTTGGAAGAGGAATATTGTGTGTTGGAATCCTACTAATAAAACTTCCATTGGAAACAGCAGCTTTAGCAAGGAGGTTGACGGCTATATTTCCATCAATGCCTGAATGTCCGGAAATCCAAAAAAAGTCAATCTGGGCAGACGTCGATGAGGATAGATCATGGAGAAGAGAACGAATAGAACGGATAATAGCATCAGTGGAAGGAGAAAGGGAAGGTGGAGATAGCGCTAGAAGAACACTTAAAGAATCAGAAACAATAAGGAATTTGGAAGGACTTGCAGAAGAGGAAATATAAATAATGGATTTTAGAATGGCACCAGATTCTGCAGTAAAGACAGAACGAAAGGACGGAGGTCTAAAGGACTGAGAATGAACGAACTGAGGGCACAAGAATGTCGTCCCAACTTCGCTCGGGCTCTTCGATCCGTCAGTATAAATTAAAGAGTGATCACGGAATAGAGAATTTATTGTATTATTAAATTCCATACTGACGTCGCGATAGCCTAGTTGCTAGAGCGCTTGACTTCCGATATGGCGGTCACGGGTTCGATCCCGAGCGACGACGAACTTATTACAAAAATTAAATAAACAAATAAATAATCGCTAGTAATCACGTGGAAGGCAACCACCACGTTCAACATCATATGCGCGCTAGGTCAGTACACAGAGCAGACCCACACGGGACTGCACTGGTAGCGCGATAACAAGCGGCTACTATCAGTTCCGAATGTAGTCTTGCGTGTGTACACCTGCGTTGCATATTATAATAATTGCTTAGTATACAACCTATATCTATAAATTTAAAAATGTGAGA
Organism: Icerya purchasi; assembly: GCA_039619475.1. Lineage (NCBI taxonomy): Eukaryota > Metazoa > Arthropoda > Insecta > Hemiptera > Monophlebidae > Icerya > Icerya purchasi. Next base: position 234,978,976 of record CM077116.1, read on the forward strand.
ATAGGTTGTCCACCAACCGAATGGTTGAGGATATAATGATGATGACTGACGATATGAGAGGGAGAGGATTTAAGGAAGCATGGCATGAAGATGATATTTGGTGGCTTTAACAATTTGGAATAGACGTAAGAAAAAAATGGAAGCTTGTGATGAGGAATGACAAAAGGGGAAAAATTAGAAAGGCGAAACGATATATGAGATAGTATAGGAATTTTATTGGAGGAAAAACGCCAGTGATGAAGGATAAAAGAATAAGAGGTACTGATATTTGACGAGGAAGTGGAAAAACGTTTGATGAGAAAGCGATAACCCAAATAAGATCTTCGGATGAACAGAGGACAGATATTGGATTCAGATAGAATGGCTGGGATAGGAGATGACCTCAGAGCTCCGAGACAAAGCCGACGATCTAATTTGTAGAGAACGGATTTGGAAGAGTTGCCATATAAGAAACTGCAATAATCCAATCTAGAGCGTATGAGAGATTTGTACAACATTATTAACACAGAAGGATCACCTCCCCATCTCGTAGGTGAGAGAGCTTTAAGAAGGTTTAAGACTTTAAGCGAGGAAGCATATAAATGGCTGATATGTTCATGGAAAGACAGACGACGGGATAAAATGATACCCAGATAACGAAAAGAACTGACTATTGGAATGGAACGATTTTTTAGATTTATCTCAAATGAGCCCGGGTTGTAAGGCCAAAGGGTGAAGACTACAGCTGCTGATTTAGGAGCGGAAATGAAGAGATGAATGTTAGAAAGAGCCTCTTCTAGAGTACTTAAGGAGCTGTTTAGTTCCTTATTGGCAACTAGAAGATTACGGGAAGAGAAGTAAACAAGTAATAAACATTTGGATTTTAAGGAGAAAAAACTAATTTTGGAAACATGTAAATTAAATAAAGTAAGGCTAAGGCAAGAACCTTGCGGAAGGTCCTGGAAGACCTTCCTTGAGACGGAAATTGTTGTCATCACTATTACCGCTACAATTGATGTTATCGTGTGAAGTACTGATGTTGAAAGTTTGAATAGCTTCAATAGTACCATTATTAGTACTATTTCTATTATTATTATTATTATTATTACTGCTACCATTATTGTTATTACTTTTGCTGGAGGGTTTTGCGAAAGCCACAGGTCCTTGCTAGGGATTAACGTAACTGGTACTGGATAGTTTTCGCTTTATGGAAGCGTGAACCTCCATTAGGTGAAGAATTAAGCCCGTTTCTGACGGTTTACTATCTTTTTTTTTTTTTTTTAATAATCTGCGGGTCCCACAAGGCACTAGCCCGTCTGTGGGTTCCCAACATAATTATTTTAGATAGTACTAGACTAGCACATCCGTTAAGTAAAATTAAAAGGAAAAATTTAAAAATTGGGGAGAAATAGAAACAACACAAACAAACAAAGAGAAAAAAAAAGAAATCAATGATTGCAAAGAACCAAAATGGAAAAAAATACAACTACAAAGTAGCGAATATTCAAAAAAATTTAAACTAAATATGTGGGAGTAAAATTAAAACGATCATACCGATTTGCTGATAATAGCTGCAAAGCTGGTAATGCGAACGTGGGAAAACAAGAGATAATACGAATTCCCGTCGTGCGAGATGCTTCCATTAATTTCGTATGTTAGCTGATCTTAAATCATCATCGTCATCATAGTTGCTTCTCCTGAGTCAGGAGATTGCATACATTCATATTATTCGTTCCCTGGAAAGAGTTATTATCTTCTGTAGGTTTTTGCACGGCGGATTTATTGGTAGGTTCGTTGTTGTTAGTTCTAACCGTCTTCTTCCTCTTATTGATTTTCCAGGAATTTTCCACCGGAACCGCTATCATGAAAATTCCATTTTCTCGGATTTTATGAGCTAGGTATTTCGGTTTTCCATCTTTGATATCCTCCAGCAGTGTTCTCTTTTCTTCTCCTACGCGATATTTGTTGTGTGTGTGGTCCACGATATCTTCATCAGCCGTCTGTAACACCACATTTCCAAAGCGGTTATCTTCCTTTCGCAGTCTGCTCTCGTTGTCCATGTTTCGTAGGCGAATTTTAATACGCTCCAGACATAACATTTCATTATTCTTTTCCATAAACTTAGACTTATGCTTTGATTTCCGAGCACCTTGTACAAATTATTAAATGCTTCTTTCGCCATACCAATCCGCGTTCTTATTTCTTTACGATCTCTTCCGACTGTATTTATCATCACTCCCAAGTACCTGAATTGGTCTACATTTTCTATTTCTTGGTTGCCGATTTTTAAAGCAGTTTTTCTGCCACAGTTTCTTGAGAATTTCATCACTTTAGTTTTCTTAGCGTTAATTTTCATGCCGTATTTAAGGCCAGTATTGTTTATTTGATCTATCATTTTCTGTGCTTGTGTTTCGGATTCGGCTATGAGCACCCTATCATCTGCATAGCTTATTTCCCGGATTCCTAGGCCGTTTATTTTTATTCCCATTTTTGCAATTCCGGCTTCTTTTATAATTAAATTCCTTAAAAAACAAACATTAAACAAATATAAATGAATGTAGCAGAAATGTGTTTAGAAATAACTCAGTGTTACAGCTATGTATATTTATTTTATTCAAATTTAATTACTGTAGCAGGCAAAACGTACGATATTTTCATCTCATAGTTCCTAGTTTTGTTTAACGTAAAAACGGTATTCTGCTGGCATATTATTTCCAGTTGTAGCATTTGTTTTCTATAAACGTCACTGCCTTTAATAATGAAATTATTTTTTAGATATTTTTTCAAACTGGTGTTTAATTTGTGTAGATATTTTTCAATGGGATTCCGAGTAAGATTTACAAACTTTTATCGATTATCAGAGTATTTTGAAACAGTGTACCTGTTTTTATTTGCATAATAATTCATTTCGTTGGAAAATTCGAAACAAGAAGAAAAAAATCGATAAAAACTTCATAAAAAACAAGAAATCTAGTGGAAAGTTTCCGGCGCTGTTGTTTATTATTTCATTTTATTTATAAATTTATGGGGGGGGGGTCAGCTGCTTCAGTTTAACAACGTGCATACATGTCGTCGGGGTGTTGGCAGATTTCTTATGGTTTATATTTTACTCGGACGCAATTTCCATTTACGTTCGATTACTTTATAACATGTTTGAAAAACGCTGTTATTGAAATACTTAAAAAATGGTAATATGTTAATTTTGTTTTGTTTTTTTTTTAGTATCTAGGAACATGGTACGAACAATGCCGGTATTTCGCCCTTATCGAAGTGGGTGCAACGTGCGTCTATGCCGTGTACGAGCAAAATAAAGATGATGCGAACAAAATTGATGTTGTAAATAGCGGATACAATAAATGGTAATCTAGAGCAGTCTCTATTATATTTTAGGTTTCTTTTGTGTTGTTGCCTCCTTTTAATGCACGCTTAATTAACTAGATTTTTATCTTTCTCGCATTGTGACATTCGGCATATTCTACAGAAAATAAAACTTTTTTTTTTTGGGGCTCGCTGAAAAACAGCATTGATCCATGACCGATAAGAATTATTATAAAAAAAAAAAAAAAATAAAGTTGGGAGTAGAGATGTAAATGTTCAGACGACAGAGTAGAACATTCGAAAAGGATGTGGTTAGAATTACATTCGTGGATATCATTGGGAGGATGTAGCGGACAGTAAGGAGAGTCTGAAAGTGAAACCCGATAGCGAGATAAGAGAAGAAAGCTATGATCGAAACGCAACCGATATAAAGAGGAAATAATATAGAGCTGCAAAGACGGGAATTCATGAAATCAAGGATTAACTGGAAGGTACGGCTGAATAGAAAGATAAAAGGAAAATCGGTTGGAAAATGAGGAAGGGTATGAGTCTGAACAAAATCTATAATGGAATTTTTTAGATAACGCAAGTAAATTATTAGCAGTGAACTTATTAATGGGGAGTCCATTAACAGCTGCACCACGAGACAATTGATCAAAGAAAAGAATGAAAAGGAAATAGAGAGTTATTAAGGAAGTCTTGATTAGGTTGTGCAAGGGATTTAGAGAAAGAGGACAATAAAGATAAATTAGGAGGAAAGAGAAAATCTGTAAATTGAAAGGTAAAATAAGAAAGTTTGTTATGTGTTATAATTTGTGGAAGAAATTTGGCAAGTCGATTTGAGGTATGAGAAAGAAGGGGAATTGTTTTGTAAGTGAATAGCCAATTCTGAAGTACGGTCGAGTAGGACGAAATAAGTTTTGAAGAAGAAATTGGAAGACGCTTTACAAGGAAGCGATAACCTAAGTAAGATCTACGAATTGGTAAAGGGAGAACATTACATTCAGCATGTATTGCAAGAATGGAAGTTGATTTAAGGGCTCCTAGTCATAAACGAAGGAAGCAATTCTGTATCCGATCCAGTTTACAAAGGAGAGATCTGGAGTAGTTACCATCGAAATAAATGAACAATAATCTAGTTTGGAACGAACTATAGATTTATAAAGGACAATTAAGGTGCTAGGATCTCCTTCCCACCTTCTTGATGAAATAGATTTAAAGAGATTTAGTCTTTTATTTACTGACTTGTGAATATAGTTAATGTGCTTGTAAAAAAAGAGGCGACTATTTAGGAACAGACCAAGATAACAAAAATTATTAACTAAGGGAATAGGAATGTTATTTACAGAAGGGTTTCTTAAAGAAAAATTAAAAGGTCGCGATATAAGTCAAATCAATGCAAGCGGATTTAGACGGTGAAATAAAAATATGTAAATCTGAGAATGAGCTATTTAATCTTGACAAAGAATTATTAATTTCTTCGTTTGTAGAGGTAAGATCATCTTCTTCTTTGTTCTAAAGGCTTAGCCTTGTCGGTGCGAATTTTAACTTCCATTCTTCTCTTTTCATTGCTATCTTCTTTATTTCTGAGTACTTGCTGCAACTAGCCATTTCTATCATTTGTCCAATAATCGTCTTCCTTGATCGACCTTTTCCTTTCTTGCCATTAATTTTTCCTTCGATTATGTTTGTTATGAATGAATTATTTCTTATTAGATGACCAAACATTTTTCCACATCTTATTTTAATTGAGTTCAAAATTGTTTTCTTCATTCCTATTTTTTCGAGCACTTCCGAGTTTCTCTTTTTTTCCGTCCAGCTAATGCGCAATATTCTTCTCCAGATCCATCTATTGCTTCCAGTTTCCTTTTATCTTCGCAGCCATATAATAATACACTCCACACATAAGTGCGGGCAAATTTTACTGTTATATTTAATTTGAGGTTCTTATTTGTCAGCAGATTCCTTTTCTGGGCAAATGCTACCTTCGCCATATTATCATGAGAAGTGGAATATAAAAGGATATTATCAGCAAAGAAAAGGGAAGACGACCCCTTGGGAGGGAGGCTATATTAAGAATATATATATTGAAAAGTGTAGGACTTAAACAGAAGCCCTACGGAAAACCATGGTACACAGTTCTGGAGGTAGAATCAGGAGACGTAGAAAGATGAGTCGTACAATTCTGAAAAAGCCGAATAATAATTGAAATAAATTGGAATGGAAGATTAATGAAAAGCATTTTATTTTGTAAGGTTAGAAGATGTACATTATTAAAAGCACTGGAAATGTCAAGAAATGTAGCCAGAGTATAATTTTTATTTAAGAATGACTTATAAATGCCCGAAATAAAGAGACTAATGCAATCGGAGGGACTAATTGTAAGACCAGGACGGAAACCGAACATGTTATTGGGTAGTAAATTATTACTTTCTAGCCACCAAATATGACGTCTATTTAGGATACTTTCGAAAGGTTTCCTTAGACACGGAGCAAAGGATATTAGACGGAAGGAAAAAGGATCATTTTTAGGGACTGGAATAATCACAAAGGAGTTTCAAGAGGGAAGAAGAAAGCCAGTGGATAAAATAGAATTAAAAATATTGAGAAGAATTTGAAAAGATTGGTTGAACAAATTTTTAAAAACGCGATAAGGTATACCGTTTAACCATGGGGAAGAATCATTAGCATTGTTTAATGAATAACGCAGTTCGTTAATGTTGAAGGGTAAGGTGAGGAAATGAGAAGAGGAGTCATTGGAAAATGAAAGAGGGAAAAGTTCTTCAGAGCTGGATACATAAGAAGGAGAAATAGAGTCAAGTAAAGGGATTAACTTTTGCAAAGGAATATTCGTAGATATAGGATGGTAAGAACGGGAGACTTTAAAAGCTCTAGCCATCCTCCAAATTTGAGAAAAGGGAGTGTTACGGTAGAAATAGATTAAAATCCAGGAACAGCTTTCTACAAAAGGTCGAAGAATTGACAGGCACCGCAGAAAAGGAAAGACTTCGTATATGGAACATAAAAGCAAACGGTAAACAAAAGTTGGAAGTACTGCCTAGTGGGAATTATCTAAGCTACAGTCTTTGGAGAACCCTGAATAGACTGAGAAGTGGAACTGCGCGCACAAAATATAATCTGTACAAGTGGGGAATATCCGATAGCGATCGATGTGACTTCGGTGAAGTTCAACGTCGGCGGCAAATATGAACTTGGAAGCTTGTACGACAACGTTGATAACGACTTGATAAAATTTATAAAATATTGGACAACCTGTTGTATTTAGTCGACCGGACATGCGAATAATAATAATACGGTAGAAAGAGGAACAAAATTTTTTCCAGGAATCTTTTTTGACCGATTTGAAAACAAATATAGCCTTCGCAATCGTCTGTTTATAGACTATACACGTATCTGTTAAAATCCGAAAAATATCAGAATTACCTGCGTGATGAGTTGACAAACTGGCAGAGCTATTGTTGAATTGAAGGGGTGAAAGTCCCTTTTTGAAAACAATCTGGGAAGCTTGATCATTTTAGTTCTCCCTTTACCATTTTGAGGAAAAAATTTTACGCCTGCTACAAACATGTGAAAGTGTTCCTCAAAGCAGCACTCAAACAAATTATATCTTGCCGCTGTAGATCACGTGAAAAGTCAAGATCAAGCTATTGTATCTTCGAACAATCGTTTTATAAATAGTACGATGACACATTGAAATTTTTTACGGTACACCCCAAATTTTAATTGGTATTCGAAATTTTCCTTGCAAACTGCATCAGATCTTACTGAAAGTTAATGAACTCGATTTTCAGCAGAATACAGTATGGAGAAAAGGTTTGAAATATAAATTTGTAAAATTCTCACGAAAACCTCTCTTTCTAAACGTAGTAACTTTATTTTTTTTTTTTTGACCCGCCTTTTACATTTTTGACGAGTTTTAGACCTAGATGCGATTCAACGTTCGCCATCAACGGGATGTCATGCTCCTCTTGCGCGTACTTCATTATGTGTTTTCGTAGAATTCTTGAAATATACCACATAACCTACTTCTGGTTTTAATGTTTAATAACATAGCGCAACACAGATTTTGGTGCCTGCTGTTTTTGAACTGTTTCTAAGTAATTTTTGGGTGTAGAATCGAAAACAACTGTTAGATTTAGTCTATCAGATCCAGTTTTTGAGATGCGCTATATTGATCTCTTTTAGAACAAAATCATTTTTTTGTTAACTCAGATATATTTCAGGTTATAAGTATTTACTACAAGGTCTCATTAAAAACAATGAATAGTAAGGAATTTATTTCCAAAAGTAGATAAACATAACATTCATGGCTTATCACTTAAAAATTTTCTTTTATACGACTTTTTAGCATGGAGTTTAGTATTACATTCTTGCTGCAGACTCCAACAGTAGTCGGCCAGCATATGGGTATCCAATCTTCTTTGATATCGTTCTTCCATCGTTCTAATGTCCTGATGAAATCTTTCCTCCTGTTCTTTTTCGCTATAATCACCTGGGTTTTGTGGGAATCGATCTGAGTGGTTGTGGAGGTAGTGAAGTATCATGATATATACAGTGTAGAACATTAAAGTTAGGAAACATAGTTTCTACTAATTTTATGTAATTTTCTGCTTTATGATTGCCAAGAAAATTTTGTACAACTTCAACAAATGAGTACCAAGCATTAGATTCAATCTCGCTCATTGATGCCGTAAATTGTGCATCTTTTATAAGCTGTTTTATCTGAGGAACATCAAATATACCTGCTTTCACTTTTTCCATGCTAATCCCAGGAAATTACGTACCAGTTATCCAAAGCAAAGTCCATCTCGGTTTAACGCCTTCATAAATTGCTTCAAAAGTCCTAACTCGACATGCAGAGGTGGAAATATGATTTTCTCTCTTGCAACTACAGGTTCGTTGATTACGCTTCGTTTTCCTCAAACTGTGACGTTTTTTAGAGGCCAATTTTTGCTAATCCAAAGCTGATACTTAGCTCTGCTATCCCAAAGACATAAAAAACAAGGATATTTTGAGTTTCTCTTTTGATGTCCAAGGAGGAAGTGTTTACCATTTTTAAATCGACACAAATCACCCACTGGTGTTCTTCATATTGAATTTTTTTCAGGACTAGTGATATTGTTTCGTTTTTCTTTTTCAAAATGGTAGAATGACCAATATAGGTGTTGCTCCATATTTGTTACGGTCGTTCAAAAGAACACATTTTAAACTACATTTTGAGCTATCAATAAAAAAACCTCATTCGTCTGATGTGTATTCTAATAAACCCATTGCTTCTGAGAGTCTTTTTATACCATTACAGAATACCAGGTTATTTTCTTGAGAGAAAAAGGGAAGCAGATCCGTTTCTCTTTTACGATAAAATGTAATGTTAGTACTCGGGTTAAGCAGATTCTTTTCTTTTAATCTGGAGGCGAGTAATTCTGAAAACTATTTTAAAAGGTTCAAGTCTCTACTGAGATCGTTCAGTTCTTGTTGATTGAAACGTTGAGGCTTGTCTGTATCTGCTTCAAAATCACTATCGCTGTCTCGATTGCACATCACCACCTTTATCAGACACTGATGGTTCTATTTCGTTTTCCGGGAGTTGTCTAGGCAAACTATTAAATAATGGAATGGGGATTCCATCTGAATGCGGTACCGGCGTCCTTTGCTAAATTAAGATCAGGATATGTCCATTTGTGTCTATTGTTCCGAGAAATACCTTTGATATTTACCATACAAAAATAACAGTCATCATAATGGTTCTTTGGTTTCCTCTAAACCATAAATTGTACGGTTATCGGCAATTTTTATTGCCTAATATAATTCAGTTTTAGGTACCACGTTTCCGTTTAAGCCTGTAGTGGTACCATTATTTCATTATTTGTGCCTTTAAGAAAAATGAAAATCAATTAACCTGCATCTCGAAAACTAGAGGTGCTACAAAAAAGAATATATCTAAAATCAGTTTTAAATTTTCCGATACCAAAAAAAAAAAAAAAAAAAAATTGTTGCCCTGTGTAATTTTAATTTCCTTAAAAAAAAACTAACTTCCTTATTTATTACCGCCAAAACAGTTAAGCGTTCCGAGATCGGTCAGCCCCCCCCCCTTTATTAAAATAGCGAAACATTTTTATTAGATAATACGTACATACATGTTATAACATTTCAATCGTCATTTCTGTCCAACAATTATAGGACAAAGTTGTGGACTTCAATTCGTGGAAACGCAACACTGGACGAAAATAGAAGCAATAATGAAGCTAAATTAACTGTAAATTTCCCTACTTTTGGTATGAATTTAGTAAATTTTCGGTCGTTTAATAAAATGGAATAGAACTTTACAAAGATTTTACGACATAACGAGCAAAATATTTTTTTAAATATTTTTATAGTAGGTAAAAGTACAGGAATCTACTGGGTTTTGGGTACTGATTATGAAAAATATTCGATAGTTTGGTCTTGCAAACAATACGTTTTCTTCCATAGAAGTAAGTATATTGTAAATTTTCGTTACGATAAATATTACCTCCGTGCGTGAATATTTTCAGCCTGAAACGAAAATCTTCTTTTTTAATCCTTTTTTATATATGTATTCTTTTTTTTTTTTTAATTTTGCAAAACTTAGATTACCTGTGGATAATAACTCGAGACCAGTTTCCCGATGAGTCGATTGTAGAAAATGCGAAGGAAATAATAAGGAATATGGGTTTGTCCGTTACACCACTTCAGAAAACTGATCAGACAGAGTGCGCTAGTGAAGATGAAAATACGGCAAATCCACCATCATGATTTATTGAAAATTTTTTATAAAATGAAAAATTCAAATAAAACAATTTTTTTATATATAAAAAAACAAAACAAAAAAAAAAACAAAAAAACTTTCGTCTTATATGTAAACATTGTAAAGTTCTCTCGTAATATGGAGTTACACAACTGAATCTTATAAACTCAACCAATTAATTTTTTAATATGTTGGAAAGTTTTACCGAATTATCGATTTAATAAACCTTCTTTCCGTTTTTTCTCAATACGATGAATTTATTGTTTTTTTACAATTCGTCGAATATGCGTTTTTTTTATTTATTTTTTTCCGTTTCGTCAGTACTGGACTGGTACTTCCCTTATAAAAGAGTAAATTGCGGTTGACCGCATTATTTCTAAAAAATAATGATAATAATAACTCACTGTTCCCTGGATAATTTTCATTATAACTTACATAACAAAAAAAAACGTTATTATATATTTCACAACGTTCTTTCATATCACTCCCAGCTCAGGAATAACGTTATTAATACGCGCATACACGTATACCGTAGCTGAGTGACCGAACTTTGCTCGGATCTGTTATGTATATTAGTAAGTTCCATGAATAATTATAATAATAATATATATGCATGAAATATGAAAGCTATGCTTTTCTATGCATTGCGTCACTTTTTTATGTGCAAGGTTAAACCGCATTCAAAATTCGGCCTAAAAATACAATAATCACTAAAACGAATATTGGACGCCTTCCTTTTAAAATAACCCTTTAATAGAATTTTCTATAAAATGAGATTTGAAGCCCCTAAATTTTTAGTACGGAAAACGAATACTGGGCTTGCCGGTAAACAAGACTGGATAATTTTCAAATTTCTTCGAAACCAATTTTCAAATTATTGTCAAAAATATTTTCACAAACACAGAAGCTGACTTATTTGATAGTCATTAGTCTTTTTTTTTACTTTTCATTTATTTTTTAGTTATATTTTGTCGAAGTAGGTCACATATGTTTGGATAAGACTTCTAAGACTTTTTACTTTAATTGTCCAACATTTTTCATCATCGACCACTAAAAATTCGTTAATTCTCTTAACGCGACCATCTCTGTAAAGAAATGTTAAAAAAGAAAAGAAAAAATCTGTTTCTTTACTTTTTTTGATTTATTTTATTTTGACAAATTCAAATTTTCACATAAATCAACGAGAGCTGAATGTGGATTGATGATGCTGGGCAACATTAGCAATGTGTGATTCGAAATTTGTTAATTTCAATCTTAAATCGCCTCGGAGCTCCTTACTCAATTTTGATTTCTCTTTGATTTTGTTAAAATGGAATTAATACAACTGAAGCCCCGGGATATTTAATCACATACAAACCTGGGAATGCGATTAAAAAGGGAAGTATTGCAAAGTTTTGGAAATTTTTGCGTAATATTTATATTCGTAAAAAATTTACTCTTCGTTAAATTTTTAAAAAGAATCTGTATCCTTCAAGGTCAACTAATCATTCAATATTACTTTATCTTGCAAATGACTGTGTCAATATTGTCAACTTAGGCAGAAAGTGGCGCGATAATCTATTTAAAAACATTGCTTAATTTTTAGAAATGATTTGTATATATTTCCAGTTCTTCGCCGGTTATGTCCGGTTGTCGTAAATTTGAGAAGTATTGAAAACTTTTACGTAACAATGAAAGTTTAAATAATTTTAATCTGAAAGCTTAAAGTAATTGTCCGTAGTAGGATTAATGTAATATATTTTCTTCGAAGATGTGTCTGAATATTATTGAACTATGTAAATACATCTGCTAAATCAAAAGTATTTTTATTTCCATTTTTTTTTTTTTTTTGTAATTCATTACTTAAGACCGGATTCATTTCTCTAAGAAATTCTGCAACTGTTTCAAACAATTCAACAACTGTCTTTGTGAGGATGCACCTCTTGATAATCACCGAACTTGGGTGTGTAATAATGATTGGTTTGATAGTTCGTCGTTTTCTTCACAAAGTTCAGCATACAGTCGTGATTGAATAGGTTAGGCTCTAATTTGATTAATTGATTTAAAATACACAACTGTAATGTATTACGAAGATTGGTACCAAGATGTTTTGCTACTACATAAATTCTAAGATATGGCACGTATAGTCCGAGTACTTTTTTTTCCTTAATTAAAGCTGAAAACCCCCGGTAGCAATTTACCATACCAGGCACCCCATTTGCAACTACTGCAGTTATATTATTTAATGAAATTCCACGCTTGTTCAAGTGTTCTTCCAAGCATAGATGTATTGTTGTTCCTTTTGTGTCCGTTTTCAAGAAATTTAGGAAATAAAAATTCGCCAGTAATCTGACATTTTATTTTGCTATTAAATATCTCACATAATAAGTCTTAAGAAGGGAAGAACTTCCAAAAGTGGCTCCATCAAGAAGTTGGAGAGAAAACTTGCAATTTCTTAATTTCGAAACCACAAAATTTTCCCCATCTTCGCCTGGTTCTTCGATACCCCTTTTTACCGAACCTCCCGCACTTAATGGTGGTCGTCTTAAAACAGTGGTAGAATTGTTTTTAATCACAGTTCCAATGACATCCTTAATAGCAGGTATATGTTCTGCGGCTGAGCAATGTTTTCTCTATTTTTTCAACATAGAGGGAAGTATTGAATGAGCACGTTAACCCAACTTTATTATTAACTTCAGTTGACGGTTTAATAAATTGTTTTAAGGTTGGTTATGTTACATACGTTTCTTTAAGTTTTTTTAAAGAAATCAAAAAAAAATTTTATTCTTTTTATCCGAATTCATTCTCTCAAAGTGATCTTTTAATTTGGATGGTTTCGTGGTATCGCTGCTGAAAGTTTTCTCACAAAGTCATATTTCGTTTATTGGTGAAGGTATAAAACCAAATTTAAAATATTCCAATGAATACTGCCGCCACTTTTGTTTAGAAGTCGACGCTGCCATTGCGGTATTAGCAGTGACCTAATGAAACAATTAATTAATTATTAAACATGGTTACCTAGAAAGATTTCACAAATAAATGAAAATATTTCATAAATAAATAAAAATATTCCATAAATAAATGAAAATACTTCATAAATAAATGAAAAGATTTCATAAATAAATGAAAAGATTTCATAAATAAATGAAAATATTTCATAAATAAATGAAAATATTTCATAAATAAATGAAAAGATTTCATAAATAAATGAAAATATTTCATCAATAAATGGAAACATTTCATAAATAAATGGAAAGATTTTATAAATAAATGAAAGGGTTTCATAAATAAATGAAAGAAGTTCATAAATAAATGGAAGAAGTTCATAAATAAATGGAAGAAGTTCATAAATAAATGGAAGGATTTCACAAACAATAAACACATACAGCCATGTGCTCACCAGTGCGCTACTGCCAGTGCTTTTTCATATAACATGAATACCAAACGTTCACTTTCGAAGTTATTTTATTTGTAACACGTCAACTTAATTGGAAAACAATAAAATAGGTACGAATGACCAAGCGTTAGGCTTTCTGCCTCTGCGACATCCAGTGAGAAAGAGGACAAGACTAGTTACAGAAGAGCGTCCTTTTGTAGCAGCTATTGGTCACGGGTTGCCAGCTTACTCTGTTAGCAGAAACGTTTACAGAACATATGAAACGTATGTTGAATTGAAAGAGGAAGACGGACGTGCCTCGATGGGGGCTTTTTGTGCATAAAATAAAAGTTACGTCGCGTCAGCTAAACTTTACTTACTACATTCTAATTACAAATGACATTCCAAACGAAAATCGTGTATACTGTGTTGCTGTAAATAAGTCTGCGACTGAATATTATATTCATCAACTGCTAATCCATCGGCCCCCTAGATCGAATCGACTACTAATCATATTACATCGACCCTCAGAGGTCGATATCGACCACTTTGATGATCTCTGATCTAAGTCGATTATCGATGTTTATGTGAATCTAAAGTAGTATTTTCAAACAAGAATACATTATCAGCACGATACAGTTTGAAAGCATTTGTTGTGAATATAACATTAATCGTCATTTTGTCAAAAGACAGAAACTTTATCGTCTGTAACATTCAGTTTAACAAAAACGTTGACGTTGAAATAATTAAAAAGATTTTACTGCCTGTAATCGCTTTTTACGCGAGTACTAATTAATTTCACTATGTCAGCTTTGTGATTCTGTTGTCAGTCAAACGCAACATATGTACATTTAGATGAGATTGTTCATGTTGGCGATTTTGTCGTATCGCTAAAAAACTTCATTGTTTCAAATCGGTTGCCGCAAATGCTATTCATGCAAGTGATTATAACGCTGCGACAAACGACGTACCAGATGTTATATTTACATTTCGTGTTTGCAGTATTTTGTTCGTGTGTGCTACAAATCACTGCGTAACTGTTTAGATATGTTTTTTTTACTTTCATTAATACTTTAAAATGTTTGAAGTATAGTTATTGCTGCAGTGGAAGGGAAACTTTGATTTAGCCCACGGGCAGTACCGTTTTAACGCTTGTTTCATTGATTGCACGAGTGTGTTATGTAATTTTTTTGTGTAAATTTATCATCTGGTAAATTTAAAAAAACGCTTGGCTGCTCTGTATTTGTCTGCAATAATTAACCTTTCTTACACAAGGTCCGGGTAAAAATGGCCCGATCAATCTTCGCATTATTATTACGCCGCATTGCACTGGAATTTGGCCCTGATCGTTTAGGAGTCTTTCGTGGCATTCTTTATGTTGATATTTATCACCTCACATCCGATAAAAATCGCCTTGTTTACAAAAAAATCATATTTGTTTGTACTAGTGTCTAGCAGTCAGGTAAAAAATACCCACGATGATATATTTTTCAACGTTCAATTTTCTTCACAGAGATTTTACATAGATGATTCTTATGCTCGTAAAATTCTACATGTAAGTCGGTCTTGTTATGAAATTAAATTATGTACGTATGGGTACATCGAAAAATATTCTGAAGGAATTAGAACGACAGCATACTGAATCCGATTTAGAAGAATCATACTCTGAAGAAGATGCGTCTTACGATATTGTTGATGACGAATTTACTGCTAGTACTAATAACGATCATTTAGATGAACTGATACAAGAATGTAATATCAGGGAATTCGTTATTGGAAAAGAGAAGAAACCGTTTAATCAAACAGAACCTTGTATGGAGATACCAAAAAGACACCGAATAAAAATATTATGAAAAAGCATTTTCCAGGTTCTAAAGATCGAGCAATTGATTTAGTGGATGATCCAGCTGAAATTCATGCTTTATTTATTACCGATGAAATGATCGATATTATAGTTCAATTCACAAATCATAAAATACAGACTTCAAAAACGTCAGCTGAATTGAAACAGTGGTATACTGGGGAGACAAGTGTTACAGAAATCAGAGCACTCATCGGTTTATTATATATGAGTGGTATATTGAAAAATTCGGGTCTTACAACTAAAGATATGTTTTTGAATCAGTATGGATGCCCGATTTTTAGAAGCGTAATGACTGAAAATCGATTTGTCTTCCTCGTAAGCAAATTTCGGTTTGATAATAAATCGCAATGTCATGAAAAATGTGACAAATTTGAAGCATTCCAGGAAATTTGGAATTTATTCATCGATAATTGCAAAGCATGCTCCTTATGAAAACGTAACTTTCGATGAAACTTTTCTCAATTTCAGAAGAAGAGGATGCAGTTTTATCTTCCATCTAAACCAGATAAATACGGATTAAAAATTGTTACAATGTGTGACGCGAAAACGTTTTATTTTTGCAATGGTATTCCATACTTAGGAATAGAAAATCGAATGCAGAAACAGAATAACCAACTCTCGCGACCCGCTGAATATGTGCTAAAGCTAACCGAAACCATCCACGGTACGAACAGAAATGTCACCGTTGATAACTGGTTTATGTCGTATGAATTAGCTGAAGAACTCGAAAAGGTCGAATTTACCGTTGTGGGAATAATGAGGAAAAACAAACCACAGATTTCTCCATTTTTATCGAATAACAGAAATACCGTCATATGTTGTTCACGATTTATTTTTCAACCTGATAAAATTGTGGTTTCATTCACTTCAAGAAAAAATAAAAATGTTATTCTACTGTCGACAATGCACTTTACTGCGGACATTGATCCCGCAACTCAAAAACCGGATGTAATATTGTTTTACAACTCCGCGAAAGGTGGTGTAGATTTCTTCGATCAACTTTGTCAGAAAAATCGACCAGGTGACAAACAAGACGTTGCCAACTTCGATTTTTTTAGGATGTATTAAATTTTTCTGAGATGAACGCTTATAAAATTTATCAGTTCAATTCGGCAAAAGAAATCGGCCAGTTAGTTGCGAGAACTTCAATTTTAAAGATTCTTGCGAAAACTTTGGTAGAACCTCATGCGAGACTAAGGACTCAAACCGGTGCTTACCTGCAGAGCTTCGGATTTGTATAAATCAGTTTTTAGAAACCACGTCTTCCGTTCAGTGTGAACCACCGTCCGCATCAAAGAAACGAACCCGAAGATGTGATTTTTGTAGTAAAACGAAAGATCGTAAAGCAGATAAATCGTGCTATTATTGCAACAGATCGCAATGTGGAGAACATAGAACATTCATAAGTCCTGCTTGTGTTTAAAATTTAGAAATACGAGCTATAATAATGCATTATATTATGACTTTTTTGATTTTAATGAATTTTATTAAATTTCTAGTGTAATTTTGGGTTATTCTTAAATTTTGGGACATACAAGATTTATTGAAAACCTGATATCTGTCAAATATATTATATATTAATTTTTTGTATAATAAGGAGTTATACCTTTTCGTATTTGGTGGGGAGGGTGGTCACACAATGCCAGCAAGTTTGATATTTTGATGGTACCCAATATGTATATTACTAAAATTTTCATTAAAAAAAAAAAAAATTGTGCCTATAAACAAATATATTTGTGAACCGGGTAAAAAATACTCGCCTTGTGTAATATGCTACTGCAACACACCTTGTGTAAGAAGGATTAAAACCGCATCGCAAGTAAATCAAACGATATAAAATATTTCAGCTTTCCAAAAAGTGAACATATAGCTAAATAATGGTTTAACGTTTGTCGACATGAGGATAAAGTAAACCCAAAAAATGACGTGTTGTACATGACATATTTTTGTAAGAACATATAAGTGAAGTAACCGTAACAAAAAGAAAAGAATTTTTTCAGCTTGTGTTGTTTAATTCATTCTAGAAAAGATTACTTTTACACATCGTTAAAACATGAGCTTTTTCAATACGGTATATAAAATTCACGCTATTTAATGCGATAATAAGCAAAATTTGACTTTTTTTAATCATCAAGAAGATGGAGGAATAATATTAAGGAACGAGATAATCATATTATTGAAGTAATTTTAGAAAAAAATAATATTAATGAGAATTAATCTATACAGTTACATCTGAAGAGAAGTAGAACTATACATTCTGAACAATATTTAATAGAAAAGTCTAAAAACAACTAACTATTTTGTGTATTAAAAAATTACATAAATTTTAGCGTCTTACGTGAAAAAGCCAGTTCCAAAAATATTTTCAAAAATAAATTATAAATTTAGTCATTACAGAAGTGAACAGAACAATAATAACTGATGTATAAAACGAAAAAAGCTCTACAAAAATTCTGCGACAGAACTACGGCATTGTCGCGAGGCAGAATTGCAAGCATGAACGAAGCCTTAAACAAGTAACGCGACGATGTAAGAGCGGCATTTGATGATTGTGCTAGTTTAATTGCATAATGCCCTTATCGAAGGCTCAGAGTACCACTCGCCAAATATTATAAATTCAGTTGCCTATTATATAGGATTAGTTTATCATTGTATAGCTCGTTGGTTATCGAAGTTATGGAAAGTTTACTTTAAAATGTAGATATCTGTTTATTAAAATTATACTATGTAAATCGTACTAAAGTAACGCTATACAGAAATTGCAATTATAAATAGTAATATTATGTAACTATGATTTCTGTATGGTGTTACTTTAGTTTGATTTACATACGTAACACAGAAATGGATAATACTTTGTTTGATATGAAATTATACTGTTACAGTTCATAACTTTTATTCACACTCGTTACTAGCGGTATTAGAGGATTTCTACGGGTTTCCGTTGAAAATATTTTTATTCACCAAACACAGTTCACTATTAAAAATTTAAACGTTATTTTCATTTTTAAGTGCACCGTTTTTCCCTACTGTCTGCTTGGCATATACGTAGTCGAAAAAAATTCGACCGGGTAGAATGCGCCAATCAGAGAATTTAAGCGGTGAAAGTCGCTTCATCTTTTCGAATACACAAACGAATATGACTAAGCCTGCAGTATAAAAATTATTGCTTGATTCTCCGCAAGACTCGAGAATAAAATTAGAGTTTATAATCAAAAAGAGAAGGAAAAGTCGGGTGCAACAGATTTTTTACTTTAAATTTTTTCTGTGCCATAAAATTTCTTCTGATCCGATTAACGAATATTCAACAAAAAGTTTTTTATATTTCTTTTTTTAACTTCTTTTTATGCTGTTTTTTCGTTTTTTTTCTGTACCGTACAAGTATGCACCAATGACTATGTAATTCGTAGGCTGTGAGTTATAATAGTCTGTTACGAAATCGGTTATTTTTCGCGTTACATTTAAGTTTTTTACGTTTTTGCGTTAAGACATTTATTTTTCCCTTCTGTTCTTGGAAACGGTAAAACCGAATTCAAGGACTACTGAAAACAAATGAGCTGAAAGCGTCGTGAATTTTCTTGTAAAATTATATGTAGTGCTTAAAAGCGACGTAATCAATTAAAACTGACGTTTCTATAAAAATTATAGTGCAATATCATCTGAAGGTCCAATCGGTGTAACTATGGCGAGGTTCGAAGGATCAGATTATATCAACGACAATGCCATTCTTACGTTAGAGGTAATGCGAGACAACAAAACGTTATAAAAAATCGTTTTAAAAAAGTGTTATGAAGTATGTGTAACTGAATTTGTAACAGAAATAGCATATACATGATATGTATATATAAAAGAAAAAAGTTATATAACAGGAGGCATATCTCGCAAATTTAGTTTAATATATCTATTTAACGTCAATGAAGAAGTTACGGAATAAATGTTTTCGACGCGACACGCAAAAGCTAATTTCGCTGGAATAAAAAAATAGAACTGAATTATTTCTTTCAATCGGAACTTAAATGGTGATTTAATGTCAATGTGAAAGCCATAAATGATTTCTTGATGGGTCGATTTTTGGTACATGATCAAAAAGTTTAAATTTTCATACATTGCATAAAAGCTTTCGAACACCTTTTTTTATAAACAGACATTACTGAGAAAAAATACGACTGATAAATGTGGATTATCTCTGGATATTAAGTTTTATTTTAGCACCTGCGGAATTTTATTTTTTAAATGAAAAGTGTAGAAATATCAAATATTAGTTCAGTAACTTAAACCCTCTCCTTAGGTCACTAGTTTTAGTTTATTTGATTTTTAATACTATCACTGAAGCCGAACTAAAATTTAAATGAAATATATAATAATTAAGAAACTGATTGGAACTGAAATTAGTCACAACATTTTCCAGCGTTGCAGTTCCCTTGAGAACTTTTTTTTTCATCATAAAATTCAAACTTACTAAACAGTTCATGTTTTAATATGCAGAGAGCGCAAATTCGAGGATATATATAATATGAAAAATTGCTCATAATAAATTAGCCAGAAAATTTTTATGTAACGTGCTAATCGTAATTTTAAAAATTTTATTTTAATGGAAACATGTGCCTGTTTTAGTAGATGGTAATTTTTTTTTTTTTTTGGCCTGGCTTTAAATACCATTTGGCCACTAACTCTACTAATCGTTAAATTAACCTTTTAGTAAATCAGTCTATAGTCTTTTTCGACCGTCGCGTCGGTGGGAATCGAACTTATGACTACTATCTTAATAATCAGGAGTTCACGGCACTAGGCTATCGCGACGGCTCTTAGCCATTTTAATCGGTTAAATATTAACTGTAATCTCCGTTCTACGTGTGTTTGTTATCAGACTCCCTCTCTCTCTCTCTCTCTCTCTCTCTATTTATATATATATGATTATTGTAAAAATTAATTAATGGATTCGAATTTAAATTAATTTCTGCTCATCTCTAACAGAATTTTATTGAACTTATAAACTTCTACCGGTTTCGCTGTTTCACTATTTACATGACTATTATGAATTTGTACATTTCTTTTGTATTTTTTGATTGCTATCACGACCAACTGGATAGGATTCTATTCAAAAGTTATAGGCTGGCTATATTTCTTTCTTTATTTTTTGAACTGAGTAGCAGCTTTTTTTTTTATAGTGGAATTAGGCTATATAGGCTGCAGCCTATGGACCAGCACCACAAAAAAAAATAAAGAAATTCAAATATTTTAATGTTGAATAGATTAAAATAAAAATGTCTTTCTTTTAATACTGTGGCGAGGGCCCTCTTGTAATCATAAAATACGTCGCCTCAGCTATATTTTGTGTGGGCTATTTCGGCTGAACTCTTCAGTGGGCAGCTGATATGAGTTGAGGCAGCATTCAGGAATCTCGATCGCTAGGGGCGTGGCGAATGGTGATGGTGTGGGATGGCGGGAGGCTCTGATGAGTTGAATGCTGTCTAAAAATGGGACGTTCATGGGTCTGTTTTTTACCTAGCAATGGACATGTCTACCGCCATGTGTGCAAACTTTTCTTCCGAACAAGCTCACAATTTACCCATGGTGGTTATTGTGATTGGAAAAATGCTGTTATACTTGAACACGAAACATCTAAAAACCACCTGAATGCTGTCATTGATTTTTCAGGACGCTCTAAAGAAGTGGAGCGTATTGATGAAGAACTGACACGGCAAGTAGAAAATGCAGCAAAATACTGGCGAGAAGTTCTCAGGAGATTGATAAGTGTGACAGTTTTTATCAGCGAAAGAGGTCTAGCATTATTCAGAGGGGAAAATCAGACACTTGGGTCACCAAGAAACGATAACTACCTAGGACTACTGGAGCTTATAGCACAATATGACGATTTTTTAAGCAATCACATAAGGAACCATGGAAACCGTGGAAATGGTCACACCAACTATCTATCATCGATAATTTGCGACGAAGTTGTGCAACTAATTGGCAAACGAGTTTTCAATGAAGTTATCTCTCTAATCAAGAAGTCAAAGTACTATTCAATATCAGTAGACTCAACACCACATGAAGGTCCCGTTAATCAGCTTACTGTTATATTCAGATATTTAGAGGAACACATCCCTGTTAAAAGATTTGTAACATTCATCCCAAACCAGGGGCACAAAGCTAAAGATATGTTTCAAGGTTTGAACAAGTTTTTGAAAGAGAATCACATAGACATTAAAAACTGTCATGGTCAGTCTTATGATAACGTTTCTGCAATGAGCGGGAAGTACAATGGCCTTCAAGCGCTGGTACTGGAAGAAAATAATTTAGCAGTGCGGGTACCTTGCGCTGGGCACTCACTCAATCTTGTAGTACAGGCTGCTGCCGAGTGCTGTCTCAATGCTGTAAGATTTTTTGACTCTTTGGAAGAACTTTATGTATATTTTACAGCCTCAACTAATAGATATAAAGTTCTAACCGATTGCTTGAAAGAAGCAGAAACTGACAAACGCATTCTCGTACGAAAAAGGACAACAACAACACGTTGGTCATGCTGAGCAGATGCTACTAAAGTCCTCTTGCAAGGCTATAAGGAAATAAAAAATACACTTTTTGAAATTTCAGAGGACAAAGAAGATTCAGGAAAATCATGTGTTACTACTCTAAGTTTGTATAACAAAATGTCAATGATGGAAACGAGGCTCTACACAATATTTTGGGATGATATCTTGGGACAAGTAAACAAAACTAGTGAAACTCTGCAGAACCCTATATTGGATGTGAACACAGCCGCCTTAGCACTGACATCGCTATCAATCTTCATAGGAACAAAACGGGATAGTTTTAAAGAATATGACGTCAAAGCTTCTAAGTTAGCTGATTGCACTGCACATGAGAGTGAAACACAGCGCAAGCGCAAAAGAAACGTGCGTTTGACACCTCTTGACTGTGTCCAAGCCCCAGAAGTTGAGCTCACCCCATCAGAAAAATTCCAAACCCACAATTTCCTTCCTGTAATAGATCAATTTGAATCTTCATTGCGACAGAGGTTTGTTGAGGCATACAAACTAGTTGATACTCGTTTTGAGTTTCTCAACAAGTTGGATACGCTTACCGATGAAGAGGTAACTGCAGCAGCTCAAAACTTAGTAGAAACATATAACAATGACTTAAATGATCAATTGAGAAATGAACTGATTCAGTTCAAGGCTTTTTATCAGAAGTTTCAAGAAGATGATGAGAAAAATGAAAAAGAAATTAGTTAGGAAAGATGGATGTATAAACTCCTTCTAGAAAATAACGTCAAAGATTGTTTTCCTAATATCGAAGTCGCTCTAAGAATATACTTGTCACTTATGATCACAAACAGCAGTGGAGAAAGAACATTTTCAAAATTGAAGTTGATCAAAAACGGGCTTCGAATCTCCATGTTAGAAGACAGGCTTTGGCTTTGCTTAACATTGAAAGTGATATTTTAAGACAACTAAGTTATGAAGATCTTATAAGTAGCTTCGTTAGTTTGAAGTGTAAGCGCAAAGCAATTAGTCACTGAGCCATTTCCAAGTTATATGTAGTATTTAGCAGTAAATGTACGCACAGCTGTTTTAAAAAAATTTTGGTAAGTGAGGTTTGAAATAACGTATAAGTCTACTGTACTAAATTTTTTATCAATGCATTTCTATACATTTCATTTCAAATAATTAATATTTCACTTTCCTTTCAAGTCTGATTGTTTAGGAAAGTACTATATTTGAATTAAATATAAGTAAAATTTGCTATTTGTTTCATTCCATTTTTATATATTTTGCATTTGCTTAACATGTTTGCTTCAAATTACAATATGTTATTTTTAAAATTAAAATACTTTTTTTGCATATTTGGCAACATAGACAGAAAGACATCGACATTAATCTCAACTTTACGTTCTTTTTCTAATATAATTGGTCATAGGAATGTTAATAAATCGTGTTGAATACCTTAATGATTTTCAATTCTTTTCATTTTTATCTTATCAATTCATTAAATTCTAAATACTGTGTAGTAAAATTTTCTACAATCAACTTTAAATGATTTTTTTTAGGTTTTTAGTTAGAAAATTGCTCTAAAATACGATTTTTGAAGATAAATTTTCAAAATATTTCCGGGGGAAGACCCCCGGACCCCTCATTTTACTAAGGGGTATTTCATACACACCGATAGGGCCCGCACCACAGGTTCAGCCTGGGGGCCTACAGACCCTAAATTCGGCCCTGAGATTGGTAATAAATAAACATTTCATCTACCAATTTTCATGTGGGCTTACCTTTACCGCTAAAATATTTTACCTTTTTTCAATGTACAAAGTCGCATATTCTCCTCTACTTATGATCAATTTATTTTTTTTTGTTAACAGTCAAAAATTTTTTGTACGGCTGTAGATTTGGAAGTTTTTTAAAAGTTTTGTCGACTCCCGTGCCAATGTAGTTCTGATATTTTACTTTTTGATATGCATTTGAAGAAGATTTATTTTTTTCTGAGTATAAATTACTTTTAGGAACTCAAAAAAGTACACAGTTTCAAATAAACAGCAGGAAGCACTATTACAGTAGAAACGAACCAAACCGTCTAATCAGTAACTGACATTAAGCAGAGATGTTATTTGATGAAAAGTTAAATAAAAAGATTTGAAAATAATTAGGGTATTGAAAAAAAAACGTGAAATATTATAGCAGGCTATTTTAACATTTTTGATATAAAATCACAGCGAAACAGCTCTACAGAAATAATTGTACATCACGGGTTAGCATGCCGTATAATGCAATATAAAACATCAACTGCTTCTTTGTTTATTGAAATGTATCATTTAAATTTGCGTGGAACTTAAACAACGTTGTTTCCAATTAATACTATCATGCACATCCAACGAAAACAAGATTATTTTAGAGGTATCAATGTTTTAAGACCAACTTAACATTATAGCAATCTTATAATATTTAAAATGTTACTGTCTAGTTAATGATTATTTAAAGTATATATATATATATATATATGTAATAGTGACATTCATAAAAATGTTAAAGAATTCTGTAAAATTAATTTATTAATTTGAGCGTCTAAAATTATGAAAATAGTCAAATGTTATACTAAACGTGGGTACAATAATAATTAAAAACAAATATAACCATAATTTATATTTACATAATACTAAATTTAAAACAAAGATATTCAATTTTAAATTCAATATCCATCCAGTTTTCTCATAAATTTGTATTTAAGCGTTTAAAAATTTTTATGTAATTATTGCTCTTGTCTAAATTTTTTTAAAACGTAGTAATCTTCGTTAAGAAATCAAAGTACGGTTTCACAACCTTCAAATTTGATTATTTCCTTATAATATAATAAAAAAGATATACTGCATTTTGATGAGTTTGATCTCTTTTAACAACAAAATTTAAAAAAAAAACTATACATATATATGTATATGTAAAAATGTGGTCAATTACATGTAATTAAAATCGTAAATAATAAAAGAAGTTTCAAATTGTACACCACCAAATGAACTCGTTAAATATCAATGAAAAAGAAGGGTTAAATAATGAATGCACATTAGAACCAAATTTGGTTTTTTTATGTTACATTTTAAATAATGGAATGTTTGACTGAGTTTATAAATTTTTAAATAAAACAAAAAAGTTCCAGGCAAAGATCTTATAAGCGCTAAAATAGTAAAAAATCTACCGAATAAAAGTTTAATACCATTGATGTATATTTATAACGCTATTTTAAGAACAGGATATTTCCTGCAAACATGGAAAGAATCCATTATCCAAGTTATACCAAAACTTCATAAGGACTTATCAATTCCTTTATCATATAGGCCAATTAGTTTGCTTAGTGTATTGTCGAAGATTTTTGAAAAGTGCAGGATCGAATTATAAAAGTAATTTTGAAAAACAAGATCTTGTCCGATCACCAGTTTGGGTTTCGTGAAAAGCATTCGGCCGTGCAACAAATTCATTATATTACCGATAAAATAGCTTCGGTACTGGAAAGGGAACAATATTGTAGCGTCGTCTTTTTTGATGTCGAGCAAGCATTCGATCGAGTGTGGCATCGAGGCCTCTTTTATAAACTAAAGAACATTCTGGCCTAATGTCATTTACGCGGTAATACAATCCTGTTTGTCAAGAAGGAGTTTTGTAATAAAAGTAAATTCATCAATGTCGGGAAAATGCACTATAAATGCATCCTTCCCACAGAGAAGTATACTTTCGCGATTGTTAATAAAAATTAAAAATAAATAAAAATGGCAAAAGATCGATGACAGTTGCGTTTAAAATAGAATAAAAAAGGAACATTAATAGTTTTAGTATAAAACAGTATTAAATATTGGTTCTAATTAAATCTATTGGTAAAATTTATACAAATTTTTTATAGCATAAATTAAGTTTCTTTGTTATAACAATTTTTTTCATAAAGGCTTTGGATCTTTGGTGGAGAGGTCCCCTATCCACCGTGTATCCGCCGCTGAATATATATATATATATATATATATAGGTATTTTATTACATTCCCATCCCTCAAATAATTTGTAGATTTTTCGAGTAATTTGTATGCATAATAAAAAATTAATAATAATAAAAAATGGAATATCAAATACTTTTTGTATTATCTAATTCGGTATTGCATAGGTTATCTAGGTATTAAATAAATTACTTCAGTTTTATACGTAAGTATTATATACAGTTTTAAGTATTATCATTTTATTAAATCAGTCATTTAGACAATTCCAGTTTGATAATGTTATCCTCTAAAAGAATAAAAAGGAATAATCGTGATTACATAAAATCAGGCCTGTTTTTGTATAATAAGTCCCGGAGATTACGTTCATCAAGGTGATCTAAAATATCATCTGATGAAGTGATAATTTAATTATTATATAAAATATGCCAATATTTTATAAAATGCCGAATTTCATATATTACTGGTAACATACACATTAAATCAAAATTATTTTAAACTACAGTTACAAAATTAATAGAAATTATTTAGCACATTAAATGAATAAATTTAAACAAATAAAAATTTATCAACAATATTTATTCATTGTATTTATTCTGCTATTATTTTAACGAAAAATTAAATTATAAAATAATTTGACGAAGACGGAGCGAATATATATTATTTTGTTCGTGGCAGCATCGATATTTTCGAGTTTATAAATTTTGTTTGTTTATATAGTAATTATTGCTATTAGGGAATAGTAGCAATATGTTGGAGTTATTGATAGAGAAAAGTTGCTATAATTTTCCGATTATTAAAACAGATTTATAAATAATGTTAATATGACGGTGTTATTTACCAAGGATTTAATGTGTAGTATTCTGAGGAATTCTACAGTTCCGATTTTACTATGTTTGTAAAACGATTTTTTTCCATAGTGAGAATTATTCTTTTTAACTGTACTGTAATTAATTTGACAACGGCGATTTTGAATATATATTTAGATAATTCCGAAGTTAGCCGTTTATTAGGTACGTTAAAAGCAACAATCGGTATATTACTATAATGTTTTAATGTTATTTTAAACATTTAAAAATTATAATATAGTAATTGCACCACTATATGTGTACAAATATTATTAATTTAGAAATTAATAAAAATGCAATATAAATTTACCTTAAAATAGTTTAATTTAAAAACAAAATAAGTATAATTTCATTTGTTTTGAAATTGTCATTTTTAACTTTTTCTACAGGATTAATAAAATATTGTAACTTATCAGTGTTTAAATAAACATTCAAAAAGTATACTTTTTAAAAGCTTTAATATAAAAAAAAAATGTATGTTTCTTGTACAATGATCCATCTATGTTGTAAATATAGGTATTAACGCAGAATTGTATTACATACAAGAAGGAATAGTAAAACAGAATGCTATTGACTTCATAATGACAGTTCCATTCGATATTAATAAAGTGTACTTTACCTGGCAAAGTTTAGAATCAAATTTGGTAAGTACTAATAATATTAATAGTGCATGGATATTTTGAGATACAAAATAGGTATTAAAAGTGCATTATTTGTTATACCGGTTTGGATATTCTTTGAGTGTTTTATATTCCATTTAAAATATTAAACAGCCGTAAAAATAGTTAGCGGTTTCAAACGAAATGTATTTGTAACAGGGTATGGAAACGTTCAGAAATTTAGTGTGAAAATTTTTGAATGAATAAAAAATTTAAAGGCAACCGATTGCGGTGCAGAATAATAGGGTATTTAACAGAACATAATGACTTTTAGAATTTTATTTGGTTTTTCAATCGTAATTATGTAATAATTTTATTTAATGTATTAATAATAAACCGTATTTTTACTCGGAAGTGCGTTTTGAATGATGAAAGTGTGTCCGATAAACACGATTACTGTCACGAGTAAAGTAATTTTTGTATTTATACATGTAGTTTATGATTAATAAATACTAATAATATTGCGTGTGCATTTATCTTTTTCTTTTTCAAGATACCGTATACGGTTAATTTAGGCATATCACAAAATGATTTATCGAAACATTTGGCGTTGAATATATCTGATTCTGGGAATATACCGAATACGAAAAATACCTTTTCAGTTACATTACCTAGTTGTGAATTAGCTTTAACTAATTATACTGTTTACATCGACATAGCGATTACGTGGAATAAATTTCTTGATAATATTACTCAGATTAACTTTAAACGAAGAAGAATTTGTCTCGCGACAACCGGTAAGAATTTCGACTATTTTTCATTTTTACTGAAGTGTTATTATTCATTTTTAAAAGTTTAATAAAATATTAATTATTTTTTTGGTCGTTTTTGATTGCGAATTGCGAATAATACAAATTTAGATTTGATAGTAAGACAGCGGCAGCATCAAACGGATAAACAGAGCGAAAAACATCGGCCGACTGCAGTTCAAGAGGAGAACCAATTGATAAAAGAATCGCAGTTCTTTTATATATTGGTCTGCATTTTTACTTCCATAGTTACCATTTCCGTTATATTGCTTTTCACTTATTTCTTGTCCGGTAAAGATATCGCTAGGCATAATAATATAGCGCAGTGAGTATTTGCCATTTTTTTTACCAAAAATTATTTTGTCTAACGGAATTTTCATTGAATTACCTAATAATGTTCGTAATCTTTTTATAAAGTGATAACAGTCAGTGTTTAAATCCAATTCAAAAAAGTAACGAAAATGAAAATTCGATTTTCCCATCGCTTCCCGGTCTGCCGTTCATTAACACCGGTACGTCTACTTCATCCAGTCATTCTAGTTTACGTAGACGTAAAAATTATATGCAGTTGGATAATCAGTCCACCGATTTACGCGATCGCATTGCAGAAATAACTATACAAAGGTAATAGTATAAAACTACCTTCAAAATTCTTAATTTGTATTTTAAATATTTACCTGATGTATAATTTGATTACATCCAGATTGTTAGTATAATGTATTCGTTTTCGAGACACAATTTTTTTATTCGAAATATTTCGATGGGATATTTTTGTAAATCTCATTAACGCTGGTAATTTTCCTGTTAGTTGCTGCGAACAACTCTATAACGAGAAATATTTTGTTCGATATTGTATTGTAACAAAAGCAAAAATGCTGACCAATATCCACAATGCCTACTTTTATAAAGAACTTGTATTGATGCCTAAATAAATTCAAACAATATTTCTGGTAATGTAAAATAATTTAAATATGTCGTATCAACTTTTTGGTAGTTGCACAATCCAGCCACACGGTCACCGCAATAGGAATCTATATATCCGTATGTGATTTCAAATTAACTGGAATGCCCTATATACTACGATAACCTAGCGATTAACATGTTCGGCTATTACCTGGAGGTCACGGCTTCAAGCTAGTTTCGTTCCGGACTTAAGTATACCTAGTCTAAAGTTGAATATTGGTTATACCAGAGAAATTTGTAAGAATAAATGTGGTTGAGAGAAAAAAATTGGTCCCCTACTCTTATTACTGTTGTTGGGCTTAGTACACTGTGAATCTTAACTTTAAGAAATATAAGATTCACTTTACTCTTACATAAACAATTAAAACTAGTTCTCTTCTCCTCTTCCATTAAGTTGTTTCTATCGATAATTTGATAGAATTGATTATCATTTTCCTGTATAATCTATAACTGGTTGTAATACTACATTAATGACGAATAAAATCGGGTGTTATTCCGCTTAACGAGACTTAACGATGGGTAACAATTTCCGAGATAGAAATTAATCTATTTTTTAGTGATAGATCGACGGATGAAATGTTTTTATAGCGATCAGACAACTAATATGTGACTACTTGGTAATTATTTCTAAAAAATTTACTCATGAATAGAGAATTCAGAAGAAAATTTAATGTTTGTGCAGGAAGCGGATAAGATTACAAAGAGTTGAACTGGAGGGAACGTTTGGAAAGGTATTTTACGGAACCTATTCTAAAGAAGACGGTTGTGAAGAAGATGTTATCGTAAAGACTGTCATGGGTATGGCTTTGTATTTTTATTATTGCCTTAAGAAAACAAGAAATTAAGTTTATCGGAAGTTAAATAATTAAGAAATAATTTAATAATTGTTAAGACTAAAACATACATAGTTTAAAATAAAATGTATTTCTAAAACGTTTACAAACACCATTTATATTAAGTTTTCAACTGTTGGGCTTTAAATTTATTCATATCTCTTTGCCGTTTTTTTTAACGCACAAACCTTAGAGATATAATTAATAAAAAAAGTTTTGTAAAATTACCAATTCTTTTAGCGATATAGATTCATTAAAAAACTGTATTGTATGAAATAACGTTTTCTTTTGTTCTTTGTGTTTTTGATAAAAAAAATACGTTAAAAATCTTTGATTCAAAAATGGGATGGATTTGCTAACCATACTTATTTTTACACAAAAATATACAAGTTAAACTTTATCTGTTATTAAAAGTTGTTAAAAAGCTATATAAAGCAAAATAAAGCGGTTTCCTTCCGTTGTAATTAAAAAATAAAAATAATGATCATATATTTTAATAAATCTCTTCTGTAAGATTTTTATACGAACAAATAAAAACGCTATTATTTTTAATACACATATAAAATCGAGGATTCAACTTTTTTTAAGGTATCAGTTTGCGGTTTTATAAAACTAAAAGAGTAATGTTATAATTAATAAATATCAAAATAAAATCAAATATATTTTTAAACTCTTTATAATGAACTGTATGTAAATTAAAACTTAAGCTTAAAGTCGCTTTTGTGTTCGGTTAGTGCGAGTAGCGGAAGTATTAATAAATGTATGTTGGTTACGGTAATGTAAAAATCAAAAACTTTTTTTTTTATGTATATGATTTATAAATTTAACATAATTAAATAGCCTATATTTACAAATTTTATTATGTGTCCTTAGGCGATAGACTACTTGGTTTAAATTAAACATAATATAAGTATAATGTAATATAATATCTAGCTAGAATAAAAATAAAAATAAACACACAAATACCCCAATCTCTCTACAGTTGGCGAGAAAGCCTCAATTATTAATATACTTGTGTTGTTTTACTTAAACAGTATTTAATTATAATTTCCCTGCAGTGAGATTTTAGTTGCCGTTTTCGAGTGTAGATTTTTGTGAATGTTTTTTATCCATTTATATTTATTACGATTTTCTTATCTATAAAATATGTAATACGTCTATTTTTCTTTTATTAGATTTTGCTAGCTCAACTCAGATCTCATTACTTTTAAAAGAAGGACTTTCTATGTATGGTCTACGTCATAAAAATATTATGTCTGTATTTGGAATATCAATTGAAGATCGTTCTGAACCTTTCGTGATCTACCTGCGACAAGGTTACTCGAATCTAAAGAAGTGAGTAATCAATTTTTGTGTATTTAATAATGCGTTTAAAATTGTAGATAATCACGCATAATATGTTTTAAAAAAATGTGACTTCAATTTTTTTCCGGATTATTTTTAGACTCGTTATTAGAAATCTAATAATAAATCTGTTATCTATTTTTATAAAATTAACGCTTACTTTTCTCATATTAACGTTTCAGGTATTCTCATGTGTATTGTGTCTGTATTTTTGTGCAACTTTTTCTTTGTTAATACGTTTCGATTATTAATTTTTGAAATAATACGCCGGAATTATTTGATAAAAAATTGATGTTCCAAATTTTAATAACTGTGTATTTTACAAATGCGAAGAATAGTTCTCTTAATTATCCTAATTCATCTATATTGTTTTATGGTTATTCGTAAGATTAATTCGGGGGATGACGTAAAAAAAATGACGAATAGATGTATTAAGTTAAGATATACAGCAGAACTGCGGTCATACCTTTAAAAATATGATTTTACCTCTACAAAAGTTTCGATCCATTTGAATTACTTTATGAATTAATTCAAGAAATACTTGATGTGCGGATATGAAGTAATTAATATTTTATTTAGCCCGAGTCAGTTTAATTATTTGATTTTTATAAAAATAAGAATTGAAAATTCTATGCTCGATACAAATGCAGAATGGGATTTAAGATTATTCTGTAGAAACAACCTAATCATAAAATACTTTTTTCCTTTTTGAAAAAAAGAGTTATCAAGTATATATAATATATTTATATGCGCTCATTTAGTGTAGTGAATTAAATATCGTTTCCATGGAAATTTTAGGTTTCTGCAAAAATGTAAAGTATGTCCAGAGGGAATAGCTCATACACTAACTACTCAAGAAGTAGTGAAGATTGCGTTGCAAATCATTTCTGGTGTTATATACATGCATAAAAAAAAGATTCTTCATAAAGATTTATCTACAAGAAATTGCGTGTAAGTACAGTTAACTAAATATTATAAATATTTGGTGTTACAATGATTCTTATTTCTAAAATTATGTTTATTCCATAAAATGTTTATAATTTTTTGAATAAGTCTACAAAATTGACAGTTGTATACCTGACTTATTTTTATTTTTAATCGTAATAAAAGTGTTATTTAATATTTTAACTCAAAGATATAAAATAAAAATAAATAAAAAATTTGATTTCATTTGTATTCCACGAAATATACATATAATGTAGTCTTAGTGACATTTAGCGAACATGTAGGACCATTGAAATTAGAATATATGGCAAATGGCACACATATACGTGCAAAAAAATAATTATCTAGGGAGCAGGAGAAGTTGTCAAAATAGAAAAATTACCATACTTCAATAGAGATCATATTTTTGTGGTCCGCAAATGATAAATCTTATCAAATGTAAACAGAAAATATCGGACGATTTTGAAAACAGAGTTAGAGCTAAAGTATACCCAAAATCTCTCTTCGTTGCTTTATCTGTTGTAACACTTTCTTTGATTAGTGTCATTTTGTTTTTGTATTTAAAACCATGTTTGAGTGAAAAGCTGAAACAATAAATATTTTGCTGCTTTGTGAAGTTCTGATTACTCGTTTTTGATTTAATATCTATAAGATTGTGTTTATTGCCACTCTATAGTAGTTGATTTTCGGTGCTGAAAATTCTAAGCACTCCTGAAACTTCAAAATTTAATAAAATGTGATATAATTGCTTCCAAAAAATACCCATTTTCTTTGCAGTAAATTTTTACATTATTAATACCAGTTCTTTCTGCCCCTTTACAGTTTATATTGATATGTACGGTGTCGCTACTTTATAGTCCGTTTCTAGTTTACTCAGTTGACGAATAATTATCGATAAATTTGTTTTTTATCTTACTGGAAATTAAATAAAAATGTAAAATCATAATTTAAAATTTTAAAATTTTAAGTTTAATTTTTATTTAATTATTTTTTATTTTTAGTGAAAATCACATGTAGTAGGTTTGATTTTTGTTTTTTTTCCTGTTTATTTAAAATTAAATAATCGTTTAAATTGAATATTTGTATTATCTGATTTACTGGCTGTCGGTCCAATTTAAAAAAATGACTGTCACTATCTGTTTTTGTTGTCCAACTACTCTGCTGCGCTGGTTTACTTCTTTTCATTTTACTTTACGCAGCGTGTGTCCCATATCTCCAGCTGATTCATGAATTTTTAACACCGCCACAGAATCGTCTGGTATGTCAATTTAATCTATTCAATAACCCACTTTTTTTTAAATTACTGCATTCCGTGTATTATTTTGACGTTATTTTTCAAATTATCTCTTTAAGTTACTTCTCTTTTTTTCGCGGTGTATTCATTTTTGGTTGCAATCTTGGTTTACTCATTTTTTTGTCATTTATAGTTTACTTGCTAGTTCATACACTATGAATAACAGAATTTTTTTGCGCTATATTCATTTTTCGGGGTATTCATCCAACCTGAAATAAGCCGGGAATTTTGTTGTAAAATCGAGAAAAAAGCAAAAATAGCCCAAAACGATATTTTTAATAGAAAATAATTATTTGAAGTGAAAAATGAATGCATTTTTTAATGTACTTTACTCAAAATAAATTACGAAGTTCTGTTTTATTTATATAAAATATGCTGCGGCGGTCAAATATTATCAGTAGTAACAAAAAAAAATCCATTCTTCTTTTTGTACAATTCTAGTAATCAGGAAATCGAGAGGTTTTAGACCAGAAAAACCGGGAATTTAAAAATTATATTTGAGTGGCCATCATGTTTTTGGTCATAATTTTAGTTTGCTTATTTTCCTGTTATTCATAGTTTGTGTTTTTTTTGTTTTTTTTTTTATTTATTTATTTATTTACTCCGCTGTACCTTGCGGTTTTTCAGCCAGAGTTTCTGATTGTTACTGTTATTACTTGTTGTTGATGTGTTTTGTTTTGTTATTCATTACATGGTTGACAAAGCTGATCAAATTAAAAAAGTTTTTTTTTTTTTTTTTTTTCTTTGTGTGTTAGTTCATACACTATGCATAATAACAAAAATGAACAAACTAAAATTACGACCAAAAATGAACTGGTATTGATAATGAATTCGTTTACCACTCTTAAAAGTTAGCTATTTAGTTTTAATTAACTAAGTTGATCCCAGCTGTATTTTTACCCGATTCACCACAACTATTTACAGTCTGATAACATTTACCAATTAATTTTACTTGTTTTATCCTTCATTTGCTTACTGATTTGATGTTTATTTGTTTCCTTTCATGATGTGTTTCTACATTAACTCGTTAATTGTGTATTAAACTAATCTGTTAATTTGGTGTTTATGCTCAATAGAAATATTGCAATGTTTTTTTAAGTTTTCTTTTTCAAGGTTTTAAAATGCTTACCTTTACTATAAATGCCTTTATGTCATTCATGTTTAGTAAGTTGTTTTTATGAGTAACAGATTGTAGTGAAAAAATATATGAATATTTATTTGTAATATTTAATCGGAGGATGTAAAATAGTGCTCGAGTTAAAACCGTGTAATTTAAGCAATCTGCGAGTTCAGATTTTATAGATAAGGAGAATGGACTTAAAATTTTAACCCAAACTGTATAAATCTAAACTTAAAAATCATTTAAAAGTTTAAAAAATGTTTATTATGTTATAAATTATTTAATTTTATGTCTATATTATAATTGTTTAATTAAGTGTAACTATATTACGTTGAAATTGTTATTTTTTATTATTCATTTCATTTGGTTTAACCATAAATATTGAGAGATTTTTTACTGAAAACTTAAATCACGGTATTTTTATATATATGTATATATTTATAGTTTGTTGCGATACATTAGATCAGTAAAATCAACTGCATGGTTTAAAATTATAGGAAGAAACCCTGATTTTAAGTTACAAATCCTTATTCTTTATTTTGTTTCATTAACTTTTTAGTATAGATGGCGATCTGAATGTAAAAATAACTGATAATGCTCTGTCACGTGATTTGTTTCCTAATGATTATCATTGTTTGGGCGACAATGAAAATCGTCCGATAAAATGGTTGGCTATCGAATGTTTGACTCACAGGACGTTTTCAACAGCTTCTGATGTGGTAAGTTATTTGTTACTTTTTTCTTCACAATTTACTGCTATTATTAAGGCAGCCCACTAGAAAATGAAAATTTTCAATGCATTTCGTTTTATAAATTTACCAAAAACATAATCATTGATGGTAATGTTTTAGTGGGCCTTTAGCGTTACATTATGGGAATTAACAACTTTAGCTCAACAGCCGTATTTGGAAGTTGATCCGTTCGAAATAGAACATTATTTAAAAGATGGTTATCGATTGTCACAGCCAGTTAATTGCCCAGATGAATTGTTAGTAACAATTGTTTTGTTGTTTTTTAAATTTTTTAAACACATTGCACACGTATTGGTTTAGTTTTTTGTGTTTTGTGTGTATATGTTTCTTTTTTAAATAATAGCTACTTTTTGAATGTTTCGCATTGAAACACTCCTGATCTATCAGGTACCCCGACTTAATTTTTAAATATTTTTGTGGAATGAAAGACTGAGTTATTATTTTATTGATATTTATTCCCTTTTTACTTATTTACTTAATGTAGAATTTAGATGTTTACTAAATTTATTTTTTTTAAAATTGCCGCGAAATGAATCGCAATTCACGCGATTATTTTTGTACTGGATCGGGGTTTTATTACTAGTAGATTCATGACACCAATATTTTCTTTACTTCGATTTGTTACGTTAATTGTTAGTACTTTGTGAATTAGAATCATAATGAATATAACCTCGCACTGATACACACATACGTATGGAGATATATATGTATATATATATATATATATATATATATATATATAAAATTTAAGCTTTGGTAAGTATTTTTTAATTAATAGAAAACTAAAATATTAAAGTTTATTTTCTGTTATCACCTGTTTTACAAACTTATAAAAATGTCTCAACAAATAAATGTTGAGAAACAAAATCTTAGGTTAAAATTTATTAATGTAGAAAGCAGTGACAACAGAAAGCTTCCGCAGTATTAGCATACATGCATAAACCTTGTTTATTGTGTTTTCTGACCTGGCTTATAAATGAGCCAAAGTCATGTAAGTATACACATCGATTATTTCATTTCTTCAAAGACAATGCGATTCTAAATTTTGCTACTAAAATAAATTTTATGTTAGTTTTTTTCCCGTTATAACTCTTATCTGTAATTAAGAAATTTATAAAAAAAGTGGTCAGCAATATCGATTTTATGTAGACTGTTTTTGTTATTTTTTTTTATTAAGAGGTGGAAGTTTGTATTGTTAAACTGAATAAGCGGTATAAAATTTATTTCGAATTATTCCCACCGGCTAGAACAAGAAGAGTAGGTAGCTATATTGTTTAAATGATCAAGCATCACAGTGTTTTAGAGTTCTTAAAAATGTTTATGATGTTGGAAGTAAAATTAAATTTCTCTTGAATAAATTTTATCATTCTTAAATAGAGGATTGCGTGAAAAAATTAAAGTGCTTTTTAAATAATAAGTAATTGAATTGTTAAAATTTCACTTGTATGCTAATGTATTTTAGATAACGGTGTATTTTATTTTACATATAGTTATTTATTTCGATATATTTAATTTGTTGTAATGTGTCTTTTTTTTTTAATAATTTCTAAAAACTTCAGAACTTTCTGGGAAAAAAATATTCCAACTTGGATTTTTAAGTAAAAGGGAAAATGATTAACGAAAAAATAAACGTAATAAATAAAAGCATGTTTTTTTTTTAAAATGTTTTTCGTAGTACAGCTTATCATCAACAAAATTAACGCAGGATGTAGCAATAATAGAAAAAAATCCACGTTCAGAAATTGTTTTTGTAAGCCGTATTATTCCT
Organism: Icerya purchasi; assembly: GCA_039619475.1. Taxonomy (NCBI): domain Eukaryota; kingdom Metazoa; phylum Arthropoda; class Insecta; order Hemiptera; family Monophlebidae; genus Icerya; species Icerya purchasi. The sequence continues at coordinate 235,016,024 of CM077116.1, forward strand.
AAAATTTGTTTTTGTTGATGATACAGACTTGATTGGAAAATATTTTAAAACATACCATGTTTCTTACTCTATTTATGTTCTTTATATTTTTTTCTCCTTTGTAAGGTTTATTATTTTCGTTTTTTGTATATAAAAAGTAGAGGTTAATATAAATATATAAAATTTTTAAATTTCGTATCGAACGGAATGTTTTTTATGTTTGGGAGTGAATGTTAAATAACTACATAAAGAACAACTGTTATCGCTTTTCAGATTTACTGTAATGGCATATTGCTGGGCGATGAGTCCAGATGACCGGCCGACGTTTTCGCAATTGTATACGTACTTACAAGATTTTCATTCGCAGCTGAACAAATATGTTTGATTTTTGTGTCGTGTTTGTATAAGACTTATATTCACCTTTTTTTCCTATTTGTGAATGTTTCTTTTTTTCCTTTTTTAAATTTAAGCGGCCATAGTAAATATGGCACGTAGATTAATAGAAAAATAATGCCATACGATTTTGACTTTTTAGCATTTTTTACGTTTTCTAGTTTAAGACATTTTTATAAGTATAAATTTAGTTTTTTTTTTTTTTTAACGAAAAATGGTTAATGCAGTCGAACTTCTCTAATATACTGAACTTTAATTTTTTGAGTAAAAAAAATTGATATTTAAGAATAAAAGTAGCAGATCGAGCTGATTTTAATCTTTAAGAACCGTGAAAATAATAAATGAGAAATGTTATTTCTTGTTATCGAACGAAATTTGCCATCTCTACTTTTTTGCTAACGTCCTTGTTCCAACGAACGGTTTTGTAGCAACATCATCTCTTGTGGCTGGCTTATTTTATTTTTCTGATCAGTTTCCTTTTTCTTCTAATTTTACCGATGATTTCACTTAGAAAAGTTAATTATTTAAAAAAAATTTATTTATACTTGTATATAATTACATCAATGTTACAGTTCACGGAAGTGGCGAGACACTGTTTACTTGTTGATTAATTAAGCTCTAGAGAATTTCGGTTAATCGGGAAAAGATTCTAATTTTCGAGAATATTTTTTCTAGATTTATTGAATATAAAAAATATCGTATTATATAGAAGTTCGACCGTATACTGTATTTCAGTTTAAGGAATAATTAAATTTGATTTTTAGAGTGTACTTTTGTGATTTTAGAAATAAAACTATATTAAATTTTATTTATGACGGAGGACTGTAATTTTTTTATATCGACATGTGCTGTACAGTTTACTTTAGAAGTATAGAACTAAATAAAATCAGTTATAGATATTGTACATATGTATATAGACATTTGGAAGACAAAATATTACTTACAAGAGAACGTAATAGAAAGGCAATAAGGAGAAAGAATAAATTCAGTAAGAGAAGCATTAGACGCAAAAAGGTAAAGAAATGTATATCTAATATCCAATCGAGAGGAGTTTATGGTATAAAAGAATATGTAGTTCATTATTATCCTCGATATGCGTTCATAAAATGATTAGCATAAAACGTACCGATTTCATAGGCAGCCCATATGATTAATGTGTCCCTTACGTGTGCTGAAATAGTAATATGTGTCATCAAGGGGAATGATTTTCAATAATTATAATTATATTGTCTTCAAATAATTACTATACTTTATATTTTCTCTTCCCTAGGGTTTGCAGGTTTTCCTTGTTTTGCTTACTCAATAACTTAAGTTTAAATTATCAGGAGATAACTTTGTTTTAGTGGTTTTCACTGTATTGTAATATATATTTTTTTACAAAAAATAAACGAGAATTTTTCTTTATTTCTGAAATAACATATGTTTCACATTGAAAAAGAAAGTCGTGTTACCTTCCATGAAATGGAATGTTTAATTCAATAAGCTCGTGGCAGGAATTTAATAGTCAGTTTATTCGTGCGGAAGAAAGCCCATCTAAAAATATTATAATTTCATATTAATTAAGTAGACAGAGTATATGTAATAGTATGTTCTGTGATTAAAATGTGTGAATAAGTGATCGTAAGATAAATAACCAATAATTCCAAGAGGTCATACTGAAGAAAAAAAAATCGTAAGGTGCAGATAATTTGAAGATTATGTTATTTGTAATACTATAATGTGATAATAATGTAACAAACCTTATTGTTTACTGTTCGAGAGAATGATAAATTATAGTGTACAAAAAAAGCGTTTCCAAAAATTACGCAAACGAGTATTTTAGAACTGCATTTTATTAACTTTCTTATAAATAAGGATATTAAAAAAAAAAAAAAAACGTAATCCGTAGGCGGATACGTGAATTATAAGAGATTCTTAGCGGCCGCAGCGTAGTTGGTCAGGCAGTAATGTTTCGTTCCAGTAGAATCGAGTTCGAATCCCGCTGTCGTACATTAAAACTTATAAAAATTTTACTTACGCTAGATGTATGTCCATAGTTAATGCTCCTCCCCCAAAAGAAAAAAAATATGGGTAAAGAGATTTTTGGTTTCAAAATAGACATGAACTATAATTTGAATTAAACTTTACTTTGTTTTAGGATTCATTACTTTTCTCGATATTCCTTTTTAATTTTTTTTATACGGTATTGCATTAATGAAAATAATTTAATCATATTATGTTTTTAACATTTTATTTTAGGAATATGAAAACAAAAGAAATCAGATTTTGGTGGTACTATAATTGTTTAATTGAATTTTTATTATTTTTTTCACTTGTCATAATTAAAAAAATGCTTACAATACATATTTTTTCGTACAGTACAATTATTAATCGCATTATCTTTTTATTTTTTTAAAATGGCGGGAAATAAATTTCATAGATTTTTTGAGATAAAACGTAAAATATTTTCAACTATAAGAATTATTCAAATCAAATATTTTTATATGTGCATTCGAATTTATTTTGCCAATCATCCCTCCACATTATATTTTATTACCTTAAAGGTATTCAATAGTTGTAAAATATCGATACATTTTTGGGTGTTATATTTTACATGTGCTTGTAATAAAATTGGTTTGGAGCTGTTAGTAACATTTTGATAGAAAAGTTCTTCCAGTATATTTCCATATTAGATAATTTCTTCCTTGATTTATTTATTTATATTTTTTAAATGAATTTGCTTCATTTAGATACGAACAAAATTGATTTATGCATTATGAGCATACCATTATGAAACGTCAAAATTTCCTTTTAATTATGAATTATATGACAAATCGTGTGCCAAGTTATCTGATCTTACCCTACTTCGATTCTACTAATATTCGATTTACGTTAAAATATTTCTAATTTTCTGTTATAAATTATTTTATAATGCGAAAACCACTCAAGATATAGCTTGCATAAGTAATATATTTTATCAGCCTAGTTTTCAATAAAAATAAGTAATACTTTTGCAAAATTGAATTTTTATATAGCATATTTAATGAATTACATAATCAATTTTTCATTTTTATATATTGTAATTGTTTTTTCAGAAATTGTTTTAAAGAAAGAAATCAAAAAAAAAACAAAAAATAGACGACGTGAATTTATGCACAGGCTGAATGAGCTGAAGCTAAAGCGCAGTATTCTCTTCTTTTTTATTTCAAGATGATAATATTTGAATGAATTTGAAAAGTTAAACAGATTCAAAGGAGTACGTATTTATTAATATATTTTTGATAAAGGATCAGATCAGTCCTTTCAGTTCATTTTTGATCAAAATTTTAGTTCGTTCATTTTTGGTCTTATTCAAAATGAAAACTAATTCAAACTATGAAGAAGAGCGAAAATGATCGATACAAAAATTTCGGCTAAAAATGAAACATGGGGGCGCGAAAAAAATAAAAGTAACATAAAGAGGAAATTTTAAAATAACCAAAACATGAAAAACGAGATTTTGATGTAGATGGAGGAGGGATTTAAAAAACTTTATAGTAATTTTAAAAACGCATTATCTATTATAAACTTTTAAATTATGACAATTAAATTTTCTTTTACAAAAAAAGTTATTACCGTATTCCTTCGAATTTAAGACGCACCCATGTTTTAGGGAACGATTTTTGGAAAAAAATAAAAACATCGAATTTAAGACGCATCGTAACTACTAGGCATTTATGAAAAGAGTATTTGGGAGAAAGGGACTCTTGAAATACACACTTCCAACTTGCTGTGTTCCAGATGGTACATTAACATTCTGTGCGTAATTCACCAATATCATCAGACAGTTAGATTCTTCTAATTTCTCGGTACTTTTCCTCATGCTGACCATTAGCCAATTGTAAATGATTGCGATATTCATCCAATACAGCTTGCTTTTCTTCATCACTGACGTTAATTGTAACGCTAGTTTTACTAACGAGTTTGCAACAGACATCACATAAATCATATATGTTGTGGGTTTCATAGTGATGATGTATGAACGATAAGCTTTCCGTAACTGTTGGAATGCTCATAATTTAATGACTCTCGAATGACCAGGTTGGCAGCTGTTTATATATGTCATTGATAAAAAGTAGATTTATTTTCGTTGGATGGTATTTCTAAAACACGATAATACTTCCCCAATGATTAGGTAAACGACCAGGCAAAGTGATAGCTACAGACTCTGCATATCAACGAATAAATGCAACAATTTCTTTCACTTCTTTATCATTAATAGCGCCCTTACGATTATTCACTTGGTTACATAAGTCATGTTCGCGTATTTAGAAATACCACCACACACATTCGTTAAAGCGACCGATAATATTTTTAAATCGTTTAATACCGACCAGATTGTACACAAATAAAACGAATTTGCGACATACTAACGAACCATGAAAATAATACCGTACTACTTCGAACTTAAGACTCGCCCATTATTTTAGCCCTTTAATAGAGTAAAAAGTGTGTGTCTTAAATTCGAAGGAATACGGTATTTAGTATTTAAAAGGTCGTTACCTCTGTTATCTATTGCAGTTCTGTACCATTATAAATATATACGTATATATATATGTATATACAGTTTATAATGAACTACCATAAGTAGGTTATCTCTAAAGCGTGACAGTAACGTGTGCATTGTATTATCTTCTAACAGTGTGTGTTCGCTTTGTGTATATCCAAAAGTTCAATATTAACAAATATAAAGTTTCCAGCGAAGACAAATATAGGACGAATGTAATACAATTTTCAATTCAAAGTTTTTATATGTTTTTTATCATATGAATTCGTAGTGAAAGAGTGTCGTGTTATATTTGTAAAAAATATTAATCAACTGAGTAGAGAAATTACGGTTTCAAATATTAACACCATCTCATGTGGACGAATCACAGTTTAATGAACTTTAAATTTTTTATTTAATATTTCGGAAAGACTCATGATGTTTTTTATTTTGGAATACTATAATAAACAATGAAAATTTGATTTTCATTTAGAAATCTTAAGTTTTTAGTAAATACCTATTTTTTTCTCATTTTTGCAAGCAACCAATTCTTTCGGACAGATTGTCAACGAATTTCAAATAAAAATATGAAACTTCAAAGAATGAAAATATTATCGTTTGGTTTCTTTAATACGTTAGCATGGTTCAAAATCATTAAAAATTATAACTTAGCAATAATAACGTAATTTTAACTATTCTTTGTCGTGTATAGTTTATTTGTAATATTGGTAAAGCGGTAGTTGCATATAACAACTGTCTATAGTACGCAATGCCCATGTCTGTACAACTAGAATGTGGGAATAGGTAGTCGTCGATGTTCCGAAGCCGAGTATGGCATTTGAAGAAGAAAAGCAGTAGTAACGCAACCGTATCGATCAATTGTGGGGAAGGGGGACAGCCAAAAAGCACGAAGCTATTTATATCATATATTTCACTGATATGAATGAAATTAATACTTATGTGTAATATAAATTACTATACTACAAATGCACAAATTAAAAAGTCTTTTGCTATCTTCAAGTTTTTTTTTTTTTTCAATATCTATTTAATTTATTTCGTATTATATGAATATTTTAAAGAATTAATTATAACCCAAAGAGTATAATTTTCGAAATATGTTTTTGTCACAACGCCACTGTTTCGTTTTTCAAGTACCAATATCGTAGTAATTTTTCTTTCTTCACTAAGCTGATTCCGCGATAACCTGCTTATTGAAACTACGATTAAAATTCGCGAGTGTTAAATGACGTAACTTACTGAAACGAAGATGAGCAAAGGAAGTAAATGTTTCACATCAAGAGATGAAATGTAAATTATTATTAAAGGTGTGCACGCGCATAAACAAAGTAGACAAAAATGTTCTTTTTATAAATGGATTATTACACTGTTATTAAACCTTTTAAGAATCACTTTGCTAATGTTTTATATGGCATTTTTTTTCGATTTGATGTGTTCAATTTAAAATTCACATTTTTCCAATGTAAAATACCCAAATTTTAAATGTTTTAATTTATGCGCCCGCTGTAAATTTATACGTAAACAACGTAAATAACACGCGCTCATGTTACACATTTGCACTGGTGCGTTGAAACTGACTCACATGAGAGCTAGTTGCTAAACTTTAACGAGCCGGTTGGTCATTTGCGAAGATCTCAACGGTCCTGTTATAAATGTAAAATTAAAAAATTATATTTTGCAAAAAAAAATAAAAAAAAATAAAAAATGTGTAAACTTTCGATAATTTTAATTTATAACGAAACTCGTTTAGCTAGAATATTTAAATGCACGCTTGAGAAAAAAAGTACTATTGAACGATCGGAAAATGTTTATTTTAAAAATTAAACAGTAGTGGCAAAAAGGACGTATTCAAAGTGTTGCAAAAAATGCTATGTATATTAATCGATTTTTTAGATTTTTTGGGGGCGATAAAATCTAACTTTGTCCTTCCTGGAAAAACAATGCCTAGATCGGGCATTGTTCGTATTAAAAATTCACCAACGCATCGCTGTGTATGTATGTATAAATAGGAATATTTTTTATCTATGCTTTTTAAGTACATACAAATATTGACCCGGTTCTGGGAGAAAATTAAGGTAGTTTTGATCCGTTTACGAACAATTAAATTGTACTATTATAGATTACATTATTAATTTCGTATAAAAAATAAAGTAACGCTATACAATTTTCTATTTAAACATTTAATAGAATTAGAATAAAATGATTTTATTTTTGTAGCTTAAAGACTCTGAAATATGTGTCGGCATTACATTTTTTTATTTTATTTATTTATTTATTTTTTTTGTTTTTTTTTTTGATTGGTAATGTGCTTCAGGTAAAAGAGCTGAGAAAGAGACGAAAAGAGAAATGGTTTTATTAACACTCTTATTTATGGAAGGTTTTTTTTTTGTTTTTAAACATAATAAACGTACGGGCGTTTAAAGAAAAGCATACAAAGGTTTTTCTTAAGTTTATAATTTTTACGCTACTTACTTTCTTGTTTTTTTTTTTATCGAAATTTTATAAAAGTATCTTTTCGGATAGTGGACGGAAAATTTTTACGCACCCTTCAACCGATTAACTGGTTTATCGGTCGAAGAAAATTCAGACGGATGTTAGTATGCAGCGATGAAATTAGTATTTGTCTTTGTCTCGTGATAATGATTTTAGCTTCGATTTTTATCTCGTTCGAACGTTTCGCTGTAATCACGTTCTACGCATTAATTTTTTTTTTTTTATCGTCTGCAGTTATTTACTACGAAATGCTAATTATATTCTTGTTTATATCCGCTTCTTTCTTTCTTTATTAAAATTCGATTTCTCTGTAGCTAGATTTCAATCATCCTAGCGAGACTGTGGCAAATTTACGATGACACTGGATCTTGCAGCTTTTTATAAATAAATAAATAAATATACGTATATACACGCGAAGAGGTTAAACAAGTATTCGAGTAAATAAATACGTAGTCTGGTGATTTCAACACGTTTTATTATTACCGATGTGTACAAGTATCAGTGGCGTATAGTGGCAGGACGGTTTTGAGAATAACTTTTTTTCTCTCTGAAAGTAAAGCAAAATGTCTTGAGAACAAGTATGGCTTCTCTTTTAATTCCATTCAGTTTAATTTTGTTTAATTACTTCATAGAAAATAACAGAGCCATTGAACAAAAAAAGAATGTTAAATGCTTATTTGCGGAATTTATTTTAAAATTAATTGAAAACTTGTTTTTTTTCTTCTTTAGGTACTAAAATTTATACCCTTTTTCGGAAGTAATTCTCTACTGAGAAATACATCTCATACTGGAAGTGAAATTAAAAAAATTTTTATCTGATTTTTTAATCGTACCTTACGTATTTTCGAAATTGCGAGAAAATGTTAGCATTTATTAATAAAATGGATAAAAGAATTTTTATTTTCCGTCGTGAATTTTTATGATATTTTTAATGCAATTATCGGATGGTATTTAAATTTCAACTTGAAAATTACTTTTAAAAAATTAACATATGCAACAAATATTAACTTATTCAAGATACGTAAACACGCGAAATAACTGAATGAAGATGCTACACATGATGGTAATGAGAAATTAAACGTAAATTCCGTCAGGTCTCGATTTCTATCGTAAACTCGTCTGAATACTGATTAACATTTAGTCTTTACGCGACCACGCTCCTTTCGTTCCGTTTTCTCTGTCTTATCCGCTTATCCCCCCCCCGCTTTTCTCTTTTTTCGCGTTACTCAATGATTTGTTGATGTAAAGTTTTCAGCAGAGTTTACTGTCTCATCCTGCTTAAATCAAACAAGCATGATTATGATCGTCGTTGATTACCGAATTACACACTGCTATAATTATTTCAGATTTACAACACTGTGACGCTAGCTGTTTCGGAATTTGTAGATTATTTAGGGTTTTGTCCGTTGATTATCCTGAAATCAGACGCAGTTCCATTAACAGTACGACCACCCTGCCTATAATTAACGTTTGCTTTCGCTGTAAACCGCGTTTGAATTTAAAGTATGAATCCGTCATTCATGCGAGAAATGTAAAATATGTTTTTTCCAACCGTCTATTTCAACGAATTTGCTAAATTTCAATTTGAGATTATAAATTATTAAAAATACTTTTTTTTTTTTTTTTAAATAATCGTTTCTTTTAATTTATTCAATATATTATGTGCAAATGTGATAAATGCAATTTTGCTTGATGTTTAAATTTTTGATGTATAGTAAAATTTTTATTCCACCAGAAACGACACTCTATTTTTGTTTTATAAAAATGTATTACTTCGAACAACTATAGTTAATTTCTCTGTCTTTTAATCACATAGCGTGTAATAATGATATAGATTAAAGCGAGTAAATAATAGAGTAAACGAAGAAATTTTAATACCCTTTTAGAAAACACCAGTTAGGGGTGTGTCCTTGAATCTTGAAGAGTTCTTAATAAAAAACATTGAAATACGTCACAGACGTGTTCTTTATAAAAAACTTGCTCGATGAGCGAAATAGAAATTATATTTTTCCTCCCTCGTTATTTCTGATGGTTTAGAAATTAGCTCGCGCGCAAATGGTCAACGTTGAATTCAAATGATAATTTTCGAATTGCGCACGTTATTCCTAATCAAAGTAGGCGGTGGGTTTGAAAGAGACATATGCTGGCCATGGTGTTGCGTCATAAAGTAAAATAGCGCTAAGATGTCAGGATATTGGGCAATTAAACTAAAATGAAGAAAAAAGTCGATTTATTTCGATAAATTCAAACTTTTAAATATATGATTTTCTCGGGGTGTAAAATTTAACTTTCCACTTAAGAAAAAAATAAAAATAAATAAATTTCTGTTCATTCGGTAAACGATATTAAAAATGAATCTAAACATTGCACAGATCCTGCGCACGGACTAGGGTGGGAACGCTCAGTGTTAGTAAATTTCAAGGAGCTTCGATAACCCGATAAAGTCAGCTAGAAATAGAAACGCGCTAAAGGCTGGTCGGGAAGTATTTAAATAATTCTTCTGACGAGGTCCGCGATGGGGCTCATTCTGGTTTAATATAATCGTTCGTTATAACCGTACCGAAGTGTGCAAATTTTTATTGCGGATATAGTGAGAACAATGGGAATGGTTAAAGTTCGGGGAAGAATGTGGAACTTCGCAGAATTTAAGGCGTTGCTGAAAAAAAATCCGTTAGTTCCGAGGTATTCTTTGGGAAATGCAGACGATGTGGTTGTGCACTAAACTTATTACAGGCTGTCTAGACGCGGTTTAGTCGGAAGTAACAAAATCGTATATTGTTCATTGGCGACACCTTCACTTATTACGGAGATTTGAAGATTGTCGATTTTAACAGTTCCATCAAAAAGGAACATCAATTTTTAAAGTTTTTAAATAATAAAGTTTTTTTTTAGTTTTCTAATTTCGCGATAAAGGATGTTATTTCTCTTTCGCAAAGGTATAAATTATTTCTAAAAAAATAATTGATATTCATCTTTACTAACATTAACAAAGCGAGCAATTCGTATTATCATCCTTTTGCAAGAAATTTATTATTACAGCGCTTGCTTGAAATGATAATTAGAAATTTTCTTAATAGCAGTTGTAATATTTTGTTTCGAAGTGTAATGTAACAACGGTTGTCCTCTTCATCCTGATGACGAAGTCGTCTGTGATCCCGACCATATTTTCTTTGAATGTCCCAACCCTCGTGAACGAACGCACTTCTTTTTATTCCAATCTGTTATCACTCAAACTCCCTAATCCTTATTGTGCCTCGTATATCTTATCGTTTCCGTCGATCTTCGTTGTTCCTATCCTCAGTTCTTTTAACTTATCAATATTTGACACCGACTCTACATTTAACTAATTCTCCCTCGTGCCATTTTTGGGCGAACATCCGTTGCTGACGTTCCCAATGGGGGGGGGGATTAAAATTTAAAAAAAAATGTAACTACAGTGTAAACCGGGCGGCCAGTTTTTATATCGGCAATAACTGGTATATTTTATTGTGTTTTTATTTTTTGTTGTTTTTTTTTTATAAAACTTTTTATTTTCGGTATCTTTTGCATAGGAGAAGGGTATAAACCGTCGTAAGTAAATAGGAATAAAAAAAAAAAACAACAAAACACTATTATAGGAGAAAACATAATTGTACATAGAGTGAGGGAAAAAAGGTAGCGCACTACACATAAAGTAACGAAATTACGATCAATTTTCGCAATTTGTTATTAGTATCGATTTAGAAATCGATATTTCTCGATGCTACACGTGTAATAAGATTAGTTCCAAATAAAGACCGCCCCGCCCGTCAGTGTAAAGCAGATTATTTTTAGAATTCCGTTTAAAAAAAATTGTAAAATACGTTTACCGAAATAAACGTGTTAAAAAAATGATAACGACAACATTCAGTGAGCAAAAATGGTAGAAAATAATTTAATGTCTCGATATAGCACATAAACTTAGTATATTACGATTGTAAACTACAATGCGACAAATTAATATATAGAAAAATAATAAGAATAATAGTCTTACAAGGAAACGGTTTTCTTAAAAATATATACATATCAAACAACTTTCTTCTGTATAATATATATTAAGTTAAATATACTTATATTAATTTTTAAATTACAAAAAAAAAATCAAAAAAAAACGAAATAAAAAATAAATAAATAAATAATTAAGTCGACACATAATGACTAATAAAAAAAGGGGTACAATGATATTATTACGGGATCACCACATATATATATATATATATATATATATATATAATGTTGGTTTTTTTGCGACATATTTCAGTTGGTCATTTTCTCCCCCCACATCCCTACTCGCTGCATTATAACACATAATCCAGTAATTTAAATGCAATTTATTATAATTGAAAAAATTCTAAAAGTTTTTCGTCTCGTAGTGAAATAATCGTTTTTCTAGAATTAGCACTATGAACTTTTTTATACTGGCGCGTTTTGTTTTTTTTTTTTTTGACATAATACGGATTTATTACAATGACTTATATAATCAGCGAAGTATGAAAATTCCATTACTCGCAATAATTATATTGCAATTTCAAAATGGCCGGCATTAATGTCGATTATTTTTTGATACTACCGAACAGACTTCAAAAATTTGAGCTATTAAAGAAAAAAAAAAAAGGGAATTTCGAAGAAACGAATGATTTTATAAATTCTTTTTAGAGAATTTGAATTAAAGATTAGTTACATTGAAAAGTAGACTATTTCGATATGGCAATGCCGGCAATTGATTGACACTGTAGCCATTTAGAATTCCGAGAAAGCGACTGTTTTTAAATTTAATCCTATTCACATATATGTGTGCAATGTTAAAATATCATTTGCAGTACCCCCAAACGTTAAGCCATTTTTATATGCTTACGACGATATAATAGTGAGCATAGAGCCATCGCGAACGTATTGAGCTTTCGTTTTCACACTAGGAATCACGAATCGTCAAAGTTAGAGGTCTGATTACTTTTGCTATACACACAGCCAATAGAGAAGAAAAAAAAAAAGAAAAGACACAAAAGCACTTCTTTGCGATGATTTTCTTGATATGCTTTTTTTTTTGTTTGAAATTTTTGGCCCACTTCTTTCCTAGTTTTTGAGCAGAAGAGCTACGCTATACATACACACATATGTATACATATATCTATCTATATATATATATATATATTTATTTTTATTTTTTTCTTAAAAAAGGTATTAGAAAAATACGTTTTTTTTAAAGGTTTTCGTTTCTTCTACTTTTTATTTTAATAGTAAACTGGCAACTTTGACGGATTCGGCTGTGTCGAACGTATGCACGAAGGCGGGCGGTGGATGCGATGGAGCAGATGCCATGGTTTTAGCGTCCAGCGCTCTGACTCTAATAAATAGGAAGGCCGCTACCAAACAGGCCACGACCAGAACGGCCAGCAGCATAACTAGACCGGCCACGAAACTGGCCATGCTGATGCAAATGCTGTCTTTTTCGTAAGCGGCTGGCTGCGACGACACCACCACCGTTTCGTTACTGTTGTTTCCGTTGTTGCTGCCGGCGTTCAGGGCGAAGTTAACATCACCGGGAGCGACCACCTGTATTATCCGACTCGTGTTCACGTCCGTCATTTCTTGAGCTTCCCGCTTGTATACGTGGCTGACCACGAAAAACTGGGTCGGCGGTGCGGCACCAGCAGAGCGACGTCGGCGTCGCTTCCGCAAGAGACCGTCGATGTCTTCCGGAGGTTCTACCGACCTCGGTCTTCCGCCGAGCGTCATCAGATTATTTTCCTCGTCCGTGATCGTGCCCTTCCTTTTGACCGTCGTGTAGGAGGCGCTCTGTCCGGGCAACGGTGGCGGCGGTAAATTGAAATCGTCGTCCACGTTATTATTGTTGTTATTATTGTTATTATTATTGTTATTGTTATTGTTATTGTTATTATTATTGTTATTGCCGTTGCTGGGCGGCAGAGTCTTTTGCGGCGACGGCGAAGAAGGGTTCGTGTGATTCGGAGTGTTGGACGGGGCTGGAACTATTTCCGCTTTCGGTTCCGAGTAGGCGCCGGCTGGTCCGGACGGATGTCTCGGATCGGGGAAGGCCGGGCCACCGGCTGCCGCTCCGGGGAAGTCGGCGTAAGCTCCGGCCGGTAAACCGACCACTTGCGGCGGCGGCGGCAGGTTATAGTCGCCGTGAGGTGCCGGCCCCGGTAAGTGATTGGTGTACTCGCCGTTCAGGCCGTCCAACTGATTCAGCAGATAGTCGCCGGCGCATTTCGGCTCCGGACAATTGTACCGGCACACTTGTATGACGCACTGGAAGTGAACGTTCATGGAGTCGGGGAACTTGAACGCCTGGAAGTAGGCGAACGAGACGACCGATGCGGACGGCCCGAAGTTTTTGATCTTCTGGAACTTGGACATGATCTTCGGTCTGACGACGCAGCCGTGCTGGTCGACCAGTTGAATCGGAGCTCGTTTGCCGTCGTGCGCTACGCAGTTCCGGACCAGCATGTCGAATTTGTTCTCGTCGTCCTTGATCGCCAGTACCATCGTCATCGTCTGGCCGATCTTGACGATGCCGGACACTTCGGAGGCCCACGGTCCTTTTCCCACCTGAATTTGCATCCAGCACTGCAGGTTATCGCCGAGAAAGTTAGCGGTGACCGCGTGCAGCATGTCCACCTGGAACGGTCGGAACGTGACCGCTTTCTCGTAGAAGTCGTACCAAGTGCAGCGCAGTTTACGCGCCTGGTCCCAAACCTCTTGCACGTACGGATCGTACTGAATGATGATCGTATTCTCCACGTAACTGCCGCTCGGAGTATTGTAGCCTCCGGTCGTCACGTGATTACCGGACGAGGACATTCCGCAGCTGTTTAAAAATATCTCGAACGTGGCGCTCAAGTGACCGGTACCCGGTTTCAAGTGGACGCAGTGATGATCGCTGTAGTAGCCTGCGTAAATACATTAGAATTAATGAATGCCAATTATTATACATCGGATTTTAAAATTAACTTTCAGTTCGCTTCCTTGCGCTGGCCACTTGGGTCAGACTACATCGTCACCGTAACAACACTCGAAAGCGACTTTTTCCGACTTTTATTTAATTTACGACCAATAGGAGCTGTCTATTACTCATATGATTTATAATTGCGTGCGCCTGCGAATTCGATTTAATTTAACGAATTTCGTTTGCAATTAGGTAACTGTCATTTTACGTTACATAATGAACTCTTAGTTTTCGCATACCACTTTCCCGCATAATTACTATATCTTATCTTTTATTCCTTGTTTTTTATTCTTTTGCACGTTCGCCGTTTCAAGTCGTATTCCAAAAAAAAAAAAAAAAAAAAAAAAAAAAGGGCGGAATAATACCGAATTTTCATTATTAAACTGGAGCTCCCCCATCCCTATTGATATTTTATTTCCGGACATAATGTCCCGAATCAGCGAACTTATGCGCGTAATTTCGTTTTTCACTCCGTTGTTTCGTTTAAAATTGAGGAAATAAATAAAGTCGCGTGCTCTCTTCTCACTGTTGACTGTTAAAAACCCCGCCGCCGTCGCACCATCAGTGCATTAAGTGCTAGTAAAAATAATTTTCCTACTATAATAAAATTCTCCGAAATGAAACTATTTTTAACCATTCCTAGCTGAGAGTGCGGGAAAAGTAAAACTTCATTAAAGTAATAATTAGAAGATAATAAAAAGCGAAGTAACATAATTAATCAATGAGACGAATTTTTACTAAAATTTAATCGGATAATCGCCGGAGAGGATAAAAAAAAAAAAAAAACTTTTACCATTTAACGATTTAAATTCTTTTTATAACAACTCCCCTTAAATCTTTATAACGTAAAATTTACAAATAACATTTTTTCTTCTTATGGATCGCGAGGGTTTAATAAATTTTTCGGGCACGTGAAATAAGGTTTTGGGAAACAATGTCTCGAGCAAAAGGAAATTTTCTTCTTACTATAAAGAATGCGAAATAATCGATAGTCCGATGTACACAGATGTTTGTTTAAGAATAGAAATATCACATTTTTTCTATAAACGCGGGGCAAGAACGATCAAGTTTCAAAATCGAACGACCATCTTATTATCGAATACCAGTAATGGATTTTGAAATATAAAAAAGAACCGTATTTTAGTGATATTTTGCTATGTTTTTCGATATTTTGTAATGTTCGTACAATCGATTCTTACTGTTTTTAATTTTTACATTATTATTATCGCACCGAGCCGCGGCGAGCTGTACCAGTAGAAACCGGAAATATTTAAAAATACATTCAGCTGTTGCGAGTCTGCGATCGATTTAAATCAAAAGTACTGTGTTGAGAAGTAACATTCCGATCTATAGCGCTAATTCACGTATCACGACCATTTCTGCGTACTTGATACTAACAATACCTTCGGGAAATCGAAAAAACTTGACTACTGTTATAGGACATGGTCGCTGTTTATAATAATAGACAATCTACAAAGGGGATATTTCGCACAATTCGGCCTTGGCGGTGCAAAATTTTGCTAGTATAAAACTCGCCTGAAAAAAGAAAAGCAATCACTTCATCTTTTTGAATTTCTATCAGCTCTGGCAAAAATATAGAACAAAAAAAAGTAAACCAAATAAATAAAAAAGCTGGTTATTTTTTTATTATTAACACACGTCTATGATTTAAAAAAAGAATACTATTAAATTAAAGAAAAAAATGAGCTAATTACCTTTAGAAAAGATCATGCCGTAAAAAGGCCGGTCAAATTCGATGTTCACTCTCATATGGGTTTTTTCGCATTGGACTTGAAGGTGTTTTATTTGCGGCTGATCGGGCGTCGCTAACGGCCATGGGTCGTCCGGCCCCGGGGCCCCATACTGTCCGTGTGGAGCCGGTGGTCCTGGCAGGGGCGATCCATAAACGGCTCTGTGTTCAACCGGTAACGAAGAGGTATCTATCAAAGGTGGTGTATCTCCGAGTACAGCATCCTAAAATGGTAAATACCAAGTAAATCGAACGTTCTCGGACTTTGAATAGTGTTTTTAAATGATAACCGCGTACGGGTGTCAGATTTCGATGGAAACTTACGTGGCCATTAATATACGGATCTAACGGCGATCCAGCTAATACCTTACCAGACAATTCAGCGGTTAAAGCTGAACGGTTTTCGTCTGAGTAAATAATATGTCCACGAAAAAAAAAAAAAGAAAAAGAAATAGCTAACGAATTAATATTCTAACATGTTTAATTACTAATCAGTTATTGCTTATTCAAAAAAGCGCTAATTGAAGATTGTATTACACAATTCGAGAAAGAAAAAAAAAAAAAAAAAACCCTACCCAGCAAGTTTCCTAAAAATATTTCAGTTTTCTTAATTCCCGACAATTTTTCCGGGACTCGGTCTTGCGGTGTTGTTACACCTACTAGCTTGTTACATTTTGTATTTTCCCGATTTTTCTTTTTCTCTCAATATTTCTTAATATGACTACAATCTCTCTGCCTATGCTTGCCCGCTCTACCTTCTCTAGTTGTAATTATGTTTTCCGCTGTAACAATTTCGGTTTCTTTATTCCTTTTTTTCGATTCAACCCTATTCTACGTTGATAAAAAAATAAGACGTATCGGGACTAGCGTAAATTTACAATTTCGATTCATAGCGCTTAATTAATTTACAATTTTTCACCACATATCCGGATATGAACATTATATTAAAAATAACTATTTTAAAACTATAGCATAGAAAATTTGCACGCAATTTGGATGAATTCAATTATTTTTAAATAATACTCGGAAGAGGATAATTTATAAGATTCAAATATACTCGTTAAGATTTTGTTAAATTAATAATGTATTCGGTTTTTTTTGGGTTTTTTTTTTTTTTTTAGAGCCGAGTTAGAGATTGACATTTTGTCTTAAAGAGTGTGTAGAAGAGAAAAAGAAACGGAGTTGTACCTAGACATCTCGTGTTAAGTAGCTAATACAAATGGTGAAGAATTATTAAGAATTATTAAATATTAAATAAAATGTGTTAACCTCTTTTCGGGAAATATCCCATCCTTAATATCAGAAAAAAAAGAAAAGAATTTTACTAGTAACGATTCGTAGATTGTGTTGGGAAGGAAAATTAGTTAAATATGGTCGAAAAACATTAGATAAGTAAAAGTAGATCAGAAATGTTGCATTATTAAACATAAGTTTTCTCTTTGGCATAAAATTCTTATTCGCAGTTAATTAATTAGGAAAAACCACTTTACGACCATTATAATTACTAATGTTCGTTCAGGTCTCGCTCAGATATTCAGACAAAACAATACCTTTATTAATTGCGCATTTATTTCTCTGTCCTAGTACTAAAGATGAGATTTCGTTCGAATAAATAATACTCGCAAAAATGTTTTATCTCGAAAATAAATTCATTTCTACGTCGACGGCAAAATTGGCGATTTAACGCGATGATTGCGCGTTCCACATTCGTCGTACGCCAGGGGCTAAGAGCACTGTCGAATTAATTGTAGCGATGCGATTGTTTTAAATTAAATTAAAGAAAATACGTATACTTAATGAGAAAGCCTCTATAACGAAAATCCAATAAATATCTTGACGTATGCGTGTCAAAAATTACACGTTTCTTAAATTCAAAGGAGTATCCATCCATAACTATTTTTGTACTTAATGCTTGCTCATCATAGTTTGAAATTTACATATTCTTGTACTTTTAAAATGTAAAAAAAACTCGTAATACCGTTTTTAACTTAACTGTGTTTTTAATACCGTCTTACCGTTATCTAAAAAACTGCTTCCTACTTGCAAACAGCATAAAACCACCGCACACATTGACACAAATAAACGTTTAATAGAAATCTCATTAATTTGGGTAATGTTTTTTCGTTTTTTTTTTTTTTTTTTTTTTTTTTCTTTGTTTATTTAGACTTATTAACGCTCAACGCGATAATCATTTGCAAACTGTTCAGTGTGAGTCAGCTGGATTCAAATATTAGAACTGGCTAACTAACTCTATACGGTAGCTGGTTGAATTATTGAAATATTGTTGTTCTATGTACGCATGGTAACACGGTAGTCTAGTGGTTGAGATGCTTGGCTACCAAATCAGAGGTGTGATAGGTTTTCAAGGCTTATCTCGGTTCAGATTCAAGTCGCTCCCAGGTATATACCTAATCTGAAAAATTGAATTGGGTAGCAGAGAAATCCGGGAAAGTAAAGACGGGCCAGAGAAAGCAACTGCTCCCCTCTCCCAGTATTTTCATCGGATCTATTGAAGCTTAGTACCATTATGGAAAGCTTAACTTCACAATATATGATACTCTACCAAGGACATGTAGTTGCTTTACATTACTTTACTTCCTTGTATATGCATATTTCTCGTTCCCCGCTTGATGTCTTAATGATAGTGCATAGTCAGTTAATCAGTACGTTTTTTCAAATACAAGGCAGCTTGCGGAAGGGGTACACACCTCTTCGTGCTTAATGACGATATTAGGAAAGTTCTTTTCGAGCGCATACTGGGTAACTGTTCACGACATACGGCTGAGCACATACAGATACGTGTGTGCACACGTGGATCGCAAGGTTGAAAATATGAATCAAATTTTTAATTTAAGTCTTCCGAAGTGTACCACATTTGAACGGAATTTTCACTGAAATAAGTGTGTCTCCCACTACTGAAGGATCTTCAAAAACAATGTTTTTTCTTTAGCGTAATCGCCGAGAGAAATATTTTACGTTTTCCGAATTTTCGACGACGGAATATTTGTTTATTAATGAAAATTAACTATTTTAAAATTTCTGCTAAGAATAACTGAAAAATAATTTAAAAAAAAAAAAAAAAACTCGTAGAAAGAAAATTTTTAGCACCGGAATAATATGAATAAAAGGAGAGAAACACGTAAATATTTTACAGCTTCGAACGCAACAATTTTCACGAAAAAGTCTCCCCAACTGAAGGCAACACTATGGACACTGATTAGGTTTTAGACCACAAACATGAAGCAAAAAAAATAAATAAATAAAATAAATATATAGTTTATTCATACCGATGATATAAGAGGAAAAACAAAAAATGTAGACCCTAAGCGGGGTTCCCCTTTCCTCTTAATGAGAATGGGAACGAGAATAGTTCAGTTCAATTTTTATATGGAGCAGCAAAAAAAAAAATTGAAATGTTTTTCTTCCCATCTCCTTGACTATAGTTCACTGTCCGAGGGTCTGTGAAAGAAGCCTCCAGCGAGATATAGTAACATTAAAATTCGTTCATATACTAAATTTTTTGCTCAGTCTGCCGGACAAACATGAATCATTTGATATTAAAATTTAAAATAAAACTAACAGTCGGCGAGCGGGGGGTGGGTAATTTTTTGCAAACAATTAACGGGGCAATCGCAATCGTTTACTCTGACTTCAATTTAATTTCTGGTCGTTCTGATTTGCAGATGAACACGGAAGAGCGGAACAATGGAAATTCTAGATAAAATATTATTTTTCGCGCAACGCGAGTAGGGAAGGTAATTGGAAATTTTTTTCCGCAATTATTGAGGTAATAAAATTACTAGGCAAAGGGCAAAATACGGAGGCGACATTAAAGCGAGCGGTAAAATATCGACATGATTATGATGTGCGCGTATCGAGCTATCTGATATGTCGGCACTAGATTTCATCCGTCTCTATTTACGTGAACAGCTTGACATGGCCGGTTAATGCCGCGCCATACACTTTCGAAGGCAATATGGTCCATACTGAAGCCGTATCATTAAAAATAATGGACACGCTGTCAACGCGATCTATTCTATCAATCTTTCGTCTGAAATACGACCGATCCAATAGTTCCCCATTATTAACATACCCGTCCGGTATCGTCGAATGTTTGCCTACTCACCTAGATTTCGGATTTGGTACTGTCGTCGTCGTCGTCGTCGTCGTCGTCCCTTAGACGCATCATGTCAATTATTCCCTATTTTCATCGTCTCTCATCCGAATATTTTAACTTTCACCCATCGTCGACGATATTCGAAACTTACTGTACTACGAACGGCGTGAAGACATAAATTTATGAAATTCGATACTAATAACGGCGGCTGAATTACGATCGTTAACGTTTTAACAATAGTCAAACGTAAAAGTTTAATAAACAGCGGACATTCTGAACTTGGCATGGTAAATTGTTATTATCATTATTTTAACTCCTGTTTGCTATCTGTGGACCATTTCGTAGACTACTCATAAATGCGGCTAACTCCATAATGCTGCATATACGGAGCATTTTTTCGAGATTGAAAGAGATATTTCGCTTACAGGAAACATTTCATTATATTAAAACTGGGAAATTAATTTTTCAATTAATTTGGGATGATCTTTTAAAGAATTTTTAACGTACGATCTTATGAAAGAAATGTTAAAAAGGTAAACGAATCTGAATCTTGTTTTCGTTATAAACCAAGTCTAAATTGTTCACGGAATATACTCGGCATAGCGAAACAAAAACACAACTCATTCGTTCTGATGATAAACGGAAATAGTGCTATTCGAAAAGATAGCTGCGAATGCGAATAATTTAGACACAGTTTATACGGAAAACAATAGACGTACACGGTTAATAGAAAAAACACAGAAGTTCAGAGTTATTTCTTATTGTTGTTATAACACTAATGGCAAATAGTTGTATTTCCACTGAAATAAACAGCAGTATTTGTACTAATTCAAAAGTTGCTGTATCAATAAACCCTATGAAAAAAATTTTTGTTCTCCAATTTTCTAGAGAGTAAGTCTAGTGAAGTCGATAAATTTTAGAATAAATTTCGTAACATAGGTAACCAAAATAAAAACTTTCAATAGTAGCAGACAGAAAACGAAAATCTTGTATCGTTTTGATTTTATTTAGGAAAAATCCAGATTCTATGAAAAAGGTAAAAATTCAGACTTGTGATATTGTCACTTTTCCGCGCTGAAAAAAGCAAGTTAAGTTCTTGCAGGGTGATTGCTGTTTCCCAAGTCTTTGGTTATGTTCCTCTTTTGACCGATCATATAGAAGAAAAAACATCGTCTAAATAGATGAAAACGCCATCACATTGACGTAGTACGTTTTCCGTAATTCTTTTGGCACATCTCGTGGACACATTTCAAACCTAGACTCAGGCGCTTGTAGTAAAATAGTCCAAATAGTCCAAATAGTGTGCTGAATATGGTAATTTTACATGAATTTTCATATAATTCAGTCTGGTGGTAAGCCACTATCAAATCCAACTCCGCTAAACACGATTGCATCCTTAAGTGTAGTGGTAATAGGCTTCAATTGTAGATAAATGATGGTTTTCATCTGGAGTAGCAGCATTTACGATACTCGTATATCAACACAAATCCGTACGCTTTTTTTACCGGTACCATTAGTGATGCCCAACGAGGAAGAACCGTGAACTGATTCAGTCAGCATTTTTTAACTCGATATATAAGTTCGTAAGTTAAAAAGAACTCTTTGAAACGGTTGAATTATTGAAGTAATGATAGGTAATTCTAACTGAAGGCTGCGCAATTTCCTGCGTGAACTGCGTTCAATAGTAACAGTCTGTACAAAATTGATAGGGTGCCGGTCCTTTCTGGATCTGCATTTAAACCAACGTGCAACAAGTGAATTTGCATGCTTTCCATACAAAACGACAGCAGACCCCACTCTCAAACAACAATTATATTTCATTACAAAATTGACAAATTATTACAAGAAATTTCACAAGTTGCTGAAAATTGGACGTTGTACAGAATTGACAAGGAAGTGTCAAATATATGCATGTATAGCTTTTTTATAAATCTAAACTCCATTATTATTATTCTTTAGTTGACGCCGTGTTTCCAAACTCACATTTGCCCATTTACAGAGCTAGAATCAATTGATATTTGAAGTAAAACGCCACCAATTATCAGACGTTCAACAGTTTCTTCTACGTTACCGATGTAATAGCTGAATGAGTGCAGAAAATAATATCAACATCGTCCGTAGTATGAACAACTTTAACAATAGCTTCAATATAGATTTATCAATCTTAGTGTTTAAATCTGATGATTCCTTTTCAACAGAATGAACGACACACATTTTTTGTAAATGCCTCGGTTTATTTCATTTTAAACAGACAACATTCTATAGAGGGAACTTTTTATCGTTAGCACAGTGCTGGCCAAAAACCCGCACTAGTAATATCTACCGGTGTTCTTTTTAAGAAATTCACAGTGTCGAGTTTACAATTAAGAACAGGTTTAGAATTACGATTGTTTGAAATAATAGCACGTTTAACCGAATCTGAAGTGGTAACATTAATTACCGTTGAAGATTGAACTGTTTTGAATTACATTCGCTTGTTCTTCTACCTCAATGAGACTGTAAACCCATTTTCATTAATTCTTTACAAATGTTTTTTAAAAAGCAACCATAAACAACTTTTTCCAAAATGTAAATACCGGAGATTTAAAAGTTGCAAACAACTAAATTACATTTTTCAGGTTGTTGACGTAGACAAGGAACGAAATTTTAAAAGAGTTTCATCTTTGTTCTGCTTTAATCTAATAAACACCATCGTTCATTCATAAAGACCATTATGAATAGGATTAATTTGCTCTGTTAGCATACGAAACACTTGCGTGAACTAATATTTTCACTTGGAGAGATTTCATCATCCAGTGAATCAAATAAATATCAATGATTTCCCTCCTTCATGAAACAGAAGCTGACACTTTTTAATCGGCAGTTAAATTACGTTTCCATCAATTCCGGTCAGCAGCAGAATTAGCAGAAATGTAACTGCAAAAGAAGAGTATAATACAGGATTTCTTCAAGTCTCCATTTTAATAACGTATAAACTACGTAGATTCTCCTCTTTCCTGAAATTAATTCAAAAGATGAAAACGGGGGAAACAGAAATGCTGAACGCTTTAAAGGTTCAGTAATCGAATTACAGAAATAGAAAAAAAAAATTAAGTTTCTCAAAGATTTCCTATTCACTTTTAGAAAACTAGCAAACGTTAAACTTTTCATCATTTATAAATTTGTTTTAACATCCGACAGTCCAAAAAATTTTATAAAACTAAATGGCTCAAATAGAGAAATTACATCGGAATTTGTCCCGTCATTTTTTTTGTATTTGAAGATTTCGTATTTTCTGAATTAGAAGTTTTAAGGCTTTCACAAAATGCTTCAATAGAAGCAGTGGGTGAACCAAAACTAGGTTTATCCGAGAGTTCATCATCAATTCGCTAGAAGTGCAAACTTAACCAACAGCCTCATTAACTTTAGAAATTAAATTTACCGTTCATACAAGAATCTGTAGTGTTTACAAGTTCACCGTATAAAAAAGAATATCACAGACAGCTATTGAGACTAAAGCAATAGTAGTTGCGGACAAACTATCTCATGTGAGGTTCAAAAAAATAATTCCGATTCTAAAAGCAATATCTTACTGTACGATTCTACCGATGAAAATTTTTTCTCCGGTATTTGTAGCTCAGTTGAACTGTATACAAATTGCAGAAAGAAATCAAAAAGAAAAATGCGCCTAGTCCAAATTTTACGAATAATCTCTGATGAGAATAAAATAAGGTGTAAATTTTTGACGGACTCTATCAAACTAATAAAAATTCGTTTTCCCTCTAGCAAAAACACATCACATCAAACTCTCTGGGGTAAATTTATCGCAAAGTGGAATCAACATTTAAGTGAAGGGAACGTTATTTGTTTCTCACGAGTATTTGGTGTTATATATTATATTCAATAGTTTTAATAAACAGAGTGCTAAGCGTACCCTCGTATAATTAGTTTTATACACAGTACCAATAATAATACATAAGCATATCTGATTAAAAATGAGAGATTTTTTTCCCTTCTATATATGTATAATGTGGTTCAATTTCAGCACCTCGGTGGTTCAAAATAGGAAACTCGTTTTCTTAATTGGACATATCGCGTGATTTATTATCTGCATCGTTATGCAAAAGCAAAATCGATTTAAAGAACAATAACGAGTGAATAATGCGGATAATAAGGCTTATAAAAAGCTAAATACTTAATCTGATGCAATTATCATTGAAAACAGACGATACAGAAAGTAGTTTGTTGTAATTGGTTTAATATAAAAGCAACCTTATACTATTATTTAAAACAATTGTTTTATAATGAAGTGTAAAAAGTATAATTATGAAATCTTTTATCAAGGGCAGATCCAGAAAGATATTTTGGCGAGGGAAATTATATAATTACAGTAGATTTGAGAAATACCTGATTTCATAATGAAAATCAAATACCGACCTCTTTAGAAATTTAAAAATGTTTTAAAAATACATAATTACTATTACAATTTTTAATACAACTTTTTTTTATTTTTAGGGGTGAAAAATAAAACGAAATTATAAAATTATATAACTAAAAAATGGTAATTTAGAATTTGAATACTGAATTACTAGAAAGAATAGAACGATAGTATTTTTATGGCACTTTACTTCTTTTTTATTTTTGTTAGTAATCCGATCCGAATTCTCTTTGTCCCCATGGGGAAGTTTAAATATATATATATATTTCTCATTGAACTACTATTTTTAATTAAAATTATAAAATAAAATTAAAAGTAAATAAAAAAGACAAAAAAACGACGACCGTGTTGCGTTTAAAACAGAATAAAATAGTAGCATTAATAGTTTACTAGAAAACAGTATTAAATATTATAATTAAATCCATAGGTAACCATTTATACAAATCTTTTATGGTATAAATTAAGTTTCTCTGTTGTAATACATTTTTTCATCGAGGTTTTGGTTTTTTTTTGTGTGTGGGGGGGGGTGTCCCTTATTTCTGCCCCCGTGGATCCTCCACTGCTTGTATTAAAAAATAAATCTATAATAATAATCATAAAACAAAGTTATTTTTGAACACTTTACTACCGACTTGAATAAATTCTAACTGTTATACGAATGTACACACGTATGCATTTGTTTTTGCGTATATGGTGTGTATATTGTATGTATATATGTGTGTATTATGTACATATTTGTTTTATTCCCAATTTTGATGTATGCTGCACGCATCCGTATATATGTATATATATATATAACTCGGCCATTTCGCCTCGCAAGGGGCTGTGCCCCTTGACCCCTCTTGCTTACATTTCTGTTTTTTTCTTTTCTATACTTTGCATAAAATGATCAAAATTTACAACCTAATTTTAAATTGGTCCATATGAATATAATAACATAATCGCAAAAATCCTATAAAATATAACAAACGTTACATAAAATTGGGATATTTTTTGGCGACATATTTTTGGTACATTTTTCGTTACATAAATTGGGACATTTTATCTAATGGAGGGTAACCTAAGAATTACGTTGTAATTCATATATATATATATATATATATATATACGCATTATGTATAAGTATATACAAGGGCGTTGCCAGCCGATGAGCCGGGGAGGGGGCAAGCTGATAGAAAGAGGATATGAGTTATAGGAAAAATAAAATTTATAATTTGTAAAGGCTTAATATTTTATTAAACAAGAATAAAATCTTAATTAAAACATAATTTTTGTGGGTTTTTGGCAAATTTTTATAATAAAATTATAAAAGTCCTTCAAATTGTTCATGATTACGCGCCTGTGAATACTCATCATGGCCAGTTGATTAAAAAGTTTCAAGGTTCCAGGGGGTGACAATTGACCCCTTGCCCCCCTGGCGACGCCCATGAGTATATATTTGTTTTATATGTAATTTTAAATGTAGAGGAGATTGTCCGTGCAGTATATATATATATATATATATATATATATATATACTAATTGATATTGAAATAAAATTATTTATAATATTACTATTACTATATTTTTTTATTATTGCTATTATTATTTGTATTGTTATCATTATTATTGTTATAATTATTATTATAAAATTATCGTTTGCTAATTGTTTATTGCTCTATCGTCGCCGCTGTTTTACATGCAAATAGGAGAAACTCGAGCGTTTTTTAGCGAATAGCGAGCATGCTGCGGACCGGTATTTATTTACGTTGCAAGGCCTATAGAACACGCGAACGCATTCCTTAAAGAGAAATTTATCCATTTAATTTTAATATTAATGAGAATATCATAATTTATTTGCTTGTTGGTATTTCTCAATATTTCAGACGAAATTTTATTTATTTATCAATATTACACTAGTACTTTTTTACCGGTCGAACGTTGAAAAACAAACAACCCGTGTAGGACCTCCCGTTAGTCAAATTGATTTCAAGCTTTGATACATTCTTGCTGTATAAATGTGATACTTATGACGATATTCTGTATGCGATACAAATGTTATAAACCTAAAAATGATTAGAATCATTTGATTTTTAATGGATATACGAGCGCAGTTCAAATGCTTATGTGTCTATACATCAATAAGCACATGGTGGTTTACACATTTGACAGTGTCCCCTCCATGGTACTGTATTAAACCGTTATTTCGTTATCAATAAATTCGTTGTCACTGGCTTCCAAACTTGGGGTATTATTAGGGAGTCCGATCGTTCTGGTAACTTGCCGCGATGACTTCCTATAGGATAATAGTTATAACTGGACCGGTAGTAACATGTATCATGTCGCATCAAAATGTAACATCTCATAATTATAACAACTTCTACATAAATCACCCGCATAAAATGATAACCCTCGTTAGATTCGCTACCGTATTATGAAACTTAAACGTTTCTATGATACATTAACGACCACCATCGCACCGATAGTTAATCATTTTTCGAGTCTCATTAAAATTATTCATCTCCTATTTCGAAGAGTTTTGTAGTAACCGTGAAACAAATGGATCTCGCATGCCCTCTAAGTATACCCGTGTTTCACTGTGATTAAATAATTTTTCCGCAATAATTTAAATTTACGTACCATCATTAATTTAAAAAAATACATTTTATCAATCACCAACTGTAAAATTTTGGTTTCTAATTCCATTTTTTTCTTCTTTTTTAAAATTTTGTTTACTTATTTACGAGAGTACCGGGCTCATTCATACTTCCTTTTCTCTTCTCTCTGGCTTTCTAGAATTTTATTTACCGCAAATAGACCGTTTGAAGCTATTGAAAAGGCGGAATAGGATTAATCGATATGTATCAATATTAGGAAACACTCGGGCAGCTTTATTCTCTGTTAAACAAATTTCGTGTATAATTGTAGTCGCAAAATGCGAAGTAAAAGGTGTAAGTGTTCCGGTTTAAGAAAAAGACTGTGTGTTTTCTTTTTTTTACTTCGCATAATTGTTAATCGCCTCTTTAATTTTCTTAAATCGATTTTTAATTGATTTTTAATCACCTCTTTAATTAATTTTCGATTTGAACGAGATTTGCAATCACGATTTTTAGCACGTTTACGTTGCGTTTTAACGGCTTTATGGTGAACTGGGCGTGCATGTCGCTTCGTACGGGTATGTAAAAATTCCGATAACTAGCCTACACACACACCACACACTTGCAGCGAACACATACGGCAGGTGTAATTGCGCATTGAACAGTAGTGACGATGTGCGGAGCGGCATGGTAATTATCGTGAGCGAAGAAATGAAATTTGATAGTGCTTCTCCGGTAGATGGGAGCTGAGGAAACGAGAGGTGGTTCTCTTTCCGTTTATATCCTGTATCTTCAAAATGAAATAGAGATAGATGCTGCAACGACCTACTCCGCTTGCATGACATTGACCCGAATACCGCGGCTCCGCTGGTAGCGCCGCCTGGTAGTAAGTGTATGTGCCCGAGCTGGAGTGATCGTGAAGAGCATCCTTCGCGTCGCAGCGAACCGACTAATATTTCCCATAGAGAGCTGTACGTAAATAATATGATAAAAATTCACTTACTCTCTCACCGTCTCCAGCTCCAGCTGTTTATTCGCTGTGCAGCCGTTTCTCCAGAAGATGTAGACGACTTTCTAGAGAATAACGCGGCGCTCTTCTTACGGTTACTGCACCCAAACCAGCACTGAGCCAGATCGACTTGTTCACCAACGGACCGCGGACACTTTCATTTCTAATTCTTCAACTCTATAGTAACGCCTTTCCAAGGACACTTAACCGGACCTATAAAACTATAACAGTCTTTCCCACTGCGTTCTCTTCAACCTTCTTCTATATATATATATATATATATACATATCATACATAAATGATACCACTACTTTGATACTACTTTATCACTAAGCTGTTATCGTTCATTTGTATTTTCTAAGAGCCACGTGATCCGCTTCTCATTGTAAACCCAGATATTCATTATCTTCCAAATTAAATAAGCCATTGATAAAAACATACGTGTACGTATTTTACGAAATTCCAGGATTCTTAATTTATTATTATCCTAGTTTCTTAAAGAATTAAAATAAGAAAAGTGATTTTACCAAATTCAAAGAAACACTACTATCCGATAATTGGTACATACATTCCTGATTAATTATAAACTCATTTTCTCGAAATTTATTTTTAAACCACCAAGTTCTTTTGTGAGAAAGGGCAGGAAACATTTTTCACAAAATGTATTCCGGTAGACTATCACGATGCTTCTTGAATGAATTACCTTTTTTCTTTTTTGTTTCTTCTGTTTATTCTCTGAATTTTATTTTTCAAGTTGAAAACTATGTTTTATATGTATACATACATTAATGTATTTATTATCGATGAAGTCATTATCGGTTTTATTATTATCATTGTGTTCAAAATGTTTAAAACTCGTTTTCGCTTTAACTTCCACTGTGCAAAATTTTTGTTTGTTTTTCGTTTTTTTCGGTTTTTTTTGCTGCCGTAATAAAATCAGGCTAACTAAGTTGCTTGAAAAACGCATAAAATGCTGTTCAAGAAATTTCAGTCACAGACGTCTCTGATGGATCAACGTTTTTCGCCGAGCGGTAAAATTTAAGAGCACGTTATTTATCACCTTAAAAAGGATTCCGCCTCGGTGATTTGACAGTGAAGATGATTCCAAAACTGTCGCAAAATTATGTTTTAAAACTCATTCACCTGTTTCACGAAGCGGCTGAATTCCGCCGCTGGGGCACCCTCATCGTATATATATATATATATATCACCTTAAAAATTTTACAAAGACCGGCAGAATTTCACTTAACAACTATGTTTGCTTATAATTGAGACTTGCGACGAACTCTAGATTATACTAATACAAATTTTCATAATAAAGTAAAGGCCGCATTTCATTCAAACCTCTTAACCTTCCATCGGTAACACTTACCGGTGCATTCTTGAGCAGCTGCAATGCCGCTTTAAGAGATACGATATGTCCCAAAAAAAACTTAAATCGTTTCGAGATACGCAACAGCTGTTCAATGTTCTACACAGGTGAATCAAAAATAACGTTGTGGCTGGCTGCTGTACATAATGACAATATAGTCTACTACTGCACACTACCATCATGATACAGTATTTTCTGTCATGCGAACGTTTCATAATTCTGTCGACTATCTTCCAAAAATGGTAACCAAATCGTCGTTTTACTATTTTCTTCTATGTTCAATCAAGCAGTTGAGAGAAAAAATCTAAACATATTCATTAGCTGGTGAGATTAATTCAGTAATCCGTGTGATAGAAACTTAGCGATTTACGTAGTTCGGATTATTGCTGACAGTGAATGAAGAGGCCACTTCTATACTCTGGCGACGTCCTTTGCAACCTGCTTAACAAATTCGGGAGACAAGTAACACTTGGATTTTTCGATTCTTCTTGGTACAGTGACGTCTGGCAGTCATTTTGTATTCTCCGCATACGATTAGATGAGACTGTCGCTGTACTTGCTCGGTCATATCTTACCACCACATGTCTCTAGATTCTTTCATTTCTTCCACTGGTAACGTTCCTACATTACTGTAGAGCTTATATTCTTCAATTTCAATGTTCTATACTTATAACTCTATTCTCTCACTTATTGAAATGTTTTGACCTATCCGTGAAGATAATCAATCTTCTTCATCCTCATAAAAATCCCAACTGTTTCTGATCTGTAATTTAGGCTATAGTATCGGTGTATAGTCGGTATAAAAAAAAAAAAACAAAAACAAAAAGTAATAATAATATTGAATTATCAACTTTGAGAAATTCCTAGAAACAAAACATTCAGAAAGTAATTTTTTGTTGTTTTTTTAACGCTTATTTCTTTATATAATATGACGATTGTTAATTGTATGACTACATACACAATTGAAAATGATTATAATAAGATGAAATTAATGAACTGAAGTGCTTAGAACTTTTGACTTCCCCATTTTTTAATGACTATAAAGCAAACGGAGGAGCCAGAGTTTTGAATCTTTCGGATATCGCGCGATCCAAAGCTGATTTCTCATTCCCTTATCTGCTATTATTGTTTCACGGATTTGATCATTTAGAGCTTACGATCTTTTCAACAGTTTGACGAAGTCCTTTAACACGTGACCTCGAAGAAATAAACGAACTTGGTCGCTCGGTCGTTGATTTCTTTCAAGACAGTTTATCCAATCTACATGAGTACTGTGTTTAAAAGCCAAAGCTGGAGCATCCGCTAATTCGAACCCCAAAAGTCTCCCAAGTACTTTATTCAAGGGCAAAAAGTAACCCCAATTTTTGTTCCGGGACACAAAATTTACCCAAGTTTCCCCCTGTTCCCCTGACCCGTTCATCAATAGTCCCGCTAATCCAAATCCTAAACCGTGCCACACACTGCAAAAGTATTTTATTTAAGGGGCAAAAAGTGACCCCATTTCTAGTTCCGGAATTCAAAATTCACCCAAGTTTCCCCTAGTTCCCCCCTTCCATTCCCTTGCAGTCCCGATAATCCGAACATCCGGTTCCCCAGAAAATGGCCCCACCTCCAATTCTTGTTCAGGAGCTATAAAGTAACCTATTTTTTAAGTTTACTTGTATATAATTAAATTACAACCCAATTTCCCGTCAGAGTACACAAATTTCACGTAAGTATAAACCCCCAGCGCTACAACCCTCTCTAATCTGAGTACCCGTGCGGGGGAAAGAGCCCCCAACCCTTGTCCTTTCGGCTTGGACGTTCCGGCTATCTGAACCGTATAAAAATTAACCACTAAGTTATATCTATAGTCGAAAACTAACTTCAATCCTCTTTGTCCATTCATCATCCCCCTTTCAGTGCAATATTATAATATATAATTTACACATTTTTCCACGGGCGTAATATTTCTTTAATTATTTTTATCGGCAATATTTTTAGTCAATTGCGATATACTAGTATATTCAAAGGGTATTTTTAAAATGTAATACGAGCTTATGCCTGTAAATTATTTTTAATATTAATCGTGGTGACAGCCATTAGTTTTAATCAGTGAATTAAATAATTCAATTATATATATATATAGGACTCCCGATCTCTCACGCTATTAATATAAATATTTTCAGTGGTATACCTATGGTAGCATAATTCATCGATGTAACGCCGCATTTAAATATATTCATATAATTATTTACATATATTTTTCCGCGCGTGATAATTTTTAATATTATACACATCTCTGTACAGTTCATTATTAAACGAACGAACGAATATTTTTACCTCTTGCCGGGCTGTATCGCAACATTGACAAACGTTAATCTTCCTTTTCCAGGAATCATAATCTTCTTCAAGTGTACAACTCTCGTCATTGTGGTGTAGAGTAGAAGTTAGCTTGGACAGATAGTAGAGAGATAATTAATTCGAAACGGATCAAGCATAGAAACTAGGCGCTAGAATCTATAAATTGGAACTTTTCGTAAAGAGAAAACAGGTTCGAACGAATGATTTAAAAGAAAAAAAAAAATAGGTACACGAAGAAGCCACAGCGGGAGAATTCGCCATTTCACTGCTCACTTTGCATGACTAGAAACTCATAATAAATCAGACAATTTTATTGCAAAAAAGAGAGAATATAGATGAAAGTACGCGAAACATGATAAAGTCATATGAGTGAGTGCAAAGACCTTGGTGGTCAGAAACAATTAAATAATTAGGAAAAGAATGATGAGAAAAAGTATAAATAATATACTGTAGGATAGTCATTACGGCTCGACTGTAAATGCTGAATAAAAGGAAGGAAGTCTGGGAGATTCAAAGAAATGAATAATAGTGAGAATAAAAGAGGCTCCGACTGCATCAGAACCCGACAAGTCACCCGTAAAAATGTACCTGTGCGAAGGAAATCGAGAATTGATAGTGTTATATGGAATTTATGGATAGCTACGAGGAAGAGATTTGGAAGATATAGGAAAAGAACTTTAGAAGGATACGTGAAGTTTGCAAAATTGAAAAAGCAGCAAGAAAGGTTATCGGAAATGATTACATTAAACAGAGATGTGTGTGAGGGTAAGAATTTTCTTCGGAGTAAAACGACATTTCTTTTTAATAAACAGATAGGATGGAAGAAGTTTAGAAGACATCAAAAGCAAGCTTTCTCAAAAAATATAAAGTCGAAAAATAGGATCTACATATAAACAGGAAAGACGAATTTGATTCAGCAAGTAGTGATACAGATGTGGAGGACTTAAGGGAATCAAGACGAAGGCACGAATTTTGAATTATATCTAGTTTTTAAGACCATACGTAAAGAAACAATAATCAAATTTGAAGCGGATAACAGATTTATGCTAGGAAAGAAGCAAATTATGGTTCCATTTTATTTTGTAAGAGAAAGGGCTTTTAACAAGTTTAGTATCTTAAGGTCAGAATAGGAAAAGGAATTAATATGTTCAAAAAAAACGGCTGACTATTAACAAATATATTCCGAAAGAGCAGAAATAATCTATACGGGAAATAAGTATGTCATTTAAGGATACATTAACTAAAGCGGATTATAGGGACGAAGGGAGAAAAGAATACAATAAGATTTTACAGAAAAGATGGAAAGGTTTAAAGAGGCGGGGAAATGCTTTAGCATAGCAAGAGACCGATTAATCTCATTTCGTAGTTATAATATTTTGACGGAGGAAGAAAAGTAAGATGTCATCGGGAAAGAAAAGAAAGAAGCAGGATATAGAAACAGATGCGACCGAAATAGCATAGATATTGAAAAGTGTTGACTAAGATAGGAACCTTGATAAAGATATTTCTCGTAAGCAATGGAAAGGGTAAACTGGATTGTACGATTCAATATAAGATTAATAAAAAGAGTAGCCAAGTGTACTGAATTGTTAATTGCTAACATTTTATCTCGAAGAGCGGAAAGATGCACGTTATCAAAAGCACTGGAAACATCAACGGAAGTAACCAAGGTAAACTGCCTATTGATGAAAGATTCATATATATATATATATACATGTATTGGAGCAAACATAGTCGACCGGATCTGAATTGGGACGGAAGGCAAATATACGGGAAAGAACCGTAGCACTATCAAAAAACCACAGTGAATCGAAACATTCGAATCACTGTTATCAAACTCTTCACGAAGAGCATTTTTTTTTTATTATTTTTTTATACATCAAAAATTCAAAGTGAAAAAACCGTTTTTTTTTTTAAATATCTACACCATAAGAGAAAGTTAGAATTTTTAAAAATATTAATTTTTTAATTTGCCGGTAGAGAGGTTCGAGTTAGTTCCTTTTCGATTTCTCAGGAATTAAATCGTCTATAAAAAATTTTTTCACACCATCATAAGCATCCAAATTATTGTGAAATTTTTGAAATGAAGATGTAAAATACGATTTACGAAGAAACTTAATTAACATCGAGAAAAATTCGAATGTTTTTCTAAATACTTCAAGTACGAATTTCTAAATTATTCGTGTAATTGTATTTATTCTTTCCCCTTAAAAACCTAATTTAAAAAAAAAAAAATATCCAATATTCCCACTTTCAAAAAGTTATTTCCTGCTTTTTTTATTTTTTAAAATGTATTTAGCATCGCCAAGTATAGTTTCGTTATCCCAGCGTCGCAAATAATCTCATATTTACCGATATTTTCAGTATTGCGATTCAAATTTCAATTGAACGAAACGCTAATAGAAAATTAACTCACATACTAGCCTGTATATTTTCTGTTGTATGTCCTATTTCTGTTAATTTAACTCGCAATATTTTAAAACGCTCAACTGTACTTGCTTCCTTTGCCGTTAATCTGTTCGAATGGAGTGAAAGTTTAAATTCGTTCATTATTTCGAAAAAATGAATACATACATGCGCGCACGGAATATAGATTATGCAGATTACGTAGATTATATACTTTTATTATTTTTGATCAGCTTTGAACTACTAATACAGACACACATAAGCAACGCTTTCGGCAAAACAAACTAGTTACTAGAAACTAAACTAGTCGTCCGATTTTTTATGCGGATGTAATGGTTCCGGTGAAAGGAACATTATAGCTTTTAATCTCGAGAGAAAATTACAGTTCTGCTTGGCAATCTAAGCAGTCGATGCGAGGATTATGGTTTACATATCGGTCTGAACTTGATTTTCACAGTTTGCTTTTAATCATCACTTTGATCGTTTTCTATTTCAACATGAAACAGGGTGTAAATATTATTTTTCTAATGCTAAACACAGTTCAATCAGTCGAACATCAACGAGAGAAATAATATGCCGACTAAGAACGGATTAATGTTAAAAGTAAAATACTTTATGTCAACACTAAGGGTTGGAAAATTGTCAGAAAAAGGTACAAGGAAATTATTTTTGACTTTGGAGTTTTTATGTACAGATTTGAAAAATAACTTAATTGAATAGGATGTAAAATAATTCTGGAAGACTGCATCATTCTAAATTACACTTAGTAACAATTAATTTTGGATTAAAGGTTGAATCTTTTATCTGTGCAGATAAACTTAATACCCGATCTTTCTGAGAACACCTTTCATTATTTCAACTAAAAGCAATGATTTGTTGGTTCCGCCATTGCTTCTCATCAATTGTCGTTCCTTTGAGTTGTTAATATATTCGACTATTTAAGTTTTTCTTAATATTTCCCCTGTTCTCCTTCCTAGTTTTTTTCCAGGTATTTCTTAATCATAGATATTTTCAAAAATCCATCTGGATCCGCCCCTGATAATACTAATTAACTTTTCTTAACAATAATATCCTTTGGGTAACGTTACTAATAATACATTAGTCATCATTTTCAGTAAAATTCCTATTTTATTTTTAATGATTAACTATTAATTTCAAGTCTTCTTCCGCAATATTACTAATAATACACTAGTTAACATTTCCATTAAATTAGTTTATTTATTATTACTTTGATTATCACTACAGTACATGCCTGAGCTGAAATTTTATAAAAATGCCTGAGTTGGTTTAGTGAAGGGTTACTTATCCTTATTTAATTTCTAAATTTAATTCATAGTTTTATTTATACTTATACATTACATAATTTATACTTTTTAATTACAAAAGTAAGCAGAATAATAAAAATCTGTAAATATGCGTTGATATTCAAAATATCTTTATTTATTGGGTAACTAGATATGTGTGAAGATATATATGTTCGTAATGTTTGAGTGTGTATGTGTCTATGTGTATATATGTGTACATATATATATATATATATACTGCTGGACAAAAGTCTTTGTTCACCTTCCATTTCATACTTTTCGTTGTTCTAACTACTGAACAATAGGTTAGATTGTTTTCAAATTTTAACCAGACGTTATTTCATCATTCTTTTATATAGTATAATCTAAAAAAATCGATTTCGAATATTTAGATATTTGTTTTTTGATAGTCCAAAGAAAAAAAGGAAGAAAGGGGAAAAAACGAAAAGCAATTCAAATTGGGTTACCTTTTTTAAGGATACAAATGAAATTAAAATAAAGAAAAATAAGTTTAAAAATTTTAAATAAACTTACATTAGGACTTAGTGCTACCACCACGAGCTTTTATAACTGCATTGCTGCGTCTGGGCATACTCTCTATAAGGGTTTGGATATCTGCCTGTGAGATTCTTTCCCATTGTTCTGTAAGAGCACTCCGGAGTTCTGATAATGATGCAAGTGATGGTCTCCGATCTCGAACCCGTCTTCCAAGCATGTCCCACACATGTTCAATTGGATTGAAATTTGGACTGCACGCTGGCCACTCCAAGCGGTTTATACCAACTGACTCTAGAAATTCCAATGTTGTGCGAGCTACATGCAGTCGCGCATTGCCTTGCATAAAAAGGAAGTTATCTCCTATGAAAGGTGCAAATGCCACAACATAGTCCACTAGTATGTCCTTTATATACAATTCAGCGGTTACCGTTGAATTATTAACAATATGGAGTTATATTCTTGCTTCCAATGATATACCGCACCACACCATTATAGACCCACCGTGAAAATCTGATCTAGTGCTAAACATATCCTGATTAAAACGCTCACCTTGTCTTCTTCACAATCTCTGACGCCCATCTAGACTGTGTAGAGTGAATCTTGATTCATCAGTGAAGAGCACCTCGCTCCATTTTTCCACTGTCCAGTTAGCATGGGTGCATGCAAAGATCAGTCTCGTTTTACGATGACATTTGGTCAACGACGGGCCTGTAACGGGTCTCCTTGCTTTAAAACCTTGCTCATTTAGTCTTCGGCGAACAGTGCGCGTGCAAATGGGTGTTGTTCGTGTAGAATTGAAGTGCTCAGTAAGTGTTGTTGATGTGGAAGATCGATTATTAAGAGCTGATCTTACTATTCTACGATCTTCTCTGACGTCTGTTGCTCGTGGACGTTCATATCGTGGGCGATTGGTAAAGATCTCAATCCAATTGAACATGTGTGGGACATGCTTGGAAGACGGGTTCGAGATCGGAGACCATCACTTGCATCATTATCAGAACTCCGGAGTGCTCTTACAGAACAATGGGAAAGAATCTCACAGGCAGATATCCAAACCCTTATAGAGAGTATGCCCAGACGCAGCAATGCAGTTATAAAAGCTCGTGGTGGTAGCACTAAGTCCTAATGTAAGTTTATTTAAAATTTTTAAACTTATTTTTCTTTATTTTAATTTCATTTGTATCCTTAAAAAAGGTAACCCAATTTGAATTGCTTTTCGTTTTTTCCCCTTTCTTCCTTTTTTTCTTTGGACTATCAAAAAACAAATATCTAAATATTCGAAATCGATTTTTTTAGATTATATTATATAAAAGAATGATGAAATAACGTCTGGTTAAAATTTGAAAACAATCTAACCTATTGTTCAGTAGTTTCAACAAAGAAAGGTATGAAATGGAAGGTGGACAAAGACTTTTGTCCAGCAGTTTACATATATGTACGAGCGCGTCCGTGCGTGTTTATGTGTGTACATGAGTGTGTGTGTCGAGTGCTTATAAATTTCCATTGTAGTTTGTATTCATAGAGTATGTATGGATAAGTGGACACATTTATGAACGTTTGCAAGTATGTTAATACATATGTGTATATGTTTGTACGTATTAATGTTAATAAATAATACATAATTAATTTCAAAAAATAAATAAATAAAAAATGTAAAAAAATTTAAAAAAAATAAATGAAGAGAAAAAGTGTAACAAGTTAGCACAGGTCAAAATAGACATTTCAATTTACAATAATTCGCATAGTGATAAAAATTCGTACAGATCCTTGGTATACTATTACAGATGAAATATCAAAAAATCCCACCGATCCCAGGTCTGCTAAAACAGTTATTCAAGGTCAAAGGCTGAAAATATTGGTTTTTTGCATTTTTCTGGTAAATGGTAAGTGTTATTTTAAAAATAGATCAGATAAAAATTGTAGAACATGCAATTTTCTACAAAAATTGTTCGTATACTTTTTTTCCCTACGAATCACCATTTCTGTGAAATCTTCTTCTTCTTTTTCATCTTGCTAGATATCTGTAAATTGTTATAATAAAGATGC
This sequence comes from Icerya purchasi, assembly GCA_039619475.1. Taxonomy (NCBI): domain Eukaryota; kingdom Metazoa; phylum Arthropoda; class Insecta; order Hemiptera; family Monophlebidae; genus Icerya; species Icerya purchasi. The sequence goes on from CM077116.1 coordinate 235,054,234, forward strand.
TTCAGTTGTCTCCTCATTGATATAAAAATTCTCATCTGTTGCATATTCAACATTTGAGCAAGACTGGCCTCGAAAATTGCTCCACATTGGCGAACAAAATAATCCGACTATTTTACAACCACAGTTTGCACTACGACCCTTTTTGCAATTGCAAAAGATGGTGTTAAGAAGTTTTTCCGGAACAGGTGGGAATAAAGTTTGGATTGGCTCCGAAGTATTATCTATTAGTTTCCAACCGCAGTCTTCTGGGTCCGGCTGATTGCCTAGCCACACTTGAACTTGATAGTATACTCGATATAAGTGTTGATAGGCAGATGCAGATGTCGGAGGAAGACACAAGATAGTTGTGCTTTTTTATTGTTCCGTGTATTTTTTACTAAACTTAAATATCATTACTTGTTTATACAATTAATTTTTTTGGAGCTTCGTATATAGCAAGAAGCAACCGAATTCCGTTTATGATGATGTCTTCTGGAGAAGAGTCAATCTTTTCAAAAACGTTTGCGCAATCAGTAAAATCTGTTTTTTCAAACAACCGATGATGTATATAGGCGGTGTAAGCGTGCATAATATTATTTTCAATGTTTCAAATGGCGATATCTGAAGAATGGTAATTCGTATTGAAAAAAGTTTACGGATTCTGTAGAAAATAGCATGATCTGTAATTTTTTTATCTGATTTATTTTTATGACAGCACTTACCGTTTACCAGAAAAATGCAAAAAAATAATATTTTCGACCTTTGACCATGAATAATTTTTTTAGCAGACATGGGATCGGTGGGGATTTTTGATATTTTATTTTTAATAGTTTGCCTAAGACCTGTAATTATTGTAAACTCACCACTGTTTTTTCGTCTACTTTGACCGGACTATTGTATATACATAACTTCTAGCTTGTCTGGCATAATATTTTTGTATCTTATTTTTTTTTTTATTTATATTTCAAGTTAAAGTTTGTATTATTTTGTTTTGTATTATTCTGTTTTGTAGCGTTCTTTTCCGATTTCTTATTTGTTTATAATTTTAAATTTAAATTTTTGTTTACATTGTTCACGCTAAACAGCGCGCATTCGTGGTTTACATAGCGACAACAATGATAATGAAATGATTTGATTATTATTATTATTATTATTTAAAATGATTTAATTATTATTATTGTTATCATTATCATTATTATTATCAATATTATTATTATTATTATTATTATAATTATTATTCAGCGACATACCTAAACCACGGGGGGGGGTCAAAAAATCAAAAAAATTGAGCGAAGAAACAACAAGAATATTAAAAGACGATTGTTACGTTTTTTAAAATCTAGTACCGCTTTTTTTGGGATGTACTAATAACCAGCCATATGACAAACTACAGGAACTGACAAAATCTAAACTACATCTGATTTTCGTTTTCTTTTCAGTCTTTTCTTTTTTTTTTTTTTTGGCAATACAAAATTTACTTTAAATAAATTGAATTGTGTTAGCTAACTTCCGGAATCCGTAAATATTTTTTCTATACACACCCACGCGAATTAAACAGCTGATAGCACGAAAAATGAAACAAACCCCAAAACCCCCCTAAAGTACGCCACTGTTATTATTATGACGTTTATCTTGTTTTTTAAAATTCTTGGTTTTAATATTTTCAAGTACTTTTGAATATTTCCACCTAAAAATATACACTAGAGTAAACATGTATTATGAGTAAGAATGAGATTGCTTAATTAATATCTGGAAATAAAAAAATTGAAATTAAACTGGATTTAGTTGCGAAATACGGAAGTTCTCAAATGACTATTTTAGTATCGTTTGTTATATTATAAATTATAAACAGTAGACCAATCTAGAAATTTTGGCGTACAAATTACATCGGTTTCGAACTATTCGTACTAATTAATGGAATAAGATTAAGTTAAATGAAATAAATTTTTCCCTCAAGTTGACATACCTCGGGCTAAACTAGATTGCGCAAGTAATTTACGATACTTTTGATACTCCTTGAGTTGTAATGTGTAAACCGAAAGTGTTTTACAATGCATCGAAATCACTTAATGATCTCCTATTTATTACGTGCCTAGGGGAAACTCGATACAGGTTCTGCTACACTAATATTCACCGGCCGATGTAAACAAATATCATGCAGTGTCCCATGTGTATGTGTGTCAACAATAATTAGATGCTTTTTTTACCGTAAACCGGCGAAAATGATGCAAATGTAAATACGTTTCGGTATTGAAATTAATTTAGCGGGTGAAAAATAATACAGGCAAACACATTACAGCGTCGTAAATAATTCAGTTTTTGAGCATTATTATTAAACTCGAATATAATACCAAAAAAAGTAATAATAATAATAATGATAGTAATAATGAAAACATGGAAGGAAAATATTTAAAACAACTGAGTACAGTTAGCGGATCAATGTCGTGTTGCTTTAATTAAACGGTAATAATGAAATTTACTTTCACCGGTGAACTAACGGTGCTTAATTTCACGTCAGATCAATCTGTCAAGTCGCTCATCACCATCGCTGTCGTTTGTGAGAGGTTAACCGCAAATATTATTACCACAAAAATATTGTATATACACACACACACACACACACACACACACTCACATATAGATGGTATATATCGTTTCATTTTTACTTTTTCCAAACCAGTAAAAATTACGCAACGATTAATTACCGCTTCGCAGGGATTATCTTATCAATTACCTGTCGGAAATGTCTACCGGTCGATGATAGCAGAGACAAAGGAACCGGAATTCAGATAAATTGTGTATTTCTAGCAGATGTCCTTGAAACTGATAAATGCCGATTATTTAACTTCAGATTTTAGATTTTTAAAGAAATATTACCGAGACCGGTATTAAAAATAAAAATGCAGTTTCATAAAGCTGATGCACTACAGATGCAGTAAAAAAAGTAAAGCGAGTCCCATAGGATGTCGGAAATGTTAAAAAAAAAAAAATAGTCTAGGAAAAATTTCCGAAAATATTCCTTTCTTTGAGGAAGAATTTACATTATGTTAGGCTTATATTTTATTATTATTTTTTCCTTAACTTATCTCTGTTTAATTTGAGGCTCATCTAACTGCTTACCTTCTTTAGAACAGTCATGGTGTTTCTTCTTCTACTTTAGCGGCTCCCTCTAGTTTGCAGTGGTTTTGGATCCCATGTTCTTAGTGTGTAAGAAGTAAGATTTTTCTTCGATTATCAAGTTACTTAAGATATATTTACACAGAAAGCAATAAAAATTTTTACAAGTTATACCTTCAATAGAAAACAGGTGATCAGGTAAACGAATGGAATAGTAGCGCTAAGATAGCAGCGTATATGATGACAGCGATTGATCATTGTTCATTCGTCTGCTGGCGACTCAAAGCCTTTCCGGGATCGTTCCAATGTTATTTCAATGATTGAATATTGGCCAGTTCCAGCGTCTAGAATAAAAAAGTTCGAATTAAAAAATTAAGTTACAGATCGGCAATTTTTGCAAGAAGTTATAAGAGAAAATTAATTTCATAAATGGCAAATACGCAAACATTTTATATACTTATTTTAAGGGACACTTAAAAGGTTGTATGCGGAAAATCCTGAAAAAAGTCAATTTATATAATATATAACTCGTAAATTCTATTACTAGAAACCTCTTCGCTAGTTTCAGCAATGTGCCCTTTTGTATATCCCCGTCATGCAGAATTAAAGAAGTTGTAACATCATAGAGCTACATTTGGTATTAGATAAAAAAAAAAACAAAAAAGACAGAAGACGTTAACTTCTTGAGTTGGCAACTTCAGTCTATATAAAAAACCGAATTGTTACTCAAATGCATATTTAATTTGTGTTAAAACGGATATTCTTGAACGTAATACCGTCTTGCAATTTACCTTACTTATATTTTTGCACATTTGAATAAAATGCAAATTTCTACGTTTTTCTTCAGAATTTTATTTCAAAACTGAAAAAAAAAAAAAAAAAAAAAAGGAGAAAATAAACAAAACGTGAATTAATTACACAATCTTCGGACCTTATTCATTATCTCGCACGCAGAAAAACATCGTAAACCTATTGACCCTCTCCCGAACTATAAAAAAGTCTCTATAGCCATCTCCGATGCTTATCTACCTGTATGTAGGTTATAGGCGGCTGTTTCACAATTTTCTATTTGATAATCCCTATGCACACAATAGAAATCGACTACAATGATTTTGAAAGAGGTGAATCATATGATCAATTTTAAATGCTGCACAGTTATGTCGTTATAAAACTGGCATGAAATATTTTGCCACATTTTTACGGGTAAAACGAATTAATCGTAGCTCCAAATATTTTTTACCTGATTTTTAAATAGTACATACAGCACGTTTTTTTTTTCTCTTTACAATGATGAAAAAATAAAAATTAAACAATACAAAACAAGAATAGAAAGAAGTAGCAATAGATCAGGCTTCTCTTAATTTTGAAACGAGATTTGTAGTTTTCGATTTTTTATTGTAGCTAGAGATGAGTAGAAGTTTTTTTTTTCTTTTGTAGTTTATCTCAAGTTTCCGCTAATTTTAAATTTACAAATGTCACGCAAAAAAGCCGAGCATTTTTTGCGAAATTTCGAAATCTCAATGACCTAGAATCTTTTCATAATGGGGGACGACTTTACTCAATTGACTAGCCAGAGTCGAACTGTGTGTATATCATGGATCATGAATTATACACTTACACTAAGTTTATCCCGGTCAATTTGAAGAGAATATTCTGGACTAATTATTTTTTTCTCGGTTCTTTAACGTGACTTTTCTGGTAATTCAAGATCAGTTATATACCTGGGAACGACTTGAAGACACGTCTCGAATTCGTAACTTCCGGCATGGTAGTCGAGCGGTATCTTAACTACCCGATTTATATAATTTACGGGGTTACTTTGAGTTAAACGTATAACCTAATAAAATTTTTTTTTTTGAATTTTTCGCATCGAAATTTTTTCGTGAATTTTCACAAATGACTTTAAAATGATTGATTGGCACTTTTTGGGATGTGTAAACCACTTAGAAAACTGCGAGTGGTTGCTCCGATATGGTTTTTACGTAATAAAAAGTTATAGCGTTATAGGCACGGTGTAAAAATTAAAATACAGTAAGTTATCATCGAGCAGTTTACCGTACGGGATAGTTCGTAAAACAGTTGCAGGTAATCACACAAAATTACAAAGTCACATTTTGTTATTCCGTTTTACTTTTCTCTACCCAATATTATTTTTAGTTTTATTTCACGGTAAATAATTCTTATTTTTATCGTGGCTCTGCTTCCGACCATTACTTACCGTATTATGTTAAACAGATTTATTTTAACGGATTTTTTATTTAAAGTTGTCACATTAACATGAACTACAACTCACACACGAGCGTGTTATCCAGTTTCCATCTGGAATGCCGTTTATTTTTGTTAAAAAATTTTAAAATGTGTCCAATTTTTCGTAGCGCCAGATTTGTGTAATAGCTGTAATATTGAGAAAAAAATTCGTAACAGCGTAGTTATCTACCTGTCAGTGTGCTCTCTGATTCAGCTGCTTCGCCCAAAAAGTGTTTATAGACAAACTTAATGTTTTAATAGCGTAGCAATGAAGAGGTAAACTTTATTGGAACGCAAAGTAGGAAGTAAAATGGATGATCCGATTAGGCGACGTTACTTTTGTGACTGATTACGTTATTATTAACGAGACTAGTTCCCCTCGTATTCGCCACTCGGCTACACCGGTATTTCCATCACTACGGCTGACTCGTGTCGTTGTTTGCTCTTACAGAACTCTATCCAGGGCAGTGGGTCGAATTGCACTTGTCAATCGATATATTTTTATTCCTATAAACGCTTCTTCTTTTCGATCGACGACAATATCGCTCAGTGTGTAATTTCCTTCGGAAACCGAATACGTAGATACGATAAATCGTAAATTTTCAATTAAATAAAATTTAAATATGACACGAATGTGTTTATTTTCGTTATCATCAGGAGCGAACATCACATATTATATCAACAAAAAAGAATTCAATGAAATGATAGGATTCTTTTTGCCTTTTCAATTAATTTTTATCAGAGGAAGCTTTACTGGGCATAATTTTATTGTTTTGTTCAGTGCGACGTCATTTGAGATTACCGAAATGATCACATTAGCTTTACTACTCTTCATCGCGAAATATGTTTTTTTTTTTTTTAGTACTATTTCATTACTTTTTGCAGTGAAACGCGTCTATGACCCCGTGTTTGCCGTTTGAAATTATTTTATTTTTACCGACTTGAAAAGGAAGGCGGTTATACGTTTTTTTTTTTCTTTTCTATGTTTTTGAGCGTGTAATTTCTGGTTATTACGACTCGTTTTTATCAATTTTAAATAGCGCTAGTGCTATGCGAGAACCGATGATACTCAACTACCATCGATGAAAGGTAAAAACATAGAGTCTCGTTAGAGAAACGCGATTAACTTGAAATAGTATCAATATTAATCATGGAAACGCGTAAGTTGAAGAAGAACTAACTTTTAATAGGACAAACAATTTAAATATCAATGTTAATTACTACGGATAAGTATGGATTCGAATAAAGAAAATCGAAAGTGCCGTGAATTAAAAAACTCACAATTTGAAGGATGACGACAGGTAGACATACCATGTGTAAAAAATCTGGTGTGTAATGGGGAAAAGGAAAGGGGTAGGCAATGCTGAAAATGGGATGACGAAATAACAAAATTCTTGCATAATAGACATTATGGGAGAATTTCTGGAGACCGTAACGAATAGGCAAAGTTGAGGGGGAGGCTTTGGACTTTAATTATACATCATTTTCAAATGTTATGTATACGCGCTTCACATTATTGTCTTGTAGTAGCTAATAAATAAATAAATAGATAAATAAACGAATGGGTGCGAAAGTATGATGGCTTTACATTATTGCGTATAAATTTTTTAAACTTTCGAATGATTCTTTGTTTATTAGAAACTGCATCGATCTGGGGTGTATATGATGAGTATCGGTGAGAGTACTGATCGAACAGTCTCATTGAAACGACCGTTTAAAATAGCGGTGTCTCCTTAGAAATATACTTTCTTTACTTAGTACCATAATCGAGTAAAAATTAGACAAAAAATTACGAACAGACAAAGCTTTAAAATTAAAGGATTTAAAGTATTAGCGATGTCAATTTATACAAATGTAGATTCGAATAAAAGCAACTGCCAAAGCTTTCATCACTGACTGAATTTGAACACTGTATTCTTTAACTAATAGCCGCAACTCTTTATAAAGTCCTGAGGCTGTATTCGTACTCAAAAATATTTACACTAAAACTTGAAAAATAAAACAGTTTAAAAAAAAATACCGACCACTTCGAGGTTTAGCCTAAAAATGTAATAAAAATGTGCTAATAAAAAGTGAAAAATTATTTATTCTCAATAAATCGTTTCTAAATATTGCAAAATTTGCGATCTCCGCGCCGTCGACTCTGATAGGTATCAATTAAGTGTATATATACATTTTACTGTTCTACATGTATAATTCAGTTTCAGGGAAAAGTCGTTCAGGAAAGTAGAGCTAAAAAAAACTGACCGAAAATGATTTTCTCTTCAGATGTACAAGACTGCATCGTGTAGTTTCGCAACACATCGGCAAAAGTCTCAATTTTCACTTTTACTTACGAGATACAATTTACAGTTTCGAGATAAACGGAATAATTCCTAAGTACATTTCAGCTTCATGTTTTTTTCGTTGTTCACTCGTGTATTTTTATGCAACAAGCTTCAAAAATTCCCCCTAGGATGACACTTAAGTCTTAACAGGTTGGTTAATATTTTTCCGAAGAAATAGAAGACTTTTTAAAGTTCCGCTAATGTGAAATAAGCGTTGGTTACCCTTTTTTACCGAAATTTTGTAAGTTTCACGGTAACGCGCAGATGAAAAAGGTACCACAGTACCTTGCTCTTTTTTAAACAGTTTCAATTGCTACTTTTGTTTCTTCAATGTCCAATGTTTACAGTCTGTAATTTTCTCGACGCTCTATATTCTAACGCTATAGAAATCTAAATAATAATGTTAAAAACCTCTTTAAAATAACTGCCTAATAATTTTCATCTGTGCGGAAGGTTTACACTATATTAATTTTATTCACTTTAACAATACGGATTTTTTATGGACAGCGCGGCAGCTCTTGGTATAGTTAAAACGCTTGGCAAACTGACGGTCACGGGTTTTCGAAAGTGATCATACATGTAATATCTAGCATCGAATGTCGGTTATAGCAAAGAGAAGTGATTGTATTAGTAAAGGCAGTCGTCCCAGAAAGAATAAAGAAATACTGGCCTCCAATATGATCAATTAGATGCACCTAACTCAAGTTCCGCAATGTCTTATCAAGAGTATGTGCGATACTCGTACTTTTATTAGGTTTTTTAGTATTGCATTTAACATTTTTTCTATTCCGCACTAATAGTGTAATTCTATCACGTATTCAGTCAAATCGCACACAAACAAACTGAGCGCATTATTCAATTAAAAACACTAGAAATGATATTTCTAAACTAAAATCTTTCCCCCCCCCGGAGGGGGTGGGATTTTCGAAGTTTTTTCTAACATTTATTCAAAACGAATATGCTGCATCTGGCTCTGGTTTAAGTTGGCTGTATTAAACAAAAAACCCGATCCACTCTGTGCGCTTTGTCATCATTTGATACGATTGACTTTTTCAGTTTTTGAATATCCATGCGATACCAAAACTGTATTAGTAGCCAGCTGAAAAGTTTCCAAGATAATGTGTGGTCCATTCAGCGAGGAATAATGTGATCTGGTCAGCGAGGAATCATGTAGTCTGGTCAGCGAAGAATAATGTAGTCCAGTCAGCGAGGAATAATGTAGTCCGGTCAGCGAGGAATAATGCAGTCCGGTCAGCAAGGAATCATGTAGTCTGTTCAGCGAGAAAAGTCGTGTTCATTACCGAAGTGCGAACTCTATCCGTTTTGTGTGACGATGATTTTCCAAGATACCTACCACAATCTTCCATTATAAAAGAAGTACACTTTATCGTTCGCTCGTCGCGCTTACCTTTACGGCCTGACGAAACTTTCTTCGCGATTCGGCTCTTGCGCTCACAATTCAACGGTTGTAAACCTAGCGTAGTCATTCCGTACTGCTACAGCATCTAAAGCGGATAAACAAATGAAGCCGAAAGGGTAGAACTGCAAAACGATTTCTGTCATTGTGGTCTCATTTGAGAATCCGAGGGGCGGGTTTACTTTTTTGAACTTTCCGCTTTTTCCGACTCGACTATGTGTTAACCGAGTAGTCGTTTTCGCCGCAGAGACGGCGGTAAATTCTCGTTTATTTATGTGTTTTTTCCCGCCAAAATATATCATCATATCGTTTGCAGCAGGACGGCTATAGCGCATTCCGGTCAGCCGCTCAGCGGCAATAACCAGAATCGCATCTTTGCCCATTACACATAGGTGATAATATCGTCGTCGTCGCCGTCGCGTGTTATCTGCGGGTGTGGTTTATGTGTGTGTCGTTACAGTTTTCGCGCCCGGTTAAACGCGGTGACAGATAGTTCCCGGATAAGGAATCGAGTAAATAGGTCGCGTTCGTCCGGCCGTTCGCGCTCAAGTTGTCGTGTAGCCGCTGAGCAACAACTTGTCTCCTTGTTAGCAGGTTACTGTGGCGGCTATTCTGAATCTGTGACCACTGCAGCACACGACAACGGCCGCTCATTGAGAACGTATTAAAAACTAGCTTGCCAAATGCCGTACGCTGATATTATGTAGCCGTTGGCTCGCGTTATTGGCTGCCACTTGTTACCCAGATCTTGCTCGTATTCCTTTCGGAAACACTAACATTCCTTTCACAGTCCTACGGTGCAACTCTCTTCTAGTAATCGCAACGTCGTTACGTCGTCGCGCCTATCAAATATCCGACTACGCGCTATTGCCGCTAAACTCTGTCCATCTCTAATTCCCCTGGAAAACGAGAAGACACGCAACTCGTTCCCTCGTATCGTTGCACAGTAATTTTCTTTTTCATTTCTTTCCGGCGATTCCTTGGGCGCGCATAAGTATTCGCCTTCAAATTGTCAATATTCCGGCGATTAGTGCCGTTGGGCTTAGTACATTGTGAACCTTAACTTCACAATCCCAACGCCCTGTCAAGGGAGTGTGGAACTCACTTTTATCGATATCTAGTATCGACTAAACTGGCTAATTTAAGGCGAAAAAAAAGTCCGTACAACTTATACGAGTGTACGTTAGTTTCGGCGCCGAATCCACAACCTCCTATGGAATAATTCGGCGCCGACAGCATAAACAATCAACAAAAGCGCTTTTCCTACTTCGTTTCGCTGTCGCGCCGGTCTTCTCCGGCGTACAAGTTTAACTATTCTAAATGCCTCTCGCTACCTGTAAAACAGCGAAAGTAATTAATACCTTTTTGCTGTTCCACTTTCAGCCATCGAATAAAAATCGGCTAGTGATAATCTCGTAATGGACAGTAAATCATTTAATTCAACTGCTTTTTTCATCAACTTAAATACGCCATATTTCATAAATTTTTTCTCGTCTCCTTCTCAATTCGCAGACTGTTAATTTCCGACAACAGAGCTTTTGAAAAGACTTTCTTTTTGAAAACTTGTTAATAAGATGATATCTCTTGCGAGATCCATCGGAGCTGTTCTTTTCACTCTGGTCCTCGGAAAGTGTTTACAACGAGTCTACCCGAGGCAACTTTTATTTTTCATCTTTTGAAAACTGCATCGCTAATTGCCGATTTTTTGACAGCTTTTCCATGCGACTAACTTTTTGTTTAGCTTTTTTTTTTTCCAAATTGTGCGTCTAATAGGTAATAATGTGATGAGAGAAAAAAAATATATAAACATATGAAGAAAGGCAGATTTTTAAAAAATTTGTTTGCACTCGTCAGATACAAACTAGCCCGCGCAAGTGGTAAGTTTCGATATTATCAGCGGTATGGTTGGAATTTCGACCGGAAATTGACTAAAAGCGCGAGTTAATTAACCTTTGTTTTCTTAATTTTGAATTTAAGGAATACCCTTTAAGAGGAAAATACATAAAAAAGAAAAAAGTATAGGAAAACCGGTATTTATGATCATTTACTTTTCCGTTATTTATTTATTGGTTCATCTTTTATTTTAGTCTTTCATTTGTTTTGTTTTTTTTCGTTTTTTCTCTGTTTTATATTATTTTAAATTACGAGTACTTGTATTTTATCGCTTCCTAATTTTGTATATTGCTAAAAAAATAATAGCAACACCGATATTTCTTTAGGTTAGTCAACTAGACGAAATTGTAATTTGTCAATGCGAAGAGTTACGTGCCAAAAACCTAGCAAACATTTATTCAGTGTTTACATGTAATCGTAATAATAATAATGCGTAAGATATTTTATAATAATTGCGAATACTTAACAATAACAATAATAATACGCGCTCCGATCTTTGTAGATCTTATGATTTAATATAGATCTTATGATTTAATATAGATCTTATGTTTTAACATAAACACAGTGTCAAACGCATTAGGATTCTTTTTTATGTACTCCTTAATCACTTCAAGTGAGTTAATTTTCCGTCTCGTTTGAAAACTAATTATTGCATCTTTGAAGAGCTTACAATTTTGAGCTCCAAAAAGGTGTCCAGAAAGAATTTAAAAAAATGAAAAGAACACCGGGAAGTTAATATTTCAGGTAAAAAATCTGTTCGTCAACTAAATGTAGTAGAATTTGTTACGTTGCCGAATAAAACAATGTGGCAAACGTATTCAATTTTTTACCGATTTTTTCATATGCGTCACTTAATTTAATACATAATCTGCCGAGAAAAGAACATGTACAAATATCATATGTATAAAAATATATCCGTATGTAGAGGTATTCTTTTTATTATTATTATTATTATTATTATTATTATTATTATTATTATTATTATTATTATTATTAGCAGCCAGTCGTAGGCGTCGAAATTTAAAATATCTATAACTAAAGACCAACCTATTGCTTTTTTCATAAATGTTTTTGAAAATAATTAACGTGTTCTTTCGTAGAACGTGAGCGGCTTTCCCCTGTCGTAAAAAACATCGTCTACAAAAAAAAAAAACTCGAGATTTCCATAAAAAATGTTCGAGTAAAATTTCGCTTACAATTAAATATCAAATTTCTAAATAGAAACGACCTCGATGAAAATATTTTAGCCATAATTATTTTTCAGCCGAGTGCTGTTGAACTCTTTGCGTATGGATTCTTTGTGATATCATTAAAAACGGGATTATGCCGAACAGACGTTTCGAATGTGAGCTTTTGAAAGAATATCGGCATTCGTGTAATTTTACGAAAATTATTTCGGATTTAGAAAAAACAATTATAATGAAGGTATGAGAGTTAGGAGACCAGAAAATGTTTGGCTATTTTTTGCTGCATTTTGGGGGGGGTAGTCCAGTTTTCACTTTTTGGCCAGTTTAATCTTAATATTTGAAGTTATTGTCGATTATAAACTATATTTGAATTGTCCTCGATGTATTTATACAATTGACCACTGGCATAGGGACCCCGAAACAATTTGACTTACTGTTATTAGTGAAGAATTTTATTCTTTTAATAACTCCTTTTGAAATCTGCTGACTCTGTTGAATTCGCACTGATAGACTATACCATCTATAGAGTTTTCTAATCCATATTTAATGCAAATGCTGTCTGTTACAATATTTATTTTGGCCAAATGTTTCGTGATCCGACAGTGTCTGCAGCCTTACCATCGTCCTTATGTACTCCCCCCATTGAGGTGTGATCATCTAAACCACCCTGTTTAACTTTGCTATTTTAAAGTATTGCTTCCGTTTAGAATTGTTAAGAGTACAGAAATTCTTTATTCCATTCTTCGTATATGTTGTTTCTAATCATAACAAAATCTCTCCAGTTCACTTTTATATTAAAGTACTCAACACTTCATTTGTAATTGAAATTTTCAGTATTTCATCTTATAGAATTTTAATTAATATAAGAATACGTTGTATCGACAATTCTTATACACGGTATAATTATTATACAATTATTCCATTAAAAGGACAAGAAAAATACAAAGACGAAACTTATACTAATACTACTAATTGCAAAACATTTACCTACACAAAAACGAACTAGCAATTCAAATTATATACGCTGAAATCAAGCTAAATCGAAAACCAAGTAGTCCGCATAATTACTTACATTTAATCATGAATTCGTGACAATCGTATTTATATCATATATCGGAGCCATTGAAATTCCCTAGTGACCAAATTTTAATTTTCTAATAACCAGTTTTTTGTTGTTGTTTTTTTATAATTTACGTTCATAATTTCAGTCGAAATTTTGTCTAAACGATCAATCTGTACTAAATCCTTCGTTTTATTGATAAAGTTATTTATATACGAAACTTTTGAGAAATTTTTCGTTAACCTCATTTATTACCCGGATCTGAAGGTCGGGAGGATGATAATCATAAAATACACAACAAGCCGGTAGTTCATCCATTTTTTTCGGCCAGTTAATATTACGATTACTTTAAGTTAAAACACCTTTTTTTCATTATAGCTTTAAGACTTCTTCTATGGATAGAGTTTATATTTTTTTATGTCCCAATACGGCAGTATAGCGCAACATAACCTCGAGGATATCAACGCGTTATAGCGTATTGTTTTCATATTTTCGGAGACATCAATAATTGTCCGATTTTTGCTATTCATTTTCTATTATGCGATATTTACAGTTTACAGCATTATCGACAATTACTCCTAACAACAGTGATTTAATAATCGTTACGAATAACATGTATGCAATTACTGCATTTGGAGTGAGAAATTTGCAGATGAATTTAGGTTTTTTTTGCAGAAATTCCTCAACTTCACGTATGCCGGTATTTTTGATAATGATCATTACATCTTCAGCAAAATCAGATACTTTCGCGTGATTGATACATCTATGAAATGTACTTGCATCTATTAAGAATATTAATGGTGCCTAAGATTTCACTACACCCACTGTTATACCCGCGCGCTCATTACTATATAAATATTGAACTATTAATTTGCGGTTTTTTAAATAATCCGCGAACCACTTGATTATTAACAGTATCTATGGTGCGAAATTTTTTTAACAGTCCCACGTGGTTTCCATAAATATGACTAAAAATTGATTCTCTTTTTCCAAACCTTCATATATGTATTCTTCTTCTTCTTCTTCTTTTGCCTGCGTTACATCATTAATTCGATGTAGGCCTCCCTTAATTTACTCCATCGATACTTGTACTTCACGAAGCCATTGTTTCCCTGCTGTTGCCACAATATCATCCGTCCACCTTCTGAGTGGTCCTTTTTTGCTCGCGTTTTCCGGTATACGGTCTCCATTGGATCAGTTCCTTTGTCGTCCACCTTCCATCTACTTGCCTACCAACATGACCAACCCAGGTCCATTTGTTCAGGGCTACCCTTGTCCCGACATCTTCAAATTTTGTCTTATTTCGGATATATTCTGATTTAATCTTATCTCGTAGCTTTATGAATGAAAAATTTTAGCAACTCCGATGTAGACTTATTTTTCCTAAAATTGAAAATTCTAGCGAATATTTCATTCTTTTTTCAGTATTCTCTTAAATGGTTGGTAATCCAGTGTTTCACTATTTTTGCAGTGCCAGAAATTATAGTAATTGGACTGTGTAGTTGAAGCAATCAATAATCTTTCTTATAAACTGGTCAAACTATTAGCCGAATTGATTGATTTCTAAACGTTCCAGATCATCTGTGTGATATCCTATCTTGAAAACTAGAAGAGTTCATAACAAAGGTAAAAATGGATAAATGAATATTTTAAAAACACTTTCAGGAATATTTATTTCATGTTTGTGTTTACTATTTTTATTAACTGCTTAAAAAACAAGGCACCTATGGACTGCTACACTGAAAGCCTTCTCTGATTCTGTAATGAGCTCCGGGTTTTTTAAAAAGTAATTAACGCCTAATATTGAAGAAACATATATTTTTATCTATAAAATTCACCCCGACTGCAATTTAATACAAAAATTGCAACTAGTCGCTTAGAATATTTTATTTTTTTAAATTAGCCTGCCTTCAACGGATCGAACATTCGAACCTCTGACGTTCACAATTTCGTTTTCTAAATCTCTACTCCTACAGCAGCATATACCGAAAAACTAAAGTCTTAAATTGAAAATATTTATTTACTGACAGTCAATACAATCGCGCATCTTTTAATGTTGTACATAAAAAACACAACCTAGCTTGTTTTACGCGCCCACACTCTTGATAAATTTCTGACTACGCCATTTGCGGCTTCCAAAGTTGTCTACATATCACCGAGGGACTCTTTCCGCATACTAAAATCTTCGTCCCATCCTTTAACCAACGTGCATGAATTTCTAAATGTCTAACTGTCTCGCAATCACCGAAATTCAGTTACCTGGTGACCAAGTTCCGCGTAAGCAAATAATAAGGCATTATTTAATCATTTAGAAATATCCAATCTTAAGCTGTTGTCATTAATTACCAGATAGCGTTTGGACTATAATCGAGATAGATCCAAGTTGAGCGAAAAATTTATCGCAAAGTCTACTTTCAAATGTACAAAATTCCTTGTAGATTTTCTCTATCCGTTCCTCCTTTCTATCTTCTAAACCATCCAATATCTTTTTATGAAACAGTCGATATAAATATTATTCTGAAAGACCAAAAAAGTACAGAAAAAACTTCGTAATAATCTCGCAAGTAGCTGATTACCTTTCGCAACCTGTTTGCGCAGCATTTCTCTGGGTAAATACATACTGAAAAGCAACTTCGATACATGTCTACTTCAAACGTGATATTCCAGATAGTGGGAATATTAAATCTGTTCCAGAGCTGACCGGACAATCGCGACTTTTTCACATCAAAAACAATTGATCTCCAAGGCCAGCTTTACTCTTTACATGGACAAATTATATTCACGGTCCTGACTTTCTCGTTGAATGCCCTTCTACGGCTATTCAATTTACGCCTAAAACATAAATTTGAAAGATAATTAGACCTTTTTCCCATGAAAAGCGTCCGGTTTGTGTAAAGAAAAAAATTTAAAAAAATCCCAATTTTTTGTCTAATGACATACCTATGTATATGAAGCAAAAAAGCTCCCCTTTTTTCTTTTTCGTTTTCGTAGGTTGAATTAAAATTTTTTACGGTGTTTCCTTTAAAAATCTTATGTAATGCACTTTAACGGCACAAAAAACAAAATCTGTTACAACAATGATTCAACGTTATATCGATAAATTATGAAAGTTAATTATAAATTTGAAATAACGGATTATTGTTCAAGATTAGGTTATTGTTCAAGATCAAATTATTGTTAACCAAATTATTCTTAAATTTATTAACGTAATATGCTGCTGCATAGATCATTAAACCATTATCAGTTATCTATTCTAAAACCTCTAAATCAGTGTGAGTACTGAAATTTAATTTACGTTTATTTATAATTATATGTTCTGCCGTAGGTGACTATTTTAATATTGACATTGATTTAGAAATTTTAAAATACATGACCTATGTAAAAATATGTTATATTAATAAATTTAAGAATAATTTAATTAACAGTAATCTAATTTTGAACAATAGTTCACTATTTAAAATTTAAAATTAACTTTCCGAACATATCGATATGTCGTTAAGTCATTGTTGTAATAAATTTTTTATATTTGCAGTGGTGGATCCACGTGGAGGGGATATGGGACATCCCCCCTCCAAAGAACCAAAGTCTCTATGAAAAAATCTGTCATAACAGAGAAACTTAATTTATGCTATAAAAGATTTGTATAAATTTTACCTACGAATTTTAATATTTAATACTGTTTTCTAGTAAAACTATTAATGTTCCTTTTTTATTCTATTTTAAACACACAACTGTTGTCGATCTTTTCTCATTTTTATTTATTTTGCAATTTTAATTAAAAATAGTTCAATGAGAAATATACATGTATATTTAAACTTGCTCACGAAAAAAGAATTCGGATCGGATTACTAACAAAAATACAAAAGAAGTAAAGTCTAATAAAAATACTATCATTCTTACTATTTATAAGCTACCATATTTAAGGTATAATTTTATAATTTCGTTTTATTTTTCACCCCTAAATATAAGACAAAAGTTAAATTAAAAATTGTAATAATTACGTATTTTTAAAACATTTTTAAATTTCTATAATTTGATTTTCTTTATGAAACAAGGGATATTTCTCAAATCTACTGCCTACCGTAGAAGATTTTACGTAATTATATAATCCCCCCCCATGTTTTTCTGGATCCGCCTCTGATATTTGTGTATCGATTATTTTTAACTTTAACTTTATTCATGTAACCACGATTGTAGAGTAAGTAACTATGAAACATGTCGATTTTTTAAAAACCTATTCAATTCTTAACGTGTATTTTATGAATTATAAAATTTTCCGTTTCACGTTGTTCACAAAAGTTTATATTGAAGCACAGAAAATCGAGAATTTCAATATTAATGTTAATTTAAAAATGTATATATTTTATAAACTACAAGGTGCTAGCAGTGATCAAAAAAAAATTATACAAAAAGATAATAAATGTGCAGACTAAACTGTAGTTAACGGTTAGTTATAAATTTACAAAGTAAATTTTAGCAAACAAATGTGAAATTTGGAATATTTTATTATTACCTGATATGTTTAAGTGTTGTTTCGAATATCATACAGTAAGTGAATTTTTTAAATGTAGGTACAATTAAATATTATGTACGACGTTACATCAATTGTGAAAAAAACACATTAATGTAAATTTTTTTCGTTTCTCATTGATCTTTATGACGTTTTCAATGATATTAATTAAATTTTCAAATTTTAAAAGCTATTCAGAATATCCAACAAATACTAACACCTGAACAAGAAATAGTCCGGACAGCTAATAAAAAATATATCACGCGTTGACAAGAAAAAAAAAAAAGCGGTGAGATCAAGAATTTTCTAATCCAATATTATTCTTGGCAACTATCGAATTTTCCGGGAAAAAAACAAAACAAATACAAATAACTACGTAAAAATCTGCTCCCAATTAACCTAGCAGGAATTTATTCCTTACATATAATAACTATACCTGCAGCTAATTCTTATTTTATCGATATGGTTTCTTGCGTAATGTTTAGTAATGAATTTATTTAAAGATGCAGGCGCGTAAGCGAAGTAACTTAAAATTAACGTGGCCGTCCATTATAAGTGGCGCCGAATTATCGCCGCACTAAGAAAACGACATATTTCTAAAGTCTGAGAGAATGAAAAAAAGAAAGAAAAGAAAAAAGAAGTCCGATAAAAATCATTTTAAATAGCTTATTAGGAACTGTTAAATGAATATCAAATTATAGTGAAACGTGACACGTTTTTCTTTCTTGTGTGTCTTCACTGGTCACACAGGAGAAAGAAACAGTCGTAGCCGAATGAACGGAAAAAGTAGAAGAAGATGCAGAAAGAGCCGACGACTGAAGCGACCGGTGAAGAGAGGAAAAGCGATGAGAGAAGTGAAAGTGCAAAGCAGCGTGCACGAATAGTTCAGTTAGACGGTGGGACCCCGCAACGCCCGCTCCACGAGCCGAAATCGGACTGATGCTCTAGCGCTGTTGTTGGGCACTGGAGAAGCCTTCAGCGATCCCCAGTGCCACAGAGGCCTGGAGTCGGAACTAGTTTTAGTAGGCCGATTATCTTGTTTGGCTATTTATCTGTTCCAGCTTTAATTGTACCAGTTCGTTAATGTGATTGGCTGTACAAAATATATTTCGGTCGGCGCATCTCGCATAATTTACAACTTTGTCGCTCCAAATCATTCCCCCTAATCTAAATCGCGATGAAAGAAATGCCGATTGATTTTAACAGCGCTAATGTTCCGAATGAAAAAGTTCCCATAAACATGAGACCACAAATGCTGCACTCCGGATTAAAAGAAACATTAAAAAATAAGAATGTTTCCTAAAGATAATTCACGAATAACTAATACCGCGTTAAGAAAATTTTGATTACAGAACATTAAACACCGCATATGCGACTGATTAATACTAATTGGAAAAATAATATAGGTATATTAATAAAAAAAAAGGATAAATAAATAATTAGCTGAGATATAGCCTCAGTTTATTTACGAACACTTATACGTTTCACAAGTGAATATATAAACGCATGACGCGGAAATACAATAATTCATAAAATGTCATAAAAATTAATAATGGTTTTTGTTTATTTTTTTCTGGCAAAGAATTAAACTATGGGCGAACTTCTTAATATGCTGATTGACAGATTATTGTTACATAAGGCACAATGTTGGACCGTTTTTTTTTTGTTTTTTTTTTTCGTTTTTTTGAATATTATATTAAAATATTTTTATTTACCCTATAGTATAGCCCGCTTCTTAACGAAATCATCTTGAATATTTGATCAATGCAGTTGAAACCGACTTCATACCCGATAATAAGAGAGATGTTCCTATTATTTCTTAATTGCTGTTAGTTGAATAATTGTGTGAACCGCGACCCTTATCGAAACATACACCTCCTTTCTGCGCCTTATTATGGTTTTCGTCTGTCGAAATTCACCAAAAAACATTCGTACCCTAAGATGGATTATTGAACGCATCCGTGCAGAGGTATAGCGCGTTGTTGAAAAAAATCTATTGGCGCCAGCCGAAAAACTTTTATACGTATCATTTACGACAGTCTTATTAGGCCTGCTCTTCTTTGAGTCTATAATTTATAGCATTTAAAAAAGTGTGGAGATTCCCTGCAGTCGAATTATTTTGAATGCCTCGCGATATACAGTATTCTCAAATTCTCGTACACTGACGATATTGTTTTCTGTTCTTCTACTCGCGGTTGGACGGAAACGAATAAAAGGACAAAAAAATCAACTTTAAGAATAACCCTTTTTATTTTGCCATCAGTTCGAAAGATGGCCGGTAGAGTTCTTTATTAATTATTAAATCGAAATAAAATAACAATAACGATGCGTTCTACGAGACGAGTTTAAAAATAGCCAATCAACTGATCGGTTGAAAACTGTGACTACTTCGAACTGGCGAACAGAATAGAAAACTTCAAAAATCGAGGAAAACCGGAAAGACTGGAACCGAATAGAACGGAGATGATATACACTCAACTGAACTTCGGGTATTCAACTTCGCCGTTGCAGCGATGATAGCAAGGGGAGCCATTTAAGATAGCTCGGAACAGAAAAAAGGAAAAGATAGAATAGAAGATAAAATTACGACGCTATAAAAATAAGAAGTACTCTAATTGGATCGTTTATCGTCGGACCGAAAAAGTGTTTGAGGATATCGGCAAAGGTCGACGTATGAGAAATATCGTCGCATACAAAAATCGAGTTAATATGAAACGGAAATGTAGTGAGAAGAGAAGATACAAGACAGCGCTGGAGAAACAGACTTTGGTCCAGAATTGAATAATTAAACAGCGGACAGCGTTAAAATTTATAAAAGAACGAATGATAAAGATAAAATTATTGGAATCGGTGATGAAAATAAGGAAACGATAGCGAGACAAAAATGGTATAAATAATGTTTAGGCATAGCTTAATAATCGCAATAATAATATTTACTAATAATAATCGTAAGAAGAAATAATATGAAAGTAATAACAAAAAAAATAAAATAAATAAAAAAATAGGTAGGAGTGCAACAATATTATCAGAAAACACACATTTGTATTCTTCGATAATTGCACACCTTTTCTGCGCAGTTAGTACCGATGATTACACTAACTTATATACCAAACATATATGTTCTATTGTAATTCCGTCTCTTGTTTAATACTTCAATTCGCAATTCAGTACACATTATTATTACTGCACGTAAATATTTACGACTTATCCCGTTATTTGTGTTAATTTTCTCTCATCTAGTTCTTTCCTACACCAAGTTCCCGAAATAGCGATATCGTTCGCGTTATGTTCTAGTTCACTCGGAGGATTTTTCACTGTCGCGCTTTCAGCGTAGGTTTTTTATTTAGTTTCTCCTGTACATTCCTCCCCTAAACGATAAATTATAAATATCTTTTAGAAGAACACAGTTGTTTCCGAAAATTATTTATTATCAGTAATAATCACTGCGTAAGCTTTAAATATTTAACTACGGTAAATTGTTCTTTTGAATTGTAATAATTCACGTCAATATGTTCGCGATACCAGTCCGTTTACTACTCTGTCTTTATATTGTGTAAAATTACTCGATGAACTTTTCTTCCATTCATTTACTCGATGACGAGAATAGCGGCCATTTTTAGACAATAGGCATCAGGCGATTCGGACGGCTGGCTTTTATGATAAAAGCCACCGTCCGGAAAAGGATAAATAAAAAGAAACAGACGACACACAGCAGATGTTAAACATATTTAACAAAAAGTGCTCACACGCATAGGAAACACGTACGTGTAATATCGACTGTAGGAGAAGAATAGCTTTACAAGTTTAAACCGTTCCCCGTAATACATTGTATTTTTCTCCTCAGGATGGACAGCAAAATTTATTTAACTGAAAAATTTTATCTAAAATTCAATCGTATTGGGTCACGCTTTCAAATGTAAAAAGTCGAGATTATTCAACTGCTGTTTTACATGTAGTACCTGATAAAATATCATGAGAGCGATTTAAACTGTTTCACTTAAGTTAAGGTAAAATGAGGAGTTACCCACAGGATACGGTATTACGGATTAAGAGTGACCTTTCCACACGGTACTAAGCCGGTAGGCGTATTAGCTTTTCAGAATGCATTGCTAAGCAAAAAGTAAGACACAAAAGACCGCTTTTGCGAAAATGCTTTTTCCGTTTCACTACTACTACTAGGACGAAAAAGAAGAAAAATTATCTGAGTATTGATTTCTGCGATTTCTCGCTAAAAAATGGCAAAATACTTTCTCTAGACATCGGTCGTTTAGATAAAATCGTTTTCCGCCGAGTCAAGTTCGTTTTGAAATGCCGTTTGATACGTCCGAGCGCTGCGATTTGAACGATGCAACAGAACCGTTTCAATTAAACTGCAATTAAACATTGCGAGTTCAAATTACGATTAAATAGTGACAGAATTACGACAGCGTATATATCTTTCACAACTTCCCGACGATTTACGATGAAAATTCATGAACCTAGTTGTACAACCATTTACTCTCGTTATTCTGTAAAAACATGGCCCGCGTAATAGCCGAATTATTTTTAGTATAGGCGAGTTCTTTGCGTATTGGTCACTCTATAATACGCTATTTAACCTGACATCCATTTCGAAGGCCACTGTAAGCCCGTGTTCAGTGAATAAGCAGATGCAAAGTGACTTTCTATATATTTGTTCGGTGTAATATATTTTTTTTCTTCCTCTTTTATGAGTACGCTGAAAGTGAAACCTTGGCTAAACGTTGCTGCAGACGGGACAGAATTAACTAGATCGCAATTCGATCAAAGATTAATAAAATGAAGAAATTGAGGAATGATTGCGAAAGAAACGGCAAGATAAAAGAGGCGAAATAGGGATTGGTAAGCCTAAACATTAACGTATGAGAGAATAAATAAAAATAAAAAGATAAACATTCAAAGGAGATATGGTTGAAGTCGCAGAAAACTTCATCGTGTTCGGATTAAAAAGGCGGCGTTACACACGGGAAAAGACAAAAAGAAGGAAATTATAAACTAATTTACATAGACAGTTAATCCCAGAGTCTATTCTTTTTTGTTCTTCTGCTTAATGAGTTGTAAAGAATGAATATTTTAATTAATCAATAATTAAGCAACGAAAAATTGAATTAAAAGAGAAATGCTATTTGCGCTTCGGGATAATTTTTTAAGTTTCCGTTGTGATCTGCAAAATTCTCCACGACTTGGCCATTGTCTTAGCAGACTGAAGAAATAAAAAGGTAACTGTTAATCGCAAAATTAACGTATGTCGAATTAAAATAAAAACCACTTATTAGTAGAAAAAAATTCCAAAAAAAAACGCAAGTAAGGCTCAATAAACAAGCTAATCAAAAATGCAGACCCGAATTTCGTTCCGTCGGTAGTACTTCGGTTAAAGGCAAAATAACATAAAAAACAGAAACATATTAATTCGAAATAATAAATAAAAATGAAGTCGACATATTTCTAACAAGAAGTCACATACTCCATTATATTATTGAGATTATTAATAACAATGTTCAAAATATAAGTAACGATATATAAATTCAACCAATTAGTTTTAACCAATGAATTACTCGATATGTATATATACATATATACATACATACTTATATGTACATATATACATACATACTTATATGTACATATATACATACATACTTATATATACATATATACATACATACTTATATATATATATATATAAACTCGGCCACTTTGGCCTCGCAAGGGGCTGTGCCCCTTGACCCCTCCTGCTTTCATTCCTGTCTCTTTCTCTTCTATACTTTGTATAAAATGATTAAAATTTACAACGTAATTTTTACTGGCATCAACACACACAAAAAATAATATAACCACAAAAATCCTATCCTAACATTTAACTTTCATTATATAAAATTAAGACATTTTTTCGTTACATTTTTCGTTACATATTTCATTACATAAAATTGTGACATTTTTTAAATAACAATAACAAAAATTCTACAAAATATAACAAACGTTACATAAAATTGGGACATTTTTTTGGGATATTTAGCGTTACATAAAATTGGGACATTTTTCTGGGACATTTTTTTGGGACATTTAGCGTTACATAAAATTGGGACATTTTTTTGGGACATTTTTTCGAATGGGGGTAGCCTAAGAATTACGTTGTAATTAATATATATACATACAACTATATTAATGATTGCATATCATTTTTACGTTGTAGATAATACAAAAAAATCTTACGACGATTAGATGTAACGTTTTAATTTAACGCAAGTGTTCAAGTGTTTCGTGAAGAACGCTATTAATAAAGTGAATCCCATACCCCTGGTGAAGCATCACGGATAATGAAATTCACTGAGACCATTCACACTGCTGAGAGTAAGGGAGCCGTTTTCTATTATATATATATATATATATATATATATATATATATATATATATATACATATATATTTACGCTAGAGGTAATAAGAAGTGTATGTAAAAAAATCCGCAACGTTTTTACGTCACGCTTGTAAGGGATTTATTTAATTTTACGACGAATGACGTACTGACTCTTCTATAAGAATTACAGAAGAAAGTCTGCTCATGGGAAGTCCAAGTGATTATTATTTGAGCTTATCAATTATACCAGGGGTGGCCAAACCAAATGATCTTGAGGGCCACTTTGCAAATGCATCATAACTCCGCGGGCCACATATAAAATCATATATGCCCATATTAGATTGAGACACACTAAAGACATTTTTTTATAGTAAAAAATTGAAACATGAATAGCTGTTTTTAAAACCAACGTTTAATTTCTTCCAGTTTCTTCACGGTATAAATAATTCTGTTCCCCTTTATTAAATTACTTTAACTGAAAAATATCCCCCAACTTAGGTGCTAATCACCCGTCAATCAAAACCAGCAGCGGAATTGATACGTTCGCAATTTTTCACTTTCATATAGGAAATATTTATGGGGGAATAAACTTTGAGTTGGCAAAGATATAAGGCAACCTTCTCATTCAGAACGATTAATTAATTACGGAGGCGTCGTGGTTTATTCTGTCACGGCTGCAGATGATTGTAACGGGCCGATTTATAATGGACATTTAAATAACGATATCCTGATCATGATCTTCCGTCGGATCGTCTTACCCGCTCCCATTCGTTATTGCAGCTACAGTATTATCTCCATATAGATATATCGTCGCTGTTAATCGATTACGACATGGACCGTAAACGAGAAAAAGGACTGCCACATTCCTGCGAAGCCTATAGACTTCTTTCTTTTCCAGAAGCGTGTGCAGGTCTGACGCGGTTTCCATTGTGTTTGCAGCATTCCGCGCGCGAATTTTACTTTCTTCCGAGAAATGCGCGTGCCGTTCGGAAATCCCAGAATCCGGAGAAACAAACGGTTTTATCTCCCAGGCGGTCGCTATCATATTCCTCCCGCTTCTATTATGATAATCGCCGGTCTTTTTGCAGAATCTCCCAGTCTGCTTCAAACGGAGTTTCTTTACGGCGCAGCAACCAACGGCGTTATCGCGCGACTTTCCATTTCCATTTGAATAGGTTTCGTGCCAAACGTCGTTCTTTTTTTCACTTTCCGACTATCACACCTTCTTATGTGCAAGACTAAAATTTTTACGCACGCGCTCGCTAGCCAAGTGGCTCTTTTTTCTTTAGCTGTCGAACTTGCTATATATTTCTTTTTGTCATCTGGACGTTTTTTCTATATTCTTTTATTGAAGAATTTTTAAAAAGTTATGCAAATATAAAATTTCGATAGTTAATGTAGTCGATAGAAGGATAATTATGGATTATTGCGCGATCTGTGGAGACACGTAGTTTTTTTAATCGGGAAATAAAATTTTGGACATGCACAACGAAAAGAAAAAAAATCCCTCCTATACATAGAAACGTTGAAACTTTTGCGCTTAATTTATTTTTGCATAGTTACGTTGAAATCTTTCTAAAGTTGTCTTTTTTTTTTGGACAGTCACGTCGACAAAGAAACTCCGCTTGAAACTAGAAGAAGAGAAAGAGTTAATTTAAATAGTGACTCGGTCAGAAATGGATAGAATGAATGAACTGCGAAGATAGATCAGCATGTATGAGACGCGGTAATGATTAGGCAGCCTGAGAGATAACAAACTAGAATAATAAAAAACACGTTTGGACGTTCCAAGAAGATATAGTTTGGATTACAAATGACTTCTCGTGATAAAGATGACAATGATAGTTTGGTAAGGGTGTTGAAAGAAAAACGTGAAGGAGGAGACAACGCGCATCATTAAGGCGTGAACGAATAACAGAGGTGATAGCGGAACGGCGTAGAATAGAAAAGTCATCAGAAGTGGATAAGGAAATTCGGCGTTGAATGGATAAATAGAAGAAAATTTTGTTGGAAAAGGAAAGAGTGTAAATATTTTTGACCAGAACCGAAAATGAAATTTTAATCATAGCAGGAGCAAGTTGGAAGCGGAAATTTCAATGAAACATAGACAGATAGATACAGCATTGGAGCCGAAGAATCCACCACTTTATTACCTTGAATACCCACATGACTAGAGTCTTGGGGAAAATCGATGTTGATAGAGCGGAGAACGAGAAGATTTATTACTATTATTATTGGCATCGTTTGTTGCGCATAATTATTTTTCACGTTCGTAATATAGTACTTTTATTGTAGCTAAAATATTCGTCTTTCACGTATAAACTATCATGCGATTTCGCTAAGCATATAATTGTAAGTAAAAATAAAATATATTAAATTTAGAACGAATGAAGTTGCACGTATCATTCATCGGAAGGATGGCGCTGGGTCTTCAATGACTTATTCATTCGCACTGCCTTGATGTGACAAGAGGCCAGCGCGACGTTTTACGGGCTTTTCATTTTTTTAAATTTTGATGGGCGATGCCACAACTGTGAATTCAAAAGAAAAAAACGAAAAACGTACTTTGCCTTCGTGCAGCCGCGAAGAATATTTTAATTAAACAAAATTTATTTGGTTTTTAAATTTTAATCGTTCATATGCATGGTAGCGTTGTCGGAAAATATTATTTCAGAAAGGTGGAAAGTTATAAAAACTACCGAAGCATTCTACGGTAGGAGGGAACATTAAAATCCAATTAACTCGATGCGTGCTTATATTCTTTTGTACCGCGAGTTGCATAGACCGCTAATGTAAGACATCTCGCAGATGTTAATACAGCTCCTTTTTCAGAATTTCTGTCGACAATAGTGATTTTTCGACATTAGAAAATCTCACGGGATATCACAAGCGCTTCTTTTTTTCTTCTTGAGTCCTTTTTTTTGTTTCCATTCTAATTACGTGCTTGCGTGTTGTGCATGTCATTGTGACTGACGAAAAGTTTATTAAGGGCCTTGATGGCAACCAGAAAACCGGATTGATTGGACACTCCTAGTAAATCTACTGGCAGACCTTCAAGATGTGCAGCTTTTTTTACGATCGGCCGCATTTCTCTTCCTGTACCAGTCGCAGGGTTGTCTACTGAAGATGTTGATAATTTTTTAATTAATTTCCAAATTCGTATCTGACTATCTTACGAGTACGTTGTTCATTTTATCATATAGCTGTGATTTATACACATTTTACCGTGTTGGCAACAGTAAGACTCTATGCTGGCGCTGAATTTAAGAATTCTAAGCTTCAATGGCCCCGATACTGTTCTTCCTATCGACGAAGAAAGAACGCAAATTAAGCGAAAGTAATTTTCTTTCAGAATGGGGTTTCGCATTTCATTCTCATCTTAAAACCCGGCTAAATCATTTAATAGGAGAGATAAAAAAAGCAAAAAGAAACACTAATTTCGAAAAACTGTGAAACTTTTTTTATTTCGGAGTTAGAAGTAAATAGTACTTTTTTCGCAGTAAATAAACATCATCTACCAACAAATTCACAATTAGCAAAAAATAAAAAATGAAAAACTTTTTTAAAATTTTTTGCGAATTGTCAATTTTGTTAGTTTATTTTTTTTTTGTGTGCGTGTGTGTGTGTGTGTGTGTGTGCATTTATTTACTCGTACTTGGTCATATACGAAAAACGGACTATTTTTTGATGATAGTGTTAAGATATTTTCTTTCTAAAAAGCTTTGTTATCGTGAGGCAAAATCATTCGTTCTCTCTATTTTAATCTTGTTATAAAAATTTAAAAATCCGGAAGACAATCGTCTGAATTAGGCAGACTTTGTTTACGTTTATTTATATTACATACGTATATGTTACGGAAATATTCGAAATTATTCGTACGTCCATCGAAGAAGGGGGGAAAAAAATTTTTACTCAACAAAATCGGGTCGTCGTCAGAAAACGTGGGAAATGATCTGTTTTTTTTCGTTTTTGTTCTCTTATTTTCTCAAACGTACCGATCGCAAGAAAACCGGATCATCTGGTTCTTCCCGAAACGGAACAAGTTCCGAACGCGATGCCTAGTAGCCAACTAGCCTACTCCGGACTCGGAGGAATCCCAACGGACTCTTCTTTTGCCTCTACAGCACACGCTATGTCTATACGTTCGGAAGGAGATTAATTCCGGTTTAGTTAAGTTTACATCCTGCTGCCGTCGATCACGGTGACGTCTGAAGTTAATTAAAAGCGTTATCGTCCGACGAACAAACTAGTTCGATTGAGAATTTCACTACGGCCTCGTAGTGTTGTCAGCATCCGCGGCGACAATTGACGCTGGTGCGCAAACCGCCGACGAGTCTTCTTACTCGTATGTGTGTCGGCTTTTATTATTAAGGTGTAGAGAGTCGGAATAGCGCATTTGACCTTGACACGTCCGACTTTTTCGGACAGAGAAATTTTTGGGCAACTTTCCTTTCCTACTATATTCGTCATCAATGTTCTGAAATTCGTCAGCCGTTACCCATGCTGGTTTTCTAGACCAATAAGGCGGAACCTTTTTTTGATAAATTTTGTCACATATCATCGTACCATTCTCGTTATAGAATGGTTCTTCTCTACCGAGGGACAATCTATGCTTGCAAGCACACGAAGCCACGCACTTACAGTTGATTCAAGTGTAAATGTCGAGTTTAGTCGTATGCCGATTTCCTTTGTGTTTACACTAGCCGGCCAGAGGAGGTCGGAAATCCGCGAAGTGCAAAATCCTTTAGTAATAATTTTTGAGGCGACTTCTCACAGATGTCCCTGAAAACCGTATTAATGATTTATTATCGATTTCTCGGTTAACTCTGCCAGCAAAATGACGTGCATTATTTATAGAATCAACTGGAAACTGTGTTCAATGAAGAGAGAGTGTACATGTGAGTTGGGACCACAAAAAATTATCGGAGTGAGGAAAGGATTAAGACATTTTTAAACCGATCAAAAGCATTATAAATTTTCTCAAGGGCAGTTACAACCGAAGTCGGTGGATAATGAGAACGTAGAAATTTTAGAATAGAAAAATATCTTTTTATAACATTCAGGGCCCGTATATAGACTAAAATTTCGGGAGATGTAACGAAGATATTTTCATATATATATATATATTTATGTGCGCGTGTGTGTATTATCATGAAATATATTTATTTATAAATAGTACACTAAAGCCTTGTAGTCAATTATTGTAGATGCAGTATTTAAACACTAAAATAAAAACAAATAAAAAATAAACGTTTCCATAGAATTCATAAAAATTTCAGTTTTTTTTCTTTTGTCAAAAGTTGAAAAGAAATAAATTTATTCTGAATTTCGGTCCATTTAATTCAAGCAGTTATTATTTCGTAGACATTTTGGGGAGGGGGGCATGAAAACTCCCCTCAGATACGGCCTTGATGACATTGTATCAAGTTAAATAACGGAAATTATAAATAGAACATTTTACGTATTTATATTAAACTTCTTAGACCATCGCGTGCCAGTTTTATAACATTTACTTAATGCTAGATCTTAAAAAAAAAAAATATAATAATAAAAATTAACAAAGCAAATAATTTTATAAAAAATACACCATTGCTATTGGTTGAGTGTCACGGTTCGATCACCCCAATAAAATCTTCGTAAATAGTTCGAAGAAATCGAATATTTTATCGACTTAGGTGAAAAGAACTTTTCCAACAGCAGATTTTTTAAGTTACTCCGTTTTATCCCTGACTATGTTAGAATTAAACAGGAGT
Organism: Icerya purchasi; assembly: GCA_039619475.1. NCBI lineage: Eukaryota > Metazoa > Arthropoda > Insecta > Hemiptera > Monophlebidae > Icerya > Icerya purchasi. The sequence goes on from CM077116.1 coordinate 235,084,099, forward strand.
GTATACTAGTAAAACAGCAATAGAACAATACCCCGCTATAAGTATAGAATATTCCATAAAACGAGGTGTGATTCTTTTCCAGATGGAATATTCCCGAAAACATAATTTCCTTTTATATTTGTTTAATGTTTATTATTTATATTTATAATTATTCGTTATTTTATTTTATTAGCTAGTTCTAGAAAAGACGGAATATATAAATATAGTACATTTAAAAGAGATCGTTCTGCTTTTAATTTGGTCTGATCAATACATTTCACAAAGTACTAGATTCTCAATATTATGCCGAACATAAATAATCAAACATATTGTAAAATTATACAAAAACAAATCATACTAAAGTTCTCATTACTAAGTTTTAAAAATATACTGTCAGACTCTCCTAAGGTTTAATATGTAAGAATAATTTCAATTCGAAATTATATTAAATACGTAAGACTACAAAAACATACAAAAGAAATTCAGAAATTTAAATACGAATTGTAACTCGATCTTTCAGACTTCGCCAATTGGGGACATTCTTTGAACTCCCAGATAATATAACCTTATGTTATTATAGGAGCAAAATTTTTGATGTCGTCAGTTTTGTCATTTTTCAATTAACGATTGTTGAAATGCGATTCCTAATTATTGTCTGTTGTCGACGCTTTATACCACAACTGACATTTACTTATAATCGATATAAAATTTTCACATTACCTCCAAGATAAAAATTACACGGTCTCATTTATGTATAAGAACACTCTTTGATTATTTAAATTTATGAAATTCTAAGGATGTTCAATTATTGTAAATGACTTTCAGAGTAACAATTGCAATACAATTGTACTTCTTTTTTGATTAAAGTAGTAAAAAAAAAAAGAAAAAAAAAAAAAAAAAGACATATTCCTTCGTATACCGAAATAACTCTTTTCACACTGGATCTTAACTTTCTTTTCAACAAATATGCATCGAATGTGGAAAATAATGCCCGTTCCATGATTTAAACTACCTTAGTGTACTTTTTCGAAACTATCGTTTAGCATGCAAGTTTCATTACTGATAATGTCACAATTTAAAACATCAATCATTTCTCTATTAGTTAACAAATAAAGTTCTCATAAAAACACTTTCTATAAAGTTTAATTATTAATTCTCCGACGCGTTCTGAAGCTGATAACACTTCATGATTAACGAAAATGTTTTCTGAAACGTTAGTTTTCGTATGAAAGCGAAATATGAAAAACCACCAAGTCTACTGGTGTATCGATGAGGGTGCAAACAACCAAAAAACCTCGATGAAAAAATTGAGTACAACAGAGAAACTAAATTTATACTATAAAAAAGATTTGTATAAATTTTACACTTATGGATTTAATAACTAATATTTAATACTGTTTTCAAGTAAAACTATTAATGTTACGTTTTTATTCTATTTTAAACCCAACTGTAATCGATCTTTTGGTTTCCTTATACACTTTTAATTTTTGCTCTGTAATGTAAATGAAAATAGTTCAATGAAAAATATATGTGTAGGTATATATATTTTTTTACTTGCTCATGGACAAAGAATTCGAATCGAATTACTAACAAAAATAAAAAAGTAGTAAACTCCAATATAAATACTATCGTTTTATTCTGTCTAGTAATTTATTACTCAAATTCTAAACTACCATTTTTTAGGTATAATTTTATAATTTCGTTTTATTTTTGACCCCTAAATTTAGTGTCGGTTAGTTGTATTTTTATTACTAACTCCGGTTGTGTAAGCTAATCAAATGGAGGAAGCCGACGCCAAAACGAAAAATTACAATAAAAATGAATGAAAAAGGTATTGGCAAAAATATTATTTTTTAAGGTGAAAAGTTTAGTAATATATAACAAATATGAATTGTCGAAAATATCGTAGTCAACATACACACCGCCCGCAGGAGTAATTTGCGGTAGTAAATTGGCAAAATGGATGTTCATGATGCTGAATTGGAATGATCTGGATCACAACCTGCACGAATTCTTGCCAATTCGTAGGAGATTTTAAAAGATCAGGATGGTTTCAGCGGCAACAAGACTGGCTAGGAAGACTATTTTTAGTAAACTTTTAATTAACGAATAAGTTATTTTTTTTTTTTTTTTTTTAATTTATTCCGACATACGATATATAATAATTTCACGCATTACTCTGAAGTTTAAAGTTAACATTATGGATAATCATAGACTGTGAAAAATTGCAAATTATTCGTTCGTGCTCTGAAATCGAATTGAATAAAATATATGATAATTTGAAATTAGGAAAAATGTTACTAGTGGTCTGGAAAAAAAAAGAATGGAATAGTATTTACATTAATAACTCATTTTTATGCTACGATTAATAAGAAAATCATGTAACCTTTTTAATATAAGAATCCTGTTAATGCGTTACGGAAGTTTGTGAGAAATATTAATGAAACCCGCGCGAGTGATGTCATAAAGCGTGTCACATAAATAGTATACGCAAGAAAACGATATATAACCAATCGAAACCGAGTATTCTATGAACAATATGGTAGACTGTCGTTCGTGAAGGGTCCTTGTCCCGAAGTCCAAAGGGTGTGATATATCTGGAAAAATATCTGGGAATGATAAAGAACCATTTCCTCTGACGCATGATACTCAATAGCAGAGGCCTTATTAGCTCAGTTCGAAATGCTGCCGATTAAAAGTAATGATATAATCAACGATTTTACTGTAGTAACAGTCGCGACAGATGAAATTTACATAAAAGCAGTATGCGAAATTTTAACCATCGTTTCCATTAAAAGAGAGTAATTATATGTCGCTCTGTTTCTTTTTCTTGTTGCGTTTGCAACTATAATGCGTTTAAGTTGTGCGAAAGTAAATGCTGCGTGCAGTTCGTTTCGGATATATTTGAAACAATTGACTGCTCAATAGGGTGCAGTGAATACCGCTTTAATCAGCCCTCAGTTTTCGTAAGTATTTCTGTTCTTTTTACTCACGGAGCAGTATGGGAAGCACTTGCCAGCCGAACTTTCTGGGTTGAACCTGATATATAGAATTAGCGGGAATGTTTTGTTCGTCAAAACATTACAGTAGGCTACTTAAAATTCAAAAAAAACATGATCAGGGCTAAAATAAAGAGCGATGAAAGTGAAAAAGCACAATTACAAAAAGTACAAATAGCAAGTATAGAGGGAGTAATAAACGTTTAAATACACCACATCGCGAGATCATTAACGAGAAGTGCCGACGATTTCATGAGTATTAAAAAATTCAAGAAATTACGTATACATTATTAGAAGCTAGAGAGCGTCGGTCAAGAATATTTTGGGGGTTCATCAAAAACTGGAACAACATTTTGTTGATGGACTCTGAACAGATGCATTCCGTTCGGTAACTCGTAATATTTCGAAATGAATCGTAATATTCACTTCGTGGAAATATCATTACAACTTTTAATCGCTCACTTGTTTCGGAAACACATTCACGGTGCACTACAATTCTAATATAGTAAATGTCACGTTTGAACTATTAATAATAAAATATCCGTGTTTTCTACGTTTCATCGGTTTATTATAAATGGTTTACACGTAGCACTTATTATACCTGTAGTGCATTGCGAATATGGTGCGCACACGTCAGTGATTAAAAATTTTAATTATATTTCTGAATGTTAAGAATCATCCGGAAGTGTACAATCGGAAATGGATTATTTAAAGTTATTTAACTTGTAATATTGATGAACTCTTTATTGATGAAGTTCTACGAAAAATTATCGGAAAATCTAACGAAATTGGTTAATCATTTATTTTTAAATACAAACTGCTGTTTTTTTTTGTTTTGTTTTTTTTAATATGATCACAACGCGAATAAGTTTTGAAATGACGAATATTAAAAACATTCCTATCGTAGGGTGTTTTTGTTGTTGTTGTTTTTTTGTGTGTGTTTTATGCCTTCGTTATTTATTTTGTCAGTATAATACAGTTGTTATTTATGCTCATAATGAGTTCGGAAACACACTTTAGCGGTTATTATTTCGGTGATACTTTGATTAATTTTGTTTATTAATTCTATATTTTCCAAACATTTCCTTAATATTACACGAATGATATAATATTATTATATGAAGCACATTACCTATTATGAAAACTTGAACATTTGTTTATAAATACATTTTTTTATAGCCGTTGATGCGCCTAAAACATTACATAAACCACATGCTTAATACAAATATACACACACCCACATTATAGAAAGTTATATTCACCGTCTCCTCATACACTTTCATACATCTCCTCACGCATACCTGACACGTAACCAGCGCTAACGTTTAATAGCTTGCATAGTGAATTTATTTTAATATTATCTTTATGTTTAACTTTTTGAGTTTATATTATAATGTAAAAAATGTTTCTGAAACTATAAGTTGGGGTGACCTTTCTTTATTTCGATTTTTTTACTTAACCATTCCATTATAATTAAAATGATTTTTAGAATCAGAAGATGCTATTTTTTTCGTTTAATCATCTGCATAATATATGTAAATATTCTTTCGGTATTATTTTTCCTAATGGTTGTTAAACATTTTTTTTTTTTTGAATATAGTTGATATGTTTCATATAATGACAATTATCGGCGTAATATCATTGCTATAAACTAAAATCATCAACAGACATCAGCACTACACAAATCTTAAGCATGTGAATTGATATTTAAAAAAAAAACAAAAAAAAACAAATTCTCACATCACTATTTTTTCTTTACATTAATTGCGACGTGGCTCGAATGATTTCGTCAGCTTAAAACACTTTTCTTTAATTATTTTTACTCCTTGGCCTGTCATTATTAAATTGAAGTAATTATTAAATTATTATTTAATCTATTATTTTAATCAATTTCTGCGTTCGTCTTCACCACAGTTGAGTTCGATCACTGTTTCACTGCCAAATCCTTTTTCCTATATCTATTAAGATTTTAATAGTTCTTACTTTTTCGTACTCATTCATTATGCTGGCTGTATTTTTAATGATTCTGCGTCTCTGCTTCTTTCAAAATGTCTTTTTTCGAACTGTAGGTTCATTTTTAAACTACGGGAATTAACACTTCCATATATGACCGGGTCGATATTTTTATTTATTCGGATTCGTACCAGCTGTGTAGACGCACGACTTAACGCAGCAGTAGTGCAATGACGATTTTTTGAACTACTATTCAAAAAAAAAAAAAAAAAGTAAATAAAAATCTTTTCAATGTGTTGGGGGGGGGGGGGCATTCGAATCCAAGTCTGCTCGTAATGAAACATCATGCGTCTAATCAAGCACACACGCGACATCGTACGATGATTGGTTAAATTTTGAAAAAAGTACTAACCCCGGCTCTTCGTCACTCAGCTAGTTCGATTTATACACGTTATTTTGGAAGACTTTTTAAAATGATGGTAATTTATAACAACTATCAAAATATAACGAACAAATTTAAGAATAAAATGAAGTCTTACTTAGAAATACCTTTTTCGGGTAGTATAACCCATCATCAGTTAAGGACACAACTCGCTATGTGTGATCAGAAACAAATTTTAAATCACACATAGCGAGTTGTGTTCTTAGCTGATGATAGGTTATACTACCCGAAAACGTATTTCTAAGTAAGCCTTCATTTTATTCTTAAATTTGTTAGTAATTTATTACAACTATCAAAATATAACAATCATTTTATAATTAACAAACAGGATGTTGAAAGATTCTTTACTTTTTAAAATGTAGTATACTTAATTTAGAAATATCGGACAATATTAAAAATATATGTATACATATTTAGTATAACCGATTTTTGATAAAATTATCATTAAATACGGCTAGCTTCAGTATACAAACAGAGCGATTAGGGGGGGGGGGGGGCGGCGAAACAAGTAACAAACAAATCTAACGATGTAGATTTTTAGTATATATTGTTTGCATCAGCGCTGATCTGTGTATAAATGTGTCGGTTTGAATTTCACACCGTAAGTGAACTTTATAATTTCAAGCGAATTTCTTATGTACTTTACGCGGAATTTTAAAATTTACCCAAAAAATATAGAGAGAAACCTTCGACGTTCTCATAAACCATGTTGGATGGTACTGACCGAATTTTTAATTTATGATCTATTCGAAATGATAGAGATAGGTGCTCATTAATCATCTCTAATTGCACCACATGGCAGGATAAAAAGAGAAAATAAAAAAAATGGTAAAATATCATTGCAGATTTTCCATACCTGTATGCCGATTAAACTTCTTTTTTTTTTTTTTGGTTTTTCTGCATAGTACATGCCGACTGTCGAGTTATTAATCGCGCAAACTTCAGCGCGATCGAAATACAGGAGAGTACGCCGAAGAAATGAACTGAAATGCCATCATCGACGGACACCCCTTTATAGGTCACAACGGTAGGCAGTGGTAATTAGGCTAGAATGATTACCAACAACCACTGACTGCATATATGGCACAGAAACGGAAAAACAGACGCGTTTTTAGTTTCTTTCTGCCGTTTAATAATTTTACTTATCGGCGTAATTATACGTATTTATATTTATTTCCAAGTGGTACGGTGCCACTCGCGAATAGCACGTGCCGTATGAGACTGTGCGCCCCCATACGCCCCCGTGTTAACTAGTTCTCGTTACATTTCGGAAGCGCAGCCAGTCAGTAATTACTGCACACACGCCGAAGTTAAATGAATCCGCGCACACAGGTATTTTATGGTCGGCCGATCGGAGTTGGTAACGAATTTATCTCTAAGACGGTAGTACACTCGAACCGTTCGACCCGTTAATAATTACATCTTTATCGCGCTAAACATCGAACCGGTTATCTTTCAGTTCACCTAAATTATAGTTTCGCGAGTTATCAGTTGCTGGACGTTCTCGATACACGTCAGCGCAATTTAGGGCACTCGGGAAATTTCCGTCATTTGGTTGGCCAGGCAACGGCAAAAATCAGTTCAAAGGCGGAACTAAACCAACGATGAGTTGGGAAGGCCGTTTCAAGTTCGGTGCAAAATCATAGTGTACGAAATATATACGGAAAGCGACAATGTTGTTCAATTCTCTTTGCCTAATTTTATATTGTACCATAGAAGAAGAACGTTTTAAAACACAAAAATTCAAATTTTTGTAAAAGAAAACTTCCGATTACATTTCGCGCTGGGACTTAATTTTTTCTACCACCGCGCATTTATTCGCTCCCTGGTGAAAATAAAAAAAAACAACGAAATATGACAAATAGATTCTTCGTAATTTTTTGAGGTACTTTACGGTTGTTAAAATGGTTAATTTAACTCGCTATTCAAAAAAAAAAAAAAAAAAAAAAAAAAAAAAAAAAGTTGTAAATTTTACTCGTTTTTAAATCTCCTGACAAAAAATTGTAAACAATTTACTTAGACTGAAATTTTTAATAGACTCTAGTAAGTTCCAAGTGCACAATTGTCAATGTTCGAGAGAAGTCATCGAGGGAAGGTGGTCGGTGTCACGAGAGAAAAAAACGAATCTAAATTATATCGCGAAAAACGTAATCAATGCTTTACTTTTTCTGATTATACCGGAGAGATAAAAAGCCTTGCTTACGTCTTGAGAAATATCAGCAATTTAAAACTTGATGAAGCGAATGAGACTGTTGCCATAAAAAAAAAAATAATTAAAAAGATCCATTAAAAGTTATTTTCAGGGAAATGGCGTTTATAGCTTTAGTTTATGAAAAAAACAAAAAAAAAAAACTCTTACGAATTTAAGAATAGGGTCAAATTTAGGATAAAAATTGCTCCCCTTCACATTTTACAATCTTTTTTTTTTTCTTTTTTTTTTTTTTTTTTCATAATACTAAATTTACAAATATAAATAATAGTCACGTTAATATTATTTATTTTTAATAATATTAATATTGCGATATTCCGATTCCTTCTTGACAAAATCATTAAACAAACTGATTTTTTCCCATGTACAAATTTTCCATTATTTCTGTATTTAATGTGTTCACTTCCATTCAAAATATGGTGTGTATTGTCTGCTGCTCACTAACACACCCGTCTTTGCTATTTTAATACCTTTTGAGGTAGTAGATATTTTAAAATTCCCATGCCCTGATGTAAACTCTATTCGTTGTAAAAGTTTGGAGCATACGGTACAGTATGTGTTATTGAATTTCTCTTTAATTGTTGGAAAAAGACTTCTAGGTTATTCCATCTCGATTTAATAACCAAACGCTTTCCAAATTTTTCCACAAAACCATTTATGTTCAATTTATACGGAAGTCGCTGTGAAGGTTCCGTAATCATCAGACTGTCAACTCGCAGCAGTTTCTCGATAGTAATTAAAACAAAGCAGGAGTGGTGATGGAGAGCGCTATGCACACCGTACACTCCGGTTGATGCAAACGTACCATCATCCGTACACTCTTAAGTAAGTACCGTCTATCTTGGTCGCATATTAATATTGATAATATCTATATCAACCTGATGAGATGGTGCCGAATTTAGCCCATAAGTGTAAAAAAAAGTACGAGATCAGAACATGTAGGAAATAATTCGTATTAACAAGCAAAAACATATTGATATTGTTAAGGAAAGTGAATCTCATCGGGGAACAATGAACAGTACAGAGATGTTGATAGTTGTCGAAAACTCTGTAATTGAATACGATGATTTACAATTGCAACGTGGAGGATGAAGTTAGAACGCCTGAAAAATTTTGAAGCCACTAATTGTGGAACAGCCACTCTTGAGCCTTCCTCTTTCTACGGGTTTTTTTTTCTCCCTATGAGAGAGACGCTCTTGTCTGTGTAGTTTCGTATGTGATGGTATAAAATTTTGTAGATTAAACAAAAGTGTCCCCTTTCAGGCCCATAAAAACAAAAACGAAAAAAAAACAAAAAACGATAGATACAGCGCTTGAGATCTCATTACACATCTTTAATTACCGATATAGATATTATACAAAAAATGATCACCTTTAAGATATTTTCCGAATGTCAGATTTGTTTATTATTTTTTTTTTTGTAACTCATCCTTATAATTCAAACTACTAACATAACTTTTCTGTTCATTTCGATTAAATGAGCTGCGTAAATAGAAAATATAATATGAGCGAAACTTATGACTCTCGGAAACGTCTCTCCAACGATTTCGATGAGCTCCATGAACTGAGGGTTTTTAGGGATTTTTATGGATTTAGATAAATCGATCGGTCGAGGTCTTATATCGGAGAAAGTTCTGTTAAGCGAGCAATTTTAAAAGGAAGGGAAATCAATGTTTAAGTGATCATAGTACACTTTCAGGGTGTATTAAAAAAGTAAACAAATCTAACAATTTTGACAAAATTCACGAATTAGCAGTGAGTTTGAAGGTGCAGAAGTGGATTATTCTAAGGCTAGCGATCGAATCTCGTGTATTTTTAATGAAAAGTAAATTTAACAATTCGCTTATTTACTAGGTTAAAAATAGAAAACTGAATTTCGCGATGAAATAGATTTGTCCTCGCGATATATTTATATAGCGCGAATTCGAAATATCACGCAAACCAAAAATACGATTTCAAAATTGAAAAATAGAATTATCCAATTGTAACGTTTGATATTATTATGTGCGTATTGTTGTTATATTTTTAATTTGAAACTTACGAATACATCGGCAAGTTGCGAATAAGTCGGAACCGAGCTGGATCACTGCCATTTAAAATAATATCGTGGGATGTGTGTAATATTTAAATATGATTAAAATTTAGCTCATATTTATTAGCTTATAAATCATTAGAAAGAATGCAGACAAAAATATTCTAAAAAAAAAGGCAAAATCCGGGAGGATAAAAGAGACACTGATACCAACCGACCTTTTCGAACCATCCGTAAACATGGTTACATGAGAAGGAAATTGAGAATTGATTGTACTGTGGAATTCCTATCTAATAAGGGCCTGTGGCGGAAATTTGTCGAACGTGAGTATAGTACACATTTTAGGAGGATGGCAGAGTGAGACGAAATTAAAATAGTAGAAATGGGGGGGGGGGGGGGGGATTGTTAAAAAAAATTGTATAAGGGCAAAACGCACCAGGTCGAAACGAGATAAGGAATAAAATGGAGCTTTCCTAGATGTGTAACGCCAGTTTCTAGAAGTGGAAAGGTAGGATTGGGTAAGAATAGTGGACCTGGGTGAAAATTCGGCTTTAACTGTTTTTAGAAAATTACGATAAAATCGTAACGACGTTTATAAAAAAAAATTGGAATTTAAAATTTAAAACTATCATTACGTATGGCTTTTATCTGCAGAATTTTTTATTCTTTACTATAGGACTATGTAATTCTGCTGCGAAGGATCCTATAATTCGCCGTAGAAAAATAGTTAAATTTTTGGCCATATCGAAAGAAAAAACGAAACAAGCACTTTGAGATAAGTACATGTGTAGAAATAAGAGCGGCCCATACAGTAATCGATGCCTGAAACGGTTTAATAGCAACATAGGACACGCACACTGAACGAAGTACTTCCCCCGGGAAATAACAGGTATTAAATCACAGAGTTCCATACATATTTAGACGAGAAATGCCAAGAAATCCTCTTTAAAGGTGTAAAAATAAATAAAATGAAACATCGGACAGTTTAATTAAAAATAAAAACATAGCCGTATGCTCTTCGAAACTTTACACGAAGAACAAATGCTTCCTCCAAATTGAAGTATGTTAGAAATAATATCAAAAAAACAAAAATAATCCAAAATAAAGGAACCATCTATTCAAAATCACGCAAATTACATAAACAACCGCGTCGACATAAGCTTCATACAGTTACGGCGGATTTGATACTCTAAAGCATGGTTGGTGCTAACAACTGATTCTGAATATATGTTTCCGTTTCGCGATTAATTTTTATTTTGCTTAACTATATAAATAACACTATAAGTAAAACAATTTTTCATCGAGATGTACAAATTATGGATGCACTTTCAGCAGAAGCCATTTAAAGGAAAAGACTCAAAAAGTAGGCAGACTGATCATTAAGCCTATCGAATAATTCAGTGGCAGTCCGAAGACCAAGGAGAAAAAGTCGTATGAGATCTGGTCGAACGTTCCTTTAGAGGGTTTTCATAAGTGGCTATATGTAAAGTCATAACTAGCATTTGTTGATAGCTCTACACACACACACACACACACATGTATATATATATATATATAGTACATAAAAAAAAAGTGAAATCTCCTTTACTATATTGCAAACAAAAGGTAGTAACCGGTAAGAGTTGCTAAAGTTTTTTTTAAGAACATCATCATTCTAGCAGAGCATTACACGAAACTGATATTTTAGTCGGTAGATTTAGAATGAATTAAAATTTATTCTTTGCGCACATACTCGAATATATTAATGACGTCATCTTGCGCCCGGGTTCTTGTGAAATATGTAACATTTGTCCGTTCCGTTTCAAAATCTTCGTACTTTTACATTTCTATAGCTTTCCTTAAGAACTGTTTTTTTTTTTCTTTTTTAAATAATTCCTGTTTTATCTTTTATTTCTCTTCAGCTCAACTTTGACCTTGTGCAATTTCGCGTAATAATCTTTCATATTTTTTCTTCAACTTAACCTCTTCCACCCAAAGTATTTTTTACGCGCCTCGCTTCCAAGTTCCTTCCTGAAGCGGCAAATTAAACAGTAATTCTACAGCAATTCTCTATTTTTTCTCATGTAAAACTAATTTCTTGGTTCCAAGAGGGGGATCTGGTGGTGTTGCTGGAGCTTCTTTTACCCCTCTAGATGTTAACCCTTATCGGAATCATTTTGTCTTTTCTCGTTTGCTACTTTTATAAACAAATTAATGACTATCACACGTTTGCATTTCCTCTAACAGCCTATTTTGCCCGATAATATTTAATTATTTCTCACTCCACCAGCAGTGCCCTTGAAGCAATCTGCTCCCTTTTTCCTGGTCACTTTGGTTGCGATTTTACCATTCTTCGCATACGTTATCTCACCTATTTTTTTCTTCTCACTGCTCAATCCGTGTTAATTTACCATGGGTTCCCGGTCGTACGAGCACACCTTGATGGGTAATAAAATACACGATTCTCGGTTGCTTCTTTTTCGTTTATTTTTTTAAAAAAATGCACATTTTCATTTCTCTCGCCTAAAATATTCCATCCCAGATTTCGGCATGAGGTATTTACTCTTCCCCCCTTCGTAACGGTTGATCTTCTTTTTTATTCCTTCGTTTCCCGCACTGTGTTGTCATTTCTATTGTTTGCCTTTGCTCTTGTAATCGTTTTCTATTATCTTCTTGTTTTCGCTTTTCCACTGTCCCCAAACTGCCCTCTCCACCAAACGAAGCAATGTAAATAATGCTGTTTACATCTACATTAAAGGTTCATGCGTTTCTGTCGTTCTGTATTCTCTCATATGCTAAAACTCAATCCTCAAACTGACTTATTATTGCGCGTCTTATATTCTATCTTTTTGCTTATTTTACTGAATCGAAATTTTACTTGGGACTTCTCACGTGCCACCCAAAAAAAAAAAAAAACAAACAAAAAATAAAAGACATTTTTATATTACTATTTATAACACTAATTAGAAAAATATTTACGTGTAATAAATTCAACTCATTGTAAGAATGGTATGGTTAATTTAAACAAATCAATAAGCATTATATAACTAAATGTATTTGGGTCTATTGTCTTTCTTCTTGTCGAAGTCTGAAGCACGGAATATACACGCATATGCATGCATCGTTTTAATTATTTACGCTTATAAAAACCATAATAATAATAATAATAATAATAATAATAATAATGATGATGAAAGTTATTAGTCATCGAACATCAAAAGTGTATGCAGCATCTAGATCTGGCAAAACGTTAATTTCGCTCTGGCATCTATACATGATGATATATAGCCGTATATTATATAGGTTAATAATTTATTCTTTTTCACACTGATCTTACATCATCTTCCGATTCCGTAAGATGTACACTCGTAGGAATAAATAGAACGGCATAATGGCAGGGCGTGATGTATGGCACAAAAATGAAAAAGAATCAAAAACGAAACTATTCAGAGCTATAGAACGTGAAATATTGAACGAATTTAGCCGGTGTTGTCATTCTTTGTTTTTGAAATCAAATTCGGGAACAAATCCCCACGACTTTAAAGATTACACTTTGAGCGAAATTAACAGTCGGTCCGTGACAATTCTGATATTTATCGTGTGTTCGTGAGCGCATGTGCGCCCATCATGTACACACATGTTCATGGTACACTTTTACATAATGGTTCTTACAACATCTGTCTCCGAATATTACGATTTCGGCTTATTTCTACACAGGTGTACTTTCGGGCAGTTTAAACGAATCATCACGCGTTTGTAAACACTCTGTATGGGGTTTCATTTACAGTAGTTTGCAAACAGACATGCAAATTTATCGCAGATAAAGTAAAGTACACGTTAAGTTCGTCAAGTAAAGAAGGAGTCGACATCAATCGATACATTCCTATAATGATCTCGAAAAAGTTTTTATTAATATTTATCGAAAATCTGCAAGCATCATTGGTCTATCAGCGAACGAGAAAAAGGTAGGCTAAATAACGTGAGAAAACTGAGGAAAATTTTCTTGTTCTATTCCTAAAGACACTTTTTTACTTTTTCCAATTCTAGTTCGATATAGCGGTTTATTTTATTTTAAATTGAATTTTGCAGACTGGAAAACCCCCTCTATGACTAGTTTCTATTTCGATTACGATATCTTTTGTATTTTAACATACTTCGTATTATTATTATTATTATTATTATTATTATTATTATTACAATATTATATATATATACATATATAGAAAAAATTAATTGCTTATTTTAAAGTAATGATAAAAAATAAAGGTCGCCACTACGAGAATAATCGAAAATAAAAACATACCATACCAGAGAGACTGAGTGCGGTGTGAAGCCGATGGTGATTGATTGATGGTGCTAGACAGGCGTTATGGCCGCATTCGCTTTTCCGAATCTTCGAATAGATGATCGTTTTGACACTTTACGTTCAATTGACGAAATAATATAAATAAATATTACCCGAGACTATCAACGTACGATTTTTTATATTCTTGTTTATTCTGTAATTATTATTATTTTTAAATTTTATTCGCGCGGTCGTTTTGCAGTGTGTCTCGTGAAAAATTCAAAAAACGACACGATCAACTGACCTGTTCAGCGCTGATCGTTCTTGCAGCCATCTGTAATCGCGGGCACGCACTATTATCTTATCTTATAGAGAGCAATAGATTGTCTAAGAACGACAGCGACGAATGTTTCTTTGGCAATGCCTAGGTCCGCTGTCGGTCGCGAGCGTGAAGCAGTCAATGTCCGACTTTCTCCTTTCCTTTGCGGATGATAATCCCCTCCAGCGAATAGTTGCACAGAGAGAGGACCGGGCGAGTGAGACGGAGAGAGTGTGCATGTGCAGAGAGGCGACGACCGAAGCGAGTGAGAGACGGGGAAGATAAGGCACCTGACCGGCCGAAGCAGGAGTCGCAACGACACCGACCAAACCGAATAAACAGTAGTTGCTGTTACTAGAATCGGTTATAAGAAAGTTTGCCGGCGAGCCACTGAGGAGGAACTCGCAGCCGGCTCTAGCGACGATGCGGAGATATTTACGTTACATGTTGTTATCATCGGATATGTGTTTCTAACGTTTCAGCGCCGATACCGTAGGTTTCGAGACAGGTTCCGCCAGCGGCAGAGACCCACTACACCGTTTCATCCGTTTATTTTTAAGCGGAAGAACGGGACGGCGGCAAAAACGAACATGCACCTCTCTGTGTGTGTGTGTGTGTGTGTGTGTATGTGTGTGTGTGTGTGTGTGCATGGAACCAGAATGTGCGCGCTACGTATATCGACACCGCTGAAATGCTCGTTATGTGGTCGAAAGTGAAATTATCTCGGCGGTGCCCTATGCATAATTAGCCCTGCGTACACTAGCGCTATCATCACGCCGACTAATTGCACGCCCAAGAACACATAACGAGAAAAGTAAAATTTCCGCGGCTGCGAAATAAGCGGTCATCGGCGAACCAAACACTTGGCAGCATCCCCGCAACAAAACCTAATTTTCCAGAACTACCGCAATAAATGCTACTCTCGTTATTTGTCCGGAAATAACGTGTTCCATATGCTATGCGGGAGTCGTCGCCTTCAGGTGGTGGTGTTCTTTCTAGCGGATCCCGATTAAAAGGATACCATTGACAGAGTGTCCGCGTTTATCCTTATAATGGTTGTGAAGAGACTCTATCGAGGACAGTTCCTCTCCTGGTATCAAATTTAATTACAAATTAGGTATATTGAACGAGACAAGTCTCGGAAACCTCTGCCACCTCTCTGGCTTTATTAGAGTATCAGTTGTTATACTATTTTACTTTTTTTTTCTTTTCGATTCACCATTCTACGTTATTATTAATGCCTCCTATCGTACAAATAGCAAAATGAAGTCATTAATATCCTAATAATCTTTCGCGCTTCCTCATGCACACCAAAATTTCGTCTTCTATACCCGCGGGGGCCTAAGTGGACGTCGATCGTAAATACATTTTTCGAGTATTTCTCTCTTCTCGTCAAACCTTTTCGCTCCTTATATTTTTTCCTTCCCTATCCATCGTTGATATTCGAATTTAACTCGGTCTTTTTCGCTTTGTACGGCGCATTTTTTCACTGATGAAAAAAGAAATTTTTGAAAGAAATTTTTTGTTTCCTCCCCGTGCTTCGTGAAGAGGCGGATTTTCTTTTTTTTTAAATAATTTCCACTTCCCCGGTTCCTCTTCTACGAGCGCTCTCTAATCTCTAGGCGATTTGCTGTTTGCGCCACGGTTTGCTCCGTTTTATTTCTGTTTTTCTTCCTCGTGCCTTCTCCCTATTTTGCAACTATCATGCAACAACTAAATTCGTATGTGACCCCGACTAATGTTTTCATGTGCTCGTCGCCCCGCTTACAAATTTCGTTTCTACTGCTAACTTTTATCAAACAACATTCCCGCTCGCTTTCATTCTTCCCCTTCTTTTTCCTTCGGTCATTCAAGTTCTTGATTTTTGCACTTTTGCCAATTGTCTCCGATACATCTATAATTCTCCTTTCTTTTTATTTGCGCAGTTCTGGGCCAATATGAAAATAAAAAAAAAAAGAAGCACCGAGTTCAAGTTAAATGTTCATGTCGGCGGGTTCATTCGTGAAATTCAGCGGGCATAACAAAAAGTATAAATTATACACTCTCGTACAGACAGAACTTTCGTGAAATCTATAAACAATTTTTAAAAATTACCGTAAAAATCCGTACTCTCTCCGTTAACTTATGATAAAAAATGTAACAAAGTGAACCTTCCAGCAAACACAAATATTTTCGCTTGTTATAATTTTCAAATCTTTAAAAAATGTTTTTTTTTTTTTAAATTCGTTTTTCTTTTTTTTTTATATAAATATCGGACCATCCGCGCACCAACACGCATTGATTTATAATTCCACATCGCGAAGTTACCGACTGAGACACTTGGTCATTCCGTCCTTCCCTTTTCTCGTTTTTCTTTTTCTCTTTCACCTTCTCCCTTTTGCCCTCTCCACTCTACTGATACTCCCTTTATATGCGACCGCAACCATATCCTCTTTGAATGCCCTGCTCTTTTTCCTGAGTGCTCTCATCTATACGCCGAACTCTTGGCGTCGTTGGATCTTCCTACCCCTTTCAGTGCTTCCTTTATCCTTTCCTTCCCATCTCTAGCCGTTATTCCCCTCCTTCTTTCCTTTATACTCTTTATCTCAGATCGCCTCAGAATCTGAGAGTAGGTGGTCTAAGTCCATATAGTTGGGTCAGTGTTGACACCGAGCCCATTAAAAAGAAAAAAAAAAAAAAAAGGAAAGTTACCTTAAAAGAAATAAAAATTTCAATATTTTTGTTAAATTGAACGCTTATACCAAAACTATTATAGACATCAAATGCACTGAAAGTGGATAATTTCCGTTAAGAACGAAAAATGCGACTAAGAACGTTTGGTTTTTCCGTTGATTCTCCGTGAAACATAGCGCCTTGATGTAAATTTTTTTTTTCATTACGAAATCCGTCCTAACGGTTATTGATATCATTTGTTATTTGGCTATCATTTACGATATTTGGAAATTATGATGAATAATTTTTGCCAACAGTTTGTGCTAACCAGCCGAATCTTGAAGAACCAGCGGCTTTAATACTTCTGCACATGGAAGCGCGTCTTTGAAAAGTACCAATGGCTGCAGATTAATTGACACGGAATTCGCTTGCGCTTGATCGGATTATTTCAAGAACGGCGAATAGCTCAAAGTAAACGGCGCAATGAATACGAGAGGTGTGATCAAAAAGTAACGGGAATTTTGTAATTTCGCGCGCTGCATCATTCAGTCGAGTTGTATTTTGTGTATCGGCTGCACTGTCAGTGACGTACGTGTTTTGCATCAGGGGCAGCTACGATGCTTAGTTTATGTTTACCAAGCGAAAAGCAACAGGTATTTTAGTGCGTTTGACGATTTTTTTCTTTTTTTTTGCGGCAAAATGTCGCATCAGAGAATTTGTGTGAAATTTTGTGTTAATTAAAAACCGAATTAAGTGCAGCGAAGCGTTCAAAATGTTAAAGAAGGTCTTTGGCGACGGTACTATGTCAGGAGTTTACGAATGGTAAAAACGCTTTCCAAAAGATGACAATAGGCCTGGGCGACCTAACGCGTCCATCAGTGACGAAAACGTGAAAAAAATTAAACAGATTGCGCCTGCTAATAGAAGAATTACTATTCGAGAGGTTGCTGAAGAGATAGGAATTTCATATGGCTCATGCAAAGGAATTTTTATGTTTTGAGCACGAAACGAGTGGCAGCAAAATTTGTTTCGAAAGTAATGAATTTTCAACAAAAACAGCATCGAGTAACCATCGCTGAGCAATTGCTTAATGACGTCGCTGACGATCGAGACTTGCTCAGACGCGTTATAAATGGTGATGAAACGTGGCTATATGGTTACCATATCGAAACGAAGGATCAGTTGACTTAATGGAAATTTTCTGAACGATCAAGACCAAAAAAAGCACGTCCAGTTCGATCAAATGTGAAGGTCCTTCTATCCGTTTTCTTTGATGGAATGGAATAGTTCATTACGAATTTTTACCGATTAGCCGTACAATCAATAAGGAGTGCTATCTGCGAGTTCTACGCAATTTGCATGAGAAGCGGTCCGGGAAAACCAACCCGAACTTTGGAGACACTGTGACAACGCACCGGTGCACACCACACCTAGCTTATCCAACAGTTCGTAGCGAAACATAACATTGCTGTAATGCCGCAACCAGCCTATCCTCCAGACACGGCGCACTCTGCGACTTTTTCGTATTTCACCAAACTCAAGAAAACACTCAAAGGACAAAGTTTTTCAACAATAGATATGAGATAAAGGAAAAATCGCAGAGCGAGCTTTTAAGACCATACCTAAAAATGCATTCTAATAGTGTTTTGCAAACTGGAAACTAGGGTGGCATAAGTGCATAATATCAAAGGGGGGCTACTTTGAAATAGACATTGCAGATTAGGTTAGTACTTTTTGGAAAAAAAATTGAAAATTCCCGTTACTTTTTGATCGCACCTCGTACATTAGAAATAAAGCAAAATCGAACGGATGGTAAATATTGAAATATTTTCTGACGTCAAAATTCGTTATAAATTCAGCCGAAGTCTCATATATCGTATCTAAAAATCAGTTTTGTATCTTTTTATCTTACCATTTTGTGTAATTTTTCAACCTCCTTCAAGAGATGCGCACTGTTAAGCCCATACAACTTTTGCAACACATACCGCTATACAAACGCACCGCATCGAACAAAAAAAAAATAAAAATACATTTTTTTTTTGCAAATGTCGTCAATGGCAAAAAAATCGGGTAAATTCGCGATCGGTAATTCTTTTGGAAATCTTAATACGTTTTAATATTTAATGCGCGATATCCGAACCGGAGGCCCTTTCCTCTCGTTATCATCTTTGCAAAGGGAAATTTTTCAAACACTATCTTCCGCGATCAGTCGATTTTTATTTTTTGAATTAGCGAAGAAAAAACCCAGAGTCAATTTCGATGATGGCGGACGATGATTTAAGAGGTTTTCCGATAATGTAATGCTGCAAAGATGATTAGCGGAGTAGTAAAAAAAAAAACTTCAACCGTAGAGTATATTAGTCGGAGCTTTTCCTTTGAAAAAAATATTCGACGGAGAAGAAAAGAAATATAGCCATGGCGTGCCGCAGGATTTTGCTCAATTAGAGAAGCGAAATTGAAAACCGTATTTTTTTACTGCAAAAAACCACTCGCTACTAAAACTCGGTACTTTGATTTTTTTTTACAATTAATCTGCGATTAATTTTTAAATAATTTCCATCACATAAAATTTGTAATAAAAAATAATTTACGCAATAATTTAAAATCAACGTTTGCGTTTTTTTTGTTTTTTTTGTTTATTGTATAAAGAAAACGAAAAGTCAAATTTCTGTGTCATACTTGTTTTTTATATTTTCATATGTTCGGGGAGAACAGCCATCACTGACTTCCCTAGGAGCGTCCATCGAATTTACCGTTATTATGACAAAAATATTTTCAAATAGCACACATACTTAATAGCAATGCTGGGTAATGCCCTCGACTGGTGACCCCCCCCCCCATCAAAAAAAAACAACTTAAAAACAAAGAAACGGAAGCGAAAGGGTTACATGTCATATTCATATAAGAAACAAAGAAAACCAAAGAAATACACTACAGGCGCTATAAAACAACACTAGTAGAAAACTAACAAAAAGTCGGCCGTAACATGATTGTAATAAAGCTGGAAAAGCCGAAGAAAATATATATATAAGTTGCCACATCAGCATAATTGAAAATAGCCGCGTAATTTTTGTTCAAGAACTAAAAAGAAAGTTGACAAAAGTGTGAACTTCAACGTAAATGTTTTTTTGCCAAGACATACCTTCGTCATGCCGGAGTGACGAAAAAAAAACTTTTTCTATACAATTAATAAAATAGTATGTAATGAAAAATTCGTAACATTTATTTTCCAAGTCTTCCTGGACTGCTAATAAAATCACAGTCCTGAAAATTTCCTTACAATATCCTGACTTTTTCTTCTACACTTAATATCGCTTCCATTCCTATTAACGATATCTGATCGTCTTATTACAAAACTTTCCTTTTTCGTTCCTAATTGTTTCTGGGTGAAGGTCCTTGGTTGGCGAGCGCAATTTTCTTCTTTTTTTTTTATTTAAAAAAAAAAAAAACGAACTTCTTATTAGCGTTTTCTTATCGTTCTGCTGCTGTCTCCATCATTCGTTTATGCTTTTCTCTGCTCGGGCTCTACACGTTGTCGCCTATTACCTTTTCCGTCTGTTACATAGCAGTACCAATTTTCAAAAATTTATTGCTTGTCAAAAATAGAAAAAAAAAAAAATGAAAAACTTTCTTTTCGTTACGATTTTTAAACGTTTACGATATTATACGAATGCGAAATACGAAGGGAAACGAATTAAAGAAGAAAAGGAAAAAAGCAACGAGAGACCTCTGTCGCAAATAAGAAGATATTGCACTGAAACGATGTAGGGCTGATGCCGGTTAAAATGATTATTACCATATATTTAAAAAAAAAAAAGCAAAACAAGAATCACCTGAGCACATGTGCGCAAAAACTGGAATGTATTAATTTTCAAAAAATGAAATATAAACGGCATGTTTTTGAGGAGTTGCACCCCGCGGTGACGGTTAATTAATGCTTATAAAAGTAGCCGTTTTTTGCAAAATACAAGTTCAGTCAAGCATGATGTTACATGCGCTGAGGATTACGTGTGTTAACTTAAAGATGGTTAATAGTTATGTTTACGTATTGTGTTAAATACAAAACAAAGAAATCTGATTTTCCGCGCCACAAAGAGGGAAAGATGCACTAATTTTTGCGCTTTTTTTTAACTTTTCGTCAACTTCGAAAGTTTCGTTAAGAAAACGAAATACAGTTTCGTTCCCCGATAGATAAAATGTTTTTTTTTTTTTGATAATCCAGGGAAACTAATTTTAAAATTAGAAACCCGGATGTTGGAAACTAGAGAAATAATATACTAGGGGATGCGCATATTTTTTAACCTCGCTGAAAATTTTTAGCTATAATGCTCGTGACGCTAAGGAGGCCACGTATTTTTTCGCGCTTTTTTGACTTTTCGTCAACTTTGAAAGTTTCGTTAAGGAAATGTGAAATACGGATTCGTTTCCGAAAAAAACAAAAATAGCCATCTTTCCAACGGCATTGCACATACTCCGAGTAAAAAATATTTCATTCGAAACTTCCGAGCTTTCAGTGCCACAAAGGCCTGAATTCCTATAGAGCGGGTCCTCTTTATACATATGTAAGAGATGGTTTTTTTTTTTTTTAATCACGCTATTATTTACCTTTTTTTCTTTTTTTTTTTTTTGCTGTTTCTGATACAACAGGGAGAATTTATAAATAATTTTTCAACTGTAATTTTTCGATTTTACGAATGAACTTTTACATTTTGTTTTACACATTTTAAACTTCAATCGAGTTATGAATTTTTTAAAGGTGATTTTTGAGGTCGCCATAAATTTCATATTATATATTCTTGACAGCATTTTTTGGGATTTTGCTGCTCAAGGTAATCGGTGAACTTGAAGTTACCATTTTAAAGAGTATTTGAATTGTAAGTTACGATCCAACTTTGAAATTTACAAGTTAAACCGCGTTGGTGAGTTACCTATTTGTTTTGCGATTTTTGTCGTTTTCGAACCGTCTTACTAGGATTCCGTACATTATTAGTGTATACGGGGAATCCTAAAAAATCAATTAAGCGATACTGTCAGTTTATACGTGCATCCTTTTCAGCGAGTTAATAATAACATCACACTATTTTCACGCTTAGTTCATTATCAACACCGAAATAGGCTTTATACATTAATAATCGGTGTATCGAAAATTAAATCAGTCAGTCAAAGTTCGAATCGTTCACCATCCGCGCGAACTGCAAAGCTATCAAGAATAAAGTTGACAATGAAAGCGTTGCAGAACAGAGCATTAGGAATATTAGAATCATAATAACAATATTAACTCCTATAAAAAAGCCGCCTGCTTTGTTTTTAATAACGGAAAAATCAGCTTATCTCTAATTCTTCTTATTTTTCCACTTTCTTAATGCACCCGATGACACGCTTGTATAATTAAACCTAGCGTGTTGAAAGAAGCTCTCTATACTGCTGTACGCAGCTTTGGATAGTTGCTGTAGTATAACTCCACGGTGCAGTTGTTTTTGTATAAAAATGATTCCTTTCAATTGCGAGCTTTTTTTGTTGTTTTTTTTGCACATTCGACGACGTAAATAGAAAAGGTTCATCCAGTTTTCTCAAAATTTTCTCGAAAATGTTTCCAATTTTAATTCGTTCCGATGACAATGCCAAAATGTTTATGGGGTTATTATTATTATTATTTCGATAATAAAACAGAAAAAAAAAACCCCATCATTTTTCAATATAACTTCTTCCAGACTTGCCGTTCGTGAAGAAATATTTCGGAATAATCACGGACAGACTTCGCGGCTTTAGTTACGTAATGACAAAAGACATCTATTGAGCCGGGATTTGACTGATGGCTTCGAAACGGATGCGGATGTAACAAAAACAAGAAAGAAAGACAACGAAGCAATGAACATAGTCTGACTGAAAAGGAAATTACCATTTCTCGCGACAGAAGTCATCGTTTTTAAACTATAAACTCTCCGCTCGCACGTCGTTGTCCAAAATAAGAATACCGAATACACACACGGCTGAATGCTGAATGTAGCGAAGGTAAAAAACGAAAACCGTCCGGTGCACCGTTAACCGCTGTCGACGACGGCATATAATTCTTTCCATTGTTCCTGCTCACTACCATTCCATGTTTATTCATTTTCACAAAGTCTGTGTGTGCTCGTGAGTTCGCGCATGTTCGCGTCGTGTCTCTTTATTACGTAAAAGCGCGCAATGTCCTCGCACGGAGAAAGTTCTCGCAGCCGGAGCACAATGCTCCTGCGTGTCTCTATAGACACCGAAGGAAGCATTGCGCCATATAGACACCGGCGACTGCCGATAATAGGCCGCGACAGCGATAACAATATCGCGACTGTATGCATATTTTGACAGCTGATACGGTCGTCTTTTTCGACTTCCAGCAGCTCCACAACCGAGACGATTATACTATTACGCGTCGAAGAATTGGCGAAATTTTTTTCCAACCAAATTAATTCGGTGTGCTAGGTAAATATAGTAAGCCGCTGTACACTCGTTAATTGGACGCAGAGAGTATCGCGACATCGGTCTCTCGGAACAAAAGATTCTCCATTCTGTACTTATTTTCCTCCTCGAAAGTCGATTGTATCCACCCTGTTGTCGCCGCGAACATTGTCTCTATCGCACTGCTGACACACGTCATCTCGCGCCTTTTCCAGATGAATATCGCGGCGAAACGGGCGCGTATTACGCAATACGGAATTTTATGTGCATTTCTTTAGCCGAAATTGTCTAACGGCGGTAGATGGCGAGTGCACTTGTTGTTACGAGTAAATGATTAATAGTGTCACGTATATTTGGTCTTCTATGATGCAACCTAACCCCGTTTTAACCGGATTACGTGTTCCTTTTTCAGTATCCGGTGAATAACCTTCTCAAAGTGTAATATTTTTTTTGCAATCAATAATTATTACCTTTGGGGTTTTCAATAAATTTCGTAATTACAAAAGGATTTTACCTTGTTAATATGTATACACACACACATATACACCCTGTCAAGAAAGTATCGGGAATTGTCAATTTAAATCTCCCGGGTAATAGCTAGGCAGATAATTTTTTTTTTCCAGGTTGGTACAACTGGTTTGTATTATGATGCCTATTTTTAGCGCGATCTGTCAACCAGTGTGTTTACAGCAGCTGTTAAAATCAGTCGACCTTGAAGTGTTTTGTCGAAGTTTTACAATGAGTGAAAATATTGAACAACGTACTTGTGTTAAATTCTGTGTTTCGAACGAAATTTCTTGTGCCGATACACTGAAAATGTTACAGAAGGCTTTTGGTGAATCTGCTTTATCAAAAACGCGGGTTTACGAGTGGTACAGAGCGTTCAAGGATGGTCGGGAGACGGTCGAAGACATGCCTCGCTCTGGACGGCCTTCAACGAGTGTGACCGATGATAACGTCGATAAAATCAAGGAAATCGTTGCTGAAAATTGTCATGTGAGCTTGAGAGAGATGGCTCATGGATTGGGCATGTCACACGAGAGCGTACGTACGATTGTGCACGAAAAATTGGGTATGCAACGCGTTGCGGCTCGGCTTGTTCCGAAAGACCTGAATTTCTTTCAAAAAAAGTACCGAGAACAGGTAGCTGCAGACATGCTGGATCGAGCCAATTTGGATCCTACCTTCTTGGAAAAGATAATTACTGGTGACGAGACATGGGTGTACGAGTACGACACGCTTACGAACCAGCAATCGTCCGAATGGCGCGCCAAAGCCGAAAAAACCTCGCCAAAGCCGATCGAAAGTGAAGATCATGTTGATTGTTTTCTTCGATATTCGAGGCGTGGTACACTATGAATATGTGCCAGCCGGACAGACAGTCACCAAAGAGTTTTACTTAAGTGTTTTGAGACGTTTGAGAGAGGCTATCCGTCGTAAACGTAACGATTTGTAGGTCGACAATTCTTGGATTCTCCATCACGATAATGCGCCGTCTCACAAAGCCATAATTGTGAATGAGTTTTTGGCCAAACACTCGGTAAATATCATCGAACAACCGCCGTATTCACCAGATTTAGCACCCTGCGACTTCTTCCTATTCTCAAAACTCAAATTTCCGCTACGGGGAATGCGCTTCGAATCGATTGATGACATCAAGACGAATGCGACGCGAGAGCTAAAGGCCATCCCGGAAACCGCCTATCAGAAGTGCTTTGCCGAGTGGAAAAAGCGTTGGCATATGTGCATCGCTTCGAATGGATGTTATTTTCAAGGTGACAAAATAAATTTGGATGAAAATTAAAAATTGTTCGTTTTATTTAACAATTCCCGATACTTTCTTGACAGGGTGTATATATATATATATATATATATACAATCAAGATATGTATACATTAATGACAATGCCATTCTTACGCCGAAGCTGATAAAAAAATTGTATTAAAAATCTCCTGTCATGAAAAAAATATACCGTGTCATAAGACATTTATTTCATTTCGAGAAAAATTGACTTAGTTGAAATCGATTCTTCTGTAAGAACTTACGCCCTCTGAGACCTTCTCTATGCTTTTCCACGGCGGTTTGGGGAAGAATCGTTTCTTTTTTCTTTTTTTTTAACATGGAAAATTAAAATCAATTAGCGTTTTCTAAGATTCTTGCTCACCTCTTTCAGTCTATCTTTTCGTTTTTTCCTTATTAGAATCCTTTTTGAACAACGTAGCAATCGATCTGTCAACGGGGTTACTAGTGAAATTCTTATTTGTACCTTATATTTCGACAGAGAATTTTGTGTATTCTAGTTGCTAGGGAATTTTGGCTCCAGAATTCGTCTTCAAATCTATTTTAACATCTATATTAATGATTTGTTTATAACCTCCGGTAAGTCGACTGTCCTACGCTAATGATTTCGTAATTTAGAACAGAAATAGTCAGTTTGCAGACGTAATGCAATAATAAAATCAGTATCCAATTAATCTAAATATTTTAACAACATCAGGCTTAATGTCTCATTTAACAAGTCTACATCTGTTATTTTTATTCTAAGCCCGTATGGAAAACTCAGATAGAAGTTTTATGTTAAAGTTTGTTATTCCGGTGTTATTGAGATTTAGCTAGGATTATCATATTACTTGAAAGAGTGCAAATTCTTAAATCGTCAAAAGTCTTGGGGGCCATTCCTTTTTTGTAATTGTTCAGTTCCGGTAACTGTGAAATTATTGTATAAGGCTATAATTTTTTCTAGATTTGATTAGGTTTTTAGCCCCTCAAAAATTAGTATTAGGGAACTAGACAATTTGCATTAGTTTAAAGCCGATATAACTGGGAACCTTTTGATAATCCTTAAAGGTTCTCCCAGTTATATCGGCTTTAAACTTATGCAAATTGTCCTAGTTTCCTAACAATTAGCTGACCGATTTTTTGTTAAAATATTGTAATTATAATTATCAAGATTTAAGCGATGATATTTATAATGTTACTTCGTACTTGGGATTTATCCCGTCTAAATTATCGTTATTAGTAGCAAGAATTATAAGTAAAGCCAGCATTAATGCCTGCAAATAGCCCGTATAAAGCCAATCTCCGATAGTTAAAAACAAATACTATTATCAGGGATATAAACATAATCATTTCTATCCTACGGCCGCGTAGTATACAACTATTTCAATTACCGGGGCTAGTTTAACTTTTTTGGTAGAACTTCTTGCTATAGCTAAAGCTTGTGAGCGTATTCTCAATGTTATTAATGGTTCGGGTAAATGCGTGCTTTGTAGTGATAGTCTTAATTCACTAGCAGTTCTTGAAAATAGTTCATTTAAACGAGGAAAAAAAGCAGTGCTCTTCCAAATACGATAAAAATACGCCAATTTTACAATTATTTCTTTATAAAATAAATTCTTTCAGCCGTTCGATGCTCTTAAATTATCGATTTTTAATTCATTTGATTATGGTAATATGTACGTTATTACACGAACCTACGCGGACTTTCAAATACGATTTAAGCGTTCTCAATTTTTAATTATTTCTGGCTATCCGTTTGATTACTTAAGTCCCATATATCCTCGATACGGTATCATGCACTGTGAAATTAAGCTTTTCATAATTTACTAAGCCTAATGAACCTGAAGAGAATATCGGGATCAGTTCTACTTGGGATCCGCCTTTACTTTCCCAGATTTTTCTGATACTCAATTATTTCAAGCTAAGTAAACCTGGGACTGCGACTTGGATCCGGAACGAGACAAGCCTCGAAAACCTGTCACACCTCTGGTTCGATAGCCAAGCACCTTTACTAGGCTACCGTGCTACCTTATCCGTTTAATGTTTAAATAATTTTCAAATTTTTAACCTAATCAAATAAAAAATATATATAAAAAAAGTAAAAACATCGGACCGAACTTTTTTTGTTAATAAGAGGTTAATAATAAGTATTATTATTATTACGATTATTATTGATTTGATTATTATTATTGTATAATTAACAGTGGTAGACGGTAATGAGGAATTTCGCCATTTTTTAATATCTGTTTTAAAAAAAAGCGTAATTGTGACAATAATATACCTTTAAATACAAATCGCTTCGATATAATTCTTCTGATTCCTTTGTAATCTCATTAATGATGAAGTCAAAAAAGTACTCAGTGCTTTTTCCGGGAAATAAATTATCTTTTTCGGTTCCGATAGAATCTTCATTAGTGTTTCGTAATGAAGTAATCCTCCATCATACGTAATTAATAAATCAATTGAAGATGAAGAGTTTCCGAAAAAAATTCGAAGTTAGGAGTTATTACGCCAGTGCTTAAAAATTCGAATACAATTCTAGTCCTAAACTACAAACCAATCTGCATCCGCTGTATAAAAAATGTTCTAAAAATACACAAAGCAAATAATAAGGAACTTTTTACTGAAAAAGAGACTTTTTAACAACGACCGATATGAGTTTTGCAACTGTGTAGTACCCTAACTCAGTGTGCGCTGCTACATGATCGTACAGAAAATGTGACGAGTAAGCATCTACTCTATACGCTTCATCACTCTGACTGGAGCTTGTACTCCAACTACTTTACTCATGTTCTCCAATCTGAAATTAAAAATACGACCACGTTTTTATTTCTTCCCAGAATAGTTGCGGAAATAAAATAAAACAATTTTTTTTCTCGAATTTATGTTCATTCATCTTTAAGCTTTTAAAATGTCAATTCATTTGCCGCAGCGCATATTAAAAAGCGGCAGTGGATTAGAATTATTTTCTCAAAATTCTTCGTGAAGACCCGCCATTATTTTAAAATCGGTTTCAGATCTCTTCAAAACCTGTCACTGTCAATACTTTCTGTGAACTCGGTCTCTCGTGAAAGCTTTATCAAACTGACATTAGCACCGTTTGTTTTTAAGCACACTAGTGTTCTGTGATATTTTTCGGGTAAAACCTTTTTCGATGCTTCACAGTTAATTCGCCGACCGTGTGACGATAGACGTACCGAATTACTCGATTAAGTTTTGATTATACGTAGTCTGTTTGTAATTTGATTAATTCTTACTTAGCAAGTATATACATATTTCGGCGATAGAACAGTTGAAGTAATTGGTTGATCAAGCGGTATTTCTCGAAAACACTGCATATAGTCATGGGA
This sequence comes from Icerya purchasi, assembly GCA_039619475.1. Taxonomy (NCBI): domain Eukaryota; kingdom Metazoa; phylum Arthropoda; class Insecta; order Hemiptera; family Monophlebidae; genus Icerya; species Icerya purchasi. The sequence goes on from CM077116.1 coordinate 235,112,512, forward strand.
ACTACTACAAAGTTAAAATACATTCCGTCAGTAATTGAAAATTTTTAGTCGCTTAAAAAAATGCGTGTTTGTCACTACGATTTCTTTTCGTTACGAAAAATTTTCCAGTATTCAATACTGGCGTAAAATCCGGGGGAGCGTGATTATCATTTTTAATAGTGAAATTTCGTTAATATTAAACCGTTAGTGGCTCTCCTGTATCCGATACATTCATGCGTGCGCATGCACATGTCGTAATATGAAGTAACTGTTGATTCGATAATCGCTAAACAATAAGATTTGATACGGTTTTAATAGATCGATCCTCCATGAAATTTCACATTCCCGTTCAAAATGCTCTGCGAAATCGTACGCTGGATAGAGAGTCGGTGTTAGGCATTACAGCGAGGAATGTGAAATGTGTTTTTTTTTTTTTTGACTGCTCATCGCTGCGAGGAAATAATAGTTTGCGATTAAATTATCGAATTTTTATTTTTAGTATTTTACTTTTATCTTTAATCGGTTATTTTCATTTTAATAGTGGTTTCTGTAAAGTTTATTATGTAATAAAATGATACTCGTTTTATCAGCGACAAGTTAAATACTTAGACTATCAATATAATAGACTAGAAATCGAAACTCTGTATAAATATTACAAATATCGAACCAACGAAAATTTATACATATTCGATTTCTAAATAACGCTGAACTTGTTCCAAACTTTTGTATCACTTTATATAAGACCTAATAGTACATTTATATGTTTATGTAGGATCGAAATTAAATATCTTGTACAAAAATTAATTAATGCTTTTAATAACTTTTAGTTTTTAGTTTGGATTTGGTAATTAATTGTAAATTGATTGACTTAATATCCTAATTAAAACACTACAATATAATTATTGCTTTTAATTTGATCACTTTACATTATATTAAATTTTAATAGACATTTTTCTGAAGTTCAAAAATTTCTTTAGAAAAATAAATTATAAAACTATTAAACTAGATGATATTTCGATTCTTTTATACAATAATAAAATTCAAAACAACAGATTATAAAACTGCATGTAAAGTTTTAAAGTATAGACGAAAAATAATTTACCATCTTTTATTTCAAGTTTTTCTGTAATTACTGACTAAATATCATATTTCATATTTACATTTTTAAAATCTTTGTATTCTGTATTGTATGAAAATTCACACTTTCTAACCATTTCGATCAGTTTGTCCATTAGTATATAGGAATGAAATAAAAAAAAAAAGGCAAATATTTATACAGATTACAAACAAAATATATATATATTTGTATAATATATATTTATAAATTAAAAATGGCAAAAAAAGTGTTATATAAAAGACAACTCTTATATCAAATATGTATATGAAATATTTGAAATATTTGAAATGTGTTTTGAAAAATTCACTCAACGAGCCATCCGAATGAGGAATTATTTTCCCTTGCTCGCCTCTTTCGACTGTTTCTCGCTGCAACGGGCACTGTGTTACATTTAAATGTACAGCAATCGATTTTCATTTACTATAGTCGACATTTGTGAGCGATATGATTATATTTGCGCGATTTTGTTCATTTTTATTTTTCCAATTACGGAGCCCACGAAAACAAGATATGTACGAAGAGTATACTGAGATGGATTAAAACAGGTGAAACGAAACTACGTTGGCGAAGTAAATGCTATATGTAAGCTATCGATATGTGAACAGCTTCGGGTTAACTACGTCGGTACTAGTTCGCCCGAAGCACACCTACAGACGAAATATCACTTCTGTTTTCAGTATGTCACATACCGCATTAGTGATGTTTCTACTGTCTGCCCGTGTATTAGCCAGTCCATCTGAAGAACCAATTTATTCATCTGTTCCAATGAAACAGTGAATAGCATCCGAATTCGAGCGAAGATTTCTCCGTAGCAATCAGTGGTACTAGGTCACGGTTGCGACAGTCCTCCGATCTTCCTGCATTCAAGTTTATTTACAAATACTTCAAATAACCTGTACGTAATTCTGATTTTCGTCTTATATGCGGCTGTTCCGTGTCGCCTATCGATCATCCACGTCGCCAAACAAAACGCGAAACACTTCCTACTGATGACAGACGACGCATTTCTATTGTTTGCCATTTCACTTTGTCCCCATACGCCTTCTTCTTAACCCGGTAAAATTTTAACGAAATAAGAAAAAATCGAACAACATAACAGAATTACTACTAAGTGTGTAAGTAAAACGCAAAATATTCAGAGAATAATGCCCGGAAAAAATGTTTTAATGAAGCGCTTAAATACTTTTTTTAATTTTGTCTATCGTAATTAACACAGATAATCCCCTCATGCTGCAGCGACCGATGGCACTTTATGATTCGGTTTAATAAACTGTAGATCAATAGAGTAATTTTTATTTATTATCAGCGCTTACACGCGGAAAAAAAAAGAGCGAAAGAGGAGACATGAGTAAATAAAGAATGCACAATGAGGAGAAGGCAGTTCGTAAGTTTTAGAAAACACTCGACAGAAGGGACATCAATGAAGATGTGATATTAACATTACAGGCTTCACTCGGAAAGAGAGGATAGTATGAAGGGCTATTTACGGAAAATTTAAAACAACAGAAACGCGAGGATGCTTAAAATTGAATTGTTATTATTTTTTGTACGTGTGTCTTGTTTTGCATAGATCAAATTACAAAGGAATGCATGGAAGGATGTAGAAATTCGAGGAAGAAGCATAGAATGTATAACTGCTTTACAGAGAGAAAGAAAATCTGAAAGAAAATCTGAAAGAACTGATGTTGTTAAAACTGGAAGGAGAATCAAGAAATATAGAACAAATGCGGAAATAACGAAATGAGAGTAACATGGAAAAAGAAATATGTGTTGAAAGTAAAAAGTGTAAATGGAGCTGCCATTGAAAGAAGTATATGTAGATTAACAAAGAATTGCAGGTGTGCCAAATAAACCGAAATAAGAATTAATTTTTAAGGGAAGAAAAAGTTGTATTGTATTAATTTAACGAACGGGCATGAGATTAAAAAAGAGGATGGTGTTTATTTGAAGTATTCTCTTATATAAGTTAAAAGGACCGGGAATTAAGAGTGGAACAGGGTAAATTAGTAGAGGGTTTTTGAAATGTTAGTAGGACGAAAAGTGTTAATATTAGCGTAATTTCAAAATAAATAAATGCTGAGAAGAGTAATTGAGAAATGATCTTTGATTTCAAAGAGGAAACAAAACTGGATAGACCGTATATGTTACAAAGTGACAATTTACTGAAAATGGAAATGACGGGGAATGTAAAATCGTTACTAGGGAGAGAGACTGAGAGAGAGTGAGGGAAATAAGTATTTCACTGAAATCACTCATTGTTTTCACTAATAACAACGCTGAAATCAACACTTATTGAGGGCAGTATATTTATTATATAATTCCGATGCATTTCGCAGCTTATGAACAGAGTGACCTACTGCAATGAGTCTCCCGAGTAAATGGAAATTTTTACCTCTCTTCCGCGACTAATACAAATAAGAAATTTACCATAATACTAAACCAGCTCCGGATAGGACGGATTTCCAAAAATCAATTCGCTACATACAGAAACAGAGTTAATCGGTGAGAAATTATTAAAAATCTGTCACCTGGCCTCAGAACGTAACAACTCTCTATTAACGGCAATTATAAATTCTCGGTTTAAAGATTATTAGATATTTTACACGGATAGATCTGTAGACATATTCGCAGAATAGATAATGCGACTTTTTATGAGACGAACACGAGTCAGTCTTAAGCTACTGTTTACCATTGTCATTTATTGCAGAAATGTGTACAATATACAAAACTTTTAGTTCGGTACAAAAAAAATACATCGGACAAAAAATAACAATTTTAACGTGATGAATGAATAACAAATACGGAATACCTAGTAAGAAAATATATTTATATTAATTAAGTAATATAGCTGAGTACTATTGGAATGGATTCCTTGCGACTGAGACATTATCGAGATAGCCGATAAGGAAGAGAGAGAGGCTCAAAATGCAATCGTTTTTTGTTGTTTTTTTTTGACATAGCTAAGAACTTACAAAATAAAAGAAGGAACAAAGCTGTCATTTAAATTTTGATTCGGTTAGGTATGGACAATATAAAATAATCAGTAACTGGAATGATAGATGGAGAGGGGAAAAACAAAATATAAGATGCGCAATTAAGTTTTAGCAGATGAGAATATAGAACGCCTCGATAGAAGAAGGTGAAAATTTAAAGAAGACATGATCAGAATTAACATCGCTTCATTTAAATGGGAAAGGTAGTTGAAAGAGAAAAGAAGGCAAAAGCAAAAAAAAAAAAAACCTTGCTGACCCTTCAGCCATGGAAGGTTGCATTGTACTATATGATGCTCCAATTCATCACTTCCGAACATTTCCATCGTGAATCTCCTCTACAAATCGCCGCGATTATTTTACTTCAAATTTGCTCTTAAAAACTAAAATACTCATGTTCCTGCGGTAAAAATTGTGTTAGCCTACTTCGAACCGAGCAGATATTAAATTTGGTATTTTGTATCTTTCAATCTACTCACACAAATTGCTAAATGTAGATACCGATTTACCTCAGACTTTCGGGGGACATGATTTATCGCCGTGGACAGACAGCACAGATTCATTTTTCACTGCTACATATCAAAAAGGATCCAAGTTCACAATTGTTTATAAGCTATTGCCATTCCGAGGAAAAATGGTTTACTAAATGATGGATCAAGTTTAGAAAGCTCGGCAGGATTTTGGTATGCAAAAATAGGATCATATGAATCATATCTAGGTTTCCTTTATCATCTTTCTTTTCGGCTTTGTCGTCGGAACACTGAATACTATATTCTTGGTTTTTTGACGTATGTGTCAGACATGCATCAGACAAACATTGATAACTCTACGCCAGCTAAGCAAAAAATATAAAAAACGAATAGCGTATTCACGTAATAACTTCCATCTTTCAAAAAAAAAGAGACAAAAAACGATCTCTTTCCCTGTCATTATACGGATATCGAGACACTCAGGCGTTCTGAGGAGTACAATTTCTAACAAAATTAGCAAAGAAAGATGATGCGACCTGCTCCAAATATAAAGACACCTCTCGCCGACAAACATTAAATATCTAATTAAAAGACTGAACTTTTCGGCAAGACAAATGGATTAAATCGAGGTCATCACACCTTCGTCTCATTAAAGACAACGTCTATTTGCAGAATCATATTCGCTTGTGCCGTAAAGACTAGTTCGCTCTATATGGCTTTGTATCAGGCACACAAGGTATATGTGTACGGTCACATTTTATCCGGCCTTTTAATACGCTATGCTCCTTATGTAACGTCCTCATCTGTGTAACCTATTACCTGGTCCACAAGGTTTCTTACTCCAAAAACTACTACGCCTAAAGCACAAACTACCCCCCTTCATCTGAAATCACAACTACGGAAGATCTTATAATTACTTCTATTGTTTCCGAAAAAGTCTTGACTAATTAAAAGAAATAAAACAGTAAATTTCCGCGTTTTTAGCCTAAAAAGTACATGCTGCAGTAAAATTGGGAAAAAAAACCCAATAAAAATCAAAGAATTGTGTGTGAGTTCTACACGAAAACTCTTTGATCAAAGTTTTTCTGTCTGTTATTACATGTACAGGACGAAACCTCAAAATAATCGGTAGATGTTAAACCGGCTCGCGATGGCAATATCGTTTCGAATAAAATTTAAAATATTCATTATTAGAAGAACTGTAAAAGAAAAGAAAAAAAAACCAACATCAAGGACAATTAATTTCAATGTGGAAGAACAATAAAAATAACAGTGATAGTTATTATCAATAATGGCACACTAACTAATAAATGAAATGATGTGCGCATGCATCCTGGTTTGAGCAGTGTTTCTTCACACTTTCTTAGCATAACCGACACGTTTTTGGATGATGTATGTGCGCGAACCCTTAATTCAGGGTATCGTCAGTGCACACACACACATGTAGACTACAATAAATTTATTAGACAACGATGGGTTATGCAGCGAAGCAGAGCTAATAATGAGACTGTAAGTTGTTCCCAGTGCAATCGCTATCATTCATCTCGAGAACGGTGTGACCGTAGATATAATTTCTCTTTCACATTAATATAAATTATTGCCTATTGTGTGTGTGTGTTATTTTTTGTCTCTTTCTAGGCGATACAACCGGTCAGTACTTTTTCTCGTTCACAGTGTTTCTCACTAGAGTGCGTCTAAATCATTTAGAATAATTCTTTGTGTTTCACGAAAATAACACTAGTCGTTTTTTTCCCCATTTTTTTTTTTTTTTGTCTTAAGCTCGCCAATGCAGAGTTTATTGTTCGAAAGGAAAATTACATTTTAGTAAGTACAGTAATGGAGGAGATGAAGGAAGATACTTAATAGGGACGGTGAACAGGGGAGTGCAAAAGTAAAAGAGGCATGAAACAGGAAAGGCAGTGTTGAAAATTGAGCTTAAACATTCGAATTAGTGCAACATATGTACTTTCCTAGTTTTATATTTCGTCAACTTTTTTCCGCTTTTCGCGTTCCGACTCAAAATCTGATCGCATCAAAGTTGCAAGCTCATTTAAACCTGTTGGCGTGCAAGTTTTGTATAGGAACCGTCCTTCTTTGCTGTAACACCATAATAGTAAGTTAGCAGCTTTTCTAAACCTTTTCCGCCTAACCACAGCAATACTCGGCCATGTTTTCAGTAAAGGCGACCTTTCTTATTTTTAACGCTGCCACTTTTTTCATAGTGGAATTTGATTCATCTTTACCGCCATCGCTAATTAGTAATAAGAATCTTATCGTCGAATCAAATATCCAACAGTGAGAAGTCACGTCGGCTTTTATCTTTACTAAATACTAACGAAAATGGAGCATTTTAATAAAAACCTAAGCTGACTGGGTTGTTGCTCTGCATACGGTACAAGTTAAGGTCGCTCATCTCTATTTCTTACTACACATCAACTTCTCACAAAATAGTTCTTTGCTTAGATCGACCTGAGAACGAAAAAAAAAAATTGCGGCGGGAACATCTTAAAAAATTTACATCTATCTCAAGTAATTAAAATCATTTTACCGATTCGCAATTTTTTTTTTTGTAGTATTTCTTTCCTAAAAACCAGAGTTAATGAGGCAGCTTAGTAAAAGTTCGAGTAAGAATAAAATAAATGGTGTAAACCAAGAAGTCGGTTTACTTAAATTAAACTCGGCGAAGATAATCTATATTACCCCCATAAAAATCTCTAAACATTTCTAATAAATTAATCCTTACAAGATCTTGTTTTAGCCCATCATAGCAGCGCACAGCACGGTATAACAGTAAAGAAAAAAAAAAATAAAATAAAATATTACGTATCTAAATTCTTTAAAACCGTTAGTGATAAAAAACCGAAATCAGTAATCCAAGTGTACAAATGATTAAGTGTTTAAGTGTTTTTATACTACGAAGATGAAGTTTTTAAATTGTTAATAAAAAAAAACAAAAAACATCAACATTAGTACTTTTTTTTTATTCATTTCATTTTTTAAGAACTTCTTTTAAAAAATATTGATATTATTAATCATTACGCTATTGTATGTCGTATTTTTAAATGTTGTAAATGATACATAAGAAACAGATGCATTTATTAAAATAATACATCGACGTTAGCTTTTACTCCATTTTCTACAGCTGGTATAATATTATTGCGATTTTAAGGTTATTTTTAGCCGGAAATTTACACGATTTCTCTCTTTTTTTCTTATAAATGACTCAGATTCCAGCGGTTCAACTCCTGTTCTTCTTTTCAATTCTAGCTCCTTTTATTTCTCTACTCAACCATCTCTTCCTCAGATCCATCCCCTCTCTATTTAAACGATTATTTGTCGCCTTCGGTTTAATTACAGTCTTCTATTCTCGCAACTGCATATCTACTATATTCTGACTCTTTTCTATGCTCTTCGGATGACTATGTTTTTTTTTTTTTTTTTTTTTTTTCGTTTGAATGTTCAGCCTTTCCGATAAACAGTCTTTATATTCGAATCTATTAAAACTCGGTATTCCCGTTATTCCGCTTTACAATGGCAATATTCTTTCTATTTCTGCTTTTGCTATCATTATTTTCATTCTCTCTTTCCTTACATTTAACAAACAACAAATTTTCTTTCTCTTCACTTCCGATTCCTAGGCTAATGTAAAACGAAAAAATCATTTTTATCGGTAATTTGAATTATGTAATAATGCGGTAGCACCGAGGGTGTTGCCAGCTGATGAGCCGGAGGGAAGGGAGCAAGATGTTAGATATGAGTTATAGGAAAAGAATAAAATTTATAAGTTGTAAAGGCTTAATATTTTATTAAACAAGAATAAAATCTGAATTAAAACATAATTTTCGTGGGTTTAAATTTCTCTACTACTTTATTATAATAGTCTTCCAAATTGTCCATGATTACGCGCGCCTATGAATACTCATCATGGCCAGTTGATTAAAAAGTTTCAAAGCTCCAGGGGGGTGGGGGAAGCTGCCCCCCGCTGACGACACCCATGGGTAGCACCTATATAAAAAATGAAAAGTATCCGAGAAACTATTTCGGTAAATGGATCTCTTCCCTTATGCAATATTTATTTATATTTGAAAAAAGTATTCCGACAGTGGTATTGTAATCGATTTACCCGCTGAAATTTTTTCATTAATTTCTTTAATCGTTTTAATTGTACAATTTTCGTTATTAAAATCGGTTTGACTGCTTTAATCGTTTTATAGTAATATTTTCGGATCACCCTTTTACACGAATCATCAGCGCTTGTTGCTTACGACTTTTTTCTGCCGGTCCTACATCACATAATGCGCCCAATAAATTTCCGTGCAAAAAATTATCTGCGGTTATTAGTCGGCAGTGGAAAGCGGAACCTTCAGTTTTTTGTCTTTGCACGATTATTTTCAATCAATACGATGTTTGTTTTTCGATATTAAGAAGAAGAAGAAGAAAAAAGGATCGATTGACGATAGGATATTTAGGACAACAACGGCAAATGCAATTAGAAGCAATTTGTAGGCCGCCGGACACGATGTCTGTACCGATTTACTCCAATTAATCGACACAACAACGGTGTCGATTACAGTTCAACAGAACCATATTGTGGAACGGGGAGAGCGTTTTAACCGGGGAATTTCAGTCTGAATTTTAGCCGTGATTATACCATCATCAGCTGGGCAATATCATCGGCTGGAATATCTGCTGGAACAGAAAAGAACGCTGCATGTATGTGTGTCCGTCCGTGCACAGGTAGACACCGAGAGCGACTGGGTGACACGCGAGGGAGGAGTTAATTATCTACACATTCTTCCGCAGCTTGCACAAATAGACCATCTCATATTTTATAATTAGTAATAATAAACAGGCGTTCTCTTGGCCAGCACTAGGTCGAACGACTCGCGGAGCGCCTAGCAACGCGATATGTGCAGTAAGACACCGCGCGCCAACACTTTTGCTGCTTGGATTAGTTCGTTTGCCGGCTGCTCTCGGCTCTTCTTTCGCTAATAATCGTTCAGCAGCGATTCTGTCTCGACATGTGAAGTGCAGTCGGAAAATTTCGGCGCAATACTACTTTCCCTAAATTAACAGTGTCCATTCCATGAAATAATTGAATTTTCGCCATTAGCAATGTGGCGAAATTTATGGACAGCGGCGGCGGCGGCGACGGCCGGGAAATGGACAACGAAATTAAACAATAAACAACAGGCGTATTCTCACCGTTTGTTGCGTCTGAGATTTTTCGGTTTTTGCTTTTATTACTGTCCTTTTTTTTTTTTTTTTTTCGTACGCCCCCTCGAATCACTCGCGGAGGGAATCGGTAATTAATTTCGTTTTCTTACATTTTTTTCACTTAGTATTCATATGCGTGTCGCGATATGTGTCGTACAGTGTGTGCAGGTCGAAATTTCTTAATTCTATTTAGATTTGTTCGGACTGTCATCTACAGTTATGACGATTGTCGTTTGATTTTTCGTTATTTCTTGAATAATATGTACATATTTATTTTTGATTACATAAATATCTTCAAGCTAAAAACGCTTGCCGATGAATTATCCTATACTTAAACACTTAACCATTTTTTAACATCTATAACTTTGTATAATATTTAGTAATTAATACATCTTAATCGATCTTTTTACTTATAAACTAATAATCTATTTTCTATTCTTTTATAATCGATGTATTTTTCCTATAGTTTTTTGTTGCGCATTTTCTTATTTTATGTTTATTACTTTTTTTTCTTTTACATTTCCTCCTTCTTGAAGCCATTTCTTTATTTTCCTTTCACCAATTTTTTCCTTCTCTATCATCTATTTAGGTATTTTATTCAACATCTGAGTTGTTATAGTATATTTGTCCGTTTGCTCCCCCATCCTTGTTCTTGCTACGGGCAGTTGGTAGTCCGTACGATTTTTCCTCAACTCGTATTCTGCTTTTATCCTCCAATTCGATTTTCTTTTATCTGTGGATATGTATTATCCCATATCTTTGCTAAACGAGTACACATTCCTCTTATGCTCATTACGTCTTCTTTTTCAATTATTTCACTTTCAGTTTCTCCCTTTAAGCAGTTGCCATTAATTTCAAGCATTTAATTTGCAGTTTATTTATTCCTCATCGTATGCCTGAATTTCATATTTGATCCTCGAATCTACTAGCGCATAATAAACTAATTTTAAATGTTTCATGCGTTGCATATTTCTTTAATGTATATAAAGCTGGTAAAACTGCTTTTATTTTCTTTGCAATGTATTCCATATGTACGTCCTACCTTAAGTGTTGGCCCATCATTACTCCCCAAAAATGCTTATACACTACTGATTTGCCGATCTCTAACTTCTGACCGTTTTGCATTTAACATTCATTTCTTTGTTCCTAATCGAGTATGCAAATTCATTCGAGTGCATTATTATATTTGGACAATACAAATCGTAGCTGTGGCTCTTTTTTCCCTTAGTACCATTAGTCTTTTTTACATTAATTCTTAGATTTTTTATTAAATCTTTTTGTATCCTTATTTTCCCGCGCCTCTTGAACATCTTTATGTGACGTAACTATTGCTATATCATCCGCGAACGAGACTACCTCACTGAAACTTAATTCCTTATATAGACCATTTGTATATATATATATAATAAACAGTATTGGCGCCAACCTGCGGTACTCCAACAAAACTTCTACTCCTGAATATGATAGCTCGCTAAAACTATGGAGACGTTCATTGAAGGTTTTCTGCGCCTTAAAATTCAAACAACCGACATTTAACATCACCGCTGCTCAAAGGATTTCTTGAATTCGACGGATGCTTAATCCTGGATTGCGAAGTGTAAAGATTCGGTTGCAGCGTACTGCAAGAGCTCACACAATGTCACCGTTTTTCCTGGGTTTTTTTTCTATTTGTTTTTTTTTTTTTTACATTGGAGGTCATTCGAAATTTTACTTGAACAGTTGAGACCGACACCTATAGTTACACATCGGTTATTTATTATTACGCTGACAATTAATGTTCGATTATCCGTAAAGTTAACTAATAAATCGATTTAAGCGGAGAAAAGAAAAGAAAGCGGTTAAATAATGGGTCAAGACGAAGGTGAAATAAAAAAAGCATAAAACTTTTCATTTATGGGCATGAACTCGAGATTGAAAACCTATCCGTGATTCTACGGGTTTTCCATGTAGCGCAGTTGGACTTGCTTACACTAAGGACTTTCGCTTGCAGAAACGATTAAAGGGCGAGATTCGGTCGGATAATGTTAGTACAGAGGAAACTGTAAAATCGGGAGCACTAGAGGTGTGGAGTTTTTTTTTTTTTTTTTCTGGTACGTCAACTATGAACATTATGATCCAGCTTAAGTGAATAAGTGATAACACCCTTATTCGTTTTATCTCCTAGTACAACCTCGTCCATCCACTTATCCTCGGTTTTCTGATTTTCCACTTCTCCGTCATTCTATTATTTCCTCACTATGTCGTCTTCGCCTCCATGGTACTATGTCTTTACTTTGGCCTCTGTATATCGCCCTCTGAATGCAATTCCGATCATATTTTCTTCGAATTGTCTTTTTTCCCCCTAGAGCGTACTGAATTTTACTCGGAACTTTTGTCTCTTGGTCTCTCTGCTCCTTATAATGCAGCATTTATTCTCTCAATACCGTCTCTTTCAATTATCAATATTATCTCTAGTTTCCTATTATCGTGTATATCATCATCATCATTATATCCTCAACCATTCGGTTGGTGGACAACCTATTCTCACATTTTTAGATGTATAGATATAGGTTGTATACTAAGCAATTATTATAATATGTAACGCAGGTGTACGCACGCAAGACTACATTCGGAACTGATAGTAGCCGCTTGTTATCGCACTACCAGTGCAGTTCCGTGTGGGTCTGCTGTGTACTGACTTAGCGCGCATATGCTCTTAATTTTTCATATTTGTCACTAATATTAATAAAGAATTTTGCTGTATCTTGAATATTTTCTACTCTGTTCAGCTTCATTACTTTCCAATTTTTCAATCCAATAAAGGTTCCTTGTTCCTTAATTTTCTTTTTTCCTTGTTTTTATTAAGTCTCGAACATTTTGTCTTAGACACGCGCATAGCTTACTGCGTAATACTACAAGCAAAATTGGATTCTAGGGCAGTATGGGGGCCATACTTGACTGTATTAACATGTCGCTTTAGGGTAATCTAATAGTTAGTCTTTCAGAACTAGTTGTACGCTGGAGGCAAAGTGGGTTCCACTCAGTCAGTTGTGGACATGACCATATTGCTTTAGCATAATATTTAATATATAACGGTTGAGTAGGTCTACAGCAGTGTGGGCTCTACTTCATTGTATTTTTCACCATTTCGCTGTAGCTTGATCAGTTATTACTAAAACCACGGGCCGGTGTGGGAACTGCTTAATTATAGGTGCGGCCGTGTCTGGTATTCATTTTTTCCTTTAGATTCACATCATGAATATCGTTCAGAGATATGGCTCTACCTAGGTGTAGTTGAGACCGCAATACTTTGCTATAATTTCGTCTATGTAATTTTCGTAAGGCATTTTCAAGTCGCATAGCGCTCCTATACTACGTCCGATTTTCCTGGTCTTTTCTCTTTCGTTTGCATTTTTGGCTGTTGATGTACTCATTTCAATCTTCTCTTCCGGTAATTGTGACAATTTCAATAAGCATATTACTTTCTGCTATTTCCTCATTTAATACAATAACTTCGATTTTCTTGTTCCTCTTATAAATACGTCTACTGTGGTTTATGGGCCAGCCCTTGTTAACATACTCCAAAAAGAAAAAGTGAAATTTATGAAGTTTCAATATGCGGCAGTAGGAGGATATTTAACCCGAAGAAACGCAATTAACTAATCAACTACGCTACGATAGCTCGAAATTAGCATAGACAATATAGCAACTCGGCGGATTAATATTTTTTGTTTTTGGGCTGAAATCTGAATTATCCGAGACCATTTTCACTCGCAGACAATTAATATGATCTATAAAGATTGTAGAGTACACCGATTTAGGTGATTAAAAAAGGTACAAAACCCAAATGAAGTAAAAATAAAAATTTTTCTTTGTAGATACGAGCTCGTTTTTAAGCTCAAAAATGTATCCACGTTTTCCCGCACAGCGGAGAAAATGTTTACCAGTTTCATTACATTTGGCCCACTAACGAAAGGACAAAAATTCAATTTTAGTATATATTCGGAAAAACAAGAAAGGCTAATTCAGGCCTTCGAAAATGAAAATGCAGTTGTGAGGAGCATTCGAAATATATACACAGATATACATATACACACACACATATGTATATATATATATATATATATATATATATATATATATATATATATATACATAAATTGGATAATTGTTTTTCGAGGCTGGAGAATAAAAAGAAACAAAGTAAACGGATGATAAAATAAAAACGTAGGTGAACGACAGCAAAACAGAACGATAAAGAGAAAAGTAAATTCGAAAGAAATAAGGATTAGAAGAACGGACAGATGATGACTGCGATGGAAAAAGAAAAAAATAGATCGGACTAAAATCTAGATTAATACTTTTTTCTCTGTAGAAGACTCTGTATAGATTCAATTAAATATGAAACCATAAAATTATCGAAAACCGAGTAAAACTGTTTCTTTTCTTTTGTATTCGTAAAAAACAAACGTGTTTTTTTAATTATATTAATAAATTCGAAAATAAAATCTCATTTCGACTAATAATCTCCTCTATTTAAAATTTATAATAAAAATTTTAACATATTACGTGATTTTAAATCGTCACTATAATGCGCGTTTTTAATATTTGCATTTGTTGTTTTTTTTCGTTTACTTTAATCGTGTGTGACTCGGAAACGTGACGGTTCTTAAACGTTTTGTGAATAATTAAATTTTCCGTTTTCATAATTCAATTCAATTCAATTCAATTCAATTTATTATTATTATTATTAATGGAATCCACAAATGCGCTACAAAGCGCTAGTAGTGGTTATACAAAATCAAATACAGTTTTAATGCATACATTACAATACATTAATTACATTAATAAATGTGTAACGCAGTAATCAATTATTAGTCTAATGATTTACAAATGCGTATTTTTTGGCGCGTATTATTTTTACCAACTTCGCTTTCGTTTATCGATAAATAATTTTAGAATTTTTGTGCAGGTCAAGCGATTTTCGATTTCAGCTAGTTCGATTACCACCGGTATATAGAAAGTGTTGTTTTAAGCGAATATCCGACATGATTTCTTTGTGGTTTCATTATATAATGGCTAACAATGAGAGTAGCGCGTTTCCGAAAATTTCTCGTAAGCGAAGAGCAGTTTAACTTTTCAAACTCCCGCATAAGCGAACTAGCATTCCGTTCAGTCGCATTGTTGTTACGCAACTATTTAGATTTTTGTCGATGATAGTATATATACCACTTTTTCGGACTAGAGAGACCACGCGGCGAAACAGCATTTAGGCTGGGATAAAGAGATTTCGTCAGCAGATCCGGCTGCCAATCGACGACAAATTACTAGCGCCGGAACGTTCAGAGGGTAAGCGGCGTACACTGTGTGTTTTCTAGAATAAAACGGAAAGTGTTGCTTTTTTTCCTATTTTTTTTCCCTTTTTGATTATCTCTTCGACTGAAATTCATTGTGTTCATTCATCGGTTGACCGTCGCCTCTGCTGCAGACGCGTCCTTGAAGGAGCAGCCCGGACAGAGGACCACCGGTGGAAAGTACCGCGCGTCAAGGTTAAAGCAAATATACAAACTCTGAAATCATCGGAATGGAAAGAATTCCGGTGAAAGGAAAATACAAAGTGTGGACTGAGAGAAAGAGAAAGAGCATAACCAAAAAAAAAACAAAAAAAAACACTAACTGCTCGTTAAGGCGCGTACCTAGGTACCGAATCGGTTCCGTCCGAATCAAACGCCTCGCTCATTTGTATGCGCATCATTCTGTAGCCCCGCTTTTGGAGCACTACGTCGTCGATTGAGGATCCGTGCGACGATAATACAGCCGAATTATATTTCAAATGCGAGAACAAGCCGGACCCGAGAGCGGAACAATGTGCAAGCTTCTAAAGATAAGAAAAAAAAAAGAAAAAAAAAAAAACGATAGTGGGGAACGAAAACAGAAAAACAAAACCGAGTCGCAGCATGAGTGAAAGTGTATTTCCAGCGCGGAGTTGGTCGAACCCGCTGCATAACCTAAAGTCGCACTGGACGCCGGACGCTAGAGCCACTACCGAGCACGCATACACAACTGACCAACTGACATATACCTGCGCCAGCCTTAACCTTGTCTCGCACACCAGCACCCGCAACAAGCTACTCTTTATTCTTTCTTGGTTGGCCGCTGCAATAATTACCGGAATACCTCTCTACACACATTTATACGTAATTTGTATGTACAATGTCACTTTCGAAGAAGCCGTACTCTGTGTACTGGTTGTACGGCGCTCTGGTCGGACAGGCAACGACAGAGAGAAACATATATACATATATACGTGTACACGTTAATTACAGTTTTATATCCGGAGAAATTATTATCATTATTATTATTACTATTATTATTTTTTTTTTTTTAATGCGAGTGTGTATTTGCCCGCGTGAAAATATGAAAAGGTATTTTTTCCCAAACTGAAGAGAACGCCTTTGTTCAGGAAAAGCGGGTTTTGTTCTAGCCGATTTCTGTAAGCATTATAATGTACGAACCTTAGATCAACTCTGATGCCGTTGAATTTATCGGGGGGTTATTGATGGGAATTCCGATCTGCCTTCGAAAAATATTCGTTCGGTCGACGAAAGGCCCTCCTTTCTCATCTTCGCTCCCATCAGACTGCTAAGACACAAACTTTTTGTCATATTTCCGCTTCCGCCACGAGAATTTTAAGCGATGTATCTTTGTTGATTCGTTACAATTCGAGTATCTGTAGGATTTCGAATAATTGGGCGAATTTCATGTACTTTTTTTTTTTTTTTTTTAATTTTTGATAGAAAGGGGAACTTTGTTGAGGAAAATTTTTAATTCGTAATTTTTCAAATGAATTTCGTGAAACTTACTGCGGTTAGCGACCGTCGCGCGAATATCCAACTGTAAGATTACACACGGCGCGAGCTCCATAAAGAGATTGCATTCAGGCTCTATCAATTGTGATATACTCCGACAATAACCGGATTTGCAAAAGTACTTTTTTTCAAATAGTAACTCAAAAATACTTCAGTAAGCTCAAGTGGCGCTTTCCACAGTGCTCCAATTGACGGTGTTCGTTTTAATATTTGTGCCACGATGGACTCTAAGCGAGCGAGGAAATTCTAGAAAAAAGATCTACAGAGTACCATCTGACCAACCCCAGATCTGCCAATAATCTGATCAAACAGGTATGGAATATAGCGAATAGTACATAAATTGACCTCGGCCGATTGTTTTTGCAACGGTTATGTGTATACGGAAGAATATTTATAATACGGTGTACTGTGTCTGAAGCCCCCTAGGTTCTAACCGAAAACTTTTGCATATTTTGAGAAAATGTAAAATTTCTGCTTAAATCGCAAAACTAACTGATATCGCCCGAGGTCTGTTCCATAAACGGTAGTGTTTCTGAAATTTTTTTATGAAAACCCGCATTCTTCTTATTAGATGATGAATTCATCAACCGCATCGGAGCTGCCTAGTTCATTCAGATTTTAAACCTTTTTTCGATCGATTTTGGACAATAAAGAAACGCTAAGACAAATTCCTATTTCTCAATAAGTGCAACGTCCACGAAAACATTTAATCCCACCGTCCATCCGTGCCTCTGGCCAGTGTTGCAGTACACGCGGCGGCACGTGTTAATAGATAAAAGTAGAAGAGAATTTTATACCTAACTAAACATTTAGCCCGTGTTCTATTCGCAGAACGGAAAATGTCTAAATTCCGAAATGCCCTCTTAAATTTACGCTTTTTTTTTTTTTTTGCCTTTCTTTATTGAAGTTTTTCAATGTAACCTTGCGTGCATCCCCGGAAACTTCTTAAAAAAAATCCCCCGGCAGCGAATAAGGTTTTCTTTCCTTTAGTTACATTTTTCGTTAATTAATTTAGTCAATATACATCATCTTATCGAACAGTAACAAGCGTTAAAAGAAGAAAACGAATTTTTCCTAGTAGCGCGGTTTAATTGCGGAACCTCTATTTTATGTATAACTGATTTCGAGGGAAGAAAACCGGTTAAGCGATAAAACCCCTGTCGAGTGCAACAGTTACGCCCGAGACTGCGCAAGCGCATTACACAAATATTCATGGAATTACATTCGTACCACTTTCTTTTCTAAAATACGAGTCTCGTGGATTTTACGGTAAAAAATAAAAGAGGGAATATACGGTCGCAAAGAAAGTTTACATATGTCTGATAACCGAAAGTGGGGACAATGCTTCAGTTCCAGTTAAACAAAATTGCATCTGTTTTATTATTTTTTACATAGACGTCATGAAGAGCGGAAATTAAATAAGAAGAAGTGCGGACAGCTTAAGGTAATTTTCATTGTTTGCCAGCAGTTCCGAAAGAAATAGACGCACAGCCCAGTTCGGATTTCAGGGAATTTGCAGCATTCGGGATTTTAGGGAATTTAGAGCACTCCAGAAGAAGAAGAAGAAGAAGAAGAAGAAGAATGTGATGAATAATGGTCGGCATTTGACAGTGGTCATTAAGAAGATTAACACATAGTAATATCTATCTTATTGCGAATGAACAAATGAAATAAAACCGATAAAAAAAATTAAAAAAAAAGAAATCTTTTTAGAAAACAAAAAACAACGGTTCTATAAGTTCGAGAAATTTTCCGCTGGCCTAGTCACCCTCCCTGATTCGGCCGAAGGAGCAGCTGCAAACTGAAATTTTTTGCAACAACAATATTATATAGAGAATACCGAAATATTTCATCGTAGAGGCCAACTTGAAACTACGTGCGACCTCTAAAAGAGAACATACTTTGTATTCTCTTGGTTGTAAAGCTTTCTTTTTTAAATGTCGAAAGTTTTTAGAAATGTTTTCTTTGTCCGTTAAGAACTTTTTTGACTATCGCTAATGTTCGTTCGATATTTTTTAGTTTTTTTTGCATACTTTGAAAGTATACAATTTTATCCGGTGACTATTGTGTCCGTGATCTTCAATCAGATGTAGCGGTGTTGTCGTGCCAACCAAGTACCTTTCCAACCCTGTACTGAGTTAACGGCTTTCAAAGAGTCTCACTGTCGACGGAAGAAAATCCGATATCTTACTAAGGAGAAATTCGTGCCTTCGATAAAAGATTTTCTTTGAAATTTCGCTGCAAACGTGAAAACTACTACCTTGTGACCTTTAATGTTTGCAAGAGCTGTCGGGCGGTAAGATACGGAAGAGCCTCGCCCGTTACTATGGGACTCGGTTATTCGGTATTGCGTCGGGAAGGATTGCTGCACGATACTCTCTTCTTCTATAGCGAATACGGTCGAAGCCGTATAATCTTCGGTATGTGTACGAATTCGTTTCTCCTTCCGCGCGGCCACTCTAAATACCTGTTGCACACTTTCTCCTTAATGCACTTTCATTATAATACGATAACAGCGCGATACGACACCCATTCCTGTCCATCCGACCGATGTAGAATACTACACATGTTTATACAGTCGGAACCATTACACACACTAACCGGAGACGTACCGAATACTCCGCTATCGGCCGCGGCTATTTTGTCGTTTGCTACGTTATTGCGGACGAAATCGGCAGCCCAACAGCACAGCCTTATACATTAAGCGGCCGCTAAAATAGCCTCGTCGTCGACAATCTGGCTGAGCAGTCGATCGTTAATGAGGATAATTTTCTCGTTCGATATTGGCCCGAGTCGAATATTTTGTAGCCTCGTAAACGACCAATAAATATTTCGTCGCCTGAATTTGCAAGTGGACGCCTGTCTACATGTATCACATATACGCGTGTATATTGCAGCTGTGTTTGACACGCATGGACACAACAGGTCTTTTGTAGAATTTTTGCAAATAATCACGTGTTCGCGATCAAAAGTGACCGTGTCTCCTAATATGTGACACACTATTGACCCGTATAACTGCAAATTCATTATATTATAATGCGCGGTTTCGCACGAAATTAAACGCTTCTCTTTAGAGATAATTGTATCACTTCGAAAGTTCTTCGCGGATAAACAAACTGATGTAATATAATAAAAAAAGTACACCCGTCAGGGATTGCAAAGTGCAAAGTTAATTTTACAATATGTTAAGCTCAACGACATTAATTACTGATGAAAATGAGTATATATATATATGTAATTATATATATATATATATATATATATATATATATATATATATATATATATATATATATATATATGTATATATATACATGTATGTATATGTATATATATATATGCATATATATATGTATATGTATATATATACATGTATGTATATGTATATATATATGTATATGTATATATATATACATGTATGTATATGTATATATATATATATGTATATATATATATATATATATATATGTATATATATATATATATATGTATATATATATATATATATATATATATGTATATATATGTATATATATAATATCAGGGGCCGATCCAGAGAGACATTTTGGGGTGGGAAATTATATAATTACGTAATATCTTATATGGTAGACAGTTGTTTCATAAAGCAAATCAAATAGCGACCAACTCTTTAGAAATTTAAAAATGTTTTAAAAATACATAATTATTACAATTTTTAATTTAACTTTTGTTTTATTTTTAGGGGTGAAAAATAAAACGGAATTATAAAATTATACATAAACAAATGGTAGTTTAGAATTTGAATAGTAAATTACAAGAAGGAATAGGAAGATAGTATTTTTATTAGATTTTACTTCTTTTTTATTTTTGTTAGTAATCCGATCCGAATTCTTTGTCCGTGAGCAAGTTTAAATATATATATATTCTCATTGAACTAATATTTTCCTTAAAATTAAAAATAAATAAAAAAGGCAAAAGATCGATGACAGTTGCGTTTAAAATAGAATACAAATATAACATTAATAGTTTTACTAGAAAACAGTATTAAATATTAGTTATAATTAAATCCGTAGGTATAACATTTATACAAATGTTTGTAGTATAAATTAATTTTCTCTGTTGTAACAAATTTTTTCATCGAAGTTTTGATTCTGTGGGATAAAATGTCCCCTATCCCCCTGTGAACCCGCTACTGTGTGTATATTATGTATATATATATATATATATATATATATAAAGGGTGCGGCAGCATAAATTCCTTTCCTTTAAAAATGCGCCACTTCGTTTTTCTAGTAAATTTTGTTAAAGAGAAATAATAAAGCAGAAAATCGAAATAAAACTGCAAGAGAAGGGAAGGAGCATACATATTGCCCTCCAATTGGGGGGATCTAGAGTATCCGTTATTTCGATTTTCTGCTTTATTATTTCTCTTTAACAAAATTTTTAGTAAAAAAAAAGTGGCGCATTTTAAAATAGGAAGTTATGCTGCCGCAGCCTGTATTTATATAACTAGGCCCCCCGTGCATAGAGCCTCAGCTCTTTGAGCTCTCCTGGAAACACCCCCGGACTCCCAGCTCTATCACTTGAATACTTTGTATAGGACGAGGAAAATTGACGTCATTCTTTCCGACTGCACGACAAAAAATAATTAACCTTTATTTAATGCCACATTCTGGGACAAATTTTTGTGACTAGAAAAAATAGTGGGACTAAGAATGCCGTTGTCATTAATATATATTACCGCATTCTAAAAAATGTTGACGTCTTATTATTAGCGCGATATTAACATCACCAATATTGCAATAAAATCTGTTGTCTTCTTTTTTTAAATTTTTTCGTCATCATTGTAATAAATTCGATATTGCCGATTAAATATTTTAACGTAATAAGCTTTTACCACTATTATACGCCATTGCCCTAAAGTATTTTTTATTACTTACAATTAAACTAGTTCTATAATTTCATGATTAATTATTTCATTTTAAATTTCTGATTTACAGCGTTAAATAATTCTTTTCTGTAAATATATCTCGGGTAAAGGCCTTACGGCTAGAAGTATTAAATCGGGTCCTATATGAACCGATTTGTTTAGTATTATGTTTTCATTTTTTCCGAAGCAAAAGCTCTTCTCGTATTGTTTTTGTTTCGGATTTTTCAAAATTTACAGTGCTATTTATGACACTTATTCAAATTAATAAACCCTCTCGTTTTCGACTGCTTCATGAATTACAAAATATACAATTTTAACAAAATACCTCAACACTCTTTTCTTGAATAAAAGCAAAAGTGAACGCGTTATGTTATGCAATCGAGTATGTGTGCTGGTTAAACCGATTTAGAAAAAGGTAACGTGAAAACCGATTGTTTTGATTTTCAAAAGGTTTTTTCCGTACTTGTCCATTAAATTTTTGATTTTTTTGCTATTTTTCATATTGAACAGTCTTGTCGTTGGCTGCGTAATTTATATAAGTGCAAACGCGCTCGCGTGTCGATGAGTGCAACCAAATAATACAGTCAGCGGCATAGTAATGGATGCAATATATATATAAAAAATTTTAGGAGGCAAACGGTATATTATTATTAGATGTTTTACTAACGGGCAGACGAAAAAATAAGTAATGTATGCATTGTGTTTGTAATTAGTTAATAAGGCGAAATAATAAAAATTTATATAAGCGAAAATAACAGACAGTTTTAAAATGAACATAAGTGTTTGAAAGATATTTAAGAATGCACCATTTTCAGCTGGAAAGCGAAATATCATTGAAACTGTAAAAAACAACTGGAATTATCGTCTATCATCAATTAGAAAACAGAAAACAAAAATATACATCATCATTAGAGTTCGGCTAAAGCCTTTCGTAGCTCATACACGGTTGCCTATTACAGATGTAACATATGCAATACCGATATTTCCATTCTCCACATCCTTATAGAATGTCCACAGTTCACAATTCCCTCAGATGTACACATAATCTTCCTTCCTCCTTGACTAATACCCCCGCTGATGATCTCCTATCATCCTATCCAACTTAAACAGTTTCTTGCACCATACAAAGTTGTATAACTTAATAAGAATACTGTCTATTCACCTATTTAATCAATTGTAGACTTCAAAAAAAAAAAAATAAATAAAATATACGACAGGGGAGTCTGAAGGATAAAAAAAAAAAAAAAAAAAAAAACAATTTAAATCTCAGACATTATTTATATTGCTTTATTCATTTCTACACCGATATATTTTTGATTTTTCTTTTCTCAATTAGTTCTTTAGATATTTAGATAATATATCACAATTGAAGATGGCATATTGCCGAAATCGTTTCTAACATAATATATTTCACGTTCATTCTTCAGATGTTTATTTATTTGCTTAACTTATTATTTTACTATCCGACGAAGTAAATATTCTTCGTATTACTTTAATTGTTGCCATCGCTATTATTGGTTCGTTAAGATAATACGAAAAAAAAAAAAAAAAAAAATTTAAATTCTAAATTTTAAAAAATTGCTAAATACAAAATGAAAACGTGAAAATATTAGTTCCAATAGATTTAAGCCTCTTTCATTTGATAATTCAGCTGCAGACTGCAATCGTTTCAATAATTCCGAAGTATTCGTAATTAAATTTTGAATTAAAAGTATACGAATCAAAAGGTTCAAATTATATAATTATGTACCCCTTATTTGGATTGTCTTTTTTTTGCTTTTTTTTTTTTTTGCTTTTTCAATTCTAAACTCCATTACGCATGTGTTTAGTGAGTAAACATGTTTTTTCCCTTCTCTGTGTATGTTTAAATGTTTCTATTAATTTTCCACAGCACCGAAATTTTCATATCCTCAAATGTCTCGATTGAATATGTGTATTTCACCTCGGAAACATCGTATTAGAATACGTACAGATTAGACATACGGACAAGTGTTTACAATTCATATGCCATCTGTACTTGGAGAATCGCAATCGTAACAGCCATTATAATATTTTTTTTTGAACTGTCATCGCTGCACTTATATTACATATTCTAGTACTGGACAAGAAAAAGGCTTATATTAAATGCTTTTTCAAAAATTTAAAGCGTCCAACGATTCAGGAAAATATTGAGCTTCGAAGAGTCTTCGTATTATCAACTACAACGTAATTCTTAGGCTACCCCCCATTAGAAAAAATGTTCCAAAAATATTATGTAACGTTTATTATATTTTATAGAATTTTTGTGATTGTTTAAAATGTCACAACTTTATGTACGAAATATGTAACGAAAAAATTAATTATAATGAAAGTTAAATTTGTTAGAATAGGATTTTTGTGATTATGTTATTTTTCTTTTTGTGTTGATGCCAGTAAGAATTACGTTGTAATCTTTAATCATTTTATACAAAGTATAGAAGAGAAAGAGACAGAAATGAAAGCAAGAGGGGCCAAAGAGTCCCTTGCGAGGCCAAAATGGCCGAGTTTTTATATATGTGTATATATTTCGTACTTTACAAATAAAATATTTTTGCGTATTACATTAAAAGATGTTAGGAAAAAATAAGATTATAACTTTGCATAGTCGCGCGGTTAATAACAAAGTTTCACAAAGAGAAAAATAATCAAAAAAAAAAAAAAAACCCCAAAAAAACCGCCAAAAAAACCCGCTGTATAACAGATATAAAAATAGATTATAACTTTGCATAGTCGCGCGGTTAATAACAAAGATTCACAAAGAGAAAAATAATCAAAAAAAAACAAAAAAAACCCGCTGTATAACAGATATAAAAATAGATTATAACTTTGCATAGTCGCGCGGTTAATAACAAAGTTTCACAAAGAGAAAAATAATCAAAAAAAAACCCGCTGTATAACAGATATAAAAATAGATTATAAACGAAAGACTTTGTAATGACGAAGAACCAGTTGTGAAAATGGTACACGTAATTCGAATAATTTTTACACAAGCGACACTTTCGAAACAGTTCCCTATTATGGGATAAGAAGCGAAATAATTGCGGCAGTATTGATGAGTCTACGCCGGAGCGAGATATTTTAATAAACTAGGTTACACACGCGTATGAATTTCGAAAATTCGATATTTTTTTTCTTCTCTTCTACGTTAAATTTACTTTTGCGGTTTTGAGAATGGCGGGGAAAGAAAGAAGGAAATATCCGAAATATTCGAACGTCGAAAAATTACATAAAAATCTAGTCCGCTACAGCAATGAACAAACACATTCGTTACATGTTCCGCAAACGTTACACGCACACTATGCAAAGCGCACATATAGCCCCATTCAAAAATATCGCGAGAAAAGGGATTTTTATTGACAGTCTTCCTTCTGCGCACACATTATTGCCGGTATATTGATCACTTCCTATTTACAACATCTGATATCGTATGAAGATATCATCATCATCATCAACAGTCGTCAGCGCAGGTGGGGTATCCTGATTAACATTTAATCCACCAGTGATTTTGTGATTTTCCGCCATTTGTCACGATCCTCTGATTGACATATAATTGGTTCTTTTTTCTTTTTTTAATTGTTTCTGGGTAAAAGTTCCCGGTTGACGAACCCAGAAAAAAAGTAAAATAAACAAAAAACAATAAGATGCATATAAACTCTCTGTCGACTAGACCAACGAGCATTACACTCTCGAATACTAGCTCTCCTATAATGCTCATAGAAGAAAGAGTTGATTCACTTGACTACGTCATTCATGTCTTTTTTTTTTTTATTCCGGGGCTGAGGAAAGAAAAAGCAACAACCGGTTTATTTTATTTTTTATCGGCAAAAACATTACATATTATATCACAATTGTTTTTTGCTTTTTTTTCACGTTACTCCTTTGTCGCGAGAATGACGTTTTCATTAGCACATAGTAAAGTCCTGGGGGATATGTTGCCGGAATTTGATTCGCAAATGTTAGGTCGTCCTTATAGGTTATAAAAGGACAGAGACAGCGAAAAAAGCGATTTTAACCGATTTATAAAAACTATTCAAAATTGGTTTTTAAAAAAGCACAAAGGTATTAGAATTACATTGAATTTCCTTATACAGGGTGCGGCAGCATAACTTCTATCTTTAAAATGCGCCACTTCGTTTTTCTAGTAAATTTAGTTAAAGGGAAATAATAAAGCAGAAAATCGAAATAAAACTGCAAGAGAAGGGAAGAAGCATACATATTGCCCTCCAATTGGGGGGATCTAGAGTATCCGTTATTTCGATTTTCTGCTATTATTATTTCTCTTTAACAAAATTTTTAGTAAAAAAAAAGTGGCGCATTTTAAAAAAGGAAGTTATGCTACCGCACCCTGTACAATACATATGATTAATTCATAGAGATTTGAACATATTCATGACATTTGAGAAACACGGTAGATTGTTTTATGTCGCTGTGACAAAACATATAAATATTTTCTTATTACATTTAAATTGCAAATTTTAAATATTTTTTTATTTTTTGATGTAAGTTTTTTTTATTTTCTTCCGTTTTAAAACTGTTCTCTTATCAGGAAAAAAAAAACCATTACTTTTCAATTATAGGTATTATAAAATTACTTTACAACTTTGTTTTTCTCGAAAATTACAAAAATTATAATAGTCAAACCGGGTCTAAAATATCGAAAATACAATGTCCTTGCAGTTAAAGTCTAACGGTACATTCGACTTCTGATAGTAAAAATGTTTGTTACCCTATTAATTATAATTCACTCCGTCTGTTGCCATAGTTTCTATAATGCTGAACTAGTGAATAAACATATTAAGTTGAGAAAAGTAGAATCGTTCAATGTGAAAGGATTTTCATCTTCGCAAAGAATGATAATAAAAAATCATAAGCGTCCTATTCGAACATTCGAAATGAAATTTTTCTCTTCAAAAACCGAATTTAAATATTTTTCATTCAGCGTGCGAACTACGCGCAATAATAGAGGGCAGAGTAGCCAGGGGCGCGGATCAGTTATATTTCGATTTATGTCTGGAAAAGTTCGATTTTTCTATTCTTTAGCTAAAGCGATATTCATATCTTCTTCAGAAATTCGGTCTAAATAGTAGCGCTCACGATGAAAGGGTTATTTCCTCTTTTGGTAATATCGCTAAAAATTTTAGTGAAATTTTAAGTTTAACGGTGAATATTAATTATTCGAATCTTAATTTTACATCAACGAATAATTAAAAATACGGAATTTTTCAAATATCATTTTCAAGATTTAATAATGAATTTTTTTTTCAGATACACGCATTCTCTTCGGATATTCTAATCATTAGCAGAATCCTGCCCATTAAGAACTGCTGCTGCATCACATCCGGGCCATCAGCTCCGAATGTGCTCTAGCGTCCTATGAGATGATATGCCTTTTCGCGTTTTTTTTTTTTTTTTTTTTTTATTTCATTCTATATAAAAATTAGTTTCGATTTAATATCTCGTTCCTTAATCAATTTTCTCCTTGTACATTTCTTTTAATTTCTTACTTCTTTCTCTATTCTATTACAACTGCGCGTGTATAATTTTCCTAATTTTACACCTTGGAATGGGAAAATTTTCCCTGTTGCTTTTCGTAATCCTCCTAGTCGCTGCGTTAATGTGCCGTAGCTACTTAATAGTTTATATAATTTAACCGATAACGGTTACAGCAACCGGAGAATTGGACTAAAAGTTTCGTCTTCGTGAAGAAGACGATAAAAAAAAAGAAAAAAAAGAAAAGCTTGTAATGCTAAAAAAAGAATTTTAATCGTGTGGATTTTGAGAATCCTAAAATGGGAGATACAAAAAAAAAAAAACCCCCAAAAAAAAACCAAAAACGAATACACCGATCAATGAAAATCGTTAAATCGTTAGTTAAATATTGTATACGCGTCTCTAATATTACGACTTACCGTACGAAAAGGAACAATGCAGGTTCGGTCTAATCACCGTGTGCTAGTCTGATTGAGGTCAGCAGTTGTGTGAAGAAAGTCAGTAGTATTCGATATCGATGCAGTACGCGCACACTTTACAAAGTTCAGTTAATAAGAAACGAACTGAGAGAGAATAGAAAAAAAGTACCGTCTCTAGCCGAAGAGGCGATCATCGACAAATATCGAAAGGTACGAACGATGAACTAGAAGAAAAAGATAATGATCGAGCTGATGGTTACAACTACTGGGAGAGAAATACCGGTGTTACCGGGGAAAGTGACCAACAAATATTGATTCGTTGCCCCTAGGAAGTGTACTATATAAACGGCACAGAAAGTGCCCTTGCTGCCTGTGGGGTATGGCTTCTCCGGTGCTCGGAGCGGATACGGAACTGCGAAGGCAGCCCTGGGTGTGATGCAACATATCGATGTCGAAGAAACGGCAGTCACGCGGTGTCCAGTTGGACCAGGATATGTCGCCATGCAGATCGAACGTCCTTGTAACCGAGTCAATAACGGAACACCCACTTTACTCGCGTAGAACATCGTTTGACTCATCTTACTTTCATTTGTACATTTCTTATGCCAGCTCGTCGATACTACACTACTTACCGCTCTGTTATTAATATTATTGCCGGTTTTTACCGGCCGTTTCTACAATCTAGGAACAATACGTAATAATGAATGACGTTAATCTGCAATCGATGTAGAATTTCTGGAATCGGTTTCCATCGAATTTCGAAGCTACCATCGATCTGTGCCATTATTTTACTCGACGGAATGCGTAACAACGCCACTTTTATGATCACAAAAATGGAATTTATAATTAAACTCGACTAGTTTCGGAAGTATATTCTCTCCTTTTAGGCTCTGCCTACGGACTGCTCGCATTTCAGTGGCCGCTATAGCACGGTTACTAGAAAGTTCTACCGACATAGTTCCGTTTTTTCTTGCTACTTTTTTCGATACTATCTCTTCGTTATATTTAGTCTTGTACGCTATTTAGTTCAATCTACAACGCTCCGTCTACTACTTCAAATAACCAAACTCGATATTAGTAAAAGGAGCTTAATTACGCATATATTATTTATTAATGTAATCATAATAATATTAATATTACACTAGTGATGATTATAATGATAGTACGCGCCACCGTCGACAATATTAGAAGCTGCAGTAGATTCAATACGTAACTGTTTTAAAGGTAAAGAGATTTACACGCCAACTAGAATAAAAAATAAATGTTAAAATCTACGGATACAAAACGTGAACAGATTATAAATAGAATGGAGCTTAACAGTTCGAGAAGAAGAGAGGAAAAAAACAATTTAAATATGACATTGATTGCAGGAAGGCCATACAGCTGGACTAATGAATTTAATAGAAATATTTACAATTCTATAAAAAACGACATCGCAGAAGATAAATTATAAAAATACTGGTGAGAAATTATAGAAAACAAACGAGTCATTTTCCAAATCTAAGCTAAGTCAACTAACGTAAGGGGTAGTTTGATAGACAGTGACGTTTCGTTTGAGTAGAATCGAATTGCCGCACATTGAAATTTACAAAAATTTCGCTTGCGCTGAATTAATGTCCATTGATGCCCCCCCTTCCCTCGAAAAAAAAAAACAGTTTTTGTTGTTACTATTAAAGACCGCTTTGATTATTAAACAGGCTGTAATAATTCAAAATAACGCGAGAAAATTAAAATTATACATGGACAGTTTAAAAAGGAAAATCAAATAAAAATTATCGCTTAATACAATTCAAATATTCGGTGAAAACGTAAAAATTCAATTTAAACAAGAAGAAAAAAATTTGAAATGATAATAAATCAATAATAAATACGAACACGGCAAAGTGTGATGATGATTTGAAAAAAAGCAAAAAGAGCGAAACCCGTAGAGATCAAAGTTAAATGGGAGAATGAATAAAATTAGAAAATTATAAACTCGTGAGCAATCGTGTTTTAATAATTCTTTCTAAGAAATAAGCTTAATTGTTGTCGGAATATCTCCAGCAGATACACGTGTACTTTTTGGCATTACATGAAAATTCGCGGTATACGCATCGACGTACAAGAACATCTAGATAAAAAATCTCTGTTTGGACAAAAAATTAGAAAATAAAAATAAACATACGAAAAGTCAACAACTCCCCTATCAAGCTGAATAATTACTTTCTATCTTAAGTTCAAAACATCGGACACTTAGTCCATGGACCGGCGCGCTTCACATGAAAATTTCGCATGGCTCATATGAGGAATAAAATTTTTACGAGGATAGGTTTATTAAAAAATATTATTGGCACAACGCGAACCGGTGTGTTAATCTGTCTCGTAAACGTTTAATGCACTCGGTGCGGTCATACGCAGGTATGGAATTGAGGTTTATGCGTCGACAGCTAAAAGCAATATATATTGACACAGAATCCGGCGGTTACAGTTAAAGATCCTTCGTAAGATGGGCTTCAGGCTCCGTATTTTATTTCGAATAATACGTATATATTCCTTATGTTAAAGAATATCACGCAATGCAGTACAAAAATATTGCGAATCAACAATAATAGCAATGTATCTAGAGCATGCACTGTCGAAATCTTCCGAGAAATCCCAGAGCAAGATTAAAAGGACTTGGTGCCAGGATGTTCTTTATACGATAGCTAACTGTACTGTATATACTAGAGCTTTTGAAATAATACATTAAACCGTAATAAGATTAATTTGATTTTAAGCTTAAATAATTCATAATTAAGGACTTTAAATTTAAGTCGCTATACGTTCTAATTACCGTTTTTTTGTTTCTTTATATTTATTATTTATTGTGAATATAATAAAAATTTAAACCAAGCTTCGCAACGCCGATAATTATCAATCGGACTGCTGTGGTGTAAAAAAAAAGGACAATTTGAGGGCATAGATTTTTATTGCAATCGCAAAACAGGTGCAGGGAATGGGGAAAACAGTTCGAACAAGCATGTTAACAAGAGTTCTGATGAAAAACCGGTTATTGACGATTAGACGAGAGAGTGTTTTAAAAACGGTGGGAACTAAAGCGTAATGTGAGAAAAGTCAGCTTGAAAAATTAAACACTTTGGATGGTAAATATCGTGAAATAATTAAAGATAAACACCGGTGGCAATCTGATAGTCGAGAAAGGTACAGAAAGTCTAGTAACTAATAAAACACAAAAACGGAGCGGACGACGATGTAGACCATTAAAAAAAAAAACAAAAAATAAACAATATCGCATTCAATAGGAGTATGCGAATGTAGTAAAATCGCGCAAAGCGAAATATAAATATAAAAAAAGAAAAAAATAACCGGGTACCGAAGTAATACATCGGTTACTAACGTTTCTATGATTTTTGAAAACGTCAAATTGAAAAATGAACAGAAAGCGGTCAAGTCAGAATACCATGAAACTACTGACTCTAAACGAATAAACGTTTAAATTACGATACTCTGAACATAACGATTATCAAACACCAGTTCGAAGACGTTAATGGTCAATAGAGAAGATGCTGAAATGAAGAGATCTGTCAATACATCGATTGCAGAAAAAGTAACGCAGCTGTCATCCGATAGTGGTCCTATCTGGAAGCAATATTATTGCAAAAGGTTTGAAAAGTTTAGAAATTCCGAATATTACAATTAGAAAAAGCAATAACACGACATCATATATATACACATACAATTACGAGTATATTAACGACTATGTCAGAGTCTTTCGCCAGAGATAACGTGAACTAATAAAATCACTGTTTCTTTCGCAACTTTTATATGTAATGTTTTAGTCTTTCATGTTGTACATCACGAAATTATGGCGCACTTATAAAATACTGGAAGGAAATTAATAACAATAAAACGGCATTTATACTGCTGCTGAAATCATGGGCGTACCTAGAAATTTTTTCAAGGGGGTAATTTTTTTATAAGTTCTACTATACAATCATACAAACACACATGTAAATTTTGTGTACTCTAATTTGATGCATTTTTTTGTTTTTTTTTTTTTTTTTTTTTTTTGTTTATATATATCTTGCTATTTTACACCTAGTCTTATCAACTATTTGGTAATCTATGGAATAAGTTAAAATAACATGAATAAGCAACCCAACCAGTGAAGGGTGCTAAAATTAACTTATATATGTGTATACAAAATGCATACACGCATATTTCTGCATTCTCACGGACACATACATACCATCACACACGCACACGCACATACACCCTCACACATCAGCACACGCACATATTATTTATACATTTTTTTAATTTGTAAGAGATCTTGAGGTTGTTTCCTATTCAGCCTACGTCCCTCGCTTGGGTTACTCAGCAGTTCTTTTGCTGTACTATTAGGATGTTCTTTCAATCTGGCAGCATATCGTCGGGCAGCAGTTTCCATTTCACATTTTTTACAAATTAAACTCCAAGATCTTCATGGATCGTGATGTTGGTTATGTACCATGGAGCAGAGATGATCGTGCGTAATAACTTATATTCTGTACTCTTTGCATAATTGAAATGTTGCTGTTTTCGATATAGCCCCGTAATAGATAGCCGTATTGCCTGACTCTGGTTTAAGAATTTGCTTAGAAAGAAGCAACTTGTTTTCAAGAGATACTCTATTGGTCTCTTACCCAACAACAGCCAGTACAGTTGCCGCAGCTTGATGTTCAACTCATTTCGCTATAATGTGCTTCCCCTCCAAGTCAAGCGTTTGTCGAGGTGAATACCAAGATACTTTACATCTTCTTTCTCTGAGGGATCTCCACTCCATTCATCATTATATTCCCGTCGGATGAATCGATTCTTCGGTTAGTGAAAACTACTCGAGATGACTTACCTTCATTAATCTTTATTTTCCATAATTTGCACCAAGATGTTACTTTATTGACTGCAGGTTCTTACGCGCAACTTTTGGACATTTATTTGAACCCAAGATCGCTGTGTCATCAGCGAAAGTTGCTATATCAACGTGCGATGTAATAGGAATATCCGCTGTGTAGATAAGGGAGAGAAGCGGTCCAAGTACACTCCCCTGAGGAACTCCTGCTCGAACCGGATATATACTTGATTCGTCATCACCATATTTAACGTAGAAATATCTTTCGTTTAAATACGACCGGAATAATTCAGCTAGTTGATAGGGAAAATGACGTCGAAGTTTTTGCAATAGACCATCGTGCCAAACTCGATCGAATGCTTGGCTTACATCTAAAAATATGGTATCGCAAACCATTTTTCCATCCAGGGATTTTTCAATTTAATCAACAATCCGATATGCACTTGTTCTATCGTACTATGTTTTGCTCGGAAGCCAAACTGGTGTTCAGGTATTATCTCTTTGCATTCAACTATTGACATTATTCTTTTTAACAGTAATTTTTCGTATAATTTAGAAAGTACCGGCAAAATTGAAATTGGTCGATACGATGATGATTCCGTTGGAGGTTTTTGTGGTTTTTGAACTACAACAATTTGCGACAATTTTAGTTGTATTGGAAAATATGTTAATCGCAGCATTGCATTAAATATGTACGCTAGTAACACCAGTCCTTTTTTTGGCAATTCCTTTAAAACTTTTGCTGTTATTAAATCATAACCTGGTGCTTTGCTAGGGTTCATTGTCCGTATTATACTGTTAATTTCACCTGGTGAGGTCAATTTCATAGGTTTTGAGACATCTTGACAACAGGAATCAGAAATTAACGATGTATCAACAGGATGTGATTTGAATATGTTGGCACAATATTCGCCAAACAGTTCCGCTTTTTCAACATCAGCACAAGCCCAGCTACGATCCGGGTTCCTTATAGTGCAAACAGATGTCTTCAGTCCTTTAAGGTTTCGCGCAGATTTCCACAAAGAGAAATTCTATTGCGCTAAAGGTGATAAATTGATCCATTGAGTGATTTATTCTTTAAATCCCGCAATAAACGTTTAACGAGTTTCGTCTGTTCGTTCGATGCAGTTTCATGTGCCGGATTTCGGAATATTTGCCGCTGCTTCCTCAATTTTCTTCGTATATTTACTTCTGCTTTGATATGTTGGGGATAATAAAGCACCGGTGTTGACATTTGTTAATTTTTGTTGTAGCCTTGCAAGCCGACTGTTGAGTGACCTTAATAAAGTGATCTACTGCATTATCGATATCATCGGTAGTCTTAAGTGATATTCTTAAACTGATATAATTTCCGAAATATTCTCTGAATAGTTTCTAGTTTGCAGATCCGTTGTATTTAGTTTGGACACTTTTTTTTACTAGCTAGTCACTAATAGACAGTATAACTGACGAGTGATCTGATGGTAACTCATTATCTGCTCTAACATCAGTGAATATTGTTGGAATACCTTTAATAATAAAAAAGTCCAGTAAATCTGGAACTTTATTCGGATCTGTAGGCCAATAAGTTGGCACTCCAGGAGAACAATTTCGTCGATGGCTGATTTGAGTTCTTTACCTCTTGGAACGCATTTAATAACAATATTTATGAAGGATATGCACTTATTAGGACATAAACATAAATATTAATTTATTTACTAATCTGTATATAGACGGACACATTTATACATACTGAATTTTCGAACTTATTGACGATAAAAAAACGTGAATATTTATAATACCTGAATATGTTAATCAATGCTATATAATATGTAATTTGAAAGTATGTGAAGGTACAGAGTAAAACTAATAATAAATGTGTCTATAAATGCCAAAAATCTATTTAAAAAGAAATTGTAGACTATTTGGTTTTTGAGCAAACACGTGTCTATAGCTTCGTTCTGAAACTGCTTATCTGTTCTTTGCCTGTGCGCACTTGTTCAATTGATCTTCAGTTGCAGTTAATCTGAACCACGCTTTTATCCTTCGTAGTGCAGAAAAAGAACGTTCAAATGGTTTATGTTTGCAACTTTTATGACTATTTTAGTGGAAGAATAAAATAATGCATACTCAAGAGTAAATCAGTTGTTAATGTCAATTCCTCAGTATTTGAAGTAAATATCAGTGGAGTAATCGTCCAGAAATCATACCAGTTTCCTGCTTCATAAAGGAGATTTTCAATTCCTATATATTTCATTTATTACTTTCATATCGATTATAAACTGATTTTTTGATGTGAAATTTTTTACAAGAATTTTAAAAATTGCACTAATTGTTGCATTATTTCGTGAAAATCTGCAATCTATAGAATCTATTAATGAATCTAAATAGGGAATGAAAATATTACGTCGAAAGTATTCTTCTGTTGTCAAAGTCGGACAATTAATACGATTTTGTTGGCGTAAAATAATAATTAACATCTAGTGAATTACATATTCTGTTATTTGTTCGTAAATTTTTTCAAATTCGGATTGTGCATTTTCACGGTGAAATTGTAATTACCGATTTACTTACGACATTTCTCGATATTTAAGTTAACAGGCAGAAAAGTAGCTGGAACTGGTGTTCTAATATAGCAGAATATTGTGCAATTACAAAAAATAAGGAAACAATGAAAACTGGCGTGAAACATGTCGATGACAGTTGGTTTGAAATTTGTTTAGTATTTTGACTATTACCATTGATCGATAAATATTCAAGTTTGCCAATAATTTCAAAAAAATTTTGTTGAAATAAACGAATGCTTTTATACATTTCAGTCCATCGGAATATTTCATAAGAAACTCTTTCTCTGAAGAATTTAATAACTGATTTAATTGTTCCCAATGAATTTCGAAATTCAACTAATTTATTTAAATCATTGACAACAAAATTTAATTTATGAGATGCACAGTGCATGAATAAAGCTTTCGGATATATATTCCTAATAATCTGTTGAACCCCTCCTTCTTTGCTAGCCATAATGGAACATCCATCATAGCCTTGTTCAATAAGTGAATTCATATCCAAACTAAATTCCTCACCGTTCGTTACAATAGAATAAGCAATTTTTTCTGCACTCGGATCACTTAGCTAAACAAAGCCTAAAAGTTCTTCTTTTAACGTTTATGATTTACGACAAAAATATCGAGCACCTAGAGAAAGTTATTCCATAGCTGAGATATCAGCTGCTTCTTCAGCTATAATCTCGACCAATAAACCGATTCTTTGATTTCAGTGATATATATTTTTTTTCTTTTTCGGAAAATATTTCCACAAATATTTATTAAGATATTTTGAATTTTTGGCGATGCATATTTAGCATTCTGGGTAAAATTGTTTACTATGATCCCTTTATAGTATATCCCCAGCGTCAGCTCTGAAATGAATCAAATCTATAAAATTACCAGTTTCCAACGATTTTTGCAAAGGCCAGTGTCATCTGCATCACAAAAAACAATCGTAAAAAGAATGGACAATAATTTATTTCGATTCTCTTCTATTGTTCGCTTTGCATGTGCATCTACCTGGTCGTTAATAAATAATTTCTTTCCCTCAATGACTGCAACCAAATTAATTGCATCCCTTGAAGCATTTTTATGCCAAACAAAAATTATATGACTGATTGCTTTCCAACAGTTTCTTAAAATTTTAAATTTTGATTCGTCTGTCTGTGGTTTTTCAATCACATACTTTCCTATGCCCAATTTTGAAGGAGCATGTGAAGACAATGTAGTACCGCTATCTGGAAATGGTTGCCCTGGTGTAAATTCTAAAGGAAGCGCAGAAAATGAAGATGATGATAAGGATGATTATGATTCATCAGCTGATGAAGGAGGTGGGCCGCTTTCATTTCTTTTAAATTTCTTGATAACAAACCCATGCTTTGTTTCTTCTGTAACATGTTTCACTTGTAAATCTTGATGTAGTGTTTGGTTGGAAACTTACCATGGTGCTTCTATCAATGATCGTAGCACCTTATTTTGATAGCGTTGCATTCTGTTCACACTACTTTTGGAAGCGTATCCCCATAATTCAGATGCGTAGGACCATATCGATTTTAGTACCATGTGTATAGCAATATTTTATTTGCAATATGTAATTGGGAACGCGGTCTAAGCAACTAATGAAGTTGTCTCGTTTTTAGATTAAGTTCCGCTATTTTTGTCTTGATATGATGAAGCCATGTAAGTGTTTCATTTAGGTGTGCTCCAAGATATTTTACGGATGAATATGTTTGTTATATACAGATATATGATATTTGTTATGTACGATTTTTCTCTTTGAAAAAATAATGTGGTTACTTTTATTTTCATTTATTGCTATTTTCCATTTATTCAGCCGATCAATGATTTTATTTAGCACACTTTGTAAATTTCCTGTGAACTTTTCTGGGTTCTCGTGCGTTGTCATACTTGCCATGTCGTCAGCGAATGTTGCTAGTAGTGCGTCATCTGTTTCTGGCATATCATAAGTAAACAATAAATACAAGAGAGGACCGAGTACATTTTCCCGAGGTACGCCTGCCACAATTTTATGTATGGATGATTCTGTTCCATTTACTACAACTCGGAAATAGCTGTCTTGTAAGTAACATTTCAAAATATTGCAATACTGGTAGTATTTTTTTGCGCTGGTAAAGTATTCCCGGATGCCATACTTTATTAAATGCCTGCTGTACATCAAGGAAGACAGCTGAAGTATCTCTTTTTTTTTAAATTTTTCTTCAATTTTGTTAACTAACCGGTACACTTGTTGTACTCTTGAATGCCTAGTTCGGAAGCCAGATTGATGGTTTGGTATTATTTCTTTCTTGTTCATGAGCTTTTGTATTCTCTTTTTTAAGAGTTTTTCAAAAACTTCGGCCACAATTGATAAGACTGAAGTTGGCCGATAAGAAGAGACACAAACTAATGAAGATTAAAGTATGCTCTAATTTAGTTGATGGTTAAAATAAGAAAATTGACATAAGAATCATAAATCGAAGAAATTAATTTTTTTTCCCTACCCTGGGCGCACCAGCGGCCTTGACCCAACAACATGAAAAATTAAAAGATAGAACTAAATAGCCAGGCGGTCAGAAATGGAAAGGACAAAGGACAGCAGTAACGGAATAACTGAAGGCAATGGGAAGGAAAGGATATAGGTAACATTAAAGGGAGTAGGAAGACCCGAAACTAAAAGTTGGGCGTAAAGAAAGAAGCGTTCGTTAGAGAGTGCAGAACATTCGAATAGGATATGATTTGAATCACAAATACAAGAAGGCTCAGAAGCGTGAAGAGAGCAGAAAGGAGAAGGGGACAAAGTGAATCGAAAGCGAGAAGAGGGGAGTAGAGAATGGTTGATTCTAAGCCTAATTAAGGAAAAAATTGTGGAACGACGACAGACAGGAATAGAATGAAACCAAGGCAGGAAACGAGGAACCGGTTGAATAAGACGGTACTGTGACAGGCGATTTGAGAATAAAGATGGATACATGTCAGACCAAAGTCTGGAATGATTAGAGCGTGATAGAGAAAGAATGTCTGAGAAAGGGAAGTCGAGGAAAGGACCAATGCGGGCTGCTGAGCGAGCTAAAGAGTCAGCTGAATCATTGCCCTCAATATTGGAATGACTAGGGACCCATAGAAAGTCTATGAGAATGGAACGGGACGAGAACAAGGAGGAGACAAGAGATCGAATAGAAAGGATGATACCGTCAGAAGTATGAAAAGGAGGAGAGGAGAGGGCTTGAAGAACGCCTTTGGAATCAAAAACGATCAGGAATTTGTGAACCCCACTTGTAGAGGATATGAAATGAATTGCACAAATTAAATTTAAACAGATAAATAATCTCAAGAAAATAACAATGTATCCGTATGTGTTTTTTATTTGACCTTATTCCCGTTTTGCCTGTTTCTATTCGTCTAATCTCGAGGTACTTTTCGTATACCGGATTAAAAAAAAAAAGCACGCATACACGAACTGCTTACAACAACCAATGAAAGAAAATGTAGCATATCACAATATGCCGTATAATCTGGCCATATGATGAGAACAGAAAAAAAAATTCTATTATTTATTTTTAAAACGTAAGATATCTTTTCAAAAAAAAAAAGAATGATCGGTAGTTATTGTCAAAAAAATTATAATTTCCTGTTTGTTAGATATATAATCAATGAAAAGAAAAGAAGTGTATAAACTTCAGTTTTAATGTCAATTTTTAAAAAAAAGTAAAATTTCTGCAGACAAATAGTTTAAGTTTAGCAAAAAAAATATGTCAATATTTTGAAAATACTTTTACCATTTATAATGAAATTTCTTAACACATCTTTATGTTCCTGGAAAATATGATTCTGTTATAAGAGAGCTAATTGTGTGACCTAAATGGACCGTAAATTATTTAAGTTTTACAATACAAAATATATTAATTTTGCATTACGAAAACATTTAGCATTAATAACTGAAAAAAATTTGAATATAAGAGATGCCATTGCATTAATTAACTAAATATCTTAAAATATATTGACAGGATAGAAATAAAAATTAATATCACATTAGAATATAAATAATTTTTGAAAAAATGATAATTATGTTTTTTTTAATCTCACTCATTGAAATCTTATTAAATAATATAATTTTGTTTGTGACATACTTTTTTTTAAAGGTGATCAGCATTGTGCATAATTATTTTATATGTCCACCTAAAATAAAAATGTGTTGTTTGTTTCAATTTTTTCATTTTTTTCAGTCGGGGGCATCCCCCCCCCCACATCTTAGCCAATACTGGGTACGCCCTTGGCTGAAATTAAAATTACGCCTATTAAAATAATAGCAATTACACGGTAAAATGAACAGTTATTAATTTATTAATGTTACTAAAATACTAAAATAACTGTTTTTTTCCAAAATTTTCTGAGTGCAATGCTTACTTATATTGCTGAGATTACTTCGCCAAATTTTTTATCAGTAATTATCAGTTTAGCGATTTTATTGGGGGGGAAAAGTAATTAGCGACTATTCCCGGTTTCAAAAAGAAAATTGTGTGCGGCTGTGCTGTGGCACGGGGCCGTTGATTTAACGTGAAACGCCTATATCGGTTTAAGTATTTATATATATATATATCATGCGTCCCCTCCTGCAGAGTTTCGTACCATCAAGGGCACGGGGGGACTCAAGTTAATCTGCATTGCTGCAGTTAACCGTCCACTGCCTAATGTTTCCTTTAGGGAGCATTCCGTGGATGCAGTACGTCTGTCTAATTCTTCACGTGCCATGACTAACTAAGGAATTTAATGCAGTGGTTTCCCGTTTCCTTCTGCATGATTTTCTGTTAGGGTTTACTCCCTTAGCTAAAAGGACCCGGTTATAAGGCGCCGGATACTCGCCTACTTGCTTTAGATTGTTATTCACCAACCCAATAGGGGCACACTGTCACAAGCAAGCTGCTGATAGTCTGCTAGTTGTAAATGCAGTAAAGCGCTTAACGGAATTTAATGGGAGGATCACCTTCGACAAGTGACCTCCCTCCGTTTTTCTATCAGCGATGTATTGTGAGTTCCAATTTAGCTTTCTTAATCAGCGCTAAGCCCGCCGAACAGAAACTTACCACCCTGCACGACGTGGACGTACGGAGCTCACGTGGTTGTTGTTTTGTTTCTCCACCGGTGGGACTAGCACCATATGATGGTCGAGTGACTACTTATTAGAGAGGGTGACTCTAATTACAACAACCTGTGCCCCGCAGAGCATAAATATACATATATATATATATATATATATAAATGTATATAAAAATATGCGGTGTAAAATAATAGTCGTTGCGTTGCGCGATTTCGTTTCATGATTTTGTTTCACGAGCAATTTTCAAGACGTTTCACGTCAAGAAAAAATAGGTAAGAATAGCAAAGTCAGTGAAAACAATTAATCTATAAGTATTATAAATAAATTAGTATAATTGTCTACGAGCCTTGTCTCTTGATGAGTTTTTTTTTTTTTTTGGGCTCATTTACCAGGGACCTCACCCAGAAACAATAGGAAGAATAGTTGACTAATTAAAACTTGATTCGATCGGAAATGGCTGAAATAAATGAATCAATGGCAAGAACAACAGATTGAGACCGAATGGACAGGATGTAGGAAGCACAGTAGGGAGCAGGAAGTCTTTAACTTTAAAAGTAGTAAATAAAGGGAAGAGCGTTCTGCAGAAAGAGCAGAACACTCTAAGAAAATGTGATTAGCATCACAAACAACTGCTTCATTAGAATGTAGGGGACAATAAGGAGAAGAAACCAAAGAGAGACGATAACGGGAAGCGAGTAATAGAGTGTGATTGAAGCGTAGGCGAATAATAGAGACAATAACAGAACGTGGAAAAGAAGGGAATTCTGAGAACCAAGAATTAGTAGGAAGGTTAGGTTGAATTGAGAGATAGAAGGAACTATCATTGGTAAAAGAGGAAGGGTACACATATCCGACCAGAATTTAAAGTAAAATCTCTTACTTAAGGACAATAGATTAGAACTAGGGATTTTTTAAAGTAAAAGCGGCAGTGGGCAGCAACCTGAGCCAAAGTATCCGCCATTTCGTTAACCTCGATGCCTCTATGATCAGGGACCCACAGCAGATCAACGCTGATAGAGTGATGAAAGGAAAGATTGTGTATGAGAGATCGTATACGAAGAATGATGAAGTCCGATGAGGGAGGGGGAAAAGGTAAACTGATAGCCTGAAGGGACCTCACGGAGTCAAATATTATCAACTAGTGGGAAAAGTTACGCTTGGAGGAGATATAAATAATTGCACGTAGAGTAGCCATCAACTCGGCTGTAAAAATAGAATAGAAAGGTGGAAGATGAAAGGATTCGGAAAAATTAAAAACGGGGATAATAAAGGAAGCCCCGACACCACTAGGTCCCCTAGAGCGAGATTCGAAGGACGGTGTTATATATACATATATTAATTACAACGTAATTCTTAGGCTACCCCGCATTAGAAAAAATGTCCTAAAAAATGTCCCAAAAAAATGTTTCAATTTTATGTAACGTTTATTAGAGTTTATAGGATTTTTGTGATTGTTATTTTAAAAATGTCTTAATTTTATATAATGAAAATTAAATGTTAGGATAGGATTTTTGTGATTAAGTTATTTTTTTTATGTTGATGCCAGTAAGAATTACGTTGTAAATTTTGATCATTTTATACGAAGTGTAAAAGAGAAAGAGACAGAAATGAAAGCAAGAGGGGTCAAGGGGCACAGCCCCTTTTGAGGCCAAAATGGCCGAGTTTTTATATATATATATGAGTACATAAAAAAAAAATTTTAAATAAATAAATAATAATTTTCAACCGATGTTTCTTACAAAATTAAGTTACGTCACCAATTAACAAAAATTTCTGACAAAAGCTTAGTAATCGACAGAAGCATGTTCATAAGATGCAGAATTCAATCAATAATTATGTACCCAGTCAAAATAATTAAATATGATTCGGTTTTTAAAAATTAAAAAACACACATTTCAATAACAAAAATGGACAATACTAAAATTAAATAAGGATAAAATACAAAATACTAATTTCAATTTGTACCTTTAACGTTTAATTGAATTGTGTAAGGGTTTACACGGGATAAAAATACGTAATAGCATAAATACATATCCATTAAATATCGGCGACAAATAATTATATAAACGCACACAGATACACACCTTAAACTATAATCACCCTCCCCTCAAAAGTATATGTACGTATTTATTGTTTACTATTTTATTATAAATGTATTGTGCTATTAATAGCGATCATTTGTAATTTAAATCCTAAAACCCAGTCATTAGTACACATGTATAAAATCAGAGATACATTAAGAATCTTGGTCTGTAACATATTCATTTACTTCATAAGACATACTATGATACCGCTGGGCCCAGTAGTTATTATAGCAGTGATATTTTCATACTAACTATATACTACCATATTAAACGGTAATACTAGTCATTTTGGATTAATAATACGAAGTAGTCTGACTTATTCGAACAAATAATTTCATCGGTTATCTAGTTAACATAAAATTAATTTCTTACAACGGCACTCAGAATTTCTTAAAAATAATGATAATAATAAAAATAAAAATAATAATAATAATAATAATAATAAGAAGAAGAAGAAGAAGAAGAAGAAGAAGAAGAATTATAATAATAAACACGAAAACTGTTTCAGATTCGATGTTACTCAAAGTCACGAATTTGCATTCTTAAAAGACATGTAAAATCATCAGCATACTCGTTCGAT
Organism: Icerya purchasi; assembly: GCA_039619475.1. NCBI lineage: Eukaryota > Metazoa > Arthropoda > Insecta > Hemiptera > Monophlebidae > Icerya > Icerya purchasi. Next base: position 235,155,123 of record CM077116.1, read on the forward strand.
CTTATTTATACTTCAGGTGCTATCGAATTTATTGTATTCAATAAACAACTCGTACGAGCTAATAAATCTTTCGTTATTATTGATCTAAAAAAGAAATATGGATTTTTGAGGTTGTTAGTCCAGTTCTGACAGAGACCACGTCAAAATAATTCATTTCTGACTCTAAGGTTTCGCAACAGTATATACCGTTCATGTTATCACAGAGGTAACTCATAATTCTATTCTTTATATAGGATTTTTACTGGAACTATACTCGTTTCAGTCCATTTCTGTTTTTTTTTTCTCTACAGGTTCTCTAGACTCACCTTTAGCCTTGACATATTGAAAAAATTCATGTATCTCTCCATAGCAATGATAAAACTTGATAGTGGAATTCATATAATAAACAAAGAGACGATCAGCATTTATGATTCCTCTTCCGGTAGGTTTCTTCCTGTTTTCTCTTATTCCAGTATTACCCTTTTGTCTGCAACTGCTCATTCCAAACTATGGTTTAACTCTTATGTCTCCTCATATTCCAACTCGAATTCCTTTTTCTTGTCTGTTCACCCTTCCCTTCCTCGCTTCCGGTGGTTTTTTGACTTTCCTTCCATGCGTCGTTTCAACCTCTTTGCGATTTGCCGCCTGCGCTTTAGGCACAGTTTGCTTCCTTTTCTCTGGTGTCTTCTCCTCATTGTCCATTACACCCTTTTAATATCCAATTTATTTGTGATTCTGATCATATAATGTTCGGTTGTTCGTCTCTTGTAACCGAACAAGCTTCTTTCTGCTCTTCCCTTTTACAAATCGGTATTCCCGTTCATATTCTCTCTTCCTTCTCCTTCTGTTGTCCAAGCTCTTGATTCTCTTTTGTCAGCTATTTCTGATCGTGTAAAGATCTGAGTATTTTACGACTTTTTTCCGTTGTTCTTGGGCCAATGTTTTTGAAGACAAACCCATAAAAAAAAAAAGAAAAAAAAAAGGCATTTATGATTAAAGTAAAACAGCACTGTCCAATATGAGAACTTCTCGACGCTTTCTTACATTTTCCGATAAAGTCGCTTATCTCTAATTACTTGAGCTGTTGACATTTTTCTCCTTGTCAAATCTGTAAAGCCACCCCGTTGATTATATACATTTGTGAACAAGAATGATGAATACATAGTTTATACGAGATTGTATGCTAGACTTTACATTAAAATTATTTGAAGGAAAAATTTCAATAATTTCTTATTTCTCCTACTTGCATCAGAAGTGACGCCTCTCTCAGTTTTATTAATCTACATATTTCCTGCCTCTCCCCATCTTGGCTTTAGTTGTTCATGGTTTACTTTGGACAGTAGACAGCACTAACCACATTTCTATCATTATTTTTGTGAACGAAATCCCCCTTTTTGTCTTCCTTTACTCCACTTTAAGCTCCAAAATGAATCTTTTTCAAAACGGATTGGCTTAAATTCCGTTCCTTCGCTGATACCTCACTCTCTTCAATTTTTCTTTTGCCTTAACTTTCTCTTCTCCCCCCGTCCATTTTTCAGCTCGTAAGAATGTTTAATCGCCTTCCTCTCTGTGACGTAATCAAGACTGTAAGGGTGCTTTTGTCTTGAATTTAAAAGCACTTTCAGATTTTTTCGTCCTTGCCCAACTTTCGGCAACTTCCTTTCTCACAAAATTGACAATGCTAGAGTTAAATTTATTTTTAAAACAGCTAAAAAAATGTTGCGTTTCGTCTTATTCCACCCCCTCACACTTTTTATGGAACTGGAAACATTCTTTTGCTACTTTTCTAATTCTGATCCTAGAATAGATGGGATTTCCTTTTCCATTCTTAAAAATCCTCCCGGGGCTGTTTAGTATATTTTTAGTAAAAATTTACACATTATTTATTGATAAAAATTCCTTATTGTTTCCTTTCTTGTTATCTCTACTACTACCCTTAGTAATGAACGTCTCCTCTTTCTCTCTCTCTCTCTTTGATATAATTCTTTCTTTTAACAATCCGGTTATTTTTTTTCTTCCATTTGTAGTCTTGAACTATCATTCTTTTCTTCTTCCATTACACTACCATTAGACTAATCTTTTGTGGATTTCAACTTTGTTTAACTTGTACTTCATCAGTATTGCTTCTTTGTCTCTAAACTCCTATAGACAAGATTAAAAAAATTTATTTCAAATTAAGATCACTATGTTCAAATATGTTCGGTTTCAAATATAAAGATAGAATAGTACTCTACAAAGCCATTTTTGGAACTGCTCTACAGTATATTTTCCAGTTTTACGAGAAAAAGACAAGAATAAGCTGTTAAAATTACAAAGGAAAATATTAATAGGAACAATCTCTGGTTATCGCACAATATCGTATACTTCAGTCAACATCATAGCAGCAATAATAATACCTATAGACACTTAAAGTTAGAAACTGTAAACCAAATCAAAACATGCAAACAAGAAGAAAAAATTTTCGACAAAAAAACGTTACGAAAACAAATCAATAAAATTAATTCAAGTACGAGTAGTATACGACTTTGGCAACTCAGATGTGATAAATCAAAAACTGGAAGAGTAACACGGGAAATAGTTCCAAACTGAGAAGAAAGACCACAAATGAAACATTTTTATACCGATTATAACTTCACTCAATTTTTAACCGGACACGGACATAATAATGGGGTGTCTATATGAAACGATTTAAAATTGCTGAAACAAACATCTGTATAGACTGTAAAGAGGAAACAGATGATTAACATTCGATCTTCGAATGCAATAAGTTTAAAAACGAAAGAGAAAAACGGAAAATAATAAAAAAACCAATAACCGAAATACGTAAAAAAAACTTTTTAAATTTGATCAGCTTTGTCAACCATGTAATGAATAACAAAACAAAACACATCAACAAATAATAACAGTAACAATCAGAAACTCTGGCTGAAAAACCGCAAGGTACAGCGGAGTAAATAAATTTAAAAAAATAAAAATAAAAAAAAAAAAATTCCCTTTTTTTGCTGACAGCATTTTCATTTATTTTTCTCATTACAATATTTCACGCCCTAACTTTCAACTTTAAGTTGAATTCTCAAAGTTCAAAACTGCTGCCTTTGCTTGTGCATTGGAGCCCTAAAATCTTCTCCTATTCCTGCTATTCTATCTCAGTCTGCGATACAACCACTTTTTATCCGCACATCGCAGCTTGGTTATAATTTTCTAATTAAACGTCTTTCTGTGTTCTCATCTAATCTTATCTCCTCCTATCTTGGTATTAAAAACCAATGGCGTTTTGTTCCTCATAAAACCCCGATTCTTTCTCTCGTAGCAGCTCGAGTCTCCAATTTTTTGCCTCATATCTTTTCTTATTTCAAGTTTCCTTACTTTTGTCATGACTTCACCAGCATTTGGCAGACTATTAATCTCTTCTCTCTCCCTCTTCAGACCGGCTCCATCGTACATTCTACAATCCAAGTCGAATTCCGCCACTTGCTTAGTACATCCTTTCCTTCTCATCTAACATTCTTCACTGACGGTTCTAAAAATGAGAACGGTGCGGACGACGTGTTTAGCTCCCTCTCACTGCATGACTCTGAATCCTTCAAGCTCCCTTCCTTCTGTTCTATTTTCCCAGCGGAGTCTATCTCCATTTTACGCGCAGTCTCGTTCATTCCATCCATAAGAGGGATCGGTAAATGTCTCATTTTGTCTCCGATTCCAAAAGTGTTCTCCAAGCTATTTCTTCTCCTCCTTCTCATGCCTCAAATTCTATTATTCTCTTAATTCGTTTTCTCATATCCAATCTACTCTCATCCTGCTCCATTACTATTGACCTTTTGTGGGTTCCTAGCCATTCTGGCATCGAGGGCAACGAGTTAGCGGATTTTTTAGCCCGTTCGGCCGCCCGCGATGGTCCTTTACTCTGTAATTTTCCTACCTCGGACGTCCTCCTTCTTTCCTTAGCTAATCATTCCCGACTATGGTCGGACATCTATCCGTCTTTATTTTCTAATCCCGCTTCTCATTATCTTCAAACTCAGCCGGTTCCCTGTTCTCAGCCATGGTTTCATTTCTCTTCTTATCAACGTTCCGCGATCGTTTCATTAATCAGACTGCGTTTTAATCACTCCCTTCTATCCTCTTCACGTTTTCGTTTTTCCCTGTCCTCCTCTCCCGATTGTCCCCTTCATAGTTCCATCTTTCCTCCCATATGTGATGCAAACCACATCTTCTTTGAATGCCCTGCCTTTGATTCTGAACGCTCTGTTTTGTACTCTAAAATCTTAACACTAGGTCTTCCTGCTCCTTATAGTTTTTCCTTTGTCCTTTCCTTTCCATCCCAGATATAATCCCTGTACTCCAATCTTTCCTAAGCTCTATTTCTAATCGTTCCTCTATTTAACCCTTTACATGATTTCTGTAGTTGCTAGGTCAAAGCCGCTGGCGCGCCCAAAAGATAATATATAAAACAATATTATTATTTTATATTTAAAAAAAACAAAAAAAAAAAACAACTTCAAATCTCCTAAACAAAAAACGCTTAATCCAATATCCATCTTTTTATCTCTTCTACTGAACCTTTTACCGTCATTTTTACACTGCTCCCGTTTGTTCCTTCTCTAATTAACCTTGCGCTAAATTACCTAATCCATCTTACTTCCTCCTGTCAATGTTTGAGTGTCGTTCTGGGCAATCGTTTTTCATTCCATAATCACATCAGCCATCTACACTTCTCGTGCTTCAAAAGGCTCAACCTTATTATGTACCTTTCCCACTACAACTGGGGAAGTGGTACTGTGATCTTTTTCATGTTTTACAAATTTTTTGTCCTTTCGATCCTTGATTATTGTTGTTTTATTTATGGAAATTCTTTTAGGTCCCTTCTACTAAGCTCGATCATGTCTAAAATGCATGACTTCGTCTCTACCTTAGAATCCGTAAATCTACTCCAAATCTACCTCTAAATGCGGAATCTTACATTTCGCCTTTTATAGTTATGAGATCTTGTCTGGACTATCGTTTTTTTATTAAACGTTTACCTATATCCTTGTTCACTTTTGTCCCTTCTCATTCCACTATTTATCATTACTGCTGTTTTAGCGGCAATGAAACTCCAATACTATTTTTTATCTCGGTTTGTCTACTTCAGTTTTCACCATATACTTTTACTCCCTCTCCTTCAGTGGTTCTTCGAATCTTTACCCTATTAATTGCGTCTTTACAACTATCCCATTGAAATCTACTCCTCAGCGTGTTATTAAATACCTTAAGTTCTACTTTTTAAATCGCTTTACAATCTTCACTAATGGCTTTAAGGGATCTTACTAGGTTAGTTGAGCCTTTTTTTGTCCTTTAAACTCACTTCCTTCTGTTCAATGCCAAGTCTACTGCTATTTTAAGGATCATTCTCTTTATTTTTTTTTTCTCTTATTTCTCAGAATGTTTTTATATTTAATTCCCAAAGGGTCTTATAGGGCATCTCAACATTTTTTCTTTCTCACTCTACCGACTATATAATTTCTCTCCTATGTTCTCTACTTCGTAATCTTTTAATTGATTTCTTATGAAAACGTGGACATTTAAAGATCGACGGCAGTAACTTCACATATCGGCTAGTTCATTTAGGCTCTTCTGTGGCAGATTTCTTAACGTTTTTTTGAATCTAGCATCTCATTTCTCTCTGCAGCTGCTTATTTTAGATTATAGAATAACTATTATTCACTTTAATCTTCTTCTCTTGGTTCCTTCTATCTGGCTGTCAAGCCGTAACTTCCATCTCTTTCTTGGTTTTCAACTTTCTTCCTTTACAGCGTTCACCTCTCATTGCAGTCTTCGTCTACGCTTTAGACACAGTATGTTTTCCTTATCGCTATTCCTTTCTCACTTCCATCTTTTCCATTTTGTCCTCTCCATCCTTCTACTTCTCTTTTTATATGTGTGCTGTTCACATATTTTATTAATGTTCCTCCATCGCTGCTGGATGTTTCTCTTATTGCTCGTTACTTTTACCAGCGAATCCCCTTATTCCTAATAGCACGTCCTTCATTTTTTCCTTTCCGCCTTCTTCAGTTATACTGGCTCTTGTATCTCTTCTGTCTGCCATCTAATTACACCTTTTTTTTCCTTTTCCAATTCTTGGCCAATATCCATGTCGATGCCCCTACAAAAAAAGTGATTAACGAATAGTTTTATGTAATTGTGCCGGTTTCGGTCGCCCCTCTAATCGATATGCTACTATAATGAATTTTCATTATATATATATATATGTGTGTGTGTGTATATATATGTGTGTATGTATATAAACAAATATTAATGATTATGTTATCTTACGTTGGGGATAAAAGAAAATCTGTAATTCTTTCCGGAGATTCTGTTAGATTTTTACATGGCAGAAGTTGTAATAGAAATTGCTGCACAAACCGTAAATTAAATTTTTAGTTCTGAAAATTTTTTTAATACATTTCTAAAATAGTAATATATACATATATCTATATATATAAAAATCCCGTGTCTTTATGTTTGTGCAGGATAAACTCGGAATTTACTTAACCGATTTTTATAAAATTTCGAAAGTACATGCAATTTGGTCCAACTCTTAACAGATAGGACACTTTTTGTTTTAATTATTTACATAAATATTTGTTTTAATTATTTACATAAATATTTGTTATATTAAATAATTTAATCAATCAATTAAAAAAAAACAAATTTAATTGTTGGCTATTACTTTTTGCTTTAATTATTTACGTAAATATTTGTTATATTAAAAAAAACAAATTTTGACAATTTTATTATTTTTTGAGCACCAACTACTTTTAGTGGCGACTTTTGTGTATCGTGCGATGTTAATCGAAATGCAACCATCTTTATCGCTGGCGCATGGCGTTATTATCGATGGATGATGAAATAAACGTTTTTTCGCTCTGTCGTTTACAAAAAAGTTCGTGTTATTGCGGAGTTGTTGTTTATGAAAAAAAAAAAAATGCATTGTGCGATATTGTGCGGCATTTAATTCATTTATATTTCAGTGTATTTAATAAACGTCCTGCCTTGATAAAAAAAAAAAAAAAAAAAAAATTATTTTAATATTCCGACAACAATAGTGTGGCAGTGATACAACTCTGTGACATTGTTGGGCATCTAAGTTGCTTTATATTTCAGTATAAGATAATGCCGCGGAGACAATCGAACCTCAACAATGCGCGTAGCAGAAATGCACGGCGTATGCGTGTTATGAGAGCTACTGAATCGGAAGAAGAAATTGCAAGAATAAACGCATGTTGTCTGCTCACGTGTGGGAACACCATCAAGTGTCTATTCGTGTTAGCAAAAGACAGGTTGACCAAGAACATTGTGCACAAATTAGTGCTTAGATAATTTTCAATTTTATAAAATAATATAACTAATAGTTCGAAACCAATGTTATCTGCCTCATTTATAACATTTAATTTTTATGTAACTAATTTATTTAGTATATTGTGTAAATATTTAGTCATTGATTACAGATTAAAGTTAAAGATTAGATAAATAAAATGTAAATTCAATAAGTGTATATTAGTTGGATAATTTCATTCTCTACATATGATTAAAAATCGGCTAAATAATTTCAGGTTTATTAGTAAAAATTAATTTGGTTGCATCAAAATAATAAGTAAAAAATTAATTTAATCTATTATAACTACTAAGCCGCAGCAACGCGTGGCTGGATCGGCTAGTATATTTATAAAATTGGCACAGTTGAAATTTACTGTTCTATAAGTGTTGTAAGTATATTACACAGATTGTGGAGGACCTGTGGTGTAGCAATTAGTTGAAATTGAAGAGATTGGCAAGAAAAAGAGACGAATGGCATGCTGCTAGTAAACAATCTAAGTACTGAGGACAACTGATGATGATGAAGTGTTATAGAATAATCAGCATCTAGGAGTCCAGAAAATACCCCATAGCGAAGTCCAAAGGATCGAGTTACAATTGTACAGATATAAACAAAATTCGAAAAATTTGTCTGTCCATTTGGTTGTCTGTGCGTGCTAATCCTCCAACTACTAAACACCAGCGTGTAAACTGATTCCTGCGGGAGTTTATAGCACATAATTCATAAGTTTCTGGTGTATCAATGAAGTGGGGGAAACAAAAAGGTAAAGTACACTCGATAAAATAAAAAAATAAGTGAATAAAATGTTCTTTAAAAAACCGGAAAATTAGTTTGAAACAAAAAGGTGAACAACCTCTTTAGATGCGCGAACCAGCTTTATTATATGGCTCTCGATAGTAATAGGATTAGTGGGGTCAAAAGACAACGGAAAATTATAAAGGCATACATTATTTCTGAACGAATGATGCGAAAGATTTCTAAACAGCTTGACAATTGATCGTGTGTTTGTTTTGTAAAAACTCAAGGAATATAGCTAAAGAGATTCGGCGGAGAAAGCCGGAATACATTTTTTCAGAGATACAATGTTTGAAGGATGACATTTTAAGAACGCCACATGCACACTCACATACAAAACCTTAAAGTTCGCGCGATAGAAGACACGATCAGCTGAACGAGAAACAACTTTTTCCTGCAATGGCTAACAAAGATAAAAAACAGTTTATTAATATAATAAATAACTAAGCGGTCGTAAATGGACCCAATAAAGGACAGCAGTGCGAACACCACAGAAGATGAAGGAAAGGAGAGGATAAAGGAAGAGTTAGAGGGAGTAGGGAGACCTAATGACAGGAGCTGACTGTATAAAAGGGAGCGTTCGTTACGAAGAGTAGGACGCTCAAAGAAAATGTGATTAGCATCACATGTACGAGGTGGATCATAATTGTGAAGAGAACAATCAGGAGAAGGCGATAGAGCACATCAAAAGCGAGAGAAGGGGAAGAGAAAATGATTGATCCGGAGACGAATTAGGGAGACAATAGAAGAGCGACGACTGAAAGGAATAGAATGGAACCAAGACAGGGAACGAGGAATTGGCTGAATGAAACGGTAATGAGAATGACGATTAGAAAATAGGGAGGGATAAATATCCTGCCAAAGTCTAGCGTGATTGGAGGTGGATAAGGAAAGGATATCTGAAGAAGGGAAATGGTTCGCATTAATGTATATGTAAAATATTCACTAAATGATCAACAAATAGAAAGCCGTTAATTTAAACTGCACTTTTTAATAAAAAATAATATCGGTTTCGTTGATATCCAGATTATTACACCGAATAATAAGATCGAATTAAAATAATATTTTATAGATGTTGCATTCGAGACTTTGTATGTCGAAAAAGTGATTACGATGTCACGCTTAAACCCTTTTTGTGACGACACTTAGAGCCGGTTCAGACGACAGACAGAAAAAACTGGTACATTTTAGATTTTCCACAAAAAAAAAAAAAAAAAAAGATCTTTGTAAAATACATCCGGCGATATTCATGACGGAACGTTACGTAAAAACAATGCATGACAGCTGCAGAAAAAAGAGTATTGACGCACTAGTTGCACAACGTGTAAAAAACTGCTCAATGCGTAGTGACGTCATCGCGTGCAATATTTTACTTAGTAGTGACGTCGGGGCAACATCGCTATATTAACGGTTTCGCGGTATCGTGCACGCACACTAACACATTTCTGATGTTGTCTGAGTGAACATTTGCACGTATGATGCCAGCGTTAAGGATAAAAGTACAATAGAGATTGCACGTCATGGTGTACCGATATTTCTTATCGAAGAAACCTCGCCGCTACCGCAATAGCCGAAGAAAAAATGTGAAAGTGATTACCAGGGTGTGTTGGTCTTTTTTTGTTTTTTTATGACTCATCTGTATAAGCATCTTTTGGAACGTCATTAAAATTCAGTTTGCTTTGCCTGCACCAACGGTAGATGTGATTGATTTACTAAAATTCTAATAAATTCGTTTAGGCGACGCGATAAAATGGCTAGAAAGAAACATTGTCGCGGCTAAGCGAGCTTGCTCCCATTATATTTATATTTTAACAGAAGTATCGGCGATCGTTATGCGTACAAAGAGATCGACCGCGCGGTATCGCGTTCCCGGACAAGACCGGAAATCACATTGGTCGACGTTTTCGCTTTCACAAACCATAATCATCGCGTTTAACAATCAATAATAATTCAGGTGACAAGGCGCGTGCGGTTAATTTGCGAAACCGGATTTCCTGAACTGAACAAAAGAGAGAGCTTTTAGAACCCACGCTACAACTTTGCTTACTAACATCTTGCCTGCAGTAAATATGTGCGTCAAAAATAATTGCTAGACATTGTTTGTTACTATTCCGAATTGCTATTTTGCCGATTTTGTTCTCTTATTTTGAAGAAGTAAATACTGTTTGTTTTTTTTTTTTTTGGTTCTTTTTTTTCAAAACAACTTCGATTACAACTTTAATTTGGGGAAAAAAAGTTTGCAAAACGAAGGTGAATTCAAGAAAATGGCAAACAAAAAATTTGCCTATCGTGAAAACGAAGAACAACTAACTTTCTTCGAGAACTTTCTAAAGTTCCTGTAAACGGTTAAAAAAGTAAACGCAAAAGCCATTGCGCCGAATATAAAAGCTGCGAAAGTTTGGCCGGTTAATTAACCAAAAAGAAGAGCGGTTTGTTTTGACAAATAACGTCGTTATTTTCGGGAAAACAATCAAACGAAGATCGGAAAAAGATTAAAATCGCAACACATCGAAAATCAGTCGTTGCTAATTTTTCAAATTTGTTTGGCTGCGAGGGACGCTTCTGTAAAATGCGGGAAACTGATTTATTTAATGACTATTAAAAGCGCCATAAAAGAAATGTGATCTGTATCGCGACTTTCCGTTTACAAATAAATTTTAACAGAAACTTTAACGGAAGTAAAATCACGAGAATTAAAAATTACTACGAAAATCGTGCGTTAACAAATGACACTGTCAGTTGAGACATGTCAAGCTGAATAGAAACAACAATAGCGAGTAATGAACAAAAAAACATGAAATAATAGTTAATTTTTTGTTTAATAACATTCACTGTTACTACATTGGTATTTTTAGTATTGCACAACGCCGGAAAATAAGCCCATATTAAGCTTCCACTAGGTTGCATTACTGTCGCTCACTTTATGCCTTATTTTATGCTCTGAAAAGACGTATCATTTAAGAATGTTTATACATCAGAGTCCATAGGATATTATATCTGGATAATGAGAAAATCCTATAACGTTTTTACGTTACGGAAATTGTCACAGAAATTACTATGCAAATTGTAAAGATAAAATGATATATACGTAATTAAAACTGACTATTTTATATTAATTATGTAAGATTCGTTGGGATGCCCAGGGAGTATTCCTATGGTGATATTCATACATATATATATATATAATATATATATATTTATATGTATGTATGTATTAATGACAACGTCATTCGGACAAATACGAAAAAATTATTATGAAATAAGTAACGTTTTTCTGTTACGTACTAAAAAGGTGGTTGTATTTTGTATTACTAGAGGTTTATAATAAATACTAGTTAAAATATTTTGGTTGCGATAAATTCATTCGCCATAAAAATGACATAATCAATTGAAACAACTCTTCCACAACCATTGTAGGGTCTAGAGTGCTAGTCTGTTGCTGAGGTACAAAATGCAGAGTTTTATGTATAAGTGTTATTGTTTCGAAAAGAATGAATCTAATGATACATAGACGATCATCTCGAAATTAACATGGCCATACGAATATTTTCATTACGAATTAGTTTATTTTATTTTATTACCATCTCAAGTTCATCATCATCATCGAGCAGCAGCCCCGATCTGGGAATTGCTCACACCATTTCTACATTTCGCGGTTCCTTGCCATCTGAATTAGTTCGCTGCATTTTTTCCCGTCAATTTCTATCATTTCGATTCGTCTCTTTCCTCTTGTTGCTTTGCCTTTTATTTTCCCTTGCATCGCTGTAACGAAAATTCCTCCCTCTCGGATCTTATGCGCGAGGTATTTCCTTTTTCTCTGGATTACCTTTTTTTTTGCTATGTCGTATTCTGTCAGTTGCCACCTGCTTAAAACGTCTTTATTTTTGACCTTGGCCGTCCATGGTATTCTCATCATTCTTCGTAACGTCCACATACCGAATGCATTTAACTTTTTCCTGCATTCCGCATCCATCGTCCAAGTTTCTGCTCCGTATTTTAGCACTGACATCACCGAGCAGTTGTTGATCCTTAGTTTCAATTGCATTCCAAGCTTCCGGTCCTTCAACACCGCTTGTAAATTATTAAATGCTTGTTTGGCCATTCCAAATTTTGCTCTAATTTATTTTTTATCTCGGCCATCTGAAGTGAATAAGGCACCCAGGTATCGGAATTCTTCTACTTGTTTCAGCACTGATCATTTATTTTAATTTTTACTTCTTTTCTTCCATTTTTGGAGAATCTCATCACCTTTGTTTTTTCGGCGTTTATCGTCATGCCAAAGTTACTTTCTGAAAAAGAAAAACAAGTTGATGATTCCATATGTTAGGTTAAAGATAACTATAATTTACATTTACATAACACTAAATTCAAAACAAAGGTATCTGATTTTTCGCGCCTCAAGGGAAACGGGAGCTATCCGTTGTTCCTCGCGTTTTTTTTTTAAACTTTTTATCAACTTCGAAAGTTTCGTTAAGTGAAATACGGTTTCGTTCCCGACAAATAACGATCTTTCCGTTAAAATGTCACATGCCCGAAAAAAAAATATATTTTTTTTAAAAATTTCGAGCTTTCGGCACCCCGAGGGCCTAAATATAAAGTAGTCAGCTGAGCTATAGTTTTCCTATAAAGCAATTCGTTATGCATATGTTTGAGATATGTTTTGTTTTCCACAAGTCCGTTACTCGGGCTATTGTTTACGTGAACTTCTTTTTTTTTTACCGTTTGTGGCCCCAAAGGAATGGTCTATATAATTATTTAACCAAATTTTTCGGTTTTATGATAGAGCTCCTGCGTTTTATTTTATATTTTGAATTTCACTTTTAAAGGGTTGTGTCTGGTGATTCGATTTTTGAGGTCGTTTTAAATTCCATATTATGTATTCTTGTCGAACTTTTTGGAACTACTAAAAAATCACATAGAATAACGTCGTCTTCAATCAGTTGAGTCTAAAATCTTGCGTAAGATAGTCGGTGCACTGTGGTTTGTATCGAATACATCGATAAGAAGAGATCTCCGGATTCCTTCTGTTACTGAAGTAGTAAAATCGATATCAAGGCCTTCTTTGGCAGGCTGCTGGCTAATAAAAACGTGCTAGTTACTGACCTTTCAGATCAAAATATATCTGATCCCTGCCTTCATTGACAGGTTGATGGCTAATACAAACATGCTGGTTACTGACCTTGCAGATCAAAATATATCTGATCCCTCAACTCGTCAATTAAGAGAGCTGTGGCCGCGAGATATTTTGAATAACTTGTAAATTTTTATTTAGATCTAATACAGCAAAGAGACTGAGGTCATTGGATGGACCAGTCGTGTTATTTGCTTCGTGCTATTTTGCCTAGATCACTTCTACTGATTTGCAATATTTGTAGATTGTAGAAAGAAGAAAAAAAATCATATTCTAGACGGTTTAGGGTTTTTTGTCTTCCAAGGTAATCGGTTAGTTTAAAGTTATAGATATTGTCATAAAGAGAATTTCATTTGTAATTTATGATCCAATTTTCGTGAGTTATTGATTTTTATTTGATATTTTTATAGTTTCTTAACCATCTTATTCGGATTCCATATATTATATGTGTACAGAGTAGTCCTAAAAATCAACGACCTTCCTGTATAGAAAATTACGCAAATAAACAAACACATAAAAACACACAGCGGCTTACCCGAGGGGAAACAGTGGTTCCTTCGTTTTCATTTTTAAAAAATATTTATATTACCATTTACAAATGTTGTAATATTAAGTATAATTATGGGCATTAATATGTCAGCATATAATGCCCGTATACACGTTTTGGGTATAAATACCGTATAAGCCATCTTTTCATATTCTACTATTACGACTAAATCGCATTTCGCTATACTCTGTTAAATCTTCCTAAAATTTATTTACGCTCAGAGAACAACACTCATAGTCCTCCGTGTAAAAAATGTTACATTTAAACCTAATTATGACGTCGGTAACGTGATAATCAACGTAATAATTAAAAATTTAAATAGGAAAGTATTAACTAGATCACAGATGATAGTTCAAATGGTTTTTTAAAAATAAAATTTCCAGATATAATACACAAATTTCACCCATCGTCTATAATTGTTGTAAAAAATCAAAAAAAAAATGCCTTCGTACTTTTCTAAAATTTACCTGGAATTTCAGCTTTACGACAGTCACCGATTACATAAAATTACCCAAAATCAGATTGCCCTAACATGAGTGGGGCCGAGAACAGACTGTTGTACGCTTAACTCGATATTTCTGTAGCGCAACAATCGAAAAAAAAGTCAGCAACAAATTATACCGTAACGTTTTAATGAATTTTTTTTTACGTAATAAATTCCTTCAAAAATATAATAATAATATCCTAATGAAAAATTGAAAAATGATATATGTTAATAATGCATACTCAACCGGATTCTTTCGAGAAATCACACTCCAGACGCGGAAACCGCTTTGGTACAGAGCGGGGAAGGTGTTTTTTAACATCTCTCTATGCGTAGTGCCCTACCTGGAGAGGTTTTTAATGATCGAACTCTAATTTTCCCCGTAACAAACTAACGAACTTTCACACGCCCGTAAATTCAATCGAAAAAACGATATATATGTAATTCTTATCTTTAAACTATTTCCGGAATCTTCGATATCGGCTATAAGGGAGAAACGTTTATTTGCCACGGCGAACTTCATTGAAATTTCACCGCGCTAATTAGCCATTATACGCCCTAGGTGGGGGGAGACCCGGTTCAATTAACACCGATCGTAATCTTATCTGTTGGTCTATGTCTTCGTTCGTTCTTGTGTGAACGGTGAAATTACGGTAAATACCTTTTATCTATTTGCCGAACCCTTTTTTAATTTTTAGCATATTCCGAGCTATCTATGCTAAGATTTATGGTTTAATACGAAACATTGTTTTCGACTGAAACTGTATCGAAATCAGTTTACCTTCATGAAACGCGCGATTGCTAAATTTATAATTATTATTATTATCGGAGGCGCTGCCCTACGAGTTTTATTTGTAATGCGGCTATTACATTCCGCAACGATTAAAATTTTGTTCTTCATCTTCCGGTGAATTTTGAGAAAAAGTTCTACATATCCGTGGCGATTAATATTGCATAGAATTTATTATAAATGGCGCGGCGGGCCCGGTTTACTTAAATTGGGAACTGAATTTTTTAGTATAACACTACCGGTAGTATTTCTAATTACTAGTAGAATCGATTCTTTTAACTACATTAAGCTCCCTCACTTTTAATTCGGATATTTTTCAGTTACACGTGATATTACAAAAAAAAACGACTTGATACACCGATACATCCATCCATAATGAAGTACATGATACGTTCTAGAATAATCTACGGGTTATTAAAAATTATTCGAAAGATAAAAGCTACATACTTATTTTTACGGGTGGATTTGAAATAGTAGAAATGGAAAAATTAGTGAAGGCTGCTATCATAATTCATAACGTATCGGTGCGCAAAAATTCAAGTTGTCTCCCCGCGAGCAATATGCAGCCCCGAACTCTTACAGAGAACAAAAGTGATTTTTAAATAGCAGTAAGATAGTTTAAGCGCGTTATGTACATTGCAGTTCCATCAATGTACGAGATTAACGAAAAATGATGGGGGGTAGGGTGGGGACAAAAAGAAACTTTTCGAAGGGCTGATTGCTGCAATGTACAGTTTGAGTTGTCCGCTGCATAGCGGAGAATATATATATATATATATATATATATATATATATATATATATTCCATGGGGGAAGTATATGCATTTTTGTATTTATTTCTAAGAAAAAAATTATCATTTTGTGATGAAACGATTGGCCGGAAGATTAATCAACCACAAAAGAAAAACAAAACATTTTTGAGGAAGTATTTTTCTATTATAAAAATGTCTAGATTCGTAAGCATTTTTACATAGTAAATGCGAGTATGAAGCTGTACGATGAGTAAAATTCGATTACAGAAATTTCGTTTGAATTGTTTTTGAATCTGTCAATTTCGCGAACCATACTACAACGGTATTATTTGGAAAAAAATTGCACATCCAAAAGGGTACCGATAGAGAGCATCCGTGTTTCATCACTGGCCAAGCATTTTTTCTTGAGCAAGCATTATTAGAAAAATTCGAAATATAAATTTATAATCGCAGTTTGATTTGCATTCTTTAACTTCGGATGAAATTACGGTTATTAAAAATGTGTTTAAAGTTACCGGGCTAAAACTGAGGAATAAAATTTAAATAATATATGTATAGGTTTTAAACTGAGTCAGCAAATTTCAAAGAAAAATCATCGCTTGTAATCAGAATTTATCATTTTTACATACCCTCAATATAGTGTATTCGAAAGCTTACAAAGGTACCTAAAAAAAAAAAAAAAAAAAAAATTGGAATGTAAATGATAAAGTACAATTGTTTATTTGCGTCAAATTCGGAGTACAGTAATCACCAGTATTCCATTATTCATCTTTTAATGAAAAATTTAAAAAAAGTAAAAAACACAAACAACTCAATTTTAAATATCACAAAATAAAATAAATCCGGAACGTCGGTAAAACAATTCTTATTTTATGAAATAGTAAAATTACCAAAAAAAAAAATTCTGTTAACCGACACATCAAACACTAGGAAAATAGATGAACTCCGGGTGTGAAGTACGAAAACGGGTAGCAATGATATTTTTATAACAATAAGCACGATGGATAAAGGAATTTCGCTGCTGTCAAAGAAGGCTCGAATGATATTATCATCCGATGGTCAGTTAAGCGGCAAAATGATGCAAGCGAATACTGCGAGAAGGAAAGAGAAAAATGATGTGCAAAATTGTGGATTTTAATTACAAAATACGTATTATTAAAAAGGAAATTTTGCGAGTGAAAAACGTAAAGAGTCGTCTTTGAATTATGCGTACTTATAGAGACGGGAATTCAGTTCGAGTCTAAACTTATAGGAAGAAAAAAAAAAAAGGAAACCTGGGTGGGCGTCGAGAAAATCGGCCGATGCTTATTTACAATCGAAGAACAAAAAAGAAGTCAGGAAGAGAGCCTAAGAATTTGGACAGGATTAGAGGCAAACTGGGATAATAGAGAGATAATGTCTCTCTCCTCTTAGGACTGCAGTAGGAGAGAAACAGTTTAATTGGCGTCGTTTTAAACATTCGGCAGCAGCGAACTAACTGCGCGTAATCCATCTACATTATAAATGACTTTCGACGCGTATCCGATTTTCTTTTAATTTATTTCCATAGGTTACTTCGCTGCGAAGATGAATTGGCCGGTGTGTGCCGGTGTGTGGCTGTGCGCGACGCGCTCTACACACAGGTCTATATGGAGTTAGTTCAGTTGGGTCAGCAAAACCAGTTTACGTACAGTCTCCGGCGTAAAGCAGTTGTTATACATTTTTTAATTTTTCAAAGTTGAGACGTTGTTAGCGGTGCTTGTTACTTCGAATCGTTACAAATAATCGACGGCGGCAGAGTCGACCTAATAAACATAGAAAGTATTATAACAACTGGAAGCGTGTATGCTAGAAAGATATTCAGAGATAAAACGGATACGTGATGTGTGCGATATATACTATGGAAACCAGATTTGGTCTGCTCTTTTCGCGGTCGCACACGCATTACGCATACGACGAAACATGTAAAGTACGAACAGCGGCAAAACTACATACACCGACTTAGAATACATGTAAACCTATCCTCCGTACGTCAAAGTAATAATAAGCTTTCTTTGTGCACTACAAGATGATGCGACATTCTATTCTTTGCACTATTTTTATAGTCGTTATACTTTCATTTTCTTTCCCGCGCTCTTTGCTGATATTTCATTTTCAGCGAAGATCTTTCAAATGCACTTGAAACAACACTTGCTTCTCGCTGCTATAAAGGATACCTTCGCAAAATAATCCGATCGACGACAACACACATAAATTATGCTTTTCAAACGTTTCACGCAACCATCGGAATCGTAGGTATTTTGTGCAATGGCAGCTCCCCCCCCCCCCCCCACCCCTGATGTTAAACCCGCTCCTGTACTTTTTTGATACCGAGCACGTCTTTCTTCTTCCAGTATTTTTTTTTCTCATTTGCTGTTCGCTTTTTATTTGCACATGATTGTTCAAAAACGGTACTCTACCAACTTTTTTCTATTTTCAGCCTGTCCATTCACTTCTTCTTCCATTACAGCCATATTACCAGGAGCGCAACAACCTAACATTGTGAATTCAGATGTCTATCGATGATTTTAAAAAGAAAGGGATAGCGATTTTTCCAAAATTACAGACGCGACGATCCAGTTTTAAATGTATATTTATATTTCATCGATGTTTCATTAGATTTCATGCTAAATTGTCCGAATACGGGACGATACGATAATCTGGTTGCGTAGAGTGTCAATAGGTGTTAAATTAAAACGTTAGCTTTTGCTGAGGGTGCCCATCACAATTGAGTGAATGCCCTAGCACCCTTGGACACTCCGTTGTTGCGCCTCTGCATATTACTAGTATTATCAGTGGATATTTGCCCTCCTTTATTATTTTTTTTTATCTTTTCCGGTAAAACCATATCCGTTAGCTATATTCTTTTCCCTTTATACAATTCTCCATTCGTCTGTTTCATTTTAAGTAATTCTACGTGTTACTATTTAAAACAGTAACACGTGTGTGCCATCCTTATACTGCCGAGAATAGGCAAATTTGTTACATTTTACAGAAGTTATAATAGAAATCGCTACGTAAACCATAAATTTAATTGATCGGTTCCGAACATTTTTAATATGCATTTCCTTTGACATCGCAGAAGCATTCGACAATTGCAGACGGTCCTCACTCAATCATAAAGATACTAGAGGACAATGAGGTGAGCCCATCATTCATTAATAGAATAATTCGATATTTTCGCAATAGATTCGCTCGTCTAAAATTTAAAAAAATCCTCCTATATATAAGGAAGGTAACTTGTGGTGTACTTCAAGGATCGGTTTATAGAACAACAGACATTGACTCAACCTTGATCTCTTTTGCGAACGACCTGTGCATCCTATTTAATGTCAATCACAGAACAAACACGAGGAAGATTGAAGTGGTTTGCCAAAAACACTTGAGCAGTGTATTTCAGACATGGGTTTAACCTTTTCAGTAGAGAAGTGTAAATCCGTGTTAGTAGGGAATCACCACATTCGTGAAAGAGTCAAAGGACTTAATATTGTTGCAGGGGAATCAATTCCTCTGTATAACGAAATTAAATACTTAGGAGTCACAGTTGATCAAAAACTAAAATTTACAAAGCACATAGAAGAAATAGGTATTAAGTGTTGTAAAATTTTTCGTAAACAAAGGAAATTACTTTTAAACAGCGGCGGACTTAAACAAAAGTAAAGACTAATTATGTATAAAGGGCTTATCCAATCGATTTATGGATATGGACCATGTATATATCTCAATAAAAAAAAATAATCCTAGTTAAAAGTCACCAGAGAAAATATTTATTAAATATCTCATCCCTTTATAGAACCAACATCAGCAGCCTGCGTGATATCTAATGTCACGCCAATTGACTTATTCCTAATTGGGGTGAGTTACCAAAAACTTAAATAAAGTCAAATCCTTTGCCTTCCTCAAAAATAATAATGTAAACAATGATCTTCCCGTAAATCCACAAATTAAGGTTCTCAAAAAATATATCAGAGAAAAACTTATAAACATTTGGCAAGATAGTTGGAACCAGGAAGTAACTGGTGGGAAAACTTATACCTTCTATCCCAGTATTGCAAACAGATTATTAAAAAACAAAAACTTAAACATTACATTCTACAACGTTCAGGTTCTCACTGGACATGGTGTCCTAGATGAGTACCTGTACGGATTTAAATTAACAGATACTCCTAACTGTAAATATTGCGGGAAAGATGTTGTAGATAACATAAATCAATCTAATTTTTATTTGTACAGCTCTATCAAGTTGTTTTTTTTGGGGGGGGGGCTTGTCAACCGGGGACCTTTACCCAGAAACAATTAGAATAGGAAGGAATCACTTATATCTTGATACGGTCAGATATTGTCAGGAGAAAGGAACAAATAATAGGAACAATCTGTGGAAGGGAAGAGATAGAACAGAAGAAGCGCAATATGGAGTAGGAAGACAAAGTCTCAGCAAACTGAAGTAAAAAACCGAGCACTCAGCAGAAAGTGATGAATACTTAATAAACACATGATCAGCATCGCAAACATGCTCTTCGTTCGAGTGGAGAGGACAATATGGAGAGGCAACCAACGAAAAACGAAAACGAGAGGAAGATAATAAAGTATGGCTTAGGAGCGCAGATGAATAACGGAGACAACAACAGAACAACGAAGTGAAGGAAACAAAGAGAACCACGGATTGGCAGGAAGACTAGGTTGGACAGACAGATAGAAAGAACGATTGTTAGAGAAAGAGGAAACGTACATATCCGACCAAAACCTAAGATGAAAACCTTTGCGCAGAGGAAGGAGATTGGACGAAGGGACTTTTTAACTCTATCAAGTTTAAGGGAAGAATATAAAATCAATACCAGTACCCAGCTAATAATAACCCAAAAATCAAATAACCGCCTCACATTTATTCATGAGACAATGAAAAAGAGATTCTTCCAACCGATCACTAGATTTTAATCAGCTGGTCAAACTTCTTTTTCTTATAATAATCAGACAAGTTAATGTAAAAATGGATATATATGCCATGTACATGTAGCACTAAGCAGATATATTTTAATGTGTAAGGATTTTTGTAAACATCCGTAAGTGTAATCAAATAAATCAATGTTAAAATGTATGTATACTGCATATACGTAGCATTAAGAAGACATATTGAGCATAATGTTTAAGGTATCCTTTTCTAAATAAAATAGTTATTACTGTGTAAATTAGAAAGAGTTTTTGCAATAAGGTGTAACATTTAATAAAGTTTTATACAAATATCATAATGTAACGTTAGAGCAACTCATTTAGAATATAGATGTTTGCACTTGGTGACTATGTTACAACATCGCCATTGCAATATTTTATTACATATAAGTGTATATTTAGGTTTGTTTACATGTATGTACGTATATGTATTTATGAAAATAAACTTGCCCCAATGGTATACCCGGATTGGAGACCCCCTCCAAAAAAAATACATTTCTAAAATCGTAAAATCAACTGATATTGTGAATAAAACTAAAGATCGGGGAAGTGAAGTGCGAAATTTATATATACCGGATGGTATCTATGCAGACGATTCTTCAAACTGGAGGTTCTAAGAGAAACTTTTATGGCGAATAAAATAGTTCCTGTATATACGAGGTCGTAAATGCTTCGGTACAAAGTTGGAGACAAAAACGTGAAAAAATAATAACGTTTTGTAACACTTTAATATCGTATTAAGAAAATTTTAAATGAATACTTTGCAGCGTATTAAACATCATTTCGATTAATTAATACCAACCGGGATGACGATTATATAGGTGTATCGACTAGAGGAGAAAGGATACAAAACTAGTAACGAAAGGGAGTTAAACGTTAACGGGTGCATTTATTCGTAAAAAAGACATACATATTTACACTTGTAATAAATATCATTAACTTACTGGTGGAAGTGAATGTGTCTCATTCACCTAACAGATTAATCACTGTGGAAAGGTGAAGAATGACGTTTATTGTGAACTAATATAGACTCGAGGGTAGCTGTAAAAAAAAGTACAGGAGCATACGTTCGGTTGCAATAAAAGATCTAAAAAATTCTTCAGACAGATGCATTGGTAAAGGAAGGGCTGCTCTTTGTCCTCGCGAGGAAGGAAAACAGTTCGAACAGTTCTTTTAATTACTATTATTGTTATTTTCCGTATAGGAGGTCAGTTTACTTTTATTGTTTACGATAATATTGTTTTTTCGCTAGGAAAGAGAATTATTTTGCCAATATCAAATTGTTGGTATAAAAGTGCAAACGATTAAGAAATATTCATTTGCGAATAAATGCACCGACTAACATTCAACTCCCTTCTTATTAGTTTTATTCCTCTTCTTGGCTAAGTGACATAACTATAACGAAGTATTCATTTAAAATTTTCTTATTACAATATTGTCGAAAAAAGTATTACAAAACAGTCTTCTTTTTCACCATTAAAAAAACATTTATATCTAGCATAAAATATCCTTTTAGAATCTGCAGTTTGCGGATCACCTCCCCGGATACGTATGTACATCCATACATACATGCATATTTTATATATATATATATAAATTACAACGTAATTCTTAGGCTACCCCCATTAGAAAAAATGTCCTAATTTTATATAACGCAAAATGTCCCCAAAAAATGTTCCAATTTTATGTAACGTTTGTTATATTTTATAGGATTTTTGTTATTGTTATTTAAAAAATGTCTTAATTTTATATAATGAAAGCTAAATGTTGGGATAGGATTTTTATGGTTATGTTATTGTTTTTGTGTTGATGCCAGTAAGAATTACGTTGTAAATTTTGATCACTTTATACAAAGTATAGAAGAAAAAGAGACAGAAATGAAAGCAAGAGGGGTCAAGGGGCACAGCCCATTGCGAGGCCAAAATGACCGAGTTATATATATATATATATATCTATTATATAAAGCTGCAAGAAAAAAAAATCGTACAGCACGTTCTATAGTAACTAGAGAGGTAATTTTTTTTTCAATCGACGTATTTTCTTCATCAGGTCATAAGCAAATTATAAAACCCTCAAAATTTTAAAATTAAAAGACCCAAATTTTGAAAAATGTGAAAATCAAAATCAAGTTTTAAGAAAAAAAATTTTAAAAAATTTCTCAACCGGTTCTATGTGAGTTATGGTATTAATTTCCTTTTTAATCTGTACACTAAGGTCTCAAGAATACAGGAAAAATAAAAAATCCGAAAAATTTTGTTATTTAGGGACCGAAATTTGTGAAAATACACGCTTAAAGCGGTAACCCTGGAAACTAAAAAAAAGTCCACAGCTTTTTCCATGGTAGCTGGAAGGTCATTTTTTTTTTTAAATGATGTATTTGAATCGCTAGAATAAAGGAAAAATATAAGACTCCCAAAATTTTAAAATTAAAGGGGCCAAATTTTGAAAAATGTGGAAACCAAGTTTAAAGGAAAAAATTTTTAAAAAATTCTTCAGCCGGATCCATAGAAGTTACGATATTGATTTTCATTTTAACCTGCATACTAAGGTGTTCAAAATACAGGAAAAATGTAAAATTTGAGAAAATTTAATATTTAGGGACCAAAATTTGAAAAAATACACGCTTAATGCGGAAAGCCTAGAAACTAAAAAAAACAAATCCACAGCTCCTTCCAGGGGTCACGTTTTTTTTTAAATGATGTATTTCAACCGCTAGAATATAGGAAAAATACGAAACCTCAAAAATTATAAAATTAAAGGGCTCAAATTTTGAAAAAATGTGAAAATCAAGTTTTAAGAAAAAAAATTTCAAAAAATTACACAGCTGGTTCTATGTGGGTTACAGTTTTGATTTTCTTTTTAACGTGCATACTAAGGTCTCCAAAATACAGGAAAAATATAAACTTCAAAAATTTTTGATATTTATGGACTAAAATTTGAGGAAATACACTCTTAAAAGCGATAACCCTAGGAACTAAAAAAATGTCCACAGCTCTTTCCATAGTAGCTGGTGGATCAGTCTTTTTTTAAAATGATGTATTTCATTTGCTAGAATATAGGAAAAATACGAGACACAAAAATTATAAAATTAAAGGGCTCAAATTTTAAGAAAATGTGAAAATCAAGTTTCAAGAAAAATTTTTTTAACAAATTCCTCAACCAGATCTATGTGTGTTACGGTACTGATTTTCTTCTTAACCTGCACACTAAGGTCTTCAAAATACAGGAAAAATAAGAAATTCGAAATATTTTGATATTTAGGGATCAACAGTTGAGAAGATACACGCTGAAAGCGGTAAGACTGGAAACTAAAAAAAAGTCCACAGCCCTTTCCATGGCAGCTGGAGTGTCCTTCCCTTTTTTGAAATAATGTAATAGAATCGTGTTTTTTATTACGATGACGTGTAATCCAAATTGGATAGAAATAAAATAAAATTTAAATGAAAAGCAATATCATATCGATTGTCCAGATTTATATTGTAGGATATTCCAATTAAAATTAAATGATTTATTAAAAGTTTGAAAATCAGGTGAAATTTTCGGAGAAATGGTTTATATTTTATACGTAATCGAATTCGAAAAAAGACGTCTTCCTCATGCTGATGTCTTCTTTGGAATTCGATCACGTATAAAATATAAACCATTTCTCCGAAAATTTCACCTGACTTTCAAACTTTTAATAAATCATTTCATTTTAACTGGAATATCCTACAATATAAATCTGGACAATCGATATGATATTGCTTTTCATTTAAATTTTATTTTATTTCTATCCAATTTATCTTCCTCATGCTGATATTGCTTTAAGAGTAAAAAATTCGTCCGTAACTAATGAAAAGATTAATAATTTTATTCAAGCCACAATCCGAATTTTTAAAATTTGATTCTTTAAGTTTTAAAATTTTTATCCATTTATTTATTTCCACATCATAAAGGCGAAAATACGTCAATTCAAAAAATAAAAAATATCTCCAGCTGCTATAGAATGGAACCAGGGACATTTTTTGCTTTATATCTAATGCACTCGAAGTATTACAGTCATGGGAGAAAAATAAGAAAAAAGTTAACAGCCCTCATAACAGCTACAGATTAACTTTTTTTAAATCAACGTCGTTTTATTAAAACATAAGAAAAACATGAAATATCCAAATTTTAAAAAAAATTAACAATAATTATCAATGTTAGTTACAATGGATACGTAGCAGTTCCTGAAATTTAAATATTTAAATTATGATAATAGAACATTGTGTCCTAGACGTTTCTGTGTGAACAGAGTTAATATAATAATATGTTATTTCTGACAACATTTATTTATTTATGTATACCGAATCAGTGTTCTAAATATAAAAAAATCATTATTGAGATCTATAAACATATACAGTTTATAAATTTATGAAAAAATATCTGGCTAATGCGAAGAAATTCTTTTTTATTAATACTGCATGGCTAATTTCATCGTTATATTTCACCGAAATTATACATAAGTAGGCTATATTAATTATTTTGTCGAGTAACTGATACCAAGTCAACCATCATCGCACTCCGGCCGATAACAGTGATACGTATTGTTTTAAATATTTCCTTTATACTATCCACAAAACTCTTTGTATATTATTATTATTATTGTGTTGTTCTCTAGCGGTCGACTGATAAAAAAAAGTGCTTTAAATTGTAATTAGAATATCAAATTTCAGATAATCTATCGATATATTTCAACTTTCGCTTGCCGTATTGATTTTCTAATTTAACCTGCATACTAAAGTCTCCAAAAAGAATTAAATGTAATATATTCCCCTCTCACATATATTACACTGCTAGCGCTTTCAGTTTTTCTGATATTTTAATCTAAATCCCACTTTTTTAATTGACGCGCTGGTGTACTCCTTTTTTCAAAAAAAGAAATGAGTATATGTGAACGCTGCAGACTTTATGAAAATTTACAAAGTTATACGGTTTAGAGTCCGAAAGAACGGGCCGCAGAGCGGCCAGCGAGACCGAACCCCTGGTATATATATTTATATATAAGGCAAACGAAATTTTTAAAACTCATAGGATCACAATGCGTGCAAACGTAAACTTAGGTAGATCTCAGCTATTAGATACTAATTAAAAATATAATTTGAGAAGTTAACGTTTAGCGTTAGAAAATCGCGAAAAAACAAGATCCTGAAAATTAAAACGAAATTCTCAGAATGAATGTAAACAAATTCGGGATTACGTACAGAGATCCCCACACACTGTTAGGTATTGAATAAAAAAGGACGTTCGATAATTTTATATCTAAAATTGCGAAAAAATTAAAAGTATGAAAAAAATCATAACATTTAATCACATTTAAATTCTTTAAATAAAATGTTTAAAAAAAAAAAATACCGACTTCAAGATACACTATAAAAATTTAATAAAAATGCACTGGAAAGTAAAAAATAATTATTCAATAAAAAATATATTCGGAATGACTGGGGATCCATAAAAAATTAATAAGAATAGAGCGGGATGACTGCAGAGTGGGAGTAAGAGAACGCATTGAGAGAATAATACTATCAGAGGAATGTGAAGGAGGAGAGAGCTTGAATGACGCCTTTAGAGTCCGAAATTATAAGGAATCGACAAAGCTCGCTTAAAGAGGAAATAAAAGATAAGCTTTAAGTGTGGTGATCGACTCGGCAGAAAAAATAGTGCAGAAGGAAGGAAGCCGGAAGGACTCAGATTGCCGAAGCGACGGGGCAGTAAACGCACCACCCACGCTGTCCTCGTTCCTGGAACCATCGGTAAAGATCATTACATGAGCAGGAATAGAGGAATTCAATAAATGACGAAATTCATGTTGACTGCGCCATGAGAGAACGAGTGGGCCCGAAGTGGGAGAGCGGAGAATTTGATAGACTGTCATAGGCGGTCTATACGAATATAAGTTATGCGCGAACAAACATAAAAAAAAACACACGTGACGTATCCTTCTTCTTTTTGGAAGTCGGTCAAAAGCAAAAGCAGAGAGGTGATTAGAGTAGATAGACATGATAAAAGAGTTAAATAGCTTCTAAAAGAGAAATTAGGCTTTTTGACGAATTTAAATATTTCATCAAATTGAGGAAAAAACGTTTCTCGTACGTATTTTTATAACTTTTGGCTAAACAATAATACATTCCTGGCGTAATTAAATACGAAGTAGACGTACAAGTAGACTCTTTAAAATTTCAATATTTTTACTTTTAATTACCACTGCATAAAGTGAAATTATAATTAATTCAGAGTTAAAAATTATTTGAATCGGTGTTTCTCGTAAAGTACGAGTATTTAATATACCTGCGGGTGACTTTGAGTTTATTGCTCTAAATCAGCTTTTAGATCTGAATTTTTGGCACGCTAAAATTTGTTACCATTAATTCTTCTTCTTCTTCTTCTTCGTACAACCCGATTCGGGTACAGCTTAACCACTTTTCATGGATTCTACCATATGACGAAATGCGTCTCGATTTCTCGCAATCTGGAACAATTCTCCTACTTTTGTAACTCCGGTCCATTGCTTAATATTTTGGAGCCAAGAAATCCTTCTAATTTTCCCTTCTACCGCTTCCATCATACTTGTGCGCAGAAGGTGATATGTTGATCCTCTCAAGAAATGTCCAAAGAAATTAATTTTGCGTTTTTTAATTATGTCCATTAATATCGGATTCGTTTTCATCAATTGTAATACCTCCGCATCTTTCATTTTTCTGGTCCATGATATCTTCCAGATCCGGCGATAACGCCACTTTTCAAATAATGAAATACGCTTTTCCATATGTGCTTTTATTGTCCACGTCTTGCACCCATATAGCAGTACGGGGACCAGACATAACATTTTAGCACCTTCTTTTTGACTTCCAGATTTAATTTTCTGTTTGCAAAGTACATTCTTTATCTTCCTAAATACGCCCCGGGCTATCTCGATGCGCGTTCTTATTTCTACCTCAGGATCATTATCTTCCGTTATCCAACAACCTAGATACTTGTATTTTCCTACTTGTTCGATTTCCCTACCGTTAAGGAATAGTTTTTTATCTACAACTGGCTGTCGTGAGGCCAGCACGAACTCGGTTTTCTTCATGTTTATGCTAAGCCCTTTTTTTCCACTTTCAAGAGCAACTGAATTCAGTAGTCCCTGCAGGTCCTCGATACTCTCCGCCAACAATGCAGTATCATCAGCAAAACGTATCACTGCAATTTTTTCTCCTCCAATTCTTATTCCTTTGTCCCGTTCTTCTAAAGCCTGTGAAAATTTCACCTCCGAATACAAATTAAATAACATTGGCGAAAGCACACAGCCTTGCCTAACACCTCTTCGTACTGGTATTACTCCAGTCAGCTGATCGTCTATTAGTACTGTTGCATGTTGATTTTTGTAGAGGGACTGTAAAATTCTTAAATCTGCATCATCGACACCAATACTTTTAAAAGTTTTCATTAATTCTGCACGTTGTACTTTGTCGAATGCCTTATTAAAATCAATGAAACAGATTCAGATTGGTTTCAGAAATTCGAGTGATTTTTGTATTAATGTTTGCATGCAGAATAGTACTTCTCGTGTTTCCATATCATCACGGAATCCAAATTGGTTCCACCTTATATTTTCTTCGCATGGTTTGCGATACCGTATTTTTAGATGTAAGCCAAGCATTCGATCGAGTTTGGCACGATGGTCTATTACAAAAACTTCGACGTCATTTTCCCTATCAACTAGCTGAATTATTCCGGTCGTATTTAAACGAAAGATATTCCTACATTAAATATGGTGATGACGAATCAAGTATATATCCGGTTCGAGCAGTAGTTCCTCAGGGGAGTGTACTTGGACCGCTTCCCTGCCTTATCTACACAGCGGATATTCCTACTATATCGCACGTTGATATAGCAACTTTCGCTGATGACACAGCGATCTTGTGTTCAAATAAATGTCCAAAAGTTGCGCGTAATAACCTGCAGACAGCAATCAATAAAGTAACATCTTGGTGCAAATTGTGGAAGATCAATAAGGGTAAATCATCTCGAGTAGTCTTCACTAACCGAAGAATCGATTCATCCGGAAATTTAATGATGAATGGAGTGGAGATCCCTCAGAGAAAGAAGATGTAAAGTATCTTGGTATTCACCTCGACAAACGCTTGACTTGGAGGGGAAGCACATTATAGCGAAATGAGTTGAACATCAAGCTGCGGCAACTGTACTGGCTGTTGTTGGGTAAGAGACCAATAGAGTATCTCTTGAAAACAAGTTGCTTCTTTATAAGAAAATTCTTAAACCCGTCTGGCAATACGGCTATCTATTATGGGGCTATATCGAAAACAGCAACATTTCAATTATGCAAAGAGTTCAGAATATAAGTTATTACGCACGATCATCTCTGCTCCAGACATTTTCTTGCTGATACTAAATTAGACCTTTTATCAATACGAATTCGCTCGCTGAAATGCTGCGTAAATACCGAAGAAACTATTAAAAGCTACCCGGTTACTCACTTTTTTCAGCAGATGTAAGATGAAAAGTGGCCTCTCTCTACTACACGATATCTTCTGCTCCAACGAAATCAGACCGGTTGAAATTTAAGACTCAGCCCGATTTCCTTCCCCACCCATTCGCAATATCGGTCTGCTCAATGTTTTCTTCTTTCAATCCACTAAGATGTTTCCAAATAAACAGGCCTATTCTTTTTTTTTCTAAAATTCTAACACTTGCATACTATGCAGTTGTCGATATTATTAGTATTACTTTTTTTTTTGGTTCTACAACCGTCGGCGCTGCGGTTTAAACGCTTAAATCATCCAACACGTTTCTTGACTTATTATTCCTGCCTCCACCAATCGGCACTCGTAAGAATTTAAAAACTGAACCTCATTTTTATGTTCTACATATCTCTACCCAAAATGAACTTTAAAATCAATAAGAAACAATCGTTTACTTTTTTTGTTTTTAGGATTCCGTATACACGTATAATGTACTGATAATAAGCTGGTTCAGAAACGATAAAAATATCAAATGAAAATGTGCAATAACTCACGAACGGATTGACTTATAAATTTTAAAACTGGATCATAAATTATAATTAAAATTCTCTTAAAGACAACCTAAACTTCAAGCTAGCCTATTACCCCGGCACCAAAAACCCGAAAAACCGTCAAGAATATCTTCTTCTTTATTCTAAAGGCTTAGCCTTGTCGGTGCGAATTTTAATTTCCATACCTCTCTTTCCATTGTCATCCTCTTCATATCTGAATATTTGTTGCAACCAGCCATTTCGATCATTTGTCCCACAAACGACTTCCTCGGTGGTCGACCTTTTCCTTTCCTACCATTAATTCTTCCTTCAATTATGTTCGTTAGGAATGAATTGTTTCTTATTAAATGACCAAACATTTTCCCACTTCTTATTTTAATTATACTCCGAAGTGTTTTCTTCATTCCTATCTGTTCAAGTACTTCCGAATTTCTCTTTTTTTCCGTCCAGCTAATGCGTAATATTCTTCTCTAAATTCACATTTCCATTGCTTCCAGTTTCCTCTTGTTCCGTCATCACCCATGTTTCGTAGCCGTATAATAATACACTCCACACATAGGTGTGGGCAAATTTTGCTCTTGTGTTTAATTCAAAATTTCTGTTTGTAAGCAAGTTTCTTTTTTGGACAAATGCCACTGTCGCCATATTTATTCTGTGTCTGATTTCTATTGAACATCTGCTATCACTGGTTCGTATGCTCCTAAGGCATTTGTATTGTTGTACTTATTCAATTACTTGATCGTCTAGTTTAATATTTACAGGCGGCACTACTTTTTTCCTTGGTTACTACCATAATTTTTGTTTTTTTTTTATATTTATATTCATACGCTGTTGTTTAAGAATTTTATTAAAATTCAATAAAATATGCATCTGTACACCAATACATGCGGACAACATAATATTTAAAGACGAAAAAAACATGATCTGGAGAGCTTAAAATCCAGGAAGGACACGACAAAGTCAAAAACCAACAAACCGTATACAAAGAAGCACCTTTAAAGAGTAGCGAGATAAAGGACGTAACTTGATCTTCAGTCTTTGCACCATTCCTTCAACTATTTTTGCATCTTCTTTTTCTACGCACCAATTTTTTTCTCTCTAGTATATGATCGGGGATTGTACTGATTAATTTGATTAGCACTGATTCATCAGTGTTATCAATTCATAGATTTACACCGCGGAGATAGATGTAATATGTGTATTACTTTGGTTTCTTGTTAATTGAACTTTTTGCCTGGATGGTAATTTTATATTATTGACATTAAATTCTAGTAATCTATAATAGAAATAGTACATCTTGGAGGACATTTCATCATTTTCCTTCCATACATAATTGATCCAAAGTCGTTTTACTTCCAGTGGAGGAGTGTAAGTTGCAAGCACCTCTTCTGTATTTTACATATTTTATTTATTTCTGTTTTCTTAGCCTCGCCCCATATTTGAATTCCATATAAAATTCTAGACATTATTATCGAGCTATAGTATGTACATCGTATACGATATGTTAGTACCTGCTTTATTTTATATAAAGCTGGAATTGTTTGTCTTATTTTTGAGTTTAAACTTTGGATGTGTTTTTTCCAGTTCAAGGATTTTAAGCCATTTACGTTCTCTAACGGTGGACAAAAACATAAATGGGTATTGTTGTTTACATGAAGCTCATGAAGGCAATCGTTATTATGAAGGACAATTCGCGGATCGCGTATCTTATGTTTAGAACTGTTCCGAATGTGTAATACTTTTGATTTATTTATATTTATACATAACCTCCTATCATGTGCCCATTTACTAAAATTATCTATGTATATCGTAATAATTTTTCCGTTATCTCTAAATTTTTATGTTCCATTAAAAAGGAAATATCATCAGCAAAAACATATACCTTTGTATTTTTAATATGCTTGTGTAACGAGTTAGTGTAAATGAGAAAAAGAATCGGGGTCAATACATTACTCTGACCTACTCCATATTGAATAGCTTTTTTCATTACTTTTATTCCCTGAGATTTTGACCATACTTTTCTTAGTTGTTATATAATTTTTAAACCATTTAAGTGGATTATTTTTAATGACCAGATTTTCTAAATCCTTGATCAATAATTCATGGTCAACTAAATCAAACGCTTTGGATAGGTCAATAAATGTAATTAAAAATTGATTCCCCATTGATAGTTCTGTATTTGTCTTATTTACAATCGTTCTTAATAATGCTATCGTGGATCTTTTTTCTCTACAACCGTGTTGATTTTCATAGAGTAAGTTGTTTTTTTCCACATAATTTCTTAAATGTTTATCAATGTAGTGTTCTAAAATTTTAGCTATTACAAATGTTATTGCTGTTGGTCGGTAATTTTCAAATTGATTTTGCACTCCTTTTTTATATATGTATTATCGGTTTAGCAATACCTCTTTTAAGCCCATCAGGTGTGTTAGCTTCCTTCATTCTTTTTTTTTTTGGCTTGGTTTTTCTTTTTAACCTTTTAGCCAGTTTATATATTTAGGTGTCATACATATTTTTCAAATTTTAAAGTTCATATTGTATTTCTTGAGGAATTTATAAAGTTGTTTATATGTCTGGCCTAATGGATTTGACTATGTTAGTCGACATAGGAAAAAACATATTTCAGTTTTGTTTAATATCTTTAACCCTAATTTCATCCCATCCAGGTGCCTTATAAACTTTTAGATCGTTAATTATTGCTTCTCTTTGAGATTTATTTACAGGTGGAATAAAAAAGGAAGACAAAATTAAATTATCAGAATTTGTATTCAATAACTGAATATGGCATTTGTATCTGTGTTGTTTCACCGAACGCATAAAGTATTCACTAAATTATTCAGCTACTATTGCAATATTTCCAAAATGTTTTATAATAAAATCTATTGTTATTTTGTTTTTTTTATTAAAAATATTGTTAATTACATTCCACACTTGTTAGTCTTCATTCCCTTGGTTTTATTGTCTGTTTCATTTTCATATCTGACCGTAACATCATTTATTTTCAGTTTCTCAAAATCCCATATCTTTCATATTGACTGTTTTTTTTAGCATTTTTAAAAGTTATTCGGCTTTTCATCATTACTAACTTTTGATCGATATCTATTTCTGCTCCTGGGAGGCTGTGGCTACATTTAACCTGATTTTTATAGCGAGATTTTGTTAATATATAGTCTATTTGGTAACGTGTTCTATTCCCCGGAGCTATTCAAGTGTACTTTCTTCTATTTGGTACTTCAAAAAGGGTGTTGGTGATTACAAGATTATTTTGTTTACAGAAACTTATTAATCGTGTTCCTCTGTTATTTCTTACCCCAAGTCCGTGTTTTCCTGTTATATTATTATCAACTCTGTTTCCGACAACCGCGTTAAAATCTTTCATGATAATTACATTTTCGTTCTTCGTTGCTGTTTCCATCAGCTCTTCTAATCTGTCATACATTTGTTCTATTTCTTCATCATCATTGCTTGTTGTTGGAAGTATACTTGCATGATGATCATGTTTACTAGGGTTGATTTTATCTTAATGAAGAGTATTCTATCATTTACGTGATAGGTATTTTCTACACATGTTCCCCATTTTTGATTCATTACTATTGCCACTCCATTTGCTCCTTGTTTATCATCGCTATTTATAATCCTAAAATTATCGCTCCAGAAATCGGTATTATCACCCCATCTTGTTTCACATATTCCGAGAATATCCAGATGGTTTATTATAATTTGTTATTTTAATTTCTCACATCTTCCAGGTTCTAGTAATGATCTCACGTTCCATGTAACTATTCTGGTGTGATTTTCACCTATTACCATCTTCTTCATATTAGTTCCGTTCTTTTCCTCAGTTTTTTCCATATTTTTTCTTCTTACCTCGTTTTTATTTTGTTTAAAAGAAACACTACCACTGTTCTTACTCATAGTCTTATAGTTTGAATCGATGTTATAAAATTGTTTCACATCATTACTAGATGTAATTCTTCATACCTTATTTCCATATTGTTTTTTCTCTGTTATCGCACGATGGCCTGGAGATTGGTATCTCAATTCTTCAGCGTGTTTGTCCTCGCCTGCAGAATGCCGTGCCAACAAGTACCCAAGAAGACTCAAACCAACATGCATTGCTACAGGAGACCGCCTATTGCCTGACACGCTATCAGTGTGTCCCATAGGTGCAGCATTTATATTATTCCTTTGACACGCCATAATTATCGAGAAAGAGTACAGTGGTGGTTTCCTGTAGCCTTCCACTGGATTTTCTGTTAGGGTTTACTCCCTCAGCCGAAAGGACCCGGTTCTAAAGTGCCGGATATCCGCTCTAGATTGGTATTCATCAATTCGACTGAGGCACCTATGTCACAAGCGAGTTGCTGATAGTCTGCTGTTATTAATGTAGTAGAAACCTTAACGGTATTTAATGAAAGGAATACCTTCGGTAAGTAAACCCTCCTCCGTTCTCCTATCAGCGATGTATTGCGAGTTCCGATTTAACTTTCCTAATCATCGCCAAGCCCGCCGAATAGGAAATTATCACTCTACATGACGTGGACGTACGGAATTCACTTGGTATGTTGTTTCGTTTCTCCGCCGGTGGAGCTGACACCATATGACGGTCGAGTGACTACCGACTAAAGAAGGTAACTCTAGTTGCAACAACTTGTGCCTCGCAGGGCCGTCAAGAATATATAATATGGAATATAAAACGACCTCAAAAATTACCCTTAAAAAATTCATAACTCATCACACCAGACAACCATTTAAAAGTGAAATTCAAAATATAAGACAAAACGTAGAAGCTCGTTCATAAAGTCAAAAAAATTACGATTAAAAAATTATACAGACCCCCCTTTTGGGTCCAAAAATAGCGAAAAAATTATGTTCACGTAAACAGTAGCTCGAGTAAAAAAGTATAAAAAACCAAAACGTATTTCAAACTTATGGAAACAAAGGACCGTTTTACAGGAAAACTATAGTCGAGCTTACAACTTTATATTTAAGCCCTCCGGTGGAAGCTCGAAAGTTAAAAAAAATATCTTTTTTACAGGCATGTGATGTATCGTTGGAAGGGAACGAAACCATATTTTATTTCCTTAACAAAACTTCTAAAGTTGGCGAAACGTTCAAAAAAGCGCAAAAAGCTACCAGTATTATAGTTAAACATTTTGAACAAGGTTAAAAATATTTTCATTCCCGTATATTTCTCTAGTTTGGAACATCCGAGTTTCCAGCATTCAAATTAGACCCTTGGGACGCGAAAAGCTCGAAAGTTTTGAAAAGAACATTTTTTTCTTCGGGCATATGATATATTGTTGGAAAAATCGCTATTTGTCGAGAACGAAATCGTATTTTATTTCCTTAACGAAACCTTCAAAGTTGGCAAAAGGATCAAAAAAGCATGAAAAATAACGTGCCTCTTCTTTGTAGCACGAAAAATCTGATTTGTTTTTTTTTTTTTTTTTTTGAATTTAGTATTATGTAAATGTAAATTATAGTTATGTTTAACTTAACATATTGAATCCTCAGCGCATGAAACATCATGCTCGACTGAACTTGTTTCTTTCTATTTCTTTCACAGAAACAATATTTTTCACTAACCGACGTAACAAAATTTAAGATCAGTACAACAGATTTCAAAAAGCTTGTTACTAATAATAGCACTTTCAGTGACAGCGAAAATTGTTCAAGTCACCGGTGAAAACTTAACGGCATAATAAACGAATAATATAATCGCAGGTTTAATAAGTAGACACTCCCATACATAGACTTTTAACGCAAAATATAAACACGCACTACATGTATGTGTATATATATATATATGTAAATAAAACTTGTAAACCTTAAATTATGATTCATAATAACTGTACTTTTTTTATAAAGAATTAATTACCTACTCGGTATTATTGAATTTTAACACTATTTGGTAATAGAATAATTTAAAAATATGAAATAAATAAATGCCTTAAAAAGAAACAAAAATAAGTATAAACAAATTTACTATAATAAAATAAAATAAATACCTTGTTTTAGGAATATTTTCAGGCATAGATCATTTAAAACTAAAGACAAATCTACATAGAATAATTTAACATAATTTGTAATATCTATAGAGAAATTTACTGGTTTTATGCGATTTAATATAGAGTAATTTATTTCTAGATTATTTAATCTGATATTTTAATTTGTTATCTGTAATTCGTCTTTATTTACTTGTAAGTAAACAAAAATTTTAAGATAATTTTGTATTCCTTAATGTTTCGCTTTTTTTGTGCGGGTATTGATCCGGAGAATGTGATTTAAAATAATGAAGTGATTTTGGTGTGAATTTGAATTTTAAAAATAGGCTAAATCATTGCCGAATACGTATATTAATTGTATTTGATTGTGATAACAAACGTAACTTCATCTATTAAATAGCCACTCTAAGAATTTATTTGCTAATTAAGCTGGCACATTTCTGAAGAAACGCGTTACAAAATCTTCACGTAAATATATTGTTTACACTTTATATTCGGAGAAAAATGATTTAACAGTTGGAACGGATGCGTGTTTTTTGTTCTTTTTAAAACGAACAAATAACCAAGTCATCTTCTTTGTTAGCTGAACTTTGGGTTTTTGGAATTGATTTTTTTCACTTTCTTTGTTTTTATTTCTCTATGTTTCCGAAGTTAATTTTAGTGATGATCGGTTATTCTAAAAATTATTCCTCGTAAGCTTCCTTTCCATACTTCCTATTTGTTTTTTATGTATTTTAGTTTATTACAACATTCCACCACCTAGCGGTATAGCAAACCATCAGATACAATTCGATAAGTGAAAAATGTTCTGTGACTTTTTCGAATGTAACTCAAACAATCAGTCGAGTTTAACATACCGGCCTGCTTTATAAACACAGAGTCTGTTGGACCCGATTCTATATTTCATCGATACGGTCCATTTACCTAGACCAGTGGTCGGCAACTTGCGGCTCTTCCGTTTCATACGCAAAACAAGAGCGAAAAAGCCGATTCACAATAAGTTAATACAAATGTTGGAACCGATTGGTTTAGATAACTGTGATATAAGACTGATAAAGCACCTATATTGGAATCAAACAGCATTTGTGCAGATTGGGAATAATAACTCACAACAGATTCATATCAAACGGATTTCTTTTCAGTATATTATATTTAGAAATAATCTTTTGGGAGGCTTTGCAAGAAAAGCATTTATGAGTAAGAATTGGAGGTGAAATCTTAAACCATATTAAATACGCAGATGACACAGTGCTGGTAGCAGAGTCATTGCCTGACCTCCGGGAATTATTAAATAGTGTCGATGAAATAAATAAAAGATTTACGGATTTTTAATTAACACCGAAAAGACAAAGATGATGAAAAGTAGCAAAGAAATATTGGACAATATACAGCTCAAATTATCAGGAAGAAACGTTAAAAAGGTGGCCCGGTACAAATATCTGGGATGCTGGATAAATGAGAAGGAAGACCCGGATGAAGAAATAAAAATACGCATAGCGACAGCAAGAGGTGCTTTTAGTGATCAGAAGAAAGTACTAACATCTAAAGACCTCAAAATATCGCTGAAATGGAGAGTTCTCAAATGATACATATGGTCGCGGCTATTATACAGATGTAAGACATGGACACTGAAAACGGCAATGACAAACAAAAAAAACTAGAAGCCTTCGAAATGTGATGCTACCGAAGAATGTTTAAGATCTCGTGGACGGAGAAGATAACAAATTCAGAAGTACTGCTGCGCATGGACAAAAATCGGGAACTAGCGAATACAATAAAAAAGAGGAAACTAGAATACGTAGGACATATATAATACGTGCCCCCTTAAAATATCATCTATTGAGGACAACTTTACTTGGGCAGATCGAAGAAA
Source organism: Icerya purchasi (assembly GCA_039619475.1). NCBI lineage: Eukaryota > Metazoa > Arthropoda > Insecta > Hemiptera > Monophlebidae > Icerya > Icerya purchasi. Next base: position 235,192,838 of record CM077116.1, read on the forward strand.
AAAGGATGGATTGGTAGGAAGAATACGACATGGTTTGAAAACATAAAAAATCGGACAAACTATTCAACAGAAAAAAATAATTTATACAGCCAGGAATCGGGAAAAATGGCAAAAAATCATCTTCATGTCAACAGCCTTAAGTCCGATGAAGATATGGCACCTTAATGAAAAAGAAGCATAATAAAGACCGCCACAGTCCGACAAAAAGGAACGAATATTTCCAGATGCCTAGAAATGTCGACGAACGAATAGATCAAAAACAACAGTATTGACCTAGCCGATACTTTGTAAGGAACACAAACAAAGAATAAGGAGAATCTCTCCTGGTTGCCTCAGCCGATCAACAGGCAACCTATACAGTGGCAATTCAAACGGGTTGTGCGAGAAAAGCGCACAAGTAGAAATATGTGAAATAAACGCACGACTGGTCGAAAATCAGTAGTACACCTGTGTAACTCTAGTTACACCATGCTCAACCCTTGCCCCTAAAAACCGGTTACAACCACCTTCTCCTAGTTCCTGGTCCCGCTGGTCTTAATGCCATTTCTGTTCTCGCAGTTGTGTTTAGTTAACCCTGTAAGCAGCAGTTTATCATTATTATTAGCCTTAGTGATATAACGTTACACACAATATACATTGAAGAGTAAATAAACTATTGTACTATAGTTTAATTTAGCCCTGAAAACGAGCAAAGGCCTCCCTCAACCGAGCCCACTCTAGTCTGTCATAAGCCACCTGATGGTATTGTTTGTGCTTTAACATTTAAGCGAAACTATCTTCCCACCTGTTTTCCGGTCTTCCTCTTTTTCTCTTCGCGCGTATATTGTCCAATCTGTTATTTTTTTAGTCCATCTTGTGGAATCCATTCTTGCAATATGTCCTGCCCAGTCCCATATTTTCCTTCTTATTGCCCATATAAAATTGTCTTTAACTTTTTATTTGTTATTGATTTTTTTTTTGTTTTGAGTTTATTTTGTCTCTTAATTTAACTCCAATCATAGATCTCTCCAATGGTTTATCATTAATCGTGTTTAAATGTCTCAAGTTTTGCGCGATTTTTCGTGTGTCTTGTGAATGTTTCAATGGAAGTTTTAATAACTAACAAGGGTAAACCTGCAGCACATTCTAATGGACACGCTTATAGGGAATTTAGCGGAAATGAAGAGATACCCGTGATGGTATGGCGATGTCAAAGATGAAGCAAATGCCGCGGTTTCAGAAGAAACTGATCACTTATGCGGAGCAGCCGACACAGGTCGATTAGAAGTTAAGAAGTAAACATATTCCAGTTTGAAAATTACAGAAAATTAATCTTCCCTGCAAAATGCTGAGCTCTAAGATCTTGTGAAGTATACGCGAAATATTATTGTGTGTGCTTAGTTCGCTGTGCACTTTTTTAACCGTTCAAACGTAGTGTGCTATGCAATGAAAAATCGATAAATAAACGAAAATATCGTAACGTTCAAATTGTACCAATTTTTTGTTGTTCCGCATATTTTGATTCTCTTTTTATGCTGCTTTAGTTCCTTTACACAAACAGTATAGCTGGATAAGTATGTAAAATCGGCCCCCCGTCGATTTTGCTGAAATTTGGGTCATATATTTGCCTTGCCGAAAAAAAAACAACTACGATCCTGAAAGTTTTGATTCTTGGAGCTCAAATTTCAGCCTCTAATGTCGAAAAATGTGTGATTTCCGGTGTTTTAACCATATCTTTGCGAATTATAAATTGATTTTGAAAAACACAAGTTGAGGTTGAAAAAAATTACGAGGCGCACGTAACCTAGAGTCATTTATGGAGCATCCCCCCGAAGCAAAAACATAACCTAAAAAGTCAATTGAAAATTTCAAACTCGCTTAAATACGGAATTCGATATTGGAGTTCATAATAACATTTTGTAGGATAAAAATTAATACTGTGAATTTTTTCAGATCTTTTAGAGTTGCGGAAAGTGGTCGAAATTACAAAAAAACTGAAATTTTCAGCCATTCACGTTGTTTTAAGAACTTTAATGAACACTAAACGCAATTTTAATCTCGAAAATGAGTTCGGCCATCTAAAAAAACCTTCTAGTATACATACTTAGGCGCCGCGAGGTAGCCTAGTAGTTAAGGTGCTTGGCTAATAAATCAAAGGACACGGCGGTTCGAGACTTGTCTCATTCCGGATCCGAATCGCTCGCGAGTTTACCCAGACTAAAATAATTGTGTACCAGAAAAATCTGAGAAAGTAAAGGCGGCCGAGAGAAAGGAACTGGCCCCGGTATTCTCTTTAGAGCCATTAAGCTTAGCACCATTATGAAAAGCTTAAATTCACAATCCCGACGCTCTATCAAGGTTATAGGACCTACTTTACTTTACTTTATACATACTTAGTTCAGTTTGTTACGGCATGTGGGTCAAACACACAAAATTAACCTCAAAAAGACCCGTTTAGCGTCCTAAAAGATACTCATTTTTTTCACTTATTTTAGGAATTTTGTTTTGTACTAAAAGCAATTTTAATCCCAAAAATGAGTTCGGTGACACAAAAAACCCTCTAGTATACATACTTAGTTCAGTTTGTCACAGTATGTAGCTCAAAAACACAAAATTAACCTCAAAAGGACAAGTTTAACAACGTCCTAAAGAATCCAGATATTTATTTTTTGATGTAGTATTTCATACGATTTTTTGTACTGAGCTACGATACTAACCTCAAACATTTTCTCTTGACAGGCCCGGAAATAAATATTTAGTTAAAGCTACCCATCCTCTACTTTAGTTTGCACAATGTATATTAGAGTTGAAAGTAACCATAAAATATTTAGCGGTAAAATAACTTCCAGATACTAAATTTCTTTGGTTTAAATACCTTAAAACAATGCAGAGACTTATACAAACATTTTAGAACATAATAGACTGTGTTTGTTCAAAAATTATATTATTATAAAACTAAAATTATTTTATTGTACAAGGTTTTATTATTCAAAATATCTATTGAACAGTTATTCGTATACGTTTTGCACAGATTTAAATCAAATTAAAATTCATGTCGACATTAGCACTTATTGTTTACAATTATTTTAATCTTCATTACTATCTTCATCAGTCACGGGTATTGTGGTTTTTCAACATTTCTGCGGGTTTTTTTATTTTAGATAAGTAACGAGCAATGCAATAAGTAATATATTACAGGCTGCTACATGGGAACAGCATCCGATTGTACAAAGTCCATTTGCACAGTCACAAGTACAGGGTGTTTCAGAATGTTTTGACGATTTCAAAATTGAATAACTCGCAAACTAATGATTAGAAAAAGTTGAAATTTTTACACAAAGTACAAAATTTATTCAATTTTATTTATGAAAAACTGCATTAGACAAATGACGATCATTCTTGTCCACATAAGACTCGCGACGTTTTACCCTATTTTTGATCACTTTTTTCATAACTGCAGGAAGAATCCTGGAAATTTCATTGCGAATTCGATCTTTTAATTGTTCCAAACTTCTCGGTCGGTCGCTGACACTCTCGCCTTTAGATAACCCCATAGGTAAAAGTCTGGCACAGTTAAATCTGGCGACTGAGGTGGTCATTCGATACGAGCGCGTTTGGAACTGATGCGGTTGCCAAACGCTTCACGGAGAAGATCTAAAGTTTCACCGGCTGTATGGCAGGTAATGTCATCCTGCTGGAACCAAGTTGATCGAAGACGTCTACGTTGACGAAAAGTACGGATTAAGGATATCTTCAACATCTCTGTATACTACCACGCAGTGTTGATATCTTCCTCGAAAAAGTATGAACCGCCGATTATCCACAATGCCACACTTGCCCATAACTCGTTGATCGTGTAACGGCTTCTCTTTGATATACTCGTAGTCTTGGGGTTATCACGTGTTGGAGCCCAGTAACGATAGTTTTGTTTGCTCGCCGCGCCGGTTGAATGGAAATGTGCCTCCTCGTCGCTCATCAAAATTTTATCAGAATCAATTTCGTTATTCTCGATTTTATCGAGCATCTCTTCGGTGAATTGGAATATAGTCTTCGGCATGTAATTTTTGTATCAGAGATAATTTGCAAGGATGATAATTCAAATCATACCGTAATATGCGACGAGTGGAAACGGGTGAAATTTTTAACGCTCAGGCAAGTTTTTTTAACAAACGACGAGGGCTTATCTGCAAACTGTTACACACACACGTTCGATCCTCGGTTCGTACGGTCCTTGGGACGCCAGTTGACCTTTAATTTGATGCAATAGCAGTTTCACGGAAACTTTTTTACCCAATTCAATATTGTTCCTCGTGCACGAATTGGATATTGCGGCTGTTGAAATGTTTACGAAATTCATGTTATACATGCACAACATGTGAAAATAGCACTCTACAGCAAATACACGATGTTGCACCGACCAGTATGTCATGATACTACTGAGTTATACTGGATGAAAATTGATAGACTGGATAATATAGGGCGTCTCCGTCGCTGTATTTCATTTTTCTAGTTTGTAATCGATATAACAGAGACGTACGTTTTTTTTATTGTTGCGGCATGATTTAACCTTGACTTTAATTATATGATTGGCTTCTTCTGACATAGTTCAAATGTAAATTGTTACTTTCATCCAATAATTCTGTCAAATATGAAATTGATTGCGAGTACTGATAAGTCCAAGTGAAAAATATTTTTAGATAGTTTTCTGTTATTTCTGGAAAATCTAATAATTTATCTGATATAAGTTGTTGAAAAGATAATTTTTTTTACCCCATCGTTCTGTTTTTACTTCTGTCGCCAAAGTGTTTTCCACATTTTCTCTGGATTTCATTTGTGTAACAATTTCCACATCATTTTTTTTTATCAGAATTTAAACGTTTTCCAAAAGTATTGCGTAAATAGTTTGCAATTTGACAATATTCTTTGGCTCTAAGAAAAAAGTTTATTATCTATTTTCTTTAGAAAGTGACATTTTTGTCCGATCATTCCGTGAACATCTTCGACTGCCCATCGAACATTTGTCACAAGCCGAGAGTCATATGATTCCGTGACTATTAATTGTGAACGTTTTCCTTTCAAAGCCGGCATTAAAACGAAATATTTGCTCTTCTAGCCAATTCTTTATATCACGAAATCCTCAGTCGAGTATCAAACATATTTACACCTTCTTCTTCGGATAATACTGATTTTAAAATTTCAGTATCATTAATATTATCTTCAAATGAATCAGGTGTACATCGATTACATAACCATCGGTTGTACAGATGGTAAAAGATTTACATAGTGGTACTTTTTTTAAATATGATTTTCTTTAGTATTCATTATTACCACTTTTCAGGTGGTGTAAATAAGAACCATCATATATTAACACTAATTGATCGTCTTTAATATTAAATAATTCTTTACCAACAGGTGAAGTTTGATTTTTTATTAAATCATCTCGAGGCATAGCGTTAATACATATAAGAAACGCACTCACTCGGTTCGCGAACTTACACGGTGAACTTGTATTTCTGATCTTAAGCCAATAATTAATAGTTGAAGTTAACCTCTACTTGTTTATTTGTAACATTTTGTTTATTTATTTAATGTTCCTATTCCAAGTTTCTCTACATTTCAGTATTTAAACGGAACAACGAACCATTACCAGGGAAAGACGGGCTTGTCGCCTTATTGCAGAACGAACCAGATCATAACACACTGATAAATTTATCTCATTTATAGTAGTAATTATTTTTAAAATCATACATATCTGCATATTAATTCATGAAAATCAATCGATCGTGCTTGAAAGTTAAATATAAATAAAAAAAATGTTATTTTTGCAATATCAAAAAATAAAGAAATATAAATAAAAAAGCATCTAATAATAGTGTAGAATTATCATAGAATATATCTATCTGAACAGTATCTCGTTCTAGAGAAGGTCGAGAAGGCACACTTAAAAATTGGGATATTTGCGATCACTAAACACGATTCTGAGAGCAATTTTAACCCTTTCGTTCACGCATTTTTGCCTATGTTTGAAAAATTTTTTTTTTAAAATAATTTTATTGCTAGGGCATGTAAGTGATGATTTATGTATATTTCATCCCTCTGCGCCCCTTAATTTTTTTGATCGGAGTTGTACCCAATTGGTAACAATGAATTTCAAAAAAATCATGCTCACAACATACAATAAATTAAGTAAATATAAATATATAACAAAAATCTACATATCTTTTTAAGTTAAAAATCGTGTAAGCTTCGTTTTTTAAAAATAAATAAACATATAAAAAGAACGTAAAACTAGGACCTAAGAAAGACAAATCTCGTACGGACAAAAATCGGTAACTTCAACTGCAAATAAACAATATATTTTTTGGCTTTCAACACTGTTTTTGATATTAATTGATAAAGTGGCTTGTTGCCGAATGGTAACATAATGCCACAACGTATAATATTATAAAAGTTTAATAATACATGAAATTAAAAATAACTCTACCAATTGGTAACATTGTGAACGAAAGGGTTAAGCATTGTCGTAAGAAATTGTGACTAAACTGACCAAGAAAATATAAAAAAAAAATAATAAACATAAAACAAAATGACAAAGCGCAACAAAAAAACTAGAAAAAAAAATAAACTTTGAATATAGAAGATAGAAATAGATTATTAATTATTGATAAGTAAGATTAAGACTAGTAAATATTACACGATTATGTATATGTTTAAGTTAATTTAAGATGGTAAAGTGTTCAATAGGATAATTCGTCAACAAGCGTTTTAGCTTGACGAAAGTTTTGTACGTAATAAATATATATTTTTCAAAAAAAAAAAAAAAATTGTAGTATTTGGAGAGTTATTCCGCAATTTGCGAGAAAAAGATATTTTTATCTCTGAATTGGACAAAATTAGTTGAACAAAATTTGACTAATGTATTCCAAATACGAAAAGTTTTGTCCAACTAATTTTGTCCAATTCAAAAAAAGGAATATCGCTTGTTCTCACAAATCGCCGAATAACCCTCTTGGAAGTTTTTTTTTCGCTAAATATGTTAAGATTACTTTCAACTCCGTTATATATTATGCAAACTAAAATAGAGGATGGGTAGCTTTACGTAAATATATATTTCGGGCCTGTCAAACAATAGATTTTCGAGGTTAGTATCGCAGTTCAGTACAAAAAATCGTGTAAAATACGTTAAAAAATAAATATCTGGATTCCTTTAGGCCGTTAAACTCGTCCTTTTGAGGTTAATTTTGTGTTTTTGAACCACACGCCGTGACAAACTGAACTAAGCATGTATACTAGAGGGTTTTTTACGGAATCCGAATAAGATGATTCAGAAACGACAAAAATATCAAATAAAAATTTTTAATTCACAAACGCTTTCACTTATAAATTTCAAAATTGGATCATAAATTACAATTACAATTCTGTTTAAGAAAATCCGTAACTTCAAACTAACCGATTACCCTGGACGGCAAAAAACCCCAAAAAAAGAAACCGTCAAGAATATATAATATGGAATATAATACGACCTCAAAAATCAAACTTAAAAAATTCATAACTCATCACACCAGACAACCATTTAAAAGTGAAATTCAAAATATAAAACAAAACGCAGAAGCTTTTCCATAAGATCAAAAAATTACGATTAGAAAACTATATAGACCCCCCCCCCCATTGGGCTCAAAAATGGCGAAAAAAAAATGATGTTCATGTAAACAGTAGCCTGAGTAAAAAAGTAGGGAAAACCAAAACGTTTCTCAAACTCATGCACAAAGGACTGTTTTATAAGAACACTATAGCCGAGCTTACAAATTTATATTTAGGCCCTCGAGCACCGAAAGCTCGGTAGTTTCGAAAAAAATTTTTTTTTTTTCGATCATCCGATATATTGTTGGAAAGATCGCTGTTTATCGGAAACAAACCCGCATTTCATTTCTTTAACGAAACCGTTCAATGCTGGCGAATAGTTCAAAAAAGCGACTAAAAAATGACATATCCCTCTTTCTTTATAGCACAAAAAATCAGATTTTTTTATTTTGATTTAACATACGGAATACTCAGCGCATGAAACATCATGCTTGACTGAACTTGTTTATTTGTTTACAAACGAAATCTGTAAGATAAGTTTTTATAATGAAATGTAGCAGAGACATCTGTCGGGTTTTTAAAGAAACTAACGTACTTTCAACACGTTAATTTTTCGCATCAGAACGGCTTTGCATATGATGATTAAAGTTTGACCGAACATTCTGCTTTGGCTAAAATTAAGCTAATGGTTTTACCGAAGCCGATGTTTAACATATTCAGAAAAACGAGCAAAGCTAAAGATAAATCATTTTTCTCTAAAATAAATTTTCAGCTTATTTTGAACGTATGAAGTTGAATATTTACATAGTTATTTCTTTTACACTTATCCCAACGGACTTCATCTTTATAACAAGTTCGTGACGCCATAAGTGATCAAACGCTTTTTCTAGGTCAAAAAAGATAAATTTGATGTAAAGACAGTATCTGCTTCTGTAAGCTAAACAGGTAACCAATAACAGATCTTGTTTTGCGCCTGCCAGCTGTTATTAAGAAAAGGAGATTGTTTTGTTCAAGAAAAAATTAAAAGCGTCTATTAACCATTTTCTTCAGAGTTTTTGATAGGACGCTTAGGAGAGATATAAGTCTATACCTGTCTAGGAGGAACTGATTTTTATTGGGTTTTAATATAGAAATTACCGTAGCTGATTTCTAGTGTTCTGATATTGTATCGGATATTTTGTTATATATGTGGAAGAGAAAAAGTTTGGCTGGGAGCGGAAAGTGTCTTAATACATAAGGATGTACTGAATCTGAGACGGGTGTAGCATTGGGAATATGGAAATGAAGTTGGAAATTTCGGTATGAGATTGTGACGCCAATATTGCGGTGTGCAGCGGAGTCTTTTAAGAAGGATATTTGCTGTTCTTCAGCGCGAGATATTTTGGCGATGAAGATTGACTTGCAAAATGATAATCGAATCTGTTGGCTACATCGTAAGGATCTAAAATAGTTTTGTCATCTACCGGTAGCGATGTAGGAAGAGGTGCGTGCTTAATACCATTAAGGGATTTTATTTTGGAAATCACTGCAATTCCACCGCATTATCACATTCTTACACACGATTTTGAGTCATTTTAGAATTTTCATGTTGTGACTTCCGGCCCTAGTGTTGGTCCGAACTATTGTTATTTATTCGTCTGTGTTTGATGGATTTTCCTCGATTGCGTCATCTTGCGCAATCACGTTGCCTAAACGTTTTTTGATACGGGAAAATCTGTTTTTTTTTGCTCATCCCGCTTATCTGTAGCGTGATCATAATGGATTAATCTTTCCTTGTCGTTTGCGTAGTCATGCGCGGTGTTGATATAGTCTGAGTCAATGGTTACATTTTTCACAAAATTTTGATATCGACGAAATTGTCAAATAAATGTTTCAATTTTTTGAGTTATTTCCTGAGTATTTGTACTTTTACTGCAGAGTTCCTTTTAGCATAAGTTTTAGCTACAATGCTATTTGATGCTGTCGGGTTCTTCGTTTGTTACTTTGGTTTTCGTTATATGGATGTGTCGATTCATTGTCTACTTGGGGAGATATATTGATTTTCTCGGATGCTGGTTAGGATGTATAAAGTACTTAGGGTTCTTCAGGAAGTGACTCTAGAGTAGGTGGTTGGGGTCGTTTTGTGCCTAGATTGGCAAACTCTGTATCCGAAACTTTATCTGGTCTAATAGACAACGTCGTTGGAATGTTATGCAGTTTAATTTCGTCAGTTTTGTTTTTGCCTTCCTTATTTTCTGCTCAGTCAAGTTTATTACTTATCAGGGTTGTTGAAGTGCTCGGTTGTTTAGTTTTAGTGAATTTTCCATTACGCTGTTGACTTTCATGGTCTTTCAGTTGCATAAACATACCGTATTCAGAGTTATTATAATTTAGCAGGAAAGACTCGGGTACATTATTTCAATTTATTTTTTCTGAATATACTTGTCTGCGCCATCTGACAATGTGCTCGAACTCATCATCAGATGGACTGACCCGCAGAATGGATATGGGTGTTTGCAATTTTAATAAGAGGTCTAAAATTAGGTATCCACTGATTATTTCATTTGGAATAGTAGCCGAGACATTGAATGGTATGAGCTTGTTGGCCGGACTTTTTAGGTGCCGGGCTCTAATAATTTGTGTGTCCAGCTTTATTTCGCCGCCATTTGTAAAAAATTTATCGGTTATTTGTTTACTAGTGGTTTAATTTTTGTTTCTTTAATTTTTCCTATGTAATGAGTATATTTTTCGTAATCAAGAAATTCAAATAAACAACATTGTTTATTAAAGAAAAAAAGAAATTTCTTCGCGAATTTTATTTTTGCATTTTTCTGTTTAAAAATGAAGTATTTGAATTACTGAATTAATAGTATATTTAATATTTTTATATCTAGAAATTAAAATTTATTTTTCGGAATTGTCTCTTTTTCGTCAATTAATGAAAAATTATTGAATCTAAAATTAAATACTGAATTTAAAAAATGGCATACTAAAAAGTAAATATCTAATCAGATATTCGGAATTGGGTAACTTTTGGCTTTGGCATTAGTGAAAATTTCCCCTTCATTGCAACACCACAAGATATAATAATGATCAACAATACTAGGAAATAACTTGAGTCCACTTGTCAAAAGCAGTTCCAGTTTTAATGCTGGTGACAATTTACCTAGCATCTTTCCATTAATACAACGTCAAAATTCGGGCAGTCAGTAATGCCTATAATAATATGTAAACGAATCTTAAGAACAATTAGCCGGACTAAAAACTAAAATAAATTTTTTTTGTATGTATAGAAAAAATTAGATATTTTTAAAATAAAATTGCTTTAGGCGCGTTTTAAATGTTATTAAGAGGCAACATCGGCAGTTAATGAAACGTTACTTTCACCGTTACCAAAGTAGAATGGAATGCATGAGTTACCAAATATCGTACAAGCGATAATCTATTCAGTTAACGGGAGAGATGATTATAAGAACGTCCTAACTGTTTCACTTTAGGCGAGCGCTGTAACTGCCTGTCGCGCGACTGCTTCGACGCGTACACAGTGACAAAAAAAAAACCATAATATTCACATGAACACATAAAGATTAGTAGATAAATATGTAAGTTTATATGAAGTGAAGAAATACGATTTCACAGAACAGTCCTACATGATTCTCATTACAATGTTACCGTGTTGTTTCTATGTAAGAAATACAGAATCACTGGAACATTTGACACTTTCATCTACATATTAGGAAAGCTGCAAAACAGAATTCATGTTTTTCACTGTGGTTGTCGTAAGCCTATCATTACTTAAATTCTAATGATGTTTAAAGTAACGTTTTTATAATATGTAATATAATTGAATGTAATTATATAGTGTATGACTTTCTGTAGCTAATTGTAAAATATTATCAATATATTTAACGATCAAATTTTATCACGTTTGATTTATTCCTAGTTTAATTATAATTGCGGATGAGAAATTTTACTTCAATCACGCGTAAAGGTAATTTTTTTGAAAATTAGAAAGTGTTAATTTTGAAATATTGAGTGGGCATTATCGCAAGTTTAAAATATTGAAGGAGGATGACCCCAGGTTTGTAATATTGAAAAAGCATGGCTCCAAGTTAATAATTATATAAGTGAAAGCACTCCCCCCCACCCCGTAGTTGCTTCCTATGTTTGTATTCAAAACGATAATGACTTTAGAAGATTGCACACAACACGGACATAATAAAAAAATTATGAACATAACTGGACTGAAGAACACTCGCCGACAAACTGTTTAATGATTACGATAATAAAACAGAAATATGATAAAGAATTTTTTGGTGGTCTCTTTAATAATTTCATATTAGTTATCCATTTTGCTTTTTTAAAGAACAAATTGTGAATTAAATTGACAAGATGGCTAATATCAGCAGTTTTTGAAAAATTTTTTAGTAAACGCTTCAAAATGATTAGAAATCATTGAGCGGTCATGAACAGTATTAGACCGAATGAAAGTAAGACTTTGGTCGAAATTGAAATCAAAATTGCAGATTATCCAGAAATTTAATTAAAAATCTAACATTATTCTTGCCTTTCTAGATTCAGACGTGAGTTTATTGATAAAATATTTTTAAACAATTCATAATAAACAGCTCTGAAAAGTAATTGAGTTCTAGAAACAAACGAGTTAAACAATCTCAGTTAGCTAAATAATTTTCATGACTAATGTTTATGATGCTCACATTAGCGGGAAGCCAAAATAAACTAAATCAAAAACTGGTCAAAAAATAGTAACTCGGAAAAAATTCTAAATTAAATTTGACTTTAAAGATATTACTTTATCTCCAAATTGTCTTAAAAATACCGACAAAATGCAGATTTAAATTTAGTAAAATTTAACAATAAGAAGAACAATAGCCTTTACACGTTAATACAGTTCTCAAAGAATTCGTTATAGCATAATACAAGCTCGAGACTTTTCTCGTTTCAAAAATATTTATATGTATGCGTGTGTATGTGTTATCATGAAATATATTTATTTATAAATGGTACACTAAAGCCACAGTCAATTATGCAATATTTGAACACTACAATAAAAACAAATAAAAAATAGTCGTTTCCATAGAATTCATAAAAATTTTAATTTTCTTTTCTTTTGTCAAAAATTGATAAGAAATAAATTTATTATAAATTTCGGTCTATTTAATTCAAGCAGTTATTATTTCGCAGATTTTCCGGTGCGGGGGGGGGGTGAACCCGGACACCCTCTTAAATGTGACCCTGGTTCGCACATATTTCGACCACTTTTATTTTTGCAATTCTCATTAACAATGTTGCCAATATTTAGTTTATTTAGATTATTTGCGCTACATTTGTTTTTTTTATCATAATTTAATTAAAACTATTAAACAGAAATATTTCAATTATTATAATGACTCCGCGGTAGAATTAGATAATGCTTTACATGAAAAAAATAATTATAAAATAGTCATTTAAAATTGTACCATATTTCAAAGAAACCACTGTTCGTAGAAAATAATTTTTTAATAACTTTCCAATTGACTGCATTATATAACGTGTATTTTATCGGTTTATCGTGTTTTTTATTATTTCTCTGATCGACAATTTATGATTAAATTTGACAACACTGTAATGCCGAATGAGAGTAAACAGAGATTCAGTGTTACTGTTTTTATCAATGATATTGGTGTTTCGAACTTAAATGATAAAGTCGCCGGTTAGTCAGCTGTTATAAGGACTAATTTTAAATTTTGTTTTTTCCGTAAACTCTTATACTGGTTTATTATATAGAACAATGAATCTAAATGGAATATTTAAATCATACTTACATCGTGTTAATAAAAAAATAAATGTACATATGTTTCAAAGGCACCATGTTACTCTTGAGCAAGCTTACTTAAACACTAAACGACTATGCGAGTGTGAGTAAAACGTTATTTTGACTTTTATTTATTACTAATGAAAATTGTAATTCTAGGAGTGAATATTATTTAGTATAGTTAGAAAAATATAAAATTAAAAAAGTGAATGTTACATTTTATACATAATTACTACATTTTTATATAAATTGTTTGCGTGTGAAAAATGGTAGCAAACAAACTTCGAGTTCATAAAATTTAAATCTTAGTTCACTATACATTAACTGGTTTTTAAATAATTCAATGTATGGTTAGAATTAAAAAAAAAAAAAAAAAAACAAAAAAATGTTTAACTGTGAGGAGACCTGCAATTGTTGTAATTATAAAAAAGTTTTATTTGATTTTTTACACGTAGGATGAAATTAAAATATCTAATGGTAAAATTCACCGTCAAGATTTCATCTATAATTCGATAGAATGAGATGATAATCCACATTATTTTTTCATTTACTGCAATTTTGTTATATTTTATTTTTTTAACAAATAACGTTCATATAAAAATGTAAAATTATATAAAAAACAATTTAATGTATAGTATATTTATCTGTTAATATTTGCGCTATAATGATCGGTGTCGTACTTTTATATTTGGCTAACCTATTTTTCTGTGTTCGATATAGCTAAAAAATTACCCCCTGATGTAAATGTTGAAGGTGTATTCTCTTGTAATCAATTGGATCTGGATGAAATTAAAGTATACGGATTCGATTATGATTATACATTAGCGTGCTATAAACCATCCATGGGGTATACGTTATACAGTTTGGCACGCGACGTATTAATTAATAAATATAAAGTAATAGTAGTCATTTTTTACAATAATACAAATGGAACATTAAACATTAATGTAAAAATGAAATAATCGATTTTATATGTGTTATACAATTTTTTTTTAAAATTTTATAACTATAAAATAATTCCGTTTTTATTTTTTTCCTCTGCGTTTCTGAGTAATAAATAAACACAAATCAGCGACTGTTTAATAATATTGTAAATATTTTATTAATTTTACATTTTTAGTTTATTCATTTTATTCTCTTCTTCTAGTATCCTGGAGAAATTATGAATTTGGAATATAACCCCGAATTTGCGATTAGAGGACTGCACTATGATATTCAAAAGGGACTTTTAATGAAATTAGATTCGTTTGTTCAGATAAGTTCGAATACTGTATATCGCGGAACAAGTCTCATTTCACAAAAAGAAGTGCTGGAAATATATAAAAGTATAAAAATTCCCTATCGATACATTGAATCGGATCATGAGGTACTTTAAACAATAATTATTCTCTATTCGAAGGATATAATTTTCATTTATTTTATTTATTTTTTTTTATGTGTAAATTAAATAAGCGATTGATGTATTTTTTAAATTGTGTACATCTTCAAAATTTATCCATCTTTTATTTGAATAAACTTCTGTAAATAAGTAAATCGAAAAATGTAAAGTATTTTTCATTATCCTACTAAGAAATGTTTACTTTTTTCTTCGTTAAGAACAGTTAGGATCGCCTAAAATGGTGCAGTTTGCCGATTTATTTTCTGTTCCGGAAATAAACTTACTATGCAATGTTGCGGAATATTTTGAGGAAAAACAAATAGATTACAATCCAGAACTGTTGTACTTGGATGTAAAAGTAAAATTTACATGTGGTTTCTATTGTTTATTGTTTGTTCAATTTTCAGTTGTATTTTATTGTTGTTATTGTTTTTTATTGTTTTTATTGTTTTTTATTTTATTTTTTATTTAAAAACCAAAAACTTTGAGTAATTTTTATCTTTCGATTGTTTTGTGCTCAAAATGTAATACTAATAAGTGAACCATAATGGTATGAATGCATTTTATTTTTAATTCAGGGACTTTCGTTAGTTCCAAAATGATCCGTTAGATCATTATGCTAAATTCAAATAATTCATGTAAAATTATACAAACGGTAATGCTACAACCTGCATGAAAGTGATAAAAACTAAAAGTTCCAAACCACAATTTCTTCCGTCAGTTAAAAAAAATATTGGTCCAACAGCATAGATACAAAATTACAAACAAGCAGATGAAATTTTATTAAGAGAGAAGAATTCGTTGGGTGTAACATTTTAAGAATAAGTTATCAAAGTTTTATAATTAAATTCAAAGTATTTTTCGAGATGTAGCCCGTGAACGTGACTTTTTCTAGCGCCGTTAGAGGTACTGTTATGCGGTCGACGCTAGGCTACCCACTCTTTAGAGTTTATTTAGTACGGAACGGGATTTTGAAAACTAAAAGCATGAAAGAAGAGTTCTTACCCTAAAGCAAACGTTGGATAAGATAATTATGTAGGAGGGCAGAGTTCCGAAAACATTCAGAGTAATGTGCTAGGTGTACATCCCCATATGATGAATGGTGACAATTTTCAAATAGCAAAAAAGTAAATATATTGGATGCGTTAGAAGAGAATGGATAGTTATCTTCGAAAAGTTAAAAAAATCATTATAAACTTGGAAAAAACGATAAACTGACCGAAGTTTTAATAATAAGATGATCTTTTGCACTGCAGATTAGCTATTAGGAGGAAATAGCCTTGAAAATCATGTTTTACTGAAATGGCTACTTTTCATATGTACTTAGCCGATGATAAATCAAGACAAGGACTGCTTGGTTCCGACAGTTGATACAAGTAACGAAAAGCTAAAACCTCCGAAAAAGGTATAAGACTTATTATGTATAGCCTTTACCCCTACATCTAGAGATCCAAACGAACGTAAAGCCAATATTTTCCGTTTTGGACCGGATTATAAACACTGTCGAAAGCAAGCTTATTCCCCAACAGGCTGGTTTCAGGAACGGAAAGAGTTGCGTTAGCCGGGCAGCAAATTTGGTTCAACACATTGAGGATGGGTATGAAGCAAAATTGATCAATGGTGCAGTATTCGTAGACCTAACGGCTGCATATGATACCGTTAATCACAGACGATTGTTAAAAGAAGGTGTATGATACTACTAACGACCACCATCTGACACAAATTCTGCAGAATATATTGTCTGGGAGGCGATTTTGTGTTACACACAACGAAAAGAAAAGTAGATGGCGAGTGCAGCGAAACGGGCTTCCACAGGGAAGCGTCCTGGCTCCAATGCTATTTAACATCTATAGCAACGACCAACCAGTCGACGAGGAAATTCGACGGTTCCTATATGCAGATGATCTGGCAGTGACTGCACAGGGCGGAACGTTCGAAGAAGTGCAGGTGAAGCTACAAAAAGCACTTGATGGGCTAGATAAATATTATGCTGAAAATGCGCTCCGACTAAATCCAACAAAAACTCAGGTTTGCGCTTTCCATCTAAAAAACGCAAAAGCAAAATGTAAACTAAAATCATTTTCGGCATGGGAATCAACTCGAGTATTGCGAAGAACCGAAATATCTCGGAATTACCCTTGGCCGATCGTTAACTTTCCGAAAACACTGCGAGAATCTTAAAATGAAAGTAGAAGCTAGGCATAACTTAATGCGAAAATTGGTATCCTCTAAATGGGCAGCAAAGCCAACGATCCTTCGCACCTCAACATTAGCGCTATGTTTCTCGGCTGCTGAATACAGATGCCCTATATGGGGAAGATCGGTGCATACAAAAAGGGTTGATATCTCAATAAATGAAACGTGCCGGATAGTCACTGAATGCTTAAAACCTACCAAAGTAGATAAGCTGTATCTTGCCTGTGGCATAGCCCCGCCAGATATTCGACGATCCGCTGCTACTGATGCTGAAAGAACAAGGCTAGAGACAGATTACAGGCACCCAATGTTCGGTCAGAAGGCTGGCATATCACGTCTTAAATCCAGAAGAAGCTTCCTACACTGCTCAAAACCACTAGATGAGCTACCACAAAAAGCTCGCGCACAGAGATGGACGGAAAAAGATGGAAACGGAAGTAGTTTGAAAGAAATAATTAACCCGGTGCGTCCGCTAAATTGGCCTAGCTGGAAAACGTTAAATCGGCTTCGCTCTGGTTGCGCCAGAACTTCAGTAAACTTACTTAAATGGGGTCTGGCTGAAAATGATAAATGCAAATGCGGGGAACAGCAGAGCCGTAGACACTTGTTTCAGTGTAGCTTGGTGCCTGTAGCCATTACGGAGAGAGACCTATGGAGTACGAAGCTAACTGACGAATCCATAAAAATGGTTGATGTATGGACTGACAGCGTATAAGCTGTATATCAGTTGACTTTATTTTATCTTAGCATATTAGTCCTGAAGCGTCTCGGACACGATAATAATAATAATAATAATTTACATTTAAGATCAAAAATTATTGAAATTATCGCGTATATTACCATCGCCTTGTATAATGGAGGATTTACAACCATTTTATACATAATGAACAATTCAGATATAATATTTATTTATTTATTTTATTTTATTTATTGGACTTTGGGAGGAACCAATCAGTCCATGTTCAGTACAAGGAAATATAACATAGTAAACTTATAACCTAGTTCTACATTTTACAATAAAATTAAATAATAATATATATTAGGATCTACCGAAGAAAGTAACGAATGTAAAACATACGGAGGCCGCTGGTTTAACGAAATAAGTCTATAAAATAAACGCGATTGTCCCGTTCTGTACAAGGAACAGTTGAAAAAAAGATGATCTGCATCCAGAGTCATATCGATATCATCCGGGTGTGAATAGGTACTGATTTATGCCAAGCCAATTCTGTGTAAATGCGCGGGTAGGGCACAGCGATTTAAACGAAGCCGAGTCAACGTTGTGATCATGTGCCGAGATCTTGGAGCGCCAAACTTCTTTTTTCAGATAAAGTTAAGATATTATCGTTACAGTTGGAATCACAAAAGAAACGTAGAACCTTTACAATCGATAAGTCCTCCGCAGTGAAAATCGAACATTCCGACGGTAATTTGAATTTCCTGGTTACGTTTCTGTTCGGAATAACAAACACCGATCCTCTACCGGCCCTTGAATGCCTTTAGATCCATCCGTGTATACATATAAGAATCCCGGTGATCATGTATACTGTACCGATATATAAACGAAAATAAATTCTTTAAGATATACTTTTACTATGTACTACTATTCTTTGTAATTTCTAGAACGGTATTCACGAAAACAGTAATGTGTAAGTAAAATATATTATTTACCGAGAATAGATTAACTAAATAAAGGATTTTATTGTCAAAAAAGTGGATTCGAGTAAAACTGGCTTCTTTTAAAGTTCCCCACTGGTGGTGCACTGTGTTCATTAATAAAGTACGCCTTCATTTTATTATTTGTTTGTTTATTAACTGGTTAATGCATGGCTGTTTCAGATTTACGTAGTTGAATATTAACATACCGTTTTTATGATTGGACTTAACAAAGGTATTAGCGTTATTGTAATTTATGTATAATTAAAATTTTAAAATTACAAATATTTTTGTTTATAGTATTCGGTAACGAGATATTCAGTAAGTAGAATTTTGTAACTTTGAATTTATACACAATATGCGGTTGTAATTTTGATTTAAAAAAAAAAAACATATTTATAGTAGCTTTTATTAAGAAAGAGTAACTAAACTTACACAATTGTTTGAAGTACACAAAAAAACTCTTTCTGATATGGAGAATTCGAGAAAAAAAATTAATTTTATACCTTGATTTTTCAAACGAATTTGTTGTAATTTAATAATGTTCACATCTGACAACCAAAAATTGGTAAAATTTAACTATTATTTTTTAATTTGTTATTTATAAATCCCGTTTAAAGATGTATTTTAATAAATTCTGGGCTTCACCAAACACGCTTATGTTGTAAAACTAAATAAATTTTTCTGTGCTATGTCATTCTGAAAAATGTACGACTCAAAAAATTCATTAAATTTCTCGTATATTTTGTTAAGTCGGTATAGTATAAATTTCTTTTTTTGTTTATGGTATTTTTGTAGTATATATTTCGGATTTTTTTGAAGAGGAGGTGTGAACCCCAGTTAAGAGTCAAAGAAAAAGTAAAAAAAAAAAAAAACGACAAATCTTCGATGGCCGAATTAGTACTTATCATTTTTTTAACGAAATATTTCTTATTTATCTAAGAAAACCATATTCCGATTACTAAATCTGATCAAAGAATAAACTAAAAAATTTGAACAAAGCGCAGATGAAGACATTTTTTTTATTTTATTCGCCCGCTTAAAATTTTCTATTGTTTACAGAATTCAATCGGAGAGAGTCACGTTAGGATGCATGAATTGGTTGTCAAAAGTGTGGATCTATTTTTAGAGAAAAACGATAAGTTACGCTGTTTCTTCGAAAAATTAGTAAAAGCTGGAAAGACGTTATTTCTTATAACGAATAGTCCGTTTCAGTTTGTGTAAATATTAATCATTTTTCAGAAACGTTATTTATTATTTTCGTTCCGGAATATTTTTCATTTTCACGGTGCTTGTTTTTAACAGTGATAAAGGAATGAGGTTGCTGGTCGGCTCGGATTGGGAAATATTTTTTGACGTGATTATCGTTGAAGCTCGAAAACCAAAATTTTTCACGAATTCATCCCGACCAATACGAATATACGATAAAAATACCGGCACCAATTTATGGGACAAAGTAAATTCATTGTGTAAAGGAAAAATATATTATCAGGTAATAATCGCAGATACTTACTAAACTAATTAATTAATAATTCATCACTATAAGAAAGGTAACTTTAACGGACACATACTATTATCAGAGAGAATCGTAAAAGTTTTCTATTTGCAAAGGAAAAATTATTCTTTTATGTAAAATTCGAGAGCTGGTTAATTAATTTAACTATTTAAACGTAAACGCGGGGGTACGGCTTATACATTCTGATTTAGGGACAAAAGATATTTTCTTGATATGTAAAAATCATAATTTATTTCTTAACGTCGAAATTTTTCTGATTTCTATGAAAAATGCGTCTGCAAAAATCGAATGTCATTGACGAGTAAATCGTACAAGCTATATGTTTAATTAAATTAAATTTAAAATTCGGACTTTAAGGAGTGGGTAAAAAAGTTTAGACCTTGATTACCTGTTCTTTCCTAGACAACAATAATAAATACTTTACACAAATATTACAATGATTAATTAAATAAATAAAAGCGTAATTATATGTATCGCTGTTGACGGTGGTGATTCGATACACGTTTAATTGGTGGTTTCCTTGGTAATATCTGTAGTTTATATTTCCGATATAGACAGGGTTATATTTTCAGATTGACATTAACCGCGAAATTTTTACTTTTTTCGACTATTTATGTTATCGTAATTCAGTTAACGAAATTAACCGTTCTGACGGGTAATTTGACTATATCACTCTGTAAACTCTTAGTACCCGCTTAATGAGCGGCGACTATTCCGATAAACAATCTGCTTTCAACTTATGAAAAAACCAACTAACTCTGTGAAAACACTTCAGTCGGATCTTTTCTTCATTTCTACCTCTATCTATCGGAGTCGACAACCCAAGGTGCGCGTTCCGTCATGCGATGGTGCTTGCTGGGTTATTCACCTCTGATAGATAACAGAATTTCGCAGACACACTCACGTTCTCTCACGTTATTTACTGTTATTTTTTCAAAAAAAAGTAAAGTGAGTCCCCCATACCTTTGATAGGGGGCTTCGGGGATTGTGAAGTTAAGGTTCACAGTGTACTAAGCCTAATGGATCTAAGGAGAACACCGAGGTCAGTTCCTTTCCCTCGGCCGCCTTTACTTTATCCGATTTCTCCGGTACCAAATTATTTCAAGCTATGTAAACCTGGAAGCGATTCGGATCTGGAACTAGATAAGTCTCGAACCTGTGTCTCCTGATTTAATAACCAAGCACCTTAACCGCTAGGCTACCACGTTACCTTTATTTTCTTATATTTTACATTTATTTTACATACTTTAAATATTGGTTTCTTATAGTGCTATAACTGAGAAGGTACACTGCCCATAATCATCATGGTAAATGATTTTACGTATGTAGATTGCTCGGTTTACAGTTCCGTATTTATATTTTCATTGATCTGTATTACTAATTTTGAGTAATATATTTATACATAGGGTACGATAAAGCATTTGCTACGGATGACGGGATGGAATGGACCAGAAGTTTTGTATTTTGGTGATCATCCATATAGCGATTTGGCTGATGTAACTTTGGAACATGGCTGGAGAACCGGCGCTATTATTAACGAACTCATGGTATTAGAATACAAGCAGATTTCATTTTTTTTTTTTTTTTGAATCTATTATAACAAAAATTTTATCTGTATTCCATTGTGAACTGCGCTATTTCCTCGCTGCCAGATCACCGGTATGGAAAAATTTCGATAACTCAACAACCCTCGATTCAGAAAGTTAATACCGAATTCTCCACAACTGGGTCATCGTTTTGAAGGCCAGCGACGTGAATTTCACGATAGTTTTTATATTTTCGGTTCCCAGTGGAGTTTGGCTTCACACCGATTTTTTCATCTTTTTGTCGGTGGAAATAAAATAGATTACTTATGGATCTGCCCTTTTGTAAAGTCATTACTTCGATTAGTTAGTTATAAAGTTTCTAACGATAATGATAAGAGCAATAAACGTAATTATATGACAAGCGAGAATAAAATCGCGTATTTTAGAATACGAATTATATTGAAAAACTCTGCTCTCGTCTTCGGCGCGCAACCTAACACGTTAATAAGAAAAAAATTTTGCCCGCGACGTAACAACTTCGTTACAGATAACACTTTATCTCTGTTACATGATTACTCCGAAAGTAGTATCCGCAGCTTGCGGCCGTATCATGTAATTCACGCACAGACTCGCACCAAATAATAATAACCAATGCTGGACGGCCAGTCAAATCGGCTGATGACATGCTGTTGTGCGTTATGGCCAGGATTATCATAGAAACACATTCATTCCCGGCGAAGTTACAGTTAATAAATCTTGATTCGTTATACCTACCCCTATTTTCATTACAAAGTTTTGAATCAACCTAGGATAAGTACAGCTATGAAAAATGCACCATCGGACAGCTGTGACGAATTTTTTGCTTCACCTACGGCACACTGCTCCCGAACCGTCCAGGGGACTCAAATTAATTTTTTAGAAAATCGATAAAAGTCAAGGAATTTTATTAGGAAATTTTGTTGAAAGGCAGAAATATTAAGGGTGAATATGCACGAAGGTGCTGAACTCATGAGGGCCATCTAACCGGAAATAGACTGAGAATTTCGAATATCAGGAAAAACCAAGGTCTTTGTTTTAAAGTCGGGAAAAAAGTAAAAACAATCAAAAATGTATGTTTTTTAAAAGTATTTACAACTGAAAAAAGTTACTTAATTTTGTATATACGAACACTTAAAAATAAACAACTTTTTTAATTGATTTCACTTGTAGTGTAAACAAATAAAGAATGTGAGTTTTATTTACCGGCGCAAATAATAATAATATTTTTTAAAATTATACATCACAAAAGCGGAAGTCGAATTATGAGAAATATTAAGGCGATGAAGATCGATCCCCTCTTGAAACTTAAAATTATACTTTATTTTAAATCAAAATTGTATTATTTTTATTAAAATTTAAAATATCACGTTGTTTACATAAAGCAAACGTTCATTTTTAACAACCATTATTTTACAAATATAGAAAACACAAAAAATTTGAATGAAATTTAATTTGAATATTTTAAGTACATAATAGTTAAAATTTTAATATAGCAAATAACTTTTTTGTTTCGCATTTCAGTTTACTGACAGGGCTGAATCTTCTCGGTAAAACTTTATTGGGGGAGGGGGCTTGAATTCTTAAGTTCCATGAAGTCGGTGTCTATAGTTACAAACCTAATGTTGGATTTTAAATAAATCTTATAATTCAAAACTATTTTAATATGGAAGTGTTGTGATCAGAGTGTCTATTATTAACTTTTGCGATATTAAAAAAAGCATATATGGCTTGAATTAGGGGTCGCCTTCTTTTAAGCGTGATCTTTTAGACGTGAATCTTCTTGGCAGAGACTATTTGTGCGTGAATGGTTTAGGCGGTAGCGAGTTTTTACTCAAACCTTTTTATGAATTACTTGCTGTGATTTTCAGGTATTATCCGCTAAATATTATCATTTGTGTTAGAAACATGGGTTATCAGATTTATTTCTATGTTACTATAAAACAGTTATTTATTGATATCAGAAATTCTGCGTAAAATATATCGTTCTTCGTTAGCAAGTTAGTTTCTCTGTGCATTTAGAATATATACGTTCATTTACAAATTACACACTTTATTTAATTTTATTAGATTACTAATGAGGAACGATATTTTTGACATGGAATTTCTGATAGCAGTTAATGGATGATGTATAAATAAATTTGGTAACCCGTATTTCTCATTAACACAAATGATAACGTTTAGCGCATGATACCTGAAAATCACCGGAGGTAATTCGTTAAAAGGTCTGAGTAAAAACCTTCGCTCGCTACCGCCTAAACGATCCATGCCCAAAAAGTCTCCGCCAAAAAGATCCCACTTAAAAGAGCTGGCCCCTTGAATTGGTGCTTTCTAAAGGTACAATATTTAAAATATGAATAAAATAATTTCAAATAATTAAAAAATTTGAATAATTCTATTTCTTGTCGATCCTTATTTGTTCTCACCTTTATTTATTGTGTTCGTTACAGCAGAACGGAAGGACAGGGTTGATGTAAACTCTCATACAATTCTGCTAACCGGGAAATTGAAAACTTTTAGACAAAAAAATGGGGAATAAACTGTTAATTTTAAAATTACATTTAGCTGCCCGTCCTCATACTGAACTCGACTTCAAAATATAAAAATGGTGGTAAATCGAATGCGTCATTTTTTCTTTGACCGATTAATGAATTTTATGCTTTACTGGCCTCTTGAATTAGTGCTTTATAATAGTATAATATTTAAAATATGAATAAAATAATTTCAAATAATTAAGAAAGCTTTTCGCGATGGCCTAGTTACTAGAACATTTGGCTTTCTTTTCGGAAGTCTCAGGTTCGATTCCGAGCGGTGACAGAATATGCAGCACGCTAACAAGCGATTACAATCAGTTCCCAGTATAGTCGTGCGTGTGCCTAACGTCGCATAAATATTTAGGCGCCGAACAATCGCATCGATGTGAGTGGTACAGTCATCATGGTTCACCTCGCCACTGATACCTTTTCTCGCGTTGATCGGCAAAAGTACGGAGGCTAGGTTGCGCTCCGGTTTACGTGCTCCATTGCGCTGCTACCTATCCTCTAATTCTCTTATCAATTAGAAGTTCATCTCATTCTCGTAATCGAATGAGAATAGTAGACTTTATAAAATAAAGGTCGATAGGATATATATGCTGTTAAAGAATAAACGTTTTCTTTGTGAAACTGCAATCTCTTTCTTGTAATGCTTCTAAACTAAGGTATGATATTTATTATATGTGTTTTTTATCAAATATAATAACTCACAGTTCGTCTATTATTTTCGGTAAAAACCACGTCATTTTTTTCTTCCATTAACGTTTCGAATAATACTACGTTATTCATCATCAGAACAAAACACACTGAGCTGCACTACGAATAACCCACTCCTTAAATAAATACCAGACACTCGCAAATTTGCATCCGATTAGTTAACTGCTGTTTTTTTTTGTTAAATTGACCAATCACCGTCTTCCAATTTGAATCAATTTTTAAACCGTCATTTCTGTTAAAATTTTTATGTCTTTCAATTTCAATCGATTTTCTAATTAACCGCTTATTTAACAATCCATACATCCTAAGCATAGTAACTACAGAGATTTTTTAGTTTTCTAATTAAAATTTGATTCTTTTATAACATTTTCTATTTCATTTGATATTTTTCACAAAGGATTTTTATTTAATTCAGAATACGGTCCGTCACGTAATAGTTTTAACGGCTTATTTTTATATTCGTCAGTTTTCATAATTATTAAGGAGTGAGTTATTTGTAGTCCTACTTAGTGTGTTTTGTTCTGATGATGAATAACGTAGTATTATTCGAAACGTTAATGGAAGAAAAAAATTGTGACGCGGTTTTTACCGAAAATAATAGACGAATGGCGAATCAAAAAATCCACGAAAGATTAAAATCTTTTTCAACAAATATAATAACTGTTGTAATTACAAAATTAAGAAAGAGCATTTAAAATGAAGCATTCAAAAATTGCATACACGATGAATTTGGGTTCCTCTCTTTATTTTTTTCAATAAACTTCAAGATATTTGTTCCAATTATGAGGATATTCTGACTGATTTCAAGTAGCTCAGATAAAATAAAGTGATGTGTTTATACGTTTTTGGAATTCTAAAAACTTGAATTACTGATCATCGTTCTTGGATCACTCGACTGCAGTTCACTTAATGTCTTCAGAATTTCTTCAAATTGCAATGAATAATCCTAATGTTAACGAAAAAAAATTAAAACAAAAGAAAAACTAAAAATGTACGATTTCTTCAGTTTAGTAAGTTATGGCTTTTGTACGGTACCTAATTCAAACAAAAAATGCAAATAAAAAGATTGACTAGAACATGATCAATTTTTTAAAATCATTAACACAAATTCATGCTTAAAGCCTATGAAAATATGTATTTGATATTTAAACTGAAAACGTACACTAAAACAGATCGTACAGACAACATAATTGCTGTATTTTACATATTAATTTTATTCTTTGCTGCTGTAATTTTTTAGAAATATTTCTATTAAGATATATAAATATATTTATTTTTTCACTTGAACAAATTAATCGAATAATTTTCTTTGTTTCATAACATTTATTATTATACGATCAAGAATTCTTCTCTCGATCCGTCTACGTTTCCTTGTACATGTGTGTTTACTGTACCATTGCAAATTATAGTGTAACCTTAACATAATGCATGCTTTCAGATATTCTTCTGTACGCAACCTCTCAATAAACGACTGTTGCCAAACAGAAGCATTAGTTAAATATTTCTTTTTAAAAAAATATAATTACTAGAAAAAGTTAACAAGATTTTTTATATGTTATTCTATTTTTAGCATGAAATTACCAATTTAAATAAGCCGGAATTTAAGCGTACGTGTAACTGGCTTCAAATGTTAGTACAGCTCATAGAAGAAAATCAAGAAAGTGATGAATCAAATGCAGCTGTTATTCTAAAAAATTGGGAAGATGAATGTGATCAGCTTAGGTAATATTTTTTTTCCTCCGCAATATATATTTATATATACTTTTTTTAATTCAAAAAAAATCGTGTAAAATAGATAAATTCGCCCAGTGTGGTTCTGATACAATTGAAGGTAATCAACTCTTTGATGATTTACAGCAACTGTAAGTTTTATTCGTTCCGGGCACTGCTTCATCAAGGTATAAGTCACGGTGATCGTAGACAATGATTAACATTTTGCAGTTATGCATGAAAGTAACCTCGTTATTTTTATCGAGAAATTCTGTTTTCGGACGAATGCACTTTTAAAAGCGACTATGAGATAAGTAATTGGAACTTTTGTTAATGATCTGAAAGAATCCGAATTTTCCGAGAAAAATGAATAATCAGTATATCTAAAACGTCAGTGTCTGATGTGAGATTATTAAAGATATCATCGGTCCTTTTTTTTTAATGCGAATATAAATCGTAATAGATATTTCGAACTGCTACAGGCAAACTTTCTATCTTTGTGGAATAATGTTCCTTTTAATGTATGTTAACGGTATTGTTTCAACAGTTGGTTATCCAGCTTATATATGCTGGCCCGAACCAATTAAGTGAAAATGTTTCCTAGCAGGTAAATTGGTAAATATGATCCAATTCATTATCCGCCTCGCTCATCAGAATTAACCGTTTAAGCCTATTATTTATGGGGAACATTGGAATGATTAGTGTATACTCTTCTTTATGTATTATTTCTTCCTGTAAACGTTTGTTTCAATGATATTATAAGTTATGTATTTTTAAACCTTAAATTACGTTACAAAGTTATAGTTTTAAATATTACACGGACACAAAGTACCTTTTAATTCGTTAAAACATACAACATTTATTTATATTAAATTATTACTTAAAATAAAAGTTACAGACATTATTATTCACAAAAAATATATATAAAAATCCGTCCTACCGGTTTCGTCTACTTGACATATTCATAGAGTCCATGAATATGTCAAGTAGACGAAACCGGTAGGACGGATTTTTATATATATTTTTTGTGAATAATAATGTCTAACTTTTATTTTAAGTAATAATTTAATATAAATAAATGTTGTATGTTTTAACGAATTAAAAGGTACTTTGTGTCCGTGTAATATTTAAAACTATAACTTTGTAACGTAATTTAAGGTTTAAAAATACATAACTTATAATATACTCTTCTTCTTCTTCATCTGCCGTCTCCGTTACGAAGGTTGGCGATCAACACGGCAATGTCTTTTCTAGACATGGCAGATCTGAACATTTCAATGGGTGAACAGCGGAACCAACGATGAAAGTCATTTGTCCACGAATTTTGTGGGCGCCCTTTTGATCTTTTGCCCAAAAGCTTTCCTTCCATAATGAGACGTAAAATCTCATATTTTTGGCCTCTCATGATGTGGCCTAGATAACGTAGTTTACTTTCCTTAATCGAATGTAATAATTCCGGGCATTTATTGATTCTTTTGAGAACTTTTAAGATCCACGGAATTTTCAGCATACGCCTATACGAATATAATTCAAAGGCCTGTATACTTCTTTCTGATAAAGCATCTAACGCCCAACTCTCGTTGCCATACAGTAAGACCGAGAAAACGTAGCAGCGCAGAATTCTAATTCGTAATCCAAGATTTAATTCCCTTCTGCTAAGCACAGGTTCTTCATTTTTATGAGCATTGCTCTCGATTGCTCTATTCGCGATCGGATTTCTTTCTTACAGCTACAGCTGTCATCGAGAAAGGTACCCAGGTATCTAATTGATTTGACCTGTTCTAGTTTTGTCCCATCTGCTTCTATTACGCATTGCACAGGCTTCTTAGAGAACACTATTACTTTTGTTTTAGAGCTGTTGATGGTGAGCCCATAAGCTTTGCTATAGTCTATCAGTTTGTTCATTATTTTTTGCAGTTCCTCCTGACTATCAGCTATAATGAGACAGTCATCTGCGTATCGAATATTATTAATTGTGACTCCATTTACCTTGATCAACCCGTCATTCTCATCAAGCGCCTCTCTGAATATTGCTTCGGCATATAAATTGAAAAGCAGAGGAGACAGTACACATCCCTGTCGAACTCCTTTTTTAATTTCTATATCCTCCGATGTTACGCTTTCGATTCGTATCTCAGCCGTTTGCTTCCAGTACAGCTGACTTATTATGCGCAAGTCCTTCCTGTCTATAGGGATACCCTCTAAAATTTCCATCAATTTTCCATGTTGCACACAATCGAAAGCTTTATGGTAATCTATGGCGCACGCGTATACATTAATATTCATATCTCGACAGCGCTGTGTGAGCATACGGACGGCGAATAGGGCTTCACGAGTGCCCATGCCATTTTTGAAACCGAATTGTGTAGTATTTCCCACTTGCTCTTCACACCGTCTATATATTCTTGTATGTATTATTCTTAGAAATATTTTTAGAGCGTGCGACATCAGACTAATCATACGGTAATCATCACATTTTAAGGATTTTGTTTTCTTTGGAATTGCAATAAAGGTCGATTTTAACCATTCGGTCGGTATTTTTCCTGTATCGTATATTTTATTAAATGCTTCGGTCATTTTGCGTATACCTATGCCACTATGGTCAGCTAAAACTTTGATCACCTCTGCGTGTATTTCATCTGGACCGACTGCTTTGCCACTCTTCTGTCGTTTAATTGCATGTATAACTTCTTCCTTTGTTATAAATGATCCAGTATCGCTGTGATCTGGGTAATTATCATGCGGCTTGATTGCTCTATTATCGTTAAAGAGTTGGCCAATATAAGCCTTCCATATTTGGAGTTTTTCATTTACCCCGATCACCATGTTTCCGACGTCATCAAGGGGCAGATTTGTACCGGCCTTCCTGTATATGCTAGCTGTTTCTTTCACATTTTTATGTAGATTTAGCAGATCGTGCTTTTCTTGAAAGCTTTCAATCTCATCACATTTCACTTCCCAGTATTTTTCTTTAGTCTGTCTGCAAAGTTTCCTGATAGTCTTATTTATCTTGTTGTATTCAGTCGGTCTACTCTTTGCATTTCTTCTTTCCTCCATTAGATTAATAATCTCGTCTGTCATCCATTTTTGCTTTTTTATATTACTGACGACACCTATATGGTTTTCTTGAACGTCAACAATAATGTCACGGAGTTTACTCCATGTAGGCTGCTCTAGATCTGACTTTTCTTTATTCAGTTTTAAATTCAAAGCCTTTACTACTTTAGATTCAAATGTTCTATTTTTCAGCTTCAAAACGTCAATCTGCCTTTTCCGAGCACGATTAATTTTGACAAAACATCTGTGGATTTTTATTTTCATGACTACTGGGTTGTGGTCTGAACTGATATCCGCTCCCGGATATGTCTTTACTGATTTTACATACTTCCAGTGACTTTTGGGAATCAAAATAAAATCAATTTGATTACGAACAACCGTTTCAAAATTATCAGCAGGAGATCTCCATGTATATAAACGTCGAGGATGATGCTTAAAAAAGGTATTAGTTATTTTTAGCTCATTTTCTATACAAAATTGTGCGAGCCGATCGCCTCGCGTGTTACGCTTCCCTAAGCCATAATTTCCGATAATATCACTTTCTGCTCCTTCTCCAACCTTTGCGTTAAAATCTCCCATTACCATAGTAATTTCGCCTTTCTTTGTAATTTGTAATACGTCTTGGAGGGTGTTATAAAAATTTTCAATTTCTTCATCCAAACTGTCACTTGTCGGCGCATATACCTGTATTATATTGATCCTGCGATACGTTGTTTCTAGGATTAATAGTATGATTCGGTCATTAAAAGGTATAAATTCTACTACCGATTTAGCTATTTCATTTGGCAGCATTATTGCAACTCCATTTCTGTTCCTACTATCTGTTCCTCCAGAGAAGTAGATGTGCATTCCATCTGACCTTAAGGATCCTGTACCCGGCCATCTTACTTCGCTGAGACCTAGAATATCAATATTCAGCCTTTTCATTTCTTTGACTACGTTCGCTAATTTGCCTGCCTGCAAAAGACTACGTACATTCCATGTAGTGACTTGCAACTGCTTGTTGAATACTTGCAAGTACATTTCCTTTGTATTATTAGTTGCACGCGTGTTCCCTCCTGTAGAGTTCTGTACCAGCAATGGCACAGGGGAACTCAAGTCAGCATGCATTACTGCAGGTGACCGCTCATTGCCTGACATGTTGTTTCCAGCATGCCCCATGAGTACAGCATTCGTTCTATTTCTTCTGCGTGCCATGTTGATAATGGGAAAAGTACAGTGGTGGTTTCCCCTTGCCTTCCACTGGATTTTCTGTTAGGGTTTACTCCCTTAGCTGAAAGTACCCGGTTTTAAGGCGCCGGACACTCGCCTACTCGCTTTAGACTGATATGGATCAATCCGACTGGGGCACATGTCACAAGCGAGTTGCTGATAGTCTGCTAGTTTTAAAATGCAGTAAAGCGCTTAACGGTATTTACTGGTAGGAACACTTTCGGCAAGTGTACCTCCCTCCGGTTTCCCATCAGCAGTGTATTGTGAGTTCTGATTTAGCTTAAATAGTGCCGTTCCACATAAAATTTTATCTTTTAAATAAAAGTCCTAATAAGTGCTTTTCGCGGCGTTTTGTACACTCTATCTGCCCTTTTTGAAAGTTGGTCAAAGCCATCTCCAAAGTTTCTCGCTTAATCGTGTTGATTTTGGAAGTAATCGCAGTTTTCGGGGCTTGCTGACGTACGCTTTACTCTTTGGACCCCACAGAAAAAAATCTGACAGCGTCAGATCAGGACTGCGAGGTGGCCAGTTAAGATCCGTATGACGCGAAATCAGTCTCTCAGGAAAATTCTCTTTCAACAGAGCTAAATGTGTGATGTTGCGCCGTCTTGTTTGAATCAAGTGCGGGCAAGCGATATTCATTTTCATCTGAGGGGGAGGGGGGCCGGTGTAACATGTTGAGGTAGCTGCTAACATTTTCTGTCGAAAAAGTAGGGATCGATAATCATCCGTGCTGACATTGCACACCACACAGTGACGCGAGGAGGATGTAATGGTCTGGCAAGCGTAAATTAAGGATTTACATCCGAATAATACCGCATATTTTGGTTACTTACGTACCGGTGTAAATCAAAATGCACGTCGTCACTGAAGAAAACATCTCCTAAATGTAGCTCTTCATCATTGCGCATTTTCCAAAAATCGTTTACAAAATTCTAACCTTTTTTGGCTGGTCGACATTCTTGGATGATTTGAAGCTTATATGGGTGCCTACTTAAGTCCTCTTTTATGATCCTTCTCAGTGATGTATCTGGAATTTTCAAAGCGACAGATTGACGACGCACAGATCGGCCTGGTCTATTCAGCGCGAACTCTTCCAATGTTTTCTAAAGTCATGTCAAAAGATAATGAAGAAAAAAATAGCCGTAATGATAGCTAAATTTCGATAAGAAGAAAACTAGAAAAAAAAGAAGATATCACATAAACAGTGTTTTTAAATAAAAGTGGAAATACTTCAATACTATACTTTTTTTTTTATTATTTTTGGTTTTTTACTTTTTGTACATCGATATAGATCTAAATGCATTGGCAATATCATTAGAGCCATAACCAAGAAATTTAATAGTTGAGAGAAAACATTTCATCTGGTACACCGAGGACGACAGGAAGTGCGGGGAGCAGTGACCATGCCTGATTCGCGAAAGTTTCACCCAATTTAAGATGGTTTTATGGTCAGAGGGATTCTCATGTCTTTTTAAATTAAACTGTTTCTTAAAAACGCACCGAACTAACATTATTTTTTTACCACACTTGAAATATGCCTCTACGGCAAGCAAACGCTGTCTCATCGTCTAACGAACCATGATTACTAACCGACTATATCTGTGTTAAGTGACAAAGTCTAGAGAACTACTGCGCAGTGTTACCACCTCCGTAGACCGAAAAGTTCACATACACGAAGCATTTGAAATTGGGGAGTTTGCTTTGGCGCATCTTGTATATACTCATATACACAAATCACTAATTATATTTAATTTAAACACAAATTCATGCATACACACGTACAGTACGCAATTATACAATTCTATAAATTTAATAACAGGATGGCCACCCAACCAGAAAACCGGGAATAAGCCGGGAATTTTGTCGTAAAACTGAGGAAAAAAGTAAAAATAGCCGAAAACAATCATATTTTTAATAAGAAAAAATCATTTGGAGCGAAAAATGAATGCATTTTTTAATGTACTTTACTCAAAATAAATTACAAAGTTTTATTTTATTTATATAAAATATGCTGCAGCGGTCAGATATTTCAAAAGTAACAAAAGAATTCCTCTCTTCTTTTTGTACAATTCTAGTAATCAGGAAATCGGGAGGATTTGAACCAGAAAAACAGGGAATAAAGCGGGAATTTAAAAATTATATTTGAGTAGCCACCATGAATAAGTGTGAGGTAGCTGTTACATTTGATTCGGTTTAACCTTATTAAAATAAAATAATAATGAAAACAGTAACAATACGAGAGTTTAGTACGAGTAATAACTTATACTCTAAATTAAAAAGTGCAAGATTTGAATATGTGGTACACGAACCAATACAGTATTAAAATAAATATAAAAGATTTATTCTTTATTTTTATTCTTATCCTTTATCTTTGCTCCTATTCTTTTCTCTTTTTCTTTCACTCTTTATTTTTTCTCTTATTTTTTTTATATGATGATGATAAAAATTGTTCATGAATATGATAAAAAGGATATTTATTAATTGTAGAACTGCTCAGAATGGATATATAAATAACTATTATTGGAAATTATAATAACGGACTTAATGTGGTCGTAATTTATAATGTTAATTGGTTTAGCTTTGATCCTTTCTTTTTTTTTCTCTTCCTTTCGCCCCTTCATCTCTCTTTTCCCTTATTTTTTTTTAAAAGTTGGATTAAAACATTGATATGTTAAATAAAGGGTATGTATTTAAATTTCAGTCGTTTAAATCCAAATTTATTGATTCCTTAATTACCGGCTATCTCAATTAATATAGTATAACTTATGTTATGATTGTTTCGTCTGCTTGTTGCCCCTCAAAACAAACTTTAACTGTACAAAATTCCTTTCATTTTCTAACTCTTCCGAGAGAAAAAAATAGTAGGTAGCGACCACAATTTCAGACACATTCAGTGACACAAATATTTATGAACCCAAATTACTTAACGCGGTTATTAACTGTTACGAAATAATTTCCGTGGCTTTACTTAAGCTACCTAATTTATTAGATAATTTAATTGAATTCAGCAATTTTGATATGCACGAACTATAAATTCTATTTGGGCCTCCTTTTAGATCTTGTTATCATTAAACGTCGGTTCTCAATTAAAAATTGCTATTTAACATATTACATATATCACCAATCAACTCGAATATATTTCGAAATATTCTAATAGAAAGAATCAAAAGTTTTTTTTTAAAACCTGCTGATCAGATAGATTTAATTGTTAATGAATTGATTTCTGATATTCAACGAACAGTGTGAGCAACGGTATTATATCTTCCTATAACTCGAACTTTTGATCGAATTTATAAAATAAGAAATACTCAATCGTCACCATTTTTCTCAACTATAAAATCTTTTCATAATGGAAGCTTTTTCTACATAAAGTGAGGGAATATTTATTCATCAATACATCTAATACCATAGGGCGCTTCGTGGAACCATCTGAGGACCTTTTCTTTTTTTATTTTTTACACCAAATATTTTAATTTGTTCCAAAGAAATTTGGCTGCTAATGTATTTAAATAGAAATGCCATCGTAGAAGTTTGTTTGATAAATTAAAAGGCTATTGTTTATATTATTAGACATCCGGTACAAACTATCTTTCATTAGTAGGGTACTTTTATATAAGAGCTTTGATTAATTGCCGTTGACTACAAAAATAAATAAATAAATAAATCGCATATACGCAACCGAATAACCGAATCTAAGATTTTGCGTCAAATTGTCAGCTAGCTCTCGTTCGTGTCAAATGAACCAATAAGAAAAGATCGTCAGATTCTTCCAAAGGTCGTGAAGGCTCGGTATAAGAATTTTTCCAAGCGGCATCAGAACAACGCAAGTGTGCTAGTCAGTAGCCACATACGAATTGAAGGATATTTGAATCTTCAATTAATTATTCATTGAACAATTTTACTTATTGCTTTACGACACAGATTAAAAAAAAAACAAGTTCAATCAAGCATGAGGTTTCATGCGCTGAGGATTCCGTATGTTAAGTTAAAGATAACCATAATTTTTATTTACATAATACTAAATTCAAAACAACAATAATTCCAAAACAGATATTTTTAGTCCAGTTCTTTTTCACACATCACGCAGTGTCATCATATTGTACTGCAAAAAAAAATAAATTCTAATAAATAAACGCTATTTAGTCCAAGATTTTTGGAAGGATTAATTCAATAAATATTTAAAAATTTGTAATTGTACTTGTTTGTTTTCTGAACTTCTATACAGTTATATTTGAATACTATTACTTAAACCACCTTCCTTGTTTGTCACTATTTATTAGATTACGATTTTTAAATAAAATTTATTTAGATATATACACAAAATTTTAAATAAACTACGCAAACATGCCAGAATGAGCATATTTTCAACCCCATTCAAAATTTATAGCTATAATATTCGCGATCCAAACAGGGGGCTACATATTGGTTTTCGCGCTTTTGAACTTTTCGGAAAATTCGAAAGTTTGGTTAAGAAAACGAAATACGGTTTCGTTCCCGACAAATAGTAATCTTTCAAACGATATATCACATGCCCGGGAAAAAAAATATTTTTTCCAAAATTTCGAGCTTTCGGCGCCCCGAAGGTCCAAAGTTTAAAGTTGGAAGGCCGGATGTTCCAAACTAAAGAAATATACGGGGATGCGCGAATTTTAAACCGCGTTTAAAATTTTCAGCTTTAATATTCGCATCGCTAAGCGGGAGGACATGTCATTTTTCGCTCTTTTTTGAATTTTACGGCAGCTTGGAAAGTTTTGTTAAGGATATGAAATACGGTTTCCTTCTCGACAAATAGCAATCTTTCCAACGATATATCACATGCCCGGGAAAAAAAATATTTTTTTCCAAAATTTCGAGCTTTCGGCGCCCCGAAGGTCCAGGTTTAAAGTTGGAAGGCCGGATGTTTCAAACTAGAGAAATATACGGGGATGCGCATATTTTTAATCGTGTTCGAAATTTTTAGCTATAATATTCGCGGCGCTAGGGGGGGGAAACGTCATTTTTCGCGCTTTTTTGAACTTTTGGGCAACTTTACATAACTTTTGTAACGTAATTTTTTTATTTTATGAAAGTACTCCTGCATTGTAGTTTATATTTTGAATTTCAGCGTTATAAGTTTATCTAGTGACGAGTTATGATTTTTTAAGTGATTTTTGAGGTCGTTTTATGTACCATATTATATATTCTTGAGGGTTTTTTGGGTTTTTTGCCGCCCAGGGTAATCGGTCATCTCCAAGTTATAGATCGTTTTAAAGAGAATTTTAATTGTGATTTATGTTCCAAATTTGAAGTTTATAAGTCAAGCTGTTCGTGAGTTATTGATTTTTATTTGATATTTTTGTCATTTGTATACCATCTTATTAGGATTCCGTATGTTATTACGGAATCCTAAAAAAGAAAAGTATTAGAAACAAAGAAGTTAATTTGTAATATTACTTGCAAAATAAAATAAAATCGTCAAACATCGCAAATACCTAGTTTTAGAGTGTCGTTTATATTATATTCAATCATACACAATATATCGCAATTAAACGATAGGTTTTAATTGAGCTGAACACATTTTAATAAATTGAATCTCGAAACGCAATATACGAAATAGTCTCTAAATCAGTGAAACTTCCCTTATCGAAATCGCAACTTTACATATGTATGGACTGATACAAACGAGTTAATAATTATATCATTATTTCATTTTCCAGGCATGCCACGAAAAGTAGCTTTAATAAGCATTTTGGGAGCGTGTTCCGTACTCACCATACGGCAACATATTTTTCTCGAAGATTATTTAGATTCGCTGACATATACACTTCATCTATTACAAATTTATTAAATTATTCGACGAAACATACTTTTTATCCCAGACGGGGTGTAATGCCGCACGAATATACTTCGTATTTTGTTTAATGGTTGTATACTATTTTATACTCAGAATTGTTAATGGTAATATAAAGCAAACAAAACTTGTAATATCGAAATACCGCATCGGAAATAAATTTTTGATTTAAATAAGTACGAATTTTATCGGAGATATATGGATTTTTTAAAAAGATTCTAATATTTTGTAGTCGTTATTAATTAATTTTGTGTGCGTTAAAGTTGTACTTTGTTACAAATCGCAATATAATTTATTTACTTATTTATTTATTCTTTCAGCATAATTATATAGAAAATTAAATTACTTTTCCGTGAATTAATTTTAAGCCAGCTACCACGGCGTAGTTAGTAGGCAATGGTTTCGTTCAGGTGGAGGACCTGATTCGAATTCCACTGCCGCACACTGAAACTTCCAAAAACTTTACTTGTGTTGGGTTAATAATGTTCATAGTTTAGATTTGCCATGAATGTTATTTCTCGGGTTTGATAAATAACTGAGTATTGAAATGAATTTAAGACACCTTGCTTTTAAATTTGTTATGAGTTCGCCAGAATAGTTTTTAATCAGAAGATAATCCTAGGAAATCGACAATGAGTAGGAAAGGAAGAGAAGCATTATTAAAAGTGAGAAAAATACTGGACGAAAAATGACATCTGCAAAATTTAATACAGAGTTTTTTGCATGTGAAAAACACTACGCCATTCTCGCGTTACCAGGCATGTAGCTTGTTAATGGTTTTTTGGAGGATGATATATGCATTAAACGGAAGATTGAAGGATAAGGAAATATTTAAATCGTTGATGTAAAGCCGGGCGGGCTTTAAATTCAACCTGAAAATTTCTGTTTACCAGAACCTTCTTTATATAACTGGCTATAAGTCTGCAGTTTTTTTAATAATTCGTACTACCGCACACGGTCAAACGATTTTTCCATATCGAAAAATACTGCGCATATGTTTCTCCGGTGCTGGAATGCTGTTAAAACTTGCCGTTGTAAACTCGATGCTCGCTTGTAAATCGCATTTTGCGTGCTCCGATCTGTATTGGGGAAAGAAGATTATTTTGCTCTAGGAAAAAAAAGAAACGTCCATTAACTCTTTTTCTCTCTAGGATTTTGGATATAATGTTTAGGAGATTTATGGTTCTGTAACTTTGTAGAAAGCACGGATCTTTATTTCGCTTAAGTATAGGGACGACAGACGCTATTTTCCAACTATTCAGGATAGTGCCTGATACCGAGTTTTGATTATACAGTAGAAGTTATTTTATCCGTCACCCTCGGGACCGGGCTTATGACGGATAATTGAATGGACGGAAAACAGAAATTCCATTATAAACGTGCACAGTTACGTACGTAGTAATTTACTAGATTTTAAATAATTTGGAAAAAAAATGTTTAATTAGGTAAAAATTAGAGTACGGTATTTTTATTTACAAATTTAGTATAACATATCATCATCATCACATACCTCGGTAAAATGTCTCTACGTCAAATTGTTTACATCTTTAAAAAATCAATCACTTTTTTAAAAAATTACAAATTACAAATTTTTACAGTGAAAAGAACTTTTACTGTATGTGTGTAACAGGTAGAATTTTGTTGACAGTAGTATAAACGAATGCATAATTTTCGGACCGAGCACGCTATTCGCAGTATGACATTAGAGCTGAAAATTAAGTTCAGAGATGGTGAAATCACAATTGTGTAGAGCTGTTGGGTTTGTAGGGGTGACTATTTCAGATGATTCCATTTGAGATTAGCGAGCCTTGAAGTCAGGATGGTGAGGTATGATTGAAGATTCTAAGGAATAGTGATACGCAAGCATATTCACAACTTGTGTAGGGTTAGATGCGTCAACACCATTGCCACTAAGACGAATCACTGGTGGGGCACAACTGAGGTCGCTTACCAATTTTATTTTTGTCCACATAAAATGATTGGTTGACCAGACGACACAAAGGCCTACCAGGACTCTTGTTAAAAATGGCTTGACTTAGCCGATTAGTATTTTCTTTTAAGGATTGCTAGCTGGCTCAGAACTTATATCTTTGATGTGTATAATTTCCAGTCTGCCTTGGGATGCCTAGAGTGATTTGGCTTTGCTGCAATGGTTGGTTTGAATAAATATGGGAAATTGGTCACTGGAATATAACTCCTCTTGCACTGTAAATTGTAATTTCAGAAATAGTACTGGAGGAACCAGTGCTGAATTAATTGCTGAAAAGGTGTGGGACTGTAATATGCATAACTTGGAGGAAGGAAGATAATTATATTGTGATTCAGCAAAAGTTCATCAATAATAAATCCATGTCGATTCGTTGACTTTGAACCCCATATTTCTGAATAAACATTAAAATCGCCTATTATAATTAGGAGGGGTTTGATTTGAACAAAAAGCGCTAGCAGCCTGATGAAAGGTTATTAGGGAATAGGAACAGTTGTATATGGTCACAGGGGTGTTTGATAGGCACAGGAAATGTACCGATTACTTGAAAAGAGATGATACTAACAGGAAATGCTCGGATAGATGTACATATCAGGGTGGTAATCCCACCACAGCCGAGCACCCTGATCATTGTCACATCTGAAAATAGTATAATTCTGAATTGTGGGTTCGTTGATTGATCTCAAATAAGACTTACGAAGACATATTACACTTAGTTTATG
Source organism: Icerya purchasi (assembly GCA_039619475.1). Classification (NCBI taxonomy): domain Eukaryota; kingdom Metazoa; phylum Arthropoda; class Insecta; order Hemiptera; family Monophlebidae; genus Icerya; species Icerya purchasi. The sequence goes on from CM077116.1 coordinate 235,232,272, forward strand.
TTGGGCTATTAGTTTTTAATTTCTGCAGGTTAGCTGTAGAATCCTCTAAAATTCAATTGCATAATAATATTGTTAGATGTCATCGTCAGTATATTTGTTTTGGAAGACAACTTTATAAGTTATTATACATGTTTTAGTCGTCGCGATAGCCTAGTTGCTAGAGCGCTTGACTTCCGTTATGGAGGTCACGGGTTCGACCCCGAGCGACGACAGAACTTATTACAAAGAATTAAATTAAATAATCGCTAATAATCACGTGGAAGGCAAAGGCAAACCACCACGTACAACATCATATGCGCGCTAGGTCAGTACACAGCAGACACACACGGGACTGCACTTGTAGCGTGATAAATCAAACGATTACTAATCAGTTCCGAATGTAGTCCTGCATGTGTATACAACTGCGTTGCATATAATAATTGCCTAGTACACTACCTATATCTGTACAGCTGAGATGTACAAATAGGTAGTCGCCGACGCTCAGAAGCTGAGTATAGCACTATAAAGAGAGAGAGTATTTAGTTAGTGATAGGTTAGAAGGGAGACTTAGTTTTTACACTGACTGTGAAAATCCGGTTTTCATTATGTAATTGTCCAGCAAGGAGTAGTTTTTTATCACCATATGTGGCAAACCGCTCACATTATCAGTAAAACTTTTGACAATATTTAAATTTTTTTTTTTTTTTTTGCTTTGTACCGTATCCATTAAGATGACAACTTAGCTATTAACATCTGACAGATTTGAATCAAAATTAATTTCACATAGAAATATTAGCCTATTGGGATCACATAATCAATATCACTGAAAGTGGTAATTAAAAAAACATAGCGCTCTTAGTTTAATAATAACAGGGATTGTGTTGCATTGGAGATCAAAAGCAATCTTTAATTTGCTATGTGCCAAAAAGATTATCCAATCTTGTAAAAGTGAAGCATCCAGTAGATAATTTTTTCTAAAGTAGCTGTAAAGTACAACTTTGCCCGCCTCCTTTGTTGATCCGGCAATGGTTAAAATACACTGCGATAAAAGGTCTTGATAAAAAATAAACTGATTTTTTTAAAGTTCGAGTCAACATCACTTTTTTTCAAATTTTAACCTGATTTTACAAGTTAAAATCGAATTTTATTTTACAAATGCATATTTTTAATCCAAAATCAATTCAAAGTCGCCTTTATCTAATTTAGATTCATGGATTATGAAGGAAAAAAACAAAGTACAATCCTTTGATATGTGTATGTTGCGCAGAAAAACTTTGAAACTCAAATGATTTATATAAAGTAAAAGAAAATATACTGAAGTGAAAGTGAAAAAACCTAGAGGATGAATTTAAAAAAAACACTTCGCGAAATTCTAGAAGGAATACAATTAACGAACTATATAAAGAGAATTATTTAAAGTGCTGAGATCTTATCAAATAGAAAACAAGGGTCATACATTAATTATGTGAACTATTTTTCTTTTAATTTGACCCTCCCAGTAAGATTTAGTGGGACCTCTCTCCTCCTTACATGATATTTATGCTATAATTGTTAAAGAACTTAATTTATTTTCATAAAGGAGAAAAATAATACAACATTAATGTGTACTGTAATGAATTTAGTTAAATTAAGTAAAATTAAAAGTAAAAACAGAGATCACCTCCCTAATTTTTCACTAATTCCTTGGGTATTTATGTACTATACTAGTTTTTTTCAAATTCTGAACGTTTTTTTTTTTTTTTTTTTTTAGGTTTTTGTTATTCTCAAAATAAAAGTTTTTAATAGCTGTACGTTTTTTTCAGTTCCGAAATGAGACACTGTAGAAAAAGTAAAAGAAAAATTGAATATATTTTTTTATTATATGTATAATAATGTGTATTCTTTAAAAGTTTATGCGAGATTTTCAATTATCCCCCTCAGTTTAAATGGAGATTCAATGAGATTTTGCTGGACCTCCCACATCAACACATTTTAAGCTCAAGTAATTAATGGATGTTCCCATAGATGAGATAATAATAATTGTTAACGTACCTTAATGATATATCTTTACTGTATTAAGTACACACATAATTTTGATATGGATAGTAAAGCCATATTAATATAGAAAAAAAGAAATTATAAATTATTTTTAAAACGATTGAATAGCATACAACAAAGTTGTTGTGCAAAAATGTAGAATGTTAAATAATCAAACGTTTTTTAGCGATTACTATTAGAAATAGATTTTTCAATTAAAACTATGTTAAACAAGTTTATATCATCACTTCTCGAAATTATTTTATCTTCTATTATTGGAGTAAAGTTGATATTATGTAAAGAAAAAATAATTCACTGAAATGATTTCGAACTAACCTAATGTAATAAAAACATTTAAAAATTACTAATAAAAATAATTCCGCTTTTTTCTTTACGTGCTCACAAACATTATTATATTGCGCTGAAAAAATTTTATAATTTTAATTATTAATTTGGTACATTTAAAAAATTCACTACAATAAACATGACTATGTTGTTGTGTGACTACCTCGAAATTTTATAATGCTGAATGATCGTACTATTTTGGGTTTTTTTTTCATTTTGCGGTAAAATATTTTTCACGGTTTTAGATAATCTACAAGATTAACAAACGTTATAATATAATGTTAATTAGTAATTCAAAAAAATCTGCCAAATTATTTTTAAGGATTTTAGTTGTAAACACAAAAATTTTAAAATGCTGCAATAGTACTGTTAGTCTAGAAGAAGCTTATTTAAATACAAAACAGATATGTCAATGTGAGTACAACAATAATACTTGTATTATATTAATCACAACTAATAACATATTGATATACTTAATATTTGTTTAAGAAAAAACAAAAATGTATGTTTTTAATTGTTTGATAAAAAAAAAAGGATTTCATATAAATTATAAATTAACGTATTTTTCGTATTTTTCGTATTTTAATTTGTAGCAAAAAAGTTACCACCCGATGTGAATGTAAAAGGCGTGTTTGCTTGTAATGAATTCGATTTAGATGAAATAAAAGTGTACGGTTTTGATTATGATTACACATTAGCGTGTTATAAACCAGCAATGGGATATACTTTATATAACTTCGGAAGGGATGTTTTAATCAATAAATATAAGGTAATTTAATAAGTTAATTGGACATGTTTATAGATTAGTTTACCGTGAAAAGCAGGCGAGATTAGAAAATAACCTATTAGTATATATGTAAACTAAATGGTTTACGTTATATATTTAATTTTATGATACATTCGCCATGCAATATTAACTTTAAAAAGTATGCTTCATTTTATAAATTAAAATTTAGTTTTTAAATGCGATACTTGAGCTGAATTTTATGTGTTACTTGAACGTTTTGTTGTATTTTAAGTAAACACATTGACTATAACTAGTATTTATGGATGCTCCTCAGTTCACTATAAAAACGTTCGTGAATTAGTATGATACCAGTTCATTTTACTTTTTCCTTCATCTATATTGATAAGTTTATATCGTCATTATTTTTTAGTTTGCTTCCAGCTCAGGCAATGAACAAATAAGATAATTTTTGTTTTATAGAAAATTAAATAAAAATATAAAACTGTATTTTGATTTATTTTTTGATAATTAGTTAATATTTTATGGAATTTTAACTTGTTTTTAATTTAAAATTAATTGCTACCTAAAAATTTCAAAGTAATAGGTTTGATTAGATTTTGCTGTGGTTAGGTACATACATATTTTGGAAATGGGTTGGATCTTAGTATTTCACACGGAAGGAAGGATGGTCTGTATGAGTATATTTTACATGGTATAAAAAAATTAAGGTTTAGATATTAGTGTTTGGTTCGTTCGGCGCTTTCGGAGTGTGCGTAATTTAAAGTTAGTCAGAATGATGGAGTATTTAAAAATTCTTTAAAATTGTCTGTAATTTAAAATTAGTTAAAATTATTTGGTAATTTTAAGTTGTTTATATTTTAAAATTGTTGAAATTATTTAATATTTGAAGTAATTTTGGGTTTGCCCAGCGCTTCAGAATTGATTAACCATCAATTAAAAACTTTAAATCTAGTGTGGACATAGAAGTTGCGGCTTAAGTATAATTTATGGCAATTTGCTAGAATCGTGGCATTCTCGCTGTAATGTATCGACATGAAAATTGTGGTTGTTTGTTATTACGATTCCGTACGTTCATAATCCTCTCCGATATTTACTTGTCGAATTGAAACTACCAATAAAGCAATTACCGATTGGCCGTCTTTTATCGTAAGATTATGGTATATCACTTCAAGAAACATTCTACACCTTTAGGAGGTAGGGGTCGAACTGTTAAACTTCTTGAAGCCAGATTTGTCAAGTCAATGGCTGTCTCTTCTTTTCCCGACAAGAGACGGATTTATAGGTTTTAGGTGTTCTCAGTGTTTCGCCAATAATTTTTATTTCCCTCTGGTTTTTGATCATTTTTCTGAAACAATAATTCTGATTATTCGACGTTCTATTCTTGCTGGTTCTATTATCGGTACTGATGAATGGCTTGCTTATAAATCGCTTCCCAGTGATTCTAATTACACCCATTGAACTGTAAATCATTAAAAAAATATACATCAATAACGTTCACCATTTACAACGTGAAGCTCAAAGTAAAATATCGAAATGAGTTTTTCAAAAAAAAAAAAAAAAAAAATGTAATTCTGCTACTATATTGCGGAATTCTACTTCATACAATGAATATTACAGTCTGAATGGGTACATATATTTTTTTAAACCGCCGCAGGAATGTATTTGGCTCGTTAAAGTGTATCAGTTTCATTTAATATACTTTTTTTTTTTAATTACTGTATTTCTCGTTATTTTATGTTGTTTTTAAAATTTCTTTTTTACGTTACTTCGTTTATTTTCTATCGATTAGAACCGCCACGCACACGTAATTTATAAATAGCAGCAAAAATGAACAAACTGAAATTTCGTCGAAAAATGAACTGGTGTCACTAATATAGTTGCATACTAAAATATTTTTGTTAGAGTGTAATGATAGAAATATTATTGTGGAATACAAAATTAATTAAGAGAAAAACGATCTATCTACAACAACAGGAATAGGTGATTCAGCTATGTTTATAAAATAGGGAGGACACAGTTAAAAGTTCGCAGACGTTCAAAATTTCCAAACTGCCGCCTATTTAATTTATTCAGTTTTTTCTTTCTGACTATATTATTTACAGTTATGACAGTAGTAATTGTAGCGAATTTTACAAATGAAATTACAATTCAATACAAAATGGCTTTTACATTTTATAGCATAGTAAGTAACGCTCTAAATTAAATACTTTGAAAACATTAACAGTTTTCAAAATTAAACGCAACGATTTATTATTCAATTCAAAAAACACTTTAATAATTGCCAGATATATTGGACTCTATCCTTCGAGGTTTACAAATATAGGTTATATTACGCTAAACATGATCTATCATGCGAACACGTTATAGCAACGTAGATGTTAATCCCATAATTAGACACAGACAGTGTAGGTTACATATTGGACAACGAATGAAAATTGTTTCACTACTTTTATTGAAAATAATAATAACCTGAACATCAAACTAAAATCTGGAAAGTACCTTGAAACTGCTGCCAACAAATAAAGACTCTGTAATTAACTGTACTATATATAAAAACGAGAAAATTAATGAGAATTAAGGTAAATAAGTTTACTCCTATGGAAATTAAGAAACAAAATCAATCCGTGCAGCAAGAAGAAGTTAGGGCAATTGAACCGTTATCCCACACTAAAATTTACTTACAATCAGCTCAATCAGGAACAAAAAAAAAAAAAAGCTAAGAAATTATAAGAACAACATCCTTCAACAATGATAAGCTAGTGTAATATTAAGCTTGTTAATTTGAGTTAGACTAGAACAGATGATCAGAAAGTAAACACTTCCGCAGTTCACTCGGAAATAATGTTTACTCCTTACAACAAAGTTAATCCTATTTATATAAAATATGCCGAGGAATATCTAGAATTGTAATAGCTACACTGTTTTCCGAAAGTACCTTATTTACGAAAACTTCGTTATTCAACAACATATAAATAGGATGTAGATATTGATGAATAATTGGGGAATAAAATTTAACGAACGGAAATGTCAATATGTCACCTGCACTATGTCACCTGCAAGTTTCAACAATCACAATACCCTGAAATGTTTAGGAATGATCTGAATCGGCAGCTTGCTTGGCTTCAACGTGTTATACATGTGTACTAGGTTATTGTATCCTCTGTTAGGGAGAAAATGAACGAAAACTTGATTTTAAAAAATCCATTTATGATGGCATCAATATGGCCATGTGGTTTGGAACTCCATGGAAACATATGTAGCAGTAATTTATTACTAATTCAAAGAAAACAGTCCAATATTCTTCAAACTATCAATGTTTCTAAAATGACTTTTCACGGTAATTTAGATATTCCATTTGTTAAAGACATTCGTATTACATAATATAAGAAATTCTTTGAGAAATTAGACTAAAATTCGAATCCCTATACTAATAAGGCATATATCAAAACACTACCGGGCAATAGAAAGGAGATTAGAGGGAAGAAAGTATTGCCGTGATGCTCTTCCAATTACATAATAAAAGGTAACTATTGTCACATGCCTGAACATGTAAATGAAAATATAATGTATTTCTTCTAACAATGCTATTAGTAAGATTCTAGGAAGTCATTGAACTTTCGGATATCCCTTCACGGCACGCTAAGCGCTGTGGTCTATATAGCTTTGGTGTTTGATGGCTCTAACTGCTCTTTAAACGTCTCGTATTTCTTCTTACTTAATTACTTGTAGTCTGATTCCTTTGTCCGTTGGTACTGTGCTCCTTTTGCACTTACCTTCGGCAATGTCATTCCTTTTCTTTTCAGGATATGCATCCTGTTTGGCATTTTCCGACGTTGATTGTTATTGTTCCTCCATCCTTGGTATAGCGTTTTTTGTCAGATTCCATTCCTTGTAATTCTTAATTGCTGCTATTTACACGTGTTGATGGATAATCGTCCGTTGTTAACAAGCCCAGGGAAAAACCCAAACAAGAAAAAAAAAAAGATTCTACAGCCTATATTTAATTGTATTGGTTTGCTATCCCAACTATCCGTACTTATTGGTCACAGCAATATTTCCATGGACTGCACTTTTCAGCATGCATCGTTCTTTTTATATACATTTCATAGTATATTAGATAAAATGGTTACGAATTATGGAAATTCAATCAGTTAGCTGCCGCTTGCCATTTCTGTTGTAGAGTATTAAAATTATACTTAATTACTGTAATTTCTAATTTTGTACTAAACATCGCTGTAGTAAATTTTTAATAAATGTCATATTGATATGTCGGCATTATGAAAATAAAATTAATTTTATAATTTATATAACATAAACTGTATTCTGGCATTCTCAATTGTTGTAAATATAAACTTAAATTTTTTTCATTTTATACAGTATCCATCTGCAATAATGAAGTTGGATTATGATCCAAATTTTGCCATCAGAGGGTTACATTATGACGTAGAAAAAGGTCTTTTACTAAAATTAGATTCATTCTTACAAATTAATTTATCAACTGTCTATCGCGGTACAACTCGTGTTCCAGATGCTGAAGTTTTAAAAATATACAAGAATAGAAAAGTTCCATTTCGTTATACAGCTCCTATTTCGTTGCACCAGGTAAAATGAAATGATATTGATGTAAAATACTAATAGCATGCGCAGCTGATAAAAATAAACAAAACAATTAAACATATTATAAGTAATGTGTTACAATTTGTTTTTAATATAGTGTTCATTTAAATCATAACAATTTTACACATTTCCGAGAAAGCACGCTAATATTTTAAATGTTAATGTTTGCAGTAAAATAAATAATAGAAAAAAAATGAAAAAAAAAATGGGGAAATTTTAAAAAATTCGGGATCAATAATATTATACAAGTGATGCATAGCCTGGTTGCTAGAGCGCTGAACTTCCTTTACTGAGGTCACGGGTTCGATTCCGGGCGACGACAAAACTTATTACAAAGAATTAAATTAATAAATACTCGCTAATAATCACGTGGAAGATACCATCATATGCGCGCTAGTTAGTACACAGCAGACATAGACGGGACTGCACTTGTAGCGCGATAACAAGCGACTACAATCAGTTCCGAATGAAGTCTTTCGCGTGTACACTCGCATTGCATATATAACAATTGCCTAGTACACTATGCCTGTGTCTGTACAGCTGAGATGTACGAATAGGTAGTCGCCGACGCTCAGGAATTAAGTATGGCGCTATAAAGAAGAAGAAGGAGATGCAATTAGTAGTAGGGGTTAACAGGTGTCTTGTTCGATAGTATATTACGTTTTCGATTTTTTTTTAAGCGGTGATTTCTTTATAATCACTGACTTGTTGTTTAAATTTTATTTATTACTGAATTATTACTAAACGTAGTGTTTCAGTTCTTCGTAATTTTTAAAAAAAAAAAAAAAAAAACGACTGAATCAGTAATTTTTTTGAACGAAATAGAAGTGATTTTTTAAATTGTTAGCTAATTCCTGTCTATAATAAGGAACTGGAAAACAGTGAAACATTGTTTTTGCTAACTACAAATATTTTTGTAGGGAAATTCATTTTTTTCTTTCTAAAATAAGATTAAATGCAGGCTTGTAGGCGATGCTGATATTTGAACGGTTATCAGCAGTTAATTGAAATGCTCAATTTTCTACTATTTTGCGAGACGTTCTCCACATTCTCTCATGTTACAATTCTTTTATTTCACATCGTTTATTTTTCTTACTTTCATTTTCTACATCTGTTCAAAAATTGTTTTAAGTAATATTCATTTTATGAAGTATACATTATTATTCTAAAAGACACATACAGCTGGCGTTTAATAACTTATTAATATTCTCAAATTCTTCCTATACTACTGACGAGGCTTTATGGGCCATACTTCACTGTATAGGTTGCCATGTTATCCCGCTGGTTTTATAAAACATGCTTATTCCTATTACAATTCTATTATTATTTCCGACTCAACCCTTCATTGGAAGGATGGGTTGGCTATTACATGGTTAATAAATATAAGGAAGAGAGGTCACGAGCACTGTTTATGGTTCTTGCCGATACAGTGGAAAAAAAAAAAGTACATTCCGTCATTATGTTTCCAATCGACCTTTCTTTCACTTGTTTTTGTCCGTTCTAGCGTATTAATCTTCTACAGTTCTACATAGCAAATTGTAAATTTCCAACTTTAACACTGTATACCGTCACTTTATTCATCTTTATATCTATATCTTCATAATTCGTATCCCTAACTTTTTTTTTTTTTTTTTTTTTTTTTTTTTGGTTCCCCAGTCCAAAAGTATTGGTGGGGCAAATTTATTTAGTTATTTACTTGTGCACAAAGAATATTTTGTGTGCTTATTGCATAGGTTACAATGGAGAAATATAATGCTTGGGTGAATTGTGAAGTGTGTACTTAAATCTAACACAAGTATTGAAAATTAAAAGTTTCCTATTACACAGCAATGGTGATGATAATTCATAGTCACCATTACAACATTGATAAATATTAAGATAAAAGCAGCTGTTACTATTCTTATATTAATATGAAACAGAGCAAGTGAATTTGTGAATTACAAATACATACTAAATGTTATACAGTAATTATGAGATGTGAAAATAAAATTGCTACAATTAAAAGGAGTTATAAGAAATAAATAAGGTGTTTACAAATTTACATTTACATTTGTTTATAAATACCTGTACACATATACATATATACATGAAAATAAAGTAGCCTACTTACATTAATATCATTTTTGCCAGCTGAACAATATATGTATTTACACATTTCTACTTACATAATATTTACATAATAATTACATATTCAGTATTCAGATATATATCCACACATGAACCAGATTTCTTATATTTACATCAAATTTTTAACCACTTATTTATATTAAGTTACATTCATTATATATACATTCATATATAAGCACAATACACGCACATCTGCATTCATAATGAGGAGGAGTATTTCATTCAGTTGCATTATTGAGTGGAAATCTTTTTTTGATTAGTAGGTGAAAGTATTTGAGTAGTCCATTGTAATTGCTTTGGTTTAGAGTGAGTTGCGTTTGATGATTAATTTTAAATTTTTCTCGTAAGGTTTTTGTAGCAGGGCAATCAAATATTAGGTGGTGGATATTGTCATACACCCCTGATTCACAGAGCTGACAATTAGGGTTGTCAACAATATTGAATCTATATAAATATTCACCTATCTTCCCGTGCCCAGACAGAATTTGTGAGTTGAAAAACGTTATTTTAATGTTCTTAAGATTGAATCTGTTTGTTATGTTCGGAAAGAATGTAAACGTTTTTCGGCCAGTAGTTTCTGCCAGCCATCGTAGCTGCCAACGATTGACCAGCTCAGCATGAATGTGTTTTTTAAGTACATTTACAGTTGGTGTAACGCCAAGAACATTGATGAGGTTATTGTTCTGCAATAGACCTAAGCTGCTAACCAAGTTAAGATTTTTAGTAATCCTGTATTCAGATGTTATGGCCCTACCTATCAGGAAGAGATCAAGGGGGAGCACACCTGAGATTACACATGCAGCAGAGGATGGAGTGGTTTTGTACAAGGATGAAATGTTTAAAACAAATTTTCTCTGGTGTTTGTTAACTTTTTTTAAAATTTTTTCATTGATGTACACACAGGATCCATATCCAAAGATGGCTTGAATTAAGCCTTTATATAATATAACCCTTTCTTTTTGACTGAGTCCATGACTGTTTGGTAGAATTTTACGAAGGTTGTCATAGAGTTTGATACATTTAATACTGATTTCCTCTAGATGCGCAGTGAACAATAGTTTACTGTCTAGTGTAACTCCAAGATATTTTAATTTATTTGTTAGTTGTATAGGCTTCCCTGATATTATTTTTAAATTTTTGACCTTTTCTGATAGCTTCTGGTTGCCGAATATTATAGACCTACATTTTTCAGTAGAGAAGGATAATCCCATTGCTGCAATCTCGTTCTCCAGATTTTCACATATAATTTCAATCTTCTTAAAGTTTGTATACTTTTCTATTTTAAACAGGATGCATAGGTCGTCTGCGTATGATATTAATACTGATCCAGAGTTAATTGTTTTACAAAGTTTTTCAATCTGCTTGTGAATTCTTGAGTAAAGTACATTCCAGAGTGTAGGACCTAGTACAGAGCCCTGGGGAACTCCACACGATATCTTCTTAAGAATTGTTGCATCATTAATTTGAAGACGGGCATATCTGTTTTGTAGATAACTGGTGACTATATTAATTAGCGATGAGTTAATCTGTTCTTCCTGAAGGATTTGAATTATAGAGGACCATCTGCAGTTGTCGAATGCTCCTTTGATATCAAAAGAGATAACCACCGCCGATGAGCCCTCCTTAAGTATATTTTTAATGGATGATACTAGTTTATATACTGCCCCTTCAGAGGAGTAAGATGTCCTAAAGCCAAACTGATTAGGATGCAATGTATTTTTATCTGTTAGTTCCTGTATTAGGAAGTTGTTAATGACTTTTTCTAATATTTTCCCACAGGAGTTAAGGAGTGATATAGGTCTGTATCCTGATGCTTCATTAGGGTTTTTACCAGGTTTTGCTATTAGAACTATGTCTGAGGTTTTCCAGATTGAAGGGAAGAATTCTAAGTGAAGACATTTGTTGATTATATTGTATAGCAATTCGGGGAAATTTATATTGATTAGCTTTACCATTTTGTTTGTTATTCTGTCCCTTGCAGGGGCTTTTCTATTGTTGAGATTTTTTACAATATCACGTATAGTATTATAATCAGTTTTTAACTTTTTGGAGGTAGAGGTATTTTTTGGTTTAATTATCTCATCCTTAATCTCCGGGAAGAAGTGACTTAGAAGTATGGTACACTTTTCACTATTTTCGTAATAGATTTTATTTTTATGTTTTATTTCTGGAATATCACATTTTTTGTGCTTTCCAGGTACATATTTATAGGGCTTACTCCATGCATTGGACTCTGTTATAAATCTTTTCCAGTAGTTTAATTTTGTTTTTATTATTAACTTTTTATAGTCGTTATTCAACGTTTTGAGTATAACATTAATGATTAAGCGTTTTAGATGATTTTTAGTTTTCTTTTTCTTTTTACGAGTTCTATTAATTAGGAATTTCAGGTTTTCTAATTCAGAATTCCACCAGTCATTTTTATTTGCATTATAGGGGTATTCGCAGTTTTTAGTAGATCTAATTAAGTAGGCATTCAGTGCAGCAATAGTTGAGTCCACTGAGTTATAGTCATTATGAGAATTAATTATGCTAATATGGTCATTTATAGTGTTCTTGTCAAGAGTGTCACATAATTTGGCTGGATCAACTTTAGTGTATTTTGATTCAGTCATATGAACTCCACTTTTGATATGTATGCTAAATTGTTTATGTGCAGTGAGATCAGAATCATTTATATTATAACTAGTTAGTGTATGAATTTTTTGAGAAACAATAAGGTAATCAATTACACTTGTTCCGTTATGGTTTTCAAATGTAGGAGTATCATTGTTCATAATAGTTAAGTTTATTTTATGATACAGTTTAAGCATATTACAGGCATCTTTTTTAGAATGAATATATTTTGCTATGTAACTTATTTTTCTTTCTAATAAATGTCTCGCTTGTCGCTATTTAATATTTGCCTATTTTGTTTCTTCTTTAACTTCATTCAGAATTTGTAAAAGTTTTCAATTTTCCGATACAACTTTTCCGCCTACTTTATTCCACAACCTTTCACTGCTGAGTAATCGTTTTTTTATTTTAATCACATAAATTTTTATCCGATAAGTCTTATTTGTTCCCTTCAGTCTTAATTTTTTTACTTTTCATCTTTTATGTAGATCTTTTTAATGTCATCTAAAAATATAGACATTTCTATTGTCTTATTTCATTGCGACATCTTGTTTTGCGTGTGGTTCATCAAACGTTTAATCCATCAATTTGCTTTCTTTATCTGTTAGAATAAAGAAGTGGACATTAAAATAACAAAAATTTTGTGAATTGTTGAATGCAACGATTTTAAGAAGCTAATTTCCATTCAGTGATAAATTTTGTAATTTATTAATTGTAGTACGCTTTTCATGCACTGGTTTTATGAAAAATGAATATTTAGAATTATTTATTTTTTTAAATTCTATTTTACTTATTTATTTATTATTACTTTTGTTTTAATGAAAAAAGTAATCTGCAACGCGAGCTATAATATTCACTACTTATCATGTATATATCAGGTTTTTTAAATCTTTCAAAAATAAACTACCGATATCGGTCAACGTGTAAATCTTAAACACGGAAAATTAGTATTAAATTTTATACATTTGTTGATTTAAATATAAAAATTAAACATTGTAAGTAACATTTATTTATTTTTCTTTGTATAAACGTGGGATAATACAGTTAATTATGAATATGTTTCATTTTAAATTTCATAATTAAATTTACGCATTAAAGTTAACAGCTAATAATTATATTTTTTGATATACAAGCGCGTACTTTTAATATAAACTTTTAATTAAAGAAAAGTTATGTTACAACAACTTATTTATTTATTTTTTCCGTTCGCAAATAAGTTCCGCACAGTAGTATACCTTTTTTTTCTTTTTTTGATATTATACTACAAAGTTATTTTGTTAATTAAATTTGAATAAATTTGTTTTAAACAGCAATGAGACTGTAATTTAAAAAATGAAAAATAAAAGTTAAATTTTTCGAAATTATTTATGCCATCGTCACTTTTCAGTACTTTAAATTCTGAAGTTTATTTATTGTCAGTTATTGAGAATTATTAGTGTACCATGTTTATTCGGTTTTACTTTAAAAAATTTTTATTCAAAGTTAACTTTTAATTATTCCCAGCTCTTTAAAGCCAAATATAACGTAGAGTAATTTTAAGTTATTTATTTTCAATCGTGAGAATTCTAGTTGTTTAAATTCCCTAACTTTTAATTTTGTATTACTGGATTTTTTCGGGCATTTGTTTATTAATTTTAAAATCGTTTTTTTTTTTTTTTTTTGATTGTTCTTTTTCTTTGTAATTGTAAGAGAAAAAAAATTATTTTAGTACTGAATGTCAAATATGATTCTGTTCCGCGTGGTAAAAGTTAAAGGGAATTCTGTAAAAATTTCACCCCAAAAAGATTATTATATGTTACAAAAGTTTGTGAAATTTTATTTAAATAGTTAATTAAACAGGTTTTTCGATTGATATGTTTATTTTTACGCAAGTAGTGTAAAATTGGACCATTACGAAAAATTTTTACGCTTGAATCGAGTGACTTCATCCATTAGTACCTTATAAAAATAAATAAATATATGTATTAATAGAGATTTAAAGGATGTTTTTGTTACAAGCTGAAATAAAAAACATAAATTTATGATTATCATTTTAGACGGGATTGCCGAAAATGGTGCAGTTTGCTGATTTATTTTCAGTTCCGGAAATTAGTCTATTATGCAATGTAGCTGAATACTTTGAAAAAAATCAAATTGATTATAATCCAGAATTATTGTATGTTGATGTAAAGGTAATATAGTTTCGCATAAATTTATATTTAAAAATTAAATTTTAGTAGTCAACTGATATGCATTAATATTACAATGCGAAATAATAGTTAAATAAGTAACGACTATCACCGTATATATATTTTTTTTATTTTGGCTTTTTTCGGCAAATGTTACATGATTGAATTTTAAAACTTCCATTTTAAAACAAACCTCGCTTGTTTTTCATATATACATTAATTTGTCCTTTCTTTTTGGCTTATATTTTACGTATTAGTAAGTTCTTTATATATTAAAATATTACTTGTGTTCTTAGCTTTCGTTACAGAATAGTGAAATTTGAAAAACTGTTGCTGTTATTATTTTATAATTTGTCTTATGTTTTTGTGTACGTAATAGATTTGTATATATGCAAATATTTTACCTTTAAAATATTTATTTTTTGTAAAAATTATTATTTTGTTACAGGTGAATATATTTTGTAGCTTTTATGTATAGCAAGCTTTTTGTAATTATGTCTTTGGATTTGGTTTTATAAGAGGTTAATTTTAATTACATTTTGCATGTATTAACTTTAAAATAATATTTATAGTATTATTTCGATATAATTTACTGTACTTGTACAATTTTAGTTGAGCATTTTTAGAGTTTGTTTGCTGTGACATTTTAAACAAACATTTCCAGTTCTTTATTTATGTAATATCGATGTACCAGATATGTAAAACAATAATCTTAAATTTTATCGGTGTAGTTTTGTATACTACATCCCAAATGATCGGTATTTCTGGTATATCTACAAACGAAATGTGAAAGAATGTATATAACGGAAATAGCGATATGCATGGCAATCATGTGCTATGGTAGTAAACTATAATTGAAATTTAAAGCAGAAAAATGAAATATTGAATTTTCTTTATCTGTCTATTAGGTGCTTTAAATTAATTTTATCGAAAAGCCGTATGTTTAAAAATTTTACAATCTTATTCCATTAGAAAATAATTATATTCAAATATTTTTTATTTTAATTTTTTAAAATTTGTTGATATTATTTTATCATTACGATTTCTTTTATTCACCATAATAAAAATGATTGTAGAATTCAATCAGCGAAAGCCATTTAAAAATGCATCAGTTGGTTGTTAAAAGCGTGGACATATTTCTTGAAAAGAACGATAAGTTACGCTTGTTTTTCGAAAGACTGGTGAAAGCCGATAAAAAATTATTCCTTATTACAAATAGTCCATTCCGGTTTGTGTATGTATGAATTTTTTTCATTTATAATTTAAAACCATATTAATCGATTAAATTATGTGTTTTTTTTTCCCTTTCCAGCAATAATTTTTAAAGTTGTACCTGATCTCCTATTGTAATAATTTTGAATGTTTTTTCACTTATTAAAAAAGAAATGTTAAAGTTTAATTAGCTTTTGTGCAAATGTTTTTGGAAGTTTTTAACATATTCGAATTTGTTCGATATCAGAAAGAAAGTGTAACACCCCAAGAGTTGCAAAATCCTCGATTTTTTCCATTTCTTCTGTCTATTATTGGTTACATGAATAGGAATTAGTAATGGTTATATAACTCCTACGGCCAACTAATATTAGTAGAATGTGTGATTTTTTAAAAACCGCTCGATCGAATAATTAGTTGATTTTGAGTCTTTATTAAATTTTGTACAGAAGAAATTTACAATTTTTGCTACATTTACAAATATATACATTTATTTCATGCATTTTATATACTTTTAACTTAATTTCTTATTTAAATGTTCATAGCTATAATAAAAACGTACTTTATTATTTATTGCGAATTCCTATTCTAAATTACAAATTTTGTTTAAAATTACATTTAAATAAAATTTAATTTTTATCAATAAAATGACTCTTAGTTCTATTACATTACAATATTGCCGCTTTTTCGTGATAAATTGATCAAAAAATTCAGCTGTAATAAGTCAAATTTTTGAAACTAACAAATTAAAATAATTTATAACAACTTAGAAAAAAGTTAAACGAAACAGATATATATTATATATTTATTGATATTGATATGAACCAAGATTTGTAATGCTATCTTTTTACTACGCTAAGTTCTATTATTGTTTTTTCACTGATTACCGACATCGGACACAATCAACGAGTTAGTCGTGAATTTCCGATTTTTCTGAGAATTTGTTTTTGCTGCAGTCTGACCCAGCTTTTGTTTTTCTTGTGGTCATCCGTAAATGGTCTACGGACTAAAGATAGAATTAGGTCCACCACATGGTAATCATACACGCTGTCGAATTTTCTGCCAAAAATCGGGTGACTTTAGACGCATTTTTTTTGAGGCACGTGTCCGTTTAAACGTGCAGTATGTCAAAAAAATTCGTTTGTTTTATGAATTTTCTCGAAATTTTTAATTATTGGCATTATCAGTTATTTGTATCCTCTTTTGTTTTCTTTGCATGCGCCGAATTCTGAACGTAAACAGATAATGAATAGTGAAGGTTGCTCTATTCTTTTATTTAAAATACCTTATGTATGTGATCGTTTTGATTTTCATCTAAATTTATTCTTTTTTCCATCCCCAGAATCAGAAAAAATATTACGTGTTTCACGTCCAGCCACGAAGAAGACAGCATTTTCTCATCGATATTGTCTATTTTTGGAAGACTCGAATCTGTATTTGTATTTAGTAACTGTTAAAACAAAAAAACAAAAAAGATAATAGGGATATTTAAAAATTATTAAATTATTCGTGTTTACAATAAAAAAATCCATCTAGTCATTAGTCGTCTGTTAGTTATGCCTGTCGCTATTATTTAAATATTTGAGCTTTATTTTTTATACGCAAAAATAAGAAATACATTTTTTTAAATTAATAATATTTTTTTTCCAATATTTCTTTAACATTCCACGTTTTTCATTATGCTGTCTAATATTTATCCGCAAAATGTAAACTAATATAATAAATACATTGATAATAACAGCGATAAGACAAATAATTTCTAAAAAATTGTGATTACTATTATCCAATGTGTTAGGGGCCGGTACTTGGTTTTAAAGGATTTTTAAAAGTGTTTTCGGCATATTAAAAATAAACAACTTATTTTAAGTCTACATGATTAGTCTTTAAAATTTTTTGAAGATTTATTCTAAGAACTTTAATTTCCGTTAATGGAAAATTTTGTAACGTAGTGTCTCCGTTAGTGCGGATACTATAATAACGCCAACGACATTGAACGAACGATCCGCGGAGGCCTTCCTGTGGTTAAGTTTAACGGCTGCGTTTGGTGTCCGTTAGTATTTCATGGTGACGTGCTCTAACCGAGTAGCGTCACATATTTTATTTTGGCGGAGGCTTGTTTTTACAAGTACCTAGCTTTAAGCGACAAAAGGCATACATGGTACTAAGTATACCACACTTGGCGGTCTGATTACCTCTGTTCTTGCTGGCAGGAATAAATTGGCGTTGAAAAGTTGTACACCCGGAGAGCCCATCAAACTACTTTGGTAGGCGTACGGTTACCTGTCCGGGGGAGCTGAAGTTGGAAAGAGTTTTAGCTTTCCTCTTTCCCGGTTGCTTTCAGGCAGATTAGACGATCAAGGGAGTGCTGTGCGTCTTACCACCCGGCATCTAAGTTACTGAAGAGTACTAAAGCTCTACTGGGGGCGCGTGAAAGTATTTTTGCTTAGTCGTTCTTTTGGCTACCCATGAGCCCGTCGGGAATTAGAGAACGTCGGCAAAGCCGACTGAATATACCGAGGAAAAACAAAATCCTATCTGAAGAATAAGACCATTAAGAGAACGACGAATAGTCGATCAACAGGAGCGGAGGATAACCCGACGTGGGTGGGAGTTCCTGCACATTGGCTGCGAGACGAACGTACGTACCGGCGGTTCCATGAGAAGCTTGCCGTTGCATTTGCTGTGGCTTTAGGATGAGCGCGCCGTGGCCGTTTGCTGAAACATTAGGTAGTAGGCGGGCGGTAGGAAGAAGTACGGTAGCAACTCAGTTGGCGAACAAAGGTATCCTATAAGCCAAAAGATGACGCAGGCGGGCACTACAAACATTTGAAGCTATCCGATATGTCAATATCGTTTTTAGCCGATACATCATTTAAATGTTATTTTGTAAGCTCTAGTAATCATAAAAATATGATAAGTTAATATTTTGGAACAATGCTTTACTTATAGCATTTTCGCAAAGAAAATGGTGTTGGGGATGCAAAATAAATCACTTTGAATATTGTAAAATATTATCCACGCGAAAAATTACTCTGTGACCCTTGTAGAATTAATATTGATTCATAAAACTGGAATATTTTTCAGTTTGAGGAAATATATGAGGTATTTTTAGGATTCCGTACACATATAACATACAGAATTTTAATAAGACAGTTCAAAAACTACAAAAATATCAAATAAAAATCAATAACTTACGACCGGTTTGACCTACAAAACTTCAAAATTAAATCATAAATAACAATTAAAATTCTCTTCTATAACTTCAAGCTAACCGATTACCCTGGGCGGCAAAATCCCTAAAGCTCGTCAAGAATATATAATATGGAATTTAAAGCGACCTCATGGAAGGCTGAAATTTTTAGAAAAAAATTGGAAAGATTGCTATTTGTCAGGGGAAAGAATCCGTATTTCTTGTTCTTAACGAAACTTTTGAAATTAGCAAAAAGTTTAAAAAAAGGGCGAACAATGACGTGTCTCTCTACCTCTTTGCGGCGGAAAAATCATATTTCTTTATTTTAAATTTTCTATTATGCAAATGTAGATTACAGTTAGTTTTAACACAAGAAATCCGCGCATGAAACATCATGCTTGACTGACCTTATTTATATTCAATTTTATTTTTTTTTTATTTTTGTCAAATAAGAAACAACGGAATGAGTTTGTTAGTTGGTTCGGATTGGGAGTCATTCTTTGACGTGATTATTGTTGAAGCTCGGAAACCTAGATTTTTTACGAACGAAGCCCGTCCAATACGAATCTACGATAAGAATACCGATACAAATTTGTGGGATAAAGTGCACAAATTAAGTAAAGGAAAGATATACTATCAAGTAAGTTTCAGCGCTTGAATTAAGTGTAACCTAGTTGGTGTCATCATCATCTTCATGATCGGTCGTTTGAATCCGAACATAATGTTATAAAAATATCGTTTTTTTTCTCTTAGGGAACGATAAAGCATTTACTAGAAATGACTGGTTGGCATGGTCCTGAAGTTCTGTATTTTGGTGACCACCCGTATAGTGATTTAGCAGATGTCACTTTAGAACACGGTTGGAGAACAGGAGCCATAATCAATGAGTTAAGGGTATGTTCTGTTGTAGTATTCAAAACTAATCATTTAATTTTACTAGCTCCTAATTTTTTGTTCCTGTATTAACTTTACAATAATTTCCTATAAATTTCATCTAAACTATACCGTTTTTGTTTTTTTTAAAGCTAAACTCTAAAAACACATTTCTTTTTTTTTCTTTACTTTTTCCCAGCATGAAATTAATAACTTAAATAAACCGGAATTTAAACGTGCTTTAAACTGGCTTCAAATGTTAAGTCAACTTATAGAAGAACGGCAGGACAGCGATGAACCTGACGCGGCAGTCATTTTACATCGATGGCAAAAAGAATGCGATCAATTAAGGTAAATGATTTTCGCAAATGTATCTACTTTATCAGCAACTATTGGTGTAATAATATAATTTATGGTGGTTATGTATTTTTAATGGAGAACTAGTAGTAGAAATTAGTAATGATTCGAAGAATATAAAATTTAATCTATACAGTATTATATTATGCAAATTATTTTTTAAGTGACCATCTTTAATGTGCACGCAAGAACATAAAAGTATAAAATACTCTCATAAAAATTAGTAGATACGACATTAATTATATGCACACTGAATAATACACGTTCATTATAAAAGGTAAGGTTATCGATGTTTATTATATTTTTTTACTTTTGGTACTTTTTGCTCCATCATAAAAACAGTTTATATGAAATATTTTTTTTGATGGTTTTCTCGAATATATTTTTTAAGCGATCCCAAGAAGAAAAAAAATCATATTAATGATTTCTTTTTCCCGCATGTTTTTCTATTTCTAATTTAACAACGTTATTTATTTATTTGGGCTCCTTAACTATTAACATTAATACGGCACAATAATAGATTTTTGAACTTTTCAATGTACGACAGTGAGGTTTGAGTTGAGTTTTCCTCAATCGAACGTCGTTGTCTAACCAACTACGCTTCAATAACTCGTTAATTTAACCGTACTTTAATATTCGAATTATTTTATGTATAGTATGGTTTCCTTCTACTCGCACTGTAACTACGTCTTCATAGTTTGCTTTGTTTTATTTATTTTACATACTCATATCGCCTTCATTCATCTCGGCAGATTAATTAATTAATTGATTTATTTGTTTTTGTTCTTTTATACATAATTAAGCATGTAAAACATACGTAAATACGAAATAAAATAAAATTAAAAGATAAAACAACGGTAAACGATCTTAGTAAAAATGCGAGCCTGTGCGTGAGATCTTGTTGTCAGTCAAAGTTGAATATACAAATTTGCGGATCGACGTTGAGAAAAATGATCTCTGTTCTTTTGGAAATGGGTGGTGAGCGGTGGCAAGGTTGGGAAGGGAAAATGAATCGAAGAAAAGACAGCCGGAGGATTTTTGATCGGCGGTCAGTCTGAGTTTAACCCGTGTTTCGGATCACGACTTCGGTCACCGACTTGCTTCAGAAGTTATCGATTATAAAAAACGGGGTTATCTTATCATGTTGAACTATTTGACATTTTAAATTATGTCATCGCGAGGTTCGGGTAAAGTTACTGGAATTTGTGATTAAAACAACATTTATTTTAAGTTACCTATCCTAAAGCTTTCGTCGTTCGGAATTTCTGGAGTTGAACGATTTGCAGACCGATAGCGGGATAGGATATCATCACTGACAACAGGATACGTAAAATTTAATTTATTATTCTAATCATTCGTATTTATATAATTATTGTGTATTTCAGTAACCGGTCGATCAAAAAATATTCGTCTAGGTGAAATATAATATAAAATTTAAAAACCATAATTGCGTATCTTGATCATAAAATAATCATAATAATCGTAAATTTAAAAAATAAAGAAAAATAATATAATAATAATAGCGATTTTAAGATGTCCACGATATTAAATGAGACCGCGGGGGCTACTCTGGGATCCTAACTAAACAACATATATCGTTTCATTTGGCACTATAATATAAAGAAAATCAGTGATGAGCTTGTATATTTCCTTTTCCAATTTTAATTTTCGAATTCCTATACGCCTAATATATTGACTGTTTTTAGATTAAAATTATCCGGTTTTCTTTTTTCTTTTTTTAAAGCAAATAATCCGTAAATGATCTCGATAATCTGACACATAGCAAAAGCACGATTGCACGTAGAACTTTATTAACGAATTCTGATTTGAGTCCACACCGTTTGAAGATTATTTTTTCGAAACTTTTCGCATTTACATTTATTTATTACCAGTCACGAAATTATTTAATTCTTTAGTTTTCATGTTTGAATGTTTAGTGATCATAAGTGGATAGGTTTGTAAGTTTTCTTTAATGCTCACTTCCCAAAGAAAAATCAGATTTTTAAATAATAATTAAATTTAAGAAAAATGTAATTGTTTCTGGTAAGAAAAAAAAGAGCCGTAAAGAATGAAAATGTTGATAAACCTTGAAAAGTATTTCACTGGCTACAAAATCAACTTTTACTCATTTATTAAAACTAGATTCACTTATTCCCTGCCGGTAGTGTATGCGCATGTAAACATTTTATTTAATAATATATTATGTGGTCCGCAACGAAACTTAAGCGCCCCGTAATTACTTTAATGTTTTTTATATTAATTTTATTAACATTATGCGTACTTTTTGAATGGTATTGGTGCGTGAATGACAAAAGTGTAGCACATTTTTAGCACATTCTTACAAATATTTAGTAATTAACTTTATATACATATAGCGAGATTGAGATTTTTGAGTAAATATGTTTTTGATATTGTTTAAATTAAATCATGAAATATTCCATGCTAAAAAGTTAAACTGTTGCGAAATTATTATTAATAATTTATGTCCAAATGAAATATGTTCCTGAAGTTGTTGAGATATATTAAACAGAAGTATAGAAAGGCAATTAGAAATTTCATAAATAATTCAAAAGTCTAAAAAAGAACATAGCATTGAACTCCAGAAATAGGACGACAAAGATAGACGAGCAGTTCTTAGAATATCAACTTCATTTATAACTGCAAAACGTTGTTATATCCACAAGCTGTCGTTAATATTAACCGTTACATACGTAGTTTCTCATGTATGATACATTTTTATTTTGTACTAGTAGTTCATTTTTTATGAAATATTCTATATTTATTTGATGATATAATATGCAGGAAAAATTATGCTTTTTATAATATCGCTCATTACAATAACATCATAACTCAAAAAATAGCGAATTTGAGTTATGTGTATAGTTGGAATGTATTTTATGAGTACAGTTAGGGGTTAGAACGCCATATTTGTAAATAAGAAACTCGACAAAATAAGTATTGCTCTTTGGAAAGTGTATACCGTTCAAATTATAGTAAATGTAAATGTTAATTTTGCTTTTCTGCGAAATAGTGTTTTTTGAGTTATGACGTTATTTTATTTAATGAGCGATATGTGTACTCTCAGTGAAAGCATAAAACCACGTGCGTGTTTTATTTTGAATGTTGTGTTTTGATGATTTTGAAGTGTTATTTTTTTCATATTTTGTGAAACGGTATTGAATAAAAAATTATATTTGCATTAATTAATGCAAGTACTTTTAGTAGTAAATATTCTCAATTTCTAATGAGAAAAAAAAAAAAACATGTCAATTTCACAACTTTTAGTAAATACTACGTCAATATTAACACACCTATTTAACATTTCGATCTATCATCAGAAACTAAACTAAGTCCAACTCGCTCATTTCAACCGACTACGGCTTCGTATACTATATTTTTTGTTTTGAATTATTTCCACCATTACTTATACTTGTGTGCGCGTCAATCGCACCGCTAATCACTTCTGAGTTTTCCGTAACCGGCGTATCATTAATACTTATTGAATTGGGACTTTCCCAAATGGTTTTGGACATAACAGTCATTTTTATAGAATTTTTCTTCTCTTTCTTATTAATTATGCTTTTTTTTTCCAGTAAATTAACAACCAATCTCCATGTCGAACTACGCTGCACACCCTCCTCCCTATTAAAAGTTTCATTAATTTTGATTTCAGTGGCTTCTCTAAACATTCTGTTTTTAAACTTATCCACTTTCGATAAAATTTCTGTTTTGTCAAATTTCAGTGCGTCACCGGGGCCTGTTACGTGTTCGGCCAACGTTGATTTTTCCACGCGCTTATTCGTACAATCTGCTTGGTGTTCTTTTATACGTGTTTTAATTGTTCTACCCGTTTGCCTGACATAAAAGCTACCATATTCACACGAAACCTTATGCGCACCCGCTACATGATACGGGGGGTGGGGTAGATTATCTTTAACGCTGTTCAACAATTTATTAGTTTTCACGCATAACTTGAACACTGGTTTAGTATTATTTTTCTTGAGGACTTTGCCAATCCTGTCTGTCACTTCGTTTATGTAGAGTAAACAAATTGAACATCAATCTTTATTCGGCCTTAATTTTTCCTTCCTCAATTCCATGACTTTTGCTGAACTTATTTATGTAGTACTTCGCTTCTTTTCTACTGCAACCATTGACCGTCATCTCCTCCATTAATCTTTCCAATTCCTTAGGTAAATCCTGTCCAACAATGTTTTAAAAACTCCTAATTTTTGGCGCAGGCAGTGATGATACCTTTTATGTAGATACTCGAATGATGGTTTACAAAACGCTGCGGTGGTCAATCCTTCTTCATTATCCCTTTTAACTAAAACGTCTAAAAAAGCCAATTGTTCATCTTTTCCTTTTCCATTATGAATGTAATATTTCCGTGAAAATTATTTAAGTCATTCCAAAATTCTTTTAACCGAACCTCGCCAAATTTCCACACTACAAACGTGCCATCCATATAACGAAACCAAATTTTGGTTTCCATCTTTTCAGCACACACTTGTCAATCTCTCCCACAAAAATGTTCGCAATACCGGAGCCAAACTAGACCTCATAGCCATGCCATCTTCTGCGATATAAATACTCAGCGTATTTATATATAGATTTATCGTAGTAATCATTTTATTTTAAATATTACCCATTTTATCTAATGTACTTTACCATTTTATTTTTAAACCAAGAGCGTGCTAGCATTTAGTCACTTGACATACAGCAGCTATTGTAATACGTTATATTGTGAATAATGCCGATTTACTCCGTGAAAATGTATACATATGAATTTTAAACATTGGTTCGCCCCTTTCTTTTGTATTTAGGAAGAGAATAAAAAAAAAAAAAAAAATAGGTACTTATGTCAATTAGAACGGACGGTATAGATATGTAACCGAAATGCTTGGTGCATTTATATGTAGATATTCAATTCAAAAAAGTCTAAATAAACAGAGATTATAATAAAAAATTTTCTAAAAAAGCTTTTTTGAAATGTTAATAATTTCATCAATTTCTAATTTTAAGTAATATTAGGAGATTGTAGGATAGATAAAATAAACGATGAGCATGGATTTGAACACATCGATCTGCTTTACATATTAATGATAATAAGAAAGATTTGTAGCCTATTGATCTTACTAGGGATAAATTGTTTAAGTTACGTCTAGTTATCGAACATTTAAATATACAATTTTCGTTTTTACTGATGAACTAAAATTTATCTGTGTATGAACAAATTTATGCTAAAAAGTAAAAGGCAGTCTCAGATAATGTAATCCGCGAAAATCATAAAAATGGGGTTCAATATTCATTTCTTTTAATTTTGATGGATACGCTTACAGATTTGAAGTTTATTCCGTGCAAGAAAATGTATTTACTACCAAAATGAGCATCTTGGATCTAACGTAATCTGTTGGCAAATTTATCAATTTGTTGTGTATTTTGGTAATAACTATGTTACCCTTCTACTCATTTCTTCATTGAAGAATTTCGTTAGGAGAAAAAAAAAATTATGAAAGAGAATCCCAGAGGAAGCATGATGGAGAAATTTGTAACTGAATACAAAAGTGTTCCAATTATTCTTGTTTCTTTGAAAAATAATAATTTCAAGTTTTAATTTCAAGTTTATGCACCTGCTGGGGTAATTCGCAGATACGAACGCAATGCCTAGAAATTATTAAACAGTATAATAAATACATGAAAGAACTGAACTTAACTGGCTCCCGTATGGACGACATATAATTACGATGAAATGTAAAAAAGGTATTTTCGTTTAGTCTACCATGCGCTTGACAACAATTAATTGTAAGTTTCTGAATTTTACACAACAAAGCGATAAAAGTAAGAGGTGAAGAAATTTTAACTCAAAAAAATTTAGAACCGATCTAGTGGTGCTCTATGTAAATTGGGAAAGGCGGAAACTCGAACATGTGGTAGGCCATCTAATTATTCTATAGATGAACATGGGACAATAACGTCTACTGTATTAGACCGCCAACAGCAGTTTGAAGTGATAGAACAGATCATCGATCTTTGGTTGAAGATTCAGGAAACAAATTAAAAACAAAGATTGTTAATCATTAAGTTTACTCGCGAAAAATGTCAAATAAATTTGTGCATTATACAAAAATGAAACTGTTCTGTAGGATTTCATAAAAGTTAAGTGAAATAAAAATTTTGAATTTTATTAAAACATGCATATGCTAAATACTACATATATTTATTTTTTATATGTATCGCTGTGTTATTTTAAATATGCTTCCATTATCTAGTAATCGCGTAATAAAATCCTTTATTTTAAAATGTAATATTATGTTAACGTCCTAATTTTACTAATTTTTACTATTTGTTACATGATGGATCGAGTATCATTTATTTTTTTTAAATATCGGTCTAAGAGTAATGTGTGAGGTTCTGAAAATGATTTTCCTTAAATATTACTAGAAATTTTCAGCTGAATTAATTATTTTCAGATATATAAAAAAAAAAACTAAATCCCTAATATCCAACGTGTTCTGCAAACAGTATTACCCATTAAGCGACTTAGATCGCCTCTAATTGATAAGAAAAATCAAGATTTTTTAAGTTTGTTTAAAAATAAATAAAAAAGTTCAATAAAGCTTTTAAAAAAAATTAAAATAAAAAAAAAAGAGAGAGAGAAGAGGTGTCTAGAGGGGGACACCTGGTAGGAACGAAGTTCCTTTCACTTTTTGGTAAATATACAAGTATAAAGTCATTCATAAAGTATACGATAATAAATGACACAATATATAAATCCCGTATGAATTAATCAAAACAAAAACAATAAATAAATCATCAGACTCTTTGAAGTGTGGTAACTTCGCACAAAAAAACCGCGCCAATTTTCAAATTCAATAAAATGTACACGTGTTTAGAATTGAGCTAATACAGCTGACCGCTACGATGCTTGCTGCTCGAATCTCGATACTCGCTCGCACGCACACATACACACACACACCTGCATATAATAGAAAGAGATAGAGTAAAAGAGAACGAGAGTAAAGATCGTCTGCCGGACGACGCATAACGCGATTTTCATGACCTCGCCTTTTCTGCCAGTTTACTCCTACTGACAAGCCGCGTAAAAGAACTTTGTTCCAAAAATAGGTTATCTCCATAATTTTTAGAAAAATTTTAAATAGAGTGGTATGAATTTAGAATGGTCGATAATTAATTAGAGAGGACAGTATACTAATGTAGTCAAGGAGTTCTAAACATAAAAAATTGTTAGTCGAGCAAATAAGGTACAAATTGCGCAGACGACTCATAGTTTAGCAAAATAATGTACCGATACATTTAGCTGGTATAATGAAAAAAGTACATTTAATATTATACAACGGTATGAGAATATTAAAATAGCTTGCTTGTTCTCTCTATTTAATTATTACGGAAAATAATTGGAGAATTTTTTTACAAGCTGGAGAATAGTTTTAAAACTTCAGATGAAAGAGATAAGAGACTCGGATAGATTAATTTTTCTCCAGATGCGATTAAAACTTACAATTAGTACAATTCCTTATTATAACATTTGATAGAAGCTGTTGTGAAGAAAAGAAGTTCTGCTATCAAATGCATTCACTATTTTTATTTTGTGAATAATATTTAACTACACTGCTTAATCGCAGGCATTAGACTACCATTATTCTACTCTTGTTTTATAAATGTAGTATCTAAGGATATAAAAAAATTTATATTTTCACTTTATTAGTCTTTAAATATTCATATATTTCAATTCGTAATAAATAACGATTGAAATAGTATGCAGTAATATTCATTCTTTGCTACTGTAAATATTTCTCGAATAATATGTAATTTATACTTTATTGTTTTACTCGCAGACTGTTTATATATTGAAATCCTTTTATTTATATCTTTAGTTTGTTATTCTTCTTCTCCTTAACGGCTTGATAACACTGCTTTCGCTTTTTGACTATCCTTAAAACTTCCGAAACTCCGTCAATATTTAACCATTCCCTGTATATTTTAAATCCAATCCACTATTTTTCTTCCCCTGCTTCGTTTTCCCTCAACGATTCCTTGCAAGATCATTTCTAATACCTTTTATATTTTATTATTATTTTATTTATATTATAACACGATTATTTGCCTTTTTTGGTTATCAAAATTTTTTGCTATCTATAATTTCTACTGTGTTCTAAAGGTAACGGAGCGAAAGCAAAGAAGAATAAAAAGTTCATAAAATGTTAGTGCGTCTCAATCATTAATGACGTTTGCGAGAATATTTTTCACTGTCGTTTAATTAATTTTTTAAAGATGTTTTAATTTATAACATGTTTGTTTTTTGCATATTTTTCTCAATCTGAATAAGTCTTGTTTTCTTTTTAAACAGAGATTTTACAAAAAGTTCTTTCAACAAACAGTTCGGCAGTGTCTTCCGTACTCATCACACAGCAACATATTTTTCTCGGCGTCTTTTTCGATTTGCCGACATATATACTTCATCCATTACCAACTTATTAAATTATTCTGTTAAGCATACCTTCTATCCAAGGCGAGGAATAATGCCACATGAATATACTTCCTACTTCGTTTAACAATAATTTCAGTAAAGTAAAAGGCCGTGCTTGTGATTTTTTAATCGTTGCAGCCCCTCTTACCGGAAACACACACACACATACATATATACATATATATTTATGTGTATTTTTAAATTTATATATTTAAGTTGTTGCTTTATGTAAATTTTTACATTTATGCGCATAAGGTACCTATAAATTTGCAGAGTAGTTTTGCCGATTATACTTGTTAGCAGTTCGAATACATTTAAGAATGAATATTTTTATTACTTTTTTTTTTCCTGATGGTATATTCTCCATTTTTTTTTTGATCAGTGTTAAATATTAAACAAATTCTTTGGTTGCAAAATATGATGCAAATGTGCTGTTCTTCATTTGGAAAGTCAGTTTTAGTGTATATCGAAAAAAATTACTACGTATTTCAGTCAATGAAAGAAAAATAAAATTAAACAAATTTTTAAAAAATATATGAATTCGTATAGTAACTTTTCTCGAAAGGATAAGAAATAAAAACAACGCTGGATTTAAAAAATATATTCTTCCGTTTAAGACTATCAAAAATTAAAATATCGATTTTTTGATTGAACTTTCCTTAGCAACAGTTAACGTAAGTGTCTATTTGATAAAACAGTGGCTTAAGTCTGAATTAAAAATTGTAGTCGGGTTTATGAAACTGTTTAATAGGGAACATATATGTAACAAAAAAAAAAAAGAACATTACACGGTGTTTAATTTTTTTTCCTCATTATACATTTCGATTTCAATTGGTGATGATTGCAGTAAGAATAGCAAGATTATACTCGTCTTTTTAAATTGAAATTTTAAAAATCAAAAACATTTTATTATATTATTTTTTAACCGATTTCGAAAAACACGGCATATTTAATTATCAACAGAGACCGTTATTCCTATTTGAAACGTGTCGGCGATATTAAAATTACAAGCCACTGATAAATATTTACACTATATCATCTTTCCCATATACATACTTTTCTTAAGATTCTGTATTACAAGTTGGTCATTTATTAATTTCTTTTACAATTCATATGTTTTTTTTTTTTGTTTTCTCGCAAAAGAATTGCTAACATCCGTTTTATAAGATACAAAATTCATTATGACTTGCGCATTTTTGGTTTAAGTTTTTGTGGTACACTAGTGCGTATTACTTTTGATTTGATGTATAAAATTACTGTAAAGAACAAGTAGTTGTTCGCTATTACTGTTTAAGCGTTTTCTAAAATGATTTTTGTTTAATTCATTTTTAGTAAATGCCTAAACTAAACGAATAAAAATCGACTGAATAACATTTCTGGCAATAACGGATGTATAATTTAAATGTAGTAGAAAATTTGTTGGAAATTGAAAAAATAATTACGTAACGTATAAAAATAAATGTTAAATAATTTTAAAGTTAAGTATTTATTAAATATTAAAAAACAAAAAGCAAGCGTATAATGAAATTTCTCGTAATAATGCTTTTTATACCAATATTCTGTTCAGTGCAATTTGCAAACAGTGTAATAAGTGTGTATATGTATATTTTTTTTTATTTCTTTGTTTGATTGATTTATGTAACATTTTCTAAAAGTTTTATCGAAAAAGATTTCATCCTGATACTAAGAAGGTTTGTTACTAATTCAGGAATAGCTTTTATAATAGTTTCATTGAAGAAACAACTTCTTATATAGGGATCGTTCCTCTTTTTTCCATTCAAACGTATAGTAAGAATTGAACGATTATTATGTTTTTTTTAAAATTACTGCTCAGATTATTATTTGCAACAAAATATGTCGAAATTGAAATGTATATTTAAATCGTTTCTATATATTTTAAAGTAGATATCTTATAAAGGTTTATTAGATAATGCGATAAGTAAATATATCAAAATTCGCGAATTTTTATTCAATATTATGTATGTCGTAACCTTAAAATGTTTGCAATTTTATTTATAGACTATGTGCTGCGGAACTTATCTATTATTGAAATTGCTTCGTCGGTATTCTTAACTGTTTGTTAGTAATAAGTTGTATTATTCTAGAATCTAGATCATACATACCATTCGAACATTTCATCGGTTTAGAGCTTTTTTTTTTTCATATTTTATCACTCGACGGACTAATTGATACATTTGGTACTTTTGGTTAGAAAGTAAATAATCGTTACTAAATGCATATGTTGAAGATAGTTTTGCATACATTGAACGTCTATTCCCGTCTACTTAGCTAACTGGTTAATTTTGAATCCCATGACATTTTCTTCCACTAAACTAGAGTCTGTTATATATGTTTACTTTATCGAACGACTAAGAATACTATCAAATTAATCATGGGTAGTATTCATTTTTAAAACGATCAAAATAAACAGTTTACTCAGCATTCTTTTCCATGTATCTATATTTTGTCGGTGTCTTGTATTTATAAAAATATGTTTCACATAAAAACTATTACAGATTTTAAAATATAAGAGAAGTAAAGGAAACGCGACTTACTCGTTTTTGTAACTTCTAAAATTCTTCATTAAATATAGAAAGTAAATTTTTAATAGTGAACTATTTTAACCATAATTTATGTGTGTTTACGTAATAAAGTAAATCATTTATTAGATATTACTTTATTATATAAGTAGTATAAAGTTGTGCTAGAATAGCGCATTATTAAAAATTAATTTTTCGTACTTAATTAAGAATTTTAAGTTAAAAAGGTATACAAGTTGTGTTTTTTAAACTATTTGTTAATTTATTAACAAAAAAAAAAAAAAAAAAAAGGAAAAGTACAGTCAAATTCTGTAACCTAAAAACGTATTTGATATATATATATATATACAATTTAATTGGCCGAGTTATTGTAACACATTTATCATCATCATCATCACGTAGCGTCTTTGTTTCCAAAGATTGCATACATCAACATTTGTTCGAATAAATATTTGGCTCTATATTCTTCTATTCCTTGCGGCATTAATTAGGTCTTTAATGGTTTTATTTATACTCATTTTTATTTCCTTTATTAATTTTTTGAAACATAGTCTTTATTTTGATTATTTTACATTTTTAATTAATAATGAAATTAAAGAATACAATAGTATTACTGGTAAGTTCATTCATATTTTTTTAAATTAGTTATAACTTAGTGATGGTGGCATGAGTTTTTAGGATTCCGTACACATATGAATGTACACAATCCTAATAAGATAAAATATCTAATAAAAATCAATAAATCACGAACGGTTTGATTTATAAACTTCGAAATTGGATCATAAATTACCATTAAATTTTAGACAATCTATAACTTCAAGCCGACCGATTACGCTGTGCGGTAAAAATCCTAAAACCCATCAAGAATTTATAATGTGGAATTTAAAGTGACCTCAAAAATCGCCCTTAAAAAATTCATAACTCATCACTGGATAATCCATGTGAAATTTCAAATATAAAACAAAACGTAAAAGTTTTTTCAAAAAAAACCCAAAAAATTACAGTTTAAAAATTATTTAAACCACCCTCTCCCTTTTGGACCAAATAGTGCGAAAAAAAGGATGTTCACATGAACAATAACTCGAGTAAAAAAGTTAGGAAACCAAAACGTATCTCAAACATATGCATAAAGGACCGCGCTTTATAGGAAAATTATAGCCGAGCTTACAACTTTATATTTAGACCTTCGGGGCGTCGAAAGCTCGAAAATTTTGAAAATGTTTGTTTTCTTTTCTCCGATGGAGAGATGGCTATTTGCCGGGAACGAAACCGTATTTCACTTAAAGAAACTTTCGAAGTTGGCGGAAAGTTTAAAAGAGTTCGAAAAATTAAGTGTCTCTCCCTCTTATTTCTCTGTTTTGAATTTAGTATTATGTGAGTGTAATTTATAGGGTTATTAAAGATAACATACAGAATCCTCGGCTCATGAAACATTATACTTGACTGAACTTGTTTATTATGATAATCTATTTTTACAAAATTTTTACATTAAACAAAATGTGGTATCAATATCAGCAATTTAGTTTCTTCCTAATATTTTCTTAAACCTTAAAAAGATTGTGTATTTCTTCAACTTGCTACATTCTTAAAAAGAATATTGCGTGTTATTTAATTTTTCTTTAAATATGTCGCAAACTTTCCATGGTCAGTGGAATATTTATGTTAAGTAGTAGTTCAAGTCAAATTCTTTTTAGTTTCATTCTCATCTTTATAATAGTACGTACTGATTTTTCTTTTAGACAATTTTTTTTTTGCAAAAACTAATTTTGAAGTAATATCGTAAGCTGAATATTGTAAAGAACTGTCTTATATGAGGCATGTCACATATCAAATCTAGTAATCTTCAGTTTCGATAAAAATTGAGATTTATGTGAATTCATGCGTTTTATCTTCTATATTATTTATCTGTATGTTAATAAACATAATACGATTTAAAAATTAGGATTTATTGCAAAATTAGCAATTTTCATCAATGTTTTCGTGTCAAACTTAACAATATCCTTTTAACCGATAACTGATTTGTCATCTGACTGGACGTGTTACAATAATGAACATATTGGATTTGTGTGAATTGCAGTTATACGATTGTATCTCAGTTAATATTAATGATGGAGGAATACGTGGTGCCTCTAGCGTAGAAAACAAAACAAGGAAAAAGTGTTCAAATTCAAAAAAGTGGAAGAGACCGTGTGTTGTAGGATTCAAGATATGCATATTGAAATAATCTTTTCCTGATTATAAGATGAACTAATAATAGGCGTTGAAAAATAAATATTGAAATCACAGTTGCAAGTTAGTTACAGAGATGTATAATTGTACTTGTTACGTTCTTTTGTGTCCATAGCACTTCGCTGTATTTTATTATCACTTGTTTAAATGAGTAAAAGACATATTACGTTTTCTTGAAATTGCTGTAATCAATATGAATATATCATTCATATTTATAAATTGTCTTATACTCCTTATATAAGGGAGGTTATTGCAAAATCAGCCGCAAGACACATCGAAAGACTTCAAATTCATACGCGCGTACTGGCAGTGGCGTTACTGAATAGTCCGACGGGGACATGTCGGCTGCGCAGAAAGAAGCCATTCGATTTAAGTGCTTAAAATAAGGTTGGGTCCTACGTCAGTGGACGGGGATCGTTCAAGTGTTTAGACGATACAACAGAATCTAGTGATAGCCTAACGGGCTGGGTATAGATCAGCAAAAAAAAAAAAAAATTGTTTTACATTTTTACATTCCACGTTGACGTAATGTTTACACATTTATAAAATTTAAAACGAATTTTTAAATATACCAAAGTATTGGAAAATTCCTTTTTTTTTCGGAACAGAGGAGTTTTTTAAAAAATGTTCATTTTTGCATTGTGTTGTAATATAATGTTCGTATTTATAAAATTTAAAATTAACTTTTAAATGTGTAAACAATATTACGCAAGAAAGTTTTTTTTAGAAGCAGCATTCTTAATCAGTTCGAACTATTATAATATTTTCTGTTTTTATAGATTATTTTATATTTTCACATAAAATCTAAAATGAATTTTTAAATTATTTGTAACAATTATATAAGCATATTAGCTGTTATTTACGGTTTCGCCCGTGTTTTAATACTCGTTTAAATCTGGATCTAGAAGTGAATATTTTTTTTTTAATTTTTGGTATTTCACTTTGTTAAATTTACACGTCCTTTGCAAACTATTTATTAGAGCCAGCTGAATGGCACTTCTGGAAGTCCCTTAGCCTTCATCATTGTACTCATTTGTTATTCATTATTCACCATTTTCATCACATCATTCACTTATTCTACAAACTGCCCATTTACTTACCCACTAGTTGTTGCCCATAGTTTACCTGAAAATTAATAGGCGCTTATGTTTGTTTTTCTTTCTTTTTCCATATGACCAACTTTATATTTTCACTAAATATTTATTTCCTCTATTCGAATTTCCTTTCTTTCACGAATACTCATAATGTAATAATTAAAACACGCTTTAAGTATATTCCACAACAGGAAATTACAGCAATTGTGTGACAAGTTTTTAAGATTGAATGTAAATGTTTTCGGTGACAACTATTAAAACTGATGTTGCCGGATATTTCTCTGTAATTTTAATATATTTTTTTATAGAACATTATTTTTGATCAGTATATATATATATCTCAATGCATAATTGCGGTGCTGAAAATATTAATAATAACGTGGTTTGACTATTGATAGAGATGCTCAACATCGAATTAAAACGAAAATGGCCACAGCGAAAAACCTTTACAAAACGTGCGTTTGTGTACGTTCAATACTTTCATTAATATTGTAAACTTATTTAATTATCGATATTTCTGCTCGTTATCGATGACAGCGAACGGAGTCGTCTCGATTATAATTCGACGACAGAATGACGAGAGAAAAAATTCGGTTGCAACGATCAAAATGGAAATTAAAGAGAGATAGAGTGAGAACAGTTTGAAGAAAGAAGCAATACAAGGTGTTATAAAGCGGTATTTTGCGTTATATACCTAAATGGAAATTACCAAATTGCCACGTACTGAAATTTACAATGGAATTCGATGTTATCGTGTAGAATTGTTTACTATTGATAGCTCTGATTGTAGTACCATAATTTACTTACAGCGGTTAAGACGAAAATGGTCGATAAAAGAGTATTTACAACAGATCGGGAGAAGGTGTGGATTTAAGGAATTATCGAAAATAGAATAGAGAGGGAATTTGCAAAACTGTCGGGTAAAATGTCTGGGAAAAGTAAAAGAAAGAATGCAACGTAGTGAAAAATGGAAAATAGGTTATAGGTAGATGGATGGTATTTCGGATTAAGTAATGAACGAAGAAGAAAAATTGGTAAGAAGTCGTTGGGAGCGGATATAGGGCGCAGCAAGATGGAAAGGAAGCTTCAGAATACGGGGTAGATGTGAAACGACAGCAGAATTCAAAGTGCCACGGAAGGTAACACGAACGGTGCGCCTGCAAAACGGAAATGGTAATGTAGAAAGAAATGTAAATGATGAACAGGGAGCGGAGATGATAAAACGGGGAATTAACATGATAGGGATTAAAAAGCTGCACTTAGTCGGTGAAGTAGTTGTGATGATAAATTTAATAAACAAATGTAATCCGCTTAGTAAAGCGAAAGTTTTCCTAGAATCAACTAGCTCGTCTACATGCCTAGCTAGAATTAATGATCTTGGCGTTTTGACGATGTTAAATATTATAGATGTTACATTTCACGTTTTGTTCTGTCATTTAAGAGAACGAACTTTCCGTTAAAAAACCAGCACTATTTATTTAATTTTCTACCATTCTCGATAAAACAGTTAAATAAACTATAATGTTCACGATCAATTTATTATGTTTTTTTCTTTTATTTATTGCAAGTTGTTGAATTTTTTCTGAAAGCGGCATAGGTCAGTATTATATATAATATATACTACTTACTGATTATTAAAATTATTCTTATTAGGCGTCATCATTTGAAAAACTGAAACTTTTTGCGAAAAAAACAAACAACTAACTTACCTGTATATCCGCACAGTAATTTCTAAGATTGCTTTGAACAGATAGACGCTTTCTAGCTACTCTTATTTATTTTATGTACATAACTCAATCTTTCGGACCTTGCTGCGGGGACATTTCTTGTACGTTTAGTCTTCAATAATTCTTATAAATGAGTTGTTTTTTTTTTTGTTTTTTTTCATTTAAATAACATGGAGAACCCACAAAGCAACCGCCTGTCTGTAGGTTCTCAACGCAGCTATAATGTATTGACAATGCCATTTTTCAACATTACACTATTTCTAATATAAAAATAACTTATCATAGGTATTGATGCAACTAAATCAGAATCAATATATATATATAAAAATATATAAATATAAATATACATATATATATATATATTTTTTCAGTTTAGTAATAAATTAATTATTTCTGCGAAGATACAAATATTTTTTTTAGGTATTTTTTTATTTTAATTGTATAAATAAAATTACAAATCAAAGACACACATAAATTATAAAAATGCTAACTTGTGTTCCGGGATCCATTAATTAAAGCGAGTTGAGATACGCGTCACAATGATTATAGATCAAGTTATCGAAACTAGTCGGCATTCTTATAATTTATGTATATGTTTTTATGTTTTGTCGTTGTATTTATGTAACTGTAGTTTAATGCACATACGATTTTTATTATTTCCAATGCGAATAAACGAATTCATTTCTTATTTATTAATTGAACTTTAAAAAGCAGATTGAATAATAAAAATATTTCAGTAGAAAAACTAATGGAAATTCGTTATGAAATCATTTTTCATTTTTATTAATAATAATTTCCCATTCAGCAGCACTATCGTGGAATCATTTTTCTCAGTTAGTGATCAGATTTTTAAGCGGTTTAGGGTTTCCAGTCCTAATTATCTGGTTTGCGATCGGATCACGATAACTAATTTCGGTTTTTTTCTGCAAGTTCGATAGCCGTGTTTTAAAGTAAACCACACGTTCAATAAACTTCAGAAATGTTCACTTTCGATAAGGCGGAAATATTGAAATATTTTATTAGCTCCCGAGCAATAGTGCCAGCTTAAAACGCGCATTTGTGTTTACGGTTATTTACTGTTTCACTATATTATTTTCGTTGTCATGACAACTATACTAGGTGGGTAATTCATTTTTTCCGCGCGTACTACTACCGGCGCGACAGCTGTGTTATTTATTAGAGTACGTGTTTACGGTTGATAATGGCTGTCATTAAGACTTGTCAGATTAATGTACAAAGTTGTGTGTTATTTTCTCTTTTTTAATGAAATTTCAAATTACACTAAATAGTAATCTTCGGAAAGTCGCATTTTGAAACAGTGTAAATATATGAAAACATACAGCGAACTGCGCAATTTTCTAATCAATCGGCCACTTACGAGCCTAGGATTAATTCACTTCTTATTCTTCTACAATCATCAGACTGATTACGACATTTTATTAGTGAAATTATGTATAACGAAAGTATCCGTGAAGGAAACATAATTCTGAAACAAGGAGCCTTTTATTTGCAACGTCAAAACCCCGAACAATCGATTATACATCTTTGCACGTATTAAAGCTGTGCCGGAACTTGTTACTTGAAAGGAGAAAAAAGGATCATTCGTATTAAAGTTTCAATTTTTTTCGGCAGTTGGTTTACGTTTTGTTTATAATACCGTCTAATTGTTAATTTTTTTCTTCTAGAGAATGTCTATTTTTTAGACCTTCTAAAAGTCAACTACCGTGGCCTAGTTAGCTAAGCGGCGGTGTTTCATTCAGCTCTAGCATCTGGATCAGATCCGGTTGCCGTATATTGAAAATATTACAAAAATTTCTTTTGCGCTGGGTTAATGTCCAACAAGTCTGGAAATACAAAAAAAAAAAAAAAAAAAAAAAAAAAAAATTGACCTTCTAAAATGGTAGCCGATAATTTCTACCAAACATTTTAATAAATTCGATAATACTAAACTCGTCCAGGTTTGACCCGCGTAATACGCTTGCATTCTTATAAATATATAGAGAGACTCTCGCACCACAAGAAAAACAACTTCAAAAGGTAATTTTACCATAATAAAATTAAAACCAATCTAATTATTAATATAACCAGGGCCGGATCTCCAAGGCGGTCCTGCGCGCTTGAACAGAAAAAGATTTAATTTTACACGTGCAAAATTTAAGTTTTTTCCCTAAAATACTTAAAAATACGAGTTTTTAAATTTGCGTTTTTTATCCTAAAAAAATTCAGTTAATTTTTATATATAAAGAAAGAATGTATGGGAGAGTTCATTAATAAAATTGTATACTTTTTCTCTATAAAACTTTCTCTTTTTTTCCCAATAAACTAAATGCTACATAAAATGAGGAACATATTCTACGATAAATTTAATTTATTGTGTTACAAAAAAAAAAAAAAACAACATGAAATGAACGAGTCCTTTAACGTACGTATTAAATAATAAATAAACATTCGACGAATCGGTTAATAACAATTCTCTATTCGAATATTGATACCCATATGCAACGTTGTACATTTTTCCATGTAAAAACGTTTTACGATCTGAAATATATTTAATTTTAACAATATTTTATTGTTTTAATTTTATTGAAAGTTATTGCGTTTTATTTTGAACTGTATAAAAATTATTTAAAATAAAAGCGAGTTTTAATCGATCGATGATTTTATTACATATTTGTATTTCGAAAAATTTAAATTATACTGCGTTTCATTCATTTTTTCTGATCACATAAACAATTATGGAATTTTAAACATGCATGTTTAATTAGTATAAAGAAAAGAACACGATCAAAAACATCGCCTGCGTGTATCAAAATTACCTCGAAGACTTCTTCTGTAGTGGCAGTACCGACGCTGCCGCTGTCGCCGCCGTAGATAGTGCATTATAAATAAAGTTTTTATTAAAAAAACAATTATTTTTTTGTAGAAAAAAAAAAAACAATGTTCTTAATAAAAAATTACAAATATTAACATATTATATAAAGAATTCATTTATTTTAAAATTCAATTGATGTAGTATTCAGTTTTTGTTAGGGTAAGAAAGTTGATTTTTTAAAGAGAACAAAATTTTAATTTTGTTAGTCATTCATACGTACGCAGTAGGTTTATTTTTTTTTCATTTTGCTTGTTTATTTGCACATATATGATAATGAATCTTTCCCCCATTTTTTTCTTCGAAGGATTAGTCCTGGACTCCTTAAATCCTTAATTCGCCCCTGGATATAACACGCTGCGAGAGAATTATTGGATTGCTTTAATTTTTATAAACGAAGTCTAGTACTTAATAGGCTATATAGTATGTAAAGCGAGAGTACGTTACTATTGGGGTAGTGGGGCCGTGGTTAAAATTTTCATAATAAACTTAAATGCGTAAAAAGAATATCAGGCAAGTTGTTTCTAGAAGTTGAAATTTATTTTTCGTCTGTAGTATCTGGCATGTAATCATTGCCGGTACTAATATTTTCATACAGAGGGCGCTCGATGTTGTTCTTATTAAATTCAACTTTTACAGCTGTAATAATATATTAATTCTTTTTCGATTTATTTAAACTTTAATTCGTTAAAATATATTAATTATTTCATGCTCTTTGTTCTTTCGATTGTTGTTGCAGCATCTAGAATAGAGCAGTATATACTGACGTTAAATCGTATTTTCAGTTCGATAAAACTCTGCTAACGGAGATGTTTGCTATGACGAAAAATAACGGTGAATGTTTATTAATTCGCGGCAAGGGATTATTTCTCTAATGGTACGTTCATTTTCGAAATGGTCAACAATGTCCGAAAGATGATGATAGGAAAAGTGAACATATATTGTGCTTCTTTATAACCAAGCAGGTATGTAATTTACTGCTTGTTGCGGTTGTTTCTAGTTTATGCTGCTTTGCTTTATTCGCAACTGACTTGCTTTTAAGATTTTATGGTCAGAGAGAACGATATACCAATCAGCGAAATAAACCATTTTCGTTTGAAACTTGATAATTGGACAAGATTAGAAATATTGTGTAATGAGACGTTACGAAATGTAACGGTTAATCGAAAAAAATATTATCAAGTACGATCTCGGAAACACGGACGGATGACTTTCTAAACGTAAAATGTGCACAAAAAACCCGATAAAGTTCATTGCCGTTGTATAAAATGAAACGAATAATGGATAAATGAGATTAAACTAATTCGTAAAAGACAATTAACCAGAGATATTTTGTGTAGTTCAAAGACGTGTTAATTGTAAAAATAGTAATAACTCCAGTTTTTGCGTTGAGAATTTTTTTTTTTTTTTTTCGTTTTTTTTGTATTTTGCCTCAGCCTTCGCTATTTAGTCAGTTTTTCCCGAAAGAATTGACTTTGACATTTCGTAAGCGTATTCAGCGCCATTCGATCAATCAAGGCGTACTTTTACGCTAATCGGATTAAGGCCGGTTATGCATTTCATAGTTCGGTTCAATTTAGCATACCATCGAGGAGCCATACTTCGCCGTCAGGCGCTCGAAAACATTCTCTCTAGTTCAGCGTCGTAATCCGCCCGTCACTACGCTATTATTTTGAAAATACGGAATATTTCAACCGTTAGTTAATATTTTCGACATCTCGTCGTTCTCACTTCGATAGTACATAATCTTTGAGATCTAATAAGCGCGTTTGTTACATGCTAATTTTAATACGAAATTGTCACGCGCCACGTGCAATCTGATGCACATTTGAAACACATCTAACAACTATGAAATTGTATTAAATTGGAAAAATAAAATTGCGAAATATTTCGTTAATCTGCTATTGCGAAAGATAAACGTTTAATAGCGGAATATATTCCCATTCGGTTTATGTTAAATTCGTCGGCCAATATTGATCATTAAATTCCGGATAACCGCGCATTGTCTAATTTTACGTTATATTTTTAATGTCGATAAACTGCCGCGCGCAATGTCTTTTCTTCGTTCACTTTATTAAGGAGAAATATTTTTTTAAATTAGGATTACTAAAAATGTGTT
Organism: Icerya purchasi; assembly: GCA_039619475.1. Lineage (NCBI taxonomy): Eukaryota > Metazoa > Arthropoda > Insecta > Hemiptera > Monophlebidae > Icerya > Icerya purchasi. Next base: position 235,273,586 of record CM077116.1, read on the forward strand.
GCTAGCGAATGTGCCGCCAGGTTTTATTTTTTAGCTTAGAAAGCTTTGCCTATTGTTAGAAAGAATTATATACTCGTATCTGTTTTATACATTGAAATAGTCGAATTATCGGTAACAAACTTCGAAAGATGATTTATATTATACGTTAATTTTAGTAGAAACCAACATGCTCTTGAAATTGTAGGAGAAGGGGAATTAAAAGAAGAGATAGTTACGTTTCTCTATAAAAGAAGGAAGCTGCACTTATAAAAGAGGTGGTCAGAATCATCGGCTGTATATATATATATATATATACATCTAGAAAATGTTGACCGAAAGGGGAAGAAATGATAAGATCCCTACTTTGAAGAAGAAGACTGTGTGACGATTTGTTTCAATCTTGAGAGACGACATTGCTATCAATTTTTTCATGTTATTATTTAAATGCGGAAGAATGTCGTTACCGTGTTATTTCGTTTAACGTTCCGGAGAATCAAAATATTTTTAAACGTTAAGTGCAATCAACCGGTATGTTCAGAGATTGTTTATTAACGAAATATGGTTAAATATCAAATAGAAATTCAAAGTCCTAAAAAGGACTGTTTCCAAAAAAAATTAAAAGGAATAAGTGTAGAAAGAGTAACAACGAAATAACTTAAATAAAAAGGTTTAAAAAAAAAAAAAAATACCCGCTGCAAGATTTATTATAAAAATTTAATAAAAGTACACTAAAAAGTAAAATTCGATAAAAAATATATTTCAGAGTGATATATGTACATTATTATGGTAATTCTTATACAACATTAATACTTATTAGAGTCAGCAATAAATTCATACTCCAATATTTAGGAACAACTTAATGAATATTTTATGTGATTTTTAATTACTATTTTAATATGAACATAATGCCGACTTCAAAAATTTAATGTTGTATAAGAATTACCATAATATTACCACTTAAGCTATCTCTGAAATATATTTCTTATCGAATAATAATTTTTTATTTTTTAGTGCACTTTTGTTTAATTTTTATAATTATTTTTGAAGTCGGTATTTTTTTTTTTTTTAACATTTTATTTTACAATTTTTAGCACTATACTTGAACTTTTTTTCTTGTTGAAAATCAACTTTTTTGTTATATTATTCTCCACATTTTATGTTAAAAAAAAAAGAAAAGTCGATTTCTTTATTTTGAGCTGCATTTCCACGGTAAACACATCAAAAGCTAAATTTCCATGGTAATTTGGCAAATTGATAGTATTTTAAGTCAATTGTCTCTGTTATAGTAATAAAAATTTATCTAAGTGAACCACGTTTTTTCACGTTTTTTGACGAATACTCGGTTTATGTTCACCGATTTCCTTCGGTATTTACATGCTACCTAAGTTGAATGGTGGTACTCTTTCTAATGAATAAAGAATCAGTAAAATCGAACTCTATATAAATATGAATTATGTGCGAACAAAAGTAAAAAAAAAAAAAAAAAGAAAGAATGCGACGGATGTATAACGGCTTTTTTTTTTTTGTAAGTCGGTGATAAGAGAAAACGCAAATTACCGAAATGAAAATATTAGCGTATATATCAAAGCGACACGAAAGAACGAGAATGGCTGTATTCGATAATAATACGGTGACGGTTAAAAACTGCTGCACAGTTATTCTCCGATAATGAAGCGAAGCTCGTTAAATACTAACATTTCTTATTAATAAACTAAATTAAATAAAAATACGAAAATTAATAAGTAATAAATTATTAACAAATGTCGTTTAATTTTACGGGCATCCGGTTGATTTTGCAATGCAAAGGTTTTCTCAATGAACATCCCGAAACGTTCTGAATTATTGACAAAAAAAAAAAAGAATCATTTTCATATTTTATTCTCGAACAAAGTAGAAATTCAAATAAGAAAGTACTTTTTTGTGTATAGAGAAGTTATAATTTTGAAAACTATCCGGATTTATTTTGTTTTTTAAATTATAAATTTATAAGATGGCATATATTTGAATTCGAACGGATATGGAATATTTGACATAAATAATGCAGACGTTTAAATCGTAAATTTTTCAATTATTATATAAAAAACATTAACAATAATAAAATGTAGCTGAATATTGTGGATGAAAATTTTTCGCCGTGTTTCGCTTATTCGCCATAAAAGCAAACCCCACCTTACGCACAGACCCCGAAAATTTGTGTAACACAGTATTTAATGTATTACTGCGCATGTAAGTGATCAGGCCGTGTACGTCTTTCTTCTTCCTTAATTATTTGTAGGTTGATTCCTTTGTCCGTTTGTACCGTGGGCTCTGTAATTGTAGATGTAACCATGGTACGGGGCAGCTAACTTCTTTTGCACTTACCTTCGGCAATGTCATTCCTTTTCTTTTCAGGATATGCATCCTGTTTGGCATTTTTCGACGTTGATTGTTATTGTTTCTCCATCCTTGGTATAGCGTTCTTTGTCAGATTCTATTCCTTGTTACTCCTAATTGTTGCTGTGTACACGTGTTGATAATCGTCCGTTGCTGGCAAGCCAGGGAAAAACCCAAACAAGAAAGATAAAAAAAAAGGCCGCGTAAAGAGATAAGTTACAATTTTTCTGAAATTCGTACTTATTCATTTTTTGTCTGAGTATTTTTCATTAATATCCATGTATATATTTTGTCATTTGCGTTAAATAAATGAACCAGTATTAAGAAGTACTTTAATTAAAGGGGACACTTTCACATTAGACGTAAAACTGAATTAGAGAAGAGAACGACTCATACATATATGTTTGTATGCATACGGGTAACCCGGCTGCTTGAAATTTCCCTCTTAAATGCTTAAAAAATTAAAATAAATAAGCTCTTTTTACGATTTTGTTCTTTTCAGCTTTTTCTGAGGGTTTGCTGCTTTTACCAGAATTCTTTCTTGATAAATATACATATAAAAAGTAACATTTGCTTTTGCCGAAGTTGAAATCGAGGAAGTAATTTTTGGAAAATTAGAAAGGCCGGAAAAAATCGGGGAATTGCATTCATTGGGGAAATAAAAGAAATCCCTTGTGCGTTATGCAGTACTTGAAGGTATTAAAAGCAATCAAAAAACATATGTACATTTACATTTTTTTTTATTTTTTTATTTTTTTTTTTTTGTTGTTTTTGGACTCGTCAACCATTGACATTAACCCGGCTCAAGGTGAGATTTTTTTAATATTTTTGATTTACAAAATCGGTGGAACAGGATCCTACATGAATAAAAAACTATCTCATGAACTGCGATACGGCAGCTAACTTTCTATATACTTAATGAATAGTCTTATGGGATTTCGCTGGCAATAAAAAAAATAAATAAAAAAAAAAAAGGTAATTAAAACGTGGTAATGAATTTTATTTATTTTTTAACGATAAATCTAAATTTTAAGAAATTTGAGAAAATTTTTGCGATTGTACTGTATTGAAAAATAATAAAAAAAAAAACGTTACGAAATATTTTGTACGTTTTTTTCCCCCTGTAACAGTGTATTTAGTTTAAATCTCCGTCAGGAAGGCCAAGTCTAACATTTACCGTTAGTTTAGTTTTATGCTCTTAGGAATGCCACCGCCGACTGTACGACTTCGGGGAAGCGGTAATAGTTTATACAACTATTATTTTTACATTTATGCTTGTTTATTATTAATTATTATTAAAATTTTATTAAATTAATATGTTTAATAATTCCTTATATCGATATTTTTCTGAAAAAACGAGAACTAATTTACAAATACAATATACGATTGTTGCAAATAAAATTGTACGTAAGTGGCTGGTTTCCTGATGCCCCTAGGGTTTACATTAACAATAGGCGCGAAGATAAGATTTACGATCCGGTATTAATGCAGAGGTATTCTTAGTCGTGATAGGGTCCATTCGATTCATACGCACTAACCGCTTTGTGATACACTTGACGAATGAAGTTTTTTAACCAATCGCTGAAATTCTACCGCTCACCAGCTTGATTAAAAACCAACTAACTATGAGAAATTCTTCTTATTCCCTTTTCAACCCGTACTTCTTGAAATCGATCATCAAAGATGCGCGCTTCATCCTATGTGTAATCGACGGATTACAACGTTACCCGCCCAAGAAAGTGGATTGTATATTTCACAAAGTAATAAATTCACAATATTATGTCGTACATAAATAATCAAACGTATTATAAAATTTTATAGAAACGCATAATCATATTAAAAATATTAACAACATCTACTATCATTATCAAGAGTGTAATATTTTTCTGCTGTAATTAATAATTGTTTATCATAAATAACACAGCTCAACGCACATTTTGCTGCCTGCTGTTTTTGAATTGTTTCTAAGTAATTTTTGGGTGCAAAATCAAAAACAACTGTTAGATTATTTAGTCTATCAGATCTAGTTTTTGAGATACGCTATGTTGACTTCTTTTAGAAAAAAATCATTTTCTTGTTAACTCATATACATTTTAGGTTATAAATATTAGTATTTACTACAAGGTCTCATTAAAAACAACGAATAGTAAGGAATTTATTTCACAAAGTAGATAAACATAATATTCATGGCTTATCACTTAAAAATTTTCTTTTATACGACTTTCCAGCATGGAGTTTAGTATAACATTCTTGCTGTAGACTACAACAGTAGTCGGCCAGCATATGGGGGTATCCCATCTTCCTTGGTACCGTTCTAACATCGTTTTAATCTTCTGATGAAATCTTTTTCCCAGTTCTTTTCTATAATCACCTAGATTTTGTGAGAATCGATCTAATTATTTGTGAAGGTAGTAAAGTTTTACGCTCACATTACAGCTGAGAATATTAAAGTTAGAAAACATAGTTTCTACTAATTTTGCCTAATTTTCTGTTTTATGATTGCCAAGAAAGTTTTGTACAACGTCAACAAATAAGTACCAAGCATTAGATTCAATCTCGCTCATTGATACGGTAAATTATGGATCTTTAATAAGCTGCCTTATCTGAGAGCCGTCAGTTTTTCTATGATAATCCCAGGAAATTACGTATTAAGTACCCAAAGCAAAATCCATCTCGGTTTAACGCCTTCATAAATTGCTTCAAAAGCCTTAACTTGATATGGGAAATATGATTTTCTCTCTTGCAACTAGCGGGGTTCGTTGATCACGTTTTGTTTTTCTCGAACCATGACGGTTTCTGGGGGCCAATTTTTACTAACCCAATGCTGATCCTTAGCTCTGCTATCCCAGAGACATAAAAATCAAGGATATTTTGTGTTTCCACTTTGCTGTCCAAGGAGGAAGTTTACCATCCCACTGATGTTCTTCATATTTCATTTTTTTCAGGACTAGTGATATTGTTTCGTATTTCTCTTTCAAAATGGTAGAATGACCAATAGGTATTGCTCTATATTTGTTACGGTCATTCAAAAGAACACATTTTAAACTACATTTTGAGCTATCAATAAAAAAACGTCATTCGTTTGATGTGTATTCTGATAAACTCATTGCTTCTAAGAGTATTTTTATATCATTACAGAATACCAGGTTATTTTCTTGAGAGAAAAAGGCAAGCAGATCCGTTTCTCTTTTACGATAAAATGTAATGTTAGTGCTCGGTTTAAGCAGATTCTTTTCTTTTAATCTGGAGGCGAGTAATTCTGAAAACTATTTTAAAAGATTCAAGTCTCTACTGAGATCGTTCAGTTCTTGTTGATCGAAACATTGAAGCTTGTCTGCATCTGCTTCAAAATCACTATCGCTGTCTCGATTACGCATTACTACCTTCATCAGACACTGATTGTTTGATTTTGTTTTCCGAGAGTCTAAGCAGACTATTAAATAATGGAATGGGGATTACAAAAACAAACTGGAAGCACAACTGCAATCAAGCAAAATGGCAGATTCCGGGTAATATATATATATATATATATATCGGCGGGTGTGAAAAAGTGGAGGTTAGGCAGGTATAAAAGGTCTAAGTTGTGCGGTTATCGGCAATTTTTATTGCCTAATATAATCTAGTTTTAGGTACCACGTTTCCATTTAGACCTGTAAAGGTACCATTATTTCATTATTTGTGCCTTTTATAAAAATGAAAATCAATTGGCCTGCATCTCGAAAATTAGAGCTGCTACAAAAAAAAGCTAAGTAATTTTGAATTCAACACATTAGGTATATCTAAAATCAGTTCTAAGTTTTCCGGCACAAAAAAAAAAAAAATTTGTTGCTCTGTGTAATTTTTCCGATTAATAATGAAAAGTTAGATAAAAAACGTTTAATACTAAAAGATTTAATTTTACGTGAAGGTATTTCCTTATCACATTCAAGCACTGTTTTATTGAAGGCACTTGGAGCTAAATGTGTTACGCATTCCTAGAAAATAATGTGCTACTGGTTTCGTCAGACTTAAACTTTGCCGTCATCTGCTTAACAGTCGCTGGTAATAGAGAGACATACAAGTACTCGGAACAACGGGCAAGAAAGTTGGCTACTTTTTGCTTTATTGAGGCTCCCCTCGCTAATATTTAACAGTTAAACAAGAAATTATGTATGCGAGAAATATTTATTATTCTTGTAGTTTTCCTAAAAGAAACGGGTTTTCTTTCCTCTGTTTGATCTGCGATCATATTTATCGGCTCATTTCATCACTTGGGGCTGTTATGTCAACAATTACAACAGTGGTGTACCCAAGCAATTTCGGGGTGGTTATCTACATAAATTATAGATTGGAATTTTATTTTTAAAAACATTAAAAAGAAATAGCGCTGCCGTTTTAAAAAATGCTCCAAACATTTTTAAGACTCCCCTCCCCCATCTTACCTTTTGGTACACCACTTTTTTTAATTTGTGGTTATGATATATTTTTTTCCCCAATAACAAGTTATTGTAAAAAAAATTTAAATTTAAATATTTTTCGATTATTTTATAAAATTAGATTTTAAAGTTCAGTATCATCACAAAATAGCAATTGAATTATATCAACACGTATAATGTACTTGCCAGGGTAATGGTATAATTACGAACCGAGTTCTGCCTTTTTCCTATCTACTTTTTAGTTTACTATATTAACAAATACTGCATTCGCGACTGTATGAACACGAATTCTGTGCGTATTTATCTGTTTATTTAACGAACGTTGAAAAACCTTGACAGCTTTGCACTAATTTAGCGTACATAGCACGTGTACAAGAAATTGGTAATTCACTGATTTCTCCTGTTTCTCATTACGCGTAAACGTACAAGGTCGGCTTTGCCAGACCGATAGCGTATTGCTTTATAGTGAAGTGATGGAGAATTATATCGTTAGATTTTTTTCACTACTGAGTAAATTACATCGTATTTCCCATCAAATTAACGGCTGTATTGTCCATATTCTCGATAATCCAGAAAATGTTTTCAATTACCGTATGTTTAATATTTTTCTATATCGCTCACCAGAGAATCAAAATTGGGTAAATGTTAACTCTAGCTGCCCAGGATAGTGTACATATTTTACTTAGTTCCCTAAAGATATCACAGTTTATTTCTGCTAAGTTTATGAAAAAAAATATTCTAGTTCGCAATATTTGAAAAAATTCAAAATTTTTTCAGACTTAAGTTTTTGGCTACGCTCTACTGCGTATAAAACTAAAGATACTATAACTTGTAGGAGTCACATAAGTGAAACTAAATTTTCCTCGTCCTCGTATAAAAACAACAGTAAACACAAATCCCCGGACACGTTGGTGTCTAAAAGGCTGTTTTAAATATACCTCGATTTTTGTCTATCGATGTTAAAATATCGAACGATTGATGATGACAGAGAAATACTCCTCTCGATAAAATACTCACAGTGTATTTAAACGGTGATTATTAATTTTATCAATTTTTAATTATGTAATTAAATGATGACGTTAAAAAAGAAAAATGTAAAATTAAATATTTTATAATGTACTTTATACGAAATAAAATCTGAATAATTTAAAACGGAGCATTATCGGTTGAATAAAGTTGGTTCGACATAAATATTTACACAATAATTTAACCTACGTGTACTAAAAAAAAAAAAAAAAATAACAAGCTCAGCCATAAATAATTATATTGTTGAATTTTTTTGTGTTAATTTTTAATTAACTATTAAAGTATTAATTTTAATGATTTATTTTTTCTAATAACAAATTTGGCGGTTATATTTTATTTAATTATTTAATCGAGTATTAATTTTCTTTTAAAAAAGCAAATCGCAAATAATTTTTTTTTCCAGTAATTGCGATTTATATATTAAAAATTAATATAATTAGTTTAGAAATTAATTTGAAACAGAAACATTTCCACACAAATTTTCTAATACGTAGAATATAATCAGCGAAATATATTATTAAATTGCGAAAAACTGTACTGAAAAAGTTCGGTAGCAAGAATACAATTTTTTGTAATTAGATAATTTTTTGTTGTTTTTTTTCTCGTTTTTTCGCTTTATCGGTAAGAACCATAAACAGTACTCGTAGGCTCTCTTCCTTGTATTTGCTAAGCATGTAGAGGTAGCCAATCCATCCTTCCAATGAAGGATTCAGTCGATGATAATAATAGGATTATAACAGGAATAACCGTGTTCTATCCTGTACAGTGAAGTATGGCCCATTGAGTCCCGCCTGTACTATGAGGAGAATTTGAGAATATTAATAGTAAATTAACACCGCCTGTATGTGTCTCTTAGAATAATATCAAATATCTTGGCTTGATATTAGACAACAAACTAACTTACAGCAAACATATCGAGTACATCTCAGTTAAAATAAACAGAGCTATCTCGCTAGTGTATCCCTTACTGAATCGCAAATCCTATTTAAGTGCAAATAACAAACTTGTCATCTACAAATCACTTATAAGGCCTATTATCATATACTCTTGTCCAGTGTGGTCTTCTGTTAGTAGGGTGCATTATAACAAGCTACAGGTAATACAAAATCGACCCTTAAGATGCATTCATGGAGCAAATTAATTTAATAATATTTTAGCTATAAATTTGTAAATGCATGCAGTCTCTTGTCTCAAGAGACGCAACCATGATGATGGTGATGTTATTCTTAATTTATTACACTGTAATATTGTTGAGGTCGAGATAACTTCATTTTATGGGGATTTAGGGCGTGCAATTGATTAATCTTAGTCTATTTAATGCAGTCTATATATATATATATATATATATATATATATATATATATATATATATATATATATATATATATATATATATATAATGTAAGCATGGGCTACTGTTAGCTTTAAAACACACAATTTGTGACTTTTTATTTCTAAAATAGTATTTACTATCATTAAGTAGTTTAACGATCGTTCTATAGCTCGAAGGATTTGACAGGTTAATGGTAACTCCTGACAATGTCTCTAATTATATTATTATTTATCCTATCTATTCTAAAACGCATGCAGAAATGAGTGATCGTATTAATTATCGTGAATCAAGTTTTATCCTTTAATTTCCCATTATACGGAGGCATAGCGTTGCTTGCAGAATTCCGTTTAACCCTATTCCGTATTATATCGAATTCAATAAAAAGTTCTATTGTTCCATTATATCGATATTACATAATTGTTTTTCTACGCTTAATCTTTCAGATGCGCCGAATTCCCATTGAAGACAAAGTGACACCATCGAGTCAAGAAGCGTAATTTTTTAAATGCTGGGTTGACTAATTCTAAATAAACTATTTATAGCCTAAATGTTTTATAAATGTAACTCTTGAACGATTAATTTGTAAAACTGTGTTTAATTTTAAAATTTCAGACAATGAACTTCGTTTTCCCCTCCATTCAATGGTGAAATGAATGCACTGGAATTTGTATTTATCGTCTTATAATAGCATAAGTTTTCTTACAATATCTTTGTTATATCTTATTCGTGCACTCCTAGTATTTTCTTTTTCATTCTATTCGACTTACATTTTTCATTTTGAATAGCGCTTTAAATAATCTAATACTGCACGCATTGTATATTTCGAGCATTCAATTCTTCGTTAGCGTGGTGCTTTTTTTTTTTTTCTTTTTTGTCCGGCACGATAACAAAGATCATATACCGAGAAGCAATATAGAGGGGAAAGAATCAACAGGTAAATAGTGGATAATATTAAAAGAACTGAGTAGAGGAATGACAAGCAAAGAAGGTAATGTTAAGATATACGAAACACAGTAAGGGGCAGAGACACCAAGTGCTAAGAGTAAAAAATAGATCGTGCATTTGAAAGGGACGAAAAAGAATATGGTTTAAATCACAGACAGTCTCATCGTTCGGGCGAAGAGGACAAAGCAGAGAAGATGTTAGGAAAAAACGAAAATGATAAGAAGGTAACAGTGAACGGTTAGGACGTAAGCGAATAATGGAAACAATATTAGAACGTCAAAGTAAGGTGAAATCAAAGAACCATATGGATTGAAAAAAGAGTCAGGTAATAAAATGGATTATTAGAAACGGACCTAGCATAGATGCCAGATATCAGTATTTGGAATGAAGTTTTTTGAAAAGAGGTAGAAGATTCGAACGTGGAACTTTAGAGAGGAAGAAGGGCGAAAAAGCAACAACTCAAGCTAGAGAATCCGCCAATTCATTGCATTCTATACTTGCATGACTAGGGGTCCACAACAGATCAACACGGATTGAATAAAGAGAAAAAGAGATGAGTGAGAGAATTCAAAGAATGATAAAATCGCAGAAGTATGTAGGAAACGCAAAATATATAGTCTGAAGAGCATCCGTGGAATCAGAGATAATCAAATAGTTTTTATAAAATAGCGACGGGAGAAAGCATAAATAGCATAACGTAGGATAGCCAGGAGTTCAGCTGTACATATATAGAGCAAAAGGAATGAAGTTTAAAGGGTTCGAAGTGGTTAATTTCCGGGCGGATAAAAGAGACAATTCTTGCATAGCGACGGTCCGAGATAAAGATTCGGGCGGTAAGGACAGGTAAAGAACCTTAGGAAAATGCATGAGATTAGCTAATTGTAAGTCGAAGGAGAAGTATGGAAGATTGGAGGAAGAGATAATATGTATACGGATCGTAAGAACTAAGTTGTAAGAAAATGTGAGCAAGGATAGGAATTTTTTTGGAGTAAAATGTCAGTTCTGTATAATATGGATAGAAAGAAGTTTGGAATATGTCAGCAGTATTTGCGGGAAAACAATATTCTAAATAGTATCTATGGATAAACAGAGGAGATGTATTTGATTTAGCAAGAATTTCTGAAATCAGGGGAACTTAAGAGCACCAAAAAAAAAAAAAAAAAATGAAAACAAGGGTTTTGGATTACATCTAATTTTGAGAAAAAGGATTTTAAAGCATTTCCATAGACAAAAGAATAGTAATCAAATTTGGAGCGAATAGCAGCTTTGTACAGAAAAATAAGTATATAAGCTCCCCTCCTCCTTTTGGTAGGAAAAAGAGTTCTCTCAACGAGTTTAGTCTTTTAAAAGCGGAAGAGAAGAGCAAATTAATATGTTCAAAAAAGGACAGACGAGTATTAAATAGTACACCGAGAAATAACAGATGCAATCTTTATGAAGGACAGTTACAGAATTTAGGGATATATTAATTAGAGACCAATTATAGGGACGAAGAGAGAAAACAACACAAGAGGATTTTGAAGGCGAAATTGATAGGTGCAAAGAGGAAATGGAATACGCTCTAGCTTCTTTGACGGATTTCGCGGTTACAATATTTTGAGAGGAGAGAAAAGCAATATATCATCCGCAGAAAAAAAAAAAAAATGGAGTTGTCCATAGGAAGGGAATCGACAGAGATAGTATAGATATTGAAAAGTGTACGATTAAGACAGGAACCCTGCGGGAGACCGCGGAATACGTCTCTTGTAGCTTGGAGCAAGAGGGAGGTGAATTTACGGTGCAACATGAGATTAATGACAAGGAAAATAAAATGGAAAGGAATGTTGATTGCAATCATTTTATCTTTAAGAGTGGGTAGATGAACATTGTCGAAGGCGCTAGAGGCATCAATGAGAATAGGCAGTGTATACTACTTATTGATGAATGATTTATATATATATATATATATATATATATATATGAGATAAAAAGACTAACGCAGTCAGCAAGGCTTAAACGTGGACGAAAACCGAACAAATTAGAAGGAAGAACGTTGTTTTGTTTAAGCCACTAAACAAAGCGTTTGTTAAGCATATCCTCAAATAGTTTTCTGAAATAGGGATGCTAGAAAAATAAGACGTAGGGAAGATCTTTTTTTTTTTGGAGGAATAGGCGGTAATAATAAAAGAATTTCAAGAAGGAGATGTAACCCCTCTGAAAAGAAAAGAATTAAAGATATTAAGAAGGAATTCAAGAACAAGATCAACCGTTTATTACCTTATGTAAATGTGATTCAATTTAAATTTTTATTCTGGTGGTTCCTTATTGTGTCATGATAGTTTATTCATTTGATATTTTTTATTTTTATTTTTTCTGATTTTACTTTCTACTTTTCAATTATTCCACTAAATTTTTGTAAACATTGTTTAATTTTTAATTTTTTAAAGTCATTTTTCGAAATTTTTATATATCACTTTGTTTTATAATCGTTCAGTCTTTGTCTTCATTAAATTTGTAACTTTTAATAACAACTTGTGATCATGAAGCATTGACTTCGAAACACCCGTTGGGTAAATAAATATAAGTCAATTGTTTTATATCGGTGTTACTTACTTATTTTATATTAAAATAACAAAAAACAATGAGTTACAAATATCTATTTAACGATAATGGTAACAACAACTTGGCTAAGACTAGATGAGTTGTTTTAAAGGAACACTGCGGGTGGCTGGAAATTAATAACTTTCTTAATAAGGATTGCTGAATCATCAAATCCGTCGTCGCGATCACATCTTACGAGATTGTATCCTTTGATGTTGAAGGCCATGACCGATCGTAGTCGCATTTTCAAAGTAAAAGCAACGCTGACGTTACGGATATAAAAACAGAAATTTTGTTGGCTCGGGCTACGACAATGAAACAATTCCGTTGCAGAATATTAAAAGCGGCAGACGTAATGGGTTATTTGAAAAGCAGCGAGAGAGTGAAAGGAAAATGAGGACTAGGAATAATTCCTTATTATTGAATGTTCAAATTTTTGTTTCGTGCACTGCGTAGTGTTCGCTATGAAGCTTCTAACAGATGATACATCGGTTAAAAAACGAATATTGTTCAAACCGGTATAATTGCCTAGAACTTCAAGTTAATTTCTGTCGGTTGTTATTACAAGCAAAATTTCAGTGCGCACGTAGAAAATTCATAACGACATTGCGGCGCAAAATTTAGCTTCTAAATTTTATTTAGAACGAAGTTGATGATTTAATATTCTAACCAGGGATGAATCCAGTGGTGATTGGGGGGGGGCGTCCAAGGAACTTCATTTATTCTTTTTGTTTTTAAGGCAACATGATCTATAGACAGCTTCATTTCGGTGTCTGTTGCTTTTTTCTTGTTTTTTATTTCCAAGTGAAGTCCCCATTTAAAACAGCTGAAACACCACGACGTATTCGTTTATTATTAAAAGATAATGAACCCGTTAGAATGTTTTTACAATTTGTGTTCTTTAATGCTACAATTAGAATTAATAATTTTAAAACCAATTGAGAAAACATTGTTGTCTATAATTTATTATATTATTTTAAATTTATTGTTCACACTTGCTTTTTCATTATTTTAAATTACGTAATAAATCATTTTTTACATATTTGGTTTTATTGAGGAATATGATAAAAAAATGTTCTCAATAAAAATAAAAAAAAATCTCTGCCCCCCCGGAAACAGATTCCTGAATTTATCCCTGATTCTAACGATTATTAAACACGTTACTGAAATATGTCGGTGTTAATTTGTGGCTGCTGTTTTAAGTGCACATCAGTGCAATAATAACCACTAGAATCATCATTTTGGTACTTTGCCGTATTATTAACGGCTCTACACTTTTTTCCACGATTAACAGGAGACTAAAAACGATATGCTATTTCCGCTTTTGTGGTTACCAACACTGTAAAAGGTTCCCTCAATCAGATTTCATTAAAAAAGTAGGATTTTTTTTCTCTAAGACCACATTTTCGTATTAAGCAAACTGTTCTCGTGCAGAAAGATTAAAATACGAAGTAGACTGATATTTAAGATTAAATTTGCATTTCATATTGTACTACATGATACCGCTACTTTTTATTGTGCGCTAATGTGAACATAAACGCGTTTTATTTTCGAGTTTGTTTACTCGATTAAGTTCGTTCTGTAAGAAATAATTTTACAATATTAAACAGACGGCATTATAAATTAAGGAAAAAATTAATATTATTTTACTTGGAATGCGCATTCTCCTTTATGGTACTGTGGCATCCTACAATCCCAATGAGAATGCCATCCTTTCTATAACCTAGTACGATCTTTCCCCCACATATTTCAGGAATGCCTTTATTTCTATGTAGTTCCCTCGATTTGACCTTTTCCTCTCCGTCTACGGATCTTAATTATAATTGGAAGACCCTTATGGGTTCTGACGGTAGTGACCATGTTCTTATCCTAATAACTCCTGTCAGTTTTCCTCCTCCGTCTGACTTCAATCATACTAATTCTACTGGTTGGAATCTTTCCAGAACCAGCTGGCCTCTATTCCGATCCCTGGTTGACTCGTCTTTTCCTCTCATTCATCCGGACTATGATCCAATTCCTCTCTATAATTCCTTTTTACATTCCTTAACTTCTGCTCTTTCTTTAACTTCTCCTTCTCGCCATCCGTCATCATCGAATCACCGCAGTAAGGTGTCATCACTTTGGTGGAATGTGAAATGTGACACCGCTTTTAATAACAGTCGCGCCACCTTTAGAATCTTCCATTCTAATCCTGCGACTGAAAATTTCCTGGCTCACAAACAGGCTAACACACGAGAGCTAGGTTTATACTAAAATCCGCAAAGAAGACCAGTTTTCTAGAACTACTCTTTTGTGCAGGTTTGGAAAATGGCCAGAGCCTTCAAATTCTCATCCTCTCCCCGCTCTTCCAACTTCAGTGTTCCCGACGATAGCCTTTTTCCTTTTGTTGATTCCGTCGCTTCAGCTTATGTTCCTTCTTTTGATGAATTGTACTCTCCATTTTCCAAAATTCTCCTCCCCACATCCTAACTTCGGATTTCAATTTTAATGAATTAAAATCTTCTCTTTCCAAATCGTCCAGTTCCCCACTCCAGGACTTGACGGTATACCCTATCTCGCCCTTAAAAACCTTTCTGAACAATCTCTTAGTTTTCTTCTTAGTCTTTCAATTCCTTTCTTTCTAAGGGTATAACTCTTCTTCCTCCTGGAATTCCTTTATCGTCGTTCCCGTTCCTAAAAAAAATTCTTCCTACGTCCTATTTCCCTAACTATTTGAGGGTCTACTTAACAAGCGTCTTGTTTGATTGCTGGAGCATAATAATATATTGTCTAACAATATGTTCTGCTTTCGGCCTGGTATTGGCTCTTCTGATTGTGTCAGTCCTTTCGTTTTTCACTTATATAAGCTTTTGATAATGCTCATCTTCCTACTTTAAGAGATAAAATGACGGCAATTAACATCCCAATCAAGTTCTCTTCCTTTATTATCAACTTCATGTCGAATCGTTCTATCTATTTCACCTCTCCATCTCTTGATGCTCCAAGAAAGATTTTCTGAGGTCTTTCGCAGGGTTCCTCCCTCAGTCCTACTCTTTTTAATATCTATACAATCAATATAGCTTCTCTTCGTTTAAATTCCTTTTCTTTATTCTTCGCAGACGACATGCCCCTTTTTTCCTCGTCTGAAGATGTTTTAGCAGCCAATATTTCCTATTTCCCTCTCATGTTACCATTTATACGGATGGTTCGAGGGGACCTGGTGTGGTTGATGCTTCCTTCATTCTTCCTAATTTTAACCTATCAGAATCTTTTCCGTCTTCCTTATTTCTGTTCCATATTCATAAACGAATTATTGACTATCCTACGTTCTATTATTTTCATTTCTTCGAATCACTTTTCTTGCAGTTTTTTAATTATCTCTGACTCATTGAGCGTCCTTCAAGCCATATCTTTTCCCCTTCCTGATCATTCGTATGCCACTTTGTTGTCCTCCGTAGATGTTCACTCATTCATAACCGTTCCTCTCTCCATTCAATTAATATTGATTTGCCGCGGGTACCTAGCCACTTGGGCATATTTGGTAATGAAGCGACTGATTCCTTGGCTCGGGCTGCTGCTTCTTCTGGCCCTCTTTTTTTTTAAATTCCATCTGCTAATCTTCTATCGATATGTAAAAGTTTTCATATATCAGGTATTAGTCGGACACCTGCGCTTCCTTTTTATCTAATAATTATTCATTTCATCTGTGTCTGTTCAGCCTACTTTTCCATCCTATTCATGGTTTCTTTTGCATCCCTCTCTTCGACGTTCTGATGTTGTTTCCATTTTTGACCATTCTTTGCCGCCTTCCTCCAGATTTCGCTTTTCCCTAATTTCCTCCCCACACTGTCCCCTCCATCCTGATGATGCAGTTATTTGCGACGCCGATCATGTGTTATTCTTCCAGTGTTCATCTCTTTCTGTGGAGCGTTCTGCTTTATATTTTTATTTGTTGAGACTTGGGCTTCCTGCTCCTTATTGTGCTCCTATATCCTGTCCTTTCCTTCCCCACTAGTTATTCATGCTATTTGTTCTTTTTTAGCAAAGATTTCTGATCGGATTAAAATATAACCGACTTCTTTTCTTACTATTTGTTTCTAAGTAAAGGTCCTTCGGTTATTCTAGCTCTTGATTCCTTTCTGTCGACTATCTCTGATCGTGTAAGGATCTGAGTCTTTCTTTTCTCTCTATTCCGCTTTTCTTGGGCCAATGTCCATGTTGACGAACCCATTTTAAAAAAAACAAAAAAACAGAAAACCTCGAGTGCAATAAAGACGTATCAAAAGAGAGCTGCTCAACGTTCCTCGCACTAAAATTTCAACAATTAAAAAAAAGAAAAAAACGGGGAAAAAATCGTTGGTGTTCTGTTCCGGAGAGGACAAAGCATAATCGAATAAAATTTGTAATGTACTGAGATTGAAGGAAATCAGTTTGAATACAATTTAAATGGGGGCTAATAAAGTGTTAATGTTACTATCAATTTTAGACGAATTTTACAAGAATAAGGTAAAAAACTAGAGGTATATATGATTATTTATAGTTTGTTCAACGTCATGCGGCGGTTTCGTAATTTACATTGTATTGAAAATCGCTGAAAACTATTACACTTTTCCCAAACGTTATAATTTCATTACACTCTAATGTTGAAATGATTTTTGGATATTTTTTTTTGGATAAACGAAATTAACGTAATTAATTTTTGAACTCATTCATCGATTTCTGCCGTTCGTTTCTTATGTAACTGAAAATAAAAACACAACTAATTTCTCCAGCATTAATTTCTATCGTTGCGTCTTCAATTATTTTCCTCGGTGAAGCTTTTTCCTTAATTTTCAAATAAATATAGCTTCAATATTTCACGCAAACACTTGTATTGTCCGCTTTATTTGTTGAACTAATGAATCTCTTTTTTCGATGTTTCAAAACATAACTGTTCCAGCTATTAAATAGTACTGCAATCATTTGTTTATTTGCTATACAAATAATTGACAAGATTTTCTTTCAATTTTTTCTTTTTTTTTTCAGATTTTTATATACCTATTATATACAAAAATAATAAATGAAAATAAATGAAAATAAATGAAAATAAATAATTTAATGCGAATAATATAAATTTTTTTATTGCCAATGAAAATTTTGATACAATCCAATTAGTTTACTATTTTACAATGTAACAAATAATAGATATATATTTGCTTTTTGTAAATTTGTGGTAGCCATTGATAAGCCGGAATGTGCCGGCACTGTCTACGGTCCGTTTCATTCGATGAAGACAATATTTTGCAATTTTATTTCCTGATCTGAAGGAAATTCCAGTTATTTCTTATTTCGTTTTGTTACTTCAACTGAAACCGGTTTGTAGGAAAATTAAAAATGATTTAAGGCTCATTGACTCCGGGTGAATAAAATATTTCAGAGAGGATGTTCATTCGGAGTTAGAACTGGTTTGAAGGAAACGAGGAAAAAAAAAATTCTGCAGCGGAAAATATAAAATTATAGTCCAGATTTTTCTAAAGGGGATTCCCGGCCACATGCATTTGCCGAGCAAAACGTTACCACTAAATTGTTAGAAAGAAGAAGAAAGAACACAAAAAAAGAAGAAGGAAAGAATGAAATTCGAACAGGTTTTTACAGTATACGAGTTTAGGACACACAATATATCGGGTTGCTTTATAGACAAAATACGATATCATGAGATGACTAGGCGTACCAGTTTTGAATGTACTCTTGTTAAACACACTCCGACCGGTTATCTATAAGGAATTGTACGTTGTTTATAATGGTTGACCATGGAATGAGGTAGTCTCATTGAGTAAAATTATTACTTCTTTTTACAAATTGTGCAGAGGAGAATTTGACGTCATTTTATCAGACTGTGTTCAGCGCATGCCACTTAATTACATTTTTTTAAAAACAGCATGATGTTTTAAAATTATTATAAAGTTGCGCAGTTCAAGTCAGTTAGGATTTTTTTTTTTTTTTTATGCGAGTATAATAAAGAATTTATTTACTCGTTAATCACCGGTACCTACTTTTTTGTGAAGGCACATTTGGAAATATTAATATTAGCGGAATAACGAAAAATTAAAAATAATACGTAGTTACAATAATTTTAAATAATATCAGAAAATAGTTCCAAAAAAAAAAAAAACAAAAAAAAACGGTTTTATTACTTTCAGAACACAATTTTATTTGAATTAAATATATTCGCTTTTTTTTTTTTTTTGGAACTATTTTCTGATATTATTTAAAATTATTGTAACTACAGATAGTAAGAAAAACGCATAATTTAAAAAAATAAGTTATTCATTTTTTTTAAATTAAATTTGGAGAACGTTGGTTTTGTTTCATAATTTTAACGATATATGGAACAGCATTATTAATCAAACTTTCCAAAATTAACATAATGATAATTATCAAATAATTATACAACATTTTTATTATTTATTATTAGCCTTAGTGATATAACGTTACACAATATACATTGAAGAGTAAATAAACTATTGTATAATTTAATTTAGCCCTGAAAACGGGCAAAGGCCTCCCTTAACCGAGCCCACTCTAGTCTGTCATAAGCTACCTGATGGTATTGTTTGTGCTTTAACATTTTAGCGAAACTATCTTCTCACCTATTTTCCGGTCTTCCTCTTTTTCTCGTCGTGTATATTGTCCAATCTGTTATTTTTTTTAGTCCATCTTGTGGAATCCATTCTTGCAATATGTCCTGCCCAGTCCCATATTTTCCTTCTTATTGCCCATGTGAAATTGTCTTTAACTTTTAATTTGTTTTTGATTTTTTTTTTTGAGTTTATTTTGTTTCTTAATTTAACTCCAATCATAGATCTCTCCAATGCGTTTTGACATATCTCAATTTTATTCATGATATTATTTGTTATTGTCCATGTCTGACATCCACATATGTTAAGAATAAAAAAGTAAAAAAAAAAAAGAAAAAAAAAGGTAGGCAGGACGCACGCATTTAGAATTTCCCTTTTTAGTTCATTTCTGTAAGGACTCTTAAAAATAGGTTTTAGCGACCAGTATTTTTTCCAAGCTACGCTCTACTTCTTTTTTTGTTTTATTTTTTAGAGATATTAGTTGTCCTAAATAAATTATACTCTCTGCCTTTTCGATTTCTGTGTTGTCTATTGTAATTCTTGTTTTAATCTACATTAATAAACAAAAGCTTGTATTTATGATAAAATAAAACAAAACAAAAAAAAAAAAATGGAAAAGAATTGTGTGTAATATGAACGAGTTAGGTAAAACATTTTATTCAGAAATAAAATATAGTTATAATACAGATATTTTCCAATATTTCATATCTCCTTAATTATGTTTAATGTAGAATTTTTTGTTTTTTTTCATAATGCTGTATTCACACTGAGTGAGTTGTTATAACTACATAGTGCATACTGTATTTTCCGCTGTAATCTATTCACATTTTAAGCATGGTTAAAATGTACTCGTAATCAGTACTCAGACTCATAAATACAATTTTGGTCAACACTGACCCCTATGATATTTCTTTGTTATATAATACTGACATATATGATCTCTGCCACTTTTTAAATATTTATCTTCAAACTATCGTACCATTGCCCTTTCTTTCATATATCTGTGTAATATTTTTAATGGATTGCTGTCAGTACATAAAGCTGAGTTAATGACCGAAATAATTAAGACGAAAAATGATCATACGATGTATTAACAAAAGAAATAATCAAGCAAAACAAATATTTAACTCCTACAGGCTTTCGATGCACGTCGGGTCACCAGATTTTTTTTTAGAATCCATTCCTAGCCTATTGCCCATCAGTAGATGGTGTGACAAATGATTGTGACGTGAAGGGTTCATTGTCCAATGACTAGATCCTTAACGTATGTTTGAATGGTTTTCATAAGTTTTTTGTTATGCCAGATCTAAAGGGTTTAGTTCTTTTTAGTCTGTGCATCTGTGTTTGTGGTGAATTGTCCAGTAAGCCAATTGCAATGTAATTTATATGATTATATAACCGCTCCTGATGTTTTTTATTGTCATCCTTTTAATTACGCCAACTACGTACTCCGCGCTAAGGTCATCATGTATGGTTTTGTTCCTTACATACCAAGAAACGCTAACGATTGACCTTAGAGTAACATTTTGGTACCTTTGAATCTTCATAATATTGCTTTTTGTGCTGCAACCCCACAACTTGCATTCATACTTCTATATCGGAGTGAGTAATTGATTGTATAATAGTAATTTATTTTTTAAAGAAAGTGGGGACTGTTTTCCTATTAATCAATGTAGTTTGTTGGTTTTCTAAGTTCAGTTTTTTTTTTTTTTGTGTCAATATGCTTACGCCACGTTAACTTCTGGTCTAGGTACTTAACGTAAACAGTTCTCTTTCCAAATTTGAACAAGCTCTTTCCTACGTACATCTTTCCATTTCGCCCACTAAGTTTTCCTGCGTTGTCTTCGCCCTTCGTCCATACAATCAGTCACTGGTTTGCATATCTTTATATGATTGTTCCATTCATTTGGCCAACCAATTTTGTTACCTAGGATTATTTCTAAATAGTCTACTATCCTTCTGTGATACCGTTAACTATCTTTGTATTTTAGCCCGTAAAAGAATTAATCTTCTAAAAGCTCTTTCGCACTCAAACTAGGGTGGTGATCCCTACGTCCTGATTAAGTTGTATAAATTTATCATCCTCTCCAAATTCGATTATCGTTCCTATCTGTATGGTAGTGCATCCCCAGGCACCTTCTCTCCAAATTAGACATTCTTCTGAATACCTATATTCGTCTTTGCCTTGAAGCTCTCAGATCCACTCCTACGTCGGCTCTCCTGGCACGAACTAACATCTTTCCCCTGTTTATCTACCGATCTTATTTGGGTTACCGCATCCTCATCAAACACCGTTCTGTCTCTTCTTCCAGACTCAATCTCTCCTACCTCTCTGTGTTTCAAAACTGGCGGTTCTCTCCAAATAAAATACCTGTTCTTTCTCTTATTTCACATTGTCTTGCCAAATTCAATCTTTACACTGTGTCTCACAACAAACTTCCTTACTTCCTTTTTGAGTACCGTGGGTTTTTTTACCCTCCCAAAATTTTAATCTTTCCTTGCCATCCAAAACATGTTGTCCTGTAATTATTAGAAACGAATTCCGCCGTACCATCAATTCTTCCTTTCCTTCTCATTCACTGATATTTACTAACGGTTCCAAGAGTAGGAGATCTGTTAGCGCTGCTTTTACTTCCTGGTCAACTAACTACTCGGAATAATTTAGGCTCTCCAACTTCTGTTCGATACATATCGCCAAATTATTTGTCATTCTCCGAGCTATGACGTGCATATCCTTCACCCGTCATTTTAATAAATACCTAATTATTGTTGACTCCATAAGTGTACTCCAGGCTGTCTCTGCGCCCTTCCTTTCATACTCTCCTGATTTCATTGTCCATTGTATTCACACTCCATCACTGTCGAGCTCTTGTGGATCCCTAGCAACGTGGGAATTAAGGGGAATGAGGTGACGGACTCATTGGCACATACTATGACGCATGCAATTCACTTCATTAGAAAGATACCCGTAAGTAACTTTCTGGCTCTATCCAAGGAATATCATTTAAAGTTCCGTAAGAACATCTATGTGGCATCATTTTCAAATCCTACCTTGCATTACCTGACAGTTCAGGGTTCTACGACTTTCTCCTCTTCTCAGTCATTCCTCAATTTCGGCGATATGTCATCTGTGTTTTGGTCACACTCTGCTTCCATCTTCCCGGTATCATTTTTCTCTTCCTCCAAGTTCACACTTCCCCCGCTGCATCCTCCTGATTCTTCTTTTATAAGTGACCCCAACCATATTTTATTTGAGCACTCTTCTCTTTTTAACGAACGGAATACTTTATATGCACGCCTGTTGGGATTGGGGCTTCCCTTCCTATGTATTGACCTTTCCTTCTGCACAAGAAATCCAAGTACTTTCTTCTTTTATTACATCCATATCCAATCGAATTAAATTCTAATTCCTTCTAACTTACAGCTTGTGCCTAGGCAGTCTCACCCTTGTTAGCTCTTGTCATATACATATTAATTACAACGTAATTCTTAGGCTACCCCCTATTCGAAAAAATTCCCCAAAAAAATGTCCCAATTTTATGTGACGCAAAATGTCCCAATTTTATGTAACGTTTGTTATATTTTATAGGATTTTTGTTATTGTTATTTAAAAAATGTCACAATTTTATGTAATGAAATATGTAACGAAGAAATGTCTTAATTTTATATAACGAAAATTAAATGTTAGAATAGGACTTTTGTGGTTATGCTATTTTTTTTTGTGTTGATGCCCGTAAGAATTACGTTGTAAATTTTGATCATTTTATACAAAGTATAGAAGAGAAAGAGACAGAAATGAAAGCAAGAGGGGTCAAGGGGCACAGCCCCTTGCGAGGCCAAAATGGCCGAGTTATATATATATATACATAAATAAAAATCTCATAATAATGATTTGGAAATTTCTTAAAAATTTTATACAATAAGCCGCCATGTCATACTTTATCAAAAGTCTGGTTTACATCCAGGAATACCGCAAATCTTTTTCTCTTCTAAATCCGATTCGATTTTTTAGACACGGAAATAAAATAAAATAACAAAACGATCGAACGAATATTACTAACACAAGCAATTTACACGCGACATTGAGTCAGTAGGAGATCGCAAAAAAATAACACAGTTCTGTTAAACGGATATCAAACGGCGCAACTAATTTTAGCGAATCCTCGAATAAACATAATAATGTCGGACCATAAAAACTTAATTAAACGTTAACATAATTTAATAAAAAAAATAACGGTAGAATGGAAAACTAATAACACGTTCTTACACAACACGCACAACTCATCGCCAGCATTCGACACACGTAACCTTCAAAGGACTAACAAATAGTGAAACGTAGGGACTTGAAAGTTAAATCAGGAAGCGATTAGAAACAGAAGAAATAAAGATAGCCAATATAGGAACAACAGAAAGAGAAGGAAGAGCAAGAATATAGTGGGCACGTCTTTTATTGGGTTATTCATTTTTTTTAAATATTTTTTATTTTTTTGAAATAACGACATCAGTGTGAAATACAAATAAACAGACTTTTGCGACGTAAATTTAAGAGTTAGTTCAGTTAGCAATAGTAATACGAAACGGATGAAGATGATTAATAGGTATTAATAACACTGGTCTGCAAAAAAAAAAAATTCTCTCCTTCTGCACAAATGTGATATTTTTGAATAGAAATATAGTATAAAAAATTACAAATCACGTATACATTCTTTTTAATGGAATTTTTTAATAAAATTTTTTTGCTTCAAATTTAAATTATATATTTTATAACTGATATACAATATTAGATCAAATTTGTTACAAAACATCAAAAACCATTAGATAATCTAATTATACTTGCTGTTAATAGTATTTCACTTTGTTGTTTTCTTCCTTTTCATATTTTCTATTGAAGTTTCGTGACGAATCGACCAACAAAAATCGGCAAGCATTGCTTCTGACCATTTCCCGTTGTAGTGCCTCTCTATGTGCACTATGTCTTGATGAAACCGTTCACCCCATGTTCATCTGATACTGCTCCAAGATTTGCGAGGAAGAAATCTAAGTGAGAGTATAAATTAAGGGACATGTTGTATTTCAGAGCTTTATATACAGAACGAAGTTTTTAGATGATTTTCTGGTAGTTTTCATTTTTTTTTGTTTCCAAGAAAATTATGACACACTTCTACGAAAGCGGTCCATGCTCTTTTTTCAGCTTTATTCAACGTACTTATAAAATTTGAGTCCTTCATAAGCTCTCGTATTTGGGGATTTACAAAGATTTCTTCTTTAAATTCCGCGTTCCTGATTCGAGGGAATTTGGTTTTATTGAAAGCCTTCATCATCTCTGTTCATGACTTTCACAAAATTTTTCATAAGACCCAATTTTATATGGAGTGGCGGTAAAAAAAAATTTCACTTTGAACTTTAAAAGGTTCTTCTTTTACATTCTTGACTTCAGGCATCAAACTCGCTTTTTTTGGCTAATTTTTCACTACGTAGTGTTTATCTCTTGCGAAAATTTTGTGTATCCTCCTTGCAATCCAGTTAACATTGCTAAAACTGTTAGGTCAGCACAGATGTTCTGCGTGTACTGTGAACATTGAATTTTTTCCAATAACAACTTCATATTTCCATAATTTTCTTTCACGTTTGTTGCATGTGCGAGGGGAATTGAAGGATATTTATTGCCATTGTGAAGGCTTTTAAACTGATTTTGAACGAATCAATAAAAAGTCGCCCTCCGATTCTTCAGGAAAACCCATTTCGTGTAGAAGTCCTTTAGCATCATTACAAAATACCAGTGAAATAACTCATAAAATCTTCTTGTCTGTTACGAAAATATGAGACATTCGTATTTTTATCTAACCCTCTTCTAATTTACTCCCATTGTGTAAAAAGTTTCATGTTAGATTTTGGTCAGATTTTTACATTTCTTCCTTTTTTAATCAACCTTCCTTTTATTTTTCCATCCAACCTAATCTTCCCACGCGGCCTTGGTTTTACGATTTTTCTTCGTTTCGTCGCTCCGTTATTGTCCCTATTATCCGTTTTCGTCTGAATCATACTCTTCTTCCTTCCTCACGTTTTCGTTTTCGTCTCGTTCTATCCCTTTGTTGCCCTCTTCATCCTGACGACGAACCGTCTGTGATTCCGACCGTATCTTCTTTGAATGTCCATTCCTCGTGAACGAAAGCACTTCTTTGTACTTCAATCTGTTATCATTCAACTAATCCTTATTGTGCTTCGTATATCTTATCGCTTCCGTCGATCTCCGTTGCTCCTGTCCTCAGTTCTTTTATCTTATCAATGGCTGACCGAATCTCTACATTTAACGCGAAGATCCGTTGCTAACGTGCCCAAAGGAAAAAAAAAAAACCCTTACAAATTCCATTGTAATCTTTATCCGAGAAGTTGAGCCTTATATTTTGAGAGCCTTAAATCGCGAATAAAGTCATTCAAATCAGATTGCGTTTTTGTCAAGTCTATATATATAATGATGAAGAAGTAGAGGAAATACTCGATTGACTAGGTACAGGATAAGCGTCTCTGATATCGTTCTCTCTCTTTCTATCAGTGCGAGTTGTTTTTGAACTAAATAAAGCACCGTTAATGCCAGAACGACAGACGAAATATGTATAATTTTGAGCTATTAAAAAAAACATTTTAAATAAATATATACGTAATAGAAAAAAAACGAAAAGCAAAATACATATTTGTTATATTATCTTTTTTTAAATTTGTATCTCGCAAGTTTATTTAGGGGAAGTTCTTCGAAGTTTCTTTTGTTATCTATGATTTTAATTATATACAGCAATCGCATTCGTTGTTTCGCATATACGAGATCTGTTCAAAAAGTAAGGTGACTTTTTATTTTCCTCGAAAAATATTTATTTATTCATTAATATCTATTTTGTCCCCTTCAAAGTGATCCCCCTCAGATATAATACACTTGTGTCAGCAATTTTGCAATCCTCGAAGCACTTCTGATATGTGCTGTTTGCTATGGTCTTGAGCTTTGCCTCCGATGCGGTCTTTATCTTCTCAATCCTGGCAAACCTCCATCCCTTTTCAGTTTTTGAAACAAAAAAACGTCACAGGGGGCCATATCCGATGAATACGGTGACTGAGACGTGATTACGGTGTTTTTTTGGCCAAAAAATCATGGACAAGCAACGATGTGTGAGTAAGTGCATTATCGTGATGCAAAAGCCATGAACTGTTTCCTCACAAATCCGGGCGTTTTCTTCGTATTTCTTCACGCAAACGGCGCATAACTTCAAGGTAATATTCCTCATTGACCGTACAAATTTTAGGACGCTCGAGTGAAATCGCACTTTTTCGCCCATTTTCGTTCAATGCACTTAACTGCCCATCTCAGTACCTTCAAATTTAGTACTCAGCAATAAAGTATTATGAGGTCATCCCGAATTTCGTCTCTAAAACGGCTTTTTGGCTTTTCACTCGTAAATTTTACGAAGGTCTCGTAATTGCGTTTGTTTTTTATAGCTTTTTATTTAACTCGCTTTTTCCTTTTGTCTGTCACAATCTGTCTGTCTAGGAGGAATCTTGCGAACGATTTTTCACCTACTTCCCGATGAATTAAAAAAGTGTCCTTTTGCAGAAACGCTTTTTATAGATGACAATACAATATTATGCAGCATCTGAGTTTCCAACTTTAAAATTATACCCTGGAGGCGGCGAAAGCTCGAAATTTTGGAAAAATTATTTTTTTTTCCGGGCATGTGATATATCGTTGGAAAGATTGCTATTTGTCGAGAACAAAACCATGTTTTACTTCTTTAACGAAACTTTCGAAATTTACGAAAAATTCAAAAAAGCGCGAGATCTAATATGTAGCTCCCTCTTTACGGCGCGAGTTTTATAGCTAAAAATTTTGAACAAGGTTGAAAATATACACATGCACGTATATTTATTTGGTTTGGAACATCTCGTTTACGAACTTTAAAATTAGCCTCGCGGAGCTTCGAGAGCTCGAACTTTTGGAAAAAAATATATTTTTTTTTCCGCGCATATGATATACTGTTGGAAAGAGTGGCTATTTGTCGGGAGCAAACTGGTATTTCATTTTCTTAACGAAACATTGGAAGTTTACTAAAAGCTTAGAAAAGCACAAAGAATGACGTGTAGCCCCCGCTTGTGGCTCAGCTTTATAGCTAAAAATTTTGAACAAGGTTAAAAAATGCGCATCCTTGTGTATTTCTTTGCTTTGGAACGTTTGGGTTTCCAATTTTAAAATCGGACTCTTGGAGCGCCAAAAGCTCGAAAGTTTAAAAAAAAAATTTTTTTTTTCTTTTGGTCGTGTGATATATCAATGGAAAGATCGCTATTGGTCAAACATTGTGTTACATGTGCTGAGGATTCCGTATGTATTGTATGAAAAACAAAAGACAATATAATTGAAAGAATGCGATCCATTATTTAATAATAAAACGTAACACAAATTTCTGTGAATGTCCTATATAATCAAAATATTGAATAAAGTACAAAATAACTTTATTAGTGTGCGACTACCAGATACGCATCTTAACATTAAAATCTGAAACTACAAAATATTCTGAAAAATAAAAGCGGGGACCACAGATTAATAATTAAATATTAATATTCTAATACATCCTAAACCGAAACTACAATCACTATTTAACGTTGTTCCATTGTTGTGCATCACAATACCACACATGCCGAATATAGTTTTGTAACTGCGGCCCCCGCTTTTATTTTTCAGAATATTTTGTAGTTTCAGATTTTAATGCTAAAATGCATATCTAGTAGTCGCACACTAATAAAGTTACTTTGTACTTCTTAGTGCATAAATAAAAGGCTATTTTTAAAAAGTTTTTTTTATTTTTTTTATTTACACTAAAGTAGTTGTAAATAATTTTTGTATAGTTTTTGATAAATACAAAGGAACACATTAAAAGTGAGATATTTTTTGTCCAATCCTTTTAGTTAGAAGTCTGTATTTTTTTTTTTTTTTTTTAGAAAAATGTCGAATAAGGTGATTTTAACCCAAAAACAATGAATTTTTCCTATCTGAGTTTTATGTAAAAGAATTAACTAAATCAGTCCAAGGTACGCATCGGAATATTACTATGGACAACTGGTTCACATCGGTGTCTCTTGCTGACCAGTTGCTGCAGGATCCCTATAAACTGGCAATGATAGGAACAATGCGCAAAAATAAAAAGGAGGTTCCCAAAGAGTTTTTAAATACAAAAGATCAAAAGCAGAGTACATCAATGTTTTGCTTCGATCAGAAAAAAACATTGTTGTCATATATGCCAAAGAAAAACAAAGTAGTTTTGTTACTTCCAACAATGCACGAAGGATCAGGAATCGTAAAGGAAACCGGTAAGCCTGAAATAATTCACAACCAGAACGAAACAAAAGCAGGGGAACAATTTCGATCAAATGTGTACCAATACGAATTCTGGCAAAAAAATGCGCAGATGGCCGTTATGTTTTTGCTATGGAATGATAATATGGCTGGTATAAACTTCTATGTTATTTATAGTTTCAATACACTAAAAAAAAAACGAAAAACCACATTCCAGATATCAATATGTATGATTGATTTAAGCCATATCCTTGCATTTTCATAGATGTTACACAGATATAATACGTCATCTTTACGTCGAAATCTCCGGCAAGATATAGAACCAACTATAGATATTGCGGTTGAGGATGCTGCAGATACAAATCAAGAAAAGAAAAATTTGTTTCTACTGGCTAAACAAAAAAAGGCGCATGACAACGACTTTTTGTACGACTTACAAACAGGCAATTTGCACAGAACATCGTGGAAAGATTGTTCTGAAAAATAATTAAAAATGAATTA
This sequence comes from Icerya purchasi, assembly GCA_039619475.1. Taxonomy (NCBI): domain Eukaryota; kingdom Metazoa; phylum Arthropoda; class Insecta; order Hemiptera; family Monophlebidae; genus Icerya; species Icerya purchasi. The sequence goes on from CM077116.1 coordinate 235,302,668, forward strand.
TTTTGCAATGCTAGTATTTCGCTCTAATACCAAAAAAGTTTGATAACCAATTTTGTAATTTTTTAAAATAAATTTTTGTATTTTATTTTTAATTAATTTTATTGCGTCGTAAAATTTACGATAGTCCCATATTCATGTTCGACAAAAACGGTCCCGTATTCTAGGTTTAATTAGCTAATAAAAATAATGGAGCATTATAAACATAAATAACAAACATTAAATTAATCTAATGAATACTCTAGAAATATTTTTGGAAATATTCCGTTTTCAGTAACAAAATATTAAAAATAAGCAGTTAGCTGAATGTGAAAGAAATGTACATATGTACTTGTTTGTACAAGGAAATTAGGCCCACTGACAACTTCGCAGCCTAAACTTCAAATTAGTTTTTCTTCTTAACATTTGCAGTGTCACTCACATTCATTGCTCTTTTCACATTCTACTTCATACTTTCCCTATGTTCCGGTGATGAAAATACGTAGGTTTTGTTTATATTTTTACTGACTTCAAAAAAAAAGCAGTTTATACTTTCGTCGTTCTTCTTCTTTTTTTCATATTTTTTTTAAATTTTCGAAGACATTGTATTTTTTCCACATTGTAATGACGAAAATACGCCAATTAAAAAATTGAATTCTGCAGCTACAATGAAGCGGCCGTGAACATTTTTTCCAATTCTTTATTTTTCAGCTTTACGGTGCAGATATATAAAGTAAATTAGAACTAAAATTATACATTCTAAAAGTTTATAATTACTCGACAGTCCCATATGTTATAAATTAGAAAAATACGAAAACAGAAGAGCGTTCGATGAAATTTATTTCGTTACTTTTAAAATTTAATTTTTTTTGCATTTCGTTAATTGCACGTAACGCAAGAAGTTTCTTTACTTGACATATCCAGAGGTATTATGATGCAACTTGATTCTACCCGTCTTAATCAAATTTCAGAAAATAGAAGAAACTTAAAACCTATAACTGAAACGATTATATTATGTGGACGTCAAAAATTATCTTTACGTGCAACTTACGATTCCGGACCATTAAGTTTCGAATCAGTATTACCTGTACATAATGATGGAAATTTGAGGGCATTAATACGCATGTGTTTGTCATGTGGAGACAAAAATCTAATTGACCATATTCAAGGACAATGTTTAAATGCTATGTATATAAGTCCAACGATTCAAAATAATATCATCCAAATCTGTGGCAAAATTGTACAAGATCAAATTGTAATTAAAATTAACAAAGCGAAATCACTTTCGATTTTAATGGACGAAACAGCAGACATTTCACGAACTGAGCAATTGTCTCTTTGCGTAAGATACATAGACTGCAATGAAGAATGTGAAAAACCAATCTATGAATTCAATGACGATTTTTTACAATTTGTCACTATACATATACGATACAACCGGTAAAAATTTGGCTATGGTAATGGTAGAAACATTAAAAACACTTGGTATAGATAGGACATACACGGTTGGACAAGGATATGATGGTGCTGCTGCAATGAGTGGATATTTTAATGGTGTGCAGGCATTAATACGAAAAAAATATCCAGCAGCTTTATATGTGCATTGCAGTGATCATTCTTTAAATTTGGCTCTTACACATTCTTGTAAAATACAGGGAATAAGAAATTATATTGGAACCATAAAAGCTGTTGGAAATTTTATACAAAAATCAGCTATGCGCACTGAGGTCCTAAAAGATAAAATTAAGGAACATGTTACAAATACTAGATGGACAAAGTTAATTTCTATGCGCAAAACCCGATGGATAGAAAGTCATGATGGCCTGATAAGATTTATAGAAATATTTAAGCCAATTATAGAAACATGAGATGAATTGCAATCAGTAAAAGATATTGAAACATCATCAAAGGCTTTACAATTTCAGTATGCTGTATTAACCAGACAGTTTATTATCAGTATGGTAATTGCGTCAACATTATTTAGATTTACCTTACCTTTGTACAGAGTGCTTCAAAGTACTAATTTTGATCTTTTCACAGCCATTGAACATGCGGATTTAGTTATAAGTTAGATGCAAAATGTTAGAAATAATGTGGAACATAACTTTAAGATTATTTTTGAAAAGTCACAAAAACTTTTGATATCTATCGATAATCAAGAAGACATAAAAATTCCCAGAATAATTCCTCGTCAACAAAATCGTTCTAATGTTACAGAACGTACACCAGAAAAATATTTTCGAATTACAGTTGCAATTCCGTTCTTTGAAAATTTTAAAGAACAACTCTCTCGAGGATTTACAAATCATACACCGTGTTACCACATATGTGCATAGTGCATACACTAGAAATAGAAAACTTTTCTACATATGAACAATTTTTGGACCTTGATACATTACCTGCAGAGTTACTTTTATGGAAACAGAAATGAACGCAGTGGTCCCACACAGATAGACCATGTAATAAATCTATATTTCCCAACATTTATATTCTTTTAAAAATTCTTGCAATATTACCGATATTAACAGCTACACCAGAAAGGTATTTTTTAACCTTTAGACGAATAAAAACTTATTTACGGAATTCAACTGGCCAAGAAAGGCTAACAGGTCTTGCCTTGATCAACGTCCACAGGAATGTACCAATTGACCCTGAAAATGTATTAAATCGTTTTGTGAAGGAAAAAGACCGAAATATAAAACTTTTATTGTATCTTTTTTTGTATTGTATGTACCCCATGTTTAGTATAAAAACTTATAGTTGCTTTTATTTTAATACTTTTAATTTCTTGTAATTATAATTAGGATTTTTGAAGTGGTGCTCATATTATAAGGATTTTTTATGTAGATACGATACAGTTTTAAAACAAATTTGTACCTATTTGTCGAATTTATTTAGTATACATATATATATATTGGGTTATGGTATATTTATTACTAGGGGGCTTTCCCCCTGGCCGCTTCGCGGCCCAACCCCCCACCCGGACCCGCCGACGACTTTTCTTCCATTCACCAGACCTTCTTCGAAATTCAAATTTCTGATGAGGATACAAATCGCTCCAATTTTTATAGTAATTTTGTGATTTGGAACTCATGGGTCTGACATTTTGTTTAAAATTTCAGTACATAAATGTGTGGAACCTCCATTTGTTTCTTTTTCATCAATCAGAGTTGTATCAGCACTATATAAATTTATTTCATCTCCAGAAATTTTTTTCCCTATTATCAATCTATTGTTTTTATTCGTTGATGATAAAATACATCTTTTGGACATTTTAGAAAAATTTGATAGAACATCATCGAGATAAATGTGATCAATCATTTCATCAAGTGAAGTAAACATTTTTAAATCGGGGAAATTTAATAGAATTCCATTTTCTTCGCCATACAAAGTCTCTGGCATTTTTCCTTCACCAATTTCTAATAAAAATTTTGAGTAACTCGGACCACTTTCGAAAAACACATACTATTGCGACCAGTCTCTATATTTCTCTTTCCACTATCACGATACTGTTCGTAGAATTGCAAATATGTTAGTTTGCTCATTTCTTCAGTTTGTGCCTATCACAACTTCAAAATTACAACGTCGTTTTTCAAATTTAAAAATACACCAATAATACACCATAGAGGAAACAAAAGAAGAATCGTTAACAAAAGATGTTTCGTCTTTGTCCACTATGAGTAATACACGATGAACGAAAAACCAGTAACAGTTTACGGTGGGTGGAAGCGCGGTACTCTGTAGGTAAATGCAGTAGTACCGCGTTTTCATGCGATTGGTAATGATCTTATTAAATTAGCGCTGATCTATTCCCTTTTTGTTTTGAGCCTCAAGGTATGAAAATTTTGGACATCTTATAATTTTCTTAAAAGCCACCGACCTGGATCTGTCGATTAAAAAAAAAATTAGCTTTCCAAGTGCCATAGAACGGTCTCAGGACTTTTTTTTGATTTTTCATCTAATAATACGAAAATTGAAATTATTTTGTTACAAGTTTGAATTAAAATAGCTCAAAAAGTTCAATCGCTAAAAGGGTAGTGTAAGCGAGGGAAATACTCTAAATTCAATTCTCTTCAAAATGAGACCTAGAGCAGTTCAGTGGAATAATTAGTTTTTGATAAACGATTAAAAAATTGGAAAACGGAAAAAAAATGTGATTTATTGCTTTGATTTATTGCTCGTTTTGAGCCCTAAGGTATGAAAATTTTGAGCGTTTTATATTTTTTCTACATGCTGCTGATGTAGAGCTGTCGATTTACAAAAAAAATAGCTTTCTAAGTGCCATAGAACGGTCTCAAAACTTTTTTTTTTGACTTTTTGTCTATTTTTTGATTTATTGCTTGTTTTGAGTCCTAAGATATTAAAATTTTGAGCACTTTATATTTTTTCTAAATGCTACCGACCTGGAGCTGTGGATTAAAAAAAAAAATCAGCTTTCTAAGTGCCATAGAACGGGCTCAGGATTTTTTTTTCATTTTTGGTCTTTTGTCTTATTTTCGTCTATGGTGGAAGAAAAATTTGATTCATTGCTCGTTTTGAACCCCAAGGTATAAAAATTTTGGACATTCTATAATTTTCCTAAAAGCCACTGACCTGGAGCTGTCGATTAAAAAAAAAATTAACTTCCTAAATGCCATAGAACGGCCTCAGGACTTTTTTGTAATTTTTGGTCTTTGTCTTATTTTCTTCTATTTTGATAGAAAAATTTGATACATCGCTCGTTTTGAGCCCCAAGGTATGAAAATTTTAAACATTTTATAATTTTCCTAAAAGCGACTGACTTGAAGCTGTGGATTAAAAAAAAAAATAGCTTTCTAAGTGCCATAGAACGGTCTCAGGACTTTTTTTTGATTTTTCGTCTATTTATTTCCTTGGCGCTTTATTATAGAGATATACAAGTTTCTTTTTTTATACTGAAGTGTGCAAATAAATGTATAGGGTATTTAAAAAATGAATATAAGTAAGTTATTATTAAAGAATATTTTTATATTTTTAATACTCATATCAGCAATTGTTTTTATTTATTTTTATTGTAGTTTGTTGAAGTATTGCATATGCAATAACTGATTGCAAGGCTTTGGTGTACGATTTATAAATAAATATATTTTACGATAATACCTATATATATATATATGTGTATAAAAATAATGATTATTTGCAGTTAATTTAATTACTTCCTTCGTAATTTCTTTCTATCGTCGCCTAGGATCGAACTTAATACTTCTGTAATGGAAGTTGAGCACTCTAGCACGAGGGGCTATCATGACGGCATATATATATATATATATATATATATATATATATATATATATATATATATATGCATATATATATGTAGTGGAAACCCAAAACCTTATTTAAACGGTTGTTTTCAACTACATATGTAACATCTGTAAAAAGTTCTTTTTTCACATAACCAAAAGATTTTTGAAGAAAATGGTTTAAAATGAATTCAAATATTATTTTATGATTTTTTAAGCTCTATTTTTTTGCTTTGAATAATTTGTCTATTTTTCTTCAAATTTCCTTAAGTTGCATTGCGTTCTCCCAATGTATTCTCCCACTTTCATTCCTTACAATTCTCTTATCATAATAATCTGTGTCAGTGGTTTCAAAAATTTTCCATCTATGAAAGTCTTGCTTTTGTATTTCTGACTTGAACTATTGCAAATTTTATAAACTTTCCTTCTTCTTCATTATTAACTCCGAAGAATATCTATTTTCTATTCTTATTCTTTAATATGCAACATTTTTACATAATTTGAAATTCTTTTACTGTTTACCTCTTAACTTACATACATATTTAATGAAACATGCATTGAAATATGTATAATTGTATTTGTAAGCAAAAAATAAAAGTTCTGAAATAATAGAGATGACTTATTTTGAAATAGTTTTTAGTATTTATAAGTTTGACATATCTTGGTACGTAAGTTGAACCTACTAATTATTTTTCATCCTTCGTAAGTGTTGTTTCGCGGGGATTCTGTTTCTGCAATTACGTTAGTGTTATAGAAATCAATCATCGTCATTCGATATTGAGCGTTTGTCAATGAAACAAATTTTACGACTTTTAATAGGTTCTGTAATTTAATCAGGCCCGGATTGAGTGTATGTTTTAGACCCGGGGGTACGGAAATATTAGGGGCCCTTTTCGGAAGTGACAAAATTATCCGTTTTATAGAATAACTAAATTTTCTCGTTAACTCAATGTAATTATATTATTTTTAATTCATGAATTAACGTATAATTATTAATGTAAACAAAACTAAATATCATATACAAACAATGGGTAGAATTTTCGATGCCAAAAAAAAAAAAATATATTTATATATATATATATATAATTTTAAACAATGAATTGTTCAGCAAATTTTAACCAAAGATTTGATTAAGAGGATACTGTGTGTGTGCGTGTGCTGCTCATGTACACACGCACACATATTCATACAGACACATTTCCTAAAAACAATAAATTCCGACTCGTTATGTACCTTAAAAGTCAAATTTCTGGTACGTTTTTACGAAACTTGAAGTTTTGCTACTACGAAGGTTCCTCCTTCTCTAGGAGGAGGAAATAAAAATGGATACGAAATTATTAACCAAAAAGAAAATGTATTAAAAAATGTACTCCTGTAAAGTTAATTCTATTTATTTCCAAAAAAACAGTTGATGTATATGACGAATGATAGATTAACTTTTTATTACATGTCGGAAGTGGGTGTCTCTTGGGGCCCCTTTATATAGCGTGGTCCGGGGCTGCAGCCCCTACACCCTAGACCCCCCCCCGCCTAAATCCAGGCCTGCATTTAATGCTTTTGTCCTTTTTAAAATTTTCTTCGGTTTCGAGCAACATTTTTTTTAAGCAGCAATTCATTTTAGCTCTAATATTTAATGCGGCCTCTAGACGAGTTCTCATCCGGATCTGAACATCTTTGAAATTTAAAAACCTAATATTTATCGTTTAACTCTTTAGTGAAATGTAAAGTTTCAAAATGATAATGGAAATAAAATTACAACGTTATGATTATAACAGGAAACAAAGTTAAAACATAAAAAAAGAATCGATTGATTTTTTTCAAATTTAAAGGTTAAATATATTATTAAAATAAATATGAAAAAATATCGATTATTATAATTAAAGAATATGAAGAACATAAAAATTCGCGACTAGTTTTAGATATCAGGTCCATACGATGATGGGGAATACATGTGATCATGGACATATAGCGTCTGAAACTAGTTAGCGATTTTTATGTTCTACATATTTGTAATTATAGTACCTTCTAAATAGTATTATATGGGTAATGAAATAATTTAGGTAAATATGTTCATTTTTTAAAAAAAATAAGATTGTTGCAACATCTTTTCCGATCTCACTTTTAAGTATTAATGATAAGAAACGATTGCCGTGAAATAATGTTTAAAATGATAACAGCGCTATAAGTATAGAATAAGGTATATTGCTGTTTTTCAAACAACTGGTTCGATGTTTCAGGTTTTTGCCCAGGTACAACTCTGATAATAGAAAAATAGAATACTGTTTACAAACATTCGTTTGTATACATTGCATGACCGTGAACAAATTATCACTAACGTTTAAAGAACGTCTCAAATAATATGTTCCACCTTTGGTCGTCGTGCTTCCTGCTTTATATTCGGAATATTTTAATATTATTATTCTCGTACATGAAATTAACTTGTCTTTGAATCATTTATCAGACTTAAATTAATCCTAAATCACATGCCATGTTATTTCCCAACAGATAACATTTACCGATTATACAAAAATTACAAAACTTCGTAAAATATCCTTATTTTCTTTACGTATTCATTCTCGTACGTTCTACTTCCAGATAATTTCATTTCTGTAACATATTTCCCTATAAATAATAGTACTTTTACATGCGCATGCGCGCGCACCTATTATATGTTTTTAGTTTTATTTTATTTTTCAATTTATACATAGATATATTTAATACACCTATTGGTCATAATTTTACTTCTATTAAATTTAATTTTTTTAAATTAGATGTCAAAGGTCTCCCCACACGCTGTGTTTAACTGCTAAGGTCATTATACAGCACATAAAGCCTATTTAGGAAGGTTGTACATGATAATGCAGACCGCTGTGTCACATGAAAGCTATTACGGCTGCGGCCAAGGACGGAGTCGTTTGCTACTCTATTTTACTAGCAGAACTTGTAAAATTCACGGATCGAAATGCTACATACTCAAGAATTAAATGTTGGGTGGTTAGCGTCTTGCCTGGCTTCGAAAGAGGTAGGTTTTTGGAAGCTTTTGGCTCGTGTAGATGTAATTATGCTAGAGGCTGTGTTAAAATATTTGTGAGCAACTCCCTCTGCAGGTTACCAGGGCTTAGTAGTTGGTTTTATGCTTTGGAAGAATGTGTTTATTGATTTCCCTCCAGATTGGTATATGAGAAGAAAGTGGGTTAGTGTAGGGGAAGAGGGCGGTTTTGCAGCACTGAGGAAAAATTGCAAGCTGTCCAGTTAACCTATTTTGCTGTAGCGTTGAATAGAAAACACTATCCCGTTTAATTTAGCGCTCGAATCGTGCAATCTAACCGACTTCACTGTGCTTAAAAATTTGAAGCAGCATGATGTCAGTGTGACTGGTAACCTCTTGCCTTCGCTCCATCTATGTAGCAAGCATACATAATCTGTGTAGCTTGCTACAACATCTCTTTTTTGGAATTTGTACTATATTTGGCAGATATTGCACTTTGTGGTATTTAGTTAATGAAAAATTTATATTTACGGTTGGGAGACTACATAACGGTGACTAAAAAGTCTAGGGAGATTGTTGGAATTGAAAGGAATCAGAAATTGATATTATATATAAATGTTAATGTAAAACTGAGTTTTTCTTTAAATAATTTTCAAATAACCATTCCGCCAGGAGGTAAAGTATGTGACCAACCTCTTTCGAGTAAGTGATTTGTTTATGAAAATTATTACACAGTCATTTCGACAAAGTGTAAATGTTAATGATTACATTTTGTTATCGTTAATTTTTATTTTACACCTACATTCCAATGAGGCATTCTTGCCTAATATTTGACGCCTATTTCGGATATTTGCCACACAGCATGTAATTCTTGCGTCATCAGCAATCGTGCCAATTTTCGACTTCATCTTGTAAATTTTATTCAAAATACCATGTATAAAATACGTCCAACCAAACTTCCGCATGGAACTTCGTTGATACTGGATAATGTGCTGAAGTAAAATCGTTTATGGCGCAACTCGATAGAAGCGATCTGTTCGATACGATTTAATAACAGAGTAACAGTTATGCTAGATTTCTGTTATTTTAAAAAGTTAACTTTCGTACCAAATTCTGCCAAAAACGCGAGTCCTGTATGTGTCAACACCGTTGTGCGTACTATGTTGTGTTTCTTCAAATGCACAGTGTGAATCACGTCTGTAAGTCAACGTGTATCAGGCCACGGCGGTAAAGTTATTCGTGGACAATCCAATTGTAATATGTACAATATATTTACATAACGACGATCAACCGTCTCTAAAAGAATTAAAATCATTAACGGACCAACTTCCGCGGTCATACATATTAGCAGGTGACTTCAGTAGTTATAAGATCATACGAGGTTTTGAATACCATTGATAATAGAGGACAGATAATAGAAAAATTTCTAGATGATCCTGCAATCAGTATTATGAATGTAGGCGATCCAAAAAGATTTAATAGCCACGACAGTACTCTGTAGTTCAACCATCAGCCGTATATTACACTAGCGATCTCGTGTAAGAAATTATACAACAGCGATCATTTCCCACAGAGAGAAAGACGTGAAAACTGGATTACAGGTAAAGCAGACTGGGAAAGCTTCAGAAACTCAATAGAACTTAAACAAGTATTGAATTCGACCGATCCCGATATAATAAATAAAGAAATCTTAAAAAGGATTATTTCGTACTCTGCTAAAACACATATGCCGGAAACGAACTCTCAACCTATGAAGAAAAAAGTACCCGTCTGGAACCACGAGTATATGACGGTTATTAGAAATAAAAATGAACTTCTTAATGCTCATAAGGGTCATCCAACTCATGACCACCTTCTGTAAAATTTAAAAAGGCAAGAGCTGTAGCAAGAAGCATTATTATACAACGCAAGAAGAAGTGTTGACAGAACTTCATTTCGAACATAAATTCGAAAATTGCTGCAGCAACAGTATGGAATCAAGTAAGAAAAATTCCGAATAAAAGAATAATGATAACACCATCACTGCGGTAACCGACTCGGATGGATAATTACAGTGTACGAGAGCCAACAGTTAGCAGAGATCATGGTTAGACGCTACTACGATATATCCAGTGAATGTGTGAACTTTTCTAATAGGAACGAGTCAGATTTCGACTCGCCAAATGAAAAGGAATATAATAAAGATATTACCCAACATGAATTAACCAATGCGGTAAAAGAACAAAAAAAAAGTCGGCAGCTGGTCCTGATAATATTCACTCGGAAATGCTAAAAAAATTCTTACAGAAGAGAATATCAAATGTGTACAACATTTATTCGATTAAATTTCGAAACTACACAAAACTCCTACATTATGGAAGAGGGCCACCTCCCATTGTGAAGCCTGACTACGATAACAAGCTAACAGCTACCGTCCAATATCGTTAACATGCTCATTGTGCAAAATATTAGAAAAGATTACTGCCAAGCGGATACCGTAGAAAATAAAATAGACAACCATCAAAGTAGTTTCCGGGAAGGTCGGGCGACTATCGACAATATATTAAGATTGCAGCGAGAAATTTCGATATACAGAAAGCTTTTAACCATATACCCAAAGAGTCAGTTATAAATACGTGTTACATGAAGCTTGCATATTACAAAGTTATGATATCTGATGTAAATTATCCGTGACAGCTGTTATATCTAAACCACTTAATAAAGTCGCTTTCTTCCTCTGGTGGTGCTTTGCCCAATAATTTTCAATTGACGGCTAGCCGAAATCAGCATGCATTACCGAAATGGGCGATGATATAATGTATTCGAGCATAAAATTGTATACAAAAAGTTATATTTTAGTACGTGTATAAAATATTTAAAATGTCACAAGGTATCACGAAATTTCAATTTTGTCTATTTAACATGGTAAATAAGCGAATTATTTTTTAATACGAGTTTTTGATTACTAACACGAGAACACCGGTTTGCTTGCTGTTTCTCAGACTAATCGATTTCTAAACTCCAAAACCCTCCACTAATTTGTGAATGTTATCAAAATCGTTAAAGAACTATTTCCAAGAATTGCTCGGTTAATAATAAACCTGATGATTGCTCGGATCTGAACTCGAAATCAATCAATAGAGATTAATAAGTTTCTTAAGTAGTCAAACATTTATTAGATGCGCATAGCACGAAAGCTAGACTTCGTGTACATATTGCATTATCCCCGATTTTTATGTTTCACAGTATTCTCGTGTTGAAAATAATAAAAGAATAAATTTAAAATTCACAAATCAGAAATATTAATACAAATTATTACCTTTAGTGTAAATTTGTAACGAAGTCCAGCGTATATTTCAACTGATACAAATTAAAAATTCGTTGTATAAAGCGTAAATATAATTCATCACGAAGTGAAGATTATCTATACTTTTGTCTATTTTCACACTTACCGAATATGTGGAAAATAGGCGTTTTGTTTGTTTTTTAAGAAAACCCTCTAAAGATATGATGTTCCCTAAAACGAATATTAATCGCTTCTCTCTTTTACAGTTGTTCTTTTCATAGAATTTTCTCGACGATAACACCTCGCGACTAAATAATTTATTTCAAACTCCAAAAAAAATTCTTAATTAGTGATATATTACGCGTGTAGTAATAGGTGAAAAAATAAAAATGCGAAGAAGGAAGTTCGATTTCTTCCTCTTAAAAGCTGGTCTGTAATAGCTGTCCAAAAAATTTAATTCGTGTCTTCAATTATCCTTATTTTCTTTTCTTTTTTGTTTTTTTTTTTCCCACTTCGTCTACACCTAGGAAGAAGTTTACCTCCGTTGAACCGGTGTACTTTTTCCCTGGCGATCTCATCCATACAGTTGCAAAAATTTTTGCTACCGTTCCTTATAGTCACCGTTATTTCTGTATTTCCCGGTTTTAATCGTTTTGTTTTCAAATATTTTTGTTGATCGCTCTTGGCAGATGGTGGTTGACCTTTAGAGCGTGCGAAATTGTCGCAATGTTCGTAACACCGGGCGTAACATGAAACTGATGCTCCTATTTCAGCCAGCATTTCTTCTGACGTGATAAGGAAAAAAACTGGTAATTCTTGGACGACACCATCACGTGCGCTTCTCAAGGAAAGCGACTGTTCCGCATGTTCCATCGCACACGTGATATTCTTTATTGAATTTTTCACGAGATTTTTCTCGTACAACTCTAATTATCGCTCGCGGCTATACCCGTCTGACTACTCATTATATTTGTTTCCCATTTTTTAATTTTTTTTTACTTCTTCACACCATCATTGCTAGTCAATGTTTGGTCGACTAGACCAACTAGTTCCGGTTTAGTGCCCCCCGACGATATCGCTTAACGATTTTATCGGCATCGAGGTAGCAGCAGTGTGTCGTCGTCTAGTATGAAATTGTTCCGTCGTCGAGCTAGATTGAAAAATAAACGCATTAAAACGGGATTATCGGTTCGCCGCCATCATCTACCGATGATGACTGTCGCGTACGCACACCGACACACGCGACGCCGTAAACATCGATGTTTTTAATGAATTGAGAAAATCCGGTTGTACCAGAGAGGGCATACGAATATTTCTAATCAGCTGGCAAACGATGTTTTCGGTTTCTTCGCATCGATAGTAGTTCGCGGCGCGTACCTGAAGAATAATTATTCTGCATTTTGTTTCCGCCGAAACCGGTTGTTCCACCATTCGGCCTTCCTCCTTCGAGAGAGATTCTGTCTACAATTTATTGTTTCTAGAAAATTCCTCGCCGAACCACTTTGTTTACGAAAAACCAGAGAAAAAAACGAGCATAAAACAAACGTTTGCGTCATTCTCCAGCGGCCCCCTAACCACTATAATAAATATGCGCTTTTTTTACTCTCCGCTTTTTCCCTGACGGTAATTCTCCTCGATTATCTAATGCCCACCGTGCCGGGTACTAGCCTCTTTCTCGAATTCTGATTGTTCGCCTCGGTTAATCTATAATTACGGAAGCATCGGAAAAACCGAATCGCAGTACGCTAACACACGTAATAAGAGTGAAATTTTAACGACCCACTTTTGAAGTTTAGTCGAAAAATGGACGCGGGAGGACTACGCCGCGTCATCGATTACGACACCTTGCAATAAACTGTCCACTTTTGTCTTAGAACTAAAGCCGATGGTTCGGATGTGTGAAAAAAATGTTAATTCTGCTGCACTCGGTACACAATGGAAAGCTTACACTTTCGCAATGGCATCTTGTATTGCAGAGAGGGTATAAATGTAGCGGTAATTTTAAAAAAAAAAGAAAATAAATAAATCTAGACTGAATTCGCATTACACTAATCAAGCAGCAAACACTATTACCAACTTTCTTTGTTAGACAACTAAAATATCGCAAATAACAAAAAAAAAGAATGATCGGTTTATTTTAATTAATATATTAATAAGTTGACAATAATAAAAAAAATTTAATAATAAATCCGGCATGTATAAAATATTTAACGTAAGAACAGTAACAAAATACATCGAACGAACGTGCCGAACTTTTCATATACGTTATGATGAACATGTGTTGTCGCAATTAGATATGAGTATATGCAGAAGTCGCCTGTGGCAAAACATGTAATGATAAATAAGCATAAATTAACGTTACACATCGACGTTGCTTTAGAGATTCTAAAACGAATAACTGATAAAAATTTATTAAATGATGCGTATTAATAAATTAGAAAATAATCGACTTAATTAATAATAATCTCATTTTGACTAATAATCCTCCGTTTAAAATTCATAATTAAATTTTAAACTTATTTATATATCTCTTCTTTTTTCCTTTCTTTTTTTCATTTATTTATTTATTTTTTTCTAATATATATTTAACGTGCTATACACAACCTGAGGAGGCACGGCGAAGAATTTTATCACAATAAAATTATGAAATCTATCGCTTCGAGAAATTCGAAGAGTCGAGGGTTTTTATTCTGTCATCATCACCTCAGGAAGAGGTGAAGTTTTATCCAATCGTTTTTTACTCCGGTCAGTTAATGAGGAGATATTGGATAATATGGATCATTGCAACGATCACAATGAAGTGGCAAGCCGTTGTTCGAAAGATGCGAATGAGTAAATGAAGTATGACTGATGCGAACACGGTAAGGAGCAGTTTTCTCCTCGCTACGGGTTATATTTTACTAAAGTGTTGACTATGACGACCCTGAAGGCTGTTTAACATATTTTCGTTTATTAAAAGAAGGGACCTCCACAGCCAAGCAATGCCAACCGATTATCGAAAATAACGACGTGCGTTTGGAGAATACGTTTTCCATTTAATTGAGAGAAAAAAGGTCATGTTGGCAGTTCTTGGTTTTGTAGAAATGTTTATTGGTCATTTTAGCGTCAGAAAATGTTAGTCTATTGGACAGTGACCATGTTTGCAATTTGTCAACTACTGTTTTTTTTTGCAAAATCTGTTGGCCCCGAATTGGGTCCGAGCAAAATATGATTATTGTGAAATCGGCAACAAATCGAGTGCAATTGGTGCTTGAATTCCATCGATCACATCGTTTACAATTAGAATGAAAAGAGTGGGACTAAGTACGGACCGCTGAGGAAATAGTCAAATCTCTTTGAAGTTACTCCGTCAACGTGAACTGAAAAGTGCAGATTCACGAGAAGGTCATATAAGATAAATTATCTCGGAAATTTAATTATGCAAAGTCTGAAGTATTTCGTTTGCGCCATGTTGAAATGCCAATATGGCTGGTAAATGACGTTCGGTGTCGAAAGCGTTATTAATGTGGAATTTTGTAATAATTCATTTAGCGCGAATTTTCCAGCGCGGAAATCACACACTGTTTACTCTGGTCTGTTACATTTGAGCCCCTAACGGGGTCGATTGTTCACTCTATTCGTTCGAATACATTACAGAGAACTGGTGGTGCTAATGAAACTGGGCGAAAGCTGTCCACTGGAATGGGATTTTTGTTCGGTTTCAATAAAGGGATTACAATAGCGAATCTGCCCATTTATCTGGAAAAACATTCGTGGTCTGTATATGATCAAAAATTATATATGTAGTAACTGGGTTATGACTTTGTCTGGCGCTTTTTCCAAGAGAGGAATGCGAAAAAGGTCAATCCCACCGGGGCCGCTGATGAAATATTTAAATTGTATGATTCTAAATGTAAGTTTTTAAAATTGAATCCCGAAAAGCATTTTTTGTCTTCTTCTACAGCGATAATGGCTGAATCTTAGTTTGTGTCACTAGAAATATTCGCAAAGTATATGAAATGATTAAGAATGTTTCCTTGATTGGTTTTTATTCGATCTCTAATCTGAATAGAACTTGCAATATGAAAAGACGAGGATTTTTTTATCGATCTGATTTTCTGTCAAACTTCTTTTTTAGGTGCGACAGAATTGACCGATGAAATGTAGTCCGACCTAGATTGACGTTTAGATTGCTTTTACGGTCCATCTAACTATAACACATTTCTTCTTATAGTCAAGATCATTTTTCATGCATGGAAATACTTTCAACATTTTTTAGGGCCTTGCGTTTATTCCTAATGGCTTTGCAACATTCATCCGTCCACCATGACGCACGTCGGTGTTTGAAATTCGTGTTGCTATTCGAAAGTGGTATGTATGGGTGGTGAAAATTTGAAATTCGATGGAAGATTTAACTGTCTCATTTATATCATCGGAAATTTTGCACTCGAAATATTTATCACGGTGTGGTGATCTATATGAATTCCAATCTATTTTGTTGTAGTTTATTATCTCTTTTTTTTTTTTTTTAAAAGAAGAATGTTTTTGAGTACAAACTTGAAGATGATTAGTGGTGAATGATCGCTGCTGGCAAGATCGATATGCGCTTGTTCTAAAATTAAGCGGCTGAGATGAGAAGTAATGAGTAAAAATCTATACTCGACCTTCTCCAATAAGGGAAGTTGTAATGTGTAACTGTAGTTCAAAATGGTCAAATGCTGATTTGAAATGATTTGATGATCTCGCCGTTTTTATTGTATTTCGAACTCTTCCCCAAGCTATACATTACACCAGTTGAAATCGGCCCCAAAACTAAATGGTTTTAGTAAGCATCGAATTAGATCTGTACGATGCTCTTCCGAAACGTTCTCACAATTGCAGGGTTTTATGTTAAAACGTTTGTAGCGATCATTTGAAGATGAGTTTGAAGATTAATTTTTTTGAATATATGATCGAACGGCTAATATAATTCCACCTTGACTAGGAGCTGCAGGAACTTTGGTTCGGTTGATCTACGTTATAGGATGATATCTGATTTTCGGTGCTTTTCTTGAAGACAAATTATTGCCGGTCGTGAATCGATAGATAAAAAGTTCACAAGGTCTTTGGAGTGGAGGAAAACTCCGTTATAATTCCGAGATATAGTAATATTTTGATCCGTGATTTAATTTATTGAATTTAGAGGGGTAAATAAAGGAATCGAAGATTCGGCGTTCAACTCATCCCGAGGTGTTGAATGATGCGAGTGAATTTATTTTTTAATCTTCGAGCTTTGTAAAAATTTATAATTATCTCTATAAGCATGAAGGCTAAGCCTTGAAGGTCAGATGTAAAATCTTTTGCGATAGTTGCAGCTTGACTGTTATCTTTACACATATCTATAAAAATACTCAAATTGTCTAGAAAAAAAATATAATTGTCTGCAGATTCAGATACATTATCTCAAAAAGAGGAGCAATAGTTTACTTTAATGATGTTAGAGAATCGACTTGCGATTGAAACGAATCTTCGTTGTTACTTTTAGTTTCATTTTCTTGATCTGTCGTTCATTTTTTCATCTTTTTGTTTTTAATTTTTTCGACAGTTTTTGTTGTTTTTTTTTTCCGACAGTTTTCGTTGATTTGTAGCACAGATGAAAAAGAACTCTTGTAGAAGGCGGATTTTTGTATACTTAAAGATTTAATGGATCTGGAAGAAATATCAGGGACCAGTGCTCCTTACTCTTGGTCGTGTCTTTACTTTTCCTAGATGATTTCTCTAGCACTCAGTTTGAAAATTTTTGATCAAATATTTACTCTTATTCACGGAGTGTGGTTGACATTTCATAAAAAATTTCACGTTGAAATATTTTTCTCTTTTTTTTTTATAGTCTACTTTTGAAATAAGTTTCCAGTACTACTACAGTGGTCTCGTAGAATCGAACCGAAAATTCGACTTCGGCCAAAGCTAAATTTAGCCATTTAACCTGTTTATTTCAAAAAAATTTAACTAAGCGGCGAAACAACGAAATGACGCAGAAAGCAAAATATGATAATTTTTACCTGTAGTAAAATCAGCTTTTAAGCATGATGAAAAATAGTCCGGTAAAAACTTGAAAATTTTAATTGCTTTTTTTTCTTTTAAACGGTGGTATACATTCTATTTTTTTATTTCTGGAAGTCAAATATTTATAATGCCGATGACGGAAGCTTGTTTCGCGACTTCAAAATTTCCTTCGTCCGTTTTGAATTAACATAATTAACCACATTCACTATTTCTCATTTCCCCCCTTAATATCTTAAAATATTACGTGTTAATAATTCCTTGTTAATAAATAATATTCCCGAAATTCCTGCATCCCCGATATTGAATCCGCCACTGAATATTTTAATACTTATTTGATGGAATATATTTTAAACAGAGTGAATAACTTTAATTCAAGTAGTCTCAGCTAAACCGTTGAAAACATCGAGTATTCATAAATTTTTCAGTAAGTTTAGAATAAGGATCCGTAAGAATAAAAGGAAAGAAAAAACTACAAAATTATAGACACACTGAATGTTTACACTGCTTCGACGATAAAGAAAAAAATTATTTTCTCCGTTTAAAGTTCATAATTTTTTGAATTATTCAGCTGTTTGTGTTTCTATTTTTGCGATTTTTCATCGTATAGCGTGAAAATTGTACTAAATAGAATTACATCTCTTTTTACACAAAGAAAGCTACGCTATTGCCATTAGCATCGGTATGTTTATGGCAAAAATAAATTATCTTATTTAATACAATGATAGATTTATTTTTCTGAAATGGATCGGATTATAACGTGTATATACTCGTATATATATATATATATATATATATATATATATAAGTGAACGAACATGTGTTGGTTATTAGTTGTAATATACTAGAGTGGCGTTGTCGTCTCAACAACCAAAAAAACAATGAAAGAACAAACTTGAACATACATGCTCAAAGCAAATAATATTTTTCTTTTGATCCTATTATTTTTATTAATTATTGGTTTAGTTCGTTAAGTGAGACATTTCGTGTCTACATATATTTCTTTGCTATTCTTTTCTAATTAAATGTAAGCGATAATGCATGTCTTCTTTCAGATATTCAAATTATATATATATATATACTAGCTTTTAACCCGTGACGTTGTCCGCGGAGAATTATTATTTCAAGTAAGCTGTTTCGACGTGAAAACAAATATAAATGAAAGAGATTTTATTATTAAATTATAACTATAGGTTTTGTTTTTTTTTATTATTATTGTTTTTTTTTATTAGGTATTTACTTCTATATATTTTTTTTATTATTTACTTTTATGTAATTATTTTTGTTTATTTACAATTACAGTAGTAAAATTTTAATTCAACACATTTTTGTAAACAACGTTTTTCAGACATTGTCCTGCCAGTGTATATTCATTTACTATTAAATATATATATATCTCAAATTGATGGCCTTTATATTACAATGAAAAGCTTTGTCGTAAAAAAATCAGTTAAGCGGTTTAAGCGTGAAAAGGTAACAGATAGACAGACAGACAGACACACAGAGTAACTTTCGCATTTATAATCTCGGCAGCCCTTTGAGAGGCGTGACACTCAGCATCTAAAATCTGTCTGGTCTGTGCCTGCTCTTGAGATTCCTCAGTTCTAGCTACTTTCGCAGCTCGAGCTCTGTTAGAGTTACGCGCTAGATCAGATTTACGCCTGCGAAGCATATTGACAGTAAAAATAATAAGAATTTTTTTTTTTAAATCAAAATATAATACGTTTATGTAAATGTTTTAAGGAAATCTCCGGCCTACTCACTAAGTACGTATATAACTATCGTTATGATTTAATAATAAAACCTCTTTCATTTATATTTATATTGACGTCGAAACAGCTTACTTGAAATAATAATTTTCTGCGGACAATGTCGTCGCGGGTAAAAGCTAGGAACGGACGAACGAATGGCGACTATCGAAGATGAACAACACACTAATAATAAAAGCTAGCTAGTAATTTTGTTTACATAACGAAACCGATTTCTGGCGTTCTGATGTTTCTTAGAATTTCCGAACAAAAACATCTGGCTGAATAAAATAATGTACACTAACGAACGAATACGTAAGAAATAATAAAATTAATATAATATTTCCAGAATAAAAACTATCCTATGTTCTTTCCTTGACCTCAAACTATCTCCATACCAAATTTCATCTAAATCGGTTCAGCGGTTTAAGCGTGAAAAGGTAACAGACAGACAGAGTTACTTTCGCATTTATAATATTAGTAAGGATACAGTGGAAATTGTTTAACACGAAACCGGTTAACCCGAAAAATCGCTTAATACGAAACAACACTACGGTCCCGACAAAATGCCATATAATTACATGCATTTTTTTTCTTGTATCACGAAACAACACGAAACAAAAATCGCTTAACACGAAAAAATTTTGCTTCTCAAACGGACAAATATACCGGCTTTTCCAGTCGCATCCCTTAACAGGTAAATAAAATTAACAATGGTTACTATTATTCACCCCCTGGGAATGCAATACTACTTAATTTCGGTCGACAAGTTTCCCAAAAAACAATGATTTTTTATGTTTTTTTTATACTGTAATTATTTTAAGTGTATATATGTACTACCTACAACAAGTGCTAATGTTAGCGGAAAATCGAATTGATACATTTTACCGACATTAAAAATATTGGTGAGTTTTTAATTTTTTATTTTCGTTTTTTTTTTTTTTTGCATGTTTCGGTTAACACGAAATCCTTTTAACACGAAGAAATATTTCGGTCCGTTCAGTTTCGTGTTAAACGGTTTCCACTGTATATATATATATATAAACTCGGCCACTTTGGCCTCGCAAGGGGCTGTGCCCCTTGACCCCTCCTGCTTTCATTCCTGTCTCTTTCTCTTCTATACTTTGTATAAAATGATCAAAATTTACAACGTAATTCTTACTGGCATCAACACATACAAAAAATAACATAACCACAAAAATCCTATTCTAACATTTAACTTCCGTTATATAAAATTAAGACTTTTTTTTCGTTACATTTTTCGTTACAAATTTCATTACATAAAATTGTGACATTTTTTAAATAACAATAACAAAAATCCTACAAAATATAACAAACGTTACATAAAATTGGGACATTTTTCTGGGACATTTTTTTGGGACATTTAGCGTTACATAAAATTGGGACATTTTTTCGAATGGGGGGGGGGGTAGCCTAAGAATTACGTTGTAATTAATATACTGTACATTAATTTTACTGGCATTTCTTTTTTCTTTTTGAGCTAAAGGTCGGATATTCCAAAAAAGACGATTTCATTTAACGTTTATTCTTAAGATGCAGGTTATTTGTTTCCATCAACTAATCAATATTTTTTTAAACTAATTAATAAACCGCGTAATAGGTACAGTTAAAATTAGTTAAAATTTTGTTTTATAAATATAATCAAACAGTCTTCGAAACCTCCTAAAGTAACATCTATTTACTCTCACCCTCCTAAAGTGACATCTAGCTTTTGTGAGTGGTCAAATGATTTCCTGCTAGGCCAAAAAAAATCTAGCTACACACACTGTAGTACTGCATCATTAAATACGTGTACTTCTTTTTTTTTTTGCTCCAATAAATGCGAGTTAGATCAAATTATATAATAATTTAGGCGTAATTTGAAATAGGAATTAAACTGAAATATTAAATAAATTCTCTATATAAAAAATAATTATAATTGTTTTTCATGTAGAGTAAATACATATAATATTTCATAAACGAGTAGAACAATGAGTGTTATGTATTATTATAGTAATAATAGTGGGAATTCATATTTTTTTTGCCAACTTCCAAAAACGTTAGTTGTTTTTAGGATTCCGTAATAACTTACGGAATCCTAATAAGGTGGTACACAAATGACAAAAATATCAAATAAAAATCAATAACTCACGAACAACTTGACTTATAAACTTCAAATTTGGAACATAAATCGCAATTAAAATTCTCTTTAAAACGATCTATAACTTAAAGATTACCGATTACCCTGAGCGGCAAAAAACCCCAAAAACCGTCAAGAATATATAATATGGTACATAAAACGACCTCAAAAATCACTTAAAAAATCATAACTCATCACCCGATAAACCTATAACGCTGA
Organism: Icerya purchasi; assembly: GCA_039619475.1. Classification (NCBI taxonomy): domain Eukaryota; kingdom Metazoa; phylum Arthropoda; class Insecta; order Hemiptera; family Monophlebidae; genus Icerya; species Icerya purchasi. Next base: position 235,324,287 of record CM077116.1, read on the forward strand.
AATTCAAAATGTAAACTAAAATGCAGGAGTCCTTTCATAAAATCAAAAAATTATGCTACAAAAGTTATGTAAAGTTGCCGAAAAGTTCAAAAACGTGCAAAAAATGGCGTGCCCCCCCTAGCGCCGCGAGTATTACAGCTTAAAATCTTAAACGCAGTTTAAAATACGCGCATCCCCGTATATTTCTCTAGTTTGGAACATCCGGCCTTCCAACTTAAAAACTCTACCTTCGGGGCACCAAAAGCTCGAAATTTTGGAAAAAATATTTTTTTTCCCGGGCATGTGATATATCGTTCGAAAGATTGCTATTTTTGGGGAACGAAACAGCATTTCGTTTTCTTAACCGAACTTTCAAATTTACCGAAAAGTTCAAAAAGCGCGAGAACTAATATGTAGCCCCCTGTTTGCATCGCGAATATTATAGCTATAAATTTCGAATGGGGTTGAAAATGTGCTCATTGTGGCATGTTTGCGTAGTTTATTTAAAATTTTGTGTATATATCTAAATAAATTTTATTTAAAAATCGTAATCTAATAAATAGTGACAAACAAGGAAGGTGGTTTAAGTAATAGTATTCAAATATAACTATATAGAAGTTCGGAAAACAAACAAGTACAATTACAAATTTTTAAATATTTATTGATAATTAATCCTTCCAAAAATCTAGGACTAAATAGCGTTTATTTATTAGAATTTATTTTTTTTTGCAGTACAATATGATGACACTGCGTGATGTGTGAAAAAGAACTGGACTAAAAATATCTGTTTTGGAATTATTGTTGTTTTGAATTTAGTATTATGTAAATGAAAATTATGGTTAAACTTAACATACGGAATCCTCAGCGCATAAAACCTCATGCTTGACTGAACTTGTTTTTTTTTTTTTTTGTTTGTTTGTTCGCACATAGCTCATATTCATATGAACCGATTTTACTGATTATTTTTTCCCATTAGAAAGAGCATTCAACTTAGGTGCCATGTGAGTATTGATGAAAACCGGTGAACATAAACTGAGTATTCGTTAGAAAACGTAAAAAAAATGTGGTCCCTTTAGATAATACTTTTTTCTTCATATTTTTTATTAGTATAACAAAGGTGATTGATTTAAAATATTATAAATTTGACAAATTACCATGGAAATGTAGTTTTTGATGTTTTTTCGTGGAAATGCAGTTTAAACTAAAGAAATCGACTTTTTTTTGGAGAATCACGTTACAAAAAAGTTGATTTTTAGCAAGAAAGAAATTCAAGTACAATGCTTAGAATTGTAAAATAAAATGTTTTTAAAAAAAGATATACCCACTTCTATATGTATTATAAAAATATGAACGAATATATAAAAATTGCGTAAAAATGCACTAAAAAGTAAAAAATAATTATTCGATGAAAAATATATTTTAGAATGATATAACTCTTGGAACTGATATTATTGTAATTCTTATACAACATTAACTTTTTATTCAATAAGAAATATATTTTAGAGTGATATACCTTAAATGGTGATATTATCGTAATTCTTATACAGCATTAATACTTATTAGAGTCGGCATCAAATTCATACTATAATATCTGGAAACAATTTAATGAATATTTAATGCAGTTTGTAATTATTATTTTAATATGAATTTGATACCGGTTCTAATAAGTATTAATGCTAAATAAGAATTACGATAATATCACCATTTAGGTGATATGTTTTTATCGAATAATTATTTTTTACCTTTTGTGCATTTTTATTTAATTATTTTTACTTTTTAGGACATTTTTATTCAATGTTTATAATAAATCTGGAAGTCGGTTTTTTTTTAAACATTTTGTTTTATTGTTTTTTTTTTAAATTCCGCCTATTGGCGATGCGTTATGATTATTTAGACAAAAAACCATAAACTAATACTACACTATAACATTACACTTGACTATATAATTAAATAATAACTTGTATATTGCAATACTACCGATGGCCAAAAGAGAGTTAACGCTATATGGAAGATAATCAGAATTTTAAATTATTAAATCGTACTAATTTTTTGAGCCAAGTGAAAGTTATATTTAAAGATGAGATGATCGGGGTCTATTATTTTATCTCAGTCCAGCGGGTGTTGACGATAGGGAAAATAGATTAAGCTCATGTTATATATAGAAATTCAGAAGTGGTTTGCACTTAACCGGAGACGATATATTTTGACAATGAATAATCTGGTATTGGTAGAAATGGATGAAATATAACGAAACCAGTGAGCGTTAGGAATGTTGGATTAAACAGCTTTGTATTGTTGGCCAGTGTAGAGGATTTGACCATATCGTTTCCCAATATTCTTCGTGAGAATGAGGTTAAAAAGATCCCTTGTAGGAAAGAATGGAGCTAAAGAACCATTAATCCAAGCGTCTTTGGTAGCTGTATCGGCCCTATCACTACTATGGATGTTTGTATGCTCTGCGATCCAAAGAAATTTGTTACGCCAGATTATTCAGTAAGAGACACAGCTAAGCTTCGCTGATTTTGTAAATGGATGGATGTGATTTTGTGTGAACAATAAGTATTTAAGAGCTGATGATGAACGAGCTCGTAGAATCGAACAGAATAATAATATTTTTGCTGAACTAATGCGAGTTTAAAAAGTACAGAACTGTAAAGATTGAAAAATATTCAGCACTCTAAACGGAGGCAATGCGAGGAAGAGAGCATTTTTCGTTTAAGGTTAAAGTACGGTATGAAAAAAGCTGCATCTGCGAAAACATGTTCAAAATTTGGCCAGTGGTTTAAAAATTAGTGAGTTGAATACTTTGTTAGCGTCTTGCCGATTAGAAAGCTTAAAGAAGTTTAGATCTACTTGTAATTTGAAATAGTCATGAGAGAATGGGTATTTACAGAATATGGTAATAGAAAAATATCGCTGAAGCCTAACAGTGATTAAAAACAATACCGAGCTAAATCTTTAATTGCCTATAAGAATCCCGTTATCCCTTAGGTTTGATGACCGGATAGAGAGAGGAGGAATTTTAGTTTCAGCTTCTAGAGGAACAATAGAGGAAGATAAACAAGCACTAAAATTATACGTGGTAAGCATATATTCTGTATTTTCATTAATTTATCACGACTGGCTGCTGATGAGTTATCAAAAGAAAAAACAACCATAATCAATTTGGATACTATGATAATACTTCTTCTTCTTTCAGTGCCATGACCGTTCTCGATCTTAGGCTCATCCTAATGTTAAGCTTCATTAATTCTTTATAGACACCCCTATTTTTTGCTGTGTGGACCAGTTCTTTAACACTGCAACTTGTCCATATCTGTAGGTTCTTGAACCAAGATAATCTTGTTCGTTCAACTCGTCTTTTTCCTTCCACCTGTCTCATCAATATATCCTGTAGTAAATCAAGGTCCAAGTCATGAGCTGTGAGTGCCTTCTTTATTTTCATGAAGGCAGAACGCGTTTGCTTAATGCGACATCTAATTTCTCCGCCCGGGTCACCATATTTATTAATCCAGACATCGAGATATTTGTATTTATCGACTTGTTCTGTTATGCCATTATTTATCACTGTATCGATAGGGTGTAGGTCGTTTGAGATTATACCTTCGTTTTCTTCACATTAATTATCAATCCGTATTTATTGCATATTTTCCCCACCGCTTTTGTTAATATAGCTAGATCTTCTGTACTTTCAGCCATCAAAACTGTGTCGTTCACATATCTGATGTTATTGATATTTTCACCGCCGATTTGAACACTTTTTTCTTTGTCATCAAGGGCTTCTTTGAAGGCCTGTTTCGCGTGTATATATTAAACAGCAGAGGAGACAGTATACAACGTTGCCTTACTCCCTGTTCAATACTAATTGGATCTAATATTTTGTTATTCTCTAATGAGATCACTGCGTTTTGGCGTAAGTAAAGATTTTTCATTATGCGACTATGATAATACACTTTGTATAATTTACATATAGTGATGGGATCGCTAATACTGTATAGAGCCTTAAGTAAAAGTAACCGTTTTAAAAGTTTGTTGTGTACATAATATATATATATATATATATATATATATATATATATATATATATATATTTGTTCAGGTTTAATTTAAAGTCAAGAATAAATCCTAAGTACTTATATACTGGCGAAAGAGGGACAATAGAATCGGTAATAGAAATAACATTGTGTCCAGTGGCGGATTTAGGCCTAGGCACGTGAAACCTGGGCCTAGGGAGGCAACATTTGAAGGGCGTCGAAATTTAAAATTTAAAAGGAGTCTAAACCCAAACATTCTTTTCCAGTCGTTTAAAAGTCGAAATTAACGAAGTTTCAATCAACTGTTCGGTTGAATTTTATTATTTTGTCTTTCACTGTTAAACTGTGGAAAAATAACCAAGATGTAGAAAAATTCGAATAACTCGAGAATTATTCCAATAAAATTTTGTAATTACGTTACAGTATGTTTTCTACTATATATTTATTTCATTACAAAAAAGGCGGCATGTCCTAGGGCGCCATCGCCATCAAATCCGTCTCTGATTGTGTCCTGGATTCATTAAGCGATACGAGAAATATAAGGAGCAAGAGTAATGGGTCTGAATGGTAACCAAAAGATGCTGCAGTTTACCGGGCTTTAGTAGACTTAAATTGTGTTATAACCGATCACGAGATTTTATTACGACATAAACCATTTTCAGTTTTTGCGCATATTGATAACCCTAGAGAGGGGATTGTTTTAGGGGGTATTATCAAACCTAAACTTTGAGAAAGCTCCGACAAATGTGTGATAGTGTGATATTATTTATAAATCCGTAACAGCAGTCCGACGAAGCAGTATTATATGGATAGATCTTCTTTTCATTTTTCTTATTTTATACCAAATTAAGGAAATGGGCGGATTACAATTGATATTGGAAACATATATCTTTTCCAACGCCGTGTCTTGTTTTACAACAAGTATGTACAAGTAACGCGACCTCTTATTTCTTGAATTGCAAATAATCTGAAATACTTTTACCGGATAATTACGATCATTTTTTGTAGAGAGTAAATGTATTTAATATATTTCATTTTAATTCCTATAATAAATTAAAGAAATTAATATTATTCACAAATTCTGAAGTACCGAGATACTAATCCAAAATTTTAAATTACGATTTGAAAGTAAAAAAAAGTGAAACAGCATATTTACAACAGTAACGGGTTTAGAGCTGATGTATGTTACTAGTCAATAATCTAATATTCTGGCTTCTACAATCATATTTCCTCAGAAATATGGCGTTGTATATTTCGAGAAATGGCTTGTTCTCTTCCTTATCATTGAAGGTTTTTAATGTAAACACTTTTTTGACTTCATTTAGTATCGATCTTCTAAGGATCGCTACTTTCCGGCTAGCTAGTCATGTAGAGTACTTTAACCGGTTAGTTATAGGCCAAAGAATAAATAAATACACCGTCAAATGGTTCATGCTGCATACTAGCGCCATAACTTTCTGGCCTATTATTGAGAGATTTCATTACAAACAACGAAATAAATATACTTCTTTTTTTAATATTTCGACCGGAGAAATAAATCGCGGCATAAAATCATGATGGAAGGCAATGGGGAAACAGCCACCATTGACTATATCCCTAGAAATTCGTCATCATGAATGTCACTGCATTTGATCTACCAAGACGGCCGAATAGAGTGCAAAGGATCTACGAAGGAAAATCACGGCGTAACAATCTTACAATAGCAATCTGAAACATTAGAACATTGTATCAAAAAGAGAAACCACCGGTGAACTTTGTAAAGAAAGCTAAAAGTCTAAACATGGACGTTCTAGAAATGAAGCGAAACGAGATGAACTGGTAATGGAAAGATTAATGTAGATGAAGACATTTTGTGCATGCTGTAGAAACTAGACAATAGGTTAGTAATTATACTGGGAAAGAAATTGGCTCGACAAATAAGTGCAGTTACAATAAGGTGAAGCAGAGTGTGATTGGTATTAAACTCTAAACACTGAAACGATTAATAATAATTCAGACGTTTGCACCGATAGAGTACAGTGACATATAGCAGAATTAGAGTGTTTTTACCAAGAAATAGAAGTAAAAGAAAATATGAAAAGGAATATTAAGGTAATTTTGGTAATGGCTTCGATGCAATGATCGGAAATGATCGCAAAAGCTGACCGATTGGCAAATTGGCCACATCGAAAAACAGAGTGAAAGCGAAGAAATGTTTTCCGATTTCGCTGAAAAACGCAGTCTAATAATATGCAACACATTGTTTAAAAATCGTTAAAAAAGATAATAATATATGCGCGATAAGTTCATACAGATGAAACGAGAAACCAAATAATAAAACCAAATAAAAATACGGTGAAAAACTGTCCTACGTATCCGAGCGCAGATCGCAATACGAATCATATATTGTGTTTCAGCAGCTAGATGTCAATTTAGACAATGTGTAAGAAAGGTAGTAAATAATTTAGGATACTAAAAACAGAAAAACTAAAGAAGTACCAGGTGCCGAAGAAATTGCATAGAGAAAAACTGACAGCACTAGATGCAAATGAAGAAGGGGATAAAAATATGGTACTCTGGAGAAGTTATTGACTAAATGGAAACAGATATAGTAATTATTATTCCAGCGGCGAGGAACTCGATTTCAATTAGAGGCAAGCGAGAATGAATAACAGAGGAGGATCATAAACTTACTAAATGAAAAAAGAATATTGCAGAACAAAAAAACCAAACGGAGTATGAAGAAATAAAAGCAAAATTATTATGCATAAAAAAAATTTACCGAACCTACACAACCAAGCGTAGTGGTACGATAATAATTGCGAAAGGCAAAAACACATACTAAAATAAAGGAAATGATGAAGATACGCGGAATAACGAAAAGAAGAATAATGAGCATACTCAATAAAAAAATAATACCGCGTGTAAACGTAACAGAGAAACGGAAGACGTGCGAATAAAATATTTAGAACTATATACACCCTGTCAAGAAAGTATCGGGAATTGTCAATTTAAATCTCCCGGGTAATAGCTAGGCAGATAATTTTTTTTTTTCAGGTTGGTACAACTGTTTTGTATTATGATGCCTATTTTTAGCGCGATCTGTCAACCAGTGTGTTTACAGCAGCTGTTAAAATCAGTCGACCTTGAAGGTTTTGTCGAAGTTTTACAATGAGTGAAAATATTGAACAACGTACTTGTGTTAAATTCTGTGTTTCGAACGAAATTTCTTGTGCCGATACACTGAAAATGTTACAGAAGGCTTTTGGTGAATCTGCTTTATCAAAAACGCGGGTTTACGAGTGGTACAGAGCGTTCAAGGATGGTCGGGAGACGGTCGAAGACATGCCTCGGTCTGGACGGCCTTCAACGAGTGTGACCGATGATAACGTCGATAAAATCAAGGAAATCGTTGCTGAAAATTGTCATGTGAGCTTGAGAGAGATGGCTCATGGATTGGGCATGTCACACGAGAGCGTACGTACGATTGTGCACGAAAAATTGGGTATGCAACGCGTTGCGGCTCGGCTTGTTCCGAAAGACCTGAATTTCTTTCAAAAAAAGTACCGAGAACAGGTAGCTGCAGACATGCTGGATCGAGCCAATTTGGATCCTACCTTCTTGGAAAAGATAATTACTGGTGACGAGACATGGGTGTACGAGTACGACACGCTTACGAACCAGCAATCGTCCGAATGGCGGCCAATTGGCGCGCCAAAGCCGAAAAAACCTCGCCAAAGCCGATCGAAAGTGAAGATCATGTTGATTGTTTTCTTCGATATTCGAGGCGTGGTACACTATGAATATGTGCCAGCCGGACAGACAGTCACCAAAGAGTTTTACTTAAGTGTTTTGAGACGTTTGAGAGAGGCTATCCGTCGTAAACGTAACGATTTGTGGGTCGACAATTCTTGGATTCTCCATCACGATAATGCGCCGTCTCACAAAGCCATAATTGTGAATGAGTTTTTGGCCAAACACTCGGTAAATATCATCGAACAACCGCCGTATTCACCAGATTTAGCACCCTGCGACTTCTTCCTATTCTCAAAACTCAAATTTCCGCTACGGGGAATGCGCTTCGAATCGATTGATGACATCAAGACGAATGCGACGCGAGAGCTAAAGGCCATCCCGGAAACCGCCTATCAGAAGTGCTTTGCCGAGTGGAAAAAGCGTTGGCATATGTGCATCGCTTCGAATGGATGTTATTTTGAAGGTGACAAAATAAATTTGGATGAAAATTAAAAATTGTTCGTTTTATTTAACAATTCCCGATACTTTCTTGACAGGGTGTATATATATTATAGATGAAACCCGATCGTAATATGAAGAAATACAGGTGGCGGGAACGACACAGGCAATAGAACTATGGGTACTGGACGCACAAAAAGTAAGAAATGATAAAAAGCTTCGAGACTAGCTGATATAATAGAATAACACAAAAATGCAAGAACGAGTTATTAGATTTTTTTTTTAACACAAAATATACAAAGAAGATGTTTATCTTAATATGTTCAAATCGGAAATTTTGTGGCCATACATAAAAAAAAATGCGGAAAACTTATGTTAATGAGTCTCGTAGCTGAAAATTCCGCTATCAGTCATAAACTCCGGAATAGAAAGAGAGAGTTAGATTCGAAATCTAAACGAAACCTACTTTGGATTTGTAACAAAAAAAAATAACGAGAGTCGCAATACCACTCTCGAAGACCATACAAAGAACTTTAAATGCAGATAGGAAAATTATATCGCATGTTTCATAGATTATGAAAAAGTGTTCGATCGCGTGCGTCATAAAAAAAGTTAATCACGGTACAGATCGTGAAAATCCGAGACTAATAAAAAAGATGTACTGAAGTCAGTAGGCGAATATAAAAATACAACGGAAAATATTCAGAAAGTTAATGCGCCATCAACGTGGACGTAAGCCAAGGTTGCAAGTGTTACTATTAAAATAGGAAACAAACAAGTCAAAAACGTGCTAACCTCCGCAAAAAACATATAACCTCTCCCTGGCTAGTGTTGCACCAACACAACACGTTAAGGGATAAAACATATAATGTTAGCGTGCTAATCGAAGAAGGCGGTCAAGATGAAAGAGAAATTTCGACAAGAATTACTAATCCGAATAACGCGTGCCGTGCGATAAAATAATGAACATACCAGACTAAACGATCCGTTGCTACGTATGCACTGCAGCACGCCTGTTAATTATGCACAATTAGCGCAGAAAACAAGCATAGGTTGGAAGCATTCGAAATGACATGTGCTGTTACCCCAAAATTTTGAAAAATTTCAAATCACTGGCCGCCTCCATCATAAACACCTTGATGGATCAGCCTGATCATTCAAGATCGCTATTCTGCATAATCAGTTTGTGTAGGTGGTAAATCCATTATTATTTCTACGATTTCGCTGGTGATAAGATTTTCCGTACACCACCCTACTTAAAAAGAAACAAAGAGAAGACAATTAGCAGTCTTCCAAATGTTCACGCTTTTCACCATTAAAATATAATAAGACTTAGTTTGAAAGAACGATATTTTTTTGATGTATATTGTAAAATTTATTTGAACCGGTTACTGACATCGTAGATCACAATCATCCGCACTCTAGAAAAGACATAGAACGGTGAAACAGCTAAACCTGGCGAGCGACCGCATTAACTTCCGCCGTTCATTTTTATCACGATTTTAGTTCGTTCAATTTTTACAGTTTAAATTCGTTCCGACTAACATGATGTCTGAGGAGGGATCATCTGATCTTGTCATCTCCTTGGATATCAAAGGAGCATTTGATAATTGCAGGTAATTAAAATACTAAAAGGAAAGCAAATAAATCCTTCTCTTATTAATATCATAATCAGTTACTTTAAAGATAGATATGCTTGTCTTTAAATTGTTGATTCAAAATGTTCAAGAAAAATAGTTTGTGGAGTCGCTCAAGGTTCAGTATTAGGGCCTACTCTCTGGAATATCTTGTACTCAAAAATACATAACAGCTTAGAACAATTTTGCAAGCTCTTAAATATAGAAATTTTAGCGCTGTACCTATTTGTATGGAATAGTCGTAAAATTTAAACTGATTAAATTATTAAAATTATAGAAAAGTTTCCGCATCAGTTAAGAATTAACCGGTGGTTTAAGGCAGTTCCGGTATACGCCTGTACGGAGACACTTTTAAATGAAATAAAATACCGGTAGTAAATATTTAGAAAAAAAAGGTGAAGGAATTGATAAAATAAAAATGTAGAAAAATTGAAAATATACACAGAAAAAAGAAACTAATTTGCGTGAGCCTTCGAGCAATATTCGTGAATACTTTGCACAAATACAGAATATTTATATATTCATCGCGTAGTGAACTACCAGTACAGCCAAACTTTGTCGATAGATGGCATTTTTCGTTAAAACTACTACCAATTATTATTACTGACCGCCATCGGATATCTAAAATTTATTCCGAATATTATAATAAAGAGACATTCATTTGATTCTTCAAAAAAAAAAAAAAAAAAAAAACTAAAAATAAATCTACAAATCAAAAGTTTCCAAAAAATCAGTTTTTAATTTTTTTTAACAATGCTGCATCAGATTGAAAAAATGTGAAAAATTTCCAATCATAAAAGACGTTGAAAGTTAAAATTTTATAATTGAACGTCGGATAGAACGTAGTTTATATTTTAGTTTTATAAAAAATTGGGATTGTATATGTATGTGTGAGAATCACAAAAATATTTTATTATTTCTATATTATTTACTTTCCAGTATTCCGAAAAGAATAAATATTCGTTAATTTTTTAATCTTTTTTTAAGAAAAAAGAAACGGTAAAAACTAAAAATAAGATTTTTTTTTAAATAACAGGGAAAATATTTGCAATTAAGAGCTGAAACTCGACGTGAATTTTTTTTATTCGATACCAAAATAACGGTATCGCGGGTGTCGATAGAAAGTGCCGTGGGAGAAAATTCGGCATCCTTGTCGGGCTGTGTATCCTTTGAAAAATAGTTGAGAATTCGTAAATTTAAAAAATACGTCGTAACGATGAATCAAAATTACAAAATTCTGTACAAGTCGAATACATTTACCATCTACATAAATCGATTATGCAGAATAACGATCTTGAATGATTAGCGGATAGAACGCAGTTAAAAGAATATTTTAGTTTTGTTTTATGAAAAATTGGGTTTATATGTTTGAGAATCACAAAAATATTTTACTACTTCTATGTTTTTTATTTTGCAGTATTTGGAGCACAATAAACATTCGTTAATTTTCATTTTTACTTTAAAAAACTAAAAATAAAATTTTTTAAAATTAATTTGAAAAATATATTTGTGATTAAGAGCTGAAACTCGACGTGAACTTTCTTTATTTGGTAATGATCCTCACAAGTGACGATAGAAAACGCCCCGGGGGGAAAATTCGGAATTCTTATCCAGCTACACGGTACGAGTTTAATTTCAGTTCGTTCATCTACTGCTGTTATAGTTTCAGTTGGAACAAATTTAAACGGTAAAAATTGAACGAACTAAGATCATGAGAAAAATGAACAGCGGGAGTTAATGCTGTCGCTTGCCAGGTTTAACTGTTTTACCGTTCTATGTCTTTTCTATCGTGCGGATGATTTGTGCGTGATCTACGATGTCAGTAACCGTTTCAAATAAATTTTACAATATACATAAAAAAAATATCGTTCTTTCAAACTAAGTCTTATTATATTTTAATTGTGAAAAGCGTGAACATTTGGAAGACTGCTAATTGTTTTCTCTTTGTTTCTTTTTGATGAAAGATCTTATCACCCGCGGAATCGTAGAATAATAATTTTCTCTTAGCTCTAAGTCACTTTTATTTCAAATTGTTCAAAAGAAAGAATCATCAGCCTCGATTTTCTTATTCTTCCCATAACTATGACAATTATATTTATTCATCTCCTTTCCCGTTTTATTTTTGCGATTCTGAAGCGTATATTAGAATATTATAATCTTTATTATCGCTATCTTCCATCCACCTCATCGCTTCCGAAAAAAAAAAACAAAAAAAACAAGAGATGATTCCTAAATGTTCGCACCTTCGGAGTGAAAAAATTTATTGCGGGGATAAGTCTTTGTTTAACAGAGAGAACGATATTTCCCGATGTACGTATGTTGTAAAGTTTACTTGAAATAAACTGTGCTTTCGGAAAGTACCTACAGACACGGTCCTCCACTCCCTACAACTCATTAAAACTTCTTACAACTCCCTTACACTTGTTTTAAAAAGAAAAGAAAAAAAGGATTACGAAAATAAATGTCGTAAAATATGCATAGAATTAAAATATACAGTAAGAGTCTCGTGCATGCTTTTTTTCCATTACACGTCATTGTAGGCCAATCAAACGTTATGACCATTACCGTTTGTTTAATACGTCATTGCAGGGCAATAAAACGTTATGACCATTACTTTTTATTTATCGAAATACAATTATGTATTATCGCACAAGCGCCGTTCCTTTCTTTTTTTTTCTGAACACGTGCCAGATTTGTCGACTAATTTTTTATAATTATTTCACGAAATTGTCGGAAAATTGCTCATTATTTATTTCATTCAAAATGATTTGCTGTGGCTTCCTGACCATTCGGGAACTTTTTGTAACGAAGCGGCGAATTCTTTCGCTCCGTCTTCCCGCTTCTTTTCTTAAGAGAAATCCTCTCCTCTAGTCTCATTCCACTGTGTGGAAAAGTCTTCATCTCAGATCATGGTATCGGACATTTGCGCTTCCTCTTTTTTTAACTTTTTCCGTAATTTCCTATCCATTTTATTCTCTCCATTTTATCCTCTTCGCTCAAACGAAGAGCGTATTTGTGATGCTGATATGTGTTATTCATCTTTTTTTGTTGATCGTTCTACATTATATTCCAGTTCGCTGCGTCTTGGCCTACTCTGTATGGCGCCTCTTATTATGTCTCTTCTTTTTTCACACATTATTATTCCCACTATTAGTTCCTACTTACTAACAACATGTGATATCATATAAATATATAGGGGGAAGCCCCGTAATGCTGGACGGCACCTAGCGCCGAATGCTTGCATTATCTCGGTGAGTCACAACGCGTTCGATTCGGAAATTGATAAAAAGGGTGCGAAGGAGTATAGCAAAAAAAGGGGCGCGCTTTTGCTGGCGGCGCCAAAGGCCACCAAGAGAATTGCCGTTTTTGACGGGAAATTTGATCCGAGTGAGTATTATTTTACTAACGAAGTGTGCACGGTGATTGTTAATGAAGGTAGTGTTCCATTATTATTCGTTGAAGTAAAAAGTTTTTTTTGGAGATTCCCCTAGTACCAGACACAAAGTTGTCCCTTAACACCAGTGAACAAGTTGCTTTTTCTCGTAAGTACTTATACTTATTATAATAATTGTTGTATGTTGTTTCAGAGAATAGAAGAACGGAGATAAATCGAAGTGGAAGAGACGAAAAAGAAAGGAAAATGGGACTAACAAAGTTTACAAACTGTAATAGATATGGTTTTGTCCGCAAAGAAATGAATTTGAGAGAAGCTCAGTCGCGCTACAACATCCTAAAAAACATTCTACATGATATAAACTGTGGAGAAGAAATAATGTTGCAACCAAGGATCAGTAGGTTCATCAACAGCTTCTCCCCCGATTACGAACAGGTTTTAGTGGGCCGTGTAAAAGATTTATCCGATAAATATCTACCGCCGATGAAAAAAGAGTTTCTGAAATTTGCTTTCGACTTGGCCGAAGCTATGAAAATCCCCCCCTTATCTCGTATCGCTTTCACAAACAGAAAGATACTGCTGGGAAATATTTCTACTATGATTTTATTCAGAAGCATCCTGGCATTTCGCTGAGAGCACTGGATTCGATAAGCACAATACAAGCCGTAAGGTTTAACAAACCGCAAGTGCATCTCTTTTATAACAACATTGAAAAACTGAAGACCATCACTTTGTGATGAAACTGAAGTCAGCCGTGTGCATTAGCATCAGAAAGTTCTTGCTCCGCAGACTGTCCATCAAGTAGGAAAGCTCACTTCTGCTGAAAGGAGAAAATTATAAAACAGTTTTGTTTTGTACGAGTGCTAACGGCCACTTCATACCGCCACGTTTTGCCTTTCCTAGATAAAGGATGAAGATTAATGCTTCAACAGAAAAAGAGTAGGCGTAGTCCAGCCGAAAGGCTAGCATATTCTTCTGCAATAATGCAGCTATTCGTAGAAAAACACTCTCACCTGATAAAAAATAGCCCTGTACTGCTTCTACTGCATGACCGTTGTAGCCACAAGACAATGGCGGTCATCAATTTTTGCCGAGAAAACAACATTTATTTGATAAGTTCTCCACCACACACGCCGACAAGCTCTAACCGCCGGACAGGACATTTATGAAGCCACTTAAAGATGTTTATAACCAACATTGCGACACGTAGATGAGAGCAAATGCCGAATCGCAGATAACCCCGACTACGATATTGCTGATATCTAGTTAGTGAAGCGTTCGCAAAAGTAGCTCAGCTGAATATGGGGCAGTTTCTGGATTCAAAGCACAGTTATTCACCTATTCGATAGGCATTTCTGATCTGGATTATTCGGCTGCATGCATGACCAATATTCCACTCGAAGAGTTAGGAAATTCCTCAAACGCATCGGGTTGCTGCGGGAAAGTTTCCGTATCTTTCACTGATTTAGTCTTTGTAGATTATTCATCTACCATCTGCGATGCAAGACTGTTAAACAATTTGGCCTTAGAAAAATCTACGGACTCTTCTAAAGAGAATGATGATTTAATTCAGATGTTGTCCGGATTTTCCATAATTGTCGCTACTACCAGATACTGCTAAAAAGCGAGCAGTGGATCGAAAGAGAAAATGTGAAAGAAGTGGAATTCTGACATCATATACAGAATTGCTGTTGAAGAAAAAGGGAATAAGTAAAAAACGTTAAGGAGGAAAAAAAAGACAATTGGAGCTAAGTTCAAAACAGTAATAGAAGAGAAAGGTAAACAAACCAAAGGCGTGAAGGCTAAAGGAAAAAGTGGAGATAAAGCTACGAAAAAGGAACCATTGATTAAAAATATCTGATATAGGAAGAGCCGTTTGCGTGGTGTGCTCGGAAGAGCGCACGACGAAGACTGAATACAGTGTTCCAGCCGCATTGGGCTCATGAATTATAAATGCAGACATTCCTAAATGCGCAGATGTATGCGATTAATGCAGCATGTTTTGAAAATGTCCGGTGCTTGACGTTCGAAGTTAAATTTTTGTCCTGTACTAGGTGTCATTTGTAGTGATTGCATTTTTCTTTACCAGAAAGTTTGATTTAGTTTTATAAATATGTTTATGCAGAAGTTGCATTTTTATTTATTTATTTTGATGACTTAATTAATCCATAAATAAAGTTACATTTCTCGAGGTAGTTTTTATTTCATTTTCTGGATACCTTAGATGTTCGGCACTAGGCGATTCCTCTTAATTGATTCGTTCCCTTTCTAATTGTTTCTGGGTAAAGATGCCTGGTTGTGAGCGCAAAAAAAAAAAAATAAAACCTTTTAATTTAAAATTGTTTTCAAATTTTACTTACCCCGAGTTATTTTTTACATGCGAAATTTTGATACAACGTCAACAATACACAGTTGGAAAGTACACGAGAATATTCAAACACCGTTGATCTTTTAGACTACGTCAGAGAGCGGACCTTGCTGCTTACTGATCGGATTCCTACATTCAGTTACCGTCGAAAAAGATTATTTTAAAACTCCCATAATCGAAGCTATACTGATTCACTTTTCTCTCCGAACTAAGAAGAGCACTTTCAAAATTTGATGCTGGCTTTCGGTTTGGAATCGTCAACTTTTAGAAACTTCATCTTTGCTTCGCGCCAGTCCTATTTTTTGCCATTTTATCCCGGAACTTCTTATCTATGCGAGAAAAGGAAAATCAAACGGTCGATGATGTATATTTTTTAGTAAAAATCGGTAAAAAACAAACACGAGCGCTTCCAACCGTCAGATTAACATTTTAAAGCGTTTCATATAGACGTAATCAAATTGCCAACCTCTGGATTCAGGTGTGCGAGATTTTTAATTAGCAAAAAAGTACACATATATCACGTTGAAAAAAATAATATTCAAACTTCGACGTTTCGAATCGACCACGGGGGCAATACTTTTAAAAAAAATGATGATGTTTCGAAACTTTCAAAGAGACGAGTGGAAGCAACAGCAATTATTACACGGCGCAATGGAAACCTTTTAAGGAAAAGAATGGCGAGCTTTTTCCGTTGATTTGATAAAAGTTTAAACGAAATACATCTGATAAGCTCGAAGATAAATGTGTACAACAAGAACGTCTCGGTGAAAATCCTGTTCTAGCAGAGCTATAGCTGATCTACTATGCAATTATGGGTGGATACGTAGAGCTGCTGATAATCACCCTATAATTGCTACATCCGTGCGCGTATAGCCGCATTAATGTTTGAAAGAGAAAAAAAATTAAGAACGATTCGAAGTAGCTCTGATGATGGTCATTCGCTGTTAATTCCCATGTTTTCTATTGGTATGTAAGTGTTCTTGAATAGTATCGAAAGTTTGTATTGCTGTGTGGCGTTTCTGTGCAGGGTTTTTTTTATTAATATTAGTGTTAACAGACGTGAACACTGACTATTTCTATAAATACAGTACTATTTTTATTAATTTTTATTCTTCCTTTACTCCCTTTTTCAAACATGAAAAGAGATAATGACCGCTGCAAAGGATGAACAAATTAATACGCAGCAGCACAATGACTACTGTATGAGCTTTAGAAGATTAAGATGCGTTAATTATATACGGCTCACAGTTCTTTTTATTAATTTTTTTTGCGATATATCATTATTTAAATCCCGGCCGGATCCTTCAGATGAAACGATAGAGGTAGTATACGGTATTGAGAGCAGATGGTAATTTGTGCAAGATGAATATAGGTCGAGGTAGAGAAGTTTTAATCCGTACTCGTGTTGAAATGAGATTAATAATTTACCGGGTTGTAATCGAACTAGAATTAAAATTAACCCCAGCGCCTGTTAGTAGTTACTGAAATACTTTCACGGGTAGGAAGATCTTTTTAAGAGGAATAATTTGGCGAATCGGGGAAATTTAATAATATTTACTACGTGATTTTATGCGGTAATATTAATGCGTCTGTCCATGTTCTGTAATTAGTTAAACGCTGTGCGAATAGTAATAATAATAATAATAATAATAACAATAATAGTAAAAATAATAGTAACAATAATAGTAATAACATTGGCGGAATTTTAATATTGTAGCGTCAATCGGTCAGTACGATGAAATAAAAACGGGGGTGGTATAAAGGTGCGAGTCTTGGAAGGAATATCTAAAACATGCGGTTTAAAGCGGTCGGGTAAAATTTTGAATTCATTTTAAATTGCGTTATCTTGCTACTAAAATTAAAATTACAATAATCGCCTACACCCGCAAAATGTGCATCTCTTTACTTTCATTCGAGCAGTGTTTAAAGTTTGTTGTCAAAATCAATAAAATGTATATAGTTCTGATAGGTTTTTGTATTTCTTTTTTAATGTTTATTATAAGTACAAGTAAAATTAATTTTTAAAGATTAAAAATTTTTAAAAAACACGTTCAAAAGCGCCCCAGAAATTAATTAAATCGATTAATTGTTTATCACGCTTACTTAGTGCTGAAATTAAGCCGTACCGAAAAAATTCGGAGTACAAAAACATTTTAAATATATTTAAGATACGGATCATAATTTTAACAACTGTCATTGTATAATTTATGATATTTTGTTTATAAAAATAGATTATTATTATTTTATTATTATTCGAGTTAGCATCTCTACAATTAATGATGACTACGTATTGCAATTTTTTATAATAGTTAATGTAAGCTAACTCGGTATAATTGTCCCCTTATTCAAACCACTTATTACTGTTCAGCGTTCCATTTCCGCCGGGGAGCTTTAGCCATTATTTTACCGTTAACCATCGAGCGAAACGTCGACTTGATTTGCATTTTTATTTTTACAAACGTTTTCTGATTTTTTTTTTTTTTCATGGCGGCCGATAAAATCGCTTTAGTTAATCCAATATAACACAGCGCTTCCGCATTTTTGCCCCGTGCATCTTATTCTGCACATCTGTCTGTAAATCCGCATTTCGAATGCTTCTAATTGGTTCCCTGTGTTGTTTAACTGTGGTTGAATCTTCACTCTGCGCTGCCGCAGTCCTAAATCATTAAAAGCTCTCGCGCGTCATGTTAATTTTTATCTTCACTTCATCTCTTTCATCTTTCGTCATCGATACACTTACGATATTTGTCTAACAGTATTCCGTTTATTTTTTTCGTGACTGATGGTCTTTCGTTCTGAGCTCCTTGTTAATAATATGTATTCCATCACTTTTGTGTTTTATTCTTCATTTCAAATTTAGCGCACATCCTTGATGAAATATTCTCACTAAATTCTCTGCTACCTGGAGTACGTCAAATAATAAGAACTTTATTAATTTGACTGATATTACATCCGTTTATTTTGATTTGTGGTTTTTTTGTAATACATCTCTTTGGGGTACATATTAAAAGTACCGGATGGTAGTAGACATCCTTGTCGGACACCACAATTAAAATTGGACATTGTTCCTCCGCTATTTTCGTGCCTGCAGCAAGTTTGCGGTTTGCTGGTATTTCCTTCTTTACAAATATGATGCCTACGCTATAATTTTTTTATTATTTCAGTATGTGTTGGATTCTATCGAAAGTAGTTTTGAGGTCGATAGAGTAGACACGTATACTTTCCTATTAATTGTGAAATATGCCCTTAGACAATCAGTTTTATTAGTGCAATTACCCCTATTTGGGCGGAAACCGTGCTGCATACCGCTCAAATTATTATCCAGCTTGTCAGCGATAGGATGATGAACGAAGGACAACACGACGATTTTAGCGTGTGGCTCGCCGGAATTCTGAAATTTGAACACTTTTTTGAAACGACTTTCTTTGATGTAAGTATGTACGTCGTTATTTTTCAGTTACCGGTGACGAAACAAGAGTTCTCTGTTTATATTGTTAAGAATAGTAATGCGTTTTCATTATCTAATGAGGATATATTTATAGTAACTCTATCAATTTTAACCGTTTTTTCTTATTTAAATTTTGCTATATTCTTCTAAGCCAATATCTGGTACTTCCCTGTCTATTCCATATACTGTCACATTATCCGGCAAATGAAATATGGAAGAAATACATTCAGGATGTGTTCGATGATAACAGTAGACTGTCTACTGTTATCATCGAACACATCCTGAATGTATTTCTTCCATATTTCATTTACCTTTTCGATGTTACTAGGTAATTCTTTCTGGTCATCTTGGATTCTTATTATTTTAGACTTTTGAAATTTCTGGTTTATTTTCATATATTTAAACATCTATACGAAGTGTACGAATTTTTCCCTCTTCATTTCTACAGAACGCGCGATCCTTTATTCCAATCTGCTTAGCCTTGGCCTCCCTACTCCTTACAGTGCCCACTACATTCTCGCTTTTCCATATCCTTCTGTTGTTCCCCCTTGTTAGTCGCCTTCATTTCTTCTGTCTCTAATCGTTTCTTAATATAACCCCCGTCGCTCCATATGTCTTTCTATTCTTCTAATCTTTTGTGTTGGGTAAATATCCTGTGCTGACGTGCCCTTAAAAAAAAAAAAAAAAAAAAAAAAAATTCCTCCTCCTCTAGTTTTGGAATTTATAAACATCTAAGTTTTTGGACCATTTTTCTTCCTCACACTATTTCTTTACAACTTTATTGACCCTTTTATACTCCTAGCCGCTTCTTTCTTGGATCACCGCCCGTTCCCCTATCATGTCGACTATATCTTCTGTCATCCCTAATTTTAATTTTTTCTTCCGTAATTGTATAACTTTCTTCCATTCTCACCGGGTTTCTCCGTCATTTGCAGATATTTCAAGTTCACTGATTTTTTCTTCTAATACTACTATTTAAATTTTTTTTTTTATTCGGCTTCACCCATTCAACATATATTTTATTTTTCTAATTTACCTTTGCATGAAATTTTTCAAATCGGTATACCGCTACAAGAAGAACATGTATTGCTGCCGATAGATAAGTATGACATTTGAGTATCGCATTATCCCTGATTCGGAAATATTATATAATCCATCTGATTTCGCCTTTTTCCGTCTAGACTCTTCTAGGTATTATACAGGCACCTCTGGTGGTTTTCGAACAGCGAGTTGCATATCACTCTAATCCAGGTTTTTCTGCGAATTTAAATCTTGCTAGTTCCTAAGTCAAAAAATGACAACGCATTCACTTGCCGGATTAATACCTAATTTTGTAATGAAGTCCAAACAATTAAGGGGCCATCCTTTCGAGTTTTTTTCTTCTCACGCTTCTTTTATGATCATAAAATTCTTCTATATTCTCCTACCGGTGGTTAATGTATAGTATCGGTAAAATTGTTACTAGTTATCGTTTCCCATTTGTGATCGAATCGCTATCATTTTATCTGATATTGACGTGATCTCCTCTATCATTTTACCTACTTCTTTTTTTATCAAAATTCCAACGTGTGGTGGTAGCCTGACCATTTAACTTTGCCTATTCCAATTATAAGTAAAGTAAAGTAAAGTAAGTTCCATACCCTCGACAGGGCGTCGGAGATTGTGAAGGTTCACAATGTACTAAGCCCAACCTAATGAGAGTAGGAGGCCAGTTCCTTTCTCTATTCTTAATCTTTCTGCTTCTAATATTGACAATTTTTCAGTTTGCAACGATGACCTGACATTCCGTGCGGTTACTTTAATTCTATCAGCATATTGTTGCCCTATTGTTTTCCTTCCGTATATTCTTAACACCCTTTTCCGCTGTTCAGGAGATTCAATTCCGAGATTAGGGGCCGTAATTTTATTGCGAAGTTGCACACTGATTTTCCGTTGCCTTTCGCACGATTTTCTATTAGCGTTTATTAACCGAAAGATCTACGGTTTTAAAGCGCCGGAAATTCGCTTACTCACTCCAAGACATCTTTTTACCTGGACATGATGCAGGTAAGATGCATGGTGATCTGCAAGATGCGCATGCATTCAGTAATTCGATCGGCAGTATTTAATTAAAGTGTCGCATTCGACATGCCATCGTCTCCATCATTGGCTAAAGTATTCTCCGCTTTACCTTATACCAAGCCTGCTGAAAAGAAAATTACCACCTCGCACAACGCGGACGCGCAGAATACCCGGGATTGCCGTCATTCGTTTGCCCGTGGGACTGACTTAATGTGTGGCAGTTGAATGGCTACTTACTAGAGAACAACACAACTTGTGTTCCTAAAGGGAAAAAAAAAAAAAAAAAAACAAAACAAAACAAACATTAGTGAATGTAAATAAATTCAGAATTATTCTCGATGAATATTATACGCTCTAATCGGCATTGATAAATATGCAAAATAGTTACAGCGACGTTGTTACCTTTTCAATTCAAGTGGGTAGAATAAAACATGTACTCCATTTGCGTGCCGAATTGTTTGTTTTATTTATTTATTATTACGTTTTTGTTTTTTTTTAGATACGAAATTTAAAATATATTTATATTTAAATTTAAAATAGCGGGAACTGAGGAAATTACGTAGTCTGTAATTATCAGAACAATTTTCAGTCATATAATTCAAGAGGATGTAATTTCGGAAATATATGTTAAGTTCAATTACCGCATAGGCTAGTAAATAACTACTATTATATATAGAAGGAATAAAATAGCGATGTTAAAGGAAATACGGATTTCTGTTAATACTTTTAGTGAAATTGTAAAGGCTATAATAACCCATTAATATGGAATTAACCAGGGGTCGTGGAATCGCCACTAAAACAAAACTTTACGTAATTTTCAGCCAATGTACAAATTAAAAAAAATCGACATATACCTAAATATGGAGCATAATTTTAAAACCTTTACTTATAGTAAATCAATCGAATCGAGTATACTTTATTTAAAAAAAATTCATTTAACATTGTTAACTTGAACATTATTATTATTACACTCAGTTTGTTTTCTTTTGATATCCTTTAACGAACACCGTTTGATCACATAAGCCTTTTTAATAAGTAGGCGTGCAATATAAAACAATTCAGAGAATGCCGGGCATAATTTACATAAATTCGATAGAAAATTTTATTTAACCCGTCTACTCCGTAATCGTATTGATTATACCACGATTAAAATAATTTTTATAGAAAAGTATAAAAATCAAAAACAACTGTTCGTTGCAGGTTCCGGCTGCATAATTTCAAATTAGGAATCGGCAACGCGGTTAGTAACAATAACATCGAAGTAACTGACGTTTCAAAATTGTCAGCTGATGTTTTTATTCTGTTTGATTTATGAGCGTTTTTGAAGGTTTTTTTCGCTGTGAAGTTGACATCTAATTATTCCCATCTGTCTGATTTATGGCCCAGTGTTTTTAAAAATAGTGTTAATTTATTTTTAAATTTCCCTTAAAATTGCCGCAAAATAAGTTTTATTTTTGACCTGGTTTAAGCGCACGTCCTATTAATTTTAACACTTTACCGCTAAGCTGAGTTGCAAAAAAAAAATTTAGTTTTTATTACGTCAAATTGAGCTAATTACACACCACGTAAAGTAGTCAGTCCAAGAAGAAAAGTCTTTGTCGTTTGCAAAGAATATATATGCTCAATGGTATGTTAATCGTTAAACGAAACAAATATCTATGCATCGTCTTACTCTTTGAAAAGAGAAAAAAATATATATATTAAAGAAAATAGATGGAAGATGGAAACTAATAATATTATATATATATTATATAAGTACATGTTTTATTTTATTTTTTGATAATCAGAATACAAAATTATCAAATATAGGGAACCGCCGTCATTAGCGCTGCCATCATTAACAGGATAGATAGGCGTGATACTTTGGATGATGAACCGAGAAGTCTTAAATTTTTATTTCCAACTGGTAGACCACTCATATATAGTTCATGAACTTAAAGCCGATTATCGTTAAAATTGCGACCAGAATTCACGTATATCGCGCCACAGGCTCTTGCAAGCTTTTAAAGTCATTTACTACTTTGTTTGTCGTAGACGAATGGAGGCACCTTGATTTTAACAGAACTATAAACGGCTTGATGATGAAAACGCGGGGAATAACCGGTTTTCCAATTAACGGTTTTACTTATTTCTAAGCTTTCCAAGTTTTCGGCAAGCCGACAGTCTTGGCATACTACTAGTGTACGCAGTTCGGTGTACATTTAAAATCGTTGACAAATCTTTTCAAATGTACTATCGCTAAACCCCTATTAGGTTTGTACGCCATCAATATTAGGCGGGACCGTAATGGACACTCATAATGACTCGATATGAGAAACTGACAGTCTTCTTGAGAGCGAACGTATTGAAACTTGGTACACAGCGTCCAAGTGCCTTGATAGCGCAACTACAGTCTTGCAAGGTAATACCTGCACATAATTTACTTATAAGAAGATTTAATGAAATCTAAAACTTAAATAATCCACTCTAGTATATGTCAGTCCACACTCTTCATTCTATAGCGGAAGAAATTCTTAAAAATGTCTATAAAAATAGCTTTGTCTTGAAAATCTTTTTTTTACCGGGTTACCCTCTTTCGGGCGGTGTTTTTTTAGCGCGCGCCTTTTTAACGGCATCGAGCATTTTCACTTAGATCTTTTTATAAATAACCTACGGTGTTTTTCAGATATCATCCGCTAAACATTAACATTAGTAAGGGAGAAACATGGGTTACCGAATTTATTTAACATCCATTTATTACTATCAGAAATTCTCCGCAAAAATTACTGTTCCTCGTTATTCTGTGTACTTATTATTATTATTAATAATTTATATATATATATATATGTGTGTGCGTGTTCATTAAGTACACAGTTTACGTAATTTTATTACATTATTCATAACCTAATTTCATATTTTTTCAAATCTATTTGAAAAATCCAGAGCACAAGATAATTTTTGATCTTTGAAACACCACTGCTTAATTAACTACATTACTGCTGATGATTAACTTATTTTCGTAAAATCGTAATAAAGACAATAGGAACTGAGATTTCGAACTCTGCACTTATTCCGCCGAAAATTTATTGCTTAGTCGACTATGTCACGCTTGCTATCAGTGAATAATATAACAAAAAAAAAAAAAAAAAAAAAAAAATTAGAGCCAAGTTAACCCAAAAACAAATAATTCCGTCGGTGTATCACAAGCTCGGAAAAAAAGTATTTTTTTACAAAATTTGGAACTTCCGACGCTCCGGGGTTTAAATATGAATTTATAAATTCAGTCAGATTTTTTCACTAAAGCGCCTTTTTATGTACATGTTTGAGATATATTTTGTCTTCAACTTTTTTCATTGTAGACGGGCATTCGTCGCGTGGGTTATGTTATACATTTACGTGGCCATGTTTGTCTGAAATATTTAATGTTTCATTTTGAACATTACGTATTTTCCATTAGTCGGCATTATTCCTACATTTACTTGATAATGGCCAAATGGCTTATTACCATGTCAAAAAAAAAAAAAAACTTTTATTGGAACTGTTACTTACATTAACGTACTCTTACTTTGCCGTTTTTTACAAAGAATTTTTTACTTGCAGTTTTTCTTATTCATAAAAATGTTTCCCCGTTTTTTGCTTTATAGTTTAAGTTTTACTTTCAATTAGTAATCTGCGGGACAAGTTATGAATTTTTAAGTAATTTTCAAGGTCATTTTAAATATCTGTATCCTTGACGGGTTTTTACGGTTTTTGTCGGCGTCTGGGGTAATCCGTTATTCTGAAATTACAAATTGTCTTAAAGGAAATTATTTTAATCACGGTTTACGTTCCGATTTTGGAATTTGCATGCCATGTCGTTCCGGAGGTATTAAATTTTATTTGATATTTTTGTCGTTTCGGAACCCCATCTTATTATGGTTTTGTTTATTACATACGTACGGAATCCTAAAAAACAAACAAAAACAGGTTAAAAATACCTCTAAGAGTAATGAATAATCTAATGTACATATAATTATGTAAAATATATGTTTTGTGATTATAGGTATATTGTATGTGTGTAGATGTATGCTATGTACGCGGAAAAACTTAATAGTTACTGGGGTACGGTATTTTTTTGACGACATTACTGAATAACAATAATGGAGATGATGTAGAAATGGATTTGGTAATCCATGTTTCTTACTAACATAAATAATAATAACGGGTAAAATTTGAAAAACGCTGCAGAGGTAGTTCGTAAAAAGATGTGAACAGAAATACCCTGACTCGCTACTATGAAATAAATCAGGTCGAAAAAAATCCTCGTCGAAAGATTCACGCCGAATAAACCCCATTTCGTATACAATATAGCCTAGAAAAGACAAAAATAAGCTATGATAAAACGTTAACTTTTTGTTGAACCAGAGGAAATAAACGAAAAATTCCAGATACAATACGAAGATAAGCTGCGTATCATATCTGCCTGTCTCCTGAAAATGGCATGCAAATAAAGCACGTACAAGTACTATCGAAAAAAAAAAAAAAAGGTGAGTCCAGCACTGGGAATCGCAGTATAAGCTAAATCAATCACATTTAATCCAAAAAATAAATCAAACAAACTTGAAATTTTTTCAAACCGTAAAAACTCATTGTCGCTCAAAACAGACAAAACCAAATTCGGTTATTTTCATATACATATATATATATATATATATATTTCACAAACTAATCAATTCACAATATTATGCCGAACATAAATAATAAAATTATCGTAAAACATTATAAAAAAAAACATGCAAATCATATTGCAAAATATTAAAAAACATCGACTGGAAAGTTGCTTTTTATATCTCTGGCCAGTTACTATAAACGGGAAGAACAAGTGCTACATGAGATGGAAACGCGAATACTACGGTGGTCGTTTGAGGAGTTGCTCCGATTAGCGATAAACGCCTCGAGAGTCGCTTACGACAGTATGGAAATTTAAAACGTCCCCAAACAACTAGTAGCGACTGGTTACTATCGGTAGCATTTGATTTTGAAGTACAGGGCAAAAGACTAGTAATACTTTTGATTTTTTTTTGATTTTTTTTTTTTTTCGCCTGAACAATATATAGTTCATTTGGCCCCAGCATGCTAACGTTCAAATCAGACTGAATACACGAAAACAAAACAAAGTCAGATATGTACGTTTTCTCTTTCTCTAACAATTGTTCGTTCTATCTGTCTGTCCAACCTAGTCTTCCTGCCAATGGTTCCCTTTGTTTCCTTCACTTCGTCGTTCTGTTGTTGTCTCCGTTATTCATCTGCGCTCTTAAACCATACTTTATTATCTTCCTCCCGTTTTCGTTTTTCATTGGTTGCCTTTCCATATTTTGTCTTCTCCACTCAAACGAAGAGCGTGTTTGCGACACACTGATCATATGTTTATTAGGTGTTCATCTCTTTCTTCTGAGTGCTCGGCTTACTTTAGTTTGCTGAGTCTTGGTCTTCCTACTCCATATTGCGCCTTTTATGTCCTATCTTTTCCCTCTCCACAGATTGTTCCTATTATTTGTTCCTTTCTCCTAACAACATTTGACATCGTATGAAGATATGTAATTGATTCCTTCCTATTCTAATTGTTTCTGGGTAAATGTCCCCCCGGTTGACAAGCCAAAAAAAAAAAAAACAAAAAAACAAAAAAAAAGAACAAAGTAAAAAAAAAATAAGAAAACATTTTTTTGTTTTTTGTCCAACTGTTTAAACACTACTTATACTACTAGATAGTAAATATATAGGAAGAAACTTTATCCTGCAATATGGCCGCAACTGCAGAGCAGTGCCCACAATACTCCGATGAAACAAACACGATAAACAATAATAACGCCGTGTGAAAGGGAATAATTAATCTAGTCGGAGTAGACAAATAAAAAAAAATAATAATAATAATTTCATTAATCCGAACATTGATCGGATTTTTTAAATTACAATTCCATTTCTTTTGATAAATGAAAAAAGGATAAACAACGTAGAAACAAGTAGTTGAAAAATGCAGAATGGAGGATATGAACTACAGAACATCGACTGTTGAAAAAGGAAGATTCGATACCGTGGATCACAACTGAATAACAAGTGGTTGATATCCTCGCGATATACTGTGCTTACATGATCGCTACAATTTGAATGAAAACGGTTTCCATCGAAAAAATTAAGCCGCACTCTAGTACGACCTGAACGAAGCCTGCAGATAGTAGTAACAAAACGTCGAGTTAAATTAACCGGGATAGAAGTAATATTATTTTCGAAATTAAACCAATATATATATATATATATATATATGTTGATATTAATTATAAAACGGACCGTAGCAAAGATTGCAGTATGGCCAGAATGGAGCAAATATTGAAAACACACTATACATATGGAGGGAAAAATCCGTATGAAATTCATTCTTCGTAAGTCCTTTTTCTATTCTGTTCGTATCTGTCACAGCTGAACAGTAAGTGATTAATGTCATTAAATAAGGGATAGACATGATTACTATTGCACCGAGAGGTGTCCGCGAAATTTAATGCTAGATTGCGGATGTCCCATATGCAATCTACAAACTACCGCAACATCCCTACGAACAAGACGACCGGGAATAGACGACGGAACATCAAAGTACGAATGGGAGCGGAGATCCATAATTCCGCATTTATCTTTTCTTTTTGTTCATGTGTTTTTTTTTTCTGTTCTTTTTATCCTTTGCATTGGTTCACATGAAGAAACGTACAACGTTGAGAATTTTAGACAACTCTATATCTCAGCTCTAATATTATCAGCGCTATACTTCAGTATTTCATACAATAAAGAGCTAGAGTATTTCTACACTAGTTTTCTCGCGGCTTTCAAAACCGTTATTATTACTATTTTGGACTTCTCCAACGAAACCAAAATGTAACTGCTCCGCCTAAATATAAAAATTAATGCTGCGCCTGTCTAAAACTTCATTTGTTTAAGTTCTGTCTAAGAATTACTCTCGAAAGCATCTACAGCCACTACAACGTGTTAACATTTATTAAGCCGCTCTATATTCATATCAAAAATCATACCATACGAGTATAGCTCGAATAAATGTAGATTCTCAAAAGCGGCGGTCACCATCTGCTTCTTTTTAAACTTGCCGTTAAAACTGCCACTAAATTAATTACGTAATTGTGATTAGACATTTCCGAGGGTCATATATATTATATCGGATAAACATATGTTTTTTCTAGTGTTTTTATGAAATTAGTAAGCACGGTGAAATCAGCGCTAGTTTAACCGAGATGTCGCCTTTAAAAGCAACCGAGTTTGACGGTGCGCGCTTCAACTTACCGAATAAAAATTATCGAAATTATTGATTTATATTCGTAACATAAATAGCTTAATTAATTGCAAAATTGCCTAGTGACGGTAAAAAAAAAGGAAAAAAAATGTTTACTCTTTAGTATATATTTTTAAGTGTAAGTATAATAAAATGCTTTTTTACAAAAAATAAATACCGATACTTGAAGATTTATTATGAAAATTTTAAAATGCACTAAAAAGTAAAAAATAATTACTCCCGATGAGAAAATATATACATATATCAGAGTGATGATATAACACCTCTTAAGGGGTGACATTACGCGATAATTCTTATACAACATTAATTTTTTGGAGTTGGAATTAAATTCATGTTAGGAACAATTTAATCAACATTTAATGCAGTTTTTAATTATTCTTTTAATATGAATTTGATGCCAACTCCAAAAAATTAATGTTGTATAAGAATTATCGCGTAATGTCACCACTTAAGAGGTGTTATATCATCACTCTGATATATATATTTTCTTATCGGGAGTAATTATTTTTTACTTTTTAGTGCATTTTTAAATTTTTATAATAAATCTTCAAGTATCGGTATTTATTTTTTTTTTAAAAAAGCATTTTATTTTTTACTTTTTAGTGCATTTAAAATTAAAACATTTTAATAAGAATAGATATTTCCACGGTGTGAAAACACCAAAAGCTACATTTCCATGGTAATTTGGCAAATTTATAGTATTTTAAGTCAAAAATCTAATCCGACGGTGAAAACAATCATGAATGAAAAGCATCCAAAAAGCTTCAATCTCCCGCATTACTATTAAGGATAACTCAAAAACTATCGGTCAGTTCTTGATGAAATTTAAATGGGACCACATGGCAAACACCACCTTTCAAATAAAAGAAGAATCATCAAAATCGGTTCACCTAGAAGAAAGTTCTGTGGTAACAGACATAAAAAAAAAGTAAATAAATAAATAAAAATACAGTCGAATTGAATAGCTCCTCCTTTTTTGAAGTCGGTTAAAAATCAGCTATAAATCACAATCGTTACAGCACGTTTTAATTATGGGTTAATTGAGCTACAGAAAACGATAACAATAGTGTTGAAAGCTGAACAAGTATCCAATATTTTCGATCGAGTTGAACATTTATTTATTTTCTTTTTGCTAATACCCCCAAAATTTTGAGCAGAATAAAATTCAATTTCGGTTTTTCAAATTTGTTTTGACCCTTTATTTTCACGATTACGACACGAATTCGATCGATTGTAAAAAGTCGTATATTAAACATTCCGTGGAAATAAATTGTGTAATATACATATGTACTATGACAGCAATATCAGATCATTATCAATTCGTATGCATAATTTTCTAAAACTGCTGTGTAATGAATTACGAAAAGGCTAGTTGGAATTCCGAACACAGCCTTCGTTTCATAATTGCTTGAACTGGGCATTACGCGAAAACACTTTATTTTTGTGAGCGGAGACAGTTACCGTTAATTAAAATAGTATACAAATATTTCTCACACTCTTCCTGTCATGAGGGTCTTCGCCAGACACGTAGGTGGGAAAATTAGTTCAAGCCAGTACACAGAGTGGAACTTATACTAATTAGTTCTAGAACAATCAAAGTGTGAAATAAAAACTGGAAATCAAACAAACATAAAACTATATCGGTGAAAACGATAATTCAAATTCCAATTTCTCACCTATTCAGGTTAATTTACGATGTATCGATAATTTTATAGACATTATTATACTTTTGTGCCTACTGTTATTTATCTTATAATTTCGTATACACGTTGCATAAATATGCCAGCTAAGCAGTTTTTTTTTTTTTTTTTGAATCGTTAGGACTAACATTAATCAATCTATGGGTGTACACTAATGAGGAACTGTCTCGTTTCGTCCCAGATCATTTTGGTCTCGTTACCTTTCGTCAGGCAACATGTTTCTCTCTCGTCCAATTTAGAAGTAAATTTAAGTGTTAGTTATTTTCATTTTTTTCCCCGTTTTTTCTTTCGTTGTTGTTTTTTTGTGTATTTTTCGTTCGCCAACGAGGATATTAGCTCAAGATATGAGAAGAAAGAGAAAATAATGTTATATTCTTGAACGTTTAAGTATACCATAGAGGATAAAAATAATTCTAGGACAGGATTCCTTAATTATCATCACACATTTAAGGAGTAAATTAATCATCGAATCAAAAAAACATTTTCGAAATTAAGAATTAATTTGCTCGTAAAGTAACGAATTAATCATTTTTAAATCAACGGTTTCCGCGGTACTTCTTTTGAAAATAATTTCCTCTTGTAAAAAACGAAATGCTAATTATGCATTCCTTTAGCGTGCCATTTTAATAAAAATCCGTGGAAAGTCAATCAAATTTCCCACTACGGTGGATTAACAAAAAAAAGCTAAATCAAATTACAAGCAGATCTGAAAAAAACCATCATCGGTCTTCTGCATTCTTGATTTCATTAAAAAGTTTCAAAAAGTTTTTGCAAAATAGAAAGCTTTAAATATTTAGAAAATAGTTTTTTATCTAAATAAGTTTTAACAAATGAGATCAGGATGTTTACTATTTCATATGATAATTTTATGAAATCATTTTAAACAGTTTATATTATCATTCATTAAACATTAATTTAAATGTATTATTTCTTACTATTGGGGTAGAAAATAAATATTTAAACGGTACTGTAACCTAAAAAAAAGAGAAATGGTATCTAGCGGGGGACATCCGGTAGGAACGAAAAGCTTTCACTTTTTGGTAGATATACAATTATAAAGTCATTCATGAAGTGTATACGATAAAAAATGACACACAATATATAAATCCCGTATGAATTAATGAAAACAAAAACAATAAATAAATCATCTAATTCGTTGAAGTGTGGTACGGCCGCACAAAAAAAAAAAAAAAAAACGCGCCAATTTTCGAATTCAATAAAATGTACACGTGTTTAGAATTGAGCTTATACAGCTGACCGCGTACGATGCCTGCTGCTCGAATCTCGATACTCGCTCGCACGCACACACACACACATATATAATAGAAAGGGACAGAGAGAAAGGAAGGTCGCCTGAAGGGGACGACCTATAACGCTTTTTTCGTGACCTCGTCATTTCTGCCAGTTTTTACTCCCACCGACAAGCCGCATAAAAGAACTTCGTTCCAAAAGTGGGCAAAACAAAACTCCCAGATAAGTGTGTTCATTCATCAGTAACCTAGAAAGAAAAAAGAAAAAACAGAAGCCCCTTTTGCACTGTTAATACATTTTGTCATTACTTTCGATTTAAGAAACTTGTAAACAGTAAATGAAATGTACATAACATTTCCTCTCTTAGACCGCATTGCTATAGATCTAAACATGCAGGCTTCTTTCATATTCATCTTGGATACTGCAGGATATTACAGTATGTATGCACATTCGTCGCAATTAAATGTTCCTTCTGTGAAAATATGCTAACATTTTCAATGTATCTCGATGACCTTCATGATGTAGTTTTTCAAAAATATTTCTTGGTGAAATTTTAATAGGACGTAAACGTGAAATCCGTTAAATGTAATCACCTTCTGTAATGTTTAGTGTGATTTAAGTTAATTCCCGGTCTCAATACTTTATAAGTTACGGTTGTATTCCTCATTTCGTGGTAAGTAATTGAGAAAATATTTACCTGTTCAAGTTGAAATAATGGGACTTCTCTTCAGGACTAGTTTCTTCAAAAAGATTCTTAGATAAGATAGATAACTTTTGAGAGGAAATTTACATTATGATTCTGAACGTACATACGGTGTTGTGACGAATTGAAATACTCGTAGATACAACAACATTTGATGCACTTAAAAAGTGATCATTATTCTCGATGTTTACGGAAAATGTGAATAAGTGATTTATAATATCTATCTTCGGAATAAACTTCCTTCCATACGAATAATTATAGAATAGTAAATCCCCTACTTCATTGCCAAAGCTTCTTTATCATCTGGTTGCGAACAATCGCATTCACTTTTGTTCTTCAGAGTATATATTATTATTGGTTTTTTTTTTTGGTTTTTTTTACACCACTCCAGCAGCCCTTAGGCCACTATTGGCGACGCTACAGTTCTTTTTAAACAATACTTAAATATAAATCAATAACTCTATACTGATCACCCCCATCGAGGTGTGACAGCATTGACAGTAGTAATTATAATATTATTACTTTAACTATGTATAACTCTTAATCTAATCTTAATATCTATTTCTACCGTAAACGATCTCGCTGTTACCGATAATCCCACTCTACTCCACGCACATGGGTCAGATGAGGAGAGCGCAGGACCTGGTCCTTTTTTTTTTTTTCCAGTTTACTATTTACGAACACGGCGCTTATTACTTACCTCCACTGCATTGTTCAGTATCATTGATACCCCTACCCTACACCATGTGCGTTGTTGAGGTAGGGAGAGCTTGCTTGCACTATTCCTGCAACAGCTCTGGTATGTACTCCATCGTTAGCTATGATTTAATACATCCCGGCACCACTTCCTTCTTAGCCTTCTTTGTGGAACGCCTGGAAGATCCTGGTGATACATGCTGACCACGTTGTCTGGCAGCTTTTCAAAGAATTTCCTATACTGCTCAGCATAGTACTCATGAACATAAGGAACATGCAGATCATTATGTAATGTGTCATTAGAAACAAAGTATGGAGCTCCAACTATTCTACGGAGAATCTTCGACTGCAGCTGTTGGATTTTATTGATGTTACTTCTAGCTGCCGATCCGTACACCTCAATACCATACCTCCATATGGGAGCTATAACCGCCAAGTATATGAGACGCCTGCAGGACAGCCTCACAGTCGATCGTGCATCGAAAAATCTTTTTAGTATGGCCATTCTTGTTGCTATCTTATTTCTCACGTGTGTTATGTGAGGCTGCCACGTTAGTCGCTGGTCCACAATTACTCCTAAGTATTTAATACTCTGAACCGGAGGTAAGAAATGATCATTTATCTTCACGGGTGGACAGGTACCCTTGTTTAACGTAAAGGTAATTTGCTGACTTTTATCATGATTTATCTTAATTTTCCATTTATTTGCCCGTACAACTATTTTATCTAAGTGTTCTTGTATGAGCGCTGATGCATAAACTGGATTTTCATGCTTAGCCAATATGCAAGTATCATCAGCAAATGTTCCAAGTACCGTTGAATTCATTACCGGGATATCTGCGGTATTACAAAAGCGGTCCTAATATACTTCCCTGCGGAACTGACGCTCGTACTTTAAACCTATCTGACAATGTAGTATTAATTTTAATTCGGAAGATTCTATTTGCTAGATAAGACTGGAGTACTGAGTATATAACATTATTTATGTTCCCCATCATGCCACACTCTATCGAATGCCTGCTCTACATCCAGGAGAACTGCGTTGCAGTACTGCTTCTTTTCGAATGCCGCCGATATACGATCAACTATTCGATGAATCTGTTGAATTGTTGAGTGTTTTGCCCGGGGAATCCAAACTGGTGGTTCGGAATTAATTTACTAGTAGTTATTGATGTGAGTATGCGGTCCTTCAATAGCATCTCGAATACTTTCGATAGAACAGACAGCAGACTTATAGGTCTGTAAGAAGAGGGCTTTGCTGGATCTTTGTTTGGTTTTGGTATCATCAGAATAATGGATTCTTCCCATGCTTCCGGATAATACCCAAGTCGTAAAATCGAATTGTATATGTATGTAGGTTAACAATAATATGCTTTTGGGTGGTAACCGTTTTACTATTTCACCCGTTATTTCATCCTTTCCTGGAGTTTTTCTTGGCCGTAGCTGGGCAATCTTTCTTTGAACTTCCCTTGGAGTTACATGTTTGGTTGGTAACGTAAGTTGAACCGGCGCCTCTAAGTACTGTTGGACTATGGAACTGTTGTAATCGTCCTTTAAGTCCCCGTGTGTCTGAAGGGTATTATAAATATGTTCGGCGAAAGTAGCAGCCCTTTCCTTTTCTGTCTTGGCCCACTCTCCATTTGATTTTCTTATCGGTACTTGTCTTGGCTTTTTCTTTAAGTATGCCTTAGTTGTTGTCCAAACTGATAAATCCGCAGCATTTAATGAAGAGAAAAATTTGATATATTTATTATTATTATATTGAACGATAGACTGGCGTAGTTGCCTATGAATTAGATTATATTCATATCTTCGTGACGGAACTTTATTATATTGCCATATTCGTCTTGCTTTTCGTGCGGCTTGTATTAGTCTTCTAATTTCTATGGGTACAGTATCAGTATGATTGTAGTGGATTTTGGATTTGTGCTGAGTAGTGGCTAGTTTACAAGCATTATGGATATTATTTGTAAATAGTTCAACTGCGCTATTTAAGTCCTCTTCCTTTTTTAACCGTATGTCCAGCGATGTACTATCTTCCATGTAATCTGCAAATTTAGACCAGTTGGTATGTTTGTTAACTAGTGGTTGTTTATAATCTTTGAAGATAGGAGCAACACTGAAACATGCCAGCACTGGTATATGGTCTGAGCTTAACCCTGGAATTGCTTTACAGCTAGCTTTTACCTTATGTATATTTTTAGTAATGAAAAAATCCAAGACGCTAGGTATGCGATTTGTGTGTGCCGGCCAACAGGTTGGACTATCCGGTGAAATCACATTTAGATCACCTTGATTTACTATTTTGAAAATTATTCTCCCCCTTGCATTTGTTGTGCTGCAATTCCATGCATAGTGCTTGGCATTGTAATCACCACCCATAATTACTCTGCGCCCGTTAATTATTACTTTTAACCTTTCCTTAGGTATCATAATGTTGGGATGGCAATATATAGCGGCCACCGTGTAATCATCATTGTCCACCTTTAAATTGACCGCTACTATTTGGTATCCAAACGTGGCTTCGTCATAGCTTTTAACATGATTTAAGTATTGTTATATCATATCCAGTGGAATATTTAAAATTATATCCTATTTATTGACCAATAGATCAAAAGCTGTAACGCTTCTTTGTCAACTTCGCAATATTGAACGTACCAGATAGATTATACCGGAATATGTGTTACACGAAGCGAAGGCAATAGATCTTTTTTGGTTATCGATCCGATATGAAGCAACAGCTCTCAAGCCCTGATACATCTACAGCAGGGACACTTTTTTCCGGGTAATTTTCAATTAATACGTTACTGATTTCTTGCATTCTCTGTTTCTTATTTCAGACACACACGCATATTTAGCACGATTTGAATTTTTACAATAAGTACAATACAGATTTTTTATGTAACATTTATTGGCACGTTCCCTATTTTTGCACCGCGTAAACATTTAATTTCAGATTTATTAAAATTTGGAAACGAGTATTTATCATTCTTCGAATTATACTGCGCATGCAACAGTTTCACCTTATTTTTTTTATAGTTAGCAAGAAAAGCACACTGACCTTATTCGCCTATTCTTATGATCTTGAAGTTGTTTTCTCCATCGCTAACGCCAGTTCGATTGTCTTACCCGGTATAATATCATGCTCTTCCAATAATCTGCCCAGGATTACTTGCAAATTTAGATTGCCTACAAATACATCGTGCAGCATTGCGGATAACAGCTGTTCATTATATATACAAGGTGCAACTAATTTCCCAATTATGTGATACCTATTTTGAGACAGACTCCACTTTTCGTTATTTTCTATTAATAATCGCACGTTTAGATGGAATAGTGAATGACACTAGTTTTTTAACAACACGAATAATTTTATAATTAAAGTTCAAGTTTCAAAACGCCATAAAAAAAGAACCACTGATCAGAATGACGTCAAATTTGAACGGAATATTATTGAAGAAGGGGGGAAAGCGGATGGCATAAAAAAAAAATAGTTCCGAATTTTTTTTTCCTCCGCATCTAATTTCAGCAACAGATTGCGCTACCAATACCGCTTCGTTCTGCAAAGGTTACTGTACAGTGAGGGTTTGCAGCATCATTTATCATACGGCCATATTTTTTCCAGGAGACGACGGGCGCTTTCTCGGTCTTGTTACCTGTACCGTCTCGCTGGTAAGCGCTACGTTTCTTTTACGCAACCACGCCATTCCAGCTCTTCAACAGGGTGGATGTATGGAAGGGATCATTATTTTTATGCAAAGTGACGCACCTTCGTACATTGTAAATCCAGTGAAGCAGCATTTCGGAAATGCTAGAATGATTAGCCGTCATTTCCCTACAGCCTGGCCGTCCCGATCACTTGATCTTAATCCGTGTGAATTTTGGCTGTGGGGTTATCTGTTGTGTTCAGTGCTCTAATTATGCAAACTTAGCTAAATTGAAAGCACGCATTGCGTAACACATTCTAAACGTGACCCCAAAGACACTTCGATCAGTTGTGGAACATGCTGTTTCTCGATTTCAACTTGTTGCAGAAAACGGTGAACAGTGTATTGAACATGTTTCACGCCAGTGTCACGAAATTTAAAAACCGATTTAATGGATTCTCTTTAAGTGGTTTTTGCTCTCGGGACAATTAAAAACCGATTTGATTGATGCTTTTCATGCGGTTTTTCGCCTCAGGACAATTGAAAGCGAATTTGATTGATGCTTTTTATGCGGTTTTTGGCCGCAGGACAATTAAAAACCGATATCTTGCATAAAAATTATCCCTTCCACACATCCACCCTGTTGAAGAGCTGGAATGACGTGGTTGCGTAAAAGATACGTAGCGCTTACCAGTGAGACGGTACAGGTAACAAGACCGAGAAAGCGCCCGTCGTCTCCTGGAAAAAATATGGCCGTATGATAAATGATGCTGTAAACCCGTACTATACAGTAACCTTTGCAGAATGAAGCGATACTGGTAGCGCAATCTGTTGCTAAAATTAGATGCCGGGCGAAAATAAAAAAAATTGGAACTATTTTTTTTTATGCCATCCGCATTCCCCCCTTCTTCAATAATATTCCGTTCAAATTTGACGTCATTCTGATCAGTGGTTCTTTTTTTATAGCGTTTTGAAACTTGAACTTTAATTATAATCACCCTGTATATGCCAATAAACAACTGGTGTAAGTCTCAAAATCTTCCATCATGTTGAATCACTTTTAGTGGTAGAAGGCATTTGTAATATAATTTTTTGCTCCAACTGTAATCGTTTTGTGTAGACTTGTTTAACTCCTCAACCGTAGACGTAATATAAATTCATGCAACCGACACAGTCGTATAAAACGTAATGAAAAATTAATTAAACACTCGTTTTACACTTGTGACTTAGAGCATCCCAGCAACTGCGCTATTCTTGTTATGTTTTTATTTAGCCTCACAATCAAATATACACATAGACAATAACCAAATGTAATCAGATATATTTTTTCATATTTAAACAGTGCTTCAATGTAAAAGTAAATAAAACAAAACTTCCAGACAAGTTCATTAATTTGTTACCTAGAAAAAAAAAAAAACAAAAAAAAATCGAAAGCTTACGCTGTTAAGACATTTTTACGTTGTTACTATATTAGATTTAAAACACTTGTAAATTATAGCGACAACGAAAAGCGTTAATTTACTTTCGCCACGCCGTGCATGACATGTTTTAAAAGGTAAGTATTGAAATTACAGTCGTAAATTTTTCGTAGATAAGTTTGACCATACTTGGTACGCTCGTGTCTATAACACTTCCCTGTATTTTATTTTCACCTCAGTTTAAATTACAAAAATATATATTACGTTTTCTTGATTTTTTTTTTTTCTTATCCCCCGTTTTGGGCAGTCAGCTAAGAACCTACACGCAGAAACAACAAGAAAAAAAAAAGCCGTCAGTTAAATTTTGATTCGGTCAGATATGAACAATATAAAGAAACACTAATGGATAAAATAATGGATGACGAAGGGAAGGACAAAATATAAGATGCACAATAAGGAGCAGGTTGGGTTTCGGCAGAGAATAATATAGAATACAACGTTCGACAGAAAGAAATGGACATTGAAAAAGGACATGGTTGGTGTCGCAAACCACCGCTTCACAATTTGAAAAGGAAACAAGCGAATAAACGAGAGGAAGGGAGGGCAGAATGAACACAAGCGAATCATAAAGATGACAACAGAACGGGGAAGTGAAGGAAACTCAAAAAACACCAGATATTAGAAACGAAGATTAGCTTGTATAGAAATAGGTAAAAGGATTGATCGTTACGAAAGGAGGAGGAGTAAATGTCTGATCGATGTTTTTGAGATAGAACTTGGTACATAGAGAATAATTCGGGTTAGAGGATGGGATTTTTCTTAAGAAAAGGAACGAGAAGAAGCCGGAGCCAAAAAAAAATCATTCATTTCATCACCTTTAATGCCCATGTGACTGGGAACCCACAGCAAATCAACACAGACGGAGTAGCGAGAAGAAAGAAAACGGATAAGACAGAGTACGCGAAGAATGATGAAATCGGAAGAGTCTGATCAAGCCGATCGCTTGAAGAGCACACTGACGGGGTCTGAAATAACCGAATAATCTTGAAATGGTTATAACACCGGTACGGAATCAAATGTTCCATGTTTTACAAATTTAAGAACCACTAAATGCTCGAGGTTCAACGTATAATTTTCGGGACAAGGAGAGCTCCGTAGCTTTCATTTAAGATGGAAACCAGTTTGCTAACTCGCATAGGTGAGACTCTCAACCCTCGCATTGCATAATAGGTTTTTTCGAATGTAGCATAAGCGAACTTATCATTTTGTGAGTGTTTGCTTCGTTGGTTTCTGTTGTCAAACCGAATAAACCTCATCACTTCGGTAAACTCATTTCGGCCCGTAGTTGTCGAGAAAAATGATGGACGACCCCATTTCTGATTCCATAAATAAGATAAATCCATATTTTTAGCCTCGTACGCACCGCCTGCATATAAAAGTCCAATAAATGCACGTAATTTTGCAGCAGATAAATTCCATTTCGTTTCCAGCACTCGAAATACTTCTAATTCCGTATATATTCTTGTCTGTTCAATCATTTTATAATCAATAATCAAGGAAAATACTGAGTCAACTTTGTCCTTCATAATATTTCGTTTAGCATGTCCTGTCGGCCCTGACATTTCCTTGAATATATTATACATATATATATATATATATATATATATATATATATATATATATATCGGTGCTCTTCCGCGGTTAGATTCTTCTCTTACTTTTTGCCAAACAATTCCATCCGTACCAGTTTTAATCTCTTCCCCATTTTCATTTTTGGAATTGTTTATAGTTCTCCTTCTTTTTTTTTGTCCTCTTGGTACATCCAAAATATCCTCTTTGTCACTATCGTTGTCAAATAAGTTCTTCGCTGTATCATCATCAATATCGGAAACCTCCTGGCCATCTTTCGAACAATCCTCGTCAGTACTATTTACTTTCTCTAATAAATTGATATTTTTCGAATGTCTTGACATTTTCGGAGATTAATATACAAATGATGAAATAAAAATGAAAAAAAAAAACATAAATCAAACGGGGCATAAATAAAGAATCAAATGTAAATCATGCCATAAAATATTGTTATATTCGCCTTACTCCTCAACCGGTCAAATGACCCCGCTCATGGTGGACTAGAGATATTATGAATTTTTTTCAAAAAGTGAGTAATAAAGAAATTCGTGAATATTGAAAAATGGGTTATATATATATATATATATATATATAAATATATATTATTATTAGTGTTATAGAAAAAGTCAAAAAATTACATGGCGATACGGTAACGCTATATACACGAAAATCGAAACTAAATTTCAAAAACGGTCATTTGACCGGGCTTAGTAGGTTTAGTGTTAAAGGATTGTCGTCTAAATTTATTCAATGAATTATACAGACAAAAACTGTACTGAGGAGCAATAAAACAACACACGATTTAAGGGGAGAGGTTTTGACTTTTTTTTACACCATGGTATGTTTAAACGAATTCTGTAATCCGGGGCTATCGAATCGGTGCAAAATGTTACAGGAGAGACTTTTATCATTTCTTTCCTAAAGGAAGAATTCGCGAGGACCACCGAAATTATCAAGGCTCAATCTGCTGTTCTACAAGACGCGCGAATGTACGAGAGCGATGACAAGCGTGTTGTCGCACTTGCTGCTGAATCCGGTGTGAGGTCGAACGATCGGCGTGTCCTCAATCAGAAGAAGCGGTTTGGTGTAAATGATTTGTAAAGCAATTATGCCGCGCGAGGAATAAGAGTAGCCGAACACAGCAGGAAATGACTGAATACGAATTATTTGTTTCGATATGACGGCGGCACGGTACTGCCGTGCTTTTAATTTCTCATATAATCATCGTAAATTGGTACATTCTTGTCGTTATAATCACCTCGCCATTTACATCCGAAACATGTCTGACCTCCACAGCTGATATTGACATAACGAAAAAGTAAAATATTCACAGCGAATACAAGGCCGTTTTTCACCGGATTGTTTCTCTCGAGCTTTATTAACTTTCTGTACAAC
The DNA here is from genome assembly GCA_039619475.1 of Icerya purchasi. Taxonomy (NCBI): domain Eukaryota; kingdom Metazoa; phylum Arthropoda; class Insecta; order Hemiptera; family Monophlebidae; genus Icerya; species Icerya purchasi. Next base: position 235,365,129 of record CM077116.1, read on the forward strand.
TTGTTAAAAATCTAATACAACCGCGTACCTGTTTACCTGTTACTAATTAAATTCAGTAATTCTTTCTTTTTTTTCTTTTTTTTTTTTTTTTGCAAATCAGCAACACACAGACTATTAAAAAGCCGCGATTGATGTCCCAGTTAGAAGTGTAAAGGATCGCTCGGGGAAATAGAATAGACACAGGTACGAAGTGAGAAAAACGAAAGACGAAAGGAAAGAGATAGAAGAGTGCGCTGAGATACACTGAGTTGATATAGTAAAAGAGATTCGTAAAGAACGTTTCCGTTGTTTTATCTGAAATCGTTAGCCCGCTCGTTATTTCTATACTTAAAATTTGTTTTGGCTCGCCTACTACAAGCATTAATTTCGGATATTTTCGAAAATGCGATTCGAACTGAGCCCCACTCGACAAAACACCGTTCTACCTAATTAGCTAAACGTGGCAGTAGATGACAATTCGCCGGCCACACATAGTGCTGCCGCTAGTATCTACGAAGTACTCTACCATACATGAACTGTCATTTTGAGTTTGGATTCGATCGCATTTACTCCGTACGTTAGATCGCGTACCGCATACGATTTGTGAAAAATGTTACATCTCCTAATCAATCATTATCATCGCGGACTTAAAAAAACGGGTCCCTTTCGTTTCATATTGCGTCGTGTGTGTTTCATTTAAGGTTTGCCATTGTGCTATATTTCTAAGCGCGAAGAATTGATTTAGATCGTTTTCACTTAAATCCCTTAACAAAAAACTTGTAAATTAATTTTTCTATTATTTCAATTTAATCGTTTGAATCATAATGGAAATGATCAAATTGTATTTTAAGGAAAGACACGCCATTTTTTCACTCGCTCTGAACAGTTAAAAGCTTGTGTCAAGAAACCGATAAAGTAGAAGACGGGCAAGCTCACACAGACTGATACTAAACAAGAGAGTCATATACAGTTGGTAGAGGAACACTAAGAAACACGTAGTTACACGCGTGAACTGGGTATCCATGCACAGTCGATCCGGTGCCGAAAATTATCACAACAGATATCCTAATATCCGACTTTATATGCTGAAGCCAATCGTGAGATCCACTTTTCCACGATGATGGACAAGACTGAATTATTGATGTTCACCGGAAGAGGTGTACTTGCGAACACGCGAAAGTACTACTCTGGCTGGCCACATTTACTATTACGTTTCATTCCGGCGTGACCTGAGACTTACAGGAAAACGATGCGACATTGAAACAGTCATTTCTTTAATAATAATTAGTTAAGACTTTCTACCTAAATTAATGTACAACTCCTCACTCTGGCTTAAACGAACCCGCCTTTGATTCTCCATCTCCTCGTGAAAGAATGAATATGGTATCTTGTTTTTGGTTCGTTTACAGAGTCCGTTTGAAATGGACCGCCGTTTGAATTGGTGGTCCGACATTAAGAGGCGAAGTGCGGTTTTTGTGGGCAAAAAATCATAACCCCACTGAAATTCATCGACAAATATGTGTAAAGTGTACGATGATAAAGACATTTCCAGACCTACATGGTGTTCAAATGGTGCCCCGTATATGTTCGAGGAAGGACGAGATTGTGTGAAAGATGAAGCGCGCAGCAGCGGTCGGTCGTCAACTTCGCACGCAGATGAAAACGTTAAGCGCGTCGAAATTCTCATTCTTTCGGATGATCGTCCATGTGTTTGATCACTTAAAAACAGCCCTGCCTGGGAGGAGAGCGTTTCGCGAACGACGAAGAAGATGAATTGTTTCGGGCGAAGTTGGACGGACGTTTTTTTCAAAGAAGGCATCGAAAAATTGTTGGTATCACGTCATGAAGTGTGCTTGAATATTTTTGGTCAATACGTCGAAAAATAGAGAAACGATTGTAAATTTCAAAAATAAATATTTACATATTTTTTACGATTTTTTTTTTTTTTTTTTTTTTTTTTTTGTTGTTTTGTTATCGCAAAGTATGTAACTTATTGATCGTCTCTCGTATGTTCTTTGATATTCACTAAATTGTTATCTACTCAAAAATGTATAGCTCAGTTAAAATACGATATAGGGCAACGAAGAAAAAGAAAAAAATACCGAAACATCGATATGTCTAAATTCCCTAATGTTTAAAGCGTGCTAAGATTTTAACATAATAATTCTTGATTCTTCGGCAAAATCTACTATACTAATCCTATATAATGAATATATATGTGCAATGAAAATCGTTTAATATGAAAAAATGCGAAATGCGAATTCGGTCCAGAATTAAATCGGCGCATTTTCTCTGATGATATGAAAATTTATCGTTTTGCAGAATAAAAATATTCCTAGAATAACTCGGACTTCTAGATCTTAAACTGCCCCCTACTGATTTGTGAATTTTATCAAAATCGTGTTATAACCATTTTTAGAGTTAATTAAATATTCATATAGACGAGTTGTTCATTTAATAACACATATATTACCCGAGATTTGCTCAGATCAACTCTAAACTTGCTGGCCAGTCAATAAGTGTTTTTTTTTTTCCCCCGGTTTTAGTTGCATCTGCATTACGTTTGAGGATCCTGCCAAGCTCTGTAACATGTCGGCAGTGTCCTAGAAATGAACACACGCCCCTATTCTTTATTTTATTAATATAACACAAATGTTATTTATACTTTTAGAAAATTTCGAAAACATATTATCATTAATGTATAAAATTAGTTCGGTTTAATAATTCCATTTATTTTAAACATTTCCTTAAAACTTCGAATATTTTAATATTACGATTATTATCGTTAATTTAAATAAATCCCCCCCCCCCCCCTAGTATAGTTATTATTTGCATAACTCACATACTTAATTTTATTTAAGTTTTTTTTTTTCGATTTCAGCCTCTATCGACTACGCTAAACAACTAAGTTTTTATTTTACATCTTTTCCTTCTTCCTTCCTTAACATCCTTCCAGTATTTCTTGAGACCCTCCATCAAGGCATTTTTATAGCTTATCGAAAGCGACCTCTTCCGGTTAACTTGTTCTATTTTAAAGATTGACGTCGCAACTGTTTTATGAAACACCATTCCTTATTAAACATTTGTGTTTCAGTAACATCCATTAATTCCATATCCTTTTTATTTTCTTCGTTTTCATGAATTCATAAATTCTCTTGGTTAACCTGTCCTCTTGCATTCTGGTAATATGCCCGTAAAATAATAATCTTCTTTTCCTTATTGATATGGACAATGGTTCAATTTTGCTATATAGTTTACAGTTCGAAACCCATTTGAACTGTCCATCATTCCATTTAACTCCATTATCTTTCTCAGGATTATACATAAGTAAACATTTTAGCAGTAACATATGGTACGTGATACGAATACTAAATTTTCGTACACATTATATTAATTGTTTTTATATCGAATGTGAATATTAAAAAAAGCAAAAATATTACCACAAATTATCATGCGTATAAATAACTCGTTAACGATGCTCTGAACATTTGAACTGAAATGAATAGTCCGTTGTGTAGAAGGTAAATAAATACATATATTTCATCGCGAAACAAAGATACTGCCCTTTCATCTATTAGATGTTCCTTCCAGCAAATAGTTGTGGGATATTGCTGTGTGCCCTATGCGGAGTCTAGTTAATGCTGCAAACTCTCTGCGGGAAACGCAGGAATTAAATTCTTTATTAATAAATAATTTTTAGAATACAAGGCGAATTAATTTTCAAATTTCAGAAAGATTACACACACACACACACACATCTAAAACCCGATTAAGATAACTCGAGCAAAACTTTTGTACCTTTGAAATTCTTAGTTCCACTAGGAAGGAAACAACAAGCCAGGTTGCTTTTGGGAAATGTCTATAACGAAATATTCAGGTTCAACGCAAAAAATATCCCTCCCCCAGCTTGTTAATTTCCCTCTCCTGCTATTAAGGCAAGTGCTTTGTCGTCGCAGTAATACCTGCTGCTTTTCAGGGCAATTGTGACATACAACGCCAGTGTGTAGCAAGACTACACTCGGAATTATTATTGTGATTGTTTGATTTATCGATATACAAATGCAGTTCCGTGTGTGTCTGCCTACTCTATACATTAACTAACGCGCATATATATGCATGTTTGCCATTGCCTTCCATTTTATTCTATTAGCGGTATTTTATTTAAATTTCTGTAATCATTTCTGTCGTCTAGCTGGGGTCGAACTCAAGACTTCCGTAACAGAAGTCGAGTGCTCTACGACCAGCCCGTTAATAGAAGAAATATTTTAGAAACAAAAGTCGTTCCGTTTTCAAGTTGAAGTTTTAATTTTTTCAAAATCTAATCTGTAATTTTTTCGACGTTTTTCTATTTAACTGTTCTAGATCAACGTAGAGAGAAAACAAAAATTCCGAATATTACTCACGGGTTTCAAGTTTTTTTTTTCTCGTTAATGTATTCGAATTAAGTTACTACGCCCTGTCAATTTAAATGTTTTTAAGCCTTTTTAAAAAAATCATTTTTTTATAATTAAATAACGGTAATTGTTGTACAGCTTAACTTCTGTTAATGAACGAATTAATTTGCGCTCTAATCGATGTTAACACCAAAAGGTCATCTCATCACTCAAATCTCGCTAACATGTTGTTTCGTCAATGCGAAAAGGTCATTGCAATTTCTTTTTTGCGTATACACCTATTGTTGGTATTTTTTAACTCTTCAGTCGAGCTCGAAGTATACAACCTTGCTTATTGCATTAAATAATTCATTTAACATTGACTACGTTCTGATGTTTGCACAAAACATATCCGAATAATGTTTGTTCTTATGTTTACATAACGCGACCATTTTTGTAAATTCAGAGTAAAGGTTAAAACGTTACTTCGAAAATGATTCGATAAGAGTGAACTCCTGATAATTATTTTGTTTATTAAAAAAAAAAAAAAAAGATGGAACGGCAAATACAAAAAAAAAAAAAAAATATTATCCGAAAATCCAAACAAAAAAAAAGAACTAAAGTTATGATGGATTTTTGTAAACTTCATAGGGAATATAAGGGACCTATTTGCACTATGCTTCCAAGTACCCAGTCTCGGAATACAGCAACCTACAAGAACCGGCAGTCTATCGTAATTGCAAAGGCACACATCACTCTGACCTTGACCGATCTTGCCTTGAATGGATCAGGCAGAAGGATATAAAACGCATTATGGCATTTGAGAATATTTCATTCCAGGAACCCTCTCAATTTAAAAATAACAATTTAGCATCTGGTGCTTTTTCGTATGCCGACCGAGCCTCAGTGTCCAGCTCCTTCCCATAATAATTCTTCTAACGTTCCTCTTGATCACCTCTCACCCTTCTCTCTAATTCTTTTCCGCGTCCTGAATCTTCTGCCTTCCATAAAACCCCTTAACTCAAAAGCGCCTTATTCCATCTAATCGTATCCCGTCTCAGTCTAATGGATGGGCTGTCAACAAATCTACTCTCCTCTTCTGTCTAACCCTACTTCGATTAATAGTATTTTCGCAAATTCTGCTAATGGAAATCCTGTCTCTTTGGTCACCCCTAACTCATCTTCTCCAATTTCTTCTCCTTCAATTGAAAATATTTCTACAGCCATTGTGGAAATACTCTCTTCTAATAACATTGCTTTTTCTTATTTTTTTGTTGATTCTTTATCTCGTTTTTTTTGTTTTTTTCCAGTAACGTACAGATTAATTAATTCCTCTTTCTGTGATTAAGAAACACGGAAAGAAAGTAAAAAGATTTGAGGCTGAATTTTTTTCTTTCTGTTCTCTTTTGTTTCTTTCCTTATGCCCTAAATTCTCTTTACTTCTTTCTTATCTGATCTTTCTGCTAATATACATAAATGAGACATTTAAATCAGTTGTATGACTGTTTAATTTTAATATTCACTGTCTTCTCTTTTACTTCTTCCTTATTTGTTAATTGTACTGTCGTTGAAGTGTTCAAAACCACTATCGGGCTCAGTACATTTATTACGTCTCTTTCTAATGCACTCGCGTCGAGATGACTCGCTCAGTCTTTGAACTGGGGGCTGCATTCGAATTATTTCTGTTTTCTCTCACACATTTGCTGCTCCATCGGTTCAGCGGTGAGATTGACTAGCGCATATAGTAAGAGCTATGTAGCAAGAAGTTTTGCGCACTACAATTTAACCCTAACGGGTATCATTTCATCTATGCAAAGGTTTCAAAACCTACTCTTAGCAGGAACTTTTTGTTTGCTTCCTACGATTTCCTACACAAATTCTCTCTTTATTCCTTCTTTTCATTACTCTTAGAATTCCCTTCTAATTCGTTAGCCCCGACTTACTTTCTCCTGATTGCTAATTGTTACAATTTACGTCTCTCCGTTTTTCTTCGAACCTATTTCAATCCCACTAACACAGATGTCTTTGCTTCTCCTTTTACCTTATAATAACTATTGTGCCTTCTTACTGTTCTTGCCTTCCCTCTTCACATTTCCTATACTTCTGATACGTTTCCTGTTTCACTATGATGGCTGCGTTCAATATACTTCAACGTCGCGTTTGGCCTAGTGGCTAGAGCGCTTGAATTCCGATCCGGAGGTTTTTCGGGTTCGATACCGGGCGACGACAAAAATTATGCGGCGCTAGTTTAGTACACAGCAGTTTAGACACAGTTGGACACTGCATCTGTAGCGCGATAACAAGCGACTATAGTCAGTTCCAATTGTAGTCGTGCAAGTGCGCTAGCGTCGCATAGAAACACTCAGCCGGCGAACAATCGCATCAACGTGAGTAAAGGCCAGTCGTCTTGGCTTCGCCTCGCCATTGTTACCTTTCTCACGTTGTCGGCAGCACGAAAGCTAGGCGTTGCGCTCCTGCTTACGTGATTCCAACTGCGCGTCTACCTATCCTCTAATTCTCCTCAGAATTAGAAGATAACTCATACTCGAAATTTCGAGTGAGGTAGATGATCAATAATACTTCAGTGGATTTGTCGCAGCCTCAGAGCCAATAAAAATTCATTAAGTTAGATATCCATGATGCTAATGTTGCTCTCATATTAGAAATGTGGCTTCGGTCAGACACACACGAACTTTGATATTAGAGGTTATAAATTAATTAGATGTGATCCGGATGACGGGTATCGTTAAAAATGACATTCTTTTCCGCTCTCACGATGTTTCTTTAAACTTTCTTCTTATTCCTAACCAATCTAATATAGTCCACATCTTTATCCGTACTACCCTTCCGCATCCTATTAACATTGTCTCTATCCACGTTTTTCCTAATTATGATTTTCGTCAGTTCCCTCTTTCCGCTTTTTCCAACTCTATCCCGCAACCATTTATCATCGGGGGTGACTAGAATGTCTATTCGCCCTTATAAGATTGCACACATCCTATAATTCCAACGGTTCGAACCTTGAGAATGGTATCCTTTCCGATAATTTAATTCTCCTTCATGATCATTCCCCGACTTATTTCAGGAATCCATCTATTTCTAGCTCTCTTGATCTGACCTTTGCTTGTCTCACTGTTGTTCTTAATTATAACTGGAGAATTCTTACGGGTTCTTATGGGAAAGTGACGCATGTTCCCATCCTAATAACTCTTGTTAACTTTTCTTCTCCGACTTCTTTCAAGCCTCTCCATTCTCCTCGGTGGAACTTTTTCTGAGTAAATTGGATTCTGTTTCGTTATTGGGTTGATTCGTCACTCCCTAGTTCTCAATTTGACTCTGATCGAACTCCGTTACGTTTGCTCTTTCTCTCTTCTCCTTTCCGCCATCGGTCATCTAATGACCACAATAAAGCCTAATCAGAATGCAACCGCATATTCGATGGCAGTCGTGCCACCTTTAGAATCTTTCATTTAAATCCTACAACCGAAAACTTTCTTGCTCATAAGCGAGCGAACGCAAGAGTTAGATATATATAGTTAAAAACTCAGAGAAGCCCTCCTATATAGAAGAATTTCTGTTCTTCATTCTCTGGAAAACCCCTCTTTCTCGTATTTGGAAAATGACTAGAGCTTTCAAATCCCCATCCTCTGAACGTTCCTTCTCAATCTAAACTTTTCCGAAAATAGCCTAGAATCTTTTCTCGACTCCGTTGCTCCTGCTTATGTTCCTAACGTTGATGAACTGTATCTAACTCCACTTCGGCATATTTCCCCTTCACACTTCCTAACTTCTGCTCTTAATATTTACGAATTAAAATCCGTTCTTTTCAAATCGTCTAACCCCACTTCAAGTCTTGACGGTATACCTTTTCTGGTCCTCAAAAACATGTCCGAACGGTCTCTTAACTTTCTCCTTCATCTTTTTATTTGTTTCCTCCTCAAAGATATTCCTCTTGAAATTCGTTCATCATCATTCCCATTCCTAAAAGAGTTCTTCCTTACGTCCAATTTCCTTGGCATCCTGCATCGTAAAACTTGGTTTGTGGAAAGGGGAAATAAGGAAATGGCTGAAAGAACGGTGTAAAGAGTAATACGGTTCGAATCATCACATTTTATAATTTTATATTATTGTTCGTTTATTTTTCTTTCTTTCTTTATTTACTTTTTCTTCTTCTCTTCTTTTCTTTGCTTTTCTTCGTATTTGAAGATATTTTGCTACCCTCATGTATCGGTATGTAGATGAGTACTTGCTGTGTGTGTATGTAATTGTATGTGTGTACTATGCCATAAGTTATATAAACTTAGTTGACTATAATTATAATGTATAGGATAAGCTAGAATAATTGTAATTTGGTATCTTAAATAAACGGTAATAAGAGTGGCGGGCACTCACACAACGGGCATACTTGCCCTGTGAGACCCACAACTTATTTAAATAAAAAAAAAAAAAAAAAAAAAAAAAAACTATTTGAATGTATGTTAAACAAGCGCCTTGTTTGCTGGCTAGAGCATAATAATGCATTTCCTAGCAATATGTTTGGCTTCTGGCCTGATATTGGTCCCTCCGATTGTATCAGTCTTTTTGTTTCTCATATCTCATTTTCTTCTCGAGTCGTATTCGTTATCGAAGATTGGCGTCCACATCTTTCACTTCTTTGATCGATACTTGCCGGTCTCATGCCATATGGAAGAGTCTTCCCGTCTCGGTAATAGCCATCCATTTTTTGGATTTCCCATATCTAAAAATCTTTTATTCAAAAACATTATACTTTGGCTTCCTTCAATGATGTATCCTGTACTTTTGACAATGTTCATTTACCCACTCTAAAAGATAAGATCAAAGCAATTAACGTTCCAATTCTGTTTACTTCCCTTATTATCAGTCTCATGCTGAATCGTTCTATTCACTTCTCCGCTCCATATCTTGAAAATTCAAGAACGGTTTGTCGAGGTCTCCGCTAAGGTTCCTTCTTCAGTCGTACTTATTTCCACATATACACACTATCAGTGTCTTCCCGCTAAATTCTTCGTCTTTATTCTTTGCTGATGATATCCTACTTTTTACTTCATTTCATGATATTGTATCAGCCAGTGAAGCACTTAATTCGTCTCTTTCTGTGCTGGATCATTTCCTTTCCTCAACTAGCCTTTCTATTTCTACCCCTAAATCTTGTTATCTTCTTTGACAGTCGGTTATCCTTCTCCGAACATATTAAGTATCTTTCCTCTTCTGCAATCAAAAGGTTAAAAACCTGCTGAAAGCTCTAACCCCCAACCAAATGGGGTGGTGATCCTTACACCCTTATTTCTCTATATAAATCCATCATCCATTCAAAATTTGATTACTGTTCATTTCTCTGCGGTTTGCCTCTAGGTCCCGATTCTCTAAATTAGATGTAATCCTAAATTTCGTCTAGGTACTCTTAAATTTGCTCCAGTTCCAGCAGTCCTTGCTGAATCTAATACACCACCTCTTTTTATTCGCAGATCTTATTTGGACTATTGTTTTCTTGTTAAGCGTCTTCCATTCACGCCTTCGACTCTTATCCATTCTTATCTTACCATTTCTAACAACTGGCATTTCACACCTAGGAAAACTTCTATTTTATCCCTCATTTCTCTTCGGCTGAGTTTTTTTTACCCTAAAATAATTTCCTTTGACGATCTCCCTTATTTCTCTTCTAATTTTGCCGAACTCCGCCATTCTCCAATTACGTTTATCATACTTACGCTTTCCAAACTTCTTCCGCAGGCCCGAAAAAATTCCACAGTACTATCAATTCTCAATTTCCATCGCAAGTAACCATGTTTACAGATGGTTGAAAGAGGTCGGGTGGCGTCGATGCCTCTTTTACCCTCCTAGATTTTGGATTTTCAGAATCTTTTTTCCTGCCTCCTTTCTGTTCTACACTCATCTACGTTCCATTATTTCCATTTCCTCCAATCACTTTTCCTCTAAATTCTTCATTATATCTGACTTCACAAACGCCCTTCAAGCCATTTCCTGCGATTTTATTATACTCCGTATACGCTCACTTTCCGCGTTATTTATTCCCTTCATTCCATTCAAAATGATTTGTTGTGGGTTCATTCGGGCATCTTCGATAATGAAGTGGCGAAATCATTGGTCTTGGGTTGCTGACTCTTCCCACATCTTTTTTAAAAAAGTCTCATCGTCTAATTTTCTTCCGCTGTGTAAAGGTTTTCATCTTAGGCTTTGGCCAGATATGAACGTTCCCTCTTTGCCTGACAATTGTCCTTTTTATGTCTGTTTAACTTAATCTTCCTGCCAATCCGTAGTTCTCTCTGTTTCCTTAACTTCTTCGCTCTATTATTGTCGTCTCCGTAATTTGTCTGCATCTTAACCATTCTCTGTTGCCTTCCTTCCATTTTCGTTTTTCTTTGGTTACCTCTCCATATTGTCCTTCCTACTCAAACGAAGAGCGTGTTTGCGATGCTGATCATGTGTTCCTTGAGTGTTCATCGGCTAAGCGTTCTGCTTTCTATTCCAGTTTGCTGCGACTTGGTCTTCTTACACCATTATTGCGCCGCTTATATTCTGTCTTTTCCTTCTGCACACATCGTTCCTACTATTTGCTCCTTCCTCGTAGCAATATTTAACCGTATCAAAGTATAATTGACTTTTACCCTTTTAAATTTTTTCTGGATAAAGATCGCTGATTGACGAGCCCAAAAAAACATAAACAGAAGAAAAATAAGGGAAAATAAACTGAAAAGACGAGAACTGGTTAAGAGTAATTTGAATAAAATAATGACAAGGTGACAAAATGGACTTGATAAATAACTGTGTTTACGCGTGCACGTAAATTATGCCATATGTTTGCGCATGAATGAATAGTATTTTGCATGTACGAAAAGTTACGTAAACAGTAACTTTTAAGAAAACTTTAATTTATGTACCTTGAATATAACGCTCAGAAGCGAGCTGACAAGTGTAGTTTCGAATTAATACGGAACACTTCGCACTGTGAAAATAAACGCGAATTTCAAAGAAGAAAAAAGTAAACAAAAAAGGATTTTTCAGTGTACTCTAGGTGAAAAATATTTACAGTCTTCTGTTTTTTTTTTTTAAAAATGAATTACCGTTTTTAACTACTAAGTTTATCACGGTGAGAGCTGCCTAGGCTTCTTAAAGACCACCGTTACAGTCCGCCATTCTGAATTTACTTCTTCAAAGTGTTATACGATTTGTTGTTTAATATAATTTTGCTAACGATATGAAAGAGCTTGGTTGGACTACATTAAAACTGCGACATTCAATTAGGATATGTTGTACATTTATGGATATTTTAATTTTCCACAGTATGGATATGCATTAGGAGAAGTTATCCTTTGGAGTACATGGTCATGACTTTTATATGCCCTATTCTACACCGATTGATCACACGTGGCCTATTAATCGACGGCCACCATAGTTCGATCATCGGCTTTGTTTGGCGTAAGAACGTAGTCTCGGACATTTATTCTTTGCTCTACTGCACACTTATTCTTTCTCATAGAAACGTATCAAGAGTTGTTGGGCCTTGATATTTATGCGACATCAGGGATAACATAGCAGACTGAGCTTCTATATTCGCGCGCTCATTCCCTGGGATCTAAGTATATGGATGACCCCGCAGAAACTCGACCTGGTAGTCCTTCTGGTCGAGCAATAGCAGAGTCCCTTGGATTTTTTACGCGATTAATTCTTCCGCGTTATTACAGATATTTTGTAGACTTTGTATGGTGGCCAGAAAATCTGTAATAACCAGTATCTTTTTCCGTTGATCTTCGAAATTGTAGTACTATTGGAGACAGAACAGAATTGCAAACATTGCTACATTCAGTGCCGAACAAGTATAATTTAAACGGTCCCTCCCTTTGCACCACCAATTTTGTAAGCGCACACTGCTGGTGATAACTTAAGGAGGCTTATCGGAAGATAGAAATATATTGATGAAGAAAAAAAAAAACTACTCTCTAAATTCAAAAGACATCCGCAAGCGAAGAAAACTTAAAACTGTTTAAAATAGCCAGAGCTAAATGCGGGTGAATAATCATCCAAGCAAAAAGAAACGCATGGTCTAGATTCGTATCCAATATTAACGCATTCATCCCAGTTAACGTAGTCTGGAATGAAATTAAGGGACTCTCCAACAAACCACTTTTCAACCATATAACGGCAATAACATCATCAGACCGAATAATAATAAACCAAGATGAAATAGCAAAAAAGTTCTCTAAACACTCTACATCATCCAATGAAGGATACTCTGACAAATTCAAGGGAATTAAGAGAACACACGAAAATATTACCGTAAATCTAAGAGAATTTACTCAGACGAAGCGCACAATCTCCCGATAACCTATAAGGAACCAAGATCTGCCTTGCAATCCATGAAAAGTTCTGGTTCAGACGACATTTACATTGAACTAATTAAACATATGAATACGACCTCTTTACAAAAACTACTACAGTTATACAATATAATCTGGAAAATCAACAAGATACCAGAAAGACGGAAAACTACACACATTATTCCATTGCTCAAACCTGTGAAACACCGCATTGAAATTAATAGCTATCGTCCTATCTCGTTAACTAGTTCTATGAGTAAATTAATGGAAAAAAAGAGTAAATAACAGATTGGTACGTATCCTTCAAGACCGAGAACTGATATGCTCAATGCAATTCGGATTCAGACCAAATAGAAGTGTGATAGACTCCTTGGTAAAACTATAACAAATATATGCGACGGCTTTGTAAACAAACAATTCACGGTGGTTGTTAGCTTCAATCTTGAAAAGGCCTTCGACCGAATCTGGAGATATGCAGTTCTCGACAATCTGCAAAATGGGACATAAGAGGATGCTTGGCAATGTTTATAAGAGAATTCATACTACGGCGTTTTAGCCATAACAGGGCATAGCAGGAAATTATAATAAGTGTTGGAAGGTAGAAAGAATATCTTAGAAGCTCAGGAAAATTCTCAGAGTATGAGGCAAGAGCGGGTCTGGTACGGCAGTTATTCTCGACGGTAATATGTAGTAATAATAATAATAATAATAAAATAAAAGTTTGTATACGCGAAATATACGAATAATTTTAATATTCTTCTGGCTAATTATTTTATATAATTTCTGGCTAGTCCGTAGTAGTACGTAGAATAAGTTTTTCACTACCACCACCTTGCAATATCCGAATATCTGGGGGAAAAAACCATGAAAACTTCAAACACCATAAAAATTCTGGGAATAATCTTTGATAAAAAATTAAATCGGTCAGCTCATATTCAGCTACTACAATCGAAATGCCGTAAGGCATTAAACATATTAAAGATGGTGGCTCATACAAGACGGGGGGGGCGCAGATAAAAAAATCATTGTTAATGTAGTATAAAAACCTAATAGTATCAAAAATTGACTATGGATCCATTCTTTATAGCATTGGAAGGAACAGAGAATTAAAAAAGCTGAACATAATTCAAAATACAGCTATGCGGTACATCGTAGGAAGCCTCATATTTAGCCCTCTATCAAGCTTACTCGCGAAAAACGACCTACTCAAACTCTCAGACCGCTGGACCTACTAACGTTAAAATACTTCTTCAAGCTATCGTTCTTCCCATGCAAGACAACATACAAAAAAAAAGAACTGACCCCGCCTTCCTGGAATCATACAAATCAAAATCTGCGATACCGCGACCGGTAGACGTAAGAAACGAAATCCTATGCGCCGAATTAAACATGATGCTACCTGAAATCACACATGGAAATACATCAACAACTAACTTTAACAATACCGCTTTAAAACATATCAACGCTGACCTATCCAGAAAAGTAAAGGATCACTGGCAAGCAGAATAGGAACAACATTTTTGTGGAAGCAAACTTTATGCTGTTAAACCGCTGCTATCGAGCTGGCGAACGTCATTCCGGCAAAACCGGGTAGCCGCAATAGCTCGCCTAAGAATGGGACACACCAGATTGACGCATAATTCTCCAAAACACCAAACCGCCTCTCTGTTCAGAAGGTCAATGTCAACTGTCAGTACACCGTATATTAATTGATTTCCGGAAATACTAAAAAGAAAGACGGACCCTATTACGATCGTAATAATTTAAGCATTAATCATGTGTTAGCCGGCAATGCGAACAATTTTAGTATCTTACAAAACTTTCTAAAGTAATGTAATATTTATAATAAATTATAGTTTACAGTGATGACGCAAATAACCAAGCTGTCGAGCGTCGTTAAATAAACGAAAAACAAAAACAAAATAAAAAACACCTAGTTCTTAACGGGTACAATTAAATTTTACGATTGAAATAATGTGTGCAGAGAAAAAATTTTACGATTCCCATTTAGAACGCGTCTGATAAATTTTACCTGTCGCGCAGAATTTCAACCCAGCTACGCTGAATCTTCATTTTTCTTTTTTCTTTTTTTTGCTCCATATTTGCAATTTGTTTTTTGCTGGCTTTTTTTAATTTTTCGGACAATGCTATTAATTTTTTTTTTAAATATCAAGCGTTCATCTTTTCTTCTTAAAAACAGTTTTACAGTCTGTGTATCGTAATAATTTCGACGACACTTTTAATATCAAAGCGAAACAGAAATTTAAATCAGAAAATATAAACTTCGGGTTATGTAGTTTCAATTACTATTAACACGGAATAGTTTTCGGGTTTTAACGTCATTTTTAACAGATAAACGGATAGAAAAGTATACTCAAAAAATAATGTATGTTATGTGTTGTTTATTGATGTACAATGAAAAAATAGTCAAGTTTTTATTTTTATTTTCCCAGGGGATAACCAAAACAAGGGGGAAAAAAGAAGGGATATTTTCATTTCTAGGCTCGTTAACAATGGACGTTAACAAGTGAAATTTGTCGTATGTTTTTAAGGTGCGACAGCAACAAGTTCTACCTGCACGAAATGCGCAGCCAACTACGGCACGATAGCTAATTAAATGCAGTAATTTCAAAGCGAATACTTCGAGCAATCTCATTGGTCAGGAGGAAGAAATTAATTTTATACATTTCGCTTTCTGCAGAATAGTTAGCTGCATATAGTAGTGATTGCGCTATTGTAGGAATTGTATAAGCCAGTTTTGAACAATTCAGAAAGATAGCCCTACGAAAGTTGATTAATATGGTTCAGATTTTTTTCTTTAGGCGCTGATATATATATTTTTTCTTTTAAATCCGTCTTCATTAAATTAATTGCGCGTAAATAATTTTAATCAGTTAATTCCAAATTTGTTCTTTCTGACATGTATTATATCCAGACAAAAATTAACCAAAAAAAAATAAGGAGCAAAACGTCACTGGTTTTTAATACCAGGATAGCAGAGATAAGATCAGATGAGGAGACACTGCACCGAAGCTGCGATCTGCGAATAAAAAATGGTTGTATCGCTGATTCAGAAAGGATAGCAGGGATAGGAGAGAATTTTAACGCACCAATGCACGTCTGAAAAGGCAACAATATTGAACTGTCTGTTTTGGCGGGGAGAGATTTAGCGGAATTTCCATAGATTAAGGATCAGTAATCAATTCTGGAACGAATTATAGCTTTATAAAGGATTAGGAAAATAGAAGGATCACCGCCTCATTTGGATGAAGGATTTCAGGAGGTTGAGTCTTTTGAGGGAGGAATTTTAGAGATAGTTAATGTGTTCATAGAAAATGAATCGGCTGTTTAGAATAACACCGAAGTAGCAGAAGGAGCTGACAAGCGAAACAGGAATGTTAGAAGGAATAATACTTACTAAAGCTTGATTATAGGAGCGGAGGAAAAACACCATAGAGGAAAACTTTGAAGAAGAGAAAAAGAGGTGAACTGAGGGGAGATGCTAAGGATAGATAAAGAGTTATTGATCTCTTCGTTAGCAGCGGGGCCAAATCACTACAACTGGAGTAGACAAGGATATTATCTACGAATCGGAGAGAGGAGGAAATCATAAGGAGAGAAGCAATATTAAAAAGATAGATATTGAAAAGTGTTGGGCTGAGACAAGATCCCTGGGACAGTCTACGATGGATATGTATTTGGAAATGTCACGGGAGGGAATAGAGAGGAAGAGGGGATCTATTTTGGAACAGGTTTAGAATAAGAAAGATGAAAGTAGACGGAATATCAAGCGCAAGAAGCTTAGCGCGTAAAGTAGGAAAATGCGCATTATCAAACGAGGAAGAAACATCAACAAATCATATTTCAATTTTCTCTTTAGTTTTTTAACTTTTTTCTTTTCTGTTTCACGATTTCCTTACATACGCACATGTATATTTCCGAGGAGTCTAAAAAAAAAAGATATCTTCGTATCAACGCATCAGTCTTCTTTAGCCGGACGCGTCTATAGCTTCGGCACTTTGATAAAAGAAAATATGCTAATTTCACTTCAGTTCATCTTGAACCAAGAGACAAGAAATTCAGCAGTAGTCTCTTCTGACTCACTTGCGGCTCTAAATTCCACATTCGATGTTTTCAGTGATAAATAACACCTCATTACGAAGGAAATAGTTGTTAAACTACAGGTATCTACTCGGGAATTTCTGGAAACGAGTTAGGCAACGAGAACAGCCAAAGAAGTCGCAGCGGTTTTCCCTGTTCCGGACACTCCGATTTCGCTACCTAAAATTGGCCTTGGGCACTCTATGGAACCAACGATGGTCGTCCACACACCATGACAAACAAACCTCGCCAAATTAGGCAGCATGTCCGGTCATGGAAGGCTGCCCTGAATTGAAGGAGAAATTATGTAATTGTTACCAGACTTCGGCTAGGACACACGTAACTCACGCATGGCAGAAAGACACCGGCTCCAATCTGCGGCATGTGTAACTCCGATTTTTCCCCTTCTCTATAATCTCACAGATTATCCTCAGTTCAATTCGCATCTTCCCTCCTTTTTGCCTAATACCGCCTCTCCGACGACTCTACTATCCTTTCCCAATTAATCAGTTTCTTGCGCTATGCGCAGAGCTTTACTACGCAATATAAATATCGCAATTCTCTTACTTAATATGTACACCTCTAAATTCACCCGTACCTCTAGCCGATAGTCATGGCACATAAATTTAAAATATAATATCACGCCGGCTACAAGTAATTTAGCTACCATAAGTTAATAATTTGTTTATTTATTGGTTTTTGTTCCCCTTTTTTTGATCCTCATCTATCATTTCCCTTTCTCCTTTTCATCGTTTACAGGGTGAGAAGCAATGAAGATCATACATAGCATCTATCAGCTAAACTTTTGTTTTAACCGTATAATAATGGGGTAAATATCTTCTTTTTTTTTCTATCTAAATTATATTTTGTTTCATTTTTCCTGTCCAACTATATTTTACTCCCAGTTTCATTACCAAATCTTTATTAATAAGTAAGCGCATTCCTTCTATTCTTAACACGTTCCCTTCTTTAATTACCAATTCTTTATGTTTATTCGCTATTAGTTTCGAACGTTTTCAATTCGTTGATTTTATCCGAAGGGGTGATCAACTAACAATAACAGTACTTTTTTGTACTAGGTACGGTAAACTATTTTCCAAATTATTAACCGTTACATTTTCTGTTCCGGGTACAGTTTTTTTGTTCCAGCGCCAAATCTGATTCTGATGTACGTCAGCAACGAAAGTATCAGACTGCGTCTCAAATGCGACAACATCAGCTTGCATGATCAATTTTTTTATTCTTGCCAGCATCGAAAAATACTGATCATAAAATGTAAACAGCATGAAGGTTCTACACACATTGACCACTCTCATACAACTCATAATTATTTATTATTAAAAGCTGGACTCTATAAGTTGACTACAACTCTTAATGGCACACCTCTCAATATGTCCTGCATCTTTTAAAATTTTTTTGGTCCACAGTTTTTTGAGCTGTACATTATTATCGGATATTCCAGATTCATTAGCAAACATGATCAATGCTCCTCATAAAAACGATTTTCCAAGTGTTCTCTCCCGTCTAAAATTTTTTCGATTATTATAAAAATTGAAATATTTTAAAAATTTCCTACATTTTTGACGATAAATATTACAAAAAAAAAAAAAATAAGTAAGGAAGATTTTGTTTAGGGTTCTTGCTTAAAATGGTAAAAAAAAAAAAAAACCTTATAAAGTACATGCATTAAATTTTAGAAATAATTATTTTTGTGAAAACGAAAAATAAAATTTTATAAATAAATATGGCAGGTTTTAAAAAGTTATTTTCTGGAAGAGAAATATAATAGTATAAAAAATATAATTAAAATATAATTTGATATATATGTATTAGTTACTGCAGTTCTTCTTTTCAGTTCCGTTGCAAAAAATAACGTTAATTTGTAGTAAAATGAAAAAAATTGTAACAGAGAATAAAACAGATTGTTACAGGTTGGAAAAGAAGGGAACACAGGCTGTAACAGAATAGAACAGATTGTTAGAACAAAACGTCACTATTTGATTTTACTAAAATGTATTATTTTGCTTATCGCATAGTTTTCTTTAAAATATAATAATTATTGGTATACGCTAAATTTAAACATTGTGGGCTTCAGCATAAACTTTTACCGAATTCTAAAACGTTATTTCGTTGAGCTTTTTAAATGTAATAGTTTTATTATTTTTTTCTTTTACTTTTGCAAAGCTTGAGAATTTTTCAATATCCGGTCTTCTTCCTTAGTAGCAGATTTTCTGTTTTCAAGATTTTTCTGACTAATCTAAACATGTTCATCGTCAGGCACGTAGATAAATAACATTGTCCGTCTAATTCTAAATAATCCTGCAGTTTTTAAAATGAAGGTATAGAAAATTAAACGTGCATAAAATAAAAATATACATCGAATAAAAACAAGAATTCAAATTTGAATTTCTCGCCTCTTCGCATGCGTCGACAATCCAACGATATAAACAAGATTTTCTCTAGGTTCAATAATTCGTAACGGTGTGAGTAGAAAAAAAATCAGTAGATTCTGAATTAATTCAAATTTTGTTTTATAATTCCCGTTGAAATTTTCATATGATAATACCCCGTAGATTAGAAAGGCATTCAGATTTTATTTCCTTTATCTTTGAGGCTTGAGAGAGGATCGTTGGAATTATTTTACTAGACGAAGTTATTCATTAAGACATAGGTTTCTCCCGTGCCTGTGTCTATACATTCGTTATATGGTGCAGCAGTTATACAATTTGTAATTAATAAAAGGTCTCGTAATGATATTACTTCATTTTCGAATGTATTACTTCTGTTTTTTTGTTGTTTTTTTTTTGTTTTTTTATTAATATCGTGAGAAATTAAAATTAAATTCATGACGAACTTACTTCGTTAATTATGTTGCACTATTTTAGACTGATTATTTTATTTTAATGAATTCGTTTTTATTACTACCAGACCCGGATTTTAGGAGTTATTTTTTTTTTCATAATTTATGCCTACTCTTTCATTTTAATCCTACGAATGTATATAATTTCGCAACTAAATTACGTAGAACAGCCATTGTGTAAAAATACGTCATCTCGTGAAAAATATGAAAAAATAAATTTTCCATCAATCTGGATGCCATATTTACTTTATAGTTGGAAATACGCTGGCGCCAGAGACAGGATAATAAATCTCGATAAATATAAGGGAATATCGGAAAAAAAATTATCGAACAACTTCCTTAGTGTTATTAACTTAAAAGTGGTGGGATAGCCGAGAATAATTTTAACAGATTAGAGGTATCATTACCGTGACGACATCTATAATACGGTAATTCTTCGATGGAGTTCGATTTCCTCTATAATCAACTCATAACAGCATTTCGAATGAGGCAGCGTTCCGACGTCATTCGCAATAATTTTCCTCATAGGTAAACTTAACAGACATTTCCAATTCTAGTTGTTGGTTTAATAAAAAAAAAAAAAACTTTTTTTATATATTTGAATCCTTCCTTTCTGTCTTATCGACAGATTTCCGATAATACTCTCTGCTCAAAGCATTTGTCGACTCTTATTCGTATGTACCCTATATTTGAGAACAATTTTTTTAAATTCACTAGGCCTTCGTGTAAGTGATCAGAGTTTACGTGTTTCCTGCGGAGTAAATGATATCCTGGAGAAGAGATAAAAGTACCCTCTCGTCAAAATTAATACATAAACTCCGGTAATAAATAGGAATAAAGTCTGATCAGTTTCGCAGCGAAAAAACCCCTACCATGTTCTCGCTGTCGTTTCAGCGACGCGACTGAATTTAGTGACCCACACGCAGCTAACGTAGCAACAGGATGGAGGGCGGACTTAATTTTATCTAGAGGAAAAGAAAGTGGGTTTGTTAGATTAAGATGCGACGTAGTAGTTTCCCGAGAAATAAATCGTGAACGAGATTTTAGAAGCAACCGAACTAAACCATATCAATTAGCGGTTCCATTTCCTATTTATCGATTTTATTTATCGATTAGCCGCCAGTTTAAATTTTGACGGATTTACCGAACAGCTCCAGTATCCCCGATATATGTAAATAAACGTCATCGAGGTAATCTCATTAACGGGGAAACTTGCGAATATTTTTCCGTTAACGGGTAAAATTACCTTTTCATTAATATACACGTCTTCTTTTCCTTCATTCAAACAACTTTGATTTTTCCTCGTTCGATTATTCGTCTCCGTTTTAACCTTCCATCTTTTCTTCTTCTTCTTATCTTCTCCGAAATTTTTCCATTATCTCATCGAAATCATAATCTGTTAAACAGGTCATTCCATTCTTCGCAGCGAACTTTCCAATTTCCTTTATCCTTATAAAATGAATAACATATAACACCACTTTATGAAATAATAATGTTAATATATTTTAAAAAAATTTACATTTTCATGATCACAATGCTTCTTTTTCATTATCATCTGCAACTGCCGAGTCGTAATGCCCCTAAACGGCAAAAAACAAATCGAAAACTTTTAACTTATAATTCGTACGACGATTACACTAAATTCCGCTTCAATTTTAAATCTTATTTTTAAACGTAGCTAAACATCTTGAGATATCGGATATAAATAAAATAGCTAGCAATGCTTTTTTTTTTTTTGCTTTTTTCGTTTTTCTGGCGAAATAATGTTGTGTATAACCTTAACTTCACATTCGCCGACGTCCTGTTAATATGGGGCTTACTTTATCTTGCTAGAAGGAAGATTAATAATGACGAATTTATAAGAGGGGACCGTGCGGCCTTAGGGAAACGAATTTCAATGATTTTTGGTTTAGTGGTAGTTAAAGTATTAAGGCGCAATACTCGAATATATTCGAGAAAAATTAATTTAAAATTCCTCCACAGGTTGTATATAAGTTATAGAGAACATTTCACTTGAAATTGTTATAGCCTAGGTTAGGTAACTTTCGTGACACGTATACACGATACCCCCCCCACCCCCCGGGTTCAAATCTAGTTGTACGCGTTTATTTCTTTTCCCTTTTTTTTTTTTTATATGCGTATAATTAATTCCTTTATTATAAAAGTAAATCAATTATTTATTTATTTACTTATATTCATTTATTTTTTTATTACTCATTTTTTGTTTTTCAATGATTTTTTATTATAAATTTCATTCTGCTGTTCCACGTCTAATATTTTTATAATTTTACTTTTTATTAAAGCTTATTTGAATATAATAGAAAAATGTTGTAATTTAAATATTATTTACGGTAGTAGTTGCTGATCTAGCTGCGAACACTATTTTTTTTTTTTTTTTTTTTTTTTTATACATAAATTCTTATAATTTATTTATTTATTCACTCATTTTTTTATTATTTATTGATTTTTTAAATGCTTCTTAATATTTATTCAAGTTTACTTTCTATTGGAATAGTAGAAATTAAATTAATGAAAAAAATAATAAAAAACCATTGAAAAAAAAAGTAAGTAATAAAAAAATAAATAATTTATTTACTTTTCTAATAAATAAATAAATTATATAAGTATTTATATAAGAAGGAAAAAACAAAATGCGTACAGCTAGATCACGACAATTTTAAGTGAAATGTTCTTTAATTTTAAATTTATTTTTCTCGATTAATATTCGAGTATTGCATCTTAATAGTTTACACATAGTATTATACCCACATGGTATATTATCAGTACACGAAAAATCATTGAAATTCGTTTCCCCGAGGCCGTACGGTCTCCTTGTTAGTATTATCTAAACATTCCGAATTTTCGCCTACCTTCTGTTGAAAACTAAGCAACCATATCGGTGAAAACCTGTGCGCGATATCTGAAAGAAATCTAAAAATAATTGCGCCAATATAAAAATATTGAAACACGGGGCATATACACGAAAATACTATAATGATATTGAATAATGTTAGTAAAGGTGAATTTTTCGGAAAGCACGAATTCACCAGTTTTCATAAAAGAAAGTCACAGAAGGTGTTATTATTAGAGGAGGCACGAACTGAAACTGTACTTGAAAACTAATACCGCTACATTGGAAATCGTATTTTTCCCGACCAGTCCGAATCGCTTACAAAACATATTAAAGTCGAGGATATTTTTTTTTTTTTTTTTTTTCGAAATTCGGTTTTTACTGCCTACCGCTAAATTGTTCCCTCGAACCGCAGAATTCCTTGAATACTCGATATTCGTGCGCTTGTGTGAAACACATTGGATTCGGTACTTCCAACTATAGTGACAGTTTTCATTTCCACGTAACTCACGGTCATTATATTTGAAAAGTTTCCCGAATACTCCTTCCGATAATAGTTTAAAAACCGCAATGACTTCCTATGTACGAAACCGGACATCAGTCGCGGATGACGAAAAAAAATATCCCGCATTCTGTCTACATTTGAAAACATTCTAACATCTTCCATATATTAATTACAACGTAATTCTTAGGCTACCACCCATTCGAAAAAATGTCCCAATTTTATGTAACGCTAAATGTCCCAAAAAAATGTCCCAGAAAAATGTCCCAATTTTATGTAACGTTTGTTATATTTTGTAGGATTTTTGTTATTGTTATTTTAAAAATGTCACAATTTTATGTAATGAAATATGTAACGAAAAATGTAACGAAAAAATGTCTTAATTTTATATAACGGAAGGTAAATGTTAGAATAGGATTTTTGTGGTTATGTTATTTTTTGTGTGTGTTGATGCTAGTAAGAATTACGTTGTAAATTTTGATCATTTTATACAAAGTATAGAAGAGAAAGAGACAGAAATGAAAGCAGGAGGGGTCAAGGGGCACAGCCCTTTGTGAAGCCAAAATGGCCGAGTTTTATATATGTGTATGTATTTTTTCATTAAATGCGTTTTAGTGTTAACTTGAAAAATGTTTTGGATATTGATCGGGAGGACCCTTTGAAAACAATGAGAACTGTGAAAGCATGAGAGATCTCCGATAGCAATGTAATGAATAAAGGCAGAAGAAAATATTGCTGCGGGAGAACATTTTTAGCTATGAATGATCGAAAATAAGTCATCGAAATGTCGTCGATTTCTTTGTTGTTTTTTTTTTCGTATTAATTTTTTATTTTTAATTCTAAGCCATTCTATAATTTTCGTTCGTCGTTATATTAATAGGATGAAAATTTTTACTCTTAAAATAGATTTTACACGTGGAAGAAAAACTGCCGCTAAATTGAGTACTAAACGAGCTATTAGCGGAAATATTCATTCGATATGTATCGAAATTGTCATTAATCTTCGGAGTTTTAAAGCGAGTCCCAATTTCATACGAATATTGCACGAAGACGATTAATATATATACATATATATATATATATATATATATATACAGAATGGTTCTGTACAATCTGCAAGAAGACGAGCATGTAAATAAATTCATTTTTAATTACAATAAAGACCGAAGACATTACACGTTTGGACGTAGTTATTTCGAAATGCGGAACCAATGTTTCCGTCATTAGAATTTCATTCGTGATATCAACTAACGAAAAAAATTCGCCTAGAAACTAATGTCTAATAATATAGTGTCCAATCGCTGAAAGAGTTCTTTTAAAGATTCTCTAACGTTATCAGGTGTGCTGCGCAGGTTCTTGGAGGCCGTCTGTTTTTAACAGTGCACCGAACTGGAACAGTCACCAGTGTGTCGTGAAAAGGAATGGTTCTGCAATTTTCTTCCCAACGACTTAAAGGCCGTCTTTCTTTTCTGTTGTTGTTTTTCTTTGTAAATGAAAATCGCTGTCCCGATAAATGAAAGGCTCTTTTCACTCGACCGAAATAATTCGATTGACGTTTGCAACTACCATCAACGAAGTTCAGGACCAATTTTTAAAATTGTGCGATTTAGACACACACACAGACTGCCTCCCACATGGGCAATTATATGTTGCGTGTTCTTAACGTAGTTGGCAAACCAATCTCTATATCTGCACAGCAATGAGAAACAATAAGAAATATTCTATACTCACAAGCATTGTGTGACATTAAACGTATTATTAAAAACAAGCGTTTTCTCTTTTCTTTCCCATCAATTTAATAAGACTGGACTACGGAAACGCATGGCACGGCTAGTATTAAATATAATTTCATTAAACTTTTTATTTTAAAAAAATAAGTAAATAAATAAATAAATAAAAAATGATTTCGAAGACCTTTGCGTACAATTTGCGGCGTAATATTTAATTATATACCTGCGCGAGGTACACATTATTACACGTTCATCACTATGGCATATATCGCGGGATTCATAACAATTTTGCTCGATTTCGATTTGTTTATAATTATTCACGTTGAAAATAAAAATACCGCGAGTATTCTTTAAATTAATTATCATCTCTCTCGGCACAGGTTGTTGTATATTAATGCACATCGTCCGTCTCCTCCCTTATCTAAAGGTAACTTGAAGTACCCTGTTAGGCCGATTCTAGTAGCACTTTGCCTGAATACAACCTGAAATCCGATCTCAGGAAACTGTATTTTTTTTTTTTGTAAAATTTCTCTCAGGAGTAAATGAAATATTTTCCCGCGATGAGTTATTATAAGAAATGTTTTTTTTTTTTTTTGTTGTTGTTTTATTTAGTAATCGATTATACTCTTTCCATTATTATTTAGTAATACTTATAACATCGGATGTTATTTGCGAAACAACTTAAAATTATTCACCAGAATAAATTTCCTCTTTGTTAGGTAGGATTGAAGCCAATTTTATTAGCGTTTTCGCAAAATCCGCTGCTAAATAAATTTTTTTTCAATGCGATTCGATTATATCCGCAACTTACAGCGCTCTAACCAAGCATCGTGAAATTTTTCTGCAATGCACGAAACACGGTCAAAGAAATCATCTAAATCGGGTGAAAAAACTAACTGGATTTTTTTTATTATTCGACTATTTATTACGAGTATTTCGCAGAAGTGATTTTCTACTCATTATTCACCTCTCGCAGTTTTCGACAGGTAAGCAAAATACCGAACTTTCGAAATTACTCTAATTCTAATCACCAATAGCGTCGTTTTTTGTTTTTGTTTTTTGCGTCATTACAGTACCTCATAACGAGCGGAACAGTGTTAATTCGTCGAATTTTGCATAATATTTAACCCATTAGCGCCCACCAGTGTCATCATTTGACGACCATTTTGTTTTACGTGATTCCGGGAATTTCCCCTTGATATGGTTCATTTATTTATTATTTAAATTGTACATATATATATATATATATATATATATATACGATCTAGCGAGAAGGTGCGTACAGAGTCATGAGCACATTTTATCGAGAATAATTTTAAATAAATACGTTGTTTCGAATTGATAAAATGTTTAGAGGTAATATGGCACTTACTATATAAATTACCTATTTCGATAGACGTTGTCGACGATGAGTGACTCACACAATGCTCTAGCAGTTACTAGCCGGCCGAGTGGCTGGAACTAGCAGCAGATCGTAGTAGAATGAACGTTAATCGGTCATTCTTTCGCATTTCGTTGTAATTTTGCGTTTTTTTGTTTTGTATAATTGTTATAATATTACAGTTAGCTTTTTTGAAATACACGTAATCAGTTCTCTCGTGCTTTTTCGCCTATTCGTGTTTGTTTTTGTTACGGTTTATGAATATTTTCGAATGTGTCAGCATCGAATAGTTTCGTAACATCATTTAAAATAGTTGAAACATTTCAATCATGATTTATCATTCCGCATTTTTCAGTATCATCGTAATATTGATCGCGGCGTCTCTTGTTCGGGAGTTTACATGCATCATATTATTATGGTATATGTTCCGATCTTTAGCTTTTCTTGTGGTTTTGCGCCGGTCATGGCATGTTCCAAATGACCATTCGCTAGTCTTCTCCTTTCTCTTGTTGGATTCATTGTTGTTTTTCCAAGAATAATCCGCCTTCTCTAATCTTGTGAGCAATGTACTTTACCTTCCTTTTTTTTTTTTTAATGTCTTTTATAATTGTATTTTCTTTTTCTCCAATTCTTTCCATTACTACCGTTTTGTTCGTAATGTGCTCTGTTCATGATCTTTTCAATATCCCGCGATAGCAAACGCGTTGGCTCTTTTTTCCCTATCTGCGCTAACTATCCATGTTTCACAGACGTATTACTGACCAGACGTAACAACGCAACACTCTTTTCTTCAGATTATTATTGTGTTCTTAAATACCGTACTTGAAATTATTAAACGCCTGTTTCGCCATTCCAATTCTAGTTTTAATTTTTTTTCCATCTCTTCCGTTATCTGTAACAAGAGATTCTCCAAGTATCATTTCATCGTTATTAATCCTTATACGCATACTTTTATTTTCGGTACCGATAAACTTCATTACTTCAGTTTTCCTGCAATTTATCATCATTCCATATTTCAAACTTTGTCGATAATTTTTTACATTTCTTTCTTCGACACGTCGCCAATAAAAAACTTTATCGTCTACGTAATTTACCTCCTTTATTCTTTGTCCATTTATTTTAAATCCCAAAAATCATCTATTCCACCATTTTTTATGATTTCCTCCGCATATAGAGATGTAAATTAAAGAACCCTGTGCAGCTGATTCAACCTTTTTCTATTCTTTTAATTATTCCCCAATGATCCTTTACACTTCTTTCCTTTTGTTTAATTTTCTACGTTGAGTCCGCTACTATTTTACATGCCACACACTCTTTATCTTCTCTTCTCTGACCTCTCAGAATCATCTTGTTATATAAGATTTTTAAAATATCCTCTATAGGACATCTCATCTCCATTTCCTTCTCAGACGTTCTCGGACTCGTAATCTTTTCCTTCGTCCCTCTATTCAAACTGACCCCTTATGAGAATACCTGCTCATTCTGGAATCGAAGGCATTGTAACTCGGCCCGTTCATTCTGAGTTATCACATAACTTTTGTTCCCTTTCAATCCCAGTTCCTATTTATCTATCAGCCGAATTTTCTGATTCGTCCGTGCCTTTCTCGAATTTCCTTATTTGTAGCGCTAAATTCTATCTGCAATTTGTCGCACACCCTTTTGAAAACAATCTGCTTTCCTCATTGCTTTCCCACCTCTGCTTACTTTTCATTTCGTTCCCTACACGACGCACGCTGATCACGTCTTATTTTGAATGTTCTTTTACAATGTCGCTAAACGTTCCTCTTTTCACTCTTCACTTTTACTAATAGATCTTCCTTCACTCTACTGCGCGATTCTCTCTTTTCCTTCTCCTTCTGTTACAACAACGACCCTCGATTCCTTTTGTTTGTTACTTTTTATATCGTCTAAAGATCCTAATTTTCCTACCTTTCCTAGCTCTTCGGATAATGTCTACATCGACGAACCGCAGTAAAAAGGACCTCCATGACAGAACTAGTCGCGCGTTAATCGGTAATTTTTTCTATGTTCAGTTAGATTTTTTTAAAAGTATTAATTTTTCGACAAAATGAAAAAACAACGCGCCCGATTAATTTAAATAGCGCTTATTATTCTGGGCTATTAAATTAAACGTTCCAAGAAACTAATTGGGCAACAAAGTCCGTCCTAATCTATTCGACTATTTCACTTGTTCGCTATTTTCACTTTCGATATGAATTTTAAAAGGACTATCTATAATAAGCCATTGTCACTACTTCGCATTTACGAATTTAGCAAGCTCGTTATAGGAATAAATTAAATTCGTGTCGCAAGTTTTAAACTGATAAATTATTTCACCGTGTATAAATTTGCACTTTTTCGGCTTTAATTAGCTGCGCTTCTGCCTGTCGACTTTGTCATGTAAACAATTTTTTTCTGTTACTGCACTTACTCGTCTGAACTTGATGAAAAACTGATAAAGTAAACATTTTTATAAACAACAGCTGAAAAAAGTGTTACATTTTGTAAGTTTGCGTATTAGTTTGTCTCTCATTCTTCATCTGTTTAGAAATAATTAGAAACCTAGAAATGCTCGAATTAAACTTTAATTTAGGATGTGTGTAGTCCAAAGCAACTTGTAAAACTGCGGCTCTATATTATGGGGAAAAAACGGATGCAAACGATACCGCATAAGCAAAAAAAAAAAAAAAAAATATCAGGAAAAATTTATACGAACACGAACAAATTGAAATTATATATACATATACGTCGGTGTGTATGTGTATACTAGCTGAAATACTAGACGTTGGTGGGGTAAAAGATAATTTTAACTAAACATACTAATAAAATTACGAAAAAAATTAATAGCGAGTACTGTGTATTTATTAAAAAACAAAATAATAACAACAGTTAAACTTTAAAGAAATCCTCTATATAGAACATTATTTGCTTGGGTTCGTGACGTCAACAGAAATAAATTTTCAATCCTAGTGCGACGTGAGATAGCGCAACGTGCAGCTAACTATGTGAAAAGCATTCTTCACGTAAATCGACGTTACTGAATATTTGGCCTTGTAATATTTTTTGACTATTACAGCAAAAGACATTTTTATAAGAAACTTTAAGCGCTTAAATGCAAATGGCAAACCTATAGGGATCATTGAGATTCGAGATATGCATGCGACTGCAACATGACACCTGTTAGCCCCGATAACGTTGCCGTGCATTGTTTTCATTTGCAACCTGGTTGTTTTACATAATTTTACTGGAATAAGATTTCATAAATTCCGAACTTTTAGCTGCAATGAATGTGGAAGAAGAGCAAAATAATTTAAAGGACGGAGAAATTCTTGCGGGAAAGAGTATAGTCAGATAGGCGCGTATGAAATCTGCCTTCAGTGATTTTTAAAAATCTATTTGATTGATCGATTTATGATTGAAAAAAAAAAATATATATATATATCCTGAAGATTTCAACATTCAACCCCAAAAAGTTATGACATAATTTTAAAAAAAAACGTGCTTTTCGGTATTCATCTTTTTGTAACTATTCTACTGAATATTTTTTAACAAAAATTTTTTTGGAAAGAATTATCGATAATAGACGTTAAAAAATTTCAACCGGCCCCGTTTTTTAGGAAATAATAAAAAGTTTTGTCGTTGTATTCATTTTGAAATTTGTCCTTTTGTCCTTTTACCAGCATTTCTCGCACATCGATAAAATTTATTCAATGTGTCTCGCATACATAATTACCTTACACGGAGTTGTTGGAAAGTCTTATAGATGCGTAGAAATATCGAGAACCATAAAAAAATGATTTTTTAAATTTTACGCGCGTTCCTTTCGGGCAGTGTCACTAGCGAATTTTTCATAGAAAACACCTTTCCGTAGGTAAAATTTTCAACTTGATCCATTTGATACAACATAGTTGAAAACTATAAATCTACTTTTGTCGTATTTTCTTCGAATATTACCCACTATTTACTAATAAAATATTTCTTTTCTTGCTGGCGAACACAAAGAAAAAAGAGGAAAAAAAAAATATTTTTCCCCATTTAAAGGTTTCCTTATAAAAAAAAAAATATGATTTAATGTTCCTATACTATTAGAATTATTCAGAGTTAATATATAGTAAAAAAAAAAATCAACTTTTTACAATATCCATTTTGATTTCTATCGTTTATAAAAGTTTAAATTTAGCACTTGGCCACTGATGGTACCCGACAACGCTATCTACTGGGACTTTTGGTAACTATTTTCGTGACCTAACTTGAAATTAATCATATATCCTTTATTGTTGTTTAGATTGTATTAAACGTCTAACTTACGTATTAACTCATTTTTAGATTATTTTATTACTCGTGTTAAAGAAAACTGGATATATTTTATGTGAAATTATTTTATTCAATATAAATAATTGATAAGAACTTTTGTTGAATAATATTAATATAACATATTAAAAACAGTCGTTTATTTATTCGAATTCTGCCTCTATAAAACCTTTTTTCTTTCTTTTTCTTATTCCTCTTTTCTTAAGGTTATAAAAACTGAAAAGTGAACGAACAAAAAAATGTTAAATATTATTTTTTAAATTTTATTACTGAAAAAGTGGACCGGAGAATTTAAATTCTTATCTGATATTCTTTTAAAGGTTCAAATTTTCATATGGAACCTAATTTTTTTGGAAGTCAAATATAGCCCATTACCATCTGGACTAGCGTAGCTTTCAAAAGATGAGAGAACTTATAAAATCGATCCAATCGTTTTTTGCATGGATCCCGAAAAAGCAAAAATAATCAAAGTCTCTATAAAATGAAAGCAGCAATGTACTTATGTAAAGAAAATCGCACCATTTTAACTGCATAGGAGATAGGCACCTGTGCGATAATTAAATTTATCCCAAGGTACTTTGTAAAATAGACACGGCAGTCGTGAGTATTTTTGAAAGTAGATGACATGTAAGATTATACATTATAAATCGCAGAGTACGATTTTTGAAAATTCTTTTAAAAATGAAAATGCAGAGTCAAGTCGCTTGAGTTCTAACGATGTTTTCCAACATCGCGGTAAGTTTAGAAATGAACGAATCTACTTAGACACCAGTGTGTTACGTCAGCAATTTAATTATTTTCAAAAATCTGAAGTCGCTTCTTCATTAACGCTGTGTACTCTTTGAATAAGTAAAGTGGGTTCCATACCCTTAGCAGGACGTAAAGTTAAGCTTTCCATAATGGTACTAAGCTCAACGGCACTGATGAGAATAGGAGGGCCAGTTCCTTTCCGTCGGTCACCTTTACGTTCCCACATTTCTCTGATACCCAACTCAATTTCAGATAAGGTATATAATACCTGGGAGCGTTTCGGATCTGGAACAAGATATCGAACCCGTGTACTCTGATTTAGTAGCCAAGCGTCTTAACCGACAGGCTAACTGTTTGAATAAAAACATTCTCAACGTTCGACGACTTACATAAAATTTCAAAAGTTTACTTGACCGCCAAACAATCTGTGAACACTGTTCGAAAGAACCGAGAAAAAAAACATTTTTTCCGTCTACTGATATATTTTGATATATGCAGGGGACTCAAATTTCGTCCGATAAAAGAGTAAATAAATAAAACCCATCGTAACTTATTACGGTTGGCGCAAGTTGATCATCCGATAGTGACAACGTTTTTTTTTAAATGAAGTCGATAGACGTCGATGAGCGTTTTTGTAATAGGATCGAGGAGTAGGCGGTTTACGACGGGCAATCACTTAGTTGGAGGTTCTTAAATCTGAAAATACGTTGATCAGTTTCAACGGTTCGATTTCCGACTACCTGGAAGCAGTTCGATTCTGCACGAAGGCACACAAAGCTCGGAATAAGTACGTCGGCGCTTGCTAACAGTAAGCGCTTATTAATATTCTCTTTCAAATGGTCACGCGTAATTAAATTGATCAAGGTAAAGCGGCTTATAAATTACGCAGGATACTAAGTGAAGAATGCGGTTTTCCAGCCGGTTTTTCATTCATAAGTGAATAAACAAATGTCTGCGGATCTAGAACGTTTTTCACGGAGGCCGTTATTAACCTTATCGCTATTACCCCCAATATTCTATCCGATAATTAATGAAATAACAAAGGCGGGAAAACAGAGACGCCGCCTACTGGGTGATTTTATAGAAAAAGTACATTTTAAAAGATAGATTTACTTTTGAAACGAAACGAAGAAAAATTCTGGGAAGTGATTGTAGGGTTTCGTTAATTTTTCAGTTTAGTTTTCGGTACTTACGATTTAGGCAAGAAAGAAAAAAATGACAACAACTTCATTCGGAGCCTATTACTGCTTGCTGTTAATGTTTTTTGAATTCTTCTACTAATCATTATCTTCTTGTTCTATTACTTCATATCTCCGTACACACTTTTTTTCCACTGGTTTTTTACTTTGACACTCATCACCCTGTTGTTGTTACATTCTAATCTCGTTATTTATTGTCATGTTTAACAAACGCTTCAGGTGGTATTTTTTTTATTCGTTCATATTCGATTAAAAGAGGTTTTTTAAACTGGATTTTCTGTTCTGGTGAAAATAACGCGACCTTTTTCGGTTTTAGTTCAGTTCCGATTATTATTAAAACTAGTAATTTTCAAATAAAAATGTTGCTTTCCATTAACCTCTTCCCTTCTTCGAATGTTTAAAAATAATCTTTTTCGACGATTAATAGAAAGTATACATTTGCCAATAAAAAAAGGACTTGCCATTTCGAAAATGTTTGACATCTTTACCAACTTCAAAAGCTGGAGTATATATTTGTTCGTCCCGCGTATTTATTTTTAACGATCGTTTATGCATACTTTCCATTATTTAGACTGACTTTAATGATTTTTTTGTTTACTGGGAAGTGTACCGGCCAGTAGTCGGATACCGTGTAACTATATGTCTGCAAGTGTATCGGTGAGCACAGATATTCAATAGTCGATTCATTGTCATAGAAAAGAGAGTCTCTTAAGAGAAATTTTTAATTTAAAAGATTATATCTAATTATTTACCGTGGAAAGTTAAATTGGAAAAACCCTAATTTTTAATGTAATCAATGAAAAATCTTAAACACTGTCAAATTGCTGCGAATAAATTGGATTTCCTAATAAAGAAAACTGAAATCTCCTTAGCGCCATTTACAAGCTCGTCGTTGATGAAAATATTACATATCTCATGGCGTACAACGTTTAACCATCTGGACAGATTTTAATGAGATATCCTTCGTTTATTATAATAAACTGTACCGATCGCCGGTAGCGCCCCATAGGAGAATACCTTTATGAACTAGGATATTCAGTGTAGTCATCAAAAAACGTTAAAAAATAGAGCCTCTTTAGAGAGGTGTCCTTTCTTCGCTTAATAAAAGTACGGTAATGCTCTTTACATCTGTCAGAGCATCGGGAGTTAAAACTTGACGAAGGACCTGAAGAGCATACTAGGGCTAGTAGTTCCTTTTTCTCGGCTGTTCTTAATTTTCCAGATTTATCCGGCATCCAATTATTTCAGGCTCTGAGTAAACTTGGGAGGAACTTAGATTCAGAACGAGAAAAGTCTCGTATCCGTGTGTGACTGCTAGTTTGGCAGCTGAGCACGTCAACTAAGTTAATCAAAAAGTTTTCATTAAAATGTAGAAAAAGTATGAACAGCTGAAATTTAAAAATTTCAGAGTCGATGAACGCGACTGAATTAAAATGTCGCCAATCTTAGCTTATGTACAAATACGGATTTGATAAAAGACGGTTGATTACCTTCCAAATGCGATTTACAAGCTCACAGCTGACGTAATTTGAACATTATACACTCTTTAGCTAATACCCAGTTTTACATAAAACAAAAAGTAGCATCTGTTTGTAATTATCACTCAAAACAATATTTACCTTAAAAATTGCGAAATATTTTTGTTTCTTCAAAAAGAAACAAAAAGAAAACCAATTTTAAGTTTATTCTAAGAATTTAATAAAAACGCACTAAAGAGGTAAAAAATAATTATTCGATGAAAAATAACATATTCTATAAGGTATATTTTACAGTAAAATATACCTTTAAAGGAATATTATGATTTTTTTTTAATCAACATTAGAGGGACTCGGTACACCGAATTCTCAAATTAATCGAAACCCACATTAAATAAGTATACACGTATTTTCTATAAACCAAGTATTAAAAACATCGGGAATAGTTAATGCGGTTTTTTCATTGTTCCAGTTTGAGGATTAATGTTGTTTAAACTTAAAACAACCCTTGTATCAGGTGTATGCATAAGTCTTTTCCGGTTTCACCAAGAGATGGCTCTACCGAACAGTACGCTGCGTATGAATTTGACACTACGTCAGTTTGTTCGTCTGACATTAGCCTACAAACATACACAAGTTCAGTCCGCCAAACAATCGCGTTTGTGTTGTATCATTCAGTGATCATGCCGACATTTTTGCCTGAAAAAGAACATTTGCGGCACGCATTGCTTTTCTTATTTAATCAAAATAAAAGGCTGTGGAAAGTCATCGTTTGCTGGTAGAAATATATGGTGAACACGTTCCATCGATTAGAATATGTGAAACATGGTTTTGACAATTTAAAAGTGGCGATTTCAATGTGAAAGACAGTGCGCGTTCTGGTAGACCACAAAAGTGCGAACACGATCAATTGCAGGCGTTACTGGATGATGACCCAACTCAAACTCAAGAGCAGTTGGCAAAAGCATTAAATGTGCCACAAGAAACAATCAGCAAGCATTTACGAGTACTGGGTAGATCCATAAACTCGGTAAATAGGTCTCCACGATTTGAATGAACGGGAAATGGAAAATCGCAAAGTCACTTGTAAAATGCTGCTGATATATATACACTGCGAAGTACATATGAAATAATTGGTTTTTACATTTTAGTGTATCTCGAAGCCGATATTTGTTGTAAAAAACCAATTTTTTCGAAGGTATAAAAACAGCTCGATAAATTTTCTCCGCGGCACGGGGGGGGGGGCACCATAGAATTGTAAATATTTTAGCTTGGCATAAAAATCACTCCGATTAGTCCGAAAATTATAAATAAACGTCGATATTGCGAAACTGCCCACTTAATAAAATGAATCGACAAAAAGAATGACCCCAGCCTGAAAACATATCCCCATTTTTCAAAAAAAAAGTCAGTTTAATGTCCTCTCGCGGTATTTTTAAAATAATTTACACAAATTTATCATGTTATAATACGATCGATCATTTTCAAAATAATTTGCGGATTTGCACCTATTTTTTTTTTTTTTTTCATGAACAACCTGCATTTTTTTCGTCTGCATTCCGTATGTATTCTTCACTTATGCCAAAGTGTCCAGGGCGGTAAATGTAATTATCCCTCTTTACCAGTATAAAAACCCTAACCACGCCCATATGTAAATATGTACCTATGTTTATTAGAGTTGGACACTTATTAAGAGGCCATGTGAAAAATTAGAAAAATAAAAAGTTAAGAAAAATTGCCTCGTGTAAAAGTTATTTACTACAAATTAGCTGTTAACCTTGTCTCTTAGCCTTCCGTAATATAGTAAACTTTCAGTTACCTGTAATTAAATATCCATAGGCGACTAATGAATGCACGTTAAGACGAGTTTTCCCATCTATCCGGAATGAAGGAACAGAGAGTAGTAAAAAAAGCTAGAATGCATCTAAGGCAGACATTAATACGTTAAAGCGCGAATCGGATTATTCGCTATGCTTAGCTGGCTTTCGATCTTTCCGTATAATCTAAACGGCTTTTAATAGTACTATTATTACTAGCCGTAAGACTGCAGTAATATACATAAATATACGGAACGGTGTGTTATGTTTAATAAATAGCTACGATGTCAGCGAAATGTGCCGTTTATAAATCGATGTCATCAGTTGAAACGAGAAAAACTAATTCACTCTGAATGATTTGAATGAACACAAAAATTGTACCGTTATTAGCAGCGCAGTTACTGAAATTTGTAACCATGGTTTTTATAGCCGATTCATTAAATTTTCAATGAAAAAGCACAATTTTAAATAAACAGTAAAGACGCTAAAAGTTTATTTTTAAAATTTACGTTAACATAACAAATGTGTTTCGTTAGGAACATTAAATAAAGTTATAAGTTGTTGTTTTTTTTCATCGGTATTGTTAAAAATATCTATTAACTTTCTTACATTTTACGAGGTAAACTGAATTTATTCGGGGACGGACTTCAATGTTGAGAGAGGGGCAATAAAATTATTTATAAGTAAGTATTATTTATTATTAATAACGATGGGTGTCCAATTTATATTCTTTTCGGTTGAACTTGAGAAATAATAGTAAGAAATAAAATTTTTTATACGGTTTAACTTTTGAGTTGTGAGTTACGATAGGATAAAAGATAGAAATATTTCCGAAGCTTTTTTATAACACATATTATATGTTAAAAAAAAATAAAAACTTTAAGTGTCGCTCACGACCCTTGGAAGATGTGAAAACATCCATATGAGCCTAGCAACACATAGATTTATTATGCAGAATTTTTAACAAATATTCTTAACATTAAAGAAAAACACATGATTTCATACTATTTTTAGGATCGACTTTTTCAGAATTTAAAGAAATTATGTATATTTAGTGCTGATACACTCAACGTTCATTAAAATAAACGTTGGAAAAGGGGCATCTCCTTAGAGATATACTTTAATTAATACTGCCAAATAAAAATTGGCCGAAAAATTTTTATATATGAAGACTCAAAATTTTAAAATGAAGAAGACAACGATAAACTCGAGCCACTTAATATTCAATATTATTGTTAAATTTAAAATATTTCTGTTTTATAATAATATTATATCACTTACGGACACACTCGTATATTAATGCCCGTTTAAATCTGTACTTGAAAATGAATAAAAAATTTTTTGTTTTATCTAAAATTATATTTATGTGAAGATTATTTCGAGGGAAACATGTTTATCACCGTTCCAAAAAAATGATCTTCATTCGCCTACAGCAATACAGTAGTTGAGTAATTCAAATTTGAATATAAATAACATTCCAGGTAGCAAATATTAAAATTACAGTTCCTAGTCTTGTCAATCGAATGCCATTTCTGGAGGCTCCTAAGCTTTATCATTGTAATTACTTGTTTCCTATCCCTTATTTACACCACTTTTATCATATCATTCATTTATATCCTATAAACGACACCCCATTTACCTACCCGTTAGCTTTGCCCGTGGCTCACCCGTGTATTAATATCTGTTTAAATCTTTTATTTTTTTTTTATTTTTTCGTACAGGTGATTTCCGTATTTTCCAAAAAGCTTTATTTCCTATATTTTCCCAAAAGCTTTATTTCCTATATTTTCCCAAAAGCTTTATTTCCTATATTTTCCCAAAAGCTTTATTTCCTATATTTTCCCCCTTTTTCAGGGAATATTATTAATATCATAATTAAAACATTAAGTACCTTTTGCTCGATTCACTCCGTAAGCGAAAAACGCCTTATAAGTAACGTTAAGATACGTACTATTTTCATCGGTGATGAGCTTGTATGGTACTGATTTCAAATTAGTTTTCTTTATTACAATTTACATTTCCACGGTAATTAAAATTGATATTTTAATGTTTCATAAAAAAATTAGTTTTTTTCCAAATTATGTTTCCCCATAGGGTAAATTAATAATATTTGAAGTTAATCACGTTTATTATGTTGTTAAACGCTCGAGAATGTTCAAATCATTACCCCATATAAATCCGCCATTGAATTCGAAAAATAGAGGTTAATTTTATAAAACCAGCCGTCGTGGCGTAGTTCGTTGAGCGTTAATGTTGGTTTATTAAAGATTTTTAAATTTCGTCAATTTCGGAAATAGTTAAAAATAATTTAATGTAGAAATAGTGTGTTAATTTACAAAATTAAAAAGAATTATTATCGTTCGCTTATCCATTATGCTAACGGTGACAAAAAAAGGTGATCGATTTCGGAAGCGATCTGAATTATTACGCATTGAGCATTTTGATTCAATTTATTCTGCTTCGAATGAGGAATTAATCCTAAAATGATTTCGAAAACGAGGAATAGTCGAATGTATAAATCAAAATAGCGGATAGATAAGAAGGCTTCAAAGTGACCATTGCAAAGGCGGAAGTGGTTAAAAGAGTGCGTTAGGAGGTCGCCCGCGCAGAAGAACTTGTCAGAAACGTATATTGCTGTAAGCGGAAGGAATCGGACTGTCGGATTAGTGGCGGTATGTAGGATCTCGTCTCTGCTACATCGCAGCTGATGGAACAAAAAAAAAACAAAAAAAAAACGACTCAGTGTCCGAATTCCGAAATAAGGTTAACAGATTTTCGTTACCTTGTAGGTCATCTACGTGTTTGAAGATAGAGCGCGTCACAGGAACGCGACTGAACCGGCTTGAATGCATAATATCTCAGCTAGTGCTCGCTGCTACTTGTTGATTGCGATGAGTTGGTCAGTTGAAACGCACGCTGATTCAAGATAGTACTTGACAGAACAGAAAGACGGTTATGTAAGGACACGTTGGTGCGCACACTATCGTGCCTTTTGGTCTGGTCCGAACGTGAGACAGTAATAGTCATCATCCGTTAAGAATGAAGTTGAAAAGAAAGACGTAGAGTACGCCGACCGATTTCAGTCGGACAAATCGGAAAGAGATAGAATGTCTCGCTTGTATTCGAACGCAAGGTCAATATAATTTCGTTGACACGCTTACTACGACTGCCGCTGTCCGCGTTGTTGGCTTCCAATGAAAGTATATTTCATAAATTATATACGGCAATGAATATAACGCAACAATCCGGCTAGTCGACGATGGCGTTCCTCATCCGAAATAACGAACCGCTTTTTTATTTTGGAAATACCGATTAATTATCGTTGGGCGATAAAAAGAGAACACAGTTGAAACTTTTAATTTTTCCGGCAAGTTGCGAATAACACACCCAAAACTGAAAATCATCCAGGCAGCTCTCAATGTCCTCCACATAATTACTTAAGAACACCCCGTAACAACTCCACTCCTTGAATGCGCGATACAACTTTCGTCGCACGTTATCATAGCCAAGGAAGATGGTTGGAAGGCTCCGTTTCGGATTTTAAAAAAAAAAAATATTATTTTTTAACATATTTTTAATAAAATTCCGATATGAAATATTAAAATTACTGGCTTTAATAGTGCTTATACGCATCAGTGTGTGTTCTTATAATTCCGCATTCGCATTTGGTGTAAATATGGCAGGCAAGTGCAAATTTGACAATTAAGATTCCCCCTAATATAGATTACGGCTGTGAACGTTATTTATAGAAAGCATCAATTTAACCTTGTTGAATTCTACCAAAAAACCTCATATGGTTTGCCGATCGATTCGAAGAAATGGCCTAAATTAAGGGATAGTTTTAAAATCAGATCAGTGTAAGCATCTTCTACAGCGTAATTAGAGTTAGCTAGTGGTGTTGTTCGAATCCCGCTGACGCACATTAACACTTTAAAATCTTCACTTGCACTGGGTTATAATAACGTTCGTAGTTAACGTGGCAAAAAAAATAAAATAAAAAAAAAATAAATAAATAAATAAAAAACTATACGTGATATAAATTTAAATAAGCATACTGGAATATTATAAAAATTAAAAAACACACATATTAAACATCATCATTCAAAAAAAAAAAATACGCAACACAGGATTCGGTTTCGCTGGAAGTAGAGAAAACAAGAATTGGTTTTCAGAATCAAGAGACTGATCCTTATTGTCTATATAGACGTCATCGAATAAAGCTACATATTTTAGTGGTAACTTTTATTGATAACGCAACGAATTATTTTTACGCAAGGCTCGTTTGTAATGCATAAGCGAAATATACGTATAATACGGGGCCATAAGTGATATATTTCAGATGCTTGTCTCGAGAAATGGGAAAATCTTTTATAAAAAGTAATGAATAACATTTAAAATGAGAATGTAAATTAGAAAAACGCTTTCAGAAGTATCTCAACATCAGTTAAAATAGAAAAAACCCTATAGAGACGAACATCATCATAGCATATTTAACAAGTTCAGCATAATAATTTCTTATCAACAAAAAATCAACGTCGTTCTAAATGACATTATTGATTTCCTTTAAATTTAGCTACATACATATGTATATATATTCCTCTCGATCATTTATTAAAATTTCAAGTGAAATTTCAGAATTTACATGTAATACGAATATAAAGCAAAGCGGTAACTACTGCTCTATAGTATACAAAATATATTATATATTTGTTAAAAAGAATCCTGCATAACGTTATTGTCGTGATGTGCGAAGTATCTTAGAGGTGTCACATTCAAAACTGGACAATTACAGCAATTTTTGTCGATTATTTCTTCAGTACGTTTTTTTAAAAAATATATGTACATACCGTTATATGCATAAATTGTTACAGAATGAATTTTTCAATCAACTGTTAATAATTAAAATTAGATAGAAGGTAACGCGACCGTTTTACAAACTAGCGGGGGCTTGAAAAAATGTGTTTTTTTTTTTTAAGTAATAATG
The DNA here is from genome assembly GCA_039619475.1 of Icerya purchasi. Lineage (NCBI taxonomy): Eukaryota > Metazoa > Arthropoda > Insecta > Hemiptera > Monophlebidae > Icerya > Icerya purchasi. The sequence continues at coordinate 235,405,799 of CM077116.1, forward strand.
ATAAGTATAACGCTCGAATTTTAAAAAGAACTTAAAATCGCCATAAATTTTCGAGCTGTCGGCACCCCGAGCATCTGAATATAAAGTTGTAAGCTTGGCTCTATATTTTTCCTATGAAGCGGTCCTCTTTAGGCATATGTTTGAAATACGTTTTGGGTTTCCCCAACGTTTTTACTCGGGCTATGACTTAGCTGAACTTCCCTCTTTTTTTGCTGTTTTTGGTCGAAAAGGGGAGTTTAAATAACTTTTTTTAACCGTAATTTTTTGTTTCGTATGAAAGGATTTCTGCATTTTATTTTGTATTTTGAATTTCACCTTTAAAGGTTTATCCGGTGATAAGTTATGAATTTCTTAAAGGTGATTTTTGAATCTTCATCGTCGGTTGCTCGTTTTGGGCATCGTCGCACTATGGATTATCGTAAACATGTGTGTTCAGGCGCCATGAAGTCCTATCTATTGCCCGATCGATCATCTCACGCGATGATCTGGCGCTAACTATTTTTTTGACTCCATCTATGTATCTTTTCGCTGGGGTCTCCCTCTTTTCCGGCGACCCTCTACCATTCCTGCCATAACCGATTTCTTCAGCCCATCATGTCGTATAATGTGCGCAGAGACGGTCGCTATCCGTCTCTGTATAATGTGCTGCAACCTGTGATCCACATTGACTTCTTGTAGTATCGACAAGTTATTTCTTTTCGCAGTCCACGGGACCCTTAGCATACGCTTCCGATAGTGCATTTCAAATGCATTAATACGCTTAATATCACTCTTCTTTAGAGTCCAGCACTCTGACGCGTATAGGAAAACCGAGAGTATTAATGAGACGCACTTTTGTGCTGATTATTATGTCGTGGCTCTTCCATAATTTTTTTTTGTTAACTGTGATAATGCCAGCTTTGCTATCGCTATTTGGCGTTTAATTTCTTCAGTTGCATCATTTGTAATCAGCGTTCCCAAGTATGTGAATCTATCGGCCACTTTCAGCTGGCTGTTGCTATCTATGGTCATTACTTTAGTTTTCCTTCTATTTATTAGTAAGCCATATTCTTTACTTGCATTGTCCAATTTGTCGAGAAAGCAAATCAGTTTTTCTTTCGACAGTATCGTCTGCATATCGCAGGTTATTAATTGGTTTTCCTGCGATTTTTACACCATCTTGCCATTCTTCTAGAGTTCTTCGCATCATCCACTCACTATAAATGTTGAACAGTATCGGACTTTTTATATGCATCCCTGTAGTTTCCTGCTCTAAACTCGTCCGTCAGTTTGTTATCTACTTTAACTCTACCTTCGTTAGACATATACAGTGATTTGATAAGACATTAAATGATGTGGAACTCGCAGGGCTTTTAGTATTCTCTATAGTTGTTCAAAATTATGGTACTATTAAGAACAGGGCATATGTTAACTCCCAAACAAAAAAAAAAAAAAAAAAAAAAAAATGTGTACGGAATCCCAAAAACATAACAGTAACAAAGAATGGCAAAAGCAACGAAGCTTTGTGGCTTGTTCCTGTTGTCCTTTCTGGAAATGAAAGTTCATTAACATTAAAGAAAAAAATGAATACCCCCTGGCCAGAAAAAGTTGTGACGCGCGCAATGCTGTAACATTTGCAACAATAAAATGAAAAAAAAAAAAAAGTAATACGATCTTGGTCATCGTTTCATATAGTGTAATATTATACGTAAATTTTAGCCGATTCTTAAACGCTTTCCGTAATTTCATCACACATCGATGATAATTATTTAGCCACGTAATTTAGCAAAAATCGATGATTATTATTAATGCTGCCGACATTGATTAATTGTAATAATTATGAATTATTGAAAAAATAAACCTAAGCATATTAAGCCAACTTCCTAATATAGCGTATTTAAAAAGAATATTCTAGGCTGGTTCCTTCCCTTGCAAGCAACACGAGCGTCCGTTTCTCGTCCGGCATAGCGAATTCAAGATCAGATATGCTCACCTGGGAAACACCTGAATCTAAGCCTCGTGATTAACCGCCGCGCCGTTTGGTGGCCGAGCATTATTTTTAATGAAATTACTTTGCATCTCCGCAACAGGCTTTTCATAGTACGACACAATTTTCAGAGATCCTTGATAAATACCATTTCCTGTATTCCGCGAGCGCGCTAATTATTCCTATGCTATTAATTTACAGCCTCGGAAAATTGTTCGCAAATAGGCGATTATTCTCATACACACGTTTTAATTTTCAACTTTTCCGGTTCTTTAGCTTGTTTCTAGTCCGATGCGTGTTGGTCGGTCACGGCAAAAGAGCATAACGAACCTCAGAACTACTCGGCAATATGCCGATTCTGCCTGCTTCTCAGCGCGCATCCGTATGGGGAAGCATCGAAATACCGGAAAGTATACGACCTTAACTTTTTCGTTGTTCGAGCATTTTTAGTTGGTTTTTTTTTTTTCCTTTTCTGATAGTCGAAAAAAGTAAATACGTGTACAGGAGAGGAAAATTCTAATTCTCGGAAAAATTGAAGGTCGAATTTCAAGGAATATATGTAGTTAATTGAAAAATAGTGGTCAGTCTTGTAAAAAAAAACTGTGTTATACGTCATCGTGTCGACAAGTCGAAATTCTTTGTTCTATTTTCGTGCAACATAAATATTACTACTATTTTGTTTAACACACTAGAATAAATGTTTATCAGTCGTCGGACAACTTTTAAGTTAATATGAAATTTAAAATGTATGTGTGTGTGCATGCGTACTTAAATGTGATGGAAACTTTAAAATCAAAGATCATGCACTTCAAGCGTAACATACACTGACAGAAATACCAATGTACATATAGATATAATAATATCGTTAAAACAATACAAGTATATAAAGAAATATGTAAACTACATGCTATTAAAACGGGCATTGAATCATATTATAAATACGGACCACTTGATATTGCCATAAATGAATTAAATAAATATAAGAATAAACACGTATCCCTTAAAGATATTATAGAGAAAATGCAAAATAGATGTTCTACAAAAATAAGTAAATACGTAGAACTAGCCATGAAGGTGAAACAACTATGGGATATCGGTAACGTTAGGATAGTGCTATTTGTTATTTTAGCGATAGGGGTTATACTACTATATACAAACGTTAAAAAAAAAAGTACAATCGAATTCCATCTAAACTATGATAAATAGTCGGGAGGTTGGCGATCCACGTTGCCAGCACGACCTTTGAATCAAAATTGATTTGCAACCAAGCCATCGGCGAAAATCTTTCATACAGTAGTTCTACGGACGTCCAATAGATTTTTTGCCCGCTATTTTTCCTTCTACGATTACTCGCAGAATTTCGTACTTAGGGCCTTTCATTACGTGACCGAGATACCGTAGTTTACGTTCTTTGACCGAGCTTAACACAATGGGTCGTCTTCGCGCATTCCATTTCCTCTTTGCACCTATCAATTTCGCCTTCAAAATCCTCTAGTATTGTTTTCTCTCTTCGTCCCTATAATTTGTCTCTAGTTAATATATCCCTAAATTCTGTAACTATCCTTCATGAAGATTGCATCTATTACCTCTCGGTGTACTCCTTAATAGCCGTCTGTTCTTTTTTGAACATATTAATTTGCTCTTCTCTTCCGCTTTTAAAAGACTAAACTTGTTGAAAGCTCTTTTTCGGATACATCACCGTCATTTTAGTACCAATCGCATCATTTATTATTTCAGTGTGTTGTACGGATGAAGCCAAAACAATTCATTTATCGTCTTCTTAAATATCATGAATTTTTTGATAATCATTAGTCTTTGCAAATAGTAAATCAGGTTGCGCTCCTTTTCTTTTCTTTCATTTCTTTCATTTATCCTATTTGTACAATCATTAAAAACTTAACCATCTACCCAGATACCAAAAATTAACACTGAATCTCGTCACATTTTTTCTACTCGTCTATAATATATATATATATATATATATATTTACATATTTACATATATATATATTAATTACAACGTAATTTTTAGGCTACCCCCCTTTCGAAAAAATGTCCCAGAAAAATGTCCCAGAAAAATGTCCCAATTTTATGTAACGTTTGTTATATTTTTGTTATTGTTATTTAAAAAATGTCACAATTTTATGTAATGAAATATGTAACGAAAAATGTAACGAAAAAATGTCTTAATTTTATATAACGGAAGGTAAATGTTAGAATAGGATTTTTGTGGTTATGTTATTTTTTGTGTGTGTTGATGCCAGTAAGAATTACGTTGTAAATTTTGATCATTTTATACAAAGTATAGAAGAGAAAGAGACAGGAATGAAAGCAGGAGGGGTCAAGGGGCACAGCCCCTTGCAAGGCCAAAGTGGCCGAGTATATATATATATATATATATATATATATATATATATATATATTAACACGTGATTGGAACTATATACTTTATTCTAAGTTTTGATGGTAACTTTTTTTCATAGCATATTCTGTTCTTAAATTTTTTATTTTTAAAGTTTTTATACTTAATGTGTGAATAGACATAATGAGGTAAGAATGGATTAAATTTGCACACGAAGAAGGCGTGAAATACCCTAAGTATGATTAAAACATTGGACTCTTATCACTTAGAGCACAAATTTTGATGGAAATTTTTGTATAGGGCTTCAATCTTCATTTTTTCATTTTCAATATTTTTTAATTTCCCTTACACAAATATTTTCAAAATAGATACTGTGAAGTCTGTGATTAGTTTTCATGATTATAGAGAGAGGAACGTGGGAATGATATTAAGATTGCGTGTGTGAATATGTGTGAGTATCGATGCATGTAAATGTACAAATGCGATAGTAAGAAACATCTGTTTAATTGCGAACATAGAGGCACAGTTACAGTTTATAGAACGAGAGAGAGTGAGATAAAAATATGTATTTTGTTATGATTGGTGTGCACGAGAAAGTGACTGACAAAGAATATGGTCAACACCCTCTCAGTTTAGACATTGATTGCAGTATTTTAAATGTAGAAACATCAAATTTATCAAAATTTTTAGACTTCTTATTTTGACTAATTTCACAATATACAGGTTAGATTTTTTTTTTTTTCATTTGATAGTGTAAACGTTTATTTTTTTTTGGTTTTCCTTGACTTATTCAAACAAGCATTCAAATCTATAAACACGCACCTCACTCAGTCTATCACTCTTACAGATATTCTATCGATCTAAAATTTTCGTGGCTTCCGTTATTAACCATTTGTCTAAATTTTTTTTCGGTAACAACCACGTCACAATTTATTTCCGTTAACGTTTCGAATAGCAGTGCTCTGTACATCATCAGAACCAGACACACAATGAATCAAACACGGGAAAACCGAGCTCTTAAGTAGATACGCCACCGATCACAGTTGACCTTCTGATTGGCTAATTGCACTTCCACTCGGAAAAACTAGGTGTTTGTTCTACCTTCGCCGGGCAACCGCTTTTCTCGTGGTAAAATACTCGGAAATAATCTTATCTTGTTGACTCGTGAGAAACGCTTGTACAATTTTCTATTCTCTTTATTAATTTATGGCCCGCGGTTGAAACCGTTCAATTCTGTTAACCATATTTAAACATGTTCTTTTCCTTTTATATTAGCCGGAACTATTTTTGTAAACCTGTTAAAATTTCTTCCTTAACAGTGATACGGTAACAGCGCATCCAAAGGAATACTCTGAAATTCTGAAAAAGACGAATAATAAACGTGAAAGCGATAAATTATCGCTAATACGCGAAAAAATGTTTCTACTGAAATCGCGTCATAATTTGAAAGCTCCTGTGTAATAAGTAATATATCAGTTTTGATAATTACCAAATCGAAGGAAAACTAAACATACTCAGTGAGCAATAATTTTTCAACGATTTTACACGTGCTAATTTATAATATTTGATTCACTATTATTAACCGACTTCAAAAAAGGAGGAGGTATTCAATTCGACTGTATTTTGTTTTGTTTTTTTTATGTGTGTGTTACCACAGAACTTCCTTCTAGATGAACCGGTTTTGATGATTCTTCTTTTATTTGAAAGCTGGTGTTTCTCATGTGGTCCCGTTTAAATTTGATCAAGATCTGACCGGTAGTTTTTGAGTTATCCTTAATAATAATGCGGGAGATTGAAGCTTTTTGGACGCTTTTCATTCATGATTCTTTTCACCGTCGGATTAGATTTTTGACTTAAAATACTATAAATTTGCCAAATTACCATGGAAATGTAGCTTTTGGTGTTTTCACACCGTGGAAATATCTATTCTTATTAAAATGTTTTAATTTTAAATGCACTAAAAATGCACTAAAAAGTAAAAAATAAAATGTTTTTTTACAAAAAATAAATACCGACTTTTCAAGGTTTATTATACAAATTTAAAAATGCACTAAAAAGTAAAAAATAATTACTCCCGATAAAATATATATATCAGAGTGATGATATAACACCTCTTAAGTGGTGACATTACGCGATAATTCTTATACAACATTAATTTTTTGGAGTTGGCATCAAATTCATATTAAAAGAATAATTAAAAACTGCATTAAATGTTGATTAAATTGTTCCTAACATGAATTTAATTCCAACTCCAAAAAATTAATGTTGTATAAGAATTACGATAATGTCACCCCTTAAGAGGTGTTATATCATCACTCTGATATATATATTTTTTCTCATCGGGAGTAATTATTTTTTACTTTTTAGTGCATTTTTAAATTTGTATAATAAACCTTGAAAAGTCGGTATTTATTTTTTGTAAAAAAGCATTTTTCTGTATTATCGACAGAAAATGAAACATTTATGCGAACTGAATTCTTCGAACCGCTTCTAATGAACTTGAAAATTATGAACGTATTAAAATTATATTTTTAAAATCACAGCGAATATCGGAATTTATTCGGAATTAAAATTAAAACAGTATTTCAAAAAAAAAGAAAAAAAAAAAAAGTAATCGAATTGGATATATTGCGCATTAACTAACGACTGGCAATCAAAATTGATCCACGTTCATTTTACCACAAAATCCCGTTTGAGAATTTCATAAAATTGATAACAGTTATTAAAGGGCACAATAAAATCTACAATGATTATTTCGTTAATTTCGTGATATAAAAATCATGTTACATTAGAAAAATAACATTTGCACGTCTAACATCTATGCTCCGTACCGGTTTCTAATAATCCATCTCATTACCTGGCTCTTCAACCTATCTGCTTCCTTTTAACCCGTAGTTTTCCAGTTACTTCGGCGTCTGCCATCATTTTCATTATTCGCTTACGTCTTTACCATTTAAACTTCTTATCTCGTTTTCGGTTTTTTCCTAACATTTTCTCAGCTTTGTCCTCTCCGCCCGAACAATAAGACTGTCTGCGCGATTTCAACCATATTCCTTTTGAGTGTTTGTTCTATTATATTATCTTTCTCTCACCGAATTCTTATTTACCTGTTGATTCTTTCCCCTCTGAAATCTTTCTTATGACCCCCTCCTCACCCTAAGAAAAAAAGAAATGGTTTTGTGCAATTTTTAGTTGCTCTATATTTTTCTATTTTATACTGATAAAACGCTGATGAATTTAATAATCGAAGGAGGAAATCTCTTTGCTTCCCTTCGATTATCCTTCGTACGGCAAGGAAAATTTGAAATAAAGTGAATAATTCGGATGGTACATTTTTGAACAATATTGAAATTGTTCACGTTGTAATTTTTTGCTATTTTAATCGATTTATTTGTTTTTTTTTGTTTTTCATATCGCTATCATACAGAATAGGTACGTATACGTATTTGTAAAACAGAATAATTCACGAGTGTGATGAATTATTTTGTTAAATGTTATCGCAACGAATTATTCTATTTTATTATAATTCCCTAATAATATGTACTTACGCGCTAGTTTACTAACCTAGTAAACAAATATGTGCAATTGAGCAAAAACATATTCATACCGAAAAAAAAAAAAAAAAAAATAATAAAAAGTTACCTGCATTATTTTATACATTGCCGGGGGGTAACATTTACGTAAAAGAGAAAATGTATTAAGTCGCGCCAAAATAATGTAAACTATGTGAATATAAATGGTAGAATAATTGTTCATTTTTACGATTATTAAAATTACACCGTTTCTTAAAATTGCAAGTAGTATTTTTAATTCTAATTTTTTTTCCGCGCGCGTAAGAATGTTTTTCCACTACTGTCACAAGGATGATAATCAAAAAGAGGTTCTTTCGGAAAATATTACGGCTGGACTCAATCTAAACTTTATCCGTCACGAAAAAGTGCCATGAAATTTTATAGTAATTTTTAATTACAATCAAAGTGTTTTATTTATATATTTACACTACGGTAAACATTTTATTCGATTTATGATCTCATCAGTTTGAGTTCATGTTTTTACTAAAATGAAATAGCCCCTTATTCACGTCACAATGTGCTTCTGTTTTCAAAAATACGGAAGTACCGGATTTTTCTTTCGCCTAAAAATCTATATATAAAATACAGAAATCGCAAAGTAATATTGAAATTACGTCATTACTTTGTGACGTCGAAGGTACACTCCTGTCGTCAAGTATGTGTACTTAACGATACACGGAACGTTCAATTTTAGCATCTAACTGTTAACACCGATTGCGCATTTAAAACGATGAACGGTGTACCATTTTGACGTCATTTCGCACAGTTTAATGAAAGCGTAAAGTTGAAAGAATTCCGAATGATGAAACGGTCGTTGCAAAATTTTTAGTCCCAAGAAGATTTTACCAAACTCTAATATTTCACCAAAGTGACGACGAATCCTAACTACAAATCGAGATGTCTCGTCTCTTTCCTCGGTCAGATATTTTCGCTGATTGTCTCCAACATCTATTTAGTTTTTGTCCCCATCGCATGCATCTAGTCATACCTAGTTTCTAGGACATTACATATCTACACTCTGTTTTGCGTTTGTCATACCACTCTTTCTCCTCATCTAATAATGTTGATTAACGTTCGCTTAATATGCCTGACCTATTTTTTTCATAATATGTCGTTAGCTTTTTTTCTTGTTTTAAACTTTTAATTTCATTAGTAAGCTGTAATTTTAAATCTACTGGCATTTGCTATTAAATCGGCCGAAACATATTGTGCTGTATCCGGATCGTACGGCTATTAAAATTTTCCTTTGCACTCTTAGTAATTTCTTTTTATCAGCTTCTCTTAGTACTGGGTAATAAATCGTAGGGAAATATTCAGTTACTGACCAGACAATAGCTTTATATAAAATTATTCTCTCTTTATATTTTAATCCGAAAACTTATTAGAGCAGTTATGAGTATTATAAATAAGTCGCGCTTTGACGATTTTCAATCATCATTTTTTCGAAGATCGGTAATACTTAAAAATTTTCTCGCGTTCATCACTCGTGTAATTTTACAATTTTATCTGTTTCTTATTTTTCTTATATTCTAAGGCAAACTTTTTTGGTTAATTTTTGTTCAGTAAAGAAAATATATTACATTTTGTTAACGTTATTCGATGATTACACTGAGTATCAATGCTTGCCGATAGTGACCGATTTTATACTTTATATGTTACCAAAATTGATCGATATACTTTCTATAGTAAATAAAAGACTTCCTAAAATGGTCGGAATTTAAATACGCCGCAGTAATGTTACAACACTTAATATTTCCGACGGTGATGAGCTTGTAAATGAGGTGTAAAAAAAATTTTAGTTTTCTTTATTTCCGTGCAATTGACGCTGATAATATTTTAAATTTTTGCCTTATTTAAAGTTAGATTTTTATTGATACGTTATATTACTAAAAATTTCTCTAAAAACACGGGAAACACCACCTTTCAAATAAAAGAAGAATCATCAAAATCGGTTCACCTAGAAGAAAGTTCTGTGGTAGCACACATAAAAAAAAAAAAAAAAAAAAACAGTTGAGTTGAATACCTCCTCCTTTTTTGAAGTCGGTTAAAAAGGTTTTTCGAAAGTTTATTTTAATTACCAAGTCTCATCGATACTTATCGATATAATCCTTCGGTAGTACCAGCACCGAGCGAAACATTTTCAAAAACAAATCATCATTAAAATCGCTACACCTCAATACAAGTTACGCCTCGAGTAAACAAAAAAGAAACATGCCAATATTAACCGAAATATTAAACAGTGAAATAATTTTATGCTTTTTCCGGTAACAATGATTAATGTTAAAAGGTATAAAATTTGATATCGCTATTTACGATACGACGTAATTTTGATTAATAAGAATAAAATTTATTACTACTATTATTATTAGTAGTATTATTATTAGTATTATTATTATTATTAGTATTATTATACAAACGTATATACACCGATGCAAGATATAAGTCCATTAGTTACTGCTGGATGTTTAAAATGACAAGTTTCCTTTTCTGTCAGTCTACGTTAATGGATAAGATATTTTTGCTCGACAGGGCGGTAGAAACGCGTTAATTGGCACAGTTGCGATTTTATCATTCAAATCGCTTATTTTTTATTTTCGTCGAATTTTTCATTTATACGCGAACTGTGTGATAAATTAAAAGACTAATATAGCAAACAAATTTTTTACATATTTTCGAGCAATTTAATTTCAAGAACATATTTTGCATATTTCGGCGTAGAATAGAATATTTTCTCGAATTTCTTATCGACAATTGCCGACATTAATTTAAATTGTTCTCGGAGTAATAAGCGCATCCTGTGAAATCCATCGAACAGAATCTTCACACATAAAAAAATCGTAAAATAGCAAACGCGGATGTTGAAGACTACAAATTCTTCCTGCAACAAAAAAATTCGCAATCCGGCAAATATTAGTAGCAGCATTTCGATTTTAAAGGCGAATTAAAGCTAAAAAAACATATAAGACACGCAAAAGCGACACGTAGTATTATACAGAAGATGCCATATATACATCGGTAATTAAGTACTCGTCAAAGAAATTTCGATAAGAAAATGAATATACCGCTGCCGCTCTCTTCGTAAGCTCAGATTCGAATAGTTTCTGTATTTGTTCATTGGGTTCTTCACTACGGAGTTAGGTAACCTCAAATGGTGTACTTGTTTAGCAGTAGTTGAGGTTATACTTGCGTTTTTAAAAAAGATTCGTTACAGAGGGTGTTGAAAAAAAAAAGAAAAGAAAAAGAAATTAAAACTTCGGAAACAAATTTTTTGGTAAGCGATAGTCCAAAAATTATACGCAACCAAACTTTTGGTTTGATTTCGTGGTAAATGATAATTTCGCTAATGGAAGAAACATTTAACATTATTTCTCGTTCGGCAAATAAGAACCTTCAGCAGGCGCTGACCGTAGAAGAAACAAAATCACAGAAATCTGAAATTTCGACGGTATACTCTTGATCGTTTTTCGTAGCGGCTTCCGACATTATCACGGCGAAATGGACAAGTACGTACAGAATGAAAAGAAAAAACAACAAAGACGTCAAATGAAGAGGACATCATCAGCGAGTACATTCATTAAAAAACCATCAATCTCTCTACAATGCCGTCCCGTAAAAGGAGATTCATTCTCAGCAACCGGTTTAGCTTCTCTAGTCACGCAGGAAAACTAGTACGTCAATTTCAGATTTGCACAGTGCATGAAGAGAGTCTATTTACTTCGAGTATCTGTAAATAAAGGAACGACCAAACCAGCGAGAAGTTTATTTTCGCAGTCTGAATAATCGACCATTGACGCAACTGGCAAAACCGATAACCTCCACTTCCGGTTTCGTACTAGAACTGAAACATCGACGCTTACTCGACACCCCAAATTAAAGGCTCCATCGCTTTACGCAATTACCACTATTGCGACGCGAGCAAAGAATTTCCTACGTAATTACGTCCACGAATAATAGTTTTGCCATTAAATAGCTGGTCTCGACGAAATCTATTTTACAAACTGCTGTCCCCGCTGCGTAGGAGGAAAATTTCATCGATGACAACAAATCGTACAAGAATTTTTTCTTTTTTTTGGGTTCGTCTACAAGGACATTGGCGCCCAAGAACAGAGGAAAAAGAACGAAGAAACTTAGATCTTTATACGATCAGAGATAGGCGACAAAAAGGAATCAAGAGCCTGAACAACAGAAGGAGAAGGAAGGGAGAGAATGAACGAAGCACTGTATGGAGTGGGAATGTGTAAAAGGTAGGAGTACGAGAATTTCTAAATTATTATATATACGATAAACGGTAAACGGTAGACGTTAACATTTTAGTCTTATAAACAGAATAATTTTTTAAGGCAATTAACTAGATAGTAAATTATAAAACAAAATTGTTCGTTATATATATATATATATATATATATATATATATATATATATATTAGACACTCTCTGATTATATGCAGTACATTATAGTGGAAATAAATCAATGACGCGCTTACGAAATACTAATTGAATATCGATGTTTTTAGTAATAGAACCTTTTTGAACAATTAAGAGATTAATTGTATTATAGTGGAAATAAATCAATGACGCGCTTACGAAATACTAATTGAATATCGATGTTTTTAGTAATAGAACCTTTTTGAACAATTAAGAGATTAATTTAATGTAGGTGAATACATCCTGTTTGTTAAAACTGTATAATAAAACAAACTTTAATAACAAACAATATAGAACAATAAATTAGATAAATACCCCTTATTTAGAAACGTTTTCGGGCATAACCCATCATCAGCTAAAACTAACTTAAAGGAAACTTAAAACATACCGAAGTGAATATAGGGAATACATGTGTATTTTTCTCTTTACATCTACTATATTATATACACATGTATTCCCTATATTCATTCTAGTGTGTTTTAAGTTTCCTTTAAGTTAGTTTTAGCTGATGATGGGTTATGCCCGAAAACGTTTCTAAATAAGGGGTATTTATCTAATTTATTGTTCTATATTGTTTGTTATTAAAGTTTGTTTTATTATAAGAGATTAATTGTATTTTAGTATATTGCGAGCGGTAAATTTACAACTTCACTCGATTACAAACGAAACGTGGTATTTACATATATTCGCGATTAAATTTTATGTTCAACGCCGTAGATGAGAAATAATAACACATAATTCGATGTGTTTAAATGTGAACGAAACAATTGATGACGGGGAATTTTCAATAAGCAAGAACAGAACCTGGTGAAGTCGCTCAGGCTTTAGACACTCCTATTTTGTGAGGAAAAGTCTATTTGATAAATGCCGGGCTTCATCGAAGCGCCCGTTCGTTTTACCGGGAAAAGCGATTCGTTCAACATGGAGTTTCGGCGAAATTCGATCGGGAAAAAAATTCATCATTGAATATATTAAGTTTCGATAAAATTCGTATCCACATGTAGGGGGAAAAAACAAAAAAAGCATTTAATTAAATACCAACTGCGTTAAAAGTCGAAATAGGCTGATCGAGTCTTTTTCAGCCAATCGACGGATAAATTTAGATATTCCCACCACTATTCCTGCAACATCTGCGCATTTTATATTTCATTACGCACAAAAGAATCGGTATTTATTGCGCACTTCTGATTCTGCCATAACTTTCGAATTTCTACAACCAATAATTTAAATAGCTTCGACGACAGCGACCAGGTATTTCATTATCTGTTCGTTTTTCGGTTTTTATTGTTGAAAAACTCAAATTTCGTTATTTAAAAACCTAGCTCAATGGTGTTCGTACGAGAGTTGTTTTGTCTCCGGCCGATTGAAATAATCTGTACTAGGGATGTTGCGGATGCAGATTTTTGAGGACTCATATCCGGCCGATGCGGATCTTAGGATTTTTTTAAAAAGAAATTTCATATTGGTGCATAAATAATATAAAAAGCTTGTGTAATCTTTTACATTTTTATTAAATAATTATATAATTAGTAATTAAAGTTAAAAATTGGTGCTTTATATTTAATAAAAAGTAGTGTGATCGCCTTTTCAGGTTTTCCAGTCTGTTTCGCATAGTATCATAAATTAAGCCCGCCGCGCTGCTGAATAATTGTTCACTAAGGGTACGCTTTTTAGTGCAGGTGATAAAAATCTGCGTGCTATTCTAGTGAATATTTTCAGTTATTCTCGGTAAACGCTGCACCATTTAAGTGGATTTTCATTTACATTGATGCTTTTCTTATTTCGGTAAGATAGCACTTCCTTCTCTTGAGTGCAGTGCCGGCGCTCTACCATTTTCTGACGATTCTTGTCATCTTCACTTGACGAATCTAAAGCATCATGGCAAGATCGTTTTTTAAGCTAGCATACCGGAAGTTCCTGGTTGTTCTGTATCTTTATCCGACGAATCTGTTATTCTCATTATTTTAGAAACTCTACAATTCAGAAAATCAACGTTTCTGGTTTATCATTGGTGTTTCTCATCTTCAAAATAGCTTCTTTAATCTTTTCCTCAGTTACTATTGTAAAAATGTTTGTGCTTGTAGCGAGGGTCTAAGTAGGTGGCGATGACATATAAATTATTCTCTTCCAGCAAAGAAGAAAACTTTGCTGAAAGTTCAACTTTAAAAGTAGTGATGGCCGGTCGAATTGCATCCAAATCGTGTGATTTCGTTAAATAGTAATTTCTTTCTTGTCACGCGACCTTCGATACATCCGCATCCGCATTAATATGCGCATTGATTATTGCGCATGCGGATGCAGATGTGAAAATTTATGCGGATGATCCGCAACATCCCTAATCTGTACAGCTAAATCATCCGTAGAACCATCTCTAGTTTACATCCTGAAAATATTAATCTAGAGCAGGTACGTTGGGAATTCACTAGGCATGAGCAACTCCGGAAAATATCCTTGGTAACATATCTGCGTTCGTGAACACAGCCGCATATATCCCCGATGATGTGATTTAATATATTTCAACTCGGAAAGACGTTAGTTCAAGGACGCTCTTTTATGCGTCCAAAGTGCTACGCGGAGTTGGAGTTGAATACGCAGCCGAAGCTAGCGATTTTATACTAGATATTTGAAATACATGTAACTCTGACGGAGTTGGAGTTGAGAAGCGGAGGAGAGGCTGGAACATTCAAACGGCACGTGGCCAGGACCACAAACGAAGGAACAGTCGCCAGAGTGCAAAGGACAATAAGGGGATGGGAAAAGAGCAAAACGATGCCGTGAGGATGGGAGCAATGCAGACGGCAGATAACAATGATGAAAAAACGTTTACGAGTAGGAAAATGATAGAACCAAGAACCGGACTTGGCAAGGAACTATCCTAGTACCTTGCCCCTTAATATACATTATAATGTAAAATATACTTATCGCATCCACTTGTTGGAATTGGGGAGAATGAAAAACAAACCAGGACTATCATCGTTAAGTGCAGCTGCCGTTTGATATTTAATTTCAGCGTTGATCTTCTTTCTAGTAATGGGTATAATAGTCCGTGCCTGTTGATGACGTTTTTCCTCGTTTGGATGGTATGATAAGCTTAATTGAAACGTCTGTTCATGTACATGTCGAGGTAAGTTTGACCAATTTGTGAAATTACTGAATTACCAATAATGAGTGTAGAGCAGGCGACTTTTCTGCTAGTGAACGTAATGTGTTGACTCTTGGCTGGATTGCATTTTTTATACACGGAAGTTAAAGCTACCTGATTAATGTGGTTCTGTACAGCCGTGTTAATGTATTCTAGACTAATATATTAGTAGCCAGGACGCCGTGTCATCCGCAAAAGTAGGTAACATTGTCTGATTAGTGGTCGGTATGTCGACGATGTAGACGAAATAAAGTGCTGGTCCAAGGGTGCTTCCTTGTGGTGCAGACGTCTGAATGCGACATTCTTCCGAGACACAGAGTCTAATACGGACAATAAAAGTTCTTTCATTCAGGAATGAGGTAAACAGTTTGTACAAATCCGAGCAAAGGACACTTGCCTTAGCTTGTACAGCAGCCGCCTCGGATGCCACACTTTATCGAAGGCTTGGGCAACATCGCGGAAGGCTGCGGAACATATTTCTTACCATTTTTTTTTTTCAAGCGTTGAAGAAACTGCATCTACAATTCTGTTGCGCTGCTCAATAGTGAAATATTCAAGGCGGAAGCCAAACCGATGCTTCGGAATTACTTCGTAGGTTTCGAATAATACGGCGTTTAAATATGAGCTTCTCTAAGACTTTAGAAAGAGAACATAGTAAATTGATCGGCTGAAAAGAAGAGTTTTTTTGTTTTTTTTTTTGCCTATCATGGTGATGACGGCTTTTTCCGCATGTTGCGGAAGTACCCAATTCTGAGAGTACTATTGAATATGTAGCACAGTAGGATTACCGCTTTTGCTGGAAGATGCCGAATTACCTCTGCAGCGATATTGTCAATTCCAGAAGATTTTCTGCGAGGTGTTTTTCGAATTATCTCTTTTTCGGTGAAAAAAGTCTGGTGGCACTTTGAGGTGGAAGTTGTTCGTTCAGTGTACTTTGTATATACTCGGAATAGTTATAATCAATATCGGAGTGTATAGAGGGAATACTGTGAAAATGTGATCTGCAAAGCATTTTTAGCCTTCCCTTCGTCTATTTTGACTCACTTGCCATTGTGTTTTCGATGTTAGACAATTGTTTAATTAGTCTCATCAGTTTATTAGTTTCATAGCACAAGACTCTGTTATCGTTATTAATTTCCCCGTGGGCGATTATTGACAGCTTTGTTTTTATACTCGTTTAGTTACAGTTCCTTAACTTGTGCTGCCGCCTGGCCGTATGTGCCGATTAGCTTTTTCGTATTTTAATTAGTACAAAAATATTTGACCGAAGCTTATATGAGTCGGTAGAGTGTTTGCAAGCAAACACTATCGGATCGGTGAAGTTATTAACTACGGCGTCAATATCATTTGATACTTTTAATCTGGTTTTTAAATTAGTGTTATTCTGCATTATGTCCGTAAAGACGGTCCAGTCTGTGATATTATTAGTAGGCGGTAGTTGTCGCGATTATAGTTTTAGGGTTGCTGTTAGTGACAGCAACAACAGGCACACATTCGGAAGACAAATAACAGTTTTGCAATCGCGGCTATATAATTAAAGTCCGTAAATGAGGAAGAATCCCGGTAGAGCAGGCAGTCTATTATCATACGACTAGTAGGTTGGTGCTATCAGTGTGAGAATGCCGAGGTAGTTGTCATTTATTGCTTTCAACAGCCTTTTCCCTGACTGATCTGATATTCTAGATTGCTATACGGTGCATTTGGCGTTATAATTCCCCCATCGTATATAAATTTGCTCCATAAGTTCCGAAAGAGATAGAGCATTTCCCTCATGTGGGATATTAAAATCGTCATGACTGCAGCTATCGAAAAATCGTTTGTAATACAATTTAGTATACAGTCGATCTGTCGGAGAAGTTTTTGTAATGTTCATAACTGTTTTTGATAATAACCGCTGAATTTTAGTACATTTTTAACTATTATAGACAGCGGTTTCATATCTATTCGTAATATTCTCGTTGGAGGATAGACGCTGAATATCACCTTTGCTCAACAGCGATTTCGTTCTTCTCATTAATATTAGGAAGAGGATTTTATCAGTTTGCATTTCGCAAGTGAGTTCAATTTTAAGAAATTCATATGTGTCGCGTCGTCTGGTCAACGGAAGTAGAAGTATTGATTTTTCAAAGTGAAAACTTCTTTAGGCGCGTTTAGCGATTTTTCGTAGGGAAAAGACTTGTGGATTCACTTCACGTGCGTCAAACGCGCGCTCACGGACATACTCATGTTAACAGTATCGACTAGTGCAAGAAATAAAACCGCTAACACCTCTCCTCTACCCATCGCTACTCTCACGACAGTGTAATGAGCAGTAAACTACAAAAAGAAACACACAAGATTTAATTAATTATATCAGAACCAGAAAAATACAAAAATTAACAACTTTATGATGCCAGTAAATATTATTGTGAACATTATTTAATAATGAGAGAGGTATATTGTAAAAATCCTGTAACTACCATATTACTACACGAATTTCCGTAAAATAATAAATATTGTTAACATTGTCGTCCGTCTCTTTTTATATTGTCGTTTGTTAATATTAAAGTGGTTGCGCAGCAGTGGAAGTATTTCTTAATTGTTTTGATTGTTTAATTGTACGATGATAGTGCAGTACAACAGTGAGTATTAAATATGTTAATATTTTTCGGAGTGAGGTGTGAAAACCAGACTAATGTTAATAATTTTAAGTTACAAATTATGAAATTTTAATTTTCGATACTCTGCGCGATCTGATCGATAAAGTCGATCTAGCGCTGAAAGACTTGAAAATTTACGGAGAGAACACAGATAGCTGGCATACGATTATGTCATATCTCGTTTTGACCAAATTGAATAATAGAACCAAAAGCAACTTCGAAAACTCTGTAACCAGTAATGATAAATTTCCGTCGTTCGTGTCGTTAAAAATTTCTTAGAAATTCGCGCGTTCAATATCGAAGCGCAAAACGTTGACAGGGTAATCGCTAAGCCTGTCACGGTAAAGTATTCGAATTTCATGGCGAACAAACCAGGTTGTTGTTCGGTTGTTCGGTTGTTGGCGATCGTGATAGGCTATTCACTTAGCCCGTTATGGTAAAAAATTCTTATTTCGTTACAAACAAACCGGGTTGCCCGGTATGTGGCGATCGGAATAGGCTTATTGATTGCGATAAATTCAAAAAAAAAAAAAAAAAAAATGAATCCAAGCCGGTGTTACGAAGTAATCAAGAATAATCGTCGCTATTTGAAATGCTTCGCTAAATCACAGGTAGCGGCCGATTGCACGTCTTGCTCCTGTCGGATCTGTGATAAGGCGCACCATTCCTTGCTACATTTCGTTAAATCCCCGCGATCGCGTCTAAGCTCGAAAAAAGTAATTCTTCCGAGTCTGAGGTGGCTGCCGCGAGCTTATGCAACCGCGCACGGAAAATCGTACAAAATATACCTAGTGAGCGGACCAGTTATTTCTGCACGAAGCAGAGCCCTGCCGATTCGGGTAGGCGCGGCGTATCGTTTAGCTCGTCCCTGCACTCCGACGTAGCGCGTGGTTCGGAATTGAAAGGCCGCCGTTACTCAGCTATTTTGACGTGTTTCCTCCAGATAGTGGTATCTTCGGGAGGTTCGGTGATTAGTTTCATTCGCAAATGGAAAGTTATCGCCACCCGAAGATCGAGCAGTCGCAAGTGGAGCTAAAATTTTTTTTTTGTTAGTAAATTAAGTCCGATGCAGCGTACAGCGGTAAGCGAACAACAGCGTGCGATCGTTCCTTATCGCCATTATCTGTGACGGCTTTTGTTCAATATTCTGGTCTGTTCGATTCGAATTGATGTATGTCGTTAATCGGTTTTTTCGGTTATATCGTGTTTTTCGCCTTATTTCGCTTTGTTTTCCTCGTTTGCTATCGCTTCTTTCGTTCTTATTCCGTCATAATTTCTTCATCTTACGTTTTAATATTTCAAATAGCCCTTTTCAGGGCTTACGTCATATTCGTTCTTTTTGAATTTATTTCCGATTATTTTGCTTCCGACAATTTATTTGCATAACATATACATATATATATATATATATTTATATGTATACTGGTGTATACATGGTGGGTCCAGAAAGTCATGAAACATGATTTTTTGTCGCGCTCCACTAGCGCGTTCGAATGGGTTTGGTTAAATGGAGCTGATTCTCAGCTTCACAGCTCACCGCAGTTTAGTCTGTTCCGAGCATCGTCAGCATCGGTGAATTAGTGCACCTCTGTTTGGAGGCCTCGTTACGACGCACGATGACGCTGATTCATAGAACTCTGGCGCTTCGTTTCCGGGTCGTATTGGAATATCCACGTTTCGTCACCGGTAATAACGTTTTTCCAAATAGTCCGGTTCAATTTCCACGCGTTCCGTCAGTTCACTCGCGATCAGCACTCGATTGGCTTTGTGTTCGTCCGTCAAAAGTGTTTTGGGACCAGCTTGGCGCACACGTTCCGCCGGTGCAAGTCTTCCGTAACAATGCTGAACACAGAACTCTTTAGAATGTTCAGGGTGCAGCTAACAACCGAACACTCATTCGACAGTCAGAATTCAACAACTCACAAACACGGTTCACAATTTCTTCGCTTCTACTTGTTGTTGTTGGTTTTCCGGAGCGCCAGGGTTTCGTCTAGTCTTTCCTGGTCGTTCTTAAACTTTTTCACCTACCTCGTAACTTAACTTGCACATGATTCGTAGCAGACTCCCGGTAGACTTGCTTCAGCATTGTGTAAGTTTCGGTAACGTATTCGTCGAGCTTTGTACAAAACTTGATTGCCCAACGTTGTTCCATTGAATCAGCCATCGTACGTCGTGACGAGGTCTCCAAGCAGAGCTGCACTAATTCACTGATACTGACGTTACCGATACTCGGGACAGGCTGAACTGCGGTGCGCTGTAAAGCTGGGAGTCAGCTCCATCTATACAAACCGGTTCGAGCGCGCTGCAGGACAGAGGCGCGTGACAAAAAAACATATTTCATGACTTTCTGGACCCACCATGTATATATATATATATGTATATATGTGTTTATACGTCTCTCGAACTCGAAAATGGCTCTGACGATTTTCACGAAATTTGCACACTAAGGGAATTTTGGGTCAAGAAATCGATCCATCGAGGTTCAACCCGTGGAAAAATTCGTTTTCGCAGGTTTTAAGGGGGTTAAGTGCCAAGGTGAATGAAGTTAAAAAACTTAGTAAAAAATATCTTGCCAGTAAAAATAATTTATAATTATTTTAAATAAAATAAATAATCGGAAGCGGGTTTTTAAATAAGTAATTGAATAATTAAATAAATAATATTACCAGTAAATTTGCAACGCTTTAAGTGTCGACAGTCCAATTTTAAAATTTATAAATTAATCGAGCAGTTTGGATAGATGATTATGTGATTTTCATTTCTTAAAAATGGTAAATGACTCTATAAAAGTGAATAATAGTAAAAAAAAAAAGTAAAAAAATATTTGTTTATTCCTCTCAGTATTGGCTTGATAGTGGTCACAAATGGTTTTGTTGTAAAGTTAACAAAACCAAAAAAAAAAAAAAAAAAAAAAAAGAGGGATATCAAATGGGAAATGGTATGAAAAATTAGCCAATAAATAATCATTCGTGTTGTAGTAATAATTAATAAACATTCATTCTTGCATATACACACATATTTACACACTTGGTATATACACTGAAATGTAATTACTTAAATTAAGTTAACCGGTTTGCAGCGATTTCTAACAGTACCATCGGTGAGTAACTTTTGCTTCGTTTCATACGCTGGTGCAATCATTTTCCGTATCTTATTACATGTATAGAGCTGTTTCGTCATCAATTTGCAGACGTAGATAACTGTCTATGATATATCGTTCCGTACGTACCATGGCGCGTGTATACATCGCAACATGTTATTCTGTGCTGCTTGCATTATCTTTCTGTTGCATGGTTTCGTGCATCCCTACAGTTGAATGTCATGCGTCCAAACAAGTTTCAAAAGGCTAATACAGATAAGACGCATTTGTTATCTAAGTTGAACGGAAATCTAGCTTGGCCAATACAAATTTTTTAAAAACCAGCGATTAAGTGCGATAAATTTAATGTGAAGCAATATATGTTTACATGCGCAGAGTTTAGATAAGAAACACGGAATATATACGAAATCGTTTTGTAATTAACGCAGTATTTTTGAAATCTCCTATCTGTATTGTCCATGGGATACTAACTCCCAACAGATATTTCACGGTTTTCAACTGTGTCCATTTATTTTCCGCTTGCCTGTGATATACATACACATATTATGGAGTTTTTCAAAGGCCAAAAAATATTTTAAAAAAACACAGAAAAGGAACTACCAAAATGGGGCGAAATTTACGAAAAAAGATTCAATGATTTGAGCATGTTGAAAGGAAAAGTGAAAGATACATATAAAAATATACCAGTTTCGGGGTATAAGAAGAAGACCTCTAAGAAGAGGCGGATCAGAAACACGAAGGAAAATAATTAAAAATGCAACAATGGCTTCAGAGGAGAGAAACTAATGAAAACGACTGACAAAATGTCGAACCCGCTTCAGGAGGGCAAGACATAATTAAAAAAGAAGAACTAATGTATAAATAGAAAGAAATCGTATACCTACCCTGGCCACCGATTTGGCATGTCTTTTTGGTTTTAACAGCTGATATTTTCCTAATTTCTGTAAAACTAATTTACGTGTTGACAATGGGATGAGTAGGAAAGGGAGAGGAGATAGCCAATGAAACACTTTTCGAGTAGTCCGAGGTTTGTCGAGGATACAAAAAGGACTGCCTGCAGGATAGCCATGGATTCGGCAAGAAAAATAGAGGAAAAGGAAGGTAACCGAAAGGATTCGGTGTAGGTAAGCGTGGGGATAATGAACGCAGCTCCAATGCCAGCATCAGACTTCGAACCATCCGTGAAGATAATTGTATGGGAAGGAAAGGTATAAGGATAACACGTGATTGAATTCATTTTGATCGGCACGATGAGGAAGAGATTTAATGTGCGAGGGGAGAACAAATAACTTCGGAGAGTGCATGAATTCAAAGAAATTATAAGTGTAATAAGGTGGTTTGATGAAAGGGAGGACAAAAGGCGAAAAGAGCATAAGCCGAGAAGAGATCGAAGATAATATATTGCGAGGAGAGAAACGCCAGTTATCGAAAATAAATTGATAAGAACTTGGAAAAATGAAAATGTGTGATTCTCTCGTTTGAGACGCGGCGAGTTTTATATAAGAGTATTAAAAAGACTTGACAACGGGGAATTGGTAAGAAAACTCTGTGACGAATTGAATGCGGGGAAAGTACCATCAACGATTGGCAAGGAACGTTCAAAAATCGAGTCCGAAAAAATTCTCGCAGTTCGGTACACTAATAAAAAATCAGTTTGTGACATCGTCGATGAAGCTCTTTGGATGTGGTTTGTTCAAGCACGTCGGAGAGGAACACCCATCAATGGCGAAATTTTGATTGAAAAAGCATTAGTAATTCACAGTAAAATCCAGAATGAACTAGCGCATTTGCTGCTAGTCGGGGGTGACTTGATCGTTGGAAAAAGCGTTATAGGCTTCATTTAGCCGACATAAGTGCTAACGAAATGTCAACAAATGAATATCAGAAGCTGCGGAATTTAATAAGTTCCTTCCTGAAATTTTACTTAAGTGTAAGGATGAAAACTTGCCTCTGCCGGAAAAACATCAAGCATGTAATTTTTATGCTGGCTAGTGCGTGTTTGAGGAGAAATTCCTGTTTCTAACTTGGTAGTATCGTGGAAAAAAATTTGGCCTGACATAGAAAATCTGGTCAAGATTAGCAACGATTCAGAGAATGAAGAAATCTAAAATGAAGTGTTATTCTACACGATCCGCTGTCATTGCCACCGAATGCAGTCGGAGGAACTGAAGAAGTGAATAGCAAAAAGTTACGAAGGACTTGAAAACGAATTTTTTACGAACGAGGAAATAATCAATATCGTCGGTAAAGGTGACTGCAAACTTGAAAACGATGGAGAAAATACAGGCATGGCGGGTTCCTCAAAAAATAAGTCACGAAGGAACACAAAAAATTGCAGAAATTTTATTGCATTATATGGAGAGCATCGGCATTGGGAGCGATAAATATGAGAAAATGGAGAGACTTGACTTTTAAAAACTTGTCAAAAGGGAAACAAACAGAAAAAAAAAAAACAACTAATTTTTTCAAACAATAGTGTACGTTCACTGATAAGTATTCAGATAATGTAGTTAAAGTTGTAAGTTTACGTAGTCTAAATTCATTTCATATGTTCAATTTTTCCCCCCATTACTTTAAAATAGGGACTCATATGTACACAATAAAATGAGTTACAAAAATAACGTCTTACATATTGGTTCGTTTTGGAGCAAAATCAATTTTTCACGGGAACCTCGGGGATTAATCGGCCGAACGTGAGGTCGGCAAGGTCTCGGTCCCGACCAGACCAGTTAAGAGAAGTTTTATTGTATATCGGTCCTAGTTCTCACTCAAACGGGCTGCGCTGAAATGTACGGCAACTGATTTCCAAAAAAAAAAAAATGCATTCGACATTTCACATTGCTCAGTGCAATGGGCAGCGGGCTTTATATTCATTCCGGCTCAATCTTTACAATTATTGCTATTTCTTCTTGGCATAATCCACGACATTCTGTCAGATTTCTTTCTATTCACAAACTTCTGTCGAACTATTCATCAGAGATATATTTATATCTCCAGTCTTCGTAGACTGTAGAAAACGACCTTCGATAATTCCTTTATTCCCAGGGAATAAAGGAATTATCGAAGTTCGCTTTCTGCAATTTCTGTCGCCAAAGTTAAGTATCAGGACTCGGTCCTTCCTTCTTACCTTTTTAATTTCTACAATTCATATTGCATTAAATTTGCTCTTATGATCCGTAAAGCCCCGGATACGCTATAGCAGTCCTCGATTTCGACATTTCAGTACGTCTTGTAGAAAACAATTAATTACTTTAGTGTTGGTGATCATTCCTGTTCAGAATACACCATCACGTAAAAAGCGAGCTTTCTTCTATCTTTGTATCTATTGTGTCGGGAGAATCCATTACACGTTGGACCCCGACTGTCCGATCTTCGAAGAGTAGGTTAAAATTCGTAAGATCATGAGTTTAGAAATATCTGTCGAGCTAAATTAGTATTCTCAGTCTTTATTTTTACGAAGGTTTCTAGTTCGAACGACTTTCCTTTTCTTCCAATACCTCTTTTACTATCCCAAAAAAAAATGACAAAAAAAATCGAAACAGTTCATTTCCGTCCTACATCTGCTCATAGGCACTATTCTAACTTTACGCCCCCTAATTCTCTTAACAAATATTGCTCAAATTTAAGGCTCAATGCTGGCAATAAAGAAAAGAAATTATTCTTGTCACTGTACTATAACTGTCTTCCATCCCCCTGCAGTATTTCCTTCTGTGACCTCAACGATAGTGTTTCTACTTTATCCGCGAATGAAGCCTTCTCCGGTAACTCTACTTTTCTTTCTTCTTCCAATCTTCTAACTTCCATATTACGATCTTCTCTTGACAAACTTGACATTTCCAATTTGGAAAATGTATGTGAAATTTTACAATCTTAAGCATTAAAGCACGGGTAGTTACCGTCTTTTTTTTCCAAATTCTTATTCTATTCCTCCCTTTGTGCGTGCTCATTCGTAAAGTTCCGCGTTCTTATGTAAAAGCATACGTACCATTTTATAAGTTTTATATTCTTATAAGGCCGATAATTCCTTTCTTCACCTTGGTTTTAACATAAACTTCTTTAGTGCGTCAAGACTTGTCGCCTTCTTGGCTTCCTACCCTTAATGAGTTATTCAAACTCTACATTATTCTCTGTTGCATTTTCCATTTCAACTTTCTTTTAGCGTTCTTTCCGGTATTGTTCTCCTCCTTTAACACGAGGTCCGTTGATAGCGCACAAGGACCCCGTCGAACAGTTTTTATCCACCGTTAAAACGTTCCGTTCTAGACCTACTCCCATAAAAGTGCTAACACTAAAAGCTAAATTTATTTTCAAAACGGCAAAAAAAAACAAAAAAAACAAAAAAACAATCTATTCGAGGAACTTCTATTTCCTTTCCTCACGCTAAAAATCCTCTTACTCGTACTCGGAAAATGTCGAAGGCCTCTAAATCCTTTTTGAGAGCTCAGCATCCTTCAAATCGCACCCTTTCTCCTGACAAATTGATTCTATCTGTCAACTCATTAGGTTCCAGTTCCGTTCCCAACTTCCAAAAATCCCCCGTCATATTCCGGTTTCGTTCACCTGCTCAAATTTTTTGCTTTCCCCTTTTATACACTGGTTTGAAATTTCTCTTCTAGTATAATTGGAACCTCCTTCCCCAAATTCCCCCCGACCCTTTTCTTCGGTTCCTTTTAAATATGTTTAATGACTTTCTCCTATCCGCTTCTATTTATTCTACTTACTTTCATTGTTATCCCGACAGCGGAACTTAACCTTTTATTTCGGTCACTCCCTCTGGCTTCATGTGTCGGAAAACTTTTTAAAAATTTAATCAACAAACGTCTGGTTGATGATAGCCTTGTGTTCTATCATAAAATAATTGTTTTTCCGTGTTTTTATAAATTCTCGTTGCTCGTTCGTCTACTATGAGTGTGCTTTCGCTTTCCAATATTTCATTTCCCGGGTAAAACAAAAATAATTTTCAATGAACTCTACCCGGAGCTTTTTTTCGATAACATTGAAGGAGACATTTTAAAATTTACTCGATAAAAACGCACTTTGGGCTCAGTTTTGTATTGTATATAATTATAGGCGAATATATATGTACATACGTGTATATCCATGCTGTCAAAACTGTAAGTTTCAAAGTGATTATCGTATCGCTTATTTTGATTAATAACTGCGCATATTGTTGACGCCGTCTACCAAACGCTAGGCAACTTGCTCGGCCGAATATGTCCTCTCGCTGGCGCGGAAAAATATTTTGCATTCGTGACGTGTCATATTTAAACAAAATACAACTGCAGAAGATCCGCAAATATAAAATAGACGCGAGCTATTTTATTTTTTTTAATTTTTGTTTTATGATAACGAATAATTATTAGGGTAATTAAAATATTCCAGAAACAACGTCTATTTATAATAGAATTATTTAATTTAGGTAAAACATTACCGATTGAAAATTAATATTAGCCCACTTTTATTATAGGCTAATTTTTACGGTTCCATATACAACGGTAAAAATATTACTTTAGACGGTTGTTTTTAATAAACGATCTTAAATGCTGTTCTTGTTTAATACTGAAATTAGTTTTGGAGATATTCGTACGGAATTTACTAAATTCTGCGCGTAAAATAACGTATTTCGTCTGAAAAACTTTTTATAACGCGTATTCGGATGCATTTTTAAACTATCGTTACTAAATTATAATCTTTCGCCCGATAGATAATATTCACGACATTTCAATAAATTAAAAATCAAAACAGAACGAGAAAAATATTTCAAATTAAATACCCTCTATACCTATAAAAAAAAAGAGCGTGATTAAAGGCACGTAACAGAACACGGGGAAACTATAGAGTGAAAAAAGTAAGCATATAACCCATCTTAAAAAAAACCAGACCATTTTATCCGTCATAATCGGTTGCGGGTTTTTAAATTACCGTCCTTCTTAGTTCGTTCCATTCAAATCGATCTTCTTTGGATTCCCAGTCATAGCGGCATCGCAGGCAACAACCTAGTTGACTCGTTTACTCGCTCTGCTTCCTATAACGGCAAATTTGTCAATAAATTTCCTGCCAATAATATCCTCTTTCCATCCAAACGAGCACACCTCAAATCATGGTTGGATACCTACATTACCTCCTTTTCCAATCCTCATTCCTTTTACAAACTCTTGCAACCTCTTCCTTCATCACGTTCCTGGTTTGCTGATTTCCCTGGTTTCAGTCGTTCCGTTATTTCCTCCATAACACGTCTTCGTCTCAACCATAATTGTCTTCCTTCCTCTCTCTTTCGTTTTTCTATTGTTTCTTCCCCGTACTGTAATTTTCATCCCTCGGATCATGACTGTGTTTGTGATGCAAATCATATCCTTTTTGAATGCTCTCTTCTTGTACAGCAGCGTTCCCTCCTCTACACTAAGCTTCTCCACCTAAAACTACCTACTCCTTTTTGTGCTTCCTACATACTTTCCTTTCCTTCACCAGATGTTGTTCCAATCTTAGCGGAGTTCATTTCCTCTATTTCTTTATATATCAAAATTTAATCCTGTTTTCGTAATTCTTTGATGATGGGTCATTGCCCTTGGTTGGCGTTCCCAAAAAAACAAACAAACAAAAAAAAAAATAAATTACCGTCCTTTTTACCTTTAATATGGCGATGATGGAAATTTTGCGATCAGCAAATGCGTCATAATGAATTAACATTATATTTCTATATGACGTCAGGAATCGTGGCTGTTCCTCTGTGCGAGGAAGGAATCATCCTATTGCTGCTGTATAAAATTAAGGCGTAATTTTCCTGAACAATGTATAAAATAGTACGATTTCACACGGACAAAAGATATCGCCTATCTGCAAGGAACATTCTCGTGCGCGCAACTTTTCCTCAGTGCGGAATCCGCTGAATGTTGTTCCGGTTCATTTGCGTCAAAATGAATTTTGGTCGAATCCGGATTTTACGACTATCGCACACACTTTCGAAATGTTACCGCGCTGTAAAATCTACGCCCGCGGCCGCTTGTAAAATAATTAGTCGCATGTTACAACCGTGTTTACCGGTAAATTCTGCTGAAAAACAGTAATTTCTAGATTCACTTCTGCTCCCGCCTGATAAGATTTTAGTTTGTAAATTACAGTCCGCTGTGTCATTCGATGAAGAGTCGGTAAACATACGCCGATTACGCGACTGTTATCGAAATTATGTTAGTGTAGCTGAATATTACGTGAAATTGCAAAAAATTACCATCGGGATTTTTTGAAAAAAATCAATTATTATCAGGAAATAAAGTACAATTACCTAATGCAACTGATAATTGCATAGTTTCGTTCGAAACCGGCTATTATAAAAGTTCGCTATTATTGCAATTATTAATACGCGTTCGCCTAAATACGTTCGACTGCGTATGTACCGAAGCCGGCTGTAGGGAAGAGATAACTCTGTTCCACAATTGCAACAACATCGCTGATCAGTGTAATCATCCACCGCGATTAATAATTTTTAATTTCCCGTTGCTCTTACATTTTCCTCTTTTTCGTGAAAAATGATTAAAAAATAAGGTGCAAAAAAATTATACGCATTACGCGGAACACACAATGGACCACCCACAACAACTTCCCTATCATTGCATGCTCAAAAACAACTCATAAATGACTGCGACGCACGGCTATTTGCTTACTACTGATACGAGATTTTGCTTAAGAAAAACTTCGACATTTTCCCAGGTTTAATAAATTTAGTTTAAAAGCATGTTGCGCGATGATACCTTTTCTCTCGCTGATTTCGAACCTTGTTTTTCCGATCTATTTTATCGTGTCGGCTTTTTTTAAAACACGCCGCTTCGTCTGAAATTCCTCCAGCGTAAAATCATCAACAGCGATGGTGTACAATTTCTTTAAAAAAAAAGAAAAAATCGAAACGAACGTGACGTGTCGAATACACAAGCGGTTATTGTCGCGGTTTCCATTTAAATAAATAAAAATAATGCGGTGTAATTTTTTGCAGAGGGGAAAACGGTAGTAAAAAAAACACGGTATTTTTTCATAAGGTAGCTCTATGAATGTGATTCTTTATTTTCCACCATTTTGGTTCCGTTGGGTTTTACCTTGAAGCATGTCACCAACTAATCGTCATATCTTACGACCGGTGCTGTCCAATTATAAACTTCGCTCATCCATTTTTTTTTTTTAGAACTTCTTCATTTTCAATTTCAGTCAAGCCTCGCGTTGCAAATTATTGTAACTGAACTTTTTCGTAGCGCCCATGTTTCTAACTAATACGAAATAAATATGTACCAGTACTTGAATCTATTTCATCTCTTAAGACTCTTTCTGTGACACAAGTAAAATCGAAGTTGATGCCTGCACTTGTGAAACACAACATAAACATAAAGTTATAATTGGTATTAAAGATATAAACCAATTTGAAACTTTAAAGCAAAAAAGTTTCAAACAATATTACAAATATAAAGACCAAGACTGCATTAATAAAAGACTCAATGATCTCGGCAGTTAGTGTTCATTGTTTAACTACAAAATTAGATATCAGTATGGCGATCAACAACAAGACTGGTAAAAATTCAAAATCTGTTACTTTAAAGAAAACTAATGATGGTAAACTACGTGCATTTGTACGCCTTGATCCTGATGCCTGCCATATATTAATAGAGGCTGGTTACATCGTTGTGCAAGGCCATGTTCACGGGGGGATTTTGGGGGTTAACCCTCTCGCCATGAGAACTGAAATAGTTATTATAAATACACAAAAATCTGAAAAAAATCAAAAATTTAAAATAAATATTGATGATTTTTAGGGTGTTTTACCTAAAAAAAAAAGAAAAAAACAGAAAAAATATGCTCGATATTTTTAGGTAGTTTATTAATATTTTATGTAAAATTTTTTATTACGAGTATAGTCAATAACATATGTAATTTTTATTAATGTTTATACGGTAATTCATTTGTGTAAATTATTAATAGTATCAATATGAGTGAAAAATGTATTGTTATTTATAAAATAAATATGTGAAGAAAATTTTCAAAATTCTGGGCACGGGCCTGTGGTTGTGAACTGGTCAAAATGTGAAGCGTATGATTATACTCCGATCATCCGCTGTTTTAATTGCTTCCGTTTCGGCCATATGAAAAATTAATGTAAAACTAATTCAACCCGTAATAGACATGCATTGGATGAAAACCAACTTAGAGCAAAATGTAATAACTGTTTTTCGCATTCCTGTTTACAGCATGAGAAAGAAAAAGGTAAAATTTCACCAGAAAACAAGAAAAATATTATTGATAATGTTACACGCAATACTTTTTCCTATGCTTGCCCATTGTATATTAAAATCGTAAATAAAGTAAAACATAATATAAACTATGGCTAATAATCAATTTAAAATTTGCAAAATGTAAATCACTGCAAGGAAGCGCAAACAGTATTAAATTTGAATAATCAACATAACAGTAATTACTTATGTGTCATTTGCGATCCTTGTTTATATGGTAATGAAAAACAGCACAACTTCTTATTGCATACTAAATACGTTGTTATCGGTAGTAATATTAAGAACGTTAGTAGTAGTAAAATTTCAGATTACATTATTCGGTAACGTAAACAACATTGTTACTTTTGGAATAGATTTTCCACCTAACACTTATTTTTATTTATCAATTTACAGCACTGCTCAAACTTACAAAGCAAAACTGGAGACATAACCTAGTAATACTGGGAGATTTTAATTAAAATTTACGGAAAGCAAAAACTTCCAACACACGCCTAGAAATGCACAATTTGGAAATCTTGTGTATTCGGGGAACTTAATAATTAAAAATGAATACATTTCAAAACTACAATGGACAAAGCTTGATAGATTATGTTTTAGTAAACCACAACTTTAAATATAAATTGTCTAGTGTTATGGTTCAAGATTTTCACTTAAGTGACCATAAAAATATCAGTATTGAAATATTCGATACAAATATCGTTAATGATGATATTACCTTGGATATAGATATATTTATTAGTGTAATCTTAGTGCCGACTGAGTGTTAAATTTTGAAACAAGTTTAAAACTTGCAAGTACCGAACTTCAAGTAAATAATATTATCAAACAATTTACTGATAATTTAACGATTAAGGTAAATAAGTCCAAGGTTAAAAAGCCTAAGATGAACAAATCTTGACGGAACAAAGATTTAGAATATTTTAAATTACTCGTCAGAAGGCTTATTAATATTAAGCACAGAAATGTTATAAATAAACTGATATATAACGTAACTTTAAAATTGTATAAGAACAAAATTAAATACTTCAAGCAACAGGTCTGGAGAACATTTTTCAGCTCGCCCAGGGCGTGGGGGTAAACCTTATAAAATTTTAACGAATTTTGAACCATTTAAATACCCAGATTTAAAAATTAATGATAATAATGATTCTCGTTCCTCTAACACCAGCAATAAAGACAAAATAAGTTTATTAATGAACTGATTTTTAAATTTTAAAGAAACTGGTTCCATTTCACTTGGTAAAATCACAGATATAAATAAACGTATGCAGTTTGAAGTGACATATTTCGAACTTAAACGAATTATACAAAATCTTAATAATAAAAAAGCACCATCTTCGGATGGTATAACTAACAAGGTTATTAAAATTAAAATTTTTTATTTTCCAAATTTATTATTAACATTTTACAGTAAACTATTACAACTTAGTATGTTTCCGTACGTTTGGAAATGTGCTAGTATAATTATGTTAAACAAACCAAACAAGGATTTGAGTGAAGTAAATGGCTATGATAGGCCAATATGTTTATTAAATTCCTTAAGTAAAATTTATGAAAAAATTATTCTTAAACTTTAAACAATGAAATTAACAGCACATCCGTGCTTAATGCATAGAAAATTCTTTTCTACAGAACTTACTATTCCAAATGTAACTGATAATTTATTACAAAACAAACAACACGTAATAATCGGTCTATTGTTATTTCATTCGATATAGAGGAAACATTTAATAATTGTGATCGTCAAGTGATAATGGATACATTAATTGCCAACGGTTTTAGTTTTAACGTAATAAGCCTAATACACGATTATTTAACTAACAGGAGAGTAAGTGACCTATCAAAAGGGCATTGTTGATGTTAAAAATAATTTTGGCGTTCCACAAGCTTCAGTTCTTGCACCGGTCTTGTGGAATATTTTATATTCTAATATTCGTTTAAAGTTAATTAACATATACGCAAGTACACGTTTATACAGCTACGCGGCCGATGATTTACTTTTATTCTATAATGTACATTTAACTGGTAACTCGATTTTATCTGCCCATATTGCTAATTGTAATGAAGTTATTTATAAACTTAAAACAATAGTAGATGCTTTAAACCTCAAATTTGAGATTACCAAATCTCAAAACATATTGATATCTGATCGAGATAAAAACTTCCACCAAATTTGTTACAATAATATTAAAATTAGTAATCATACGTTTAGTTCTACTGACCATATTAAATATTTAGGATTCATTTTAGACGGTAGATTAAAGTACAATAAGCAAAGGTTTAATGCAGCCATTATACTCATATTGTGCCGGTGTGTCTACTGTAATCGGTTAACTAAACACAACAAATACATAACGTAAACTCCAACTGTTGGAAATTTCTGATTGATTTAACGTCTTCATGTATAACTGCTTCAAATATTGCAATTCAGATCTTTGCACGGGTCTTACCTACCGATCTCTTTACATAAAAAAAAGATTTCTAATTTTTAGTGCTAAAAAAGAAAATAACAACATTATAAGTAAATAACTCCTTAAACAAGTTGATTTACACATTTTTAATGAATTTAAAACAAGATACGATACTCTATCGAATAGTAAATTAATAAATAAGTTCTTTCCTAACGTAATAGAATGCTTTAAAAACAAAAACATTAAATTAAATTATTACATGACTAAAATACTCACTAGTCATGGTTCCATTGGATACTAATTAAATAAATTAAACATTATTACTGACAGTAAATGTCGTAATTGTGAAAGTAATGAAGTAGAAAATGTTCAACATATAATGTACATGTATACCAAATATAATCACCTGAGGCAATTGTATATGAATGTGCCCTTCAACTAAATGAAATTATTCTATTAGAGCAATTTCCTGTATTCATTTTTAAATTATTTAAAATTAACCATGTATATAAGTAATCGCTACTGATTAAGCTAATTCGCAGGCTACTCTGGTTTGTTATATTTCATTATTAGAGTAATAAAAAAAATAAATAAATATACATATATATTTATATATATGTGTGTATATGTATATATATGTGTGTGTGTGTGTGTGTATATGTATATGTGTATTATATATATAATATATATGCATGTACGTAAATATAAATGTATTACCAGTGTCATCATTATTATTGATTTACCCTTGTCATTTTTTATATGCCGTTTCTGCCTGCAAACCGCAACCTGGTGGTGATTTTTCATTCCCTAAAAGACCTTCATAACTGATCTGATTTTATGTTCTCCGTATAAAATATAGAACACAAGAAATAATGCAACTCTACTTTAGCTTCTTTTTGGTTTAAAAAAGATCCGATCTAGCGTGCATGAGCATGCCCAGTCTTAATATATGTGGTTTTTGAAACGTGATTCTTCGTATTACCTAACACATCCGGGTTTGCCATTGCCTTCCGCGTAACTATTGGCCATTATTTAATTATTTCTAATCATTTCTGTCGTCGCCTGGAATCAAACTCGAGACTTCCGTGGCGGAGCTCTAACAACTGGGCTACCGCGACGACACAGAGAACCATAATCATAGCGTATTTGATAGCGCTGGAGGAAATAATATTAATGTCTATAATTATCAATTGCCTTCAACTCCATCAGTATACCCTTTTGATCTGTTCGCCATTTTCACCCCACTCCTATAACTTTAGTATTCTTTGGATACGATTTCTTATTCGTATCCTTTCTTTCCATCTCTCATTCATATTAATTTACTCTAGGCTCCTTATTATAGGGGCCTCTATTCCTTTAGTTTAAAAATTTCATTCTAGACTTCGATGGTCACATATTTACATTTGTTCCTGTATTAATGATCTCGTTTCTTCTATCGTTCAAATCATCCAGTCACCTGCTATTGTCTCTATCACTTGCCTACGTTTTTATTTTGTTACCTTCTTCTCTCTATCATCTTTCTTTATCTATTATATTCTCTTTACTCTAACGATACCGTTATTTCTGATCCTAATATCATGTACTCTATGTTCTTTTTTTTCTGTTGAACGTTCTATTTTCTTAGGCTTCCTACTTCTTATTATGTTTCCTATATCTCGTGTCCTTTCTTTTCCCGTTCATTACTGCTGCTACTAACTTCTCTGTATTATTAATATCCGATTATATTAAGATCTAACTGATCACTTCTCCTTCCTACCGTTTCTAAGCAATAGTTGACCAGCCTCCTGCTTAAAAAAATATATATATACTTATATATATATTTTTTTAAATCTAATTGTAAAAATACCGAAAATAATGTTACTCTGTCTTTTTAAATGATGTTACAAAAACATTTTTTAAAAAATCATAGAGCAGGAAGTTAAATCATTCCTTTAAATACGCTACTGCGCTTGGCTTATGTTCCGAAAGTAAGCAGCGTAACATTGCTTTCGCGCGTAAAATAAACTTTTATTTTCAGTTTAATTCTGCCGGTTATGTGTTTTGCAGAAGATTTTCGCGGCGTTATTATTTAATGGGGAATTTACAATTCCTTCGAAACTTATTACCGAAAATTCAGTCGGGGAGATCATTTTTCTGAAAGAAAATTAAGCTAAACGTTAAGGAGTGAAAAAAATGAGTTGAAGTAAAACTTAATGGATGAACAAGCACTACATATGGGGACATTTATTCTCATTAGGCCAGCGAACATTTAAATGAAAAACAGAATGGCAAAATGTGTAATGACAAAAAAGACGTTTACATGAAAAGCTCAACGCAATCAATCAATGTCTGAATGTTCGCACACAACATGACGTGTTACTCAAAAGAATAATGAGATGGCCTATTTTTGTTTTCGATTAACTACATCATACTTCGGTAAACACAAAGAAAACTTTTTGATTTTCTTAAGTAATAATAATAATAATAATAATAATAATAATAAAATAGTACGTTGAAAGGAATTTTGAAGTGATTCATTCAATGAAAATGGCTTCTTCTTTAAAGGAAAAAAAGAAAATTATAATTAAAGAACCGTTCATTCTAAAGTTGCCGACAGCAGGAGCATTTAAAAAACGGCTGTCGTGTGAAAAATGAGAATAGCAGTATTCTCCTACATTCATATATCCTGTTTTTTAAATGTTTAATAAAATAATAACACTATAAATATTCGTTGAGACTGAATATTTAAATTGAACACATGCTAGAAAATCTTAAAAAACAGAAAAGAGCTATGTTAATGAAGGTAAATTTAGATTTAATGTTGGAATCTAAAAGAGATCTAATTAATTTACCTTCATTTAGGAAAGAAAATTAAATTAAAAATTAACCGAAATATTTGATTTTAATCCGAAAAAATAAGAAAAACAACATAAACATGTATGAAAAAATTAACGATAGATGATTAATATGATTTAGTTATGTTACTAAAAATTAATCTGATAAAAGTGTTATTTTGGTCTGTTTGAGATTAAATTCTTCGTTCATCTCTACTAATGTTTTTCTTATTTTCTAGCTGAAAAATGATGAATTAGTAATTCCGGAAATCCAACAATATATACGAAATTCATCGTTAGTAACGTAACTAAATTATATCGATTATCTACCATTAATCTTTATATTCGAAGGAAAAAAATTGTAAATATTTCAGTAGCTCTGATAGTAAAAAAGAGGGATAAAAGTGAGCTAATCGATTTAAAAAAAAAAAAAGAAAAAATCACTCTATAACTGGAATTTGAAATTTCAAATGAACATCGCATGCCGAAGACATATAGAATAAGAACGCTTTTTTTCTCTTTTCTCTTTTCCCTAATCATTTTGCAATCTTCACTGACGGTTCCAAAAGACCCAGTGGAATTAGCTCAGCCTTCTTTTGTCCTTCCTTAAATTATTCTGAAACCTTCAAACTTCCTTCCTTTTCTGTTCAGTTTTCTATGCTGAGTCTACTGCTATCCTGCGTATCGTCCTTTTTGTTGCTTCTTCCTTAGTTTTGCATGAAGTCCTTATTATATCAAATTCCCACAGTGTCCTTCAAGCCATCTCCTCTTCTTTTCCTTTTCGCTCTGCTGATTACGTAATCCTTTTCATACGCTCTCTTATCCATAACATTTTCCTTTCTCATTCTGTCCAAGTTGACCTATTGTAGATTCCTGGACACTCTGGAAATGCACTAGCTCATTCATCCTCTTCTGCCGCTGAATTTCTCGATGTTTTTTCATCTCATAATATTAATCTCCTCTCCACTTCCGCTCATTCCAAACTATGATTAAACTATTCTCAAATCCAGATTCCTTTTATCTCTTTATCCAGCTAATCTATCGTCTTATCCTTGGTTTTTCAATTTTACCTCCATGCGACCCTCAACTGTCTCTGCAATCTGTCGCCTACGCTTTGGACACAATTTGCTCCCTGCTTTTTTATTTCGCTTCTCTGTAGTCCCCTCTCCTCTCTGTCACCTACACCCTTCCCCTCTCAACGTTATGGGTGACGCTAATCACATTTTGTTTGAGTGCACCTGTATTGCTTCCGAACGTTCTTCCTTTTACTTTTCTCTTCTGTCAATTGGTCTTCTAATTCCGTATTGTACATCTTTTGTTCTCTCCTTGCCATCACCCTCGGTCATTCCAGCACTTGGGCCTTTTCTATCCTCCATATCCAATCGCATAAATATCTAATTTGCTTCTTATCCTTTTCCCTTTTCTTGGGCCAATGTCTTTTTTGACGAAACCCAACAGATTTTTAAAAAAAAGAAAGCTTTTTAGAAAATTCGAACTATAAGGGGTGAAAAAGCGTAAAAAACTGTTTTTTTTTAAATCCAATAAAGCGTCGTATTTTCGAAACAAAAATATGATTTTTAAATTACAACTTTTCATATAGATTGCCTATATATGGCCTACTAAAAATGTGTAAAATTCTCTAAATTTTAAAAGTGAAGATAAGTTGGACAAAATTGAAAATGACGCTACAGCTCAAACGACAGTACGTGAATTCCATATACAAGGAAAATATGAAATGGGGAAATATTTCGAAAATTCGGACTTGAGAGGTACGAAGAAGTGAAAAACTGTTCACAAAAAAACGTGTATTGCGTATATCTGCCGAACAACCATTGTGTTTTCTAAATTAGAATGTCATATAAAAATTACTTATATAATCTAGTAAAAACGTAAAAAATCCTTTTTAAATCTTCTAAACTCTACTGGTGAAGAATGGTTACACTCCCATGTATTAAAAATACCAAACACTGCGCTGCTCCACAATACATAAAAACTTGAAATTTATACTACGTTCGATCGTGGTTATTAGACGATTACTAAGAACGGAATTTTCACGCCTCTGGTATTAGTAATTTGCGAAATTACTGAAATCCAGAACTATAAAACAAAAAGTTGAAAATAAGAAATCCCCAACACGACAATGCATGCAACTTTGAAATTTGATACGAAGATCTCAACAGACAATTAAATGTTCATCAATTGTAAGACTCCGTTCGATAATTTTGAATCTAACGTTAGAAATTTTTAAAAAACCAAAAGCACAAAAAACTCAAAATTTAGTCACATCATGCAAATTGATAATCGGAACATATAGACACACAGTCTTGAATTTACATCACGAACTTAAATGGGCTACAGCCCACAGCGGCAAAATTCGAAGGGCGGCAAATTTGCATGAGATTGAAAAGTTTTTTCTTTTGAAAAATACTTCAAATTTCCAAAATATTATTCCATATTATGGTGTTTTAGTCATAGCAGGGTAGGAGAGGAATGTGATAAAATCATTTTTTAACTTGCATTAATGTACAAAAAAGTTAAAATGGGAGAATATATTGTGATTTAGGTAAAATTTTCAAATGATTATAGACAAATGACATGTAAGCAGGGGAATCGAGAAATGAATTTAAAATTAACGAAGTGTAAACCGGAACGTGCATTATGCAAAATGTTTATATTAGCAGTTAAAGGAAATTGTCGAACTATGCACGAGACAATGACTAGTCGGCATGATAAGAGGTCAAACAAGACTGGAAGAAAGAAAATTCACAAGTGTAGTATCATTGATATGACAAAATTTAGATTTTTCGAAGAATTATTTATATTATTTCTTGCCGTACCAAACGATGAAAGGTGCTCAAAGCAGAGTGGCACTGTGGGAAGCGTGCTGGGCCCATGACCTGTTGAAACTATTCTGAATACTGAATCTATATATTACGAATAAATGTAAACTTTATTTAATTTTTGTGATCATTTAACAAACAAAAGTAAAAACTCAATGTAACTGTAAAAACCAACTCTAACAACACTACAAAAAACACAATTACAATAGCGTGATAACACGATGGGAAAAAATATAAAGAAAGATTAGCGCTGAACAAAATGTGCTCAACAGGACGCTCCTTTCCTACAATGAAAATAATTAAACATTTTTTCAGATCAACAATGTCTCACCAAAAGAGTTAAATGATTTATCTGTTTTATTTATTGAAGAACAGTTAGTAAAGAATTTAAACTTTGATGATGTAATGAATGAATTTGCATCTTTAAAATTGCGTCGTAACAAATGTAAACTTTAATTGACACATGTAAGAATAATGTACATATATAGAATTATAATAAAATTTAGGTATGTTTTAAAAATGTATGACAAATTTTTTAATCGAAAACTTTTTTAACTTTTAACTATTAATTGAAAATTAATTTTTAACTTTTATGTCCTTTCTTACTTCAGTTACTCGATTATAATTTTTATTACTTAATTTATAAATTATTCCAAGGGCGGCAGAAATTACTGAGCCCATAGCGGCATTTGGCTATAATCCGGCCCTGTAGACGCATAAGAGTTGAATAGGGCCCTAAGGGGGGGGGGGGTGTCAGTCTTTTTAGTAAATCTAAATATTTAACAACCACACTGACGAAGAAATGTTTCTTCACATTTTTTACTTTTATTTTTGATAATAATATACGACTGCTGAAATAAGAGTGTAGCCCTATTAAACAAGCAAAATCGACTGATTTATGTACATTTATTGCTGTTACCTTTAACGTAGTAAAGTTATTCGAAAATTGTATTCACTGGTTAATACAAATTATTATTACTTAAAATAAGATAAAACATACATCTATCTATATATATGTATATGCTTAAATCCCGCTTAATTATTATTTTCTACTAGCTGTTACCGACGGCTTTGCCCGTGTTTAAATCTGTGCTTGGAAATTAATGAAAATTTTTCTGTTTTACCTGGAGTTACGTTAATGTGAAGATTTTTTCTCTCTTTTTTTGGGAAACACGTTTATCACCGTCCAACAATGAAAAAAAAAAAAAAAAATGGTCTTCACGTTTCATGTTCAGCCGAAAACTATAATCGATCTTTTTATAACCTACCTAACAAAAAGTTTCCCTCAACTAAACAGCACATATAGCTATCATTTCGAAAGAGCCGAATTACCACACGGCGATCATACAGACCAAATTCATTAATGCCTGTACTCGCTAAAGTCTCCGAAAAAATGATTTATGAAAAGGATAATGACGATTGTTCATAAATTGAAATACCGGATCACCAATCTGGTCTTAGAACCAGACATTCTACCCTTGACCAAGTCCACAGAATTATCATTAAAAAATTGAAAATTATTTTGAAGAAAAATAAATTTGTACGGCAGCCTTTTTAGATATGTCACAGGTCTTTGACAACGTATGACACAACAATTCTGCTTCACAAAACTAAATAAATTCTCTCCTACAACATGTACAGGATAATTTCATCTTATTTAAATGAATTACTCTTCAAAGTAAACGATCAGTTAGGAAAATTGGAATTATACCGAGCAGGCGCTGATGTCCTTCAGGACAGCGTTCTGGGACTGCTGCTCTACCTGCCCTATACAGCTGACATGCCGGCTACAAACAATACACTAATTGTTACTTTTGCTGATGATACCACAGTATTATTAGCTTCAGATATTTCTGAAAACGTTGTTACTATACTAGCAACTTGCAGAATTTCCTAGATCAGATATATATACCTGGACAAAAAAAAAAGTAGTGGAAAATAAGTATAAATGAAAACAAATCAGTTCATGTAATGTTCACAAATAGAAAAAATTAATCCTAACTGCCGTTACAATAAACCACAAACAAATACCAATATTGCATGAGGTCAAATATTTAGGCATGCAGTTGGATCAGAAACTTACGTAGAAACACAACTCATCATCGCTAAGAAGAAAGAGACTAATAGTCTAATAATCTCCGTATATTAGCTTATTATCGGAATAAATTCATCATTTTCTGTATTCTTCAAGTTACCCTTTCCTAACATTTTCAGTTCTACCAGAGGTGGATCTAGAGAGACATTTTGAAGAGGGAAATTATATAATTACGTAATATCTTATTCGGCAGACAGTAAATTTGAGAAATACCTAGTTTCATCAAAAAAAAAATCAAATAGAGATCTCTAGAAATTTAAAAATATTTTAAAAATACATAATTATTACAATTTTTAACTATAGCGATTTATGCAATAAAATAATGTAATAATAATGGAAAACTTTGAGGTTTTCGAAATGTACAAAAAAGGGGCAATTTTACATCGTCTAGTTGCTAAAATGTCCTAGCGATGACAGTCAAAGAAATAATGTGTCATTCTTAATAATATGATTATGTGTTAGAAGTCATTTTAAATAGGCGTATTTTTTTTATTAAATATCAATTAAAATTTAAAAAAAAAAAAAAAAGAAAAAGAAAAAAATATTTTCTTTTTATTAATAATTAATAACTTCGTATTCATGCGTTAAGCATCGTTCATTAACGCACCCTTTCCGTCTATGTAAAACCACGTCACGATTTTTTCCAGTCAACTTTTCGAAGAGTGACGTTTCCTTCATCATCTGAACTAGACAGACATGCCGTTCGAAACGTGAGCCGGATATAACGGCCACAATATGATTTCAACACCGTAAGTGTAAACAAGAATGACGAACTGAACACCGTAAACAACATTGAAGAAATGTGAACATTTTAATGTTCACTATTAAAGTTCTTTATTGTTGATGCGTATGTGCGGATGCGAAACGAATTATTAATCAATATCGGTCGTCGTCTTGCGTTACGCTTCGTATATATTCTTATTTCGAACTAAAACCGGTGGAAGCACGATGCGAGAAGAGCTTGCATTACGGAAAGTATTAAGGCCGCGAGCCACTTTCGCATTTCTTTCAGTTTTCGCAAACCGTACTAATTCCAAAAAAATACACTTTACATCCCTTCCGCCGTCGCGAAAAACATTTTAATGAACGGATTCAATACGAAAAAATATACCACGCGTGTAATTTTCAACATTGAACTAGTTCGTTTTTTTAGAACTTTTTAAAATGTCTTACTGTCTCCGGCTAATTATATTTATTCGATATTTTTACAAGTTTATTTAAACATATATATATATAGTACCGTAGAGGTTGTCTTGAGAAGTTTTAATGGAGTGGTTTCTCGTTGCCTTCTCCATCGCACTGTATT
This sequence comes from Icerya purchasi, assembly GCA_039619475.1. Classification (NCBI taxonomy): domain Eukaryota; kingdom Metazoa; phylum Arthropoda; class Insecta; order Hemiptera; family Monophlebidae; genus Icerya; species Icerya purchasi. The sequence goes on from CM077116.1 coordinate 235,447,735, forward strand.
TTCTGGCTCACTTGGTTCCCAGTGTCGCCAAATACTGTTCGATCTACTGCTATTCCGATTCACTTAGTTTATACCAGTAGCTGATACTGGAAGCGCTGCTGCCCTCTTCCAGAGTAAGTGCCTATTTAACGGCGGCACGACTCGCCATGTCATCAGTGGTGTCTTTAGGTGTTGTATGGTTTTAGATAGGCAAGGACTACTATTCCTTGTCTCCACACACCCTCTGCCACTGATCGCTTGTTGGTTCGCGACTGCTTATTGTTTATTCGCAGCTAGCCAATATATCTACTGGCCGTTCCGCCATCCACCACCTGCGGACGCGCCTCGTTCCGGTAAGCTCCGCACTCAGGAGATGGACCAATTAAACATAGAACAACGTCCCTCGGTTACTTGTCAAAAGAGAATTATGAAATACAATGGTCATATTATGAGAAGAGAAAGAGATAGCCTTGAAAAATCTATTATAGTGGGTCCAATAGATAGAGTAAGACCTCGTGGAAGACCGTCTCGACGATGGATAGACACAATAACAGCACTAAGCGATCAAACGCGAACCACGGCAATGAGAAGCAGCCAGAACAGAAGTCGCTGGAGACAACTAGTACTTGATAGATTAAAATAGAGGTCACGATGAGCAGCTATTGCGCAAACGACTATGAAGAATAGTACCGTAGGCAGAAAATTATCCGACAAGCGGAAATTATATATTATTTAGGGCATTACAAGTGGTAGAAAGGAATTTCAACGGCGTAACCGTTAAACTAGTGTGCTCTTTACAAATTTTTCATACCGTAGGCCATACGAAAGTACTATATGGCCCGAAGGCTGTAAGTTACACAGGCCTACACATTGTGGCGAGATAGACGTGAGGAAGAATTACCTAAATCGAGAATCACCAAAGCAAACTACTGAACGGGTCAATTCTTCCTCTTTTTCTTCTTCAAACAGCCTTCTGACTCCAATATTCGACGTAGGTCGCTCCCAAATTCTTCCACCGTTATCTATCCTGAGCCTTATCCATCTCTGACCGGCTTGTTTTATTGCATCATCTGACCATCCTGTGTATGGTTGCCAGTTCAGTACCTCCTTAATCTATCTTTTCTGCCTGTGTTAGTCTTGCGACATGCCCAGTTGCATTTGTTTGTTGTAATTCGCTGGCTACACTATAATTAAACTCTGTGTTTTTTCGTGCCCTTCGGGGCACAGGTTGTTGTAACTAGAGTCACTTTCACTAGTAAGTAGTCACTCGACCGTCATATAGTGCTAGTCCCACTGACGGAGAAACGAAACAACAACCACGTGGGTTCTGTACGTCCACATCGTGCAGGGTGGGAATTTTCTATTTAGCGGGCTCAGCGGTGATTAGTAAAGCTAAATCAGAACCCGCAACACACTGCTGATAGAAAAACGGGGGAAGGTAGACTTGCCGAAGGTGTCCTTACCAATAAATACCGTTAAGCGTTTTTCTGCATATACAACTGGCAGACTATCAGTCGCTCGTAATAATGTGCTCCAGTTGGATTGGTTCATCAATCTAGAGCGAGTAGGCCAGTATCCGGCGCCTTAAAACCAGGTGCATGCAACAAAACTAAGGAATACCCTTGATCAATGCGATCCCGAAGGAAGTTTTACTGCAGTGGGAAATCGAAAGAGACATCAGGAAAATAAAAGGAAGTTAGAAGATATTAAAATCGCCACATGGAACGTAAAAACTCCATACCAACTGGGGGAAGCTCGAAAATGTAATAATGGAAGCAGATAGATTAAACATTGATATACTAGGAGTGGCAGAAACAAGATGGACGGGTACAGACAGATTCAGAAAAGGAAATTTTGAGTTTATATATATATATATATGTATGTATATATGTATATATGTATATATATAAGGGAAAAGGAAAACCTGAAAAAGGAGTAGGCATATTGATAAAAAAGAATCTTGAAAAATCAATAAAGAGCATCATACCAATATATGGCAGAATGCTATTAATTAGAATAGTTAGTAAAGCAGAATCTGTTATAATATTTCAAGTATACGGGTGCCACTAATCAATGTAATGAAAAAGAAATTGAAGAATTTTACGAAGAGCTGAAAGAAGGAACGAAACAAGCCAAATGCGGCGCTATTGTATATATTTTAGGAGATTTTAATGCAAAAATTAACAAAAAAAAAAGCGAGGGAACAGTCATCGGCCCTTTTGGAATAGGGGGTAAAAATGAAAGAGGGGAAAAATTAGCAGAATTTGCGCAAAAGCACAATATGGTGATATGCAATACATGGTTCAAGAATAATGAACAAAGAATATATACACTTGGAAAGGATATGATAGTAAAATCAGAAACCAAATCGATTATGGTTAGTGCACAGCACAAAGGTCGGGTTAAAAATTGTCATGCATACCCATCGGCTGACTGCAACCGCGATCATATTCTTCTAGCAAGTAGAAATAGAATAAACATTGGAAAAAATAAGAAACATATAAATAAGAAAAGAAGTGATAGATGGAATATGAATGGATTAAGGAACGAAAGGCTAGCAACGGACTATAACAAACCAATTGTCGAAAGAATAAAAGATGGAAAGGAGAACAAGCAGGCGCAAAGACAATGTGGAACAATTTTAAGGAAGCATTGACACAAACTGCAGAGAACATGCTAAAACAAGAAAACCAAGTCAAAAAAAACAAACACCGGATGAAGGAAAAATAATAATAACAATGATGAATGAAAAAAGGAGAATAAAAACTGAAACACCGAGGAATATATAGTATTAAACAAGAAAAATCAGAAACATAGTATTCAAGCAAAACAGGAATGGTGTGAACAGAAATGTAAAAGAATGGAAGATTTTGAAAGGAGACATTGTTACCGCGAATCGTATGTAGAAATAAAAGAATTAATGAAAAAATGGAAAAGAAAGAAAAATAAGATAATGGTAATAAAAGATATCAAAAGAAAGATATATACAAAAGAAAATGAAATAAAAAAATAGTGGATAAAATATATCCAGGAACTATATGGGGACAAAACACAAGACCGCATTATAAATCATCAAATAGTGCGGGAGACGGCCCCGATATATTTACTACGTGAATTGGAACAGGCGATCAAAGTAGGAAGTATAGAATCCCCATAGAAATGATAAAAGCATTAGACAAAAATAACAGGGTAGCACTGCTGGAAATTATGAATAAAATATACCAAGAAGGAATAATACCAGAGGATTTATTAAAGTCGAACCAATTCCTAAAAAAGGGGAACGCAACAAAATTGACTGATTACAGGGCAATAAGCTTAATAGGCCACGTACTAAAACTTCTACTATCGATAATAAATAGGAGGATAGAAAGCAACATAGACAATTGTCTGAATAAAACACAATATGGCTTCATCGCAAAACGAGGAACAAGAGATGCGATTTCGCTATTACGAATCCTCAGCAAAAGGGCAATAGATGTGAATAGTGATGTAGATGTGTGCTTTGTGGACTTTGAAAAAGTCTTCGATAGCGTGCAACATAAACAACTAGTAGGCATACTTATTAAATACGGATTAGATGAACTAGGCATAAATATAATTAAACATATATACCAGAATCAGAAGGCAACTGTACGAATCGGACAGGAACAGTCCAAAGAATATTGGCATATAGCAAGGGGTGTACGACAAGGTTTCCCGTTGTCACCGAGACTGTTCAACGCATACGCGGAAGAAATAGTCAGAATGGGAAATATTAGTAGACTCGGATTTAATATAAACGGAACAAGAAGAAATCTACAAAAAATAATGCATATAATATCAGTAGAAGGCAGGAAATTAGGAATGAAAATAAACGTCAAAAAGACAAAAATTATGAGAATAGCAAAAACATTAAACAGATCTCCAGTGGAAATATATATAGATGGGGAAAAAATTGAACAAGTAACCAAGTGCATCTATCTGAAGAGTTCAATTTCAGAAGATGGGAAAGACAATGAAGAAATAAGAAGAAGAATAGGCTGTGGCTGAACTGAATTTAATAATTTAGAACGAATGTTTAAAGATAGAAAATTGAACACATAATTAAAATAAGAATTCTTCGCTGCTTCGTATGGTCAACAATGCGATACGCTTCGGAAACCTGGACGATATCGGAGGCTAACAAAAAGAAAATCAATGGCACCGAGTTATGGTGCTACAGAAGAATGCATAGAATACCACGGAAGGAAAAAGTAACAAATGTAGAAGTATTAAATAAAAGTAAAATTAGTAAGCCAAACGACTAATAAATATCATCGAAAAAGCAAAAAAGAAATACTTTGGACATAAAATACGAGAAGAAGAACTACGATACAAAGGAAAATTCAGGGAAAAAGACCACGGAGGAAGGGGACGGATGGAATACGTACATGGAATAGCCGGAATAAATTCACTTTTGGACGGAATATAAAAGGCCAGGCGGAAACAACTGTAGTAAAACAAGGTGCCGCACCAACCTACTGAACGGGAGATGGAAATGATGATGATGATGATTCTTTCGTATATTGGAATATCTGATTCTGTCATTTAGTCTCATTTCCAGTAAAACGCGTTCCATTCGTCTTCCAGCTTTTCAGATTTTATCCAGTAATTCTCTTGTTAGAGGCCAAGTTTCCGCTCCGTAGCTCAGCACCAGTATGATGCACTGATTAAACAATTTGGCTCGATTTGTACTTTGTAAAACTTTTTTTCCATTTTGTCAAACGTCATCCGTCCGAGCCATATTCTTAACTTGCTGCATAGAGCCGTTTTTTCCAGTTGTAAATTTCTTATTTTTTTTTTTTTTTTTTTTTCTTTTTTGGGCTCGTCAACTAAAGACCTTTACCCAAAAACAAAAGGTAAGGAAAGAAGTCGGTTATATTTTGATCCGATCAGAAATTTTATCTAAAAAGGAACAAATAGTAGGAATAATTAGTGGGGAAGGAAAGGACAGGATATAGGAAGCACAATAAGGAGTTGGAAGTGCAAGCTTCAGCAAATAAGAATATACAAGGCAGAATGCTCTATAGAAAGCGATGAACAGTGGAAAAACACATGATCGGCGTCGCAAATAACTGCATCATCCGGACGGAGAGGACAGTGTGGAGAAGAAATCAAGGAAAAACGAAATCCGGAGGAAGGCAGCAAAGAATGGCAGCAAAGAATGGCCAAAGCGCATACGAACAATGGAAACAACATCAGAACGACGAAGGGAGGGATGCAAAAGAAACCATGAATATGCAGGAAGAGTAGGCTGAACTGACAGATGAAATGAATAATTATTAGAAAAGGAGGAAACATAGGTGTCCGACCGAAATCGGATATGAAAGCTTCTACAAATTGATAGAAGGTTATCGGATAGAATTTTTTTTTAAAAAAAGACGAAAGGAAGCAGCAGCGGCCCGAGTACCAAAGAATATCAGCCGCTTCATTACCAAATATGCCCGAGTGGCCAGGTACCCACAGCAGCTCAATATTGACTGAATGGAGATAGGAAAAATTGTGAATGAGTGAATGTAGACGAAGGATAACAAAGTCTAAATTTCTTACCTAGGTATTATATACGAAGGCATCTTCTTTTTCTACAGTGCCTTATTCTAAATTTATTTTTATTTATTTATTTATTTTTATTTATTTATTTATTTTTATTTATTTATTTATTTTTATTTATTTATTTATTTTTATTTATTAAATGGGCTCGGTGTCAACACTGACCCAACTACATGGACTTAGATCACCTACTCAGATTCTGAGGCGATCGGAGATAGAAAGTATAAAGGAAAGAAGGAGAGGAATAACGGCTGGAGATGGGAAGGAAAGGATAAAGGAAGCATTGAAAGGGGTAGGAAGATCCAACGCCAAAAGTTCGGCGTATAGATGAGAGCATTCAGGAAAAAGAGCAGAGCATTCAAAAAGGGTATGGTTGGGGTCGCATATAAAGGGAGGATCAGTTGAGTGGAGAAATTTATATTTATGTCGTTTTTTTCATCTTCTCCATATTTCTTAACCGTCGTTTTCTCCGGGTTTATTCTTAATCTAATTTTTTTCAGTGTTTTTTTCTAATTTAAGCGCCCTATTTTCTGAAGTTGTATTTAATATTACTAGATCTGATAATATTTCTTTCTTACAGTACTTCCATTATCTTAATAATTCCCTTACCAATCCTTTGTTCTTTGCATCTCCTATCGCTTCAGAATCTAATTTCCTAACACAATACATACATGTAATATAAAAGTTTTCAACATACTCCAGTTGACTGCAACAGAACATAACCCTTGTTGAACCGATTAATATTTTTAACTAGTGTGCGTACCTTCTCTCTTGAATTTCCGTATTGGGATTTCTTGAAATAAATGCGGGATCTATTTTTTTTTTGTTCTGCATTATAGGCGTTGAGAAAAGCAACGTTTTTCGATTTTTCGCACTCTAAATAGTTGTCCTTACGTCCACAGTCTAAGCTTCAATTTTTCGACATCCTTTTCATCCAGACTGACACGGTGAACTAAATGTAATCCTCTCTCTCTCTCTCTCTCTCTCTCTCTCTCTCTCTCTCGCCATGAAACCTATTGTCATTTCTGTTAGTGCAAATTTTCACGCTTTAAAAATTGTGATAAACTGGACAAAAATTACACATCTGATTGTTCTACTTACACCCAGCGACCCCTCTAGAGATATGTAGACATTGGGGAAAAAACACTTTCCCCGATAGGGAGCGCTAAATTGAAAAGGTTTCTGAAATTCTGATATATGTTAAACTTCAGTATTCCATCATCGAGCTTTTTGTTTATTTTATTTTTTATTTTTTGCATCTGTAATTACTTATTTTAATAAGAACTAGAGCTTAACTGGTCTTCATTTAAAATTATCCAAAAACAAAAGGAACCGAATTATTTAACGGTATCAGACGTAAAGTGTTGAATCTCGAAACTGTTACAATAAAATCAGCTAAATAATAAATAATACGATATAGACGAGAAACTGCGTGTTAAAAAATATAGCAGACCGATGATAGTAAATCTATAAAAGTATTTTTTATTTTTGTTACCGTTTTACTTCCGTCAACGCCCGCATAGCTGCATAAAAACCATTAATGACCTTCACTCATTTACCGATAGAAAAACGACTAATTTTCAATATTATCCTCTTTATTCAACTAATCGAATAGAAATACCGACAACAGTGAACATTTCATTGCTTCTTTTTCCGGTTCTTATTTCTGTCCTTACGGATTTGCTTCGAGTTTTCAATGTGAAAAACAGCTACCAGTCGTCTTCCGATTGCCGTTTATTTGCTGCAATCTTCGACACTTGTAATTATTCGCATTTTGTTTGTTATAACTATTCCGGATTTTATTACTTTGTCATATACTAAACCGCTATTGGTGATTGCGGATAGAAAGCCATTAGACCGGTTTTTACATGATTTCTTCTCGCACATAAAATAATAAACAGCCACAGGAGTTTTATGAACAGCACTTTTAACAAATTTAAACTCAACAAAGACATGTACGAACCTGCAACTGAAAATTTATCAAACATTTATTACCTTACTACACAACAACTCTATTCCGGAAAAGTAAATGACAAGCCAGATTATTATAACACAAGTTCGTGTGGACAAAAAGCATGGAGAAAATTTAAATAAATTATTATAAAGCGTTCTCGGCACGCAATTTTTACCGTATATGTACGTCATCCCTAGATTCGCATTATCTTCTTTGCTTATATTTTAGCCTTGGTTAGAAATATAACCGGCGTCTCGATAAATTGCTTTCATATACCTTCGTTGTACTATCTTTCTTGTCGCACTCAGTACGACATCTGTATTCTGTACTCTTCAATAAACCGCATTATATCCTATTTGGTCTGCATTCAATTTACTAATCTAACTGCAAATATGTTGTTTTTTGTTTTTTTTGTACTGCACAGTAATCGAGAAAAACAAAATGTCTCAGCTATACAGGTATAATAGACTAGCATAAGATAGTTTCTAGTTTATTCGGATGAAACAATGTAATCTATAAAATTGCATGCCACACGTAGTGCATTTAAGTATCAAAAGTCTGGGCCTTCAAAGAGTTTATCACTTACACTCATAGGATACTTAGTCGGGAGCTTTTTAGCGAGTTTATCACATACATTCATAGGATACTTATTAATATAAGATAGCGCTAGCTGATGACGAATCGAAAATATATAAGTACATATAATCTAACGGGTTATTCTAAAACCAGTGGCGAGATTATAATCTTTAAGTCCGAGCAAATGGTGACGACCGACCAATAAAGTGTCATTCATTATTGATGGAAACAGAGAGATAAATTCCAATAAATTAGTTTGAGCGATTTATAGGTCGCCGCCAAGCAGAAATGCTCTCTGGAATTTTTAGATAGTCGACACTCGTTAATATGCTGAAACTAAAAGGAACACTAAATTATATCGACTTTAATAGTAATGTACTCCGACTTCACAATATCATCGTTGATAAGTTTCTAAATATTATAAGTACTAATCGTGGAAGGATTCAATTAATAAATGAAATTATGCGGCAAGAAATATGTACAGATCATATTCTGTCAAACATTTAAAAACGATAATATTTTTGTTAGGTCTACTTTTAAAGAGATCCGGTATCAAGGAAGTGCAAATTTCACATCACTACATTACATGCTGCACTATTAAAATTAATAAGGCAGACTGTTCATTACAGATCGAGAAGTCAAGCGTTTAAATGAGAAATTACTGCTTAGAAGAAGAAGAAGAAAAAAGTAGCTATGATAACACAGCTAAGGACGTATATATTCACATCTGCTTGGTTTTTAGGGGTTACACGATAACGGTAATGTAAACAGGTAGAAAATAATTGCAGACACAAAAATATACGGATAAATAGAAAAATGATGTGTAAACCGCAATAAGTTAATTTCAGATATGGACGAAACAGGTATAAAAGAAAACCTTGATAAATATAATTTATACACTATTTACGCGAAAAGCATTGTTAAAATTAACGAAAAACTTAACTTTCAAGTAAATCTGTTGTATAAGGTAAAGATATAGAAATCAACTGCACCAGAGTAGTCGAATTCAACGTTGCGAGAACAACTTTTCATATAGATCTTCTTTAAAACTCATAACAGTACGCAAAAGGTTTTCAAGTGCAATGCATATGATTTTGATCAGTGGAAAAAGATATATAAACCTAAATGTTTAAGAGTTTCTTGTTCTGTTTATAATGAATCATTCAAAATAAGGCGTCTTAAACATAATTTAAAAAAAAAGGTAAATCATTTTGTAATTATCCACTATTTACATATATACACACATATATATACATATATAAACTCGGCCATTTTGGCCTCGCAAGGGGCTGTGCCCCTTGACCCCTCTTACTTTCATTTCTGTCTCTTTCTCTTCTATACTTTGTATAAAATGATCAAAATTTACAACGTAATTCTTACTGGCATCAACACATACAAAAAATAACATAACCACAAAAATCCTATTCTAACATTTAACTTCCGTTATATAAAATTAAGACTTTTTTTTCGTTACATTTTTCGTTACATATTTCATTACATAAAATTGTGACATTTTTTAAATAACAATAACAAAAATCCTACAAAATATAACAAACGTTACATAAAATTGGGACATTTTTCTGGGACATTTTTTTGGGACATTTAGCGTTACATAAAATTGGGACATTTTTTCGAATGGGGGGTAGCCTAAGAATTACGTTGTAATTAATATATATATATTAATTACAACGTAATTCTTAGGCTACCCCCCATTCGAAAAAATGTCCTAATTTTATGTAACGTTTGTTATATTTTATAGGATTTTTGTTTTTGTTATTTAAAAAATGTCACAATTTTATGTAACAAAATATGTAACGAAAAGTGTAACGAAAAAATGTCTTAATTTTACACAGTGAAAGTTAAATGTTAGGATAGGATTTTTATGATTATGTTATTTTTTTGTGTTAATGCTAGTAAGAATTAAGTTGTAAATTTTGATCATTTTATACAAAGTATGGAAGAGAAACAGACATAATTATAAGCAAGAGGGGTTAAGGGACACAGCCCCTTGCGAGGACAAAATGGCCGAGTTATATATATGTATATATATATATTTGTATGTGTATATTTATCACATATATTAATTTTTGAATAAAGGCCTGGGAATTTTGTCTACTTCCAGTATGTAAAGTTAACTAAAAGTACACCGGTACGCATGAGTAGCCAATAATACTAACCGTGTACTCAAACATACTTTAATGTCAACGCTGATTATATGTCCTTTATCGAATTCGCAACTCTAACTCCGACCGACTTACGTAACTCATATCCGGTGTGCACAACCGCAATCTTAGACAGTGCTCTCAACTCCAACTCTGCACTCTGCTCTGAACGAACAGATCATCAGAATGTATTTGGCAAATTATAATAGTTGCGTACGCAAACATATTGAATCACACTGCTTTAAAGATAAATCCGGATGCTTTCGGAATGACAACATTTGTTCGTTGTGTGACGTTTTTCAGAATTAAGATATATTAAATCACAGCGTCAGAAACGTATCCGACTGTGTTCGAGCATGAAAATATTTTCCAAGGATATATTTAAATGAACGGCTTTTAAAAGTAACAGTTAGGAAAATCGAAATTATACCGAGCAGGCGCTGGCGTCCCTCAGGGCAGCGTTCTAGGACCGCTGCTTTACCTGCTCTGTACAGCTGACATGCAAACAACGCACTAATTGCTACTTTTATTGATGATACCGCGGTATTATTAGCCTCAGATATTTCTGAAAACGTTGCTACTACTAGCAACTTACAGAATTTCCTAGATCAGATATATAACTGGGCAAAAAAAAAAGTGAAAAATTGGTATAAATGAAAACAAATCAGCTCATGCAATGCACACAAATAGAAAAATAATTGGAACTGCCTTTACAATAAACCATAAATAAATACCAATATTGCATGAGGTCAAATACTTAGGCATGCGGTTGGATCAGAAACTTGCGTAGAAATACAACACATCATCGCTAAGAAGAAAGAGATTAATCGTCTAATAACCTCCATGTATTAGCTAATCGAAAGAAATGCAGCATTAACTACGGATAATAAATTGCAACAATTATAAAACCTAATTGGAGCTATGGCGCTCAGTTATCGGGTTGTGCAAAAAGTACTTACATCAAAATAATACGAAAATGTCAAAACAAAATAACGAATGCGCTCTGGTTCGTAAGAGATGGCGAGCTGCAACATAAAGATTTAAATGTTCCTACTGTAATGGCCGAAATCATACGATATGCTCTTCGCCATGAAAGCAAATTACACAAGCATCCAAATACATTATTTTAGATAACTCGTGCAACACAAGAAGGCTTAAGTGGAATAAGCGCTATGATATTATTTAACTACCACTGTATATACACTCTTCTGAGGTCTCTGTCACCGGACGGATAGCCTCTTCACGTCAATACTCTTGCGTCAAAATTGCTGGACAGTTCGTAAGGATTAGTTGTAATTTAAAAAAATAAATCGTGTCCAGAACTGCGTGAGCCTCGTATGTGGAAGGTGACAAGGTACCAACTTGTCTCCACTACTCTTCCTCCCACAGACTACATTATGCAATGTAGCTCGGGTTACAGAACTTGAAAACGTCAAAATTACTGAAAAATTTTCGCAAGAAGATGTCAGTATATTAAACAGGTTGACTCGTAATATAGAAATATTACAATAAATTCTGTGAAATCGAGAATCTTATGTCCGTAAAAACTTTTAACACGACCTTTACTTCCCTCTACATAAAGTTTATGTATAAACGATTGAAGACACGAAGTTGTTCTATATTTCGAATCTGTTACGAAATATCGATCAAATGGTAACACGGAAAAACCATACTGAGGAAATATCCGGAGAGTAAGACAAAATAATCTTGCACTACATATAGATTGAATACCATGATGCGGCCACTTACGCATATATTATAACGCTATAGTATTGTCTAGAATCGTGTATGGGATTTCAGTTTGGGGGGAAGCAAAAAGAACGATAATCAAAAAGATTAGTAGACAGCAAAAGAAATGCTTAAAGATAATATTACCTAATAAAGATCAGGTTAACAATGATATTAGCTGGTGGAGAGAGAGAAATGAAATGTCTTCAAGGATGTGCTACTTTTATCACCGATTGCTTGAATATAAGACTATAAGTATATCGATAGCTACAATGATAAAAATCAGGACAACAAGGAATAATAGGGAGGTATATTGCATTCGACGAAAAGGTATAAATAGTGGGTCACCCTCTTTCGGGCGCGATCTTTTGGGCATGACTCTATCAGGCGCAGACTCTTTCGGGCGCAGGCGAACTCAGACCTTTTTACAGACCCCATACGGTGATTTTCAGGTATCATCCGTTAAACGTTATCATCTGTGTTAGTGAGAAACACGAGTTACCAAATACTGCTATCAGAAATTCCGTCCAAAAATTACCGTTCTTCGTTAACGATTTAGTTTTTCCGTGCGTATAGCATGATATAATCACAAAACACATATTTTACATGATTTTATTTGGTTATTCATTTTTTTAAAATATTTTCTATTTTTGGAATTAACGACTTCAGCGTGAAATACTGATAAACAGACTTTCGCGATGTAAATTTAAGAGTTCTGTTAGCAATAGTGATACGAAACGGACGAAAATTATTAATATTAATTATCGGTCAAATAGATTGTCGGTTTTCTTCATTTTCTTTTTTTTTTGCTAAACGTATAGAGTCAACCGTATATAAAAAATTACAAACTATCAACTCTACGTCATTTAAACTGTAACATAACTGGATTGAATTTGCTTCTGATACATATTCCTTATATTATCGTTCTCTTTTATTCGTATTTAGCAAGTTTATTTGAGGATACGTTTATTGAAGTTTTTTCTGTTATCTATGATTTTAATTATATACTTAATTCCTTGACGAATCAACCCTGGTTTTAAAAAAATATCGAAAAAGACAAACAAAGGCGCAAACATTTTTAAACGTAAACACATTTATGTTAATACTGGGCGAGAAATAGATACGATATTTCAAATTAAAAATTAAATATCTTTGTTTTGAATTTAATATTATGTAAATGTAAATTATGTTAATCTAGAATGTTTAGTACATGAAACATCCTGCCCGACTAACCTTTTTTTTTCTTTTAGTTCGTTTAGAAAAATTTTCAATCTTCAAAACACTGGACTAATATTATTTTCATAAAAATTTTAATAAAACCAATAAGGAAGAAGCTTTTCTTGCTTTGTCTAATAATGAAGCGAGCGGCTCATAAAAAAATTATAATAATTAGAAATATCGACTCGGCAATACTTGATGCGTGTTTTGTAGAAAAAAAGAAAAAGTAAAGAAATAAGTTGAGAAACAGAAGCGATTAATTAATTTTCTACTATGAAATAGTTTTTAATAAAAAAAGGAAAAGAACCGTCAGTGGCCACAACCACTTTGTAATTAACACGTTTGTTAGTTACAAAACGCGTTTTTTAACCGAATTTTTTTTTCTAGAATTTTGTTTTTTTACTAACTTATCACACTAAATTTCAATAATACTTTCTAAATATTGTCAGTTTAGGTGGGTTGGATTTGAGTAACACAAAACTTTAAAAGGAATAATTTGCAGGTATTCGTTATTCGAATCATTGTTCTATCAATTTACATTAAATATTTATAATAATAACTTTTTTGACTTCTGTTTCTCATCATATCGGCTTTTTTTACTAACGGTTTTTTGGTTTTATTTCGAAAAAAAAAAAAAATTCTTTAGTGACAGTAGTGAATAATATGAAAGATGCTATATTTAGTTCTCTACACCTGCTTTTTGGTAATGATTGCCCAATCTAAATGAGAATTACCTTTTTCGACCTTAGTTTTATTTATTTATTTGGGCACGTCAATCAAGGACCTTTACCCAGTTTGCATTTCGATACGCATGATATGTTGTTGCAAACACTAAATTATCCGTACGCTTGCTTGTTTTCTTTTTGTATTTGCTGAACAGAAAAGTCCCGTTGAGGCAAAATGTGATCAAACAATAAATGAGTAATTGTTAAAATGAGCACGATCGCCTATTTGTTTTTATATAGTTATTTCATTAATTTATTCAGAATGATTTTTCAGTTAGCCTTAGAATGTTTGTTTTTATTTTTGTTCGATTCCTTTAGGTTGCTTTTTCAGATTTAATCCCATTTGGCCTAAAAGTAAAACGCACAGAAAGAAAAAAATGTTTAATATTTATGAAAAAATGAACTTGCTCCTGCGTGCATGTTTTGTAGTAAATGAAAACATAAAATTTTGCATGAAGAAGGTATGAAAGAGAGAAGAGGATAAATTTTGAATATATTTATAAGAGAAATAATATTCTAGTCCGTCGTTTTTTTTTTCACATACAGCTTAAACACAACTGTGCCGATATCAAGCTGAGCGTGTTAAATTAGCTTACAGCATACTACACAAATTACAATGTTTGGTCGTTTAGTAATAACTGAAGAGATGGCGAAAAAATTACTGCAGCAGGATGTCGATAATCCCAGTAAATGGGCGCATGACAGGAGGTTATGTATAAATGTGAATAAATCAAAACTACTCCATATTCGTAATATCTCTAAACATAGGAGTCACCACCCGCGAATCAGTATACATAATAATGAATGCTTACATGAACGGTACGGGAATAAAATCACTCACCCATGTTCATGTCCACCTCTAGTGAATGTAACCGATTTTAAATACCTAGGAATATATATCGATACATCATTGAACTGGAAAAAGCAGATACAAAACTTAAATTCGAAAATAAGACAGTCAATTTCAGCGTTATATAAACTGAAGGCGGTTCTTTCATATGGGACATTACGGATATACTTTAATGCATTAATAATGTCTAGAATTTTATATGGGATCCAAATATGGGGTGAGGCTAAAAAACCGGAAATCAATAAAATAGGCAAAATTCAGAAAAGGTGTTTGAAACTTATACTACCCCATTGGAAGCGAAGTGATACTACATCGACCTGGTGGAAGGAAAATAATGAAATGTCTCCCAAAATTCATTATTATTATTACAGACTACTTGAATTATAATGCAATAACCTAAAGTTACCTTCCAGACCAAAAACTCGACTAACAAAGAATCAAAATAATACCTGTTACATTCATCCTAGAGGGGTAAATCTACGAATCGATAATACAGATGATTCGGTTTTAATTAAATTAATGAGTACTATGTCCAGTCACATAATAAACGAAAAACAAATTGGTCTATGGAAGAGGGAAGTGAGGAAGTGGTTGAAAGAATGGTGGAAAGATTAAGGAATTTTGCTGCATCCTCTTTTCCCTTTGTTATTATTGCTGCATTTTTTTAGGGCTCTTTTAGACCATCTATTTACCAGTTTCCTTTTCTTTTTTCTTTCCTATATATTAATGTATGCAATGTCCAATATATAAGTGGCTCCTGTGTATCATTGTATTATTGTGTAATTCATATATATATTTGCGTCGATTGATATATGTTATTTTTATTTTTTGGTTTAATACGTTCGATCTAGGTAGTAAAGATGATTAATTGTAATTTTGCTTACTAGAATAAACGATAATAAGAGTGTTGGGCACTCACGCAACGAGCATACTTGCCCAGTAAGACCCACAACTTATTTATTTATAAAAAAAAAAAAAAAATTTCAAAAACCACAAAAATTGGAACAATATCCTCATTATTCTTCGATAAGGAATCAATCTTTCTTATATGAGATGGATACAGTTTTATTTAATAAATAGGTATTTTCTATAACACGCATAAATAATATTTAAGTTACCAACAATTTTAAACCTATAGTATGTATTGCGATAAAACTGTCGCAAAAAAATTATCCCCCCCTTTCCACAGGAATGATAATTTCTCAAACCATATATATATATATATATATATACAAGGTACAACCAGTATTCATACAGCAAGTCTAATTAGAAATTATGTTTTTCCTCTTTCACGTTTTCCCAACAAATTAAGAGTTTGCAATTATAATATAATAATAAAAGCATTAATTACAAATATAGAAATAAACGATTTCGAAATCTTACATATAAGTAATAATAATAATACCTATAATACATGCAAACACTAAAGTTAACTAATTACATTATATGCTACACCACGAAGATAATCTTCAAGCTGAAGCTGATTATAATTTGTTGCGACTTTCAACAAACGTTTGTCGCAATCGGCATATTTATTTTTTTTACTCGGTTACTTTTATCAATAAGACTATGTTTTCTTCATTTTGTTGATATTATATCACGTTCATAGACGAATGACAGAAACCATTATGTGTCAACATCCTTTGAGGCATTCTTTTTTTTTTCGGAACAGGAAAGTAAAAATAACAATAATGGCAAGTTTTACACGCATTCATTGTACATTTTGTTATGTTCTTCTGTTAGGAAAATTAACCATTTTTTTAGAAATTAAAAACCGAATAGCCAATCGTACGGGTTATGAACAATGCAGGTAAATAAATTTCACCTCTTATGAAGCTATTCAGGATTTGGTCAAATAAACAAACTAAAGCGCTACACTTATTTACAGAAAACAGTTTCATTCGTTAATTCTCCGTACTACGGTCATTATTAAGAATAGTCTATTCGAAAAATATTCTAGTAATTCTTCTTCCGCCGAAATAATAACAACTGCTTTACAATAAACCTATAGTTAATTCCAAGAAAAATATACGATTTTTTCCATGACGATTTTATCACTTTTTCTTCTTTTAGTCATACAAATTCGCATATTGTAAAATATTCGAGGTCCTATTCATTACCTCTTTTCAATCACTCGCAGGAAATCCCCCATGGTGAGAACCGAACCGACAAAAAAAATTGACGCCCGTTTGAGAAACATGAGCAGTTTACAATATATCCATAAAATTATTTTCCGCATATATGCTTTTAGTGCTGTTGTATTTTTTCGGAATACTCACTGGCGATCACTATTTACTTGTTTTCTAAAATAATTACATATAACGGTTATAAAACAAATATATACTTTTAAGAATGTGAAATAGTTGTTTAAAAATCGGAAAATTTTTGTTACTTAATTATGTTAATTTTATTACTAAATGAGCTGCTTTATTGATGTTTTTGCATGGTTTAAAAGTGAATTCTGGTTTATGTAGGTTATATATCACAGTAATAAGAAAAATAGATTCCAAGTGATTAATCCACGGTACATAACGTGCTGGATTAAATATCTAGCTCTAAAATATTTAGTTTTCAGATAACTATATTTTAGAAAAAATAAATAAATAAAATATAATTTTATCGCAAATACAGCAAAGCAGTTGAGCATAATGTGTCAACCGCCAAGGATTTAATATAATAAGTATAAATTACCGTAATTTCAATTTACATAATACTAAATTAAAAATAGGGCCAGTCGATTTGGCTCAAACAATTAGGTTCCGTTAAAAATAAACATAAAAATAAAAGAATCATTTCTTAAAAGTAATAAACAACTTTTTTTAGTAGTTTTTCATAATCATTAAAGTTAATTTAATTTTAATTTTTGTGAATGTAAAAATTTATTATAAAGCACATAGATTTCCTTTGAAAGCAGAAAATCTGTCACAGAGGGAAATTATTATTCGTATGATCTACTAATTCTTTTTGAAATTTTTTATTGAAATAACCCGCTAAACAAATACATAATTAGCACTTCAAGTCTTTATAACCGAAAATAATTCTTTTTGCGATATACGAACGCAAAAGAAGCATTGAAAACAGCTGATTTATTTTCTAAACAAATTAATTACTAATTTCACGGGTGTTTTTTTGTTTCATTACGCCTTAAATATGATAATTATAGAAGCAAAAAAAATTAAAAACTCACTAAAGTTAGACTAGGTTTACTTGGAAAAAGAACGAAGTCGAAATGTAACGAGGCCGATCGTTCTGCGGCCGAAACGATACGACTCCCCAGGTAGGTATAAAAAGATTATAAAAAAATGTGATTACTCCTACACCCGGCATAAACATGTAGGTTACTAATTAAGCATTAGTAGCTAGAAAATAAAAAAAAAATCGCGATACTGCATTTTTAATTTTGTTTAAACTATCCGCCAAGGTACGCCAGTTTATTAATTAATAAATATTCTAAAAACTTTCAATTATTATATGTATAAAAACTTTCACTGACTGTTTTTACTCGGACTTGGGACGTTAATGTTCACCACACTAAGATTAATGAATCATTATATAATTACTAAGTCATTAATATTTTTAAGTTAATTCTAAAAACAGGGAATGTGTCAATTTATATATTCTTGCTTGTACGAAATTTCATGTAAATACAAAAAGATTATAAAAACCGTGATTTTAATTCGTAATTTAATTTGATGAGTCCATGCTATTCAGTAGGAGTGTTATTCTGGGTTGATTAAATCATTTTGCAATGTAGATGTATCTCATATATCTACAGTTTGGCACTTCAGTCGAGTGTTTATAAATACTAGCGTTCCCCCAATGGTCCAAATTCGACCATAATTATCATTAAAAATTTTAGGAAAATATATATGAATTTGTATATTTCAAAAAAAATTTTCCCACTCTTATACATTCCTTCATTATATATCTGAGAACATATACTTTTATATGTACTTTCAATGCAAAAATTAAATGACACCTTAAGATTTAGTACACTGTAAAAAAGCCAATAATGATAATTATTAAGAAAAAGGTAAAACATTTCAGTAAGAACAGATTTACTGGTTGCAGCGATTTCTTTTTTCATTTTTTGTATTACTTTTTTATTTAAATACGAAACAAAAAGTATAACTGTTTCCAAAATTTTGTGTACTGGTAGCTCTAAAGATCATCAATAGTTACTAAATAGAAAAAAAAAAAGCAAGAAAATCGATTAATAAACAGTGGAGAAGAAGGTACTGAACTGTTTTGTCTTTGCCTATTTATATACAGAAGAAGATTATCCATTATTTTTAAAATAGAATTTCCCGCAGTGCATTTATCGGGAATATTGAAACAAATTCAAAGTTTGAAAGCTTCTTCCTTATTGGTTTTATTAAAATTTTTACGAAAATAATATTAGTCCAGTGTTTTGAAGACTGAAAATTTTTCTAAACGAACTAAAAGAAAAAAAAAGGTTAGCCGGGCAGGATGTTTCATGTACTAAACATTCTAGATTAACATAATTTACATTTACATAATATTAAATTCAAAACAAAGATATTTAATTTTTAATTTGAAATATCGTATCTATTTCTCGCCCAGTATTAACATAAATGTGTTTACGTTTAAAAATGTTTGCGCCTTTGTTTGTCTTTTTCGATATTTTTTTGAAACCAGGGTTGATTCGTCAAGGAATTAAGTATATAATTAAAATCATAGATAACAGAAAAAACTTCAATAAACGTATCCTCAAATAAACTTGCTAAATACGAATAAAAGAGAACGATAATATAAGGAATATGTATCAGAAGCAAATTCAATCCAGTTATGTTACAGTTTAAATGACGTAGAGTTGATAGTTTGTAATTTTTTAAATCCGGTTGACTATACGTTAGCAAAAAAAAAAAAAAAAACGAAGAAAACCAACAATACATTTGACCGATTATTAATATTAATAATTTTCGTCCGTTTCGTATCACTATTGCTAACAGAACTCTTAAATTTACATCGCGGAAGTCTGTTTATCAGTATTTCACGCTGAAGTCGTTAATTCCAAAAATAGAAAATATTTTAAAAAAATGAATAACCAAATAAAATCATGTAAAATATGTGTTTTGTGATTATATATGCATATATATCATGTTATACGCACGGAAAAACTAAATTGTTAACGAAGAACGGTAATTTTTGGACGGAATTTCTGATAGCAGTATTTGGTAACTCGTGTTTCTCACTAACACAGATGATAACGTTTAACGGATGATACCTGAAAATCACCGTAGGTGGTCTGTAAAAAGGTCCGAGTTCGCCTGCGCCTGATAGAGTCTGCGTCCGAAAGACGCTGCGCCTGATGGAGTCGGGCCCGATCGATCGCGCCCGAAAGAGCGGTCCCCATAAATAGTAAAATCGACAATACGGATAAAATAGTTTTAATTAAGCTGCTAGAACGAATCCTAGAAAATATAATGCAAAAAGAGATAGGAACCTGGAAAGTAATAATTAAACAATGGTTAGTTGAAAATATTAATGAGTGACTTTAAAATTGGCTGTGGCGAGAATCGACCATTCGCATTTGTCAAAAATGTAGTATGAAATTGTTGTATAGCAATAAGTAGTTCTTTTTTGTTTGTACTTCTTCTTCTTCTTCTTCTTCTTCTTCTTCTTCTTATTATTATTATTATTATTATTATTATTTTGTTTCATTACACACCTTGTGTAATTATGAAAACTAATTGTAATGAAATATTATAACATATGTAACATATTTGTCGAATAAACGATAATAAGCGTGTTGGGCACCGGCAGACGGGCAGTGTACCTTGCGGGACCCACAACTTATTCTAAAATAAAAAAACTAATTTTAACTTACAAAATGTACAGTCATCTTTTTAATTCCATAATTACAGCCAAAACTGTTTATAGAATGAAAGTGCGAGGAGAAGCAAACGAAGGCGAAATAATGAAAATAAGCAGATTTTACGAGACTATTCCTAAAACTAATTTTGCCTCACCCGCGGGAGGGCAGGTAAAACTGACTTCACTTGGTAGAGAAATAATAAGGAGTTAGCTCCGAAGGTGATATTTTTTTATTACGAGCTTTATGAATGCGTAACGAATAAAATACGCGTCTGCCTGGCATAACTAAAGAACAAGAAGGCAACAAGGAATTCTACAGATACATATTTTGCATAGCGTAAAAGAATATCCAAATAAAATTGAAAATGTCGATGAGCTGATATCACGAAACTTGTTGCAGTTGTATACAGGATACAGAAAAAAAAAAAAAAATATATAGATTCTCCGAAGAGCAAAGTAAAAACATGGTTAATGAAATGGTGTTAAACCAAGCACTTCTTAGTCCTGTCTGCTATATCCTTTCTTTTTGAAATAATTAATTAATTATATTTTATACGTTCTTATTTATAAATCTAAATACGCATACTACGCAATTGACAGGTAGCGCGGTAGCCTCCTAGTAATTAAGGTGCTTGGCTAGTAAATCAGTGATGTCATCGGTTATTGAGGCTTGTTCCGTTTCGGATCCAAGTCGCTCCCAGGTTTACCCGGCTTGAAATAATTAGGCATCAGAGAATTCGGGGGAAGTAAAAGCAGTCGATCGAAAGAAACTGATCCCAGTATTCTCATCAGATCCATTAGGCTTAGTACAGTGTAAACGTTAACTCCACATTCCCCGACGCTCTGTTAAAGGTATGGGACTTAACTTTAACGCAATTGCCGACAGAACTAATAGCTTGTATGAAAATAGGAATAATAAAAAGAAATCTAAAAATATAAAATAAAAATAAAAAACAGAGTATATTGGTTGCGTAAGCGCTAAATAATTTTAAGACGTAACAGATACAATAGGCGGTGATTCGCAAATGTACATTTTTAGTTATGTAAAACGCGTGGACGTAATTTGTCGACTTAGCTTGACGAAGGAAAAAATTGCAATTAATTAGATATACGTGTGTGTGTCACGGGCGCTTGAAAATTAAGCTGTATGACTAAGACAGATATATAGCAATATTACTTTAATAATTCACGAACGGTATACGACGACATTTTATATATATATATATATATATATATATATATATATATATATATATATATATATATATGTATATGTATATATGTATATGTATATATGTATATGTATATATGTATTCATCCTCCACGTGTGCATAATCAATTACACGCATATAGAAAATACCATCTAGTTTCAGATCACAAATCTCCCGAATTCATAGTACACAAATCTGAAGATAGTCAGTGTCTTTTTTATGATTTATGCGTTTATTTTATTTATTTAAAAAAACTGTGAATAATAAATCTTCAGCTTCTATTTATTAGTGAAATACACAGGATAGTACGAAATACCGTGTGATTAAAGAACAGGCTAGTAAACTTATTTAATAAACAATTTCTTATAAATTCGCTTCACTACTTTTCATATTTTAAGAGTGTCTGAATGGTCTGGTGCAACTATTTTAAATCGATAGAGCTTTTAAATTAAAAATAAAGTGGTAACTGTCCGATTTTTATCAGAATATTTGGGAAATTTCAGCGACACATTTTTTAATAAAAATATGAGTCAGCAGAAATTTATTTTGCACTATATTATTATAGGTCTGCTAGTGATGAAACGTCGTTTCAAACTCACCGTAGAACGGTTGAGCGGATAAACCTGGCAAAAAATATCCGGTATCGAGACGAAATACATGGAGCATCGAAAATCGTTCGGGCCAATAATTTCAGCTACCTCTCCGTTAACTGTAAGCATAAATACGGCAGAAGATCGTTACAGAGTAGATAGATGTAAAAAGAAAAGGTTAATTTCTTTAAAATTGCTAGCAAATTTCCGAAACAATCAGCTTTAGGGCGAAACGTTATTTTTCAATGAACGGGTCAAATCATCGATTGAAAATGTGGTGTTTTTAAAAGTACTTTCACGGTTCAGTTTAAGGCGCATAACGGAGCTACTACGAAAATCGCAACTCGTTTTTTCATTCAAAAAATAATACAATCGTATGTGGTTTAGTAAAAATTCGCCAAGTTGAAGAATTTCGAACGGCTTAGCAACCCCATCTAATCCCAACTCACGACAGAATTATACGCACCGTATCAAGCAATCGACAAATTCGTAAACACTAAAAACAGAAATCATAATTTTCTGATATTAATCGTCTCACTGAGCGCATTATATAAAATAGACACAACCGAAAATAATATAGCCGTGGAGATAAAAAGGAAAATCGAATCTGCAAAAGTAAATCACAATAATCACGTAGTACTCAAATGGACACTAAGACATTGTGGAATAGAAATATGAATTCGTTGATAAATTAACAAGGAAAGTCACCGAAAATGTGAACGAATCAAATACCATTGGGGGGGGGGACAGATTACGTACACACTGTTAAAGAGATATAGCAACAAATAAGCAAAAAATTAATTTTGAACAGAATAAACTGCGGAAAATATTATTTCAATATACAAAAAGTATCAGGAACGCGTGTTACCTTCAAGTCAAGGGCAATTACATAAAGCAAATCATACGGCTTAGAACAGGACATACCAGAACAGCAGACTGATTACAGAAACTGCACATCATCGAATTATCGGACAAATGCCAATACTGTAATAAAGACTACGAGGAAAATATTCAATCATCTCCTATTGTACTCGATTCAAAACACAGCGAGAAGAACTTGTAGATAAATTAACTCAGGAATATCACACGCTACCGATAAATACAGTATCCATTCTTACAAATCCATTAAGCATGTAAACAACTTTATCAATACTTCTTAAGAAATGCAATATTGAACTTTAAAATTTGAAAAACATATGTAAGACATATTCAACATATGGACTGGCCAAAAGGTTGAAATATAAGACCAAGCCAGAAAAAAAAAAACAAAAAAAACCAACTCTAACAATATAAAGAACTGCAGGGTTGGTTAAAAAATTGATCAAGCCGAACGTAAAAGTACAAAACCATCGCTTCCAACTATCACGATGATTTATTTATTTCCGGAAAGCTTGCAAGTTTTACATTAATCATAAGCGCCGAGTTGCATTCTCGCCAGACGAGATAGGTGAAGAAACATCTGGTCCTGCTCGACAACTCTAGTAAAACTTGTAGACACGGTGACGCAAAACCTTTTCGTGTATTTTGCCATCTAATCACGGCACTGTTGTTCAAAGCGACATTCAAAATGCCGCAATGACATCATCGGGAAAAACAAATTATCCGCCGAATTCTGCGTCTCCGATAGTAACGACTACGGTCAGTTCAGATTAGGATGTAAGAGAGGTGAGCCCGGAGTGAATCGGGTCGTTCAACACCAGCGGCTCATATCCGAAATAAACCAGAAATTAACATCAAAGAAGGCCGCGCAGAATATTACTGTGCCCACCGGAATTCTGTAAGCATGATAAGGCTTATTTTATTACTGGTTTAATATCAATTCGTCTATTCTCGATTTATGCGTAACGATATATCGAGTATCGATGTTAGCGTGAAAGCGAGTCAATTTTTAGAAATATTACCTGAAAAAAAAGAAAAAAGAAAAGAAAAGAAAAACAGCATAGGCGCACGTCACTGATGAATGACAAATGCGCGTCCGGCAGATTTGATCGGGCGCATTCCACAGATTTATTGTAATGCGATTTTAATGATGAGAGTTGATCTCGTTATTATTACATTAAAATAATTCGTCATTGCCGTCGTGCCGAAATAATTACGTGCTCGACTTGTTTTTCCGACAGCAGCGCCACAAACACGTAATCGTCACAATAGACTTCCTGATGCATTTATTCTAAAAATCGACTTTATAATTTCCTCTGATCAAATAGTGACGTAATAACCATCGGTACAATACCAGAATGTAAAGTAACCTCCGTTCTGCATTATCGACGTAAATAAAGAGAAACGTAACGTCTTTGATAAAGAAGGTTTCTCACCACGTTCCACACATCGGTAGAAGAGCTGACCAGTTCCGATTTGATAATTGTTTTTTCACTTACAATATAACACGTGATAGGCGTCTCGTACACGAGACTTTGCTTATCGCCGTCGCAAAAGTCCTCTCGTTGTTTTCAGTTTTAATAATAACGCTCTTTACGATGAAGTGTTGTAAATTATATCAGCAGCGAATCAATCATGTGTGTATATACTTATTATAGAAAATAATGTTTTTTCAGACGAATGTAATTATTTAAAATTTCTAATAGCAAAGACAAAAATAATAATAATAATGAAACAAATAGTATATTATTATTATTATTATTATTATTATTATTATTATATACTGCGTGAGCAATGGAATCATTTTAAAATACAATAAAATTTATTTTCCTTTTTTTTTAAAAGTTTTGAATATCTACAGAATACAATTTAGTATTATGATGAACAACGTAAACGAAAGCTTTTCGCAAATCGAAGTAAGTTGTTACAAAAGGATCCTTCAGACATTCTCAAGATTCCAAATTATATAAGAAATATGTTTAAACAGAATCTGTTCCTTTTCCTTCTAAAAATCCGAATTGATTATTAATGGAAAAAAGTTTATGTAATTTAAGTAGTTTATCATTCTATGTTTAATACATTTTTTCCGAAATTTTTGAAATTGCAGGGAGAATACAAATCGGTCTATAGTTTGCTCCTTTATGCGCCGGTGTTATTATACTAAATTTTTAGTATAGTCTGGAAATTTTCTAGCTTTTAAAGATTTATTGTATGAATAGGTGTTAATGGTTTAACGAAAAATGATAAATTTTCTTTTTTTAATGTTATAAACAGTCCGTCAGAACCAAAAGATGATTTATTCGGCAGTGACAGTATTGCACTTTGTATTTCGTTCTGTGTTAGATCTATAAACTCGAAAGAATTAACCACTGAGCAACGATTGGTTATTTTCGGTGTATCAAAGTTTTCTTTCTCCGATAATTCAGTTACAGCTTGCGAAAAATAATTGTTAAAATGACACCATAACCCGTATTCGTTACCACCTACTATTTTTGTATTACAACCTAGTTTGATTTCATTTAA
The DNA here is from genome assembly GCA_039619475.1 of Icerya purchasi. Lineage (NCBI taxonomy): Eukaryota > Metazoa > Arthropoda > Insecta > Hemiptera > Monophlebidae > Icerya > Icerya purchasi. Next base: position 235,473,536 of record CM077116.1, read on the forward strand.
AGGATTTTGTTTACTGCCTAAAATATTTTTGATTACACTCCGATACTTTTTTTTTTTTTTTTTTTTTTTTTTTTGCTTATGCTCATACACTTATTTTACTATGTGGCTGTAATATTCCTGTTTGGATATTCTCGTTAGTTTTTCGACAAATTCTGAAATATTTTTATACTCGTTTAGCACTAAGGTATTTACTTGCACCCAAAATTTTAATTCGCTTATGTAATAAATTTTTTTCTTTTGATAAGACTATAATTCCATACGCGTGACCCAGGGGGTTCGTTTACACTCATGCCTTTTTATACATTTATTACCAGAACACTCATATGCATAAGGTTACTTATTTTACAGGTAGAATTCTCCACTAATTGCATCAGGGTTAAAAAATTACAAGAGTTAATCCTGAATGACCATAAAAGGCGAAAAGAATAATACCTCACCCAAAGTCTAGCTACAGACCAGTGAAACACGGTGAAGAATAGTGCGGTACGCTCAACCGTATTCACAAGTTGTGAGTCGCTCGAGGAGGGTTCATTATTATTGTTACTATTGTTAAGTTTTCTATAGCGTTTAGCTCAAGAGGAGTGTGAATACGGTACAGAATCGGTTTAAGAAAAATCGTCTAATAATAAGTAAGATTATCACGAAGTTTATGGTTGCTGGTGAGAATTTTTTGGGTAATGAAGTAAAAATTAATTTGAACAATGATGTTTCTTTGAATAGAATATATATATATATACATATAGGATGTAATATATTTGGGACTTCAGTGGGATCACAAATTGGCCCGGAGTAAATATTATATTTCGGAAATAAACAAAAAAAAAAAAACTAAATTATATATTTTTTCTATTTAAGCGAGAGAAATAACTTATTGCCGTTTGTGATGGCAAAGCTTGATTAACAGATTACGAAGAATGTGGATGGTTGGACAGTGATAAAATTTATTCAGAATTATTTAACAGACTAAACATTAAAGGTCAAAATTGAGTCGTCATTCTCCGATGTAATCAGCATCGAGAATGGCATATCACAAGGCTCTGTACTAAGCGTAACACTTGGTTCATTGTATGTATTAATGATATTGCTGAATGCATTCAGCCGCCTTGACGACATCTACGTAACCTCCAATGATCCTTAAAAATATTTCAGGCCATCCTTCAGAAAATAATCCGTAAACTCCAAAAGTGGTCCGAAATCAATGGTGTGAACTTTTTTGTTTTTCTAAAACATCGAGTATCGTTTAACCTAAACATTCCGAATCGTCGTCAACCAAATTTCTAGATCTACTGTTTGATAGTAAGTTTATTTCCAATTTAAAATCTAACTGTGTGTAGTAGTCACCCTTAATTATCCGATTATCCCACCAACTGCTGTTAAAATGATAGAGCGAAAATAGCTCATTTCAAAATTTTAAAATGGATGATGAAATCGGCACAGTCTGCGTCCGTGATTACTATTACATCCTAGATACGAAACTGTATGCAATCCTTTTTTGCTTGGAAATGGTTTCGTCATCTACAGTAACATGCCGGGAACTGAGTATATCCCTCTGCAGTGTCTAATATTTTTTCCCCATCGAACTAAGTTTGGCATTTCCAATTTACAAGCGGCCCTTCCGAATATAGCAGCGCACCTGGGGTCAATAAAGAAGAATGGCTTAAAATTTACTCTATAATTTAAAGTAGACTTTGGGGCCGTAATAATCTCGGTAATTGCGTACAGTCCTTCAATTGAACAAATTCGATATGATCGATTTATATTTTTAAAAAAGCATTACTTAATTAACCTTCTATAATTCGCCATCTTCAGGAAAATTGTTTTTCATATTTAGTGCAGGGAAGTAAACAATTTTGTTTAAAAAAAAATATTTTATTTTATTTTTTTAATTTCTATCTCAACAGCAAATTCAGTTTAAAATTACCGTTATTTTTATTCTTTCTACTTTTATCATTGCTAATATTATTAAAATGAATGCTATATTTATTGTTACTGAAATTCTTATAATGATTTAATTAATCGCAAAAAGAAAAACTACAAAGAGGAATAACTTTTTTTTTTTATCAAAATTTAAAAAATACTTGGTTTTTATTCTAAAACATTTATGAGGACAGTAAAGAATTATGTTTATTGTTCGCTTTAAGTAATACAACTACGACTAGAACTGCCTCAATGCTATATCATCTCTGTTTATATATACACATATAAATATATACATATATATATATATATATATATATATATATATATATATATATATATATATATTAATTACAACGTAATTCTTAGGCTCCCCCCATTCGAAAAAATGTTCCAATTTTATGTAACGTTTGTTATATTTTATAGAATTTTTGTTATTATTATTTAAAAAATGTCACAATTTTATGTAATGAAATATGTAACGAAAAATATAACGAAAAAATGTCTTAATTTTATATAATGAAAGTTAAATGTTAGAATTGGATTTTTGTGGTTGTGTTATTTTTTTTTGTGATGATGCCAGTAAGAATTACGTTGTAAATTTTGATCATTTTATACATAGTATAGAAGAGAAAGAGACAGAAATGAAAGCAAGAGGAGTCAAGGGGCACAGCCCCTTGCGAGGCCAAAATGGCCGAGTTATATATATATATATATAATCAATTAATTACAATATATAAATATGACTTTTCTGCGGCTTCACCTACATTTTACCTCTTTCACCTTTTTTCTTCTTTTATATTCAATTGAATTTATTAACTCAACCATAAATGATTGGTCGGTAGTCCCTTTCGTACGATATAGTAACATACTCATGGCAATATTCTTTATTAATTTTTTTGCAACTTTAATTTCTAAAATATTTTAATAAAATATATGTTTTTGTAAAACATTACTAATATACTGCAAATTTACTACATTGGGTATAGAAATATTTAAAAAAAAATTAAAATATATTATAAATATTCGTTATCAAACTAATAAAAAACAATTTTTTTTAACTTGCTCAGAAATTCATAAAACTTTACGTAGAGAGCTTATATTTGTATTTATTTTAAAATATTTTTTATAGCAAACGTCTAAAATACATTATTTTTTTTATACCGAATGTATTTTACCTTTTATTTTTGCCTGCTTCATTGACGAAAATCTCCTACCGCTTAGTTAAATCACAGTGTAAGCTTATAAATCGTGTACTACATAAAACCTTCTACAGTCATCAGTCTCTCCACTGCTGAAAATCGGAACAAAATCGGTTCGGTGATTAGCGCGCACAGATAGGCAGACAGAACATTTTTTGATTTTTATTTATACATATAATTTGTAGAGTTGTGATTAAGCAATGATTGTATATAATGAGTTCCTAATAACAAGTTAAAGCGATTGCACTTTTAAGAAAAATTTCTTAAAAATTAATATATTGACAATTTTTTCATTGCGTTGTTATCGAAAACGAGTAATAGTTATGCAAAACATTGATGTTCACGGATAAGTGCAAGACGGGTAACATGAAGGTAAAAACTTCACGCAAACAGAGTACGATAAATAAAAACTTTTAAAGAAATTATATCCAATACTGCAATCTAAATACTATTAAAAGAAATTTTATAAAAAACAATCCTTAAATATTTTGACTTTTCCTTTTCTTTTTGACACGTTCTTTTTCGCACGCAGATACGATAGCAAGCAGGAGTACTACGACCTAACATACCGGCCACTAAAAAAGTGTGACGCTATTTTTAAACGTATTTATTTTTCATCAGTTTACGTAATTGTTCAATTTTCATCAGAGTTTATACTAAAGTGTCCAAATATGGTCTTACGATCACCTACGCAGTCGATAAATCTTTGGCACAAGGACTCAGATTTGTTTGTTGGTGCTGCTTGATAAAGAACAAATTGGTTACGTAGAGTCAATAGGTGTTAAATTAAAACGTTAGCCTTCACTGGGACTGTTCATCACAATTGAGTGAGTACCATGGCACCCTTGCATACAGCGTTTTTGCGCCCCTGGTAACAAGCAATTTCTGTCTCTCCGTTCAGTCTGAGCTGAATTATAAACATTTGAGTGTTTTTCATGATGTAGAAGTTTCGATTTTTCGTTTCGTGTTGATTCATAAGTGAATCACAAATCAAAAAAAAATGTTTATATGAGCAGCCCAAAAATCGAAATCGGTATTTATTTCCCCTCGCTTTCTCTACTCACCGGCTTTGTAATATTTTGATTTAAAATTTAGAAAATTTGATTTAAAAAACTGAAAAAGGCATTTGTAGAATATAAAAAATGAAATAAAATATTGCCGCAAAAGATATTGTAAACAGTCTGTTAGCTATCAAATTATAGCGGAATTCTAGAACATGACGTTCGCCCAGGAAAATAATAAGCAATCAAATTTTATTCTTCACTTTTTTTTACAAAGATTATAAAGTGGTAATGGCAATAATCGGCGGTAGTAACTGTTTTAAGGCCATTTTATGTATTGTATGACGATGAAAATAACCATCATAAACTTTACATTTTAAATCTTTACGCTTATTCATTCCATACTATTTCGTTGATAACTTAAAATTTCTGTCTTCATAATTGTTCTTTGTTATTCTGTCGTTACTTTACAAGTTCTCTTTGTACGCTCATACCGTCGTGCTGCTATTTTTGTGTAATGTGTCATTTACTGCCGTTTTCTGTAGTTCGAATTCGATCGGATCTTAACAGTGGTAAATTGAACGAACTAAAATCTTCGCAAAAATTAGCTGAAGCACTTAATGTAAAGGTGCTTATCTTTATATTATTTAACATGTTTACACACATTTGTTACAGTTAGTACGGCCAGAACACATCGTAAAGTCTTTTTCCTACATCCGCTATATGAGCAAACGATTAATAGTCGTGATGATTATAAGCGAATACTGAAAGGTGATCGGAAGTGTGCTGTTTAGAACTTTTAAAAAATATCCGTAGAAAGCGACGAAGCTGTAATTAATTATAATTCAGGAAGTACTGGAATTTAACATTCTGACAGTGCCAACTGCATCAAATTCGCGTAAACTCAAAGCTAAAGCCTCCCTTATTGTCCGTCATGTCAATGTAAGAAACTTTAATTGCTTTATGCGATCTTAAATGACGAAATATAGATTAATCGATATATAAAAAAAGCTCCACTAAATTTGTGGGAAAATTTTAGTTCATTCAGTTTACTACTACTTACAGTTAAACTCCGTTCGAATTCAAACTGCATGCACATAAAATAGCGCAGTAAATGAACATCATTAGCAATAGTTTGATACGTATGAGAAACGCAAAAACAAAATTTGTAAATAATAAAAAGTAACCTTTTTCTTTTCTTTTCTTTTTTTTTTTTTTTTTTTTTTTTTACAAAAGAACTTCTTAAAGAGAGGCTTTATGGCTCTTACAATCTTGGAATTATTTCTGAATACGTAATATTAATTACTCAGATGAAATCAACACGTTGCAACAGTCCGCCATGCCTATTCTTTTATAATATTTTACAGTACAACTAGGTAAAATATTTAAAACGTTTTATAAGTCTTAATCAGCAAATAAAAGATCCAACGTTTCGGGTTTTCAATGAATACGAAGTCTTTCTTCGTGGCAGTGAACAGAGTCTTTATGACTCCGTCAACTCACTTAATTTTTAAATTGGTATGTAATGATTCGTCAAAACCATCAAGCGTTAGTGTAATTTGTTTTGAACCGCTTGAATAATTTTTTTTTGTTTGATTCTCCATAACTGTATCCCATACGTTTAAATGAGTCGTCTTATAATAGTTTTAAAATTTGTTGAACGCATCATTTCTAATACTTAATCAGAGGGCTTTCATTACTTAGTATTGGAAGAGAAGTAACCCCATAGAGATATTAGAGAAGTTATAGATATATTTTTAAAAACCAAAAAAAAAAAGGAAGGGGATAGATCACATTTAAAATTTTTTTTTTGTTCAGAATGATTATTTTTTTTAAACGTTAATTGTTTTATTGCCTTTAGAGTTTTAACGAGAATATTAAGATAAACATTTGTTTAATTTTAAAAGTGGTTTTGTATAAATATTTTTATAGATAATGATTTCAAAAGTTACTAGTAATGCTTCGAATAAATATGTACAAACGGTTTTATACGTTTTTCTGTTTTAATTACTTGTTGACAGTTTTTAAGTTGTTCATATATTTTTGCTTCCTACATACGTATATGGGACACTAGGTTTGTTGGTGAAATTAATTAATTAATTTGTTTGGGATAGCATAAAAAGTTGTAAGTAAAAGTTTAATTTTAAAATGTTCATATTCATCAAATTTTCTATCTTTTTGTTTGGACTCATCAACTATGGACTTTAACCTAACGCGAGAAAAATTTTTTCCTATTTTTTAATGTGCAGCAGTGGGATTGGAACCGTGTTCTACTAAAACGAAATACCACTGCTTAATCAGCTTACTTTTTAAACGCATATAAATATATATTTATAAAATATCACATACACTCCTATATGAATATTTACATATATATATATATATATGTGTATGTATGTATGAGTGTGCGCGCGCGCCATAGGATATTTTAAACAATTCTCACTAGGCAGCATTGTAATTTATGATCAATTTGGATTTATAATATAAATGTCAAATTAAAAGCGCGTCTTACTATCAGACACGAGTTTTGCAAGAGAATAAAGTCATAAATACCAGGTATAATAATACTACTGCGCAGATATGAACCATAAATGTAGAGCATTTAACTTAAAATTTTTTCGGTTGCAGTTTATCTGTTTTAATATTGTATAATCAAAAACAGAAACTGAAACGCGGTAACTTTAGTTATGAGTAAGTTTGGAAGGATATTGTATAATTCTATGGCACAAATTCGTATTTTGTTTTATTCCGCCTTTACCGCCCACGATTAAGTTCCTAACGCGGCATCGACATGCTGTTTCATTCGAGTAATTTACCTTTGTCTCGATATCTCAGCTCGGAATTTTAGCACGACTCGAACGCCATCCCGCGTCACCCGGATTCGCATGTCGAGTTTATCGATATCGATTTCGCTTGTTTTAATTTTTGTAAATAAATAATTTATAACGTCGAATGCAACGTATTTCTTATTGGTTGCTCCGACGCAAACATCTCTGTAGGGCAAGTCTCCCGTTCATATTTTACCCATGGATTTTCATCCCCCTCGAAACAGTCGCGTTCTGAATTTTGTCCGGATCATTCGCATCTCTTCAGAGCGACATCGGTCGGCGATTACCTAACGTTCCGGTTCCAGTAAAGTTGGTCCAGTTACCACTCCACTTGGGCAGCAAATTAAGAACTCTTTTCAGAGCTACGCGCTATTAACCAGCGCGCATTGGCGCCAGACTCATTCTGGTCATCAGTTATTGGCATTCGACTTCCAGTCGCTTGGCCACCAGTTCCCGTTGGACAGCATCGTCGTTAGATCGATCCTTCTTGACGTTCGGCTTTCAGTCGAGTTACCAGTTCCTGTTGGACAGCAACATTATTGCTACAGATTCATACTTTGTTCGGCTCTTCATATACATTACATTTGAACAGCAGCATTACGACGTCATATTTGCGTTTTTACCATACGAAGATATTTCTGCATACGAATAATTACGAGATATATTTCTTTTCAATTTTAATTCGTCAATTATTTGACGTGGACCTTTGGAATTAGTACCTCCATCAAATTGGTCATCCGGAGCCGATTTACTGCAATTCGTCAATTCCAGATCGAGTCTCGAATAACTTAAGCTTAGGAACCAGCGTTTATATATCCGCAGATCCATATCCCATAGCAAAATTTGTGATGTAACTCCGACTACAATGAAGGATGCGTAACTCTATACCCAGTGATGACAAAATTCAAGTTCAAGTTAAGCTGAAATATTGACCTTTTGGACGAAGCATTAAATTCTACGCATATCTTTTCCTGATGGAAAATTTAGCATAAAAACGAGTTTTTTCTTGAAAATTGTTGTTTCTATCTTTTCTGTAACAAGTAAATTGACTGTTTGCGCAATAGAACACTCATTATATTTACTAGTAGGAGAAGGTAATTATATGGAGGCTCTATTTATTGTTCTGTCCTATTAGTGTATCAGTATTGATCGTTCCACAAAGATGCGGTCAAGTCGTCGAAGTTTGTTTTGAAAGTTACTTTCTTCTTGATCAAATTTCGATCTATAGCTCCGTTTTTAAAGTCGCGCTAAATACTCATTCACATGTTCAATGTGCAAAATGCTTTCTCTTCGGACATATTGTGAAGTATTATTGAAACGATTTGAACGTGCATCAAATAGACATTGCACACCGTAAAGCAAGCTCGTCATCATTTTGTGCCGACCGTAACGATCGTGGCTACATCAACATTTGTGCGATATATTTTTTCCAGCCTATACGGTTTTCTGTTCTTCTTATAATTTGGTGAATTGGCTCTTGGCATAAATTATGTATCTGGTCTACCCATCTCATTGGGCATCTTCCTGGTGGTCGTTTGCCATCTATTTTCCCCAGTATTACCAGTTTTTCCAAACTATCGTCTTCTCTCCTCATGATGTATCCGAAATATTGCATTATTCGACGTTTGCATATATCCCCTAACCGCATAGCTACGCCAACCTCATTCAAGATAGATTTGTTGGTACGCCTTGCCCTCGTCCAAGGAACACGAAGCATTCTTCTCCATATCCACATTTCCTATCTATCCTTTTTTAATCCGTTTTTCGTAGCGTCCAAGTTTCTGCACCGTATAGCATTATAGGATATATTAATGACTGTACTATCTCTATTTTAGTTATTTTTGTTATGTCATGACTTTTCCATATACGTGACAGCATTTTCATCGCCTCTTTGGTCAATAATGCTCTTTTCTTTATTTCCATTTCACTGGAACCATGGCAACTGATCAATGAGCCGAGGTAGACAAATGATTCTACTCCTTCGTATCCCATTATGTACGTGTCACTATGTGTCGTTGTGCTACTTCTATTCACCACCACGACTTTCGTCTTGTCCTGATTCAAAGACATACCGTATTCAGTTATCGTTTCTTTAATTGTATTCATAATTTCTTCCAGTTCTTCTCTTGAAGCCGCTAGTATGGTGATATCGTCAGCATATCGAAGGTTACTTATACGCCTTCCGCCAATAGATATTCCACCTTTCCAGCCTTCCAGTGCCTTCTTCATTACGTATTCTCCATAGATATTAAATAGTACCGGCGATATTATGCACCCTTGTCTGACACCTTTACCTGTTGTAAATCTTTTTGATTCTGCATAATTTATTCTAACTGATGCAGCGCTGCCTTCATATAGGTTCTGTATAATTCGTCTGAGATGATTTGGGACACCCATTTCTTGAAGAATTAGAAACAGTTTGTTCCATGCAACACTATCAAATGCCTTAGCGTAGTCGAGAAAACAAAGGAAGACAGGTTTATTGGAATTCTCGGGCCTTTTCTATGATTAATCTAACTTTTAATATTTGCTCCCTAGTGCCTTTGCCTGGCATAAATCCAGTTTGCTCTTGAGGAATATGCCTGTGTAAAAAATATTTCAATCTGTTATTTAAAATTCTTAGCATGATCTTACTGGAGTGCGAAATTAGCGCGATAAACCTGTAGTTAGTACATTTTCGCATTGATCCCTTTTTATGGAGCGCTATAAACACTGAGTGTTTCCAGTCTTTGGGCCATTGGCCAGATGTCCATATAGCGTTACATAGAATCCACAGTATTTTAACTCCATTTTCTCCAGCAACTCTGCACTTATATTATCACTGCCAGTGGCCTTCCGTTTTTTTAACGCATCCTGCGCTTCCTGCACTTCGCTTAAAAGAATACCGGGTTCCATTTCATTATCTATGTTTGTACAGTGATCAAATGCCACTGCTTCCTCTGTTTTGTACAGTTCCGTACAGTACTCACTCCATCTAGCCAATGCGTCTTCTTCAGACCAGGCTACTGTTCCATCTTTTCTTTCAACTACCCAGTTTTTGATTTTAAATAGCCCGGTTATACTTTTTATCTTCTTATACATTTTATGTGTGTATCCTTATTATTTTCACTTCTCTGTATTTCTTGACACACACTCCGGTAGTATTCCTCTTTATTTTTTTCGGCAATCATTCCTGATTTCCCTGGATAATCTTCTGTATTCATCGGAGTCTCCCTGTCCCCTTCGTTTGAGTAGTTTTCTCTTTTCGATTTTGCAAATTGTTTCATCCGTAATCCATGGTTTCTTAGATACCTTCTTTAGGCTTGACATTTTCTCTACTTTATTACACACATTCGTAATTCTATCCTTAAACCCATACCATATTTCTTCTGGTTCTGTTTCCTCAATTGTTGCATTATTGTTTCCTGCCATCACTTGGAATTCTTGTTGGAATTCTTGCTGGAAAAAATGTATCTCTTTGTCCGTTCACTTTTTGTATTTTCCACGCATGCTTTTTCTTTTTATATATTTCAGGCGCACTTGTATTTTTGCTACTAACAAATTGTGGTCACTACTAATGTCTGCTCCAGGTGCGGCGTGAACTGATTTTAACGCGTTTCTCCATCGTTGTTGAATGGTAATGTAATCTATTTGATTCCTCGTCACACCATCCGGCGACTTCCACGTATATAATCTACGTTTCGGTAATTTATACCAAGTATTGCCTAGAATGAGGTCCTTTTCAGCGCAGAACTGCAACAGTCGATCTCCATTGTCATTCTGTGTACCAAGGGCAAAATAACCCACGATTTTCGACTCCATGCTAGGACTCACCTTAGCGTTGAAATCCCCGTTTAAAATCAAAATTTCTGAAGCTGATATTGTTTTAACTGTGTCATGAAGTATCTGATAAAAGTATTCAATTTCTTCTTCCTCTGTGCCTAGTGTAGGACTATAGACCTGAACCACATTAATGTTAACCGGAAAGGCATGAAACTTTGCTATTATAATTCGGTCGCTTATCGATCTGTATTCTATTAGGGACTTTGCTACTGTCTTTTGCAAGATAAATCCAACACCATTTCTGGATACAGTGTCACTACCCGAGCATAATATGAGGTTACCATCCGCTGTCCTGAAGTGGCCGGAGCCTTTCCATTTCGTTTCGCAAACGCCCAAAATTCCAATGTTATATTCTTCCATTTCCTTGATCAATAACTGTAATTTTCCAGTAATATTTAAGCTTCTTACATTCCACGTTCCTATGTGTAATTTCTTCTTCATTAGAGGTAGTCTATGGTCGTGACTCCTTTGATGATTGTAACTCTTAGCGCTCTGGGGGATTGTAAGCGCCCCTGCCCCATCGAAGAGGCGCCCAGGACTCGGGGCCGTGGCTGTAGATTTTGCGCTCATTGATGTTACAAGGGAATGAGTTAATGACAGTGGTTTCCCGTTGCCTTCCGCCATGATTTTCTATCGGGGTTTACTCCCCTAGCCGAAAGAACCCGGTTTGAAGGCGCCGGATACTCGCCTGCTCGCTCTAGATTGGTATTCACCAATCCGACTGGGCACATACGTCACGAGCGAGTTGCTGATAGTCTGCTGTTGAAGTGCAGTAATAATGCTTAACGGTATTTGTTGGAAGGGGCAACGTCGGCAAGTGCGCCCTCCTCCGTTTTCCTATCAGCTATGTATTTTGTGAGTTTTAATTTAGCTTTTCTAATCAGCGCTAAGCCCGCCGAATAGAAAATTACCACCCTACACGACGTGGACGTACAAAACTCACTCGGTTGTTGTTTCGTTTCTCCGTCGGTGGGGCTAGCACCTGTGTGACGGTCGATTGACTACTTACTAGAGAAGGTAACTCTAGTTACAGCAACCCGTGCCCCGCAGGGCTAAAGCAAGCTGCTTCAGAGTAAATATTCCACTAGCATTTCATAATTCATCCTATCATTTCTGCTTGAATACTTCCAAGTAAAACATTTAAATGATACCTACTCTCGCATATATACATGCTCCGAAGTATTTCCAACATTGTTTGAGCTCCATATAAATCGGACTTGACAGATTCATAGTAAGACTACTGTGGCAGCCGATATGCTGGCATACTCATCGTTCCCTAAAAGTGGCAATTAAACTTAAACTCCAAAATTTCATAAAAAACGGTTCAAACTGTGATAAAAGCCAACGAATCTAAATCGGCACGTGCCCTGTTTACCGCAAACAAAGCCGATAATCATAAAAAAAATAATCCATTCATCGTCTCAAATGAACTGGTAATTTCAATATTGTACAACTAGTGAAATTGGCATGTTTCTCCGCATTTTCTCTGATTCGATATTGTGTTACAATAATTAGAAATAGAAAGCAGTGTTCAAACATCGGCTCAGTCTTTAAATGATAATTTACCATGACTTATTTGGATTTTTGTAATTATATTTGCGGCTTTATTTCGGCAAATTAATTTATTTTCAGCTTTACAGTAGTATCGTTTTTAAACTACATACTAGATTTTAAAAGTCCGCAAAATCAATATTTTACATTATAATAAGCCATTATAATAGGCTATTATCGGCTCGCTTCAATTTGCGCCCTTCTACATTCTATCACAATAATACGTTGCATATTATTATGCAATCACCATTAAACAATAATTTTATACCGATTTTAATTACCAACGTAATTATAATACATTTTTCTCAATTTTGCACTGTATAATTCATTTTACGCGATTTGGAAACTTCTGAAATGGAATTCGTGAAACTTTTATTTAAACTGCTCTTTCAAATAGTACAATACATACCTGTGTTGCCTTTAACTTCATAATACTTTCATACGCGTAATATTAATATTAATACAACATTTATATACTATGCAGATGGTTTGTGTACGTTATTTAACATTAAGATACGAATAAAATCTTTGCAGCGTATCTTGATGACGTAATAGCAGATTTCGGCCTTAAATTTATTATTTGGAAGTTTAATATAAACTAAGTAATATTAAACAACAAGTTACGTCTGTTTCTGGTCAACCCTGTGCTATGGGGACTCCCCTTGGACACAGCGATGATAGTACTTGTTAATACACTTATTAAACTTCAATCGACCACGTCATTCTTAAAAAAAGTAATAATAATTTACCGGTTGTGTATCAATTTTAGAATGTAATAGAAAAACCACGTCACGTATTTCATAAAGGTTTTTGCACAACATTTTTTTCACGTAACCGAAAGCGTAAGAATGAGGTTGCTATGAATATACATATTAATAACATTATACATCAGTCGTAGGCGGAGAGTAGTAAGAAAATCCGGCAACGATAAAAATCTGGTAAAGAAATCTGAAATGTTTTTGTGTCATATTATTTAAAATAAGCCGTTCGATGTTCTTTTTTTTTGCATCTGTAAAATCTCTGTATTTTGTTGTGAGTAAAGTAAAGTAACTATATCTGTTTATTTCACTAGTGGTTTTCTTTTATGTTTATTGTACACAGTAATTAATTTTAAACACCAATTTTTGATAAAAAATTAAATAATTGTTTTCAAAAATTGGTGTTTAAAATTAATTACTGTGTACAATAAAGCAAAGTAAGTCCCATGGATATCCTTGATAAGGTATCATGGATTGTGAAGTTAAAAAGTTCAAAATGTACTTAAGGACCTAATGGAACTAAGGAGAATATTGGAGAGCCAGTTCCTTTTTCTCGGCCGTCTTTACTTTTCCAGATAGCGTTCTCCGGTATAACCAATATTCAATTTCAAAATAGGTGTATATACCTGGGATCGACTTGGATCCAGAACGAGACAAGTCTCGAACCCGTGCCCTCTTCTGGTTTGGCTGCCAAGCGCCTTAACCACTAGTCCACCACCTACCGTAGTATTTTGTTGTACACGAGCAATTATTTTATACTGTTCATTATTATTTTTGATTTTTTCAAAGGTTTCTCTGCTTATTACTTTTTAACCTATTTTGATGTAAGCTTTCTTAAATATTTAATAACCTAAATCAATCTAGAGAGGCTCGAACGGTAACAAAATAATAAATGTTTCTCGTTACGACTTCCACTTTTCCGTATCCTCTGAGTCGCCGGTTCTTATGAAATATCACGAATTCACGCGATTCAATTTTAATACCATACAATTGTTCTCTAAAGCTAAACAAGTCTGCCACGTAAGCATTTGTTGCCATTAAACAGAGATTCGACAATTTTCGTACATTTGTTTCATATCGTTCTCACATATGAAACAATTGCCATTTGCACAACTTCGAAACTGTCACACTAATCCCTATAACGATTACGCTTCAAAGTGCTCTTTCAAAGTTTACATGGTTGCTTCAAAAGATTTGACCGGACTACTACAGTGCTATACCAGCTTTTAAGTGAACTAATATCGTAATATTAATCTATAATACTTTGGCCGCCTAATAATCTTGATGCGTAGACGAATTGACACAGTGTAATTTTATACGTAATGACTGGAAATTTTTTTTGTACGTTTGGATTCGAAAAGACGAAATTAAAACAGCGAGCCGTAATTAAAAATAAATATTTTTTTGTCGGCAATCAATTTCACTAGCTGTCGAATTCCGTCGATAATTATCCGTAAAATAAAATTTAAAGACCAAGTGATGAAATCTGTTGCCGATCACAAAGCTAGCATCAATAATGAGATCTTTACGGGCACTGACTAAGCGGTTTCCTGTCGACTAAAGTCCGCTCTTATGATGACTACTGATGTTGAAGGAACAATACGGAACGCGTCTAGCCAAGAATGCCTATATAAACAATAACAAAGTACAATTATAATTGGAGCAACAAAAAAGAAAACCGATAACCATCATTTTGTTTAATTATACGTACGAAAAAGTTTTCGATAATTTCTCTTCCAATTTAAATTCCATAACGATTAGAAATATTTTAAAATGCAATTAAATAGAGTGTCGCAATCAATGACCCGAAATGAAACAGTCATCAATTCTTCTTCGTTAACTACACAACTTTGTAATTCTCGGCTCGTTTTGTTGAAAAGTTTACATTTTTATGAAAATGCGTTTTTGGCTATTTTTCTTTCTTTTTTTTTCTTCATTTTTTCCGGCTACATTTTAAATGACAAAGTCGAACTTTAAAAAACTCTGCGTTCCTATCACGAAATACCTGAAATCGACAGTCTCGTTATCGCTCTCATTTAATACGGTCACTCTAGATGAAATCATCCCTTAAAAATATGTTTGTTTCTTAGCAAATTTCATTATTTTTCGAATTGTAATAACATCGTAAGGTTAAACCAGCGCCGCGGCACACTTTTATATACCGCACACGCTCGTGTTATAAGGAAGACGAATAGTTGGGCAGATATTCGTCGCTGTCAGCGAACACATTCAACGTGTTCAATCACAATAATCACAATAATCACAATTCGTGTAAATAGTAAAATAGGGAATGTGCTTCGAAAAACCAATTATTAACTGTCGAAAACGTTCGCCAAAGGTTTTTCGAAGGCATTTAAGATTTTAATATAAAAAAAAAAAAAAATTAAGTTTTTGAAAAATTTTGGAAGCGCCGGTCGAAACGTTGTTGGTTTTAAAAAATACGCTCCACCACTTCCATCGAGCTAGCAGATTTTGACAGAAATTGAACGTCTATAGGATGGTTTTTGCGAGGAGAATTACTTTTCACTTTCACTAGCACAGTGAACTCTTGTGTCTGTGCAATAGCAACACAGTAGTGAAAAAATTGTCTTTAACTCGAATAAGCGCTGATTATTTTAAACAGTATTCACAATGCATTTGCAAAGTATTAAAAAAACAAAAAAACAAAAAAAAACAAAAAAGAAAGAAAGTCGTTATGTTTGGTATTCTCTAAATTCGATTTTTAAGCATTGCCATAGTTTATATTTACGTAACAAAACATTTCCAATTTTGAAGGTTAATTATAACAAAAAAGGGCACTAGTTGGACGTTTTGCAAACTTTGAAATGCTTTTTTAAGGGCAATCGTTATTTTATAATAGCAAGCTTTCCAATTAATATTCAGCCTCGTACAGCCAGGAAAAATATTGTATTTTTGTTTCTTAAAATTTTCAGGTAGTAAAGAAATTTCTTAGAACGCACCGGTTTATAAGTAACGATGGACGAGACTCGGACTCCGAATGGACCCGCATGAGCGAGAATCGACTCTATAAACTCGCTAAAACTGCAGAGTTAAACAATGAACTGGGAAGTTTCATATAAATGTGTTGACTCTGATTTCTGAAAAAAGACAGTACCAGTTCGACTTCAAAAGAAACAACTCCTTTTTCTTTGGATGCGTTAATGAAAAGGTAGACAAAGATGTCCAAAATGTTGTCTGCGTTTCTATGACCTATCCAACCGATGTACGAGAGAAAATTTTTACGAAAATACTTTTCGATTAAACTACCGCTCGGAAAATTACAATCGTTTATGAACTGATTCATTTAGAGATATTTATATTATGAATAATTTTTAATTTTTTCTTACTTTCTTTTCACGCAGTGTGTTCCTCTGTAAATATATGTACAACAAACAATTGTTATAGGCTGAATAAGTAAAGATAAATAACAGTCTCATAGATTAGCGAAATAGAAAAAATTTTCCTTAACTTTAAAAGCAAACACCTGTTTATAAAAATAGTACACAATATCAAAAAAAAGAGAAAAAGAAAAAAGCTTTAAATAAAATACGCCACAGATGTTTTTCGAAATATCGCATCTTCAACTAGGAAAGATAAAAGAAAATGTGTTAGTTAAAATGAATGCGATGTATACGACCCGAATCTGAATGAGACCTTACTGACACTTGGAAAATATAAATATAATTATGGATGACTAATAAGAACGATATATAAAATGAAGGAACTGTTGATAAACTAATGAAAAGGTTGAATGAAAAAGAAAACCAAAAAAAACAAAAAAAAAAAAAACGTGTGGAAAATAGAAAGTAATCAACCTACACATAAAAAATGTTATCATCAATAAGCGGAGGAAAACAGTGATGATGAAATATTGAAATGAATAAATGATTAGATTGGCAGTGTAACGAAACGTCATCTGAAGAAATTTGTTTAATTAATAAATTGTAAAGAGCGTTTACAATTTTATTCCTAGCGGATAGGTACCATTAGGTGCTCCATCCTTCATGATACTCTGAAATATATTTCAAAGTGGCCTACATGGTCAACTTGTAAAAATATTTAATTTACAAACAAAACATATATATATATATATATATATATATATATGTATTTAAAGAAAAGATCGACGTTAAAAATACTTTTCATATCTGTATTTATACAATAACTTTGAAGTTCATTTCCTTTAAGCATTTTAATTCGTACATTATAGGATGTTATTAGAAATAATATAGTTAATACCTATTTTTTTTTTTTTTTTTTTTTTTTTTGGCTTGGTTTATCTTTTAACCTTTTAGCCAGTTTATATGTTAAACATGTAATATAATATTCAAGTCTTAAATTTCAATATTGCATTTTTTGAGGTATTGATAAAGTTGTTTACATGCCTGACCTAGTGGATTTGTGAGTATGGTTACTGTGTTTATCGGTAACGTGTGATATACTTGAGTTAATCTATTTGTAAGTTCTTCTCGTTGTTTTTGGAACTGAACACATTGCCATAGGAGATGGTTAATATTTTCTTCATAGTCTTTATTACAGTACTGACATTTATCCGATTCGATAATGTTCAATTTTTTTAAACGATCTGCTGTTCTGGTATGCCCTGTTCTAAGCCGGATGATTTGCTTTATGTAGTTTCTAGGTAGGTTCTCGTTCACTTGAAGGTACCATGGGTTCTTAATCTGTTGCTCTTTTTGTATATTGAAATAATATTTTCCACTGTTCATGCTATTCTGTTCAAAATTAATTTTTTGTTTATTTGTTACTATATTTTTAACGGTATGTACGTAATCTGTCCAGTGATATTTAATTTGTTCACATTTCCGATTTTCGGTAACTTTTTTTGTTAAGTTATCCACGAATTCATTCCCTTTTATTCCGCTATGTCCTGGTATCCACTTTAGCACTACGTGATTATTGTATTTTACTTTTGCAGATTCTATTTTCCTTTTTATTTTCCAAACGATATTGTTGTCAGTTGTGTCATTTATAATTTTATATAATGCGCTCAGTGAATCGGTTAATATCAGAAAATTATGATTTCTATTTTCGGTGTTTACGAATTTGTCGATTGCTTGATAGAGCGCGTATAATTCAGTTGTACATGACGAATTTGTCATGGGGATTCGGAACGTTCGATATTTGTTTGTAGTTTTATTGTATATTGCGCAGGAACAAACTCTTTTTTCTATATTTAATGACCCATCAGTATAAATCTGTTCATAAAGACGATATTTCTTTTCCACTATGTCTTGTAATATTTTTTCATTATATTCCTGGTAAACTTTTTCAAATTCATTTGTTATATCTATGTGGATATTTTCTGGCATATTGAAATAGTCTATGTCCTTATACTTTGATTTCGATTCTTCGAATGGTTCGATATCCTTTAGGCGCTGTCTACTATCGACTAAAGCAGGTATACTTTTATTAGTCCAGTAATTATTATTGTTAATAAGTTCGGTTAATATTAGTAACCTATTGTTAAGGGGGTGACCTGGATTTGATTTGATTTTTAACATGTATTTATCTGCTATGTATTGTGTTCTTAAATCAGTCGTAATCTCTGCGGTTTCGTAATGTAGCACATGAATGGGGGTTGTTTTAAATGCGCCTGTTATTAACTTGAGTGCTTTATTTTGTACTGCTTGTATATTCTTTTTTCGATTTTTGCTGGCGGTGGTTATTGTTATTGCTGCGTAATCTATGTGCGGTCTTATTAATGATTTATATATCATTGTATTAGTCTTTGGATTGCAGCCCCATTTGACTCCATTTACTACCCGCAATATATTAAGTCCATTTTCGCATTTTGTTTGTATATTTTTTATTTCAGTAGCCCAAGTAGACCGACTATCAAAGGTCATGCCTAAGTATTTACTTTCATTGCTGAACTTAATGCTGTTTCCTGCCAGTTTTATCAGTGGACTAGATAGTATTCGATGTCTTGTACATATTGTGCCTTTTGTTTTTCCTGGTGATATTTCAAGTTCCAGCCTATTTGTGATAGCTTGGAATTCTTTAATTTTATCTTTAAGATTATTAATAGCTATATTAAGATTAGCGGCTACTGAATACATGACTATATCGTCTGCATATTGCAATATTTTTACTGTTTTGCTATCTAGTTGATCAATTTCTTTTGTATATAGTGTATATAGTAAAGGGGAGAGGACAGGACCTTGCGGTGTTCCTCTAGTACTGCATACCGTGTCGTATAGTTGATTTAGTTAATACCTAAAAGCAACGTTTAGTACGTGGTGAGAGGGAAAACGTGAGTGTGTGGACTTGGTTGTCAGAATCGACGTTCAGGATGCACGTTAAAAGATCAGGAAAAAACATACCGGAGGATAATTAGAAGAGGAGTTAGTTTAGATTCAGCAGCTAGAAAAGGGAGTTAGATTTCACTGCTCACTTAGTTCTCAGTGAACCTTTGGTTTCAAGCAACATTTCAACCGTAGCCTGTAGAGTTAAAGAAATGATAGATTATCTCGACCACCGATTTTTTAATTAACCTTTGGTGTTACGAAATCCGTTAAAGTATCTCGCATATAATTCGTTTTCTTTCCGAGTGAAATTGTGCGGACTATCTATAAACTAAAGACAGAATCCCTAATTCATTGAACCAGCAAAGAAGGAGTGTTATCAATTGCTTATAAGTACGGTTGCCTTCGAATCTCCTCGCCGGAACAGCGATGCGTAGAAATCTATTTTATACTAATCGTTATTATCGGTGATATTTGTATATAGTTATTTATTAATTTTTTTTCAGCGTTCGGTCATCAAAGAATAATAGGCATAGGTCATTAAATATTATATATGTATATATATATATATAACTCGGCTAATTTGGTTTCGCAAGGGGCTCGGCCATTTTTGACCCCTCTTGCTTACATCTTTGTCTCTTTGTCTTCTATACTTTGTATAAAATGATCGAAATTTACAACGTAATTCTAAATCGGTCCATATGAATATAATAACATAGTCACAGAAATCCTATAAAATATAACAAACGTCACATAAAATTGGGACATTTTTTCCAATGAGGGTAGCCTGAGAATTACGTTGTAATTAATATAAAACACCAACCTATTAATTTAATCTGAAATAATAATATTAATAATTTTATATATCCAATAATTAAATAAATTTAAAAAAATCAAATTTCCACGTAACTTATGTCTTCTCGGAGGGTTCAATCGTAAACAACCAAAGTCGTTGCAATATGTATTCAATATTGTTACAGAATTATGTGTCTCGAACTAATATCGCTTGGCATAGATAGGTTTTTCCAATGGGTAAACCGGTGTAGAATTGAGGTGTACAAACTATTGAAACTGTCTGGAATTGTTTGGCATTGTCTAGAATTTTTTGGAATTGTTTGGAATTGTCTGAAACTGTTTGGAATTGTTCGGAATGTTTTAGAGCTACCTGGAATTCTTCGGAATTGTTTGGAATTATCTGGAATTTTAGCATTGTGGTGTACAGATTTTCGCAACCGGTTTGCCCCTTGGATTTTTCAAATTGATTGTTATTTGATTATTACGACTTATTATGAATGTTAACAAAATATTCATTTTATATAAGCGAGCTTTCAGTTTTATGATTACTGCGGTAAATATAAATTAAACGCGTAAACATTTTAGAAATAAAATGATTACCCTATAGTGTAAATAATAAACTCTAGATGACATTTTATTAATTTCGGGCGTAAGTAAATACACCGCGTTCTGCTACTTGAGCTAAATAAAATCGTTATTGATTATTATGAAATAAAAAGTACTGATGGCACGTTTGTTTTATATTAAAGGATTTTTAGAGCGAAGTCGGATTTGCTTTCGATTTTAATCGTTAATAGCTAAATCGATGTAGGCGTTTCACGTTAAATCACAGCCGCACCCAAATTTTTTAGGGGTGAAAAATGAAACGAAATTATAAACTTATACCTGAAAAATGGTAGTTTAGAATTTAAATAGTAAATTACTAGAAAGAATAGAACGACACAGTATTTTTATTAGACTTTACTTCTTTTTTATTTTAGTTAGTAATCCAATTCGAATTATTTGTTCGTAAATAAGTACAAAAAATATATATATTTCTCATTGAGCTATTTTCATTTACATTGCAAAATAAAAATTACATATAAATAACAAATACCAAGATCGATGATAATTGCGTTTAAAATAGAATAAGTAACATTAATAGTTTTACTAGAAAACAGTATTAAAATAAAATGCTTTTTTACAAAAAATAAATACCGACTTCAAGATTTATTATAAAAATTTAAAAATGCACTATAAAGTAAAAAACTATTATAATTACTCCCGATAAGAAAATATATATCAGAATGATATAACACTTAAGCTGATATCGTAATTTTTATACAACATTAACTTTTTGGAGTTGGCATCAAATTCATACTAAAATAATAATTAAAAACTGCATTAAATTGTTCCTAGATATTGTAACATGAATTTGATGCCGACTCTAATTAAGGTTTTAATGTTGTATAAGAATTACGAAATCAGCTTAAGGGGGGGGGGTCTTGGAGGTCAAAAAAAGACGATTTTTTGATAATTTTTTTAGAGAATATGGTTAATGAAAGTTTATTTACATAATTCGTACATGATAAAGTAACATCTGAAGAATATTGTGTTACATTTTCATTGAAAAATATAAAGAATTAAGCCAATCAAATTTTCGTAGGCGCCTCGAAAAAAAGTTGTTTTGCGGTGCACCGCATAACTCAACACTGGATTATCGGAAATGACCAAAAAGTTTTTTCATCAGTTAATGAGTTTCTGTAGGTAGCAACGTTGAGTTTTTTAATTTTTTTTTATTTTTTA
Source organism: Icerya purchasi (assembly GCA_039619475.1). Taxonomy (NCBI): domain Eukaryota; kingdom Metazoa; phylum Arthropoda; class Insecta; order Hemiptera; family Monophlebidae; genus Icerya; species Icerya purchasi. The sequence goes on from CM077116.1 coordinate 235,495,461, forward strand.
ATCGTTGGTAACACTTGGAAGTGAAAATGCCGATTTTCGAGTAAAAATTAGCCATTTGTTATTGTAAAATAAATAATAATAATTAAAAAAAAAAAAAAAAACTCGACGTTGCTACCTTGCAAATTGTCTATAAAAATAGTGTACCAAATTTCAGAACGATCGGTGTAGTAGATTTTGAGTTACAGAGTGCACCGGCTTTGAAAAAGGTTGTTTCGAGAAAAACGCGTTTAAAGTTTTTTATAGTATAAAATCACAAATTAAACGTTAATAAGGTAGTAATTTTTGTCTATACTCACACAGAATCATCAATGCCAGGCCCATAAAGTGAAGAATTTTGATTTAGAATGTCCAAAGCATCTTTTTGCTCTTGCCTACGACGAATTCTCTCTTCTTTGGTATGTTCCGCCGCTCGCTCATCCGCTTTGCTCATTCGTGTATTTTCCACTGATTGCGCCCATCTATGATAACTTGGGCCTGTACTGATTCCCATCTCTTCCAGAAAGGTGAGGTAAGCAACACAGCCTTCATTGAAGGTAGAGGCAGCCACATGAGCTGCAAACTCAACAATAATTGTCGAACCACTCTCAGTTTTTGGCGAAATCTTTCAAATAAGTTAGTTGATACTCTCATTATTGTTTAGAGAGAATCCGCCAATACATCGCTCCAGGAGAGCATCTTTGCTCAGATATTCTTAAATTGGTGTTTAATCCCCTCTAGAACATCACTTGGTAGAGCAGAGTAAGAGTGTTTGAAAAAACGCAATTCGTTTGCAGCTGCGGCTCTTTGCTATTTACGCCACGAGTTTTCGCCGCTCGGGCAGTTTTGGTGCTGTGAGTGTTTGTCAGTTGAGGCGTAGTGATAATAAATCGCCCAAATGGCCTTCTTCATTTCTTCTACACAATGAGTATTGTAACGGATGGCACGACCATAGTAAAGCGTTAGTTTATCAATCAATTTAGCAGTGAGCTTGCCTTTATTGGAAAGTGTTTTCCTTCGTATGTTCTTTGCAGCCTTAGTTTCACTATCTCTTAAAATACTTCTTTTTTACTAAATCGCGCAAACGGGTCTCCATCCTCTTCTGGACGTGTCCTACACATTCTTTTTTGTTGATTAACATACAAAATTTTCGCTCAGCTCAGCGTTACTTGACACACAGTATTGCGTTTTCCGCCGCAAGTACAAGTCAGTGCCTCGACCACTATCACTCAGACACAAATACGTCTCTACCCCGATGCAGCAGTGCAAACGACCGGACTTACAACAGAACACAGGGATTTTTGATTTTGGCCGAGTAAGCATTCTTGACAAGACCAAGCAGCGATGCAACCGAGAATGACGTTTGAGAGATCGTGAATAGAGACTAATTTCTAACTGAAACCTCGTGTCGTCAAGAAATAGCATTAGGCGTACCGAATCTGTCTCAAGGTATGATTATAAACATCTACCTACCTGCGTAAATCTTTTTCGAAAACATCAATTAAGGGATTATACAAAAGGGACAGAAAAATATGCTCTTTAATCCCGCTGTGCGTCAGGGCCAGATAGTCGTTTTCGTTCTTTTACTGGAGTTAGAGCGGCGCACAGTTATAATGCCATATCTTTGTTAGTTTTGCTTCGATTTATTTGAAATTTCGACGCAATATTTTTATGATGCTGTACATTCATTTTATGAAATAAAAAAAAATCATTTTTTTTTTACCCCCAAGACCCCCCCCCCCCCAAGTATTATATCACTCTGATATATATTATCTTATCGGGAGTAATTATTTTTTACTTTTTAGTGCATTTTTAAATTTTCATAATAAACCTCGAAGTCGGTATTCATTTTTTGTAAAAAAACATTTTATTTTACAATTTTTAGCGTTATACTTAAATTTTTTTCTTGTTAAAAATCAATTTTTTTTTCACATTATGCTCCATACTTTATACTTTAAAAAAATCGATTTCTTTATTTCGAACTACATTTCCACGGTAAAAACATCAAAAGCTACATTTCCATGGTAATTTTTGCAAATTTCTAGTATTTTAAGTCAATAAATCTAACCTGACGGTGAAAACAATCATGAATGAGAAGCATCCAAAAAGCTTCAATATCCCGCATTTATTAAGGATAACTCAAAAACTACCGGTCAGATCTTGATCAAATTTAAACGGGACCACATGAGAAACACCACCTTTCAAATAAAAGAAGAATCATCAAAACCGGTTCATCTAAAAGAAAGTTCTGAGATAACACACATAAAAAAAAAATAAATAAATAAATAAATAAATAAATAAATAAATAAAAATACAGTCGAATTGAATACCTTCTCCTTTTTTGAAGTCGGTTAAAAAAGGAGAAATCGTCTGAAAATATTACACATGAAACATCTCCTATATTTATAATACAGCTTAAAATAAACATGTCCGCATATTATTGAAATATAAAAGCAATTTACAACGGAAAACTTTCTGTTCAAACTCGATTGTTTGACAGAGAGATATTATAATCTATAATTTTTGTTTATTTGTTCATTATATTGAAAAATAATTTGTTTTTCGATTTCATTTTTCAATTTGAGCCAAAAAATTACAGTTCCTCGCATATAAAAAAAAAAAAAAAAGAGTGAAATTTGATATGCCAACAATAGTTATAAATTGGCGCTGAAAAATTTAATTGCGTATGGGGTTATTTTGCTTAAATAAAAGTTTTAAAAAATGGAAAATTTCTTTACGTGTATCCTATAGTCAAATTGCGTTCGATTACTAACGCTGTGTTTACACACGCTCAAAATCGGGCTACATTCGGTTAAGCTCCGCCGCTGCATACTTTCTTTAATGTTATTATATTATTCATTACAATATTAACTCTGGTGAGTGAGTATAAACTACCGAGTCAATGTAGTAAATTTAAGAAACTATTTAAACAAATTGTTTCTCGGCGTAGTCTGAATAAAGAAAAAAGATATTATAAGGAGCTGAGCGATATTCTCGAGGAAAAGGAAAAAGTTATGGATGTTTTTGGAGAAGAGTCGGTGGTCAAGAGGCTGGCAAGAATGAAGAGATTTAAAAACAGAATTAAGGGGACAGGAATTCGACAGAAAGAGCACGGAAATAGAAACGAGATAAAAGTAAGTCGGCTGCGAGATGTGCCTAAACGAAGAAGAGCAGCATTTTTCGGTATAGTAAAATGCGAAAAAATTTAAAAGTAATAATCGAAATTTATTAAAAATTAACGATTTTTTTTACGCTGCTCGTGAGATAACTTTAATGATGAACAGTCGTTCATATGAAATCGAAATATGAGCCCTTATAAATGAAAAATTTTTAACTATAGTCGACATAAATAGTTCAAAATGTTTATCAGGAGGTTTTTTCATCTACAAAGTTTATACGGATTTTTGAGCTGGTGGTCTGCAACTACTTAAAACTCGACCTATACAACATTCTAAATTGAATTCAAATATCCCGCATTTCGTGATATTACCTTAATGCCGTCAGATCTTCCCGGAGTACACATACTTCTAACTTGAACGTACGCTGAAATAATTAAAATAACACAAATACCGGTACGCATCTGCGATATACGAATGCATAGGACGTGGAGGAATGTTTGCGTGTTTTTCTACGTTTTCTGTTTATTTGATTGGCTGTGTCTTTGTGGCGCTGAACAAATTCGTTCGAATGCATAGAATGATTGTTTAAAATTTGTTTAGCCGCTTCGTTCGTACCGTAAATAAATAACGCTACCATGACGAACGGAATTTGTTAACTTACAAAATTTCGATGCAATTACCGTTAGTATGTGTATATTCGTTTAAACGTATAAATATATAAATTGCTCGCCTGAGGCCATTATTTATCGTGTAATTTCAAATTGTTTTCTTCGTGTAATCCTATAACTGCTCTGCCTTTAAATAGCTGCAAATTATAAACGTTTGCCTTAGGACAACGGTGTTGTTATATAATTTGCTGATTCCACCGATACCTTTGCACTACCGCCTGACCCGCATATTAGTAATACTTTTGTTTTAATTTATAATTGCATCGTGTATGCCATTTCAATTAATTCATTAATTCGCTTTATTTCGATTAAATCGGGTTTATCTATCTTATTATTATCGTTAATTTATATTTTCATGTGTTTAATTTATTTTTAGTAGTTATTTTAGAGTTAGTTATTCGGTTCGGTTAATTTAAATTATCGATAATTTTCGTCCGTTGTTTTAATTCGTCATCTATTCTGATTATCTGCCCGATCAGTATGAAGAAACGTCGCTGTAAATATTTCGCTATTGTTGCGAATTTCGTCCGATTTTTGAGTTTTACTTAGAGTTTTCTATTAGTTCCTTGGTTTTTCTTTTAAAATTGTTATTATTAATTGTTTCCTCCCTTATTCCGAATTACGAATTATCTGCTTAGTTTCGGATTTTTCCCTTCATTCGATCATTCGTCGTCTAATCAAAAACTATCCTTTATTATTAAGATTAGTTTTACGATAGTTTTTTTTGGTTTATTATCCACGTTTGCCATTATGATAAATATAATTTCCTTTTGTCATTCGCGTTACTTTAATCGCTTCGCTACGAGATCGTTTAATATTCGTTTCGTTTAATGAATTCTAATACACCGCATAAAATTCAATCAATATTCCAAAACTAAGCGAAAAAACACGTTTTTTTTCGGGTTTTTTTTTCGTTTTTTTTTTTTGTTTTTTTTTTCGTTAAAAATTTAATTATTATGCTTTAGCTGAATCAAGAGTAAGAGTAGATAAGAAGTTTATCAAATATAAATTGTAATACGAAATTCGATATGGCTATTTTTTTTCAGCTACGTTTATTTTTTTCAAAAGATGATCGATATTTTTTGAGTTGCGGCTAATAATTATCATCTCGCAGAACCCAGGAAAACAAAAATGATTAAATTAATGAAGTGTTGGGCGTGTTTGTATGGCGGGGGAGGGGGTTATATGTCAGAAAGCAATAGTTCCGAACCGGATTAAAATACACTTTTGTAACTTAGTCGAAGAAACAAATATAAAAAAAATATATAATCTTTTTTTTTTTGAAGAAACGTTTTATTTTACTTTTTTTTTTTTTAACCATTCCGAGTTATTCAGCAAAATACCCTTTTTTTTAAACTACACATTCTATTATTTGTAAGGTTAAAAAAAAAAAAATTAAAAAAAAATTGTTTATATTACGGCGGCTCTCAGCAGTAGGATACTTTGCGGAACATGAAGAGATTTCGAATTCGGAGGTCGGTGGAATTTCCGAAATATCTTGGATGTTTATTCAGTTTTCGAAATGTCTCACCTTTCGAATACGAACTTTCGAAAGCTCACATATGCTACGAGTACAAGAGCGTCCATCGTAAAGCATTTCCCGGGAGATTATTTTATTGCCATTATACAATTCGAAATCCATTTTTCCTTTTTTTTTTTTTTTTATGTATTATCAACTACGTTGAAGAACTAACGGCAAATACCTTCTTATATGGCAACCTTTTCACAAGGGTAAGCAAATAATCATTTATTTATTTAAATCATAAACATGGTTGTTTTCTTTTCACTGTGAAATCAAAAGCAAATTAAATTTTTCCCTTTATTGCGAATAATTCGAGTAGAAAAGGAAAATCTAAATCAGTGTAAGGAAAACGGGACAAAATTACTATAGTTGACATCGTTATGCTTTCGGCCACGATGTGGCGTCGACTCGACGGAAGCAACGGAAATTGTCCTAGGCTTTCATATACTTTTAATAGAATCGGAAAAATGCGATAATTGCTTAACGTCTAAAAGGTTAATTAACCAAGATGATAAAGGCGAATTAATCAAAAAGAAGACAAAATATGATGTAAATAATAGTGAACTAAAAATAATGTAAATACCGGAATGGAAACAAAGGATGAAGAACGGGTTAATCAGTCCACTTTTTCACTCGTATGTTAATATTGTAAAGGAATTTAATTTTTTTTTTTTTTATTTTGAATTGAAATGAATTATTTACGTCCACCTCTGCACTCTTAGGTTAATATTGTAAAAGAACTTAAATTTTTATGTAACTTTGTTAAATAATAGAGACAATCTCGGACAGCAAAGGCAAAAAGATAAATAGAATTACCTGGGTACAGGGCAGTGCCCAGAATTTTGAAAAAAACGGGGGTTCGAAAATTTTCTTCGCATATTTATTTTATAAATAACAGTACATTTTTCACTAATATTCATACTATTAATAATTTCCATAATTTTGATCTATGTATTAATAATTTACATGAATGAATTACCCCGTATAATTACATTATTGATTATACTCGTAATAAAAAAATTTTCTTTATGATATTAATGAACTACCTAAAAATATGGAGCATATTTTTTCTCTTTTTCTTTTAAAGGTAGGTAAAAACACCCTAAAAAATCATCAATATTTATTTTTAATTTTTGATTTCTTCAGATTTTTGTGTATTTTTAATAACTATTTCAGTTCTAATAGAGGAGGTTTAACACCCCCTCCCCGTGGACACGGTCTTGCCTGGGTAGTTTGGGAGAACGGCTGTCAAATAAGAAACTGTGAATAGACAAAAGTAATAATAAAACAAAATATATAAATAATGAACGGTCCTCCCATCGTAGACATTGGCGGGACAGGAGCACTGTTGTTATTACACGGAAAAAGAAAGCCTAAGTACTGTTAAAGGAAAGAAGAAAGGTTACCGACAATATAGCGCGCTAGAAGGAATGTAAGAAATGACTAAAGCAAATAACCGACACGACCGTTGCAAAGGCAGTTTATGCTGGAAAGCAGATAAAGAAACGACGGTGCAAATTAACAGAGATCCTGAACGAAAATGCGAAAATCGACGAAAGGAAAACAAGAAGGTACACACACTGATAAGATACGAAAATTCGCAAACGTGACTGGGCGGGAGAAAAGTGATAAAAAATGGAAAATCTATAACAAGACGTCAGAAACTCCCCGTAAACAATCAGATAATTCTGAGAATTCTAACAAAAAGCTCGTTGCGACGTAGTAAGAAACACCCTTATAAAGTGACTAACGGTCGAAAGGGGAAAACGGTCAATATAGATATATTCAGTATAGTTGAACGCTGGTTCGACCATTGTTTGAAAAAAGAGAAGCGATCCTTTCATAGTTTTTTTCATATCAGTGATTCAAAACAGTGTATAGTGTACGCGAGTTAAAGTGACAAGAAATACACGAAACGGTTACGATAATAATCGGTTAATTCTTATCTTATTCACATTCGTCTACAAAAAAAAACTTTAGAAATTAAATTTTGCGTCGCTATCAACCAAGACCGTGGTTAACCTCCCCACCCCTACTAGAACTGCAATAGTTATTATAAACACACAAAAATCTGAAGAAATCAAAAATTAAAAATAAATGTTGATGATTTTTTAGGGTGTTTTTACCTACCTTTAAAAGAAAAAAGAAAAAATATGCTCCATATTTTTAGGTAGTTCATAAATATCTTAAGAAAAATTTTTTTATTACGAATATAATCAATAACATATGTAATTTTTATTAATGTGCTTATACGGGGTAATTCATTCATGTAAATTATTAATACATAGATCAAAATTATGGAAATTATTAATACATAGATCAAAATTATGGAAATTATTAATAGTATGAATACTAGTGAAAAATGTATTGTTATTTATAAAATAAATATGCGAAGAAACTTTTCAAAACTTTTCCCCTAAAAATTTTTTTACTACAAGTATAATCAATAACATATGTAATTTTTATTAATGTGCTTATACGGGGTAATTCATTCATGTCATTTCTATCATTTTTCGATAAAATTTAAGTATTTTCGACGCTTATTGAGTAATAAACTCGTACATGTGCTTCTTCCCGAGAAAAGCTTCTTTTAGAGTACACTAGATTATTATCGTTCGCAGAACCGAAGCAAAATGTGATAAAATGCAAAGATGCTAGGTGCTATTTATGCATACAGAATTAACGCACATTTCGACATACAATATTAATGCGCGTTTATTATTTAATATTTTTTGCTGGAATTTTATTAACCAAAACTATTAAAAATAATAGAATGATGTTACAAACGTTTTTTTTTTTTTTTTTTTTAAATCGTGTACTGCTAAAACTGCTCACGTTCCCCCCGCACTGAACTAATCAAGAGTGGACTCTTCTTCCACATACTACTAAATAAGAGAAGAATCCGTAGAACTGAAATTAAAACACTCCTTTTATCCCTGCTACACGGCGCGAAATAAACCAAGTCCCGCTATTTCATTATAACGTCTAATTTATTTAGCGAAAATGCAGACACGAATTCCAAAGCCGCAGTTCAAACAAATCGATATTTTTTGTTACGAACTTTTAGCTCCTCCCTTGTTCCCGTTATTGTGAACACCTTTTTTTTTACACTCCAGCAAACGTCATCATATACGGCTGTAAGACGCATATACAAACATTCGCTTTTTATCATAATAATAAATGCACCGTAAAAATAACGAAAAAAAAAAAAACCCAGAAAAAACCCAGTGAAATAATAGAATAAAAATTCGAAATTATCAAAGTTAAAAATTGCCCGGTATCGCAAGTCCAGCCAATTGACCGCAGTAACTTCAGGCCGGCTTATTCTAATCGATAGAGACCGACCTTCGAATTCCACCTGTCTGAGAAGGTCGTGAAAGTGAAGATGTAAATTGTGTTCCTCGATAAGAGTTAAACTACACAAACCCGCTCACGGCTAATCTAACAAAAGTGCGTTACCGTCGATGACGAAATAAACGAAATAAATAAATAAATGCAGGCGCGCTTGTAATAGTATTTTAAATAAGTAATTGCACTACGAGTGTGTACATAGTTGTAAAAATGTATCAGTTGTTTTTAATTCGTCGTCTGATATACATCAGTTAAAAAGTAATTGTTTTAACGGTTTTTAATGATTTTAATGTCGAAAATTTGAAAGTATCTGAAGACTGTATAAGCGAATCTCTCGGCGTGTAATCGAAATTTCTTACCGCGAGTAATTTAGAAGAAAAAATATTAAAAATTGAAAAGTTTAAAACGGAAAATCGTTCAAAAAAAAAACTATTAAAAAAAAGACACTTTAGAATTATTTCCACAGAGTATTATTATTATTATTATTATTATTATTACTACTACTACTACATATTACCGGTCCAACAAGGGAACGGTACAGATGCTATCACTGCTGTAGGGTGACTATTCCTCGGCTGACGGGTACCTTTGCCACAAAAAAAAATAAACTTTTAAAATTTTCGCAACTCCCGTGTCGTTTACAAACCCGAATCCACGCCTATTTTCATCGAATAAAATTAGAAATGTAATTTTATTAAGAAATAATAAACAGTTCTTGAAATCGGAACTATGAAATACGTTTTCCATAATTAAGAATTATAGGCAAGTGTGTAAAAGATGAAACATTATTGTGACGTGCGAATTGTTCCATTTTTCGAAGAATTAGGTGGAACAAAAAAAAGAATCGTAATTCGCGAAGCAGAGGCAACTTTAAAAAAAAATAATTGTGCGAGCCTGATCGCTGTTGATATACTACAAATATAAAAATAAAATATCAACTTTTACTCTTTTTGATAAGCTTTTATATCACTTCAGTTCACCTTATTACATATACCGGTATAAGTATTTGTTATCGAGTTATGGTAAAATTTTTCACGTTACTTTAAAAAGGGTGCTGAAAAATTGGCTTTATTATAGATTTAAATTATTATAGATTTAAATTATCACAGATTTAAATTATTATAGATTTAAATTATCATAGATTTAAATTATTATAGATTTAAATTATTATAGATTTAAATTATCATAGATTTAAATTATTATAGATTTAAATTATCATAGATTTAAATTATGGGCGTCAGCAAAGGAAGCCGGTGCTAGCCGTTATCTGCTGAGAATTTGAAAAAAAAAAAGGAATCTATTTCTTATATTTCGTTAGCTCGATCTCGAGCGTCGAGATATCTGCACAATCAAGTTGTACAAAAAAAGAATACTAGCGAAAAATAAGATTGGTTCCATTTAGTATTGAAGTCCATACCACACAGAAATTTTGAGTTATAAAATAAAAAATTAATTGATGATTTTCGATGGGAATAATATTACTTTTTTTCGCGAATTATAACGCAACACTAATTATATAATTTTTATTGTTTCCGTTATAAATTTGCGCTAAAAATTCTTCAGAAATCCTAATTAATTAAAAAACTAATTTCCCAATTTTAATGCGGTAATGAGACGCCAGTCATCTTTTACAACGCGGTCAGCTTTGAAGGAAAATCTTACGGGTGACCGTGATTTATACATTAAAAAAATAAATAAATAAACAAAAAAGAACCTCGCTGCAGCGATAATAATCCCAGTAAATTGACGTGAAACCCCGGGGCATTAATGATAAAAGCTATATAATACCAGCCAGTAAATCGTAACGGTATAAAAATCAACGCAGCGTAATACACACGACTGTGCGTGTAATATTAACAGGGGGATATTTTTAGCGATTATTGTCAATAATCATTAATAGCGGAAAGTATATATATTTTATACGAAAAAACATTGGGGGCGGGGGGGGCAAATTTGCAACCTGTTGTCAGTTTGCCTAAAAGTTTTTCAAATGTCCGAAAAATCGTATTGTAACGAAACAATATCGTAATCTATTAGAGAAAAATAAGAGAAGCTTCACAGGCTTGTAGCCAGAACTTCGGATTAGTGGAAGTCGTGATACTTCAAACTTTTTTTTTTTTTAATATCTGTACAGATGATTTTAAAATTATTCTACTTCACGCGATTATTAAAGAAAATAAATAAATAAAAAAAAAAATAGAAAAAGAAAGATTAAAAATACCTCGGGGCATTATCCATTATGAAGCTGCGCGGAAATGAACAATAGATACGGAATATAATTCTTTGACTGTGATTATACCAATGTTCCTCCTGCTATTCAGGATGTCATCGAGGAAGTAATTCAAATAGGCCGGGAATTATTAGTACAAATTAGAAAGGCATCCCAACAACAGAACGATATTGACTTAGTGGACAGCTGAAATTTGGTGTCTTGATAAAATTAAAACTACCGATTGAGCCTAATTACAATTTTTGTCTGTATCATTTATCTGCTATAATCCGCTCTGCGTGTTAAATAGATTATCGGCAAAAAAGTCGATGCATCACGTACATTTTAACATCACAAACACAAAACTCTCTTATAAAATAGGGGCACGAAGGCAATCTTTAAATCTCCGCGATATATAATGGGTGTTTTTTTATTGGTTACTTGCGTGATATCTATATATAGCTAGAACTATAACGAAGATAATATCAAATATAGATGTAACTCATTAAAGTAAAAGTTTTCGGATCAAGCGTGTATCCGAACCGTGAAAATCACTTAGTAAGTATTGAACTGATGGTTCAGTCTAGATAAAACGAGAGCTTATCAGCATCTCTTAACAGAGATGATTGCGCGAAAAAGTAATATATTTCTCAGCGGGAATTGTTCCGTTCGAGGACGCTGTAGGGAGACTTGATTTTTCTTAAAAAGATACACTTCGTGCAGTCGTTCAAGAGAAAATAGATTGTTGAAGATACGCATATTTCGTTACTAAAATTCTTTACATTAATATTTTTTTTGCGTGCATTTTTTACTTAGTAAGAGAAATTAAGTATCGCAAACTGAAATACTTTGGCCATGTAAAGCGACACCCAGAACATTATAGCCAGCTACACGTGCTAATACAGGGGAAGATTACAGGGAAGAGGCCGTGAGGTAGAAGAAATACAACCTATTACAGCGTTTGTCGGATTGATTCAATTTGCCAGTTATCAACTTATTCTAGATAGATGGAATACTTCCAGCATGTTAGCTAACATTCGATGACGGACATGCCACCATGATGATGACGGTGATGTTACATTTTTTATAAACTATTTTAGAAAAGTTCCAGAAGCGCCTGAAAGTCCATCATTCGCACTATAGTATATTTAAACTGCAACGTTTGCAACGGAATATCAAGCCTAAGCTTGTCCCTAAACAAATAAACTGTGTGATGGACTTGCGAAAAATGTCAAAAATTTTGAACTGAAAATTTATTACATTTGTATACGGGTTCCTATATATGTGAGCAACTATTCCCTTAGAGAAGTTGATAAACTTTTATTTCCTCCCGCAGATTACAAAACCTACAACCCGCTGCGGTAAGGCTTCTAAACACTACCCCAAGATGTGATGTATTTACACATTTATACATATATACATATATACAGATATACCCATATATACCTATATATACCTATATATACCTATATATATATATATGTATGTAAGTGTGTGCGTTATATATATATATTTGTATGTGTATTATTTATAACGCACATTTTCATCAGAGATGGAATAGTTATTGTTAGAAAAAACCCATTTCGTGTGATTTTTTATTCTCAGTTTTCTAAGAAAGAAAAAAAAAATACAGAAAAGTATGCAGTAACTGCGCACTGCATATTGATAAGCAATGGTATATTTTAAAATATGCAAATTTATGAGAAACTTGTTTACAGCGTTATTGTAATTCAGGAATAAGTCAACATTAAACTACTGCACTCAGCTTAACCTTTGCAAATGTTGTTCTTTACTTCAGCGGTAACCCGTGATGCTAATGCACATGGCAGTAGCGAAAGGAACCTTAAGAAGTGGACCTCCGTAAAAGGATTATCAACCCAACTTCCAATTCATTTCGAATCGACAGAGCACGACTAACAATCAAATAACGAAATGGCAAAACGCCTTCCTACTTTTTTATTCTTTTCTTATATGACCTGGCTCTCGCCCTTTGGCTAGATTTGTCCGTTATATTTATTTGTTTCTATTTTTATAAAACTTTGTTGTTTTTCGTTTTATAAATCAATTTTGTCATTCTTAAAATAAATTCATGAAAACACCTACGTTCTTACATTCTTATATCTGAAGGGAGTTTATTAATTCCGTTACGCATGTAACGTGTTAGTAGCGAGTAGGTTTTTGTATCCGCAGATCCGTATCCCACAGCGGAGTTGATGATGTAACTCCCCAACTACAGAGCTGGATGTGTGTATCTGCAACTCTACAACCCAGGTTCACTCGGTTCCACTTAAGAAGCCAAAATTGACCTTGAACAGAGCGTCGAATGCTGCACAATTTATCTTTTTCGTATATATTTTTTTCCTGGTGGCAAATTTATCACAAAAAAAAAAAAAAAAAAAAGAAAGAAAAAAAGAAAAAAAGAAAAAAGAAGTTGTTTCGACAATTTGACCTTTACGCAATAGTACTTATTGTATTCGTTATTTATCAGATACCTGAATTATTTGGCTTTTAGAAAGATAACGAATAATTAAGTTTTCCGATTTTAAAATATATAAATTATACAACCTAGCTGTATTTTATTTATTTGCTTTCACTTTTGTCTAACATAGGAGATAAATCAGGCTAATTTAAGTTCTTTCATGGAACATTTAAGAAAACATTAATGTATATATATATATACATATATTGTATGTAAAAAACACCCCCTAAAGCAATAGCGCGATAAAAGACATTTAATTAACTGATTTAACGCAAATAAAACTAAACACGCTGACTGACAACAAACACAAGCATTACTAATTTAACCGTAACATCAGCAATCTATGTAGCTCCTCGGACTTGTTTAAATAACATGACGTAATCTAATGCAACACCACTGAAAATATATTGCATCGGGTTCAAACGGGTATCAGTGTTAAGTGAACTGTCTAGGTAAATACCAGATTCGTATGGGTCCATACAATCCGGGATGCAGTTCTAATCCTACCATTCAGACTGAAAAAATTTTAACGAACTTATCAGTATCACCGGTATAACGTATAAAATCGAAGCAGTAGAGTTCACTTACCGAAATTCTCCTTTCTTCTTCATATTTCTGGCACATGCTCTAATGTGCCTCCTTCGTCGCAATTGAATTATTTATCGTTGTTAATCATCCCGGCAAGGTGTATACAATGGAGATCTTTCTAATCTGGAAATTTTTGCCGTGTAATCTACCTCTACATTTTTCGTTGTACTCGCTATTTTAATTTTTTAATTTTTTTCATAAAATCAGTGTAATTCCTCCTAATTTAATTTGTTACTTATGACCCCGTTCGCTTTTTGCTAATTATTCTACTAGCCCGTTCTCAAATTTCCCGCATGCGCCGGTATCCACTTAAAAACTATCACGAAATTCTGTGATTGCTCATTTCGCTAGCTAGCTGATATTTAACTCCATATAGTATATGCATTGTCTTTCTTTTTGCTTTTTCTTTGATTTATTTTTTCCATTCTATTGATCGAGTGAATCTGATAAAATCAACATCTTTTCCTTTGTCCTATTTTTTATACCTTCCAATGCCACATTCATATTCCGGGTCAAAAAACGTCTCTCTCTCTCTCTCTCTTTCTATTTACATTATAGTAAGCTGCAGAATATCATTTCATCTTTTATCCAATGATTCATCCGTAAATACTAGCTCCTAATGCTCGAATCCTTCCCGCTTCTTATCGAAACTCCTATAGAAACTAAAATATAGACCTTGAACAGAGAGGAATAAACACCCTGCATGTATTTTTCTGCGATTCATACGAATATCTGAGAGCAGAAATGTACCAGATCAGCTAGAAAAGTAAATAGGTAACGTCGGAATTAGAAAGAAACTTTATCGTTTTTTTATGTCGACACAACTTTTTCCATGATTACAATTAGCTATTTTGCAATTTCCCTCTCTCCTTCTAGCACATGTAATTTTTAACCTAATACTGATAAGAGTCGACAACCAGTGCAAACTAGTGCCAGTGTACTGCGTACGTAAACACTGGGTATGATCCATGTTCTTCGGCCTGCGATTTAGTACGAACTTACCCATTACTAATATAAATAAATTGCGATTCACCTACAAGACAATAAAGAATAAATACCCGGAAATTACCATTGAAGATGGAAATTTAATACTAAGTCGTTAGGTGAGGTAAACTTAATCAAGCATCTGATGAGAAACGTTTTATCCGTAGTTATCGAATCTCCGTCATTATTCGGACGATCCAAATGTTTAAACATAATTATCGCCTATTTCTTGGATTGAGTATTGGCTGATAAAAGTTATAAATGCTGATTAGAAATATTGTTTTGTTTTTTTTTTAATTTGGCGACTTACTATCATATTTCTTAAACTATTTTTACATTTCGATTGAAACCTTAACTGAATTTATTAATCTGTTGATGGAAACCGGAATTTTGCCAGAAGCCGAAACTCCAACTAATCCAAAACTTTAATCAAAAACTAAATCTGTATTTCAACATTTTCTAAAGATGCCTACTGAAAACATAGGGGTGGTGGAATACACATACCTTTCTATCGAGACACGTTCCCATTATTAACAGACTACAAAAAAAGGCATATGTTTTCCATATTGTTCAGTTACGTCTTCTAACGTTTTGCCCGTGCTATGTTGCGCAAATAAATTATTAGTAAAAATAGTACGGTTATACTGCAAATATTTTTTTTTTTTTTTTTTTTAGAAAATACAAGTATATCATACGTGTATTTTTTTAAATTCTGATATATTTAGGACAATTTTTTTTTTCCCCTTTAATAAACTTATGCCACCACTCTGTCGCGAGGAAGACTTGGTCTGTAATTTTTAATCTTATTTCACAAAGTTGAGAACAAGTGTAGGCGCTCAGAACGATTTTAATTTCTTGTAGATTCGTGTATTTATAACGTCTTTTTTTTTTTCTTTACTGTTTTTAAGTCTTCTTGGTAGAAATTATATTATCTCAATTTTATTTATTTGCTTTTATTTTTTAATGTACAATAAAAAATAACAGAACATAAAAATAAACCAGTCCTCATCGTCGCGTTTATTTTTTTTTTTTTTTTATTTATTTATTTATTTATTTGAAAGATGCTCGACTGCATGGTCATTTGCGTCGCGTTTAGTACGTCGTTGCTACTTTTACGATTTACAAAAAAAATTCTATCTTGTACCTTATTTTTTTTTTTTTACCATACTTAACAAAACAAATGCGAAATCAATGATATTATCGGTTTTTTGTTGTTTCTTTTTTCATTGCTTTTTGTTTTTTTTTTTTTTGGAATAGAACGTGACAGCGGATGAAAAAACAAACATGTAACCTACCGGGAGGAATGACGCACAACCAAGCTGGCAAAAATTTTTAAATTAATTTCAAAATTTTGCCAGGCATGGGCTTTGTAAAAAAAATGGTCGAAAATAGAGTCAGTGCGTCATCTGATATGGAACAGCTCCAGCATGTTCTTCGTACAAATTACAGAAACTTCGTCTCCGACGTAGAGTAATTTTTTAGGACGATGCTAATTCTCGAACGTTTGTTTACAGGTTACGTCATTTGCAAAATTGTGATAATTCGAATAATTTAACTAAAATTTTGTGTAAATATATACCACATCTTATGTGAAACACAGTACTTTCGGTTTCAGAATACTTCTGAAAATCTATAAGAAACATATTGTAAAGTAAAACTATTTTTAAAAGCTTTTAATTCGTATTCATATTCTTGTATTCTCGTAAATGTTTGTTGTTTTTTTTTGGGGGGTGGGGGTGGGCAGTTTTGAACTCCAATTTCACTCATCGTCCTTGCAAATGTTGGAACGCTAGGATCCTCCAAAATAGCGAGGTTAATTTTTACAAAAATTGTGATCTCTGTAAACGGTTTGCGAAAAAAAAAAAATCTTATTAGAAGCTGCTTCTGATCATTTTGTTGAAGATACATGGGGTGAGGGGTAGGTTGATGTAAATAAAAATAAAATCTATCCAATTATACTATTTCTGGCTTCTAAGAAAATAAGTTATTTAAAATTAAAAAGTCATCATACGAAAAATTTGATGCGCTTTTGCTTATTTGATAGTGGTTTGGGAAAAAAGAAAAAATCAAACTAAAAGATATGAAAATTGTAATAAATATTTTGAAAATGAGGAAAAACAACTTTTAATCCGCCAAAGTCTTCAAATTGTAAAATCGAATGTAAAAAAAAAATTAAATAAAGACTTTTATTTATTATCGCAATAAAAATTATTCTCCATATTTTTATTGCGATAATAAATAAAAGTCTTTATTTAATTTTTTTTTTTTGCATTATTTTATTTAACGTTAAAAATTTGAAATTTCCACGGCTGGTAGCGTTAGAAATAAAATTATTTTCGGTAAACACACTGTGTTAACACCTTTATTTGACGTTTAGCTTACACTAAAAATATCATCAGAAGCGCCCATAAACACTGTGTTTCAAGTTTTTGATTATTAAAATTCCGCTAGTTAATTTATAAGACGCGGTAGGTCTTATACCAGTATATTCTCTGTTTCACGAGAAAAAGCAAAAAACTGAAAAAACCCTGTAAAAATAGTAAGCGAATTTATTATTTAATTAATGGTTAGGAAATTTAGGAATCCGCAGCAATTAATATATTTCCGTATTAATTGCTCATTTTATTTATTTTTTTAATACCGAATGTAAGTTTTCGTATAATTTTCCTCATATTTAGTTACAAAACTCGGCAATATATTAATTTTTAATATTTCATCGACTAACGGTACACTTCATGCAGAGCACGCAAACTCTAATCATCATCGTGTAAATGCGCAATTGTTTAAATGGTAAGCAATAATTGTCGAGTTGACACAATCGTAAATGCCGACTCGAAAAGAAAAATAGAAAATCACAAAATTCGTTGAAACTCGTTATGTAAAATTAATCAAAACGTGAAACTATCCTGGAAGAAAAATAAGTATTAATACCGCGACCAAAAATTATGAAAACTGGTGCACGTTGCAATTCTTTAAAAAGAAATTATTACAATATTCTCACATTTATAGAAGAAAAACATTGTACATCCTCCTGCTGCATATTTTACGGGAAATTGCGTCACTGACCGCTACTTTCCAAAACGATCTCATGAACGACCGGGAATTATCATCATTCTAAATTTTACACCACAAATAGTTATTAGTAAGGTGACATACCCTTTTAGCAGGGCTTCGGGAATTGTGAAGTTAAGATTCACAGTGTACCCCAAGCCTAATGGCACTAATGAGAGTAGGGGAAATAATGGAGAAGTGGGCATAATTGATCTAATAATGCTCTGGAAAGCTTCCTATGGAATGTACGTAAAACTGTATCGTCGGGGTTGCCAACCTTACCGTACCGTTAATTGGCCTATCGCTGCAGGAATAAACATTCACACGCATTAATGCTTAACACATGATCACGAACACTGTTCATGGTTTTTATCGGTACAAGGGGAAAAAAAAAGAAAGGTATAATATAGGTCTTTTGTACTTCCAGCTTGTACTTCTGATTCGCATTTCATTCATTAACATTTTTTCTAATAATCATTCCGCTTTTTTTTTTTACATTACATTTTATAAAAGCTCAATCATTTACGAGATATTACATGACAGTTTGCAGGCTTCAAAGTACGGTATAATTAGCAAAGAGCTCTTAGGCACGTTCAGAAAGTTGGAAGAGACGTCACATAAATTCAACTTCCCAACACTATTAATTTTTTCGCCGAGTTCTCCCATATTTAATGTTTTATATACTTTAAAACTAAAAAATGAAATGTGCAAATTATGACGTCTCTAGTTAAACGTTTCAACATTTAATAGAACAAAATACTACACTACGCATTTAAATTGTCGACTTTGAATATAAAACCAAATTACATATAAAGACAACCCCGAAAGGCGCTTCTGAAGAAAATTTTGGAATTTTTAGGCTATTGCCAGCTCAAAATTCACGAACAAGATCTGTATGAATCTTTTTTAGCTTATTTTCTTATCTAACAAATTTTTGAGAGAAAAAGTATATATTTACGTAGCCTAATTTTTCATAAGGAAATAAATTTAAAATCGATATTAATCCTATAATATGAACAAAAATTGTATAATAGTTTATCTATATATATATATATATATATATATATATATATATAAAAAAGAAAGTCGTGTTAGTTACACCACTTGTAACTCAAGAACGGCTGGACCGATTTTCATGATCTTTGATTTGTTGGATTTGTCTCCACCCCGAATAGGAGAATATGCAATTAAAAAAAAAAAATTGTGAAGAAAATTCTTTTTTTTTTGCTGTTTTTGGCCCAAAACGGGGGTTTACACAATTTTTTAACCGTAATTTTTGGATTTTATGAAAGGGCTTTCGAGTTTTGTTTTATATTTTGAATTTCGCTTTTAAAGGGTTATCTCTGGTGGTGAGTTATGCATTTTTTAAGGGTGATTTTTCAGGTCGTTCTAAATTCCATATTATATATTCTAGACGGCTTCTTGCCGTTCAGGGTAATCGCTCAGCTTAAAGTTGTAAATTGGCATTGATAGAAGTTTGATTGTAATTTCTGACCCAATTCTGATAAGTCAAACCGTTTCCGAGCTATTGTATAATTGAATATTTTTTTCGTTCGTGAACCATCTTATTGGGTTATTCTAATTTTTGTTATTAAGGCGAATAATGCCTTGCTGCCACGTGTAATTAAAATATTTTTCAATGTAATTAAAATACTTTTCATTTCGATTATTGTACATTTATTGAACTTAATTCATTTTGAGTATTAATTTTATCTTAATAAAAAACCGAATTTAATTCAGCTAATAAGTTAACACAACATTTACTTTCTAAGGCGGTACCAAGTTGGCCGGGTCAGCTTTTGTGTCTGTGCGTATGTATGTATAAAACACGCGGCCCTTCGTGTCTCGCAAGAGACTCTGCGCCTTGGTCTGGCCGAGGGTTACCCCGTAACTCCAAGTTCTATTTCTTCTACACTTTTTATAGAATAAGGAAAATTTACGTCACTCTTTCAGACTTTGGTACAACAAAAAAGAACAAAAAAAACAGTGAAAATGTGGTAAGGGTCGGGTTAAGAATGACTGGAAAAGGTCCTAATGATTCTGATAAAATTCAAGAATTATAGGTTTGTTAGGGCTTTAGATAAGTCGACTGGTCGAGGGTTTTCTATCGTTGAGAAAATTCTATAAAAAGAACAGTTTTAAAACAGGGGCGACGACCGATGTTTAAGCGATCATCGTATTTTTAGAGTTCGTTAGGGAGTATATTTATTCTACGGTGTGAAAAATAATAAATTTATTTACTCAGCGCAGTAACTGAAAACATGTAATCTTTATTTCGTGATGAAACATATTTGTTTGCGCTTACCTCGATCGATTTAAATATTATGCAAATTCAGATATATACACGGGACACGTCGTCAAAGAGTTATACAGGCGACAATTTGTAATAATATTTCTGGCTTATGAATGTTTTTGTTTTTATTTTCACTTCAACACAGAAAACGGATAATACAGTGTACACTAAAAAATGTAGCTTTCGTGTCAAGTGCATATTGCAACTAAATGTTTGACTGCTTGTGACGCACTTATTAATCCGCATTGATTGAAATGATTTTCAAGTTCAGATCCGAACAAAGCTCGGCTAATATGTACTTTATTAAATTAGTAATTCTTGTATATACATAACTGGGTGCTCTCTAACGATTTTGATCAATTCAAAGTTGTCTGGAAATCGAAGCAAACAATGATCGCGTTAGTAATCGGATTGGTTTGTTTTTTTTTTTTTTGGTTTAATGAAAAGTAAATAATGATTCGCTTATTTACCATGTTAAATCGGAAAAAAGAAATTTCGTAATGAAACATATATTTATGACATACGTGACGAGATTTTAAATATTACACAAACTAAAATACACTTTTCAAAGGTAATGCAATTCTCGTATTTAGTCGTAGGATCAATATACCTTCCTTGCTGGTGAATCCAAAGAAAAAAGGGGGAAAAAAAACATTCGTATGCATTCTTCTATGTCGGACCTAGAAATTGATTGTTCTAGGAAATGGAGACTTCAGTGATCAAACACCTATTTAGAGGTTTTATTTAGCGGTTTAATGAAAAATGAATAACGAACAATTCGCTTATTTACCGTGTTAAACGGGAAATTAAAATTTTACGACGGAATAAATTTGTGCTCATATGTAAGGCGCGATTTTAAATATTACGCAAACATTAAAATACCGTTTCAAAATTGAAAAACAGAATTATACAATTGCAACTTCCGCATTACTATTATTATATTATTCTAAATGTTTACGAAACTCGTGTGAACAGTTCAATCGATCAGTTCGGAATAAATTCGACCGGTGGTCACCCACCGGGTATTAATAATAAATAATACGAGAGAGAATTAACCGGGAAACAAAGCGAAAGAAGCTATTTAAAAAAGTTTATTTGCGCAAAAATCGGAATTATACACTAACAAATAAATAACGTATAATGACTTAAACTCGTAAAAGAAAAAGAAAAAAAATCGCCAAAAAAGTAACTACACATTACGTAATATACACCTCTGCTGTGTGGCGCTAAAAATTAAAACAGTTTCGACGTACACGTGTGTAGAGCCATATACATATATGCCAGAGCAATGCGCAATACACTGAACTCTAACAATTGAACCAAATAATTTGGAGCAAAAACATCAGAAACCGCGAATTTCACAAAACGACGTCGCGTTTACCGGTGTGCTAGCGGAGGAAATTTTGAATTTCACTAGCCGTAAACGTCATCTTATTTTTCTCACTAGACGGTAACTGTTAATAATATCTTATCATTTCTTTTAATTTCCAAAAACAGCCCAACACGATTAAAGAGAGCGAAACAGCCACGATGGTTCTACAGCGTATATATAAAAATATAAAATAATGTCTTCTTTATTAATATATTCTAAATATGCGCTCTATAATAACATATATATGTATGTATAAAAACCGAGTTCGTCATACATAGTGTGAAATAGAAGATTTTATTGCGTGTTACATTCGATGTTGTAGCAAAAATAAAAATCGACAGGCTACAACACACCGGTTGTTCCTGTCGCATTTTAAATTTTACGTTTTAACTATTGTAACCATCAATGACGTAATACACACTCTTTTCCTACTTGTTAATACATCACAAAAGAGACTAGCTTTAGAGCGAGTACATTTTCCGCTTATACATTCCGTAGCAATGTTTCAGTCAATATTTCAGTCAATGTTTCTGAAAATGTTCACACATCTCTGTGAATGTTTAATTCTAAACTCATTTAAAATACAAAAAAAAAAAAAAAAAAAAAAAAAAAGAACAAAGTAATTTATCTTTTTTACTAAATATAATTTCATTCAAACTTCACGGCGACTTTGAATCGTGATAAAAATAAAAAAGTATTATTCGCGTATATCTTAAAGCAAAATTGAAAGTTACAAATTGAAAATTGAAAATTGAAAACTGAAAAAGATCATAAAAAAATTCCCAGCGATTTATAAAAATTTATTTCAAATTACGAGAAAAACTCCGGAATGACAAAATAAGTTACATTATTATATTCTTAATTGTTGTGTGCCTGCTGGCCCTAAAACTATCTATTACTTTTTTTTTCATTCATGTCGCGCAATTTTCCACTAGGAGTTTTCCCGTCTTCGGAAAATGTAAACGTAGCCTTATGTAAAATTTGAAAAATTTCCGTTACCGAACACGATAAAAAAGTTTAATATATATATATATATATATGTATATATAAGGTGAATTACAGCTTTGATCGGTTGACAGGGATGATCGTGTGTTTCCACTATTATAGTTGCATTTCGAAACTCTTTTATATTTTTCTTTTTAATTTTTAAAGCTAATTCTTCGAATGGTATAAAAACGAAAACAAAACAAACTCTATATGTCACGATTAAAGTTTTAAAAATTAATAACATGTAAAAAAATTTTACTACAAAAAGATAATTGCAGTTTCGCTTCTTAACAATTGCAACTATGTATAACCCAATGTAAAAAGAAAATATATTATACATATCAAAATAAACTTGTTCGATAAAGTAATTAGCAGTAATAATAAAAAGGCTAATATTACAAATAAAATTATTGATAGTAATAATAATAATAATAATATACGCTATCCCCGTCAATCGTTAGGGTAATTTGGTGAAGAGAATTTTTCCATTTTCTGGTTACCAATTTTCTCCTTTATTTTTATTTGTTTATTTACTTTTTTTTTTAAAAAAAACAACTAAATTTTTACGGCGAATGAAAAAGGAAATATTAGCATATACAATGTACAGATATCATATAATAGGAAAATAATTAGTATACGTATGCGTGTATAATATATATATACATATAAATCACACGCGCATATATATATATATATATATATACATATACATATACATAACGTATATTATATAAATAATCTAACCATTATTATATTCACACCGTTTTTTGTTTTTTTTTTGTTTTTTTTTTTTTCGTTTTAGCAGCCTTCTCATCTCGGTCGGTCTTCTGCGCGTAGTATCACAGTCAAAGAATACCGAGCACGTCTTTCTGGTAACGTTGCGTGACATAGTGAGCAGCTTCCGTTAACTGCTTCAAGTTCTGCCTTAGGCCGGACAAGTTCTTCTGGAACTGTATTTCCAGGGCTTCCAGACTGGTGATCTTCTTCTCGGTATCCGCGTCGATGCCTGAATCATTTTCTACGCTGCCCTCTGATTCGGTTTCACTGATGATGGAAGCGGCCGACGAGTTAGTCGAAGACATGGACGCGGTCGAAGGACGACGGGCGTGACCTTTGCCGCTGTTTCCAGTGTTTGTCACTACCGGTGTCGTCAAATAATTATTGTTATTACTGGAGCAATTCGTGGAACAAAGTAGAGTGCTGACTTGTGACTGTTGCTCGTCCGACTGCTGTTGGCCACCGTTGCAGCTACCGCCGCCCCAATGTAAAAGGCCGCGCATATTCTGCACGGTTCGGTACAGAGTATATAGGTCGGGCAAATTCATCAGGGAAGATATCGATTTGCAATCGGTCGGGTCTTCTATTTTCAAGTCCATCAAGCGACTCGGCACCAAAATCGTTTCATCCATATCGGACACCGCTTCGGCGAAAAGCTCCATCGAATTTATAATACTATTACTGGAATATCCGACATCTTTCAACTGATTTAAGAGATGCTTATTCATCACAGCCCTGCGAAAATAACGGAAAAATCAGTCTGTATTCACGCTACTATTACCGATAACGAATATTAATATCTAAAAAATAGACACCGGCATAAAAAAAAAAAAAAAAAAAAAACTCTAAATGAATAAAAATTAATTTACGGGTTTTTTTCCAACGCAGAAAAGATAATCTCTTAAAACGGAAGCGAATTTTATATATAACATACCGATAAATTATGTATTCTCTATTTCTCTACATATTAAAAAAAAGTTTTATTGCTAGTAGTTTTACTTGCACGCTGATTGGTCGAAAAAATTTTCAGTTAATAAATTAAGAAATTACTAACTACTTCCAATTATTTCGTTGCATCCGGGACGAGTAAATCTCGTTAATGAAGTTTAGAATTATTCAACGAAAAATGTTCAAACAAATATTGTCTGTAATTCGCAAGGAATAACAAAACCCCCGCTTGTGTTTTAAAACATTTTTAATCAGTACTTTAAATCGGTTTCGTAAGGAAACGAACGAACGTAGTCTCACATTCATCGGATTTCAAAGAAGGAGAATATAAAACGTGATCATTACTATATTTGAAAAAAAAAGCTAATATGATAATAATTCTTTATTCGAATTATTTGTAATAATAATCGATGCCTCAAAATTACTACAGATAGAAAGTCTGGATTTCAAGTACAGAATTTAACAAAATGAACTAAAATAAATGAAAAATTTTAAATTCAGTATTAACGGGCAAATAGATCGAGAGAATAAAAAAATTAACCCATTTCGTGCTTTCTGGGTTTAACTTGAAGGTGTAGGTTTTATTTTACATAACATAGATTGCTTTTGTGTGCGTGTCTTTTTTTAATTGTTCCGGAATTCTCGGTTTCAAAAAAAAATAAATAAATAAATAAGTAATGAAACTGGCAACTGATTTTCAACAACTGCTAATTATTATTCCTTTCTCAAGACTAGCTTTCGAATATTATTCTACAGGCAATCCATATATGTATATGTATAAAGTAATGCGTATATATCCTCAAATTTTCTCTTTTTCTTTAGTCGGTAATGATATTCATAAAGATCGTGAAAAATCGCGATTTTTCTAATGAATCGCTCAATTCGCTTTATAGCACCACTGTCACTAATCTCGACAACTACCCACACATATATTTTTGGTAAAATCAGAACAATTTGTACCAAGCTCGGTCTCTTTAATGATGGACAGTATAATGATTGTGCTTCGATTCTATCGAAAATACACAAGGACAGTTCTAGGAAAGCTGTATTTTTCTTTAAATAACTCCATAAATTTCAAATACGTACAATAAAGGAATCTACGACACGGCCCATCGTCCCATCTCTTTTTTCCTAAAATTCCTGATTTTAATCTGTTAACCTCGTGTAAAAAATTCCATATCCTTCTACCTGTCCGCCCAACTTAATCTTCCATTTTATCTCTAGTTTCATAACTTTCCATTCGTCACCTTGTTCATTCGTCTTTCAACCATAACACCTTCCTCAAATTGTCCTCTTCGTCCAAATGATGAAACCTTCTGTGATTCAAATCATGTGTTTTTTTTTTGAGTACCCAGCTTTATACCATACCCAAAGTTGTATTCTGTATTCCTACTTGCTATCATTCGGACTTCCCGCGACAAATTGTGCTTCACATATGTTTTTACCTACGGCCTATACTAACTCTCAACGTATTTGTATCATCAATCTCTGCCAGAATCTACATCTAACTGTCTCTTTCCCTTCCATAATGTTTTTGTACGATGGTCCTTCTCTGACATACGAAGTAGTTTTATTTTGTATATCTCACTACCAAACTCCTTAGATACTATATTATATTCTTTTGAATATCTTACACACTGTAATATGTTATTATCCATCCCGTTTTTTTTTTTTGTTTTTTAATACTTGTCACAAAACATTTTACTATATTCCTTCGAAAAAAGTCCGATTACAATTTTAACGAAGCAGTCTAAATAATTATAAATTGCTTTCGTCTATTTAAATAAAGTGCAATGACTTCTCTCTTAAAGAGACATTTTCTTTTCAATCGAAAGATCACTTCTACTATACTTTCCAAGCTCGCTTCATGTTACATTTTCCTCGTAATGTTTCTATTTTCAACTGGTTTATATTATTAGATAATGACGGCGGATTATCAAATTTTTATATCACAGTTTACGCGCTATTATTAGAATTTTCCGGTATCTGAGAAAAATTGCGCACTGTTATTATGCGAGGAATAATAATATAAAGAGATTATTGAAAGAAGAAAAACAAAACAATTTATACACTCTGATAAACATTGTCCCGCCGTTTGATTGTTTCATATAATAGCAATTATTTACTTCAAGCCATGATGTCTCATACCAAATGCTACTGCGCTGTGGCATAATAATCATTGTGAACACTAGTAAACAGAATTTAGCGGACTGCAATTAACAAATAGCGGTGCTCGATACGGACGGCGATAATATTTTATTATTTAACGTAAAAATTCCGGTTCACTCGCAAAATGAGAATATTGCTGGGAGGGGGGGGGGGCAATCCGAGTATCGCACGCGTTTCGCGACAACTGGAGACGACCGATTCTTTTTACTATCTCGAAAAAGTACACAATTTAGTTTAACGGTCTCTTTATACCAAATATCCAAAAACTAAAACGAACAACGACAAAGTTATTCCATACCGCGTGGTACATATATAAGGCGATCACAGTTCCTTCACCAGAAATTGAGAAGAAAATAATAAAAATTGTAAATGACGCTATCCCAGTTTGTTAATTTATAAGCTCACGAAGCATAAATTATTGACTTTTCTTCGCTTAGAACAAAAAAAAAAACAAAACAAGCACACTTTACGATCAAAAAAATAAAATAATTACGGCAGTAGCGAGCCCGCAACCCGCCATGGATCCCAGGCAGTGGTTTTAATGATAATCATTAAAGATGCTTAATAAGTGGAATTGCAAGAGAATTGATGTAATTACAAACATTTCTTTTAAAAATCATGTTGCAAATATTTTTTTTAGAATAGCCATGAAGGATTATGACTCCCATATTGCGTAAAACCCTCGAGTTATTAAAAAGCCGATAAATACCGAGCTTTACGGAAATAAACAGTAAAATTAATTTTCTACCTGCAGAGTTAAACATCTCGAAATCGCCCATCACTAAAGATGTTTATTTTTAATTTCTTACCAGTATTTTACTCGGAAAATGAATACACACTGCTTCGGAGGTTCTCCCTCAGTCTGACCGCGAAAAAATTCTGACTGACATAAAACAAGAAAATAAATAATATCCGCGCTCTTCCTTAAAGAGGTTTAACAACAACAAAAATAGTTTGTAGCGCAAATTTAGAGTATCGGAGAACCGGTCCCCACTGCAATCTATATTATAAGGATTTACACTTATTTCATATAAAAAATCCCCCCCATCGCAAAAAAAAAAACAAAAAAACACGCGAAAAAGAAAAAAGCATTGCCCCTATGTTGTAAAGTGCGAGAATTGCCGCGACACAAAGAGACGAAAAGTTAAGTGGTTGCGGGCAAATGTTGGCAAATATAGCAGAGAGCTTCTTAGAGAGGGGTTCGTGGCATTTTTAGCTAATGTCGCGTGTGTTTTAAAAATAACCGACAACGGAAATTAGCAATTATCAAACGGTCGCGACGTTTGTAGCTATTTGCAAACAGAGAATGAAGAATTCTAGAAATTTCTATAAATTAATATGTAACGCGTGTATTGAGCGCTGCCTACAATTTGTCGGGGCCCACACGCGCGCGAACGAAAACATTCAAATGATTAAATTGCTAGAACGGTTGCTGAAAAATTGCTTCGCATGTCGATCACGTATATTGCTCTGTCAACGTGTGCACTGGCAATTTCTCGTCCTCTAATCTCCGTTCACTACACTACATAATTACTATATATTCGCGAGTATCGTTGTGTCAGATTGAAATAATAATTAATTTTCTGCGAATGAAAAAAGGTAAAGAATGTAAGAAGGTCGCCGCGCGTCTTCCATGACACATGAACTGCAATGCCCCCCTTCCGCAAACTAGCAGGACCCTTCTTCACGGTCTGCTTGGACACCTTTCACGGAATACTGTCGTAACAGCAGCGGACATAATTCGATTATTCGACACCACTCGTCGTTTTACGGAAATTTTTATCTTTTTCCGGTCCGGCTAATATTCTTATGGCGGCCCGCTCAAACACGCCTTGAACTTGCTCGCTGATCCAGAATGTCTGGTCAGCTGATAATGCTCCTAATTACGTTTTGAAGTTTCCTTTTCCACCGCCGCTTTAACGGCCCCCAATCGCTAATTAAAACCCCACCTCAGCCCTTTTAGTATTCCAAGAAAATGTTTTTCTCAATTAAAGTTTCTTTTGTTTACGCTACTTTTTGAAGTTTTCTTAATTACGTTTTAATAATACACAAGTCGTGTCGTTCACCCCTGCCTGGCCCGATTCATTAAATAAACTCAACAATTAATCCGCGCGTTCCGGTAGCAAACGAAGACTCGCCTAATTTGTTTAAATTGTAAAATATTTAAACCGATACACACACACACACAGCACATGCAAGAGGTCATCATTATTATGCGCCCTCTAATATCGTGCAAGTTGATATTACAAATAATTACGTAGAAAAAAGGCTATAGACATTATCGTTGCAGAAAGTGAGCGTAAACATACAAACGAAAAAAACTCTTAGGCGCTACCTCGAGATCAAAAAAAAAAAAAAAAAAAAAAAAACAAACTCATATTCGAAAACGTTTACTCACATTTGGTTGTCACCATTTTTAACTTTAACCTTATTTCTTTACCAAAAGGTTTTCTCTTTTCTTTCCCTTCTATAACGTTTAAATAAAAGATGAGGAGAGTTCCCTACTAGAAAAATTGACAAATCACACGAGAACTAATAAATATCGCTACTTGTAAAATCTTACTATAAAATTAATAGGATTCGTTTTTTTTTCCTTTTTTTTTCTTTTTTGCTTGTAGCTAACGCTTCGATATTTCGTATCTAAGAATTTCAAGGGTTGTACATTCGAAGTACACTCTAATTTGATAGTGCGTGAGAATGCATATTTTGGACATTTTGAGCGTATTTTAAGGATTTTTTCGTATTTTTCATAATTATGGAGAAAACACATTTTCGCACACATGCTCACACAGTTATATATTCGAAACTGTTAAAAAGTTGGGGAGCAAATGCATTAAAGTTACACAACTTCCTGAAGAAAATACACACATCTAGGCAATAACGCTCGGGTCAAGAAATGCCGGGATTAAACCACCGAGGGCGCCACAAACTCGGAATGCGCTTTCGTTTTAGGTAGTACCAACCTTAAAAAAAAAAAACCTTCAAAAAAGACGTGTCGTAATTTAATGACATTTCGTTCAGTAGTTCTCGAGACACTGCAGTTGAAGTGACGTTATATTTTTGCGGTTTTATAAACAATGAATCAAAACGAGTATCTTGCGTTAATTTACTGGGACGACAGAATACTGTTCACGCTTAGCAACGGCTGAAAAGTGTAACCGAGGAAATTCTGCGTCGGAAACAATCATTTGCCGATAGCGTTCTAATTTTAAACGCGGTCGTACGGCTACCGAACAGGACGCGCAAAAGAGGTGACTACACCAGAGAACATGCAAAGAATCATGAAAATTGTTATGAACGATTGTGAAGAGAAGTTGCAGGAGATAGCTAACATCCTAAAGATATATCAAAAGGCAGCGTCGTGTTCAACGTTTTTTATGAAAATTTGAGCATGGAAATTTTTTTTTCAAAGTGGGTGCCGCATTTGCTCACTACGGAGCAAAAACAACAACGTGTTCATGAATTCGAGCTCTGGTTGGAGCTTGTTAAGTGTGATGCGAAGGATTTTTTACGTCTCCATGCGACAACGGACGAAACGTGAATACTATACACCAGAGTCGAAAAGAGCGTCCGCTGAGTGGAGAGCTGAGGGAGAAAGTCATCGAATGCGTCCGAAGACTCAAAAGTTGGCCGACAAGGTTATGTGGCGTCTGTTTTGTCGGATTCGCGTGGAATGTTGTTCATTAACTATCCGAAGAAGGGACAAACAAACGATCAATAGCGACTAGTAGTACATTGTATTACTGAACCGACTGAGTGACGAAATAAAGCGTAAACAACCTCACATGGCAAAGAAAAAAAAACGTTGTTTCACCAGAAGACAATGCACCGATTCACAGGTCGACGAAAACCACACGGTGAAACGGAACCGCTTACGATTCGAATTGCTGCCCCACCCACCAAACCGTCCATATATTGCATCCAGCAACTATTATCTGTTCGCAGATCTCAAAAAACGCTCTACGGAAAAAATATGGCTCAAATGAAGAGGTCATTACCGGAACTGCAGCCTATTATTTTGAGGTAAAAGATAAATCGTTTTATGAGAAACGAATGGAAATGTTCCCTTTGGAATAATGATCGTGCCCTTCTAGAAGGAAAGTATACAGATAAATAACGTCGAATTTCGCGAAAAAAGTGTGTTTTTATTGGTTAGTCCCGGATTTTTTGACCCGAGTTATAATAACTTCTTGAAGCGTGTTCATTAAACAAAAAAAAAAAAAAAGAAAACAACTTATTTCTCCTTGTCCGTCCTGTAACCATCATTCTTGTAAGAAAAAAAAATCGACATTTTTTCGTCTTCTTATAAATGAAATAAACCAGAACAGAGCATTTACTATCCGACTTTTTAGAATTTTTAACGGTTATATCTGTAAAATAGCGAAAAGTTTAGATGAGGTAAAGATAAAATCCGTTATAATTCATATCTGAAGTGGTCGCGATTAATGCGATGCAGAGAGGTCGTTTTCCTTGTCGAAACTTACGTTAACGGTGAGTATAATTTTCGTGTTGAAAATTTAGAACGATTTTTAAATTTACATTTACAATTTAATGTATTTAAAATTTTTGCAATAGAAGAAGAAATTCGGTGAAAAAAGAAGATTTTCCTTTACTTTGCTTTTTTAAATATACACTAATTAGTATGAAAATTTTTTAGCGCATACATTGAAGTGTTTTTTTTAGTACACACAAAAAATCTAACCCCTAATAATACCAAGTCACGTTTTCGATATATACGCCCAACTAAGCACATGTTACGGAACAGACGACTAGCACGACGTGGCGGCGAACAGTCTTCGGCAACAGCTTCTATAACAGTAAAGAATGCTACTGAATTGAGCAAAAATTTTTTGTTGACAAAAAAATCAACTCCACCTCCCGACATGAGAACAACTCCTGCTCTTCTCATTAATCCATAAATACCGCTTAATACGGAACAATTTAATAAAATTATCACCACTTTCGCTCCTACCATCAGTTCTTTTCTTTCATCGAAAATGCATAATACAAAACCAAAGAACAATTATTCTTAAACGTGGGTACCGTATCATGAAATCAAAAACTGAATACGCCATGATGTTACGCAAATGAAATTTTTCAATTTCAAAAAACATCGTGATCGCTTTTTGGCTGAAAGATTCTCCCCTTCCTTTTAAGACAACGGATATTAACTGAAAACCGGTGCGTAACAAAAAAATACTTAAAAAATCACTACAAAAAGCTCGCACCAGCTTCTTGTTGACTATGTTTAAGAAAACACTCCTATAGCTTCTCGTTTCATCTGTGTGGGGACACAACAGTTTGCTTCTTTCGTACTATTGTCAACATCCGATAATTAAAATCTCAATAACTGTTCTTTCTTTCCGCTAGTAGGTAAAGTAACTGTGACGAGAAGAAAAAAAGCGGCTAATTATCTCAACTACTCCGAAAACATAGAGAACGTATATAAATTTTTGAATATAACGTAATAATTACCGATTGCTATGCAAATTGTAAATAAGCGACTGGTGTAAATTTCAAAAATGACGCCCAGCCCTCAAAAACACATTCGCGTTAAAATAAATTGTTAAAATTAACAAATCTATCGGCGGTAATTCCACAATAGCGCATTAACTGGACATATTACTAAACTAACCGTCGCGATCGTTAATTAATAATCGTTTGTATACTAATAACGTGGAGGTGATGCCGGCGATGGTAAAAATGGATATTAAACAGGGAAAAAATGTTCCAATACCGGACGTATAAGGAAAAAAAGAGTATCAAAACAGAACTAGGCACTAGGGCATAGCGAGAGAAAGAGATTAAGGCGTTTCAAGGTTTCCCCTTATTTGATTCTTGGCGGCGTACTATGAAAAAACCTTAATCCGACTTTTCATTCTTAATTAGGCAATACATCTGAAAAAGATTCCCGTTGGTACATCGCGTATCAACGAATATCACAAAAAGAAGACGTGCAAATTTAAAAAGAAATAAACATTTTCAATGTAGTAGCAGAGTAAATGAATCTCGGGATAAAATCGATTACTACGGTGAATACGTGATAAGGGTCACACACGAATTAGTGATCAGTGTGTACAACGCTCTCCCGCCGTTTGGCTTAATCTGGGGACCAACGCAGTTCAATGATATTTCACTGCACGTTATACTTTCGACACTGTGTGAACTTTTCTAACAGTCGCGATAAATAAAATTCAAAAATATCGCAACTGTTAATAATATCGCGCGTAAACGTAAATAACGTAATTTCGTATAAATTTTCGTAAAATAACCATGAAATATATCGGTGACAAAAAAAAAAAAATGAAATATCGCTTGAATGGCAATAATTTCACTTATTAATAAACAGTAATCAAAGCTAGCGCAGTAGCCACGGAGCTTCAACGGTCTCCAGCGACATCACAATGGAACAATATACAATCCTATTACGTATTCCAGCTCGTAGCGTGTATTAAAATATTTTCTTTAGAAATCCTCGACGACATTGCTTATATCAATTTAATTTCTTCTACCTTTCGCGAAATAAAATAAACTGGAGTCTTGCAAAGAACTTGGCTCTTAAAATCAGTTTGTGATTCTTCTCTGATTACCAAAGTGGCCTGAGTTAGGATTTTTCGGAAGCTGTGATTATGTATCCAATAATAGCCATAAACAAAATTGCCGCTACTATGTCTGTATTAGGTGAAATTAATTTACAGCTCTAGTCGTTCGTTGAAGTAAGAGACTATTAAATTGACAATTGACGGGCCTAGCGACGGAGTGGCTCCAAAATCTTACGTTACAGTATAACATGTATAATATGTGTATATATATATATATATATATATATATATATATATATATATATACATATGGGGGGAAACTCCAGGAAGTGTGATGCGCAATATACAAACGCTCAAGAGGTTTGTTGTAGCCTCTCCACTTCTACCCCTCACTCGCCATCAGGAGTTTCCCTCATTAAGTTAATGCTTGATGGAGATCGGGTAACCAACCCTGGTGGAAGTCATGATTGGCAAACAAAATAGTGTAAGGGGGGTCTATGGAGGGCAATTATACGGAGACTGTAGAAAGGCCTTCGTAGACTGGGTATATATAAGGCAGGTCTATTGCCCTAGGACGGCGGCAGAAGAACTGTAATAAATGGTCAATGGCGGCGTTCAGAGCTACTACCCACCAAGACTAACAATCTTGGCAGTATTTTGGTTTCAGCTAGAATACGGCTGACCACAATATCCTTTCTTTCAACTGGAAGGCATGATGGAAAAGAAAAATCATCTAACTACTCCAGGTGGTAACCAATCCACCATGGCCGTAAGCAGTGTAAGCAAGTTAACATTTTCTGGACAACTTGCACCAACATGCTCGAAGGATGGTAAACGTTTTAGAAAGATTAGTTTTCGACAGAGAAACTTTTTTTTTGACTGCAAAAGATTCGCGGAGAAACGTAAAGGAAGAACTGGCGTTCTGTAGACCGAAGAAGGAAAAAAAAGATACAATGAAAAAATGAAAGCAGTATGGAAAGAGAGGAAGAAGAATGGCAGAACCAGTTGACAACATAGTCCATCAGTGGCTAATTCGAAATAATAATAATATATATATATAGTTCGTGATTGTGCAAACACGAAAATTCATATGTATTTACTGACTTTGCGTTATTCAATTAATGGTTAATTCGTTTAAATAATGGTAATTTGTTCGCTGTTTTAAACCCCCTCCCTCCATTTTTGATACCTGTATATATATGAATAATAATAATAATAATAATAATAATAATAATAATAATAGTTAAACCGCAACACGTTTAGCTCCAAAATAAGTCATTCATCGTAGTTTAAACAAATAATCTCCGTACGGAGCTGTAGATTAATCGGCCATTTTCAATTATTTAAGATTCCTTTTTTAATGATTTTTTCGTTCTCTTTTTTTCCATTCTTTTCCCTTACTTTAGTTATATTTCTGCGCGGCGTAAACTATCGACATTCCAGAAATATGCCTACACTATTATTGAAAATCTTTTGATTTATAATTTAATAGACTATTTAAATTTGTATAAATTGCCGCGATTGTCGCGGGAAAAAAAAAAAAATGAAGTAAATTCTCTAACTTTTAAAAGATTACTTAATCGCTCACGCCGCGAAGTAGTCCAAAGACGCAAACAAACCTCATCTGTAAAGTCTGCATCATTGATCGATGCGGGGGAATATAAATACGAAAACCCAAATTAGCGCGTCCTTTAAAATTACTTTTATAATATGTGGAAAAATAAAACTAAGGACATTTTTTTGGACACGTTAACTTTTTTTCCCTGTATTCGACATTTAAAGTGGAGTATTACTTCATTTCTAGACTATCATTACTTCCGTATGATATTTATAAATACACGGAAAGTATTGTAAGTGAACGTGAGTACAAATTAGAATAAGTATGCAAGTAAAGATAATGTTGTTCGTACAACAGCAGGTGGATTAGTCGAACTTTATCTTCAAAAAAATATAAATACGTATATAAAATTAGAGCCGCTTAATTTAGAGTCTTTCTTGGAATTGACGATTTTTTAAGTAAAATTGTTAAAAAGAATTAATTACAATTTTTTTTTTTTTTTTTTTTAGAGAATTGTAAATATTGTTTTTTTTTGTTTGTTTTTTTTTTTTAATAATTTCGATATCTAAGAAATTATCTCTCCATTAAAGATCAGCGTTTCTCCCACTTTTTATGCAACAATGCGCATCAGCATTTCAGTTTATTATACATATTGCGTATTATATTTTTTAATTAAAATAAATATTATCGATTGATAAGTGGTAAATTCAATATTAACGAAAATCAACTTTTAATACTTTTCCGCTATGGACCGACAAAAATTTTACTTGTAAAATTAATTCTTTGAAAGAAGAAAAAAAAACATTAATTTTGTAAAAGGGCGCATATTGAAATATTTCTTTAGCGAGCGAAACCATATTTTTTACCCATTTAAAAATGATTAATAGGTTGCGCTATATTTTATTCTATGAAAGGAAAAAAATGTTTCAAAACGTAAAAGGTTAAGATTGATGACACGGGTTGAGTAACGGTGGAAATTATTCTACTTTCTTTTTTTTTTTTCGACCCATATCATGCTTGAGAGCTGCGCAAATGATTTATTTTACTTATTAATCTACAATACAGAGGCCTATTTTATGGTTCTTTAAATGCAAAAAAGCAGGCTCCCAAAAAGAGAAAAAGATTTTCAACATAAAACTCTTTGATTCGTAAAATATACAATATTCCTGAAAACTGTTCCTCTTCGGAATGATTGACACTAATTATGTTGTGAGGTACTGCTTTCGAATCTATAGTTTCAGTAGCTATTATCGATTTTGATCAACTAAGGTGGTTTTCAGTGATAATGAAGTTTTCCTCACCACGAAGAGTCTGCAGTTATTCCATCAAACCGGAGTCAAAATTACCACAATCGATAAAACTCCACATTAATACAATTTACGGTTTCTTTATTTGAGTATCGATCTGACTTAACATAATTTTTCGTCTTGTTTCGGGTAATTGTTGCACGCACACCTCGTTAACACCTACGACACTACTCGATTTTGCGTAAAAGTGTTGTAATTTTAATGCTTACTTTACGGTAGAGCAGTCCAGCAAACGAACAGACAAACAGGAGGTAGCGCGGGTTCGAGACTTACCTTCTCCTAGGTATATGTACCTAATTTGAAATCGAATATATTTAGTACACCGGGGAAATCCCATTTAGGAAGCAAAGGCGAATAGAACAAAGAATTATCTTCGGATCTATCGAAGAAAAGCTTAATTTCATAATCCATAATATATACCTTGTCAACGGTGTCTATAGGACCTAAGACTTCTTACTTTATATACTCCATTCAAGTCCGTTAAATTCTTTTTTTTTTTTTTTTTATTTATTACGGCGAAAGGGGGCCGCAACAGCAATAGGGCTTACATGGCTAATGGTGTCGCTAGGAGATCTCAGCTGGCTTGCGTAACAGTGGTATTGGCAAATAGCGCCCAGTCAGCGTGTCGAACGAAATTAATAAACGAAATCAATCGCTAAAATCCCAGTATAGTATTCGTCGGCTATTATTTCGGTAGAACAGCATCAGAAATAACGATGAAAAGGCAAATCAGAGACATAAGAAGCACGCAATTTTTATTTTTCTTTCTTTTTCTTACATCATCGAAAGCGAGACAACAAAATAACAGTCAATAATAACAATAATAATAATCGGTCTCTATTACGTAACGCAATTAGCAACGAGTGTTCTAGCTCAGTGTGAAACAGAATTATTTTCGATAATTATTCGCAGATGGGGGGTAGTGAATTTTTGTAATTCGCCTCTAAAAGTTACAGATGACTGATTATTGGTGAAAGCATAAATAAGACGGCCCCACTTCTTATCTATTCATCGTTCCGGATAGGAAATAGTGCGGCCGCCGATGACATGCGTAGGGGAAAAATGAATGAAAAACGAAAAGAACACATACTCACTTTGTATTCTACATTTTCTTCTTATTAAGAATCGCATTTTAAATAATCCGCATTAAAGATCAATCAGAAACAATACCAAAAGTCACGATTTTCAGGACGCTCCAGAAAATCGATTCTTTAGAAACACTGGCAGCAACATTTAACGACGATCCCAGTTCGATACTTATGATTGGACATCGCGATTCGTTTTTTTGATAAGCTAATTCAAAGTTTGTGATTGGCACGTGTTTTTGTCAACATTAACACTCACACGCATAAGCATGCTCCAGATGCAAAGGATCGTGTACATATGTACATGCATACAGGTAACATTTGCGGAATGTAAAATTCTGTGAATACGTATTGAAAATTACCGCGCTTCTCATAGTACAACAAAAAATTAAAACTATTGTATCAAATTCTCAATGTACGTTCTTGCAGTTATAAAATACCTAACCAACATCTTAACAAAATCTATTGCATTTTACGAAATCGATGAATGCGATTATATTAAATTTATTTTTATGCGCACTTGTAATAAATTCGTGTCACTTGCATTAGACGAAAACTCGGTGCGTAATTTAATATTGTTTTCCTTTTTTAGAAACTAATTTTGAGTTTTTGAAAATCGGTTAAAAATAAGACCACCCTTTTTTCCCGTTTCGGTCCTTGTTTCTATATGTCCTATAAAGGAGTATACCTGACATTCGTTTAATTTAATTTTGGAACGTATTACTCGCTAATTTTTTAAAGTATACAATCTCAGTGACAAATCCTGGCATTTCCCCGGTACTTCGCTAAGACAGAAATATGTTGAAACGAAATTGGCACACAAACAAAAACAAATTAAGAAGCTACTTTCTTCTAAATTGAAAAAAAATAAATTTATGTAAAAGAAAATTTTAATTTCGATAAAGGAAACGATCTATGTGAGCGGCAAAAAAGAATAATGCAAAATAAATTTTAAATAAAATAATAAATAAATAAATAAAAAGTACTATTAAATAACTTTAATTTGAGAACCGTAAAATGAAATATATACAGCACGTTCTTACAATAAACTTAAAGGAAAATTACGACCGTATCAAAAAATATATGTAAAAGGGAAATGAATATGTTTGCTCACATTAACAAAACTTTTCTAAATTGCCAACCTAATTTCGATGCACTACCGCTTCTGTACCCTCTTCGATTGTTAAGTCACGAATGCCACTTCACTACGATATAATAACGATATCGCTGTCACAATTTCGCAGCGAAAAATGTGCAGTGTACAACGTACTGGTCACTCGGTCAAAGCTGAGAAGTACCTGGTGTATTAAACGCTTTGATCTCCCAACACTGACGCCAGGCGATTGGCGTTTTGTATATTAAGCATTTTTCATAAACTTCTCAGATTTCTGCTGGCAAGCTAAAAACTGTCTCTTTAATCGAGTTAATCTCTGCTAATAAATAACAGTAGCACATTCTATTTTTTTCTTAATTTATTTATTTATTTATTTACATATATATATATATATATATATATATATAAGGTCTTTGCGGGGAATAACGCCATAGCAGTTAATTACGCTATCTCTCAATATTTCATTTAAAATGTGGTAAATTTCGCTATATGATCGTTCCTATACGTTGCGCCACCGATACTAAGACATTTTCAAACATAAGCTTGTTCAGTTAAAAATTTATCGACCTATGGTAATCGTTTAAACGGAAATGACATAACCAAATATTCCACGATCTAATTTTACTTCGTTTCTGTGTCGATGATCGTCAACTGATAGCGCCTATAATAAATTTTTAAACTGCCGATTTTTAAAGAAAATTTAATACAGTTATTAAATTTTGGTCGGTTGTTTAATTTTATTTCATGTAAGTACGAAAAAAATGTTATTTTTTTTTTTTTATAAAAAGTCAAATGCAGGTATAACGTAATTTTTTAAATTTTGATTTTTCCAGTATTTGTTTAGATACTTTGCGAGTTTTCTTAAATATTTTGAAACTTCAAGACTGCTTTGGACAGTATTATAATATTAACTAGTAGAATTACAAGTGTCGGGGAAGAAATGAACAAAAGATGATCTTAAAAAAGCGCTTAAAAGTGTAAAAGATAACGTAATGTCCGTAAATAAGGTAAATACGTTTTTTTTTTGTTTTTTTTAATTCCGCGACGAACTTTGCGGAACTACATCGCTATAAACTAAACTAGTAAAAAAAAACTTGGCCGTAAACCTAAGTGAAGCTAAAAAAAATGAATTATGCGAAAGAATCAAACGATTGGCCCGAAGTAGGATATCCGTTGACACTGAAAACTTCACGAATTAGTGTTTATCGGTACTGCTAAGAACATGGCATTCCAAATCCATTTCGAGAATCGGAAGAAACAGCGGCTCGATATTGGTTTGAAAATTTTATGTACAGGCATCAAAATCAAATTTCTTTACGAAAAAGTTAAAATTTGAATCCTGCCAGAGCACAGAAGTCGAATCAAGTTGTAGTCTCACAACTCATTTTGCATCTTTAAATAAAGTGCTGCAGGAAAATGAGCTTTTCGATAAGCCACAAGCAATCTACCACATGGATGAAAAGGGCTGTTGCCTCTGTATTTTAAGGGGAAGATTAGTCTCCCTAGTTCCGCTAATGCGACGTGTATACGTCAAAACCCGCAATAAATTGATGTGATGTTATTACCTTCACTATGCAGGTAATTACCCACATCATAATACTTTCTTCAATCGTTTCTGGGGAGAAGGGATGAAGGAGTAGAGGTTGGAATTTTTTATTAAACAGGTAATAGGTCACTTTAAAGTGCGATGGACCCTCTCTTTTTTTTTAAACCTCTCCCCTTCTTTAAAAAAATTCAAAAAGCTTAAGGTGACGTAATTACCTGCACCTAATATATATGTGTATACATACATATATATATATGTATATATATAAACAAAAAACACATATCAAATTTTGCTCGGATTTATTTGAAATTGTAAATGTCACGAATACCTAAAAACATAGCACATAATTTGAGAACTTTCTTCACGTATGCATTACACTATTCGTTTTTACGCTGAAGTATTCTTGGTGGAGCGCTCTACTTTGTATTCCTATTTATTGAGGCTTAGGCTTCCTACTCCCTATTATGCTTCTTATATCCCATCTTTTCCTTCCCCACTTTCCTTTTTATCAAATATTTCTAATCGGATTAAATTATAACCCAAACTTCTTTCCTTTCTATTTGATTCTAAATGAAGGTCCTTGGCTGACGAGCCCAAGAGGTTTAAAGTAAAAAAAAAAAAAAAAAAAAAAAAAATCTCGCTCACACGAAGTAAAAACAAATATTCATGACCCAGAAAATCATTACAAATTATCGTAAACCCTTCAACAGCAACCAATGTATGTCTTACCCATGTAATACGAGTATTTGAAATTGCCATATGAATACCGTAATATATTCCATCTGGAAACCTAAGTATTACTACCTATTTTCACTTTATTTACTTCAGGAGACTATGTCATCACACTAAAACGAACACCGTTAGCCCTCTCATTAAATAGAATTTTCTAAAAAATAAGTAACTAATTAAACCTCCGAAACGGCTGAAGTCGGGACTTTATTACGTTTCAGTTTATGATGAACGAATTTTGCTCATAACATTCGAGTTCTATGAATGTGCAAATGATTTAATACCACGTGCTTAGTAATAACAACTACGTATCAGTTGAGTCATTCGAACAGTTCAATTCGCACTCTAAATGTAAATGTTACTATACAAATACTAAAGTAAGAAAAAAGCACACCTGGAAAAGTATCCTCGGAACCTATATATTCCTGAATAATCAATAAGTGTACGACTTTTTAACGGGCGAAGAATGTAAAAAATAATTTTATCTTGCACTATGAAAAAAAAAAGCAATTCAAAACACGAACGTGCAAAATGAAGTGTTCCTTTATTTCTGTCATTTCCGATCGAATCAAGTTTTAATAACTCTTCTTCCTATTGTTTCTGAGTAGAGGGTTGACCCCCCCCCCCCCCAAACATTAAGTGCCGGACAGAAATAAAAAAAAAACGTTAAACACGAGTCTACTAAATTCTGAAACGGAAAAAAAATCAGGGTAATGCTTCAGCTTCGACAGACACGCAAACTCTCAAGTATCTATAATGGACCTGAACTTGAGGAATAAATCGATTAAAACAATAGAGGACAACACATGATCGGGTGAAAGAAGGTCGCCGAAACATAGAACGTAGGCAACTGATTTGACTGAACAACGTTAAATCATGCATTGACATCTGAATACGTCAAAATTTTATACAGCATACGGTATGAGGCCGTTTCAAGAATAATTAACACGCAGATTAGTTCAAGAACGCGAGAATTTCCCGCACGAGAAAGATGAAATCCGCGTATACTTTTCAATAATTGATTATTAATTGTTAAAATGAGTAAGTCGAAAAGAACACTTTAGTCATTTTTACGTGCATAGCAAGGAGTATTTAAACACGATTTACGAGTTTGAAGACTGCTACGTAAAAGTGGTTGTCTACCTTGTACTATGTTCGTCGGAACAAATAAAAGCATTTTTATTATTATACGAACCTTCTCAAATAGACTAGATAAGCTGATAAAAATAAAGAATAAAACAGCTTCGGTTAACCATAATTTGTGTGTTTTTTGTTTTTTTTTAGCCGAAGAGGGAGATAATTTACTTTCTAATTTAACAGTCGCGAATGAAAAACCCGTTATCTTTATCAAAAATTAGGCCATATGCTCTATGCAGTTTCTATAATAAACCCTTTTTTCCAAACATCAGTAGCAGACATACTGCACCGTGTTCGGGATAGTCCGAATGGGTTTCCGCTATAAATCACATGTATTCAAGCGCCATTACAAAAAAAACAACTCACAATACTCATTTGAACAAATGCAAAATATAAAGGAAACTATTCTCCTTATTTGCCTTTTTTCTACAAAATTTAGCTTAAAAAAACATCAGTACCATTACACAAACAATATGAACATGTACGTATACATTTAGATTTGCGGTTGTTAGGAGAATATTGAAATGAGGAGTGTGCTCGAAAAATCCGTTAATAAAAAAAACGTAATAAACAACATTCAAAAAAAAAAAGCAATAAAACCAAAAAAAAAAAAAAAAAATATTGACTGAATGATAAAATCTAAATTTAGTATGCAAAAAAACCAGCGCGATTATAAACGCTTCAGAGGTAAGTGGTAATTCAATAATTCAGAAGGGTTTATTGAGCGGTTAAAAAACGAATAAAGTGACAATAGGGGAACATCACGCCAGTCATTATCGATTTATTTTAACAAATGACGAGAGTTCACTCGCATTTGAAAGTGGATAATTTAAAGAGGAAAAGAATTTGTACAGATGGTGGTAGGTAGGTAGGTAGGCTGGTCGGTATGTAGGTATAGCTAGCTAGTAGGTAAGTGTCATGCACAGAGATGGAATACGGTAAAAGTACCGTGAATAATCGATCGTTAACAGCGAAGAACATCGGCGATTCGGTAAGCTGGTCCGCGATGTTTGGTATTTATAATGTTTGCAAATCAACCGTGACATAGTTTCAAACATAGAACACGCTTATGACAGAACAGCGGCGATTCGCAAATAAATCGTACCGCCACTCTTCTATCGCGTTTGCAATAATGCAACAACAATAGAGGAGAAATATGTAAACAAAACGGTAACGACGCATTGTTATTCTGACCGCCAATGCAGGTACAGCACGATTTCTCTAGCCATGTATACTGCAAATCAATCCGACCACTCCCCTTTCATGACGAGCAAAATCGATTGTTTTCCTTATTTTCTCAATCGTCTTTTTCTATCATCTGTTTCTATCATCTGTTTCTATAATCTTTTTCTATCATCTGTTTCTATCATCTTTTTCTATCATCTGTTTCCACTCTAAACCGGAAACTGATAAAAGAATAGGTAAAAGAAATTCCGATGTCAGTAAAAACATTACGAATGAAAAAGATGCGCGATTTCGTTAAAACCTCGAAAATTCAATATTTCAATCTCTGCCGGGAGGGAAGCTTTATGAGCGAACTGCACGGGTCGGATGAAATATATGTACAGTGCTTACATTCATATTAATTATAATAATCGAGAGAGTACGAGTACGTACGTACATTATAAGTTATCGATGCAACATTTTTCATTTCAAATGTTACACAGTAAAATTTGAATTCAGTTAAGAAGATAAAACTAATATAATCTTCGTCATAAAAACAGTGCAAGAAATTATTTCGTTTTTTTTTCTTCTACAAAAAAGTTTTTCCGATAATCTAATAACTTTTTTATAGATGGTTTTATAGAAATAAACGATGTGCAATTTTTATGATAAATACTGCATCATTATTTTTCTTCGTCGACTTCTATATGGTCTATCTGCTCGATTAAAACATACTTTTCAAGGCTATTCTCCTGCCCTTCGTACGATATTCCAAATATTTTAAGATTTTTTATTGACAGATCATTCGATGTTTGACTATTTCAAAATTGATGCATATTTATCTTCTTTCTTCTTACTTTTTTTCTTTTTGCTTATGTTACATCACAGATATGTAGGCCTTCCTTAAT
This sequence comes from Icerya purchasi, assembly GCA_039619475.1. Classification (NCBI taxonomy): domain Eukaryota; kingdom Metazoa; phylum Arthropoda; class Insecta; order Hemiptera; family Monophlebidae; genus Icerya; species Icerya purchasi. The sequence continues at coordinate 235,539,044 of CM077116.1, forward strand.
ATTCTCCATCGATATCTATCTTGCACTTCACGAAGCCATTGTTTCCCTGCGACTGAAATAATATCATCCGTGTCCACCTTCTGAATAGTCTGCCTTGTGTGCGTTTTCCAGTATATGGTATCCATTGGATCAGTTTTTTTTTTTTTTTATCCACCTTCCATCTATTTGTCTACGAACGTGATCAACCCAGGCCTATTTATTCAGTACTACTTTTATCCCTATATATATATATTTTTTTTTTTTTTTTTTTAACGAATTTGATGAATTCCACGAAGTAGAAGTTTATACCTTGAGAAAATTCTACAAAACGAACAATTGTAAAAGGGAGACGATCAATTTTGCGTTTCAGCGATAAAAACTAATTTAAAATTCATTAACTAATTAACTTCTTGCAATTTTCAGAAAAAAGAAAAATAAAGTTGAATAAAAGTACACACAGGTCGTGCTGATTTGCCATAATATTTCTGACTTATGAACTTTCAATTTTTTTTTATTTCCGCTTTAATAGTGAATAAAGAGAATACGTGTTTATTTACTACGTTAAATAGTAAATTGAAATTTCACGATGAGGTGAATTTATTTATGATATTTACGTAAACTAAAATACACATTATTCAAAATTGAAAAATAGAGTATCGCATGTAATTGTAAGTTTTGTAACGGATGTATTATTGTTTTATTTTTAAATGTTTGTAAAACTCATGAATATATAAACTGATTCATCTGCGAGTTCGAAATAAATCCGAGCAAGCTTCACGGGCAAGAATTATATATTTTAGATACATTGAAAATGGTCCGCTACTTTCTGATCCAATGTGTTCTGAGAAAATCAATTACAGAAAAAGAAAAAAAAAAAAAGTAAAAAATACGCAGAACTCGAACTATTTTACAATGTAAAAACAGAAGAAAAAGATTTATAGAATTAATATGAAAATCCATATTCATGTATTGTTTATTGTACAAAAGCAAATGACATGACTCGCAATTTTTTCTATCGTTATAGAAAGAAATAAATACGGATGATAATCGAATTATTTAAGCAGTAACATTTGTAAAATTCCCGTGTTAATCTATTTCGTTTTGTCGTGGATATTTGAAGGTAGATGATGCCTTCTAGGCCACCGGTTCATTGACCTCTGGGAAATTTTGGTCTTGGCTACGCGCTCGAAGAAACACGCTACTACATCTCCCTATGGTCAGTGACAGCTCACATTTAAACATCTATACATGGAAAATTGCGATCTAAGTTACATTTTTAAAAGAAGAAAAATTAATTTTTTTATTAAAAAAAGGATTCCGCCGAATATTAATCGCGAACGGAGCAGCAGTTTCTTTCTCTTATTTAATTTTATAGTTTTATACAATAGAATCTTAATTTACAGGGGGGTTCTTCGAGTAATTTAAATATCTCGGTCCGTTAATCAATCTGCAATCCTAAAAATTTATACACCCGGAACTGTAAATTTTGATAAAATCGTGCAGTTAGTCTATTAGTATCAGCGCTTAAATGTCGTATTAAATTTAGCAACGGCATGATGGATGGATTTTTAGCTTTCCGAAATGGTACGTTTCACTTTTCCTATATGCGGCGTCAATCACGTGTAATAATTATTTTAATCTACATGCTAGGAACGGCAATGATACGACGTAATTCATCATTTGCTGCTAAATCACGCTCGAAAAATTGCCGTTTATTAATAAACTTCTTAATAAAACGTTATGAAAGGTTTATACAGCGTGATTCAAATCTCGTAAGTTTTTTCAATTTACATATGTAAGTTTTTTCAATTTACATATGTAAGTTTTTTCAATTTACATATGTAATAAATTGTAAGTAATTAATCGTGTCCCTATGTAAATTGATTGTTGCATTTACATGCAGAAAATAAATTTAATAAACGCTGTTCGTCGATTTCTATAATAAGAATTTTTGAAGAAAACTAATTTTTCTGAGAGAAAAAGAAAACAACAAAAAACATACCGATATTATTAAGTGTACTGTAAATAATCGAAAAGTACCGTATTATAAACCGTATTAACATTCGTTAGAGATAAAGGTGCAAAATTTTTACATAAATTTACACGTTGTCAAACTGAAATAAAAAATAGAGTTCCTGTCTTTTTAACCAGTAGCAGTAGGTTTTCTTTCCCCTAATGACTAGGAAATATTAGCCCATTTGCCATTATCTACCCAACTAGTGTTTACCAACAACTACTTGAAATTAGTTTTTAAAAAAGAATAAAAAAACATTATATTCCTTATAATAAGAATGATAGAAATTAACTAAAATTACGCGTTAAAATATACTTAAAATAATCTTGGAAAACGATAGCCCTTCGCTTTTTTTTTTTTTTTTTTTTTTATGCCGCCATGTTAAAAAAAAATTTAATTTTAGAATAAATTGAGAATTTTACATAATCATTTTAGCAGCTCTATTTACAACATAATATTAAATTTACCGAACTGAGCGTGTATTTAAAATGTTACAAAGTAGACTGTAAGAAAAAAATAATATCTGCAAAAATTTTTCTTAAATTAATGCCGGCGCACGCAGTCTTATTATATTATTTTACTTCTTAATACGTTTCCACGCACACTTGGTTTACGGCATCGTGTATTTCTACCGCATATTTAATAAAATCGATTTTTTACCTAATCATCGGAAATATTTGACACGAATAAAACGTCTATAACAATATAGAACGTGTCAAGCTGAAAAATCGTTTGATGAAGGTCGATGACTGTTGTAAACATCGAAAATTCGATACAAATCGAGAAGAGTTAAATACTCATCGAAATATTTAAAAACAAATTTAATATTCTCATCCATTAATGGCGCTAGACTTTCAATGATAAATCTTACTCGCTTTTGTTTATATAAACACCGCGGTAGTTTAGTACCATGTTAGTTTTGCAACATTCTTAAAATGGGGGGGAAAAAAAAAAAAACGAATGCGAATGTTTCCTCGGCATTGTAGGAAATTCAGTAATTACGCAAAATGTCCAGTGTTGAATCGAAAATTATGTCACAGAAAAAAATGTTCAGCGCCGTACTGAACATACTAGATCGTCAAATGATTTTTCGGAACGTGTGACGTTATTTATTATACGGTTTTTATTCATTCGTGTTAAATATTTTCGATCGTTATGTGAAAAATTAATTTTATAAAACACACGACGACAAAAAAACCAAGATATAACACAAATCAAGCGCGGTAACATATTGAAAATGAAAATAATTTAATAAAAATCTTTACAAATATTATTTAGCCAACAATGTCACGCGAAGTATAGGAAAAAAAAATGTCTGCTTCCAAAGAAATGTTATCGATTTCAGTTTTTTTTTTTTTTGTTTTTTTGACTGTAGAATTCTACACTTGCCGAATCTTTAGGAATATTAAGAGTCTATATTATATAATATCAGTAAGCGCAACCATTTTTAAGGTTTTTTTTTGAAGGTCTACACTAATGTTTAAGGAAATGTGGAAGATAAAAAAAAAGATTACAGTTTTCAACCAACTGGATATGCAGGATATAATCATTTAAACCTATTCGGTGGGTAAAATAAACAAAACTATTAAATAATGAAATACAAACAGAATGTTGAAAGTTAAAATTAGCTGAATTATTTAAAATGGAAACAAGTCTAAAATGGATTTTTGAATCTCATTCTTTTTTTCATAATTAGTTTGAATTTCCTTATGAAATACGCCGAAATGTTAACGATTAATACTGTTTACAACTTTATGGAACAACAACATCGTACCCAGCTGAATATCGTTATGTACAGGAACTATTGGGAGCATCGAGTACAATCATAATAGGAGATGTGAATAAGTTGTCCTTTTTTTATGAGTCTGAAGAAATTGCAGACCAGTAAGAGGTCGAAAATTATCGCATTCCTTATTTGCTCAGTCGTTGATAAGAACAACGTTTTTTTTTTTTTTTTTATAGTGAAAGAATATGTATCGTATTGGAATCGGAAGTTATATTCTACTTGATCGGTCCTCGATAATGATCTCTTCCTCCCGCACTATTCCTCGATAAAAATTAAACGTCAAAAAAATACTTCCGCGCGAAATTAAGCCTCCCTACTATGACCTTATTTCACATCTACAACTTAAAACACTTGCTGCTAATAAAATTAAGTGAACCACTAAAAAAAAAAAAAGTGTTTTCTAGTGTCGCAACGAATAATCAAGAAATAAAAAGCGGTAAGAATTATTCGCAGATGTATGTAACTTAGCAGACTAAAAATCACCCTAACAATAATTTTCACTCAAACTGAAATTAGCGCGGAATATAACAAATTCGATTTTGATCCTCCTCTCAGAATTATCGTCAAAATTAAATGCACATTCACCTGCCTACGACTCACGGACGTTTTTTCCTGAACCTATTTTCTGGAAGGACAATTAATTTTCCGAACGAAAAATATCTCGCAAAAATATTTTTCCGAATTCTTTCTCCCAAAATCTATTTCCCGAAAAAAATATTCCCCAATACCGATTCCCCGAAGCAATACGTTCTGGAATACTGAATTATTTCCATCAAATATATAATAGAAGGTGATATAGTCCGTTGCAGACGTTGGCCATGCATTCGGAAAAGTGCACGATCATGACGAAAATTGTAGGAGGAAAATTGTTTGTAAACGGCTCGGTTTATGTACGGTCGAAACCCCGTAATGAACGTATTTACTGGGACTGTCGACTCGTACAAAGCAAAAGGAGTGCATGTCACGTGCAATGACGAATGTACCGTTGAGTGATAATAACGTTGTCGTGATAAAGGGGCCTACTCACAATCAGTCGCACCATATGCAACCGCCGAAAAGAAAAGAAAGCACTGCGCAAGTGCTAACTCAAACATTGAAGCGGAAGGCAGCCGAACATCCTGAACAAGCTCAATCACAGATCTTAAGCACAGAGCTAGCAGGTGTCTCCGAAAGTGTGTTATGTCAACCACCGGAGAGAGAGAGAGAGAGAGAGAGAGGCTCTGGCAAAGAACATGCGAAGAATGCGTCGACGATGATTACCACCAAACCTGAGGAGTCTTGATAAATTGGAAGTCTTATTAGAAGAGTACTCTAGCGCACTCTGCACGAAGAACGCTTCCTGCTGTTGGTACCAGTAGAAAGCAGCGGTCAGCAGGAATCATCGCACTAATAATGCGAGCGAGGGCTAGAGGACTAGCATAACAGATTTCGGGTGATATAAACACGAGACCCCGAGCTCTACTCTGAAGGAATTTTGGAAAGAACAAGTGGACACGGAAATCGCCGTAACGGAACTTTTACTAGGACGGCGAGTAAAGCAGCTCCAAAACGGAAATGGTTGGAGTTACATACGCAGGTACAGGCAATAGCGACCAAATATGACACGAGTAGTACAAGTGCAGACACTGCACTTGACTACTTGTGTGTCATTGGTCACAATATTGTAGTTACATAATAAGGTAATGTGTTATTAATAACGTAATGTGTTTCCATTCGGGCTTTATTAGAATTCTGGAAATGTTTTGTTCGGGGGATTGTCTTTCAGGACAATGGATTAATGTCCGGGAACCGCCCTGTGTACATCGAACTCGGATTGAGCCTCTTAATTTCGGCTCGCCTTCGAGCAATTTTATTTCAGTCGAATTGGAATTCTACGCGCTGTTCTACATTTTGCCATCCTGTTTCTTTAGCAGCGGGGTGGTAAAGACTCTAACAGCTCGGACTGATTAGAAAAATTTTCATAAAAGAAAAAATGATGCGTAATCCAACCACATCATCGAGTTATTCGCTTTTAACTTTTGGCGCGACGGTATTCATTTCGTATTTAAACTTTAATCGTGTAAAATTCCACAGTCGCATTATAGAATAGCCACCGTTGCCGAGTATTTTCTTTTTTTCAAACTGGCCGCTCTCGAATTATACTCTAAACATTATGCAAATAACGCGAGAACATTTTTTACCGTAATGGAATATATTACAATACGTAATTATCTTCTAGAGACGGTGAATGTCGCGAACAATATCCACCGAAATACCGCAGCGGAATATTGAAATATTGTAATTTATGATAATTTAATTGAAATAATAAACTTACATTTCTTCCGTGATATTATACATCGTCGGCTGCTCTTCAGTAAGAATATTGCGAGCGTTTAGTTCTGCTGTCAAAACGTGAATACTAATTTTACCGTTTTCCTTATTAATTTAATTAAACGAGACGCTCACTACTAAAAGCAAAAACTTAAAAAAAAAAACTTAAAACAAACAAGACCAAAAAGAAATAGAAAAAAAATAAGCGCATCAACTGCCAAATCAATTTTTTACCCGAATTATATATAATAATACATCAATAGAGGTAATTGCGCGAATCACGCTGGCTCAATTTCAAGTATCAGACAAACAATTAACAAATTGTGCGACGAATTTTTGAACGCGCCGCTTTCCTATTTCCGCAGTCTCCTAGATGATTAGGTCTCTCTCCTGAATAAATGTGTCTACCTCTCTCTACACATGTCTGACATAAACCATTTTTCGCGGATCTTTCATCGCGTACGGTTCCAATTTTTTCCTATTAAATCTCCCCTTTTAAGTGATCTAATTGACGGTAAAATAATATACGGTGTGTCTTCTCGGGGAATATAGATAGTTTTTAGAAAACTTAAAAACCTCCTTTTCTGGGATCTCCGCCCGGATGTGCAATTTACAAAAGTCCATTAAAAACTTCTAAATTATCATTAACTAAATGTGGTAGTATAATTTTTAGGCGAAATTTCCAGATCCGATAAAACATTGAACTGGCTGTAGCACATTCGTATCATAAAATAAGTTTTCCTGCAAGTTGAAAACAACAAAACAGAAATTAAGAGGCTCACTTCGTTTGCAAAGATTAGTCAATTTAAAAAAAATTACGGATGTTGTTGATATCGACAGCATTGTTGACACACAGTAAAGATAATTCTTAAAATGAGGGAAACCTGAACTTTTTTTAATCAATTAATTTTTTCTCTTTTAACAGAATCAAAACCAGAGTAACCATAAAAAATATCCGCCCAATGCGAGACGCTATGCTATTTATTATTAACGATAATAACGATAAAAAGTGTGTAATAATAAGTTGGTGCTGAAACCTAAGCAGATTATCTATAGTAAATTATGCCGGGCTGTAAAGAAACGGAAGCTAGTAAAAGAGATTTAAAAGGATATCACGCTGACAGAATTCTAGGACGAATTTTACGCGAGATTCAGAAATTCTTGTTCCAGGTAGGAAAATATGAAAGTTTAAGCTAGGACAACTAAAAAGATTACTTCTGATTCTTTGGAAACTACACAAAAGTGCAGCCCCCCCCCCCCTGTTTGTGCTTAACGCAAAGAAATTATCAAACACTTCCGAACTCTCATCGTTGGTGTGTGATCAGTGATGTGTGACTGTTACGAGATGTTCATATGATAAACATTAAATAAACTGATGATAACCAACACGGTAACCGAATTTTAATCAGATATCTGTGTACCATGTTACCTAAAAAGATCGTAAAACAAAAAAATTTAGTAAACATACATTCGACTTTGTTTGGTAAAATTCTAGTCATAATCGGAATCAATTGGTTAAAAATTCTATCTCCGTCAGCGGTGACTGATTAAGCAGCAATGATGATTTGTTCAAGTAGAATCCCGCTGAATACTAAGAATATCGATAATTATCATTCGCGCTAGGTTTTTATCGTTCGTGAACACGAATAAATAAATAAATAAATAAAAATCGATAAAATTTATATAAACAGTTCGGTTCTTCGGACCATCTCGCTGTTCTTTGTTAATTTTTTTAAACCAATTAAGTCATTATAACTGTCATTCTTCGGGATGTAATGACGTTTTTTTCGCAGTGATCGAAAAAGTTTAAAAATCAGCAAGTTTAATTTCGGCTTTCTGTAGCAATTTCTGTTGTAATGACTTCCATCGGATTCGCTAAATAAAAACGTTACAAGATCTGTAAATAATATCGCAAAAACGTTTTATTACCGGCAAAGGTATGAATAACGTAGTTATTATTAAGAGCTCCTTGAATTTTGTAAGTTTCCTTCAAGTTCAATTGAACTTCTTTTATCTAGCAATTAAGAGAAAATCGTACGAGAAAACGAAAAAGAAAGTGTCGCCTACATTTTTTATCTGAAAATTCACGGGAACCGAGGCAGCAGAAATTCCAATAACATTTTAAATGTTTAAAAAATCGAGCAACTTGTTCGGAATAAAGCCTTTCTTGGCTCTCGTCGATGCTGAGAACTCCACCTTATAAAACTGTCGCACTTTGCGCTGCGGCGCAATCCTACCGTTTTGTTTTATTTTCCTCCCTTGACCTTCGATATCCCGAATTAGTTGTTTTGATAATTTTTCGTTTAGGTTGCTGTTTGTTATTTGGATTTCGAGTAACTTTTAAGATTTCAAAATGTATCCGATGTAAATACTTTTAAAACGTTATAAAGGTCGATGAAAAACAAAAATTCTTCTAGGCACATCATTATTACTGCAATACTGTAGCAAAAAGCGACTATATCACAGCTTCGTCGTAAAGTAGATAAAATCATTTATCTGAAATAGTAAAATTGACTGTTGTGTACAGGTCAAGTAGTTGCAACAAAATATAAAGCCCCCAAAGACTACTTATTTGTTAGAACTTGTTTACCCTATGCTTTTCGTAAAAACTATATAAAAAACCGTAAAAATATTGAATGGTCGAATGTCTTTCACCGACAAAAATGGTGTACATTTACTGTCTCATTGGACTGTAGCAATGGACAGTAAAGAAGGAACGGTTGATGACACCTGTGCACCCCGCTCGATATCATTTAATTTCGAGGCGAAAGTTTGCAACGTATTTCCGCGTCATCTAATTTATCTCACGAAAGAACAAATTGGAATTGGTTTTTTTTTTTTTTTTTTTTTTTAATAATACAAATATTTATACGAATAAGATAATCCCTCGATGCGCTGTCACACATAAACGAATTACTTATGGAGCCTTGATAAGAATCACGGATTGCACAGTTAACAGGCTAAACGTAGAACAGAGATGTGTAACACAGCAGCTCTCTAGTAGACCAATTTCAGGTTGGGTAAAATTACCGTGGGAGTTGCCGATTCACTTTTCTTTGAATCGACACGAGCTCTAGTTTGGCAACCGAGCAACTTGACTAACTTACAACTGAATTTCAAGGGTAATCAAGTAAGACAAGCCGACCATATTAACCGAATAGAAGCGGGTGCTTTTTTGCGACCTGAAAACAACCAGTTTTCTGGACCAGAATGATTCTCATCCGCATTCTTTTACCGTGCCCCGGCTGCGAAAATCGGTGTAAAAATTTGCGCACTTTATAATTAATAACTCTGTTACAGTTTCGAACTAGTACCGCATTCAAACTTCCGACTACCTGCGTCATTTTTGCACCAAAAGAAATACGGAGAAAAATCTCATGTGAAAACGATACGACCAATTATTAAAACCGATTCTTGTATAACAATCATAGAAGTTTGTCATCCGGGATCCACAGAAACGTTCTCATAGCGAGATCCGCACCAAAGTTTCTTATAAACTAGCGCTCTTACGTAACACATTCATATGTCGCTTACGTTATTTATAAAATGCAACATGAATGTGCGCAACATTATCAAATTATACAATAAAAAACCATTAACTTGTTACCATTTTCAAAATAATAACATAATTTCGAGATAATTCGCAACTTTATTGAATTAAAAAAAAAACACTCCGCGCGTATTCTTTAATTTATTAAAACCCCGATTAGGATAAAAAGAAAGAAAACTTTTCAGTTTCAAATTCGTTATTAACTTTGCATAAGAGAAACGTCGCAAGAACTTTGAATACGATTGGTATTCAAATTCCGTTATGTTTTGCCGTACGGCCCATACAATTTTCGGTAGCTCTGAGAACACCTTCGAGTACTCAAACTCAGCCGGACAACGACATGAATGCACACGTTCGCCGGTAGATTATAATTTTGTTATTCGTATATCGCTCTCGTAATTTTAATCGTTTTTTCCCCTTTTTTGCGGTTTTTCTACGTCGATTTTTGTTAGATATTTTGAAACAGTAAACGTGCTTTTACTACGTCGTCCAAAGTCTGCGGCGGCAAATATGCTCCTATAATAAATGAAGTCAAAGCGTGGCAATTAATTTACGCACATTATAAATAGAGATTGACTACTAGGATCGTTCTGCTTTTTCGTATTTCTGATACGCTGGGTCGCTGCATTTTGAGTTCCCGACAGGGTTTCTTGTTTTTGCTTAACAAACATTTTATCTAGCAATTAGAATACAATTAAATTCCTGAAAATGTTTTTGGTTTTTCGTCCGAGCCTTGGCTCTCCTGACTGCATTTGTCTATTTCTTTCTCATATTTTTATAAGTTACTTCTTAAAAAGCGAATTTACTATTACCAGCTTCGTTGACGTTTCCTCTGTTTTTACTAATGTTAACTTTTTTTTCACTTAAAGACAGGATACTTTTTATTGGCATGCCACGTCATCTCACATCTGTCCTTGTCAGACTTTTCTAAAACAGATCCATCCATCTTTCTGCACCGTCCCTTCCTGTCTAGATGTGCTTTTTTTCTGTAATCTCTCTCAAGGTTCGTGCCGAAGTAAAAATCTGCTTTAACACATATTCTCTTTATCTCGCCTCGCTGTAGATACCTTCAACACGGTTCTTTACTAACGACATTCTACTTTGCTTCTCCTCTTCCAGTGATATGCACCTATGTACATCTCCAACAAAATGCGCCTACATGACCTCTTTAACTTTCGTCCATACAATCCTTCTGATATCGGTATTTCTCTGAAAGAGCTACCGATCCCGCTAGTCAACTCGTTCTACTATCTCGGTATCACTTTTGGCGGTCGTTTGTCTTTCCATGACCATATTACCTTTTTTATACACACCTTATTTCAAAAGAATGAATTTGCTAACTATCTCCACACCAATAGGGTTCTTTCTCCTTTACAGATCAAACATTCCAAACTGTACTATTGTGTTTTTTTGTTGCCTTTTTTTTTTTTTTTTTTTTTTTTTTTTTGTTTTGTATACGAAAACGCTCTTAAATATTTTCTTTCCAAACTCGACCGAATTCGGAACTCCTTCTTTTGCTTATGTCTTGGTGCCTTAAGGTCTTCTTCAATTGCCGCAATATATTCCAAATCTTGCACACCTTCTGTCACTTTCCAAACGATTTCTAAACATTTCCATACTCCTAAAAGAGCCTTCTTCAGTTTTCCTCCTTTAATTCTAAACTTTCTTATTTTTCATTCGATTTCTCAGATTTCTCGAATTCGCCGAATCTGTTTTTCTTTCCCTTCAAAATCATTACCCCCCTCAACTTAACTAACTCAATCCAATAATAACCTTAGTCGTGAAAGCTCTAAACTTCCTTCCTTTGCTCCAATTCCACAGCCGAATCATATGCAATTCTTCGAATAATTCTTTTCATTTCACATTTCTCCCGTAGCAACACGAATTCCTTGTTTTTCCGTTTCTACAAACGTCCTGTTAGCTATTTCCTCTATCCCATCAGCTGACTATCTCATTTTGTATATGCGTTCCCTCATCATCTACTTACCCCGAGCTTACTCCATTCAAATTTACCTTCTTCGAACACTCAGTCCAACATTGCAGTTGACTACTTAGCACATTCACCTTCTGGTCCATTTATTAATAAATTATCAACCATAATATCCTTCCTTTATCGCAAACATGTTCACTCTTAAATACGGCGGCTGAGATTTATTCCCCTTTCTTTTATAATACTCATTTCTTTCATCATTCTTCTTTCCGGTGCCTGTCTTTTTCCTGCCACAGTTGCACTCTCACTTTTATAATACGCCTTTGTCTCCATTCACCAATCTCCCTATTTGCGACGCAGAAGGTTTAATTTTGTGCACTCTCAACTCCTAAATTTGGATATTCCTACCTCTTACTGCATGACATACATCTTTGCTTTTCCCGCATTAAGGGTTGCTGCTGAGCCAGCTGTCTTATTTCCTTTTTTTGTATACATATTAATATATAATCTTTCAGCTTCATTTTAGTTTTTTTTTCACGAATCATGCTCACCCGGGGCGTTTCTAATTTTAAAAAAAATTGATTCTTCACAGAATTTATCGTATAATAAAGAAGTCCAAACTATCTGAGGACCCCTACACATTATATCTAGTAAATTTTTTAGCTGAAACCGAAATTTCGTCGGAAATGTACTAAAATCCTAGCTGAGATGCAAAATTTTTATTTAAAACTATGTCTGCATTTCAAAATTTTCTAGAAATACCAATTGGAAAAATTGATTGCAGCGGCCATGCACGGGACATACTCTACCACCATATCGACACACCACCGTTAACGGGTAGACTAGCGCTAAAAAAAAAAACACATTGTCGATTCTGGAAATACTTTGGTAACGTAATTTACGAAAACACAATTTAAAAATCTGTCGATACCTTGCCGAAATACGAGCACTCGAAAAAAAAAACAGACATTAATGTGTTTTTTTTTTTAATTTTGCAGTCTGATATTTAAAAAAAAAAAGCAACAAATTAGGCATTATTTATTTATTCGGCGTTAGCATTTCAACGGAAATAATAGCACTCTATAAAACGGTCTAAAATATTTTACGGAGTTTAATCATTTACTTCACAATAACGGCTATGAAGCCCAAGTAATAGCAAATAAGAATGTAGAGTAGAATATTCGGTATATAGGGACGAGCACTCAAAAACATATAATTGGAATCACAGAACGCTTCATCGCTTGAACGAAGAGGACGATTTAGTGAAAGAGTTAAGAAAAGGCGAAAACGAAAGAAAGATAATAGAATTTGGTAGAAAGGCAAGCGAATAATGGAAATAACAGCAAAGTGGCAGAACAACGAAAAGTCGTAGTACTAGGGATGATAAAGTAGAAGACTAAGTTGAACAGACAGATAGGAGAGAATAGTGGAAAATGATGAAAAACATAGTCCTTAAACATTTCAATCAGAAGTACATGACATCTCGCTTGCAGCGAACACATCAAAGCAAGCAGACACAGTTCCAGAAGAGGATGAAGAAGCATTCACTACCTGACAATAATAATAAAAATTCCGAGACCTTGCCGACGGACAGAACTTATAAGTCGAGTCAATATTCAAAATAAAACAACCTATGACTTATACGCTATTCCGAATGGAACCCAGAAAAAAACAAATTACCAGAAAATTTCACGCGTATATTCCTCGAAAACCAAATTTTTCTTTACTATTTTCTATTTTTTTTATTTTTATATACAATAATTTTATTTAAAATTTTCAGTTTATTTTCCATAATTCGATGCGCCGCTTTTATGTCGGATTTTAAATAAGTTCAGATTAACATCGGCAATATACTCCAGAGACGAAAACGATTGCAAGGAATGAACATATTATGCTCGTTAAAAAAAAAAAAAAAATTAACATAAGCAATTTACAGAAACACTGTATATTTTCATCATACATATATCCTAAACGATGTCAAAAAGATTCAGTTCTCTATGTTGATAGCTACATTTTTTATTTGATTTTTTCCTCTAATCGCTCAAGTCAATTTATAATCATTCTGTAATCTACGGCTTGGTTTCATAAACATTATAAACTTTATCGTATCCTGGAGAAGACATTTCACTCGATTAGCATATTATTTATGCAATTAATTGAACAAATTGCTGTTAATTTATATCAATAAACTTTATTCATTCATATTGCGCCTCTTATTACATCCTTTCCTTCTCTACATATCGTTCCTACTATTTTTTCCTTCCCCTTAACAACATTTGATATCGTATAAAGATATAATTGACTGCTTCCTTTTCTAATTGTTTCTGGATAAAGGTTCCTAGTTAAAAAGGCCAAAAAAAAAACAAAAAAACAAACCTTTATTCATTCATTTATTTCGCGTCAATAAAGGATCGGCTACACAACATATGAATGCTTTCAATAAAAGCGTTCTACTAAATGGTTCGTGTTTAGGAGGGTAATTTTGTATGAATGTCGATAACAAGTACTGATTTTTTTTCTTTCATTTTCCGGCTCAATATTACATAACTTAAATTCCTTTTACGTTTCAGCCGAAATGAAATTTTATGTTTTTAATCTTTTGGTCGAAGAAGAAGTCAACGGAATTAAAACTCGAACTAAAATTAAATATTTATTTCAACATTTTTCATAAATATCGACCAACGAAATCTCGTCAAGGCGGTGAAACACCATCTCTCTAGCCCCTCTTATCGCTAGGCGGTGACGCATTAAGATAAAGCCGGATTAGGAAACATCCGACTAGACCAGGGACAAATTGACTAAATACACGCTTGCACGAAAGTGAAAAACATACTCCTTTTCTAAAGGCATCAAGCAGCAACAGTAGTGCGTTTCGGTAATTTTAAAACATTTAGATTAAAGAAAAATTAATTGTTCGCGAGAGAATTTTTAAAATCTTTTGTCGTTTTTTTTTTTTCTTCTAACGTACAACCGCGATTACAACAACACTTAAAACGAAATAATTGGACAAAATAATAGAAGGCATTATTGACAAAAAAAATTAACGCGTCTGATAATACGCATGTAAATTGACTCGAAAGATACTTTGACAGATTCAAAAAACTGATTAGCTAAAAAGGCGAGAAATTTAAACAAAAACAATCTTTCATCGATCATTTGCCGAAACTGCTTGAACGGATTAGCGGGAAATATATCATTACAAAATATTTCCGCTTTATCAATTCGCCCACTTATTGTTAGTGTGATGACTACACACCATTGAGAGATCTGATTCATACAACTTTCTACTGAAAACTGTTAAACGATCAACGAAGTGAACTCGCCACAATACTTTTTGAAAGAAATTCGACATTTAATTTTTAAAAAAATGTTAATAATAATGAAACTACGCTATTATTAGTGCAAAAAATTTCTTTACAAAAATGTTGGCATAGTAAAAAGTTATACACGCATATGCGCGCGAGTATTTGATTATATAATGGTAAACAAAAGTAAAATCAAAACAAAAGACAATTATAATTTTAAACTGTGAATGAAAAAAGTTTCACGCCCTGGTGATGACGACGTATTATATGGATCATGAAAGGGACAACGAACGAAGAACGCTTAAAAAATACTACACTTAACCGGCATAGTAACTGGTTATGACAAACCCGTTTACTAATTTACCCAACATATATGACCTATTAAACTCCATCATATTATGTAATCTTGCTAAAGCGATTATCGTTAGCGGCTTAATTGAAGTAACTTATTCGTGTTTTGTTTTTTTTAAGCGCAAAAAAAAATATACTTTCATTAACGCGTGGAACCCGAACTTTATTCACTTTCACGTGTTACGTTTGAAAAAGTGTGAACATGCCCACTAATGCCTTTTTTTTCTTTTCGGTTTTCATTCAAACGAGCCATTAACCTGATTACAGTCCATATGCCTGCTTGCTGGATAATGAAAACGATCGTAAAAAAACTTATAATAAGAAATTTCAGTTTTCAATACACAAAAGATTTTACGCAGAAATTGCGTCCTCAAATTCATTACAATGAAACGAATTAAGTCAATATTTTAAATAGCAATTTTTTAATACCCTATTCATTTGAGTACTTAGTATTGCGCTAGGTAATGTCCATTGACGAGACCCCCCTCCGCCCCACCAAAAAAAAATAAAGAATACTTAATATATTCTATAACGCATTAATCTCAAAGATACGCAACATTCCAATATTAATTTTACATTCTGAAATTTCGAGCATATAAATAGATGACGCGAGTTAAGTTAATATTTCTTATGTAAAACATAGAAAAAGCCACCAATTAAATTAAAAATTCGAAATTACTGTAATTATAAAAATCGCTTTGTGGCTCTCAGCAATGAGAAACTCTTCGAAACCTCAGACACTGAAATGATAAGACAACAAGAGTTCAACGAAGATGAGAGAACATCGCTACTGTTTTCAAAAATTTTTATACAGTTACGGTCATTTTTCATCCGTATAACTAAAAACAAGTGCACGAGCAATAAAATTAACAGTTTAAACAACATAAATCGGCAAAAACACCGAGCGATACATTATAAATCTCGTTGACGTCCATTTTTTTACATCTATCAAGAAATAACATAAATTATTTTTGCAAAGATATTTTTAATAACACCCCATACTTTTCGTTTATTTTTATTTTTTTTTGGGCGGGGGGAGGGGCGTATCAACTATGGGCATAAATGTACGCAAAGTGAAAATTTGCGGCAGTAGGATTCGAACCAAGTTCTATGTGAACAAACGACCATTGCGTAAACACCATCGAAGCTTACGCTTTAGCCGATTTTAAAATATTACAAATAAACTCTATTTCGCGTTGCAATTACAGAAAAAGTAAATATTAAAACGCGATCCTGCGTGCTACATCTTCCAGAAATAAACTTTACTACATAGCGATCATTAAAATATTTTTAACGTCGACAAAAAATTATAACTGTTCGATGTTTTTTTTTTCTTTCTTTTACCAGCTTATCGCTAATTACATAATTATTTTCCAACAATTACCGTTCAACTACCGACACACATTATCTATACCTAATTAATTTCTTTTTAGACATCGGCGTTAGGGGGAAAAAGTACAACAAAAAAAAAAAAGGAACAAAAACCTACCGCGAAACCGGTCGCAATTAATTACTTGCAACTTCGGTTAATATAAAAAAATTTGTAAAAATTTGTGTACATACTTTGACTTGTACGGCGATTCCATCGTTGACGAAAAATCGTAATTAAAACAGTGAGTCAGCATTCCTTTAACAAAATATTCTGGCTAATTGGACTAGAAATATAACTTGCGAATTACGAAAATTACTATATATAAACACGCAAGAAGCCTCTGTGCGTGGAAATCGAGCTCGCGCGAAATCTAAAAAATCCGAAGTATCGAAATTTTTTCTCTTGCGAAAACTTTCGATAAACGCACGATTAAAAAAACCAAAAGGGGAAACAAATTAAACGGAAAAAAACTAAAAAAATTCGAAATGGAAACGCAAAAATTTTACACAAGTACCGGCAAAACAGAAAACTTTTTAAGATTAGAGAAAGCCCGAGCTGGCAAATTAAAGAAGCGTCTCCTATTCCCTAATCTATTAAATTGAACTACGAATACGTTAGCTAGCGTTCGTGTACGCTCGGCCTATGTGGTGAACGATCACGCCACTATCTGGGACGAATGGCATTCCAGAAGTTGATCAGCTGATTGCGCTCCCATTGGCTGAGACGAGTTCGCGATGACGCGACAGCAGTGTATCCACGTGCAGGATAACAATTCGCCGAATATCGTACGATAATCGCGATCCCAGACAAGATACCGCACCGCACTCGGCATACATACACACAGGCGCGCCAATTTCACGATACCGCTGAGTAACGCGACCGTTTGACGTACAGCCAATAATTCGCGAAATTATACGCACACGTCTACCTACAAATGCAGCACAGGGGCTGTGTGTCGGCAATTATTATTATTATTATTATTGTTATTATTATTATTATTATTATTATTATTATTATTATTATTATTACTCTTACTATTACTAATACCGTTCAGCGCTGGTATTATTATTATCAATATGATTATTAATATCATTATTTGTTATTATTATTATTACTGTTACTGTAATTGTTATTATAATGCCATCATTTATTATCATCATCGTTATTTCTTTCAACTCGGCATGTACCTCACTTTCATTATAGCAGCACTTTTGCATAGAACGTAGCTTTTCACTTGCAAAGACTTTATTACAATAGAATCAAAATTCTACGTCAGCGCCATGCGAACTTTCGAAATCGGAAGAGAAATTTCTTCTTTTTTTTTCTTTTTTTTTGCGGGTAGCAATACAATTCGATGAAAGGGTAATTATCGTTGAAGTATAGTCGCTACTGGTACCCTATAGTGTGCCCTTTGGACGATATAAACTCGCGATGTACTTATATATTCGTATATACATATGTGCCGAATTAGCATTCATCTGCTTGACATTTCTTCGCGAATGTTTACTACTCCGTAGATTACACACAGGAAGAACGCTGAGGAAAAATCATTTTCTTAATTTTAACCAGTTTATTAGAACTACCGAAATTCGTTTTTCAAAAATGAAATATTCAATTACGTAACGGATTTTTATAATAAGAACAAATTGACTGAAAATGTGCTTAAAACTAAACTTACGGCAACCGTTATTCGGAGAATCACTTTTGATATTTCTGATGATACGTATGTCTGTCAATAAGTGCAATATTTTTACCTTAAAACTATAATTTTACTCTGGTTATATTGCTGGAAGATGATGTCGGATTGGTTCCTGGGTAAGATTTTGCCGGTCGAATTGGTTCCCCGTTCTGTTTACGTGTCAAATCTGTCCTCCTTTTTAAGGGTCCTTTTTTACCCGAGATGAAACTGACCGAGTCTTTTATCGCTGTTGTTATTCGTGTTTGTTGTTGATGTTATTATTACCGTTCTTATTCTTCACATGTGACTGTTACAAGTGTCATAATAGAACGATTGTTTCTTATTTGTATACGGATGAGATTGTTTTCCCGATTTTATTTTAGTCAATATTCCGCCTTTTGATATTGTACTGTTTACGTTGTGTTCGTTATCAAAATATTACTTTTCCTAATTAATGCCGATTTATAATGAAGTTTATAATTATCGAAAAGGGGAGAAAACTACTAATTATAAATTCGGTTACCAAAAAAAATTGGCACAGATGGGTTAGAAAGATGGCTTTGTACCAGACTAGGATGCAAAGCTTTCGTAAAACTACATGAACAAAATATCATCATTGAAGAAGTTTCTAGTATCAAAATTATGGAATAGAAAATGATACTTTAACGCGTCAGAAACTGAGTAATTCACTCTAAAATGGGGAAAATGTGGATATCGAAAACTTCTTAGTGTGAAAAACCATCGAAAATTATTCGCAGCGAAATTGTTTCCAACGGCAATGATCAGTCACTGAATGCGCATGATTTGGATAGGTTACGGAGAAATCTGCGTGCAGCTAAACAAAGAGAAATGCCTATGTTACCAAAAAGCTTAGCCGAACTACACGATTCCGTCAACGAGTGTGAATTAAAAACAAATACCGTTAAAAATTTCGTTTTCTATAATGATTTTTTAAATAATGTATCATATTTTCATTTTAAAAACGAATTTGAAGAAGATGAGAAAAGCCGATACCATTTTTATCGACGGTGGTACGTTCAAAAGTTGTCCGAAATATTTTTATTGTTTATAAAATCGGGAAATTTCTATGTACACCGGTAGCATTTGGTCTTTTACCAGATAAGAAGAGTAGAAGCTATAAAATAGTTTTAAACAAACTCGCAAAATTTTGTGACAGCGCAGACGGTATTCGTTCATTTCGAGAAATCTATACATAAGGCGCTTTCTTCAGAATGACGCAGCTGCAGATCTCACGTATCTCAGTCATGGTGGAGAGCTCAACGACAAATTGGACTTATAAATGAATTTAAAGAAACACGATAATTCTGAAACTGGACAGTTGTTAAAATTGTTTTTTGGATTACCTCTTCTATTTGCTACTGATATAGATAATTGTTTTTATAGTGGCCTGATGGCTCTAAAACCTGTAAACGAAAAAACTGATCGGCTTTTTTATTACGTTCATGATAGTAGCACCCGGCTGTAATTTTCCAATACATATGTGGGCCAATTTGCGATAGAACTACAAACTGTGCTGCGAATCATTGCCAAACTAAATCAATCATTTAACAGCGCTCATCGCAATATTTTTTTTTGTCTATGGAAGTACTAAAAGACATTCAATGTGAAACGTATATAAAGCTCCGCAGCAAAAACACAAGGGCAAACCTGAGAATAAACAAAAACAAAAAAAAAAACGGGTAAATATGTAATCAAAGCCATGACGAAATATCAGATAGGACAGATAGCAAAAGTTAAATTTTTAAAAAAAGTAAGCTTTACAGTTTAGGTTCATGCCTGTTACATGAACTTTCGCCGTAATTTCAGATTCTGAAAGATATTGAATGTACATTTTCGTTTAATTTTTGTATCATTTATATTCGTTTTCCATCAATATATACATATATATATATATATGTATGTATATATACATTATGTATTATTTATAATTTTTTTATTACTTTTCACACATCTGTGTTACAAACTGTCTTCAATTTGTGCATTATTGTTGTTTTAAAAAAATCTGAACTGTAAATGGAAAATAAATAATTGTTAAATACATTTAGCAAATTTTATGATACTTTACACCAATGAATGAATGTTAACACAGCTCAACTCCTGTGTACGTACTTATTCACGATTTATATTTCATGTCTATGTGTTCAAAAAAAAATAAAAAAAACCTAATGCAATCAGGGATAAATCACTTTCACTTAAGGTCATTTCTTATGCAAAATTCACCACTACTATAAAAAATATATTTCTTTTTGGTCAAATAACACGTTCTAATAAAGTACATAAACCCGCTGATTCATCAATCGTTCCAGTAACAATGAGAACCAATTTTTAAATTGAAGACTGATTTAACCCGCAAATCAATTCGACCAGCTAAGGTAGTAATTCCAGTTTATTACGGGAACCAATTCGACCGCATCCATATTGCTACATTAAAAGTATATTTTCCGTACAGCGGGCAGTGCGGAGCCTTTCGATTTCGCCCTGGCTACATTATTGTAAATATATATATATATATATATATATATATATATATATATATATGTGCATATATACGAGGGACGTTCGATAAGTAACGTGACATGTCTTCGAAAATGGCCTTCCGGGCATCCAAAAATTATGAAAAAGGTACCAAAGGAGCCAGAAAAAATACTCATTATTTTTCGACATAATTTCCAAAAACATTAAGGCATTTATCATACCGGGTCATGCGTTTAACGATACCGTCATGGTAAAACTGGGCGGTATATTTAACGAATAATTTCGTTACTGCCTCCATGACCTCGTCTATTACGAAACGTTTTACACGCATTTCAAACGGGGAAAACGTGAAAATCCAAAGGTAGCACCACATCAGGCGAATAGGGTGGATGTGAAAATTCGTCCCAATTTTGATTTTTAATTCACGTGCGAACGAGAACAGACGTGTGCGGTCGCGCATTACCGTACAAAAGCACTGCTCTCCAGACTGCAGCCAATCTCTTCCGATTAATCGCTCGACGAAGTGCCTCATGAGTGTCACGGTAAGTTTACCTGGCTATCGTATCCTCCTGTATACGGAACTGCAACAATAGGAGTCCCCCTGTCGGTTCCAGAAGATGGTTGCAAAAACCTTTTGGCTTTTGGCGGACCCCTGGTTCACCTTTCACTATTCACACTTTACTCGATTCCTTTGACTCTCTGGGACACACTTACGCGTCATAATGCCTTTGCATCGTACGCTATGCACAGTCTGCGATCAATTTTTGCACCTACAACTTCTTCGGCTATCAGAAATTTGGTGACTACGCGAGTCTCGTAACTCACCGGCTTGGAAACGTTCACTGACATGTTTGACACATGCGTACAGAAGTTCTACTGATCAGATCAGAACGCGGAAAACGGAGTTCTATTCGTATTTTCCTCCTCTGGCTGTCACATAAATTTCGCACAATTTTATCAAACAGCGGGCGGGAAATAAGCCGTGTCACGTTACTTATTGAACGTCCCTCGTACATATATTGGCATAAAACTTATTCGACGGTATCTAACTGTTTCAAACGGGAAAAACACACAGACACCCTCAGGTTCGGTAGTTATGACGTGATAAGAGAAGAATAATTTTTATTATTTTTGGCCGGCAGTGTGTATAGAACTTATTCGCAATGCAATAAATCGAGCAGACTTTTTCAATGTTATTATTTCCAAAAGCTTCTACTATTGACATAATTATAATCAGTAACACAGGATATAATATTACCTTTTGGTTATTTGTTTTTGTTTGTTCTTCTTTACCCGGTAAATACATCATTCTTATCGGTTAACTACGGGATAATTGTTTACGATAGAAGTTTGAAATAGTAATGTAAATTTTATATCACTTAGTTCATAGTAAAACGTAATAACATAACTATTGTTACTTACACTAATAAAATGACGTAAATGGATCTAGGAAACAAAACAAGTACAAAATACTATATATCTTACAGTAAAATAATAGATTTATATGTTTCCGCTGATGGATGTCACAAATCATTATTTTAAAGGCAATAAACGAAATTAAACATAAAGATTATGTTCATGCGATAGAAAAATATTTCAGGGCAAACAACATAATATTTACTTATATCAAATAATAAACAGATATGTATTTATTTAGCTGATAAAATCTTTGCCGAAAAATATACTAATCGCACTCTACTATTTAAAATAAATCGAAATTAAATTCGCGTAAACCGAGCAAAACGATTATTTCGAATGTTTTTCCGCATTTTCTGCATTCAGTGATTGAAAATGCTTTAAAATACGACACCGTTAAAACAGGCTCACCTGTTTCGTTCGTTAAACCGGACTTGGAGTAAAGGAATGTTATAAACACATTTTTAGTTTCAGAAGGCGTGTTTCTACAATGCCAAAACAGGAGAAAAACATTCACCCAACCTTTCCAGAATCGCTAATTAATATCGAAAAGAGAATTTCCAATTATACGCGTCTGATGATGATTAAAGACTAAACAGGATAAAAGTTGATGTAGGCGAACAAACAGAAACAAAGGGGGTATAATGAAATAAATGAAATGAATGACGAAGAAAGAGAATTAAATAACAATAAAATCATCGAACGAAAAAGAACTCATACTACATACAACATCGGAAAAGTCAAATACATTTGATGACAGCAATCAAATGGAATTCAACAAATTATCGGCAACATCAAGTCTGACTAGTTTAGAAGAACTAGACAAGGATGAGATGGATAAAGATACAACAAAATGTAAAGCAAACGATAAAGCATCCGACAAAGACATAGACAAGAATACGAAGAAAAAAGCAGGAAGTCAACAAAGCCATAATACAGCACATAACGACTAATTAAAAAAAAAAAAAAAAAAAATGACGGCGATAATACTCCTGTCTATTCGAAAACCCTAAAAAAAAAAAAACAAACAAGTTCAGTCAAGCATGATGTTTCATGTGTTGAGGATTCCGTATGTAAGACTATAATTTACGTTTACATAATACTAAAATCAAAACAAAGAAATCGAATTTTTTGAGCCATAAAGAAGGAGAGATACGTTATTTTTCTCGCTTTTTTCAACTATTCGCCAACATCGAACGTTTCGTTAAAGAAATGAAATACGGTTTCGTTCCCGACAAACGGTTTTCTTTCCGATATCGCATGCCCGGAAAAAAAATATATTTTTTAAAAATTTCGAGCTTTCGATGTCTCGAGGGGCTGATTTTAAAGTTAGAAACTCGCATGTTCCAAAGCAGAGAAATATACGAAGATGCGCGTATTTTTTAAATTTGTTCAAAATTTTTAGCTATAACACTAGCGCCACAAAGAGGGAGACACGTCATTTTTTGCGCTTTTTTGAACTTTTTATATACCTTGAAAATTTCGTTAAGGAAATTAAATACGATTTTGTTTCCGACAAATAGCAATCTTTCCATCAATATATCACATGACCGGGAAAAAAATAATTTTTTCGAAATTTTCCAGCTTTTGGCGCTCCGAGGGTCTAAGTATAAAGTTCTAAGCTCGACTATAGTTTTCCTATAAAGCGGTCCTTAATGTTTGAGACACGTTTTGGTTTCTTCAACTATTTTACTCGGGTTATTGCTTACGTGAACATCCTACTTTTTTGTGGTTTTTGGGCAATCGTAATTTTTCGATTTTATAAAAGAGCTCCTACGTTTTATTTTATATTTTGAATTTCACTTTTAAAGGGTTATCTGGTGATGAGTTATGAATTCTTTAAGGCTGATTTTTGAGGTCATTTTAAATACCACATTATATATATATATTCTTGACGGGTTTTTGTGTTTTTTGCCGCCCAGGGTAATCGATTAGTTTAAAGTTATAAATTTTTTAAAAGAGAATTTTAATTGTAATTTATAATCTAATTTTGAAGTTTATAAGTCAATCCTTGATTTTTATTTGATATTTTTGTTGTTTTTGATCCATCTTATTAGGATTCGCGGTATATTATATGTATACGGAATCCCAAAAACTAAATTATATGATCAGGGTACAATTTAAAAACGCTATGGCCTATAAAAGAAAAAATAGGAAGTAGTGAATAAAATTTTGATCACTAGTCGCTGCGACAATTAAAAATATAACGCAGTAAGAGTCTACAAATAAACGAGCACTGATAACGCAACTAAAAACTATTCACGATGTTACAGTAGACAGAGGTAAATATGGAAATAAGAATAACCGTAATTATTAACGAAATAAAATAGGAGATAACACAACCGTGATCTGATAAAATGTAAAAGCAAGATGAGCGAATGTCGGCAATGTAACAAAAATTACAATGAACAAGCCAGAAACAAATTACTGGTTAATATAGTAACTAGAAATATTAATGTGCTATTTGTAAGTGATAAATGTAATCGGAGCTTATAGATTAATTGCCCGTACGAAGTTGGACATAATTTACCGGAACGGTGCAATAATAAACTGTATATATGCACACGAAGAATGTAATAGTAGTAAAAATATTTTTGTATATTTATGTTAACCTATACACCACCCAATTAATTATTTTCAGTTTTGAAGCCTATACGCATTAATATTACTTGGTGATTTAAATTCGAGACATTTACTTTGAGATAAGGATTTCAATTCAAGAGGTAAAGAACGATATAACTTAATAGAATTATTTAATTTACATACTACAAATATTAAAAATAAACATATATTTTTAAGATAAACAAACTGTGATTAAAAACTTGTAACAAGTAATATTGTTCAATTAATTAGGAACAGGAATGTTTCTCATGAAATAAATTACGGTGATCATTTTTACATAACACTTTTGAATTGCAAACTAATAATGAATATAACAAAGTAATAAATGTAAATATTACTAAATTTATTTATGAAATAGATTTAAATGTTACATGTAAGTTATTAAATGAAATAGATAAATAGTTAGATTAGTTTCAAAAATATGTAAATAATACAAAATTCGAATGGAGTAAAAAAAAAATCGTAGTTTATTGGTGGAACCGTAAATTACAGAGACTAATTTACTTAATAATTTTTATAAGAAATATCGTAATTGTAAAAATGTAAGTTTAAAAATAAACCGTTATATTAATTACAAGAACAATTTCAAGAAATAATATAAGTTTATGATAGATTAAGCGAAACTACAGCGTTGAAAGAATTTTTTAAATGATAATACAGTTTTCGGATTAAAGTATAAGATTTTACTAGAACAAAACGTTTAATATAACTGCATTAGACAACTACGTCCACAGTGACTGAAAGTAAATTTATGGTTTTCTTAGCAACTACAATACTTAGTAACCGGAAATTATTATTTATAAACACTATCCGCAAAAACAGTGGCGGATCCACGGCGGGAGGATGATAGGGGACATCACCCCCTAAAGATGAAAAAATTTGTTACAACAGAGAAATTTAATCTATACTATAAAAGATTTGTATAAATGTTACCTTCTGCATATTTAATTATAACTAATATTTAATACTGTTTTCTAGTGAAACTATTAATGTTACGTTTTTATTCTGTTTTAAATGCAACTGTCGTCGTTCTTTTGTCTCCTTTTTTTTATTTATTATTTATTTTTATTTTGCAATTTTAATTAAAAATAGTAGTTCAATGAGAAATATATATGTATTTAAACTCGCTCATGAACAAAGAAAATTCGGATCGGATTACTAACTAAAATAAAAAAGAAGTAAAGTCTAATAAAAATACTATCGTTCTATTCTTTCTAGTAATTCAGTATTCAAATACTAAACTATCATTTTAACTACAATTTTATAATTTCGTTTTATTTTTTACCCCAAAAAATAAAACAAAAATTAAATTAAAAATTGTAGTAATTATTTATTTTTAAAACATTTTTAAATTTCTAAAGAGATGGTCGCTGTTTGACTTTCTTTATGAAGCAACGGGTATTTCTCAAATCTACTGCTATTACGTAATTATATAATTTCCCTCCCTAAAATGTCTCTCTGGATCCGCCCCGGCGCAAAAATTGAAAATAGTAAAGACAATAATATTACCGAAAATAAACAGCAACCTAAGCTTATTCAGATCTCATAGAGCTATTTCAGTTTTATCAAATTATAATAAAATTTATGAAAAGTGAATATTTTAAAATAAAATAAAATGTTTTGAAACGTAAGTACGGGGTTTTATTTTATTTTTTTTTTTTTTTTGGGGCGGAACTGGCATTTTACCTAGTAAGTCAATTATATTATTATTTATTACATTAAATAATACAATCCTATTTCATTCCTTGCTTATATTTTTATGCAGTATTATTATTATTATTATAATATATTAAGAATCTAATTTAAAATTTAAAATTCAGTCGTTTACGCCTTATTTCCAACTTATTTACAATTATTTCGGAATCAAGTTTTATCGTCAGGTCACGGTGAACGCTCAGTGTTTTTTGGTCACCCATTCCATTTCTAATATAGGCTATTAACCTCTTTAGGGTGGAGAAACATCTTTCTGGGGTCGCAGTGAACACTGAAAGTGTGGCTAATATGATAAGAAGCTTTTTTAATCAAAAGGAAAAACTGTTCATCGTAATGATCAACGGCTTCTAGCACAATGACGGGTTTTTACGTAGCAGATTCCCAATGATTGTGCCATATCTCATATTCACTTAGAAATGTTTGTGTTATCTTTTTCAGTTTTTTTTTTTGTGTGCTAGAATCATTACTCGCCTTCTCGGGTAGAGAAGCTTTTGAATCTTTTCGATTGTTTCTTCATGTGGTTCAAAACGGACATCTAGTTCTGTAATGACATGGTCAACAAAGAGGTGAAATACATTTCGGCGGTAATATATTTGGGCAGTTTCTCATGGTACATTATTCTGTTCGTTCTTGGAACAACTGTGTGTCATTTAAACTCATCTGCTTTGCTTAGCCATAAAGGACTGAGAATTTACTTTCATTCCGAATATTTTGTAAAATCGCTTTTTTATGGTTTTTGCATAACTGCAAGTGTTGGTCAAATCGATATATTGACTTTTTGCATCGCTTTGTTTAAGTTTGTTGTATATGAGAAAATTTTTCTCAGTGTAACTAGCGACACAACAAATCGGGTATTTTCTATGGCGGTATGCAATTGGTATGCTTGAGTGGCGATATCCCTACCAGCAACTCTTCTTGCAGTGCCTCAAATGTTGCGCGTATTATGGGAATTATTTGTGCAAACCATTCTACAGCCGCGTGTTTTTCGGTCCACCGCAAGTGTTGGATGAAATGAGTTAAAATCTGATCAGCAATTTTCTTCAAAAGGCTATCTCGAAGTGAAGATGGTCGAAAAAAGTTTATTGCACTTTTTATGGTCCCCATACAGGAGCGAATCATAGGTACTTCATATGCATGCGCTAGAACTAAATTTAAAACGTGAGCTTCACAATGCACGAATTGCGCTCTCGGTTATTTTGCTACGATTATTGTTCGCATGCCTCGTAAGCGGCCGTTTAGTACTACAGCCCATCAAAGCTTTGCCCAATGAATTTTAGCTTTATCCGAGTTATAAGAGATGCGTTATAATTTTCGTTGCCGATGCTTCAGCTGAAACAGTTGTATAGATAAATTTAAGAAAATTCTCCCCCGGATAATTGATTTTTCAAATGAGCAGCCTATGTGTCGAAAAACATAACGCTAGTTGTTCTCGCCCGGGTATGTCTTGAGTTTCGTCTGCCAGTGCAGTAAAAAATCTTGCCTCTTTGACCCTTTTAAGTACATGCGCTTGAATGACATTACTTTCAATCACTTCATTCTAAATTCCGGATGAAGTATACACGGTTCTACTGTGCATGCTTTGTGTAAATAAATGACTCTTAAGTACTTCATCGCCAGATTGAGCACGAAAACGGAAAAGTACTCGAAAACGGAACCGTCATTGTAAGCAGATTCATTTACTCCAACTTCTCCATAATCGTGGTTTCCTCTTAGTATCATTTCCTGTCTTTGTTTCTACAATAGCGTTTGATCTTCAGCAATTTTACAACCTTCCAGATTCACGGTCTGCTCAATATCAGTAGATTTGACTTTGGCAAACTTTACAAAATTTTCCACTTGCTCTGAAGTGAATTTGTGATATTTTGTATTTGCGTAGCGATCAAAGTTCTCTAAAGCGTTTTTTCCAGTCAGTATAAATAGCTTGTTAGCAAGTGCTTCAAGATCTTGATAAGCACGTCTACTTTGTGCTTTTCCAAGTAGAAGACGTAATTTGCATTTGAATACAGGAGCCATGAGTGTTTCGCAGTCCAACGACGTTGAAAAGAAAAATTCCTCCTGGCGGTGACTGGAACCTTGCAAGGCTCTTTTATCAGCTTTTCCCCATCATTATTCAGAGGACTAGAGACAATACAATATACGCTTCGATAAATAAACTTGGACATTTTTCCCGACGTAAGTAACCTAAATAAAAAGGCATAAAAAAGATTCGAACTGTTTTAAATCCAATCCAAGGCGAAAATAGCGCAGTCATCCACTTAGTGTAGTCGGCTATTATTCGGGCTTTGTAGTGTTTATCAAATAATATTATAAAATCGATATATTACGTAATTTCGTATTTTCCTAATTAAATGGTTCATACGTAAAATATCTAGACCGTAAAAGTATTTCACCGATAGCAGATAGTACATTAAACGATATACATATTTACTTTAGCCGAAATTTCTTTTTCAGGTTTTAAATAATATATCGCGTAAATACGGGGCCGTTCGAATGAAAACAGTAGTTCCGATTTTGACGGTAAAAAGATATCCAGTAAGTACGCGATAATGGTATTCAACTATTTTAATTGATATTCATCTGGAAGAAGAAGGTAAAATTTTCAATCTAATTGCGGCCAATTGCAATATGGCTTTAACCGATTTTTTAACCTGGAAAAATCTGTTATTTTTAAAAAAAAAATATCTAATCTAGGTGTGCTTTGGCTTCTTTCCTTCTTTTTTTTTTTGTGATACATGATTAGACTAAGAAGAAAAAATGATCTTCAACTAACGCTTAATGAATATCTTTATTTACGAAATATTTAAACTAGAAACTAATCGTAGACCGACGCACAACTAAAAATTTAATAATCGTTTTAAGAAAAATTGCGAAAAATCTAAAACCTACTGCATCGGCAGATGAGAAACTATTTTCGTTATAACCCTCGTAACCTTCGTTGTTCGTACTACCACATCGGTATATTTAAACACGACTAACCGTAAGATATAAAGCCGAACTGGTAAACAAGATATATACTAAATACCAAATAAAATCAGCCCTTTTTTTTTGTCTCGAATTTTATTTCAAATGTTTCTTCAAACTGATCTTCCTCTTTTCTCTTCTCTTTCACCATTCGTGAATATTAATACCAAAGAAAACACATTTAAAAGAGATAAAATGCAACTACTGGTGGCTGAGCTTTACTTGGATTTATTCCGAACTTTTAGATCAATCAAAGTATGAAAGATATAACACAATAATACGTGCGTAATACAACAGTGTCACAATAACGTAGTTCTATTTTTCAATTCCGAAAATGTATTTTAATTTTCGTAATATTTAAAATCGCCATATAAATATCGCGTACAAATTTATTTTACTACAGAATTCGAATTTTTTTATTTAAAACGGTGAATAAGCGAATAATATTATTAACTTTTTATTAAACCCAAAATACAAATTTGATCAAACAGCGCTTTCATTTCCTACAACAATCGGTTACTTTAAACATCGTACTAATTTGCGAATTTTATCATTATAACCATTTCCGAGAACCTCGTTATACATACGTATATATGTGTGTAAGAATTGCTCATTAAATAATACACATCCTAACCGATTTAAAGCAAAAAACTGTTTTTTTTTTTTTTTAAATTGTATTAATATTTTAAAGTCAACCGTTCGTTATTCTTAATATATCCCTCCGCTTTGTAACATATTTTTACCGTCAGAAAGTCGTTCCTTAAATGATGTAATTTTAATAATCCCAATAAATAAAAAACAATGTCGTGATCAAAAACAGCCGCCCAAAAAGTGAATAAAGAAAAAGTGATACATTCTTTTTTCTCTACTGCTTCTAGCTATTACTACGACCGGGCGGGCTCTCTAACGCGTATTTGTTTTTGTTTTTTTGCCGTTTTTTTTTACCTAATTCTTAGTTATTGCCTACATCCGTTGCTATTATTCTACGCGAAATGTTAAGCACATGTAGCACTTAGAGCGCGACATATAGGAATCTCGTCGTAATAAACGAAATTTTCGAAATTTGTCGTCGTTGACAGCAACTAATGTGAATTTAACGATGAAAGCATTAACTATAATTAGCAAATGAACTGCTTTCGGTACAGACTGCGAAAAACAAATGCACTCGTTTGAGCGGAATAAGTGGATTATCAAAAACTGTGTAATACCGCTTACCGACTAGACCGTTCCTTGTATCAACATAAATGATTTTTTTAACAAGATGAAAAACAATCGACGAGTAAAGGTATGAAGCCGAATATCGCTATTTTGGATGACTGCATTTTTTTCTTCTTTTCTCTTTGGGAAGTTCGATAATAAGATACTTCCGTCCAGAAAAAAATCAGAAGAGGGCAGAGTTGGTTAAATTTTAATTCGCGAGCAATTACTGTTAACGCGAAGTAATCAATATAGAGCAGTGACGATCGACATAGAAGAGGCAGACCAAAGTTGCAAGGCTATCTCACGGAAAATGAGAAAAATCTATAGCAAGAGTAAATAAAGTGAGTCCTATAGACCTTTGGTAGGATATTGCAAACTGTAAAATTTAGTTTTTCGTAATATTCTGAACGTTGCTCGATGCCCCTAAAGAGAATTAGTCGACCCAGTAAATAACTTCTCTAGTATAATCAATATTCGATTTCAGATTAGGTATATAACATTGTAAGCTCGAATGAGATATGTTTCCTACTTCTGAGACGTTTCCTTTTGATAGGCGAGCACTTAAGTTACTAGGCTATCATAGAAAGAGAGCAACACTCAAAAAAGAAAGTGCATAATCAGTATCGCAGGCAATTTTTAATAAGGAAATTACAAGAAAACGAATAAAACGTGGAGAAGGTAGTTGCGAATAGGCCGGCGGTGTAGGTAAAAAAGTTCAAAGGACAACCTGATATTCGAAAATTAATTTGGGCGGATCAGTGAACGATTATTAAAGAATACCCAACCGAAATCTAAATTTAAACCTTTTTTGAATAAAGAACGATTGTAGAGTACACGGACTTTTTTTTCTAAAAAGGAAGTCGGAGGAAACAACGGTCCGAGTGTTACGGGACGTTTCGTTATCAATGATGTCCGGAAAAAAAGGGGAAAAAAAAACTATTTCTTAACATATGTTTGTTTTCGGTATAAACCCACATCTAAATTATTCGTAGCCGCGTCGTTCAGACGAACCGGAAAAAACATTTACGATAGGAAAAAAATTGAAAAACGCGACGATTGTAAATCGATGCAACAAACGAACAAATTGATTGAAAACTTTAAAAAAAAATAAAAAAATAAAATAAAAATAAGGAAGAATTTAGC
The DNA here is from genome assembly GCA_039619475.1 of Icerya purchasi. Lineage (NCBI taxonomy): Eukaryota > Metazoa > Arthropoda > Insecta > Hemiptera > Monophlebidae > Icerya > Icerya purchasi. The sequence continues at coordinate 235,570,870 of CM077116.1, forward strand.
GAGCACGTTATTCTATCGTAAAACTGGGCAAATTTTAGGAAGGAATATAAAATTAGGCGAGTACTTGAACACTAATAGAAAAGTCGAAAAAAAATATCAATGATAAATTACCAAAGTTACACACACATGCTGTTGCAGTATATTCCGTGTTCGTGTGCTGCGAGTTATACGGAACAAACTGCTAGGTCTGTAGCGGATTGTAAACGCAAACGTATAGAAAAGTCTCGGCTGTGTCCGAACATAAACAGAAAAATAAACGCGAAATTAAATTGTAACGAAAACCTAAAAAATATTGGCCAAAATCGAAAACTTGAACAAACTACTTGAGAGATTGAAAAAGGTATAAATTTTAATAAAGTAAACGGCTTAAACGTCGATTAGCAACCGCAATGTAAAAATGAAGATTGAACAACCCGAAAGTAAATATCTGTCGTGTTTTATATAGTACGTAACTTGCCTTTCTCCCATCATTTGGCGGTAGTTGACTTTTTATTGTGCTCTGATGATGAATAGGCTGAAAATGCTAAACGTCGGTTATGAATAATTTGGACACAGTTTATACCGCAAAAATGGTCGCACGGTTAATAAAAAAAACCGCAAAAGTTTAAGGTTATTTTTGGAGCCATTCTTTTTTCACAGGACACTAGCAAAAGGAGTATGTTAACTCGACGACTAATTAAGGGATGACTAAGCGGGAATTTTATTGAAGGTAGTAAGTAGATATAGAAGTGCCGAGAATAGACATTCAATAAAAGAAGAAAAAGAAAACGATATAAAGAGTAAACAGGTCGAGTCAACACAGAGTGCATTAGAACCGAAAAACCCTTTTTTTAATTTTCATTGAGTGTCCTCTGCGATGTCAGCTGTCCGAAAACGTTTCTTTTAATTTATTAAAGTAAATTACTTTATACTTATTTTTATTCTTTAATAGGAGGGGGAATTTATTTATTTTATATTTATAAATGTTAACCAACCGGTTATTGATTTACCGACATTTAATACAGTTTTATTACAAAGTCCTTTACTTTGTCACGTCCATGTTGGAAACGTAAAAGTTACACGCTACGATCTTTGAATACCATCATTTTTAAACGTGCTCTTTTCTATCAGTATTCGTCTTTGAATTTTTTTAAAACCGCTAATATTAATAACATTCCGAAACATTACAAGAAAAAGTTTTTTTTTAAAATTCTCTTCCCCAACATTCTTCCTAAAAATGGCCGGATAATTTCTGTATTTGTATTCTCGAGAATCAAACTTCTAGGAAATACAACTTACAGCGTTTTTTTTTATTATTATTATTATTATTATTTTTTTCTCAATTACTCGTTCGAGGTCAGACCAATCGGTCCTTAATTCTAATAATTAAATTTGTTTTCCTTAGAACTACTTTTAATTCATTTTCACCGGCGCTATAGTTGAATTCGAACCTTGTAGTCGAATGTTCTCATCTTTTGCCCTTTTGGTTTAGAATATAAGAAAAAATACTAGATGAAGAAATTCGTTCTGAAAACATTTTGCAAAACATTTCATGAAATACGCGTGCTAGGGTTTTCAGCGAATCTAAGATTTATAAGTGACGGTCTCGATGAAGGGACAAAATTAAGGAGCCAACAACGCAATTTACATTCAGTTCGCAGATTACGGTTTTCTGTGCCTTATCAAATTCTCCCTTTTCCACTATTTACCTATTCAACCTCACTTGCCAAAATATTCACGGTTTTCAGACTTTCCACATCTTCGCTTCTATTTGTTCGGTTTGGCCACAATCGACTTCCCGCCGCCCTCACCCGTTTTCCACTATGCTTTCACCACACTGTTCTCTTTGCTGGCTCGACTCCGCGCAGTGCAGGATATCTTTACTCCCGAATCGCTTCTTTCCTTTCCTCGGAATGACAAACTCTCTACTCGAAATTTTTTTCCACCCACATTCTCACTCCATATTATGTTTCCTTCATACTCTCATTTCTTTCTTTTTCAATTATTCGCATTATCGCTTTACTTATTTGTTCATTACTTCCTCGTCGTAGAATTTAGCTACTTCCTCTATTTTGGAGACTCATACCTCACGATCTTTATTTTATTTCTTCCACGATTACTATTTAGTATTCCGTGGATCTTTTTTCTTTAACCATGGCCATCATTTCAGCAATAACACAGTGTATGCAGCCGTACTGTTTCCTCTCTTCAGTTTTGTTACTTATGAATTATATTTTTAACGCATTGTAAAATATAAATATTGTAATCAATCGTAGTTTCTGTTGACGATCGTTGGAAATCAATTTTGCCTCAGTAGCAGCGCGGTATTAGTTACGATAATTTGAAAAAATTCAGAATTATATAAAAAATTCGCTTTGACCCAGTGATTTTAAAGTACCCAGGCCCGGATTTAGGGGTGGTCTAGGGGGGGGGGGGCTGTAGCCGGTGACTTCCCATTTTTCCTAATTCCCAATTCGCCTAATTCTCATGTCGCCTAAATTTAAGGTTTCGGTTACTCAGGTAATAAAAAAAAAAAAATCAGACAAACATAGGAATGATTTCGTGTTGAAACAGACTAAACGCATCTTTTTTTTTTTCTATTTGATTCCGTTGTTAATCTTTTCTTTTCGAAAAACAACAAAAATGGTTCATATGAAAATCAGAAGTGAAAAAATACCGCTAAATATGTTTAATATAAATGTACGCGAAATGACGACTCCGATTAATATTTGCGAGTTATTCCATTCTAAGTCCAGTGCTCTATAAATCCCACTCGCCTAATTAGTCAGCATATAGGAAGCCCCTTATTGATATTTAGTGTGACATGAAAAATTAAGGTTTTCGGAATTGCAGAAAAAAAGAAAGAAAAATAATCTAAATAAAGAGTTGTAAACGGATAAATGCTTTATTACAAATTGAAAACAATACACATTTATGCTAGTTTTATCTAAATCCCTCGTTAAAAAACAAACAGAATGATTTTTTCGTTTTCTTAATTTTTTTTCGTTTTGGACACAAATTTGTTTCTAATATCTTCTTTTTAAATCTTAAGAAAGAGGCAGAAAGTGTATTCATTTGTTTATTTGTTTTTTTCTTTATTGCGTTAGACTTGTCAGCAGCGGACGATTACCCATCAAGAAGAAGGTGTACTTAAAAAGTTAATAAACGAAAATTAACGTTAATATTAAGCAAAAATTACTTATTAATCTAATAGTATATTTTAATTTTTTTATAAGTCAATAAACTTGTCTTTAATTTTTAATTTTTTCCGACTTACAAAAAGAAAGAGGTTATATGTATGTTCGTCGCGTATGTTTTTTTTTATGTTTGTTCGCGCATAACTCATATTCATGCGAATCGACCATTTTACTGGTTCAGACGCCATTTTTCGGCAAATCTAAAAGAAGATGAAGAAAAAAAACCATCTATTTTACTATTTAAAAAATGTCTTAATTCAATAAATTGCCAAAAGATTACGATTTAACATTACAAAAAGGAAAAAGAAAGATAATATAAAAAGACGCCATTCAATTAAGCAAATATTTTATCGTAATACTTTTAACATACAAAACAAAAATTTATAGCAATTAAGCGAAAATAATTTTTCAATGGATGACAATTTCTGTTATTCTCTGTTGCGGAAATCTAATTGAATACCATATCATTTAAAGCGTAATTTGCAATAAATATTTCAATATACAAATATTAGCTATAAATATATATATATATATATATACTAGCTGACCCAGCCACGCGTTGCTGTGGCTTAGTAGTTATAATAGATTAAATTAATTTTTTACTTATTATTTCGATGCAACCAAATTAACTTTTACTAATAAACCTGAAATTATTTAGCCGATTTTGAATCATATGTAGAGAATGAAATTATCCAACTAATATACACTTATTGAATTTACATTTTATTTATCTAATCTTTAACTTTAATCTGTAATCAATGGCTTATTTACACAATATATACTAAATAAATTAGTTACATAAAAATTAAATGTTATAAATGAAGCAGATAACATTGGTTTCGAACTATTAGTTATATTATTTTATAAAATTGAAAATTATCTAAGGACTAATTTGTGCACAATGTTCTTGGTCAACCTGTCTTTTGCTAACACGAATAGACTTGATGGTGTTCCCACACGTGAGCAGCAGGCAACATGCGTTTATTCTTGCAATTTCTTCTTCCGATTCAGTAGCTCTCATAACACGCATACGCCGTGCATTTCTGCTACGCGCATTGTTCAGGTTCGATTGTCTCTCCGCGGCATTATCTTATACTGAAATATAAAGCAACTTACATGCCCAACAATGTCAGAGAATTGTATCACTGCCACACTATTGTTGTCGGAATATTTAAATTTTTTTTTTTTTTTTTTATCGAGGCAGGACGTTTATTAAATACACTGAAATATAAATATATTAAATACACTGAAATATAAATAAATTAAATGCCGCACATAATAAAATTGTCAAAATTTGTTTTATTTAATATAACAAATATTTATGTAAATAATTAAAGCAAAAAGTAATAGCCAACAATTAAATTTGTTTTTTTTTAATTGATTGATTAAATTATTTAATATAACAAATATTTATGTAAATAATTAAAACAAAAAGTATCCTATCTGTTAAGTTGGACCAAATTGCACGTACTTTCAAAATGTTATAAAAATCGGTTAAGTAAATTCCGAGTTTATCCTGCACAAACATAAAGACACGGGATTTTTATATATATAGATATATTATTTACCTGCTCGATTTGTTTTTATAAATGATATATCCATTACTATATCAGACTGACTCAAAATTTTTGTTTTATTCACAAGCGACAACTTATAATATTCAAGATAGAAGAATAGTTTCCTTCAGAATACGCATAAGACCCAAGCCAGAACAAATTACGACTTCATAGCGTAAAGCAGTCAGTATGCGGTGATTTTCCGCATATTGAGACGAATTTGGCATTTTTTACGACCTTTAATGACGCTGTCCGAGCTAGCATAATAAAATTTGGGTAACAATCATTCAATTTCTCGGACGGTCTCGGCAGCGGGCAAACGCGGCATTGTTTGTCAAAGACGCTTTCTCGGTTAAAAAATCGAGCGGGTCAGTCCCCGCCACCCTTGTGTAATCTTTTTTTCTGCCTACCAAACGTGACCGTGTTGCTAAGTTGATTTTTTCAAATTATTATTATTATTATTTTTTTATGGGTCATTCCATTTTTAGGAGAAATGGGAATTAGGCGAAATGGTGCAACCTCGGGCCCCACATTACAAAGGGGCCCCCAAGTGGCTCCCACCTCCGACATAGATGGTTAAACGTGCAATAATAGATGTTTTTCCAATCATTTAAATTGCATATAGAATATTTGTAACTAAACCGATTACAAATTTTGATGCCGAAAAATATAAAAAACATGTACAGATCAACCATGCTAGACGACAGATTATCGGCATTATCAAGATTAATGATCGAAACCGATTTTCTCCGTTCAGTAGATTTTAACGGTATTATACAAGCACTCATAGGAGCGTATAATTTTTCCATATTACTACAATACATCACTCAAATATTTATATAACCCGCTGTATTAAATTTCTTGTATGCCATTCTTTGTCATTCTATTATCCTTTTGATATAAAAAGTACGATCACTTTAGACTAACTTTACCGGCGCTTTGATTAATTCTCGTATCATATTTTCCTTTGACGTCACTGATTTTTCTTACATCTTATGAGAAGGAAATTAATATTCTTTTTCTCCCACTTGATGCTATCATTTCACCAATATCACTACCCCTGTTCGCTTTTAATCGGGGAACTACTTCACTTCCTTTTTTTTTCTCTTCCTCTAGCCTTCCGTTCCAGCTTTGCTATTTTCCCTGCTTCCACGAAATGCATGTGTGATAAGTATTTCCCCCTTTACAAAGAGGAAATAAAAGCCGCAAATAAAAATCAAACTAACGACGAAATTTAACTATAAATCAAATGTTCGAAAAGTATACCTTTATTTGTTCCAGGAAGGAAAAAATATACATTTATATTTTCGTTTTTGTTAGAGTCTTTAGTCGTTTTTCGCGACGTGTACTTTTACTATTTACTTATTTATTTTTCTAATTCATGATCGCGCCCGAATTACGATTAAAGAAAAAATTAATTTCTGATTTAATATTTAGGATAAATACAATGTAACCCGGTCCGATCGGTTTGAGCTATTTTTCCATACTAAATTTTTAACGGTATCCCAGCGGAGGTGCATCAGTCATTTTAAAAGAAAGTCTCGCTTCACGCAGTATTCAAAGGGCCTAGCCGGGGATAAGCGGGTCAAAATATGAACGGATCCGGATGATGAATATGCCCTCTTATTCAGCACTAAAAATAATGACGATATCTAAGTTTTCAGCCCAAAATATGCTAACCTAACTTCAAAATCGAATATTCTATGTTTTTCAGTTTTTTTATGATATCCCAGCCTCTAGTTGACCAATTTGAAAAAACTTTGAACCATCTTGTAAGGGAATTTTCAAATTACTTCATCATGAATTTTTTCAGATATTTTAACGCGAAATTCAAATTTTCGTAAGCGTTTAAAATTTTTAAAGCTCGATAAAAATAAAACAAACAGGAGGAAAGCTTTAAATTATAATTACAGAAAAAGTCTTTAATCACAGGTTCCTGAAAAAACGTTATTTGTTGCATATACCTGGAATAAATTTAAAAAAATACTCTACGAAGGTTAGTCATGAAAATAGCCCTGAAAAACTTTTAATCGTCCTATTCCACCGTTCCCCATTGTCCTAGATCTTGAGTAATATAACCTAAAAAATATATCCGAAGGTTCTTTGTGATTTTAGGCCTTTTTCAAATGCTAACTTCCAGTTTCGAAGCGAAGAGAGCACATTTTCGGCTGAAAATACGATTTTTTGCGTTTTTGGTTCTGCTGTTCCACCATTCCAAAAATTCTGAAAATTTTCAAGGACATTTTTAGCATCAAAATACACGAAACGTGTTTTTTTTTTTTTGAGAAAACCATATTTTTTGTTTCATTTATATCGAATTTTAAAAATTTTAAACGCTTACGAAAATTTGAATTTCGCGTTAAAATATCTGAAAAAATTCATGATGAAGTAATTTGAAAATTCCCTTACAAGATGGTTCAAAGTTTTTTCAAATTGGTCAACTAGAGGCTGGGATATCATAAAAAAACTGAAAAACATATAATATTCGATTTTGAAGTTAGGTTACCATATTTTGGTCTGAAAACTTAGATATCGTCATTATTTTTAGTGCTCAATAAGAGGGCATACTCATCATCCTGATCCGTTCATATTTTGACCCTCTTATCCCCGGCTAGGCCCTTTTTCTTCGAAAGATACTGACTATGATCGAACACCGTACCACAGCCGGATCGAATAACTGTCTTCAGCCGAAAGTAGACTGCACATTTAGTCGGAACCAATTCATGCACCCAAGAAAAACGAACAAACCAGAGTAAAAAATGAATTACATAATTTCCAACTATGACAACAGTATTGAGTAGACTGAAAATTTCGTAATCACTTCTTTCGAGCGATGTTTTTCGATTGTCGGTTAATTTCGCACCAAGTTAGTTACTTGTTAGGTCAAGTCTGACTAATTAATTATCGTTTAAACACATGCTTTGCGCGCATCTACGTTCACACTGAATTAAATGAGACAAATCAGACTAAATGAGTCAGATTTGTCCATTTTCTTATGCGCGTTAATCAAAACAGCATTTCTAATTGATGCTTATCGGTACTCTGTACTTTATATAGCGTCTTGTTATTTGTTATTTCGTTGTTACATATTTGGAAATTTATAAGCTTTCTTTGATTTGGAAAAATTAATTTATTAAGTTGAACAAAAGGAAGAAATATTTAATCGGCGAAATCTGGGCTGCATCTAGACCAAAATTTCGGGAAGAGTTACGAAATAATTTTTATAAATGTATAAATATATATATATATATATATATGTGTGTGTGTGCTGGCGCGCGTGTGTATGCGTATTATCATGAAATATATTTATTTATGAATAGTACACTAAAGCCTTGTAGTCAATTATTGTATATGCAATATTTGAACACTACAATGAAAACAAATAAGAAACAGTCGTTTCCATAAGATTCGTAAAAATTTCAGTTTTCTTTTCTTTTGTCACAAATTGAAACGAAATAAATTTATTCTGAATTTCGGTCCATTTAATTTAATCAGTTATTATTTTGCTGACATTTCGGGGGGGGGGGACTCTAAAACCCTTCCTCAGATACGGCCATGGGAAAAATGTGTTAACCAAGATTGAAATAAAAATCCCATAATGATAACAGTTCACTTCAAATAAAATTAATTCCGTAATAACAATAAAGTTAAACATAATATCTACATGCATATAATCATATTACGTAGTTCACTAAATGTATTTTCGTCATTATCTCTAAAAATAATTTGGAAATTATATATCAGTAGAACATTATGTCGATGGGTTGAATTTTCGACGTCCAGGAAAAAAAAAAAAAAAAAAAACATTAGAATTTCGAAAGCGTAAAACAATAATTGAAAACTTACAAAGCAACATAGTTGAAAGACTAGTACAGAAATAATTTGTTCAATTATTAAAATTCAATAATTAAACGAAATTCTTTTTCAGAAATAAAACAATTTTTTTAGATTTTGAAGTTGTTGTCTTGACCACGATATTCTTACGAAGAATTACGACCGAAAAAGAGAAAGATCTGCTTTAAAATATTTATCATTGATTTTTTTACAGAAATTTATTTTCCGTAATTTGCGATAATTTTTTTTTTTTTTTGCATCTTCTTCGAGTACATTTAATATTGCGAAAAGTTTACTTAATGTACTAAATAGAAATAATTATAAATTGAAAAATAAACAATGAAAAGATTTATAAATTGGTGGTTTTAGATTCATTGATGTATCCATAATTTATAATATTTTCCCATCTTTTTCAGCGAATTCTATAATAAATAACACTTGTAACATTAAAGATATGTAAAACATATCAATTATAAAAAAACTTGAGAAAAACATAAAGAGACACAAAATTTAGACTTACATTTTTGAACACATGGACAGAAAATTTTTACTAATAGATACATCTCTTGTAGTGTTAGAAAAGAAAAAATCATACATTGGTAGGATGATAAACTGCGGAATAATAAAAATAGAGTAAATGCAAGATATAAAATGTATAAAAAATTAGCAAAAATGAAAAACAAAAATAGAAATCTTTAAGAATTACAAAAAAGAATTTAACAGCTACAAATATAATATTAAATTAACCAAAACGGAAGCGTGGAAGGAAATAACAGAAAAAAATAAACCTTTTGATCAGAGAACAAGATTTTAATAGATAGAAATACAAGATTGGAAAGATCAGTAAAGAGCGCATTGGAAGGGAAATCAACAGAGTTAGTAATTTGGAATATGTACAAAACTATTAATTATGGACGGACCAGAGAGACATTTTGGGGAGGGAAATTATATAATTACGTAATATCTTGTACGATAGGCAGTAGATTTAAAAAATACGCCTTGTTTCATAAAGAAAATCAAACAGCGACCACCTCTTTAAAAATTTAAAAATGTTGTAAAAATAAATAATTATTACAAATCTTAATTTAACTTTTGTTTCATTTTTAGGGGTGAAAAATATAACGAAATTATAAAACTGTAGTTAAAATGATAGTTTAGAATTTGAATACTGAATTACTAGAAAGAATAGAACGATAGTATTTTTATTAGACTTTACTTCTTTTTTATTTTAGTTAGTAATCCGATCCGAATTTTCTTTGTTCATGAGCAAGTTTAAATACATATATATTTCTCATTGAACTACTATTTTTAATTAAAATTGCAAAATAAAAATAAATAATAAATAAAAAAAAGAGACAAAAGAACGACGACAGTTGCATTTAAAACAGAGTAAAAACGTAACATTAATAATTTTACTAGAAAACAGTATTAAATATTAGTTATAATTAAACCCAATAATAAAATTACAAAATTTATGAATATATTTACAAAGCAGTTTAATAATAACCTTCAGATAAAATACAAAAAAAGCAATAATATTATAAAACTTTGTAGAGTATAAACTAATTATAAGTTTGTCTGTAATAACAAATTTTTTTATTGAGGTTTTGGTGGGGGGGGGGGGTTGGGGGGGGAGGGTATCCTGGATCCGCCACTGCTACTAACCAATACAAAGATCAATGATATAAAATAACAATATTAACAATAGACATTACGAAAGCTTTCGACAGCATTAAATCAACTAATGGAACTCCTGAATAAACCAAAACTCGACAATCACTTATTAGAAATTCGAAATCAATATTTCGATTCAAAATACACAGAAATCAACATAATTACAAAAAAAAAAAATGTGCATGTAGATGATAGAAGAATAATACAAGAATAACTGGAATATTACCGTTAAATTTAGAAATAGAAAAACATATTACAATTTTTTCAATCAGAACCTAAGTAAAAGTAAAATGAACATTAGGGGCAATATCATATATGTAAACAAAAGATTTAAAATAATGAATAAAATTTTAACAGGAAAAATTTGAAAAAGTTTTAGTTAAATCAAAGAATAACTAAAAGTTTTTTTTCCGACAATTAAAGATGGATTCAATAACAGATTCTATACTCCGAACTTTCACAGCACACAATTTATATCAGGTTATGAGAATTTTAAAATCTACCTAAAAGATTTAATAAGGCGGAGACGGATAATTGTACTATTAATGTAATGTACGAGACAATATGCAGCATATTTTGATTCGATGAACTAAAATAAAGTTAACTGCGTCATTAAATCATTCTTGTATAGGTGCGTAAACAAATGCGTCGTGCATTCATTTTTTGACGTCAGAGTCCTTAAACAGTAATAAATTTCTATTTTTAACTTGCATTCTGAATTTATTTAGTTTTAATCATTAACGATGTTTTCATTATATTAGCCGTTAATTTCAGTTACGTTTACTTTGTTTTTGTATGTTTTACATTGTTTTGAAAACGACATGAACAGACACTTATTCATTCAAATGAAAACAGACATCATTTCTGTGATTTCCGTTCGCACACCAAATATTTGAATATTTAGCAGGCAATTTTAACACTGAAGAATATATTAAATTTGTACGTGGAAAAAAAATCGTTTTTGAATATTTTTGATCAAATTTTTAAGTAATAAAAATTGAAACTGAACTCCCAAGCGAAACGTAAATAAAATACTGATAAATTTCTGACCCGATTTTTGGAGAATACTGTCGACTTCAAAGAAAGCCGAACTTCGATTTTACCCATAATATCGCCTTCGATCGGACTAATGAGATTATTCTATTCAGATACATTATACCGCCGAATAAAACATCTGCATGCGATTCAATCTGAGAAACCGAATTTGTGTTAATTTTCTCTTGGTTTTTAATTTTTTATTCAACGTCAAGGTGCGCCGCCAAACTCGAGTAGAGCAAAATCGGCAATACGTAAATTTTCATACTTAATTTAGACGTATTATTTTATTTTTAAGTTTTCTATCGCAGTTTACTTATCAGTGTAATCATTTTAAATATTTTGCATTCAGAGATCAGATGAAATCGTTGTAATTTCCAGTTAACCGAATCTTCAAACTAACTCCAGTCCCTTCTAGTTCCCGGACAAACCAGTCTACGCTATTAATTACTACGTCGTTTTTCGCTGAAGATAATAAAAAATCCTGTAACGTTTAATCTATAATCATACTTTCATCACGCCTGTGTTTATCTCACTTTTAAAAAAATGGCAAGTTCAATTCGATTCATCTCTAAGAATTCAAAGTTGAAGGTCCAGCGGATCTTCCCATGGTCTATGAAAGACTGAGAGTCATTTGAGTCATTTCACGACAAAATAATTAATGTCCCGTCAAGTGAAACTTATTAAGCCTATTAACGTTTAAACGTCTGTGTTTATATAGATTCGGTTTCACACCCCGAATCAATTCCAAACAGTCGGACGGTAAGACTTGACCATGGTGAAATTTTCATCGGTCAAACTAAAGTCGACGTAGATGTTTATATAGAATTGATCAAATTATAAATGATAAAACCAAAAAAATAAATATAGAATTTAAGAAAAACCCGGTAACATTGCTATGTTTTATAATAAATATTTTGTATTGTAGTTGTCAAATACTCTAAAGGGAAAAATTTGCTTTAACTTAGGAACTTGCAAAATTCAGGCATATCTTTAATACTCATGAGAATGAAAAAATCGCAGCTATGTCTGAGAAACTATTAATAAAACTTCAGCAACGAATATATTAAAATATTTAATTTTAAAAAGTGCCAAAGCAAAAATTTCAAATTATACTTTATAAAAAAAATAATTTTTTCTTCTTTTTCACCATTCCAATTATTTAAAAGTACCACTGGCATTACTGACAAGTTTCGTAATGTTTTAACTCAACGTTTCAACCTTTTTAGGTTGTGATTCAATAGTGGGTCGTGTTAAATTTTTAATAGGTCACCAAGAAATCTCGGCCCTGGTTCCCATTCAATCTATAGAAAAGTAGACCCGATATCCATTTCTGCGATTAAACAAACGATAAATTTAAACCAATTAACGTAGAAATGTATATATATTATTTTTTTTAAAAAGTTGCGAAAAAGTTCTAACGCGCTAAATTTGACTATTAAGGTAAAATTGCAGCACATAAAACCTATTTAGGAGAATCATACGTGACAACACAGGCCGCTATTTCGAATGAAAGCTATCCGAGGAGGGGGCAATTGATAGTATTTCACTAGCAGAGCTTAATGAAATATAGACGGATCCAGAATTACATATACAGGATGATAGTATGCTTAGCTAGCGGTTAAAGAGCCAAATGCTTACCTATTTGGAGCAGTTCAAGGCAGAAAAATCTTTGCGAGAAACTCTCTCAGCGAGCCACGGGTTCAGTATGCTTCGGAGAAATGTGTTTGTAAATCTCCATTCCCATTCTACTCAGAATCGATACATGAGAAAATAAGCTAGTTTAGGAGGAAGTGAAAGATTACATGGCGCTGAAGAAAAATTGCAAACTAAGATGTCCAGTTAACTTGCTCGTTTTCCAGAAACTCAAACGGAATCCATAAAAAGGAAAAATTCGCTAGCCTGCGTAATAGGCAATGTGGATCTTTCTTATCACGGGACTGGTAGAATTATTTTTTGAATTGAAAACTCAGGGTTGCTGTGATGTTAAATTCTAGACACTATCGCAAATATTTCAGTGTCCAGTGCTGCACAGGAATCGTGAAACTTACTAAACTACAGCTGAGAATTCAAAGGAGCATACTGTCGGTAACTGGTAACCTTTTTGCCTTCATTCTGTCTGTACAAAGGCAAACATAAACTACGTAGTCTGCTTAAAAAATTTGTAACGTGCTTAATGGTTTGTTAGTGATCGGTTTATATATTTACGGCTGGTTAATAGCACGAAGGTGCAGTGACTGAAAAGTGTGGTGAAGTTTTTGGAATTAAAAAGATTCGGAAATGATGCAAAATAGAAAAAGTTGAGGCATTGGATCGCATCAGCGGGGAATATGGTGCCTAGCTTGTGTAAAAAGGACTTGATGCTATTAAGGAAGGAGTATAATTGTTTAAAATTGTAATATTTCCTATAGAAGGATAGCGGAGAACAATCGGCCAACGAACACGAGCTCGTAACGAATAAGTAATAAACAGAGAGGATAAAATGAAGGGGCTGCATAATGGATATTGATTCAAAGAGTTTAGCACGTTTATAACGAGTGGGCAATATGCCAGGTGCGCGTAATTAATTCATAAGAGAATAACTAATCTATAAATAGTTGTGAGTGGTATTGCGTTTGTATTGTACTTGAAATGTGACAGATATTTTTTAAGCATTTGATAACGAACTCGGCTACGAGAGCACGCCAAGAGATTTTTTTTTATCAAATGCAAGTTTTTATCAAATGCAAGTTTTTATCAAATGCAAGGTTTGGGAACTTCAATAAGGAATGGGTTGGAATAGGAGAGCTGTTTAGACTGAGGGATACGCTGACGTCTCTATGAAAATAACACATATTGTTTTTGTTGAAGAGAAAGTCAACTGTCGATCTTACTTTTCGTTCGTCGGCTTGATTAGGAAATGGAAGATTTTTCTATTATAGGGGAAAAACCAGAGGCGTCTATTAACCATTTTCTCCGGTATTTTGGAAGTGACACTCGACAATAAAATAGGACAGGAAGAGTAGGATCTTTGTTGGGTTTTTTTTTTTTGGAATGGAGATAATAATAGCCGATTTCTAGCGGGACGGAATATTTCCGGAATTCCAAATTTGATCGAATATGCGCAGGAAAAAGTGTTGGCCGGATGTTGACAGATGTTTTAACATGTACGGGTAGATGGAGCCGGAGCCAGGTGACTGTTAGATATACAACAGTTCAGTTGGAAATTTAACTTTGAGACAATGACTCTGCAAGCCGTTGTTCTACGCGGTATTTTTAACTGAGAAAAACGGGCAGATACCTTTCGAATGACAACGCTTCGACGGCGTGATATTGTGTAAATACCTTGGCAAGGTCGGGTTTGTCAATTATCGGATTACTATTTATCTCAAGAACAGTACGGCTTGTAGGGCACTGTTAATTCGATTGAGAGATTTCATTTTAGTGTTGAAGGAGAAATAGATGAGTGTTCGTAACATTTTTATTTTTTACTCCGGATAAGAGAACGAGCCACAATACGGGATTCTTTAATAATTATTAGGTCGGATAGCATCCAGATGGCTTGCATTTTTTGAATGCTCGTTTGCGCTGTTAAATTATAGTTTGGATCTCTTTGCATCACCGTGGCACTCTCCTAGCTCGGATGGCATGAGATGCGCAGGTATCGATGCATAAATTTATAAATACACAGCATTGTACGGAATAGTTTTAAAAGTGATAATCTCCATTCGCGTGTTTTTAATTTATAGATCGTAGTTATCTTTCACTCTATGTAACACCGTTTTCGGCTTTTTTTCCTCTTTTGCTTTTCGTTTTGTCTAAATTAATAGTAAACAGTATTTCTAAATAGTCCCAGCATTAAGTGTGAATGTATCAAAAGTAATTCGAAAGTTGTCGATTTAGACAGGGTATTTTCAACAACGAACAATTTAAATTTGTCAGTGCAATTATTATGTGTAAGACAAACTTTCTTTATTGTCTATATTAAAAAGTGGAAGCTTTCAGTAAAAACCTCGAATTCTAGTTTGACAGAACTGAAAATAATTTTTATATGTTTTTCTCATTTTCGCAAATGGTTGAGGATCAAATGAGAACTCGCAATAAAATTTAAAATAGAAGTAATGGTCAAGCGGAATCACTTATTCGAAATTAGAAGAAAAGTTTATTCAATATTTTCCCTATCTAGAGAAGATATTCGTTTGGAAAACACGTGCATCATAAATTCTTTTTAACGGCACGATTCGCCTAATGTACGACAAAAGAAGAAAAATTAATCGGAAAGTTTGAAAATAAAGCTAAATAAACTAGAATAAATTCCTAAATTCTGACTATGAATGAATATCCAACCGTAAATGAAGATATTATAAAATTGTTGCTTTCATTTGTGACAACTTATTTAGCTGAAAGTGGATTTTCAACGATGATTGTTGTGAAAAATAAGTTTGGAAATCGATTCGATGTTAGTTCAACGATAATATTTGTCGTAAATTTCGTTGAAACTAATTGAAAATAAAAATAACCAGAAAGCCATTAAAATGCGCGTAATATGTTAAAATTTAGGTGTGTTTTCAATAAACGCAATTTAAATAAGACTTTTGTAATTTTTTAATATCCAATTTATATTTATTACTTTTGACAGTTTGCATAATTTTTATAACAAAATGAAATCAAACTATCCACTGATATGTCAAAACAGGATATTTTTTTTTTAATTTTCAAACATACCTCAAATAAAATTTCGAATAATTTTTTTTTTTTTTTTTTTTTTGTAATTTTCGGTTGTATTTAAAAATGATTCCCGTCTTGAAGAAACAAACAAAAAAAAAAAAAAAATGTTTTTGGCAAGCTAAATGAGTTGAATTTTTAAATTAAAAATGAGTGTTTAACTTTTAACTTATATATATAATGTAATATCACGTTGGTTCCAGTAAATACTGTATATGGTATGTTAGTTATAAAATTATTGTGTGTAAGTGTAGTGGGTGCTTAGCAATAAACACAGATTTTTCTTTTTTATAATTTATATAAATTGTAAGGGAAAGTAACGGTAATGTACCGTACATAGTCACCGTTACATTATATGCACTTTAATTAGCTTATCAAGTACACAACTAATACAGAATTATATTTAAATTAAATACTTATACGTATGTGTCTATGTATATAAAAATATGTATATCTATGTATGTTGTTAAATGTGTTGTATATTTACAGGTGTTAATCTATGTATTTTAAGCGAATATTGTCACTCGGTTTTGGGATCATTTTCCTGGCCATCAGTTCATGAAAGTAGCCGAGAGTTTTTTTTTTGAATTTTCTGAGGTTATTACAAATGAAGTATTTATTATTAACGTTATATTCTTCACGGATGTCGCTCATTTTTTTACAAGTGTAAATAATATGGTAGATATCATCAATGATGGGTTCCCCGCAAAGTTGGCAGTGAGGAATATTACTTAACTGAAATCTGAATAAATAACTTCCAAGGTTGCCATGACCAGAGAGTAGTGGGACATTAAAGAATGTTATGTCAAGAAATTTCAGTTTATTTCTGTTGCTTATGCTGGGAAAGAAATCATAGGTTTTACGACCGGAGCTTTCATTATCCCAACGGGCTTGCCAAATATTCGAGATTTCTATATTTACTCGCTTTTTTAATAGTTTTATCAGCCCGGTTGGTCCTAGTTTGTTTATAAGTTCTGTATCTGGTAAGAATTTTATGGTAGTTACTTTTTCCAAATTTTTTGTTATCCGATATTCTGTTACTATGGCTCGACTTTTCAGAAATAAGTCCAGAGGGGGTAAATTGGCTAAGACGCAAGCTACAGAAGTAGGGGTGGTCCTATAAAGAGATGAAATATGTAAAAGAAATTTTCTCTGATGGCTTTTAACCAACTGAAGAATTTTCTCGTTAATGTAGACGCAGGCGCCATAACCATATATTACTTGAACTCTTATATAAAATAATTCTTTCTTTATGTTTCATCCCGTAGGTATTGGGAAGAATTCTCCTTAAATTACCAACAATATACGTGGTTACCCTTGGCATAAATTTCATGTAAATGGGGTTTAAATCTTAATTTGGTGATCAATCAACACACCTAGGTATTTTAATTGTTCAACAAGTTGGACAGGTTGTCTCGATATAATATTGAGTTGTCTTAATCTATTTGACAGTTGTTGGTCACCGAATATAATCGATCTGCATTTGTCTGACGAGAAGGTTCTTACCTAGTTCACCAACTCTAAACTTTCCAGCTTATCACAAATGATTTCAATTTTTTTTATATCTGTATGCTGTGTTAAGGTAAAGAATATGCAAAGATCATCCGCATAGGAGATCAGTGTACAGTTTATATTTATTAAATTACAAATATTCTCCAATTCTTTGTGTATTTTTGAATATATAGGATATTCCAAAATGTAGGGCCAAGTACTCTGATTCTTATGGAACGCCACAGGTTAATTTTTTATTCAGAACTGTATTATTGATTTTGAGGTGGGCATTTCTAGATTGAAAGTAATTTATAATAATATTGATTACGGATGGCTTTATCTGATTGAATTGAAGTATTACTGATGCAATACTACTTTTATTATTTCATATTACAAATTGTAAAATAAACAACTGGGTCGCAGTACAATTTCAAAGAAATATCGTAAAGGTTGAGAAACATCGCTTCAACTTATACATGCATTTTGTGTGTTATCGAAAAACTGGGATATGTAAATTTTTGTACAATTACGTCGCTAATTTATTATAAAAGTATGCTCTCACACTTATCCGCAGTAAGAAAATCCACTTTATGTTTATGTAAATGTACCACTAACTTATTATTTAAACATACACTCACATATATTCATAACGGCCGCAGCTTAATACATCACCAGTTGAAGGAGTCTTCCATCGGATAAGCAACGATAGTGCAATGGTGAGGCAATTTTAACTAACGTATTTATAGTTTAAACAAAAAAAAAAAAAACAAAACACAACAGATGATCGAAGAAAAAAAACAAACAAATCTACCGATTCTCCTCTTTATTAATTTTACACACGAATTAACGGAACACAACTTTTACGAACAACAGAAATATACATAAAACGATAACCACGCTTTATCTCGCAAAAGAAACACACAATGACTCATCCAATCCGATGCATACACGTTTCTAAAAGTACCTGATGCTGACCGCGACAGTTATGCTGTCCTTAAATTAAGAAAAACCGACGCTATCCGTACAATATGGCGACCTAGGTGCTAGCATATAATTAACAAAATAAAACTATATATAAATATTACGGGCGGACGAAAAAATAAATAAATAGAAATAATTATTCGATACAAACGGGCTTCGATAAGAAAATTAAACGTACAATGCAGCGATATTTAATTTTAATAATTCAGTACGAAGGAAAATAAGAAAAAGTATTAAGAAAAATAGAAGAACAGTTACAAGGAAGCGAAAGCGAAAAGCGGAAAGAGATAGCTAAGTCGGGAACAAGAAGAGGGAAAGAAATTGACGACAACACTAGCCTTTATCACGAATGTGTACAAGTATGAAGTGTTTAAATTATCCGCCAGAGTAACATTCGGAACGTAGTAAGTAGCTTTAGCAATTGTTCGAAAGTGCAGTTGTTGCAGATCCGTCGTGTATTTCAATCCCATATTTCTATATACTGGCACGAGTTCAGCTGTATAAGCTTTTAAGCGAATACTTTAGGCGTGGATTTACCACCGGTAGTGTTAATGGCCCATTAATCTTCTGCCTTGCACGGGAAAAGTTCACGCTCGAAAATTGATCCAATGTACTCTGCTACGTGCATAGTTGTCAGTTTTAGCGGGTGGATAAGATTTTCCGTGTAATCTGAATAACTCGTTGACTGTTATTTTTACCTCCCGACTTATTTGTCCGCGTTTCTATTTAGTATTTAGTTTAGATAGTCTTGGTGCGGACAAATGGGAATCTTATGAACGACTAATATGTTTCAAATGTATTGCTCCAGTGCATCAAGTGACCCAAAATAATCGCAGCCCACATAACCGCGCCAAACAAAAGACCCGGTAGTCGAGTAAATAATTTTCACCTTTAGAAGTAATTACACTTCCCGCTCACGAATCATTACGCTCTGTTTACTGACGGCTCTCTATACGTGTCTCCTCCCAAGATAACCGGATTATTATAAATTTTACATGCTGTCCTTTTTCATTGTTAATTAATTAACTTTTTTCCCGCGAGAAAAACAATGTGCGTGAGCGCTATTTTCCCTTTTTCCTCATCAACGCAGATTCTCATTATTACGCAATTATAAATGACAGTCGCAGGTAGCGCCAATTAACGCACTGTGATATCGAGATTATTTAAAATCATCGCTATTCCATTATCACGTTGCGTTCTTCTTATCGCTTGCTATTAAATTTCAATAAACCATAAGGAAGTGCAGCCGATAATGAATTTTTTTACGCCTTTTGCTGTGAACGTTTTATCACCCAATTATCGCAACAATTAATAATAGCTAAGATTAATTATTTTATTTCATCGCGAGTTCCGTTAAAGAAGAGGGGTTTTTTTCTATTAACTCGCGGGGCATTATTCGAGCAAATTTAATTTATCGGAAAATCAGCTACCGAACGCTGAATTACATGAAAACGTTAATAAAACTGTTTCGCTAAATCGCCATTCGAATTTATCTGATTGTCATAGGACACGATCTTCACGTTTCTCTGTTATCCGAGCACAAACAATACAATACAAAACCAATTTTGCACATCTACAACTGTACAGAGTCAAAATAAAGCTATACACAAAAAATTGTTATGGGGGGGGGGGGCGTCAATACGAAATCTCTGTCAAAAAGCAATTAGAAGAGATATCGTCATTTAGATACCGATCCGATTAGAAACAAATAGAACGAAAATATTAAGAATTGAGATAATCGAAAAGATGGGGATAAAATGTAAGATACGCTATAAGGATCAGGAAATCCAAGCGACAATAAAATGGAATACAGAATGCTATACTCAGTCGAGAGAGAAAGATATTCCAAAAAAATATGATTAGGTAGCTTTATAATAAGAATGAAGATGATAATTTGGAGAGAATGTAAAATGAAGACGAAAACGTCATGAAGGTAGCAAAAAAGAATGGTTAACGCGTAAACGAATAATACATACGATAGCGGAGCGGTGTAGTGAAGGAAAATTATTAAACCCAGGGAGGGCAGGAGGACTCAAGGATGGAATATAAATATCTGACCAGAGTCTAGTTTGGATTTTTTTTTGCACAGAGGAAGCAAGTTAGAAGTCGAAATTTTAGAAGAGTAGAGAATGGGAGATCCGTCAGCTCATTACCCTCTTTACTCATATGGACCCAGAGGAAATCGACATGGATAGAATGGAATGAGAGCAGACTGCAGATTAAGGGAACATATGCGAAGAATAATGAAGTCGCAGGAGTAAGTATGAATACAGGAAAGAAATAGTTTGGAAAGGGCTAGTAGATAATCAAATAATTCGTAAAGAAACGCTGGAAGAAAATGAACACAATAGAACGCAGGATAGCTATTAACTAAACCGTAAAGATAGTACAGAAAGAAGGAAGATGGGAATGTTTAAAGAAATTTATGTCTAGAAGAATGAAAGAAGTTCCAACTCCACTATGTTGTCTTAACCTATCTATAAAAATGCTGCAATCCTGTAGCGGGAAAACATTTAGAAGAAGAAAAAGAGTGAAAAATTTGATGAGGGAGAGAAAGAACGATCAGCAAAGTTGACAATGAAAACTCCTACATTTCCATCCTTTATCATATGTAAAATTCAATAAATTTATAAATCATTTTATAAAGTAATTGTTGGTTTCATTTTTATTTTTAATTTCATTCTTGTTCATATCCTTTTATAAAAATTATAAAACATAAATTTGATTATATAACTGCCTACCTATTAATTATTATTATTATAGCGTATTCGGTCGATTTAAATTGCCTCTGGTCGTCCAAAATTTTAAAAACATCGCAATTTTCTCGTCAATATTCTGATCTAGCTTCTTTCTTTCAAAAACTACAAATAATTTACAATTAAATATGTGCTTATCATTCTGCGGTTCGCCACAATCATTTCAACGTTTTCTGTCAAACCCCGTTTTATTAAATTATGTCTCGTTCTAGCTGTACCGCTACGTGATCTGTTTAGTGTTCTCCATAGCGTAAATTTCAGGTAGGTGCGTTTCGGTAGAGATTCTTTCGGTTTCGCTTTTGTGCGTGCGCTCCACATCCCAGAAGCCTTTCGATGTGATTTTCGTTTTCGACGCCCTCTACTACTAGCCACTGGTGAGCAACCTGATTAGCAATGACATTTGGTGTTCCTTTGCGTCCAGTATCTTCATCCTTTAATTTCTTCAACAACTGCCATGCTTTCCTGCTATCCTTGCTGAAATCTAAGTTTTCGACCAATCCCTATCATTCTTTACTACGTTCCGCAGCAACCTGTTCTGCTATCTCTAAACCACATTTAATGGTTTCATCGCTGAATGAGTATTCGTTAAATTTCTGAACCTGGTCTTTATATTGTTCTTTCAAATAGTTGGAGATACGAGGTATAAACAATTTTACACAAAGGTCTCATATTCTTCTACTATTGGGGGTATGCTTTTTTGGCATGAATATCCAGTTCTTCTGTAAAACGGGTCCAGTTAGCTAATATGTACTTATACCCATATTATTACTAAAAAACGATCCGGGTTAAGATCGCTACATCATTATCGGCACCCATTCCGACGGAGAATAGCGTGCCACAATTCCTGTCATCGATCTCTGACCGGATCAAAATTTAATCTCTAATCTAGTTCAATTGTCTTGGGTAGCTGCCCTTAGTCGGCCAAGCCCAAAAAAAAAAAAAAAAAAAAAAAGGCTCTGCTCTGAGTGCAACCTTATTTATAATTTACGTTAATGACGTAGCCGATTGCGCCTCCATAACCCCACTCGGCTGTTTATCGATGATCTTAACATCTCCTTATCCTCAAATTTCCATCCTATCGCTCAAAAAATACTCCAGAAAACTATCGATAAAATACAGAGTTGGTCTGAAAACAACGGCCTAGCCATCTCGGCGAGTAAATCCGTATATGTTGATTTTTGCAGGGGGCGCCGTTCCTCTCCAAGTGTATCCCTAAATCTAAACAATATTCCTCTTCCCCAGAAAGCCACTATTAAATTCCTTGGATTAATCTTTGATTCTAGGCTTACTCGGAAGCATCATATTGCCAACTTAAAACATAGCTGCACCAATTCTATCGCTATATTGAAATATCTGGCTAACTCCAGATGTAATATTAATCTTAAATTCCTTTTTAATATCTACAGATCGCTGATCTTATCGAAAATCCACTACGGGTACCAGGTGTATTCTTCAGCCTGCAAATCTCTATTGAAATCTCTTGATCCTATACATCACTCCGCACTGAAAACCATTGTGGGAGTGCATCGAACTTCTCTAGCTGTCAGCATGTGCGTTCCTACTTCCGAAAATATTTCATACTGCGAAATATGTACCATCATTTCAGCCACAAACGCAACCTCCCCCTAAAACTTTCCCAGCGACCCGCTACCAGAATTACTGGCCGACTTGCGAAAATGTAGTATCACGTCTGTACAGAGGTCAACACCCAGCCCCAATACCCTTATTCCCCCTTGGATCGCTTCCGAGATAAATATTGATGTGTTGCTGAAATAGCATCCAAACACAAGTAGTGAAAGCGGCAGTTAGGGCAATTAATAAGTACCCGGACCACCTAATTTACTACTCTGGTGGAGCCAAGGCAGTTAGCGAGGCGGGTCCACTGCCCGCAGCATGTGCAGTCGAAGGTCACAACATCTCATGCGAAACTCGACTCAATGATGCCTGTTCCGCATTGGATGCAGAATTGTACGCAATTGCACACTGCTTCCACCACATTGTTTCAACTCACATCAGAGCCAGTGATTTCCTCCTGGTTACTGATTCCCTACAGTCGTTGAACATGATTAGGAGCCAAAAATTCAACAATCCGCTAATTCTAAAAATATATCACTACTTGTACGAATTGCAGCTAATGAATAGTCACGTGTCGCTGCTGTGGGTTCCTGGGCACATTGAAGTGCCTGGTAATGAGAGACTGTCGACGGAGCAGTACGTTCTGCCTCGCTCTCACCAATGCCACAGGACGCGGAGCTACCCTCATCAATTACATATACATTTCTAAAGGCGTGCGAAAACCAGTGGAAAACTGAATGGGCAGCTGCTACAACATCCCTAAAAACCGTTAAGCCCACAGTTAAATCATGGTAGCGACCGTAAGGAACATCCCGATGCGATTTTAAGATCCTCAGCCGGCTGCGAATTGGCCACATCGCTATTTCGCACAAACATATGATTGATAAAACGCCGCCTTCGGCTACATGCCCCTTTTGCAGCCAGACAACCGTACCGACAGTTTCCCACATAATACTTACCTGCCAAAAGTTTACTATATTGCGGAGGCAACTTGTCCTACCCAGAAATATAGGGCTGACCCTCTCAAATGAGGTAATCTCCATCAACAGGATTATTGCCTTCATTAAAATGAACGGCTTAACTCACCACATTTAAATTATCCCCCCTCCCTTGTGTGTGTTGTAATGACCATAGTAGTTACACACAGCACGTACAGTTGAAGTGGGAGGGGGATTACTAAAAAAAATTTAAATAAAACTTGCCATCCATTAGGTAATAAAAGCATTTGTTCATTTATAAATAGGTCTTTATTTAAAGCAATTTTCCCGTTTTTTTTTTGTTTTTTTTTTTTTTGGAACTCTGATTTTAAAGTATGTATCCCATTAAATGTAAGTATGGCTTTCTATGTACCGACAGATAAGCGAGTGAAATTTGTGAAAAGCAACAATAAATTAGCAGTTGAATAATTTACAATTATTCGTTATTCCAATTGTTGTTTTTATGTTTACACTAAATGTTTTTAATATTTCTTTTGCTTCTGTTTCTCACATAATTTGTCTTTTCTATTTAAGAAATTTCTTTTAATAGCTGACTTTGAAAGTGCCCTTCAGACGATTTCTTCTCCCTTACCGTTACCCTCTTTTGAACCTTTCATTCTCCTTATTCGCAATCTAATTCACGAATTATTCCTGTTCCGTTCGATCCAAATTGATTTATTGTGAATTCCTAGCCATGCTGAAATTAAGGGCAATGAGGTGGCCGAATCCTTGGCTCGCTCAGGAGCTTCCAATAAACATCCTCTTCATAAATATCCTGCTCACAATATTAATCATATTTCCAAACAGTTCCATATTACATTATGGAAGGATATTTATTTTTCCCTTTTCTCCAATCCGAATTCCTTTTATCTTTCCGTCCAGCCCTTACCTTCTTTGACCAGATGGTTTGACATGTTTCCTTCTCTTTGTCGTCCCCTAATCACTACCACATGTCGTCTTTGTTTCGGTCATACCTTTCTCCCTTTGTCACTTTTTCGTTTTTCCCTCGTCTTTTCTCCGCGGTGCAAACCGCCAGGATCAACATCTGCCAGTACTTTAACAAAAATCGATTCCGGTCAGAATCAACATTCGAGAGTGCTTCGATAGAATTGAAATCGGTGCAGTTTCATCAAAATGAAATAATACATATATCCGCGACCAGCGAAAATATAGATGTACCTTCTGTGCTCAAGATGTTGGTGATTTTGCAAGACATCTGAAAAGGATCTATTCGGATGAAATAATTATCTAGTAAATATTCGAACTGGAATCAAAATCAAAAGAAAGGATTAAAAACCAATTGAAAAAATCAGAAAATAAGGCGATTTTTCCAGTGATAACATTATACCTGTTGCAAACATAATCGGATGTGAATATTATATTCCCCGTGCGCACTGTAAAGGGTATTATGGCAAAAACAATCTTCACAGACATGCTAAGTATGCAGCTTTAATCTAGCTAAACCATCAAGACCCAAATCTGAGGGTCAAAACTTAACGTCAACTTATTTTCAGTCAAAATACGTATTAAAAATTGCCGCGGTTTTAAAAATGTTAGTAGCCGATGATATTTCATTAGTTACCAAAAATGATAACATAATTTTCGAAGTGGCAAAACACGACAATGTATTCGAGGAAAACCACAAGAACATTTATTATTAGTCGCAATACGATGTATGCGACGTTTGACGCGATTACTAACGGAGGTAAGGTACCGTAAAAGAAGAAGAAATTTAAATTTAACAAATATTTTGAAGTCATCATTTTCTGAAGATTTGTTAATGGCGACAAAATCAGTATCAACATCCCGCTCGTCATATAACCTAAATTTTTCTTTACGAAAGATCCTCTCCAATGATCCTGCAATGATCGCTCAAACCTTGGCATACATTAGAACAAACCAAATCGCTCCAGTCATTTAAACTTTGGTAATTGCCGTATGTCATAATAACCTATGCAGTTATACACGGCTCATGGTAAGAAGAAAAAAAAAAAGAAAAAAAAAAAATAGTATCGGGGTACGAGGATGAAAAAAGAACTTTTAACTTCCCTGGCAACACAATTAAACATTCGGTAGAAGCAGCGTATTCGATAAAAATTCAACGAACAAGTTCGTCGGATAAAAAAATAAAAGAACTAATATGGATGACCAGTCTGATAGAACAGGATTGGTCACATGAGGTATCAAGCGAACCGTTGCAAAATCTAAATGTAAACCGTTTTAATAAACCGATACTTATTCCTTACGCCGAAAACATAGCCGTAAGTAACTTATGCAGTATTTTAATTCCAAAAATAGTTCAGATAAACCAGGGCTGTAACTGAACAAATGTTCTGTGTGTATGTGGCTGCGTGGGTGTATGGTGGGGGAAGGTAAAATATTTTTACATACATGTGTATATGTACACACGACTATATTCTCAGGCTCATTATTATTTATATTTTTCATCTAAATAAAACATACTAAAATATTAATTACCAGAAATGAAAATTACATGAAATTAAAGAAAAATTGATATATAAATACGTAGTTTTATTACTGCAAAATTTCGAATAGATTTCAAATAGAGAAAACTAAACTAAAAAATTAAACCAAATAATTTCAAGAAATGACTGTTTTTAGGTATAATCCGTTGTATTTTTTTATATATATTTTTGCCATTTATTTATCGTACGTTCATTTTATGCAAAACGCAATGTAATTTATTTTGTAAATTTTTTTATTTTGATTCAAAAATTTCTATACGGCAATTATACTTTTTTAAACTGCCGTGCTTAACAAGTTTACATCAGATATTCCCCAATTATGAAAAAATTCTCTCACCCAACTCTGCACTCTTTGAAGTAAGAAATCGTTAAATAAATCTCCTTTTAATATTTGTTAATTCTTTTTTTTTTCCCAGAAATTCGAAAGTTCCTTTAATAAATCGATGACGGAATACGAAAAAATGCTTATGGAAAATCCGAATGACGTAAAACGTTACCGGCAATTAGCGGAATACACATTTTGTAAAGTATTATTACTAAATAAGTGAGCGAATTTTTAAAAAATTATAGTAATACTTCTTCTGCGGAACGGTAAAATTCAAACTCCGGCTGGTGAAAAAATTTTACATCAATCCTTTAGGACAATTTTTTGATTGGGAACATGCCTGACAGGGCAGTTCCAGTTCTTTTGGAAAAAAAAGTGATCCGAATAATGGAACTGAAGATTTCACTACGACCGAATTTCAACCTACCACTTAATCAATACCGTTTTTAGTTTTCTTGTTGCTTTCAAAAGGGTGTGTAATCATTACATACCGAAGGAATTATATTAGACAAATATTCATTAAAAGTTTCATCTTTTAGATCTTCCAGTAACTACTTAACACAGATTAAATCTGTTTAATGCACTTTTATCCATAGGGTTCCTGAATTTCAGCTATTTTTTCCTCAATTTCTGTTGAGCGTCACTTCTTTCCATATTTCTCCGGTGTAGTATAGTTTTGTCTTTTTAATTTATCAGGGTACGGTGCTGCTAAATATGGTGCCATTTGAACAATTTTAATTTGTTCGGTTTTTAAGGCAGTTTTAAAATTTTTTCTGGTTTTCTAGTTGTTCTGGAAATTTATTTCAATCTATACATTTATTATGATAGTTTATATAATTTTCGTATTATTTTATCTATAATTGTAAGCACAACTGAATAATGATCAGATTAGAGATTGTTATTCGTGCTTTTATCAACAAAGTTAGTTAGTAACTCTTTAGTTACAAAGAAATTTAGCAGGTCTGGAATTTTTAATGGATCAGCAGCAGTATGCTGATGTTGCCGTAGAATATACACCACGATATGTATTTTTATCAACTGCAAACTTTTTTTTCCCACGAGGTACCGCGTGATTCTTGATCCCCAAAAAAAAGAATTTCCGCATTGAAGTTGCCACTAACTATGCATTACCAGGAATTTCGGAAAATTGATTAAATTGTGACCTCGTAGTACTATGTCCCGAAGGGCAATGAGACATCAATATTTGCGTTTTTTCCCCTTTCTACAACAGCACTTCCATATGTAGTTATGTTGATATTTTTGAATCCCATAATGTTTCATATTAGTTTTAACGATTATTCCAATACCTCTATGAGTAGTGCCATCAAGGTGATGTGTGAAATAACAGGTATATCCTATGAAACTGATGTATTTAGTATCAGTCAAGAGCGGGTATTCGATAATAATAAAATATCCAAGTTATTCTGCGTAATATACATTTAAATCGCAGGAATATGATTTAAAACACCATTCGCGTTCTATGTGACGATTTTTATATATGCCATTTCTCGTTTATTATAGCTTGCATGATTGTTTTTATAACATTATTAAACAACCGGTTACATTAGTTAAAAGATTTTTGATTTTACATAAAAATCATTGAAATAAAGAGGTAATAATATCGTCATTATTGATTAAATTGTTTGGAGCACCTTCTGGTTGTTGTAATTTTTGTTTATAAATCTGAACAAAAGTACTGCGCTCCAACTATTGCGGCTTGATATTTTTATTACTAATTCGCGGTTGTAGGTTTATTTAATGCCAATAATCAGATGTCGTTTAATTACTTAAATTCTGTTTAGTGATTATTTTGGCATCCGAGCAGTCTTTACATCTGATTTGCTGCAATTTCCTGTACGTTTCGCAACCTTTGTATATGCGTGATTTTCATCACAGTTAGAACATATTGAAGGTTCCGTTGCTCTTTTATTGCAGTTATAATTGAATTATGATTGTCACCACACATTTTACACACACATACTCTCAAGTACGGTACACTTTTGTGTGCCCATGCCTCTGATATAACATCGCGAAATAATATCCTTTTTTCTGGGTACATCAATTTTAACTTTCACGTATAACAGATTATCTATTTTGCATTGGCGTTGTTGTCATGCGGTTTTAAATCACCGAAGAACAGCGGGAGAACTGCTTTGCTGACTTCTAACAACATTTGTTGCGTACTTAATACTATGCCCATGCTCTTCAAGAGCAGCCTTCATTTCATTTATATCAAAAGTGCGCTAGATATCTAATAACCACACGAAAACTTTTCTGTTTAAATTGGTGTTCCATTTTTTCATCATATAAATATCTGATAAGCGTTCAAAATATTTCTATTATCAGTTAATGATCTAGAACGGATTGCGCTGGATAAGAGCACTTTATAAAGACCGGCTAATATTTTAGGATAATTAGCAACAGCGTATATTTTTTTATCGGAAGCAGTTTCGGCACACTTTGAGTTTTGCCAAGCATCATTTCATCGTCTTGTTTCTCATCATTATTTTCTACAGTTAACAGTTATTACTTTCCTCGGAAATACTTGCAACGTATTCTAGCATTATATGTGGTGCATATATCATTTTTAACTTTAATTTCTTAATAATAAAAAATGGCGTGAGAACGTAATAAAATTTCACCGTTCGAATTCGATAACTTTGAAATTACTCAATTCGCTAAAATATTTGAAGAAAGCCAAAAAAAATATCCACATATTAAAATTTACATATATGTACGGGTATAACAATCTAAAATTTTGCTCTTATTAAAAGCAAATCAATATTTTCATTTTCATTAACCACCAAGCATAAAAAATAACTTTTAATCTTAAACGAAAGAAGCATTTTAAATTTTACTTTATTTGGATAGTGGTATTCAAAAAGTTTAATTTCGTGAGATATAACAAAGGAAAGGAAATATTTTGCTACATTTGGAACATTACCCCTTTGCTTATACTACTCTTCTAGGAGTTTTTGTTTTCTGGATATTTTGATTTAAAGATAAAAGTTCCCTTTCTTTCTCATAATGTTCCTTATAACTTCTCCTCTAACAACAATCAGCCAAATATTGTACATATTTCTATTCCTACTAACCCTGGCCGCTCCCTAAATTTTATTTCCGTCTATGTTCCTCCTGATTATGATCTTCGTCACTTTCCCCTCTCTCAGTTTTTCAATTCTCTTCCTCATCCCTTTATCATTGGTGGCGACTGGAACGCTCGCTCCCCCTCTTGGAGTTGCTCATCCTATAACTCTAATGGTACTGCCCTTGAAAATTCTATTCTTTCCGATAACTTGGTTCTCCTTAACGATTCCTCGCCTACATATATTAGGAGTCCGTCCATCTTCAGTTCCCTTGACCTAACTTTTTCATCTCCTAATGCTGGCCTCAACTATAACTGGAGGACTCTTGCGGGTACCTTTGGTAGTGATCATGTTCCCATTCTGATAACTCCTCTCAATTTTCCTTCTCCTGCTCCATTTAGGCCCCTTCATTCTCCCAAATGGAATCTTTCCAAAACGGACTGGGCTCTATTTCGTTCTATTATGGATCATTTGCTTCCTAATTTGTGTCCTTCCTCTGATCCCATATCATCCTATAATTTTTTTCTTCATTCCGCTACATCTGCTCTTTCTTTATCTTCTCCATCTCGCCCCCCGATGCGCTCCAAGCGAGGTACGTCGGCATCTTCACTCTGGTGGAATGACGAGTGCGAGGCAGCTTTCAGGCTCAGCCGAGCTACTTTTAGAAACTTTCGCTCCAATCCTACTACCGAGAATTTTCTTGCACACAAGCGAGCTAATGCTAGAGCTAGGTACATGCTGAAAGCCTCAAAGAGGTCCTCCTGGCAGAACTTCTGTTCTTCCTTCTCCAGAACTACCCCACTTTCTCATATTTCGAAAATGGCTAAGGCGTTCAAATTCCCGTTTTCAGAACACCCGTCTAACCTTAATCTCACTCGTGATAGCCTATTATCTTTTGTCGACTCCACTGCTTCCGCGTACGTTCCTAACTTTGATGAACTTTACTCCTTTCCTTCCGTACAGAGCTCCCCCCCCCCCCCGCACCCTTTAACATCTGCATTCAATATCAATGAACTGAAGTCTGTTCTCCTAAACTCTACCAGTCCTACACCGGGTATAGATGGTATTCCATACATAGTCCTTAAAAATCTGTCTGAGCAGTCACTTGCGTTTCTCCTTGAACTGTTGAATTCCTTTTTATCCAGAGGCATTACTCCGTCTTCCTGGAACTCCTTTATCGTTATTCCCATCCCGAAAAAAAATGCTTCCTTACGTCCTATCTCTTTGGCATCATGACTAGCTTTGTAACATATCGCCCGCCACCACCCGATATGTACCCGGTCCGGTGACCTTCTACATATCTTGCACCGCTCCGGAGCCATATGGCTCCCTACGACCTTCTGCGCCCCAAAACTAGTCGTTTAAAAGGCTGGTCGCAGGATATGTTCCGGCACTAGAGAGAGCACCGGCGAGAGCGCCGAGGAAAAGCCGATAGACCGCCTCGCTGCCGAGCCAGTCTGCTCTACTCGATAACGGCCTACCTAACAGATCCTCAGCCATCGCCGCGTTGGTCTTACACGACACATGGGCCGACGTCGCCTCGGACAAGTGAACATCGACCACATGCTCCGGTGTTAATAGGACACCACATGCGCATGGCGGTGGGTTCTCGTTGAGGTTGAACCTTGTCAGATAGCTGCCGAAGGGGCCGTGACCAGTGACCACCCAAGTAAAGAGCTTGGTGGGCACCAGCCACTTCCTTTCCATCCGAACCCGGACATCTGGAATGTACTGGTAGGTGAGGCGGCCGACAGTGTCAGCCTCCCACTCCCTTTGCCATTCCAGAAGTATTGCCCCTCGGACCGCCTTTTTACGGGCGGCCTCCGAGACCAACATCTCCGGGCGGAGTTCTGTCTGACCCGTGATAGCCGGCCGGCCCTTTCGGAGCCAGTAGAGTGCTGCCCTTTCCCACACTAGAAGATCTAGGGGGAGCACTCCCGATATCACGCACAGTGCGGCTGTGGACGTTGTCCTGTACCCTTTGCACATTGACAACAGCGCGGGTCTTTGCGCCATTCTCATCCGCCGGCGAAGCCTGGTCCTCGCCGTTCGGTGTGCAAAGATACTAGCACAGTATCCCGCCATCGCCTCCACTGTGCCCGTGTACACAAGGCGAGCCGTACGAAATGTGAGGCCCCAACCAACCCGTGCCAAATTGGCAACGGCGTGGTAGCTGGTCCTACACTTCTGACTCACTGTGTCCACGTGGCCCTTCGTCTTGGCGCCCGCCAGAAGCGTGACACCAAGATATTTAACAGAACTCCTTAGGAAAAACCGACGGCCGCCGACACGAAAGGCCGGCTGCCAATCAAGTTTCCCTCGGAGCAATACCGCGACAGACTTGTCGGCACTGAACGACAGTCCGCTCCTGTCCGCCCACCGATCAGCCAACGCACAACATTCGTTTGCGGTTGCCTGGAGGACTCTTCTAGAGTCCGCCTTCACCAAAACAGCCAAATCGTCCGCATACGCCACGAGTTGGACACCTTCCGGCCAGTGCTGTCGGAGAAGACGGTTGTAAAGGAGCAGCCACATCACGGGTCCGATGCGTGACCCCTGCGGGCAGCCCCTGTCCAACCACTTCCCCACAGACCGACCGTCTTCTCCAGAGATCATCGCCCGACGGTGGGAGAAGTAACTTGCGAACAGAGCCAATAGGTTACCCTCCACACCGGTCCTACGGACCTCTCTTTGAAGGCATGCTGAATAAACGTCTTGTTTGGTGGCTGGAACATAACAACTTACTTCCTTCCAGCATGTTTGGCTTTCGACCAGGCATTGGTCCTGCCGATTGTATTAGCTCCTTTGTTTCCCACGTTTATAAATCCTTCATACATAAGCATTTCACGCTGGCTTCTTTTATCGACTTATCCTCAGCCTTTGATAACGTTCATCTACCTAGTCTAAAAGACGCAATGGCCGCAATTAATCTCCCAGTCAAACTCATTTCGCTGACTATTAATCTTATGATAAATCGCATTATCCACATTTCCTCTCCGTGGCTTCGAGCTACAAGAAGTGTTTTCCGCGGTCTTCCGCAAGGTTCCCCCCTCAGCCCCACCCTCTTCAATATATATACCATTGCTGTAGCATCTCTTCCTTTAAACTCCCTCTCTTTATTCTTTGCGGATGATATTCTTCTTTTTTCCTCTTCCTATGACTTGGTAATCGTCAACGAAACTCTTAATTCGTCTTTGTTTGCACTTGAACAGTCCCTATCTTCTATTCACTTTTCTGTTTCTCCTTCTAAATCCTCTTCTATGGTTTTTACTCTCCGCCCCTACAATTCCACATTAGTCAACCTATCCCTGAATCAAGTTTCTCTTCCCCGTGTTATTTGCTTCTGCTATCTCGGTATTTACCTTAATAGTCGTCTGACCTTCTCTGAGCATATTGGCCACCTTTCTTGTTCTGCCGTTAAAAGACTGAACTTGCTAAAATCCTTGTCTCCAACCAAATGGGGAGGTGATCCTCATCTGCTCATTTCCCTGTATACATCCATTATTCGCTCCAAGTTTGATTACTGCTCTTTTATCTATGGTTGTGCCTCCAGATTCCTTCTTTCCAAATTAGATATAATACAAAACTCCTGTCTCCGTCTTTGCCTCGGTGCTCTCAAATCCTCTCCCATTTCAGCAATGCTCGCGGAATTTAACATTCCTCCCCTCTCAGTTCGAAGGTCTTATTTGGGCTATCGATTCCTTTCCAAACGTTTACCTTTCACTTCGTCTCAACTTATTCCTTCCTACATTTACATTGCCAAGAACTGGCGTTTTGTTTCTAATAAAATCCCTATCTTAGCCCCTATTTCTCAACGTCTTAGCCATTTCTCCTCCCGTATTATATCCAGCAATACTCTTCCGTACTTCTCACTCAATTATTTCGACTTCTTACACCCTCCCAAAGTACATTTTCTCCCTAAATTTTCTAAGTTTATGCCTCAGACCGTCATTAAACAGGAATTTCGCAGTACGGTCAGTTGTCTTTTTCCTTCTCATGCACTTGTTTTTACTGATGGCTCTAGAGGATCCGGTGGGGTCGGATCGTCTTTTATTCTTCCCGACTCCAACTTCTCCGAATCTTTTCGCCTCCCATCTTTCTGTTCTATTTTTACGGCCGAATTGATGGCTATCCTTCGTGCGATCATACATATCTCGTCCAATCGTTCGTCCTCCGACTATCTAATCATTTCTGACTCCATGGGTGCTCTCCAGGCTATCAGTTCACCGCTTCCTCCTCCCTCTTCTGACTTCTTCATTCTTCGTATACGATCTCTCATTTATAATCTTTCTTTCCATCACTCTGTACACATTGACTTACTGTGGGTTCCTGGTCACAGAGAAATTTGTGGTCGTGATGTAAATATGAAGATCGTCTGCAAATATGCCGTATTTTACTGGAGCCTCAATTAAATGTTGCAAATCTGTTATACCGATTAGGAACAGGGTAGGGCTAATATTTGATCCCTGCGGGATTCCGTTTTCTTGAGTAGTTGGCTGTGATAAAATGTCCTGGATCCGTACTTGAAAGGTTCTATCTGTAAGGAACTGTTTGACAAATTTATATAAGTTTCCTGAAATTAATAGCTTCCGTGTTTATTTCG
This sequence comes from Icerya purchasi, assembly GCA_039619475.1. Taxonomy (NCBI): domain Eukaryota; kingdom Metazoa; phylum Arthropoda; class Insecta; order Hemiptera; family Monophlebidae; genus Icerya; species Icerya purchasi. Next base: position 235,605,129 of record CM077116.1, read on the forward strand.
AATACTTTTTTTTACTTTAAAGTTAATTATTTTAAAACAGTTTTTAATACAATCAGCGTAAATTACCGATTATCCGTAATTGGTACGTTTCATTTTTTTTAAATATCACTATTGTCTTCACTCATTTCACATTTATTTAAAATCATTCCAATGCTTCTACCGAAGACGTTGTATGGCGCCTCTAAAAATTTTTGTTTCATTAATTCAGTTATATTTTGCTTACATTTATAACTTTTCTAACTTTAATTAAAATTTCAATATTTAAACATTTCTAATATACTCTCAACATCTATGAACATATCTTAAGCAGATCCCTTAGGATCATCTAACCTTTCTATACCCATGTCTCAAGTAGTATCAAATAAACTCGCCTCCTTCCCTAACTACATTCACATGTACACAGACGCAGCTAAAGCGAGTCCTACTAATTCTCCTTCACCAACCGCATGCGCTTATGAAATTGGAGGTGTAATGTACACCGAGCGCCTAAACGACTACTGCTCTACTTTAGAGGCAGAAATGTTTGGGATCCTTCTTTGCCTTGAGGCATACTCTTCCAACCCAGCGTCTCAAAATGCCCTTCTGATTACAGACTCACTTCAATCTATAAAAGCCATCCAGAGTCCAGACAGTTGCAACTCTCTAATAATTAAAATAAAAAACCTCCTATTCCAACTTTCACGATCTGAGGTATACATATGTCACATTCTTATGGGTCCCTGGTCATGTTGGGGTTCCCGGCAATGAGCGGGTTGACTTGGCTGATAAGGCAACTCTATCTAGCCCGATGCCGTTTAACGCTTTACTGCCTCGTTTTGGCGCATCAGTCTTTCTGATGCACTTTGCTGAGGAGTGGAGCAAACTATGGTCAGAACAAACAACCTGGCTCAGGTCCATAAAGTCGGACACCGACCCATGGTGGCCGCCGTTCCCCGTCACACGTAGGGAGTTCTCGATCCTATCGAGATTGCGTCTGCGGCACACTGCACTATCACACAATCACGTCTTTGAAGGAGCTCCCCCTCCGGTCACTTGCCCTCTGTGCGGGTTCATGGCCTCACCAACTGTAGAGCATCTGCTAAAATGGTGCCGGCATACTTCCCGTACATCTAGTCATACCTCACCCCACCGTCTGTTGTCGAACTACCCAGATTGTGTTCGGGCAGTGTTGAATTTTTCAGCATCGAACAGACTGCACCGCCTTCTGTAATTTCAAGTGAGTCTAGGTGCCGTAATAGCCCAGGTAGTTACAAATGGCGCCTAGATTTATATTTGTAAATTTAAAAAAAAAAAAAAAAAAAAAAAATATACTCTGTTTTATGAAATATAATGCACAAAAAAAGTAATCGATTTTTAGATTTTTATGTTCACCTAGGAGCCTTATGATGTCACCTGTAATACCCCAGCGATGCTACATATATTGCATAAATGGTTGTCGTGATCTTCTATTCATCTATTTTTTTATATTCCTATTTCAATTAAAGTTTACTAAATAAAATTTAAAAAAAAATGAATAAATATTGTCAAAATAAATTTGTAAAAATTTATCGAGGGTAAATTTTTTTTAAATTTCTATTAACTTTATCGGAATATTGCTGTTAAAATCTCGAATAAGTACTTAAATAAGCAAATACAGAAAGAAAAAAACAATCACAGGTGATTGTAGCTGGAGTTACCGTTTTTAGTAAGTAGTCGCTTGACTGTCGTAAGGTGCTAGTCCCATCGGCAGAGAAACGAAACAAACACCGGTGAGGTATGCGTGTCCACGTCGTGCGGGGTGGTAACTTTCTTTTCGGCGGGCTTGGCGTCGATCAGGACGGCTAAAAGCAGTACTCATATATTCCGTTGGCAGTAAAACAGAGGTAAGTTCACTACTAGTATTTAGCCCCTGAAACTCCTAGTAGATTTTAGCGGTATTTTACTTCGTATTTGTTTACATTTTGCACTTAATGAAAAAATTTCAACACAATTATAAGTGAAAGAGCGAATTATTTGAATTAGGCAGAATTTTTAAATTTCTCTTCAAATAAATAAATAAAGGAAAATCGTTTCAACTCATTTTAGCCCATATTGACAAAACAATAAATATGAAAAGAGTAACACTAAAAGTAACTCAAAAAAATAGAAATTTAATTATTTATACCATTAAAGAATATTCAACTTCAATTTCAATATCGAATTTTTAGCGAAGTAGAAAAATGTAAATAAATATGAAACAAAAATACCGATAACATATGTGAGGAGTTTCAGGGGCTAGACAGTAGTAGTTCACCTGCTGAAGGAGGTCCTACCGTAAAATATAGTTAAGTTATAACTGCATTACCAACATACTATCAGCAACTCATTCGTGACAAAGTCCCCCCACCCCCAGTCAGATTGGTGAATATCACAATCTAGAATGAGTAGACGGGTCTCTGGCGCCTTTAAATTGGATCTTTTCGGCTAAGGGAGTAAACCGTAAAAGAAAATTCAGTGGAAGGCAACAGGGAGTCCACCTCTGTAATTTATCCGCAGGTTATCATATGGCAATAAATCATAAAATAATGGCACACTGAGTCCGGTGCGGCTCTTTAATGGGCACAGGGTGTGAAGAATCCCACCGACTGCTAATAATAATAACGGTAAAGTAACAACTAAATTACAAATTAAAACAAACTCGTAAATTAAAATAGCTACATAGAACGTCCGAAGTGTACATTAGGCTGACAAATGGGATAACGTTTTTCAGGAGAAAGAATGAAAATACAAATTAGGTAATGTGATAAACGTGAATAAATTAAGAAACACCGAATACAAAGTAAAGGTACAGAATCAAATAAAACATTCTCAAAAGTTCATGTAGAAACAAAAGCGGATAACACACAACAATGCGTAACAAAGATCACAAAATATTTTATTTATGTAATCGTATGTTTGACTAAGTGAGGTTGTTCAAGTTTTGATTAATTAAAATTTTAAAAAATCAAAACAAGTCAATTTTAATAGAATAAATTCTATTTTTTTAAATTTATTTTGGCGAGCCTATATAATAGATGAAAATGACCCTTTCTTCTTGTAGTACACTTTATAAGAAAAGCTACTAAACATCTGGGAACATGAAATTGAACATAATTATTCTTAATTGTTCTAATTTAAGTATATTACAATATTTAATATCCGATAAAATTTTAATTATTGCCTTAAATGCTACGAGTTTATTCTATTCCATAATGTTGTATACTGTTTTGTCTTGGCATCAAAAATGAAAAAAGTAAAAGAAAGTGGGGCAGCTTACCGTAATAAAAAAAGGAACGAAGTTGGAAAATATTAAAAGAAATGAAGGGGCTTTACTTAAATATGTGAAAAGCCCTGTTCCTGGGACGCCAGATTCCACGTTAGGCTTAAATTTATCAAAGACAACTGGGCCTTCAAACCCAGAACAAGCTAAAACAAGTTCAGTCAAGCATGAGGTTTCATGCGCTGAGGATTCCGTATGTTAAGTTACAAATAACCATAATTTTCGTTTACATAATACTAAATTCAAAACAACAATAATTCCAAAACAGATATTTTTAGTCCAGTTCTTTTTCACACACCACGCAATGTCATCATATTCTACTGCAAAAAAAATAAATTCTAATAAATAAACGCTATTTAGTCCTAGATTTTTGGAAGGATAAATTATCAATAAATATTTAAAAATTTGTAATTGTACTTGTTTGTTTTCCGAACTTCTATATAGTGATATTTGAATGCTATTACTTAAACCACCTTCCTCGTTTGTCACTAAATTTCTCAACTGTTCATCAAATAAAATCAATAATTTTCTTGACGTAATTTCACTTCAGTTACGATTTTTAAATAAACTACAGCAAACATGCCAAAATGAGCATATTTTCAACCCCATTCGAAATTTATAGCTTAATATTCGCGATGCAAACAGGGGGCTACATATTAGTTCCCGCGCTTTTTGAACTTTACGGCAACTTTGAAAGTTTCGTTAAGGAAATGAAATACTGTTTCGTTCCGGACAAATAGCGGTCTTTCCAACAATATATCACATGCTCGGAAAAAAAAATATTTTTTTCCAAAATTTCGAGCTTTGGGCGCCCCGAAGGTCCAGTTTTAAAGTTAGAAGGCCGGATGCTCCAAACTAGAGAAATATACGGGGATGCGCATATTTTTAATAGTGTTCGAAATTTTGAGTTATAATATTCGAGGCGCTAGGGGGGGGGAGACACGTCATTTTTCGCGCTTTTTTGAACTTTACGGCAACTTTACATAACTTTTGTAGTATAATTTTTTGATTTTATGATAGGACTCCTGCTTTTTAGTTTATATTTTGAATTTCAGCTTTATAGGTTTATCGGGTGATGAATTATGATTTTTTAAGTGATTTTTGGGGTCGTTTTATGTACCATATTATATATTCTTGACGGTTTTTTGGGTTTTTTGCCGCCCGGGATGATCGGTAATTTTTAAGTTATAGATCGTTTTAAAGAGAATTTTAATTGTGATTTATGTTCCAAATTTGAAGTTTATAAGTCAATCTGTTCGTGAGTTATTGATTTTTATTTGATATTTTTGTCATTTGTGTACCATCTTGTTAGGATTCCGTAAGTTATTACGGAATCCTAAAAAAATACAAGAACTTGACACAGTTGATCTAGTATCTGTTAGAAATCTTGACATCGTTCCTGAAGATCAAATTCGAGCAACATCTACTCAATCAAAGTCTGCATCTATATGTCTAGACATGGATCTTGATAGCTTAGTACTTCGCTTTTCAATGGTGATAAATTAAATTTTACATTTTATTCATTATCCCTTTTTTCCCTTATTGTTAGATTGCTTGAATTCGAATTTTTATATTCATTTCTCTAATTAATTTCTTCTACTATTAATTTGCATTTACAATTCTGATCAGGCAACCGTTGTTCTCAGTAAAGATTTTTTGGAGAACCGCCAATTTCGAGAATACTGATCACGGTTTGTGTACTTCACCCTCTGCAACATACAGTGTAACGTATTAATGATTCAATTATTTTTGTTGTCCATGTTAGTTACCGGATTTCATCTGAATTTTTCGAAAATTCCATCTGTTGCTTTTCGTTTGGAGTATTATATGGACAAAAACATCTTCAGTTCTTTTAATCTGTCTTGCGCTGAAATCTCTCGTGTTGGCCGATTCTAGGCTGCAGAGAGGTTATTTAAGTTTTCGCTTGGGGAAGGAGGGATAAAATTTTTCAAAGAAGACTGTCTAATGATCGAAATTATTCGCCTAAAATAAACCATGGAAACTATACATTTTCAGTTCATAAGCACGATCTGTATATCAATAGTTTTGTGCGCTTCCTTTCAAGACGGAGATAAAGGTAATTGTAAGCACGTAAAAAAATCACATTCGATGTAAAAATAAAGAAATTTTAATTACAATCAGAGAAACTCTAACAGAAAATTTACAACAAGACAGTACAATGGAGTACCTAAATTTTTATTACAATCAGCTATCTTTCTATAATGCAATAATGGAAAAAGAACCAAAATAGTGGCCTAAATTAAAGTATCGAAAAAGTATCTAATAATACAAATTTAATTTGGTATACATAGTAACTCTTTAGTAATAAGCATCAGCACTGATTTTTTTCCCATTATTTTTAAGCACATCAGAATATAGGACCTGTGCCCAGAAACGATTAGAAGGAAAAGAGTCAATTAGATATTGATCCGGTCAATAAATCGAAAGAAAGGAAGAATTAAGAACTGGCATAATGGACAAGGAGGGAATAAGATGATTAATATGCCCAATAAGGATTAGGAAGCCGAAGAAGTCAAATAGAATATAAAATAGCATGAGTCGAGAGAGAATGATATTCAAAGAAAATACGGTTAGGATCACGGATAGCATGGTAATTAGGACGAAGTTGACATTTGAAGGCGCTATTAAGAAGAAAAAAAAAACAAAAAAGCGAAGATGATAGCAAAGTACGATTAAGTCGTAAGCGAATAACAGAGACGACAGCGGAATGTCGCAGCGAACGAAAATCATTAAACCAGAGGAAAGTAGGTTGGACGGATAGGTAATGGGAAAATTTGTCGTTCAAGGAAGTAACGTACACATCCGAACAACAGAGTCTAATATGGAATTTTTTGCATTGAAAAAACAAATTAGAAATAGAGTATTTTAATAATTATTTTGAAAGTAGTGTTTGTAGTATTTCTTATAATATTCCGGACGATGATTTATTGAACAACGATAATTTTACCTTCAAATACAAACTGTTTTGAAATTTTGGATTCTTTAAAAGATGATATTAAGCACGCAATATATTATCCTTGCCAAATAAATCCTCCTTTGGTTATGACGATATATCAGTAAAATGAATAAAGAACAAGGGAGCAACAACGGAGCGTCCAAGAGTGCTCGAGCACCCACTCAATTATAACATTTAAATTTAACACCCATTCTACGCAAAACCAAATTTTATCGTATTTGGACAGTTTAGCACAAAATCCAATGAAAATCGAACAACTATATAAATTGATGAAACAAAATACACTTAAACCTAGCGTCGCATTTGCAATTTTAAAAAAATTGTTATACTTTTTATTACTTTTTTTTTGGTCATTGATAGACACATGCTCTGAGCACCCACTCATATTGTTAGGTTGTTGCGCCCCTAATAAAGGAAAATGTAAATTTCTTTATTTACCGTTTAACATATTTGTTCAATGACTCAGTTAATGCTGGGATTTTTCCTGATATACTAAAAACTAGTATTATTACCCCCGTCTTTAAAGGGAGGACGGATAAAAAATTAATATCTAACTATAGACCAATTTGCATTACATCTATTATAGGAAAAATTTTTTAAAAATTTCACGAAAAAAGTTCTACTAAAATTTTTGAAAAGTATAAATGTAATTATAATTTTCTACCGGACAGAAGAATATACGATGCTTTATTTGAACATATTACTTATATAATATATGTATATCCTTCAAAAAAAAAAGAACTAAAACAAGGAAAATCAGTAGCGGCAATATGTTTTGATATACGTAAAGCTTTTGATATTGTGAACGATCATAACAGACTTTTAAAGAAATTGTATACGGCGGGTTTTAATATTTATAACTGATTTAAAACTTACCTAACAAACAGAAAAAATGGATATGGTCGAATTGGTTCCCGTAATAAACTGGAATTACTATATTAGGTGGTCGAATTAGTGTTCCCGGGTTAAGTCAGTTTTCAATTTAAAGAGGTCAAATTGGTTCCCATTGTTACCAGAATGATTGATGAATCAGTGGGTTTATGGTGACAGGAAAATTGCAATTGAAACACAGTGGAATAGGTTGTCTGAACAGGAGGTGACTATGGGTGATTTTGGAGTGACCTAGGCGGAGTCTTGTGACAACGATTTCATTCCTTCGATTGGTGAATAATTTTCTTTCTCGCGATGCCAAAACTTAAATAAGCATCCAGTTTTTTTTTTGCTGAAATAAATTTCTTTTCTTAAAAGGAGGGGGGGAGGTTACATTATTTAAAATTTGGTAAATTTCAAACGAAACTATTTCGATTTACTTACCCCCACAATGCCATGATTACAGGACGCGGTTCCACACACGCGGTAAGACCGTAATATTTCGTAAGCTACGACTAACATCGAAGCAAAATCTCTTTTTATAGCGATTGACATCTCTCCCCTCCTAGGGCAGAAATTAATACGCAAAAGAGAATGAATGAGACAAAAAGTAATTTACCCGGATAAAATTTGGTTTACGGCTTCATCTCCTTATCGAACGCGAGCAAATTAAACTTTTAGGAAATTCAATTTTATTTTAAAATTCCCATTTCTTTCCCATCCGCTTAAGGTCATGCGCGGGCACCGCTTTACAGTATTCCATTACTTCCTTCTTCATCCATTTATAAGCTGTTTTTCCTTCTCCGCTATTTCTAGTTTTCTTAGAACTCTTTTTTTTTTTTTATTATTATTATTTTTTTCCTTACTAAATGACTCCACTTGCAAGACCTCTAAAAAAAAAAAAGAAAGCTAAATTATCCCCTTCGAGCTTGGTTTTATTTCGTTTTGTGTAAAATGAATATTTATCAATATTAACCTATATACACATTGGAAGAAATCTTCACCATGGAAGAACAATCGACCTTCCACGAGATAACACCTCTAGAGTGAACTAGGGAACACCTAAATTACTCCACCTTTATAAAAGCATTAGTTTATACCGGCACTGTTCAGACAAGAGTCTTATGCGTTTTCTTATGCATACCTATGATTATCATCTTTAAGTAAACAAATGACCTTTAACAAAGCTTACGACTAACAAAAAAAAAAGCGGATTACAGCTGAATTACAGAGCTAAATTTATTAAATGCCTTACGATACGATTAGAGGTTCGTTATTTTAATTACTTCCAGTTGAAAATTGTGTTTTCTTAAATTTCCCTCAAACAGAGTTGCTTGTCTCGTTTAATAATTTACGCACTTTTATAGCTTGTCTGTTTAAAATGTTTGATTTATTTACATAAACAATAGCGCCAGACTTTGATATTCTTACACGATGTCATTTCTCTTTTGTAAATATGTTCATGATTATTATTACTACATAATTAACGTAGAACAAGCGTGTTTTTTTATTTTTAAACATTCCAATATTTTCTCAACGTAAAGAATTTAATACTTGCACGTTAATTTAACGCGGTTCCGTGATTATTAATTAATTACTGTATGCAACGTGGCGGTATATTACGAAACATTTGATGAATAATTAAAATTTTTTCGACATATTTCGAAGGTACAGTTGCTTAATCGTGTGATATATTACTAAAACAAATTTACAAACTAGCAGATTTATAACCGGTCCAATTAAGTTTACGGGGCCACATTTTTTTTTTTTTTTTTTTATTTATTTATTTACTCTTTTCAGCCAGAGTTTCTGATTGTTACTGTTATTATTTGTTGTTGATGTGTTTTGTTTTGTTATTCATTACATGGTTGACACATTATGCCCATTTCATTTTTAAAATATTATAATACTTACTAATTCTAATGTTAGCCTTTTCGATGCGTTATTTTATTTACTACAAATTTATTAAATTTATCGAAACAGCCACTCACCACCGGTTCATTTATATTACATTTAAATCGGTAAACTTGTAAAATAATTGTACATGTCCGATGTTATAAATTACACATATTATACACCTGTTACGAGTTTGAAACTTTGAATTTATTTTTAGATAAACCCCTAAAGAATGCGACTATTAACTGCGTAGCAAAAAAAATTCGCTTCATAAATATTATCGAATATTACCTTTTTTCTATCATTCTTGGAAAAGATTAATACTCTGTTATAATTTTCCCTGTTACCTAAAAATTATTAATATTCATTCGTTACATTTTTAAACTGCTGTAAAATTTGATCATTTATTTTCTGATAATTGTTTTTATATAATGTCCTTTGTCAATCTCTCTTATTTCATTTTTAATTTCGCCGATCTCTGCCATCCTCCAAATATGTTTACTGTTCCTACGCTCTCTAAGTTTTTTCCGCGAGCCCCAATCAGACAGGAATTCCACAGTTTTATCAATTCTCAATTTCCCTCGTTTGCAACGGGTGTTTACAGATGGTTCGAAGAAGTCGGATGGTGTCGGTACCTCTTTTATCCTCCCAGATTTTGGATTTCCAGAATCTTTTCGCCTGCCTCCTTTCTGTTTTACATTTATAAATGTATTAATGACTATTCTACGTTCCATTATTTTCATTTTCTCCAATCACCTTTCCTCTGAATTCTTCATTATATCTGACTCCATGACTCTACTTTAATTCATTATCCTCTACCTGATCATTCCTGTGATTTTATCACACTCCGCATACGCTCACTTATCCACGTTCTTTCTTGTCTCCCTTGCATTTATATTGATATTTACTGTGGGTTCTTAGTCATTCGGGCATCTTCGGTAATGAAGCGTGGACTCCTTGGCTCGGGTTGCTGCCTCTTCTCACTTCTTCTTTAAAAAAGTCCCATCGGCCAATCTCCTTCTACCGTGCAAAGGTTTTCATCTCAGACTTTGGTATCGGATGTATACCATTTCCTCTTTCTCTAACAATTGTTCTTTTTATCTGTCTGTTCAACCTAGTCTTCCTACCAATCCGTGGATCTCTTTATTTCCTTTCCTTCGTCGTTTTGTTGTTGCCTCCGTTATTCATCTGCGCTTTTCAGCCATACTTTATTATCTTCCTCCCATTTTCGTTTTTCGTTAGTTACCTCTCCATATTGCCCTCTCCATTCAAACGAAGAGCATGTTTGCGATGCGGATGTGTTCTTTGAATTATTCATCTCTTTCTGCTGAGTGTTCTGATTTCTATTCCATTTTATTGATACTCAGTCTTCCTACTCCACATTGCGCCTCTTATGTCCTATCTTTTCCCTCTCCACAGATTGTTTCTATTATTTGCTCTTGTCTCCTATTAATATCTGACCGTATCAAGATATAATTGACTCCTTCCTATTCTAATTGTTTCTGGGTAAAAGCCCCCGGTTGACGACCCCCCCCCCCATAGAAAAAGAAAAAATAGAAAGATAATATTTATTAGACTTTACTTCTTTTTTATTTTTGTTAGTAATCCGATCCGAAATCTTTGTTCGTGAGCAAATTTAAATATACGAGTATATATTTCTCATTGAACTATATTCATTTACATTACAAAATAAAAATTAAAAATAAATAAAAGTGGCAAAAGATCGACTAAAGTTATGTTTAAAATAGAATAAAAAAAAAGGAACATTAATAATTTTAGTAGAAAATAGTATTAAATATTAATTATTAAAATCTGTAGGTAAAATTCATACAAATATATTTTATAGCATAAATTAAGTTTCTCTGTTATAACAAATTTTTTCATAGAGGTTTTGTTTCTTTCGGGATGGGGGAAAATGTCCCGTGGATCCGCCACTGGTAGGAGTACTATTATTTTTAATTATTAGATTATTACCATATACAAATTCCAGTAGAAAATCAGAGTTTCTATTTGCTTTGATTTTGTTTTCCAGATGGGGAAGGCGGATATTGAAAATAATTGGATCAAGATTTGGATTATTTTTAATTATATGACCAATGTTAAGAAGATGGGGTTCTCTCTCCTTGTGGGAAGAACGATAGTAACCCACTAATAGGAAGTTACTTATGCTAATAGCAATTATTTTGTTAAAGGATGAAAGGAGTTTGTATGAAATGTTATTATTTTTAATTAAAGCTACTCTGTCACTTAAATGGTACTTATATTTATTATTGTCTATAGGTGATTTGTTGTCATGAACGTATGGATCACGTACAATTGCGATGTCACAATTTTTTTCATGTAGTTGTTGGAAGAATAGAAGTTGCGCAGCTGCACAGTTATCTACATTAAGATAAATTATTTCAAGAACCATAGTCAGTGTGCGAAGTGCGATTTCGGTTATTTCTGGTTTTTTTCTTATTTTGATTATTTTTCGAATATTCATCGATTAAAAATACTATTTATGAAAAAAGCGGGTCGTAAGTAAATTTAAGAAAAAGTAAATTTTCGTTTTTAGACGCATTTCATTCATTTTATGAAAATTTTGTGTGTGTGTGTTGTTTCGATTATGTCAGTAGACAAAAAAGAATAAATTTTATTTCGCAACCGAATTTAGCTTGTTTCATCTGTAAAAAAAATATTTCTTAAATTACCTAAGCGTTTTGTATGTTTATAAATTTATTTCCGAGATAAAAAGGTTGAGTATAAAAAGGCACGGTGGTTTCTTATATTTGCCAAACTGAAATTTAGAAGAAAAAAAAATCCAAGAAAAACTGGACGAAGTAGAAACGTACAATTTTAATTAAAAAGAAACGAAGGAAGTAGAATAGATTACTTTCATGGACATAATTCATTTCGTAGGCAGCTCTCCCCCTTGGACGGCATGAAATTCGAAAGGGATTAAATAATATTTGAATTTTCCCCAAATGTTACAAATTTCCCGTTGCATGTTACAGTTCCAAAAAGTTGAAGTTTCAGTTGTCCGATTATATCGCTTAGCGCATATTCCACAAACGAAGACGGAGAGTTTTACAAATACTGCATCATTTTTTCTTTAAAAGGAGACTAATTGGAAAATAACGAACAGCTCGGTTCCCTGGTAAAAGGAAAGTTTTTCATCAAAGAAAAAAAAAAATGCTGTGGAAATTTATAATGCACACCAAATTCAAAATACCATTAAGAGTCACCGAGCCGTGCGGATCATTTTTACGAGGTATGCAAAAATTTATCTTTATTCAAAACATACTTGATTCTGAAAGGCACAACGAGATTCTTGACAATAGGGAAGACACCTATAATAGACGTAATTATTTTAAATGGTAGGTAAGAACACGATACGGATCCTATTTTATTAAATAGTAATGACGGTAATTTTAAAACCATTTTAAGATACCGAAATGTTGGTGATCATTAGTCCCGCATTCAGCAGTAAAGTGAAATATATTAACCGAATAAGTCGAAATTCGATAAGAAATTGTTGTAATACTGTTTTACTTGAAATGGTAGTAAAAAAAGTTGACCAATTGGTAAGTATGATTCGCCATCTTAATTGTTGAACCGACGGACGTGTTACTGAACAATTGTGTTCGGTATATTAATACAGATGAGTCTGTTTTAAGAGAAGACTTATTGTTATTTGTTTCCTATTCAACGGGATAATGTTAAGTGATATCAGAACATTTGCAGACATTTAACATTGATATTAAAAGAGCAAAGCTATGATAACGCTGCATATATGACGGAGAAGTTTAACAGCGTTTCACATTAAAAGAACTTATTCCCTTATAATGAATATTTATTGTTCTGTTTAAATTTAGCGATATCAAATTCTCTTGAAATCCATACTGTTAATAAAAACTATATTGAAATTATTGACCGTCTATATCCTAAAAGGGGGGCAATTTTAACTGCAACCATATAAAATTCCAATATTAAAATGGACATGAAGACCTTTTTTAAAAAAAGAATTGCGCAACAAAACTAATGAAAAGCTATTATTCCGCCCGTGGCCTTGTTCAGCTGATAGGATCAGTTTTAAAAGAATTAACATTTCGAACTAGAGCGATTAGCAATGTTCAAGAAATACGTTGACTTTTTTTTTTTTTTTTTTTTTTTTAATGGGCTCGGTGTGAACACTAACCCAACTACATGCACTTAGATCACCTACTCAGATTCTGAGGCAATCGGAGATAGAGAGTATAAAAGAAAGAAGGAGGGGAATAACGGCTAGAGATGAGAAGGAAAGGATAAAGGAAGCATTGAAAAGGGTAGGAAGATCCAACGACGCCAAGAGTTCGGCGTATAGACGAGAGCACTCAAGAAAAAGAGCAGGGTATTCAAAAAGAATATGGTTGGGGTCACATATAAAGGAAGGATCAGTAGAGTGAAAAGGGCAAAAGGGAGAAGGTAAAAGAGAAAAAGAAAAACGAGAAAAGGGAAGGAGGGAATGACTAAGTCTCAGTCTGATTTAGGAAACAATAGCCAAGCGCCGAGAAAAAGGAAAAAATTGGTACCAAGGCTGTGAATTGGGAGTAGGCTGTAGGAGGAGATAGAAGTAGGAGCGATTGGCAAAAAAGGAAGGGTAGATGTGAACCCATAGTCTGGTATGGAGACTTGCGAAGAAGGAAAGGATGTCTGAGGTACGAAAATGCGGGAGGAATGGACCATTGAGAGACGCCGAGCGAGCTAGGAAGTTGACCTTATAGTCATCTATCTTTTAATGTGAATTTTTAATATCTCTCTTAATTATAACATATTTATTCAGTTTTTTATTGTCCCTCAATAAGAAGCTACAAAAAAAAAGAAAAAAAAAATATATATAGAGAAAGAGAGATTTAAAAATGCTGTACATAATGAAAAAAGAATTAGAAAAAATTAGATTATGTAGCGCAGAGAGATTTAAAGGACATACCGAGAAGTTTCATAACAGATATATCAAGTGTAAGTCTAAAAGTACTGCGAATAATAAATCGGCAAATAAATAAAGCTAATCATCAGCAGTTAATTTGCCGAAGATTATTTTAAAGTAACTATACTAATATATTTAATCCGTTTTTGGATACTTTATGTAAATCACGAAGAACTACTTCAAAGATTTCAATTTCTATTTTCAAATACAACGCAGTACGAAATTGAAAATTTCAAAAAATTATTCGAGTTATAAAAGGAAAATATGTTAGAATACACATATACATATATACATATATGTGTATATATTGAGGCGACAAAAAATGTGCTGCTTAGAGAATAGACCAGGAAAAATGTTTTCTATGTACATTCTAATAATGTGTTTACAAAGACACGTATCCAAATGTATTCAAACTTTTATAAATATTAGCTATAGTTTTTGTGTTGACAGCTACACTAGGAAAAATACCTTCTCGGCTTCGAAGATAATCAAAATATATCTAAAAAATGTCAGAGCTATATGAAATATTGTATTTTTAAAGAATGAAAAGTAAGTAGTTTGTAAAATTTGAACAAAAACTTGTTTTTTTTTAAAAGTTAAAAACAAAAAAATTGAAATAATCGTATACAAAAAACTTATTTTTCGACAGAAATAATTTGTAAATTAAAGAAAAAAATAGCACCATAAAACTGTTAAAATTGGTTCTTTTAATATAACTTTTATTAAATAATAAAAATAAAGATTAATTATGTGGCAAAATTTATTGTTATTCTCCGTTTTTTTTTTTATCGTAATTTTATCTTTTAATAAGTTCTATATAACTTTTTAGATGAATTTTTATATAAAGTATAAGATGAAACTTTTTTTACCTAGATTATAATTAAATTTGAAATTGGTTTTATATCGAAAGGTTTGCAAATGCAAGCAAAGGAGAATAACAAACGTAAATTAAAGTACAAATACAATGTGTACCAAACATGTGTTACCCTTAAAGAGAATAAACGAGAAATAAAAGCACTTTCGAAAAAGTCGGTATTTTTTTTTATAAAAAAAAAAAAAATTTATTCTCTTTTTCCTACGAGTTTCGAGAACAAGCTTAGCTATCTGTTTATCGTTTGTCCCTGTCTTAAAAATGTCAGTATAATTTTGGAAATTTTCCGATTTTTTGGAATTTTTTGGGCACGTAAAATTTCTTAAGAACAAAAAAAATCAATTAAAAAGTCGCCATATTTTTATTGTTCCTTTGATATTCTGTCCTAAAACAATATCCCTTATTGTTCTGTGTTATGTTTTTCAGTTTTCGTTCGATTCTAGAAAAGGCGTTATGCATTAAGAATAGAAGTTATCGCCTCTATGAAATTTATCTCGATAATTTTGAGTTGATGTAATGTTTTAAGTAACAATTTTTGTCTGTTTTAATAATCTCATTTGCGCGGTAATCTTTAATAACCATTTTTGTAACGAATAATCTATTGGTTGGTTACTCGATGGTTTTATTTTTTCAATACTTTTAGTAGAAAATTCGAAAATAGATGTAATTTTTTTTTTTTTATTCTTTTCGTCTATCGATTTCTCTTATTTTTAATCAATCTACATAGCACGTTAAATTCTACTGGCTTTCTGCGATTGTTTAGCTATGTTTAAAACTTAATTTTGTTTTTGTTTTTGTATTAAATTTTTCAACTCTTCATTTAGCCTGGCATTCTCGACTCCTTCACTCATTGTTGACGAATAGTTCTTCTTAACTAATTCAATATTCGTCCGCACTGAATTATATTAAAGCACTAGAGTACACATGTGGTGTTATCCATAAGTACATAACGAAAATAAAACCGCCAAACATCAAACATACGTATTAATTATAATTAAAAATGCGGACCAGTTTCGAATGACTTGATTCACAATCACAATGATCTATATCCGCCTTGATAATGTATCAAATCATCCAAAACTCGTCGGAATTTTTATTTATAATTAATGCGTATGTTTGATGTTTCGTGATTTTAGGCTTTTTATTTATTTATGTAGCCTTTGAAACTAATTTGGTTGCTTCATATGTTTATCTTTAGCCAATTACTAAAATTAATCGGTATTTTGTCGGAAGAAATAACTTTATTAAATTGTTTAGTTCAACTTTATATCCCTTATTTGTCGGCTCAAACTTTGTTAAATTCTGTTTATTGGGCGTAGCTGCGGCTTTTAAAAATCATCGCAAAAAAGTTACACGGATTTTTTCTTTGATAAAGACTACACACGTTTAATAAGTCTATGAAACAAAATTGATTTATCCGTAATTACACTTCTATATGCAATACATAACAATAAGCAAAATAAATTAAAAACTGATCTGGATTGTATTTAGAAAAGTACACTTTAGTTTTCGATACGGTAAAAGGATCTCCTTTTTCTCATAATGCATTGTGAGCATTGCCAGGCAACTGTGGTCATAATGTGAGATAGAAATATTTATCTGTTTATCTATTTTTTCGTTTGCTCCTTTTTCCAGAATGAAAAAATCTTGTTTGTTTCTGTTTTGTTTCATTGAGCATTGTGGGCACTGCCAGCAGTTGCGGCCATAATGTAGAATGAAATTTCTCTTCCTGAATTTTCTATTATTAGTATTTTTTAATATCTAGTCGTGTCGTAGTTTGCTGGCCAAATGAACTGTTCTGTTCGGGCCAAAAAAAAAAAAGGATTTATTTAGTAATATAAATAAGTGAGTAAAATCGAAAAAGCTAGAAGATGATCACACAAAATGTAGATCTCGTATAAAATACTTGCGACAAAAGTAGTCAGTGTTTAGTTTGTTGATTAAAGAAGTAGAATACAAAACTACTCTTCTATCTATATTTTTCTTATAATAATGTTTTGCAATAATTCTCGTATTTCGGTTTTCGAAGTATGTGACTCAAGCTCATAGTACTTCTCTCTTCAGCTGATCGCTGCCAACTTCAGCTACGAGACTTATTTATTCTGATTTTTTCAATCTTAATCCTTTCATCTCTCTATTCGACCATCTCTTCCTTCCTGTCCTTGCTCCGTCGACTTTACTACGTTCCACAACTTCGGCTATTTTTCGTTTTAACAACGCTCTTCGTTTTCACGGTTCTCGCTGATATCCTCTCTGTTTTGCCCTATGATGGAAAATTTCGAACAACTGGTTAATAAATCCATCATATGATTCCTGATTTTTTTTTTTTTTTGAATCTATTGCTTTTAATGAAAAAAAATTCAAAAGTCGAAAGATACGGAAATTATATAACTTTTAAAGGCAATCACGCAACACATCGGGAAAAAACGAAGATTTGGTGGTAACAAGAAGGAGAAAAAACCGGAAGATATACAAAATAATTCAGTAAAATTTTTAACAATATCTCAGAGAAATGTTGATAAATTGAAATTTTTACCTCTTCATATTTCAGAAAAATACGCAATGTACGTAAACGTGATTGTCCTAACGAAAATTTCCAAAAAACTTTATAGTTACGGGATAATTTTGATTATACTAAAGTAAGAAATGGACTGTTAGCGTTGTTGACGATCTCAGAAATTTAGATCTATGCGAATTAGTCAATGTATGTCGCGCATTTTCAGAAGTCTACAAATTAGATGCTTTAAAATGTCACCAGTAGTGCCAAGTGTCAAATGTTTTTCAACATTGAAACGGATAAAATCATATCAGCGGCAATTCGAAATAAGGAAAAATTATCTATCCATGACTTTTGTCGGAAAAACCGTTATTCAGTCAACTGCCGAAAGAATTTAATTATATATTTTACGATGATGTTATAAACGAATTTTGTCAAAAGAAAAATAGGATAAATTTTATTTTTAAAGCTGTGAAACAATGGACCAATTTGAAACAAGTTCAGTCAAGCATGATGTTTCGCGCGCTGCGGATTCCGTATGGAAGTTATTATATAATTTACATTTACACAATGCTTAATTTAAAAGAAAAAAAATTCGATTTTTCACGGCACAAAGGGGGAAGGGGGAGACACGACCAATTTTTACGCTTTTTTGAAATTTTTGTAAACTTCGAAATTTTCCTTAAGGAAATGAAATACGGTTTCGTTCCCGGCAAATATCACAATCTTTTCACAAATACATATATCACATGCTCGGGGGAAAAAATATTTTTTCCAAAAACTTCCAGTTTTCAGCGCCCAGCGGGCTCAATTTTAAAATTAGAAACCCGGATACTCCGAACTTGAGAAATATACAGCGAAGCGCATGTTATTAACCTTGTTCAAAATTTTCAACTATAATACTCGGAACGTCATTTTTCGCGTTTTTTTTTTTTTTAAATTTATCGCCAACTTCGAAAGTTCTGTTAAGGAAAAGAAATGCGGCTTTATTCACGACGAACAGCGATCTTTCCATCGGCATACTACTTGGCCGAAAAAAAAAAAAAAAAAACAAATTTCAAAAAAATTTGAGCTTTCAACACTCGACGGCCTAAATATTATAAAGCTGTATGCTTGACTACAGTTTTCCTATAAAGCGATCCTTTATACATATATATATTTGGGATACGTTTTGGTTCCCCAACTTTTTTTTTACTCGGGCTATTATTTACGGGAACATCCCCTTTTTTTGCTGTTTTGGCCATTTGTTAACCGTAAACTTTTGATTTTACGAAAGAGCTTCCGTGCTTTGTTTTATATCTTGAATTTCACTTTTAAAGGGCTGTGTTATCTGGTGATGAGTTATGAACTTTTTTAAAGGTGATTTTTGTAGTCGTTTTAAATTCCATATTATATATATTCTTAATGGTTTTTTGGCTTTTTTGCCGCGCTCAGGGTATTAGCTCAAACTTATGGATTGTCTTAAAGAGAATTTTAAGTGTAATTTACGACCCAACTTTGAAGTTTATAAGTCAAACCGTTCGTGAGTTACTGATTATTATTTGATATTTTTGCTCGTTTCTGAACCATCTTTTAGGATTCCGTACATTATACGTGTACGAGGAATTCTAAAAACAAAGTTACTACGAGCGCGATCAAGTCGTGAGTCTCTGCGTGTTTTCTGTTATCATTCTTATCAGTTCGTATTTTAAAATCCGCATCGTATCTCTGTTTTCGTTAGTCGAGTGCGTGATTTTTACTCCAACAGTGATCTTTCTTTCGTTCATCGCGTGGTTTCGCTGAGCGGACGGCGTTAGCCGTTCGCTATCGCCGAAATGGATCTCTATCAACCCCCCCAAAATTAATTTCCTTCTTTATCATCTACATCGGTTCTTCAACTAACATCAACAATAATACGTCGGCTACCGTTTTGAAATTATCTCCGCTTCCTTCGTTATCGGCTCTGAACAGAAACGCGTACATCTCCTTCAAATCGTAACCAACAATTAACAGGTAATTCTTATCGATCTACTAATTTGGCCAGTAACAGTGTCAACTACACGAAAGCCGTTTATCAGCCTACCTCCCCGTCTAAAGAACAAGCGCTATTGTGTTTTCGATAGACTGATAACCAAAAAGAATAATTTTCTAAAAATCAGCAAAATAGTAAAACCAACCAACTTAAAATTCATTTCGCGCATGTATCGTGATAGGTTCGCGATTTTTCTATACAACAAAAACCTTGCTGATTATTTAATGGAAAACCATAATACGATAAAAATTAACAATACTAGCAATATAAGAAGACTGATAAATTTCCAAAAAAAAAAAGTAAATAATAATTTCTTATTCTGTAGTGAAAGAGCTGCTTAAAGACATATCTATAAAATTAATCTTGACTCAAAAATATCATTTATTCGTTATGGCATGAGAAATACAAAAGGTTTTCTAAATGCAAAACGTCAATTTTTTGTTGTTGTCACAGAGGAGGTAATAAAAATCTCCCTCATACCCTTCCGTTGCAGTATGAAAATAATGTTCCTATGTAATGAAAAGTGCACATCAGTAAGAACTGTGTAAACATCGATAAAGAAGGTGAGCCGAATAGTGTAATCAAAACGAATATGGAAGACAATTTAATCGCTAGTAGCAATCCAGTAGGTCAAACTCAACTATCAAATTCTCCCAACCTACAAATATAACTATACCGATAACTCATACTAAAGAAGACGACCTCAGTTAATCTTCTCTCATCGCATGAAATACCTCAAACATGACCCGTTCAGAATAACATAATAAAATATCTTTTTCTGTGAAAAATCAAACAAATGACCGACAACTCAGTCTTCATCATGACTGGGCTGAACGTCCGATTGGTTCATCAAACATGTCCGAGATGTCGTCAGTCGCTACCAAAATCCAACCTTGAAACAAACATCACTTCATTAACAGTTCTGCAGTCCAATTAACCAGCAAAGAAAAAAGTGAAGGCCAACGACATTATAGAACAAGACCCAATCAACATAATAGAACTCTTAGCGACGATAGCAGAAAGTGTAACGAATGACATGAACAAATATCTCCTAACGATGACCAATTTTGTTCTCCTCATCGACACTTGCAAAGACCATAAAGATGTGTTTAATTGCTCGCATCTCAATTTACGACCGATCTGAAAGGTGTCTGACACTAATGATACAAGAGAACTATCCTTTATTAAAGCACTGCCCAATTACAACCAGGTTAACCAAAATTCTTAATAAAAAAATAAAGACAAACTCCGATCACCAATCGGACGTTTCCTTAAACGGAAACACCGTCGTTCATTAATTATATATCAATCGCTTGTACAGAAATAAATCATCTACTTATTTTTTAGAATTGTAATGTACGCTCACTTAGAGGACGTCTTATTATTAATTTCCACTTATAATTCACCCATCTTATGTATTCAGAAAACGGTTCTCATCAGAACCACTAAAACTAAAAAGCTACTACATTCTCCAGTTGCCTCCGGTGCAGCTGCATTAGCTGTTCGCTCAGACATAGCTTCCTGCGTAAAACTCTTCACTCGGATGTTCAGACTACAGCGATTACTATCTTTATGTAACTTCAATGTTCACTCTCCTTCCTAATGAGAAAAGGAGACAAGAAATACAATCGAAATGGTCGCATCTTAAAGGAAATAATACCAATCTCAAACTTAACGTATCTATCCACTGGCAGACCCCTTCATTTTAACCTTTCCTCCTCAACATATTCAAACATTGACTTAATATTCTGTTCCCCGCAATTAATTACCTCGTTATTCATTTTTCATAATTTCAGTTAAACGAGCAGTAGTCACGTCCCAATTATTGTCAGGCACAATAACTTCTATCCATTCAGCTCTTGACTTGCGCCTCTTTCTAAATG
Source organism: Icerya purchasi (assembly GCA_039619475.1). Classification (NCBI taxonomy): domain Eukaryota; kingdom Metazoa; phylum Arthropoda; class Insecta; order Hemiptera; family Monophlebidae; genus Icerya; species Icerya purchasi. The sequence continues at coordinate 235,626,359 of CM077116.1, forward strand.
AATTCTTAAAGGGATCAAACCGATCGAAATTCAAATCAGTTCTACCTGATTTAAACAGAAACTGATAACCAAAAGATTCTTCCCACGTACTTCAAGATATTCATCGCACGGCCGTAAATTCCAGTTCTTTATGAAAACTAGTAAACCATCAAAAACATGTACCACGACTGTCCAAGGAATGTTCAGCCACTATTGAAAAAAACTTTAAAGAATTCGAAAGAGAACAAACTCCTTATCAAACCTACTCAACTAAAAGCGGCTGAGAGCAAAGACACTAAGTAGACTTTAAAGCAAGCAAAAATATTTTCTTGAAACTCTTTCACTTCTTCAATATCAGTGCCATCAAAACTTATTTGAAGAAAGATCGAGGCAATAGACGGGCACCTTCAAGCTCTCTTTATTATTTCTAACAATAAAATTAGATCTGCAGTAAATGGATCTGAAAAAATTAAAGACATTAAAACTTAATTTTAGTGAAATGAAAAGCTGGATAGATATAAAAAAAGATAATAAAAAAATTAACCAAATTAAAATGTATTTATAAAAATAACGATGAAATGAACAAACTTATCAAGCAATATAGAAATGAAAGAGACAAGAGCAAAACGGAATCGTGGAAAAAATTAATACAAGAGAGTCAACAATTTGGGGCAAACCTTACAAGATCATTATGGATAAATATAATTAAATTTAACTGCATCCAAAAAAAAATGGAAATCTTGAAATTATTACGGAAGAGCGCTGAAAACATGAATTAATTGGTAGAGTACTTTTCTCTGAAATAGTTGACGACGAATTTACTATTCTGGTAATCCATATCACAACAGAAAGGGGGAGGAATATATAGACGAATTTCCAGTAGTCCAAATGATTAAAAAATTAAGTAATACGAAAACAAATGGCAGTGACCAAATCTCAAATAAAACGATTAAAATCATAAGCAAATATCAAAACACCTTGATACCTACTATATTATACACTTACTTAAAAATCTCAGCCTTTCCTGACATCTGGAAAGTAGGCAAAATCACTCTAATCAATAGACCCAACAAAGACCCAACCTCATCAAAGGCTTATAGACCGATATCATTACTTTTAAACACCAGCAAAATATATGAAATTCAACTCAGAATAGGTAAAATAATCAAAGCTAGAAACATATTACATAAAAATCAGTGTGGCTACATAGAAAATAAACCGACAGAAAAAGCAACAGTCAAATGTATGGAAATAATCAATAACTGTAAAATTAGCTATACAAACTAATGTATTCATCAATATTAAGTGTATATCTTAAATAACCGTAATACACATATCAGAAATTACATTTTAATATTTATAAAAATAAATGAATACCAACATGATTCGTAGTACTAACTACATCATCATAACGTGAATAATTTAAAAGTAAACAAACAAAGAATGACAATTACTTTTAAATTATTCATGTTACAACATGATGATGTAGTTAGTACTACGAACATGTCAGTTTATTTTTATAAATATTAAAATGTAATTGCTGTTATGTGTATTACAGTTATTTAAAATACATATATATATATATATATATATATATAAATAGTGCAGGAATGGATAATTTGATTAATATGTTCAACTTAAAAATATTAAGTGGTCAAAGATTATCAACTAGACATGCGAAAATCAGAAGAGTTGGATATATGTGTCCTTTCCGACTGCGGATATATGTATGTATATCCGCATCTCAACTCCAAGTCCGATCGAGTAATCTATTTCATAACTAGTGTATAATCGCACTCTTCGCTGTGTATTCAACTCCAACTCCGTGTAGTACTCAGAACGCACAAAGCAACAGAACGTTCTTGAACACGATGCGGCTGTTTTTCACGCAATTCCGATTACTAGCACTTTTTTTAATAAAATAGCTAGTTCGCATCGCGTTAAATAACACATAGCATTAAATTTGTGCAAGGCCATGCCCCTCCCCCGGTGGGACCCCTCATTACAATTGAAATAGTAATTACAAGTACACAAAAATCTGCGAAAAATCAAAAATTTAAAATAAATATTGATGATATTATAGGTTGTTTTTACCTTTAAAAAAAGAAAAGAAAAAAAATGCTCCATATTTTTAAGTACTTCATTAATATTTTATGCAAAATTTTTAATTACGAGTATAATCAATAACATATGTAATTTTTATTAATGTTCATATACGGGGTAATTCATTTATGTAAATTATTAATATATAAATCAAAATGATGGAAATCATTAATAGTATGAATATTAGTGAAAAATGTATCGTTATTTATAAAATAAATATGCAAAGAAAATTTTCACCCCACCCCCCCTCCTTCAAAATTCTGGGTACGGCCTTGAATTTGTGGATCACATTACTCATTCTGATTTGAAAATGTTAAATCACACTGTCACTATTGCCTCTCTATACTGCAATCCATGAACACGACATAATTCTGCGAAACAGTAATGATAAGGCAGATTTTGACAGTTTTGCGCCCAGCTGACGCATTTCGGAGTGGAGATACACTGTGTCCAGAATGACAACATTTGTTTGTTGTGTGACGTCTTTCGAAGTTGAGATATATTAAATCATGTCATAAATCCATCATTCGTTCCAAACTAGACTACTGTGTTCCTTCTTATACGGCAATGCCTCAAACTCTCTCCTGCGCAAACTTGACAGAATCCAAAACTCCTGTCTTAGACTCTGCATTGGGGCCCTAAAGTCTTCTCCCATTCCTGCTATTTTGTCCGAATCTAATATTAAACCCCTGTTTATCCGCAGATCTCTGCTTGGTTACCGTTTTCTCATTAAACGCCTCCCGATCTCTTCATCTAAACTTATTTCTTCCTATCCGTATATCAATGACCATTGGCGCTTCGTTCCTCACAAAACCCCGGTTCTTGCGCACATAGCTGCTCGGGTCTCTAAGTTTTCTCCTTATGTCTTTTCCCGCAATAAGCTTCCTTACTTTTCTTTTGATTTCAATAGCACATATCTTCCCATCTCATTCTCCTCTCTTCCTCTTCGTGCTAACTCCACTCGTCAGAGCACAATGGTTAGTGAATATGTCCACATATTAAATTCTTCATTTCCCCGTCATGTAAAAATTTTCACTGATGGTTCCAAAAATGATTACGGGGTGGGCAGTGCTTTTACGGCAACCTCGCTTAATCACTCGGAATCCTTCAAACTTCCTTCCTTTTGTTCCATTTTTTCTGCTGAAGCAGTCTCCATTCTCCGTGATGTCTCCCTTATTTCCTCTTCAAGAGGGATCTGTAAATTTCTCATTATTACTGATTCCAAATCCGTGCTGCAAGATATCTCTTCTCCTCCTTCCCACTCGACTAATGATATCATTCTTTCTGTTCGTGCCTCTTTCTCCAATTTGCACTTAGCACGTTCTATCCTTATTGACTTTTTATGGGTTCCTGGCCACTCTGGCTTTGAGGGCAACGAAGCAGCTGACTTCCTAGCTCGCTCGGCGTCTCTCAATGATCCATTCCTTCCGCATTTTCCTGCAATTCACAGCCTTGGTACCAATTTCTTCTCTTTTCTCGGCGCTCGGCTATTGTTTCTTTAATCAGATTGAGACTTGGTTATTCCCTCCTTCCCTTTTCTCGTTTTTCTTTTTCTCTTTCACCTTCTCCCTTTTGCCCTCTCCACTTTACTGATCCTCCCTTTATATGCGACCCCAACCATATCCTTTTTGAATGCCATGCTCTTTTTCCTGAGTGCTCTCATCTATACGCCGAACTCTTGACGTCGTTGGATCTTCTTACCCCTTTCAATGCTTCCTTTATCCTTTCCTTCCCATCTCCAGCCGTTATTCCCCTCCTTCTTTCTTTTATACTCTCTATCTCCGATCGCCTCAGAATCTGAGTAGGTGATCTAAGTCCATGTAGTTGGGTCAGTATTAACACAGAGCCCATTTAAAAAAAAAATCAAAAAAAAAATCATGTCATCGGAAATATATCCGACCGTATCCAACCGCGGATATATTTCCGAGGGTATAACTGTGCTCGGAGTTACCCATGACTATTTTCAACTGTTTACAAAAATATTAAGTCAATAACAGCTTACTTGTAATACCTGTTCGGATCGGTCTTTTGTTTGTCCGTTCAAATTTATCATTTTCCGCGTTCAACAATTGATAAGAAGTATTCGGTGAGCTCGCTCCTTTTATTTATCTAGCGCAAACTTTCCGTTATCTATATAACCTTTACTTAATTTACCTCTTTTCTTTTTTTTAACACTGCTGCTCATTTTTCCTTCAACGGTATTGCATTTATTATTTCAGCCTTATTTTAATTTTTCTTTTCTGCATTTCGATTCTTTTTTTATCGATTTTTTTTTTCTTCTTTAATTTAATTTCTTTTCTAAGTTGTATGAGCTCGTCTAAGGGAGGCCGCTCAGCAGCCTCCGCAAATGATATCCAATCCGCCGAAGTTAATTTAAACTTAAACTGCATGGAGGTTGACGTTTCGCCGGTCGCGTCCTTGCCTAGTAAGTCCACTGTTGTTTCCTTAATTAGACTCAGAATCAATCATTTTCTACTCCCTTCTTCTCGCTTTCGATTCGCTTTGTCCCCTTACCCTTTCTGCTCTTTTCACGCTTCTGAGCCTTCTTGTATTTGTGACTCAAATCGTATCCTTTTCGAATGTTCTGCACTTTCTAACGAACGCTCCTTTCTTTACGCCTAACTTTTAGCTTTGGATCTTCCTACTCCCTTTAACGTTACCGATATCCTTTCCTTCCTATTGCCTTATTCCGTTGCTGCTGTCCTTTGTTTTTTCCATTTCTGACCGCCTGGCTATTTAGTTCTGTCTCTTAATTTATCACGTTGTTGCGTCAAGGCCGCTGGCGTAAGCAAAAAAAAAGAAAAATTGAAATTTTCTTACAAACAGATGAATAGAATTTTACGACAACAATAATCAGTTAATAGTTGAAAAGAAATCAACTGCGGTTGTTCTTCAAGAATCTGCTCTCTCACATTATTCAACATCGCAATGGCTAATGTACATAAAAAATATAATACAGAAAGATAATGTTACGCCGAAGATATATTGCTTATAGCAGGTATTAATGAAGTAGGAAAAAACAGAACAGGTAAACAACAAAATAAGTAAGACAAGCATGGAACTTAAAAATCTTGGATCGAGATTAAATGAAGGAAAAACGAACGTATTCCTAATCACAAGGGAACATAAAAAATATACTTAGACTCGATAATAATGGGCTGAAAATAAGTAAGCAAATGAAATATTTAGGACTGTACGTTGACGAGAATTTAAATTTTAGCGAACATACAGATTACATTAAAAAAAAAAAAAATTAAGAAATGTTACGTGAAGTTAATCGCCTCATACAGGGAAATACGAGTAATTTTGGGTTCATATTTAAGGAAAGGAAAATGTGTTATGTACAGCAATGTTTAAATTACTAATAAAATATTGCTTCCTTACTTACTTTCCTTATATCACGGAAAAAAATAAAAAAAAAAAAAAAAAAGGATAAAGTAAGAATAAAGAAAAACTATCGGCCAATAGAACAGTTTCTCACACAGCTGCTTACATTATCGCAAGGATAATGCCAGCAGAACTTAAGCTTATACATGGAAAATGCAATAAAAATGGTAAAATTTTGGAACATTGAGCGTGTTTGAAGTCAAAAATTAATCAAATGAAATGTAAGTATATGTGACAAGAAAAATATGAACTAGAACAAGCAGGAAGATGGAGGGGGTACATTTAAGATGTTCCGAGCATAAGAAAATTACTGAACTTTTACATTTCACAATTGTTATCAGAACACGGAAATTTTGCCACATATCTGAAGAAAATGAGGATAACTAATAACGAAACATCCACACGTTTTTGAAATGCGAGAAATTTGAAAATATGCTTTCGCTGGAAATTATATAGGGTGAAAAAAGGGGAGAACAAAAATTACGGGGACTGGAATGGAAAAATATTATTAAAAATGAAAATATAGAACGAATAAAATTTTATAAAACGCGCCATGAAGAGTTTCGTAAATACTCGATGGCCTAAGTAGGTTATTCGAATAGGCAGGGAAGCCGTATTGGATTCATCGAGAATTTTAGAACAAGAGAGGATTTCAGGACACCGGAACAAACGAGAAGACAAGGATTTTGCATTACATCCACGATGCAGAGAGACTTCGAAGCTCGGACAAAAGAACGCTAGTCAAAATTTTGGAACGGATAATTTTTGAAGCAAAATATTCTGAGCTACTGTAACCGAAAGTTGCATTGCATTCTTTATTCGACGCCGAAAGGAATAGATTGCAGTCTAGCTTGTTGTTAACATTAACACGTTTTCTTTCTTTCATGCAATGTAACCTTAACTGCGTGTAACGCAGATTTTTGATTATTAAAACCTGTCGCAGGTGTTTAAACTGTTCCGTGTGCACTTAACTACGTAGCCTGTCTACTAGTTTGGATGTTTTTAAAAAATGACATTTTTTCGCCATATTCCGGATAATTTCGTTATTCAAACGTTTCCCGCACCATGTCATTTCTTCGAACTGAATGCGGTTCAAATAATTTTTCGCCAATGTTTCTATTTTTTAAATTAAAAATGTTTACACATTTCGATTTAAACCCTATAAATAGAGTGTCCCGTACGCACAGTAAGCGATCTTGTTTCACACATCTTGAGGGGGGCGAGCTAAGGACATTTACCAAGATAACAATTAGGAGAGGAAAGAGTTAGTTATACCTTAATACGAAAACAAATATTGTTAATAAGAAAGCATATAACAGGAACAGTGTGTAGAGAAGAAAATGGAAAAATATAGGAAACGCAATAAAGAGCAGGAAGTGTCCCAGTAAACTAGAGTACAGAGCAGCGAAAAAATATGAACACTTACACGTGACAATCGTTTCAGACGACTGCATCATTCGAATGAGGGAGACAATGAACGGAGAAAACTAATAAAACGCGAAAACGAAAAGATTTTAATAGAGTATGGTGAAATCGCAGGCGAATAAGTGAAACAACAACAGAACAGTGAAATGAAGAAAACAAAAGAAACTATGCATTACCAGGGTGACTAACAGACAGATGAAGTGAATAATTATTAGAAAATGGGAAAGATGTCCGACCAAATGTGAGGTGAAAACTTTTACACAGTAGAAAGAGATTAGAGGATGTTTTGTTTTTTTTTTGGGGGGGGGGGGGGTTCTGGAAAAGAACAGAGCCAAAGAATCAACTGTTTCATCGCCAGAAATGCCGGATGCCTAGAAAGCCACGACAAATTAATGCGAATCGAGTGGAGAGACTGTTTCAGTAGAAGTATATAGAAAACAATAAAATCGCACAAATGATCAGGAAAGAGAAAACTGATGGCCTGAAAGGCGTTCATGAAGTCGGTAATAATCAAAAAATCGGAAGAAAAGTTATTAGAAGCAATGAAAATGGTGTAAAACGTCGTAAAGAAGAGACAGCGTTTTCATCAATAATTATCAATTATTTTCTCATAGCCTCTGAAACGTATTATCCAGAACGACGTCTTTTTGTCGACCGCTAGCATCCCCTCTGCAGTTAATAATTAGCTTGTTCAAAAAAAAAACCTGAGCCAAAATATTCTGTTTTAATAAGCCTCCCTTATACTGCACAAATGAAACCGAATTATTTCTGGGAAAGCTAAAAAAGCCAGTCGAAATGCGTACAGCTATACAAAGGAAATTGCGACTTGATGATAAATTTTCCTTCAACTTCCTTCTATTCAACGGTGCACGTGTCTACGTAAAGTTGAACTTAATTCGTTTGAATTTATTCTAGCAGCAGGATTACCTAATTAAATATGCGATATGTCTAAAAAATGTTTACAGCTATCGGAATTGTAAATAGAGGTCACAAACAGTAGATTATATGTTTTTAGAAACAGAATTTATAATTAAACGCATTAACCGCATAGATTTAAGTTTCAGTTCTGCACAATTTCCTTCCTAGAAACTATTTACATAAGTTGACTCGGCGCGAGCTGAATTTACACGGCTGACATTTACAATTTTTATTTAGGTTAATTCAAAGTATTTATTTCATATTCGCTACTCGGCAAATGATTATGAATAATACAATGGAAAATAGTTTCCTTGTTTATCCGTCGGTCATTTTTTTCAGTGTAACATAGCTAAGGAAAATATGTGAATCGTCTAAAATATTTTACAGAATAAATCGAAAAAGAGATTTCTACACTTATGTACAGAAAATTCGCATTACGAAAAATTTTAGGTTTTTCATTTTCGTACCATTTATTTAGCTGAAAAGAAACGCTACCCGCTGAATTTTTGCTTTTATAAAAACAATAAACAAATCGGCATGAACAGAGAAAAATTTTAAAATCGCTGTTGTGTTTTTTTCAAAATTGTCGCATTATTCAACAAAATAAAATGAATAATTGTAAAATCACCGATTTCTTAAACTTCTTCTTTCCCCCCGTTAAAAAGCATTTGAAAAATCAAAACGGCAATCTTCTGAAACGGTCACTAGCGGGTAATTTATTACACTAGAACTACACTCATATCGGAAAGTTTAAAAAAAAATTTCCACGCATGTCTGCCCCCGTAACTCTTCAAATATTAGCATGCCTTGCATAGTTTTCTATCAAGAAAATAAATTGAGAAAACTTTTAAAATGAAAAAATATACAACAGTACTTCTGAAATTTCCAAGTTTGGTCGCAGTACTTCTGAAATTTCCAAGATTGGTCAAAGTACTTCTGAAATTTATTTTCGATAGTAATTGGCAGTTGCTTTATTTCACAGATGAGTCAGAATATATTGTTTTATACTAACAAACCAAATTCGGTTTTTAAAAATAATTTTTTTTCGGATTTTCTGATTTTATAATTCTGAATTATCTGTACGCCATGAATATACTTTAATTAAACATACATAGTTAAATTAGAATATGGGGCTCTGTACGTTGTATCGAAAGTAAGAAGATACCAACAGCGCGACTGAAATAAAAGTAACAATTCCAATACTACTCCACAACATGTCATTTCATATTTGTACGTTACAATTGTTGCGATAGCCTAGTTAGCAACTAGAGCGCTTGGCTTCCGTTTCGGAAGTGTCTCGATATCCCGGGCAACGACAGAAATTATTACGAAAAATTAAAAATGAAATAACCGCTAATTGAATCATATGGAAGGCAATGGCAAACACGCGTACTGTCATATGCGCGCTAATTAATACACGACAGACAGACAGGTATCGATAAATCAAACAATCACAATAATAATTCCGAGTGTAGTCTTGAGTGTCGCGTTTTGAATATGACAATTGCCTAATACTCTGTGCCTATATACATGTACAGCTGAAATTAACGAATAGAGATAGTCTCCGACGACGCTCAGGAATTAAATATGACGCACTATCTAATGATGAATGTTACAGTGGGATTTAATAAAAATTTGTGAAATTTCTGATACTTAATAGGCTGCACTTGTATTATAATATCGTTACTATTAACAACACGATGACGACCGACGATAGAATTAATTTCTAATTTTCACTACATATTTCATTATTATCCGCGACGGCGAACTTATGTGTTATAATTTTATTTGCAGGACTTTATCAATCCAAACAAATTGGTCCGTTTATAACGGACAAAAAGGCATTTCCAATTCATCTGAAATTTTCCTATTCATGGCTGCATTATGATAACAGAGCCATCCAAAAGAATTCCGTTGTTTTTTTTTTTTGGCAACAAAGCAAAATATTCAAAGCTTATCAGCAATTCTTCTGTATCAGCAGCCTTCAACGCTGTAATATTCTAATGTGTACATTACATTATATAAAATGTAAAATAATAAAATAAAATTGAGAATAATTCGGAAAAAGCGGTGCGAGTGTAAATGCGCGTATCCCGCTGTTAGTCGGGAGCTAGTCAATCATCGACCAGCGCAAGAAGAAGCATGTACACCTATGATCCGATAAAGGCCAGCGGTCACGGGACCGGAAGGAAAAAGAACTGTTGAAGGATCTCGGAAAGATTTTTAATCGAGAGTCAGTCCAAGAAAATTCCCATCTTGAAGCAGTTTCAATGGACAACTGAAGAAGTAGAGTTTCGCCGTTGGTAGCAAGTCGCTTGTTTTTGTCTTGCTTCGGTAATTGTTCACACTAGAGTATAAGTTAATGCTTTCGCGAATTTATGGTCGGGTTATAAAAAAGATTTTAAAGTACGGCTAATTAAAAGTCCGTAATGGTTTAAGTATCGTTCACGTTAGCCGCGTAATTTGAACTGAAAAATATATAAAAAGTATCCTTTTCACCACCGAGATCCTGAACGTCGCGACGGATTCCATCGTATCCTGCTACCATCGGATTCGCCTAGGCAACAGTGATACGTACACCATTTTTATTTTTATTTTATAATCGTTGTTTTGCTCTACAATATACACGTAATAATTGGCGGGTTTTTCAGCGGTCGGACATTTACAAAATAATATACGTATGTGTAGGAATTTAGTAAAGAATATAAATGTTAAATGAAATCATAATTTCAATTCCATAATATAAAATAAGAATAAAATAAATTAAAATCCCCCAGTTCTAAAAGATCTCGCGTGGTTGGTATCCCTGAAGGCTTGAATAAAACGTTACGATATATCAAAAAAAAAGAAACTTGGAACTAAAATAATTCATAAGGTTTACCCGATGTGCATACTGATCTGTCCGAATCAACGACAAAAAGAAAATGGTTTTCGAATAATCTAGATCAACTGAAAAAGAACATTAACAAAGCTGGTTTTTGTTAAACCTCAATACTACAACTTGTAGCAATTACGGTATTATAAAATCCTTTCGATTTTCAAATGTACTCGTCGAGTAGTCTGAAGCTTTTGCATACTATATGAAAAATGAATGTTATTTTTCAATTGAAAATACTGTACAGTTGAAGTGGAATTTAAAAACTTTGATAGTCTCTTTTATCAGGTTTACAATGACTTGCTCCCCCCCCCAAAAAAAAAATACTGAAAGTTAAACAAAGTGTTACTTCCTGATCCTTCGATAATATATGATTATGAATCAATTTACTGGCCAATGACAGAACATTCGCTGTGCTCGGTGCGCGATGATTTGTCGTTTCGCTATAATTGTTTAAATAAAAGATTTGAACCCTGCAGGTTTAATCGCTTAGAATTACAGGTCAATAAGGCGCGTTAAAGTTGGCAACTGATTAAAACACATCTAGTTTGTCTTGTAACCCCACAGCAGCAAAACCGACCACAATCGATCATCTCACTTTACAGTGTCAGTTTGAATGAATGTTATTGTTAAGTTTTGCAAATGAAACGCTATTCACATTTTGTGTCAGACTGAGAAAAAAAAAAAACGGCTGTGAAGACTGTGGCAGTGTTAAAAGACGGTTAAGTCAGTCGATAATTTTTTACTGGCAAAATGCATTCAGCGTGTGAGTTATGAGTCGGCGGCATTTTTCCCACAGAGCAACGGCATGCGTACTGAGGAAAATGTAAAGGCGATATCGGTGATCGTTCGTGAAGTTCGACCTTTGTCATGCAGAAAGCTTTCAGAAATTACTGATATTACAAAAAGGTCAGAACGTCAAATTTTGAAAAATGAAATGCAAATGAATAATGCGAGGTAAATTTCGGTTCCGCCTTTCCTTAAGCGGAAGCAAAAATGTAAAAATGCATACAAATTTGCAACGAATTGTTTAAAATGATGAGGAAAACCGAAATTTTTTTTAAATATATTATGACCGTTAGCGAAAGTAACACTATTTTGACCTGTCAAAAAAGCGCGACGTGGAAAACTTGCGATTTTCCGAAGAACAAAAAGGTTCGTCAAACTATTGCCGCAATAAAAGTGATGTTAATTGCGTTTTTCGATTATCGCGAGAGGTAATTTATCCTCTATCACCATAACGTTTTCCAAACATTTTGGAAACATATTGCAACAAAAAGACCCGATCACTGAAGAATATCTGGATACTTCGTTAGGACAGAGCGCGGCCGCCTCGTGCGACGAAAATGATTGCAAAAGTCCAACGTTCCGGTTCATCCTGCTTATAGCCCAGACTTTGAATTACTATTGGCGAAAATAGAATTACGAGACCGAAGATTCGAGTCGAACGCAGATATAACTCTGCGCGTAAATTAATCACAGAAGCACACTGTAAGATGAGCACGAACAGACAATTATGGTAAAATAGGAATCAACGCGCAATGGTACGTATTTCGGAAAAAAAATGGAGACGGAGGTACGATAGTGATTGGAAATAACTTCTTTTTTTTGTCGAATAAAATTTTTTGGAAAATCTGCAGAGTTCAACGGGGTGGTTATATGCCTTCGTTTCAAATAACTATAGCGCAGCGAAGAATTATCGCATCGAACACAGTCTGTCGGAAGTTTATAGCTTTACACAATCCTACATCATCGGCAGACCAGTAGGTAGCTCTTTGTTCGCTACATCGAAGCAAACTCTCGGTATTATTTTTAGGGCAACTATTGTCTAACTCTAATTCGATTTGAAACTATTTCACAAACAAATGTAAAAACGTTGTGAAAGTGCACAATTTTTTTTTCCAACTTCAATAATGACACTGTCAAGATGATTTGGTTGACAACTGATCGAGGAGTTCACACGTTCACACTTTTCCATACCTCTGCACAATGAATGAGCATCAAGCATATAAAGAAAACTGTATATAACTGTAAGAAAATAGAAAAAAATAGAACGCGTATGCCGCACTCTTAAGATAGCGCCCGAGTGTCATGAAACCGTACGGACGCAAAGTCTCTCCCTTCCGTATTACTAGGTATCCACGATGCAGTTGTGGATTCAGCTATGACTCCATCTCGAAAATAGTATTTATCCCACCAATCAGGTTTCTCGATGAATTTTTTATCGAAACCGAAACTGGAGGTAACTAATGAACTTGCCGCGGAACATTCGAAAGATAATTTTAATCGATTGAAACAGCGAATCCGACTATATTTGTGTTCCCTCAGTGTATATTTGTTTGAAATGACAGCAATTGAAAATCGCTACAGTCTACGTATGAAGGGTCTTACGAAATAATGCAGCGAGCTGATCAGTATTGTAAATTGAATGGCTAAATACCGTACACATGGACAGATTTAAAGCTATGTACATCTCACATGACGACGAATTAACTAATAATCAGAATTAAGAAATTATCGGAATGTAACAACTTCATCATGTGAGAATCCAGTCATAGAGAATTTGAACTGAACAATGTAGTAGACAAAAAAAAAATGGAAAATACCATTATAAATAAATGATAGACAATATAGATTTTAGTTTGTTCCCATTTATTTACCTTTAATAATAACAGTCTTATTAATTTTATGTCATACTAGTAGAGAGTAACCTTTAGGATTTTAATGTACATTTTTCCTTAATAGTTTGGTGCGTATATATGCAGGAAATGCAGGTTTTATAATATGTTATTTTTTTTATGGAGAAAAATGTATATGTTAATTATCTTATGCGATGGTAATACTGCGGCGTCGTCATTCGAAGACACCGGTAATGACAAAACGATTGCAAAATTTCGGTTTTTTTTTTTTCCATAATCACGCTATTATTTATTCTGGTAATAAATTATTTCGAATTAGGTTATTTTATTCATTCTGATTATATTAATTTGTAAATAAGGTGTAAAATATTACGTATTTAAATTAGTTCGAGATCAAACTGATAAGAGTAAATCATTTGAAAGAATTGAATTGGATATTGTAATAACTTTTACTGTAATAGGTATGAAGAAAAAAAAAAAACGTCAGTGGAGGAAAATTCAGAAAACAATCAACTTTGGCCAAAGTAATACGACATGTCTACTGGATTATTATTTCTCTTTAACCGTTCCACTTGTAAACAATAATTCGAATTCCACCGCTGCCGTTGCAAAACAGATCGCAAATAGAATTAAACAACAATGATCGCAATAACGCTGCTGCATCGTTTGGTTACAATACGGAAAATACGACTTCTGATTATCGATTTTCTACGGATATCGGAACTTTCAAACGAGATTTCTCCGATAATTATTCAGCGTTCTAATAGCCGTGGCTTTCATTGCGGAAATAAATGCGCACATCTAATTGTAAGCAGCACAAGTGATGAAGAAGTACCATCACAACACAAAAATAATTAAAAAGTTCTTCTATCGCAATTTCGACAGAAAATTTCTAACAAATCCAAATAGTGTAAGCCTCTAGCATTTACAAATACAAGATTCAGACTAGGACAATAATAATTCTACAATGAATTCATCCATGGGTGAAGATGACACTGTTCAGCAACAGGCAAAACTGAACGAATCATATCGAAATCCACCACCTATACTATCTTTGTAACTAACTGCATTCAGTTCGTCAAACAATTAAAAGAAAATAAACCTCCGAACTGAAATTCGGATGTAAGGGGCTACAAATGGTAGAGAGTAACCATCAAACCGAGCATCTCGGGGAATTACAGAACTCGAGTCCATTTACTAAAAAGTAAAAACACTTCCTTTTATACCTACAAACTATCTCGGGATTGGGATTTTTTCGCATCGTCATTCATCATTTACACCACTCTACCAGGGGGGCTGTCTAGCATACAAAGAGGAACAAATACATCTAAGCCCTTTTCTACGTAGGAAAAATCCACTACCAAATTTAAATCGCATAATTAAAACTAAAGATACGGAAGAATTGGATAATTGCTATCCCTATATGAACAATATCATCCTGTAAATAACGAGTGTACGGGTAGTATTAACCTGAACACTATACCTTAAGCCAGGGAAAACCCTTCACAGTGCAAAAGTTTAACACAAACGTACGCGGATAAAGTAAAGCACCAAGTGATAAAGTCGATTAGCGATAATATAACATAAAAAAAAAAAACAAAACATAATGACACCTGGGAAATATATTATTAAACACATTCATCGATGAGTTTAAGTCAACAATAAACCCACTAATTACATTACTCACCAAAGTCATTGAAAAAATTCTACCCTAATGCTGACAAACTGTAATATCATCACACGGCAATCCCTAGTAATAATGACATGGAATGCATATGGTTTTAGGCGAAGGAAAACTAAATTGAAAACTTTTCTGTATGAGAACTATATTGTGTGCTGCATGTTCAACGCTATTATTAGATTGGACCATTTCCCGGGCCAATGGAAAAAATCTATAATGATAACGATACAAAAACCAAACAAACTTGTCTGCTATCATACGGGACAATTAGTCTACTTAACAGCCTATCAAAATCTCTGGAAAGGTTAATTATGGATAGAACTGCGCCTATATACCAAATCACCAGTTTGGATTTCGTCAATACGCCAATTTCATAAGATCGTTAACATCGGCGGCACCAGAGAAGAAAGAAGTGTACTCGACTGTCTTGCTGGAAAAAACTATCAAGCTTTCGTTCGAGTTTGACACACTGGACTGCTGCACAAAGTTAAACAAGTACTTCCGCGCTTGATCTTTTCTTATTCTTATCATCATATCTTCTACGTGATCGTACATTTGCGGTGAAAGTACATGACACCGTCTCGGAAGTTAAAAAAATAAAAGCATCGGTTCCGCAGGGCAGTCCCGTCGACCCTACACCTTCTCTCGATTTTCACGGCAAACATTCCAATTTCAAATCAAACGATTTTGGCTACGTATGCTGATGATATAGCAATACTGTCGGAAAACGGCAGTGCAGACCTTGCGAACAATGCGACTCAACAGCGTGTAGACTGGATCCAAGATTGGGCAAGCAATTGGAGGATCCGCATCAACAAACAAAAATAATGCCAACACGTCATCTTCAAAAATTGTCAAAATATAAATATCAACGACATAGAAATTCAGCAATCAGGGTCAGTCAAATATCTGGTTGTATTGTATCAGAGATTTCACAATGCACAAATTCGAACGAACATGCAAGTGCATGCCAGGTCACCCTACACATTATTGAGTCAGAAATCCTCGTTAACCTGAAGCTTTTCTTTTTCGATAACTAATATCGATCATCTCGAAATACCGTACAAAATCGTAAAACGAGCGGATCAAACTCAGAAAAGCTCGCCCAATCAGAACACTGTATTTAATGTCCAAAGATATTTCTTTACATTATCGTTGTTATTGACTATGATAAGCTTTTTTAAAATATTACTATTTTTATTTTTCGATAATTTCTCTTTTTAAAGAAGGCAAGTGTTTCCTTTGTAAATTTACCGATATTTCTTGTTTTACTCGTGAATGACATATTTACTGAGCGAAATTTTCCGAGAGAAATTTAAACTTGTATAGTTTTGTTATTACGAAAATCGTCTGTAATTAGCATAAACTGTTTTCCTAGAAACTTTTTATTAGATAGCGTTCAACGAATTAGACAAAACGGATTACTAATTAATTTCTTCGGCAAAAAGCAGGTCAAAGTCATTGCTGGATCCAATGAGGAGGGGGGACATCCCCCACTCGAAAGAACCAAATCCTCGATGAAAATTTTTTTTACAACAGAGAAACTTAATTTACACTATAAAATATTTGTATAAATGTTATACCTATGCATATTTAATTATAACTAATATTTAATGCTGTTTTTTTAGTAAAAGTATTAATGTTACGTTTTTATTCTCTTTTAAATGCAACTATCGTCGATCTTTTGTCTTTTTTAATTATTTTTAATTTTCTATTTTTCAATGTAAAGGAAAATAGTTCAATGGGAAATATATGTAGGTACATATATATATTATATATATATATATATAACTGTTTTACTTGCTCACGGAAAAAACCATTCGGATCGGATTACTAACAAAAATAAAAAAGAATTAAGGTCTAATAAAAAATACTTATAGTTCTATTTTTTCTAGTAATTTACTACTCAAATTCTAAACTACCATTTTAGCCACAATTGTATAATTTTTTTATTTTTCACCTTCAAAATAAAACAAAATTTAAATTAAACCATAATAGTTATGTATTTTTAAAACATCTTTAAATTTTTAAAGAGATCACTGTTTGATTTTCTTTATGAAACAAGGTATTCTCAAATTTACTGTTTACCGCATAAAAATAAAATATTAAGTAATTATATATACCCCTCACCCCACGACTATCTGGATCCGCCACTGTAAAAGTGTTATATTTCTAATTCACCGAGCAGCGATTTTAGTTTGATCAATGAGCAGTTATGTTAGAATAAAATCATTAAACAACTATGAAATACCTTTTATTTCACGCCTTGTACAGTGTATTTTAGAATATATACACCGTAATAACGTAAAATAAAAACAAAAACTACTACAAAATTTCAGAGAAATAAAATTATTTGTATTTACTTTATTTGATTTTTTTAGTTTGACGTTCAAAATTCGAAGTGCTTATAGTCGGTTTCACGTGAAAAATCAATGTCACTGAAAGAATTCAAATTCATAATGGTTCTTTAATTGAAATTTTAAACAGTTTAAAATAGGTTTAAAGATTCTTTTTCATTTAATTTACAAATTAAGATTTCCATTAATCTCTACAAATGGTCAAAATTTCACGATTTTTTTTATTTACAAAGAAAATTTAAACATTTTACAAAAAGTAACATTCTAAAACCATCCGAAGAAAATTATTTTTAGACGTAGCAAAATTAAGAAATTTATTACGGACTTAGATATATCACGAACAGGTGATCGAAACTATTTGCTCTAAAAAAGAAGTTGGGTAAATATACAAATTATTTGGAAAAATAAAAAATTAATGATGATTAAATAATTTCTATAACAATTTCTAATTTCGTATGTTGTAATACCTTCATAAATATATACGAAAAAAAGAGAAAAACCAAACGTACTTATTTTTAAAGTTTAGGTATTTAAAATTTTAAATATGATTTGATTATAAAGTTAATAGAATTGAATAAATATTGTTTTTAGTACAGCCGTTTAACTTTGATCATTACACATTTGCACATTCTATCACAAAAACCAAACTAAATGTGTGTCTGTAATCAACAATTATAAATTTTAAGTACTAATACAGGTTATTTAAAAATCTCATATTATTATAACATAAATAACAGCAGAAAAACACGTTTAATGAACATAGTATTAATAAATGAATAATCAATCATGTTTTACAATTAACGTTTTTTCGATGAATTTAAGAATTTTTTTAATAAAATCAAATAAACTTATTCTGTGATGTTACTAATTTTTTTCCACCGTTCTTGTCCTCAAGTCTGCCATACCAATGTTTAATTCAGATAAAAACTTGTTTATCCACATTTTAAAAAATAGTTCACTAATCACGGAAAAAATTTTTTTTTCGTAACGTTATATTTTTCAATATTACCTGTAAACTCTGAGGTCTTAATTCCTACCAGAATGGATCATAATTTTAATTTCATATATTTATTACGATTTAGCAGTTTATTTCTATATGCAGGTCCGATTGGGGAAGTGAGTTTAACATCACCAATTTTAAGAATAATGTGATTCAAGAATACTGAATATCAAGGCCGTGTCCACGGGGTGGGTTTTAGGGGTTAACCCCCCCCCCCATGAGAACTGAAATAGTCTATGTACTTCATTAATATTTCATGAAAAATTTATTGTTACGAGTATAATCAATAACATATGTAATGTTTATTAATGTGTTTATACAGTAATTTGTTTATTTAAATTATTAACATGATTATGGAGTACGTAACTCCGAAACATGTCGGCAATTTTTAATATTTTAAATATATTTTCTGTGTAAAAATGACTTTTTTATATATAATATTTTAAATTATTAATATATAAATCAAAATGATGGAAATTATTAATAGCATGAACATTAGTGAAAAATGTATTGTTATTTATAAAATAAATATGCGAAGAAAATTTTCAAAACCCCCCCATTCAAAATTCTGGGCACGGGCTTGCTGAATATAGTTTATAAACAAAATACTTTAGTTATTAACATTTAAGGGATTTTTTTTTATTTTTTTTTTTTTGTTAATCTATACCTAGCCCATTGGGCTATTACTAGATTCTGTTGCATACTCTAAACACTTGAACGATCCCCGCCCACTGACGTAGGACCCAAACTTAATTTAAGCACTTAAGTGTCTAATGGCTTCTTCCTGCGCAGCCGACGTGACTCGATCGGATTATTCAATAACGCTATAGAACGTTCGTGTGAATTTGAAGTCCTTCGATGGGTCTTGCGGCTGATTTTGCAATAATCTCCCTTATGTTAAGATCTTGGTGGAGAGTTTTATTTACTTACGTACCACGGAGCATCAATAACCAATACATCTCTTCCTTGTTCTAATACTTAATTCGTTTCTTTTTGTCACGACATGCTTGCGCCATGTCAGTTTGCAATTAAGGTGCACGCACAGATACTTCCTGTTTTAACGGTATCGGTTTATTGTTCATTTTAAATGTCTATTAGTGAATATTATGTGGACCGACTTATCTTTGTTGATCTTAATTCTCCATTTACACTGCTCGGAGATTTTATCAATTGACGCTTGCAGTGTGTTAGCTTTATGTGGGCATTTATTAAAGCACAGAGCAGCCCTATCACCTGCAAAAGTAGCAGTAAAAGACTCGTTCGAAACAGGAAGAGATCTGCTGTAAAGATAATATACAAAAGGAGGTCCAACACACTCCCCTGCGGCACCCTAACTCTTGCCGGATATATATATCGGATAACTCCTCCTCTTGCTTGACCTGGAAGTGCCTTTCATCTAAATATAATTCCATTATTTTGTAATAATAATAAGGCAAATGAGTTCGTAGCTTATACAACAACCCATCATGCCAAATCTTAACGAAAGCCTGACTCACGTCCAGGAAAACCGAATCACAAATCCTCTTTTCCTCCAGATCATTCTCAATTTTTTCAACCACCCTATGCACTTGCTGAATGGTTGGGTGTCACTCCCTAAACCCAAACTTGTGTGAAGGAATTAATTGCTGAAATTGCACTATTGGGAGAATTCTTTTTAGTAACAACGTCTCGAACAATTTTGACATAACCGGCAACAATAAAATCGGCCTATACGACGTTAGCTTTGCTGGGGGCTTACCAGGCTTCGGAATTAAAATAATTTGCGAAAATTTCAAAGGAATCTAACAATGCGAGGTTCTAATTATTCTACTTGAATAAATAAGTCAACATTAATAGTCTCTTTCGCGGCAGTTCTTTGAGAGCCCTAGCCGTTATGAGATCGTAGCCGAGAGCTTTTTTTGGGTTCAACCCCTAGCGGAAGCCAGCTCAATTGGTAAATGCAAATTCATATTATAAATCGGATCTGGTAAACTTTCATTTCCCACATGCTGGCTAAATACATCAGCGAGATATTTACCAAATTCATCAGCTTTTTACTTATTGCAATGCGTTCACCTTCCATTATTCTTTTTGAGTGGTTGAAATGATTGTTTTGGTCTTTTTAGATAACGCGTTGTCCTCCACAAGGAGTAGTCGCCGCCCTGATAGGATAAAGATGATATAAAATCTTTAAAATTATCATTTTTAAATTGTTTTATTAAGTTCTTTACTTTTTTGATCTGCTTATTTAAATTCGCTTTGTCTGTTGATTGTCTATGGGTCTGCCATGAGGATCCTGTTTTTAGCTATCTCGCGTATTATCTCGGTTGAATCATGTACTGCAGAAGAGGTTTCCTTTACCTGAGGAGTGCTAAGCAAAGCAGCTTCATGAATTAGCTTAATAAAATCTTGTAGTAGATTTTCAACGTCGTTTTTAGTTTTAATTGATACATTTAAATTTATTTTGTTAGTGATAATCTCTCTATATTTATCCCAATCTATTTCTTTGTTATGAATCTTTGGCTTAACTTTCCTAGTTATAATTTCATTACTTATCGTTGTAATAACTGAAGAGTGATCTAAAGAAAGGGCACAACCAGATTCAACTGCAATGTGTGTTGCACGTAGTCCCTTGACTGTAAAGAAATCCAACAAGTCAGGCAATTTATTCCTATCAGTAGGCCAGTATATAGGTGATACATTAGTTATTACATTTCAATGATTTAAATCCGCGGCTTCTTTCAGTTAACTACTTCTCGAAGTAATTAGCCTTGAGGCCCAGTACGTATTCTTAGCATTATAATCACCGCCTACTATACGAGTATATAAATTACCTAGCGTTTATATGAATAAATTAAATTGCTAGCAAGTAATCCTGTGTTTTTTGGGGGGACAGTATACAGCGGAGAAAATGATACTTCTCTTTAAACATGGAACTTTTACACTGGTTGCTTGCAAATATTCCTGCTGGGATTTTTCGATTTCATAATGTTTAATATTATCTCTAATTAGTATATCAGAACCCCTATGTGCAGTACCATCCGGGTGAGCAGTACTATACATCCTATACTCCTTAACGTGAAAGTAGTTATTATTTGTTCAGTGAGACTCAGATATTAATAGTATATCTATATTTGCTTTATAAAGATAAAGTTCTATTTCATGTTTAAGATTACAAATTAAAGTCAATATTTTAGTCTGAATTAAGCTATTTATCATATTTGCGAGTTAGTTCATCATTTGAACAAATATATCTTTAATTTCCTCGACAAACTTATATTTTTGGAGTTATCTGTTATATTATAGAAATCCTTCTCATTTTCCACTACTCCTTCATTTATTGTGTTTTCACAGTAACTTTGTATATTATTACTTGTACTATTTATGTAATTTAGAAAGAGTTTAGACTTGTTTCATTTGTTTAGTTAATTTATTATAGACCACACATCAGTAGGTACTATACCTTCGTTCTGGAACACAGTTCCAATTTCAGCCCCTAGGAGATTTAGGAGCGCTAGTGTCGCATTAGTGTTGTGACAGTACAAGGAACTACTCCCTGCAATGACGTCTCTATAGTACTAAATTATGCAGGAGCACTTGTGTAGCATTAATATTATAACAGTACAAGGAACTATGCCCCCACAATGAAGCCCCTGGGACCTAATTGTATGCAACTGCATCAGTATTACTGCAATACATGCTGCTATCTTAGTAAAATAAACCTACTTGGTCCTGCTTGCTTCCTCACTCACCACTAGTACATGACTATCCATTCCCCAATAATATAACTTTTCTGGTATAGAGATTAGAATGAGGCTTTAACTATCCAATTATACTTTTGCTAACCTGCACTAAGTTGCTTTGTCATGCATATTGATATTGCATCAACCATTGTCTAGTCAATGTAATACTCTGCTAACCAGAGCCATCTGTTTATGTTTGTGTACACTTGAAGACAAGGCCGTGTCCACGGGGGGGGGGGGTAACCCCCCATGAGAACTGAAATAGTTATTATAAATACACAAAAATCTGAAAAAAATCAAAAATTTAAAATAAACATTGACGATTTTTTAAGTTGTTTTTACCTACCTTTAAAAGAAAAAAGAAAAAATATGCTCCATATTTTTAGGTACTTCATTAATATTTTATGCAAATTTTTTTATTACAAGTATAATTAATAACATATGTAATTTTTATTAATGTTTATACAGTAATTCATTTATGTAAATTAGGAATATATAAATCTAAATTATGAAAATTATTAATAGTACAAATATTAGTGAAAAATGTATTTATAAAATAAATATGTAAAGAAAGGATCATCATCGCTCATAAAAATTTTTGTGTTTATTATTTGTTTTCTCTTTAACTGTGTTGAAAAATCTAAACTAGGTGGCTGCATCTTTTTTATTTGAAAGGCAAAAGGCATTGGGGAAGCCATTATCACCATATGCATCTACAATTGTAAGAGTTGTTAATAACACATCATATTCTGTGGTTCCATGGGTGCTATTAACACATATTTTTTTTGACTTCCAAATTTCTGCAGCATTTCAAGTTGAAAAGCAGTGGCTATTATTAAAAGAAAGTTTTTTTTCCTCCAAGTTAGCATACAGAATCAGATTTTCTTCAGGTGGAAGATGTGGACACTTTTTCAATCAATCAGAGTTATGAGATTGTCTTTCACATAATTTGTAATCCCATACAATATTAAACAGATCTTGCTTTGTTATCAAAGTTTTAACATAATATAAACAGGGTACATTTGTTCTAATTCCATCCAAATTTGTTTCTAAATTGATTACTTCTGAAATTGTTCCTGTAATTATAACAAGGGATGAATCCAGCGAGGGATGGGGGTGGGGGGCAATGCCGCTGTTTAAGAATGCGGCAATTTCATAAGAAATAAAATTCTTTTTTTCGGCTTTGTTTACAGTTATGTCAAAAGTTGCTACCAAAACATTTTGAAATGGTTCGATTATTCAAATATTTTTAAATTTCAAAATTACGAGATTTATTTTTGGTGACAAAATGGAACTTCATTGAACAACAATAAAAAAAAATGATCTTTTAAAATTTGACTTTGGCGTTTGCTTGTTATTCTATGAAAAAATTGATATTTTTTTTTTTTTTTTTTTTTTTTTTTTTGGGTTCGTCATAAAGACATTGGCCCAAGAAGAGGGGGAAGAATAAGAAGCGGAATCAGATATTTACGCGATCAGATATGGAAGATAGGAAAGACTCAAGTGCTGGAATGACCGAGGATGATGGCAAGGAGAGGACAAAAGATGCACAGTACGGAGTTGGAAGACCACTTGACAAAAGAGTAGAGTACAAGGAAAAACGTTCGGAAGCGATATAAGTGCACTCAAACAAAATGTGATTAGCGTCACCTATAAAGTTGTGAGAGGAAGGGTGTAGGGGACTAGAGAAAAACGAAATAGGGAAGCAGGAAGCAAACTGTGCCCAAAGCGTAGGCGACAGATTGCAGAGAGAGTTGAACGCCGCATGGAGGGAAAATTGAAAAACCATGGATAAGACGGTAGATTAGGCTGGATAAAGAGATAAAAGGAATCCGGATTTGAGAATGAGGAGGAATACGAATTTAACCATAGTTTGGAATGAGCTGAAGTGGAGAGGAGATTAATATTGTGAGACGAAAAGACGCTGAGGAATTCACCCCGTAGAAGAGGATGAACGAGCTAGTGTATCGGCCGACTCGTTACCCTCGATTCCAGAGTGGCCAGGAATCCACAGTAGGTCAATTTGGATAGAGTGAGAAAGAAAAATGTTGTGAATAAGAGAGCGTATGAGAAGGATTATGTAATCAGCAGAGGAAGAAGGAAAAGAAGAGGAGATGGCTTGAAGGACACTGTGGGAATCCGATATAATAAGGACTTCATGTGAAACTAGGGAAGAAGCAACAAAAAGAACGGCACGCAGGATAGCAGTAGACTCGGCATAGAACACTGAACAAAAGGAAGGAAGTTTGAAGGTTTCGAAATAGTTTGAGGAAGGGCAGAAGAAGGCCGAGCCCACTCCATTGGGTCCTTTGGAGCCGTCAGTAAAGAACGCAAAGTGATTAGGGAAAAGAGAGCGAACGGTATTTAAGAATTCTGATTGGACAACATGATGAAGGAGAGGTTTGGTAGGGAAAGTTAAAAATAAACAATTAATAGGATGTAGGTGTGTGGAAAAATTGGAAGAAAAATATGGCAACTTGTCGTATGAATAAATATAAGGAGAAAACTGAGAGAGTCGGGTGGAAATGAGAGATAGTATTGTCGTTTTGTTGGTGGCAAATCGCCAGTTGCGGTGGATATAAGAATAGGAATTAACAAGGGAAGAAGAAGAAATAGGAAGACGTTTGATTAAAAAGCGATAACCTAGATAGGACCTTCGAACGAAGAGAGGAAGGATGAGTGATTCGGCATGTAAAGCAGGGATAGGAGTAGACTTCCTAGCTCCCAGACAGAGACGAAGACAAACATTTTGAACACGGTCGAGTTTGGAGAGCAAGGATCTGAAGGAATTTCCATATATAAAGCAACAATAATCAAGGATAGAACGAATAAAGGATTTGTAGAACATTAGTAGAATGCATGGATCTCCACCCCAATCAGTATGGGAAAGAGACTTTATCAGGTTGAGCCTTTTGAGGGAAGACAGGTAGAGATAGTTGATGTGATTATGGAACGAAAGGCGACTGTCTAGAAAAATGCCTAAATAGCGGAAAGAGGAAGAAAGAAGGATCGGAACGTTATTGATGACAAGGCTAATTAGGGAGGGGTCAAAAGAACGGAGAGTAAACACAACAACAGAGGATTTAACAGATGAAATTGAAAGATATATATTTGATATCTTTCTAATGATGTTAAAGAATTTTGGAGCTGGGAGCTAGCGACCGAAATATTATGATGAGAGGAGTAGATGAGGATATCATCGACATAAAAAAGGGAAGGTGAACTTAGAGAAATGGAAGCGATATTGATAAAATAGATGCTGAACAGAGTTGGACTAGGACAGGAGCCTTGCGGCAATCCGCGGAATACTGACCTAATGTAGGTTTCAGAAGGAGTAGAAAGAATAACAGTTCTACATTTAAAAAGATTACTAATGAGGGAAGAGAAGCGAGCGGGTATATTAAAGGAAAGCATTATATCAAACAAAGTAGGGAGATGAACATTGTCGAAGGCCGCAGTAATGTCAACAAAAGAAGCAACAAGAAATTCTTTACGAAAAATTGATATGCTTTCATTGCAAATGTGCGAAAAATGTAAAATACTCGCGAGCTAAAAAGATTATTCGCTGCAGTTGGTATTTTTTATCAGCCTTAAAAGGGGAAATATCACGGTTCACGTCGATCCATTTATCATTAATATCGATAAATTGTATTAAGACATTTCTCTTTTCGGATTCCATTTATTCCGTTTTTTTTTTAAAGCGACATGATCTATAGACAACTTCATTTTTGTTTCTGTTGCTTTTTTTTTGTTTTTTATTTCCAAGAAAAGTCCATTTAAAACAGCTGAAACACCTCGGCAAGTTCGTTTATTCTAAAAAGATAATGAACCCGTTAGAATGTTTTTACAATATGCTCTTTAATGCTACAATTAGAATTAATCATTTTAAAACCAATTGAGAAAACATTGTTATTTATAATCAGTTATTTTACTTGAAATTTATCGTTTACACTTGCTTTTTCATTATTTTAAATTACGTAATAAATAATTTTTTACATATTTGGTTTTATTCAGGAATATCCCAAAAAAAATTCCCTGTAGAAATATTAAAAAATCCCCCCCCCCCCCCAGAAACAGATTCCTGAATTCATCATTGATTATAATATATCTATTAATTATTCAGCCTTAATCATTGATCTATGATATAATAGTATAATCAAACACTTAACAAATAAAATTATTTACTACTTTACAGCTTGTAATATATTCTTCACTATTCCAATAAATCCATAAAACGTACATCAGTTCAATGATTAAAAGCACAAATAACATGAATTATAAATAAATAAACAGAAACGGTTGATGGTTAAACATTAAATGGAACTGATTTCATATACCAGCTATTGAACTACATACTGATTAATATCGTCATCAAAACATTGACTGAAAAAAAGAGAAATATTCTGATTTAATTCTGTTGTGCGAAATACAGCTAATGGGGGTGAAAATTAGAAAAACTATTTCAGAATGGCAAACGTGATATTTCAGAAATGACTTAAGATGATACAGTCGTTTTTCCAAAAAAAAAATAATAACATGTGAAGCAGTAATTTGGTGGAAGAAAAACTGGCTGCCTCTTTAAGGTACTCGGCAACTGGTAGAAATTCCAAAGGTTTAAAATGTTAGGATGTCATGGGACCAACATCAATTAGTATATTAATCTTGAATACTTGTGAACCATTGGCATACATTACAAAGTTATACAAACGTGAGAAATAATATGTGAAATCATTTTTACATTTTTATAAAACATTTAAATTCATTTGACTTAGAAAATAAATAGTTTATAATTAAATAATAACCCAACTAAATAGTAAATAAATATATTTGATTATGGAAGAAAGACATTATACCTCTGTTTTCGATTTACAATTTACTATGATAAATAAATATATTACTTTTTACCATGGTATATAAATGAATAACATACTTTTCATTAAACCTTCAAAATACAATGGTCTCTGAAACAAACACTGATCTCCTCCCTTTTAAAATTACTAGTTTGATAGAGTTTTCTTAAAGAAAAGATCTTGATTAATCCATTTCTAGCTTTTATAAATCTCTAACTTAATTATTAAGAACAAGTATAAAAAAAAAAACAAAAAAAAACTGTATCTAATCATGATATTGTTCCGTGAAGAGAACAAAAAATTAAATCTACCTAAATTTTGATTTGGTAAATACTGTTACAATGTATAAGATCACAACCATATAAATTGGTTTTGATCATAATATATTATATCACAGATTCAAGCCCTTAGTAAACTTACGTTTATATCAAGTATTTTGTGAATATCAAATTAATTTATAATTTTAATGTCAAACCTATGTTTCAAATAATTTTGTTGCATACCTACGCACCTTCCTAAATTTAACTCATGTCCAAAATTACTTAAATAAAACATAACATGTATACCTTTTGAATCTTCTGTCACTACCTAAGTATTAATGCATCAAAATAAATACAAATGCATAAATTGTGTTTCTATGATTATATATGTACTTATTTATTGAAATACATACAAAATACATTTAGTGATCTTAAAGACTGTTATTACTTACCATGGACCATAGCTTTGAAACTTTTTAATCAACTGGCCATGATGAATATTCATAGGCGCGTAATCACGGACAATTTGGAAGACTTTTATAATGAAGTAGTAGAACAATTTGCCCGAAACCCACGAAAATTATGTTTTAATTAAGATTTTATTCTTGTTTAATAAAACATTAACCCTTTACAAATTATAAATTTTATTTTTCCTATAACTCATATCCTCTTTCTATCATCTTACCCTCTCCCCCCGGCTCGTCAGCTGGCGGCTTATCTTTCCCCTCCACTAGATCATTGGCTGGCGACTCATTT
The DNA here is from genome assembly GCA_039619475.1 of Icerya purchasi. NCBI lineage: Eukaryota > Metazoa > Arthropoda > Insecta > Hemiptera > Monophlebidae > Icerya > Icerya purchasi. The sequence goes on from CM077116.1 coordinate 235,654,311, forward strand.
GCCCCCCCCCCCACTGGCCCATCCATTGACGACGCCCTTGCCATGGACTATGGATATGTTGAATTAATTTTATTACACCCTTGACTTTGATTATACCTTACACCTCTCGATTTACTTTGAAAAAGACCACTTCAAAAGTAGTAAAAATATCGAACTTTCTTGCTGGAAGACCTAGAATTCCAATTTTTGCCAATATAATAAAAATATAAATTTCTTTTTTCTTCATTCTACTTCCATTTTTTAAATTCTACATATTACAGAAAAATAAAATAAAAAATATTTGAATAATAAAATTTATATTAAATACATTAAGATGTAGTTAAGATGTATGAAAATGATGTTCACAATATTTATCATTTCTATTGTTAAATTTGAAACTGAACTATTAAATCTACACCATGTTCTTTTTGAATATGATTCCTTAATTTTTCTAATCGACCGAATACTTGACAACACTCAGGACACGAAGGTAAATTTTTACTTCCAGTAGATAGTTCACTAATACTAAAACAATTTTTCTCGTGTCGAACCAAACTTTGCTTATGCGATAATGGTATAAAACACTTAGAACATTTCAAAGATTCTATTATACCTTTTAATTGCATTCATTAGCTTCCATTAGTACAATTAAAAATTTGCCGCTACACGACAAACGAAAGTAAAAACAATGATAAGATAAAGAAATATTGGACATTAAATATAGCATTCTGATTGGGCGCACCTTTCAAGATTGATCCGCTCGTAACTGTAAAATCATTTGAAGCAATCGTAAACCAGATGAGAAATGTTTGAAGTTTTTTTTTCTTTTTTTTTCAGTTTTTAATTTTCGTATGTGTGTTTTTAGTTCGTTCTAATAATTATTTGTTTAAAATACTATTACTATTTTCGCTCATATTCTAAAGTGATTGAAATATCGATTATTAAAAAAAAATAGATTGAAATCTTACGGGGTATATATTTTACACGAAGGTTATTCAAAAATGGTTAAAGATGGAATTGAGGCAAACTGTACTTGTACTTTAATTAAAGGGCCTAAAAATATCATAATCGACACACTGACTCCGTGGGATAAAGATATAATTTTGGAAGGTAATGATAAAGTATTTACACATAGCAAAATGCTTTAAAACAAATCGTTCGGTGTCACTGAAGAGATTAAATAATATAAATAAAGAAGTTTAAAGTTTAATTATTGGCATATTTTAAAAAGTTTGTTCTAACGTGTACTATATCGCTTTAATATGTTTTTGCTGTTTATTAATTCCACCTAATTACAGGTTTGAAAAAATATAATATTAATTGCGATGATATTGAGTACGTTATTTTTACACACGGTCATTCTGATCACACTGGAAACCGCAGGCGTACCCAGGGGGATTTGGGAGTCCCCCCCCCCCCGAAATGTGGACATCATGAAGTCCTTTTATCTAGTTAAGTCTAGTTGCATTTAAAAAGAAACACTGAGTCAAGAATTATCTTCAAATGTTGTGTGCTAATAGAATCTACCGAGTAAAACTTTTGCAAATTATAGCAAACTAGTGTAGTGCATTTTGAAAGAAGATTGTTTTTTTTTTAGTGCAAATCTGGTACATATACTAGTTTAGTGTAACATAATGTAATGTAAATGTACCATTATTTCTCAAATTTGTTAAACTGCATAGCATTTTCTGTGATGTAATCAAATAATATTTTATGCTTGTTGTTGTCGTCAATTTTTTTACCCCTTCTTGTTTCTGACTTGACTATCTCTTTCCGCTTTTCGCTTTCGCTTCCCTGTAACCATTCTTTTATTTTTCTTAATACCTTTTCTTATTTTCCTCCGTATTGAATAATAAAAATTAAATATCGCTGCATTGTATCTTTAATTTTCTTATCAAGGCCCGTTTGTATCTAATAATTATTTCTATTTCTTTTTTTTTTTTCGTCCGCCTGTAATATTTATATATTTTTATTTTGTTAATTGTATGCTAGCGCCTAAGTCGCTATATTGTAAGGATAGCGTCGGTTTTTTTTGTTATTTGAGGACAGCATGGCTGTCGCGGTCGGCAAGAGGTAGTTTTAGAAACGTATGGCCGACAACGCTTGTATTTAAAGTTTCGAAGTTCCGTTTTAAGTGTTTCTGATAATGAATTATACAATGTGGCACCCATATATCTCGCTTGCATTCTGACATGATATTTATTGAAACGAAGTGTGGTAGCTTTCTATTGCATAGACCTAGTAATTCCCGTTTGCACATTTATATCAAATTTATCCTTATTTTTAAATACGTGTAGCAATAAATGCAAGTAATATAAATTTCTAATACCTAAAACGTTTTTAATATCTGTACTTCGCTGAACTAATCAAATTTTTTTACACATCGATTTTTGCAAATAATTTATTGGAAAAAGATAGTCTTTTTTGCTGTTTGTTGTAGAATAAAATATGGAGAAAAATAAAAGAAAAGTTACTGATAAAAAGTCTATGGTGTTTTGGAAGAAATGGTGCAGACCGTCTAACGAAACACAAATGGACACAATTGCAAGGAACCCGACGATGACGGTTGCTCCAATTACATCCGCTTTGGCGACATCTGCTGCTGCTCTGGTGATAACTGCTCCAGTTATGATTGCTGTAACAACAAGTGTTCTGACAACTATTGGACCTTCAGTAACTGATGCGAGTATTTCAGTTGAACTAGATATTGGAAACTATTGCGACTTCGGCTTAGGGTCTACAGTCATGAACGATTCCATTAAAGAAAAATTGTTAAAAGAGTCCTGGACTCCGCTCAAAAACGATCAGTTCTCTACTTCTTCCATCCATAATTTGAGTTTTCAGCACAAATGGCTATAACAGTTTCTGTAGCTGACGTATTCAGAAGCTAAACAAAGAGCATTCTACTGAATATGTCTGATGATGGGTCATAGTGCTGAAGGTGAAGGCAAATGACGACATCAACAGTTGGGTAAACTTGTTATTCAACCATTTTATAACTGGAAGAAAACAACTGAAACTTTCAGAAAATATTCGCTAACTGGCTACCACAAACAATATAGCCAAATGGCGGACAATTACTTTAGAGTAATGCCTGATTAGTCCTTCAGTGTAATAAAAATGTTGTCATCCAAAAATAAGAAGCAGAAGCATGAAACCAGGATGAAACTGAAGGAAATAGTAAGTGCCATAATTTTTTGTGGAAAACAAGGTATTGCATTACGAGGGAAACAAGACTCTGGTCGTGTGGAGATCAACCATAGTAATGCTGATGATAAAGATGTCAAGAACGAAGGAAATTTTCGCGCTCTTCTGTGACATGCTGTTGAGTCGGGTAATGAATCTTTAAAGAACCATTTAAGTAATGCTCCATAAAATGCTTTATATTCAAGTCCAAAGATTCATAATCAGTTAATAGATATCTGCGGAGACATCATAAAATAAAAAATTATAAATGATGTATTGCAAGCCCGTTATTGCACTGTTTTGACTGATGAAACCACAGACATTACCCGCATGGAGGAAGTACCCTTTTGCCTTCGCTACCTAAATATTGACGATCCAAACAAGTACGTAATCGCAGAAGCATTTTTGAAGTTTATTCCGACTACTGTTTTTTAACTGTCGTTTTTTTAAAATAATGAATAAATCTAAAGTTAATTTTTAATGATTCAAAAAAAAAATTAAAAAACCAAATTTACATTATATTATTTATTTACTTAATAATTTCATTCCCTAGTTGCAATAAAATTTCACTACAAAAAACTATAAATAAAATTTATTTCAATAATAATAATACCTAAGGAATTTATAGATGCCGGCGATTACCAGTTTTATTTTCTTTTTCGATAACTAATATCGATCATCTCGAAGTACCGTACAAAACCGTAAAATCATTGCCTATGTTTGAAACAATCGTAAACAAGCTGAAGTGTTCAATTTTTTTTGTTGCTTTTTTTTTCAGTGTTTAATTTTCGTACAAAACAGAATGTGTTTTTAATTCTTTCTAATGATTATTTCTTTAAAACTCTATTAGTATTTTCGCTTATATTCTAAAGCGATTGAAATATCGATTATTAAAAAAAAAAATAAAATGAAATCTTACGAGGTACATATTTTACACGAAGGTTATTCAAAAATGGTTAAAGATGGAATTGAAGCAAACTGTACTTGTACTTTAATTAAAGGACCTAAAAATATCATAATCGACACAATGACTCCGTGGGATAAAGATATAATTTTGGAAGGTAATGATAACATATTTACACATAGCAAAATGCTTTAAAACAAATCGTTCGGTGTCACTGAAGAGATTAAATAATATAAATAAAGAAGTTTAAAGTTTAATTATTGGCATATTTTAAAAAGTTTGTTCTAACGTGTACACTATATCGCTTTAATATGTTTTTGCTGTTTATTAATTCTACCTAATTGCAGGTTTGAAACAATATAATATTAATTGCGAGGACATTGATTACGTTATTTCTACACACGGTCATTCTGATCACATTGGAAACAATAATCTCTTCCTAAATGCTAAACATATTGTTGGTTTCAGCGTATCCTACCGAAATTTTTTTTATGATCACTCCTTTTTATATGGTACGAGTTTACATGCATCGCAGCGGTATAAATTGACATTTTACTTCATTAACTCGATTTGCGTATTTTTATTTATTTGTATTCTTTTTCGCAGTACTGCTTAAAGTAAAATATATCGAAAGTAAAACTTTAATATTTATAATTGATTTTTTAAGTGTACAAATAAGTAAATGAATTAAATGGATATAAATAAAGCATAGACATATTGTGTAAAACTGTTATAAATGTTTGAAGATAATATGATTTAAAACAAATTTTTTATATTTTAGATGAAAAACTAATAATAGACGATCAAGTCTCAGTAATAGCAACTCCGGGTCATACGTTATCAGATGTAACTGTGCTAGTAAATACGCCTGATCGAGGATTAATAGCTGTTGCGGGTATATTTATTTCTTTTTTAATAACATAATTTGTTCTTTGCACATTATATGATTTGTGTAAAAAGGTACAAAATCACTACTCTGGTACATTATAATTGTATAAATGATAAATATAAATCGAACTTGTTATATATGATTTAAGGTGATTTAGAACAAGAGTCATTTTATATACGAAGTTAACTGGATAAGAATGATTTTGATATTCTTTAGCAGAGTTAACATTTAGCAAACAAACTGAAGAATCAAAACGACATGAAAATGTGTTTCGGAATTTTTTTGTTAAAATACTATATACATAATCATTGTTAAAAAAAAGTGTTTTTAAAGTCAAATTTGTTAAAATTTACGGAATTTTGGGATACTAATATTATAAAGCCAATACTTATTAGAAGTAATCATATGGTTAAATAATTGAAAATAATATATATACAGTGAGCAACATAAACATTGAGACAAAAGTTTAAAAAAATGAAAAGGGCGATATACGGAGGAGAAAACCTGGTATAATATCAAATTTATTGAAAAACGAACAAATGAACACTACTGATCACAAGTATGATAAAAAAATAAATAAAAAACAAACGTAAAGCAAAAAAATTACGGCCGATACGAAAAAAGTACTTAACGAGACAGCAACATAAACATTGAGACAGCGTGACTCATTCTATCACCGACGATGCTGGGTTTTTCCTAATTCACTGCAACGCTAATAATGCATGCATGCGCGTGAGTAATACTCTTTACGTTGTTTAACAATTATTTTATAGTAACCAGCTACCTAGTACGTACGTTAAAATTTAAAAAATTTTTGCGCGTTCGAAATAAAAATGTCAAAAAAGTCAAACACTTCGTTTAATAAGCGTCAACTAGTGCTATTCCATCATGTGGAAGGAAAACCGGTTCAAGAGATTACTTCTCTATCAAAAAATATCGCGAGCTACTGTTTACAAAATTATTAACAGGTTCAATAAAGAAAGCAGAATCAATTTTATGAAGCCATCCGGACGACTGCGAAGCTATCGGTTAAGATGAGCGTTTTATAGTGCGTTGTGTCGCAAAAAATCCAAAAATAAGTGCCCCTAAAATTGCTACCCAGTTATGCGCAAGAAGTAGCAGTACAATTTCAGGGCAAACGATACGCCGAGTTCTTAAAAATACGGGTTATAATTCGCGCACCGCTAGATTCAAACCTTTTATTAGTACGATGAATCAGAAAAAACGCCTAGGATTCGCATTAAAGTATAGTGATGTTACTGAAAATTTCTGAAATAATGTACTCTTTTATGATGAGTCGAAATTCAATATTTTTGGGAGCAATGGAAATGGAAAAGTGTGAAGAAAGCCGAATACCGAATTAGAAAAAAAGAAACTCAATATAACGGAGTTAAACACGGTGGTGGAAATGGCATGGTTTGGGAGTGGTTTGCAGCTTCCGGTGTCGGCTCGCTGGTATTTATTGATGATAAAATGAATGCCGATATGTATGTTGATATATTGCGGCACAATTTACATGCGCCTGCTGAAAAATTGGTCATCAGGAAAACGTTTAACTTTTATCAGGATAACGATCCTAAACACAAAGCGCATAAAACGCGCCTATGGCTGTTATATAAATGCTCGCGTATACTCGAGATGCCACCTCAATCACCCAATTGTAATCATTGTAATCCAATCGAACATATATGGGATTATTTAGATCGAGAGGTTCGGAAAACTCCCATTAATAATGCTACCCATCTCAAGCAGCGGTTGCAAGAAGAATGGGCTCAAATTCCAGTATTGTATTTTGAAAAACTGGTTTCGTCGATGCCGCAACGCTTGAGTGCTGTAATTCAAGCAAAAGGTTTGCATACAAAATATTATAAAGCCGTTATTTTAGAATTTTTCGAGTTAAATTTTAGTTCTCAATATTTATGTTGCCTATTTTTTTCGTATCGGCTGTAATTTTTTTGTTTTACGTTTATTTTTTCTTTTTCTTTTTATCATATTTAAGATCAGCGGTGTTCATTTGTTCATTTTTCAATAAATTAGATATTTATACCTGCTTTTTTTCTCCGTATATCACCTGTTTCAATTTTTTTAAACCTTTGTCTCAATGTTTATGTTGCTCACTGTATATATATATGAAATATTTACGTATTATCTTTACTCTACATTCTAGTAAACTTTTTGATTTATTTTGAATTATTCGGTTTTATTTTATGTAATAGTTTACTTAAGTTTGCAATGGTTTAGGTGATTTATTTGAACGCGAAGAAGATATAAAAGACCAACGTTTGTGGATGGAATTTGCTTATAGTGAATCTCCTAAAGTACAAGAAAATAATCGAAATAAAATACTCGCTATGGCAGATTATATTGTTCCTGGACATGGTCCGATGTTTAAAGTAACCTCTGAAATGAAAGCAAATGTTAAACGGCAAATAACTGGTCAACATTATATTTAAGATGAAGTAATTTTCTTTTCTTTTCTTTTCTTTTCAGTTTAATTAATAAACTATTTGAAAATTATTACCATAATTGATAATCGAATGTTACGAAGTTAATTTTACTTTTCTAAAAATCAACATTTCATAAGATATCAAATAAATTTGTATTACAATGGTGATTTTTTTTTTCTTTTACGTAAATTAATGTGTAATAGTTTAAAAAATCTATTTTTATTTTATTTTACTAAATTTTCAAAATAAATATCCAAATTGCCCCTTTATGCAGGTTATTTAAAAATCAATTTACCCCTACTACAGTTTGAAAAAATCAGATGTAATGACCATTTCCCAACCTTGAATTAGTTAATAATAAAAATGATTCAGAAAAAAATAAAATGACTAAAAGTAGGCAAATGTATAGTACAACGTTTGATGAAATTACTAAAAGTACGGTTAACATAAATACCGCTTCGGTTAAACAAATGTCTATCTATACGTGTGTATTAGACCATAGACAAAATTATGCCGCTTTTTGCACTTGAACAAGTTATACTGTTTAGTTTCGGTTTGTATTGTCCGACATGCGTATTGATATGGGCCTCCCCGGGGTTTTTGTGTGGAATCTTTAGAAAATGCGGAAAAAAAATAAATGTATTATATTCATACGTCCTGTTTGTTAAATAGTTCATAAAAAATGTTTTTTTTTTTTTTAAGAAAATTAAAAATAAAAAATTGCTTTAGGTGGTGTCTATATAATGTATTTTCGACATACACAGAACTTCTTTTTAATTTCTAATCATTTAGTTTACAAGTGTTACAATTTCTCTTAACTATAATTGCTCAAGTTATGTATAAGTCGAGGATAATTTAAAAAATATTTTTCGCAAATTTTAAAGTCATATAATTTGAAATATCTTTTGAAATATAAAATCGATATTAGTATAATATGAAAATATTTGCATTGGAATAAAATTTATTTTTCTCAAAATATTAATCGATGAAATAAATTAAAATTAATTTTCGTTCTTGGAATTCACAGACATTCCTTTGTTTTTTATTTATTTATTTATTCCTTTTCCGCATTAATTAAGCTATTCAAAAAAAAATATATTAAGGTACTAATTGTACACTTTGTACCTTCGAAAAATTTATAACGAACTTTTTTCACTAATTTTTTACATTAAATTGCTGTAATTTAAGCGTGAAGTATAAACAAACGTTCAAATCTTTATCTGTGTTTTAATTCGAACACGTTAAAAGTGTAAATTACAGAGCATACCATCAAATAAAAAATAATTTTTTAACTCTATGTAATAAAAGGTAAAGTACAGTAAGTCTTTGGTCTCGGTAAAACCTATTTAGCCAAATAAGAATAAAAACACTCAGCTGACCAGTGGCGGCCACAGTGCCTGCGAAATGTATTTTCATCGATAATTAGCGAATAATTGTAATTGTTTTATTTCAAAGATGAATTAAAATCAATTATTTAATGCTGAAATTCAATACCTTTAAAATTTTCATATTTTTAATTTTGTTATATTTCTGTTTTTACGGCTGCGAATTGTATGTACTCTTTAAATATACTTTAAGTGAATATATAAATTAAAGTGTACACTCACGTTGATTAAAATTGTCACGAGCGCTACTTATATTTGTACAACTAGAACGTACGCATAGGTAGTCTTGATCTTGACGCTCGGCATCGAGCAATACAACTTAAGGCACTTTATACTTCAAAAAATAATATAAGAATATTTATGTGTAAGTTATTTTAGAAAAATTAAATATGACCTTCGCTGAGAAAAGGGACCTGTGGTGGTGTGAGAAGTCATTTTTGAGAAAAACGCGTTTAAAGTTCTGCGCGAAGTAACGCTATCATAATTTACTACTGTACCGCGCGCACCTGAATGTAATGCGCTGCCAACTTAATAGGACATCGTTGCCAAATTTTGACCCAGTTAAATTAGAATTTTTGTCGCTCAAACGTTGATTGCTACGAAGATTTTGAAGAAGTTGTTAATCGATCCAGTCATAAAAAATTCAATGTCATTATGAGTGCAAGCAAAATCAAATGGCGAATATAGGACACAGAATTTCAAGGTTTTTATCAACAATTACCAGGTGCATTAGTCGTGATTCCGTATTTTCATCTCTCAAATTTTAATTTTATCACATTATTAATTCGGTATTGTTTTCATAATAGGTATTGCAAACTATCGCCAATTCCAATTTTAAAAAAATGAAATCACTTGCAAAGAATTTGTCCACTCAGAAGAGGAAATATTTCACCAGCATGTACAGCGAAATGTACCACCAACGAACGATTACCCCCCCCCCCCCGTCAAACTTAGTGGTTTATCATTATGTATGATAAAATTGTTTATGTACCGATCCAAAAAAGCGCAATTCCGTTGCCCCCGAACCTGACCAGCGTAAGCCGAAAAAGACAGTCGAATGTAACTGTTGATACGAATTCGGCACTTGCAGCGCTATCTTTTGACGTTGTCCGAGGTAGAAAATATTCTCCAATTTTTCGTTAATTCGCGATCTCTCGGATTTACGTTCCACTTAAATCTGTATGTTTTAAAAAGCATTACACTCTATGTACCATACGGCGCGATGATGATAATCGCATATAGTATACTGCGATGGTGAGTGGTGCCTTAGCGAGTAGCAATTCTGGAATTTTACACTGTCATTAAAAATTTTAACAACAATTTTTATCAAAACAGTACAGATTTTTTTACTATTTTTAATGCAGTTATAAATTCAAGATTTGCTTCATTTTTATTTGGATGTATATTTGTCACATTTTGCTGTTTTATAATTTGTCCTCCAAACTATTTGATTTTTGACTTCTTTCAGAAAATTAATTTAGTTTTATTTTAGTTTTTAGTTTCATCGGCTCTTTTGTTATTGCAATGCACTACTTTTCATTACTCTTTTTGAGCGGTTGAAATGGTTATTTTGATCTTTTTATATTACGCATTGCCTTCCAAAAAGGAGTAGTTGCCGCTCTGATAGGATAATGATAATATGAAGTCTTTAAAATTATCATTTTTAAATTTTTTTATTAAGTTCTTCACTTTCTTAGTCTGTTTATTTAGATTCACTTTGTCTACTGAGATATCTTACGGGAGGCCTTTTTTAAAGCTATTTAACGTATTATCTCGGTTGAATAATATACTGCTGAAGAACTTTCTCTTACCTTAGGCGCGATGAACCAAGCAGTCTCATAAATTAACCTAGTAAAAACTTACTAGTAAATATTCTACGTCATTTTTAGTTTTAATTGACACATTTAAATTTGTTAGTGATAATCTTTTTAAATTTATCCCAATCTGTTTTCTTTCTATGAATTTTTGGTTTGACTTTCTTAGTTATAATTTCATTAGTTAGCGTCATAACAACTGGAGACTGATCTGAAGAAAGGTCACAACCAGATTCAACTGCAATGTGTGTTGTAGGTAGACCTTTGACTATAAAGAAATCCAACAAGTCAGGCAATTTATTCCTATCAGTAGGCCAGTATATAGGTGATCCATTAGTTATTAAATTTCAATTATTTAAATCTGCGGCTTCTTTCAGTTGACTACCTCTCGAAGTAATTAGCCTTGAGGCCCAGTACGTATTATTCGCATTATAATCATCGCCTACTATATATATTACCTAGCGTTTGTATGAATACATTAAATTGCTATCGAAGAATCTTGTGTTTTGGCGGACAGTATACAGTGGAGAAAATGATACTTCTCTTTAAACATGGATTGCAATGTGGGTTGTAGCTAGTCTGCTAATTATAAAGAAGTCCAACAAGTTCGATGACGACTTATTCCTATCAGTAGGCCAATAAGTAGGTGATCCATTGGTTATTGCATTGCAATTATTTGAATTCAAGGCTTCCTTCAGATGCCTTCCTCTAGAAGTAATCAGCCTTGGGGAATCGCCACCTATTATTTATATATTCGCGTTTGGTCTAGTGGCTAGAGCGCTTGACTTCCAATCCGGCGGTCTCGGGTTCGATACCGGACGACGACAAAAATTATGCGGCGCTAGTTTAGTACACAGCAGTTTAGACACAGATGGACTGCAGCTGTAGCGCGATAACAAGCGACTATAGTCAGTTTCCAATTGCAGTCGTGCGAGTGCGCTAGCGTCGCATAGAAACACTCAGCTGGCGAACAATCGCATCAACGTGAGTAAAGGCCAGTCGTCTTGGCTTCGCCTCGCCATTGGTACCTTTCTCACGTTGTCGGCAGCACGAAAGCTAGGCGTTGCGCTCCTGCTTACGTGATTCCAACTGCGCGTCTACCTATCCTCTAATTCTCCTCAGAATTAGAAGATAACTCATACTCGGAATTTCGAGTGAGCTAGATGATATATATATTACCTAGCGTTTATAAGAATGCGTTGAATTGTTATCGGGTAATCCTACGTTTTGGTGGACAGTATACAATGGAAAAAATGATATCTCTTTTTAACATTGAACTTTTAAGCTGGTTGCTTGTAGATATTCATGTTGGGAATTTTTAATTTCAAAGTTTATAATACTATCCTTAATTAGTATAGCAGAGCCTCCATGTGCAGTACTGTCTAGGTGAACCGTACTGTACATCCAATACCCCTTAATATGAAAATAGTTATTATTTGTTATGTGAGACATATCAATATTCTATATTGGCTGGATAAAGATGAAATTCTATTTCATTTTTACTTCCTTGTACGAAGTAAAGGAAGTATTGTAATCGCGAAAAATGTTTAATTCCATATTTCAACGGATATATCCATTTTTCCCATTCCTGATTACTTCCTTATACGAAGAACAAAAAGTACTGTATTTGTGGAGAAATTTTAAATGTCACGTTTCAACAAAAATATCCATTTTAACCATCCCTGGATTCATTTTAAGTCGTTTTTTCATGACGTCTGTACGTATATATTATCACGCAACACTCAAAAGCGGCTGGTTGTAGAAGGTTTAAATTTTGTAGGTAAGGATCATCTTGGTATCTAGTTGTGCACCTCCCTTTTTGGTTAGAATCGGTTGAGCGGAAGGAGTACTTTCCCTATAAAGTTTCAGCTGTAGCATATACTTTATATATTTTATGATTTAACCTTTAAAATACTTGTTGTAGGGCTTGGGAGGGCGACCCCCCCCCCCCCCCCCCCACACATACTCATACAAGGAAGTATTGTGTTTGGCCACAAAAAATACTTCTCATTTAAAATATTCGCATTCCATGTTACAATTTTTAGTAGATTCGTTTCTTACAAATTAAAGACGATATTATGATCTGAATCAACCTATTTATCATATTTGTCTGTTGGTTCATCAGTTAAACAAATACATATATCTCTAATTTCCTTGATAAACTTATTTAATTTCATTTTTACATTATTATTATTAAAAGTGTTATTAATATGATTACTACTATTACGAGTATTATCGATAGTATTATCATTACGGTAGCTATTTGCATTACATGGTACTCTATTTGCACATAAAGCCTGGGCATATGTGAAACTAGAAGTAGTTGGGTTTCGTAGTATTTTTAGAATGATAAAAATCTTTTTCATTATTTACTACTTTCTTTAATGTATTTTTCCGATTATTTTTTATATTATTATTTGTATTATTTACGTGATTTAAGAAGACTTATTTCGATTTGTTTCTTGTTTAGCAATTCATTGCAGACCATACATGTTCTTTATAGTTTGCCATATGGTGACCTTTACATAATGTACATGTAGTCTGCGTTTTTTTATCTTTTTCACATTTAGATGATTCCCTTGCTCACACTTAACACACCTATAACATCTGACAAAATAAGCTTTCATATGACCACACAATTGGCTTTTTGTACATTGCACTATCGTATTTTTTTCTATAGTTACTCATATTTTATTTTGGCATTAAGCGAGTACTCAATATTACAGATATTCCTACTGTTTTTATTCGGTTCAATGTCAAAGAAAAGCAGTGGTAATGGATGTTTCTGTACTTTCTGTTTAACGTTTATGATGTTTCTTACCTCATGTCTGTTTTCAAGTAAAGCATTAATAATATCCTCACTCGGAACTGTGATATGTATATTTCTTAACGCTACTTTGTCTTCTTTTAACCGGTAAGTATGAAATAATTGCTTTTTATTCATTTAGGGGGTTAATCACTCTTCTATATTGATGAAAGTTATTTGTTATTTTTATTAACTCATTCGCATTTATGGTTTTATAATTAAAAGTTTCAGACTAGATTTTTTGGATTTTCTGTTCTAATAATTGAAAATTATTGACATTTGATACAAATACCGGGGGTAGTTTTACTTCTTTTTGGTTCTATAACTGCGAGCTTAAGTCATTATGTTTTTTTGGAAATTTCAGTCATTTCAGCAAAGGTAAGTTGCTATTTTTTACAGTAGCTCATAATTTTTGATCAGGCTGTGGCGATCGAAGGTTTAATTCTCTCTGTCTTTTCCTACTGTAGTGAACTAATTGCCATTCAGGACCTATTTGCACTTTGATCACATACTAATGTAGCTGGAGAACTCAATTATCTCGATAAGTTTTATCCACTTTATTCGACGAGGAGACGACATTTGTGAATTAAGTGGCGAGATTTACCTGAGAATTGTTGAATGTGTAGATTTGTTTGAGAATTGTTGCGACTAACTGATTGCTGTGATATGTCTACAGCAGAAGATGTGACTCTGCTGATAGTAGTGTTATCTGGTAACGCGATTCATTGCAACGTTGATATTCCATATTCTCAGAGCTATTTTCGTCTCCGTTAAACACTGTACTATTTGCGACTGTAATGTTTGCCGCCGAGCTTATTTGAACAACTATGTGCGGGTGTTTTACATTTTCTTTCCGGCTATCGAGTTAGGAAAGGACAAGAACCGTAAAACGCTTCACACGAGCGGTGTTAGAACACCACTACGGTGCTATGTAACACGGAACAAATCGCACTATCTTATATCAACCAAATTTATTGAACCGTTTTAGAGTAAGAACTTTCAAAGTTTAACTTACCTATTGGTTACATTTTTAAGGAAATAAAATTGATCTCGTTGCCTAGAGTACCACCAACCGCCACCGATATATACAGTAATAAAACGAGATCGCACTAGAAATGATGACTAACATAGTTCTTGAAACTGGCAGCGCCGCTTGCATAATTATGCTACCGCTTGTGTGTGAAATTTAATGCGATAGTCCCTGGCAGCTGTAATAGAACCGGAAATATTTTGTGCATTCTATTTTACCTCGCTTTTCTATTTTAAAATAGTTAATCACAGCTGTGCGCATCTGCCAGTGAAAAATGAAAATGCAAAGTTTTCTGTTTACTTTTTCTTTCTGATCAGAATATCGTACAGGCTATACGCAGAACTTACAAGGGCCGTACACAGGCGGGGTTCGTGTATCGCTGTTTTATGTAGATTTACCGGTTACCCGTAAAGTCACAAACAATATTTTTCATTAAAGCGAGAAAAAAAAAAAAAAAAAGTTAACCGAATGAATAATTAAGGGTGTTTTAACAGGAGGCAAACAAGTTGCCTATACTAAAGTATTATAAATGTCATCGTATATTTCTGATACAATTCAAAAGATCAGTAACATCGTTTTATTTTGAAAAATACAATGAATAACAACGCTACATATAATTAACACAGCAATTATATCGAAAATTATGTTAGTGAAATACAGTATATAATAAAGACATTTCAGGAATACGTTGCCTCTTTATAGAATTACAATTTAAGTACTAAATATGACAATTTGTTAAGACAGAATGGCTACTGCCTGTAGCAATAAAGTATGAGAATTGATATGAGATAGATATCACAGATATTTCAAATTACTTATAACAATATCATGCTAATGACTAGCCAACCGCTTATCCGACAATATAATAGTAGTACTTCCTAATAGATAAACTTACAGGATCATTTTTATTCAATAAATTATTAACTTTAATAAGTACATAAAAATTGTTACAATTATATATATATGTGTGTGTGTGTGTGTGTGTGTTTATAGTAAGTACAGAATGGTGATTAACTATAATACAACTTCTATTTTATTAAGTACACGGTAAGTGATTGGTTCAATGTTTCATTAAACTATTACCTTTAAGTATGTTTTCAATAATTTTAAGTACGAGACAGATTTCATCGCGTTAATATTAATATTCGTTTTGGTCATGAAGTTGTTAGTAAATCGTTAGTTTAAAAGAAATATTAACCGAAATTGAATAAAGCTACATAAAAATCGTTTTTATGCAAATATGCAGAAAATCTCAAAATTAATATTATGAAATAATCAAGTTTTTAAGTACCTTACGCATAATAATAATAAATAATTCTAGAAACATGAATACATCGGACTATTTTTTCTTTATTTTTTAAATTTCCAAAAACACATTTTGTCGACACTTTCAGGATGAATCGATTTTTCCGATTACAAACGTCTCAAACATTTCAATTCAATTTTATACGGCGCTAATGTTCTTAACCGACAAATTCAATATAAATCGAAAAAGAAAATAAAGTCGATTTTTCCGGTACGGAAGAGATAAAAGCTGTCGTAAAAAGTTGCGATCGTAATTTACTAACTTTAAAGACCTTGAAAAAGTATTCGCAAATTTAAAATGGTCTATTTTAACATTGAAAATTAACAAATCATCGTAAGGTTTCTAATATATATTATTGCCATCTTGAAATTATACGCGGATGGAGAGGCACAGTAGACCACGAATGGTGAAAACGTATACAATCATATAACGCGAACGATATCTTTTTAAAATTGAATTACTATATACAACCTGCGCGCCAAAGGAATCATTTGAAATAGAAAGATGGTCTTCTATTTTATCGAAAAAGGCCTAAAATTTCGACGGTTAGATTTAATTAATTTAGACAGATGAATAAAGACATAAAAAAAAACAACATTTACTTACTGAAAATCAAAAAAAAACCTAACTGCATATCTGCATATTCTTATACTGCCATGATAGACGAACTGATTACGTATTATGTGAAGGGTTTTGTAAAAATATACCGACCAGTTATCAATAAAAAGTTCAGATGATAAGGACCTACTAAGAGAACTCCCCCCTTTCCTTCTATTCTTATATCACCATTGTTTATGGCAGGCTGCTGTCGGTACAATGAAAAAAAGAAAAGTGAAATATGCGGACGTACTACACATAAACATCTTTTATGATTTATTTACGAATGATTCATTTGTCATTTACGAAACTTCTTATGAAATCACGAAATTAATTCGATAAAATTACCTATGACAAATCATACGGTATAAACGTTTGTTGTTACTACACTACGTGAAAGTATTTCAACAACTTTTCAAACATAAAAAAAAAAAAAAAATCCTATTTTTAAATACCTGAAAACAAGCTATTTTTCTGTTTTTACAATTGATGGGAAAAGAAATGAGTAGAATAATAACACGATCAGGCATAAAATGGATTCAGATATACAACAGTAAAGAGAGACATAATATGCAAACATTTCAATTCTGTATATGAATTTTATATTGGTGTCGTGAAATTTAATAACATTTACGATATATTAATTCGAGCAATTTTCGATTTGAAAGTTATCATACAAATATTCCAACAGCTTTTGTGCCGAAATGTACAAAGTTATTAATGAAATTAATTTACGTTCACAATTATATGAATATGTGTATGTATGTATGTATGTATAGATATCTATATATACTATTACAAAAATAATATCCATACGCAATCAATTAATAAATAAAAATTAATTTTCATTTTTTCTAAATAAAACATTTTCGTTTCATAAATAATAAAATTACAGCATCGCAACATATCGACATGTTGACTTATTATGTTGGGTAGATATTTTAAATCTTTTTAAGGCAGGACGAAACCTATATGTAATCCTTTTTTTTTTTTTTTTTTTTTACTAAAAACACCTGTTATTTTTATTTAAAAAAAGAGAATGAACTTATTTATATAACAGTAATAAAAAAGAATTAAAAATAAACTTCGAAAATAATAAAAACTAAATAACAATCAGAGCCGTTAACTCGCGCACACGCAAAAAAAGAAAAAATAAACTACATTAAAATTTAGTAATTTTAAATATCACAGCGTGATTGTGTGCATCGCTTAGTGCGGCCGCAGTATTCAACGGGAAATATGAATTTTTAAACGAAGCACCGTCAGCTTTACGTAAAAAGAACAATATGAAAATGATGAAATAATTAATAGGAAAGGAAGCAATAACACATCCGATTAAAAGAAAAACAACAACAAGGAGAAAGAAAATACTTGTACGGTAGAATAACCGATCTGACTGATCACCATCAAATAAAGTTACTAGATTCCACATCGTTATTTCGTAAAATTTCTCTTTCATCCTGCAACAAAAGAAAAGAAAAAAAATCATTGCTTAAATGCACACTAGTTAACAAACGGCGATTATTGTTCGCATCGAGAGGATAAGCGATTCGACGTAAAGATATTTCATTTGCACGCTGTCCCAGTTGTAGTACTGGAATGGGGTTAATGAAGTACCTTCTCATTGTCTTTCTCGCGGCAGTCGCACTATAAGGTTGTTCTCATCGCTTTATTCTGAATAGTAACGATAACGGCTTTATGGGGGAAAATTGAAATTTTAATTTTGTAGCATTTTTAATATAGACGCTTATCTTAATTTATCAATCCGATGTTTTAATTAAAAGATTAAAATGTTAACATGCATGCTGGCATTGATAACAAATTGGTAACCGCCTTAAAACTGATAACTCACAAAAAAAAAAAATAAATAAATAAACACTAATTCTTTTTTAAACTTGCGTTAATTTCGTATTTAATTTCGGCAAAATTCTGTTAGTGCTATAAATTTCAGTAATGATTACTAATTGCATATATTTTATTCATTCGTTTGATTTTTTCGGTATACCTAGTTTATACGCATTGAGTGAGTAGTGTAGCACATTTAAATGCACCCGAGAAAAAATCCATTTTAAATTGTTTTTTTTATTTTTTTTTAGAAATTAGAAAACTAGATATAATTTACTTCGGTAATTTTAAAATTGAAAGGGAATATTGTTACGGGTTTCGATCTTGATAAACACAAAACACACACACAAACAAAAAAAAAAAAAAAAAAAAAAATAGGAAAAAAATAGGAGCATAGCGAAGCTTTTCATAACGATTACGCACACACGAAATTCACCAATTTGACTACGAGAAAGCGAGGAACAAAAAAAAGCATAAAAGAAAAAATAATTTAAAAAAAAATATTTTATCCAGTATCCTAGACTAGAAATAGAAAAATATACAATACATTTATAAACGAAGTATTTACGACGGCTTCGAGTTTAAATAGGATAACATCTAAAGCGACTAATGACAGCATGCTAAACGGGGTTAACCACGAATACGATTGAACCGATATTCCCATCGAAGAGACAATTAATTCACTAAACTTATGGTCATTTTACGTGGACAATATGGGATTTTATATATTTTTTCAGTTCAAAGCTGCTTACCTAATAAATACAAAATAAAAAAAAAACGCACGTACCGAAGCTATAACTAAACACTCGCTTACATAATGATACATACCATTATCCGGAAAAAAACGAAGCAATTTTAAAAATTAATTTTTTTAAATACTTTCTGTACATTATAGCGCAAGTGAATTTTTTCTCGCTTTAAATTATTTTAAAATAAATTGGTCTTTTAATTCAGGCGCTTTTGAAAAGGCATAATAACGGTTTTCCTTTTTTATTATTGGAGTTATATGTATACCTTTTTTTTTCTTTCTTTTTTCTCAGTAGATATGGTTAACTTGTTTAAAATTTAACATTGCCTATTATTTAATAAGCTCTATAGTACTTTACTATTAGAATTTTTCAGTATAATAAACTTCTTTACAATTACCCACGGCTTCGGCCGCCTATTATAATACCCGTTTAAATCTGCATTTGGAAATTAATAAAAAAAATTTTATTTTTTCCGGAATTGTATTTATGTGTAAAGATTCTTTCTCTCTTTTGAGGGAAAAATGTTTATCACCGACCACCAAAAAATGGCCTTCACGGTTTCACGTTTAACTGAAGATTATCGATCTTTCTGTAACCCGTCTGTCACGATCTAACAAAAATTTTCGCTCAACTAAACAGCACACACACAGCCATCATCATTTTGAAGGGCCCAAGTTATTCGCACGGCGATCTCCCATATAATGATTAAAGAGCGAAAAAAAGAAGGGGTGAAAAATCGGTACCGAAAATTCGCATATCCGCCATTTTATTAATTTTTGACTTTTTATTGATATTATTAGTATAAGCTCCAAAAAATATCATATATTTTACAAATTTGTTTGAAATTTTGATTTCAGATAATTTTTACAAGTGCTAGAGTTTCCACCGATTGAACACCTTTTTTTTCTTTTTTTTTTTTTTGACGGTTACATTACGGAGCGAATAACTAATTAATTTTTTTCCCCCTACTCTAAGATTTATTAGGTATGTATAAAAACCCTTGAGTACTTCATTTACTTCCTTCTATGAAAAAAAAAAAAAAACAATCAAGAAAATCGTATAATTTTGGGTCACTTGATGAGAACCTCCTCTTAAGAGAACATCTTCATGCATATCTTTCAACCTCTCCGTATTAAAATTCATTTATTAACAAAACAGTAAACTACAGTAGTTGAGTAAAGATTTCAAATTTGAACATAACTAACATTCCCCTCGGTGGCAGATATTAAAAATCCCGTTGCACTCTCTGTAAAAAATAATAGAGAATACCACTTTTTTTCAAATCCATCAAGTGACTGCACCAGCTAGGCTAGTAGCGCGATCATGTCATGGAGGTTTAATTATTTCAGTAATGCAAAAAGAAAAGTAACAGAACGTGGTGTATATTATTTACGCCAGAAATTAATAAAATGTTAGTTGGAGTTTATTATTTACCATAATAATCATTTTATTTAAACTTTTACGTTTAATTTATATTTTTATCATGGGGTAATTGTTTTATTTAGTTTTATAAAAAGTTTTTTTTTTTTTTTATTCGTCCCGTGTGCATTTTTGCACCCCGTTAGTTGCATCTCAACTTCCCGACTTTTCCGGAGGATTTTCCCTAAATTTTTTCTTTATACAAACCTTGCCCTGACAATTACGAACACAACAAAAAAAGAATCAGCCAAATCGGTCAAGCCGTGATCAGTCATACATGCGGCAATTGATTTATAAATATATAGTATAGATTTTTAAATAGTACCAACTACTTTCATCATTGAAATTAATTAGAATCGTAACAAATACTTCCGAAATGTTCCATACAGAGGATTTTTTTTTTATCTTCACTATTTGCCGTATTTAATATTTAGTTTGTTCCGTTTCATAATATTGTAACAGTAGGTTCACTATATGGATTTTATTGTACGGAGTGGAAACATAGACACTGAAGAGAGCAATGATGAACGGGTCATAAGCTTTTTGAAATGCAGGGTCCTAGAAGGGTTTTGAAAATAGTTAGATGTTCTAAAATGGATGAGTCAAAACGAAGGACCATGAAAAAAAAGAAAAACAGCTTACTTAAGGCAGAAACACAAGTCACTAAAGATTAATGATAGGTAAGTTCGTTATTTCTTCGAATACGGATCTGAAAGTGAATCGCAGGTCCGCCAGATGCGTATCTATCGGACGATCCATACGGATCCGATATTTACGTACACAGAACACTTGACGCTGGCACCAGTTTGCACTGGTTGTCGGCGCAATGTACTCAATTTTAGAGTATGCGTGTTAGAAAGAGGGAAGGAAATTGCAAAATAGCTAATGTAGGAATATAATTGTAGAAAAAGTTTTTTCTACAGAAAAAAACGATAGTAGAGAACGTTTCTTTCTAATTCCGACGTTATCATTTTCAATTTTCTATCTGATCTGGCACGTTTCTGCCCAGATATTCATTCCACATGAAACAACAAGGAAAAAAACGTACGGTGTCTATCTTTCTCTGTTCAAAATCTATACTTTAGCGTCTATAGCAGCGTTTCCCAAAGTGTGGGTCGCAGACTAAAATTTTGTGGGCCATAAAAAATATAAATTTCATACGTAAACATACGCATGAGTTATAAATGTTATAATTAGAGACCGGATTTTAAGCATTATGCTTTTCTATGCTTTTTTTGCTTTTTTTGAAGTTTTACACTTTTTTCTTCTTTTTACGATTATTTTACCTTTTTTATGTATATTTGTATAATTTTATTAAGTAAATATTTATTTTCATAATGCTAATTCAGCAAGTTGGCAGATACAATTTTTTTTTTTTTTTTTGACTGACCGGAACCATTTATTTTTATCAAAGAAAAATGCAGCCAAAACACAATGGTACACAATACCCAGAACTTAGAAAAAGGTTAGTGTTATCTTGCTTTGTCGGTGGAAGATAAAAGGTACTTTGTCTGACCACAACCCCCTGCCAACTCGATATTGCAAACCTGAAACAAAGGATTTGAATGGAAGCGTGTATCTATGTGTATGTGAACAAATTTCCTTGAATAATGTCGGTGCGGTTTTTATTGCCTCGCCAAATCAGTACCATTATTCCAGTTACTAAGATTATTTTTTGTTTTCTTCATCTCATTTTGTTTCTTGTGGTAGATCTGTTCTGTGCTTGCTGCTTACAAAAATTATTTTGTTTGTTTTGAAGATTTTAGTTTAAATCAGCGATATAGAAAAGAAACAGTGAAGAGTCTATTACTTTTTAAGGTATGTAAACATTTCTAAACATTTTTTGTGATACAGACAGGAATTTTTTTCCATATCGCCACACATCACAAGCATAAAATAGAGTACATTTTTTTAAACAATCCAGTTAAAACAAATAAAAAACTGTTCATGGAATAATTTATGTACGACTCTTATTTGCGCTAACAAAAGAAAATATTAAGGATGCTGTAAAATTGGAACGTACAAACCTAGATAAATTATTTAATCCTCCAAATGTTTGTGCTCAAAACGCAGTTTTTCTGCATATAAAAATATCTTAATAGAGTTTATATAACTTTTTTTTTTTTTTTTTGCTTGATACGTGTCTTTAATTTTTTATGTTTATATTGTTGTGCCCCTTTAATGAAATATTCTGAATTTATTATTAACTTTTTTTTTCTATTCCAAACTGAATTTAAAATAAAATGTGTATACATAATAAATCATTACAATTTGTTTAACTTTTTTTTTATTTATGTATAAATTGTTATGCTTATTTGATGCTTTTTTGATTAATTTTGTGCTTTTTTAAGCACTTTTTTCCAAATTTTTTGTGCTTTTTTATCCGGTCTTTAGTTACAATTTAGAACCTGCACACATGAAATACAACTGTCAATCAGACGTAAAATACTTAGCAGTAAATACGATTCTCTCCACCCAAACCACCCACGTATCAGCAGTCACCGCCTCCAATGATCGGTTGGACCGACTCAGTGAGGCAGTGTCCAGTGTGATGAGAGTACGAATATCCTGTTGCATTAATCGTGTCAATGACCTACTGC
Source organism: Icerya purchasi (assembly GCA_039619475.1). Taxonomy (NCBI): domain Eukaryota; kingdom Metazoa; phylum Arthropoda; class Insecta; order Hemiptera; family Monophlebidae; genus Icerya; species Icerya purchasi. Next base: position 235,677,267 of record CM077116.1, read on the forward strand.
ATATTGAGATTTTCGTCAACAATTACTGTTATTTTACCAATGTATTTTTTCTTTTATTGCAGAATAATTATAATGGAGAAGTGGTTGAAGCGCATACCGAAGAGTACATCGGCTGAGGATGACTATTTAGATCCCTCAACAAGTTCTCAAGAAACAAAACGTCGAAAAGTGGTGAGAAAGTATGATACCGAATACCTGAAATTAGGTTTTACATGGAATCAAGATGTAGTAGATCCACGCCCTCAATGCGTCGTTTGCTGTGAAATACTGGCGAATGAAAGTATGCGTCCGAGTAAGTTGACTCGTCATACTGAGACAAAACATTCCCACTTGAAAAATAAGCCCGTCGAATTTTTTCAAAAAAAATTAATGGAGATGAAAATGTCGAAGAATGTTCTTTCACATTTTACAAACATCAATGAAAATGCCACGTATGCTTCATACCTAATTAGCTTGAGAATCGCTCGAGCTGGCAAGCCTCATACAATTGGCGAGAATTTAGTGCTACCATCGATTAAAGATGCTGTTGGAGCGATGTTTGGAGAAAAAGAAGTAAAAGAAGTCGAACGTATACCACTTTCCAATAATACAGTTGCACGCAGGATTGACGAGATGTCCCAATGGGCTGAGGAAGAGTTAATCCGTAGAGTCGTGGAGAGTAAATATTTTGCAATGCAACTAGATGAGTCTACTGATGTGCACAGCTTATCTCAACTACTTGTTTTCGTTCGTTACATTTCAAATAAGAACATGCATGAAGATATATTGTTCTGCAAACCAATTATTCGCGGAACTAGTGAGTACATTTTTAAGGAAATGGATACTTATATGACAGGAAAAGGTTTGCAGTGGAAGAAATGTGTCGGAATATGTACCGATGGAGCTCGAGCTATGTGCGGTAAAAAAAGCAGTGTCGTCACAAGAGTTCTTGAACAAAGCCCTAATGCTTTGTGGACCCACTGTAACTTACATAGGGAAGTATTGGTATCAAAAGCTTTACCCGAAAGTTTAAAAACAGTATTAGATACAGCTGTAAAAATTGTGAATTATATTAAAACCAGACCTCTGCAAACCCGTTTCATTCAAAAACTGTGCGAAGAGATGGGCAGTCTCCACAAATCTCTTCTTCTGCATACTGAAGTACGCTGGCTATCCAGAGGGAAAGTACTGACAAGATTGGTAGAATTACGCAATGAAATCACAATATATCTTGATGGAAAAAATGAATACATTGAATTTCTATTGAATGAAGAATTTATCCTCAAGCTCGCATATTTGGCTGATATTTTCTCAAAATTGAATGAACTCAATTTGTATTTGCAAGGTGTAGATGGATCCGACATATTTGCAGTTCATGATAAATTTCGTGGATTCATGAAAAAACTTATGTTATGGAAGAAGTATATCGAAGAAGGCAAATATGACTGTTTCGAAACATTTGAAACTTTTATAACAGAAAACGAAGTGCAGCCAGATGTCAATGTGATATCTGCAATTTCCACCCACTTGGCTGAATTAAAAAATAATTTTGAGCAGTACTTCGGGGAAGAGATGAAAAATTTAGTTAGAATGAACTGGATATGTAACCCATTTCAAGCCAGCGTACCAAGTGAATTGTCAACAAAAGCTGCTGAAGAACTTATTGACTTTCTGAGAAGATTCGTCATTGAAAAATACTTTTAATCGTCAGCAGTTAATTCCATTCTGGTTATCAGTTGCTGAAACCTATCCAAATATATTTGATGAAGCTATCAAAGTCCTCCTCCCCTTTACTACCTCATATTTATGTGAAGTGGGATTTTCAGCCATGGTCAATATCAAAACTAAATATCGAAATAAACTGGATGTGTCAAACTCATTGCGATTGAAAGTAACAAGAATTGAAGTGGACACTAAAGCTGTAATGGGAATAAATAGAAAGCAAAGGCATCCTTCTCATGGAAATGTCTGATTTCTTATAAGAGCTAAAATTACTTTTAAACAAAATTAGTAATGCAAATTGTAATGTAATGCTGTTTGATTAGGTATTTTTTTTATTAAAATTGTTCTTTAATACTTAAAGTTTGTTACTATTTTATTAAATCCTACTACTACCCTTTACTTCCTTACGCTATGTAAGAGATGCAATATGAACATGATGCAATGGCGAAATGGTACAATTTTTTGCATAAGATGTTAAAGAGTGGGCCCTGAACTTTGACATTTTCAATTTAATGAGTCGCGGTTCATATAACTTTGGGAACCACTGGTCTATAGCGAAACCGTGTGAACTTGCATCTGTATAGCATTCATCGATTTAGCATTTGCTGAGTCGGAGTTGTGGATACATGTTTGGAATTGTAAATGGAGTTGTATCATCAACTCCGCTGTAGGATATGGATCCACGGATGTGTATCCTTCCGTATCTATTCACAACTACTACAGATAGTACTGGAAAGGAAGACAGAGGGCCAACGATCTAAAAGAAGAAGGTGGATATCCCGGTTAAAGAACATACACCAGTGAATTCATACATTTAACCATGAACCGAAGCAAAAATATTCTCAAGTTGCAGTCAACTTTTAGTAACGGAGAAAGCGTTTAAAAAAAAAAAAATTAAAAAAAAAAAGGTTCTATTTATTACAGTTTTACCATTTTCTTAAATCGGACATTTACCGCCAAACAGCCTCGTTTGCCTGTTAATTTAGTTTTAATATGGTTTATACACTTCTTTTTCTTCTTCTTTATATGTGTAACGTATTAGATAAATAATAATTTGTATACATTTTTTAATTCTTTTTAAATATTCGCGTCGTCAGAAGTTACGTATGGAAATGACAACATTTGTGATAAAATTTTAGAGAAAAGGTAAAATTTCGTACTAATTTCCCTTTTTTTTACACGTCTTAAAAATAGTTAACAGAACATACATAAAAAGACCTTAGCAACGTTTAATTGTTACGTTTATTTTCAGATTCGGACGATATTTTTCAATTATTCAACACACGAATTTTGACGTCTTCTAAGTCCCTTTATCGAACGTCATTTTCGCATTACGATGGTAGTAGCATTTGAATATCATTTAGATGTCCACGGGACATCTCTTGCTACCTGAGCAACAAAATTTATAAAGCCAACATAGCATTCATTTAAAAAATGTATATATATATATATATATATACTAGCTGACCCAGCCACACGTTGCTGTGGCTTAGTAGTTATAATAGATTAAATTAATTTTTTACTTATTATTTCGATGCAACCAAATTAATTTTTACTAATAAACCGGAAATTATTTAGCCGATTTTGAATCATATGTAGAGAATGAAATTATCCAACTAATATACACTTATTGAATTTACATTTTATTTATCTAATCTTTAACTTTCAATCTGTAATCAATGACTTATTTACACAAGCGCCATGCGCCAGCGATAAACATGGTTGCATTTCGATTAACATCGCACGATACACAAAAGTCGCCACGAAAAGGAGAGTTGGTGCTCAAAAAGTAATAAAATTGTCAAAATTTGTTTTATTTAATATAACAAATATTTATGTAAATAATTAAAACAAAAAGTATCCTATCTGTTAAGTTGGACCAAATTGCATGTACTTTCAAAATTTTATAAAAATCGGTTAAGTAAATTCCGAGTTTATCCTGCACAAACATAAAGACACGGGATTTTTTATATATATATACTGGTCACGACCACTGTATTAAAAAAAAATAACACTGCTCATAACCATTTTTCAGAAAATACTATGTATCATGACGAGAATTTTTTTTACCACACCAAGCAACACCCATTGTTCAGGCAAACGCGACTCTCCCAGATTCTGAATCAACAAAATACATTAAACTATCTTTAGCATTGCTTAAGAGGCACTCATTAAATATTTCTTTTCATTGTCGCTCTTTTTTGATATTCTTATGAATAACTATAAAGTCACAAAATAAATTAAGAATACTACGTTCAAATAAACAGGAATGAACAGTGCACATAAAATATATCAGGATATAAAATACCTACCTGAAGTACAAAAGAGAAATAAATGAATAGACACATTATCGTAATGATTAAATTGCGTTGTAAAAACGTTCAAGTAAAATTGTGATCATCTCCATTATATTTCAGAGATATTTTAGAAATGCGAATATATTCGCCCTAACCATCGTGCAATGCAAACAACAAAGGACTCGGATCATCCAAAGAATCACTTCAAGAGGGACGATCGCATAAATTTTTTCACTCTTTGAATTTATTTATTACCTTCTTTAATAAAATTCTCCCCACTTGCATTTAATAATTATTAATCAGATCATTTACATTCTGAGAAACCCCTTCGTTCAAACACACCTGTCAATGCCCTTGATTAATAAATTCAAATAAAATGCTTTTAATATTGTTTAAATGCGCCCAAAATGATAATCCCTCCTCCTTCTCGGTTTGTCAAACGAAAACTCTTTAAAACAAGATTTTGAACGGATCTAGAGGTTTTCTTTTCATATGAAGATTTCACTACTGTACAAAACCGTGTAAAAAGGGAAAAGGAATTATCTATTAGTTTCGACTAAATTTCGTTACGAATTATATTATTGGTGAATGAGTAACGATTATCGTATCAATTAGCGTGTGAAAGGGCTCATCTGCAAAATTCTAACAGTATTACATAAAAAAGCAACGCACTTCGTAATTAGACGCGAACTAAAAACGGAACTAGTATACTATTATTAAAGGAAAGAAATTAATTGCACAGCAGTTTGTAAATTTATTAAAAAGAAAGCTAAAAGAGCATATCGGGTCATAACTTTTTTTCTCCCAAAACACGATCGCATCTAAGTCGATGCTTTTTTTAGAAAAAGGATTAACACGGTTATATTAACTATCAGCTCACATTCAACATAAAATTTAATATAACTACATTTATATGCGCGTACAAGACTAGATTAAAGGAATTACTACTGCGCATATGAATAAACCGAATTAGTAAACGAATGAAATATAGCGAAATTACGCAAATGAAACAATAGCTTGTGGGGAACATCGCTTTTATATGGTGACAAAGTGCGAATAAATTGTTGAACTACTTTTATACGGATGATATAATAAGTTAGGCAGCGATGATGTGTCACTTTTACTAACGAGCTTTTAAAAACAAATGGAAACCCGCAGTGAAAACTGACACAAATGCACATAATTTTGTCGCATATTATGTATATGTTTACAAAAGAAATACAATATGTGATCCGGAAAAAGTTCCGAGGGTGTAAACAACTGTTTACTATTAAGCCGATTTTTCAATCCTCCTCTCTTGACTAGATATTTCTCCCATTTCACTACTGATCATATATCTAATGTTTTCTAATGAGCATTTGTACATAAACAGCTCTAACGAATTTGATGAAATTCTTAATGTTTGTGGAACTTATTAATGCGTTAACTGATCTGCAAATTCAAAATGGGCATGAACAAAGCTCGGTTATCTGGTCTTTTCCACCAATGGGCTAGACTAGTGATTCTTATATCGGGAACCATACAAAAGGACGTAATAACTTTTTAAAGAGTTATTAAAAATAAAAATAAAAACGACAAAAAACACAGTTTGTCCAAGTTAGTAATAAAATCCTCATAACATAAAAATTTAAATTTTTATTTATTTATTTACTTTTTATCGAGTAATTTTCTTAATGATGTTGCATATTTTTTCCTATAAAAACAGGTTTATATTTGATGAAATTGAAATAATTCCGATCAACTATAGGATATTATTAATTGAACGAGAAGGAAACATTCCTTAATTCTTAAAATAGAGCACTTTATTCAGTTATGTCTGAACAAATAGTCAGTGTACATATCTACTTTAAATGGGGAAAAAAAAAGGAAAAAAGTAAATAACTGCCAAAAAGCTGTACAACGAAATAAAAATTCACCAGTTTCGCGGTATTTCAGAAATAAACGTTTCAAAGGTTAATGTTGATCATTTGCAAAGCCTCAACGTTAACTTCAAGATGAAGTTAATAAGTTACAAAGTGATACAGATCAACTTGAGTTATATTAAAAAAAAATAATAAAGGTACCCTTCGAATCATCGGATTATTCGATATTTCACAAACAGGTTCAATCATTTACTCCACCATTTCTGACTTCATTTTTTGGTAGAAAGTGATTTTATTAAAGTTCTCTTATTTTCAACCAAACAAAAATAATATATTCGGTAACAGAGGAGATAATTGAGATTATTGTACTAAAACTCTAAATCTCACACCCAAAATCACTGAATTATCATCTATTTCACGGTTCATATTAAATAATTTATCGCTTAAAAAGATTTCGTATTTTTTAACACTTTAAAATTGCAGAATTTTAAGTTACATTTATATATAAAATAATTCGTAACTTACTGAGAATGAAAATTTTATTTCGTATTATAATATAGTGGAAGTTTTTTTTAGAAAAATATAATAAAGGACTTTCTATAATTTTTTTTTTTTTTCATAAAATACAGTCACAAAATTATTCATTAATCCTTAGCATAAAGGATCACCAACAATCAGGGGGTGAGGACTACAAACAAAAAAAATTTGCGGCACATCGAGTTAGGCGAATTGAAGAAGTTTGTTAATATACTTTTCTTAGGAAAAAGTTATTAAGAAAATTATTCGACACATTTAAACGCAGATGACGTTATCTTCCAAACAGATGAGTACAGCCGGGTTAGCACATGATGCAAGTCAAGTGACTATTAAGCATTACTTTTAATAGAAAACAATTCAAAAAAAAAAAAAAAAAAAAAATACATAAAACAATCATTTAAACATGAAAACAGAAATTTTACATTTACCTACATTTTCAATGTGTCTCCTCCGTTTTAGAATTACATTTAATCAATGAGACTAAAATGCATAATTACAGATAATCATCATACGGCCGCTAAATAAATAAAGGAATTAATCAGAACGGATGATTTTAACTTTAAATAGATTTTAAACTACAGAGTAACTACTTCACCCATTTTTACTGTGTACTTCCACACTTTTTTATTCTACTTAATGCACGGTGTGGTTGTTACTTAAAATTATTTTCAACTACTTACATATTAGACAATTTATCGCACCGCGGCGAATCTAGACATTTCATTTCGGGAAGTCCTCTCCACGACACTAAAAAATAAGATTTTCGTCAAAATATAAAATTTAGAATTTTTTCTACAAATAGGCGCGGCGACGCAGTAGGAGAAGTTTCTTTTGGCGAAAACAAATTTTTCGCTCTACCCTTTGAAAAGAAGAAACCTTAATACATTTTCGTTCCGCGAAAATAAATTCGAGTGAAGAACTTGGTAATTTAGCGATAATCAATTTATCAAATAAATTACGTGTTTAGCGCGATCGAATTAAAATTGAATAACTAAAAAATGATGTAGCCGGTAGTAACGGATGTCGAAAAACGAAGTGAGCCAAACGCTTAAAATGTTTTTTAAAAAACTAAAAATGGAAAGAAATAAAGAGAAGTTCGCTATTCCAGACACGCTGCATTTTATTAAAGAGATTACAGACAGAAGTGAAGGACAAATTTTAAAAAAATTAATAAAACCAGCGGTTTTGATAAACAGAGCAAAATTTAAACATTTCAAGAAGCAATGACGATTTTGTACGTGACCAAAGAGGGTGTATAGGATCTCCCATGCAGTTTAGGTTATATCAAAGAAATTAAAAGACTAATCAAAATCAAAGACAATATGAAGCGAAATTTCGATAACAATATTAAGAAAAAATTTGGTATCTGACAAATTTTAACAAGACATTTTAGTCTGGATAGAGTTTAAAAATGATAACACAAATAATTCACATTTAATACGAAAACCGATTAAAAATTGAAAAGTTCAATAATGCGAACAGGCAGGATAGCTAAAAAGTTAGAATGAAATTTGTTATTGATCTTGGTTTAGTTACTGTTCTTTTTTTTGTATATATATTATATATATTTATTTATATATGCATATATATATATATATATATGCACACACACATCTGAGAGAACAATTACGGGTGAAAAGACAAATCGGTATAGTTAAGATTATGCAGTAGTCTGCTAATCGTGATTAGCATTTTCTGAAGAATTCGAAAATCAGACTCTGTTGAGTTAATAAAATTCGAATTATTCACTATTGTCTTGGCATTTATTTGTAAATTAACTTGGAATAATCAAACACAGTACTCCTTTAACTATCCCCCGGAGTAATTAACCATTTCGCAACTTAAGCGTTCAGATGTAACTGAGATAATATTGACGGATGGAGAAAGTTCCCGCTGTAAAAATTCAATACTCATGGGTGATAATTTAAAAGTTTCGGCCGTACCGGAAATATTAAACGAATACCATTTAAGCCATACAAATAGAATAGCCATTTATCTTTAATTAATGAAGCATAAGAGTAGGATCTGAAGTTGAGTTAGAGTACAAAACCAATTCTTGTAAACTTATAAGACATTCAAAATGTAGCACCGTCCAATCCAGGCGATGTGTCCAGTTGTAATTAAATCTAGACAATATCACACAGCAAGATAAATTAGTCAGAACGGATTTCTAGATAAAAAAAAACCTATTAACTAAAAAATAAATGAAGAGCAAGATTTGATTGAGAATTTCGTTGTGTGATACACTTAAATATTTTAGAGATAAGAAATTAAGTGAGAAAAAAATACGAATCTTATAAATGAGCGAGCTCTGCTCTTAATCATATTTTAGAGGAACATGTATCGTGCAGAAGATTCATCAATTCTAGGAGATGCCGAAAATGGCTTAAGTATTCAATACAAACAATGATCGGATTCCGGTTAAGTTTATATACGGAAATGAATATTCGACTTTTCAACCAATTGTTAATCTATTATGCGCCGTATCACTGCTACATACGATAAATAATTGTGCGCTGTTTGTAGGCAGAAATAATCAGCACGTATTAAACGATAAAGGCATTATTACTGAAATGTGAGTCTCGGCGCTCAACAGGATGCAATAATCTGAACATTACGCTAATAAAGAAAGGAAGTTTAAACGTCACCATTTGACACTCGCATATAAGTTGTATACGTAAGCTGAAAAACGTTTCCAAGGCATTTACGGAAATCAATCGAACGTACAAGAGCGGAAGAATTATGCGCACCTTAAATATCTAGAAACAAAATAAAATATTTTCGACTTGGAAAAGATTAATATAACAGTCAGTTAAAAAGGCGCTGGATATCAATACAATCACGGCTCTTTTTTTTTTTTTTTGCCTTTTACCATTGACCTACTAGCCGGAAAACAATATCAGAATATTGCGTCACGCCCTGTCAAGATAAAACTCGATAAATCGATTGGTTGATCATATAATGTACTTGAAGGTTCTCACGTGACGTGAAACTTATCAATAACCTTGCTACAAATGCGGCACAGTATCATTGGTATTTAGCCGTTTGCTCCTTTGGCTTCAGAACGGACGCATTGGATCCGGGGATAAAGTTTAAATACTTTCGACTGTTTAAATGTCCTGTGAGTGCCGATAAATGAAGGTATATTTCGCAATTTTGACAGAAAACGCTCAAAGAATCAGCCTTTACAATAGTTCCTTTTAAAATTAATATCAATGTATTAACTTTCCAGCAACAATGTATTCTTTCAACTAGACAACACAGCGACACAGTGTCCGCAAGAGCACATACTCTGATTCATACTTTTAATTGTGCAGTGCCAAGTTTTTGGATAATTTTGTTATTGCTATTATCCTTCGCTTATTAAAAAGTTTCGTTTTCTGTACAGTCACTGTGATTTTATTTTCGATGACGATTAAAACAATACTATCTGAAACGCCATAATAATTATGAATTGCAAACTATAATGCTGTTTCCAATTGCCGGCGTGAAACAGTAACTATAGTACCATGGCAAACTGTCGATCTGAAGTGATGATAAAAGCAAGCGAAGCGACACGTTTACACCCGACGGAATTTTCAAACCAAATATATCAGCGAATTTTATTTTTCGCTGATTCGTTACAGTACCGCTTATGCGCCGCTTTGCATTTGCTGTAGTCGACAAGTTTTGTTAATGATACGCGTTCACCGATTAAACTAACACTTTTTTCTGTGTTTGTTATTTCCATAACTATAAAGCACTATAACGAATATACCCCAAATTATAAAAATAAATCTGCTGTTTAAGCCCCGTGTCTCCATATGTGGAGACAGCGTCTGTTACTAAAATCACTTAATTATTTTTTTAATTCGTATAAATGGCCTGCTCATAAATAATATTACATTCGCCGATGATACTGCAGTAAAAGGCCTACAAAGATTAATCGAGGATTTGCTTAAACATGCAAAGAATTTCGGAATTAAAATAAATTTTAATAAAACAGTATATATGAAAATATCTAGAGAAAAAAAAGGGAAAGATGATTATAATAAAAGGAGCAAAAGATAGAAAAAGTTGCATTCTTCAAATATTTAGGAAGTTGGATCACAGACAAGGTGTAAACTCGGATATGGAGATTAAATGCAGAATAGAGGTAGCACGAAACGTATTTATGAAACCCAAAGCGATATTGTGCAGTCATGATATTAACACACAGCTAAAGCTCCGCCTGAGTAGATGCTATATATTTGGGCTACAGTGACATACGCAGCTGAAACATGGACGCTCACGGCAGCCGCATCGAAAAGGATTGAAACATTCGAAAGGTGGATTTATTGACGACTTTTGAAGATCAGCTGGACTGAGAAAGAAGTGCTCCGACGTCTACAAAAACCTCAGGAACTACTGGCCTTAATTAAAAATCGAAAAATCAACTATCTGGGCCACATTATGCGAGGAGACAAATATGAGCTACTACAACTAATATTACAAGGAAAAGTAGACGGAAAACGGAAACGTGGCAGACTGAGAATGTCTTGGCTAGACAACATAAAAAGCTGGATAAGTATCAACAATATAAAAAAACTAATGGATGTGGCGCGTAACAGAGAATTATTGAACACATTGGTCATCAACGTTCGCTAAACGGATAAGACAAAAGAAGAATAAGAATAAGAATAAGAATAAGAATAAGAATAAGAATAAGAATAAGAAGAAGAAGAAGAAGAAACAAAAATGACAATTTGTAAAAATAATAATTAGGTGACTTTAGTAACAGACACTGTCTTTACATATAGAGATATGGGGCTTAAAATGTTTTCTGACGATGGCCAATGTAAGCTGGTCGAAACGTTAAGCGAATTAAATTTCTTTTTTATTTCCGAAAATTATTTATTATATTAATAAACGATAAATAAATACAAAAAAAAAAAAACCTTCAAAAAACGAAAGTTTTAAATACATTAAAAATTGAAGAAATGAAAAAAGGGGAGAAATTTAATTTTCATTTGTTTGTACCGCTTACGTACATTAAAAAAATTCAAATTTTAATTTTACCACGTTCAAAATTTTCCTGCTAATATTTTCTTTTTTTGATTATATAGTGAACACAAGTGGTACAACTCTTTTTTGGCGTGAAACTCGTATCCATAACAAAACAACAATATTTACTCTTCTTCTTCAAAAGAGAACGGCATTGACAAATTTTACGAGCACTATATCTATAAGCGTGCAACAAATCTACTAGCGATAATACAACAACATTACGTTTTTCTATAAAATTATGCGACGTAACGTTCATATTATTCGCCATAACATGAATGTCATTTCGTTACGATAAAACAACTGCATCGTAGTTACAATTTCACAACGATACCGCAGCGGCAATATTAAAACAGCGCAACGATAATCGTTTGACACTTCAGATATCGAGTATTTTGTTAGTAATGAGGTTTAAAGGGGTGGCGAGCTGCATAAAAAGCTATTTCTTAATTAACACGAAACCCTACGATTATTTATTCTTTTTCGTTATTAAAGAAGCATTGAACTCTACACCGATATCGATATATAAAGATATTGTTATTTTACTTTTTATTTTTATTTCATTTTTTTTCGATACGTTACATCTCTAAAAACACTAAGAAGAAGAACATTCGAGTTAAATTTTAATGATTTGTTAAATATATTTTGACAACATACAGAGAGAATCACTGGAAAATAAAAATTACTCGTGTAATACAAAAAATTCTCAAATTCACCTCCTACATCTTTTTTCTACCTATAATATTTTATAGGTTGTTTTTTTTGATTTATGAAAATTATCGAAACACGATAAATTTGCTATTATACCATTGACGACGGAAATTTCACTTTTTTATATTACCTTAGTATCTTTATTAACACTAATTTTGTATCAGGTTTGGGAGTTAAAAAAGAAATAATTATGGCGACTCAATTTAGATCGTTAATCTGACCAATATCAATCAAACGGTAAAAAAAAATTAAACTGCGCTCTAAAATTAGTATTCCATGTGCAATGCAGCATAAAAAGTGTAACTAAAGTAAAAACGGAAATTCATTTTTCGCTAAAATGTAAAAAAAATTACAATGAACATATTTTTCGCTTTTTTAAAATTTGTTTATTTTTTTTCTTTAAATTGTATTTAAACTCGGTTAAATTTCAGAAAATATGGGAAGTAGTAAAATGCAAAATTGCGAGAAAATAATTCAGAAATATAAACGCGTTATGCGTGAAATTATTTTTAACAAAAAATAAAATAAATAATTAAAAAATACTAATTACTAAAAACCCAAATAGTAAAATACGAAATTTGGAAAGAAACACGCATTGTTCTTAATTCAGTTCGTTGAAATTCTACACGGAGTATCGTAAATAATGCACCTCAAATGCAAATGGGGGGAAAGAGATAGATTCGATATATAATACATCAGAGCAAGTTAAAATTGTGCGCCATATTGTAAGAAAATTGTGATCGTAAATATTATAATTCACTCGTACCTTAAGAAAATATGAAATTACTAATTGTTTCAATAATGAAATACCGGTTTGTTTTCAAAATGCTTTCACTGCAAATATACTACAATAGAAAAGGGGTTTCAATTGACTTTTTGTAATAATGAATAATGTACAAAAACAACGAAGACGATCGAGCGCCAGTAAAATACTAATTAAAATGAATACTATACGTACTACGTTTCTATCATGACCATCCGGTGAAGCAGTCGTCCCGTATTCGGAATTGGGATGAAGCCTGTCCATCGACTAAAAATATAAAAAAATATTCATATAGAATTCCTACTTTATCGAATGTAGATTACTTTTTTGCTGTTTTATTTTACGCATTACAAAACATGGCATCAGAAATTCAAATCGTTAAATAAAAACATACATTGCATATCACCTGTCACTTTAAATTGATAAATAACCTTTTACCTGTAAAATGATAGTGATGAAAAAGGATTCTTCGTAAATGTTATAGAATATAGTATCGTATAAATGAATGTTGAATAATCTTTTATTTCGTTTTGTGTGAACGTTTAGATGCCGTTTCAGCTAGACTCTAGCTTGCTTGGACGTCTGCTTAATTCGACGTAAGTTTTTTTTTTTTTTTTAATAAACATCTATTTAAAAACATATATATCGAAATAACTATTATTTTGCAATAAACTTAACGTCTAAAGACGTTTTCATCACGCGATGGCGACTTTACCTTGAACGAGTACTAATTGTAAGTAAAAAAAAAAAAAAAAAAAAAAACACGCCAGTACCCAAACTAGTCAGTGTCCAACGCTGAATCGGCACGTCAAAACAACTATGCCGAAACAAGAGACAGTTTAGTAAGTTTAATCGCAGTACTTATAAATAGTAGATGATAATTTAACAAACTTAATTGCAAGGAAATCTTACTGCATTTTTAAAATTAATAATATTACAAAACTCGAAAATTAAAAGTCCTTAAAATAAATAGTAGGTCTTTTAAACCCCATTTTCAGTTTAATATGTTTTATTGTGTTCCATCTGTTAACTTATTAAACTGAAAGGACGCTTTAAAACGTTTCCTTCCATTATTTACTTTAAGGAATTTTGGTTTAAGTTTTAATATTCTTATTTTACTCGTGTTTGCTTTAAAAAAACAAAATTAATTTTTATACATTTACCATATTTTTTTTTGTACGAAAATAATAAATTCTCATAAAATAAACAAAATCAAAGAAAATAAATATTTTTTAATATCAATAAGCTCAGACAGAGTAACGTTTTAGTGATACAGAAGTTTTCGATGGTCAACATTGTTATACACACATTCTGTTTTACAAAAATAATATAACGGATGTAATAGATTTTCGCTAAGAAATAAGTAAATAAACGCTAAATCTACTTTATTCTTTTAAAAAAAAAAATTACTTTCGACGTATTTTTTTTTTATTATTTATTTTTTTAATCATCGGTTTACAGATCATTTCCTATAATTTGAAAATGTTTAAACTGCTTTATTTTCAGAGAATTATTACAAAAATTCTACCCCCCCCCCCCCCCCCCACACACACAAATTACAAAGTAACTTTTCTGTATAGTAACACGACACGTACATTTATCTGCAATTAAACAATTTATCTTACCTGAGTTAACTGCTCGGTAGTGGTAAGAATTCGAGCTAATGGCCCCATACATGCTGGCATTGAATCTATCAGAGTTGGACTCGAATGAGTGAGGAACGGTTTCATATAGTGTACATCAAAGTTGCCCCAAACACGAGCCAAAAATGATTTACCGCTATTGGATTTATTATGAATCGGCGACTCTTCCTACATTTTGAACAATAAGTTTTCTTATAATTATAATACATAATAACTAATGTAGTTTTTTGAAACGCTTTAAATTAACAGGACATTTTCAAATTTTAAAAATTTTTGCAAGGTCATATCAATAATAAATTCAAAAAATAGAAAAATATTTTAATTAATTGATTAAATACAAAAAAATATACCTTTATTAAAATCTCCAGTGTTGAACCAGTACCCTTTTTTCTACTTATTTTATTTTTCAATTTTTTATCCTCAGCCGATTTTATTTGTTTCATAAATATTTTACATTGCTTTTTTTTACGATTTTATTCCTTTTATGTATTATATATAGAGTAATGTAAGCAGAAAAATTCTCAGAAGAATGTGCTTTATAAATTACCTGAGTTATTACATGACGGGAAAGAACATCAATAGTATAACCATTAAATAGTACTGTGTATGTATGTTTGTACGGGTTTGAAGTATTGTTTAAATCTTAACTAAATTCCTTATTAGTAGCACACATCATTGTCTTTATAATTAGTCTAGAAATAGGCTTTTTTTGAATTTCGTTTAACATTTGCATTACTTATAAAGCCCAAAAACAAGTAATCAGCTTTCATCGTCAGTAGCAAATAATAAAATGTTAGTCTTCATTTAACTTGTTTACATGCATCATTCCTATCTACATAATTGTATTTTATTTTTTATCGTTCATTTAATTCAACAAACAAGAGGAGAAAATGAAAAAAGACCTACGTGTAATAAATCCGAGTCACAGAATTAGAAAGTAAGACGTATCCAAGAGAAGAGATAGGAAATCGTTTACTGGTGGGAGATGGGAACAACTCACCAAAGGATATAAACATTCAGGGATTTGAAGACAAGAATTCAAGTTTCCATATTGTCAAATTTATCGAAGATGTAGAGAAATATATGAAACATTATCTCATATAACAGATGAAAATTCGAAAATTGATATTGTGCTGAGATGCTTAGATGGAGACCCACAGAATTGAGGAGAGATATTTTAAAAAAACTACAGGAATCGGAGGACGCGAAGAATAAATTAATACAAAACTAACGAAGACCATAGGACCAGTTGGAAATCAGAAGAAGATTGTATTCTCACATGGAAATATAAGATGATTAACGCTATATTTTAGGATGGATAAATCGAGTACATTATTTGGAGCTGAAAATAGAAAAAAAAAAAAGTTTGTAGACTTAATGACAGGAAAATTGATCGAAGGAGTGCAAAATTACTCTTGGTAATTAAGAATAATATTAAGGAAGATTTGTATCTAAATAGACAAGAAATAAATAGGCAAGGTTGTCTAGTGCCTTCTGCAGGAAGAGGTAACGATAGATTTAACGAATTTAGTAGCCTGAACATGATTCGAACAGAATACAAAGCATAAAATGTTGGAATGTACATCGGGATAAGGCTCTAAGGATGAAATACGGAAAAAACCTTAAAATTTTCATATGTGAACTTGTAAGAAATACACGTGCACTTCAAATAGCAAAAAACAAACCGAACGGATAATCAGTAGGAAAAGAGGAAGATGTAGGGCATTGTTATAAAAGTGGCACAATAGAAAAGATTATCACGAATATTGAAAATCGACGAACTTCAATAAATGGAAAGGTACTCTTGATGGTAGAAATTACGATATTCAAAAGGTCTGAAGGAAATTATACGTAATATAAAAAGTTCGACAGAAATATTAAATGATAATGGGGAAGAGAATTTGGCATCAGTATAATATTTCTGGATAGTTACCTGCTAATAAGGGACTTAGAATACCAAGACATAGCCTATCAAAGGGGGAAAAACAAGTAATAGCAGTCTACAATGAACATCAAAAAGAGATAAGAGATAAGAATGATATAGTGAAAACGGTATATACATTTTATAAATCACTATACAAAGATACAATAAATTTCGGTGAGAACAATAACACTACATCTGAGGAAACAGTGTACGGCGGCGCAGCACTTATCAAAGAACTTACAATTTTATTCAATCGATGCATTCTAGAGAAGCAAATACCAACCTCGTGGAACAATGCAACTATTATTTTATTACACAAGAAAGGTGACAAACGAAAACTGGAAAACTATCGACCTATCAGCCTTTTATCAATGATATATAAGTTATTTACAAGAATAATATCCAACAGACTCGAACGTGTATTAGATGAACAGTAACCGATAGAACAGGCTGAATTTCGGAAAAAGTACCGTACGATAGACCACATCCAGACGTTAACTCTACTGATACAGAAATGTAAGGAATACAACTTGCTGTTATACCTAGGATTTGTCGACCTCAAAAAGGCATTCGATTCTATTTATACATGTTCAATTATGGAAGCTCTAAAAGATAGTAGTATAGAAAAGGCATGTATTGATATACTGGTAAACGTATACAACTCAGCAACAGCTAATGTACGACTACATACTTCCAATACTAAAAGGAATTAGACAGGAAGATACAATCTCATCACAACTATTCACAACAGCATTGGAACATGCAATAAAATCACTGGATTAGAATGAAAGAGGAATAAATGTAAATGGCAGATATTTACACCACCTCTGCTTTGCAGATGACATTACGATCATAGCACAGACCAAGGATGATTTAGAATGTATGATAAAGGAACTAGAGACAGCGGTCAACAAAGTTGGTTTACGAATAAATCCGAATAAAACAAAGTACATGAAATATATTCAAAATCAGAACAACGATCACATGCATAACAAAATACAAATACAAGCAGGAAACATAGAAGAAACAGACGAGTTCACATATTTGGGTACCTAGTGCTAACGTATGCTGCCGAAACCTGGCCCTTAACGAAGGAAGTTATAGAAAAATTAAGAAAAACTGAAAGACGGACGGAATGAGCTTTACTTAGCATAAAACTACGAGATAAGATTAAATCAGAATATATCCGAAATAAGACAAAATTTGAAGACGTCGTGACAAGGGTAGCCCTGAACAAATGGGCCTGGGCTGGTCATGTTGGTAGGCAAGTAGATGGAAGGTGGACAAAGGAACTGATCCAATGGAGACCGTATACGGGAGAACGCGCACAAGGAAGACCACTCCAAAGGTGGACGGATGATATTGTGGCAACAGCAGGGAAACAATGGCTTCGTGAAGCGCAGGATAAGTATCGATGGAGTAAATTAAGGGAGGCCTACATCGAATCAGTGATGTAACGCAAGCAAAAGAAGAATAAGAAGAAGTCACCATCAGAAATTTTCAAATTATTGGGAGAGTTTTTGAGAAGGGTAATACAGAAATAAAAAAATTATCAAAGCTGAACATTAAAGTTGTAGATCGAAATGATCGTTTCATATATGATCATAATAATAATGACAATAATTCGATACCATAGTACAAGGGTATTCGCAAGTGATAATAGAGAACAAATTAATCTGCCTAGCGAAAAAGGAATAGAAGAACTTTGGGAAAGTACTGAGCGGAATTTTTAAAGGGGCCGACTAAAATGCGTACCAAATGAACAGACGCTGCAATAGCGTTATTTGAAAAGTTAGGTACTGCTAAATCAAGTTGATATTTTTGTGTTTTATTTGTATATTCTTCTTACAATTTAAGTCATTTAATTTAATAAAATTAATACACTATATATTTTGTTTTTGTATATTTATCAAAAAATAAAAAATATTTTCCCGTGGAAAAGAAAGTTTTTCTAAGCCAGTATCCAGTCTGGACAAAAAATTAATTGCTCGTTTTCTTTTCTTCTTTTTTTTTCAACTCATTTAATTTTTCATTTGCTGTTGTTTCGTACGTTACTTTTTTATTTTTTAATTTTTGTCCCCGCATTCTTTTTTTGTTCATTTGATGTTACTTGTATAATAGAACAAAACTCTGTTAATTAAAAATAGAATAAAAATTTATTTAAAACATAATTTCGTGTAATTCTTCTTTTTAGTTCTTTTGAATTCTCTATAATCAATTTAGACTTTCCTTTATAGCTTGGCTACAGTTTTATGAACATTCTATTACAGTCAAATTTCTGGAAATTATAACTGTTTAATCAGATAAAAGCTTAACAACATGTATTTCATTTTATTATTTTCAATAAATTTTACTTCGTTCAATTTTACCTTCTGTCGATTGTAAAATTTGAATTACTACATTTTCTAATAATGCGAAATATCTAAATCTATTATATTGTTAATCGCGTTTTATAAAGCTAACGGCACTATTCTTATTTTAAAATGAAACAAATCAATTTTATCAAATATTTGAACGTTTACATAGCAATATCAGCTATACATTTATTAAAGATGTCTCGTAAAGTTTTTACACTTACTGTGCACCATTCTGATTTATGCCTCCAATTTTTTTTAGTATTTCTTGGAAACCTCTTCCTAGTTCTATTAGTTGAATATCATCTTAAAGAACTCAAAAGTAAATAAATAAATAAAGGCAAATATTGAAATATTTGAAAATCTTCAGTGTTTAAAATCATACGGTGACCGAAAATCGAAAATACCATGAAAATCTACTAAATCAGTTTCAAGTTAGGAGGTCCCCATTTAAAGAGTTTTAATCATACACCGATGTATCAAACACCGTCACCCCTGTACATGCGAATAAGTAATTGACAAAACTGCACAATATTCCTAAAATCACTTCATAAGGCAAGCTTTTTATGGATTAACAGCAAAACAATAAACTTAAAATTTAAAAAAAAAAAAAGTATTGTTGAACTTTTTAAATACTTAACCTACGTAAAATCGCGCACATATTTCAAAAAATAATAGTTTATTTTTTAATTTCTCCTTTCTTTTAATTCAAACGCTTCCCGTCATGAATCTCGATTATACGACAAGAATAATAAAACATGCGGTGCACACTTACCCTTCGTACATTAGGTTCAGGCAAGGCTTCTAATTCTTCTTCAACGCCAATACTATAATAAAAAATAAATAAAAAATAATTAGATATCTTTCAAGATACTCTAAAATTAGAGAGAAAGCGTTTCCTAGCCCCGAAAAATCTGAAAAATTATCTTACGGTATATTGAACCAGTTCAACAACTGCATCGCTGATCCGCCTTGCACTATCACAGTTATAATGACTATTAAAGAGGTTGTCGTTAACATCGCTTGCCGGGCATCCGATACAGTATTCCGAATGGCTAGAGCGAATGACATAGCCCCTCTCAAACCTATAATAAAATTTGTAATAATAATTTTCTATTTATATGCGATTTCCTTACACATAACGCGTCGACTGTTTCAAATTCCGAAAATTTGCAGTAAACAATTCTCCTGTTTTGTGTACAATTTTTCGTGGCATAATAGTTTAAAGACGACTCTCGAAAAAAAAAAAAAAAAAACGTAGGCGATATAACACAGGGTTTGGCACTTACCGGCGAAAAATAATATATGTTGAAAATTGGCTGGAATTTTCGGTTTACGGCCTATGTTCAAAATGAAAGACAGCGGATAAATATTCGCAGCTCGACCCAGTGCCGCGCACACCTAACATACACACCGCGATAACAATAGAAGTTAAGAAAAAACAACGATTTTCAAAAATAACAAATAAAAAACATTATAATAATTATAGGAAAACACAAAACGCTTGCCGTAAAACTAACATATTTTTAATGCAATTATTAAGCGGAGTTTATCACTTTTCAGATATTTTAATTATAAAAAGAATTAAAATGATACTACAGCCAGTTTTTTTTTCTTAAAATATTCTAGACACCCAGCGCGCCGATTTTTTGCAATAAGTACTACACACGTGATCAATACTAGTTGTGGATATTTTACGTGAATTATTTAAAACGTTGACTTACTATGAGGGAATTTAGGAATAAATCGATGAAAAAAAAAAAAAAAAAATACAGGAATTACGAAATCGCCCTCCCTTATTGTTAATAGAACTTTGTATTTTTTCAATTATAGCAAATCTAGAAAAGTCATGAACACTCTCGCAAATTTATTGTAAATATACTCATAATAATGATGTGTATAGTGCAGAACCAAGTAGTCAATATAACGATCGCCCAAAACAATATTCTTCTTTAATATAAAATGATGGCTGCCACACCCTTAAAGCAAAGATGTCGACGATATCAACGGCATGTCACGGCACTAAATTATCATCTACTACAGTATTTTAATCTAAATAATTTATAATATATGCGAGTGTCGATATATAGGTTGCTGGATACTTTTACTTTTAAACTGTTTGAAAATAGTTAGATGGTAATAATATACATATAAGAGGTATGATCGAAAAGCAACGAGAATGCCTTTTAACCGTTTTCTTTTTTTTGACTGGAACGTAACAGTTCATAACGAATTTTTATCGGCTGGTCACACAGTCAATAAGGAGTACTATTTAAAAGTTTCACACAATTTGCATGAGGCACCCCGGAAAAAACCACTTGAACTTTGGCGAAACAACTCGTGGATTTTGCACCACACCGATGCATACCATATCCAAAATAGTTCATGACGAATAATAACACATCGTTGTAATGCCGCAACCACTTTGTTCTCCAGATACGACACTCCGCGACTTTATCCTGTTTCCCAAACTCCAGACAACAATTAAAGGACAACGTTTTTCAACAACAGATGATGAGATAAAGGCGAAATTGCAAAGTACGACGTTTCAACAGTGTTTCTCAACAAAGGGGAACTATTTTGAAAAAGATTAAATAAGCATTGGAAATTAGGTAAATACTTTTTGAACAAATTAAAAATTCTCGTTCTTTTTTTATCATACCCTCCGCTACTATATGTGTACCTTTTTTACTCAGAAATAAAATACGATAAAAAACAACAGAAAAAACGATCGTACACGAAGGAATAAAAAATGATACCCACTAACTATCGTTGCAAGCGTCGAGACAGACTTTTTCACCATCATACTCGCCAATCACCACTAACAGTGCGCTTCACTGCCCGAAACACAAAATAACGTGTTTTTAAGGTGTTCCTGATATATATTAATACACATTTAAATTTCACAAGGTTGTAGAGCAATTCTTACTGTACGGTGGAACCGTTATTAAAGAAATATATTTTCATATTTTTGTGAATATTGCCGAAAATTACCATTCCCGAAACTTTTAATCGTAGATGGCTGTTACGGTTAAAAATTACCATTTTACCTCTTACAATGAATACCAACTAAGTAACTGAATTTTGAAAAAGTACATTTTTTATTGAAAAAATTTAACCGATTTACACGATTTGACGTTTATTTTTAAGAGCTACATCGTACAAATTTTTGTTTTTTATAAATTAAATGTGTACACTTCTACGATTTTTTTCTTAATTTTTACGCTTTCAAAGTGGACGGGAAATAGCCAACTACCGTTTGGCATTAATAATAATAAACAGTCTTAGGAAATATATATATATAATTATAGATTTAATTTAACACGACATGTTTCGGCGTCGTAGCACCGTAATCAGGAAATACATATTTCATGATTATGGTGCTATGACGCTGAACCATGTCGTGTTAAATTAAATCTATAATTATATATATATATCTATATGTGTATATATATATATATATATATATATATATATATATATATATATATTTCCTAAGAATAGTGTGTAATGAAAAATAAGGAAAATGATTTTTCAAATACCATCAACATTACTGCAGCATAGTTGGTTAGTTAATTGTATTTCGTTCGGGTAGAACCAGGTTCGAATCCCGTTGTCACACATTGAAATTTCTAAAAAATTCCACTTGCGCTAAGTCAAATTCATATTACAATAAAAAAATAAATAAAAAAAATAGAAACGGCTGTTTTTCTCTTTTAAAAAAAAAAGACAAGCACTGTTGGACTATAATATAGGGAGTTGACAAAAAACTTAAAAAAACTTCAGCTGAACGAATTAAAATGAAAAGAAAAACAATTAACCAGAAGTACACGAAAATTTAAAATACAAGTTTTTTTTTTTAATGTGCTTTTTAAATAAGACGAATGCTGCCACGTACGAATTTACTATACGCAATACTTTGTGAATTGATAATTCGAAAACGTGCGCAGACGGCGCGAGTTAACAACTGAAAAATGCGCTTTAGTTGTTTTATTTATTTTTTTTAACACCGGTACTAAACGTTAACCAGATTTCTCATTAGCGGGTTGTTAATTCCGTCAAAAATCATTTCCTACAGAA
The DNA here is from genome assembly GCA_039619475.1 of Icerya purchasi. Classification (NCBI taxonomy): domain Eukaryota; kingdom Metazoa; phylum Arthropoda; class Insecta; order Hemiptera; family Monophlebidae; genus Icerya; species Icerya purchasi. The sequence continues at coordinate 235,700,161 of CM077116.1, forward strand.
GTAAATTTGTACGTGTCTAAACTACGTTTTACAAAGAGTGATTATAAAAATGAAAGTCAAATGAGCTATAATATAAATTTGCCGATCTTTTAAATGTAAAAAAATATGTCCGCATTATAGTGGGATTTTTACCGGATGTTAATAGAATTATAATTATTCAAAATATCTTGATAAATTTCTTTTCAATCGGTTCTTTAATTGGTATGACAGTATAAAAGAAAAAAGAAAAGGAAAACAAAAATTATTATTTCTGGTCAAAGTTAACTTCGCAATTCGACGAAGTCTTTCCCTGATAAAAATCGATTTTTCTTTTTAAAAGAATTTTTAATACAAAATTAATTTCGTCTGTTAATAACTTTAAAATCAACATTATTGCGTACTTTATTTTTCTCGATATTTATACGACAGGGACGTGTTTACATTGAAAACATAAACGTAAAAAAAAAAAAAAAAAATATCTTAAATATTGAATAAAAGGTAGAAGAAAATTAGAAAGCGAGATGTTTATAGTAAAAAATATTGCAAAAAACGCGCCTTTTACACTTTCTATTTGTAACTAGCATTAAATTCAAAACTAAAAATAAAAAAAAGAAATGTTATTTTAAAATTAGTCGATAATCTAGAAATAAGTTTAGAAAACCGTCTAAGATTTTTATGTGTAGTTTTTTTGTTCATTAAAAAATCATCTTTTTAACCTATTAACTTATCTAAAGCTTTTACAGTATTTATTTAACGGCTATAATAAAAAATGAAACGATTATCTAATAATAATAATAATAATAATAATAATAATAATAATAATAATAGATTAAAAAAGAAATGACAACATTTCAGCAATACGTTATAAAGGATACAAATCCGGACATGATAAAAATCGGGTCAAAATGATGTTTCGGGAAAGTGAACATCGACACCCCGATATAGGAAAATATGAAATTTTCAGCTAGAAAATTCAACAGTTCGAATAGCTGCTTGGTCCTTTTCCTGGAATCCGGCGACAAATTATTATACGTATAATGAGCTTGACAGATACCACAAAACAGAACCGCAACAACACCTGCAATAATTAAAAATTATATACGCAATTAGCCGCAATTATAATTCAAAATTTATTACGCAAAGTATCAGATCGATTTATACGCTTTCAACATTTTTGTGAAAGTTAAAATTTATTGACAGCTTTGTTTAATATTTTTAGCGGTTGTCGAACGGAAAACGAAAAAAATTGTAGTTTTATTACAAAGAAACCTAAAAAAAAAAACTAGACCAGAAATAACATCCAGTATCACTATTACCAGAATGATATAAACTGAGTTGCCTTCGCTAAGTAGTGATGATTAAAATCATAGTGACAGTAAAAATAACACATACAAAAAAAAAAAATAATATGTATAGTTATTTATTTATTAATGTTGGCTTTAATGTTAAAAAAAAAAACAAAAAAAAAAAACGATGTTTTGACTATAGTCCTTCCTTTATAGATGCCTGTAATTCGATGTACAATTTTCTATTTAAGATAAATTCTCGTTGTAGAAAAATCGGCTCGCCATCACCTCCCCCATACATCTGCGAGCAAAAACAAATGTAAAAGAGAAAGAGGGTTTGCGAGAAAGGGGATTAAGAAAAAGGAACGAAAAGGTCCGAAACAATCAGTGGCGAGTTTAATAATCCTTGCGACATGCAGATTTGTTAACGAAATAAAAAATAAAAAATACAGTCAAATTGAATACCTCCTCCTTTTTTGAAGTCAGTTAAAAAAAGACGCGAGTATTAATAAAGAAAAAAATAATATTCACCGAATAGTTTTAAACTTAAATTCAAAGAAGTGAAAGATAATTTGAGAGAACCGGAAAATCGTTGAAGAGGTTTTCTATTTCTATTATGTTTTTCACAGGACAGCCTCCTACTATTACAACCAGAGCAATGCTGGCGAAGAAGTCATAAAAAAAAATTTCGAAAGGAAACCTGACAAAATCATAACCGACGGATAAGTGCGTAGAAACAAGGTAGGGGGAATTTTTAAAAGAAAGACAACAAATGGAAACACGATGATAACGATACCGAGAAGGTTAATGTAACTTTCATGACGCGGCAAATATGTCGAAGGCAAGATTCATTTGAAGACACATTTTAAACGACAAGGCGATAATGTTGTGAAGATTTAACAGGTCTTTAGGAAATGTGCATCAATCGCGTTACACCTTCAAAGTTTAACAGGAAGACGTTGAAATTATGCGGTATTAAAATGTGAGAAAAAGTAATCTAAAATAGAAAAAATACATATTAATCGCTGCATCATTTTTACAATTATTAGGAAATCCAGTAACGGTCTTGCGTTATTCAAAATTTACGTAACGTTTTCACGTTGTGGAAGTTGTTGCAAGCTATTAATGAAATCGGTGAGTTTGTGGCGGAGTAACTAGAAATTGCTACCGTAAACGGTCAATGAAAAAATGACAAAAAATGAAATCTGTTATTTAAACAAAAAAATGAAATCTGTTATTTAAACAAAAAAATGAAATCTGTTATTTAAACAAAAAAAAGAATGTAAAAGAGACCTTTGAACAATTACGAGAAAAAAAGGAACTAACAAGTAAGAATAATCTCTTAATAAAGATGCGATAAAAACAAAATTCTAACAAGAGAAGTAGTAATAGTGAAATTTAAAAGGTGAAATCGAGCTAATAAATGAAAGCGCGATTTGAGATTGTTTCAACAACCCCGGCACAAACAACCGGAAAAGCAAGCGTTGAAGTTATTGCAATTATAAAAGCAATAAAAAAACATATATTTAAATGGCCAAAGGAACCATCAGTAAACTGTTCCGAGAAAGTTATAACGGCGTATGATTACAAAACCGTAATTTCGTAAAATGCAACGACTTGGTAACTTCAATAATAACTTCCGTAACTGCTCGTTCACGATAAGCAAATATAAAAATATTTGCCTCGGAAAAAAACATACGAACAAGGGGGATAACGAACGTATAATAAAATATAACAAAATGTAAAATGCACAATAAATAGACGTCTGACGTAAACAAAAAACAAAACTGTACATAACCATTGAAAAAAAGGATAGAAGAAATCTTATAAGATGAATAATTATAGTCCATTCGGAAATTCAAAATTTTTTATAGCGAAATGAGACACGTACCACTCATCTCAAAAATGATTAACGTTATTTTTTAATCGGTACGCGATTACCAACTTATTCTAAAAAATGAACTAACGTATTTTTTAATTGGACCCCAATTGTGTTACTAAACACTCCTCAAACGTGTAAAAAAGCACAAAAAACTACCGACCCCCTTTTTCAGTAGTCCAATAAAATTCGTTATCAGCAGTAATGTTTGATGTATCGTTTTTAGATAAGGGTGCTTGCGAATTACAAAAGTGATAACGCGTGATCTCATCGGTTTACATAAGTGATAGTGCGAAATGCGTGGTAATTACTTTAGGCAAGAATTATTTAGTCAGCTACCCCATAGGCGTTTAGTGAATTGTGCTTCTTTCAGTTAGGCAATCCCGCTGCCGTACATTGAAACTTTTAAAAATTTCACTTGCTTCGGATCAAATGTCCATTGTTGACGTGCCAGAAAAGGAAAAGAAACGAAAAAGAAATATTTTTCAGAGTAACTCTTCTAAAAGTGGTCTAACTCCGATGTGTACAGTAATCACTCAGTTCTGGGGTGCGCCCTGTTGATGCAGCCATTTACGTTTTATCAAAATTGTCTTTTTTTGAATATATTTTCTCGTGTAAAATTGAACGTTTAGTAAATGTACCGACGAAAATGTCAAAAACCTTTGCGTAATTCTTAAAACATCATTTACAGACATTTGAAGAATAAATAATTTGCTCGAATTATAAATTGTCGAATACAGTGAAACAGGTGAAACTATTTTCCTGAACTGGCTAGAATGAAAAATAAATTTTTCTTCAATTTCACGTTTCGCGTTTAATATTATATTCAACGGCAACTGAATTCATCAGCTTATCGCTGTTAACATTTACAATCATACATAAGACCTTTTTTACATTTTCCTACTCTGCCCTAAAGGAACAACCCGTACACGTTTCCATCTGCAGCGAACAGCCACACCAACCTAAAAACGGCAGCAAGTTAAATTGAGCACGGTAATCGACGGTCAATCATAGTCTGACAGATTTTTTCAAACCCATCGGCAACAGGCAAATACACAACTGGGGTTTTCCATTACTCTTTGACGGTAATGAAAACTAGTAGCATTCGTAAAACATAGAAATCAACCGCTAACCAAAGCTATTCCTTCAACTTCAGTCTTGCAATGGGATCTACACATGACACAAGAAGGCGAGGTTCGCTTTTCTACAACCGTCGCTCTCATCGCTGCCGTAGCTAATTTCCTGATTTTCATAAACTCGAACTTTCTAGAACTACACGTAAGCGGACTTCCGGAAAGACTGCGCTGTAATATGCAATAAACGTTAATCATAATGACCAATTATTACAACTTCTGAACACAATCTTTGTAATATTATTCCGCATTATCGTTTAATTTAAGTTTGTAAATAATACGAGGCAAACAACTTACCAGTTAGTTCGGCTACTTCGGCGATCAGGAACGAACTGTAAGACATTAATACGAACAGGGCGGACTCCAGAAGTGGAAAATCTCGCAGACGTGTGAATTTCGTCATCTAAACATACATTCCGTTAAGAAAAAACATAAATGCAATATAAGTTCAGTGCGGAGTTCGAAAACGGCAATCGTCCGAAAAAAATAAATAAATAAAAAAATAAACCACACACATAGAAGTTTGGACACTAGAAAATTGTCAAAATCCGCTATTCATTAGCTTTTGGAAACTTCAGTCTTCCCGAAACAAACAAAAGACCAGTAAGACTGACAAATCGTATTATAATGACTATAAATAAAATAAGAAGGTGTATTTACGTACTAGTAGTAACCCTGTCCAAATTCGATTGCACGAGTTGTAAGTTGTGCATTTACAGTATACTATTTTAAAGGCTGATAATATTAAGAAATATTTTTAAAAAAAAAACGTTGAACAATGGTAAATCCTATATATATATATATATATATATATATATATATACGAAGAAGGATCAATAAGTAAGTTACACTCGCGCGTAGGTTCTACCTAAATTAATGTACAAACCCCGTTCCGGCTTAAAGATACCGGTTTTCATTCTCTATCTCCTCGAGAAAGAATGAAACCAGTATCTTATTTAGTTCGTTTACAGTGTCTGTTTGAAATGGAGCGTCGTGTGGATCAATCGTCCAACATTGAGAGGCGAAGTGTAGTGCAGTTTTTGTGGGCAAAAATCATAATCCCACTGAAATTCATCGACAAATATGTGAAGTGTACGGTGATAAAGAAATTTCCAGACCCACATGGTGTCCAAATGGTGCTGTATGTTCCAGGAAGGACAAGATTATGTGGAAGATGAGACGCACAGTGGTTGGCCGTCAACTTTGCACACAAATGCAAAAGTTTAGCGCGTCGAAATTCTCATTCTTTCGAATGATCGCCCATGTGTTTGATCATTTAAAAACAGCCTTGCCTGGGAAAGAGCGTTTCGCGAACGATGAAGAAGTTTTAGAATTTCGTCACAAATTGTTTAGGCGAAGTTGGACGAACGTTTTTCAAACAAGGCATCGAAAAATTGGTACCACATTACAACAAGTGTTTGAATATTTTAGGTGAATACTTCGAAAAATAGAAATAGAATTGTAGATTTCAAAAATGTATTTAATATTTTTTAGGATTTTTTTTTTTTTTTTTTATTGCGATTACTTATTGGTCGTCCCTCGCATTATGTTCTTTTGTGTTTATGGAGAAAAGCCAGCGATTCCACTACTTTGATAGAAAAATAAATAAAATGCAGTGATTTAAGTATATCATAAAATCATAAAATTGCGATGAAGGCGGATTCGACATTAGCTCGGTGGTTACTATAACGACAACAGGGCAATCGCTTTCCGATAGATCACTCGAATGACACGAACAAATTAGGCATGACAATTAAAATGCATCGTCGCGAGAATTATCTTAGTACATTAAAAATAATCCCAAGATACTCTTAACAATTACATCAAATACCCCACACCGTGATAAAATTACCAGTTTCTATAAATTTATTCTCACTTCACCCAGTGGTATCAGCTCAGTGTATATCAGGGTATCTACTCGAATGCGTGGAAAAAGTATTTAATCATACAGGAACATTTTGGTTTGAGGGAGGAACTTAAAAACTGAATGCAAACTACATTTAACATGCACACCCACCACAAACAAAGAGCTCAGAAAACCCGCAACGACCTATATGTACATTTAATATTGTAACGAATAAGCTGCGAAAATACATTAAAAATACTGGAAAGATGCTTAGAACAATAAAAAACGAAATAAAAAATATTCCCGAAATAATAATGTAAAATAACAGTATAATGCGAAACAAAAGTAGGCCATTGAAATAAAAAAATACACATTATAAGTAAAAGTTCCTGTAATTATGCATTTAGCGATCTTCAAAATAATCGCTCCTCCTTTTTTAAATAATTTACTTCAAAACATAATAGCGAAAAATTTTTAAATAATTTACATTTGAAAATTTAAAAATGTTTAAAGTTTGATACCATCGTGTGGATAAAATATTGTTATCATTAACTTTTAAGCAATCGCATTAATATTGCGACATCACCGTGTACATTATATATTTCAGTGAAGAGATCAGATTGGCAAATTACTTTTAGACCAGTGTAATAATAAAGGAGGGAGTTCTTCTTTTCTATAGCAAAATAATTTGACAACGGTAATAATCACGGCGAAAAAAATAAAATTTATCGCAAACTGCTGGTAGAATTTTTATATAATTTAAATGAAAAATAATTATAGAAAATACTGACATTGACTATGAAAATATCAAGAAAAATGCAGTAAAAAGTGAAAGATAATCTATTCGATAAAAGATAATACATTTCACAGTAAAATACTCGTAAGAGGATATTATGATTATTCTTAAACAGGATTCATACTCAATTATAATCCGGGTACATCAAATTCCAATTGCAACAATTAAGAGAAATCGTAATAAATATTGCCCATGTGCCCAATACTTGGCCTATAGGAAACGAGTGATTGTATTGTTATACACGTTTAATATGGTTTTTTAATTTGTTCAATTTGAATTTGGTGTATCGAGACCCTAATAAATGTAAGTCACTCGCAAATGTCTACACTAAAAATTGTAAATTAAAATAGTTAAAAAATAAAAATTAAACGAATTTAAGATTTACTCTGAAAATTTAATAAAAGCACACTAAAAAGTGAAATAATAAATGTATTTGTTAAAAGATAACAGATTTTATAGTAAAATTTATATAATGGAATATTATGATTGTTTTCAAACAACACTAACGATTATTAGGATGTCTCAATGCATCAAAATCAAACTGAACAAATGAAAAAACCATATTAAACGGGTATAACAATACAATCACCAGTATTGGGCACATCGGCAATATTTATTGAGATTTCTTAATTGTTGCAATTGGAATTTGGTGTATCCGGATTATAATTAAGTATGAATGTTATTTAAGAATAATCATAATATCCTCTTATGCGCATTTTACTGTAAAATATCATCATCATTATATCCTCAACCATTCGGTTGGTGGACAACCTATTCTCACATTTTTTTTAGATGTACAGATATAGGTTATATACTAAGCAATTATTATATATGCAACGCAGGTGTACACACGCGAGACTTCATTCGGAACTGATAGTAGCCACTTGTTATCGCGCTACCAGTACAGTCCCGTGTGGGTCTGCTGTGTACTGACCTAGCGCGCATATGATGTTGAACGTGGTGGTTTGCTATTGCCTTCCACGTGATTACTAGCGATTATTTATTTATTTATTTAATTCTTGTAATAAGTTCGTCGTCGCTCGGGATCGAACCCGTGACCGCCATATCGGAAGTCAAGCGCTCTAGCAACTAGGCTATCGCGACGACATCGAATAAGATCGTTCGAAGTAAAAACGGAGAAGACAGAAAAATTCGAAAGGAAGGTATTCAGTATTGATTCATTCTTCCATCAGTCTTCGCCAAGTGTTGGTCAAGTCCAATCTACCAACTATTCGTCAATTCACAAAACAGGCTTAAAACAACCTTTTTACAAAAGAATTAGTCCGTTAGCTAACCGAAACAATTTCGATCCAAAAAGGTCCTAGCAAACCCGATCGTTCTGAAAATCGGTTTTTCGTTGTAATTAATAACGTTTTAATTAACCGTAAAAGATTGCGCTATCGATAGTCGCGTCTCCTCCCCGCATATATCAGGAATTCAGGTCGAACCATCAATGTACGCCTGTCTGCTCACAAAGAGTCAACGACCATCCAGCAACAGCAGCAGAGTGATACGTACAATTTTTATCTATTTCGTTAATCGTCGTCGCTATTTTCGTGTATATACATATATATTTAAATATTTAAATAATTGTGTTTTCAGCGGTCGGCCGTTTAAGAAAGGTGGGTGTAGGCATTTAACCAAAATACATTGTTTAAAATAAAACATAAAAATTAATTTAATAATAATAATTTAAAATTAAAATAAATTAAATCCATGGGCGCCAAAAGATCTCGTGGTTGGCATCCCTGAGGGCTTTTGAATCAAATATATAACATCTTATAGAGAAGTAATGTACGTGCTGGTAACGGTTAATTTTAAACATCTTTACATTTTCAAATGTAAATTATTTTAAAATTTTTCGCTATTATATTTTGAGGTAAATTATTTTAAAAAGTAGGGCGCTTTATTTAAAGATGGAACTAATCGGCACCCATACGCAACCAACACACACCAGCATAATTTGTATTGAGCAAAGAGAACCCATTGGAGTCAGTCCACATAGTCAAAAGTTATATGCAGTTCGAATCTAAATTTCTATGGTAATTAACATTGATAATATTTTAAGTCAGTGGTATTTGTTGTGTTAATAAAAATGTCTCTAAAGAAAACCCTCTTTTTTAACGTTTATATTAATGACTACTAAGTATCTGTGTTCATCAATATTCATCAGTGAGGTTCCCCCACAAGATGAACAAAGAATCATGAAAATCAACCAACGTAAAAGTTATGCGCAGGTAAACAAAAAAGAAAATAAAAAAAATACAACTTCCTTTTTCTGAAAACTGAAAAAACAATAAAAAATTTTACATTGTAATATTTTTGAAAAAATAATTCGCAATTTGCATTCTTAACTACGAGAGAGAATTCAAGCACTAATATGCGTTTCCCATTAGTAGTGCTGCAAATAAGCGAAATCGAATAAAATTAAGAAGAAATTTAGTATTTACATGTCAGAACATGGAATTAATCATTGTACACATTGATTAGCAACAACCCACAGCGTTGATGAGGCTACCGGTTTCAAATTACAACACGCGTTAAAAAAATGATTAAGCTAATCGTGATGTGAGATACTTTCACCAGCCCATCAACATTGTTCTTCAAACGATCAAGCTTCAAAAAAAAAGTGGAAGTAATTCCACCAGCGGGCAAATACATGATTTTATTTGTATATATACATACACGGCAGTGTATTCAAAATAGCGATCGGTTTTAACATTTGAAAATTGTAAAATCCAGAATATATACTTGCTTCGGAAAATCTATATTACGAAATTGAAAGCGTTTTAAATTCGGATTGTAACAAAAAAACGCACTAAACAAGTAACTATTTATAAAATTCTCAACTTACATTCTATCGACGCAATAACAAAATAATCAATCGACGTCTAGTTGTTTTTGTAACGTTGATATAAAAAAATGGCACAGTCTATTGTGTTTTTCAAACAACAAAATACCCAGTAAAATAATAATTAATAATAATTTCAATAAAGAGAACGGGTTCGGAACTGAGTTCGCTTTAGAAACCTGTTGTTACTTTATCAAAAAGAAGCATAACGGGGGTCATGGAAACCGCACGGAAACTTATCAATTTAAAAAATATGAATGGCTCACTAGCTACAGCGAACAATCGACGTTGAAACCAATAACAGCAATCTTTTCAATTCTAGCCTGAGAAGAAAGTGAGAAAAAAATATAATTTAGGAAATCGAAGTTACCTGAAATAACCAAGTTAGTTTTAATTTAGTTTCCGATGATGGCTCATGTATATTTCAAAACGATAAACAGTATTTTTAATAACGACGTGACTTCTACCGAAAATTTTGATTTTAATTTTATAAATACAATTATTTTAAATTTATATTCACGCGGGTTTTTAGCTGCTGTTACCCGAATTGTAAGAAAACTAAGTATAATGTAATTTATACTTTTTTAAAAACTACCAATGCAAGTAGTCCTATTAGACTTGTTAAAAAGAAAAAAATTATTAATTTTTCTTTTCTCGTGGTCTCTGTTATGCATATCCCATGATACAACTTTCACAGAGGAGTAGACATAACACTGCCGAAAACATTTTCGAACGTTATCTCTCGCAAATGTTAAAAGTTTACTTTTATATGGCACATATTTCATATACCTTTTACGTATACTACAAAATGAATTTACCGCAATAAACTCTGTAATTAGTTGGGAAAAAAATTTAGGGTCTTTACGGAATGCGCAAATTATTTTACAAAAAGAAGATTGGGCCTTTATCAACAAACTTAGACTCAACAAAAACTGAAAACGGTAATACTTGAAATAAGAAGAAAAAAGTTTACAACATGCTAATGCGAATTAGAAATGTAAACCTTTAATGTGATGGAAAATTTTTCGAAAAATTTCGTTCGTAGCAATTCAAAAATTGTTTAAAACGCATTTTTAAATAAAAAGAGATTAAAGAATGTCGAGAAGGGGAGCGTCGAAATAAAATTTCTAATGCATCCTCTCGTTAAATTCCAAAAGAACGAAGGAGCTGACGCAGTACTTTAAGAATCAAGGTTTATACAATATCAGATATTTTTGAAATAAGCATAATTCTATTTAAAATCAATTTAAAAATACGCCGATAATAAAATTACAGTTAAAATTTGAGTAGAAATGCAATTTTTGTAAAGCTGTCGGCGTATTTTTATGTCAAGGATATAATAATATAATCTCTCACATAATTTAAAAAATGTTTGCACGGCAAGCGAAGTACGTAACATTTTCCCTTCCATTTCTACGGATAAATTCTACGAGTTCGCTACTAATAATGCTATATGTAATTGCCAATTTGTGACATTGTATAAAGCATTTAAAAGAGATAAAGAACGAATAAATAAATATCCGTATTATTTCGAAGTGGCCAAATGTTTTTTTTTCGAAAAAAGTTTCATCTATCGATATAACCGCAATTTACGTTTAGTTGTGCTGATAAATAGGCTTCTTCCAAAAATTAAACATCTCAAAAATAAGAGTATTACTCGCGAGTACATACACGGTATACGTAAAGGTGTCAGAACACTCAAACAATACAAAATAATAGAATACAGATACGATTTAAATAAATACGATAATAATAATTCTGTTCAAAAGGATATTAATGCTGTGACGCATCCTAACAGTGCTCCGGTGAACAATGAAAGAAAGAAAATCGTGATAAAGTCACTTATCGCCAAAAGCAACGATTTCGCTTCGAAATTATGCTCAATATCATTCCCATAATACTTTCCGTAATTCTGAATGGCGCTGAAACAATTAAAAATAAAAATTCATATAATTTTTATAACGTTGAAAATATATAAGCCTTTCGCGAGAACACATATATGTGCAAATACGAATATACTCAAAAACATATTTTTGCCGAAAATTTGTATACATTCATAAACCATTAAATTAATAATAATCAAAGTACGTAATATACAGATTATATAAACTTGAACTTTATTTTATTTTAATATTACAGATTATAATTATTGTAATGTATATTAGCGTGAAATACGTTTCAAATTTTCTTTGCGAATGAAAAGTTTACTGTATTAAAAGGATAAAAACAAACAATTTTTAAAAAAAAATAATTTTCCTTTTAACCAACTTATAAAAATCTAAAATGAATTTTAAAAGAAGAAAAATAATATTAAATCGCCGAATTTTCTTATAATTTGTACAACAGGATAACAGGATTGACTAAAAATATACATAAAAATAAATTTAAAATAATCGGATTATTTGGAAAATAATAGGCTGTCACTTTTTTATGCCGATGTTATAAAAAAAAACTCAAAACGTTGATTAAATATTTTACTATAGTATAAATAGTAAGTAAATTAAGAAGTTTAAAGAAATACTTCTTCAGTCCCATTTTTAAAATAAAAAGCGGAAAGATTGAATATAGAATTTACTGAACGAAGCTGTACACGTAACCAAAATTTACATTTTGCGAATGTTAAAACTGATCGCTATTTTGACGTGACAACGTCTTATAAATTGGTTTGCCGGGTGACACTTGAAGAAACTGCGTTACGCTCCGCTCACGTTATGCGCTCACAATGAGAGCGACTGAGAGGCACGCGTCCCTTCCACTCGGGCATGGTTAGCCCGCCTAAGAGGGAGAGAGACAGACATTTTAAAAATATGAGAAAAAAATTCAGTGCGAGATTCTTTGTATAAATTAATGTTTTAAATATAATTCTTTGTATAAATAAATGTTTTAAATTGTTACTATTATTTCATCCTTCTTCCTACTATACGAATGAATATTCACATTAAAATTATTTTACCACTCAAAGTCGTTGTCACGTAAAACTTTCGCCCGTATACCGACTTTACAGGCAACCAATTTTTGTTTTTTTTCGTTCACACCTGTTAAGAGTTTAGAGTAATAAAGTTAATAATCGATAAAAAAAACTAATGTAATCGGTAGGGGGAAAAAAACTAGATACAGTCGATCCTAGCTATAACAGACCCCAATTCAACGGATTTTCAAAATAACGGACTAGCTTTTTTTAAAGGTTTTTAATGAACATTTTATAGTAGGAGTATTTAATTCGTTTAAATATAGTTCTCACAATTTTTTAGATTTAAATGTTAAAATTAAAGTTAACCTTTTTAAAATTTAAGTGTGTGATTGCCAATTCTGTACCATCTATGCACCAATTCGCACGAAATGGATCCTTTTTTATTACTAGCAACAAGTATAGGGGCGGTGATTTCGATTTATCCGACTTTCACAACAGCGGATTACGCCTAAGGCTGTCTTTTAGTAAAAAACGATACTTGTAATTAGACAAAATTTACTCTGAATCGCAGTAATTGATAATCTTAAATAGAAGAAATTTAAGTATGTAACAAGAAAATATAAAAATTAAAGGTGATTAATATATTAAACGGCCAACAGGTACGGAAATGAACAATAACAATAAAGATAATACCAAAAAATATTACAAATAAATAGTACATTAAATTTATCAAAATAAACTATATAACAAACTAGTACATATAAAATTTAATGGAATTAATAACAAAACGTAATATGACGAAAAATAGTAGGAAAAAATAAATGTAATACAAAATATAAACTAATAATATTTAAGTAATATAATTACAAAAACACACATAAAGAATAAACACAGCGAAGGTAATCGAAAAAATAAACTGCAGTCATGAAATATAAAATAACGACAAAAATGAAAATTAAAGTTTGCGCAAATAACATACTTAAATACAAACAAGAATAGCATAATAAATACTATCGGGGTTATGTTTATGTGTTCCAGTTCATCAGTATAATAAACACTTAAAAAATTATCGATTCATATAGATAAAAGTCAAAGAAAAAATAATTCGGTATAATTTAAATTACAATATTTCAGGAATACGTAAATGAGTATTTTTGTACTAGCATATATGTGTTCCCGCAAGACTTGTTGAAAATACGAGGTTAAATTTTAATTGTCATGACTCTCAGCACAACGCTGCAAATTAGCTCACTTTGCATTTTTATCTTGTAGAGATTATTTTAAAAAAACTGAACCAATTTTAAGCACTTTCCATTATAAAAAATTATGTATGCCACGATTACAAATACTATTATCGTGAATTACAAAGAAACCCTCTCTATTTACTGCTTTTTAGTGTCTATATATGCAAATTATTCGCATCATCCACTGAACCGATAACAGAGAAATGATAGTTGAAATATAGGTTATTTGGTGAAGGTAACTTTATCATTATTCAAATTGGTTTTTCTAAAATGTTGCCACCTTTAATTTTTGCAAATTAGGTTACGGGTGTCATATTTCGAAATTTATTTAGAATAAAAGTACCAGTATGTTAACAATTTTTTTTGTTATTGAATTATACGGCCAAATAAAAATTTTAATTGCCTTAAATTTACGAATTAAATGCCATTTAAATTTCAAGTTACCTGTAACTAGCAAATAAATATAAGAAAAACCATGTTAAATGTTAACAGTAAAATGTTTTCATTATTTTATTAAATATTATCAATACTTTAATTCAAGAAAAATTGTTATTAGAGAGAACCAGAGATTTATTTTATTTTTTTTTTTTTTAAATTTTCAACATAAATATAACGCAATAAACGAACTTCAAGATAAAGTAAAATTATTAAGCACTAAATTATATTTGAATACAATCTTATTTCAAGCAAAAAGTACTTTAACGCAACAACAAGTAATGACGTAATAACAGCAAACGAATGGACTGGATAATATAACAAATGGTTTTCTAAAAACTTTCAACATCAAATTTCCCAAAGTAATTACAACTCTAATAAATATACTCCTTCAAAATCAGTATTTACCAGAACAATGGAAATTAACAAAAACCGTAATAATACCAAAAAGTAACAAACCACTACATGATTCGACTTCATATAGAGCGCTATCGCTTCTTTTGAACTTCAGTAAAGTTTTTGAAAAATGTACCCTAAATAAACTAAAAATTTCTATACTCAGAATACTTAATCAAAATCAATTTGGATCGTCAGAAAATAAATCCTCAAATTAGTTATTTATACTATATTGCAGGACATTAAATTATATAAGCAGAAATCGTATATTTGCTGAATACTAACACTCGATATCACAAAAGCTTTCGACAGTTTAAACTTAAATAGCCCCGTACAACTATTATATAACTTACAAACAGCAGGCAATCTACTAAATATAATAATAGATTATTTTAGCAATAGATTTACATATATAAATATTAGTAATTATACAGATAAATATCCTGTGGTAACAGGAATACTGCAAGGTCCTAATACCTTACCTATAGAATATCGTTTTTTCCAAAATGTATAGTTTAGTATTCCCTGAAAAAGTTAAAGTAATAACCTATGTTGATAATATTGCAGTGGTAACTGCGGAAAAAACGCAATCAGAACTTTAAGATAAAATTGCAGGAGTTTATAATGCAATAGAAACATTTCTAAGAGATTTTGGACTTTCAATTAACGTCTCACAATCTAATTGTATGATTCTGAATAATAAGTGGAATAACAGTGTCTTAAATATAGATCAATATGGATTAGATATTAAACATGTTACTTAACTTAAATATCTAAGTATAATTATTGATAGTAATTTAAAATTTTATAATAATTTTATTTTCATTAAAAATAAAATCAATAAATTTTTACTTATATTTAACAAATTATACAACAATCAAAAGGCTATAAATTATAAAAAGAGGTATAACATTGTACAAGTCAGTAATACTCAGCAATGTATTGCATGGCAGTATCATGTATACTGACATGTTAAAAATACAACGATTTAGGAAAATGTTACATAGCTATCAACGATTTATAATTATCAAATCAAATCAAATATATTTTGGAATTTCTACAGGTGAAGCCACATATGTGAAATACTGCGCGAGCAGTGGTCTGATACAAATTTAAACATTAAAAATTGAAAAAACTGAGAAATTACGAGTACTTATAACTAGAAATATACAAATGATTTCAGAAGTAAATATTAAAACTGCAATTAATAACGGTAGCGAAATACAAAGGAGAGTGAGTGTTAAACAAAAAATGTACAAAAAACAAACTGAAAAAACAAAAACGGTTCCTTAAATGGTGAAGGGGGAAAAAGGTTTAGCACTTCTAAATTTAAAATATGATTATAATGAAATGTGATAAACTAGTATTAATATTTTACAAGATGAAATAAATATATATACCAATACAAGTTTACGCACCATAACTAACTACATAAAAATAATCGTGGACTAAAACAAATATTCTTATGTGCACACAAATGTTCACAAATTAGCAATCTCCAGAGATCACGAGATATATTTAACAACAAACAGACAATCATATACACATCAAATCAAATCAAAACAAAACCAACTCGGATTGAATCATCACTTATGCTTTCAATCTTAAACACCTAGATCAGCCATAGATAAACTAGAATTAATGGAACGCACATACAGAGACACACATCTATACAAACACAGCCATACACATGAATGCGCATACGGTGAAAAGAAACAAATAAATGCACACCGACTCAACCTACCACAAATATACCAGTGCATGGATACATATAATCCTCTCTCAAGTGCATACTGGAGAGGACGATATAGATGTTAAGAAATAAGTAAAATGATAATAAAGATAAAAAGGAAAGTGAAATGAACTAAGTGTGGTAGAAATTATAATAGCTAGGGGAATTGTAACAGAAAAATGTTTATTGAAGTAACACAATCCTAATAGATTAGATGTAATAATCAGGAATTGTTTAATAGTAAAAAATAAATAAAAAGGGAAAAAAAAGATGGAAGAGGTTGTATTCTACTTTATAACCTAATTAGTTGTACTATGAATTTTCCTAAATGACTGGACAGGGTATTATGTTAAATGATGGTATGTATGTGATAACGACAGAGGGGAAACTATAATTAATATAACTTCAATAGAAAAGAAACAGAAACTTAACAAAACAGAAAAAAACGATGAAAAAAAAAGTTAGAAAATTACTGTGTACTCTTACTAGAAATGAAATCAATAAGTAGTTTTCTTTTGCATTTATAGTTCATTAGATGCTGTTTTAAAGTTAAAGGCAAGGAATTGAATAATTTAGTACCCATATAAAGGGCCTGGAAACGTGTAAGTCTTATTTATATTAGGTGGTTTCGCTCTCTCCTGATTAGATTGTCTGGTTATACCTTGCTTCCAGGAGATGTTGAATTGTGGATCTTTCCAAGAACATGGAGGTGCCAAACAACCGATGTTTGCGAAATACCAAATTTGGCGGAAAGCCTACATATATATATAACTCAGCCATTTTGGCCTCGCAAGGGGGTTGCCCTTTGACCCCTTTTGCTTACGTTTCTGTCTCTTTCTCTTCTATACTTTGTATAAAATGATCAAAAATTTAGAATTACGTTGTAAATTTTGATCATTTTATACAAAGTATAGAAGAGAAAGAGACAGGAATTTAAGTAAGAGGGGTCAAGAGGCACAGCCCCTTGCGAGGCCAAAATAGCCGAGTTTACATACATATATATATATATATATATATTAATTACAACGTAATCCTTAAGCTACCCCCCATTCGAAAAAATGTCCCAATTTTATGTAACGCTAAATGTCCAAAATAAATGTCCCAGAAAAATGTCCCAATTTTATGTAACGTTTGTTATATTTTGTAGGATTTTTGTTATTGTTATTTAAAAAATGTCACAATTTTATGTAATGAAATATGTAACGAAAAATGTAACGAAAAAATGTCTTAATTTTATATAACGGAAGGTAAATGTTAGAATAGGATTTTTGTGGTTATGTTACTTTTTGTGTGTGTTGATGCCAGTAAGAATTACGTTGTAAATTTTGATCATTTTATAGAAAGTATAGAAGAGAAAGAGACAGAAATGAAAGCAAGAGGGGTCAAGGGGCACAGCCCCTTGCGAGGCCAAAATGGCCGTTTATATATATATATATATATATATATATATATATGTATATTGGGTTCGTTAAAATAAACATTGGCCCGAGAAGAGGGAAAAGGATGAAAGGTGGAATCAGATGTTTACAGAGGATAGAAAAGACTCAAGTACCGGAATAACCGAAGGAGATGGCAAGGAGAAAACAAAAGATGTACATAGAACTTATAGGTCGGTACATTCGTAGCTGATCTTTGTTGTTTTTAAACTTTTTGTACTAATACTGCGGTAACCACTTAAGACCGTTTCTACTTAATATACTTTTTCTGTCGTTTCAGGTATTTTGAAGCGCTGTTTCCCAATAATAGCGTAAATGTACTTGAATATCGAATTTACCCACTTTTTTACAAAAAAAAAAAAAAAACAAAAGAAAGATAATTAAGTATAATTTACACAAACAAAGAAAAAAAAAAAAAAAAATTCAAGGCTTACAAAGTAATTTTATTAGCTTTAAACATTTTTAGAAATTTAAAGAGCATAAAGAAAAAAATTCGGTTCACTAATATTAACATTACGAAAAGAAAAAAATAACTAACTTCATTTAAATAAATCCTTTATCAAAATTGTGCACTGAGCAAAGAACTAATTCTGGGAATAAGCAATCGGAAAAAAACTTAATCGAAATCAATTTTTTAACAGTTTTTCGTAAATGTACGTGTAAAAGATTTCCCAATAAAATTAATATATTTTTCTTTTGCAGCGTTAATAACAATTATCCTTGGATTCTTAAGTGTTGATGTTTTTTACACTATAATCGAAACTGTTTTTCATTCAAATCCAACATTCGTTTGAAAAAAAAACAAGTATTTTCATCGACCGATCTAACATGTTGTTTTCTAGTATTTCAATTAAGACAGTTTCCACGTTTGATTAGATGAAAATCAATTTTCGCCACAATTGAACAAAAAATTTCGGAACAATCACTATTCTTTTTTTTTTTCAAAATAAACTTCCTGATTTTTCTTGGCTTTTGAAATTTTTTTAGCTTATTTTTCGACTTAAAAACAATCACACGGGAAAAAAACTACACAATTTCCAAATATTTCGCAATACGTTTTTGGAACCCTAAATACGCGTCCACAATAATTTACTTTGAAAAACGAATTTTCAAGAACGATACTTTAACCACGGACTTCGGAGTAGTATATTTAAAAAATATCAAAAAACAATATTGTAACTGTTACCCTACACAATTGCTGATTGCTTCTGCAAACCAACATTAAACGATGAAAGGCGAAAAACTAGGTATTGACTTGAAGAAAAGTAAAAATCTAACTGCTTTCGACCAAAATCCTTCGGCCGTGTCTATCCTTTGATCAGTTTCTTCCTTCTAACCCCTCCTCCGATCCAACCATTTTCAAAAATGATGGTGCGCACTTCGCTTAGCGTCCGAACAGGATTTTATACGCACGCACATTTTCTCTTTCACCAAGTGCGCAATTCTTTGTTTATTATAAAAATCTACCCATTATTATTTAATTTTGTTTTTGTATATTTTATCTAATTTTATATATTTTATTTCATTTACTCATGTAATATAAGTTCTATATAACATGCTGGTATTTCGGTATCCTTGTTAAAATTCTCTGTAATTTTAAACAAATTTCCATTAACTTTTCATAACTTTCCAGAAAATTAGCACCGTAAATATTAAAAAGTACATAAATTTTGTTACGATTTCATTAGTTAAAGTAAAAAATGCATTCAAATTTAATACACACACACACACACACACACACACGCATATATATATATAAAAATTATTTACAAATTTCTCAAGGGTTACCATTACTATTAGAACATTAATATAACGGGTAATGATAAAAACATTTTCTATCAGGTATAATTCCTTTAAAAATTATTTTAAATAGCTGCTGAACTAATAAAAATTAAACTGAAAACATGCAATCATTTAGTTATACATACCTACAAAGTACTAACGCAACTGCATCGTTTAAAACGCTTTCGCCAAAAACCAATGAATACAAGTTCACATCTACTCGCAAATCATTAAATATCGCTAATATCGTTAATGGATCGGTCGGAGATATTAATGCACCGAAAAATAGGAGGTCCAAAAAGGAAAAGCTTTTTTTTAAATACGGGAACAATTGAATGAAGCTATACAAACTGAATCTGTAAAAACACACAAAAAAAAAAAAATAGTACACGTAAGTAAAACAATAACAATATAAGCGTGATTTAAATTTAAAATTTCATATTCCATCAAATAATATTAATGTATCTATGATTAGGTAAATATTCTGTATCGATTTTTTTTAATAATACAAGCAGTCGTGGATTTACACCACAGACCTTAAAAGGGCTACAGCCCACAGCGGCAAAATTCGAAAGGCGGCAAATTTGCATGAGATTAAAAAGTTTTTTTCTTTTGAAAAATACTTAAAATTTCCAAAATATTGTTACATATTTTGGCGTTTTAATCGCAGCAGGGTAGGAGAGGAATGTGATAAAATCATTTTTTAACTTGCATTAATGTACGGAAAAATTAAAATGGGAATATATTGTGATTTAGGTAAAATTTCCAAATGATTATAGACAAATGACATGTAAGCAGGGGAATCGAGAAATGAATTTAAAATTAACGAAGTGTAAACCGGAACGTGTATTATTATTAGGCAAAATGGTTATATTAGCAGTTAAAGGAAATTCTCGAACTATTCACAATGGCTGGTCGGCATGATAAGAGGTCAAACAAGACTGGAAGAAAACCTGAAAATTCACAAGTGTAGTAGCGGTATCTCATTGATACGACAAAAGTTAAGAAGATTTCTCGAAGAATTATTTATATTACTTCTTGCCGTACCAAACGATGAAAGGTGCTTAAAGCAGTGTGGCACTGGGGCACTGCGGGAAGCGTGCTGGGCACATTACCTGTTGAAACTATTCTGAATACTGAATCTGATGAATAAACACGCTAACGGCGAAAATAATATATTACGAATAAATGTACTTTATTTAATTTTTGTGATCATTTAACAAACAAAAGTAAAAACTCGATGCAACCGGAAAAACCAACACTGTAAAAAACACAATTACAATAACGTGACAACATGATGGGAAAAAACACAAAGAAAGATTAGCGCTGAATAAAATTTGCTCAGCAGGACGCTCCTTTCCTGCAATGAAAAGAATTAAACATTTTTTCAGATCAACAATGTCTCACCAAAAGATTTAAATGATTTATCTGTTTTATTTATTGAAGAACAGTTAGTAAAGAATTTAAACTTTGATGATGTAATAAATGAATTTGCATCTTTAAAATTGCATCGTAACAAATGTAAACTTTAATTGACACGTGTAAGAATAATGTATGTATAGAATTATAATAAAATTTAGGTATGTTTTAAAAATGTATGACAAATTTTTTAATTGAAAACTTTTTTAACTTTTAACTATTAATTGAAAATTAATTTTTAACTTTTATGTCCTTTCTTACTTCAGTTAATCGATTATAATTCTTATTACTTAATTTATAAATTATTCCAAGGGCGGCAGAAATTACTGAGCCCACAGCGGCATTTGGCTATAATCCGGCCCCGAATACAAGTATGTATTATCACATTACTGCCTTTTTTAAACGATGTCAGCAACATTTTTCAAAAATCGTAATTGAAAGTCTGACGCCGTCCGAGTACGCCATTGTTCCCGTCTTTTTAAAATTTTCAATAAAATTTATTTATCTATCATACCACTATTAGTCGACTATTTCCAAACGAATAATGAGTAATAATAAATTATCTGTTCTTCAAAATTCGCAATAAAAATTTCAAATAAGCTTAAACAGATTTACATAGAATCCAAATAACGTAATGGTAATTATTTTTCAATAATTACTTACGCGAATATTAAGAAAGTATCGTCGATTAATGAAAATACAACATTCATTTAACCGTACAATCATCATCAGAGAATCGTAAAGTCACTATGAGGATGATAATATCACACGTTGCATTGAGTCAGGACGTCTGTCTCTATTTTGTAAAGTCCATACACTGATCTGGCGAATAACATTAGACCAAAAAGTTGGCGCGTGTCTACTTTCCTTTTTTGTCACGAATTTTTCCTTTAACTAAGAGCGCCCCATCTTTCCGAATGCATAAACTGGAGGCACTTAAGTAAGTACTACAATCTTCCTCCAGTCCCAGTCTCAATCCCGCCTAGGATAAAGAAATTCCTCCTCTTCGCAGACCCGGATGCGTCTTTCGAGCACTACATCTCTGCAGTGCCGATTCACCCTTTATCAGATTAACGAAGGGTCCAAGTTGTCCAGGTTTAAACGCCTTATAATAAGATTGAGACGACCGGTGAGTTAATCAAACGAATCTTATTGATCTTATTAACTGCGGAGTATAAACCTCCGAGGTCGCGAATTTTTTTTGATTTATGATTTTTAAAATTTCACGTCTACATCCAACAAATCTATCGATTTTTCTCCTGCATATACGAAATGCAAAATAAAAAAAAATATAAATAAAGTAAAGTATATTATTACTAAAGATACACAGGTACACATACAAATTAGAATTAAAACGGAAATATCAGATAAAAAAATGTTTTAACACATTTATTAAACATTACATTATTCATCGTGTAATTTTTCATTTACGAATGCAGCAACGTTTAGCTATATGTATATATTTTCGATTAACCTGCTTTTCAAGGTCAAATTCCGGCTTATTTTATAGCTAAATGACTAGAGTGTAAACAAAATTTTATTTTCACTACTCAATGCTGATTCCCGAGCCTCTTCTTTTTAATATTTACCGAATCACGAAAAAAAAAAATATTCATTGGGATCATTTTTAATATGTTGTTGTAAACCATACCTGTAATATTTTAAATTATTAAATTACATAAATAAACGTCTTCCAGGTCCAAGCTACTCGGAGCCCTTTAAACTGTCGTTCTTTTGTCCGGTCTTTGTCGCGGAACTAATTATAGTTTAATTTTGTTTATTTCGTCTTCTCGCAATTCTCGTAGGACATTTAATAATATCTAACTCTAAAAGTGTCTCTTAGCTATCTTCCCCCCTTCTTTTTCATATTTACGTGATTTCCTATATTATCCAAAATTCAATACGTGATTAATGATCTCCTTTCTAAATATTCTATATAAATCAATTTTATGTGGCTGCCTGGCACGTTGGTATTACTGGAAATGAATTGGTCGATTCTTCAGATCGAACGGCAATACCAAATGGTCCTTTTATCGAAAATTTTTCAGTTCAAGTGTATCCCCATTTTGTACGGTGCTTCTTTCATACTCTCATTTTCCGCGTTTCTTGTCCTCCTTGCTCTTGTTTCCTTTATTTCCCTAGTGTCCAATCGAATTAAATCCTAATATTTTTTTCCCTCTTTTTTATAATCTTCTATGTCTACGGACGACTAACGTTTTTTTCGGCAGATCCAAAAAAAAAAATCATATTTAAAACTATTTTTTTTTTTAATATAAAAGACCTTCTGCAAGTAAACACTTCAATATACGCTACCATTTAAACAATACTGTATATGGTTAAAAAATTAAGATAATAGGTTAGTATTTTTGGATGAATTTTGTGTAACATTTAATACGAAAGTAAAAAAAAAAAAAAAACAAAAGCGCGAATTTTGCAGCCAATTACCACCACTGGTTCCAGTGGCAAAGGTAAAGTTGGATGTTTTTCTTTATAAAATCACTCGGAGATGCCTTGAAGAGTAATTTTGCAATGTACTATTATATTGACATCGAAATTTACAGCAATTTATATTTTTCAATACTAAAAAGATGTAAGCCAAATTTACCTACTAATTTCATTTTGAAATTTTTTAAGAAAAAAAAATAATAATTATAGTTTTTTTTTAAATTTATCTTATTTTTAAGAAAATTCTAAAGGCGAAAATAAAACAGTTAAACGAAAATATGGGGTAAAAAGTTTTAAAACATTCAAAATAATCTGGTCTCTATTAATAACTTTTTTATATTATATCGCATTAATTCTATTTGATAAATGTTTTCGCTCTATTTGATTTCTAGTAACTTTGTTATTATTATCGGGGGCGGATCCAAAGAGACAATGGGAGGAAGGATTATATAATTACGTAATATCTTATACGGTAGACAATAAATTTGAGGAATACGTTTCATAAAGAAAATCAAAACAGCGACCACTTCTTTAGAAATTTAAAAATGCTTTAAAAATACATAACTATTTCAGTTTAATTTAAATTTTGTTTTATGTTTAGGTGAAAAATAAAAAAATAATAAAATTGAGGCCAAAATGGTAGTTTAGAATTTGAATAGTAAATTACAAGGAAAAATAGAACGATAGTATTTTTCATTAGATTTTATTTTTGTTAATAATCTGATTCGAATTGTTTGTCTGTGAACAAGTAAAACAGATTATATATACATATATATTTCTCATTGAACTATTTTCATTTACGTTGCAAAATAAAAATTAAAAATAAATAAAAAAGACAAACTAGAAAACACTGTTAAATATTAGTTACAATTAAATACATAGGTCAGCGACATATACAAAAAGAATAATGGGATATTTGGAAGCATGCGAAATGTGGATACACAGGCGAAGCATGAAGATATCATGGACAAGGAAGATCACGAATGACGACAAATGGCAAATACGGAGAGAGACAAATCTGTGATGAAATAAAACGAAGAAAATCCAGCTATTTCGGTCACATTATCAGAGGGAAGCAATACGAATTATTACACCTAATTATGCAAGGAAAGATTATCGGAAAAAACGTGCGAGGAAAAAAAAAGATGACGTGGATCGACAACATACAAGCATGGACCGATAAAATAACAATGAGAGGCTTGGTGAACGTAGCGGCCAAACATCAGATATGATATTTCGCCAACAAATAATCGTTAACGCGCACATATGTATCGGCGTATGACACGAGAAGAAGAAGAAGAAGAACATTTATACAAACTTTTAATAGTATAAATTAAGTTTCTTTGTTGTAAAATATTATTTTATCAAGGATTTGGTTCTTTTTTTTGGGGGGGGGGGGATAATCACTATCCCCCCGTGGATCCGCCACTGTTATATTATTATTAATAAAATATATTGAAAAATATAAACAAAGAGACAAAACAGTGTAAAAACCGAAATTTGGAAACGGGTTTTTCAAAAGACGTCGGAGAAGAGGAATTTGAAGGCTTCAGCCATTCCATCCGATCCATCGTTCCAACAAGTAAAGCAACATCTAGGTACGATAATCAAATGAGTGACGATGTATGCTGGGAAAAGATTTGCGATTATTCATTTTATTTATTTTGAATAATTTTGCGATTAAACGTTGAAAAATTTTATTCATTAAATGTAGAATGAAGTGTGAGACTAATAAAATTTATGGGAAATAGATAATATGTATACATACGCAACCACACGTATAAAAGAAAAAAATTATCAAAATTTATAATAATCCAAAAAACCCGGGAAACCATTAAATTATATACTACTAAGAAGAGGAGGGCACAGACGAATAATAAGCCATTTCACCGTTTGCGCAGATGAGGTCAAATACGTATTGTTTATATTAATTACATGAAGGTATTAATTTTAAAAAATAACAACAAATTTACTTCAATCTGACCGACCGAAATAGATTATCTTAAAACGGAAAAATTTATGCCGCGTTCAAAATGCATAATTTTGCTTTGTGAATTTTTTATTAATAATTTTTAACAGTTGCCAACTGAAGCATTTTAATTAGCTAGCTACCGTGGCGAAGTCGGTTCAGTAGTGGTATTTCGTTCGGGCAGAACCTGGCTCAAATCTCCCTGATGCACACTGAGAAAAAACAAAAATTTTACTTATACTGGGTTCCATAGTTAACGCGCTTATAAAAAAAAATGAGTATTTTAATTTTAAAAAAGAGGAAGAAAAAAATTTTAAATTATTTTTAATCTCAATTTTTTTTTAACATTTTATAGATTATCTAACGAGGGTTAATGTAAAAAACGAAGAAAACAGAACATAATATTATCAATAATTTTTAGTCTTATCGTTAGAAAATCGAGTACATTTGGCTTTTAATATTGCACATAAAATCTCCGTTGTCAATAGAACTAAGAAGACCGAAGAAGTATGCCATGAGAGGATCTTCGATGTCGTTCGCTTCCATACGTTATCGCTAACGCAGGGTTGATTGTGAAGCATTTAATTAAGGAATAAACATTCGGATTGGATTAGACCGGAATTCCCCGTTCAATTACCAACACGCACTGTATTCGGTCAAGCGTATTTTCGGTACACACGTTATTATCGTTATTTCATAGTGCGTCCGCGACTTTTTTTTATGACGCAGCATTCTCGCCCGGTTAATTCCAAGTATTTTTTATTCCTCCACATGCAACTGTCCAAACCGGAATATTCGAAGTAACCAAAACGGTCTTTCGAAGTGTACTGCAGGAAAAACCCGACATTGCCAAGAATGAGAAAAAACAACTTTGTCGTAAGCCAGACGCGTCTACGTTTTAATACAACCTAGATACATATATACACACGCACGTTAAATAGTTAACACGCAATGGAAGATGATAACATAAAACATAAAGTATAAAGCTTACGGCATTTTACCTGTTGATAGCAGGTGCGAACAGATAAAATTTCGTTGTTCACTGTCCAGATAGTGTATTTTTAGCTGCGTGAGTTTCAACATTATTGCAATGGTCATATGTCGATATGATGCGCCGACGAATAAATCAATAAAATTGCATAACTGAGGAAAAAGTAACAAAACCAATTTCGAAAATTAAAGTATACGCGCTCATCAGTATCAATTATCATTTCCAGGAATTGGTCTAACTAAATTTTAGAGGTAACCACAAAATACGTGCCAGCCTATTAAAAGCAGATATTTTCTTTTTTCTACGACAGCTCCAAGCCAACTCGTCACTGAGAACGGCCAGAATTCTCTGTACCAGTGATTCTCAATTTTTCGTTTATCGTCTACCCGATTGCAAAAACTGATCATTTTATTCTGGAAGTCTGTTAAAAATTGGTAACTATAGCGAGAGGTAAGACTGCATTAAAACAAGTAGAAAAAATAATACGAAAGGACTATTTTTCTTTCTTTTTTTTTGATATTAACTCGGCACAAGTGAAATTTTTGAAGGATCAATATGTAACAACGGTATTCGAACCAGGTTTTACCCGAACAAAATCCCACTACCTAACCAACTACGCCACAATAAATAATTTTCGGATGCAACTGTGTTTAAAAAGAAATTGAATTCGCTTAATTAATTTTTTTTTTAAACACAGTAGTGGTGTTTCATTCAAGCAGGACTTGGTTTAAACCCCGCTGATTTCTAAAATTTTACTTGCGAAAAAAAAAAAAATTGTTTTACGCCATATTTTATACACAATAAATCGTACGCGAGTAGCTTAATATGTGCATATTAACGAACAGGCTAAGGAACGTCGAACTGCGATCAATTTTGAACCCTCAGACCGTAATTCCGATTAAATTTTGAAAATTTCTTCGCATTATCGAATATGTACATCGTTGTAGGCTTCCGGCTGCGGTGAATTTAAAGCTCGTGGACAGAAAATTTTGATCAGTTTTGAGGTCCTTTTGATACTGGAGACTTATATTTATTGGGCTTACTTTTTAGCGTGCGTGCAAAGTAATGGAGTTAAATTTTTCCTCAACGCCGACTTTCACATGCTCTTACTGACGGCATCCCTTTATGTCCCAGATGTGGCTTTAGTCTTCCACATATACATAAAGTGATCCGTTAAAGTAAAAACTAGAATATTCTCTACATTTTTAAGGAAAAGTAAGTTCGATAAAGATTTAACAAAAGAGAATTCAATGTTCTTCATACTACAATTTCGACAATTAAAAAAAATCTGTAAAAAATTCTTTAATATTTTGTAGAGTATAAAGCATAATCAAGAAACATTTGTCCTGTATTTTGAAAAAATCTCCTTAAATAATTTAAATCTTTATTAGTTACGATTCCATCAGTGGACCAATTCTATAAGAACAAGCCAACGACTTTTCCGGAGCACTAGAGATATATATGATCTTCAGTGTTCCATCTTATTGCCTTTTCGAAAATTTCAAAAAATCGGTTGGAATGTGTTTAGCTTCAAATTGTTTTAAAATATCATAATTCTATTTTGGAAAAAAATTATTTACGAAATTTTGAAAGGTGTTGCATTATCATCCAATCGAACATTAAGATGAGGTTATTAGTTTAATTAGTGAAAAATTATCTTGTACATATTTCATGGAAGTTTTGTAATAGGGTAATTTTGTTCAGTAACAGTAAATTTTTGAATTAGTTGATTTTGAATATAATAACGAACTGGTCAATTCATCCCCTTCAATATCGTTATAACCGATTTTCACTGTTTATATGTATCACGAAAAATGTATTATTACGAGTGCTTAAAAATTTCTGTGCAAAGTTATCACACTCTTTACTGAAATTTATTCAGACTTCGAAAGTTTTGTTAAGGAATCGAAATATGGAGTTTCTTTACCTTCAAATATAATTATTTTATTAAATTGCAATGAAAAAATGATTTACCTGAAACTGCAATACGATCAGTTTAACCTTTTTTAAAGGCAAAATTGAGATACGATCACGTACGTAATAATAATTAAAACCACAGACAAAAAAATTAAATTTCCGAACTTCAAACAACATATATCCCCGGATAAACAGTCTACATATTTTTAACGATGAAAATTTTACCGACATAAATATCGAACGATCGGTTAAACGGGACCAGTTAATCGTTTCGCTATCAGCAAATAGCGAGGCTTTCCATCAGTGCGTATCATATAAGCTTGGAAAAGATTGATTTCAAATTTTGAACTTTACGGAGGCGAAAGACCTTCCTTGAATATGCGTGGCTTATAAAGCTGGTTTGAAATTTTCAACCGTTATACTCACACTACAGAAAAAAAAATACATTTTTCGGATTTTTAAAATTTTTCGCAAACTTTGAAAGTTTCACTACAGCGAACTTTCAATCAATATTCCCCAAATTCGAGAGGTTTTCTGAGTTCTCAGGGCTCACTTTTCCTCATTAGAACTTTCTTTTATGTACTAGTTTAAGATGTGCTTTATGGTTTTTTCATTTTGTCACTCGCGATATCGCTTATAAAAATATATTTTTTTTACTGCTTCTTGTCCCGAAGAGGAGTTAATTGAATTTTTTAACGATAATTTTTCTTATTTCATGAAAAAGTATTTCATTTTTGTTACATATTTCAAATTTCACGTTTAATAAATTATTTTGTAACGAGTTGTACACATTCAAATGATTGTTTTACATTCCACATTACTTATATATTTCTTGATGTTTTTTTGCAAGTTTTGATGTTCGCGGAAATCGATTATGTTTATTTTCTTTAAAAGCGTTTTAAATGTAATTTTTGCACGAAATTTCACCTTTAAAAATTATGAAATTTTATTTAATATTTTTGCCCTTTTTTAAACATTTCATTATAATTCCGTAAAATATAAGAAATCTCAAAAATATAAGTTAAAATCGAAGTTCAAGGGAAGTTCAACCTGAATCTCAGCGTACTGCTTTCATGACGCCTAATGTAGCAGATATGAACATTTTTTGTCAAAGATGAGAAATAACTGTACGGTAATTCTCAAATGCGTTCCATATGACTGTAATGCTCCCCTTCCAATGATAAGAACAGTTTTAGGATAAAAACAGCAAATATAAAAACACGTAAATTAAAAAATTCAATTTCTATATATCCTTAAAAACTAATTTAAAACCCAGTATTTTAAATGCCTATTTTTTTTTTAAAATAAATTTTTCAGACTTTTTACGGGTTTTCAAATTTTTTCAGCCTTTTCTTTGATTCAGAACAGTCATACAGAAAAAAATTAATGTAATTTCCAAATATTTCGTAATATGTTTTTTTATTATACCGTCATACAGTGTAATCCCGATGATAATAAATCTCAAATCACTTAAAACTTTTACTTCTCGTTAAAAAATGAATAAAATTCGTCAGCATGCTTTTATCTCTCATTTTTTCAATCATTAATAAGATACAATGAGATGTTTTATTACCTATTTAAAGGAAATGTACATATACTAGAGTTGTGCAATCATTTTGAGTACTTTCAAATTTTATACATTATACATCACGCAGGCATTTCTGTACCTTCGTCGAAGTGCCTGACTTTTCACTGACTTTTCCTGATTAATAAAATTATCCAATTTTTCCCGGTTTTCCAGATAGCGGCCACTCCAGTTTTTTTTTTTACATTAATATATTTTATATATATATATATATATATATATGTAGTAATTAAAGTATAAAATAAAATAATTAATATTAAATTTAATAATCGTGTTTATACATATAACGGTAACAGTTTATTGTAGAATAAATTAATAAATTACAGCAATGATTATTACTCTATTCCTAATCTGCATACTTCAAGTAAAATAGGGAAAAGCAAATCTCATACCCTTGACCATGGCATCGGAACTTGTGAAGTTAAAATTCACAATAAACTAAGCGTAATGGATCTGAAAAGAATATTGGGGCTAGTTCGTTTCTCCTGTCAGCCGTTAGATTCTTAGATTTCTCTGATACCCAATTATTTCAAGCTATAAAAACCTGGGAGCGACTTGGATCCGGAGTGGCACATGTCTTGAACCCTGCGACTTCTAATTTGGTCATTTGTTAATAAATGACGCATTTGTTACATATGTTGATGTAAAAAGTTATAGCCGTAGTACAGAAAAGAAAATGAAAAAAAAAAAAAATATACAATAAATTGATTTAACTCCATATTACACATAAATCTCTGAAACCTAAATAAAAATATAAACATTTTAGCAAAATCGCGGTACATCGAAAAGAACAATTAAATCAACAATAGCATCGCATTTGTTTCTATATTTGGTTTCTGGAGTACACGTGAAAATCCGGTTTCACACAAATAAATTGTTGTAAAGGACGGTGAACATTTGAAAATGTCTTCTTTTTTGTTTTGTTTTTTTTTTTTTTTTTAAAGTTAACGAACGATCCGTTTTTGATCAAGCAGATTAGCTGTACGTTTCCGCATAAGAATTAATTAATTAATATCCATATCATCAAACTGCACGGTATAAAGCTAAAAAATGATACCCAAGTTTAAAATTGCTAAATTTATCCAGCAATTCTCAGATGAGACTTTCATTTTTTGAAAATTTCCAAGGAAGTCATGGAGCTACCATAAACGACGCCTGTGATTAACCCAATCTATCTTTATTACGACAAGTGTATCGTTTGTTGCTTCACTTAATTACGCGTATATCAGCACAGAGTGAGCCCATGAAAATGGAAAAATAGTTGATTAAATTTAATTGTGTTTTATTTTACGTATTAAACACATAAATTCCTATAAATTCCTATAAAGTCCTTGAAAAGTAACATTTTCTGTAAAACGTTTCAACCAGTAATAATAACTTTTATGTTTCGTATTTTTTATAGGAAAATACTACATCACATAATGCAAGCGATAAAGGTGAATTTTTCACCTAAAATATGAAATATTTAAAATATCATATTTTTACAATATACACAACAAAAACGGTAAGGTCTCTTCATCATTAATGTCTCAGCTGCTACGATATCATTAGACTATTCACCACCCTCGCAACTGCCATTATTACATTTTATCAAACAAAAATTAAATTATAAAAGAAATAACTCCCGTTATGGAAAAACAGTAAAGATACAACAAAATTAAAAAAAAGAATAATTTAAAATCTGCGCTTGGCCTTTATAATCGTGCAACATAGATAAGGTAATAGTCACTATTGCAGATCGATTAATTACCAACTCTTAAGCCCCTTATCAGTAGCCAGTGAGCGCGGAAGTACGCACCCCACGGACTTTATCTTACCGACCATAAATGATAAAAAAAAAAACAACAAAAAAAACAGATACCCTCTAACTTAACATGGGCACGGAGATGACATGTACCGCAATCACATCTACTTCGGATGTAGGAAAAGATTGTTTAAAATCTTCAGAATTCCGATAGCACATCACACGAAACTGACAAATTAAACGTAATACAAAAATATTGAACAGTTATATGGCCTTCTTTGTCATGCTTTTAAATGTCCTGGTCGATTTAATTTAAAAAGTACAATTAATATACGTACCCAACAACGAATGACGAGATAGCAGTTCCAATCAGCGCGTACGTTAAAATAGCTCCAAAATTTTTGAAAAAGTATTTCTGCAAAAAAAAAAAAAGAAATTAATAAAATACAAATCGTAAAAAGGCAAAATAATGATATAAAAAAATAAAGTTACGCAAAGCCGTTCGGAGACGCCTTTTTGTTTACCCTACTCTGGGGGGCGCCAGCGGCTTTGACCCAACAACATGATAATTTCAATAGATAGAACTAAGTAGCCAGGCGGTCAAAAATCGAACTCACAAAGGACAGCAGCAGCGGAACAACTGAAGGCAATGGGAAGGAAAGGACATAGGTAGCGCAAAAGGGAGTAGGAAGACCCGAAACTAAAAATTGGGCGTATAGAAGGGAGCGTTTGATGAGGAGTGCAGAACATTCAAAAATAATATGATCTGAATCACAAATACAGAGAAGCTCAGAAGCATGAAAAGAACCGAAAGGAGAAGGAGACAAAGCGAGAAGAAGGGAGTAGAAGGAAACAACAGTGGAACAACGACAGACAGGAATAGAATGAAACCAAGGAAGGAAACTAGGAACCGGTTGAATAAGACGGTACTGAGAAAAGCGAATTGAGAATAAAGATGAATACTTGCGGGTGGCCGAGCGAACTAAAGAGTCAGCTGACTCATTACCCTCTATATTGAAATGACTAGGAACCCATATTAATAATTTTATCTGAATTTTCGTTTAAAAAAATGAGTACTGATTCCGCTGGAGTAGACGAACGTAGAGAGAAAGGGAAAAGAAGTAAGAGAATAACGAAAATGCTACTGAACTGTTTCTCATTTAATGTTCGAATTTCGACCATTGGGAAAACTCTAGTATTTTCAATTAGAAATACAGTAAAACCGCGATTATCCGTGTGTGTTTTAACCGGTTGGCGGATTAATCGTGCATCTCTTTAAACCGCGTGCTTCCTGCAAAAAAGGTTCCAAATTTTGATGGGAAGGAATTTGAACATATTGACGATGAAAATATGAGAAGGAGTGGATAATAGATAATTATGAAATTGATCCTTCTGGTTAGCGTATACATTTACTGATGAAGAAATGTTGAAATCAATGCGGATTCTGAATGGGAAAATGAAGAGCAAGTCGAAATAGCAGAACAGCGACTAAGCTGTGTAAAACTGCGTTGCATTACAGACTGTGATCACACGTATTTCGAGCAGCAGACAGATGGAACGTTCGCAGACATCCTAAAATTAGAAAATTTCCAGACGAAGATACGACTAAGAGAAAGGGATTTCCGACAGACAGAAGGAACTGACTGACCCTTTTTTAATGAAAATTAATATGACCTAGTCTAATTCTATTCCTTTTTATAACACTTGTTTTCTGTACGTTACGTTCATTTCATTTTTGTTTCTACTCTACTTCGTGTCCCCTTATTTCTTCGTATTGTTAATATACAGTATTAAAAATAAATAAAAATTTTGAATTTTATAAATCTCTTCTGTATATACAGTACTTACTTAATTAAATTAGTTTAAATAATCCAGTTTCCTTCTCACTAAAAGAGGTTTTATATCACAACTATCATTTCATATACAGTACACTATTATATTATTATAAAGCAAAAAAGCAAAACAATACAGAAAATTATACAATTGCAATCGTAGACCGGCAGCTATCATTTCATAATATATGAAATGGAGTGAAGAGCCTCGCGACCAACATATTACGTGGGTCGCAAGGCTCGGGATACATAAAAACTCACGCGGAACGGCCGTCGGCGGGTTAACCGTGTTTTCCCGTATCCGTGCATGATATCGATAGCCCCCATTCGTCATATTCATAGCAAATGGTTCAGTTTCTAGGGACCGATAAAAAAAACTGCGAATTTGACCGACAAAATTACGAAAATCATCAATTTTTGAAGAAACAGACTTGTTTAAATGGTGCAAATTAATTAGAAATTATTTGGTGGCTATTCGTAGCCCATTCTTAATATTTGTTAATAAACCATGTTAGTTGAAAAATATAATTCTAACAATAAATTAACAGAACAAATGATTAATAGACTTATATGAAAGTATTTTATAATGTAGTAAAAAAAAAATAAATGAAGAATAGCAAAATATTATGAAGATAAATAAACAGTGAAAATTGTATAAGTAAAATAAAGTTACTTAGTTTCGAATAAATTTCATGCTTCTACTATTCTAACATCATGATGGAAACAAAATGATACTAAAGCCGAAATAATATTTAACTGTCGTGAGCTGTTTATTCAATATCCGCAATTGTTAACGGTTACCTTCATGATTTTTTTTTGTTTTTATCGGTCCCTAAAAACTGATCTGTTTATGATCAAATGTTGATATTAGACCAGTATGACCGTAAGCGAGACTCTTAATTGTTTTTATATTTTCACTTTAAATTACCAAAAGTTTGTCGGTCAAATACACGCAAGAAAGTGAAACTTTAAAAAATATTGAAATAGAAAAAAATACTGTTTTAATATAAAAAACGATTTTGTATATTGTTTTTCGATCCTCTTACGTCTACTAATTAAAATATTTTGTAGCTGTGTGGAGACATTTCGTAAAATTTGAAAAAATACAAACTGAAAACAAAAGCAAACGTCACTTAAAATCAGATTTATCTAGCCACGTTACTGTTATCTGGAAAAGATGGCTGCTAAAGATTATATATACGTAACATGTGTCGAACCGATTGAAATTATTAGCTCGTTCTGCCTACTGCAAACAGTGTAGTATGTACTAAAAATTGTACGAACGACGTTGCCCGCTAGAACAGCTGACACCCTCACTGTTTTCTATATTCATTTAGATACATTTTGACCGATGGCGCTGCAGACGAATATACGCCTACACTAACGTGTATACTATTATACAGCTACAGCAGGCCCGTGCTCAGAACTTTGAGGGGGGAGGGTGAATTTTTTTTTTTTTGCATACTTTATCAATAACAATACATTTTTCACTAATATTCATACTATTAAAAATTTCCATAATTTTGGATTTATATGTATTAATAATTTACATAAATGATTTACCACCCCGTATATGAACATTAATAAAAATTACACATATGTTATTGATTATACTCGTAATAAAAAATTTTTCCTTAAGATATTAATGGAGTACCGAAAAATATGAAGCATATTTTTTCTTTTAAAGGTAAGAACACCCTAAAAAAGCATCAATATTTATTTTTAATTTTTGATTTACGAAATAACAGCCGAATTTTCCCGCAATTTTTTGATACATCAGGCTACCACCTTACCCTACAAATATGCATATACATACATACATACATATATATATATCTTACATATATTGTACATGCATACACGATCGATGTACACACTCACATACGAATATATTTAAAAGCCAGCTGTTCAAATTAAAATTGGAAATTACTATTTTATTATAGTAAATAATTCGCAAACAAAAAAATAAATCATAAAATTATCAGCACTGCTTATTAAAACAGAAACACACATCGCACGAATTTAGCGGGCCACGTGAACAGCTGCTTTTCTATTTTCCGTTTTTTCAGTACGTTTTCATCATTGCGCTTTGTTTCTTTTTCCTCTCATGCTACTTTTCCGGTTTTCTTCTTTTTAATTTCTCCGAAGCCTTTGTAACTTTTTTTAAAATTCTGCTCTTTTTTCAATAGTCGTCATATCGATTTTCGCTTCACTCGGATCTTTTTTCGTACTTAAGAACCGCCTTAGGTTCGTTTTTAGTTTTCGAAGTCTAAAAGATCCTTTTTGTCAACCGAGTATTATCTATTCTTTTGATATGTGCATAGAACACTGATCACCTCTGCCATGTGTTCTCTGCAACTCGAATATACGCCTCTTAAATGATGGCTACCCAGTTAAATTTGGATCCCTAAAGTTTATTTTAATTGCATGCTTATTCCCTACGTCGTAACCACTGCTCCATTTTGATTGAAATTAATTTAAAAGATATCAGTGTAAATATACCACCTCTTATCCTGATGAAAGTCATTTTAGGAAATGTTATAAATTTAAAAAGGGTGATTGGACTAAGTTAAGTGACTTAATGGAAAAAGAAGTAAGTAATTTAAATATGACGACATGCCCTTTAGAAAATTACAGTGTATTTTTGAATCGTTTAACTGCAGTTTTGGATCAGACTCCCAATCTGCTCCTAGGTGCAATAGTGAATGTCAGAGTAAAGTTGAAGAAAGGAAAAATGTATTAAGATTCTTGCGATTAAAGGATACTATCGAATCGCACCTTTAGGAGCTTTAAAATTAAAAACAATAACGATACATACTTCAATAAAGATAACAATTGATGCGATACAAATGCAGTCTCTTTTCCTTATGTGCTTTCTTTAGCTAAAACAGGGAAAATAGTTTACGAAAGTAATGATCAACAAAACTCATGTCGGTAGGTGAACTGTTCTTACCATTAAAAAGCAATAAAAGATATCCTTCCCTTAGTTTGGATAATATTACATGCGAAGTTTTAATTATTTCGGTGATATTACGAAAGAAACTCTAGTTAACATTTTTAACGAGTTGTTGGCAAAAACTGTTACGTTATCTGATTGGTCTCAATTTAAGACTTCACCGGTGTTATAACCTAATTAGCCACCATGTAGTGCAACATCTTGCAGACCTATTTCGTTGATCTCATATCTTCAGAAAGCTTTTGAAATGATGATTAAAAATAGACTCCGAAAACTTAAATATCTTTTCAAACTTCGTGCTTGGTTTTAGGTTGGGACTACTCGGTGCTTTCGATAGCATTGTCTGCTTAGTAAATGACATCTACGGTTCCTTTTTAAATAAAAAGTTCCTTTTAAGGCTACATTTTTAGAAGATATTAAAGGTGCTTTCGATAACGGTAGCAATCAATATATTACATCAACAAATGATTACCATTGCAAATTCCTATTCTGTTGGCGAAGTACATTGGTAAATTATATTTCAACGAAATTTCGTTATGTTAAAAATCTGACTACTAAAGAATTAGAAACTAGGACTCCCTTTAAGGGATCGGTTTAAGAATCCGTCCTGAGTCATAATCTATTTAACATCTATATTAATGACTTATTTAGTATTGAATTATGAGTTAAGGTGGGCATACTATCCTATATGTGGATGATTCCCCGTAGTTTACGGCAAAAACAATGAGTTTTTAGATGTAATACAAAAAAATCAATATGCAATTAATCTATGCAATAAAAGTTTTAATAACATCGGGCTAGATATCTCACCCGACAAGTCTACATCTGTTAATTTCACCCTAAGACCTGGCTACTAAATCAAAGGACACCGGGGGTTCGAGACTTGTCTCGTTCTAGATCCGAATCGCTTCCAGGTATTATATATACAATCTGAAATTGAATTGGTTATACCAGAAAAATCGGAGGAAGTAAAGGCGGCCGAGAGAAACGAATTGGCCCTCCTACTCTGATTAGTGCCGCTGGGCTTAATTCAATATGAAAAGCTTAACTTCAGAATCCCCGGCGCCCCTGCTGAGGGTATGGGACTCGCTTTACTTTACTTTAGGACCATTTAGTACATAAGGAAATTGTGTTAAAGTATACAATGTAGCCGTTCCTATGTTATTAAAGGTAGGATATTTAGGACTGTATTTGGATCGTTGTCTTATTTGGAATGCTTATGTACAAATCCTACATGGTTAAATTAGAAAATATGTTTACTCCATCAAAGGCCTCGGGTCACACATGTTGCGATTCAAATCTGATAATTCTAGAATTGACTGGATTACAGTTCCATGTTTTATGGTTCGGTTTCAACGACCAATATTAAGAAACTAGACAGTTCGCAAAACATAGTTAGAACTAAAAACACTAGATCTGCACCCTTGCCTTGCCTTCAAGCCGAAACTGATGTTCTTCACCTCTCTCCATTAGCAGATACTCGCCGGTTGACCGTTTCTTATTAAAATATTGTACAATTATCCGGACTTGGACGATGGTATTTATGATATCAATATGAACTGAAGATTTATACGGTCCAAATTACCATTGTTAGCAACAAATATTATACTGTATTCTAAGTGTAGCGCAGAATTAATGCCAGCATATTCCTCCACAATGTTTTCCAGCCTTTATAAAACAAATTTCCCGCGGTTAAAAATAAATACAGTACTAAAATATACTAACTATTTCATTCATATAATTAATGGAAATTTGCCAAATTTTGTCAAAATTTTTACGAATGGTTCTAAATTAAGGTTAAATTCACAGCATTTTAAACCTCTCGCCGGAGGCTCTAATTTTTTCTATAAAACTTCTTACTATATTCTCAACGTCCTTAATTGTAGTGGGCTTCTTCCCTGTTTTCGATCCAGATTGTACGTAAATTCGTTACTACACTATGCAGATTACGTATTGGTCACACTCGCACAGCTCGTAATTTTGTGAACGGGAATGTACAGAGAAACCTTACAATAATCATCAGTTAACTTCGTCGAGGATGCTGATCATTTATTGTTTAACTGTAATAAATATGTAAATAGCAGAATGTTTTACAATAAATTATCGAATGTGAAGATTTTTCCGCCATATTTTCTACATTATGTTCACACTTTCTTGTGGCGAGAACACTGCATACAGTTGTCAGTTTAGTTTATATTTTGATTTTTTTTTCTTTAGTTTATTGAATTTTTAATTTATTGCCAGAGTTTTACCACATAGTGGCTGGCTTAATTAGTTCTACGTTAAACCTGACAAAAAAAAAAAAAAAGTCAGGCAAAAAAGGAAACTTATAAAAAATTAAAGCGAAAGTATAGCAACATTTTTAAATTTCGATGAAGGTTTCATCTCCAAAACCCTGCGCTCACGATTACATCACTGATCGCGTTCGTATTATTGTTTTCATCGTTTTTAAGACTGAGTTAATGACATAGCGAATAGTGTAAACACGTAAGCAGCGAATTTATAAAGTGATTTAAAGTTTCGAAAAATAAATATGTTTATACAGATGGATATTAAGCAAAGGCAAAGAAGTACTTGTACAAGACGTTCCATATCTGTATTATCGAGTTTACAAGGAGACGTAAGCACTTAGAAGTACATATATCAAATACTTCAAATATTATTTACTCAAAAACAGTTTAAAAAAAAACAAAACAAAAACAAGGGATAACGCTGCTCTATCTTAAGTACACATGACAATCGCCGTGTACTTTATAACAAACTCGGTGATGGTTAACAGGAAAATCGTAATTTAAATTTGCAATTTTTAAAAATTTTTACGTTGCATCCGTGCGTATCTATAAGCAGAGTTTCCAAGTACAAAACTGGGAATGAAAATTTTATCGCATTTAGAACGATTTTAATGGCGCAAAGCTTGACCTCTACAATCGATATCTATGCAAATGTAAAAGCAAAAAATAAATTTTAACTCCAATTATTCGATCATTTTGTCCCGCAAAGTAAAACGCGATTTTGTTAACACTTTCCTGAACAGACACCACAACTTTCGAATTTCTGAAAACCTATATGTAAATTACGATTTCTCCATTAATCTATCTTTCTTCGCAGTCTACTCCGAGCTTGGGACTGGATATTTCTAGTTCAGAGCAGTTTACTTTTATTATTTTTCAAATATAAGCGAGAGATGGTTTCATCAATAGAATTTTTAATATTAATTTATTTCATTTTATTTCTTATCGACGGATATAAATATATAGTCCGAAGTTTCGTTAACAATTATACACAATTATCTTTAATACTATACAACATTTGTCTCTTTATACGAGGGGGCTGTTCAAAAAGTAGTGATGATAATCCCTGACGGAAAATGTGTTGCAAGGGGTGGCAACGCTGCATTTCTTCGTGCAGCCCATTCTTTTAGAGCCATCTCTATAAGACTAATGAGCGAACATATGTGACAATTCGCGTAACACGTATTAGCTAGTCGCAACAACCATGTCCAGCATGGATAAAAGTTCAGCGTAACGTTGTAACGTGGAATTTTTTGTGAAACTCGAGAAGAACCTAAAAGACGCGTGTATGAACATTATTAACTACGGTGTATGGTGAAAATGTTATGAAACAGATGACCTTCTACAAGTAGTACAAAGCGCTCGAGGAAGGTAGATAGAGCATCACCGACAAGTCGCGCGTGGGATGACGCCCTTCGACGGTTCACACCAAAATTATAACAAATACAGTAGCTGTTATCATCTTTGATAACCAACAAATTACCATTAGAGAACTCGCCGCATGTCGAAACATTTCAGTTGGCAGTAGAGATGCGCAACTCAACTGCGCTAGAGGAGTTGGATATATATGTGTCCTTTCCGACGGCGGATATATATCCACTTCTCAACTCCAATATCTAGTGTATAATCGCACTCTTCGCTGTGTATTCAACTCCAACTGCGCTTAGTATTGGGAACGCACAAAGCAACGAAACGTCCTGGCACTTTTTTGATAAAATAGCTGATTCGCACAGCGTTAAATAACACTTGGTATTAAATTCGCGGATCACATTACTCATCCGGATTTGAAAATGTTAAATTACACCGTCGCTATTACTTCTCCATATTGAAATCTATGAACACAACGTAATTCCGTGAAACAGTAATAAGGCAAATTTTGACAGTGCGCGCGTAGCAAAGGCTTTTCGGAATGGAGATATATCAAATCACTTCAACTGTGTCCGAAATGACAACATTTGTTCGATGTGAGACGTCTTTCGGAGTTGAGATATATTAAATCAGGTCATCAGAGATATATCCGACTGTGTCCGACCGCGGATATATTTCCGAGTGTCCGAAGTTACCCATGCCTAGTTGGCAGCGCATTTTCGATTTTGCACGATGATTTGATCATGCGACGTGCATCTCGCAGAGGGATGCCACGACTGCTCACACTGAAGCAAATGCAAAATCGTATCTTCGTGTGTCAAGACCTGTTATCGCAGTTTAGTAGGGAGGCAAACAAAGAAATGAATCGAATATCATAATCGTAGATGAATCTTAGATGTATCACTATGATCCGGAACTGAAACAAAAAGGTAGTCAATGGAAAAGGGCACAATAGCAAAACTGAGTTGTAACGTCGGTAAGGATTTGACGATAATCTTTTTCGATTCAAAGGGTTTTTTGTACTAACATGCTGTCCCCCAAGACCAGACGGTCATGGCAGATTATTACAAATTGGTTTTGATCCCGATGTTGTGTAATTTTAAGAAAAAATAGCCGCACAAAAGCATTAACGAAATTGTACTGCATAATGGCAATGGGCGACCCCCCACATCACTTAAACTGTAGTGGATTTCTTGAATGCTTACGGTATCGCACCTGTACCTCACTCACCGCACAGCACAGACTTGGCCTTTTGCGACTTCTACCGAAGTCAAATTTCCTCTCAGGGGACGAAAATTCAAGACCAATCAGAGGTGATTAAAGTTGTGAATGGCGCGCTGCAAGGAGCTCGCGAAAGATGGTCCGGCGCTGGTGTTTAAAAAGAGGTAGCAATAGTGGAAAAAGTGTACTAGTATCGAAGAGAGTTACATCGAAAAAAACCATGTAGATTTGGAAGACACTAAATAAATGTTTTTTTTCTTCTGTAGATCGTTCTTATCATGACTTTCTGAACAGCCCTCGCATAAAAAAAAATTACTAATTTTTCTGTCTTTTCCGACGCACTTTTTCCTTCTTTTATGCTCGCGCTATGCATCTAACATTCGAAACTTATGATTTTTCAATGCTATAATATTTCATACTATCACCTATGTAATAATCGAAATATACGATTAACTAATAAAACACTGTTCGAAGGAATATTTTAATAAATAAATAGATGATTAACACCGACTCTAGTTTCGGATATAAAAATCTATATTCACACTAGTACACTGTGATTTAATGGCTTTACATATACGAAAATAGTTGACGCTATTACAATTTTTTTTATTAAAATTTTCCTATTTGGTATTTCACGATTTTTCCTTTAGTTTTTGGAGGACTCCCAATTTCATCACATTAGGTTATAAAAGTTTTTGGTATGACACAATTAGTCACACATACACACAATTATGTTGAATTTAGTGTGCGCCAACCTACGCCATTAAAATGCTTCCGGGTTGAAAATATTCGATAATTCCCCGGTCAGAAGATAATTACGGATTTTCCGTCCACTGGTCAACTTTTAATCTAAAATTTCACGTTTTGTTTTTTTTTTTTTAAATCACTTGAGGCATATATTCTATTATCATCGTCGTTCACAGTGTACATTGACAGGATAAAACGAAAACAACACATTACATTCTCTTTGTCGCAAAATTCTATAAATAATGCGAGTTCTTCACGATTAGGAGGGGACAGATTAAAATGAAAATGACCAGCGGCGACTATATTGCTTGAAAAATGTTCTCCGAGAAGAATATCAAAAAAAGCTATTCCAAAATTAACTTTCACGTGTTACAACAACAAACCTCAGTCTCTCTTTCGAAACTTCGTAAATATAGTTGACGTATTATAAGCTTTTGTTTATTTTCTTAAACTTCCGGTAAAATTACATTAATTTCGTTTTTAATATCCGCGCTCCGGTTTTGCACACCTACTGGGCAGCTACGTAGCGCGGCTACCTGACAGCTGTTTCGTGCTCTTTTGAACTTCGTATTTTCTAGTTTCGCTGTGATTGTGTATTTATTATTAGTAAAATGCCGAAGAAAATTAGCAGAGAAGATCGCAAGAGTACCAATTCGAGATTAGATCAATCAAAAAAAGTAATATTTCCACAGAAACGAAAAACAGACGATGCCGAAGCAAAAGGTACATCGTCCAAAAAAAAAAAAAAAAACTGAATACTTTTGTGCCATTTGGGCTACTTACTACCATTATTGTTCGATAGACGAGAAACCGCAGCACGACAAATGCCCAAGCGGCCAAGACTCGTGGTATGAATGGCAGAAAGCTGCAGCTGCAAATGCCCTGAAGTAATTCAAACACAGTTGCACTGCACTTCCAAGTGACCTTTCTGAAGAAATTAAACCGATATATGAAGACTTGAGTAAGGGGGCACTTCTGCAGCGATATCTTGGAGGATTCACTCAAAACAACAGTGAGAGTTTGAATCAACTTATTTGGAAAATTAGCCCAAAATCACTGAGTGGTACCTCAACTGTTGTTGAAATCACAGCTCATGTGGCTTCATGTATGTTCAATGAGGGCTGTTTTGCTTGCTCTCATTTATGCAAGAGATAAACATCAGTACAGGGTCAAGTTCTCATGAATGGACAGGCATGGTAGATTGAACGAGCATAAACAGAGTGGAGCAACAAGCTGCACTTGAAAGTAAAGAAGGCAGAATTCTACGTCGACAAGAGTAAAAAGCTGCCGTTAGATTTTACAGCTGAAAGCTGTGAGCTTTATGAGCTTTATGGGTGACTCTGAATAAGTATATTAGAAGAAACACTCGCGTACTGATGTTTAAGTCAAATTTTTTTGTACACAAAACTTTAAAGCCTTTTTCTCGCACTTGGCATTTTTAAAGTCCGTGGACACTGTAACTCGAAAACTAATGCACCGATTCTTTTGAAATTTTGTACAGTGTTTCTGCACATCAATTACGAGGTAACGCTGGGAGGTTTTTTTTTTTTGCTTTAATTATTACTTATTTTACAATAAAAAATTTGTAGATTTTGATGACGAAAATCGCGTTTTTGACTTCCAAGTGTTAACAAAAATTAAATAATCAAAAAAAAAAAAAAAAATCCTCCCAGCGTTACCTCAAGAAAATGATTAACTAGCAGTAGCATTTTGATTTTTTTGATTTCAGATGACCAGTGGTGAGATATAGTGTCCACCGCAAAACAACTTTTTTTTAGGGCTTCTTTGAAGATTTGCTGCTAACGGCTTATTTTTTAATATTTCTTATTTAAAATTTCAGAAAATATTGTTCAAATGTTACTTTATTGTATCACACTTAAT
Organism: Icerya purchasi; assembly: GCA_039619475.1. Taxonomy (NCBI): domain Eukaryota; kingdom Metazoa; phylum Arthropoda; class Insecta; order Hemiptera; family Monophlebidae; genus Icerya; species Icerya purchasi. The sequence continues at coordinate 235,744,233 of CM077116.1, forward strand.
AAAATATATTTGCATTCACTGGAGCATAAAGAAAAATGATTGAAAATGAGCCTTTTTTTACCGAAATTAACTTTACCCCCCCTTAATGCCTTAAAATTAGAGCAGGCATCAAAAATTCATATTACAATAATAATTAAAAATTGCATTAAATATTCATTAAATTGTTCCTAGATTTGAAATATGAATTTGAAGCCGACTCTAAAAAGTTAATGTTGTATAAGAATTACGATAATATCACCTCCTTTAAGGGTATGTCATTCTGAAATATATTTTCTTATCGGGAATAATTATTTTTTTACTATTTAGTACGTTTTTATTCAATTTTTATAATAAATTTTGAAGCTGGTATTTTTTTTACAAAACAAAAAAAATTTCATTACTTATAAAATCCGTTAGCACTGCTCAATCTCCTGTTTTCGTGTTTTAATTATCAGCAAAATGCAGGCATTTGTTTAAGTAACTGTATACAGTACGTGTACATATACTAGAGTTTTTCAGTCGTAATTTTTAATCGTTTCGAGTTCTATACAATTTTTTGATAATTCCTTTAATTTCGCCGACTTCCAACAAATTTTCCTGACTTTTGGTACTATATCAAGAATTTTTCCTCTTCGCAAGCAAAAACTTGACTAAATTGTAGTTCGGAATTTGCAATATAATTCCTTATCCCCGATGGACGGGGATCGGTAAATCTTGTCCTGTAACGCATAGCGCTCCGTTTTTGCCCAGATCTAGTGAATATTGCGATACGAAGAAATAGTACATTATGTTACAATAATCGTTTTTAATTTACATTTCCCACCTTCTAATAACATCTTTGATTTCAAAAATACACAAAAAATCAACAAATGTTATTAGGTCGAGAAATGTAAACATTCCGAAAATGCAGTCCAGCTAATGCGATCATGTGTAATGAAAGAAGAGGAAAAGCCATTATAAAATAATAGAATTTAATGTCGAAATTTAAATCACTCGTTATTTCTATTAATAAATATAAATACACATAAGAAACACTTAAAAAACACTTTCTATGAAATAATAACACCGAAAATTTAATATTATTTCATGAAAAGTGTCTTTATGTATATTAATTTGTCAAGTAGGATTTGGTAGCGCGGTAGCCTAGTGATTAAGGTGCTTGGCTACTAAATCAAAGGACACCGGGGGTTTGAGACTTGTTTCGTTCCAGATCCGAATCGCTTCCAGGTATATATCCAATCTGAAATTGAATTGGGGTTATACCAGAGAATTATCCAGGAGAAAGTAAAGGCGAATGATCCAAAAGTAGAAAGGAACTGGCCCCAGTATTCTCCTTAGTGCCGTTGGACTTAGCACATTATGAAAAGCTTAACACAATCCCCGACGCCCTGCTAAGAGTATGTGACTTGCTTTACTTTACTTTAAGTAGAATTTAACAACTTCCAGAATAATAATTAAGTATTCAATCTCTTTGTTAACTTATCTGCGTTTCGCTATTCACCAAAATTCATCCTCACATATTTTTTAACTATTCTATAACTAGCGTAAAAACAAAAGTCACTCGGTCATTCGGTCCGGTGTCAATTAAAGCCGAAAATTCAGCTAATTTCTAGTAGAAGTCGGACGTTTGCAAAAATACTGAGGAATTAATGTAATAATGCATAATAATTCAATAGTTGAAAAATTAGGGGGAAACGATAAAGGCAAGTACAACGTAGATTATTAGTAGAATAACCGAAATGCCCATTAAACAGAGATCAATAGTCGGGAACAAGCAGTCACACACGTATGTCCTACATTACATCGAAACAGAATGAATTGGTCGATGAGTATTACACCCTTTTAGTCAGAGCCGGGATAGACCTATTCGAACAGGTATCAGAATTTGTAGGTTTACGTATTCACGGAAATTGAACGACATAATAGGTGACCATGTAGTCCTTTAATCATGTTACTACTGTCATGTTCCAATTATTAAAATTACATTGGCCGCAACGTCAATTAAAGAAAAATACACCAGATCCGTTACTTTTTCCTTATTTGTCAAGCGATAAAAATGTTAATTTTTATTTACATTGCTTTTTTTTACTCGTTTTCAGTATTACCAGAAAAAAGAAACGCTCTAAACAGTTAAACTCTTCTCCGAATTACATTACTGCCCGGACGAATTACGTAAGAAGTAGCGCCTTAATTTCACTGACTTAAAAAAAAAATAGGTTACATGTTTACGATTTTTTTTATGTTTGTTCACGCGTAACTTTGAATATTTAGACTGATTTTAATGATTTATTCGAAATTTCTGATCCCATATGAGTATCGATGAGTGTCGCTGGGCATAGGCATTCAATAGTCATCAAATAACGTGAAAAAAAAAAAAGAAAGAAGGGAGGTCTCATTAGGGGAAAATTTTTAATTGCGATGACTCACAATATTATCAATATTGTTTACCACGGAAAGGCAGATTAGAAAGAAAACGAAGAATTTTTAACGTGCCCGAACAAAAATTAGCTAAAAAACTATTAAACATGTTTAGAGTTCGTTCTATAACAGTTAAAGAGTTGTTCGTTTTTTTTTTAATCGACCTCATCAATTTTAAAATTTAAGGGCCAAAATTGTGAAATTAAAGAGGCAATGAACGCGACTATCTTAAAATACTATCAACGTTAATTGCTGCGAAAATGTAGATCAGATAAAGAAAACGAATTTGAAACATCTGCATAGGTTATTTACAAGTTCATCACGAACAGAAATGTTACGTTTGAATAATAATCTTGATATCCAGCTTTTTAAAGTGCAGAAAGTAGCAGCATTTTTCGTTGGTCTTATACCAAAAAAATTGTAAAATAAGATTATCTTCAAAAAAAAAAAAAACTTCGAAATTCGCGCCAAAAATTAAAAAAAAAAAAGTAAAAGGTACTCGATAAAAATATATTACACATCAGAGTTGTAATACACTTAAGGATATTATTTTTCAAAAAAAATTAATACTTATTACAGCCGTAGCGAATTCTCGAATTGCAACAACAATTAAAAACCATTTAATAGTACAATTAAACAATGTTGATATTTTTAATACTGGCTTATAGAGAAAACGAGTGGTTTAGTTTTTATATTCATTAAATGGTTTTTCATTACTTTTTTTCAAATTTTTAATCCGACTCTAAAAAGAGATATCCCCGTTACTACAGTGGTGGGCACATCAGAATTGCGCACTTTTGTTTACCTATGCCGCGGGTTAAGAAGGGGCCCACTAATCTCCGCGCCAAACTTTTAGTCATAAAATTAAATTAAATTAAAAAAAAAAAAAAGCGGACTAAAACAGCACTCGGATCATAATATTTTTGTTTGATATATATGCAGTGTGATTCTAAAACTTACGACCACTTCATTACTACATTTTTAATGTCCAATGGTTTTTAAGATTTTTGCATATCGTATTTTTAAAAAACATTTTTAATCCGGTAACAAAAAATAATACGCCTATTTTAATTGAAAATATTATTCGTATAACGGTTTAAGAATATTTGAGAGAACATGTCAACTTAACTTTACAAATAATTGTTTAGACACTCAATTTCATTTTTCGTTAATAAACAAACATTATATTTCCGATAAATAACTACGATATATCTATGTTCGTTTATTTCAATAACTATAAAGTTAATTCTGGCTTTTACAACTTGCTCAGTTAGCTCAATTACAGTTTAACACATACTAACTTTCTATTCGTATTTATCATCTTTTAGCTCTATAGTTTCAAAAAAATTATATTATATCACAGATTAAACACGAATCCTATCACTTGACACAGCGATCGCTAAAATTTTCCTTCATTTACAGATTACCATTTTTAGTCGAATATATGAGAGAACTCTCACATATTATATAATGTTAATTTCACGTTACCATCAACATTAAGCATAAATCAGTGTAGACCATTTTATTTTTACTTTCAAGACAGGGATAAATATTTCTAAAACACTCAAATATTGCAGTGAAATTCCAATAGTTGCCATTATAAAATTACATATTTTGTAACACCTCTTCATTTTTTATAGTTAGAAATGGAAATAACTAAATAACCGGATTAATATGATTTACCGTTGTAAGCCGGTTAAAGAATTAAAATATAGTTCGGTCACTCTAAATAGCAAACGTTCCATCGAAATTATAACACGTTCGGAAAAAGAAGGTTAAATTAATCGGTTACTGTAAATGTTTTCATGTTATGAATTTTTTTTTCGGATTTTCGTTAAATAATTTAAATTTCTCTCCTTAATATAGGTTAAGTTACGAATTTTTAAGAGTGATTTTTTAAATAGTTTTAAATTCCATATTATACAGTCTTCATGATTATTTTTCTAATTTTTCGGCGTCCAGAATAATCGGCTGTCCTAGAATTATACCTCCCTTAAACAGTGTTTTAATTATGGCACTTATGGGTACAATTTGAAATTTATATTTTAAACCGTTCCAGAATTATTGAGTTACAATTTTTACGCAATTTCTAAACCATCTTAATAGGTTATTCTCGATACATTGTACGGTACACTAAACAAATTTATATTGAAAACAATTGGTGATAAATTTGAAAATTTATTACTTCGCCGATTTTATGAAAATTCGGTAATTTCTTTTAAGGGTAATGCGCTAATCTCAGCGGGTGGACTACTTAGGGTTTCATAGCGCAATTCCGGTGCTCTCTATCCGCCTCCTCCAAATCGAATTTCAACTTAAAAGAGATCCAAAGGTGGGAACTGAAATTTTTATATTTACCTATTACGTGCATGTTGCGTGTTTCGCGTTCATTCAAAGTGATAAGCAGTTACACAAGTTTTAACAATCTTATCGTTTATTATTTCAATTTTCACCATTCGAATTTCATCGCGATATCGGATTTAATCGCCCAGCATTATCAATTATGACGGTCGGCGTGACCGACCAAAAGTACACCTGTCAACTTGCTCTACAACAACGTTATCTACACCACCGAATTTTACGGCAACAGTTTCACCGTCAGGTAATAATGATTCAATTAGCAACACAATATACGCTTCTACATTACAACGGAAAATAATCACTCCTATTCAAAATGTTAACCATCCCAGCCGAAGAACAAGGTATCCTTTTTAGTCATATACACTAGATTATCTATCGTCTCTAAAAATCTCGTGCAAGGGGCAAAAAATATCACGGCAGCTTCTCGCGAAAGCGGAAACCGCGTCATTCCTAAAAAGTGCACACTTATAGTATGTTCGTTTATAACCGAATATGACGGTCTCGAAATGGATGGTCATTTTATTAAAGCGCGCAAGTTAAAATCACCGCCTACTAAAATGGCACTCCCAAACATATCGCCAAATAATAATAACAAGCAAAATCCCAGGAAGTTACTTAGGAGCCCCAATTTAAACCTGAAACTAGCGAGAATATATTAATCGTTAGAATTAAGCCATTAGAAAACGAGTTTGGGCATACGGTCAGCTACTACCGACAAGTATACAGAACCAACTTCGACGAACTAAACTTGTTGAGCTTCTTCTTAACGTCGGATTAAAACGATAAAAGTTACTGTATACTTCTATCAGCGAATGACTTAATCTGCTTCATGTGCAATCTTTCCGGCCACAAAGCTGATAACTGAAACGGAAACGTGACACTAGAAAATCCAGATAAGTCGGAATTCGAATCGCAACCTCCTACTCAAAACTAGACGAATTTTCTCCTCTTCCAAATAGCAGCAAATCGGACAAAATTAAATCACCACATTCGAACAATTACTCAACAAACCGTCACAAGCAGTCTGCAACAAATAAACCGATAGTTCTAACATAACACGTGCAGATAATTTAAAAAGACAATTATCTAAAAATTCTTCCACAGCCAAATCCGAAACAGAAAACACAATCGAGTCATCTAAAACCGAAAGAAAAACCCAAAACGAGACTCCGTTAATTCAAATACCGAAGAGACCAAAACAAATGCATAACCGACCGATGAAGTAAAACACATTAGAACTAGGTGAAAATTTAACCGCAACAACATCTTAACCGCGGAAAGTAGAAGTGATCTAGATTCTAGACGATTCCCAGTCGATAAAACAAATACTCAAACCTCTCGACACTAATATTAAAAACAACGAAAAAAACTATCCACTTACGTATTGAAATTTCTGCTTATTTATCAATATGTGAGCAAAGGCCACTCAAATATGCCAGAATTGGCAAATAGAATTCACCTCAGAAATATCAAACTAATTAACAAGACTATTATACAATCAATCGTTCAATGAACATAAGAGCCGCCAAAATGATTAAAAATCTAAAAACGGAAAACACCACAGAGCAACAAGCACATATGCACATAGAATTAAATAATACATATATGGCTTTGAAACACCAAAACATTTCTATCATAAACTGAAAACTTTAATAGTATCATCGCTCGATTAGATCTTAAAACGATCACAGCAACATGTAACTGTACTATAGATTCAGGAAACACACCTTAAACCAAAGACTCTACACCTTCAAAACTACAACATCATATACAAAAGCCTAAACGACCAATCAAGAGCACATGGCGGAATTTTGATAGCAGTCAAAAATAACATAAGTTATACTGAAGTAAATGTCAAAGGTCGATCACCTACAAACTCTAGCGATACGTTTAAACAATGGCGCAGCTGTAACTATATGCATATCATATATAAATTAAAGCAACTATACAAAATTATTATTGAACCTTTAAGCACCATTCACATTTACAGGTGACTTTAGTTCACAAACGGAAGAAATCAAAGGAAACAGAACGGACAAAAAAGGTAAATTAGTAATGGAAGTAATAGAAAAATTCAATCTGACAATACGTAACACGTACAAGCCAACATACTACAACGTCACTGATAAGACATGGAGCACCATTATTGATCTTGTACCAAAAGTACAAATCAGATTGCGCACTTAATAAGTACTCATCTCTCTACATGCCGATATGGAAGGAAGTGACCATTATGCCCACTTATCGTAAACGTACGCACTAAAATCGTTACGTCGAAAAATGGCAACAAACTTCAACCTCAAAAAAGCAAACTGGAATCTACACTAATAATTGTGCCTGCCCGACACTAAACTAGAAAGTAACAACGACACTGACACAGTCGATGCATCTTATTACAATCAAATATTCTTAAATACGAGTACACTAATCAAGCTATTCCGTAAACGGAACTACTACTTAAGAATAAAATCCCAGCAGTTCCCTGGCGGTCTGAAAAATGTGCTCAGAAGTCATTCGAAATAGAAGGAAAGCACTCACGATAACTAAAACGAACATCTACAATCGACAACCTTATAGCTTACCAGGATCATGTTCGATCAAAAGCTAGATAGGTACCTAAATAAGAAAAAAAAAAGAAACTGGAACGAATTCACATCTACGCCAACAGCTAAAACTTCAATTCAACAACTGTGGAATAAGATACGAGCATTGAGCAAAACATACACCTGTCGGGTACCAAGTGCAGTTTCAATATGTGGTCAGTTGTACACAGAAACAGATTTTCTTTTTTCTTTCGCGAGTGTGCGACTAGCCTTGTGGCCTATCTAGCACTTGGCGTGTGGGTGATGATAATTTGTGGAAACTCCTATCCAGCGATATGAGTTTCATCTGGTATCCGGCTTAATATATTTGAACCCTACAGCAAGTCTGTTGGCTTTATCAAGCGTCTGATTTCATTGGAATTATCTAGTAATGCAACGGCCAGGCTATTTGTGTGGCGTCCTAACTTTCGACCGTACTGTTTTGCAACTTTTTTGATTTCTTCATTGATTGTACTTATATGCAGATCTTATGTAATGTATGATTGGTGATGTACCACGACGACGGAGCATCTGTAATTTCTCTCAGGATTTTATTTTGGAAACGCGTTGTATCTGCGCAATGTTACTCAGCTTAGCACATAACAGAGCAATTTGTGTTGTATTTTGAAAGCACCTTAAGCGACAATAAACAGTCACCGTCTTCAATACAAATAAAACAAAATATGGAATCTAGGAACTTAAAATTCGATCCAAACAAGTAACTAAACGTACAACTCTGCCTCACCAAGAAAAATGAAATCATCAGCGCTATTAGGGAAACCGGCGCTGATAATTTTCACATACTATCCCTAAAGAAGGCACCAGAATGCATGTATAACAAATTATTCCCTCTGTTTAACTACATAATGGATAGCACGATCCTTCCCAGGACAATGGAGTGATACTAATTCAAAAAAACTAAACAAGAACGCGACATAATTAGATAATTTCAGACCAATATCATTAACCTCGGTCTTATGTTAAATTTTCGAAAAAATCATCAATAAACGACTAATCCGGGAACTAGAAAGTAGCAAAATTGTTTTCGCCAAAACAACGTGGCTTCCAACCGCTCAACAGCAGCACCTTATTCATCTGCAAACTATTATTCACAGAGCAACGTGACAAAACACAAACACACTCTAGCAGTCTTTTTCGATATTACGAAATTGATCTGATCTGATCTGGAAGAAGAAGGCAATCTTTACTCTGCATAAATCAAGCTTCTGAGACCAAAATAATGTATTTCATAGAAAACTTCCTATCCGAGCGCACCTTCCGAGTTCAAATCGGTCGAGCTGCTGCAAAATAGAGTTCCACAATGTTCCGTGCTAAGTCCAACAATATTCATTAACACAATAAATTATCGAATAACATTCATTCCTGCGTCCGTATTATGGCGTACTGGTCATAATAGGGTAGACAAGAAAATTCGGAAAAATTATGATATCATAGAATAGCAAGGAACGCGTAACGAAATCGTATAATATTTTGAAGTTCTTTAAAATGTTTTACTATTTCTCGCGAATGATTTTATTAGATTAATTACATTTTAGCAGTAATTTTAGAACCGCCATGGTAAATTATAATGGAAACGTATCAGAAGTCGAGGGGAAAATAATTTCATAAGGTACGACAATCGATCTAATAGGGGAAAGGCACATACCGATCATGTCACGACTACCTTAGAAGCTGAAGGGAATTCTCGAGTTATGTAGACAAGACAATGCCCGGTTGGCATGATAAGAGACCGAGGGAGGCCAGAATTCGTGTCCGATATCCAGAGTCGGCACTATTAACGATTTTAACCGAAAAATACGCGTCCTTATTAGTCAGAGGAACCAGCGTAAAATCCTGTTTTCATCGAACCACCAAACAGGCCAGATTTTTATTTTATTTATCTCTTTCCGTTTAATGATTTTGTGTTTGTACATTTAAGTTATAAACGGAGTTTAGCGTGTATTATATGTGTGTGTGCGTACTTAGCGTGTTAATTGTCATAATCGTTTTTTTCATGTGCAGCTGGATTTTCTAGTTGTTTACGTGCAATGCGAATATTATATTAGAAAAAAAATTGATTCAGTGCCATGTAGAGCAAGTGTACAGTGACCATGTGGGAACATAGTGGTGTTGAGTATGATCCCAGGATAGTCTTGGCTAAACTCTCGGCTCGATTACGTTATCGAATAAAAAAAAAATCAAATAATCAAAAAATCAAATAATCAAAAAATCATTTATCGCATAACTAGCCACCCCATTTGGCTGGGTAACTGATAAATTGACGACCATTGAATGGCCTTGTTGAAGTTAAACTTGCTTATAGGCAACCTATTTGCAGCGGTCTAGTTGGGTTCACGCCGAGTATAATATCTTCTGCACTGTACGCAGGTAACTGCACAACTTGCATCGGATGTAAACATCTACGATGGAGTACCTCGGGATTACAAAAGGCATAAGTGGACAGCACGGAACAGTCTAGAATTCTCTGTATAAAAGATAAAGTGCATCCACATCTGCAAATTAAGAAGCTGTAAAAAAGCTTTAATCGTCACACTAAATACGTTAAATATCTCGGCTTACCACTCGACAACAAACTCCCTAGGAGGCACCACATAAACGAATTAAAACAATCGTGTCTGAAGAAATTGAATTTAATAAAAAAATTATCTCTCAGCTCATTTGGAGCCGACAGAGCTGTTCTACTAAAAATCTATCGAATAACGATACGTCTTTGTTTAGATTGTGGTGCTCCAATTCATGGAACGAGAAAATCATAGGAAGATCCCATTTATCATTCAGCTATTCGACTAGCAATTAAAGTTTTTCACACTAGCCTAACAATCAGTGTACATTAATTGAAGCTAACGAGTGTGGTCGTTAACATTCTATAGAGAATAGTTAATAATGAAACTTAACACGTATCTCAAAAACAAAAAACATACACCAAATGTATGTACAAATAACAAAAACATCAGTCGTCTCATCCACTCAACAAGATTATTTCAAACTCATGTTGCAAATATCATCGGCACTATCAACATCAACTATTTAGAAAACAAATTGATCATCGATATCAACAAGCAACACAAAGAACTTAAAAACCGACATATCACTGACATAACACAACAAAAATATGGCATCAAAACAAGAAGCTTACGACAGACTAATGCACTCGGCTCATATGAAAAATTGTATACCGATGCATCAAAAATAATCAAAGGTGCTGGTTGTTCCGTTATACATGAAGATATTACTATAAGATACGTTTCATCAGTCGAATTCTTAGTGCTATCAGCAGGACTAATAATAATAATAATAATAATAATAATAATAATAATAATAATAATAATAATAATAATAATAATAATAATAATAATAATAATAATAATAATAATAATAATAATAATAAATCTGGCTATCAATTTAGCTAAAGATCTATGCTAACAGAAAATAGTTATCTTTACTGACACACTCTGCACATTCTATAGAGAATAGTTAATAATAAAACTTAACACGTATCTCAAAAACAAAAAACATACACCAAATGTATGTACAAATAACAAAAACATCAGTCGTCTCATCCACTCAACAAGATTATTTCAAACTCATGTTGCAAATATCATCGGCACTATCAACATCAACTATTTAGAAAACAAATTGATCATCGATATCAACAAGCAACACAAAGAACTTAAAAACCGACATATCACTGACATAACACAACAAAAATATGGCATCAAAACAAGAAGCTTACGACAGACTAATGCACTCGGCTCATATGAAAAATTGTATACCGATGCATCAAAAATAATCAAAGGTGCTGGCTGTTCCGTTATACACGCTGACCTCAAGGAGTTTACAGAGCTTAATCCTCTCAGGTTTTATTGAGGGAGTTCAACTCTCCACTGAAATGCATAATATAAAAATTTTTATACAATTCGTTAAAATTTAAAATGTACTAGCAATAAATATAAAAAATTACTTATCACGAGATCTGCAGTTACAGAAAAAGGCTTTGGAAAACTGTAAAAGAAGAATGAATTTTTTAAAATAAATATTTAAGTTTTGCTAATAAAAATGTTAGCTCAGTAATTATGTTTTAACATACATTGGGAAAAAAAAAGAAAAAAGAATATGATAGTATATCAGGAGTGTGAAAAATATTAGATTGAAATGCTTAATAAATTTAATACTAATAAAATCGAAATAAATCTATTTTATATTTGCAATCCTGAAAACTAAGACAATTGAATAATTAAACTATTAAAGAAATGGAAAAATTTGTAAAAAAAAAAGGATAAAAACTTTGAAAAAGTCAAGAAATTTCGTAACGCATTTTCTCAGTGAAAATTTGAAAACAAGACTGAAAATGAAAACGAAAATAAGCGACCTACACAGTTTGCGAAATTTTGAAAAAAGATTTACCGAAAAAAAATTGTAGGCAAAAAAAATTTAATTATCGATGAAAAAATAGATCCATATTTTCAATACGGTCATGTTCTGAAGTTTGATAAAGAAGGAAATAAGGAAAAGAACAGACGCTAAACATTTATACTTCCGTAATGGCAGAATTGATCGATTCGAATAGTATTTTCAACAATTTCAGTAAAGTAATGAAGGCAAACAACTAATTTCCATTACACTGAAGACAAAACATATGAAATTTTGTGAACTTCTATCACGTTGGCCAGCGATAACGGTTCCAATTTTTACTTATGGTGATTTAACTCTCACATTTTCTGCTTCTTCAAAAAGCTTATTCAAAGAGATCAGAAAAACAGAAAAACGATGTGTATTTTAACATGAAACTCTTTCATTGAGACTTGAAAACAAATACCGATATAAACAATTTATTTTCAGTTGCACCAACGATATTGCTTCAAAATATGTAGAATTACGTAGCAATTATGAAAATGTTTTGAACGGGGTGACTGCTTTTTTTTTTCCGAATAAATTTCCCTGACTTATCCCAGTTTTCTTGATTTTTTCAATGTTTTCTTCAACTTTTATTAAAGTCACACAGAAAAATGCATATATTATAATAATTTCCAAATATTTCGTAATACCCCAATACCGTTTAATCACGATGATGACCAAAAGAAATTTCAAATCACTCGAAATTTTTACTTTTCATTAAAAAATACATAAAATTCGTTACCATACTTTTATTTCCTGTTTTCTCGATTACTAGCAAAATGCAGTGAAACAATATTTTATTATATCTATACAAAGTTACGGAAACTACAATTTTGCCATTATTATTTTTAATACTTTCAAGTTCTGCAGATTATACATCACGCAGGTATTTCTGTACCTCCTTCAAATTTCCCGATTTACAACAAATTTCCTTCACTTTTCTCCATAAATTTTACCTAATTAATGAAATGTCGTAACTTTTTCTGGTTTTCCGGAAAGCGCAAGTAACACCCTTCCTGTTGAAAAGGTGCACTAAATTCATTATAAAAAAAAAAATTGCCGAACATACAAAAGAAGACTGATGCGGGTTTAGGGTAGGATAAAACAATAATGTGAACAAAAAGCAGAAAAATTATGTACATCCGGACCGAACTATTTCATTCAAGAAAGATTGTGTGACTTATAGGAGGAGAATGCGATAGGTAAGTCACATTTCGAATGGCAACATAATTACAAGCCAAAAAATCAGAGCAAAGCATTATATAATAAGACGTGTGTATACTAGTGTAATTTCATTCATAACCGTTCGCCATGTTTTAAAAAAAGAACATACACACGTACACATCAATAGAAGTTATACTGCCAACGATTCTCGATGATCCGTTGTAAAAAAATAAAGCGTAATAAGTATAAATGAAATAAAATGCACATATAAATTAAATGTACTACTAAGCTCAATAAAAACGAAGTAATTAATATGAATAAAATAAGATCAATCTCAATGGCTATTAATGAGCTGAATTAACAAGAGATTACGCGTAGAACGGGCCGTAAAGACTGAAAACTTGGTATTACATAGATTTATCTCTACTTATGTATCGAATACTGACTAACTTTGATGACGTAAAATATACTTAAATTAAAAAGAGCCCTCTGCATTCGTGACCCAGAAAGTAACCCATCGATTTTTTTAACATTTGCAAAGTAATGGAAACTTCCAAAGAAAATTGTTAGTGTTTTGAAGTTGCCATTGCCGATTGTTGTCTACGAAGTAATTACTATATCCTCGATAAACAACAGACCTGAACTGCAAAGTGTACAACTAGCTATAAAAGTTTTTTTCATACATACCACATGTTTGTTTTTTGTTTTTTTTTTGTTTGTTTTTTTCTGAAGAAAGGTAGCCACATAACGAAAATTATATTTTAGGGTGTATAGCAGAAAGAAGAAATTATAGGAACAATAAACGAAAGAAGCATTATAAGTAATGTATAAACCGAGGTTTAAGATTTTTTTTTTTCTTTCTACAATCTGCAAATATTGCAATCAGTTGACCTAGGCAAAATAGCATGAAGCAAACAATACGACCGGTCAATCAAATGACCCCAGTCTCCCTGCTGTATTAGATCTAAATAAAAATGTACAGATTATTCAAAATATCACGCGGCCATAGCCTTTTTAATCGACGAGTTGAGGGATCGGGTATATTTTGATCTGTGAGGTCAGTAACCAGCACGGTTTGTATTAGCCACCCTAGCTTGTCAAAGAAGGCATTGTATTTTACTGCTTCGGTAACAGAAGGAACCCGGAGATCTCTTCTTATCGATGTATTCGATATAAAAACCGCAGTGCAACGACCATCTTAGGCAAGATCTTAGACTCAACTGATTGACGACGACGTATTATATGTGATTTTTTAGCAGTTCCCCAAAGTTCGACTATATTTATCCAGATCGGCTTAATAATAAAATTGAAAGAAATTAAGAGAAGCAAAAGAAAATTCGAAGAAAATACTGTTGGCATCGCAAATCACATCTGGATCGTGCAGGTGCTGCAAAGGACAAACCGGCGAAAACGCTTAAAATGAAACAGAAAAAGATTCACTGATATCAAACTATAATTAAAATGAAACTGATGAATGGAACAAATGAATGGTCAAAATGAGGAAAGTTGTAGTTAGCAGAAACGGCAGATTTGACTAAATAGGCGTGTAATGAGGATTGGAAAAGAAAGGATATATAAGCTATAAAGTGTACATTATTGGACAAAGAGTTACTATTAAAAAAAGGAAATTTCTCAGCGATCAATCTCGTCCAACAATATGCGCTACCTCGCACTGTATTGAAAAAATAAAAAGTAGCAGTTTTATTTCGCTGAAATGTACAAAAATCTAGCCAACCTGAAGAAACATTAACACCAATCCCGGTGGAAATAAAAGATAAATTATTTTACCAATAATTATTCAATATTCAATGATCATAATAAAAAATCAAGCAATAGAAAACATTTGACGATATTATTGTTTGACTCACCTGCAGCTTCACATTATAAAGACAACTAAACTAATGCAAATCACAACAGAACAATACCTCAGGGTAAATCGATGTTTATTCCATTTTTAAGCTATTTAAATTGATTTTTTTTTTTTGCAGTTTTTCACAAACCTAACGTGCATAACTGATACATGAATTACCAGCTACTACAATTATTCAACAAGCAAAAACGTATATAGTAATTAAAGAATAGGCGCTAAAGTATTGAAAAGACGATTAACTGTTCAGCGTACAAACTATTATCATTAATTGGATACGGGCAGCAACTAGCGATAAGCTCCATTTTCTTACTACGAAATTCTGGAAAACAAAATAATTTGGCATCATGTAAAAAGGCAGTGAGTGGCCGGAATATGTAATAGAAATGAAACCAACGCAATCGACGTAATGAGAAAAAAACGCCTCACAACTTTTCATTTAATATTGGCATTGCACAACCAGCACTCTTCCACACACCACATTGTCATCGAAATAACTCTAGTCCTCCCTTTTTTAAAACAATAGATAATATAGAGAGACTATTTTGCCGGTATCAGACCGGCCAGGTGGAAAATTTAAAAAGCGTAAATATCATTAAAAGAATCACGAAATAGTTCATCTACTTACCTTCTTCAACGAATAACCAGCATGGAATATTATCGGCGGTAAGATTATATTAAAAAATATCTCCGGATCGAAAGTAGCCTAAAAAAATAATAAAAAGCAAATATAAATAAATAAGTAAATAAATAGAAATTTGTCAAGATATTAAGTTATTCCGATAATATATAAATTAATCATATTTTATAAGGCCACTGGTATATGAAAGCGAAACACTGCCTACTCATTTGCTACTTATCTGTGGCTAAACGGCTCAACGATTTGCGACGTAATTCTACGCTCGGGCGGATATTTCCACACTGGAGTATCTTGTTGTGGCCTATGCGTTTTCACACTTCACATTAGAGAGTTAGTTTCTCAGACCGTCGATCTGCAAACGTATATGTTGTACTTTTATTAATCTCAAAACATTTCATTAATTTAACGTAGCAGAAATAATTTGTTATTTTCTGAAATATTTTAAATACTTGATAATGCAAGAAATTTTTTTCTTTTTTCTTTTCAGAAAATCAACTTTTAAACTGACCTTCAAAAGAAACTTTTCAGCTAGAAAATTTTAACAAATTTTAGGGATCAAAATTAACTTTGGCCATAGTCGACAACGAAGGAATATATATATATATATATATATATATATATACACATATAAGCAGAAGTACGCCTCCTGCTCCAATACCCTATTTGCATGAAACACATAGAATTTGGTCATACAACGCTGTCATAGTAGGTGCGATATTATCGGTCTTAGAAAGGAGCATGTGCAACGAGGTATCTTGACATTTTGCGAGCATTTGAGTACGTCTGACACTCTGAACCTCGTTACCAAGTAAGATTAATACTTGCGCCGATGTTCGTCAAACTTGTGGTAAAAGTTAACAACCGATTCAAATGAAAAAGGAAAAATTCGGCACTATCTATTCTTCTAACATGTCCAAGTCAAATCAGACGAAATTTTAGTTACATTCGTCGGCGACGGAACTATATTTTTACAAAAATATGATGGTTTAAAATCGCGTAAATAAAATTCAACGTCTTCTAACGTCTCGATGTTTTCAATGTTTAAGAACAAAAATCTAAAAAAATTCTATTTAGTGATATGTTCCTGTTTCAGCATATCACCAAGATACTTGACAAATAGATCACTCGATGTATATGAGTAGCACTAGATGATAATGGCGCGCTCAAAGTCAATGTACTACGTAGATACTTACAACGGGTAGCACGAGAATTTTCCAATAAATTAAAGTTACCCGAATGTTGATAAGATGTGTGGGCCGCCCCTTTTATTTCGTATCCTTCAAAATTGCTATTGTCTGTATATTAATTTTATTGGGGGGGGGGGGGGCTGAGAAATACAATTTTACTCAAAAAAACTTCATACATAAATAAGGAAGATATCTAAATACGCTCTCCCCAGCAATACTGCAGAAAGACCAAGAAAAAGATAGCTTCGAGAATTAGGTACGTATCTATGAATTTTAGTTATAAAATGGAAATATCTCCTTCTTCTCCGCAACAAAATATTCGAAGCTTTCAATGGAGGATTCGTCTATTCCTCAATCTTTCGATTGGTGGTCAATCTTCTTGGAAGTACTATACTTAGAATCGCGATGCTTTTAAATCTCTAGTTTGCGCTTTCTATTTCATTAACTGATAATTATCCGCTTTGGTGTCTTCCAATATTTGCGTAATGAATTTCTGTCTCATTCTTGATATTTTTTCACTTATTAATCCTTCTATTTTATGGTTGTTAGGTATCTATTATTTCTTATAACATGCCCAATCCAATTGTACCTTCTTCCTCTTATGGTCCTCATTAAACATCTTTCTTCATTAATACGCTCGAGCACTTCCGTATTTCTAATTTTATCTAGCCATTTAATTTTCTACATTTTCCTCCAACACCGTAATTCGAAAGCCGCCAGTTGTTTTTGCCTTCCCTTATTTATTGTCCAAGTTTCTGCTCCGTATAAGAGCACGCTCCAGATGTATGTCTTTATTAATTTTTTCCGCAGTTCTACACTTATAGCTTTGGATGTTAGCAATGAATTCTTTCTGATGAATGTTTCGCCTGCGCTATTCTGGACCTTATTTCCTGGTCACATCTTCCATCCTTTGATATTATTGAGCCTAGGTATCTGTGGGTTTTTACATATTCTATTCTTTCATTATCTAATTTTATTTCCAATTTCTTATTATTCTGCGTTTTACCGCATCTCATAACAACCGTTTTCTTTTTATTTATTGTCATATTGTACCCTTTAAATATCGAATTTAGCTTAGTCAACGCATCGGAAAGAGCCGTTTCATTTTCTGCTATTACCGATATGAACTAGTTATCGTTCCTAACGATCTTTAATATGTACGTAACAACAAGGTATTTATGTCAGTATTTATTTATGTACTAGTGATAGGTAAGATCGAAAATTTCATCAGATATGGATCGGGAACTGAACCGCAGGTTTCAGAACTGCATCCCGGATATGTATGTACCACCCAAATGGATCCAACATTTATGCGCACGGTACATGGCGATTTTTAAACGCGTGGTGTTGTAATTGCCATCGCCTGATGGTATCATTGGCAAAAATGCATACGGACAGATTAGTATACAGTAAATTTCCGGTTATTTTTTTATTTCTCCGGTAAATAATTCGATGTCTACCTCGAATTTCATCCTAAGACATTTACCCCGACTGAAATTAGAAGCATCGCTTGTTGGAGGCGTATGAAAAAAATGCAAATGATGCATTTCTGGAAAAAATAAAACTCTATAACTGCTTTGCAATCTCATTCCTTCTTCAATATGGGGTGAATTACCGCACACTAACTGGTGGTTTATGCCATGAAGCCGAAATTTGTTGTCGCTCGGGTTTTGTGCATATTACCATTCTGAAAGGAACTATTCTTCCATCTTAAATATTACAAGTTATCACTTGCGTATAAAAAACAAAAATTCTGAATCAGTGTCTACTATAATAATGGATATATCATTTGTGAAAACAAATCGAGCAGGTCAGGCCCTGATTAAGTGTATGATAGGCTCGGGGCTGCGGAAATATTAGGGATCCTTTTCGGAAGTGACAAAATTATCAGTTTTATAGAATAACTAAATTTTCTTTAATTTAATTTAATTATATTATTTTGAATTCACGAATTAACATATAATTATTAATGTAAACAAAACTAAATATCATATAGACAGTGGATAGAATTTTCGATGCCAAAAAAAAAAAAATATATATATATATATATATACAATTTTAAACAATGAATTTTTCAGCAAATTTTAACCAACGATTTGCATAAAAGGATAATGTGTGTTGCTCGTGTACACTTGCGTACACATTCATATAGACATTTCCTAAAAACATAGATTCCGACTCGCTATATCTTAAAACAAATTTCTGGTACGTTTTATGGAACTTGAAAGTTTACTATTACAAAGTTTTCTCCTCTAGGAGGAAATAAAAATGGGTACAAAATTATTAACAAATAAATCTATTTAAAAGTTCACTTACTCCTGTAAAGTTAATTCTATTTATTTAAAAAAAAGTTTATGTATATGACAAATGATAGATTAATTTTTTATTACATGTTGGAAGTGGGTGTCTCTTGGGGGCCCCTTTATAAGGCGGGGCCTGGGGCTGCAGCTCCCCCTAGAACCCCTTAAATCCAGGCCTGGAGCAGGTAAATATATATCTAGTATTTGTAAATTTAAACATATATTGCAAATTACGTTTTGAATGAAATGATGTTAATTAGATTTCGGCAACAGAGAATAAAAAAATTGTCATTGTTTAAAAAATTATTTTCGTTTTAATTTGCTATAAATTACTGTTTTAACGTCAAAAGTATATTATAAAATATTTAGTTAATTACATGCAATTGGATCTTTTTATCCCCCCCCCTTATAATGTTAAATCGTAATCTATTGACAATTTGTTGAATTAAGACATTTCAAATAGTAAAATGAAGGTTTTTTTTTATTTATTTTTTTTGATTTTCCGAAAACTGATGTCCATCAAGCAGGCCTAATAGATTGTAAAAGAAAAAAAAGAAATATTAGAATCTAATTCGATTGGACACAAGAGAAAAGGACAGGAAACGAGAAAAGCGAGACAATGAAAGAAGCAAAGGTGGGGATTTTTAATTTCAACAGTTCAGAGTAAAAAATGAAGTCTCAGGAAAAAAGGAAGAACATTCAAATAGGATATGATTGAAATTACATACCAAATGGCAGTGTTATGAGAGTATAGCGGACAATCAGGAGATATAACAGAAAAGAATCTATGAAAAGAGCGGAAGGCAATAAAGAGTGTCCCGTATAGTGATGATCGAAACAGTTCTTTTCAAAGAGTATTGTTCCCATTCATTTTAAAGAACAACTTTTGTTATCAGTTCCCAGCTCCTTTAGCTCCTGATTACCGATTATGTAATAATTATTTTTTAAACATGCTCTCTGACAACAGATAGTACGGCAACTCTAATTTAATAGTTCTCATCTCACTGTTTCAGCTCTCATCGATTAAAAATAGATACGCAGTACTGCAATTTACAATAACTTACTACCGCACCACAATTTTTGTATGTGCCTAATAGAGAATAGAAACTACATACAACAGATATCTACTTAAAACCGTTTGAACCTATGTGTCTTGCCGGTTATTGCTAATAACGCTGTGGTTTCTGGTTAGGTGTTCCCTTTTAGTAAATCAACTTTAAATTATTTAAAATTGAAATTTTTGCGTAACTATCGCAACGGTCTTGCGATTTGAAATAACAATGAATTGAATGAATGGTCAAAGCAAAATGTCGGCGCCACACGGAGATCTCACACGAAATACACAGATCAGCGAACGAATTCTATTCGCATTACCACAACACGTTACTGGTATGGCACTGACAAATCACTACCATGAATATTTACACCACTGAGGTATGCGCGATTCAAACCCGTGCAATTCTCTTCGCTTGTTCTACTACAACGAAAATCATTAAAACTGAAACAGAAAGAACTGTTCTCTTTGTTCAACTTACTGTCGTCACTGCCTCTATTATGATGCAGTTTTTTTCTACCGATTAAACAGTAAGTTAAAAGAGCTAGAAACTGAGAACTGTTACAATTATTTACGAACTGTTTACGAAACCCGCTCTTTTTTAAAACCTATTCTTTAAGAACAGTTATCTCCCGAACAAATTATACTATTCCCGTACAAGTAAACGACAAATAGCAAAAATCACTGAGCGACGAAGAAATGGAAAGTTATAAAACCAAGGACAATGGATGAGTAAAGATATGGATAGGTATTAAGAAGCAGGATTAGAGAAAGGATGAAGGGTAACTATCAGACACTATATTCGCCAATGATAAGCAAAAGGAGAAGGAGAGAAGATTAAAAGCTGAAAACTTGTGGATAAAGCAACTATTTTGTGTTTCGGTTCAAGAAAACCGACTAATTCGTTTCGAACAATACCGATATGAGCAGGCACCTAAAATAAAATTGATTTGGAAAGAATATTTAGAGCGGAGATCATAAATCATAGATCGAGTTTGGATGAGTCACATAAATACGAAAAAGAAGGAGAGAAGATAGCTAAAAAATTGCGAGATGGCGAAATAAACAAAACTGAACAGAAAACTGTAGTTAGTTCCGCGGCAAAGACCGGACAAACGAACGGCAGTTTAAATGACTCCGAGTAGTCTGGAACTAGAAGAGCGAAAGGAACACCAACGCCATGAAGGCTTTTAGACCAGTCGGTAAAAGGTCAGGGTATAAGAGCTAAATAGACAGTAGTATGTATAAATTCTTGTTCAGCAATTTCAGGTAAGAGAAACTTAGTAGCGACAGAAAAAGAAGGTAAACTAGGAGGGTAAGAAAAACTGGAAAAGTTGAAAGAAAAGTATGAAAGCTTTTGGTAAGGTTAAATGTAGGGAGAGAACTTAGCAAGACAATTGTTGACATAATCGTATGTTTTAAGAATATTGACTTTTGACAAAAAGGGTACCTCCTCCGCTTAAGATACGGTTATTTTACTTTTAAAGTTGAAAACTTTCGGTTAAAGCGTAAAATAAAAAACAAATCCCAAGTCCCAAAAATTGAAATTTTTTCACTGTAACATTTTTTGCGCCTATTTTTTTTTTTTTTTTTTTGCATTTTAGTTATTGAAATTACTTGAAAAAATTATCAGTATAATAAGTCGTCGTTTCATATACATTTTTTTTTTTTTTATTTTATGGGCACGTCAGCACAGGACATTCACCCAATATATTTACATTAAACACTTTAAACATTTTTTTTTTTTTCACTTATAACTTTCATGTAAACCTTTTTGTCGTTTTCGGTGAGGGGACTTTAATTTCAGAATCAAATAACACGAAAAATGCTGCGTTTAGTCTTTTATATCTGCCTACTGTTAATCACCGTGGAACCCAACTCAAAATTACTTTTTAGACCCCCCAATCTGAATTTCGAAAATTATGACGCATTGTTGTCAATAAGAAATCATTCGTAAGCTTGCCTGTTTCTCTTTTATCTGCTGACTAGCGAAACCTAAATATAAGCAAAATGAGAAACTACCGTTTTTTTCTGTCACACAATTTCCTTTATAATCATGTTTCATCTTATTTTCCAAGAATTAAAGTGAATAACATATGAAAACCAAACATTAACGAGTCATGCTTTTTTAAACTATTTTTATATATTATTGTTTTTTGTTTTTTTTTTTGGTTTCATTGCTATTATAAATACGAACAACAATGTCTGTTTAAAAAAAAAAAAAAAAATCAAATTTCTAATATTAAATAATTAATTGTTTTTCTTAAAAGATTTTGCTTCAATTTTATTTTAAATTCTTAAAAGTTAACTTATCAATAATTAAGTAGCATGTATATTGGAGTCAGTTTTTAACTTTCTTTTTTTGTTCCATTAAAATGCGTTGTATGATTTACATTTATTTCTATTTCTTAAAATTTTATAAATACTGTTTTAAAAATATTTATATTTTTAATTTCATTATAAAACATAGTTTCTTCTAATAAAAAATCTGGGGCGCAGTTAACGTTAAGTGATTAAACTTTTTAATTTTTATATAAGTAGTCGCGAATTTATAAACCTTTGGTATAACAATATTTTTAATTATGTAAAAAAATATTGTTCTTTATTATCTATTGATCAAACGTTTCCCGTGCCAGTTGTCAGGGTAAAAATAATAATTTTGCTTCGGAGCAACTGGTCCGGCGGGGCAGCAAACAATCACTGCTCATTTTGAAGAACTGCTCCGGGCGGAGCGCTGCTTTGTCAGATCAGTTGTCGGGCATATCACTAGTTTGCACTGGTTATTGTCAACACAGTGTACTGTTACCAATGTCAGGTAGATTACGTATGTTAGAAAGAGAAAAGGAAATTGTAAAATAGTTAATGTAGGAGTATAATTATAGAAAAAGTTGCGAATACAGAAAAAACGATAAAGTTTCCTTTTCAGTTCACTTTTGTAGCTGATCTTGCACATATCTGCTCAGATATTTATTCCGCATGGAACACAAAAAAAAACATACAGAGTCCATTCTTCTCTGTTCAAGATCTCTACATTTTAGCTTCAACCGTGTGAACCTGGATCTGTGTAACATTCATCGATTTATATTTGCTGGGTCGGAGGTGTGGATACGTGTCCGGAACTGTGGTCAGGGTTACATCATCAACTCCGCTGTGGTATTCTTCCGGACCAACTTATCACTAGAGTATGTATGCAAAAACTTCCAGCCTCCGAGTTCCTAAGGGGCTAAGGTCCGCTATTCTTTTTTTCCACCAGCGTCGAATAATGAAGTAGAAAGACAGCCCGTGGTCCGTAAACATTAAAAAATACAATGAAAAAAAATTGCTCATTTTATTTCACGTACCTTGAATATTTGACAATATTTTTTAATTTGTGGAGAGTCCCGTTTCTTTCTGGACTTACCATCGTCAAAGAGAGATGAAATAATTAACCAATGCAAACATCTCTTTTTGAAATGGCATTGTGTTCAAGTAGTACTGCGGCTGCTTAGGAAGAAGCAAACGAAAATCACAAAATCATCAACGTCTTTCTTGAACGAGTGTGCTATGTACGCATAGAATCATCAAGTCTAGCAAACGATTTTATTTTATTACTGCTCTCTACATTATATATGTATACATCTTGTCGTATGGTAGGACAATTAACTTCCTGCACATCAGTTCGTGCGAGATACCACCATAAGAGGATCAAGAACGGAACGTCCACACAGAGTTGGAAAAAAAAATTCAACCATTTGATGCAACACTAAAAGGTGAAAATAAGCATTCTTTTCATCTGTTAGACGTAAAAAGGATTCAAGGATAAGTACGTACAGAAAAAAATGATAGTATTCACTCTTATTTAAGAAGCATTTAAACGTAGTTTATAGACTGCATCGCAAATTTGCTGATGATAAGGTAATAATGAAAAGTTTTAAAACACTCTCAGTCGCATTACTGATTGGATCATTCATTGGCAAGACGAACACAAATCAGCTCATGTTGCTTAAAAGCCGAAGAAAACCGACAATGACTGTTGTATACATCAAAATAGGAAGTGTAACTGCAGGTGATCCAATCTGCGAGGTAACTAGGCATGCATCTTCATGTACGCCTGAAGTACGCACGTGAGGAAAGAACCAAAACAGCTAAAACTTAAGGGGCGAAAGAAATATAAATTAATCAACAACCGATATTTACCTTCTAAGAGACTTTTGTAAATGCAAATTTTAAGATCGATATGAAAATCGAAATCAGGGCTGCACCAGTAAATCCAATAGGAAAATAATGAAAACTCAACAAAACGTTGCTTGTGTCAACAACATGTACTCAAGAATTATTCATCGGGATTTAAAATTGAAAAAAATTTACCAAACATCTCTTGCTAAAAAAAAAAAAAAAACACCAGACCAGTCATCAACAAAAGTGGAAATAATCAAAATAATAGGAAGATGAACATGTTAGACGCCTTAAACACATAAACTTCCGATTTCACCTAATAACATTTGTGAAGAATGCATTCCATTCTTACAATTAATTAAAAATATGTGTGAAAATAAATTTAAAATTATTCATTGTTTACAAAACAACAGACTGTCACTTTTTAAGTCTGCTATTAGAAAAAACTAGACGTCGATTAAATATTTTATTACCGTAGGAAACTGAGAATTTTAAATAATTTATTTAGCATTATGTTTTTGTTGCAATTCGAAAAACGCTGAATTTCATCTGAGGCAAGAGGCATGTACACAAATTCAGAACTTTACAATTTGTTACTGTTAAATTGCGAAACCAGTCACTATTTTTTCGTTCGCAAATGGAGTGGGGGGATCTACTGAAATTACATTTATTATAATTTAAGATTAAGTCACCATATAAGAGCATACCCTATAGTTTTAGGGCTATTTAACAAAATCAAAACTGGTTCTAAACATGTACATATATATATCTATGTAAATGTAATTTAATTTTCAGTGGTTTTTTGATATTGAAATTTTTAAAAACAATAATTCATATCGTATGTCTAAATATCGAATTTTTATCTAATAAAAAACGGCACTTCAATTTTTCATCTTAATATGATATCAAAGAAAATTTCACGCTAACTAACAAAAAATAATCGGAAAATAATTAGTATTTTGTTGTATTTTCAAGCATTTAAATTGCACCACTAATTACAAACAGGCAAAAAATTAATTATCTTTACATTATTAATTAATTTTTTGTGAAAAAGAAACACAACCTATTCCGCTTAACAACGTTTTCATGAAACAATTATACAATCTCACAAAATCTTTATATTCTGCAATCATACTCTCCTCTTAACAAATGAGAAATATTAATTACAGAAAAATTCGGATTGAAAAAAAAATTGAAAATTTCTCCCGAGTACGAATAAAAACTTTTTTATTTCTTCAGCAGTACCATAGTTCGACGTATGAGACATGGCGCAACAATAGCAAGGCCCCGCATGTAGACTAGGACATTTACACCGAGAGCCGTTTCGCAATATAGAGTTCCGTCGACGCAGCCGATCGCCGTGTCCTAGAAATACCGCGCACGAAAACGTAACAAATCTAATTAAACACCCAGTCAGCCGATGACAGTGTATATTTCGTTAATTTATTGTAACCATCATGTTCACTTCAGAAATTAAATCGCCGAATGACAGATTCCTATTGGTCGCTTTTTTATTTTAATACGCATCTGTCCTTTGGTGTACGGATAAACCAAGGTATGCCTCATTTTCTCATAACCGTGTTTCGTTTCGCTAACAAAATAAAAATAAGCGACAAAAACCTAGCAATGGCAAACTCGAACTTTCGAGCAGTTGATTGATAGATTTAACGGCAACGAGATTAGAACCCCACTTTTGACTTATTTTGAAATAGATACAAAACTGGATTACGATTTGCGACCTTCAAATGCCAAGGATCACGTGATTTGCATAAAGAAGTGTATTATCATAGTAATATGGATACTATATATCGCTACGAGAAAATTAATTAAAAATATATTACCGTAATGATGCTATTTATCACTTAATGTATACAATAGAAACGGTAATTGGCATTATTTCAAACGTTAACATTTAATATTAA
The DNA here is from genome assembly GCA_039619475.1 of Icerya purchasi. Taxonomy (NCBI): domain Eukaryota; kingdom Metazoa; phylum Arthropoda; class Insecta; order Hemiptera; family Monophlebidae; genus Icerya; species Icerya purchasi. The sequence goes on from CM077116.1 coordinate 235,770,278, forward strand.
AATTGTCAAGATAAATTTAATTATATAACTTCATTGTAAAATCGAGAAGATAGATTTTACTCTTTCACAAACTGCCTCTATCGTACACCACTTTACTCTCATTAAGTAATCGTAACGAATTAAGTTTATCACTATAGTAATGCTTATTCGTGAAATTAAGTATTTATTTGGCCGTCGCGATAGCGTAGTGGCGTGAACTTTTGATTATTAAGATAGTGGTCGTGAGTTCGATTCCCAATGAGGGCCAAAAAACGTATAGACTGATATGTACTAAAAAAGGTTAATTTAATAATTAGTTAGTGGCCAAATTATATTTAAAACTAGGCCAAAAGAAGAAAAAAAGTATTTATTCTAAAAGGCTATATATATATACACACACACACACACATACACACACATATATATATATATCACTGTGAGAGTTGAGAATTTTATAATCAGTTATGGTTACAAGATTATATGTAATCCATCTTCAACCAGGATTAATGGGATTGCTTTCGGTAATTAATTACAAACACCAAATTTGCAACCATTTATTGTAATTACACTTTAGAATAATAATAATTGATAAATATAATGCGTGATTATGAGATAGTATTCCGAAAGTTATCGAAAATTATTGAATAGTACGCTCCGTCAAGATTAATCAGTCAGTACGAACAACGACTACACAAATTCGAAATAATTTCAGTATTTAAATATCTGGAAAATAGTTTCAATATTTCAATAATATGTGTATGTTAACAATGAACGGCAAGTTTATTTTTTCATTTATTCGCATCTGTGCAAAATGTGTCGTCTGATGCTGCATCGGTCAAATGTGGAGCAAAAAAAATTCCTTTACCTCTGTTTTTTGTTAATTTAGAAACAAAGACGAACAATAAAGATATATATAAAATTACTCAAATTCTTCACTGCAAGATAATAGCTGAAGCTCCGCGTAAGAAGAATAATATTCCTCAATATAGACGGTTCAAACATTCGGACATACAGCCAAATATTGCGCTAGACAGCCTAAGTGCGTCAAATGCAATCACTTTTCAGACAAGCATGCAAAGGAAAAGACGGATCCCTGTAAATGTGCAAATTGCGGCGGTAACCATAGGCTAACTGGAAAAGGTGCCACATATATAAATCGAAACTAGAGCTTGCTACTAAACCCAAGATCTCAACTGTACAGCGGTTGCAAAGCAAGGTTTTTGCTACATCGGAATCAAAATTCAACAGTCAATCACTTGATATTTCTAAAAATAATAAAATCAATAATTTGGCTTCCGTAAGCCCGCAGCCAGCTACGCAGGCAGATTCATCGCTCGCCGAAACTCTGAGTGTTTCCGTTAATAATTCTAAACAGATTCCGAGTAATAGTAATCCCAGAAAGGTGAAAGGAAGTTCAATGGCAATTAATGATCCAACAGTCGCTGACATTTTAGAATTACTCCAACAACTGAACGCCAGAATATATAAGCTGGAAGGTAAACTAAACCAGCAGAAGCAACCTCAGTCAAAAAAAAAAAAAAAAAAAACTTAATGACAGATGCAACTCTCAAAATAATCACTTGGAATGCCGATGGGTTATCAGGCGAAAAAACAAGCTAGAAATGTACCTAAATCATAAAAGTATTGACATTGCACTGATATCAGAAACCCATCTGAAGTATGGTGAAGTGCTAAAGTTTCACAATTACATCTTATATCATACACCTCATCCTGATGGTGGTGGTTGGCGTAGTTCTGACATAATAACATCAAGCACTTTCAGGGTGCTTCGATCCAACAGCACAATATGCAGATCACTGTAGTAACTGTTTTCACCTAACAACTATGAACTGAACCTGGCCGCTGCTAACTTTCCGCCCAGTAAACATAACCTTAAGGTCATTATTACAGATTACGTCCAATTGTTTCAACATTTGGGTAATCGATTTGTTATGGGTGGCGATTTCAATGCGAAACACCGTGTATAGGGATCAAGAGAAGACCTTACACATGGTAGAAACTTACTAAACGCTATCAATGCAACGGGATGTTCTTACATATCTGGAGGAAGAAACCCATTGGCCAACTAATCCAGACAGTATTCCTGATCTTCTTGACTTTTATATATTTAAAGCCATTGCATCCAGCTATATAAAAATAAAGAATCATAACGACCTGCCTTCAGATCACATCCCAGTATCGTTTACATTAAACAGTACTGTGTGTTGTAAGCAGAAAAAAAGTACGTTGGTAAATAAAATGACAAATTGGGATTGTTTTCGGAGCAACCTGGATAATATAATCGATCTTAAAGTTAGACTAAAGACCAGTACTGCATTAGAAGTGAAATGTGATCAGTTTATAGAAGCAGTGCGTGCAGCTGCATCTGCTGCTACTCCCCCGCTTAAAAATCAAACATATCAAGACCTGCGTTACTCGGCGAAGATAATACAGTCAATTAAGGACAGAAAGACGGGTATGGCATATTTCTCGTAATCCAAATGACAAAAAAGTATTTAATCGCATTAGTAATATACTCAATCATACTATTAAAGGAATCAAGCGGAGAACTTTAGAAAACTACCTAGATAATCTGGGGGCAGATGCCGATAAAGAGTATACCTTATGGAAAGCGACCTATCATCTTACAAACCTATACAACGAATTCCTCCCTTAAAGGATGAACACGGAAACTGATTTCGGAAGAAAGATGAAAAAGTTGAATGTTTCGCCAAGCATTTATCCAACGTTTTTACGCCGCTTGCCAACCAATCTAACTTCGAACCAAGATTACTATCGCTGCCCGAACAGCACATCAAACCGTTTTCGCCCTATGAGATAGCGCATTGTATTAACACAAAAATCAACCCTAAGAAATTAGCTGGGTTTGATGGGATTTCACCTGCAGTCGTGCACGAATTTTCGCGCAAAGGTATTATATTGCTTATATACCTGTTCAATGCGTGCCCACGCCGTCGATATGTACCTCTTATTTTCGAAACAGCCGAAATTATCATGCTAAGGCAGAGCAATAAACCAGAAGAGGAAGTATCTTCCTATAGGCCTATATCTATATTACCTTCTATCTCCAAATTGTTTGAAAAATTTCTCCTAACAAGACTTAAGACGTCATGGTGTGTAAACGAAATGAATAAAGACAGCGACGGTGAAGATACCTACTAAGAAATTCGGAGAAAAATTAAAGCGGCAAATAATGAAATGGACGACCTCGTCAAATACTTTATTAAGATACTGCCTATATCCAAAGAACAAGACAAGTACGTAGTGAAGCAGGGATCTAATATGTCACTAGAGGAGGTATCTCAACTGTTTACGCGCATTATTGAATATCAAAAAACAACGACGACGAGAAACACAAAAATAATCTCCACGCTGGACTTAGTCGAAATGCAACAAGAAAACATCACAAAATGTAATCAAGGAAGTCAGAGAATCAATAAACGCAATTTCTAATGCTACACCCACAACATACTCCAAAGTGGCCAGTCTCTTGGTAAGTGAAGAATTCATTTATCAAACTACAAATCAAACAGACGAAGCAGTAATTATAAAATCAAAGGATAAAGATGCGTGCAATGCTGAGAAGTTTATAGTGAAGGCAATTAAGCAGATAAAAGATGACATTTTATAATTTTCTATTATTGTTCCTTTCTTTTTCTTCTTCTCTTCTTTTCTTTTCTTCGTATTTAAAAATATTTTGCTACCCTCATGTATCGGTATGTAGATGAGTACTTGCGGTGTGTGTATGTATTTGTATATGTGTACTAGGTCATAAGTTATATAAACTTAGTTGACTATTATTATGATGTATAGGATAAGCTAGAATAATTGTAATTTGGTATCTTAAATAAACGGTAATAAGAGTGTTGGGCACTCACACAACGAGCATACTTGCCCTGTGAGACCCACAACTTATTTAAATAAAAAAAAAAAACCCCTCCAGAATCGGAGTAACAGTTACGAGAATCTACACACCAAAAAAGAATAAGAAGATCGCAATAATTAAAATCCGAAATCGCAATGAAGCAGACAAAATGACTGAAGAAATTAACAACCTTAACGTACCTAACATTGAAATCCAAATATTGAAAAAATTGTCACCAACTATCACAGTGTAGGGCCTGCAAGACATAAGGACATAAGCAAAGAAGAAATAGAAACAACGATCGAAAGAATCACGGAAAATAAACCAATCCTTGAATCGATTAATAACTAGGGAAAAAATACTATTATAAGATTAACCAAGGAAGGTTACTACAGACTAAATTGAGAATCGCCCAGAGGAATCCTCTACGAGTACACTAGTTTACGTTATAAAAAATTTATCAGCATTCGAACCTGTAAAAGCTGCGAAATGTACGGATATTCGGAAGATAGATGCAATGCAAATGAAGAAATAAATAATTTGACCAAAAAATCGAAGGAGGAGCGAAAATGCTCACATTGTGTTATAGAGAATTAAGGGGCGGAACAAACTTCTGACTCAAATATGAAGAGGGAAGCTGTTGGACAGGCACTGATGATGGTAAATTATAAAAGGTATGATGATAATAACTTATGTAGTATCTATAAAAGTCATGTCAAACTTATGGAAAAAAGATACAATTATTAAAAAAAAATAATAAATAAAAAATCATCAACATATTTAAAATGCACCCTCTTAAACGTAGGCCGAAGTAAACATCAACAAATAGAAATCTTGAAAGACAACAAACGAGATGTTATAATAATAACAGAACCCGATTTGGATAAAGATAAACTACTGGGACTAAACGGTGGCTATACAGCTATAAAACAGGAATATGTAGCAATTGCCATAAAAAATAAACATTAAGTCGAATTAAAAATGATCTCTGATCATATTATAATCGTTAAAGTACAAACAATAACCGTAATTGCGACATATCTTTCTCCTAATGAAGAAATAGAAACAAAAATTAATACGATTCAAATGTACTTAAATAAAAACAACAACAGAGAAAAAATCTTAATTATGGGAGATTTCAATACTCGATCAACGTTATATGAAAAATTAAAACGAAATTATAAAACACAAAGAACAGAAAAATTTGAGGAATTCCTCTTCAGCAATAACCTAACAGTTAAAAATAAATATAATAACAAAATCTTTGAAAACAAAAATGGTTCTAATCGACCTTATCATAGCAAACAATAAAATAAAACAGAAAGTACAAGAGATCAAAATAAAAAACAGCACTCTTTCTCAACACAAAACAATAAAATTAACCATAAAAAACATGGAGAACCAACACAAAAACTTACAGGAGATTAAAACAATAAATTACGGTGTCTTTGAAGAAAAATTCAAAAACACCGATCTAATTGACGAATTGAAATCAATCATAAAATCATTGAATATAGAAGAGATAAATAAAAAAGTAGAAACAGTACTAATTAAAATAGATAAAATCAGAGAAAAAAATATGGTTAAAAAACTAATTAACATCCGGCTTGGATTTAGAGGGGGGGGGCTGCAGCCCCGGACCACGCTATATAAAGGGGCCCCAAGAGACACCCACTTCCGACATGTAATAAAAAAATAATCTATCATTTGTCATATACAACAACTTTTTTTTTCAAATAAATAGAATTAACTTTACAGGAGCAAGTGCATTTTTTTATACATTTATTTGTTAATAATTTTGCATCTACTTTTATTTCCTCCTAGAGGAGGAAACTTCGTAATAGTAAAATTTCGAGTTTTGTAAAAACGTACCAGAAATTTGTTTTAAGGTATAACGAGCCGGAATCTATGTTTTTAGGAAATGTCTATATGAATGTGTATGCGTGTGTACACGCGCAACACACGCACGCACACTATCCTTTTATGCAAATCTTTGGTTAAAATTTGCTGTAAAATTCATTGTTTAAAATTATATATATATATATATAAACTCGGCCACTTTGGCCTCGCAAGGGGCTGTGCCCCTTGACCCCTCTTGCTTTCATTTCTGTCTCTTTTTCTTCTATACTTTGTATAAAATGATCAAAATTTACAACGTAATTCTTACTGGTATCAACACAGACAAAAAATAACATAACTACAAAAATCCTATTCTAACGTTTAACTTCCGTTATATAAAATTAAGACATTTTTTCGTTACATTTTTCGTTACATTTTTCGTTACATATTTCATTACATAAAATTGTGACATTTTTTAAATAACAATAACAAAAATCCTACAAAATATAACAAACGTTACATAAAATTGGGACATTTAGCGTTACATAAAATTGGGACATTTTTTTGGGACATTTAGCGTTACATAAAATTGGGACATTTTTTCGAATGGGGGGTAGCCTAAGAATTACGTTGTAATTAATATATATATATATTGGCATCGAAAATTCTACCCATTGTCTGTATGATATTTAATTTTGTTTACATTAATAATTACATGTTAATTCGTGAATTCAAAATAATATAATTAAATTAAATTAAAGAAAATTTAGTTATTCTATGAAACTGATAATTTTGTCACTTCCGAAAAGGGCTCCTAATATTTCCGTAATCCCGGGCCTATCATCATACCCTTAATCCGGACCGCATTAACACTACAAACACATGGTGGAACAATAAACTAGAAATATACAAGCAGGTAATACAAAAAAACTGACAAGAATGAAATATAAATACAAAAAGGAAAAAGAATTGATAAAATTAAACATAATAACTGAAACAGTCACACAGATTAGGAAAGATTACAAAAGAGAAATCGACAACAACAGAACAGAACAGAAATGTGGAAAAAACTTGTAAACAATTCAGCGGTATGGGGTAAGCCCTACAAAGTAATAATGAACAAATTAAAAACATTTAATTTCTCCCCGTTGAAAAATGACCAGAATCAAACGGTAACAGACGAAAAGAAAAAGTATGAATTGATATGCGAAAAACTATTTCCACAAGTAAATGATACAATACCAGATTATCCTAAAAACTCGAATAGTAAAAATCCTAAATTATCCATCGAACTATATGAAATAAATTACATAATCAAGAATATAAACAACAGAAAAGCAAATGGACCGGATGGGATATCAAATAAAATGATAAAAATAATTCATGAAAATAACCCAGACATTTTACTCACAATTTACAATAAATATCTGGAATTTAATTATTTCCCCTATTTCTGGAAAACGTGTAAAATAAAACTGCTAAATAAACCAGGGAAAGATCCGACCATGCCAAACTCATACAGACCTATTGCACTCTTGCCTAATTTAGGAAAAGTTTACGAGAAAATAATACGACTTAAATTAGAAGAACGGGTCATAACAAGAAAAATGATACACAAAAATCAGTTCGGCTATTTAAAAAAAAAAATCCACCAAAAATGCAATAGACACCCGTGTTAAAAAAATAGAAACCAACAAAATACACAATAAAATGAAAATGACACTACTGATCAGTTTTGATATAAGTGGAGCCTTTGATGCAATTAAATGATCCTCCATAATAAACTGTCTTAAAGAAAACAATATTCAAGACGACTTGCTAAACACAATTAAAAGTTTTCTACTAAACGGAGAAATAAGATTCTATAATAATGGAACAATAATATATCGAAAAACACTAAAAGCAGGAGTACCACAGGAGTCAACACTATCCCCAACTATTCTCAACATTGCGATGGCTAAGGTACATAATATGTGTGACCGTAACGGGAATAATATGGAACTTATAAGCTATGCAGATGATTTTCTATTAATAGCAGGGATTCAGGATGTCAAAGATATCAAACCAATTAACACCATCATCAAGTCAATAAATAACACGTTGAAACAATTAGGGCTAAAAATAAATCCCGAGAAAACAAACAGAATTTTAGTAACAAGAAAACACAAAAAAAAAAAAAATATAAAAGAAGACATAGGAAGGGAACTCAAACTGGAAGATTCAAACATATCTTCAAATAAGGAAATGAAGTATCTGGGCATCATATTAGATGAAAACCTCAATTTCACTAGTCACATCAATTACATAGTAGAAAAAATCAAAAAAGTTTACAGAAAAATAACTGCTCTATACTATAATACCTTTGGCATCAAATCTGCAGACAAAAATTATATACTCGGCCCTATTTAGGTCCATGATAGAATATGGCAGCACAATCTACTACCCCAAAATGAAAAAATAAGATAAAAAAAAGATTAGAAAAGAGCAACTGAAAATATTATTTGGAATTGTATCGGCATATAGAACAGTATTGTGCACTGCAACCAATGTAATTGCAGGAATGCTACCTATTGACTTACACATACAGAAAAGTAATGAAATTAAAGCAACAAAATCATCAAGTATTACCGAAAAACAAAAAAAAAAAAAGAAAATATAAAAAAAAGAAAAATTAAATACAACAACCTCTAGCAAGAGGAGTATAATGCTGAAAAAACAGGAAGAAGAACCCTTAAACTAATTTCAAATATAGAAGACTTAAAAATAAAACACTAAAACCTAATTTCTACCTCACTCAATTTTTAACAGGACATTGAAATTTTGGAGAATATCTCAAAAAATATAAAATAACAGAAAAGGACACATGCATACACTATAAAAAAGACATAATAAATACTCCGGATCGTACCGTTTTAAGCTGTCCAAACTTCAGTCAAATCAGAATAAAACATAAAATAGAAAAAATCAATCAGAAATGGTTTACCAACCGGAAAAACACACAGATAACTGTGGAATATGTAAATGAAATCATGAAAAACAAAGAGAAGTATATTTAAATAATTAGGTATTATAAGTCGCGTACTCAATATAATTGTGATGACCTACGGAACACTGATAAGCGATTTCAGCAAAAAGTGATCCCCAGGCCATAATACTATTATTGTAAAATTGTATTTTATAATAAATGAATTACAGGGGGGGGGGGGACACGACTTAAGCTGTTTACTGATGTTATAATACCAAATGAGCAATTTGGCTTCCAGAATAAACACTCAACTACTCAGCAGGTATATCGCGTTTGGCTCGCGATCAATAACGCTTTAGAAGATAAAAAATACTGCTCGCTAGCATTCCTGGACGTAGCCCGAGCATTCGATAGAGTATGGCATAAAGGGCAGCTATCTAAACTAAGTAATTACTTACCAAGTAACTACATTTCCCTGTTGCAGTCGTTCCTGTCCAACACGAAATTCCGTGTTGTAACTGATGATACCAGATCAAAATTTTACGAGATTCGTGCAGGAGTACCTTAAGCAATTAATGTGATGAAATATTTAGCTAACCCAATATAACTGGCTGCAATAGAGGTAGACTACCACAACTATATAAATCTCTTGTGCTAGCCAGAATCGATTATGGAGCACCTATATATGATCAAGCTAATAAGTAAGCATTAAAACTTCTAGACACAATCCAGACTCTCGGAATCGCTACAGCAGCGTTCCGCACTACTCTAATACACAGTCTATGTGTGGAAGCAGCTATTCCCTCACTCCACAACCATCGATTACTCTCTACCTCTAATTTTATTATCTCAGCTGCCCAAACCCCCAGTATACCTATATATGTATGATTATCTTTTTAACCCAAACAATTCACCAAACCATATAATGATCAGGCACCAAAAATTGACCTGTCAAAAGTACAACACCACCCTCCCTTAACGATATTTTCTGAACCTCCACCGTGGATCTCTCAAATTCCGGAGATCCGTTCGGAATTAACAAAACTTCTTAGACCAGCTGATAAAAATATAATATTCGGAAAATTACAACTAATCCTCCAAGAATATCCTAAGCACGTCCAGTGCTACACCGATGGCTCTAAAACCCAAAAAAGAGTGGCTTGTTCATACTCTGTGAATAAAACAATATTCTCACATCGCTTAAACAACCGTCTATCTATCTTATCTGCAGAACTAACAGCTATCTTATTATGTCTCTAATGTTCCTTACTCCACTTTTAACAAAACCTAATAATCCTGTCTGATTCTCTTACGTTACTCCAACTACTACAAGATCCATTTCCATCAAACCCAATTGCTCAGCGCATTAACGTGATTCTAAACACAATATGCATTTACGGTCCATTTCAACAAAATTTATCTGGATCCCAGGCCATGCAGGAATTCCTGAACATGATACGGTGAATTTGGCCGCCAAACTCAACAGCACAATTTCTATGCTTATTCATCCTCCTCATTGGCATAACATAGAAAGCAGTAAGCTTCGGGGCCTCAAAGAAAACAAACCGAAAGTCACGTCAAGAAAAGATAGTGATTGCTCGGTTACGTACTGGACGCACCCGACTTACTCGCTCCCATTTCTTACCCGACTGTCCCCATTATGACAAAGAGGGCTTAACGGCTGATCATATTTTCACATGCTTAAAGACAGCTTCTCTCTGACTCTCTGTCCACGTACCTTCAAGCCGTGTTCTAGCTCTCAATGATTCCTCCAACTCTACAGATAAAACAATAAATTTCCTTAAACAAATCAAATTTTTCCATCTCATTTAACTCCATTTCCTTCCTAATTGAATGACTCCTCTAACTCCGTAGATAAAACAATAAATTTCCTTAAACAAATCAAACTTTTCCATCTCATCTAACCTCATTTCCTTCCTAATTGAGCCGTGAAGCCCTCTGTGTAACTATGTAGCTCATTAATTGAATAATAAAAAAAAAGAAATATTAAAAACAAATTCTTAAGCTCAAAAAAAATGGAGAAAAAGAAAAAAATTATTCTCCGATTGTTTGTTAATGAGGAATAATTTAGATAAAACTAGCACACATGTGCGTTGTTTTCAATTTGTAATAAAAGCATTTGTTCGCTTACAACTCTTTATTTAGATCATTTTTCTTTCTTTTTTTCTGCAACTCCGAACACTTTAATTTTTCATATCACACTAAATATCAATAAGGGGCTTCCTATATACTGACTGATAAGGCCTCGTAGTTTAACCAATAGCCGCAGCGAATCGTGTTCAAATAGCTCAAGGGGTAAATCAAACCAATATTTTTTTTGTACACTCGCATAATGAAATAAACGAGGACGACCTCTGGATGGCCGATTTTCGTTGGTGTCGTGAAAATTCTTCGGGAACATATTTTTTGCATCATGTAAAGCGACGTGGCCGCGATTAATTCACGCAATGTTCCGAATACCGTTCAAACTTCCTTTCCATGCTCACATTCATGGATTTAAAATTTCGTTATACTTGATATTTTAATTTCATTAAAACGACAGCAACAGGTATTACCTTCGACAAACAATTACGAACGTTTCTAAAAAAACTCGTTATAAGCACTGTAAGAAGCATATCATCATCCCTAGGGGCTATCGAAGAGCATATGTCCCAGGCTGAAATGGGAAAAAAATAACACAAAAGTAAAACGGGATCATCATCAGCAACGCAGAGGATAAACCACTATAAGCTTTGACCTGTCAAGAAGTACTGAATAACAAGTTGAACCGTTTTTGAAAGGAAATGGAAAGTGCTGAAAACTTACGAAGATATGTGGGATTCAAAACGAAGCGATATACGACTATTGCGAGATGAAACAGTCAATGAAAATGTCGGATGCGAATTGGAATGAGATAATCAAATTGAGGGGGTCGCTCGCGCAAGGGAATGGCTACAAAATCTTGATGTTAATTAAATTCATATTGTGACTCATTTGATAGATTTCATTCAGTTATGACTAATAGCTTATTTAGAACTATATATCATTTTATGTTATTTGAACTGATGTACATATATAATTCATGTTATTTAATTTGTTTATGTGATTAAATTTTCTCGCTGTTCTATTTTCCCCGTCTTAAAAACCTCTGAAATGACGTTGAGATAATAATAATAACTACGATCAAATGAAATCTATAATACTCGGCAGGTATTCTCATTTTATCTATAACTTATATGTGAAGATTTCTTACAGTTCTTTTTTAAATTACATACATCGAGCTTTTTTTTTTATCGCGTATATAAATAGGCCCTTTATATAGAACAAGTGAATGATGTGATAAAAATGGTAAATAAGGAATACAAATGATCGCACTAGTGAAATGTGTTAGACTTCCAGAAATGGTATTTGGTCGACTTTAATGAATATTTTTTGCACAGGATGTACAATTGAATGAAAATAAAGATTTAAAAAATTGTTTACTATTGTAACGAATCGGTAGCGAAACGCCATCTCGCGTAAATGTGAATTTGTTCTGTTTTTAGCGTTAATTTATTTTCCGGTAACGAGCCGTTGTCGAGACTGGTCAGCGCTAATCTGTTGGCCGAGCAGTTTTTAGTTGTCGTATGGCGAGTATGTGCACTTGCGTTAGTTGTGGTATGATGACGCTGCGAAAAACGAATAAACTACTTTCGTCAGATGGCGAACCAGCGCTGTGGCGAGGCAGATAAATGATATCAGTGATAAGACGGATAAATGATTAAGAAGAAAGTGTGCCTCTGTTAATTTTCTGCTACATGTACTGCCGCGATAAAAGACAACATTCGTCTTCGTTTAGATATTTTCGGTTTTGGTTGTATTGTCGTTATGTTCCGTTAATTTCAATAATATACTTTGTGCACTATTTATATTAATTACAACATATTAGGCCGGCCTCCATTAGAAAAAATGTCCCCCAATTTTAGGTAACGAAAGTTGAATGTTAAATGAAAACATCATTCTTAATCACCCATTAGATTTTGTAACAAAAAAATGTATCATGCCGGCCAGAATGACGTTACAAATTTTGGTCATTTTATACAAAGTATAGAAGAGAAAGAGAAAATATAAGCGAGAGGGGTCAAGAGGCAGAGCCCATTGTGAGACCAAAATGACCGAGATTTTATATATACATGTATATACTATATATATATATATATATATATATATATATATATACATTAATATACTATATATATATATATATATATATATTTACAACTGTATCAGCCGTTCAAAAGTAAAGGTCGTAATCCACCAGGTATATATAGAGTTATTTATTTTATTTTGCTTTCGACGCATTTGCAAGCTCGGCTAAATATTTTGAAAGGTGTGAGGCCTATCCTCACTGGCGCCCGCAAAAAAAAAAAAAAAAAATCATAATACACAGCACTGTTGATAATTCTAGCTTCTCGTAAACAGTGAAATGCAGAATTAAAACTTTAAATAATACACACGGTCACGCATACACACACATACATGCATATATATTGTGCGAGTTTACTGCAACTTGAACTTTCCCTATTCAGAAGAGTAAAATGAATATTTTGTACATTATTTATTTTAAAGTAAAAAACTAAAATAAAAATATGTAAATGTGATTTAAAACAATTATAGATTTTAGTATTTTTTTTTTTTTTTTTAATTTATTCATTCGGCTATATCCACACTACGGGCATTAACCTGAAATTGCGGCGGTGAAATTTAAAACAAGTTTTCCTCAAATACAGTAGCTGGCTATTTTTAGATTCTATAAAATTACAGGTAAACACTAGATTTCCATGGAAATTGTAAACGAGTGTAAAATTGCGACGAGGGCATAAACCCTAAAATACACTCGCGCAAACACTTTCAGAAGGCGGGAAAAGAAAAGAATAAATTTTCGTTATATGAATTTGGCATGCTATTTAAAATTTTAGTAGGTACTTTCTATAAAAATTGAAGGAAACGTTATTTTTAAAAAGTTCATCGCTTTTTAATTTACTTTCCGTGCACTGTAATTCGCGAAAAAAAAAATTATAACCAGTTTCAAAGCAGAGGCAAGAGTGTAACTATTGAAAAAAACTAATCGACAAAGTCGATTACAATTAATTTTATCTTTTTTTTTTTTTTCCTACCCTGGGCGCGCCAGCGGCCTTGACCCAACAACATGAAAAATTAACAGTTATAACTAAATAACCAGGCGGTCAGAAATGGAGAGGACAAAGGACAGTAGCAATGGGATAACTGAAGGCAATGGGAAGGAAAGAATATAGGTAGCGTTAAAGGGAGTAGGAAGACCCAAAACTAAAAGTTGGGTGTAAAGAATAGAGCGTTCGTTAGAGAGTGCTGAACATTCGAATAGGATGTGATTTGAATCACAAATACAAGAAGGTTCAGAAACGTGAAGAGAGCAGAAAGGAGAAGGGGACAAAGCGAATCGAAAGCGAGAAGAGGGGAGTAGAGAATGATTAATTCTAAGCCTAATTAAAGAGAGAACAGTGGAACGACGACAGATAGGAATAGATTGAAACCAAGGCAGGAAACTAGGAACCGGTTGAATAAGACGGTACTGAGAAAAGCGATTTGAGAATATAGATGGATACATGTCAGACCAAAGTCTGGAATGATTAGAGCGTGATAGAGAAAGAATGTCTGAGGAAGGGAAAGAGTCGAGGAAAGGACCAGTGCGAGCGGCTGAGCGAGCTAAAGAGTCAGCTGAGTCATTTCCCACAATATTGGAATGACTAGGGACCCATAGAAAGTCTATGGAAATGGAGCGGAACGAGAACAAAGAGGAGACAAGAGATCGGATAGAGAGGATGATACCGTCAGAAGTATAAGAAGGAAGAGAGGAGATGGCTTGAAGAACGCCTTTGGAATCGGAGACAATCAGGAATTTGTGAACTCCACTCGTAGAGGATATGAAATGAATTGCACGAAGAATTGAGATCGACTCGGCCGAGAAGATAGAGCAGAAGGAAGGAAGTCTGAAGGATTTTATCTATTAAATTATAGGCGAAAGGCTAATCTCGTTGTCTTTTAAAATCTTGTCATTAAAACCAATAATACCGATGTAATCTTTTCTGAAAACACCCGAAATCGTACTCGTCAAACAACTTTTAAAATCTACAAAGTTCAATTGATTTTTCCTCCTTATCCGCTGCTTCATTTGCTAGAACCAACAACTTGCTGTTTATCTTTAATTTTCTAATGCTTCGAAAGAAGCCAAACACATTTTACTTAAATTCCCTTCATTCCGAAACGATTTCACGAATTTCATTAGTTTTATACTTTTTTCTTTCAAAGTTCTGTACAAACACAGCAGACATATAATGCATCCGAGATTAACTCAATTCATGGAGCTGTGTTCATGATAACTGCCGTATTGGCAACTTACTGACACAGGTGCAAAGTAGACTGATTTTAGTTTACTTTGTGATTTTTTCACATCGTTTTCAGCTGCAACACTAGTCTTTTCAAATGGCATCCACATGTCACTCTGATCGTTCGTTGTAAATTTCCGAATATTCAGGATTACTTTTCCGCCGAAAAATATGTATTTTATGACACGTTCCGAAATGAAATAGAATCGTCTGCTTAACTTTTGATTTATATATTTTTTTTATCGATATTAGTTTTATTACGACTAAAAGAGTTTCCCCTATTTCCCCCTTAAATAGAAAAAGAAATGAAAAAAAAAAAAAAAAAAAAATACTCATCTTTAATGAGTAAAGCGTTGTGGGTTTAATACAGCTGTTACTTCCCGTCTTCCTAATTATACCCTTCCATATTTTTACCATACTCGCGATAAACAATGCATTCGTGCTGATTCGTAGTAACACTGATCTCCTTTGAAAATCTCTTTACGAAAGAAATCCCTTTCTTAATTTCGATTACATAGTGTAAACGAGCGTCGGAATATAAGACACACTTATTTAAGGCAACTGCAACAATCCGACTAGATTTCGGTGTATACGTGTCGCCACTAATTGAATGCTATTATGTCCAGTGTGTCTATTCAGCTTCGAAAGAAAACAGTATAGAGTTAAAGAAATGCGTGCATCCATTTTCAGAAGATAAAACAAGCGTTATAATAGTTTGACAGAAAGTTAATCAACCTAGTTGATGGGGATCTAGCAAAACGAAACACCAGATATCCGAAAAAGTATATTAAGTAGTTTCTAATGTTATCAAAAAATACGTACATATATATATATTACTAGTATTATCAGTTCTTAAGGTACAAGTTCTCAGATAGAGTGCCAACTGGCACCTTCAAAATCCATGTGTTTCCTAAAATTCCCAGCGGAGACAAAAATTCGAAATCTACATACCGTTGACAGTTTCACCTTGAAACTATGATTTTCAGAAAATATTTTCTTTTGCGGTTTCTATTATAAAATTAGCAATATAACTGGAGGACGTAGATGAATATATATATATATCGTCTGATGTAAGTTATTAGTGGATTATTGTAAAAATTACACTAGTCAATTTACAATTTTTGATTATACCATCTGGAACACTCTTCACACAAAAGCGAAAATTTTATAAACCTCACATCATTCCTTCCATTTATTTTTGAATTTATGAGCATTTCGCATACAAATATATCACACGGAACACTCTTCTAATAAGACGGTTTAAAAAATATCAAATTAAAATATGCAAAAACTCAGGAATTCGAACATAAATTCTAATTAAAATGATAATAACTTCAAAATAACATCGAGAGCGACAAATATCGCAAAAAAATGGTTAATAATTTATAATAAGGAATTTAAAACGACCTCAAAAATCGCTTAAAATTCAAGTTATTAAAAATGAAATTTATGATATATAACAAAAATTAAAAACATTTTTATATTACAAAAAAAAAAAAAAAAAAGAAAAAAAAAAGAAAAAAAAAACTACGGACAAAAAACTTTTTAAATTTTTCTTTTTGGGGAAAAAAGTATACGTTTTTATAGATATAGCCTGGGTAAAGAAGCTGAAGAGATCAAAACATATCCCAAGCATGAACAAAACAAAAGTGCTTTAAAAGAAAAATATAGCCGGGATTACAATATCATATTTGAGAATGCTGCAAACGCAAAACCTTGAAAATTTTTTTTTTTCATTTTTTTCCGAGCGTGTGATATATCCGTAGAAAGAACACTGTTTGAAAAAACAAAACCCATAAACCTTAATGAAACTCTCGAAGTTAGCGAAAATTTCGAAAAAACACAAAAAAAGGCATGCCCCTCTCTTTACGGTGGTGTAAACATTACAGTTAAGGATTTCGAATCACGTTATTCCAAAAAAATTTGTCTGGTTCGAAACATTCGGATTTTCAACTTCAAAATTAGGCTCTCGAGGTGTTGAAATCTCCGAATTCAAAAAATCTTTTAATTTCTTTTCGGATGTGTGATACGATTAAATAACGAGGCTAACTTTCAAAAACGGCTTTATTGTTAAAATTATTCGACAACCGGGTTTTCCCCTTCAATATACTCACCACCCCGCAGCACACATCATTCCATTCGTTTTTTCTGTTGTTGGAAGCGGTGCTCTAGAAGAGTCCGTTTCTGTAAGGCCGTTTAGAAGTTGCGTCGTTCTTTGTTTTACCACCACTTCCATTAATTCAAAATGAGTTTCTTTTAGGACAGACTTCACCTTCGGAAACAAAAAGAAGTCGCGCAGAGCCATTCCTGGTGAACAGGGCGCGTGTTCGAGCACTGGGATGTTTTTATCAGCTAAAAACTGCTTCACAGACAGTGCACGTTGTCTTGATGCAGGATCGTTTCGTCACAACCCCGGTCTTCTTCTACGAACTCGCTCTAGCAGGGTTGCTAACACTTGCAAATAATAATCTTGGTTCGCACAGTTTGACCCTCTGGACCCCCCCCCCCATTCGATCATCACAATTCCATTGATGTTGAAAAAAACGATTAACATTGTTTCGAATTTTGACTTTGACATCTTCGCTTTTTTCATTCTGAGAGAAGCGGGAGTGTTTTCTCCAGTGCATCGATTGAGTTTCAGCATCGTATTGAAAAATCCATGTTTCGTCGCATGTAATGATCCTATTCATCAAATCCGGCTCTTCGTTTAACCATTCAAGAACGTCAGAACAAACACAGCTTTTGATCAGCACTCAAGTTTTTTGGTACCAGCTCCGCACAGACACTTTAGACATGCTCAATTCTTTATGTAAAATTCTTCTGACGGTTTCTTTATCGGCGTTTACCATAATCATCTGAATGTTCAAACGACGATCTAGGCGCACAATTTCATTGATTTTGGCAACGGTTGCACGAGTTCAAATCGAGACAGATCGACGCTGGTCATCTTCAACACTCTCTCGACCTTCAGCAAATCGTCGGCACCAAAAAGGAAAAAACACGTGCACGTAACAGAGAATTCTCACCGTGAGCTTCTTTCAGTAATGCATAACACACTCGGTTAGAGTTTTCTTCATTTTCATGAGAAATTTCAGATTGATAGTTCGTGTCACACATTGTACCCGACGCGCAAAAAAATCACGTACTCTTCAACGCTGGATAGAAAAAATACTGCTATAGCTAAAACGTGGTTTAAAACTGTGTTGGTAGACACTTCAAGGACTTTCCTGGCGTACTTGTTTCTCTCCTTATTCCTCTAGGACACCCATAACGCGCGCAGTCTCGTTATTTAATAGCCACGCCTCGTATATCGATGGAAAGTTCGCTATTTGGTGACAATGAAACTGTATTTCGTTTCTCTAACGGAATTTTCAAACTTAGGAAACAGTTTAGAAAACCGTGAAAAATGGCATCCGCTCCCTTTGCGCTTCAGTATTACAGTTAAGAATTTCGGGCCAGCTTATGAATACCATGTTTGCGAATATTTTTTTAGTTTGAAATATCGAAATTTCCAAAATGTGGAGGAGGCCTTCGGAACGCCGAAAACTTAACAAGGACTAGTTTTCAAATAGATTCTTTGACCTTTTGTAATTATCACAGATACGCTTTTTTGTAATTATCACGGATAAGATTTTTGTAATTATCACAGATAATCTTTTGGACTTTTTAACTGCCCGTTTTTTTAAGAACAAGTTAAAGCGTTTTGAATATAACAATTGCCGCAAACACTATATATTTATACAACTAGAAGAACGTACAAATAGGTGTAGTCGTCTACGCTCAGAAACTTTATAAAAAGGAGGAAATTGTATACGACCACATTAAAAATAAATATTTTTATTTTAATATTTTAATATTTACTAATCTTTCCTTTTAATACAAAATTTTGAGGCATCATTCTTCCTTTCTAAAATTTCGCCTCAACCATTCACCAATATATTTATTATTTAAACGTTTTTTTTTTTTTTGTATTATTTAAATGTATCAATATGCTTACTGATTTTTTTTCGCTATTCCATCTATGTTAATTGATGGTTTTTTTTTTGGGGTACTTACTTCGGATACTACCGATGAGGCAAATGTGCTGTGAGTTCATAACCACATGGGCATTGAAGGTAATTGATTCTTTAGTTTATATTGCTCCTTCCACTGTTTTTTTTTTTTTTTTAAATAATCCGGGCCTAATCTCGTGTCTTAAAAAATTCCGCCTTAAATTCTGATCAGATATTTATTCTTCCTCCTTTCGAAACGAACCCTTTTTTTTATCTATATCTGTTCAACCTGATCACCCTTCTGCTTCCTCGTTCCTTGAGCTTCCGTCGCACTTCCGTTTTATTTCTATCATTCGTTTGCGTTTTAACCATTCTCTTTTGCCTGTTTCGATTTTCCCTTATTTCATCTCCAAATTACCTTCACAATCCGAATGCAGCAATTCATATCTATAACGCTGATTACATTTTCCTTGAATGTTCATTCCTCTCTGTCGGGCATTGTGTTCTGATTTCTCATCTGTCGGAACTCAAGCACCTTACTGCTTATCACTCTGCCCCCCCCCCGTCAACATCTGACCAAATCGATATTTAACTAACGGCTCCTCTTTCTTTTCTTTTTTCGGTGTATGGAAGACGATCAAGCAGACTTTTGTGGCGTATATTTAAGAATTCTGTTAGCAGTAAGAAGAAACAGATGACGATTAATTATTTGGTCAAATGCATTGCTCAGAAAACAAGTTTTATTTTACTTAATGATCTTCGCTATATTTAACGAGTTATTAACCTCTGTCAGAAAACGTGGAATAAATGAATTTGAATTTTGCTGTAAAACACATTCGTCATTTGACCCGGTTTTTATCATTCGTATTTAGCTTATTTATCTAATGATATATGTTCATTGAAGTTTCATTATTCATACAGATTCGGTGATTTTCTCTTAATGAGTTTCGGGCTACATAATATGGCGCAAACTAACAGTTCCCAGATGAGGTCCTGAGAGAACTCGATTGCGCGAACAACTACATCGACGACATCATGGTTGTATCAAAGAACGAGGAGCAGCACAAGAAAGATCTTTTGGAAGTTTTCAAACGACTTGACGACTATGGCCTTGTTATCAACGCTTCCAAGTACGTTTTTGGAGTGCAGATGGTATAGTGTTCCTTGAGCACATAGGATCAAGCCCCTTCCAATAAAAGTACAAACGATTCTCGATTTCCAGGAGCCTATGGCGATTAGAAAACTACACAGATTTTTCGGGACGATTAATTTTTATCGATTCATTCTCAAAGCCCCCGTGCAGTAGACTCATGAAGGTGTAAACAAGCATTTGCTAATGCCACGTTTCTAGCTCACCCAGATCTATCGCTACCGTTGGCACTGTTTACAGATGCCTCGAATTTTACTATCGATGGCATACTGCAGTAAAAGAATGAACAGAATTGGCAACCCTTGGCATTTTTTACCCGGAAACTCAACTCTATCCAGTGGAAATACAGCGCCTTTGACCACGAACTTCTTGCCATTTATCAAGGCATTCGACATTTTCGACACCTATTTGAAGGCCGAAATTGCACGATTTTCACAGATCAGAAACCTTTAACATTCGCTTTCCGGCAGAAACCTAAGAAATGCATACCTCATCAGTTTCGATACCTGAATTTCATCGGCCAATTCTCTACTAGCATCAGGCAAGTTTCCGGGAAAGACAGCGTTGTTGCGGACGGATTGTCACGCGTAGAAGCTATCTCTAGCCGCATCGACTTCGGTTAACTTTCGCGCTAGCAGGAAAACGACAAGGAACTCCCAAAAATTTACTCCGACATGGAAGCTCGTTGCATCTGAAAAAAGCTACTGTCCCAGGTACGCATGAGACGTTGTATTGTAACGTTTCGACAAGCAACGTACGACTGTTCGCCACAGAGCCGTTCCGCAAACAAGTATTCAACTCCTTGCACGCACATTCGCATCCTGGTACACGGGCTACCAACGAGACTGATTACACAACGTTTCGTCTAGCCTAAACTTAATATCGACTGCAAAAGATGGACCCGAGAATGCATTCCATGCTAACGCAGCAAAATACACCAGCATGTGCACGCGCCGTTCTCGCTAGTTCAAGATTTGAGCACTTGAACATCGACCTTGTCGGATCGCTTCCCAGTTCGCGCAATTATCGTATAGTTTTAACATGCATCGACCGTTTTTCCTCTGTTGGCCAGAAGCAATTCACACGGAGGACATGACAGCTGACACCACGGCGAAAACTATCTACAGCGGCTGGATAATTCGCTACCGTGTTTGAGAATAACGAGCGACCAAGGTCGGGCAATTTGAAAGCGAAATTTTTCGTGCACTTTCGATTCTCACCATCACCTTCATACAACGTCAGGCACTCGGAAGCAAACGGTATCATAGAACGATTACACAGACAAGTGAAAGCTGCAATAATGTGCCACGAAACCGAAGATCGGGTGGAGCGTCTGCCAATAGTACTCATGGGCATACGAGCGGCCTGGAAAGATGGTTTTTCATATCCTTAAGTACGTTAAAGTTTAAGGCGCAACATTACGAGTAGTCCGGCATATTTCATTGAATACGTCAACGAAAAGTGCAGCGCTATACAAAAAGATATGACAATAAAAGGAACCTAAACACACTTGAGCATTTCCTTAACGATCCTTTCGTCAACGCAAGCACATTTCCAAAAGCAGTTATCAGCCAAATAAACTACTTTACCTACATATCTCTCTGTCTGAAATTGAAAATAGTCAACGTCATATACACATCAGTAAATGATCAATCCGCGAGAAACAGATCAAAATTTCATCGTACATGAAAACACATCACATATAAACAACTTTAGTATGTTAAAAGAGAATAAACACGCGTAGGTAGTATTAAGGCTGTTTCATTATTATACCTCAATTATCTACCTGTATACCATAATAATCAGCCGATTAAGCTGAAATATTATACGGTGATTATCTGTAAAATTTATACGCGTCTGTAGCACGGGAACTGATACCTAGGTGTCTCTTTTCAAAAGCTTTATCACCATTTAGTAACGCTAAGTAGACGAAACGATTGTTGCAATAAAATACCAAGAGAAAATTCCATTATATGTGCTACCACTACACATGGCACCATTATAGATGCAATCTCCGTATGAAACCACGTAAGCACACAGCTGAAAGGAGCTACGTTAAAATGACTCGTCTATTCTCTCGTTGTATATTCTTAGATACAGAAACACCTTAACTTTCGCGAAATTCGAACCAGGACAGTGAAAAAAAATTTACCTTCGACACTGATAAGGAATTTTCACGATACGCTCAATTCCTGTTACGATTAGTTCTAGCGGTGATTTGTAGTCTCGAAAATTGGGATAAAGCTTTTTCCTACAAACTATATAAGAAGCGTTCACTTTTTTTCTTCAAGATATCTACATATATATATATATATGGTAAGCACACAATAAAGTAAAATTCTTCCAACAGCTCCGGACAGACGATTCAGAATTCTAATGATTAAGTCACAACATACAGACAACTATTTGTAGCCTCAAAAATAATCAAAAGTCGACAAAATGATATCACACCGTTTGAAAAATAGCTCACTGTTACGAACCTAAAAAGGCGACGAAAGATACAATTAACAAGTTAAAAAAAAAAAAAAAGGTTGGGGAAGGGGTAAAAACGGTTATTCTTTTTGCTGCGTTGGATTTCAGTACAAATTTTACTAAATTAAGCACGCACACATTTTCAGAATTTTAAATTGGTCGCTATTTTCTTAAGGATCTACACTACTATACTGCTGAAAATTGCGAATACAATTAAAATACTTACTTTTAAATCGAATTCGTGACTCTTCAAGTCGACCACCTCGCCGTGAAATTTATAATCATACCATTTGCTACTATTTCCATATCCTAACCACAGATTATCCGGCGGGATTGAAGAATTCGTTTGATTCGTGTTATTCCATGTAACAGTTATATGAGTAACAGGTGTAGTGGTAACAGCGTATCGGATAATAGCTCCAACCAGCAAACCTGTAAAACAAAAATACGTTGCATTCGAATTATTTCACCTTTAATTTCCAGGGTCAAACACATTTGATAGAATTGATTAATTTGTTAATTTAGAAGACTTAAAATAATATTTAGAATAAAGTAATTCGTAATATTGAATTTGAACAAGTTTTACAATAAACACTTTTTTATTTAAATTTCTTATTACAATCCTAGGCTCGACGCCAGGTGGCAAAAAGCCCCCTCCCCCTCTAGTCTTTCTTTTATTATTTATTTTAAGAAGTAGCTGGTTCTTCCTATAGATATTTCGCACGTTATTTAGAAAATGAAAAAAATGAATTATAATCATTAATATCGTCGTCTCGAAGTTCTAAATTAAGAAGTATTTACACGGCCCATTTCACCATAAATGCTCGTGTGACTCCGAAACGCGCCGATATTTTTTAATAATTTACAACTTTTTCTGTGACATATATTAGATGCGCTTATCGTTCTTGTAAATCAGCGCTTCCTAAACTGTGTTCGTTCGTAAAAAACGATAAAGGTTCCGTGAAAAATCCCAAAAATCGAATGCCGAACTCTAAGTACATAGCAGAGTGTTACTCGACAAAATCGATTTTCTCCACGTTTCCATAAACTCGAAAAATCGTTTTTATTTATAATCTATTCAGTAGCTTGCATCGGGGGGCAGCAACTTGGGAGAAATTAATGTATTGAGAATATATCAATTCAGTTCCGGATATTAACTAAGAAAATTAATATTTTTTTGTTTCGTGGAATGCCGCTCCGTTAGCCTGTTTATTAAGAACATATTATTATTACATACATATATTGAAGTTTTTAATTTTGCGCCTCCTGGGTTTTACTATGAGATATTTCGGTAAATATTATTTTTTAATTTCTGCAATAGAGTAATGTTATATACATTTCAAACTACGTACAGTTTTAGATTAGTTATTTTCTTATATCCAAACGGTCTATTCTCGGGGTAATTTCTTTATAAAATGTTTATTCAGCATTGTCAATGTAATGTGTCAACTTTACATTATGGGCTACTAAGACATTTTAAATAATAAAAATAAAATAATCAGTAAATTTTTATAATATAGAATTGCGCAAATGATGAGAGGATGTACCGTGTTTATGCGAGTCTGTTATCGGCTAAACGTTTTTGAAAATGGATGGTTCAGATCGACGGTGGAGTTGGAAGAAAATAAATGATTGAAGAATATACATAGCCAAAGGGGATTTTGGGAAAGGCAGTCAATCGGATTTTTACCTCTCTTCCAGTAGTCAATACCTAATTTTTCTCCTTTAACCATTTAATCTGCAGAAGAACTTATTGATTATGTATAGGAAGCGGTTATCTTGTTCTTTTAGTTATTTAACTGTTTCGTATTTTCCAAAAATCTGTTAACGCCAAGTCCGGTTGAAGTATCGTTTCCGAAATTCATTTATCAAAGTCAACTTTTTTTTTAGTTTACGAATTACAATCTTCGTCAATCGTAATTATCGGCTTCAGAAAACTAGACATCGAATCACCGACGACAACAATGGCATGTAGAGTTTTATTTCATTATAGTAACCTCGTAATTTTTATAAATGTACATGTTCACTAATTGCATCTTTTCTGCAGTCGGTTGTTGCAGAAAAATTGGCGTATGAAATTTTCTGTAATTTAAAATTTAATAAAAACTAACTGCCTATCTAAAAAACTTATTAAATTCAATTCGATTCGATTTTATTGTTATTACTATAATAATACGTGAGTTAGTGTAATATACAAGAAATAAAAATGCTATATGAGTAATAAGGTAATAATAAAAATAAAAAAAAACAGTTGACAAATAAAGCTAACACAGTTAACCTGTATACGGTATTCAATTTAAAACAAGTTCAGTCGAGCATGATATTTCATGCGTTGAGGATTCCGTATGTTAAGTTAAACAAAAGTATAATTTACAATTACATAAAACTGAAGTCAAAACAAAGAAATCAAATTTTAGCGCTGCAAAGAGGAGAAGAGACACGTCATTTCTCATGCTTTTTTGAAATTTTCTCTAACTTTGAAACTTTCGTTAAGGAAATGAGATACAATTTTGTTCCCGACAAAAAAAAAAAAACGATCTTTCCGCCAACATAATAATAACACATGCTCGGGAAAAAATATATGTTTTTCAAAAATTTCGAGCTATTGGTGCTCCGAAGGTCCAAATTCAAAGCTGAAATCCTGGATGTTACTAACTAGAGAAATATTCGGGGGGATGCGCAGATTTTTAACCCTGTTCAGCGCCCCGAGGGTCTAATAGAAAATTTGAGAAACCGAATGTTTCAAACTAAAAAAATATACGGGGATGCTCATATTTTTAACCTTGTTCAATATTTTTATCGGTAATACTCACGCCGCGAGGTCTGCGCTTTAGTTTACACACCTTTTTTGAACTTTTCGCCAATTTCGAAAGTTTCGTTAAAGAAATGAAGTGCGGTTTCGTTCTCGACAAGTAGCGACTTTTTCAACAATATAATATCACACGTTCGGGAAAAAAAAAAATTTTTTCAAAAATTTCGAGCTTTCAGCGCTCCGAGGGTCTAATTTTAAAGTTGGAAACCCGGATATATTCCAAACTAGAGAAATATGCGGGGATGCGTATATTTTTAACTTTGATCAAAATTTTTTAACTACAAATATTAGCGGTGCTATGAGAGTCCCAACATTTTTTGCGCTTTTTTTAACTCGAGTTTTGTTAAGGAAATGAAATACGGTTTCCGCTCCCGACAAATAGAGAGTGATCTTTTCAATGACATATCTCATACGCAAAAAAGAAAATATTGTTTTCAAAACTTTCGAGCTTTCGGCGCCCCGGGAGTCTAAATATAACGTTGTAAGCTCGGCTATAACTTTCTTATAAAGCGGTCCTTTGCGCATTAGTTTGAGATACATGTTGGTTTTCTCTACTTTTTTACTCAAGCTATTGTTTACGGAACATAATTTTTTTGCTGTTTTAGGGGGTGCATATAATTTTTTAACCGTAATTTTTGGCTTTCGTGAAAGAGCTACTACACTTTTTGTTTTATATTTTGATTTTCACTTTTAAAGATTTATCTGGTGATGGGTTATCAATTTTTTAAGGGTGTTTTTTAAGGTGGTTTTAAGTTCCATATTATATATTCTTGACGGTTTTTTGGCACCCAGGGTAATTGTTTACATTGAAGTCATAGATTATCTTGAAAAGAATTTTAATTAGAATTTATGATCCAATTTTAAAGTTTATAAGTCAATCCGATATAATGGGTTATTGATTTTTATTTGATTTTTTTTTTGTCGTTTCTAAACCATCTTATCGGGATAATGTTAATTACATGTGTACAGAATCCTACAAAACATAGGGAAAATCTCATTATAAAATATAAATTGCTCCATATGGTTCTGAAACTGAATAATTTATTAATTTTTAAAAAAAACTGTAAATATACCAGCATGCAATTATAATTCTGTTCCGTTTCAACTAACAAAATTAAAGTTTTTTAATTGTACATAAATAATAATAATAATAATAATCCCTCAGAGGCTCACAGCTTGTGAGTACGGGTATGGCGCACCCGAGGTCCCCTAGCTGTCCCTCAGCTTGTTTCGCTAATCTGTGAGGCACCTTTCTCTTCTTCTTTTCTGATCTCCCTTGACCAAATCTTGTATTTTTCTAACGCTGATGCTATTAGTGTATGTGAGAGCTAAGGGTTTTCCTTTCCTTCTGTCTACATTCTTCTTCTCTAAAAATCCTTAATCCAAATTATAATGCATGGCACCTAAGGAAACAGAGGTGTTGCTAACGCAGCCTCTGGGGCACTTTCCACTCCCCCCAGAGTATATAGGATTATCATGGCATGGAGCTCTACCATGGCGGACATACTTTCTTCCAATTCTCGTGGGAATTATGATGAACACCAATTATAATAATAACTTTATAAGAAATATAAGAAGTCGCCTTAATCAAGCTCGACTTCAAAATATTCAGGATAATCCAAATACACAAACTACAAATCAACCTGTTGAGGATGTTTTGCTCACAAGTCAGTCAACAACCACTAAAACAGGAAAACCACGGCAACGAATGACATGGACAAAAGAGATGAATAATCACTCATACAGTGCTACTACACCATCACCAAACTTGAATCAATACCATTAAATAGACCTCAGTTTCTAAAGATATTCCTGGAAAAATACCGAGAATATAAAAATATATCGGAACAACGATTAGTAGCCAAGAAAAGATTTATAATAAACAGTAACCGATTCGCAACCATTGAAAAAGAAGAAATAAAACAAAGTGTAGCACAGTCTTTATATGAAAATAAGCGTGGAGATATATATAGAAGCAGTACAAAGCCCCATAATGAAACAAGAAAATAAAGATCAAACGGAACATGCTATTCAAAATACTGAAAAAAATAACTTAGAAACAGCAAACGTACTAATAATAAACACAACAAAGTAATAATAAAACATGATAAAGTCGACGAAATACAAGAAATACTGCAATCTTATATAATAAAATGAGAGGAACAAACCTAACAAAGAGAGATGTTTTACCTAAATTGTACGAAAATAAAAATATATGTGAATAAGTCAATATAATGAATGATCATAATCTCCTTCCTGCATTATTTCCTCGATTTTCATCCGCACGTACTCCACTTTGTCCTTTTCATCCTTCTTCCACATACGCTCCTTGTGATACTGATGATATTTTGTTTGAATGTTCAACTTTTTCCGTTGAACAATCGCCCTTCTACTTTTATCTACTAAAACTTAGCATCCCTAATCCGTCTAGTGCTTCTAATATTCTCTCATTTCCTTCTACTTCTTTTATTCCTGCCCACGAATTACTATTATCCTCTATTCTTAAACGTTTAAGAGAACAACTTTATTTTTCCCTTCTTCCCATTTCTTGAGCTAATGTCTTCAATGATGAACCCATTCAAAAAAAAAAACGAACGAATACACCAAACTAACATTAAATAAAACCATTTTTAGTGAAAAATTCGTAAGCACTGTAACCGCTCTAATCTTACGAATTCATACGATCGCACCATTTTGTACCGTTTCGTACAGATTTTCGTACGAATTCGTACCCGGTATAACCGTCACTTAATCTGTTGCTACGTGAAAAACTAAGATCCACTACGTTTAACAAAAACTAACAGAAAATAAGCGTCAACTGGAAAATATTACAAAATTTCCTGTCTGATCGATTACAATATTCGCAACGAAACTGTTTTCAACGCTATTAAGCACCCGTAGAAATAATCAATTTAATCCCCGAAAATATTTTTAAAAAATGTAGAAAAATCATACTACCATTAAAAATGGCTCATGAATAATAATTCAAAATTGAATTAACTTGCCTTTACCGGTTATTAAAAATTATCTATTACCTATTTAATCATTACGCAAGCAAGAATTGTTATTCTAATAATTTATTGCATCGCATAAAGATTACAGATCGGGGACATGTTATTTAACTAGAAACCCAATCATTAGCTTGGCGGAACCAATAAACATTAACGTATTTCATTAAGGAAACAAAATTAAAACAGTCGAATCGCCGCTTGTAACAGAGCAGAGCTGTTCACACGTAAAAATCCACTAAATTATCCTCACCGACTGAACATGAGGAGAGACCTTCGCAACTAAATCTGAAAAGAAAAAGGTGTGACATCATAAATTAGTTATTCTTCATTTTTTGTGTTATTGCAATATTCGTTCATTATCGTACATAATTACACAAAATTTAAGTGCGTATTTTTTTTTTTTACTTTTTCTTCTTCATAGTCGGTAACTCGATTAGTATCGTGACCTCTGTTCTAATATAATCCTTCTCAATCTGCTGCTATTTTGGCTATTCTGTATTTCTTGAGCTCTGGTTAGTTCAATAAGGCCACGTTTATCAACCTTATTTTGTCAAACGAGTAATGGAGTGATGTTTTACAAATTTTATTTAGCCTTTTCACTGCAGACTTTGCCAACACTCTACCCTACGCTTACATTTCTTCACCATTCCCATCATGGTTGATTATTAATGATCCTAGGTTCCTAAATGAGTTTACTTTGTTGATTAAAGCCCCACCAGCTTTCGACTTTCCCTTTCTGCTTTGTACCGCAGATCATCCATTTCCTCTTCGGATGCTGTGATGATCATTAACGAATCGTAAATTACATATTCGCTCTCCACCAATTTTAAGTCCTCCTTCAAAGTCTAAAGCGCATCCTATTACATATTCGCCATATATATATTAAATAGTATAGTACAGAACAACAGCTGTTACCAGTAGTACCTTCTTGAAGCTGAAGACAAATGATGTCGGCAAGGTCTAAGCTGGGACAATCGTACAGCGAAAATCACACATTGATTCAATCGGCTACGACACTGCGATGACGAAAAAGCAAGGGGAAACTATCTCATTATCTCCCAAGTAATACATGATGATAGAAGAAAGGAAAAGTTTAAACAGCCGAGTAATTATGGTAAAATTAAAAACGAAACCAAAGGTCACAATTATAATACAAGTTTATATGCCAACATCAACATATTGTGATCGAATAATAGAGGAAACATATGAAGAAATAGAAGAAGCTTTAAAATACCTCAAAGGGGACGAAAATTTGATTTTAATGGGTGACTCTGCTGCTAATAGCGATCACAACCTTGTAATAATGAAAAGTAAATGGAGATTTAAAAGAATAGAACAAAAAAAAAAACAAAATTTATGTGGAACCTAAAACTATTGGAAAGCAACACTATCAAAGAAAAATTTCAAGAAAATATGAATAAGAGCATGATAAATGAAGAGAAAGAAAGCACCGCAGAAGAACAATGGAATAATATAAAAAAGTAATATAACTAATACGACGAATGAAATACTTCAAAAAGAAAACTTTCAAACGAAAAAGCCATCGATGACGGCAGAAATTGTCGAGTTAATTAAAAAAAGGCGAAAATTTAAGAACCAAATAGACAATAAAGAACAAAATAAATATAAAGAAATGAGATAAATAGAAAAATAAGGAAAGCAAAAGAAGAATGGATGGACGAAATATGTAATGAAATGGAAAAACAACTAAAATCTGGTAAATTAAAAAGCGCCTATTAAATTGTCAAAAAATACTTCAGTGATATAAAAAAGAGAAATAACAATCTCAAAGGTAAGAGGGGTAAATATATATTTAATAAGAACGATAAACTTAATAAATGGAAGGAATACACTGAGAAGAGCTATATAACGATGAAACCTACGAAAGCATTTTAGAAGACGAAGATGAAGTAGAAGCAGATAATATGGGTAACCAGATACTTAGAAGTGAATTTGACACAGCTCTTAAAGACCTGAAGTCAAAAAAAACACCAGGCATTGGAATTTCGGCGGAACTACTGAAACATAGTGGAGATAGAGTCAAACAGAAATTGCACGATATGATATCAAAAAGTTATAAAACTGGAGTTATTCCACGCGATTTTCAAAGAAATGTAGTTATAATACCAATACCTAAGCACGGTGGAACAGATGCATGCGAAAATTATCGGACCATCAGCCTAAACGAGCATGTTCCTAAGATCCTCACTAAGATTATACAAAGGAGAATGGAAGGATACATAGAGAGATTTCTAAAAGAAGATCAGTTTGGTTTTAGAAAAAAGGGGTAGGAACTAGAGAAGCAATTTTAGCTTTAAGAACAATAATTGAAAAACGTATAAGTAAAAATAAGACTACATACATAGCTTTCATGGACCCGGAAAAAGCTTTTGATAACTTAAACTGGGTGAAAATGTTTAAACTACTAAAGCAGACAGGAATACCACGGAAAGACACAGACAAATCATTGAAGCACTATACAAAGATCAAAAACAGTAGTAATCAGATGTGGGAAGAGCACAGGAGGAGAGGCCAAAATTAAAAAGGGAGTATGACAAGGATGTTCGTTGTCTCCGATTTTATTTAATGCCTATATCGAGGAAGCAATAAATGAAGTTAAGCATAATATTAAATCTGGCATTAAAATACAAGGGAAAACGGTAAATATGATCAGATTCGCCGATGACATTTCTATGGTCGCGGAAATTGAAGAAAACCTGGAAGAGTCTATAAGGAAAATGGAAAGCATACTGAATGATAATTACCATATGAAACGGAATACGAAAAAGACGATGATACGTAGTAAGGAACTGAAAATATTAAAACCTATTTAACTTAAAACTGAATTCAGTAAAACTAGAAAAAGTAAAAGAATTCCCATATCTTGGAACTATTATCACTTAGGATGGAAGGAGTACTAGGAACGTAAAAGCGAGAATAATACACGGCATTTACAAAGAAGAAATCGATGCTAACTTCGCAATCAATATCAATGGGTAAAAGAAAAACGTTCCTGGAATGTTTGGACATTTTATCAGCTATGAACAAAACTTGAATGCATTTGAAATGTGGTGCCTGAGAAGAATGATGAAAATCAAGTGGACAGATAAAATTTCCAACGAAAAAGTACTTCGAAACAAAGAAACGACTTTTAAACACAATTAGTACGAGGCGCGAGACCAATTGGTTGGTCATATATTGAGGCACGATTCCCTGATGAAAACAATAATAGAAGGAGAAATATACGAGAAACAACCCATAGGGGAAGACCTCGTTAAAAAATATATGGCACAAATTCTGGAGGACCTGGAGTGTAGTAGCTATGCAGAATTAAAGAGACTACTGGCAGAAAGAAGAAAAGAATGACATGATGTTACAAAACAATCCTCGGATTGATGACAAATGATGATGATGATAGTCCTATTTGGCTTTTGTTTATATGTAAAGGTTATTGATTAGACTCGCTAGATGGTTCGGTACACTCCTGATGGTAAATATTTCCAATGGTTTGTCTCACTTGACACAATCGAATTCTTTCTGGCAATACGCTAAATCATCGCTTAATAAGACGACTATTTATTTATTTATTTATTTATTTATACTAATTCGTATAATACAGAACAAAAAAAAATTCCATACTAATAAATATTACCCGCGTTTATTTAGTAAAGACTGATACTTTACAGTAACCTAAATTTGTTTTCAATCTATAAACTGTCCTTTATGAATTTTTTTGATTATCATTTCAATCCGACATCTTGTAATAAAATAAAATAAAACAAATGTGAAATTATTAAAACTATTCACACGATATATTATTACAGACTACTGCGTTCTATCATCTTCCGCATTTTTTTAAAATAAATCAGTGCAAATATATTTCAAATTGCACGAAGATTATTTGCTTTTTAATTAGCCATTAATGGTACCAATCATGGACCTTTAAATTCACAATTTTTACCCTTCAAATTTACGCACAGTTACCTTCGCTGAACATGTAATTTCGATAATTTTTACAGTATTAATGTAACAACAGTTGTTTTATATGAGAAAAATGAACACGTATACGACAAACTTAGTTCAAACGTAGGATCTCTGATAATGTACGTACACGATAAGTGATATCTATTTTGTAATTTTGCTCAAACAAAGACCAAAAGATGGCGCCACAGTAGTCCGGCATAATTGTAATTCCCTAAATCGATCACGTAGATATAAGAGTTACCGATAAATCTAAGTGAACGGTATACAACAGTTAGACGGCTCATTGAATACAAATTCACCTTGCACGAAGGATACTTACTAGATGCCCAAAAAAGTTCCCAGAAACGACTGTTAACGGGATTTCCATCGATGAAGATAAAGATAGCCATCGTACATCATTTTCAAATAAAATTTTAAATATTCAGTTTTAATTTTTACCAAAAATTGTTATTAAATATTAAAAAACTTTTGTAAAATTTAGAAATGTATAGTGCATTTTTTTCTTTATTTAATTCTCGATAAATCGCTAGCACCACTAATCCTATATATACTGTCATTTATTAGCAAACGACAAAGCTGCAGATAACAGTAGTTCTATAAATGACAAAAAAAAAAAAAAAAAAACAACAAAAAAAACGTTATTTTCATTGCCAGTAGACCTCGCTATTTTCACTTGCGTGAAATGAATATTCATTATTTTAAAGGGAAATTTAAAAAAAAAATATATAAGTACGAGTTATCACAGAATAAACGCTATCACAAAAATTATGCATTGCTATGGAAACCGTGAATATAAGTGTACTTTATCGCAAAAATTTCCATTTTTAAGTTCCATATCTCAAAGTGCAGGCGTGTAAATACCGGTACTGTGGAAAACGTAAACAAACATATTTCATCATGGACTAAAATGGGCACATAGAAACCCGGACGTACATATAAACTTTGCTTATATATTATCAATATTCATTTCATCAAAGTCTCAAATTTTGTTATACTTTTCATCATTTTTTCAATCAATTAGCATGATCTCCAGATTTTAGGTCACATACGTAGCTTAATTACAACTCTTCCAACATCAAATTTTCCATGCATCAATTTTCAGAGCTGTTAATGAACATTTCGTAAGTTGCTTACTTTTACGCAGCCCGCTTAAAATTCTGTCTTCCCATTTATTCATAATCCTTTTAGTACAATAACTTCAATGAAAAACCTAGGAAGCAATAACCTCGGCTTCCACTAGTCTCCACTCCGGTAAAGAAAAAAAAAAAAAAAAAACATTATTCGCCGTTACATGATCCGGTTTTATTAAATATCCGAAATATTAATGTTCTTATATTAAATATTCCAGTTTATTCAGTCTGAGTAATTCAGAATTTACGCAGTAAATTATCAGAGATTTATGATCAAAAAATACAGAAAATTTTTAAATATCTTTTAAGTCCAGTTATCACTAATTTATCTGTGTTACGTTGGAAAACATGTTGCTAACGTATGTTTACACTAATAACCATTTCGGACGCTTCATATGTTGATTGCCGAAAAGGTTACACGTATTTTTGCTTTTTTTTTTAAGTCGGCGATTTTTAACTTTCAGAAAAAATGAAATAAGGAATTCGTATTAAATACTGTTTAAGAATGAAATAAAGCGCAATACTGTATTACTTTTGACAACTGATTTATCAAAAAAAACAAAAAACAAGCGTTTATAATAGAAACTTTTTCCAGAGGACCCGTGGTGGTGAAGGTATCAACGATAGCGAGTACCCTCCTCAACATCCCAGTACATCAACAACCGATATAACGTTGTTAAAATGCAAAAAATCATTATGGACAATGGCCAAATCACTATCAGAGAAACTAATAATAATTTTGGCATATCACACAGTTCATGCTAAGCAATTTCCTCGAATGTTTTGAGCATGATACGTGCGAGGAAAAAATTTGTTCTAAAAATGTTGAATACCCAATAATCATTGCTTAGGAGTTGCTAAATAAATTGAACAATTTTATCTAAAATTGCTCGAACGAGGCATAGCTGGTAATGGAACATGAACATGTTATTATATGACGTCGAAACTAAGACCGAACTGCCCTAATAAAAATTTCCTAAAGAACCAAGAGCGGAAAAAAAAAACTGCCAAATTCGGCTGACGGTGTTTTTTTTTTAATTTCAACCGCCTAGTGCGATATATAAGCAGATCGTTCAGTCAATCGAGAGTAGTACCATATGGAAGTTTTAAGCCGTTTTCTTGGAGAATTCCAAAGAAAACGCTCGGCTTTGTGACAAAATAATTTATAACAATTGCACCGCAATATACATGTACATCTGTTCATACTTCACTGCTTGTTCGTAAATTTTTAGTAAAAAACAACACCGTTATGACATATCAGCCTCTATGTTAATTACACATGGTCCCCTGCCACTTCTTTCTATCTTCCACGCTGAAAAGAACCGTGAAAGGCCAACTCTTGTCAACTTTGAAAAGATAACGATAGAATCACTGCGAAGCTAAACGTTATACCCAAAATTGTATTATTATTCGAAGATTAAATAAGGAGCACTTGGAAGGCGAAAAATTAAAAAACTAAAGTTTCACATATACTTTGATCAAACCTCGTATATATATATATATATATATATATATATCAAACAAGATATAATTTATAAATTTTCTGTTATTACTATTCCGGTTCTATTTTAAAATATTTCATTATTTTTGCTAATTATGGACTTGTGTATTATATATTTAATTCTAAAGTAGTACTTCAAAATGTACGTAAAAATTTTTGTTTTATTTTATTCAAAAAAAAACAATAATAATAATAATAATTACGCTGATTCTAAATTTATTGAATATTTTAGTTTTTTGTGTATAATGTTGTGCATAACACATCAATTACAAAAAATTCATCACAAAAGGTATCTAGAAAAATTTCATATATTTAACCATAAAACTTAATTACGAGTTTTCATACATTTAAATTAGTATGTTTTATAACAATTTCGCAGAGAAACTAATGAAACATTATTGTCTAATACTGGACAGCAAGAGAGCGATAAACAACCAACGAAGGTAGTAAAAAATGATAAGAATCTATATGAAACGGCGACGTCTTCTTCGGCCATTACAACGACGAATGTGAAATATGAAATGTATAATATGTTTTCTGAAATCGACTACCGCAGAATTTAAATACAACACCGTCCGTGACAGAGAGAACTAAAAAAAAAAAAAAAAAAGAAGAAAAACACTATTTACTATTCACATTTCTCATTGTAGTGGGAAACAGGTGTATAAAGTGAAATAAAGCGATATAGGGCCCCCTTTATAGACGGTATAAGGTAGTAAAAAATAATACTTACGTACTATCGTTGGTAGGAAACATTATTAACTAGAAACAAGTTAGATAGTTCCTTCCTCAAATTATTTATATTTCTTAAAAAAATAATTATTTATGCGTACAATATGTGAATTTTTAATGTAGGAACTTTAAATAAACAAAAAATATTATTTTTTTTTTATTTTAAATTATGCCATTTTATATAAGTTTGGTAAAAATTGTATAAAATTAAAATTCCCCAAAGTTTATTTCATCGAAAATTTATTCCTTTTTTTTTTTCATAAAGTTTATTGCACGGCAAAAATGTCAAAATACAAACCTCATATTAAAAATTTAATGCCGGATTCTTGATCAGTAATTTGAAAAAAAATCTTTCTCAAACATTTTTAATGTATCGCGCGTGCGTCGTACAGCTAATAACTTTTGATAGTTCCTCGAATAAAATTTCAGCTCCGTTATAATTAAAAATTAATTATTTGTAGCAGTTAAAATCAACCTATATTAATCTAGATAGTAGTCAAAATTCCTGGAATTTAATTGTTGACAAAACGAAGTTACGGAAACTGAACAAATCGAAAATGCAAATAACTTGTCATAGCCAATTTATGACATTTTTTGAATTTAAATTGCACTTTATCTAAGCATTCATCTACGATAAATCTCCCGTTACACTTTAGTATTTTTTCGTTAACCAGACTATTTCTTTCTACTATTATGAGGAATTCTTCGAAAACGCAACGGAAAATCATCATATATACGCTCATTCATTGTAATTTTGTATTAATCTTTCTCATAACTTACTTTTTGTGTACATTAAAAAAATGTACAAATAAATATATACCCACGCTTATCTAACAGATTTTCTCAGATGGAACTTCTAAACTGATATAATTATCTACGCATATAATCCGAAAAAAAAAAAACCTTTTAAAATTTGGTGTTACACGTTAAGAATATTTATTATAGTAAGCAAGAGACAGCGTCTGAATTTGTGAAACTTTTTTACATTGTTCGTTTCTTATCAACAAATAAATTCGATATTCCTTTAAATAATCTATTGTAATCCCAAGCAGTGTCGAGGTTTCAACCATATTTATTACCATATAACGTCATTATCTGCTTTGAACGCAAGTTTCGGTTTTTTTATTTCCCTTTCGTTTGCTGGTATTTATTTCTATTCAATTCAGTTAAACTCTCTGATAATTAAACAACATTAATTAGAAGTTTTAATTAAAATAAACAAAAAATGAAATAATCAAGGTATTACGTAATATTAAATATAACTTTTTTTGTACTTTATTTGCAAGAAAAAAAAGAAAAAAAAAACAAACTAGGATACATATATTGAAAAATGTAAACTGGTTTTAATGTGTCTACTCTAAAATTGACGTCAGAAACTAAGACAATATTAGCATCCCTAATTGAAAACATCAAAAGTAAAAACAGCAATCTTCTCTCAACCCTACTTTGTTCTAATTTCTATTATCTTAAAATCTGTAAATTAGAAGAAATATTAACTCTTTAATGAACTAATTATTAAGAAAAATAAAATATTACGACATCTTTTTTTCCCCTATTAATGTGACAGATTACAGCTCAAAAATGAATACTTGTATGACGACCTGAAATTTGCCCCAAATGTAACTTTAATAATATTTAATAATCCCTAAAAAAATAAATATATGATTTTTGAAAACTAAGTAATATAAATTCAACTATTAACTTCTCAAAATTTTTATTACCTTTCAAAAACTAAGCAATTACAAAATTTCGGTTCTGTTCATTAATGTAAAACAATATCAAACTCAGTTCCGCTAGTCCGGAAGGAAAATCGCTTCTTGTTGTAGAAAACAGCCAAAATAGTAACAATAGGAGCATACACTGAATCCGGTATTACTGCTTTATTATTTTTGAAGATATACGAACGGTAGTAAAAATATTGAATTTATCTAAACTGCCTGGGTTATTTTTTTAAACTTTCAAACGATTTAAAATGAATCCGATGGTAAGACCATTCGCACATTCCAAAGAAGATACTTAGCCTAAAATGAAGCAGAAATACCGATTCTTCTTGATCCTTAAACTTTACTTAATAATGAATACTGCATAAATATTTGTCTATATAAACCGACTGCGGTAATATAATCATAAATATTCAAATTTTCATTTCTTTTAAAGTGGTATTTTTTTTTATTTTTTAATTAGATTCAGTTACACATAAAATGCTCGGTATAAATATTTTAAATAGTCCTCTGATTCAAATAATTAAGAAATACATTGCTCGCTGATAGAATGTGGACAAAGACATTACAGATATAATATTTTTATTCATAATACACATTTTTTATGACGATACTAATGTAGATCTGATAGTCGGTAACATTACAAACTGAATTTTTTTGACTTTAATCAGTACTGCGTATGAAACATGACTTTTTTTTCAAAAATATATTAAACACGTAGTCTTAATCAATAATACTAATACCACACTAAAACGAAAAAAGAAATAGTCCCCATTTCCACTTGTACAACCGATTCTATTAGCTAAAAATTGACGACGCCAATTGTGCTCCCCGAAAAATTCTCTTAAAAGTCACACTACCAAATAATAAAAATAGCTAATATCAATATAAAAAATAAAGCTAATAAAGCGTATGATTAACAAAACATTACAAACATCACCACACAAATTCGAAAGAAATAAAAAGCTTATTTGTAAAAATAACACGCCCCTCAACTTTAAAGATATCGCACAACGAGATCAAATATTTTTACAGTTCGTATTTAAATGAAATTTAAACTATTCTAAACGTTATCACCTATTTGAAATTTAAGCAACGACGAATTCGTAAGAATATATTCGCATACTGCATAGTTGCGTGAAGATACAATTCCGCATTCAAAACACCAGTAGATAACAATTTTTAATCAGATTATTTTAAAATATTCGCAATAATTAGAAACGTACGATATTCAATTTTATTCAATCTTTGACGCACCACCCATTAATAAAATTTTGGGGGGGGGAATTTTGAAATCTACCGAGCAATTTATTGCATCCAAAATTGTTCCGACTACGTTGACTATTCGATTTACACCCCTACATTACTAATAAAAGTATAAATACTCTATGTATTAAAAGTTGTAAACAACTAACTTACCGAAAATTACGGAGAGGCCAGTTTCATGAAGAAATCGTAGTCTTCTGTGCTTGAACAGCCATATAATTAAAACTGTTAAAGTTAGCAATAACGTGTACACTAGTAAATTCAAACTGTCAATCCTATGGTTCAACTGAGCCTTAGCATCAAGCTCGATATCCGTAGAAGGAGAATTCGACGGTTTCAAAATCATTATTTTAATATCATAAACATTTAATTACTTAAGGCGAGTGTACGATCACGATGAATTAAAACATATACATTTCTTCTCATAAACACGCTAAGATTCCCTACACATAATTTTTATTATCGAAAACTCAAGAACCAAAAATAACAAAACATATGCACAAAATCTAATAAAACAAGTACGCAAAACAAACCGTCTAACTACTCACTATCATCATCGGCTAATATTATTCTACTACGTACAAAAGCGCTCGAATATTTGCCAAACTTGATAAGAATCGAAACATTTATAATTTGAGATCTGGACAATTAGCACAGTAAAATGATTAATATCAGGGTAGCCATTTGTTGAATAGCAAATATACATAATTTTTATATTTTTAAGCAATTGAATTACAATGTATTTTTCTAATAATGATTCTACGGTCAATACCTTACACCTCCCATTACGGGTGAGAGGGAGATTCACGTAGTAATTACATATCTCAATAAGATCAATGTAACAAAAAATGTTACGTTATCAAGAAGAGAGCAAATTTTTTAACGAAAAATTAACAAATATAGTTAAAATAGGGTAGCAGGGAAGCGTGCCACCCCTGAATCTTTGGAAAAATTATATTTTATTATCTATGTTACAAAAAACCTGGTTTAAAATTTTTCCCATAACCATACAATATATCTACATATATATTAATTCAACGTAATTCTTAGGCTACCCCCCATTAGAAAAAATGTCCCAATTTTATGTAACGTTTGTTATGTTTTATAGGATTTCTGTGATTATGTTATTATATTCATATGAACTGATTTAGAATTACGTTGTAAATTTTGATCGTTTTATACAAAGTATAGAAGAGCCCCTTGCGAGACCAAAATGGCCGAGTTTATATATATATATATATATATATATATATGTGTGTATATATTTTTTTTAATTATAGTAGTTATTGTCGTTGAGCAACATCAATGTAATTTTATAATAAAATGAAATTGATTTACCGGTGAAATCTAAGAATTAATTAGGTCTTCATAATGTCAATTTACACTATTTTTGCATCCTAGGCGACTGCTGTTGACAAAAGGAATCGTTTTTTACAATTTACCTTCTGACATAATATGTGCTGTCATGTTGCCATATATAAGCGTTACCTAAATACGTCTATCGACGAATCTGAAAAATTACATAGAAAAAGAAAAAAATACAAACTAAATAACGTAAAACCAATAACTTTTAAAATATATTTCGAATTATTAAACCAAATAGAATGGAGAAGGAATAAAAAGATGTTCGCTACCCGGTCACACTATTTCATTTAGGACAAAACGTAACAATGATACTGTGGTTAAATGAATATTCAGAAGCCACCCAGAACACTACTTCTTCTTTCCTCATTGTCCATTTAAATCTGCAAAAGCAATACAAAACCATCGATCTTAGATCGATTGTTATCGAAGAGAATTTAATGACACCATTAGGCACAGCCGAACTTCAGATCGTTCTGGAATTAACGCAAAGTATTTTTCTCTCGTGATAGTAAAATTCTGGAACAATAAAATACGCGTATAAATCTATATGGTGTAAGGAACGAAAAATCAAAAAACATCTGCTGTCGCACAGCAACTATTACAATCTCCTCATACTGACCATTTAGCATTCTAGCCGAAAGCAGGTATCAATCACCCGAAAGTCTCAATCTGTTTTAAAATTATTAATTCTAATTGTAACATTAAAGAATATATCATAAAAACGTTCTAATGTGTTCATTATCTTTTCATAATAAACGAATACGCCGCGGATTTTTCTTTGCGCGTGGTAATTAGTAAATTTCGTGATAAACTCATCATTTAAATTCTCTGGTCATTCTATACTTATTTTCACACGTGCTAATAATAGAGCTTTTGTATCCATCTAATTTCTAATTTTATTTGAAATACCGTTCACGGTACTGAACAAACGTTCTACACTAACTGTTGATACAGATGTACACAGTAATTTTTCACGTAATATTTTTAAATGTTCATATCCTATATTACTTTCTTTTAATATAACCAAGTAAATCTCCATTCTGTACATCTGGTGGTGTGATAAATTTAAAAGATTTAATATCAGTTCATACCAATCTGCGTTTAAATGCAGTAATGTTATTATGACTCGATAGTATGATTTCGTTCGATATTAAAAACATTTTCCCAAATTTTCAGAATATAAAATTAGTGAAATTACTTTTTAAGGTTTTTCTTATTAAATCTTTTATTCATTTTTCCGACGACAGTATCTAAAAATGCGACGACTCCTTTTAAAACAACTTTAGTTGTTTGTATTTTCAATTATTTTTCTCGGTGAAGCTTTTTTTATCTTTTCAAAACTTTTGCAAAATTTCATTATTGTCTTCATCATCTTTCTGAAGTGTAGTTTTAATACTTTCAAGATGCCTGACTATAGTATTCATTAACACAGGTAGAATAAACAAATTTAAATATTTTTGTCGCAAAATATTATTTAAATTATGCAT
Source organism: Icerya purchasi (assembly GCA_039619475.1). Lineage (NCBI taxonomy): Eukaryota > Metazoa > Arthropoda > Insecta > Hemiptera > Monophlebidae > Icerya > Icerya purchasi. Next base: position 235,811,974 of record CM077116.1, read on the forward strand.
AGCACTTAAAATTACTTCTAAAATCTCGTGCGTTGTTAAAAAACTTGATCTTGCTAATTCAAGGAATTGCACAATGGACACCGCCGCTTTTATAAATATGTTCACATATTGTTACCGTAGAATTATAAGATAAAAGAATAGCGTGCGCTGTACGGTAGTAGCTAAACCAGCGAATATCACTAGCTTCTGGAATTTTTAAAGAAGGTTCTTCTATATCGTTTGTATATCATGCAATAAATGTTTGTTTGTTGTTTTTTTTTGATGATTTTAAAAAAAAGTGATCTATATATCTTTAATGATATTAAGGCATCGTTTTACATGCAGATTATTTTTACCCGCATTTGTTACTGCTAATTGTAACATGTGAACACGACGATGATTAAAGGGAGGAATCTCACGGCCAATTAATTTTAAGTTTTACATAGACGGTGGCCCGTTTGTATTTCCACTGAAATTAGCAGCACCATCAAAAGAGCAAGACACAAATTTTTCATAAGGAAGTTGGCAATTTTTAATTTCTTCATCTAATGCTCTTTTTATCGTTTCACTATCTGCATTTGTTATTTCTACTAGATGTAAAAAACCGTTCAATAACATTTCCAAAACCATCAACGTAACAAATCATAATAGAACTGTCGATTCGTCGGCCATGATGGAATAGAATTTATTACTTACAATTAGATTAATTTTTTCTTCGTTTTCTAATGTTTCGTGTATAGAGATTAATAATTCGCTTTCTGTTGCTTTACTTATTACACGTTGATCTTTCACTTTGTTTATCATATCACGCGCCTTTAATGTAACATTATTTTTAAAAATACTTTATCAATCGATTTTGTAAATTTTTTTGCCTTAGGAATTTCTCTCTTAACAAGAAAATAGCATTTATAAATGATTTTAAACCATTTCTATTTTCTTGCTTTTCTTCTTCACTGGCATTCTCAGTAGTAAAGAAAAAGAAATATTAGCATCTAGCGTTCAAGCAGAACAGTTTTTACAACTGATGACGTCACAATGGTCATGGACTGTTTCGTGTTTTTTACGACATTTATCCACATGTCTGTTCAATCACATATGTACAATACGATCCTTCCCGGAGGCAATGGAAAGAATCTATAATAATACCGATACAAAAACCGAACAAGAACCCGACACAATTAGAGATAACTTCAGACCAATATCATTAACCTGAGTCTTGTGTAAAATTTTCGAAAAAATCATCAGTAAACGACTAATCGGCGAACTAGAAAACAGAAAATTGTCATCGCCAAAACAACGTGGTTTCCAACCATCACGTTCAACTGCAGCACCTTATCCACCTACAAACCATTATTCAGAACAACTTGACAAAACACAAACACATTCTTCTACCAGACTTTTTCGATATTACGAAAGCCTTTGATCGAATCTGTATGAAAAAAGGCAATCTTTACTCTGTATGAATCGAGCTTCCGAGGCCAAAAGAATTTATCTTATAGGAAACTTCCCATCCGAGCGTAGCTTGCAAAATACAAAACAAAACGCAGAAACTCAAACTACTGATAAAAAAATTATTTTACTCTCCGTCTTTGGGCTAAAAACAGGAAAAAAAGTATAGCCTGTCAAGCGAAAGAAGTCCGTTCGTGAAACAACCGAAATGCGCTGACGTCGCGAAATCAAGGGACCTCACGTTAACCTTCAGTCCATATCGGATATAACACTTGCTGTGTTAAGAGCATATGATCCGTCTGGATGTAAACAGGTGTCAAAAAAAAAAAGAACGGAAGAGCGTTTAATCAAAACGGCGAAGGGGAGAGAATAACAGGAATATGATAGTATGACACTTTTTTCGGTAATATTGAAATACGCGTTAATACGCGCCCTGTTGCTAGTACACTATTTCGAGCAACACTCACGCTTGGCAGCGAAACTCGAACGGACTTCTTTCGCTCGACAGACTATATGTTCAACAGTCCGAATAAAAAAGTAGAAAAAGCCGAACTATATCTCAAACATGTGCGTAAAAGAGGACTTCGGAGAAAAAATAGAAGCCGAACTTACAACTCCATATTGGTATGTCGAAAGCTTGACATTTTGGAAAAAAATTTTTTTAAATTTTTTTCCGGACATGTGATACACTGATAGAATTGGCGAGATCGAAATTATGTTTTATTTCCGTAGCGCAACTTTCGAATTCGTCGGGAAGTTTAAAAAAGCACAAAAAATTACTTTGAACAAGATTATAAATAATCGCATTCCCGGATATTTCTTTAGTTTTGAACATCCGGGTTTTACAACTTTTAGACTGTTCAGACACCAAAAGCTCTAAATTTAAAGAAATACATTTTTTTTTCCAGAGGCTTAAAATACTGCTATTTGATAAGAAACTATGTTTCATTGTTCGATTTTAAAATTCTATCTTTACTATTCGTCAGTGAACTTCAATTGACATGTAAATATAAAACGCGGGTTATTAAGAATATTCAAATAAACGTATCACTCTCATTATTGAAAGTTTTTTTTTTTTCAAAGTTTTAAAAGAAGCTACTAAAGTGTTATTTTAGGTAACGGTCATAGAGATCAGCATTCCATTTACATATATTTGTGAATAGAACTTTCAGCAAATTTAACCTTCTAATAGCAATGGAAGAAAGATATTTGAGATGTTCGGAAATTGATAGAAGGAAAATTAACGCGAGAAATAGCTCGATGATTAGAAGTTTAATATATCTAATAGCGATTAAGGAGTTACATAAAGGCTAAAAGGCAACAGGAATGCAAAGATATATCTATAAATGAACAGAGACAGGAAGAGGAGACCTGTTTTACACCACCGCTCGATATTCCTTTGAAGAAATGATGACTTCGCTGTGAAATAGAAATAAACTTCCGCGACGTATATTTAAAAGTTTTATTAGTAGTAAAAAAAAATTAATTTTTTTTTTTAAAATAGGCTTTTATTTATGCACTAAAAAGTACAAAATAACTTTATTAGTGTGCGACTACTAGATATCTTAACATTAAAATCTGAAACTACAAAATATTCTGAAAAATAAAAGCGGGAACCGCAGTTACAAAAATATTCGGCGTGTGTGGTATTGTGATGCACAACAACGGAACAACATTAAATAGTGATTGTAGTTTTGGCTTAGGATGTATTATAATATTAATATTTAATTATTAATCTGCGACCCCCGCTTTTATTTTTCAGAATAGTATTTTGTAGTTTCAGATTTTAATGTTAAGATATCTAGTAGTCGCACACTAATAAAGTTATTTTGTACTTCTTTTTAGTGCATAAATAAACGGCTGTTTTTAAAAATGTTGTTTACATTTTTTAGTCTGGACTTTTTACTATGTACTTCAATAAAAAACAAAAAATTTAGAATTGTATTTTATTTCGCTTTATTTTATTCAATATCTTGATTTTAGCACATTTACAGAAATTTGTGTTACATTTTATCGTTTCAATTATCTTTTGTTTTTCATACAATATATCATGGAATCTTCAGCACGGAAAACGTTTGACTGATAGCGATCTTTCCAATGATATATCACATGACCGAAAAAGAAAATATTTTTTTGAAACTTTCAACTTTTCGGCACCCCAAGGGTCCGGTTTTAAAGTTGGAAACCCAAATATTCCAAAGTAAAGAAATACACAAAGATGCGCATTTTTTTTAACCGTGTTCAAAATTTTTAGCTTTAAAGCTGAGCCACGAGCGGGGGCTACACGTCCTTTTTTGTGTTTTTTTTTAACTTTTAGTAAACTTCCAATGTTTCGTTAAGGAAATGAAATACGAGTTTGCTCTCGACAATTAGCGCTCTTTCCAAAAGTATATCATATGCCCGAGAAAAAAAATATTTGTTTCCAAAATTTCGAGCTTTCGGCGCCCCGAGGGTCTAATTTTAAAGCTGGAAACCCAGAGATGTTGCATAATATTTTATTGTCATGTGTAACAAGCATTTCTGCAAAAGGATACTTTTTTAATTCGTCGGGAAGTAGGTGAAAAATCGTTCGCAAGATTCTCCCCAGACAGACAGAATGACAAAGCGAGTTAAATAAAAGCCTATAAAAACAGCTGAAGATGAATAATATTACTAATCGGTCAAATTCTTTATCGAATGTTTTTTTCTTTTTCTTTTTTCGATTTAATATATAGCCGACTATATTTATAATGTTACAAAACTTAAAGCGTAACATGAATTAATCGCATTTGTTCAGATTTTTTTTTTCTATTCACACACTTAGCGTCGTGTTTATTCGGTGATATGCTCTTTGTTTTTTTTTTTTTATTACTTACAGTTTTAATTGTATGCAGTGATCTCATTCGATGTTTGTATATGTATAGTCTCTAATTTTATTGTCAAAAAAAAAGGTCGAGCTCATTGTAATGCAATAAAATAATCGAATTTAGAGGTTGTGAAGTCATACTTCATTCTTTAAAAAAGCCCCCTGCGCTTAAAAAAATATCGAAAATGAGCAGTAAAGTAATAAAAATTTTTAAACACACGAATTGTGAGTGAAAAATACATACGATATTACTAATTTAAAATTGAATACCTTTGTTTTGAGCTTGCTATTATGTAACGGTCAATTCTGCTTATCTTTAACTCAACATACGGAATGTGTGAATATCATCATCATATTTGACTGACGTTGTTTTTTATTAAAATAATGTTTTTGCTTTTTACATTTGATATTACATTATGTTAACTTCGTAATATAAAGATGTACAGCTGAAAATGTGGGTAGGTCCAAAATGTTGTTTTACTAATTTTTTAGGTCAGTGCTCTTTATATACATATACATACATATATATATATATATATATATATATATATATATGTATAATATATTAAAATTATTGAAAAAATGAAAGAAGGTAATTTTTCATAATAAATAATTTTGGAAAACAACTGTGTTTGTAAGCTGGTCGAAACGTTAAGCGAATAAATATCTTTTAAAACACAGCTGTTTCCGAAAATTATTTATTACGAGTAATCACTGTGGAAGCTTTAAATATTTAAGGTAATTTTTATTGTGTTAGTTATTGATCAAAAGTAAAACACTCGATAAAAACTGTAATATTTATTTTCTTCAAAAGTTTAGCGATTTATTGCATGACGATTACAAATTTCAATTTACAATCAGCCACCAACGTATTTTGAAATTACCGAAGACTGATGTCAACAAAATATACGAATAGTAAGATCCCGCGTGTTTATATTATCATTATTATCAACTGTTTACATAATAAACAATCCGGGCGCTACATGTGCACATTATGCTATACCAATTGACCGGTGAAAGTATGCTTGTATAAATTAATAATGTCAAATTTGTTGAAAAAACTGATAGAAAAAATTGCTTGTAACCTTAAACGTTGTTTTACTTTTAGTTTACAAAACTAAAGGCGGGCTTTTTCATATTTATTCTGTTTGAAGTAATTTCATTTTGGTACAACATAGTGATTATTGAACACATGTTGCTTTGAAATGGAAATTAGCAAAATTTTGTTTATATATATAATTTTTAACTTAACTATTATTTAAATTCAGTATTTTCACTCTACTTTAGATATAATTAGGCAATAATACTCTGAATTAATCAGTAAATATCGTAAGTTTTGAAATTGTTTTGTTTACTTAGAATGGAATTTCATTTAGAACCTTACTTATAATACGGTTTAATTAATAAAAATAAATTTGTTAATAATCGACTCTCCTGTAATATCACCTAAAATAGCAAGATCTTATTATTGTTCGTTGAACTTGCAATCATTCCGTGTAAACTGTATTTGTAAACTGCCTGAATTAAACCTTAACTTTATGGTCATTTATTTGATTGGTGCGTCAAGTTGTAGAGAGTGCATGGACGTAAGTTTTGGTTTATTACAGTTTCGTGTAAAGAACTGTTTATTTCGGCGAAAGTTAGTGATTTTATCATTTTTATTAGGTTTATAAAAGTTTATTTTAATAGATAATTAAATAATAATCGCGATTGTTATAAGGAAATAGGTATTATTATTGTGCTGATTAATGTATATTAAAGAGAGAAGTATACTATTTAATTAGAACTAGTGATAAGTATGAATTTGGATTAGTTCATGACTAATTTTTCGCGCGTTGTATTTGAACATTATTGACGTATTGGTAAACATACACTGCTCTATGAGGCTACTACGCCTATAAAAGAAATTAGTATTCATTTTTTAGAGGCGATTTTTGTTTTTATGTAGTTTCTGGGTGACAAATATGGCTTTGTTAAATAACGTTTTTAAAATTCTAAATTGTTCCCCAGAATAGTGAGAACTTCATATTTGGGCTCATTGTTCGACTATAATAGTTGTTTCCGTGCAATAGTGAGATCGGTAAATTATATTATTGTACAGCATCTTTTGCGTTAATGAACGAAGTTTCTTTTTTCGTTTCGTTTTTACGTCTGCTGCGTAATTTTACCAAAAAAAAAAAACACGTAATTATCGTTATTAAAAGAGTATTGGCAGTGTGAACTTTTGTTTTAAACTAAACGATTTTATTTCTTGTAAATAGGTTAATGCTTAGGCCTTTACTTCGTTAATGAAAATTTGAAATCATTCATCGGTAGAAATAAGCTGTGACAAACGGTATTGTAGAAGTATATTTTCAGTGTAATAATATTAAATCATGCATCAAGCAGAGAAGCTTGCCAGATTTTTTAATTTTCAATTCATTTAAATATCTGAAAAGAAAAAATTCGATGCCTTTTGTGAAAACCAATTGCTGTATTACTAGCAGTTGAAATACTTTAATGACGAACAGTAATTAAATCTATGAATATTGTTTTGATGCGTTTTCTACCGAAAGTGTCCGTACGGAGATGATCTTAGTTTCGTCACAATTTTTGTACGGTCACTTTTATTTTTGCGCAAAATTTTCGATTAGTTTTCCTTTAAATCGCCTAGAATGTATAATTTTTTTCGATCGATTGGAAAATTAACATAGTGGTGCCTCATTCTAGAAAAAACCGCAAAAATGCTTACTTTTTTGCTTTGTTTTATTCAGTTTTATGTGATAACACGGTTCATAAAAGAAAATTTATAACCAAAAGTGAACAGAGAACGTTTAATATAAAAACCTTACCGGTCACCGATGCAGATTTTGATTTTATTTTGCGCTTAATCCGGTTTTATTTCATTTGAATAATCCGTATATCTTTTTGTTAACGTCAATGTAGTTAATTTATATCTCTCGCATTAAAGTGTTTAGAATATTTCAAGCATTTTCTTTTATCTATATTTCGAGCGATTTTTAAACTTTTTGTTTGTTTCGTTTTTTTTTTAATCTTTTAAACTCTGAAGTTTTCCAAAACGAGACAAATTTCGGTATAATAAGGAATCGGGGTCGGTATTAATTCATACTGCTTTATTAATGACCGTTTGATTATTTCCACGTGTTATCACCAGATACGGTGTAACTGAATTTGATTTAACAATGATGCTTGTAAAATTTAGTGTTTTTTCTCGCTTTTTGCGAATTTTCATTGAAATATTCTTTGTAAATACATCATTTGTAAAACAATAACATCGTTTCGAACAATTTTATTGTTTCACGTTACATCCTGCCGTATATATTTCATTGTGATGGTTTACATTTGCGTTACTTTTTACGGAGCGCCGACAAACCATTTGAATGCCGTAATACAGTTCTACGGTTAAAACTCAATTTACGGTACAACGTTTATGTCGTGAAGCGAGAAAACGTAAAAGCAAATCGCTACTTATAATTTAATTTTACCTTTGCGGGAAAAAAAATTATCGTTCTATGATCAGTTGATTGCAGAACATTTTAATGGATTAAACTTACGGATGAAGTTAAAGTCGTCTTCTTTTTGAAAAAAAAAAAAACAAAAATGTAGTCGTATTAGCGTTATACATTGAATGTGAATATTTGCGTAGTGCTAATTAATATTATTAATGATAGAAGTTATCGAATAAGAAGTTGGACATTTTGTTTTGCATTTTCGGAATGCTATTAAGATTTTTTCTTTCTTTGTAATTTAGTTTTTCCAAGAAATATACTTATTTAAATCAACGTTTATTATTACTTGTTTATTTATTTTCTTTGCCATATTGTTTTACAGATTAATGGTTCACGGTATGGTAGATCTATCGTATTTGATGTCATTCATGGCACGAATTTGATTTTCTTGGCTGTTTTTATCATGCTGAATTAATCGCGTCCTCTATACAATGGTACACAGCGAAAACAAAAATTGTAGAAAAATGTGATGAGAGAAAGATTTGTTGTTTAAATAAGGTAAAAACATTTTTAAGCGGGATTCTGCCGTTTTATATACGTTCGGCATGTTATAAATGTGGTTTTATTGAGTAGATAAGAAAAATTAATTAATTTTTTCTTGCAGACTTGGTCATATTTTACAGACGATGTGTAGTCTCGTTTGTGTTTTAAGGAGCTTTGTTTTAAATCACGTTAAATGTTTTGATCTTAATTGTTTTATTACACCGTCCAAATTGATATCGCGATTATAATCGATAACTTTTAAGTCGATGATTTTTGTGTTTTTTTTCTCAATTTAATGCAGTGTACAATAAAAGTTTGTTCGATATTGTCGAATAACGTTTGACCATCTTAAGCCGCTTTTGTTACGATTTCAACCTAAATTTAAGTTAACAAGATGATGTGACTCCTTAATTTGTAATTCTTACGGAAGAGTCGATTTCAAATTATTTCATTCTTCGAAAAATGAAATAAAAATATTCAAATATATATCTCAAGAAACTTTTGTTTTTAATAATTTTACTCACAAGGAAAGTACACGAGTTGTCAGACGCCGATTTTGATGAAATTTTGATACGTTGTAGAGTATAAAAAAATATTAGACACGTGTTTTTTTTTTTTATCGGCCCATATGCAGTTACAAGGGACGAAAACCACCCTTAAAGTTCACCCCCGTAAAAAGTTTTTCCTAAATATCTCGTCTTCTACTCTATATTTTTTTATGAAACAAATTGGAAATTATTTCTCGCGGAAAGGACGAGTAATCCGCAATGATCTAAGCAGTGGAGTTGCATACCGCATTTTCTAGGGGGTGAAAACACCTTTTTTTGGTCATAATCGTGGATTAAAAAATTATAAAATAACATGAAAAAATTAAAAAAACAATTTTTAACACACACAATTAAAAAATAAAGTTGACGTGTTTCGGCATTTTCATGAATTTCACCCTTAAAGGGGGTAAAGCACCCCTTACAAGAAACGTCAATAAACACATGTATTAAGTAATCTAATTTCGTGAAAAATTTGTATGTAAGGGTTTTTGAGGTCGCTGATTACGAATCCGTCATCAGATTTTGTTTATTCAAAATGGCGGATCCAATATGACGAGAAAAAAAGGTCGAAAAAGTTTTAATTTTAATGACAACTTGTATACGAGAATTTTTAAGGTCGCTGATTACGAATCTGTTATCAGTTTTTGAAAATACAAATTATCCTGTGCTTTATAACCATACAGCCCTAAACCCCTAAAGCCCGGACACAGGCAGTCAGCTTGTGTTTTTTTTTAAACCAACAAATACCAAACTCTTAAACCTCAGACAGCCAGAGGGCTGTGCGTTATAACCATATAGCTTCAAACCTCTAAACATCAGACAGGCCGATTGCCGATGACTAAAATTGCACAACTCCTGAACTGCAGACAGACGAAAGGCCTATTCATTGTGATATACTGGAAAACCGTTCTTATAATTTACTTATTTAAAAAAAATTATCGGTACGGTTCAACTTATGTATTTATTTATTTCCTTATCTATTTATTACCGGTAATCACCCTCTTCTTACGAAAATAATAACAAAAATAAATTAAGAAGTGGTCAAAGTTAATTAGTAATACAATAACTTTTTTTTTTTTTTTAGAATGAATCTTAATACATTAGGAGAATTACATTCAATGAGTAAATCGAGAGATTTATTACTAAATTCGTACTGCTATCATGCTCAATAAATCTGCGAGAATCCAAAATATAATAATCAAAATTTTTAAAAATAAACATCTTTAACTTTTAACATTGGCTCGTCCAGGAAGATGGTATTCATTTTTCTCGTTATAACATTAGTCAAAACAGTCTGTCTGGGGTTTGGGGGTTTGAGATTTATCGGTTTAAAAACACGGGCCTTCGGCCTGACTGGAGTTTAGGAGTTTGGGGTTTGTTGGTTTAGAAAAATACAGGCTGACTGCCTGCTTGGGTTTTAGAGGTTCGGGGCTGTATGGTTATAAAGCACAGGATAATTTGTATTTTCAAAAATTCATGACAGATTCGTAATCAGCGACCTCAAAAACCCTTACACACAAATTTTTTACGAAATTGGATTACTTGATACATGCATTTATTGCCGTTTTTTGTAAGGGGTGCTTTACCCTCTTTAAGGGTGAAATTCATGAGGATGCCGAATTGTAATCGTGTGTGTTAGAAAATGTTTTTCTTATTTTTTTATGTCGTTTTATAATTTTTTATTCCACAATTATGACCAAAAAAAAAAGTGTTTTCACCCCCTAGAAAATACGGTATGCAACTCCACTGCTTAAATCACTGCGGATTACTCGTCCTTTCCACGAGAAATAATTTCCATTTTGTTTCATAAAAAAATATAGAGTAGAAGACGAGATATTTAGGAAAAACTTTTTACGGGGGTGAACTTTAGGGGTGGTTTTCACCCCTTGTAACTGCATATGGACCGATAAAAAAAAAAACACGTGTCTAATATTTTTTTATACTCTACAACGTATCAAAATTTCATCGAAATCGGCGTCTGACAACTCGTGTACTTTCCTTGTCAGTTTGATTGTTGCTATTTTCTATGCGAACGAAGGAGAAATGTGAACTTTTAGTTTTTTCCAGCTAAATCAATCGTCGAATATTTTAATTACGCTAATAATCGCCAAGCAATTTTCGTATTATCTTCAGCCAAACAATGGCGTTATTTTGAAAGTGGTGCAAGATTCCGTTTCAGGATTTTCGCATTACTACCGATGGATTAAAACTATATATATATATATATGTATATAAACAAAAAAAAAAAACCCAGTAGCGATTATAAATTTATTTGCGTGCGATTTAGAATCGTTTCCTCGTGTTGTTTTAGGGAATTCGTTGAAAAATATCATCTTACTCCGCGGGGCAAGGTGCATCTGGATAAAATGGGTGTTAGTTTGGTGGAAGACGTACCGCGATATTTTAAAAACACCACAGACTACGATTTAAATCTGGATGAAGAATATTTCGGTATCATCGATTCGGATGACGAGGCTGAGACGACGCCGAATAATAATAGAATTTTCCTTAGTCCGGACATTGGTTTCAGCGACGTCGATTCGGACGAAAATTCGACTATAATCGGTGAATATTCGTCGCAGTTTAGCGACTTCAGTGATGAGAATGCCGAGCATATCAGAGATATCACGGAATTTCTACGAGAAGAAGAGCAGAGTGTGTACATCGTTTCCTTATTGACCGGCGAATACGACGAACAGTTAAGAGAGGTCGTGCTCGGTGATGAAAACGCCGAAGAAGAAGACGACGACTATTCGTTTCCGTCGTCGGACGAATCGGACGATGAGGATGAGGAGGAAGAGGAAGAGGAGGAGGTTCCGGACGGCGAAGACGATCGAATAATTATAGTGAAGCCGTGCGCTAGCAACGACAAGATCGATTCGACTTTGTTCGACGAAGAGTCACCGCCGCCAGCTTTCTTTTCGTCCGATGAAGAAGAAGACAATTACGTTAGTCGAGAGGTGGAAACGGTCAAAGCGTCAGCAACGTCGTGCCAGAACGGCCAGCAGCTCTACGAGGAAAGTGAAGATTTCGATGCGTTCTCCGAAACGGAATATATTAGCAATGGCGCCGAAGAAGAGTACGACGGAGACAATGAAAATGAAGACGACGTCGAAAACGACAGCGTTACCGCGAGAAATAACGACGAAGTGATCATCAACGATTTCGAGGTGGTGTTGCACCACCGAAATTTCCGAATCGCCAAAATTAACGTTCACGACGGCGGCCGGTCTTTTGCGGAAGAGCGAAACGTTACGAAATATGAAAATTTACGAAGAGATCAGTGTTGCGATGCTGTCGTTCGCGTTCGTACTACCAGCTGTAGCGTAATGCTCGATGCGGAAAGCAACAACGGCTGCTTCAAAACGAGCATCATCGGCCGAAACGCTAATTACGGTAAAGCAACCGATTGTTCCGGTGATCCGAATTACGGCCGATATTTGTCGGATTACGATAGTACCGTCGAAGAGTACGATGGCTGTCACGGCGACTCGGAAGAAGAGGAGTGCCAGGAGGAGGATGAAGCGGTGGAAGAAATGGCGATCGACCACTTGACGCCCAAAATCCATCACTTAACCGGTATTATTGACCACGAATCGCTATTGTCCAAGTTCAACTGTTTGTTCGACATTTTTGGAAAGAACCTGCAACGAAATTATCGATACGTAAACGAAGCGGCGCTGAAACGAACAGTCGTCCAGTCTAACATGTCCGACCTGGAAATATTCAACTATCTGATGTCGTTCATGGTGCCGGGCGGTCTGCTGATCAAGTCCGTGTCCAGCAGTTCTCTCTCTCCTTCGGTCGCGGACCAGCCGGCCACGGAGCAGTTTTCCAGACTGTCGCTGTCGGGCGACGCTAGTTTTCGACGTTTCACCAATACTGCCAACGTGGCGCTTCAGTCATCGCCGTTCGAGTTCAGTCGAATTACCAATAACGGTCGTCAGACGACCGGCATCTGCAGCAGCAGCAGCAGCAGCAGCAACAGCAGCACGTTCGACGATTACATCATTCAGTTCGTTCCGCGATTCGAAAATCAATCTAGTCGGCCCGAAGACGAGGAAAGGATAAATTCTTCTTCGTCCGCGGATGAAGTTCACGATGTTAAACAGAACGACAGTCGAAACGACGATTTCGACAAGCCGAAACTGTCGCAGATGACCGTGCTCGATCTTAGACTTCCGGCGAAAAAAGAGGTCGGTATCGTTATCGCTGTTCATTTTACTCGTATCGTAAATAAGAAACGTAAATCGTTCGAAGAACCGGTAGCCGATGGCGGAGGAGCAACGGTGAAATATCCGAGACTGACTCACCGTATTGCCGATCATTCGGCTATCGCTGACCATACGTACATTCAGCCGGTAGAATTGTATAACCTGTGCGCCAACAGCGATGGCGGCTGCGCTACAGATCAAAATAACAGAGAGAAATGATTGTGTTACGATTTCTCTGCTCCTCTTTTTATACCATCATCGCTGCTTGCGAATAAGTAACGCAGAAACACGAACAACAGTGCCATATACTTCGCGGCGATACGAGTACATTTTTGACGGTAAATTCGATACGGCGTTTATTTTAGTAAAAAGAAACGAAACCAATGAAAAAGAGCAAACAAGTTCTTCGTATTTTCGCCCACCGTTTACATCTTCGCAATCTATGAGCGCATATTTTTGCTTCGGATGGATGATCCCCCCCCCCCCCACTATTTTGAATACGAAATGAAGGTATTGTCTTCCCTCGTGAAAACATTACTGTAGCGATATTATCGAATAATTTGCCTTGTTCCGAATGGTGTTAACAAAAAAGTTTAAAAAAAAAAAAAAATGTTGCGTTCCTGAGATATGTAGTTGGAAAGTAAATTTTCTGGGTTTTGCGATATTTAAAAACGTATTTTCGTTAATCCGTCCAAGTTATCGAATAGTTCTGGTTTATACAATGCTTTCGCCCTCAAAGTCAAATTTTACTTAACTGCGGTCGATCGTTGTTTCGACGTAAATCTCAAATCTCTTCATGTTTATTGTTATTTAAACGTCCTCCTCCGGCACGCTAGTATCTATTTTTAAACAACGCGACTGGGAAGTGTAAACTTATTTTTGTGATTTTTCTTAATTTATTTGCAGTGTTCTTGTAAATTTTGTCATATTTATTAATTATCATGCGTGTTAGCGTTTGTCGAAACAGCAGTTCAGTTTGATTTTATTTTAATAAACGCGGTAACTACTTTGTTATTCGCCGTGAAAATGATACCCCCCCCCCTTTATATATATATATATATATATATATATATATATATATACATACGAGTATATATTTATTTATTTGTTTTTCGTAACAAAATTTCAAAATGTTCCTAATGCGCTCATAGATGGAAGATGAGGGGCATGCGATAATTTTTTAAAATGTGCAATTACAAATTTTTTCTTTTTTCCCATCGTCTGATAATCTTCCGAATTACGATGCTAACGGAACTTCTTATACGTTAGCGTGTAAAATATACCACGCGACGTCGTCGGCCGGTGTATAATAAAAATTCATTTTTTTCTTCTTATTGCGGTTTGATTATTTCGATTTTGTGCGCACTTACACATACGGGTAAAATTTTTGTAAACGTTTTCAAAACAAAATTTGCTTCGTCAAAAAAAAAAGAAGAAATAACGCAATTTTTGTTTTGTAATTTCAAAATTTACTACTCTTACTAAAATTTTATTATTATTTTTCAAAATTCTGCGTTGAAAAGTTGCGAAAATTTCCATTTCGTGCGTGATGTACGACGCTGATAATTCGTTCTGAATAAACGTGCCGCATTTTTGACGTTGTTAAAAAGGTATTTTTTAATCTATTTTTTACGTTTATTTTCGGTGTGTACGATGGGAGTAGTAGTACGTCGAATCGAAAGAGTACATTTTTTTTGATAAATACTTTCTGAATTTAACGCGCGGTCGCTACGTTATTTGTCGTTGACCTTTCCACGGTTAATAGTTTCGAAAAGGCTGTATCGCGTCGAACATTTTTTCAACGATTTTTTTGTTTTTCGATAATGAGAGGTTTTTTTTTTTTAAGTTACCACGCTAGAGAATTGTCCGCGGAAACTTAATTCGACATTTTTCACAAAAACAAATGAGAACGCGAAGGAGCAGTTCTCGGCTATCTGGATATTTCCTTTTTTTTTTCCAATTCCCTACACAAGTAATTTTGAAACGATAATTTAAAATCCGATCGTTCTTATTTCGACATTTTCCATCACTCTTGATAATCTGGCAGGTTCCACGCATCATCTTTATCAGTGTCCAAAACAATATTATATCTTGAATAGCGTTTCGCCTCTCTTTGTAATTGTTACCGGCGGGATGCATTGTTCGATAAACTTTTTTCTTTTTACATATTTCGCTAGTATTCTAATATATTTACTCGAAATAGTATTATCGTTAAGGTGTTTTCCCTTCTTTCCAAGTTTTTCCATTGTATTTTTGTTTTTTGAACTACTTTATTTCTTTTGTACTTTTTTTTCCCCCCCACGTTATAATTACCGCCATTATTATTTCTTTCACTTCGTGTTTTTTTCGTGCATTTTTCTCATCTAACGCGTTGAAATGCTCGTTCCGTACACATATCGTTCTCTACTTCCGAGCGTGTTTTATCGTGATACCATTTAATTTTTTCGTAATGCCGTAAACTTCGTACTTTTAAAATTTCTGTAAATGTATCTCTCCAGTGGGATTGTTTACGGGTTCTTTTTTTTTTTTTTTTTTTTTTTTTTTAGTATATTGAATGGAACACATTTCACATTTTCGGCATACTTGGCGATTCCACTTGCGTTTTTATTAATTATTTTAATTTTCGGATTTTTCGGTTGCAGCAGCAACAAATAAAATAAGTCAGTGTAGTATACTATAATTGGGACAAATCTAATTTATTTTCCGATAATTGTTATTCCTTTATTCGAATTATTTTTTCAAATGATTTTGATCGCTTTTCGTGTAGATTAAATAAATACGCGAATAAAAAGCGTCTTCATTCGTTTTACGCTTTTATTGTCATACACAGTGAGTTTTGATGGGCATCGTATCTGCTTTGTCCAGACGACACTTTTCGTGTATTTCTCGCTTCTTCAGTTTATTGGCTTTTTTTTTTTTCGTTTTGTTGTTTCTGTTGTTGCTCATACATAATACCCCAAATCAAATTGATGGGCCTATTAATTTTTTTTTGTTTTTCGTACACTAAAAAGAATTTTGTGCCTTATTAAAATTAATCCTATAAATTATCATTCTACCGTGTCTGATTTGCTTTGATATTAATGCTTTCATGCGCGCATTTTTGTCGAAAAGAGCAATTGGTATTAATTACCAAGAGCATAAATATTGATAAAAATCATTTATTCCACATGAAACTTTGTTAATTAAAAGATATAATGCAATAATTATTACCGAAAGAGCAGGTATAATTTAAGCGCAATAATCGCTGTTATATTATTCTCTTGAAAAAATTCAGCAAAACTGAATATATATATTTTTTATAATCAATAGGGGGGGGGGGGCACACACGATTATATAATAAACATTTCTTATATGAAATAAAGTATAACAGAGTGAGCTTCGACCACAGTTGAAGTTCGGTAGGGCCGTGTATTACAAATCTTCCAATGTAATAACTGTGCGGAATGTAGTGCCTTCGTTAGAATGTATAATACTTTTAAACGATATATTAATTAAGTAGCGCGTTGAACGAATGGGAGGAGAAAATGTCTTGACACCGTATTCTGTCAGATATTGAATTTTTTCCGACGTATACGTTATGAATAATATGGTACGACTAAAGTGATTTACAGTCGCAAAATTTCTTCTTTAAATTTTTTTTTCCGATCAGTTTGGAGCTTTAAATAATGCGAGACGTTTTACAATTGCTTTCGTTTCTTGAGACAGTTCATTACATCAGGCTAGTTATAGAAATAAATTAAAAACGAAATTTACGTCTAGCATATTTTTCTTTTAATGGCGCGTTTGTACACGCCTTAAAATTTAATTTAAAAACAAATTGTTACGTTTTACACCTTATTATTATTATTATTATTATTATTATTATTATTATTATTATTCGTTATAATTAATTATTGTTGCTATTATTTCTATTGTTAATTTTTTGTTTTATTAATTTAATCTAAGATGTGTTGTAGTAGTGTTGTGATGAATATTTAATGGGGGCCAGAGATTTTTTCGAGCGTAGCGGACTGAGACCTTTTTAAGGACTACCTGCGGTGATTTTCAGATGTCATTCGTCAAACGTTATCATCATTTGTGTTAGTGGAAAACACGAGTTACCAAATTTATTTCTACATCATGACTCATTCACTGCTATCAGAAATTCCACACAAAAAATACCGCTCTTCATTAACGATTTAGTTTTTCCACCTGTATAGCATGTTCATCATTTTATTGGGTTATTCATTTTTTCAAAATGTTTTTTAAATAACGACTTCGGTGTGAAATACAAATAAACGGACTTTTGCGATGTGCATTTAGGAGTTCCGTTAGCATTAGTAATACGAAACTGATGAAGATGATTAATATTAATAATCGGTCAAATGCAATATTACCGGTTCCTTTCATTCTTTCTTTTCAATTTTTTTTTTTTTTTTTTTTTTTTTTTTATGTATAGTCAGTCATATTTAAAAAATTACAAACCGACAACTCTACGTCATTTAAAATGTAACATAACTGGATTGAATTTGTTTCTAATATACATATATTCGTTATATTATCTTTTTTTTTTTTTTCATTCGTATCTAGCAAGTTTGTTTGGGGATACGTTTATTGAAGTTTCTTCTGTTATCTATAATTTTAATTATATATTTAATTCCTCAACGAAGCTACCTAGGTTTCAAAAAAATATCAAAAAAGACAAATAAAGGCGCAAAAATTTTTAAACACATTTATGTTAATGCTGGGCGAGAAATGTATACGATATTACAAATTAAGAGTAAAAACCCTCGTTTGTTACGAATGATCCACGCCCGAAAGAGGGCGACTTCATTTAATGTGTGATTTAGATCAGGGGCGCGGACCGATAATCGCGTCAAGGCGAAAACATACGAAGGTGAATGCAAATAATGAGAAAAACTCATTTAAGAGTCAATTGTACTCGACTGTCTCGACTTTAATTGTAAGTACAGTGAAATAACACAACACGCGCTACATAAAATCGGCGGCAGTCGCGGGGAATGCTTTTCGAGAGGTTTTTGTTGTAGACAGCTCGATGAACTTTTTCAGATTAATGATTCACTTTTACCTCGGCGTGTTCTCTTAATTTTGACGTCTATCTAATTACATTAATCTTACGATTAATAAAATGTAAAGTTCTATTAAGGACTATGCGCGAGCTTCATCGAGGGGATCTATATTAAATCGATCTTGAATATTTCGTTGTGATGTTGCGAGTCTTCCGGTTGTGAAAATTGATCTTTCCCGTTTGAAAAGTTATCCGTGTCGCAAACAATTCCGTTTTTAAGAAGACGGCAACAAAGTCCCGGAAGTATGTGACTGATTTGAAAAAGTTGTTTCTAGTGTACACATACGTTGAAATTTTCCGTAATTATTTCTTCCGATTGTTACACAAAATTTTCTCGCGCAGGACGTTGAAGGTCGTTATTTTTTTATGCTACTACATGAGAGGAAGGAATAACTTGGCGTTTCATAGTTCTCTAAGCCCATTTGAGACTGCTTCTGATAAGAGAACTGTGTCATAATTATGTTTGTGCTACTTTTAACAGCGCAAATAATTTTAACGTGTTTTTTAAAAATAAAACTGTGCGATCGGTTTTAAAGAATTCGATTTTATTTCGTTTTTAGTTCGAATTACCTTTTTCGGGCGTGTCTACCAGCAGATTAATTTACTTCATTTTCTTAATATCGCTCATTAAATACAATAATAACTCAAAAAATAGCGAATTTGAGTTATGTGTATAGTTGGAATGCATTTTATGAGTATAATTAGAGGTTAGAACGTCATATTTGTAAATAAGAAACTCGGCAAAATAAGCATTGCTTTTGGAAAGGGTACGCACCGTTCAAATTACGATAAATGTTAATTTGCGTTTTCTGCGAAATAGCGTTTTTTGAGTTATGACGTTATTGTATTTAATGAGCGATATGATTATGGTATATTTTCGGAAGTATGATTTCCCTAGTGCTTAGTGTTTTGTTTTTTTTTTAGTTTGGCTTTTGCCGTATTGATTGGGATTTTTTTCTTGAAATACTATGTAACAATGCATCCGTATCGTTCTTTCAACAGTGTGATAAAAAGAAACCTTGGTGCCTCCCCGGTCTGATTATTTTTTATTGCGTGTTTCACGTGTGACAACCCCCTCTCGTTGTTTGTTTGTTAAAATTATTGCTTTTAAAAAGATGTCAATGAAGAAGGACAACAGAAATTTCCGAATTATTCTTGGTGAGTCGTTTATTACGAAAAATAATGAAAAAAAAAAGGCGACGTTAGCATTTGCGCCTTTTGTTATTAGTCTCTTTTTTTTTGTTCTGTAATTATTAAAAGAGAGAGAAACACGAATTTAATTAAGCGCGTTTATATTTATTTTTCGAGTGCCGATTAATTGATTATATTATTTAGCGCTGGAAAGTAGTTCATTTTTCAACGCGTCAAATTTAGTGTCGTCTAAGCTCTTTCATATGCATACGTGAAAAATATTTTAAATATGCGAATTGTCGCTTCTATTTAATACGAATTATCTTTACTATGGTATCGCGGAATACATGACCAAACGTGTATGTTTTTTTTAACATTGAATTTCCTCCTCTATCCGGTGGTAGCTTTATACTTTCGGAATAGCTAATTAAAACTGCTTACTCTTTTCTCTATTTTTAGTTTTTTATCCGTTATCCTAGTTCAGCGTTCTTCTCTATAATTCCCGTTGTTCATTTTTAACCGACTTCAAAAAAAGGAGGAAGTTTTCAATTCGATTGTATTTTTTTTATTTTATTTTTTTACGTGTGTTACCTCAGAACTTTCTTCTAGGTGAACCGATTTTGATGATTCCTCTTTTATTTGAAAGCTGGTGCTTTTCACGTGGTTCCATTTAAATTTGATCAAGATCTGACCAGTGGTTTTTGAGTTATCCTTAATAATGCGGGAGATTGAAGCTTTCTGGATGCTTTTCATTCATGAGATTGGTTTCACCGTCGTGGGTTAGATCTAACTTCGTGTTTTGTTTTTTTTTTTCAGTATTTATTTTTTCATTCATGATTATTTGCCAAATTACCATGAAAATGTAGCTTTTGATGTTTTTACCGTGGAAATGCAGTTCGAAATAAAGAAATCGATTTTTTTTTTAAGTATGAAGTATGGAGAATAATGTGAAAAAAAAATTGATTTTTAACAAGAAAAAAATTGAAGTATAACGCTCTAAAAATTGTAAAATAAAATGTTTTTTTTACAAAAAATAAATACCGACTTCGAGGTTTATTATAAAAATTTTTAAAAATGCCCTAAAAAGTAAAAAATAATTACTCCCGATAAGAAAATATATATCAGAGTGATATAATACTTAAGATGATATTATCGTAATTCTTATACAACATTAAAACCTTAATTAGAGTCGGCATCAAAGTCAGTATTAAAATAATAATTAAAAATTGCATTAAATGTTCATTAAATTTTTTTCCTAGATATTATGAATTTGATGCCGACTCTAATTAAGGTTTTAATATTGTATAAGAATTACGATATCACCCTTAAGGTGTTATATATCACTCTGATATATATTTTCCTATTGGGAGTAATTATTTTTTACTTTTCAGTGCATTTTTAAAAATTTTTATAATAAACCTCGAAGTCGGTGTTTATTTTTTGTAAAAAAACATTTTTTAAACAGCACACCATTTACATCTGAAATTCTGCTTGTATTAATTAATAAAATGTATGCTATCTCTCTTTTATTCCTCAATCTTTCGACGATTGGTGGCCAATCATCTGGAAAGTACGTTTCTTAGAACCGCCTTGCCTTTAAGCATCTAATAATTGCCTTCTCTTTCATTAGTCAGTGTGTTTGTTTATCTTTGTGTATCTCTTCCATTACTTGCGAAATGAATTTTTGCCGCCGCGATCTGTTCCCCATTTACTAGTGTCCTTCGATTGTCGCTGTTAAATATCTGTTATTTCTTGTTACATATTGCACATCTTCTTTCACTTGTGATCTTCATTGATATTCTTGAGCACTTTTGTCTTTTTAATTTTATCTAACCAGTTGAACTTTTTGCATTATGCTATACATCTCGATATTTGTGTTAGGTCGGTGTAGTTAGAAAGCTTAAGGAATACGATTTTTTTTTGTTTTTTTCCTTTTTTAAGAATAGCGTTTCTTCGGAGTATCGTGTTCCGTAGTATTATTGCGTATTTTTAGAGAAACAATCTGGGTCCGTAAAAAAAATTGTATTCTCTATCAGCGCGCGTAAATGTCGAAATCTTTCGTTTTGTCATGAACGGGGAAAATTCATTAATGACCTGATTTGATTTACTGTTTTTTTTTTCTTTTCTTCTGTAAGTTCGATCAATACCCACGTATTACGTGGATATTTTTACCTTTAACAGGGATTCTTTTCGACTAGTGAAATTCTTTGATATATTTTGCGGGCAGAATGACCGTCCTCCTACTGCTTGACCTTCGAAGTGATATATTTAAAAGACTGCGGCGCGTCAGACATCTGCTTGTATTTTACTTTTTGCTTGGATTTGCTTTTTGAAAAATCGAAACCAGCCGATTTGTCGAGGATATATATTTTCGGTATAAAGGTGAGGTCAACTTTCGAGCGGTAACAAATCGACTAAATGAGCGAGCCGTAACAAAAAGCTGTAAGCCTATAGTACGAATGTTAAAAGACACATATACTCGTAGTATTTGCAATTATAGTTCATTCAGTTAAAGCTCGAACGGGATGGACATTTTCCGCAAAACCGAAGGAGAAAAAGTCGCGAGAATTTGAATTAGAAATACCTGCGTGATGTGTAATTTATAGAACTGGAATGTATTGAAAAAATGATTGCGAAATTCTACGATATAAATGTGTACATACACACATGTATGTTCTGTATAGATATACTAAAACATCTCATTGAATAATATTAATTAATAGTCAACATTGGGAAACATCACACCGCGCAAACAGGTGAGAAGAGATTGTATTAAGCAGAATCCGCATCGGCAACAAAACTAACACACGGACACTTACTGCAAATGTCGTACTCAAAGTCTGTCCGTTGACCATGTCATCTCCGTATGTCAAAAACTCAACAAGGAGCGTGAAGGAAGCTTTCTCATCCGCACACACGAGAAGAATTACTATGGAAGAGGCGCTTGGTAATGATGAAGTTGCAGTCCAAAATACACTTTTAGATTCTTAAAAGCTGTAAACCTATTCCAGAAGATATGATTTTTAGTTCACCTATTGAAGAATTATTTTTAATTACAGTTTTTTGATTTCTTAAATATGTGTAAATTTGTTAAAGATACATAACTTTCCGTTTAAATACTGTAAAATTATCTGTAAATATCTGAATTGTAATATATAGGAGAGGCAAATGACCTAGAAGTCGAGCGTCTATAAATAAATATTTAATTTGAATTTGAAAAAACAGATTACACCGATAACGGATTTTATTAATTTCTTAACGAGAAATATAAAAAATTCTAAGAGATTTGAGATTTTTTATGATCACTGTATCGAGGGGTACGATGAAAAAAATATCCTCCCCCCATGTATGGATTTTTCTATTTTCAAAGGCGCGTAGAAAAGGCTGAAAAAATATGGAACATCGGAAATAATCAGGGAAATTTATTTCCATACAAAAAAAAAGTAGTCTTCCTGTTAAAAACGGCCTTTCAATGATGTGTCATGTCGTCGAGTACCCACAGGGAATAATAGATGCAGCGTGAAAAACGAGAATATTAGTAAAAATTTCGGATATTAATGTCGAGGCTGCAGTTTGATGAATTTTTAGTAATGAAGAAAAGGTTTCGATGGAATACATTTTTTTTTTTCTTCTTTTGCGACTTTTAACGTGTATTTTTTCCTTTTAAATTTTAACTGAAGTTTTAAACGCGTGAAAATGTATGTAGTGTGCTGGGACACACATAAGCTTGCGAATGGCTGAAATTTCAAATTGCGCGGGCTGCAAATACGAATTAGGAAAAAAATTGCGTTCTAATTAATCCGAGGCGGCGAAGCTCGAGAAGAAATAGTTGAGAATAACTGGACTAATTCTTTTATTACGTTGTAATGAGGATAAAGAAAGAAACCGCGATGGTCTGACACTGTTAAATAACTCGGATGTAAAACGAGTGTAAAGAAAACATAAGCGACGAACTAGCGCGCGCCTCTTCTCGAAGTCGTTAAAAATACTTTCGGAAATAGAATCAAAAATCAGTAAATGGAAAATTAAAAATGAAATTACAAAAATAAAAAAAAGCAAACAAAGGATGTAAACAGACTCGAACAGAACTTAGGTACAATACAAAAGTGGAAAGAATATAATCTGTACAGTTTCTGCACAATTGCGTTTTTTTTTTTGAAATTTTTCGCGAAAGTTAAAATTGAAATGTAGTTTCGTTCCGATCAGGTCACTACAGATCTTTGGGGAAAAAATGCTTTTTTGAATAGGTGGTCTTCGAAGTATTGATGAAAACTTGACGAGAAAGATTTTTTTCATTTTTGTTATATATTTTCAATTTTTCTTTTAATGGGTGCCGCCGGATGGCGAGTTATGAACTTTTTAAAATTGTAAGTAGTTTTAGATCACTCATCATTGCATTGAAGATTTTACAGTGTCTCGGATAGTTACATTTCCGCTTTTTTAAAGAATTTTTCTCATTTCCAACTTAATTTCTAATTTTCCTTCGAGTTTATTTTCACATAGTTAGACAACTCTCCATTACTCGTCAGTATATTACACTTTTGCTTTTCTTTCCTCTCCTTATTGAAACGCTCTTCATTCGAATGATGCAATTGTCCGCGGTATCGATGATCATCATGTGCTCTTCCCGTGTAGGGATCTATTCTACGTTTCCATTTACTGAAATTCAGACCGGGTGCCTCTTATAATCGTTCCATCCCTCTATACGTCTTCAATACTATATATTGATTACTCCATATTAACCAACAATATTTGGTGATTAAAATATAGTAGTGACACTTTTCCCTTTTATTAACTGTTTCTAGGCAATTAATGAGCCCTCTAAAACAAAAAGAAAAAAAAAACCCATATTAAATTTCTCTTTCAAAAATAATATCACTCTATGTGAACAATTTCGGTTATGGAATTGTGACGATTTCTGAATCATTTTATTATTAGGATATTCCGTACAAATTATACGTGTACGAAGGCTCCAAAAAATTACGAGTTCATGCGTAAATACATGTGTAGACACGGTAAAAATATTACAAATTCAACACGTTACGTAAAAGGCAAAGAAAAAAATAAAATAATTAAAAACAAGTCGATTATATCCATTCATACTGACATATATTTTTCCTGTAATCGTATAAATATATTACTGAGATCAACTATATTTAGATTTGTCAGTGTGTGCGTCTGCATATTGCTAAACAGTAATCTGTGTGTTACGTATTATGTAATTGTAATAAAATTGTACAAGTTATACAATAATTTCTTAGCTAATCTAAAATTACATCAACATAAATATATGATATATACACACATACATACGTACATGTATGTACATATGGTATAACAAAAATTTCGATACAAATAAAAATTAAAATCTTATACATTTGTAAAAAAAAAGAAAAAAACAATACCACATTTACACATTTTCCTTAAAAATAAAACACTAATAATACGACTTACATTTAAAACTTACACAAATATAATAACATTACATAGTCTGAATGATAAAAAGGAGATTACATAGAAAATAAAATAAATTAAAAACCACAATATTATAATTGACAATTTTTTTCGGTGACTATTTTTTATCAGAGACATGAACTTTGTTAAAATAATTCTCCGAGGATTAACGACAGTTTCATTTTAAACGGTACCGAAAACAATTAAGCGTATTAAAAGCGCGGGAGAATAATCACAAAAGTTAGGATGATCGAATCGCATTTTGATTCTGTTGGTTTAACCAACGCTATTCGAATGTTAATTGAAATCTTTCGGTATCGGAAAGAGATATATAATTTAAAATGCTTTATCGTCAGTTTGCAAAACCGTCTACAACGGTGTGGTCGGATCAGGCACATCGCAAGACCTCGATTTCAACGGAACCGTTTAATAAACAACAGTATTTTCACTTATAAGCCAGGGAAGGGAATTCGCATCGGTAGTTAAAAGAGTAAAAAGGTGTGCATTTAATAATTTACTGCATTAATCCTCCGAGTATAGTTTCGAATTGTAACAATACATATAAAGATATATATATATATATATATTTGTATATATACACACGACTATGACTAAATATAAGAATTATTCACTGAGCAATGAACCATTAATTTTATAATATAGAGTAAAAATAATTATTTCGATTAATTATATACATTTTAATATAAATATAATAAATAAATTTCATCACACGCACGCAGAACACTATTATTGTGCACAGATATTCGCGAAAAGCTTAATTTACAAAAATAGGCTAATAACTGCGTAGCATTTTTACAAAATTTAACGTAAAAATATTAACATTTTCTAATTATTTATATAGTATACAGCCTTTTATACACGGGTTGAATTTATTCGATAAAACGCAATTTGGCTAATTGAATCGATGACATTTCGAAAAGTTACTAGGACACGACCGAGTACAAGCGAAATATACCCCCCCCCCCAGTGTACACGGTAACTAGAATAAACGGTAGCACTCATGATCACTATGCGCTTCGTCCTTTGACATAATCCGTTAGCTGTGCATTGTATGACACACTGTACTAATGTTTTACACGAGAATATAACTCGAAATTAATAAAATTTAAAAATATCGTAACTATCGGTAATTCTTGTTTTTATCGGACGAAGCAAAAACAAAAACAAACATTTGAAATAGTTTCGTAAAAAGCACATTTGTAAAATAAAGTTATTCAAAACAGAGCGGACAAAATATACCCGAAATGTGCTAATTATTAAAAGAAATGGCATAATGTTTAAATGAGAGTAATTGTATTTTCGAAAAGTAATGTAACGAGTCTAAACAGTAGTTTATGACCTGCGCCGTGTATTCTAATTACCGCGGTGGTACGCTTTTAGTTAATTAATCTCGGCCAAATCGGAACTATAAGCAGTATGGGACTTGCGCTGTTACGAAAGCTCTGATTACTGTTTAAAAAAGAGGATCATTGAAACTTCCAGAAAAACAAAAGTGACAGAACGACATTGTAGAATAATGTACGGTAAACTCGGTTAAAATTCGTCAACTTTATCGTATTTACCGTATTTGTAAGTTTCCGGAGCCGGTGGGTGTCCAGTAAACAGTACTAAAAAACATTGTATATGCGGTGATCACTTTCTCAACGGTGTACTCTACTACTGTGCGCAGTAATGCAATTGCACCTCGGGGGGAAATCTGGCTGAACAACGCCGCGCGTAAACCAGGTTTACACGAGTAAAATTTTTAATTGGACAAGCTGATTCGACAATGCTCTATGGCTCGTAAATACAGTTTCCGGTTTACTGCTATGCCGATTCGAAATACAAGAGCATGGCTAAGCGGTATGGACATAAACAATTTCGAGGAAGTACCCCGCCGCGGGGCTAACTGTTCGTTGTCGCAATATCGGTTTTGAAAAAGAAAATCATCAAACGTGTTCTACGTATTCTCGGCGTACCGTTATAATTTCGCATCTAAATAAGCGATATAAATTTAAATAATCCGATATCTATGTTATAGAATTGAACATAAGTGTAAGGGGAGGAAAGTCGAACTGGTCAAGCAGAAAAAAACAAACATAAGACGAAATTAAACCACGAGTAATATTGAAAGCGCATTTTACAACAAACTGATCTAAATAATTTTCCACTTTTCTAGGACGAAATTTTTGACAGTTTCAAATGAAAAGTTATCTCATCTTCCGACGATGAGAAGCACATTACATATTAGACCTAGCGATAATTTATAATTATTAAAATTTCATAATATAGTTTAATAATTCTAGTAGTTATAATAAATCGTCGATTTAAAATAGAGATGTATATATATATATATATATATATTAAAAGAAAAAAGGTTGTCACTAAAAATAAGTTAGTGAGAAAATTTTTAATTTTGATATCAAATACTTTTCTAATGGCAGTACAGGGCTAATAAGAAGGTAAACTAGAGATAAAATAAATTAGGCAGTGAAAATATGAACTGAGATACAATTATACTAGAAACAAACAAGCGCTACACATTTATGGATTACGAACGGGGAAATATAATAATAATGCGATGAGAAGAATGAAGTAAAATGCGTAGGAATATTATTTGTGCCAAGTATTTCTATTCATGTAAAACAGGCTGTTTCAGGTGCACGAGAGGAGGAACGCGCAATCTGAAAAGCCTTTCAGATAAACTTATGTAAGTAATCAAAAGACGATTAATGTGATTTAAAAATAAATAAGTAAAGAAAAAAATAAAAATGGAATAACTCGTATCAATTAAGGGAATAAAAATGAAAATATATGGCAGTTTTATGAAATTTTTTCTTCGAAGTAAGCAAATTCTTGGTAAGATCACGCACACTCACATACGTTTTACGTCGTAATTTTTATTTTCCAAATCAAATAATGTACATAGAGTACACGCATTTTCGGAATTTATATCAATATATATATATATATAAGCAAACCGACAACGCGAATTTTCGAAATTAATTATAAATTTAAAGTAAATATATTATAATAATGCCTGTTTTAATGGCACCGAACATTTTTAAATATAAAAAAGACAAAAATAAATACAAATCAGTAATATACACATACTCATACGCAGACAATAAATATAAAACCGGAAAAAAATATATTAAAAAGAGTAAAAAATAAACTGAACCTTAACCAAGAATTTGTACCATAACTTGAACACAATAAATTGGTCTTCAATGACTTATTTTCGATATAAACGGTACAGTACTATATGTTCTGTTGTACATTAGCTAAATATATAATAATAATAATAATAAATAAATAAATAAATAAATAATAAATTTGAATTATATATGCAATTAAAAAAAAAAAAAAAAATCCATCGAACATTTAATTGAAAGTTTTTTTTCTCTCTTTTTTTTTTTTCTTTGTAAAGTAATAACGTGAATTATTAAAATTCTATTATTTCATCTAGATACTTTAAAAATGAATAGATTTTATTACAGAACAACAATATTACATATACCTGAACTTGACAAGTCTATCTACATGGTTTAGTGGTTTTGCATGCGATGTAAATCGTAATCGGAATTTAGAGTACAAATCACTCTCGCATTGCGTCAAACGGTTATTTTTAAACATTACCGCGCCGATATTTATTATTGCCAACATTTTTGTTTATTGTAATTTGCCAATTTTTAATACAAGCCGATTTAAAAAGTACTAGCCGTGTTGGCATTTATTTATGATAAATATATACGTTAAAAATTATTAATTTTGCTTCTAGCTTAATGAAAAAAAGGGAATTAATCGTGTATCCATTGTCTACTGTTAGAACTACATAGCGATGAAAACGATTTTGATGAAGTTTTTTACACTCACTCCTTTTTAAATCTATCGGTACTTGCGTCGATAAAGTATTATTTTATAAATTTTATAGATACAGTTTGATATCACAACACACACACACACACACACACACACTTTTTTTATTTATTTAATACGCAACGTGATAAAGATAACTAATTTGAAAATAAATGTTAATGTATCGAGATGATAATCAAATGACTATACGTGTGGAATTAATGCCTTTTGAGGGACATTTTATATGTATAACGAGTAACAGTCGAAATAACAGTATTCATTCCTGAAATTAAAACCTCTTTTAAAACCGCTTCAATTTTTGTGAAATGTCGTTTTTGGTCTGCCATTCAAAAAAGATATATCTTTCAAAATGTCATTCGAATAATTTTTAATTCCCCGGAGGGAATGTTTCATTTTTATACAATAAAATTTTCGTAATATCAGAACACAAAAAAATTACAATTGTAAAGGAAATATGGAAATTGATTTTTTATCGACTATTAAAATAATAAATTATAAAATAGCATAAAATATATAACAATTTTTTTTTTTTTTAGAAATAAAATTTTAAATTAATTAAAATTATATAAAAATACGTATTAACTAATATCTTAATATTTAAATTTACGTTACAGATATACACATATATATTTATATATGTTTTTATATATTTTCACGAAACATTAAAAAAAAAATATAACCCGAATATTACACATAGGAAAAAGAATAATATTGCAATATTCAATTGCAATAATGACGGAAATAATATAGTGAAAAAACAAGAAGAAAAAAAACATCTCGTTACACAGAAAAAATAAAGCTTTTCTACATACCATTTCAAAGTTCCAAAAAGAGATTATGTTATAAGCGGAAACAATATAAATTCAATGCGGGGCAATACACTATTTACTCGTATAAATCGATAGATCGACGCGTTTTAGTACCTCCTTCACGCAGATTATTTCCCTTTTTTTTTCTTTGCTTAGAAAGATTTTCTAAATCAGAATGCACATTAGAAAACCTCTATACAGGATCTAAATCAAAAGCGATGTGATCCGTTCAGCTAGTTGTTTAGTAAAATTACATTTTTTATCAAATAGAATAATAATTTTGTCTGGGTAAAAGAATTTTCAATATCTTGAAAGGTGAGAATAAATATGTAAAATAGCGAAGGGAACATAAGAGAACAAAAATATCGTAATTCCTAAAACAGTATTAACGGGGAAAAATAGAATATTACTAACGAGTTGAAAAAAAAAAATCTCCAAAAAACAAATTCACTAAAAGTGAACTACTCTGTATTACAACAGTATTTGACGGTTTTTAAAATGAAAATAGAGAGTTGAAGGAAGAAAATAAATTAGATGATAAGGTTTGCGTAATGCAAAAATGTATTACAGAAAGTATAGAGATAAAAAAGGAAAACAGGGGAAAAAAGCAACAGCAACCTCAACGAAGTAAACCACTGTAGAAAGATAGTGCCGTAAGAAATGATACAGAAATAGAGAATTTAAAATCAGGAAAAAAATGTAATTTTACTGTCTCGTCAGGTATTATAACTGAAAACACTCTGCGTGCAACTTTTAACGATACCGAGATATTCCTACGTTATTACTCGCTACATATAAAGAATCTCAAAATAATAATTGCATTAGAGAAATCTCCGACGACATCGACTTGAGAAAATTTATAATTTTACTTAAGTAAAATATCTTTTTCGTCCTAGTTCGAAGTATTTAAAAAGGAAAATAAATAAAAACAAGAGCAAAAAGTTAAATATTTTCAATAGTATATAATAGAAAAACGATATAAATGTGATACCGGAGGAGACGTCGCTGGTGCGTGAACAAGCACCGTATATCGAAAACGCGGACTATTTTTATTACAACGCACGATACAGCACATTTTCTCGATTAATACGTTTTCGCGGTCTCTAGTGAACTATAATGTACAACACATCGCTGCAATAACCACACCGTACGTTATAAAAAATCGGCAAATAATTTTTTTTTCATCATCATTTTTAATTTTGTATCCACAAATGAGTTACGTGTTTTCAATTTTTTGGTTTTTCGTTTCTTCCATTTTGCAAACTTGCCCGGTTTTTTTTTGTTTTTTTGTCCATTATTTAATTTTAATTTTATTTAATTTTCGGCGATGAGATCGAATGTTATTTCTTTAAATGCTAATGCTAATGTTGCGCATCTTCTGTTCCAGAATAACAACGACGTAGTTTGTTTATAATCTGCTTAATATAATTAAAGATTTCTCAACCTATTATTGGTTATTCTCTTTCTTTCCCCACTTCCGCATGGGAGATGACACACTTGATAGCTTGAGGTAACAACATCAACACACGGGGGACGTGTTTCTTTTTCTTCGTTTTTTTTTCCCGTTACGTAATAATAATAGAGAGATCGCGGCAGAATATCTTTACGCTGACGCTGCGACGGATGATGCTGTCAACATCGGACATGGCCGATACGAAAAATCATGTTGGGAGAGTGTGACGCTGAATGTAAATCCCGACAGAAATTTGACCGAGTTCTCACTTTAGCTTACTCCCGGATGAAGAACGAAGCTATCGTAAATTTCAATCAGTTCGGACATTTTATATTCTTCCAGACACACGAACCCGTCTAAATTTATAGACTGTTTTTTAGCGCAATCCACGCAGTGAACTACGTGACGCTTTTCTTGTTCGCGAATAAACAATATATCGAACACCTCCACCTAAACAAAATGATTTTATATACAGAATTAAACTATTTTAAATATCATCTATAAAAATTTATAGTGTATTAAAAAAATTAACGATATTATTAACAAAATACGGTCATACTTTTTGAAATCGCCGCAGAATAATAGTCAATTTTATAAGGAATTATTATATCAACGGTAGACGCTCAAATATAATTTTTAAATTCCCCCGGTTTTCCTGATTATTAGAATTATACAAAAAGAAGAATGGACTTTTTTTTTGGTTACTACTAATATAATATTTGACCGCTGTAGCATATTTTATATGAATTGAAACTAGAATTTCGTAATTTTTATTTAAAGTAAAGTACATTAAAAAATGCATTTATTTTTCACTTTAAAGGCATTTTTTCTTATTAAAAATATCGTTTTTGGCTATTTTCACTGTATATGTTATAGTATGGTTGCTTCATACAAAAATGGTTCACGGGCGAGCCACACAAGTATCATATATCATTTTACATACACATATATAGAAAAAAGGGCAAAAAAAAAAATTTTATCAACTAGATTAACGGATTCGAATGTCGATAACGGCGTTGGAAAGCGATCTAAGAATTGTTAGAAAATTCGCTTCAATATTTTATTTTTTACTGTTTTTTTTTTTTTTTTTTTACGTTCTTAACCGCTTTTTACACAATAACTAGATTTAACTAATTCCTATTCCATGCACCAGCCTCAATGAAGGAAGACAAAATTTAAATTCTTTTGATAATTTGTTTTCTATAGCAGTGTATAAAAATTTGTATTCCTTCGATCTTTAATTTGACGTGCATACAACTATCGCACACACGCACAAACGCAATAAAAAGTTTTTTTTTCACTGAATTTTTGTAATCTATTTTAAAATATTGACGCCGCAATCTCAAAAGTGCAGTTTTACTGTTCGAATAATATAATACATCTAAAAATACCCGATATTCATGTCATTTTTTTATACGTCTCAATGTTAATCTGTTTCTACATACAGTTTTAATGTACATAAAAAAAAATAATAATAATAAAATAAAATTCATTTATAGGGAAATATAGTATAAATAGCCCATAATAAAATAAGATTAATTGTCACAAATGAAATTATGTCAGAGAATGCGCTATATTTTATCGTAACATTAGCACAAAAATTATAATCGGCAGATTAAGCAATATTCGAAAATTGCACCTGCATATTAAATATGCAAATACAATATAATGAGACTAGGGGTATTGTAATTTATTTATAGTCCGTTTAACGAAAATGTGTTAATGGAAACGTCGATTTAAATCGATTTTTTCCATCGGCACATTTTCGTTGAACGGACTATAGTAAAAATGAAACAGAACTATGTAACGAAGAGAAATATATTTATTTCAACCGATGCGCGGTCGTCTAATTATTTATATCAGTTTGATTACTACGTACTTCACATTGACCGCAATAATGCGACGCTTCATTTTTCGCTCTACCATGAAAACGGACTTCCACGTTCTTCGATCTTACAAATTCCAATATCAACGCGCAATTTCGCAAAGAGTACATTAAACATTTCCTGCAAAAAAATCCGGAGAAAAAACATGAAAAAAGGAACGACGCGCTAAAATCTTCACAATCTTTCTCGATTTTGCAAGCCGTAGCCGGTGAGATAATTTCATAATTTTAACTTACTTAATCCACTCGAATAGTTTCGGATCCGAAACACGAATATTTTGCGCTAGGTTCCAAGATAAATGCACCATAGGAACGATACTTTTATAACTTTGCAGTTTATTCCATTCGTACCTTTCAACAGCCAGTTGATACTGTCTGGCTGTTAAAGGTCCTACATTCCAAGCAATGTTATTGCACCATCCGACCGCCTGTACCCAATGAACGCAACCTAAATATAGGACAGCAACAAAATATATCATATCACTTTTAAACACAGTGATTTAACAAACCTTTCTAAATTTATATCATGGGTTCCCCAACTAACCTTAAAAAAAAAAAAAAAAAATTGTTTATCATATGACGATAACTTGAAGTTTAACCTCCGACTCCGGCACAAAGATAGTAAATAATAACTACACTGACATAAAATTATCATTCTCTGCGAGTATTTTCCTCATTTTAGGTTAGCAATTGTATCGACAAACCTAACTGGCCATTACAGAATTCGTAGTGATAATATATATCGACGAGAGGAAGAATATTTCGTGTAATTTTATTTTTTTTAAGCAGTATGTTCAAGTATCTCTCTAACAGGCAACAGAAGGGTACAGAAATATGTACAATGTTTACTATGTCATGGTCATGATCGTGACGTGCGTGTTTCCACGACAGTGAATTTAGAAATTCGTTGACGTTATATGTATGTACACTGAGTTTTTACACACGGCGACTGTATCTAAAAAGAAGCAATCGAGCGATTGGATTTTTACAGATGAATGGACAGCTTTAGATGACCGTAGTCAATTTAAACTGTTGCCGTTAGCTGCAGTTCGAAACGAAATTTATATGGCGCAATTTCAATCAGAACCGACAGCAGCGAAAACCGACCAAACTTAAACTATAACCCGCACGAGAGCGTAAAGAAAAATCTGTTATTATTACTATTGTTATTAATTTTTAATTACAAAATTCCAACTATCTCGTGTTAAAACCAATAAACGTGTAAAGAAAATTGTTTAAGGGTATTTTCTTTTTGTAAATAATAAGTTTCATTAATACAAGACTCTTTTAGTCCAGATGCAGCTGAAATATTAACTTTTTAAATTAGTTCTATAGTTTTCGCCGCGATTATAAGAGTCGGTTATTGAGTTTTCGTGTTATAAGAGTCGTTTATTGAGTTTCATGCGAAGTCATAAACAAGTTGTTATAAGAATGAAATTTTTTTCCCCATTTTTCGGAATATAGTAAGATACCGTTTCTTGTGACAAAAGGGTGGTGATGGCGAAAACAAAAGAAAAAAAGAACGACAAAAATTTCGCAATCCGAAAAAAAAAAATGCACATTTAAAAACGAAAACAATCAACCGGGCTTGAGAATTTTTGATGATTACAAAAATGATAACGAGTAAAACGATTAGCGAATTAACGAGTAACTAAATAACGATTATCTGTAAAATCGGAAAATCTTCACAGTCAAATGACGCTGGTGTCATACTCAATGCCATCGTTTCCACAGCTGCACGCTAAACACGTATAAAAGTAAAAAAGATATGCGCGGGTGGTGGATGCAAGTGCCGCTTTTTGCTCTTTAGTATGTGCACAGAATACAAGTTAGCGGCGGAAATACGCATATAAACATTTACGGGACTGTAACGACAATAGAAATAATGGTAAGTTGGAGCTCTATTCGGCTAGATCTGTCCTGACAACTTTGAACGTGGGACCACAACAACGAAATAAAACAATCTTATTCTTTATTCATTAATTATTCGCAAGATAGCGTGCCGTGAAGCTTGATTTATGCATTAAGTTCATTTAAATCGATCGTTCTTTCGACTGTACATCTTCTAATAATAAAGTGATTAATTTAATGATACGTAAATTTAACAAATACCTGAATTAACCCAAACTAGATCTCCAGGGCGTTGTAAAAATCGGTAAACTGGAATATTGGCTGCTGCTAAATCGTCTAAAGTAGGCCACCAAGAACCATGTAGATAATTTATGTTGTTTCTAGGAAAATAATTAAAAACATTTAATAATGAATTTCAATGAACTATTATTATTTCCTTAAATATTTCACTTATGACACAAATCGCTTTACATAATTTTAAGTATTTCAAGTGCAAAATATATAATAAACATATCTAAAATATTAACTACGCGCGGACTTTTTCTTTTTCTCTTTCTCCTTTTACAGAAAAATTAAACTTAACAGATAATAGTAATATGAATAAAATAAAAATTTACAATTCAATTTAGTCGATTTTTTAATTTTACTTTAACGCATATTGCCATTTACAGTTTCATCCTATTCATTCCGCGTATAATAACCCTTTTCATGAATATATAATTTAAAAAAAAAATAAATAAAAAAAATAATGGTTCATGATTAATTCAAAATATTCATAATTAATCTTCAATATCGTTTTACGTACAATGTTTGCAGCTGTTGAGGGGCTTTACAATATAATTTCCAAAATCACTTCGAAAGATTATAACGCGTAAGAACGTATTCCGAACATTTTTCGGCGATTATGAAGTACATGGTGAGGATGATTTCGGAACAGATATTCTTGAGAGTACAGAGTATGTGTGGAGGGAAGATTTTGTCATAGTGCAGAAGTTTGTTCCGTCACAAATTTTCCCGAATTTTTAGATTTTCAAAGCCTCGAGAAAATCTAATTATAAAGTTGGAAATCGGGATGTTTCAAACCAGAGAATATTCCGGAACACGCTTATTTATTAGCCGGTACATTTTTTTTTTTTTTTTTTTTTTTTTTAAATATAATACTAGCGCTGCGAAAGAGCCGAAAAAACTTGGTTCTTCGCGCTTTTTCCAAACTTTTGTCAGTCTTGAAAGTTTCGTTCCTTTTAAACTGCGAACTTTCCATCTTGACATATTACGCGGCTGAGGGGAAAAAAAGTATTTTTTCCGAATTTTGAGATTTCTTATTCCCGGAGGGCCCAAATTTGCAGTTCGGACGCTTCAAAAACTAGAGAAATATCAGTGTTTGCGCGGCATTTTTTCGAACTTTGCCAAAAAAATAATATCTTTTCAAATTTCGGGTGTTTTGGCTCTCCGGCGGGATTTAAATATGATGTATGTGTAAAAATCGCCTACATTTTTCCTCTAAAGCGTTCTCGTGGGTTTACATGTTTGAAATATGTTTTGGTTTTTTCGATTTTCTTATTTGTGCTACTATTTACAAGAACACACAATTTTTGTATCTCTTTATGCTCGAAAAGGCGGGAGAGGTTTAAATAATTTTTTATCGGAATATTTTTTTAAATTTATTAAGGAATTTTTGATTTTTATTATATATGTTAAAAATTTTACTTTTTAACTCCACATGGAAGAAGAGAGTTATAAACTTTTAAGTAATCTTTGAAGTCGTTTTAAATTTCACATTATATATTATTGTTGACGGTTTCTTGAAACTCTTTACGGCCCACGGTAATCGTTTGTTCTAAAGTTATAGACTACCTTAAAGATAATTTTAATTACGATTTATGTTCCAAATTTCAAAATTAATATGTCAAGTCATCTTTCAGTTGTTTTGAATTTTATTCAATATTTTTGTTCATTCAAAATCATCTTATTACGATTCCCCGTACATTATACGCATACAGAATCTTATAAACGAAGTTAAACAATCTATTAAACGTCAGCAAATGCAACTAAAAAGTTTTTTTATACACAGAGAGAAGAGATATAGGAGCGGTATTGTTAAACCAAAAATCTATACAGAAAACTGAATGTACATTTAATTAAAATAAGGCTCAGCGAACAATTAACAAGGTCTACACGTGACGCGCGAGGTAGTGAGAGTTAAATAGAAATCAAAACTCCTTTGTTTCATCTTGAGAGAACCACACTAGACCAACTCAATTTAGAATATCAAAATGCGAATGAAGCAGCGAGCTTGAACTGCTGTAAATAATAATAATAATAATATATTAAAAAGCTTCGTTGTTATCGATATTTTTGAAGAGACGACTTCTGTTAATGTAAAAAGAAAAAAGTGAAATATTTATAATTACTTTTCACACAGGTTATATATAACTCCCCAGTACGCATCCGGAACAGCAAACCATTCGCAGTCTCCTGGACCGATATTAATATTAATTGAACAGAAGTTGTTGTTTTCTTGATGTCCAGGCGTACGACTTCCAGGAACCTTAAAAAGATTACTTTCATTAAAATTTTTTATTCGTAAAAATCTGACACTTGATCAAACTTCAAAATGTTCGGTACCTTAAATTAAGTAAAATTATTCGCCCCTCACGGAATCATTATATGTTAACTAAATATGTGTTCCTTTTTTTTTAGATGTAACCTTTTTGACCAATTTTAGGCCGGTGAAACGAAAATCACGAGCGTTTCATAAAATTTATAAAAATGGGTACTTAACCAAACGAAATTGTTTTGTATAAAAGTGTACATGTATAGAGAAGTAGTTTTACGAATAAAATACCTTCATATATAATTGTACGGTATTCATTCCGAGTATGTTATGTCCAACGTGTGATAACATATTACTAGCCGAGACGACACGGGCAAATGCGGGTAATTTCATCAATTCTTGTAACTGTGATTGCCACTTTTTTGGATCGGACAAGTCAACGTTTGTTCCGAAGCGTAACATTTTCGACCCTTGAGGCGGTTTAATCCCGGGCACACTCTGTAACACAAAAAAGAGTAATATGACAATAAAATTCTTATTTTTACAGCATAAATTGTAGAATTTCTACGCTCTGCTTGTTTACTCGTATATAGTTTAGCTCAATTTAATTCATTTACTTTGTATTTTATTTATTCTGCATTCTTAAATACATTCTAATTATAAAACTTAGCAGAAAAAAAAATATATATACATTAGAATTATTCTAAATTTTACATACGACGAAACAACATATCGAAGAATTTTTAACAAAAACAAGAGAATATGTTTCTTAATAAGCTTTAATATATATATATATATATATATGTATATATTAACAAGATTTGTGATCAAAGATAAACTTTCCAGCGGCTGAAACTAAAATTGAAACTGAAACATGATTTTTAAAATCTATAGCGTCAATGAATATATTGATTTTTTAATTAATAAAGTTTTTTTATGAAAATAAAAAAAAATTTATCGATGTAGTTACTAATATTGAAAACATACAGGACGCTTCCTACAAATCTGCGCGGTAAATCAATAAGTGAAATCAAATAAATTTTTATTATACTAGAAAAATTTTAACATGTACACATTTTTTTGAATTATAATTTTATTAGATCAAAATCTGTCCACCTATACCGCAGATATTTACGTACAGTTTTTAAATTAGTATGTTACTGGAAATAGTAGTTTCCGATTTTGATTTACTTTAAAAAAAAAAAAAAAAAAAAGCAAACAAGAAAATAAAACATAAGAGTGATTTTTTTTCGAGTCAAACAACCAGGGATCTTTAACCAGAAACAATAGAAATAAAAAGAAAAAGTTACATATCAATCGGTGTGTTTATATTAAATTTACTGCCGCTGGTTGCCGGCCATTCTAGTATTTTTGGTAATCAGGAAGCTGATTCTTTAGCTCGAGTTGCTCATTTTTCAAAAAAAAATCCATCTTTTAACCTCCTAATTTGCATTTCAGACTTTGGTGTCGGTTGTATATCATTTCTCCTTTTCTAATAATCGCTCCTTGGTCTTCCTTCAAATCCATGGTTCCTTCTGTTTCCTTAATTTCAACACTCTCCGTTGGTGTCTCCATTTCTCACCTACATCCTTGAGAGCCATAATCTACTGCTTCCTCCCGCTTTTACTTCTTGTTGACCTTTTCTCTGCATTATCCTCTTTTTTCAAATGATGCAGTTGTTTACAATGCTGATCTTGTGTCCTTTACCTGTTGATCTCCTTCGATGAAGCGTTCAGCTCTATATTCCCATTTGCTTAGCCCTGGGTTTCCTGCTCCTTATTGTGCCCCCGTTATGCCCTATAATTTCTTTCCGCACACATGCTATTTGTTTCTTCTTACTAATGATAATGAAAAATTTTGATATTAGGGTTAATGTTAAGTAAAGTAATCCATCATTAGGGATTGTTGACGTGCGTTATTTAACGAGTTATATATAGAAAAATTGTGTTCTCCTCGAGTAGGCTTCATAGTGATCTCGGAGATTACAATTTCTACTGAAAATTTCAACATACCGAAGAAAAACAATAAACGTGAATTAGAGAATTTTAATTAAAATGCAACTACATCAGTTGAAAGTGATGAGAAAATTTGATTCAGAATGGATTTTAGTAGTTTTTATGTAAACATTTGACTTATTCACAACTTTAAGAGGGTCATTGTATTATTCGGCGGTGTATATTATTTATGCGAATATATAATTCACCTAGTGCGTAACGGTGTACTTATCGGTTAATGGCAGCGCTGTCTTCAGTAGGCTTAAAAACGAATTTATAGTTGCGCCAACCGATTTCCATACTGGTGGCAATGCAAATAGTTCAAACAGCCGGTACAAAAAAATATAAAAACACGCTATCAACTGTTACCACTTCTCTTTTAGTATAACCATCTTACTCGATTTTC
This sequence comes from Icerya purchasi, assembly GCA_039619475.1. Lineage (NCBI taxonomy): Eukaryota > Metazoa > Arthropoda > Insecta > Hemiptera > Monophlebidae > Icerya > Icerya purchasi. Next base: position 235,851,485 of record CM077116.1, read on the forward strand.
TGCTATAGTTATAACTGTTACTGAGGTCTCTTAACTATCAATTATTCCGCTTTTCGGTCTCATAATTTTCCTTCGTAACTTAAAAATTTAGGAATCAATAATAACTAGGCTAAAACTAATACTAGTAAGACCACGAGCGTAGCCAGAGGGGGCTTTTTGGGGTTCAAACCCTTCCCAAAATATTCAAAATATTACATTAATATTATACTGAAATAAGGAAAGGCGAGGAGTGTAAATTATTACATTCATATTTTGAATTTGCCACGCTGTCACCTGTCGTCAATAATTGTCTAATGATACCGCATTGCATTCGGTACTCCTCGTATGTTTTCGGGACATTTTTGTTGTTTTATTTTCTACCCCTCGCACATACTAAAACTTGGCTACGCCCGTGAGTAAGACGTTACTTAAAAAATAATTTAATCTTACTTTCGATTCCAATCACAAGGATTTCAACTTGTTTCAGAAATCCTTTTCATTCATCAATCTTACCTCAGTCAGCCCTCTGACACTTTTAGATGTGAATGAGTTATTTCACTCGAAAACGATTATCCTCTAAAATAACTTCAATCAAGAACCTCGAAACTCTCACAGTATGTATTTTGAAGAGCGAATTGAAAACTTTATCAGACCATGGAAGTATTTCAAACCGCTTTTATTAATAGAAAACAAATACCGTCATCATTATAAATGCTGTTGATGATGGCACACTTCTAAGTCAAGACTTTTTATAAACGGTCTTGAAGGATGACATAATATGATAACTAGAAACTGCAACTAAAATAATGGCAAATAAAAATAAAATCTGCGAATACAAATTAACAAAAAAAATATCAGGGGCCGGGTAAATTTACAAAAAAATTTCGCACGCGCCTATAACTCCTTGTATAAACAAAAAAACTGGAATCCCATGCCTCCATGTTTTCCATTTTTCATACAATATCGTAATTTGTTTTACATAATCTAAACTTATAATCTTTTGCTACTGTGATAAATAGAAACGGACAAACTATCCATAAAATCCGCTTCTTTTCATCGATCATGCATCCAGAATAATCGAGTTGCTCTTATTACACTACACTTAAAGTACTGTTTAATAATAATAATAATAATAATAATAATAATAAACAAACACCGTAATATTATTAAATCAAACCATTTAGCGCCATACAACGATCTCGACATTACTGATTTTTTCACAAAGAAAATCCGCCTTATAATTTTTGGTGACGTGGTTTATCTATAAAGTCAATACCTATCTCGCCGTAAATAACAAAAAGGGCAGCAGTTTGAAAGCTTCTCAAACGAAACGATTTAAGTTACGATCGAATCACCAGTGTCAGAAAAAGTTCAATATATATCACGCGATTTTGCGCTTACTGAAATCTTGCTGTTTACAGCACATGAGTGATACAGCGCTACTTTCACATCGCGGTAACTTGGCCGATTTATATCGAAATTTTTCTCCTCTTATTCATTACGTAAAATATAGTGTAAACATTTTTGTAGTGAATTGCAACATTAGTTTTTATCATTTTCGCTTCATTTTAAGCGGGGAAAGAACAAAAGACGGGCAGTTCTATGTATTTAATTAAACTATTGTTCGTCCATTGGTCGAAATACGACCATAATTATTTATTAAAAATTTAAGGAAAACATATATGAATTCGCATATTTCCAACTTTTTTTTTCTACTCTTATACATTTGTTCATTGTATATTTCAGAACATACACTTTTATATGTACTTACGGTACTAAACAGTTCAGTACCATTATAATTGAATAAAATATACAATAAAATAACAGTAAATCGAAAAATCGTGCTTTAATTAATATTAAATGACACCATAAGATTTAGTGCACCGTAAAAAAGCCAATAATGATGATTATTAAGAAAAATTAAAACATCTTAATAAGAACAGATTTACTAATTATAACGATTTCATTTTTCATTTTTTGTATTAATTTTTTATTTAAATAAGAAAAACGGAAATAACTGTTTCCAAATTTTTTTTACTGATAACACTAAGGATCGTCAATCGGTACTGGAAGAAAGAAAAAAGAAAATCGGTTAATAAACAGAGGAGAAAAAGGCACCGAATTGTTTTGTTTCTGCCTACTTATATATAGATTCCCATTATAATGAATGTTCGTCGTGATTGTTCGGTATAAGAAAACAAAGTGATATTTTCAAAGAAGAATAACGGGTGGTAATTTGAAACGTGAAGTGCAGAATAGGAAAAGAAGGTGTCTCTCTTCGTTATTTGTTTTATTGCTTGTGTCGTTTAAAAACTGTTCAATTTATGTCGGAGCGGAACGGGAACTTGATTTAAATCATGTAAAAATATACTATCATTAATTACGGATCACGTTAAACGAATACATGCAATATCAACAGTAAAATACGTACGATATTATTTAAACACTTTTTCCTTTTTGTTGTATTTCCCGTGGAGTCTTTTGAATCGGAATCTGACAGATTACTTGAAGAAATTTGTGAATTTGAATTATTATGTATTCCTGCTACTTTATCGCGTTCTTCCTGCATTATAATTATTCAAAAATTAAAAACACGAAAAAATCTCATTGAGAACCTGTTTTCGCATGTTTATTTAAAGTTTGCGATTATTTATCTGGTTTATTTTATTTAATTTATACTATTAATACAAAATAATAAAAAATGTTGGTTTTTTTCCTTTTTTTTAAACTGTCATAACTTATAATCACCGCTAAAGAAATAACGGAATAATCATTGAATAACAGCGGCGAAAGAGCAATTTTTCTGAATCGCACAGTATTAACTTTAATTTTACTAAAGATGTACGAATACAACAATTATTGAAAATCGCATACCCTTAAGGAATCTTGAAAACTAGAAGCTTGATATTGGGCGTATTTAGCTATGGTCGTGTGCGATCGATGACTGATACACGCCCAACCTTTACGGCCATGTAGCTGATCCCAGTTTTCATCTCCAAATTGTTGCACTTGCGTTCTTACTTCAACTGAATGATCCGGATTAGCTTCGACTAATGTCTTGGTAGAAAATAATCCTAAATCTGTAAAACACAGATCACAACATTTTAAAAAAGTCGGTGACTACTTCCAGCTATTTCACAAAAAAAAAAAAAAAAAAATTAAAAATAAATTTGTTTACTGAACTATAATTAAACTGTCTGATTCGAAGTTTATAACTTAGATAAATAAAATTTGATCATGTTAACCAAGGAATAAGCGTTATAATGTGAGACCTAAATTTTTAGTTGGAGCAATAAACAAATTTTGAAATTTTTCAGATCTTCATTAAAAAGCGTTGCACCGAATTCTTAAATCATGAACGAGAAACTAAATTTTCACATTTTATGTGATATTCGATTAGATGTTATTTCATGACATTAAATTTTTATTTAGGAAAACCACAGCAGGTAAACTTTTACAATAACACAGCGTGCAAAATTTTTTCGATGGTATGCGTGCATTTTTTTTTTTTTGAAAAAATATTTAACATATTAAGGAGAAGAAGTGAATTAATCTGGATTAAAAAAAAAAAATGAAAATATTACCTATTTTAAGAGCCGCTGCTATTCCGCGAACAACTGCGATCGGATTTTTTAAGCAGAATTCCTGTAGTTGGGAACTAAATGCCTGTTTTTTATTATGTAAATATATTGATGGTGTGGGCGGTAGCAACTGTTCTTTCGTTAATATCTGTAGCGGTGGATCAGGAGGGGATGGCGGTGGTCCTTTTTCATCAGTCAGGATACTTCCATTGGTAACACCAAAAATATGTCTTCCCCTATATCATTATAAAATATATTATTACGCTAGAGTTGCTTACATTTACAACTTAAATTCAAAGTAAAAAAATAAATAAATAATAACAATAATAAAGGAAATAAATGTAACTGTATTAAAATAGTTACTTTATAATGAAAGTCGATATATCAGTTAAAAATTAACTTTTGGATGTTACTGTTAACATATTCGTTATCCTTTTTAGTTCAACTATTGAATTTGAAGCGGGGACGATTAAAAATCTACTTACCTTCAGAGGGAATTTGTTAACAAGAACTAAGTAGAATCAGTAAAAATAACAGGGCTATATGAACATACACAATTTATAGGCTGAAAAAATAGCGTTAATTTATACGCGCGAATAATAAAAATTTGAAGCACTCGTCATCGTTTATAATAATAAAAGTAACTGATTATGCGATTATCACTCTTCATACTGAACATAGAAGCTAAATAATTTTTTCTAATCTATTTAATTTTTAATAAAAAATTTAAAAAATGATTTTATTTACGCGCACACGTGCATACACCTACCCACACCGCGCGCACATTTATTATACTATTAACCTATTAGTGCTGTTTGGAATTTCAACAAATTTTCATAAATCAGTATACCGAATAAAATAAAGAAAAACTTCTTTATAAGTGAATTAAATGTTTTCAAATTTAAAGAAAATTAATATATAGTTTTAATATTGTAGATGAAAAAAAAAAGAAACAAAGAAGGAATAATCTCTCTAATTTGTATTTAAATTCACGTTTAAAATAAAATCTATATTATTTTTATTTATTTGAAAGGACATACATATGACAAATAATTAACTTCGTCGTCACACTGACGACATCTATTATCGACATTCTTATTTTTAACTGTTCAGTTTAACAAGAAAGCGAACGGAAGTGCAATTAAGTTTTAAATAAAATTATATCTCCCAACTTTCTTTATTTATTCTACATTAATATTTAGATTATAATACGAAAAATTACAAATATTATTTATCATGTAATATTACAAGCTTCGTTTCCGGGAGAATTTTTTAAATTTCTTAATACAATAAAATTCCAATCGCTGTTATTTATTTTAATTAATAAATGAGCTGAATATTAAGTGAAAAGATGTACGTACCTCACAGAATCTATCACTTGTTGAGCATTCATATTTATAGTGCAACGAACGTATGCTGAATAATTTTTTTGCAACGGTTCTAGTTTGCCAAATAATTCTTCTTTAAACTCTGCAATCGTAAAATGATACACAATAAATATGCACTAATAAATGATTTAAAAATTCCAGTGTTATGGCGAACTGAATCTTAAAGTATCCGATTTCTTTAATGAAATTTATCATTACTGAATTCGGATGTTTTTCAATTTTGAAACAGAACGTTAACAGAAAAAGTGCAAGACATATTTAGTGTTGGAAACACCTTCGAGATAATCTATAATTGTAAAGTTCGTATTACCACGCGATGATTGTAGGTCCAGTTCATCTTTAATATCTAAATCGTTGGGTCCTGGTGAACCAAAATGTTTAAGTAAATCTTCCGCCAAAGATGAAGCGATATCCTTCTGCGATAGCAGCGCTTGTAATTCCTGATCACTAACTCCGAGATCAGTGGCTGAATTCAATTTTACATCACAATCGTTCGCTGACATCTGTAGTAATATAAAAAAGATTTAACAGATTCAGTTGCTTCTACTAAATAATTTGTACAGCGATGAAGTTAAAATATATTATAGTGTTTAGCATACGCAATAAAATTATAATTAATAATTGCAACATCTATTAAAAATAAAATAATTCAGACACATAAAAGTACTTATAATGAATTATTTTAAATTGAAACATGCTTCGATGATTTCATAACCGGTAAAACGTACGTTTATTCAAGGAATGGTGTTTTAGTGTTTTTTAAGAAGAAAATATTCTTACAGATTAAGAAGTTTGTTTTATGTAAATTTTTAATTTCAGTAATAAGTTACAATTATTTTTGTACTATCTGCTTGTAAAACATTATATCACGTCTCTTAACCGCACGATATAGAAACACATAAATACATCGACATTATTGATACATCCGTAATGATAATAATGGGTATTTCCAGTTCTCAAAATTGTAAAAGTTAAAAATAATTAAATATTACTGTATTTTCAAATATTTATTAAATATGATTTATTGCAGAAGGAAGTCTGTTCACATCGCATTCCGTAATTTCAAATTATAAATAGAAAATTAGTTTCTCTACATAATAATCAAAATTTGATTTGATTATATAAATAAACATTTATAGTTAGGCTTTTCTCCTTGACTTTTATAAACTGTAATGCTTATTTTTTATTTTATTTTCATTTCTTGATGTATTGCTCGTATATGAAAATTAATAATTTTAGTTCATTCAATGTGAATCAATTTAAAAACACATTTTAAATAAATGAAAAACTGATCGATAAATATTATTATATATTAATCTGCCTTTTAGTATTACGCTACAGTAATGATTAAAATATCATTTACCAAACATGATTTAAACAATTACGGAAAATAAGCATACGACACAGCGTGTGCAAGCGTGTGTCTGTGTGTGTTAATATTTACAAAATTTCCTTTTAAAAATGAAGGGCCTTTTATTAAATTTAATGAAAGTTATGACATTTAACGTATATAAAATTTGTTTAATATCATATAAAATTACGTATAATTTTGCAAAAACAATTCTTTGAAATTACCGTGAAAATAAATATTTTTTTTCTCCCCAACTATATTATGTTAAAAAAATTTATTTAAATCTCTTAAATGAAAACAAATTTGATGTAAGAAGATAACTTGCGTAATTAATTTTAGACAAAATGCGACCTACTTGCGATAAGGCATTATTATTCGAACAGGACTCGTCAAAATTCGATAGTTCATGCAACTGGTATGACTCCGTGGTTGCTGGAGTTGCATCCGGCGTCGCAACGTTTTGTGGCTGAGTGTTAGGACCAAAGTTCGTCGCTATATTATCGCTTGTTGTAGTTTGGTAATTCTTAAGAAAAAAAAAAAAAAAAAAAAATTACCGATACAGAAAAGATGATAACTTTATTTCTTTAATTTGCCGTTATTCCGAAAAAGTATATAAATAAGCAGAAAAAAAGTACCGAGAAAAAAAAACAAACAAAAATGTATATATATATATATAAAAAAAAACAAAACAGAATAGAAATAAATAAAGATAATAAAAAGTAGCTATATTTAGCCGATTTTACAATAAATTATGAAATAATTAGATCGTTTTAAGTAAACCAGTTGATTGCTAAAAAAAAGTATTGTTTTATCTCTACAGAAATAACGGAGGTTGCCTTTTTAATGAGATCTTAGTCTATTATTTTTCATTATCTAAGTATCTTAAAAGCTGGACCATGCTTAAAAAAGAAAGAAAAAGAAATGCACAAAACGTAATTTAAAAGATTAAAATTCGATATGAACATGTAAAAAGAAAATTTAAAGGAAAATAATTCGGCCTATCACCATAGTGAAAATAAAAAACAAATCTTAAAGAGATCGTTATAATTTCAAGAAAAGTTGAGTAATTTTTTGCTAGAAAATTCAACTGATTCCGATTCTGATTTAAAAATAAAAAGTCTTCTTAAATTTCTAATTATGTCGGCGCAATGTTATGTGCCATAGAAATCGTGATCTTATTTAATCGATAAATATTGATGAAAAGTATGTTTCAACTTTTTAATCATTAAAGTTTTGAGTAAAATAATCGTGAATTTTAAGACTACAAAATCTAGTTAAATTATCCGCACAAAAATTTGTTTATGTTTTGTTGATAATTACATGTTTCGGAATATTTCATTTCATAAGATTTAATGTACACAACATCAGGCTTTTTTACTAATTTAAAATAATACTATAAAAAGTTTAACAAAATAATTAAACAAAAAAGTCATACTTCTCGCAGACGAGATGACTGTTGGAAATTTGAATTGTTAAACTGTTGAGATTCAACGCTAGGCTGCGGAGTGGCGGTAGATATGTTTTCAGTTCTTTGCTGTAACTGTCTTTGTTGTTGTTGCAGTCTTAAATGTTGTTGATGTTGTTCCATCATCCTATATTGATGTTGTAACTGTTGAAGGGCACCCTGCAAATACAGTTATTTGGTTAAAGTTAAATAATTAAAATATTATTATTCTAAAACATTAAATTTTTTTCATTTAATCATCATTGAAATATAAGTAAAATAAAAATTAACTTAAAAAAATCCTACTTGTTGTTGAGGGTTCAGCGTTCGCGAATTTTGTTCAAGCATTTGCATCATTAGCAGCTGCTGTTCGTTTAGGTAAAATGATGGGGTAGATTCGGCTGATCTTTGATCATCATCTACAGTTGTCGGTAACTGTATTCCAACATTGGAACAGGATTCCCCAACCTATAAAAGTAAAATAATTAATGTTAAATATATTAATAAAGTAAATACGTATGCGATAACTTTTTAGTTGAAAACCAAATTTAGAACAATTTCAAAGTAAATAAAAAAAACAAAACATTCATTTTATTTTTTGAGTTATTTATTCACATCAACAACTTTATTTTAAATTTTAGTCGCAGATATTAATGGATATATTGAATATTAAACTATGGACCTGACAAACGAAAAAATCCACTCTTCATCAATTATTTCAATAAAATACAGAAAAATAAAAAAAAATAATAATTATAATTATGGCCTGCGGGAACTAATATTTTATCAATACAAATTAGTGTGTAACTACAAAATTTAACTGTTTATCAGAAATTCACGCGTAAGTGGATTTTCTTACAAATTTCGTAAACTATTATCTGGTAAAAGGTAGATATTACGCTAGACATATTATATAGGAGAAATGTATTTGGAAAGGTGTAATTTTCAAATGTCATTTATCATTTTCCCGATTTCGACAAAATAAAGCTATTATTCAATAAATTTTAATAAGAATTTTAAAAATGCAATTGAAAATTATATATAGCATGATGCGATTTTTAAGTCTACTTTAGTTATCATCAAAATTTTAAATAAACTTAACTATAATAGAGGTATTATAAAATGGAAATTTCAAAAATACAGAATATTTAAAGCGGAATAAAAAAAAAATTAATTTTACATAAAAATTAAAAATTATGGTTGTGCAGAGTAACTACCGTTTTTTTCAAACCAAATTTTTGTAAATAATAATATTTTAAACATCATTGTTACCTTTTTTTTTATCTACCCCATAATTTCAAGTAATTTGTTCAATTACTCTATGAAATTGTAAGATACAATTTAATACTACGCGAAGGTCAAAACAACAAGAAATCACCTATGACGACATCTATTTCCGTTAGTGAAATACCAAATTCAATGAGACCGTAATGGTAATTATTGCCAAACTACAAGGAAACAAATTCTCAATTTTTTCTTGTAATTGTTTTTCTTTTTTCAATTAATGACATTTATTTTATTTCTCGAATTAATAACAATAATTTGAAACACAGTTAATAATTTTTCTTTGACTAAACAAGTATCATGAATCTTTTGCAGTATACCTAAAAGAATTTCACACAGCAAAGATTGGTAAACATGTAATTTTATTTACCATTACTTTTCATACTTTTAATTTGAACAATATATCTACATTTAGAAACCTAGGATCCTGAAAAAATTTCGTGATATTTATTTCTTTGATCGGTGAAATCTCTTTTGATATAAGCAGTTTCGCAAAAAAAATGGCTACTCTTCATAATTTTGTAAGTTAACCCAACGAATTATATAAGTATACTCTGCGTTTCGCAAGGCAACAGCATTAATCATATATTGCGACTTAAAAAAAAATACAACTTGATATTAATACGTGAAAACGGCGAGAAGATCAGCACGTCAACAAATTCATCAGAACTCGTTTAGCTGTATATTATAATTTCCAAGTGTATTTTAAAATCAACATCGACGATAAATTCGTCATTATCAATGTCCAACTAAAACTATAATCGTTATAGGCAAAAAGTGAGTCAAAATAATATTTTTTTTCAGAATTAACTGAGATTTCAGAAAGAACAGAACAATCTCAAGAAACTGTATTTTAACAATGAAACACCCAACTCATAACTGAGATGTCTGGATTTAAAAAGCGAATGAAAATTCGTGAGTAGAAGACAGCTTATATATATATATATATATATATATTTTTTTTTTTTCCCAACATAGCAAAGAAACAAAATACCGAATCTGACCTGTTTATTTTTTAAGAATTGCGAAATTTAACAGCCAATTCACATGAGGAAACGTTCATGAAAAATACTTAAGAGATTTGTCGACTGGACTCTAGTTAATAGCAAGAAGTATTCTAAAATAATTACGGCAATACAAATATATTTTAAACTAAACATAAAAGATTAATATTAAATTTTTATTTCTAAATGAAGCGAACAGAAGGGAATAAAGTTAAGCAAAAAAACTAGTTTACGAGAAATATTTAGAAACAAGAGAATGGATTTTCAAAGAAAAGTACACAACATATGGGGGAAAAATGAAATTTATAGGAAAAAATTGATTTCTTTTTGCGTTCGATCGGAATAATAGCAATAAAAAATATAGTTTACCTTTAGTCTTTTGGAAGTGGCAGTTAAAGTCGTAGTTGGAGTGGCAGTGGTGCTTACGAGAGCAGCAGTATTGGTAATAGACGAGTTGTTGGCAGTGCGACTGGAAGAAGGATGTGTTGCATCCTGTAAATACAAAAACGAAAATTTAAATAAACAAGCGATAAAAAATATCCGCATAAGCATCTCTAGATTCAAACCAGAAAATAATATAATTTTGAAGTTTCCAATAAGTTAGTGTGAACTAACAAATTTTGAGATCCCGATTTAGATTAAAAGAAATATCCAACAATTGCAAGCACTTTACTTTGTTTCAAAATCTCTAGTTTTGTAATGCGGCCGATCTACATTTGATTCCGCAATTTTATCTAAATAATTCGAAAAGAATTGCAACACACATGATGTGGTACAAATTAATTTTGAGGAAGCAGTATAGAAATAATTAAAATAAAACAATTTCACTAAGACTAGTAACCGTCACAATTTTTATTAGTGTGGTAAGTTTCTGTTTAGATTTTTATTGTTTTTTTAAATTGAATGTATAGTCTGTTTCATAAGAGCGTGTACGGCAAAACTTATTCCTTGAAACCGTTAGAGGGGAAGAAATCCAAGTTTGAGCAGATAGCGACAACCTTCCCCTTAGATGCTTTGTACAAAATGTCTCAGTTGTCGTTCGATCTTGGTCATAGAAAACATATTTCACCATGTCTGCCGTGTACGCATCACGTTACGAAGCAGCGTTTCTGTGTTTATATCCAAAAGGACCGAAAATGTCGCTCGGAGTTGCCGCTAAGTACGTGAAAAAGTCGAAGGCATTTGTAAGTAAGTGCGTGAAACGTTATTCCGACCTAAAAATCGTCGATGACCTACCGGATGGTAGCTCCGTACGAAAAACAATGAAAAAGGAGGATAAATTGATTTTACAGGTGTTTGAGAAGAATCCTTGTCTATCACTGCGTAGGCGGCAAGCGATTTTGCGTAAAAAGGATCTAAATGTGTCACATGTGTCACATGTGCCACTATAAGAAGACGTTTACTGGCTCATGAAATGAAATTTCGAAGCACAGTGAAGAAACCGCTACTATCCAAAAAACATGTCAAAAAAAGACTCAATTGGGCGAAAGAAAATTTGGAACGTGATCAGGACAACGTAATTTTTTCGGATGATGCTTCCTTTTGGGCATGTTCTTCTATCACTCGTACCTGGTCTAATCACGTCAATAGACTCATCCAGCGGACCGTTAAACACCCGGTAAAGGTGCATGTTTGGAGCTGTCTATTAAAGCAGGAATTTGACAATTTGCACGTCTTCACAGAAAATTTGACCGCTGCCAAAATGATCAAGCTATATCAGAGGACTTTATTACTGTCTGCCAAAAGGTGGTTTATGTAGGAAAATAAAAATCGGCTACTTCAAGGAGACAATGACCCAAAACATCGAAGTCGTCTTTGTACTGCATGAAAACAAGAAAATGACGTTAACGTACTGGATTGGCCGTCGCAGTCGCCAGATGCAAATCCAAAAGAAAATGTGTGGGCGCTTCTCAAGTTGAAACTTCGAGGGAAGAAGATCTGGACCGTCAAGCAGTTATTTCGATAAATTCAACTGATATGGAGGTCTTTTCCTCAAGATTACGCCAGACATTTAGTAGAAAGTGTACATCGGAGAAGCTAGGCAATTATTAATAATGGATACGATTGGACATCCTATTAATAATAAAGCATCACGATCTACACCATGTAGCAAGTGTGTATTTCTTTTTCAAGTCATTATCACCAATAATTTTTGAGTTTCGCCGTACACGCTCTTATGAAACAGAGACTGTACATAAAAATTTTACGTTTTTCGGAGAACTTCGATACATCTATTTTTTTTTTTTTTTTTTTACGATCCAATTATTAATGTAAACGCCCTAATAAATTTTACGGTCACGACATAAAAAACATCTCTTTAATCTTTATTTCTTTTTAGGTTTGGTAGCAATTTTAAAAGTAGTTAAAACAATTCTTAATTACTTATTTCCACATTAATTTTCTCTATATTACTTCGCTGTAATAAAACTATTACCCTTTTATTATACAGCTACGGTTAATACAAATTATATTAACGTATATAATTAGGAAAATTATATTTTATATTGAAATTTTATTTAAAAAACATTAAAAACGCGTGTCTTTTAAAATATTACATTTTTTAAAAATCGTAAAGAGGAATGGGTTTAATGGCACATAATTTTTCGTATGTAGGCCACTAGATAAATAGACTCATTAAGGAACCACTATTTTTTACTCTCTACCTCTTTCTTTTTTTTTTTCCATATATATATTATGTATGCATGTATACATGAAAATAGTTATTCGGAGTTAAATGATTTTTTTTTGTAAAAAAACTATTTATAGCATATTTCTTTCTGTATAAAACGATGATGGCAAATATTTGGTCTTTTTTTTTTTTTTCGGTTTTTTATTCCGTTATACAGAAATACATTAGAAAAGTAAAATATTTCAATAATCAAAAATAATCCAAATGAAAACATCTGAATAGTATTTTTGATAATTTAATGCGTGTGTGCTACTGAAGTAAACAGGTTGAGGAGCCCTTAGCAAGCGAAGCAAACAGGGATTAATAAAAAATGTTAGCAAATATATATATATATATATATATATATATTATGCATATAAACATATATATATATATATATATATATATATATATATATATATATATATGTTTTTTTTTTTTAGATAATTTTCAATATGACAAAAGTCTGTTTTTAGTAGGCCGTGAAGTTTGGAGTTAATGAACGAAGCGAAATCCTATAGTATTACATAAATATAACTTGATATTTTCGCAGATATAGTCCATAAAGTATAAATGTACACATGAACACTTAATACATCAATTTACCTGAGCAAACTTTGGACTTGAACTTTTGTTGCGTAGTTTTTGTTGTTTTTGATGTTTTAACTGTTGCTGTTGTTGTTGCTGTCGTGAGGACAACTCTGCAGATATTGGCAAATTCCATGCTTCTTCTATTGAAGGCAATTGTCTACGTCTGGAATTATTTTTAAAACCATTAGTTTACTTCGATTTTCTAATTTCAGGTAATTTAACAACGACGAAGTAAGAAAAAACATAAAAAGAAAAAGACATGTTAATGTGCAAGCAATAAATTGTATATTAGCATGACTATTTAAGTAGGCGTTACGGGCACCTCCCTAAATTAATAAGATAAATGAATTTAATACGTTGTAAATATTTTATAGTATAAGCGCGACAAGAGTAAAAAAAAACAAAAAAACAATCGATATTATTTTTTCTTGTAACATATATTATTGTTGATTGAAATATTTGTAACAATGAAATCCCATTCAATGAATTTTATTGAGATTTTTATATGTGATGTTTTCATAAAGAATCATCTTGTATTAACATCGAGTTTACAATTGGACCTACGAAGGAATAAAACATGATGTCTTTAAAATATTATTCGATATTTTAAATGAAATTACAAATATAAGGAAAACTTACAGGTAATATTAGTAATAAAAAAATGCAACGTCTCTCGCCCAAAGTTTTTATTGTTGCAATTTAATACGTCACCGAAATATGTATTTTAACAAATTCTCGTTGGTTAATTTAGAGTTTTTATATTTTTTTTTTAGTTTTCTTGTTTTTTTTTTCCTCTATCAGTTAGAAACTCATAGAAAAACATCAATTAAAACTTTTGAAAGTTAATATGAAAGTTAATAAACACTCGTAGCAAATAATCACGAACACATGCTGATACAACCAGCTCTCGTATTAAAATGTACGTTAATCAGTATCACGTGTACATACACGGGTAAAAATTCTAATGTGAACGTTAACTTATTCGTTACAGTTAGAATGAATGCTAATTTATAATGTTAAATTGAAAACACTTATGAAATATGATTAATAAATGAATTCGAAATGATCAAAATAATTATTCGTCAAACGGGCACATTATAGTAGCAAAAAAATTGAGTATGTACTCTTCTTTACTGAGTTCGATTAGTTAACTTTATTTCTTAATTTGGTAGAACTATTTTTTCTTATCTAAAACAATTTATATAAAATCGATGAAGTTGGTGCAGAAATTGTAGATATCAGATGTGTATGTAGTCTTAACGATAGAGAATAATACAGCTTTTAAAATTGTCATCAGAATGATAAGAAATAAACTGAATAAAAATATCTGTCTGTAAATTTTTCCAGAAGATTTAGTAAAAAAAAAAAAAAAAAAAACTGGCGATTTTCAAAACATATTCTCATTAATAAAGAGTGGCGCTAAAATAGATGATCGAAACTTTGCTTCTTTTTTTTTTAAATAGTAACGCAGAAAGCTAAAATATTCGGTTGGCCATTTTAAATGTTTTTAGCTGTTTTCGAAATTAAAGGGAAAATAAACAGAACACGCATTGACATACTTATTCGTTATGCTGGGTACCGGTGCATTACAAAGATGATTTTGTAAAAATTTAATGCGTTGGCTGAGATTCGTATTCATAGCAGGAACATGAGTCTGACTAATAGAAATTTTCAAAGAAATTTCTGTTACCGATCCGTTCGAATCAGATCCGCGAGTTGCATTGACGTAACATGCATAAGCATCCCTTGGTTGATTACAGCTTTCGTATAAGATACCTATGTACACCAATATTTCATTAACAAAATAATATTAATAACTTTTATTTAATCTTTTTAAAATTAAAAAAGATTTTTTACATTCAAAACTGACGTTACTTAGTTGTAAAGTTGTCAATTTTACAGGAAACACGTCTAAAAGATCTACTACTCTGATAAATATTAAATTATATATAATAAAACTTTACTGTCAGTAAATTAACAAGAGATCATGCAATAAATAAACTTGAAATAAATTTTATTATTTTTGTCTTAAAATTCCAAATTAGAAAATATATAGAAAAAATACTTTTAGATAATTATTCAAAGAAATCCTTAATTTAATAATGGAAAATAAAAGCAGAAAAGTGATTGATAAGAACGATAAAAACAATTTATGTAAACATAGATCATTACTTAAACTTTTTTTTTTATGTCTTATTTTTATCGCAGCTACATATACATGCTTAATGTTATATTTATGTTAATGGTTTAGTTTTGTTATTATAAAATTATTATAATTATTAACGGTATCCCCATTTTCACGATAGATATATATTTATACAATGTAACAATAATTCAAAATAAAAAAATTATAATCCATAACCGAGCTTCATCCGCATCTTCATTGACATGAACGTATACATATAAAAAATATTACCTTCACAGATAATAAATATCCGTATAAAATCGTTTTTAATAAATTTCATTTATATATTAATTTATTTTTTAGGGGAAATACATTCATATTTGAAAGTAACTTTCATGGTAACTACATCCTCAGCAATATTATTAAATTAATACATTGATAGAACAATCAAGGTATCTGTTTTATCTGGATAGTTTTAAAAAAATTTAAATAGAACTTAATAGTGCACTTCGTTTTTTTTTTTTTTGAATGAAATATTTTTCTATTATCTATGCACAAAGTCGATAATATTTAGAAATCTATTATTTATTTTCAAGCTGTTCTGCTTTTCACGTTTTACGAACACAATTATCCGATTAAACTTATTTTTTACAGTTATAACTGGGAGTCAGTTTAAAAAAAATTTTTTACTTTTAGCTTAAAATATATTTATATACATATACACGCAACTTTATTTGTCCCCTTCAAAAAAAGAAAAGATACCGCTAATAAACTGACAATCAGCGTATACATGTCCAACAATTATAATTTCCTTCTAATTATTTATAAGCATTAAAAAAATTAACAATAATTACCTAGATTAGTCCAAGCAGCACTATGGCTCTTATCTAACTGCACGGCGCAGATGTAAGCTTGCAGTGCGTCCATAGGCTGATTTTGTTGCTGATAAAGAACACTAAAAGAGAAATTTTAAATGTGAATAGATTAACATAAAATTCGGAGAAAATAAATATAAAAAGTATTTAATCCGCCAAAATGTATGGTCGCATAATTATGAGAAACCATGCCGTCTCGTTATTCTAATCACAAATAAATTCCTTTTTTAGCCGACGAAAAATTTTAAAATAACAGTAAAAAAGTAATAAAAAATTCGTAAAAGTCTAATAGTTCTACCTGTCTTTTTTTTTTTTTTTTGCTTATTAAATGTAATACGTACATATATTTTTATCACTTGTTTTAAATTATGATTGTAGGGTTCAATATTTTTATTTTAATTCCAAGTTATAATTCTTTTACTGATTTAATTTTCTCTCCTTTTTTAAAATTGAAATATATATAATTTTATAAGGGCACTCTGAACTTACACAAAATAAATTTAAAAATTTTGTTTTGGAAAATTATAACTTCCACGAATATAATTTTTTTTAAAATGGGTTTCTCTAAATTTATAATTTAAACAAAACATTAAGCAATGATAAATATTATGATTTCTAATTGTCTATACTAATCTAAAAATGTTGTTAACATTAATTTAAAAGTGATGAAATAAAAACAGGAGGACAAAATTTGAAAATTCACTACCATAAATATTCGAAATGGGAACAAAAAATTCACGTTTTCCTCTTTGGGCATGTTTATTGACATTTATTAAAAATCTGAACGAATTTCACTTGGCTTGAATTGTTTTAAAAAATAAATTAGCTAGAAATTTTTGATAAATAATTACCCTATCGAGCACCATGTATCCGCGTTACCCTCTGATTTCTCGACAGAATTTCTATACGCTACAAAAGCATCGTGTACTTTACCGACACTTGCAAAACACCTTCCTAACAAATATAACGACTGACCGGATTTCGGATCAGCTTCGATTGATTTTTGTAAAAATTGTATAGCAAAACTTTCCCGTTGAGTTTTGTCTTCACCAAGCGCATCGACACAGTGATACATCCATCCTGAAATTTAACTTCCTTCAAATTCATGTCTTTGAAATAAAGAATAATTTAATAATGAAGAAAATAATACAATTTTTTAAATTCTATTTCAAAAACAATAATCGCGTTTTCAATCTGATAATGAAATAAAAAATAATGAAAGTATTTGCAAACATGTTTATGTTCTTACAATACAAATCTAATTGCGAACTATTCTTTACTTTTTAATTGTATTTTATTAAAAAAAAACTGTTCGAACTGTAACTTAGGCGCGATAAATTAACAGAAATCATTATTTCTTAATATATTTATTATAATTTCAGACCATTAATAATTGTCGAATCGAGTTTATTTTTCGGGGTTAATTTTTCTTATCCTATATAATAATAAAGTACACAAGTTTCCAATGTAAATGTTCTAAAAAATGGCTTGAATGTTTGGTTAGCAAACGATTCTAATAAAATTAAAGCTAGCAAGTAAATCCACAATGTTTAAAAAGTCCAATTTATTCGCAAAATTAAGGTAATATGCATCGATCGATAAATTAAATAACTAAAAATGGTTAATTTCTAAAAGTGGGCATGTAAAAATCAATAATAATAAAAGAACTTGCTAAATAATTATTTTTTTATACTCTTCATTTCTAATAAATCTTGTACTTTCTATTTTTAGTACTAATTTCTAATTCATAGTATATTCATACCACTTTTACAAAAATTCATAATACATAGTTCAATTCACTTATATCTTGTTGTATTAATTGAAAACCAGTTTTTTAAAAAAAATTAATACTCCACTATGCATTTCGGTTAAAACAGTGACAAAACTAAAAACATAAAACATTTATAATACACGCTATTTTCCTGTTGTTTTTTTTTTTAAATAATATATACCTAATTATAATGAAACGCTTTTCTCAAAAATAATAAAAACTAACTGCTCTGATTGACGTGAAATTTACGCAAATAAATATAGACCAGACGTCTCTTACATCGATGTACACAGTGCTTTAAGGGATTTTAATTTTTCTTTGGGAAGAAGCGGCCTGATCATTTTTCTAACAGTTAAAATTTCCATGGTATTAACGATAAAAAAATCGACTATAAAACGAAACATCGTGAAATGGTTTACAGGGTTAATAGCGTTTTAAGAAAAAAAAAAAAAAAAAAAAAAAAAAGGTTGTTAAATAAAATAAAAATATGAAAATAGGGTTCTTGTTAAATCCAAAATTACACACGACTTTTGGACATTGTTGCAATGAATCTAAGCCAAGGTTGTGGCAGATTCATTTAGTTTGAAACATGCGTAAAGATGATGTTACTATTTTATTTTATGTCAAAGTTGATTGCATAATTAGTCAGTAAACTTTAAAAAAAAAAACATACTTGAGCTAATTGGAAATTTATGTTCGCTTGCGGAAATCAAGCTAACTCAAGGTACCAAACTAGAGATTCACTTATTGATCCAATTTAAATTGACGCTTTTTATTCAATATTTTCGAATCATACTATAATTTATTCAATAATATGATAAAGAAAATTGTAAAGAACGCGTTGCGTTGCGAAGATGTTTAAATGATTGCTTCTTGTGCAAAGATTCAGTCTAAACGAGTTTAATTTAAAATATCTATCTACAATTATACCGCGCATAATAGAACAGTTTACACGACTTAAGTACTAAAAATCTACTTTACCTAATGCCTGTCAAAATTAAAGTAATTTAATTATTAAATTGGTCCGACGACAGTCACAAAAGAAACTACGGAGTCGGGATTAATTATAAACGCTGTTATTTTGGTATACAAGTACACCAATACCTCGCTATACGGCCCAGATGGGTTCCGGGAAAATTGTCCGTAAAGCGAAAAGCTGTATATCGAATCAAATGTTTTAATAACAATTCACACAAATTGAATAGGATCCGTTCCAATTTTTTATAAAATAATATAGTTTTTGAATTAAAAGGTTTTTTTTTTTTATTTCATACAACAATCATATATGTATAACATAACATAACAGAAATTCAAAAATGCGTTAGTTAATATACTTGTGAAGAATCGTGGGCAAGCTTATATATATATATAAATATATATATACTTATTATCGTATCAAGTTAAATTTTATATTAGACAGAAAGATCTGTATTCGGATTCTTATTCATAAACATCATCAGAGATGGTACGAAGTGATTTTTTAAATGGTTGTCAAGTGAATCATTAAACTATCATACATGTCTGAAAATCTTTTAAAACTATAATAATAACACAATTATTTAAATGGGAACGAATTCAATTATCAAATTCGTCGTACGTATACTAGAAAAAATTTTATTTTCTTCAACAGTTTTATTTCGTATTTCATTAAGTGCAATTTTTCATTTCAATTTTGTTTAACCTCTTCGCTGTCATATAAACTTTTAATTGGAAGAAATTAGTTCGAGCTCAATACACTATTAATGTTATAAATCTCCCCCCTTTTTTTCCTGTTTTTGTTAGAACATATTTTAAATAAATTCTTTTTTGACTCAACGAATAATTAAAGTACGTCAATACAAGTAAAAAACTTTATACAATTTCAACGAGACGTGAATAAGCTCTTAAATAGCGAATAGTTAGAATCGCGCCGTTTAAATTATTTCAACGTGTAATTGTTATACATTTAGATAATACGAGTAGTAATTTGAACTTATCGAAGACGTAGCCTGTAATTGACGACTAATCGATATATATATTAAAAAAAAGAAATGTTCATTAACTAGTAATTAGACGATATTCGCCATTGCGGACGAATATTATTTGTAGTTAATTAATTTATTTAAACGTAATGCGCCTACCTAACTGACGACATATATCTGCTCGTAAGTGAACCGGTAGGTCCTTTTCTACCAACAAGTTTTGGTAACTGTCTTTCGCAACCTTATATTTTCCTTGTACTTCGTATAAATGGGCTATATGAAAGCGTACTAAAAAAACAAACAAATAGAAACAAAATAAAAATTTATCAATAAAAAGTTCACCTAAAATTATCCGTACAGTAATGTAATCTTTTTTGTTTATACAATAACGGTAATTTTCCCCCTTCTATTATTGAAAAATAATACGTAAGCGATATAAACAAGTTCAAAAATTTTGGCAGTTATCACATACATACAGCTTGAGATATCCGAATAACAAAGGGGTAGCGGTAAAAAATTTTCTGAAAAACAAAATCTTGCGTCTAGTACGTAGTTTATGTAAAAAAATAATGAAAGTTAAAAAAACCATAGTCTATATTATTCATTTCCGAAATGCAATATAAGTCTTTTAAAATAAATTTACGCTTTATCTCGTTAACTGTCAGAGTTATCAAATTTAACAACTAGTATCTTTTGACGTCCAATATGAGATTTACTAAATTTGAGCTGATAATAAAAAATTAAACATAAATTATTTAAAAGCAAAATACAGAATGTAGGCGATGATCTAGGATATGGAAAAAAAAACCTTAATTACTTTGTAATATTTCGATTTTTGTCTCGAAACCTTATTCTGTTCTTTACATTTAAAATTCTTTAATAACACTCTCTATTGATTAAACTAGTATATAAATTTACAAAATAAAACTCTTCTTAAATGATAAAATTCTACAGATTAGACCTATGCATAAGCTCCATCCAAACAATTTAGTTTTAAACAATACCAAAAGATTATAATTTTAATCGAATGATGATATTTTTTATAAAAATCAAATATTCCAAATAAACGTCTAGTCCAAAAAATTATACAACAGAAAATGTATTACTACACTGCGCCTTCTAACAAATTAACGCAGTTTTTTTTTCGAAGTATCAATTTATTAAACAATACTGATCAATAATTTTACAAAAACAAAATTATGTAGTAAAATCTTTCGTTTTTCCTTTTCTATTCGTATATTTATTTACTTTTTTTGAATAAACTGACAGCGGTATTACTGCGTTTACATAATGTTCTAATAATTCTACTAATTTTTTTTTTCAATAAAAACCCAATTTAAATAAAAGTTTTCAGCAAATACAACCGGATTGTAAGTATTCAAGTTGTTTTGTATAATCAACAATAAAAAGAATATTCAATAACTGATAAAAAAAAAATTAAATCATAAAAATAACGTAATGATAAATAGCACATAATGTTTTACGTTATATTATTAATAAAATTTTAGTCCTAAAGCTGTTTCTTTGATATTTTAAAATAACTTTACCAGCATCACGATAGAATAAAAATGAATAAATAAAAAAGAGGTTCTAACTGTTACATCACACATTTTATTCAAATATAACAGACGCTGTTCATTTTGTTCAGGTTAGTACCACGAACTTTGAACACATAGTAGGCGAAAACAAAGGTTTTGACAAAAAATTAGACTTCAATAGCAAACGGTCGTTAAAGTTTTTTCTTTATACGAGAAAAACTGTCGTTTTTAGGAATTTTAATTTTCACTATGAAGTAGGATTTTCACAAAAAGCAGAGAAAATGCACACAAAAATTATACTTATAGTTCCAAAATACTAAATCACATACGTATATGTATATATTTTAATTCCTGAAATTTCTCTGGAAAAAAAAATGTTTCTTTATTTTGTTTTTAATTGTTTTAATAATATATGTACATAAAAAAAAAATTAAAAACAACGCATAATTTAATGAATTTCTAAGTCGTAACCCTTTTTAATCCAATTTTATTGATAAACAGTTAATCAACGAATAACGACTAATGTACATGTGTCCCCATATCAAAACTATATCAAATCAAGAATTTTCTGAAGTAAACAATCAAATTCTGTAGCCTAAAATGTAACTTTATACAATTTAATGACCGGGTTTTAACATATTTACATTTTTTTTATTGATTTTTTCAATTACATCTTTCACTTTTGTTACCCTTTCTATACTCAACTGATTAGATTAATAACATTTAACTAAGTGATAATAATAATAATAAAAAAAAACAAAAAAAAAAACTCGTTATTATAATGGAGTAATAAAATTTAGATCAATTTATTATTAATGTTATCATATTCTTTAATTTTGTAATAAACTGCGCGTGTGAAGAGTAACAAAAATGAAAAATGTGTTTGAAACAACTAAGAAAGGAAATGTAAAACGTTAATGTGAATGTTTTAAGAGCATGTAATTGAGTAATTAAATTACATATCAGTTTCACGAATTTTATGTTCCCAGGGGAAAACCCAAAGAAAAAAAAAAAACTTAATAATATTCTCTATTGTGAAGCAGACAAAATGAAATTTTTTGAATCTCACCAATAAGTCTCTTTCGTACTTTCAAAAATGTACTACTACTTCTGTTTTCAAAAAAAATTTTCAAATTTTCAAATTAAAAACGTTTAAAAATGTTGAAATTTTTTAGTTTTTCTATTATTTACAAATTAAAGGAATGTTTTACGTACTGAATTTTAACTTCAATTGTAAACATTATTCCCTCAAAAATTTCGAAATTTATGCTTATCGAGGACCTTGGTATTTAAAAATGATCAAGTTTCACAATTGATCAACAGTGTTTTTTAAAACCAAATTTGAACTTGGCTCAGTTAGTACATTTTGATTGTTTTAAAAGTATACTTCAAAGTTTAATAATTTTTGAATTTGTTTTGGTTGCACACTTTCTGGCTTCATCATTTTTATGCTCATTTCTTGCGATTAGTCGTTTAAGAACTAAAGTTTCAATTTCTTACGCCCAAGAGATGTTCGATCATTTTATTTAAACACACACCCACACCCAGACATATACATACATATATATATATATACATACATATATATATGGGTATATATGTATAATTGAGTTTCCGAAAACATCTCTAACGGTTTTGATGAAATTCACGAATTAGGGGTTTTTAAGGTCTAGGAATCGATTGGTCGAAGTTTTATCGTTGAGCAACTATAAAATGCTTGTTTTGGTGATAATTAAAAACAAATTTAAAATTCATAAGCCAGAAATATTGTTACAAATTATCAATATTCCTGAGGTACTCACTTCTTGCAAATTTCCAGAAAAAACAATAAAATTTAATTAAAAGTACGCAGTTAGTGTTGATTTGTTATAATATTTGACTTATGAATTTTGAATTTTTTTATCGCGGGTTTTATAGTAAATAAAGAATAATTCGCTTATCTGCAATGTTAAAGAAGAAAAAAATTGAAATTTCGCAGTGAAATATTTATGTACGATATTCATTCGGTAATTTTAAATATTACGCAAACTAAAATTTATATATATTAAAAATTGAAAAATAGGGTACAGTGAATTTGCAGTTGTAACTTTCGAATTACGTGTGAATTATTGTTTTATTTTTAAATGTTTGCGAAACTTATGAAAATATACTTTGATTCATCAGCAAGTTCGGAACAAATCCCAACAAGGCTCGATCACCAGGTGCGCTGTTTATATAATACACATTAATCATTTTGTATCGTTTAGACGGAACATTTTTTTGTATATAAGAAATTAAATAATGCGTCAACTAGAAATTTCTATATACAAACGCTTAAACTAAAACCGAATCGTCTATAAGAATTATGTCTCTAAGACTAGGTTCAAATTTTCAAAATGAAGTGTTCAATTTTCAGAAATTTCAAAATTTATTTTCGGTACATGGTGAGAATTTTTTTATACCGCATTTTATCATACACTGAACAAATTATACGCCGCTAAGTTATTTTGAAAAATAATTTTATAACCAAGCTAATTCTGGACGAGCGTTTAAACGATTTCTGCGATATCATTGCCAGATATGTTTTCTAAGAATACTCTTGAGTTTCGAAAATAGAATTCATTTATTTTGCTAAATCGGAGGACGGTTAAATAGTAAATGGTCTCCCCGCAAAAAAAAAAAAAAAAAACAAAAAAAAAACGCGTGTTCAAGATGAATTGAGTTTTTCTTTGTTTCCGTCAGGTTACTTCGCGGAAATTAGAATTCCGTGCAAAACAAATACTAAAATTTCCGCAACGGTTTTCAAATCTTTTTCTCGTTAGAAGTGTACACATCATTTCTCGTAAGTGTTTTTTCTTTTCTTTTGTTTTCCTTAAACAGTAACAAAAATCGTCTACCGATCTCGGTAAGCGTCGTTCAAAAGAAGAAAGAGAAATTAAACAGTAATTCAAAATACTTTCAACCGGTCTACTGAACTCTCCTCAGCCGAGTAATTAAGAATATTTTACGACTTACTTTCTAACTTCGAAAATGTACTAGGATTGGAATCGAATAGAGCAAGCTGTAAATGTTTCAATGATGAATCCCAGTCATTGTTTACTTTGAACATCAACCCAAGCCGCAAATGTATTTCATTGGCCCGTATGAATCCCGGATCTGTATATAAAACTTGCCTAAACGCTTGAACTGCCCTGTAAACAGATGAAAATGATAACGATTATAGTTAGAAACTACCGCTAATTAAAAAAATTTACATATTTTAAATTAATCAAATATATATACATGTTTAAATGCCGATAACCTTTGCCAGAATTAACGAGTTATGACACACATCGTGTAATATTAAT
This sequence comes from Icerya purchasi, assembly GCA_039619475.1. Classification (NCBI taxonomy): domain Eukaryota; kingdom Metazoa; phylum Arthropoda; class Insecta; order Hemiptera; family Monophlebidae; genus Icerya; species Icerya purchasi. Next base: position 235,876,371 of record CM077116.1, read on the forward strand.
ACTTGAAAAAATTTAACCTACATTTATTGCGGACAAACGTGCAGAGGGCATCGCAAGAGAGGTTTTACCTATAACAGCAATTACGAAAACAGCTGACACTAATACAACCATTTTAATTAAACGCTAAATTCCAATTATTTTTCCCTACGGAATACCGTGCAAAATTCGTCGTTACGGGTTTCGGTCGTTATAATTTTTTAATTAGTGAAAGAATGTAAATGTGTCGATGATATTAAAACGCGTAAAAGTCGATCGCACACTTAGCCGTGTCGTTTCTCGTTTTTCACATATTCAAGAACATATATGTATGTATGTATATAAAAATCACTTCGTCACTTTTCAATAATAACAAAAATCTTTACAAATTGACCCAAGCTAATAGTATTGTTTCTATCGCTTTATATCTAATTAGTTCAATTTATTCACTTGTTGTTAATATTGCAGGAATGATTCTATTCGGACTGCATTACGGTGCTTACACAGTATTCGATATTGATAGGCTACATTTCAGATAAAACACAACACTGGGAAAATCATGTTTCGGTGTTATCGTATAAAACGAGATGAGAACGGCAGATTTTGGCAAATTATAAAGAACAGTAATACATCGCTATGCTTAACCGAATGTAGCCCGATTTTGAGTATATAAGAGCTTACAGCATCAGTAATCGAATGAAAAAATTTCGATTGTGCAATTACAACGCCATCAGTTAGCAATTTAATGATTTCTTTATTATGGCGATAAAAAATCATTTTATGAAAGGAAATATTCTGAAAATATTACACATGAATCGCCTACATATTTATCATACAATTTAAAATAAAAAAAACGTCTTCACATCACAGGAATACAAAGCAATTTGCAACGGAAAATTTTCAAAATTATTGCTTGACCGAGATATAACCTTTGATTTCTTTATTTATTATATTATATTAAAAAATACTTTGTTTTTCGATTTCATTCCTAAAAGTATTTTAAGCCCAAATACCTTAGTGTTCCTCGCACATGAAAATAGTAAAAAAAAATTGAGCGAAATTTGCTATATCAACAATAATTATAAATTAGCGCTGAAAAATTTCATTGTATTATATGGTTGTTTTGCTTAAATAAAAGTTTCGAAAAATGGAAAATTTCTTTACGCGCGCTGCAGGTTCGACTACTAACTCTGTAAACTTATACTCAAAATCGGATTACATTCAATTAAGCATATCGTTATTCTTTTTTCGTACACATTTTATGATGGTCACGTGATAAACCAAAATGCTAAAATAACATATTACACGATAGAAAAAGTTTTCTTTTTTCTTTTTTTTCCATTTCAAAAGTTATAGGCAGGTTAGATCGTTCATATAATGTAATTGTTTACTTTTTTTTCTTCAATTTTTCATTAGATTTGTTCTTTTAAAATATTTACAGTCACCAAGAAAGAAAAAAAAAAAAACAATAAAAAAACAAACGATGTTATGTTTACAAATAAAACACGTAATCGCTGCGATTAACGGTGGCGCAAGTTTTTCAGTATTACGCATGAATTTTGCAATATAGTGCATAAATTCTACTTTATTCATTTATTGCATATTACAGAAAGGCGCATTCCAACTTTCTCAACTTCCGCTTAATATGTATAACCTTTCGGTATGATATTACACTCGATATGTAATTAATAAAAGCGGTCTAAAATAAGAAAAAGAAAAAGGTGCAAGTTGAATGTTTTTTTTTTTTTCTTTCCTCTTTGACAAACAAGTACTTCACGTACTTGTTGCACTAATAATGTTGATGTATTTTACATTTCTTATTGATGTGAAAACTTTTAAATATGAACAGAAAATCGAAAATTGGACATAACAAAAGCGAAATAACATAAACTAACTCCGATATTTCGTATCATAATTTAATGCGGATGTACATAATAGAACAGTTTTATAAGGGTATAGTAGACACGGGGGTTAAAAAAATTTCAGTGTTACATATTAAAAAGTTCCCCCGATCTCCGTGATTAATATTTCTAGAAGCATTAAAATATCGTCAACAATTGTAAAATTTAAGGACGGCAGAGTCACTATTATTTAACAATACGTGATTTAAGTGAAATTGATACATTTTCTGTGGATGGGGAAAGAAAATTTAACAAGATCAAACTGTAATATATATATATCGTATTTTAGAAATTGCTAAGAAATCGAAAATACTTCACGCGATAACTGATCATTTTCCGATTCAGTAAAATGAAGTTAAACAGGAAGTGTTTATACTCGCAATTACAATTTGCTTCTCCACCTACATTTACAGCTGAGTTGGTAGGCTGCGAAACTAGCGCTTTCCGTGGATACACCGGTAAATAAAAGTGTAAACAACTAATTCGTTTATTAACAAAAAAAAAAACAAAAAAAAACGGCGTCGTTAAAATTTATTTCAGAAATTTTTTGTAATTAAACATAAAATCTCGGGGCTGTGTCAAAAATTTCATCGACATATTATATCTATTCCGTTTAACAATGGCAATAACACCAGCAGCTGATTAAATTCATTTCTTAATTCTCGTTTGTACTTTTATGAATAATCCCATTTTTTACGAAGAAAAATTATTAAATTTTACATCGATATCAAACGGAAATCTAGCATTTCGCGACAAATTCCATTTTCTATGGTTTTCCACGAGTTATTGTAAAAATTAATATATATATTTTAAATGTATAAATAGCACAGGAGTACAGGTGGATAGGTAGGGGCAGCAATTTTGTTATATTTAGTTTCACGAACGAATCTTATTTTTAAGTAAACTATTAAAACTACAATTCAGCGAGTCTTTTAACACGCTTAAAGGACGGTTAAACTGCCATGTATATGTATATATATATATATATATATATACACATATACATATATATAAATATATATTTAAAAAATGAGAGAAAAACTAAATTTTTAAGTTCGTATTTTATTATAATTAGATTAATTGCATAATCGAAAACTGAATACCAACTTAACATATACTACAGAATGCTTAGAGCGTGTTGTTGTATATCACACGCGATGTACAATTTATATAATATAATGTCCATTTAAAACAAACCAACATAATAATCCGTAATAAAATAAAATAATATCTATAAACCTACTTGCAATTCTAAATATCAATTGCTTTCTTCTTAAATAAATTTTATAATTACGTCAATGTGAAAAATCACGTCAAACTTTTGAGAAACTCACCCTTATTTGAAACTATTCGTCAACGTATTTCGACGCGCATTAAATTGCGAAAGTACCGCGAAAATCGAAAAATCGCGCAGAACGTAACTTGAGACATAAAGCGCACAAAAACGTCGCGTAAAATGCTGCACACTCGAACTATAATAAACGCGAGCAGGAACTATCATTTAAAAAAGAAAAAAAAAAAAAAAAAGAAAAGAAAAGAAAAGAAAAACACCTTTGCAATGATTTAAAAAATCAAAAAACTTTTCGTGAACAATAAAAAACCGAACGGGCCACAATTAAAATGAAAATACCGTCTTAAAAGATGAAAAAACCAAAAAAAAAAAAAAACGAAAACAAAACGATGCTCTGTTATTGTTCCGCACGCACGATAGGGAAGCAGCCCCCGCGAACACAACAGTTCGAACCACAGCGTGCACACAGACGGGCAGAACACGACTACTGCTAGTACACACGGTCGACGCACGCACACCGAACCAGAGCGACACAACGCGACCACGTACACCCGAAAAAGGATGCACACCCGGATAGACTAGAACGCGTCATTCGCCCGATGATCACTCAGACACACCGCTTGCAATGGAACAAGAAGCGTCAATGCGGGCGAAGGGGCCACATCCAACTTGACAGGGGTCGCACGGGTACAACACTCGAAATTTTCTGTTATCCACACGAACACAAACGTGCACGATCAGACAGGCTGAGAGAGGCGAACATATAATTATTTCTCACAAAGGGTCTGGAATTAAATGGTAAACAGGGACGGAAAATGGTGGCCTAAAGAAGCGCCAACACAGTAACAGATTACGCGAATGTAGAGCACAGTGAACGGATCAGGGCGGCAGCGAACGAATGCACCCTTGTGCCAGTAAAAAGGCCAAAAAAGATCAAAGGATACAATAGTTATCCAAACCGTGTGTATTGTACGCGTAGGTAAGCGAATAGTTTGCAGATTGAAAATGCTAACGCGACTTCCACATTACAAGCTAAGAAAAACACGTGCAAAACACCAAGACATCGGATAAAAAGTTAATAAATAACAAGTCGGAAAACACTAACGTAAAACAAAGGAAAAATAAGGCCCGTGTCTTTTTGGAATATTAATGCTACGTGATATGGAAATGAGAGTCCGGAACATTTACACTTACACAGGCCTAAGAGAAGAATATACGTCGTCCGTAGTAATGTTGAAGATCAGTGTGTCGCTATAATGCATCGCCGAGTGTCCGAGTGTGAACGTAGAGCGTTAGAAGGGAAATCTATAAAGGCGACGACATTTTAAAACTTAGGAATAGCGAGAAAAAACGGATGTCGATCGCACAACGATTTTCTTCCGTCATTTTTCACGTCTCGAAAACGATACAAACGTGAGCCTCATGATGCCAAGACGACACTCCGATCTACAGAATATCGTGGCTGGCGATGAAATCATCCATCCCGTTAAAAACAAAACAAAACCGTCTTCATTGATGAGAGTGACGGCCACGGTAGATCTATACAGGTTATTCTAAAAACTCCCGTAATCTTATTCGGAGCTACAAAAACCGTAGCAATACCAATGATGGATCGAGCTGAAGAGAACCAGTTTTTTTTTTTTTTTTTTTATACTAGACGTTATTCGGTTAAAAGTTGTAAATAACGATAGTAATCGCAAACGGTAATTTCTATCGACAGAGCTGATTTAATTTTTAAATCGTATATATTTTTCCTATAAATATAATTACTATCTTTTAAGTTTAGACCTGCCAATGCTTGTCGTCGGATTTCTTAAATCGTATCTTACAGTTTATACGTTATTATGTAAGTGTCATTAAGCACATCACACATTCATCCGCATACTCTTCTGTTTTTCCTTTTGTTCAAAATTCCGTCGGTGATGAACTTTCGAATCTACATTTCAATATGAAACTAAGTTGGTACAACTTCAAAATGGTTAATCGCCCGTTTAATTTTAAACCTTTTCGTGTTCGTTATTATTTTGTTTTTTTCCGTCTTTGTAATTGTTTTTTAAATTTTTCTTTCGATTTCTTTTCTGAATTTTCGTCTATTTCTTTCGGCATTTTATTTAACGTTTGTGTTAAAATATTTGTTTGCTGTATTTCCTTTCTAGTAATCGCCAGTTAGGTTATTTTTATTTTTGTTCTTTCTTCTAACGTGGGATTTTTATACATTTTTAGGCGTTGCCAAATCGTTGCACTTAAATATAGACCCCTCTTACATTTAATAAGTTTTCTTATTTTAATGTCTCGCCTAAAGTCGTACTTTTATTAAAAATTTTTTGCATTTATTTTTCATTTGTAACCGATTTATTTTATCCGCATAAGTTTTCCTGGCTATTCCCCGAGCTTGCATTCCGTATCAATTTTCTGTATTATTGGTACGTAGCAAAATTACTTTTTAATTTTTTAATTCTTAGATACATTTTTTTGCCGTATACAACGATAATATTTTAATCGGTTTTTGCTACGTGATCTGTATGCCTATCTCGTCTTAATGTTCATCTCCTGCAACTCGTAAATACCTTCGTAACGTTGTAACTGTTTGATAAGTTCGTAATTTAATTATTTTAGATTTTTCTTCTTTTTTCATATAGCGCATTCATACATATATACATATAAATATATATATATATATATATATATATATATATATATATATATATATATATAGGATATAAATTTTAATTTTTCATTTTCTTACAGTTCTATGATTTTAGTTTTTTTGTTATGTTTATTCTCATACGCCCATTTACTTATTGTTACCAAGTGTGCTGTGCATCTGTGGGTTTCGGTTATTTTAATATCTTTCATGTGCAGTCATTATGACTACATCGTCGGCGAAAACAAATAACTCGAAATGTTGTAATATTTTTTTCATAAAATAAACAATAACGGGGACAAGTTATTGCCTTGTGGCACACCTTTATTTCCTTCTATTTTTTCACTTTGTGTATGTGTATAGACCATCGTTTTTCTGTTTTTCGGAATTTCAAACGGTAGCTTTTTACTTTACCTGCGCTATATTCCTACATTCTCTCAGTTTTTCTAGAAGTTCCTGCTGATTTACACCGTTCAAATGTTTTTGTTACACACTTACTGATGCGTTACTATTGCTTTAATACGTATTTAAAAGTTTTCTCTAGTTCTATCTGCAAAATCTCCTGGCTCTTTTGAAGTTTATTCATATTCATATTGTTGTTTTTTTTTGTTTTTTTTTCTATAAATTTTGTCGAGCGAATACTAATGGTATTTTTCTAGAATTTCCGTGATTGTATTGCTGATTGATATTCGCAATGATTTCTTTTTTTGATAAACACGGGGTTAGCAGCGATATTTTTAATTATTCTGGGATTATATATTCCTATCACTATTGTATCATTTATTACTTCTGTGTTTTTCCATTCGCTGTACTCTCTTTGACTGTTCTTATGTCTTTTATTTTGACATCATTAGCTTTCATTGTTCTTTTCTACTTGGAAATTTGATTACGCTGGCGACAGTAACATACAAAAAAAAAATAAAAATAAAATTAAATATTACACACAACCATATTGGCATTTTGCATAGCCACTACTACTCACCCCGCTCGGTGGTTTGCAAGATTCTATGTAAAAAACGAAATCGTTTAATAAACGCTGTAATGATTTTTCCATTTAATTGATCCTTAAAAATGTAGTAAAATGTCGTGTAAAACATTGACTGAGCACACAAAAGGCGACAAGCGATTATGTGAAAAATGATAAAATCCAAGCGGAATCTGTGTTATTGTGCAAGAATGGCTAGCACGCGCAAGGCGAAAAAGGCGATTCAAATTTAGATGGAAGAAAAAAAAAATGGCAAAAAATTGTTTCAAATTATCTTTACAAGCACGTGTTCTCGTCAAACGAAGGATTCCTTAGAGGCATTAAACGAATGTATTTTATTATATATACGTTTCGTTCGCGTAAAAATAGATATGTTCACGCGTTAAATAATAATTTTACTTTAGTCCACTCTCGTAAATATACAAAATGGTATTACTTTTAAATAAATTCCTCCGTGATGGTGTCTCCGATGAATCTTTTGATTAAATACTCCTTCGGTTCCTTCCTTGTTAGCAGCTCGCTTTGACTACTATCGCAATTGAAATTAGTAATATGCGCCTTTTTAAGTTTTTCTCGCGTTTCTTATGATAACAATAACTATAAATACCCCCCGGAAGTGAAAACTTGTAGCGGATACTACAACTATCCGTTCTATTACGCGATTAACTTACATTCGAAATGTCCTAACCCAATTTTTACAAAGCGCATTTTTGATTTATTAACACATTGACTGCTCGGGTCGACTACATACTCCGGGGCTAAGTGTCAAATAAAATAACAGAAAAACGAAAAAAACGACAATAAAGTTCATATAAAAACCGAAGATTTTTATTTAAAAAGAAATAATTATAACATGTGAAGAATTGACGTAAGACAGTATTAGTCGACAGGATGAAATTGCGCAGCGAATAAAGTTGTACAATATTTATTGGTGCATTTTTAACAAATAATTTTTACACTCGTTACCGCGAAATCTGTTATTACAGAATTTTCAGATTAATCTGGTTCACTAAAGAATAATTTAAATATACCGGCGATGAAAATAAGGCGTTCAAATAGTTGTATCCAGCGTTCTTGCGCGTAATAAAAATGTTAAAAAAAAAACAAGAAATAATGCTTAGCATATTTAATGTAAGTCAAAAATGTGGAAAGTGGATAAACGTGACATACAGAATGATCAAGGAGGGGCCGGGGGTCCATAGAAGATTCCAACTATCTACATTTTATATGACACTAGCAAGCAAACCCGATTGATTGTTTTAGGGGCGGATGCTCGCGCAATTAATGAAAGCTAAGCAAAAATAATTTAAACGGCTACAATTGAGATCTATTAACAAAAGTTATTAGACAGCGTATAACGGCTTTTGAAATACAGCACCTAAATAAATTTTACAACGGGATAATTTTTTTTGCATATAACAGTCCGTAAATAAACAAAATTAGTTTCTCTGTTTTTGTTTTTTCCACCGTCTTTTTAATTAGGTAAATATATACGTAATTGATGAAAATTAATATATTCGATTGAACGCATATTTGTAATTATTATTACAAAAAATGACATGTAATCTCTATTATCAATCAGAGTTAATCGAAAATGAAATGATGGCCGCTTTTGTGACTGTTCAGCGTAATCTACTGCACACTTCAGTAATCAGTATTAGTTATAAGGCATAGTTACGAGGTGTAATAATTCGGGGCTTAAAGAAATGCTAAATTATTCTTCATCAAGAATAATCAGTACGGAATAGTATGTAAAGCTTCAATGATTAAATGTCTTCCGGATGATAATAGTTTTAATCTTTCAAAACAGTAGGCCGCATAATAACGGTCAGCAATGTGGGTTTTTTTTCATTTATTTATACAGGATTCGTTATTTCCCATTTAAACACATGTACAGAATAATATGTGCGCTAAATATTGAAACGATTACCATCGCGGCGAGCATACTTAATTACTAAAGTTATACATGCAATTGCCTGTACTGATTAATCTTGATGAAGAGTAATTCGCGATTCCTTTAGAAAATTCCCGATTACTACTTTATGCATTATAATTATCACTGGTTATTATTAGTTATAATTATACTTTAAGAAAACCCGTGTGTGGGTCCCCTACTCTCATTGGTCCCGTTGGGCTTAGTACACTGTCAACTTTAACTTCACGATCTCCGATGCCCTGTTAAGGGTATGGGACTTACTTTACTTTACGTTCTCTTGCTTAAAACTAACTATCCATTATAGACCATTAGAATTTCGTCATTAAAAAAGGATTTAATATTTTAATGAACAGATTAAATACGAAAAAATATAACGCGCTGCTAAAATTTCTAACGTTGACATTTTTTTCCTTTTTTGATAATTTTGTTTATCTATTATTAATATTTCACACTGCTACTTTTCTGGTTTTAACTATTTTTGCGTGTATAGAAACAATTTTTCAGCAGATGAGAGGTTATAAATTATCTGAATTATTATTATTATTATTATTGTATATATATATATATATATATATATATATATATATATATATATATATATATAAAAATAAATAAAAAATGAAGATATGACCCACGGGTTGAAATTAAAGTAATCGATTTCACTGAACAATGGTAATTGCGGGATTCATTTTTTTTAATTAAACTCCAAAAGTAATCGATTAACTGGTTGATAGTATATATATTACATGTAATTTTGTACAATCACTTTTTTTTTTATTACTGAGCACGTCAACTATGAACATTAGCCCAGCGTAAGTGAAATTTTTGAAAGTGTCAGTAATCGAACCCGGTTTTACCTGAACCAAACAGCACTGTCTAACTAACGATGCCCCGGTAGCTGGTTTTACAATCGTAATTTTAACTCTGGTGTACACAGACACACACACACACACACAGATTTTGCGTAGTTGCTCCCAACTTTTTAAAACAAAATAGGGAAATTTTCATTCATTTCTAATGGAGGATTTCGATGTTAAATACACACTACTAAGGTAAGATACGTAGACAGAAAGTACTCTTGTTACGCTTACAATATATATTATACATATATATATATATATATTAAAAAAACGTCTCTTGTGGTTGACGTTGATGATATCGGTTTATTATCGAAACACAACCTGAGTGTATTTTCAACATTTGATTTTTGAAATCGACATGCAGAAGAATTTATAAATTGGTGCCTGCTTCTGCCCAAACACCACACCGTTATGCAGTGCGGCGAACAAAACAACAAGAACCCCTTTTAAAACACCGAAAACATCTAACGTGTTCTGGGTCACGTAGGCCAATGGCGATGTAGGAAAACTCAATAAGGGTGCGCGAACCGACATTTGTCTACAGCAAATTCTCCCGCGTCAACCCGGAATAATTGCATTCTGAAAAGTCGAAAATACAGATATTTAATAACGCTTTTTAATCGCAAACACATCTACAAAAAATGCGCGCAAAAGCACCTGTTGACTTATAAGCAAATAAATGCCGCTTTTAACAACAACACCCGAACAGGCAACTGACATTTTATGAAAAACGATAAAAAACAACAACGGAATTATGTTTACTACTTCGGTATTAATCACTACGTCGATTTTACGCCGGGGCTAATGTGAAGAATCGTGTAACACGACGTAACGATTTTATCTGACGCAAGCGTATCGTGAAATCTAATTCGCCAGTTGTAGCGTAAAACATCGTTGACAGACAATTCGGCATTGCCACGGAAAGTAAAAAGAGCTAGTCAGTGTTATTATTTACTTTTCTATAATTGGCGGTTCCAAGGAATGTCCCCCGTAATAATAAGTCCCGTAGAATAGAATTTATGCATACATGGTCGTTAAACATCATGCTCTATAGTGGAAGTTTATATTTTTTTTTAACGACTCATTTCTTTCATCATATTAATAAAAATTATAAAATTAAAGAGTGCAAATTTAAAAAAAATGTCTAAAAAAATTCCACAGACTGTTCTATAATAGGCGAAGGTTTTTTTTTTTTTTTAAATCGTCTTCATTTGGCCATAAAATACTGGAAAAATGTAAAAAACCAAAAAAAATGTTACAGTTTAGGGGCCAAATGTGGGAAAATATGCGCCTAAAGCGATAAGGCAAATGATCCTACCCAAACTTTTTTGGAATAGAGGAAAAAAATGTTATCCAGAATATCCGACGAAAAAAAAAACAATATTAATAAATATAAATGTGGTCTTTATTGTTTGAATATTTGTGGGAAACCTGAATTATCACCTATCTTTATTTAGGAAAAAGAAAACTGAAGAATAACATTAAAGGTAAATATTTGATTTTAATCTGAAAAAAGCCTTTAATCATATTAACACTTGGAAATGTGTAAAAATATTACCGCCCCGTAAGTAATAATACCGAATTCTACATTTAATATTTTCATATAAATGTTACGCGGTATTTTCTATTTTCCCAGTGTGATTTAGATCTCTCTTTCAGACTAACATCAAATATTTACATTCAATAATATTGCTTGATACGAAGATAAACCAATTAATAATATATAATTTATTTATTTAAAGTCGTTCGGCAGCCGGGGCCATTTGCGACGCCGAGAAGTTACATCTTATAAAGTAATCAGACTAATAAATGAAAAGTACAAAAAAGAAAATTAAAATAAACAAAAGAAAGAGAAAAAAGAAAAGAAAGGAAGGAGACGATACAAAAGGGAAAAGTCTGATAAGTTTCAAAAATTTAAAAATCAATTAAGTCACCTCTAGATCCCGAAAAATATAGACTAAATTTTGTCCTTATTAATATCTCTTTTTTGTTTTTTAATACTAAAAATGAGATATTTTCCTGAAAAGACTTTTCTAGCATACTCCACATCGTTCAACACTGAATGAATAAAAAAGATGGTACATTTATCAATTTCATTCCATTATAAGTTGTACCGAGCGAAACCCTCACCGTAGTACGTGTACAAACTCTCACTTACAGGGTGCATAAAACTTTAAAAATCAGTTAAAATAAAATAATGAATAATTATACGCGTAAATAACAATTAAACTGAACATAACAGTGGAACGGTGTCACGAATGCCTTTTTTCCAGCTGAAGATAATCACGTCTCTAACGAATAACCACATTTAAATGTTTCTTGTTCATATGATTATACATTATTTAATCTTATTACGTAAAACTCTGCTCTTCGCCCCATCGATTGATGTTGATGGGATGCAACCACCACCGAGCAACAAACGGAATCGGAACTATCACGCTCAATTTGTTTTCTGGAGCTGTTTGTATCTTATGTAGTAAATGTAAAGATTATCGAGATTTTTACTTTTTTCGATATCTTACTGTAAATCTATTCTGAAACATTCGGTTCTACACAATCTATAAACGTCACCGCTTTGCTATCATTTGGCTTATTATTTCTCTTATATTTCTCGTTGATATGGAAAAGTCAGCCTTCCATACTCGCAACCGGCATAAAGCATATATGTAAATAGATTTTCCCTTATCGACCTCCTTCCCATGAGATGATTTGGAACATAATTGGTTTAGAATTTTATACTGGTAGCAGACATTGTAATATAAATTACATTTTATCCAAAGTAACAATGTATCGTTTTGTTTCTAGACCTTTCAGTGAAAACCGTGTAAGGGATGAAAAGTATTACAGCCTTCTGTTGGATATACCCTTGTCAGAGTCGCGAACTGGACTTCCTCTCGAATATAGTATGGCCGCGCCGACATATGCAATAATATTAAAGAAAGCAAAATGTAAATAAAACAAAATTTAGCAAATTCCAACGCTAAAAGTATTTTAATACAATTTTTGGATTCGATGGAAAAGCTTTATTACGTATTTTTACTTGGTCCTGGCAGATCCCCTGAAGTATAAAGTTTTTTTTTATGAAAAAGCCTAAACGAATATAAAAGTAATATTTTAATTATTTAAAATTACACACGTATTATAAACTGCGTTCATGAGAAAGTTCAAGCAATACTTGAATCGTACTTTTTCTTTAACAACATCCCATTCTGCTCTCTTTTTTAACACTTGTATTTAATAATAATTAATTATCACCACGCATGCGATGTATTAATGATTTTTTTTTTGTCCGGTGCTTTTTTCTCTCTCTTTTCTGATATGTAGCCGGTCTACAAGTTTTTTCTTCGGAGGGAAATTAAACGTCTACAATTCTGCAGTTTTACTATTGATAAAATTAATAAGTAAATTTGTAATTTTGATTGTTAATATTGATAAGGAGGTTTGAAGATTTTTAATTACGCTTTTAATTTTTCAATAATTCTTGGAGCGTGTTGAAACTGAAATAAGCAAAAAGTAAATTATGAAATTTCGCCATACGCTAAAATTATTGTAAAAAAAAAAAAAAAAAAAAATGAAAATTATTTTACTATTATTACACACAAAGGGACTGATAAAAACATTCCACGAAACGTTTTAAAAGATCATCGAACTTTTAATTCATCGTTTCAGCGTTATCACCGGGGACCCGCTTTGTGTTACATAATTGCATTTTTTTCTTCTTCTTTCTATAAATGAATGATTAAACCGATTTATAATTACATTTAATTAAAGCAAGTTGTGTTCCATTTTTGACCGAATTAGAAGATAGAATTTCTCAAACTCAAACGTAAGCTCACATTTTTTTTTTCGATGACTCTTATATTTTTCTAGTTTTGTGCGATTACCGCGGTGGTCGAAGTTGATATCTATTCATCCCTCTCCCGACGCGCACAAAAACACACACGAACGTTTGCTATCTTTCTGTCCACCCTATTAAACTGACTTCGGTTTAACGAGGTTTTGAATTAATTTAATCTCTCCAGGTACGTAACGAAGGTTGAATAACATCAAGAAATAATGGTTAGCAAAAAGGGAAACTTTCAAAGCATCCTTTTCATAAAAAATAATTAAGAATTCGAGAAAAAAAAAAATTAAAAAATCAAAGCTGCTGTGAGTAGCGAAGAAAAAAAATCCCGTTAACTTTTCGTTAGTAATTATTTTAAATTTCAAAATATCAAAAAAAAACAAAATAATTTATTTAAAGCGTAAACAAAAAACATTCAACATTTTGAAATGATTTAATAAATTACAATATCCGACACTTTAGGGAATTAAAAAGAAAAAAAACAGATTTTTTAATTCTAATATGTGAATTAGAGTTCTTTCTTTCCTTTTTTTTTTTTTTTTTTGAAAACAGATTTGTATTATAATGGCTACATCAGGCGGAATTGTTTAATTCTAACGACGTGGATTTCAGTATGTTCAGGAAACAACTTTTGTGTTGTAAGGAATTATCGTGAATACGATAAAATAAAACACTTGACTTTCAATATTAAATCATTATAGCGCATTTGGGCTTGGGAACGTTATTCTATTTTGTTGTGTCACATTACTGCAATTTTTATATTCAGCCAGTTACCATAGTCTAGTTGGTTAGTTATGTTTCGTTCAGGTAGGACCTGGTTTGAATTCTACTGCCGCACACTGAAACTTCCAAAAATTTCCAAAAAAAAAAAAAAAAAAAATTATATGCATTTTAAATATTGTGTATGCAGACTTGCGAATCAGGAAGTTTATTTTTTCACCCTTGTTAAGGGGGAAAAGTCGTAATAATAATTTTTATACCGAATTAGGTGTAGAGGGAAATTCGTAAAAGGGGATTTTGCAAATGTCAGGAACTTTTATACTGTTTTCGTAATTAAGAAAATTATAGCAACGTTAAGTGAATGTTTAAACGTGATCCTGGAAGATATATATATATATATACATACATGTTTGTTTGTTTTTTGGAAATTTTGAATTTATAGCAAAAATGGAACTACGTACGCGTGCTTTTAGTCGATCATATCTGTGTGCGGTTTTTGGTAATACATAACAAATACATTCGGTACATCGAAATTTTCCACAAAATAACGTGTCTTTCGTAATTAGTAGAATTTTCTTCGACGGTAATAATTTTACCGGCCATTAGATGAAATCTGTTCGCCTATTAGCTAATTTTTTATTTGGGATTGAAAAGTACAAGTGTGTATCTATTCCGAAATAAGTTACGAATTTCTACCACATGGAAGAATTTTTTCCAACACCAAAAAAGATCTGATTCGGCAGACTTTAACCGCATGCGGTTTCGATGTTCTAGACTAAGTGGCTATCCAAATCACGCAACCCCCTCTTTGTAGTCACTTTCTTTTGGTAGAATTCATTAGAATAATACATTGACCTTGTAACACATATTCGTCTTCTGTTTAATACGTTTCATAAACAGATGCTCGGAACGAACACATTAGCGAAGTGTGACCGATCCCTAACATTTCACGAATTAAACGATCTTGTATATCACAAACGCGGGTTATACCTGTTTAAAAAATGTTTTACCGTAATCAAAAGGATACAAAAAGTACATTCGAATACGAAAAAACTATGCCAGATACGAATTCCGCTAAAGAAATGCTGAAGTATATGCGCAGTGACTGTAGATAATAATGACTGTAGCATAGCATAGTTACCGAGAAAAAGAGTTGTTACAGCATCATAATGCACACAGGTTTTGATCGAAGTTCTTCTAGCGCAAAAAGCGTAAACGATAAATATCAGATGGGGAACACAACAAGTTACTGCAGAACGAAGAAGGTTTCGAAGAAGACGTTTCCAAAAAGGGAAGATTGAATAAATTGATTGCGTGGAAGTCTGTGCAAAAAAGGCAAACACGTTTACTGCGGAATCAAATGTAAAGAAATCCTAGAGCACACATGGAAAGGAATCAATCCCGAGAGACTTATACAGAAAAGTCAGAATTGCAAGCGATTTTCAGGTGCGGAATTCGACGCTATCTGAGATGAAGAAGGAAGTAAGAAGGAAGTAAGAACGAAGTAGCAAAGATCCGGGGGAGTTGATGCTATCAAGAACTGTACGGATGTACAAGCAAAAAAAAAACTTAATCCAACGGAGGAATTAGAGCTAGCTGTTTGGAAACCACAAATTAGAAAAGCCGTCAACTATTTAGGGGAAAGAAAAAAACGTTTTGGGCGTGACAGAATTCCCGGTGGAAGTATATGTAACTAAATAAATAAGAAAGGCTGATGTTTTGAAAAGTTATCAGAGATTTGCGACGAAATTGGGAAAAACCGCAAAAGGTCAGAGGATTAATGTAAATCGGTGCATAAAAAATGCGTGAAAATTGTAGAATAGATAGTAGTAATGTAATGTTGGAAGAAATAGGATTCATGAGAAGTTACAATACTTAAAATACGAGCAGGGTTCGTTTGAACTCGAGAAACCTGTGATCAGACAGCTTATCGAAAAAGCTCATTAATGCGTGAGCGGTTCTACGACGCTGCATTGTGTCAGAGCTTTTGACAATGTTGAATGAGAATGGCTACGCTTGCTCTAGTTGAAATGGGAACTTCAAAACATTTTATATATTTAATCAAAAAAAAAAAAAAAAAAAAAAAAAGAAAAATTTAATACGTATCGACGGAAACACTGAATCAAATGATTTCAAGTTAGGAAAAAAAGTGAGTAAAGCAAGGCTGCTTTTTCGCCTATACTTTTTAACCTGTATGCCGAATGTATTAGGCGAGATGAGCTGAAAGTTTGGGACGGTACAATCGTTATCAGGGAGAAAAAATTAAGTGATTCACGGTTTGCTGATGATATTAAAGTAAAGTAAAGTAAGTCCCATACCCTTTAATAGGGCGTCGGTTATTGTGAAGTTAAGCTTTTCATAATGTACTAAGCCTAATGGAGCTGAGGAGAATATTCGGGCTAGTTCCTTTCTACTTTTGGATTATCCGCCTTTACTTTCCCAGATTTCTCTGGTACCCAATTATTTCAGTCTGGGTAAACTTGGGCAACAAAGAAAGCAAGTGAAAATGAAACTTTAAGCCTGAATCTCGATGAAAACAAAACCAAATTGAAGATCATTCACGGCGGAAAATAGAAGACAGACTGAAGGATACCGAAATGTACCGAGACATTTGGGCTCACTTATTGCAGACACGGTCGGTGGCTTAACTACGGGTGTTAAACACAGAATTCAGCTAACATGTAAACCGCGAATGTTAATTAAATAAAATACGGCAAGATAGGTCAATTACAAAAACAACGAAACTAACGTACGCTTTCCACATTTAATTAAGTGTCAGAATGTAAACCGTAAAAGCTGTTGACAGAAAACTCATCAATAGCTTTGAAATACAGATACGAAGATTGTTAACACCGTATGCCAGGTAAAGAAACGAGTATATTAATATTATCAATGGTGAGTAGACTGAAAATAGAACGGAAATTGTCCGTCGAAATTACCGGGCGCGGATAATAAAATACTACTTCGGAAACATATCAAGAGAAAATGCTACAGAACTTCTGATTTTAACTATAACAGATGGAAGACTCCTTCCCGTGATCAACTTAAATGGATGGGTGCGACTCGAGAAATAGTAGACGACTTCGGTAAATTAAAAATTGTAATCGCTGGCGGAAAATAGCTCAGGTAGCATTGACATTTTCTAAAGGGATGATATAGTCGTTCCCTTGAGAGGCTAACGACTAAACGATTACGAGAGATATTTTAAAATCTGTCTTAAGCAGTTTTAGGATGCATCATGGAACCTTTGCGATTTTTATGCAAACCCTGTTATAGGGAATTAACACCGTTTGAGAAGCGCTGTTCTGAATATAATAAACACACTTTATCAATTTGAATAAGTGGGAGTTGGTCAGTTGAAATACTTGAATCGCACGCAGGTTGACACTTTAATTAAGTCGCGACAATTACTTCAACAGCTCCCGGGACTGAATGATATTTAAATACATTTTTTTGATTTAGTTGTAAGAAAACTGAATGGTAATAGTGCCGGAACTATATTCTCTTCGCTTTTTGTCCAAAATAGGAACAATGATTACCGGGCAGAGTGAGTAGGAGGAAAATAATTTGCGAAAATCTAAAAATAATTTAGCCCCCCCCCGTTTTTTTCCTTTTTTGAGGTATTTACATTCGGACCGGAAGTGGTTACGGGGAGATTCGCAGCAAATGTTTTTTTAGAAATAGGAGCGTATGTAACCCCGCAATCGCGTGCTGATTTTAATATCCAAACTTCAAATTGGTTTTCTGGTTAACATTTTAAAGGGTACTGCACAAAAAAAGATACTCTATATACGTAATCTAATTGCACCAAAAAAACATAAACTCAAGGCGTGTGATACCTTCGAATATATATATATATATATATATATTAATTACAACGTAATTCTTAGGCTACCCCCCCATTAGAAAAAGTGTCCTAATTTTATGTAACGTTTATTATATTTTATAGGATTTCTGTGATTATATTCAAGTGGACCGATTTAGAATTACGTTGTAAATTTTGATCATTTTATACAAAGTATAGAAGAGAAAGAGATAGAAATGTAAGCAAGAGGGGTCAAGGGGCACAGCTCCTTGCGAGGCCGAAATGGCCGATTTATATATATACATAAAAAAAAGTTTCTTAATATATTTCATGGCTAATAACCGTTAATAAAATGTAATTATTATTTATTCATTTATCGACGATTAACAAAGAGAATAGAAAATAAACATCGAACAGGCGTAATATATCCTTTTGCAGCGCTGTGATTCGCGTACAAAAGCAACAAGTAGAAAAATAAATGATGCCATCACACTTCTATTAAACAGTCTAATTTTCGCGATGCACGAAAATACACAGGCGGATAATAGATGTCGTACAAAACACGAAACAGTCCATGATTATTGTGACGTCATCAGTTGTGGAAATTCTGCTTGAGCGCCAACTGCTAATATATTTATTTTTATGCTGGAAGTATTTGAATAACGATTTTTTTTTATGGACCTTTTTTATTCAAGCAGAAAAATCGAATGAACTTCGTTAATATAAGTTTGCTAAAGTATTTATTTTATGTGAAATTTATCTTTTCAATTGTAAATTAGGTTAAAAAAGGCGTTTTTTTTTTTTTTTTTTTTGATAAATAGTAATTTATTTTATCGGTAATATAACATTTAAGAAGTTTACTTTTAGGTGTACAGATAATGCATACTGCAATAATAAAACGTTTACAGTAAAAAGTAAACAGAGTTCGCTTAAAAAGTTACTTATTGATTAAACAGAGAAGAAATTGTAACAAAATGTACAGTCAACAGTGTGGAATAATTTCTTCAAATTATACACTATCGCCGTGTTCTGAAAGATCGGAACACCGTTATCATAAATAGTTTAGTGTTTTCTCGTTTTTCAGTGAGATAATAATAATTGTAGCATTAATTTAGTAAAATTTTCCTCTTTTTGTTATTTTTAAATGCGTTTCTTAATCTATACTGAATACTAATAACAAACGTAGCGCATTTTCAAATACTGTTTCCGAGCAAATAAATCGCTTATAATAACATAAATCACGTAAATTTTACTGAATTACCGTAACAACTATTCTAGAAACAAAATACGGTAAATAAACTATAAGAACGCAACACATTTAACGCTACGAACACTCTTCTCACACACTAAAGTAAATTTTAAAAATTCTAACTATACGACGTCACAATGAAATGGACCATTCCGTGTTTTGTACATTTATCCGTCTGTCGCAAATACACCCGACAGATTTTTATAACATAATCTAATGTATTTATATAAGTATTGATTCGGTTATTATTAAATAATGACCAAGATGTCACGATTGAGATGTAGTAGAGGGTTGAGATATAAAATTTACAAAAAAAAAGCTCCTTTTTGTTGTTTCATAATTATAGGAGGAACAAAAACTGGAAAAAAACTGGAAAAAAACGGCTTTTAGTTACTAAATAGTTCCTAAAGCAACTCTCTTCTAAATGAAGAGGTAATTTCGAAGAGATTTAATTCGATCTTTGTAAATTTTTAAAGCGAATCTGAGACATTTTACCAATTACTATCGAGGCGTGTATTGTAATGATACGAAAATATCGTAATCAAAGTATTAAGATCGTTGCCGAATTATGTGCACAGCGGATTAACTAAGCAAGCGAATTCGACCGTTAAGTTCAATATATATTCACGAATTTTTCTTTGCCGCGTTGAAATCATCGAGAAAAAAATGTAATCGCTGAATTGAGTGTAATTTTGAAAGCTTCCCCGTCCGCCCGATCTAAACACACTTTGAGAATCAATTACGAAAATTAATATCGGTCACTTGCACGATTCGCTTGCAGCTGAAGTCGCCTCAGCCTCCAGCACTTATTAAGAACGGCTACGCGTCGTATGGTGATCGTCAACCTTTAAAACACAAGCGGTGTGTTGGCCGCGGCAAAGTATAGAGTGTAGACAAACAAATATATCAAAACACATTACTCTCGAGTACAGGTAAACAGAGAGTCGGCTTGCGAGTGCTGAGCGTCTCGGAAAACGGGAGGTGCGGTTAAAGAGCAGACTAAAACAGCTGAATTTCGGCTGTTCCAGTGCGTTTGCGAACGCTTTTTCAAGTGCGTGTTTATATGAAAAGGGTAGACGAGCGCGGGGCGGCGCGGCTGTTCAACAACAGCCGGAGCACGGTAAATCGGAGCAGATGAAACCTATTCTCTCTATTGTACTCTAGTTAGGAAGCTGGGTTACCGTATCTGGCCGGTGTTAAGTTCGGTGCCCGGACCGGAACTGGTGGTGCGGGCCGTCGTTGGCCTGGACGAAGATGCGAGAGAAGGACGCAGAAATGACACCCTACAAATATAACCTACTAACATTCCTAGCAGATGAGATGGGATGCGATCAGAGAGATGAGAGATCGGCTGAGATGCGACTTGAGAATGAGACGCGACGAAGTTGAACGAGACTGGAACCTGCGCTACGACGACGACGACGACCGTACGGATGCGAGTACGCGCCATGTGCTGTTGATCTCGTCCGTCTTTCTCCGGTACATGCGCACTCTGATACGTTCGTCTTCCATCGCCAGATACTTCTTTGACCTCGACCAATGCGACTCTGCATATCATATTCATCGTCGCTCCAGCGACAATTCTAAAACACCAGCAATCACTATGCAACGCGCCCCTCTGGAAAAATCTGACTGCAGCTACGGTCGAGCATCGGCGTCGTACGCTGCAACGATATCGTAAACGATGACGCATAATTTTCAACTGTTGGGTGCTTTCAATTGTTCGTCATTATCCTAGTTCTCGACTTGTGAATTTTTCGCGTCCTCTCATAAATATTACACTCGTCAACGTTGCAAGTGCCGAATGTAGATCACGCGTACTGCTACAACCTGTTGTTGTGTGCGGCCGATCATTAATCGTGTGTGAACTTAGTGACCGAAATTAATAAGCCACCCGAGATGCCACTTTTTACCATTAACTCTATTCATTCCAAGTTCGTTTTTCTGATTTTTCAACATCAACTTTACTTTCAGTGTAACCGATTAATCTTGCTCCTAAAGTTCTAAATCGAAATACACATGTTTCATTTATTTATTCATTTATTTATTAATTTATTTATTCGTTGATTTATTCATTGATTTATTAATTTATTTATTCGTGTATTTATTCATTGATTTGTTTTTGTTGCTTTTAATTAAGGCGAAAAATTCCTAACGATTCCGTAGTACATAAATTTTCAGTTGAAAATGTTAGCGATACTTTGAAAAAAATACGAATGAAAAACAAATATATCCTTTTGAAATCCGGCGACGAATCTACATTGTACAGACGGAGTCGTTCACACACTGTGCCGTCCAACATGTTCACAACACCATTTATGTATATACGGTATAAAGCATTTTCGAAACAAAACCGCGCCAATTTATTTAGACTGGTTCTTAATGGTAATGTTCTAGAACGGTTTTAAAGTTTTTAAATCGTGTAACCCTTTTGGAATCATTTTTCCCCCCGCGAAAGTCTTTTATTACGTCGACCTCGTAACGCAAGAAGTTTCAAGCAGATGCACGAGCGGATGATACCTCTGATATTTTATCGAATAAAAGTAATTTCGTACTCTGAATGTGTAAAAACTATACTTGAAACATTTTCCTCAGAAGCGAAAAGAAGAAACTCTACTGAATGAGGACGTTCTTATTATTCAAGTATGAAGTGTATATTCCATCGGCTGGTGCAGCGTAACATTATAAAAAAAAAACTGTTAGGCCTCACAATAGTCTAAAATTTCTCCGATAAGGGGAGCCGTTTGATTTCGAAATATTCGCGAAATTTGTTGGGTTCTTAGCTAGTGAAATAAGTCAGTACCGAATGTGTGAAAATGATAAAAATAATATTATAAATGCGAAAAATAATATTTTTATAAATTTATGGTTATATATATATATATATATATGAAAACAATTATAATTAAAGAGAAATATTTTAAGAAAATTAAATTTTTTCAGACGATATTTTAATAAATGTTAATGGAACTAATTTTAGCTTTTAGCGTGATTTAAATTAAATAGCTGACAACTTTGTCATCGGAAAAACGAAGAAAATGTGATGCTGCCTGATCGTGTATCATCATAAAACCCGATAAATTCCAGGAATATTTCGAAACGAAACGGCTCCTCATTGGAAACATTTCAGATGCTTCTGTCAGGCCTCTGCCGATGATATCACAAATATGCGCAGGTCGTGAAAATGCCACGCGAACTGTATTAAAATCAGCGAACCCTTTTTAAATATATAAAAGTTGCTCCGAAGTGAATACGGAAGGAACACATTGGTAACGTTAACAACCGATTGTGACGAAACAGACTAATGTTATAAATTACCGGCCGAAATTTTCTTTGACGAAAATATTTTAAAAATAACACCGCGCCACCATTTACTAAATTACTGCTCTATAATAAACAATTTTTAAGAATCGTTATTCTGAAAACGATTTCGACAATTTAAACGAATTTTTCTGTTTACAGCGAGAAACCGATTTCGAAAGAACTCTGTCTTTCGTCTGGTTTGTCTGTTTATGACGGCTGAAAACCAATCGCGTCAGTCACCGAAAATTTTTACAAAAAACCCACGCTGTTTTTATTTCGCTTATCGCGTCTTACTTTTGGACAATTTGAGATGCTTTGTTACGTGTCTGCCCCTCTTCGTGAAGTTCCAATATTTTTTCAAGAAACTACTAATTCGATTGTTAATACGTTAACGGCCGGCGAAAATAAACTCTACGAATAACAGACAGCCGGCGAATAAAAATTTCCAACTACCAATAAGAGCGCCGAATAGACGGAAATGCGTAATGTTTCAGAAGATCATAAAGTTTTTTGAGTATTAACATTTAAAACGACAACCCGTTGTTGTTACATGGTTTACATGTTACAGGATAATATATTTTCGCGAACATGTTAATTCCATTTTGTTCGCATTAAGTGCCCGAGAGCTGCTTTTAAAAATTTTTAATAGACACGTGATAGAAAAAAAAAAAAACAAAACTGGAATCCTTATTTTCAGTTAGTAAAATAAAATGTACTTTTTAGATATCGTTACCTTAAACCTTCCTACTCTAATTTTACCTTATTTTTGCTAGCACACACGCGCTAAAGAGGTTTTAACAGAAATGTAAACTCGTCAATTTACTCCCGAAATAACGTTGAAAAACTTACAATTCCCTTCGAATTAATGCTTGATGATATACAAAAAATAGAGTGATGATGATGTACGGTGTTGTGCCTGTTAAGATATAATAAGATGGTAAAATTTATCCGCAGATACTGTTATTAATTAAACATTTTCTTCAACGAATATATATATATATATATATATATATATATATATATATATATATATATATATATTAGTATAGTGCCTTAGCACACGGCGCTGAAAATAATTATTTATTACCCTATTTTGGGTTGTAAAATAAGAGAAAAATGTATATAAATTTTAATTTCGTCAAATACCAAAAATAATCGGGTCATTATTTTTTTTTTGTTTAATATCTCTCACAAACTTATAAACAAATGCAACTCCTATATCAACAAAGGGTCCTCGTTAAAAAAAAAAAAAAACATTAACCTGTTATTGCAGAATAGATATTTTTTACGTAGCTTCATAATTTTTTTTCCTTATTTCCGAAATTGAGACATGTCGTTTCTCAATTTGTAATTTTAATATTAATATAATAATACGTTAGATATTCAGTTGAATCCGTTATTGATTCTCTATTGCCTGTAGTTATCAACGGGTTTTTAATAAAATATGAAAGTTTATTGAAAACAGGGGGAAAAAAAGTCAAAAAAAATCGTACGGGTAAAAAAAACCAGGAGTAATCAGATTTTTTCTAAATATTCGCCTGAAATTTAAAAATTCAAAAGAAAAAAAAAAAAACAACTCAACAAACAGCAAGAGATTCAAGCTGGTATCGTTATATAGCTACTTCAGAGTAACCTCCGTACACACATTAAACGCTATCGGGAAAAAATGTTTAATGAGATATCCACTACCCACAGTATTTAAAGATCGTTAAATTAAGACGGTGAATTGAACGCGATCTCGGCGGCTTTTTTGTTTTTTTATCTTCGTCATCTCTCGATTAAAATTTATCGTAATAGTTCCACCAAGTTAAGATTTAGTTAGCCAGCTACCGTGATGTAGTCGGTTAGACAGTGGTATTTCGGTCGGGTAGGCCATAGTTCGAATTCCCGCTACTGGCGCACATTAACGCTTCCAAAAATTCCACTTGTGCTGGGTTAATGTCCATAGTTGACGGGCTCGAAAAAAAAAAAAAGCTAATATTATTCGGTATTAAAAACGTGTAAACAGTTTATTTTTTTCACGTTATCGAATGTAAAATTTTTGTTGTTCCATAATTCGATTAGTAAATAAGGCGCGCAATTTAAAATATTACACTTATACGATCAGAGATGAACCGGCAAAATGTGCATAGATGAGAGAGGTATTTAGTAGTAATTATACTAAAAACTGACATTAGAGAGGCTAAACATTTGTTTCTGAGAAGTTGCTTTTTACAGCGAAATGGCGTCGTCCCGCGGTAAACCTTCCGCATTCCGCTGCTCCCTAGCAGCACCCAATTGAAAAGATAAATTCCAAGTCGCTATTTTCGTCTGTTCCGTGTAAACAGTTCAGAACACGAGCTGGCCGATTTTTATTGACCAATTTCCATTTTGACATACGTTTCGACAGCGGTAGCACGATGGAACGAGAAACGTGTTCCGAATGCGTTCAGTTTCATTTCCGTGACAACTGAACACGGAGCCTACTACTTTGATTAGTTGTGTTTCGCTCAGTCATTCATATCCCGATCCGGTAAATTAAGAATATCGAAAAATTCCGCGCTGGTTTTTAATATCCATAATTGGCGCGAGAAAAAAATAAATAAATGAAAAAAATAAATAAAATAAAATAAACAAATGAAAAAAATAAATAAAATAAAATAAACAAATGAAAAAAATAAATAAAATAAAATAAATAAATGAAAAAAATAAATAAAATAAAATAAACAAATGAAAAAAATAAATAAAATAAAATAAACAAATAAAAAAAATAAATAAAATAAAATAAACAAATGAAAAAAATAAATAAAATAAAATAAACAAATGAAAAAAATAAATAAAATGAAATAAATAAATGAAAAAAATAAATAAAATAAAATAAATAAATGAAAAAAAAAAGAAAAAAAAAAGTACCGCTGGCTTGTTAATTCATCTTTTTTATTTTGACTTATTCCCTCGTTGAACAAAAAACCGAGGATTGTTTTCACACTGAAACTAAAAATGTTACGGTAAATTTCACGCCCGAAAATTTTACTATAAGTATTACGCGATCAGTTGAAATTCTTTTTCAACGAGTGCCATCAAAGGGGGGAGGAGGCAATTAAGTCTGTCGGCAAATCCGATTCTAAAATCAGTGTTCATTTTTAGAAGCGGCAGTTTTATCGGCCGATGAACGTCTCTCCGAGAGTTTGTCAAAAAAGTTAACCAAATATTTTATAAAATTTAATCAACACAGTCTTCTCTCTAGTCTAATGTTTATTCGTTTACTTTTTTTCTTAAATTATACCGTTGTTCTATGCAATTTACTTGCTGAGTTGCAAATAGTTTTAAAAATATTAATAAAAAAGTAACACGCAGCGATGATCCCACTCTCAAACAGGGAATAATAATGCTTATACACTTTTAACGGTGCCATTTAAACACGTAATAGTCGCAGCTGTTTACTTTAAAGTAACCTATAACACAACGAAGGTTAGAAACGGCTATAATTGAAATTAAGAACGTTTGCGATATTAAAAAAATAATAAAAAAAAAAAAAAAAAGCCCCAAAAACCCGGAATTCCATTGTGCCACAATGGCCTAAAATTTAAAGACCGCTCTCTTTTGTTGATCTAGGGCACTTCTTTTTATTCGACAGTGTTTTTTCGTTTTCTCTTACTCCCTCGCCATATTTGATTTCAGCCAAGTTTTGGCGAGGCGTCTTCTACTCCCTCGAGTTTTGGCGTAAATAGATTTCGATTATCGTCGAGAAAACGTTCAACCGATCACTTGCTGCGTTAACCACATTATCGCGTATTAGTGCGTAAAGGGAAGGCCGATTCGAAAAATTACTTATAGGTCACTTCGAAACGATTATATTTAATTCTAGGAATAATTTTAACCCGGGCGGCGATAGGAACCGAAAAAAAAAAAAATTTTCAACCCGTGTTCACGTTTCTTTTTTGTTTCTCGTCGACAATTATTAATGCGTGCATTTTATATAATGTATTTCGTTACGATCATTTTTTTTTTTTTTTTTTTTTACACTTAATCGCCTTAAAATAAAATTTCGTCAGTAGTAGTAAACTTTTTTTTTTTTACTGACGAGTTAGGTCTGCAGCGTTAATTAAACCAATCATTCCCGAGCTTTCCATTACATGAGCTATATATTATATATACAAACTCTTGAACATATATAATTATCTGCACGATCGATTATTGCACGTCGTAGTAATGTGAAACATAATAAAACTTATGAAAAATGTGAACAAATTTCAACGAAGGAACATTTTAAACTGCCAGCTTTTAACAAATATGTAGAACATTAATGAAACGTATTATCATAGTTTCGTATCTGTTGAAAAGGCCAATCGTGACTGACATTAAAACAGATTTGCAATATTATCATTTTATTTTATATAATTTAATGAATGGTGCAGATTTTTTTATTATCTAAATAATCTGACAGTTTGATATTTATTACATTTCAAATCAGTCGTAAAATGTAAACGCGAGAGAAAAAACAAAAAACAACCGTAAAGTCGAATAAATTTGACGCGGAAAAACGTAAAATTCGCTTTTTCAAATGATACAAAAGTACGCCGAGTCACTCGAAAAGGTTAAAAATTAAAAAGCCATCGTATTTTTATTATTATTATTATTTTTAATATTACAACTTATACTTTTACGGCGTGGTGTTTTTAAGTCCGCAAATTGAAAATAATTTTCTAAAGTTTTTTTTTTTTTTATATTATTTTTTTGGGCTCGTTGACTGTAAACATTAACCCGGCGGCGCCAGAGGAATTTACATCTATATATGTTCAATAGTAGTATTAGAACGCAGGGGCGGCCTATCTGAACGGCACTGTGTCTAACCAACTATCCGTATAACTTAGCAACACTATTATGTAATTAACGTTCGTTCTGCCCCATCATTTTTGTACACAAACCTGATTATGCGCAATGGAAAAATATTGAAAAACGTAGTAGATTTTTTAACGATCACTAGTGTTTAATATAACCATAGATCGGTTTAGCGTGTTAAATTATTTTAATTATACCACCCGAGCCATTTGGAATTTAAAATGCAGCGCGGAATTTCTCTTAAAGGTAATATTTTTCTTCCAGTACAACTGGTAAGAATCGGTTAAAAGAGAGAAAAAAACATAAAAAAAAAAAAAAAAAAAACAAAAAACAAAAAACAACAAAAGGTAGTAAGCAGTTCTGGAAAATTTGGAATTAAATTCAAAATGTATTTTTTGTCTCGTAATTAATTTAAAAACACAAACTGATTAATAGTCTTATACAGGACTTTCTTTTTCCAGCCTCAACGTGCAAATGAACTGAATATTTCCTATCAAATCTGTATGATACGCTAGTGTTTCGTGAAGAAAATAAAATTTGCATATAACACAAACGATCGGTTGAATTTCTGCCACACTGTAGCAATTAATAAAATCAATAAAAATAATCGTTTTTTTGGTTTTTTTGTACATTTTTTATTATTTTATAAAATAATATGTTCGTCCCCCGAAATTGCTCGTAGAAAAATAAATATTTTACAACCAATAAAGAAGAAGGAAAAAAAAAAAGAAGAAATATTATAGTGTCTATAAACGAAAATAAATTAAACTTATAATTTTCATTTTTTCATCATAAAAAAGGGCGGAAGGAATATTTTAACAATTTATCGCAATATAATTTCGTATTTTAATGTTTAATTTTTCCTTCTTCATATAACAGACGCCGAGCTATTATTGATTAATTCTTTTACGCCTTAATTTATTATACTAACCGAATAAAAGAAAAAAAAAATTGAACTATTTCTCGCTAACGAGAAGGGGAGTTTACTCGGTGAAGTTCACGCAGCAGGCAGCGTGTGTGTGTCTGTGTAAAACTCAGTAATAGGAAGTTTTTTAATCGCATATATACGCACGTAGCACAACACACGTACAAATAAAAAGGACGAGTAGAGCGACGAACATACTGAAAATCGGTGGAATTGCGTTTGGGATTTTTATAGACAGTTATATGTATATAATATATATATGTAGGAATACACGTGCGACACTTAATAACCTTTAATAGAGGCCAAATGGTTTATCGCTAAGCCAAAAAAAATAAAATAAAATAAAATAAAAAAAAAAAAAAAAAAACACACGCGCAAAAAATGAAGCTCCCTTAATAGTGTGTCATTTCGCGCACTACCTGTGGTGGATAGTGTTTGCGCGAGCTAAAATCTCTTTTCGAATCATACACACTCATTTGTAACAGACGTAAAAAAAAACAACAACAACAGAAATGCACTACTAATTCGTAAATGACTACGTAAAACATCGGAAAGTTACAATAATTAATTTTACACGAGGTTGTTGTTAATTAAATCCGAAATGTATCGCGGGTAATTTCAATTTATTTTGCGAATACATTTCCGTCCCGTGTGTTTATATTTAACGTCCGTACAGAGAAATCATTGGCGACCAATCAAATAATATAATTTTAAAATTCTCGGTTTATTACCGGTTCAAATCCTCCCGCGATTTCACTAGAATTGTACGAAAAGAAGAATGGACTTTTTTTTTTTTGTTACTATTGATAAAATCGACTGTCGCTGCATATATTTTATACGAATAAAATGAGAACTTTGTAATTTTTATTTAAAGTAAAGTACAGTAAAAAGTGCATATTCATTTTTCGTTTCAAATGATTTTTTCTTATCAAAAATATCGTTTGGCTGCTATTTTTACTTTTTTTTACAACAAATTCCGGCCCCCGCCAGTTGGGTGGCCATCGCCTGTGCATTGCGCTTTTATTAATATTCGAACGTTTTAGTTGAATTTTATTACAGAAAATAAGAATTTTTGCTAATGATTCAAATCTAAAACGAAATTACATTACTTTTTTTTTTTTTTTTTTTCATTCGAAGATACACACACCTCTTGGTACAACTAAAAAATGTTATTTTATTATATTATTCACGACGGATAAAATTTTCACGCCTTTTATTATAATTCGTTTAATTACTTTAGATTCTGGTATTTCCGTTTTTTCAGTAACCGTTTACTTTTCGTTTCTGATAAGGGGAAAATAAATTGAAAAAGGCTAACAACAACGTAAGAAACAATTTTCTTAAAACCGTCACCGGGGGGGGGGGGGGGGGGAATAGGATTATTTGAAATATTGCCCCCGGAGGCTGAAAAGTGAACAAGTGCCGGCAGAAAATTCCGATCATCCGCTCCCGATATTGTCGTCCTAAAGACATATCAAGTCTGGACGATCCGAGCAGCAGGCTCAAATTTTTTTTTATCTCAACTTTGCGGATTTGCTTATGTTAACGTTTCACCCGTTTTGTATGTTTCTTGAAGTTTTAGCGCGAGATTAAACTTTCTCGCGTATCTCGCATTCTAAACGGATTTTGTTCCATCGAGAGCGCAGTGTGTCGTTGTAGCATGGAACAAAAAATAGAAGTCAAAAAAATCGATAACGTCGCACGAAGAAAATCATAAAGGCGGGAGGGGAGACACCCCGCACAGAGAAGCAAAATTAGTAACACGCGAATTGCATCCCTACAACACACCTATAGAAAGGCTTGACGACGAAATCGCAGGTGGGGGGCAAAGAGAACGCGAAAGCGTCGATATTATTTCCTGTACAAACAGCTAAAAGAGAAACTCGGATGTGCACGTTAAAAAGAGAAAACAACACTAGAGAGCAACATGCAACAGTTTGCCGAAGGTCACTCTAGTGCATGCAGTCCTCATTAGACTTAATGACAACGGGGATTCGAACGGTGCCGCGCAAATGCGACCGGTGTGCCGTTATGTGTAATGAGATTGCATGTTACGTAAACGGCAAACACGACTGACAATTCTATCTGGCCGTATCGCCGAAATCGTCGAATATTAACGCGTTAATGGCAGAAAGACGATACTGACGACAGCTTATCGTGAAGCACAAGCTAAGAGAAGAAGTTGCTATCGGGAAATTATTCGAAAATATTCCTCAAAATTAACCCGGTCCTGTGCTATTTCTTAATCATTCCGATATATTAGCTGGTACGCGTGTGCGAATGATACGGAAGCTGTGGAAATAGCTGCCCCAGATCAAGTTTCGCTAATTTTGAAATACACACACACACACACACACAAAGATAGGCTTCCTAGGAAAACTTTGAACTGCGCCAGATTAGTGAGAATTCTGTTTAATTATGGCGCACGAACATACCTAACATCGGACCGAGTAAGGTAGTAAAAAGAACGTGAAAATGTCACCTTGCACCAAGCCGGAAAAGTGCAATTCATTATAACGGATTTTTTTTTTTTAGTAAACTCGTCCCCAACTTCTGTTCGCTCTGACACGAGTGTAATCACTATGATCTCGTTGTTTTCAAAACGGTTAAGGGACACATTTGATGCGCAGACTGACCACCCACAAGGGTTCGCCATTGTGGTCGCGGAAGATCACTTACCTCTCTCGTTATTTAACTCTCGTTGATAAGCGTTCACTGAAGATTACGCGGAATTTTAAAATAATACACGAAAATACAAGGGGAGGGGGGTTTATACTTTTGTCGCTAACTTGTCGGACAAGCGCAAACACGCTAGCGCAATAAATGAGAAATTCCCCCATACAAACAGGACAAAAGAAAAATGTACGAGTTGTTAATATTCGAAATATCGTCTGATAGTAGTCTACACTGTTGCTGCTGCCATATCTACAGCTAGTAGTGTATTATACATACGGGCCAACAGCGGGTTAATGTTACGGTCTCGGCAATACTACTAATGGAACAGAACGAATTGCAAAATCTCGGGCCGAGCTGAGGCGAGAAAAATTTCAAGACAAAATTAAACGAAAAAGCTGATTTAAATTTAATAAAACTTGGAAAATAAGCGAGGAAATTAAATATTTAGCATTGCACCTAGGCGAGAATCTGTATTTTAGTGTACATGCATATATCGATTTTATAAAGTAAAACAAATTCCATAGCCCCTATTGCGGATTAATTGAGCTTTTTGTAATGCATATGCTTAGGTGGAACTTGAAGACACAATACTCTGGACCAGCCCAGTTACCTCGCTCGGTTTTAGTTTCCCCAGCGTAATTAATATTCAGACATTTTATTGTAGTTCTGACAAAACTGCCGATCACAGTTCCGGTTTACAGCGTTACAAAAGTCAATGTTACCGCGAAATTAACAGGAAAATAGTCTCGGATTTTAATGAAGATTCTCGGCAATTTTTAGATCACATACTTTTCTAACAGTAGTCGTCTCGTAGCAAAGAAAATAAATAAATGAAATAAAAATAGAATAAAGAAAAATTCTATTAAACATCGCATTTGAGGGCTCTTTTATCATAAATCCGCATTACATATATATATATATATATATATATAATGTCGGCAGAAAAACGAAATGTGAAAATTACTAAAAATTAGAAAGAGCATAATGCGCAAAGATTTGAAAATAAAAACGAATCCAAACAGATATATAAACAAATACATAAAAAAGGTGGATGTAGACTTGGTTAGTGTTGTCATAGGAAAATGCGGACGAAACATTCGATTGCAGATTTATACTCGTTACGATTCTCATCGGGACACGTAAATTTCGCCACGCAGAAAATCGCTTTTGACTGAGTTGAATTAATATCGGTGACGAGTAGAAAAGATTGGTTCAGCGATAATAAAATTATACAACAAATTGCAGTATTTAAAACGAAACATAAATACGAAATTTCTAAAGATATTATTTCGGAATGCGAAAGCCAATGTCATCCTCTCTTTGCAGTCACTTGTAATAATTAACAAAAAACGTACGTACATACATACGACGTCTCAATTTTTTGAGAAATTGCGCCGGATTAAATTTTTCAGAACAAAAAAATCTCCGTATTGTAGTAAATTTTCATAATTATGATAATTAAAAACATACACACACACACACACACACATAAAACCCGTTTTTTTATTATCTCACAAACACTGTAATTTATCCGTGTACATTGTGTTGTAAACACACGAGATGGAACCCCTTTAAGGTTTTTATTAATGAGCACGTGCGGTTTCTCAGATAACCAACTGAATCGCAATCATTTCGTAACAGTCGGCGATTAAAAATAACAAAAAAAAAAAAAAAAAAACAACAACAAAAAAACCCATAACAAACGCGCCGAATAATACATTATTTATGGAAAATACATTTTGGACTTTTTTTTCAGTCTGTCCGCAAATTACGGACCACTCTCTTTGTGAATTATTTCGTGTTCGCGTGATTTATTCCGTTCTTTTTCTTATCGCGTCTACATGCGAAACGCGGCGCTTATTTGTATACTTAGCATTATTACACGCCCGCTGATCCGTTATCTAAACTATCGCTTCGTGTATTTTGTTTGATCTGTTTAGGTTAATTGTTGAAGTCTACCCTCACCCTCGTTAATCGCGTTGAACACCATTACACTTCCGGCAGTAGTCTATGAAATAAATCTGGACCTTTGATCGCTGACCGCTAAAGTCTACCTCTGTTTCTTTTACCGCGGAAGAGTTTGATTTTTTTTTTTTTACTAAAAATTTCAATGTAGACCTACTACCGACAACGACTCGTTTAATTGAACATTTTAGATTACTGGGTAACTATGCGCTGTCTGATTTCTTTTCATTCCGAGATGTGTTTAATAAGCGATTCCGCGTAGTATTTTCGGAATTTTTTTTGTCGTATTTTTCCAAAAGTCGAAATCATTCGAATACTGTCGCTGGATTTCCCGCACACAAATTGTTGCGCCGTTTTACGAGTTCGTGTAGCGTGAACACCAGTTTATCAAGTGCGTCGACAATTAAAAACCGCATAATTATTAATAATGGGAGTAAATTTTTGAACAATTTACAATGACTGCTTCCAACGAACATCCTTATCGTCGAATAAGTAATTAGTACCGCTCCCATTGACACACAACGTACGCACACAGCTGATGGAAATATAGAGTTATTGTACGACATACAAGACCGATGATCATCGTAATATATAAACCCACATGGTAACAGAGTGCAATTTGCGTCTCCGGTGTACGTTTACATTAGGTTGCCGATGGCTAATACTGATTGTCACACGAACAAAAGTTGCTCTACAGAACTCTTTTCGTAATCGCGATAATTTATCGCTAAACAGAATTTCAAAACGATCGATAAAAAATCGCATATTTTACTACGCGATCTGACATGAAAAAAAAAAAAAAAAGAGTAAAAAATATACCTCATCGACACACATAACTAACCGCAATCGATAGTATTAAACAAAAGCAAAGAGAAAAAAAGAAAGGTTACACGCTTTGAATAAATTTTTTTCGCATAGCATCAGTACCGTTAGTTAACAAGTTATATCGCGATTCATTGTTATCGTTAGAGAATTTGAACTTCCGAGAAGTACTAAATGAGACAGAGTTAACATGAACTGTCTCAAAAACCGGATCCGCTCATTCATTTTTTTCCTTTGTTTTTTTTTATTTTTTTTTGGCGACAGCGCGACTGTCATGTACACCTAAAAATGCAAAGAATGGAAAGATTGATTTTTTCATTCGGTGAAATATCGAAATTTGTAAAAGAACCAAAGTTGGATTGTGACGGACGCAGGGGAGAAAAATAGAATATAAGTTTAGACAAAAAAAAAAAAAAAGAAAAAAAAGAGTAGTACGACGAGTTTCAGCAAAAGAGAATATACAACGCTCGACAAAAAGGGTTGAATATTCAAAGGCGATGTATTCAGCATTACAGATACCGCACTGCTTGACAATTCGAAGCGAAAAAACATCTAAAAGAGCGTAAAGTGCCATACCGTACGTTGTGTGTGACGACATATGATGGTAGAAAACTTTTGAACATCAACAATGAAAGTTTAACTTTCCCGCGCTGCTTTAATAATTAATAACTTAATAACTGAACAATGATAATATTTCATTATTAAAAACGAGCAAAACATTGGAAAAGAAAATTCAAGAACGAATTATTTCATTTCGCAATTACGGCTTTCGAAAGACCGCGGTCAGTAAGGAGGGGCGATAACTGCTTTGAAAATCTGGAAATCGAAGTGGAAAACTGATAAGATTGGCTCCATCCCCCCGGCGATATCCACAACGTAAAAGTTGAAAAAAAATTCACTCTCTCCTTTTTTTTTCCCCCATAAATAATTACTAATTTTGCGCGAAATTTAACAAATAATTTCCCACTTTAAACGAAGTAGTGGAGTATATTTTCCGCAGCTAAAATATTTTTTCTGGCGATGCCCCCCCTACCCCCTACCGAGGAAAAATTTCACGCGCACTCGTGTTTTCGGGCTCTCTTGTCAACGTTTAGATAGGAGCGAAGGAATTTACTATACCGTAATTTTGGCTCCCCCGATACCCCCCCCCCGCGCTGGGGACTAGTCGCGAATAAACTCGCACGAACCTCAAATATGTGTTTTTGGTAACAACTTCGGCAGCTATTTCGGGACATAACATAACGAGACAATTATTACGTCTATCAAAAGCATAAATATACACGGTCGGATTGATTATGAATGCAGCAATTAACTCTTGCGTGAGCATAATAACGACGTCAACAGTTTTACCCGGTTTAGAACAGACGAAAATAGACACAATTATAATCTTTAAAAAAAAAAAAAAAAGAAAAAAAAAGAAAGAAGTTAGCCCAATTATTTCAAAAAATTAAGATCGCGCGCTATATGACCATTTTTTTCTTATCGATATTTCCAAAAATAGTTAATATTAAAAGACCAAAAAATATACGAATGTAAGTTTCTACACACAAGTAATTTATTAAAACGAAAATCAGTGTAATGCGACTGGGGCTAAATTTAAAGAAATAAAGATGTACTCTGTTCGATCGTCGTTAATAAAATGATTATTTTTCGATGCCTTCCCGAAAAAATTAAATGATTATCAAATCTTTTACGATTTTTTTGGTAACTGTTCTTTACTTAAGAAGAAAAATACGATAACTAAAACTTTAAACGGAACTACGTTAGAGCGGAAAATGTTCTTCGTTGTGCGATCATTAATTAAATGGTTTCGATGGTCGCAACTTTTTTTTTTTTTTATAAAATCAAGCTGCCTCCTAGAGTAGCATAACCGTGTATCTTTCTTAGTTCTCGCGTAAAACAGACGTAAATAGAAACAATTTCGTAATTTTTCTTTTGTTTTTTTAAAATCACTTTTATACCACATCTCACTTAGCAGTTATAAATCTGAAGAAAAGCAAAACGTCACACACGACGAGTAAATTAGAAATTTAAAATTAAGAGTTTCGAGGAGAATTGCGGAAAACAATATAGAAATATTAAAGACGTATTTATAAATGAAACAATTCACGAATTAGCTTCGTTCAAAACGAAAATACATACGTAAATAAAAAAATAATGAAAACTTTTTACGATAACGACTGTTGATAAAGCGAAAAAAAAGAATAAAAATGATATAAATAAACACATAAATATCACACTCACACACATATATATATATAGTTATACATATACATATATATATATATATATATATATATTAAACGAGTAGACCAGTGATGAGTACGTGCATAACAGCGAGGAAATAATAATATCACAACAACGTAGCGAGAAAAGGTCAACGCTCTCCTTGAGCCATCCGCACTTCTTTGTACCGCTCGCTCATACCCAGCCCGAGACCAGCAGCAAAAGCAAGACAAACGTAGTGCTGGCATTATTGTAGCATGACGATTCGAATTATCACAACGAAACCAAACGAAATACAACAGTTCATCATGAGGACAACAGACCGCGCCCCGCTCAATCTAACATTCAAACCAGCATTAAAAAACGTCGACCAACAAACATGCATCGCGGACAGTTCTTAATGCTGCATTGATGCCGCGGTAACACTAATGCACGGCTGCTCCATTCAAATGATTTAGTACATTGTCTTCTAATTCTTTCATTAACGAGAAGACGCGCGCTTAATTCTAGTCGCCAATGTATAAATAAAGTGTATCAAGTGCAATAGATACACCGAAATAGACAGTTGGCGTGTTTGCACATCCCGCCGACAACACTGCCCCGACACGTTGCACATTCTAGCCATCTATGTAGGTTTTTAACTTGAAGTTCAACTTCCTTCGTCCTGGTCAACGGAATGCGAATAATTTCGAGTGAGTTCGGCTGTATGCAGCAAACGGTCTTGGCTAAACGGATAGTTAGTTTCAATGGACGACGACTTCGTGGCAATATACGTAATATGGAAAAACAAAACACAGAGATCAGTCAACAAACTACAAATAAGTTACAGAAACAGAAAACACTGAAAAGTGTACGGCCAAGAAAGAGCGCTTAACTATATTTCCATTACCGCCGACAAGTAGTGTAAACCTTCTTAAAAACAATTTTCACAATTGATTCGTAATTGTTTTTTTATCGCAGCACAACCGTCTCGAAGTTTCTGATTAATGGAATGGGGCTGCCGATATTTTTTTAATCTTTGGCGTTGTTTAAAATAGTTTCTCTCTAACGTCTGAGACATAATAAACACAAATTACGACAAAATAATTATTATTAGCACACCTATTTCTCTTCTCTACATGCGTGTATATGAAAAAATAAGCTAAACACGACAAAACCTTTTTGATGCAAAAAACCTCCGTCTCTCGCCATGATTCGTTTCGCAGGTATTAAAATGAACGGACAACGGCCGAACGAAAATCTCCTCCCGCTTCTTCCTGGTGGCGGTGTAAGAGCCCCCACAGGACCGGTGTATTTGCCAATCTGGTCATTACGATCGTATGTACATAGAGCACACACGACGGAGACGTGGTGCATTATTCAGTTCGGCGAGTGTATTCGACACTCTAGTTCATTTATTATACGTTTAGAAAAAAAAAAACGCGAACATCGTTTACCGTTATATTTTTTAATGAGGTTTTCCTCGCGGTTTTCAAGGACATCCTCGACGACACCTTTGTATGTGCCATCGTTTGGCGTTAATTTTTACGCTTTAACACGTGCTCCTTTTTATCGCTGACACTGGGTAACGTTGTTATTCATTTGTCGGCATGGAGAGAAAATAATCGCTGCCCGAAAAAAACTTCTTTTCGGGGGGAAAAAAGATGAAAATAAGGAGTCCCTCTATAGGACAGCGCTACACTTGTGCGCTTAAAGTAGCACTGAAGGTGTACGCCGATAATCTATCCGTTAATAAATGGAAAAAAAAGGTTTAACCTTTATAGTACAGAAAAGTACTCTGGTAAAAGGGTATCGCCTAGAATGAAAGAAATATACAGAACGAGATACATGCATAGCCAGAAGATAATCTTTCCCTCTTCCTGTTCATTCGAACTATCTGATTAATCTTCTCGAACAGAGGCGGAAGAATTAGTACGACTTCCAATGCTTAAAGTCGCGCACGTCCTGTGAAAATGTAGACATTTTTCGCCCGCAAGTCCATCATATGTTCGATCACTGATCCGACATCATCAGTCTCTTGTAGCGAGTATCTTATTTTGAAACGGGACCGAGCTAACACACTCTCGAAGTTGACACCAAATCGACAATCATCTGATTATAAAATAAAAGGGTTTATCTTTTTCGTTGTTGTCTGAAATTTATTCCTCCCCCAATAACCAACGTATTTCTCGACACTTTAATAATAATTCTTTACGCCTGGCTATACGAGATATGCTTTCGCCGGTTGTTAGTCTTATGCCTAGATGAAATGGCCGCAAAAAATTTTATCAACATTATATTCAGTTGGGATAACTTATGTCTATATTATTTTATCGCCGGTGTTACGGGGAGCTCTAGCTGTTTCAGCGAGACGACCTTGGTTTTTCCTGATCGTAAAAGTCGTTCTCTGTAAACCATGTTTGAAAATCAATTCCCGTTCGAAGCGATTAATCGTGTTTTCTCGTTGTATCATCAGCGGAAGTAACGATTTCAGAAACGAAAGAAGAAAAGGATTTTAGCAAATGAAAAAATAAGAAGGTTGGAAAAGAAAAGACAAAAAGGCGGTATAATGCGGGACGAATAGTATGAAAATAAAAAGAGACCATCGTAGGCGAATAATAGTATAAAGTTGAAATACGAAATTTGATGATGAGCGAACCACTGCCTCGTAATTTGATAATTACCCCAGAATCTTCTAAAATTCGGCTTGCTCAAAATTAGGACGATCATACGGAGGAATAATTTAACTCGGGAGAGGAGGTAAAGAGAAAAAAAACGCTATCATTGACTAATCATAAATTTCATCTTTGCAGTACGCTCCTCCGGCCAGAATTTCGTTTTCAGAATAACCGATTTATTCGCATTGTACGATATTTTTCGATTTATCCTAAAGACCGAAGACACCATTTTACCTCGTAGTTTTGAAGTAGACCGTATTGAATTTATTTCTAAAATATCAGTACATAAGCGAGCATAAATAACGCCACCAGCGTGCACTCATTCGATTCGCTTGCAAATTTATTACTACCGGCTCAAAAAAAAAAAAACCCTCCTATGGAACCCAAATATTAAAAAAACAACATCAAAACCGATTCATCATGGAATAAAATTGCGTATTACTTACTAATTTCCCTTTTTCCGAAAACATTTTCTCCTCATTATTCCGTCAAAATAAGCTACGTTGTTAAACAAATCTTAAATTTTCCTACTGAGTATCTCAAAATTCACTCGAATCTCCCGAGCCTCGGTCTCCCTTCTCCTTACAATCCTTGCGCTCCCCTCTGCCACTGCAGTTCCCCTGTTAGCCTCCTTTATTTCCTCGATTTCGAATTTTTTCCTAATATAACTTACAATTGTTCGCGTTGGATAAGCTACAAAATTAAAGTGCCCACCTCCCCAAAAAGTGGACTCGAACAAAATGAATATTATATAGTATAAGGAGATAAAATAAAAAAGGTGATCACCAGAGGTGCCCTTTAAAATCAATAAGATTCGCCCGGGCCCGTTTTATTATGCACGAATACAGAAATGGGGTCGATTAAAACTTAATGATCATAAATTTGAAGTCATCAGTCTGACAGAGGTTTTGGGAATGATTTTCACTCCTAGAAATTTAAGAAAAATATCTCGGGATTTCTCCGTTTTGATTCCACTTTTTGCTAATTAATTATTAATATAATCCATAGATACAACAGTCATTGAAAGAATAAAACGAACCTCTACATTGTCGGTATACCCAACTGCGGAATCCATTCTTAAAAGAGTTTGTAAACATTTTCTTATGATTATACTTAAACCTCTCAGCATGCAAAAGGAACGTTATCATAATACATTATTGGCAAACATGGCGAAACGTGCGTGGAAAAAACCAACAGCGAATATTGCGTTGTTTCACTGTAATATCGTAGTAATTAATTAGCCCGGAAAAACTTCGGCAGTTTATTTTTATTTAATTTTTTTTTTTTTCTTCTTTGGAGGGGGCACGGACGATATCAACTATGGTCGCCGGTTCTGGTTCAGCGCTTATTATGAACCGAGCGGGCAACACCAACCATTCAGACGCGTTCCATTTTCCACGTGAAAGACAGCATCAGCTGATATATTCTATTAGAATTTCTTTGGGCGAATTTTCGGCCTCTTTCCAACACACAGTTCTACTCTCATACCTATTCGACGTTTCTTATGCGCAATCTATTAGTAACAGCTGGAATGCTAAAATTTTAGTAATTTCAAGAGTTAAAAGAAATCAATTCGCAACATTGACCGGATCAATTATACGAGATGCGATTTATCGGAAATCAAGGAGTACGCTGATTTCATAACTAAATAATGGAGACATTTGTACCACCGAAAAATTTGCTACAATTTTGCGTTGAAAGTTATAAATTTTAACAATGCAGAATTTTAGGTAGATTCGCGCAACACAATTAAACTGCGCTCTTCAACGCAGTTCTATTTATTCAAAAAAGCAAAAAAGCAAAAAAGCAAAAAAGCAAAAAAGCAAAAAAAAAGCAAAAAAGGGCTTTGAGGTAGGTGACTAATTGTTGCAGAAATTATCCTTGATTCCGAGAGCGTGTTCCCGAACCTTTTTCATATTTCGGGTCTTTAAAAATTGATTAATCGTACTCCTGATGTACGGAAAACAAAAAAATATTCGTATGTTTCCGGATAAAAATTGTATTTTAGGGTAATAAATAGAAAACCGAAAAGCATTTAAATTCTTATTAAATAATGTGATGGTTTTTAATTGTTTGATTTAGTAAGCCAGATTGCCCGGAGTTTAATTTTTCAGTAAAATTGTTTTATTCTTCAGTTAATGGATGTTTCGTTTTACATTCATATAAAAATTTGTAAATATAAAATTTTTATATTGTAAGGATTTTACTATTACTACTTTGACGAAGGTGCGGATGGGAGATCGGAAATTGCACCTAGTTAAAGTAATTTTTCTCGTACCACTGATTCCGTGGATTCAAAGGAGTGAACTGTTTCCTTAGTAATTCAAAAAACACTTTATTACGCTGGATGATTTTGTCTTAATTGCCGAAAAATATTAAACGGCGGGCATATGTATTGAAATTTCGCACTTTAATAGACGGGAGGCAAGGGAATTTTGATCGAGAAATGTATAAATATACACTTACTGGATTTTATCGATACTTCCGAGTTTTAAGGTATAATAAGAAGTAG
This sequence comes from Icerya purchasi, assembly GCA_039619475.1. Lineage (NCBI taxonomy): Eukaryota > Metazoa > Arthropoda > Insecta > Hemiptera > Monophlebidae > Icerya > Icerya purchasi. The sequence continues at coordinate 235,917,489 of CM077116.1, forward strand.
GAAATGTAATTCTAATTTTATAAATGGTCAACGTGAAGAATGTAGAAGAGCATCGACGCGCTTATTATTTACGGTAGTAGAAGAGATGGTGTATCGTTTCCAGTTCGAGATTAAAAGTATTAACGCGAGGAATTACGGCGTGCATCTTCGGTACTCTTCAAAATGATGCTAGGTTATCGGAAAGAATGATGGGGGTAAGGTATATATGGTATTATGTTTTTACAATATTTAAAAAGTGTACCTGAAACTTAACGGTTCTACAGACCATCAAATTCAGTGCACAGAAGTCAGGATTATCGGAAACACATGTCTTTTATCATCTGACACAACCACACGTTCGTCGTTGACGGTGGTCCTGCTGATCGTGTAGATGCTCATTTGAAGATGAACGTTCCGGAATTTCAAACGATGTATTTAAACAGGCTAGTTTCAAAAAGCTTTTGAAAAGCGGTCTTACTTGCTATTCTGAATTTTGAAAAATGTTGCGTTTTGTAGGTTACGAAAAATGTTTGTTCTACACAGCGCGCAGTGATTTAGATTACACGCGATAATTAACATATCTTTATTTGCAATGTTATTTCCGGAGGCTGGAAAGTAAGAGAGGGAACATATTATAGGCTAGATTTTAATGGCCGTACAAGTGTAGTGAATCTACTTTGGAATACGATCTCGTCGAATTTTTTGTTTACTTTCTCGTTATCAACGTGTAATATTCTTGTAATTGCTTCGACTGCTACGTGCCGTGAATAGATTATTATTTGTGGTACACATTTATTTTTAATAAATACATAGCTGAAATTTAGTTTTAATCATCAACCGATCTCTGTTTACATTAGAAAATACGCCATAAAGATTGCGATGGAAAACAAAAATCGCTTCATGCGTGTATTTCATCGTAAGTAAAATTTATTATAAAATTAAGAGACGAACCTTTCTCAACTTTTTTTTATAACACGTATAAAATACATGACATTCAATTAAAAAATAATTAAAAATTAAAAACGTTAGTACGTTGTAAAATTCGATTAATACACATTTGGTAATAACGAAATGTACTGAACCTGTAATAGATTTACGTATACGTATCACAATAAACTCGGCCATTATGGCCTCGCACCAATCTTGCTTACAATTCTGTCCCTTTCGCTTCTATACTTTGTGTAAAATGATCAAACTTTACAATGTAATTCTAAATCGGTCAATATGAATATAATAATTTAACTTTCGTTACATGAAATTGTGACATTTTTTTGGACATTTTTCTAATGGGGGGTGGCCTAAGAATTACGTTGTAATTAATATATAGAAAGTCGGTAAAAATTAAAATACAACAAACGTTACATAAAATTAGGACATTTTTTCTAATGGTGGGATATGTATGTATAATATATAATACATATATATATATATATATATATATATAACTCGGCCATTTTGGCCTCGCAAGGGGCTGGTCCCTTGACCCCTCTTGCTTTTATTTCTGTCTCTTTCTCTTCTATACTTTGTATAAAATGATCAAAATTTACAACGTAATTCTTACTGGCATCAACACAAAAAGAAAAATAACATAACCACAAAAATTCTATTCTAACATTTAACTTTCATTATATAAAATTAAGACATTTTTTCGTTACATATTTCATTACATAAAATTGTGACATTTTTTAAATAACAATAACAAAAATCCTATAAAATTTAACAAACGTTACATAAAATTGGGACATTTTTTTCGAATGAGGGGGGTAGCCTAAGAATTACGTTGTAATTAATACATGGGAGGGGCAGAATACTTGGTAATGCTTTACGAAAAATATAAAAAAATTATCGTGAGATCGTGTCTCATTGTTAATTTACCACACTCGTATAGTCCGCACACGAAATACAAAACGTTCTATTTTAATCGGGCGATTTCTGCTGTATATATTTTTAACACTACTAACGTAGTACAGAATTTATTTAAAAATTCTTTAAAAAGCAAAAAACTATACTTTTATTTTGCGCAGTTTGTAATGTCGACAGACAGATAAGAGAATGCAACAAACCCGTTTATTCTATTAATGTGCTCGCTTCGTTCAAACTATCGGTGTTTTCAATTGAAATAAATAATAATATGTATTATGAACTCCGATTAGTATTATTATTAAAAATAAGTCGCCTAGTTGTGCGGTTATTAAAATCATAAGAGCCGTAGTAACTCGATTTTTAATATTCTACAAAGAAAGCTGCTTTTAAATTACACGCGTTATTTTTTACTAAATATGTAGTTTATATTTTGAATCTCCCGTTAGAAATTTCAGCTTCAGCCCGTAAAAGAACACTGCATTCATAAAGGATAAAAAACGCCAATTTATGATTCTTCTATCTGCCACGACAAAAAGTATATCGGATTTCCAGTTTAAGCATTTTTTAAAATGCGAACGGCTGCGTTGTCGCAACGGCGTTTGTAAAATTATCAAAAAAAAAAAAAAAAAGAAAGAAAAAAAAAGTATTTTCGATTAATAAAAATAATCTGGTCTGGCCGAATTTTCGGTCGCGATTATCTGAATTTTGGACAAAAACGGCGAACGTCCCGACAGAGATGACTGTAACCAATAGAAAATACAAAGTATGACTGTCGAAACAGCAGAAGCAACAGTGATCTAGTCGAAGGCCAGGCACATTGAACTTATAGCATTATTGACAATGAAAGTGAAAGTTATCCAACTCTGCAACAACCAAGTTATTTAATAATATACGTTCGCGGTTGTGCGAGTAATCCATGTTGCTCGATACGCACTACCAATACAAGCACCTATCAATTACAGCGTACGTTACGTAGTAGAGAAAATGTCACACCAGCCAAAATGCAAGGTCGAAACATTCGAAGCTGTACATTTAAAAAGCGGCCACTCTGCATACACCACATTATTAATACGTTACATGTAAAAACTTTCAAAACATATTCTCATTTGATAAAGCACATCAACCACGCAGAATATTCTCATCAACGTTTCATGTAAATTACAGAGTTGCTTCCGTGTTTCGGAAATGGTGGCTGTAACTTTCGGATTAGTAAATATTTTTAATCGATCTCATCTTCTCTTTAGAATCGATCTCATCTTCTCTTTAGAATCGATCTCATCTTTTTTTTAGAATTTATTTCATCTTTTTTTTAGAATTTATTTCATCTTCTCTTTAGGCCTTTTCCTTTAGAGTTACGTAGTTACTCTTATCACGAATTGTATTTGTAATCAACAAACGATTTTTACGATGGAAATTTAAATTTTAAAAACATCAATCATATATCGTTTACACTAATCTAGACTGTACTCAGAGATTTACAATCAGTAATCTACCGTATAGTAAATTGAAATAAAATTGAATTAATTTTTTCAAATTTACACATTCGGTATTTTCTTTCGTTTTTAATCATATAATTCCGAGCTCCATAATGCGGAACTGTCACTTCATAAACACTTGGCGCATTTCGTTTTAAAAGGAAAGAAGAAGAAAAAAAAAATTAAATGAAGATTCTGTCTAGCCCGCGCCGTTTTTTAATAAAACTTGTTAATTTTTGTAATGGTAATTATCGAAACGAATTTATTGTAAAAAAAGTCACAATAATAATACAATAAAGGGTCCTTAATCCATCAGAAAAAATGATTAGTATACGAGGAATAATGAAACCGGCAAAAAAAAAAAAAGTTTAAAAATGCACAAACAGGTCCGACAGTAAAATAAATTTAGCGGGAAAGTTTACGGTCATCAAAGTGAGTTTGCAATGATGATCAGACGTTTAGAAATGCACGTTTATTTTTGCTTCGAGTAGCATTCCGAATGTAGGATAAGTTAAATTAATTAGCGACGTTTTCAAAAACTGATCGTTTGCAACGTGATTTAAAACAGTAGCAAAGTGTAAAAATCTAAATAACGCCGAACGATGTAAACTCACGATTGAGACGTATCTTTACCGATCGACACGTTCTGAAATAAACCATATGCATAATAATGCTGTGCGCCTAACGCGCCTAGTCCTGAGGGAACACGACGAAATTTACTGTGAGGTGATATTGCCCGCAGTGACTGTGCGATTAAATTTGATAGATGCTTAGTGTCATTGCGACGTGCGCTTCGACGGATGCTTAGGGAGAATGATATCGTCCCTTCTCGCGTCAATTTTTTTTTATATACATATTTAAAAGTTAAATTTATCATAAAACAATACATTTTAATAAGTCAGTATTATATTCCTCTTTGAGTTAATGAAGTGGTTTGGAAGTAAAAATTGTTAATTACCGAACTTGTAAAATCTTCAATCAAATTTCAGTATCGACGGTACTTTTAATCGATCCCCTGAACGTGTAAACTGAAGTTACAAGGGATCAGAGAACTATGCTAGTAAAATTCAAGCGTAGAGTAAAAAAAAGGGGGGGGGGGGGGGTACAATCAACTCGTAATATTTAACAAAAATTTCTTCGGGAACGCTAAATTTAAGTATGTTAAGTCTAAAGGATTGAAACGGCGAAAAAAATAATTTTCTAATTCAAAACGGTTTTTTAAAAAAGGAAATATTATTAAGTTTTCTTGTTAACTAAAAAATGCATAAAAATAAATCTTAAATAATGGAAAAATAGCCACCGTATTTTACAAAGTAACGGGTTATTTTCTTTTTTTAGGCTTCCCCGCGACGCTGCATTTGTAAATATTAGCCCCCCGCATCAAGGGCTCGTTGAGAATATCTTTCAATATTTTTACATAAACTATCTTTCGTTTATCGGTTATTAACTTAAGATTTACTTTTTTTCGAAGCTTCTCCTGGCTCTTCTTTATTGTTTTTTTTTTTTTTTTGGAAATTTCTTCTATAACAGTTATAAGCGATCACACGTTTGAAAGCCCGCCGGAATTCAAATCATTTCCTGAAATCATTAAAACTTTCACTAATAAGGAATCTTCGTGATGCGCTCAGTTACTTTTATGATTGATTGCAGCGGTGGGACTGACTGTAGTCGCGAAAATTCGGAGGAAGCTTTTTGCTACGTGCTATGATGACTTCTTTATCTTTTTCACACCATTACATCGCGATCGCAATCGAGCATATTCAAATTTTTTCACCAGCCATCGACAAACACTTCTTAATTTTATCAATGTAATCGCGATGTACAGACAAGTATTTTTACCTTCGAAAATAATCAGTGATGATATTATATCATTCTAGAAAAAGATTTACCTGCCGGTAGGTAATCCACAGATGATCGTTCAGGAAACAACAGACTGCCGCGTCATTGAATAAATACTTCAATTATTTATATCGGCAGAAAGTAAATTGAGAATTTTAACTAATTATTTGTTTAAAATAGATGAAAACACGTTCGAATTCAATGGTGGCCTGTACATTAAACCAAGCATTTGGACATATTCGGAATTTTACACTTTACAAATGTTAAAATTGATTCGTAGGAGTCTGGTGTCATACACTAGCGCATTTATGGACATTATTTTACTCTTTACATTTGTCTGCTCCTTCTAATTTTGCTTCCTTACTCTTTTTCCTTTGTCAAGTCAACATTTGGCAGATTGTAAAAGATCCTTTACGGTTGTTTACGCGCAGTATGGATAATGCTCTTGGAGAACAATTCAGATATGATAGAATCATCGGTATAGGCAGTAGCGCGTTTTTCCGGTCACGGTGAAAACGTTTAATTCGGACATATAACGACAGCGCATTACAACCCGGAAGAATATAAAGAAAACAACAACAACAAGCAAACCTCAAATATAGAAAAAAGACAAATTTGCGATACACAGATAATGTAACGTGATGAATTTCCTCTAGAATTATTTTATTAATTTCATCTTTTTTGAATCTATATTTTTTTTTTTTTAGGTGCACGTTTGGGATTACGAATAAAGAAAGATAAGTTGTACGATACAGCCAATCGCGTCGTACGTAAATTTCCTTCAGAAAAATGACAAACCGAAAAACTGATCTCGCAGCTTCTAAAAGGCTTTTATTTATTTCAAATGTCGTTCTACCGTATCCATACTTCATGTACGGTGCTTTAAAAAGTGTGTCTAAAGTTTGTTCTGTTTTTTTGTTATATTTTCTATTTATGATCCTTTCTCGTATCGCGATGTTAAGAGGCGGCGAAAAATTTTGCTTGTTAAAAAAAAAGTTTATCACTGAACTGATAATTAGCTTTTATTCAATTTGTTGTATTTTTAATGATTAAAGTGGTCGCGGCTACCGAAAACCCAAGGTGGGAATCGTAAGTTTCCGAGAGCTGTAAACCGATGTTCCAACGGTATATATCTAACACTTGAAATCGAATATTATAATTCTCTGGATGAAAGTTAAGACGAATATAGAGTAGTAAAGGAACTCTGCTAATCCTCCAACTCCGATCAGTATCGTGCTGGGCTTAGAGTACGTCGTGAAAAGTTCAACTTCATCATTTCCGGACCCCCCCCCCCGTTTCAAAATGCGGACTTGGTTTTACTTACTTTTAATTGTAAATGTTTTTTCTAAAAGAAAAAAAAAAAAAAAAAAAGTAATATTTAATGCAAAATGAGAGGGTATCTCACATGTGGGGTACTTCACGTTGTTTTTACTTTACACATACGAAATATATATATATGTTCGCAGTGTGCTGGAAAAAGTATTAGCTACTAAGGAAAAAAGGAACAAGATAAGAAAGTAGTAATATACATATGTGTCCGGCGCTGGGAGACAGAGATAGGCCCAGGCCCGGTGGTTCTTTGATATTTCTAATGTAATCTCGAGATCAGCACGCTCGAGAATTCAACATGTATTCCGCGTCACTATCCTTTGTCACGGAACTACTGCCAGAAATTCGTCACAATTTTCGACCACATCGGACGCGACAACTCGCCTCCGATTTCTACTTGGGAACTTTCGATCGGCGATTAGTAATTTTCGGAACAATTATCGTACGCTGCTTTTCTCGCATTGCTGGTTTCTTCTTTTTAAATCACGTAGCTCTCCGGAATCTACGAGAAGAACATAATGGATATCACATCGTACGGAAAACAAAGAAACCTCCCCCCCCTCCTCCTCCTCTCCCACACTACTTAGCGGCGATGGTATCATTATTATTAGGATAAACGATGTTCATGTGTGCGCGCGTGTGTGCGCGCACGTGAAATACATGGAAGAGGCTACCGCTGTCGGGAGCTTACGAAAGAGGAAGAGAAAGGTTAACAACCTGACCTTGAAACAACGTGAGCCCGTTACGATATCCAGACTGGATTTAGTCTGCATCTTCAGCCAAGTCAAGAGCCTCCGGAGGAGTTCTATCTTAGTAGTCTTCGATGCTTACTCTCTCTCGAATTCATACTTTTCCAGCCGCCGCCTCTTCTTCTTCTTCTTCTTCTTGTTGTGATCAGTGATAATCACTTTGCGACGGACGACCAACAACAGAACGCACTCCGTATATATCTGATTCGCTATCCTCCTCTGGCCCCGTACCATTATATCATTAATACCGGCACAAACATGTGTCCATGCATGTGTGCGTGTGTGTATTTACATGCTTCTGCCGACGTACATACGGGAAGGCGCGCGTGCGCGTGCGCCTCCGATCCGTTCGTTAACCTAACAACAAAATACGTGCAACATATCACATACAGACCGCGCGCATCTTTGATCGCAGTGGCCAGAATTTTTTACCAATTCCAGCATAAATTTTCCAGATTCAACATAGTGTACACACCGATTGCCCAGCCATCGTCTCCCCCTTCGCCCTCGCGGAAGGAATTTGTTCCGCTCGCTATAGTAGACATCGTAAATTACATACATGCCGCGCGAACTGCACACGCGCACACGTTACTTTGACACATCCGAAATTATACAAAAACTGCCTCAGCTGACCAGTTCGGCACCTCCAGCAGCAGAAAGCAACAACTACAATAAGACGCGTGTAATGATAGAGTCGGACGATTAAATCGCTAATTACGTATTTCGCAATGATAATAACACGGTCTCTCTAATGGAAATTCAACGTTGTTTCCTCTACTACGATACTACGGTGGTTGTTTTAACGTCTTTGACGCAAGCGGACCGATTTTTGCTGAATCGCAGCCGGCAACGACAAAAGGCTAAATGGTATGCGCGCACAGTTCCAGGCAACGAACGGAAACAGTTTCCATTCATCTAACACGGAAGTACGCGAAGCGCCAGCAGACGCCGCATATTTCAGTAACGCCGCGATGGCTTCGTCGACGCGTCCGATATATTGACCGAACTCTACCTTTATAATCGACTTCTGAATGGCCGCAGTACTAGCCCCACTACCACTACTAGCTGCCACAGAAACAGACTCGACATGTTCTATTTCGTTAAATTAATTTTCTTCTTGAAAGATCCGTACGTGCAACTACACTCTATCAATTGCTCCATTAAAATTGTTTTCTCTTTCATGTTTTGTACCCCGGATTGGGCAGCGGGAGGAATCATAATATCTCTTAAGTGTGCTATTTACTCAACGCGTGTATATATATGTATATATATATATATATACATGGAGAATGATAAGAACATACACACACACGTATATCAACGCGCCTAAAGTTATATTTAATACCTCTTTAGATGTAGTGTTATGTTAGGCAGAAGTCTGGTGGTCAACGCTCAAATGATCTGGTTCAAGAATATTTGTGTAAAATCAGTCCTTTACAATAAACGTTGACGGAGCATGTCGAGCTTGCGCACTGAGCAATTTTTTTACGGGGCCTACAACTTATTTTAAAAATAAAAAAAGAAATTATACCGGAATTCAATTAAAAAAATGTATTAAAAACAATATTGTTGCCGAGTGTTTACAACACAAACTCCGCGTACCAAATAAAACTACGACAGATTGGCGTCAAACATCTCTCTCCGTCAAACAAAATTCTGTTTCCGAAGTTCGTGAAAAACGTAAAATAATATCATAATAATAACGATAATGATTAGTCGTTCCACATTGAAATATCTTAAAATATTAACGTACACGTTAATTGTAATTACATAAATAAATATAAAAAACGCGGAAACATCAAACATACTCAATTATAATTAAATACGCTGATTAGTTTCGGATGACTTGATCCATAATGAAGGATCAAGAAAAGTCAGCCGAGGCTACTAGTAGAGCATGTTTAATGTTTTCATATTTCTGATTTATTCATGATAATGATAATAACAATACGTAATTAGAAGTTTTAATGTATCATACTTTTACAATATTAATAGGGTAAATGAAATGTTTCGAAGATGATCGGCATTGTATGCGTAAAAATTTGTCCTATTCGAATAAAACAGTTAGTGAAACATTACTTCTCAGCTGCTAGTATTGTATTTTTCCGTTAATGGAGCGCGCTATGAGTCCCTAAGCGAAGCCTATAGTACTGCTAAAAGCTGCCGTTAATTATTAAACTCGAGACGCCCAGCTTTAAGGCCGTTCCGAGCACAAGTTGCTTTCGTATGGCGGCGGGAAGGGGGTAACTACTGGTGAAATAAAACAAGATTATAAAAGAAATTGGCTTCACATTACTCGCAAGCATTAATTTTATCGATGTCTCTTAGCAGTATTGTAAACCTTAACAAAAAAAAAACCAAACAAATCGCGCTAGGTCAAAAGTGTATCCTTCCCCTCTTTACAATGTTGTTTTAAGGAGAGGCTGTTATACTTCTCCGCACATATCACACACATACACATGTGTTGGCGAAACAGCAGAAAACACCTCCGTAATTTCTTTCGGATTTACAGCTTAAATAATTATTAAGCTTATTTTCCCGTTAAATTCCAATTAATATAATAATAGATCAAAAAAATAAGTAGAAACTTCCCATCTTAAAAAGGAATAAGTTCCATTTTTGATTGCTCTCTACAGATTTTGACAAAAATCAGTTGACAGGAGTAAATCGTTCGTAAGCACTTTGATAGCAGCTATTTCGAGCATAAAAGTATATATATATATATATGTTATTTTTTCCGATCAGAACAAAAATTATTTATTACCAGTAATCACTGTGAAAGCTTTAAATATTTAAAAATTATTATATTCGGCTACATCCGACGCACCAAAAATACTCTTCAGTATTTAACTGTTTCTAGAAAAATTTAAATTTTAAAACTCCGCAATTATTATTACAAAAAATTATATATAACGCACAATTTTACTCATACAACCGTATTATTGCTATTAATACTATTATTATTATGAACCTATTTACATGTTAACGGTCAGTAATTACAGTGATTCTGCCGTTTATTCTTTTCATTCGCTTACACTTTTGACAATATCTTGAAAAATCTTAAAAACCAAAAAAAAAAAAACATCCTTTTGTTTATTCACTTTTATTTATCCCCCGTACACAAGGTTAGGAAGGCAGGGAACCACTGGAAACGTATATAATAAAAGAAACTGGCCAGAGTCTCGTGTCATTAATAACATTTTACCGTTATCCATTTGTCAGTGTGTGTTGGCGGATAAATCGGGTAGGACGGAGGTTTACTAAAGTTCAGCGGTGACCCAGGGGTAAGGCACTGTTACAATCAAAAACAGAAGCTACCATCAGCTAGCTTTGAATTGAAGAAAAAAAAGAAAAAAAGATACGACCTTGACCGTTTATTATCTAATACGATAATATTATTATCCTCGCCTAAGGACATTATCGATGACAACAAATGTACGGGCCGACACTCAGGGTATTTACCGAGAGCCCGGATTTAAGTAACGCCATCAGAAAAGACTGTTTACCCAGCCGAGTTCAAGGTTCACTTCAGCAATATATCATTGGCAGTAACCGCGTGGTTGTCAAATTAGCAGTAATTGCATACCGATCACTGCATATTGCCAAGTGTGTGCGCTCCGTATGTACATACGTAACAGAACTGCATCGTTTGAATTTTGAAGGCCGACGTTTTAATGCAGAAATTTAACGATAAAAACGAGGAGAGAGAAACGCAGCGTAGTAGGATTAGCATAGTACACGAATAATTCGAACTAGGTAGGCAATTCGAGCATTTCTGTCATTCGACCTTAATACTTTTCAGACAAAACCGGCAGCACTGTACCTGTATATAAATATACATAATACAAACATCCACGTCCACATCCACACGCACACACATAAATACACATACGCGTAAATATCAAAATTACTAAAATATCCCGAGATTTTCTCCTTCAATTCCATTCTTTATCAATTGCAGTTTTTAATTACTTTAGAACAATAACTAGTCAAACGAAAAAATAAAATGAATTCTCACCAGCGTGCTTAATTGTAGAATTTCTTTTTAAAATTAATTAAAAAAAAAAAAAATGTTTATAGGCATATAGTAATCCATTCCTCCACCGAAAGAGATAACCATTAACTGCGCTGCTGTATATACATATGTATATATAAAAATTGAATAAAATTACGAATTAACGAGGAAGGCGAAAAATGAAAATTCGTTCTACTTTTTAAAAAGAACAAAAAATAAAAAAAGCGTAATTTGCACGCTCCATTTTTTACGTTAAATGGAATTATACTTTTTTAAACAAATACACAAACTTGATTTTCATTACCGCCGTACACCATGTATATACAGATAAAAAAAAAAAAAAAAATTGATCCTTCAAACCTCATCTTGGAAACTTCCCGAGACCCTCGATTTATAAAATTATTATTATAGAATGGTCGGTTTTAATCGACTATGTGTCATTTTCCGTAAAATGAACTAAACGTTTTACAAGTATGATAAAAAAAGTTACAGATATTGTACAGATTTCGTAACAGTAACGTATTGCATACACATATTACTAACTCAGCGTAAAAACAACATATGTTAATATGGCGTAATACTTGCGCTAAGAATAATATAAAAAAAAAAAAAAAAACATGAAAATGTAAACTTTTTTAATAGAAATTGTTACGCATATCGTAAAATTAATTTTTTTAGACGTGCGTCTGTAAATAGCGTCACTCCTACTTTGTCGGGATAAACGAATTAATAAAAGTCGTGAGTATCATTTGCTTAGATTTAGCTGTTTGCTTCTTTGACTGCGCCACAATGGGGGCGTTGAATATTCTTTAAATGTCTTTTGACTCCTGATTTATAAACTCAAAGAATCAATCTTCGTAATAGTTTCCCTTCTTAAATGAATATCGTTTTTTTATAGATGCTTTGGATCTGGGGGGTGTCCCGCGACCCCTATTTCGCCCATTGTATATATATATATATATATATAAAATTAATTATGAAGAAAGTAACAGATATAAAAGAATGGAATAAAAAGTTTACATGTAACTCGTGCATTAAGACGTTTTAGTTTTCCTATCGGGTATTAAAATTAAAATAGTATTTTTCATTTATCTCACATAATAGTTTTACAATCACAGTTAATGTTTCACAGGAAACAAAAAACCAAAAACAAAAAAACCATCTGCACAAACAGAAATGAACAAAGATCGGTAAAAAAAAAAAGACAAGTTCCCCGCAATATATTTCACGATCATCAAAAACCTAAAACTTTGAAAAGTGTCAAAATTACAAGCTACATACATTATTTTACTCAGCGTTTACTTAGTGTTATTAATTAATAATGAAAGCAGTGAGGGATTTTAGTGGACCTATTATAGAAAGATATTTTCGTATTACGTGCAGGAAAAATTCTCGTTCAAATACACACAGTATCTAGCACAATAAGAAAGAGATCTCGTGCAATAGTGTAGGTATTATTTATTAAGTGCACCCCGAAGCCGTGATAGTTATAATTTCATCATTGAAAGATTTGAATGCTGAAAAGGAATAAGCTGAACCGACTAGAATAAAAATGTTTTAATTGAAGCCCCCCGATCTATGTAGTTGCCGCTCGAAGAAACCTTAATAAAAAAAAATATATTATAAAAGACTAAGCAAGATTAAAAATAGCAGTTGTGTTCGCGGCTATCAAAAAAAGCAGAAAGGTGTGAGAAAAAAGTTTAATCCGTCGTAACTGACTACCAAAGTTGGCGCCAGAATAAACTCACGCAGCAAATCATTCGTAAGTTACGAGTTCCTCCATCCGTTAGTGCCCGGAGGTCGATAATGACGCGATATGCACACGGGTAGGCAGAAGGCAACTAGCGAATATTAGAAAAACCATCGTTTTTCAGGTTATAACATTCCCCTGATAAAATTACCGGGTTACCGAATAGAACGGAAATTCCTAAAAATAATCTATCCATCGATGACCATCATCGGAACGGTCTCTAACCGTCATATTCTTCGTATCTCTGATAGATATACATACGCACACAGATACACACAAAAACCGGCTCCTCGTAACTGACAGAAAATACTACGTGCAAAACGTCTTTATCTTTCAGGAAGACGAAGTTTTGTCTGTTCGGTAGTTCTGCTTATAAAGGCTGTTTCGTGTTTACGTCAGTTTTTTTTTTCTTTTTTGTTTTTTTTATCAAAGCAGCGGCAGCATTACACAACTGATACCGAAATTTAATAGCACCTGTCTGATGGCGCTGGAACAGGTAGCGCCTCGGAACAGCTGGTTTAGTTGCAACTTTTGCGCGTCTGCACAACATTCGGACCGAGATCCGGCACATTCCTCGACAGATTTATTATTTCTCGCGGCCTATTAGTTCTTCCGCTAATGTCTTACGAGGTACCGAAAAATGATGATAAATTATATGTTCGTTCAATCCATCAAATACGAGTATATTCTCCGCGCTCGGCATATAATAAACATAACACTTTAGACTGTAATCTCCGTACACGTCACGTTAGAATGAGAAACATCACGTGGTTATGCTTATGATAACAAATATCCGATGGTCGATAGTTGCTTGAATAACTAATACTTTGCCGTTAATCCGAGCTGAGTTTTTTTTCTTTTTCTTTCTTTTTTTAAAAATACACGTTTAACCTGAACAAAAACAAAAATAAAAATAAAAAAAGTATACCATCTATGTGTAAATCTTACGGTTTTCATCTCATTTTCTGCAACCGTCGTCGTAATATTCTAGCTCAAATCGATACGATTTAAAAGCGATTTCGTTCTCAGCAATGCTAGACTATTGGAATTTCTACCCGCATAACGTGACGCCAAAAAATTTCAAAATTCTAGCTGCCACTGCACTTCTTTATATTCAGCATCGATGTATTTGATTTTTTGACTGCCCAGGGTATCTTCAGCATATGCCGTTGTACCCGCATTTCAAAGACGTGTTTCCACGTCCTCGTGCATACATGAATATGGAAAATGCTAAATAGCTCGCTAATTCCATTTCGTAATCGATGCATCTGTCCCCATCGTTTTCTAAATCTACTCATAGCACACTTCATGGCAGCCGAACTTTTTTTTTTTTCCTCGTTCGTTGAACCGGATTAATAATACAGGGAAGAGTAAATGGAGAGCGTTTTCGTAGGACAGCATATACCAGCAGATGACGGATATGATACACAGAGCAGCGGCAAAATCGTTTATAAAATGTGTAAGGGCCAAAGTAAAGATCGGAGAAATAGTGGAGCACGCAGAAACATAAATTGTAATCACAACATTCCTTAGGGAGATTACTAGGACTGTATGACGGTGATGAATGCAAGTTGTATATGGTTTTTATTATTTTTGAGAACAATTTTTGTAAAACCACAACAATTACATTCCTTCGATGCCTGGTCTTCATTTTATAAGAAGCTCGTCAATTATTCGAACGATAGCGAGTCAGCGAAGAAAGGAAACATTGCTTTCTCAGAAGGGGTTAGAGGTAAAATTTCGGACTTCTAAAACTAGAATAGAGAGAATGCCGCGAAAACAGAAATGGCAGTGCGGCGGAGAAACTGAAAAGCATTCGAACCGCCCGCAAAAACCAGTTTTAAGCCGGTAGTCGTCGGCAAATGTGCTAGAGGGTGACTATCGGCGACCAAACCGGGCTCAACTTTGTTGGATACGGCAAACTGAAGAAATGGATATAATTCAGACCACGAACAAAGCACTTAACACTGTGGTCAGGAGGAAACTCAGACCGATTTTCTTGGAATACCATCTTGTTATCGGTGCATTCAAAAAAAAAACTAAATAGTTAACTTCACAGTGAAAAGAGTTTCATCATCAGTAGCAGCACTCTATGCTGTTCTCCGAGCTTTCGATAATTGCAATGTGTAACTGAATACCAATTAATGTGTACCTTGCTCGATTGAGTTCATCGCGCGGGAAGCCCAGAAAGTTTTACAAACAGCAACGATTTATATCGATTGCTAGTGAAATATATCGTGTTTCTCATTCTCTTTCCCTATATATATATATATATATATATATATATATATATATATATATATTTATTTCCACTCGTTTTTAGAGTATACAACGAACAGTTCCTCTAGCAGTAGAATGTTCTTTGTCATTCCGAAAGAATCGACTGTTTATATTTTTGTTTCCAGTAAGTAAAGCACCAAGATCGATTTTTATCGCGAGTTTTTCGAGGAAACCATCGAATGCGATCGAAATCACATCTGGTGGTCCTCTAAGAAGATACTCTGTAGTTGTTAGGCGCACACGTCTTTCCTTTTAACGGAACCA
The DNA here is from genome assembly GCA_039619475.1 of Icerya purchasi. NCBI lineage: Eukaryota > Metazoa > Arthropoda > Insecta > Hemiptera > Monophlebidae > Icerya > Icerya purchasi. The sequence goes on from CM077116.1 coordinate 235,933,032, forward strand.
TTAGTTGATAGACACTCCATTTTTGGAAAAAATTTTGATTACATTACGTCGCAGGTTAAAATACAATCGTCAAATATCATTTTTAGTTGATTTATTTATATTTTTAAGAGCATACCGCCTCGACAGTTAAAGTAAACGGGACTGGTTAATTCATTAACGTTGAACGCAGAAATTGGGAAGCGTGGAGAATTTTGTGGAAAAAAAATGCAATACAACAAGCAGACATTCGATCTAACAGGAATACTAAACGCAGCAAATAAAACGCAATAAAAAAAGAATAAAAAAAAAGTAAAAATCTATAAAATCAAATTTAAAATCTATAGTCAAATAATATTAAATTAAAAACGTTTAATTCGATTAAGTAATAATATTGAAGAAATATTTTTTTTTTTCATACATTACTTAAAACTTTTTCATATTGAAACGTAATGTAAAAATTAAATCGTGTCTCTAGCCTTAGTTGCTCTATATAGCACATAAATAAATAAATAAATAAATAAATAAATAAATAAAATAAAAATTAAATTATAGCTAACAAATGTGGCCACTGAAGCAAAACAAATCTTTTTTCCCGAAACACATACATGAATTTGTAGTAACGTATAAAGCTGCTCGAAATAAACGTCGTTCTTTGCGACGTTATTGCCATCCCTCACTTTGTTGTTCGTCAATTTTTAGTTCAATTTTTCCGGGTCTTAATCTGCAACTTAATGTCAAAAAACAAAAAAAAAAACAAAAAAACAAAAAACAAAAAAAAAAACTATATATTTTACGAGCTCTTAACCTTTTTTTTCCAGTTTATCAAGTAGTTATAAGAATGTCCTGTGTCTGTGTTGATTTTCAGTATGTCAATGTAAACAACGTAAACATTAAGCAAAAAAAAAAAAAAAAAAAAAAACGATAAAAAAAAACATCAAAAAGTAAAACGAAATATAAAAATCATCGCGCATCAGTGAGATGTTTAACGTTGAACGATCGAGAACAATTTATTCCGCAGTTAAGCCAATCGAAATAATAAACCGACTCCGATTAATACTAAACCCGGATAAATCGTCAATGTATTTAGCGATAATGTTATTTCTTTTTTTTCAGTTGGCGCTTAAATTCAGTCAGCGACTTGAGGCCAAAAATCGAATTTCTTAAACGCGCAATAATGTAAACAACAAAGAGCGAGGAAGGAACAATCGTGAAAGGGAGCAATGCTACTAATAATCGAAGCATTGTCTCGGGAAAATATGGTCCTGCTGTAGAATATAAACGGGCAAGAAGGGTGCTTTCGGTTCACTGGGACAATACTAGAGCGACGTATGGCAGACCGTAGGAAAATATGGCAACTGGTCACCGATTTTGGAACGGAAATCGATGATGCAAACACGAATATAAACTGCTGTCGAATTCTGCAGTCGTCTGCTGCTCGATGCATTGCTGAGAGAGATCGGCAGCTCGGCGAAAAGTGCCGTTCGTGTTCGGCTTCATGGCCGCATCGCGCAGATATCGCCGAATAGGGCTCCTTCGTTAAGCTGGCGGTACCAATCGCACATCTATTCGACGGCCGCAAAACCCCCCTATAAGTAACTAGGCGCTATTTAACTATTTCAAAAACGGAGCTGCGGGTCGAGCAAGCAGCAAGAAGAAAGAAAGTGAACGAGAATGAAAAAGAAAATAGCGAAATAAAAAAGAGGTTTTCAATAGGAAATCGAGGCGGGCCCGACATAACAGAATAAGAAGAGGGTCCATAACGAACTCGGGAAAAAGGCTAGCGATTTCGTTTCTAAATTGTATAATGCGAGCGCGTTGTTGCCAATTTGTGCACAGCTTAAAATGCCTTCCGCGGCCTTTGTGAAACAACGAAGGTCCGACTATTCCGACCTGTTCCTGTGTTATAGTAGTGTGCCGTAGAGTGAAATCCACGTTCACCATCATCGCGTACACCGATTTTAATCTAGACGCTGCCACCTGTCAATTCTCGCCCATACCAGTACCACCACCTCGTTCCACATTACTGCTGAAATTGGAGCAACTCAACAGCTGACATTAATTCAAAAGACTCGCTCGCTCGCCACTATAAAACTGCGATAAATCTACTTAAAGTAAGAAGAATATGCTCCTTGACGCTCGATCAAGCATGCATATCGGCCAGAGCACGATGTAGGCGTGCCTACTGACAGTGAGAATATCGTGAAAATAAGTAAAATAAAATCTCTTTACAGAGCGTCTAACAAGGTACAATAATAATATATCTTTTCAATTGAGATGAAAAATGAACTTAAAAATACCAATTACGTCCAAATTTCTACAAAAATCTGATCGAATATGAAAAGTTTCGACGATAAAAAAAAAAAAAAAAATGTCATACTGTTGTAAAGGGTGCGTGTAATTTATCAGCTAAAACGTAAAACGGTGTAGTCGCCTTCTTCCATGCCCTCCCGCCCTCAGCGCTCCTGAAGGGGTGCTAGGATCGCACATTCTACGATATGTCGACACTAGAGCTATTCTCTCTGCAGAACAACTGCAGCTCTCAGTGTCTGACGAACGAACGAACAAACGATGAAAAAATTTCATTTACTTTTTGAACCGCGTCAGACCATTCAGTTGGCAATCTTTAAGGAAGGCGTCGTCTTCCGTCTATTTTTCCGTGCGCAATACTACACGGCATTTTCTATTTCCGGAATGCTTTAGTATTCGTAGGACGATTAATCGCAGTTTTATTCGCGGTATATTTAGTGTAGAAATGTCTGCTTTTTCTTTTTTGTCGTCCATTCTTAAGATTTTTACGACGCATCATTTTAAACACAGACAACAACTCTCCAACGAGCAGCGTATTATAATCAATTTTGTAGCACTGGGCGCTAGTTGAACTTTTAGCCGCTGACGTACCTTCAGTAAGTCAAAACGTGAATTCTGCTTTTCATTTTCGGTTACGGCTTTTCACGGTTTGATTTTGTTTTCATCGGGTTTGCTGGAGTTTCGCTTGTTTTCCTTAATCATATGTTTGTAAAAAAAATTTCATTTCTTCCACGTCGTTGCCTGTAAGGGTGTAGTGTCGTCATAGCCGTGTAGATTATTATACTTCCCGCACCGATATCGACTCTACCGTGCCAACCGTCTAACACTTGTCGCATAATGTATTCGCCACGCATCGATTAGACGTAACAACGTTTTCACATATATCGCGGAAGCGTTCCGTGAAAGTTGCTAATCAGAATACGCTGAAACTGTAAAAACCAAAATTTTCATTTTCACATGAAAACTTTCAAATTTCACCAAATGCCGAACTTTATAATAACCTTTCAGGTGTATAATTTTGGTCGGGCGCACCCGTCAATACGTGCGCAGACGAATTTTCCTTTAAAAAATAAATTCTACAACTTACCGGGGGGGGGGTTAAGAACTGATCAATCAAAATGAGCTTTTTTGACTCGTAGAGATTATCGACAACCCGCTTACCGTTAAAAAAATTTCGCCAAGTACCGCCCGTTACGGCAGTAATTGATTTCGATGATTTGCACACTTTTCTGCTTAAACAGCAACAAGTGCTTCTGCCAGAGTAATTGTTGTGGGCGTATCGTTCTGTTCGTAACGACGCCGCAAACGTTCGCATGCACTTGCGAATTCTGGGAAATATAATCATGATATTTTTAAGTGTTCGAGTGAAATGCTTTACTACAATAAAACGTCGTCCGGTTTCGGCACCTTTTTATAAATGGAGGTGTGTGTTGATTCCAACGGAGTTGGATGGGGGTACAACAACACAGACTGGTCCGAGAAGCCCCTTCTATTGTACGAAATGGAAGGAAAGACGACGGCTTAAAAACGCGGAAGTGCTAATAAAGTGTAAACAGGAAATGTAAAAAATCGCGAAAAAGAGAAATTCGGATTATTACCATCCGTTACAACGATGTAGGTTGATGAAAGGAAACATTAACTTATGATAAAAAATACACCCTGTCAAGAAAGTATCGGGAATTGTCAATTTAAATCTCCCGGGTAATAGCTAGGCAGATAATTTTTTTTTTCCAGGTTGGTACAACTGTTTTGTATTATGATGCCTATTTTTAGCGCGATCTGTCAACCAGTGTGTTTACAGCAGCTGTTAAAATCAGTCGACCTTGAAGGTTTTGTCGAAGTTTTACAATGAGTGAAAATATTGAACAACGTACTTGTGTTAAATTCTGTGTTTCGAACGAAATTTCTTGTGCCGATACACTGAAAATGTTACAGAAGGCTTTTGGTGAATCTGCTTTATCAAAAACGCGGGTTTACGAGTGGTACAGAGCGTTCAAGGATGGTCGGGAGACGGTCGAAGACATGCCTCGCTCTGGACGGCCTTCAACGAGTGTGACCGATGATAACGTCGATAAAATCAAGGAAATCGTTGCTGAAAATTGTCATGTGAGCTTGAGAGAGATGGCTCATGGATTGGGCATGTCACACGAGAGCGTACGTACGATTGTGCACGAAAAATTGGGTATGCAACGCGTTGCGGCTCGGCTTGTTCCGAAAGACCTGAATTTCTTTCAAAAAAAGTACCGAGAACAGGTAGCTGCAGACATGCTGGATCGAGCCAATTTGGATCCTACCTTCTTGGAAAAGATAATTACTGGTGACGAGACATGGGTGTACGAGTACGACACGCTTACGAACCAGCAATCGTCCGAATGGCGGCCAATTGGCGCGCCAAAGCCGAAAAAACCTCGCCAAAGCCGATCGAAAGTGAAGATCATGTTGATTGTTTTCTTCGATATTCGAGGCGTGGTACACTATGAATATGTGCCAGCCGGACAGACAGTCACCAAAGAGTTTTACTTAAGTGTTTTGAGACGTTTGAGAGAGGCTATCCGTCGTAAACGTAACGATTTGTGGGTCGACAATTCTTGGATTCTCCATCACGATAATGCGCCGTCTCACAAAGCCATAATTGTGAATGAGTTTTTGGCCAAACACTCGGTAAATATCATCGAACAACCGCCGTATTCACCAGATTTAGCACCCTGCGACTTCTTCCTATTCTCAAAACTCAAATTTCCGCTACGGGGAATGCGCTTCGAATCGATTGATGACATCAAGACGAATGCGACGCGAGAGCTAAAGGCCATCCCGGAAACCGCCTATCAGAAGTGCTTTGCCGAGTGGAAAAAGCGTTGGCATATGTGCATCGCTTCGAATGGATGTTATTTTGAAGGTGACAAAATAAATTTGGATGAAAATTAAAAATTGTTCGTTTTATTTAACAATTCCCGATACTTTCTTGACAGGGTGTATATACCAGGCACCACCAGTTATCGAAAAAAGGTCTAATACGCGAATATACATGTATATTTCTTAATTCTGCAACTTCAACTAGTTATCTGATCGCCTTGCTTATCTTTTAATCATTTAAACGTACTCGATATCTATTCTTATAGATGTATCTATGCGCATGTGATTATATAGAGATCAATATATACTGTAATATATTAATTACAACGTAATTCTTAGGCTAGCCCCCATTCGAAAAAATGTCCCAATTTTATGTAACGTTTGTTATATTTTATAGGATTTTTGTTATTGTTATTTAAAAAATGTCACAATTTTATGTAATGAAATATGTAACGAAAAATGTAACGAAAAATGTAACGAAAAAATGTCTTATTTTATATAACGGAAGTTAAATGTTGGAATAAGATTTTTGTGGTTATGTTATTTTTTGTGTGTATTGATGCCAGTAAGAATTACGTTGTAAATTTTGATCATTTTATACAAAGTATAGAAGAGAAAGAGACAGAAATGAAAGCAAGAAGGGCCAAAATGGCCAAGTTTATATATATATATATATATATATATATATATATATATATGTAGAAATATTTTCATTGGGTTTGAACGCAAGAAGTCTCCGTTATCAATAACGTTAACCGCAAAAAAGATTTCAATATCTGCTTGTAGGCTTTTGTCCTAGTGACATTATGTAAATGTATTTTTTTTTTGAACATGACTCGTTGCTTTATGTATGCGATTTAATGCGTCCGACAACTGTTTTTTCATGGAATACGTATGCCATCGGTAGAGAGTGAGCTGAGATTTACACTTGTGTTAATGTATTTCTGTGTAAATAGGGTGAAGATTAATAATGGAAGTAATAATTATCCTCCTATATAATAAATGAAGGCAAACGCAGCGTTGGGATTCATCTACAATTAGCGATGCCATACATCTGGGGTAAACTATGTAAGCTGTAAAAGAAAAGACCGACTTTTGCCTTTGCGCTTGATATTACGAAAATGGTCTTATTAAGACGTGTATTATGTCACAGAGTCGTCTGGATGAAGTTGTGCCATTTTTGTCGCACGTTGTACAGAGTAATGGTGCATAACTGGAATTCTCACATTATATGTGAACGGTAATCGTAAACAAGTAATCAATTCCGACAGGGGAGTTGTGACCATGTCAAAATATAGGTATAATAAAAGAAAGGGTAAAACGTTATAGGAGTACAAAAATGTTACAATGACATTTTTGCTCACATTATACCAGGAGTAAAAATAGCTATTAATATACATATATATATATATATATATATATTACATAATTTACTGGTTTTTCGAACCTCGTTCCTCGACGTTTAGATGCTAATTTTGTTTAGAATTCTTACAGAAAAATCGATTTCAACTAACCATTTCGTTCTTGGCAAGATGAAATGTCTTCTTATAAGAGTGAAAACGTTACAAATTTCATTACATGATTTCATTTTCAGCCAACATGAATCATTTAATAAAGAGAATTAAATAGTAGAGGTACTCGATGATTTTCTATTATTTATTAAAACTAAATTTGGCCAGAGCTGGTTTTCGTATTATTTCGAACTCAAAAACCGACATTTAATATTATATACATAAACACTGCGCATACGTGAGTACGTGTTTGAACAAAGGGGAAATTTATAATCTTCGACAGGCGACGTAATTAAACTTATCCGGTTTATCGTAATTTTCCTAGTCATTAAGGAGGGGACGAAAATATTGGGCGATTCGCACGTTCAGCATCTTTTTAAAAGTGGGTCCGCAGTGATACGCTCTCGTTGTGATCGAGGCTCGTTTTCCGCATACTCGAAGAGGACGACATCGAAATATGCGGTTGAGAATTTGACTGCTGGAAGCAGCTGTTGAAGAAAAAGAAAAGAAAAAGAAAAAAATGCGAAAAATAGAGAGGCGACAACGGCAATATAAGTACCGTAGCAGAGTAGCAGCGAAAGCTCGACGACGCATAAAATATCGGGGCTAAGCGGACGACTCGGAGTAAGAGTCAAGCGAGGAAAAATTAATAAAAACGTTAACCGCATAATAGCTCTATGAGCGGTGGGAACAGCTGTTTTCGTTCGTGGCCTCGTCAAATGGCAATTTTTCTTCGACCGAAGTGGCCGCTGGAACACGAACACGATTGCGTACCGCTATTATTATTTATCTTGGTCGCTGCGACTGGACTATTTGGATATAATTCGAATGAGAACGGCAGGCTAGACACAGGTCGCCAGCGGCAATCTGACTAGGACCGACAGAGGATGTTAAATTGCGAGCCATTGAGGCAATTGTCACCTGCGTTTTAAACAACGCCGGTTATAATTAAAACAGTCCCAGTGCACATGCGCGCCGGGCTACAATGCCGAAAAAGAGAAAAGAAATGCGACATGTTCTGGACCATCGGACAACGGCTAAAACACGACGACGATAGAGAAGAACCGATGGGCACGTTGTCGGCGCCCGATGCTGAAGAATAAGAGTGAAATATAAGAGAAAAGCAAAAGCAGAGAAGAACCTGGTTTTTATAACAACAACAACAACAACAATAAAAATAAGAATAAAAATAATTCAACCCGCGTGCACGGGGCTACAGAGCGAGCCGGTACTAAAAGCCAACAGCCAAAGTGTACGACGTCGACAGGAAGACAGATATAGCAGGACAGCGATGCAAGTTCGGCGACAGCGGAGGGAGCCGAACCGAAGAACGGTTCGACAGTTGTTGGCACTTGAAGAATTAGGAGCACATGCTGCAGGAGACGAGTGCGACGACAAAAACGGGTGGCTACACGAGTAGAAGTGAAGTAACGTGCATGGGAGGCGACAGGTGTTAAATGAAACATGCTCCGTACAAAACGATATCTGTGTGTGTAGGACACAAGTCGAGATCATAGACCGCTACAAACAGGAAACTGGCCATTTTACGGCTAATGTGTATCATCATCGTAGCCATCATCGTAATAATAATAATAATAATAATCATTTTATTATTATTATCATCATCATCATCAACGTCAGCATCATCCACATAGGTAAATAACGTATAGCAATTATTGAAAACAAAGACGGCATTTCATAAAACAACTTAATGATGTATTGGTAAAGTATTCATATCGGAGTAAAACGTATATATATTATGCTTTACGGTCTCATGGCGTTTTGTTGTCATTTTTGAGATTTTTGCTTCATAACTCACGGCAAGGATTGCGAAAGCCGTGAAGTCCACAATATATATATATATATATATATATATACTAAAACATTAATTTCATTTTCATTTTTCCGCTCAAAAGATGATGAGAAATGCCCAGTCTAAAGTTTCACTAAATACATACACTTTTAACACTGGTGGGTAAAAATTTTATGAATTTTTTAATAGCTTTTTTTTTTTTTGTTTTTTTAAAAATAAAACCATATTTCAATGTAGTATTCGAATAGCCGCCTTGATATGAACAGCTGTAGGGAATTCCGAAATATCGATAAAACCATTGCTTTTTTCATATTCGTATATTTATTTCAAATCCTCAGGTACGCGGAAATTGCGCGAGCAGCGAGAACGAATTGCAATTAATAAAGTAAACTGACGCGCACAGAGAAGACACAACACCATTCTGAACATTGCACAGTTTATGCACGTATCATTTCTTCGATTTAACTGCTCCTTTAGAGTTCGAAGTTATCGTTTAGAAACGGTAAAAGAATTTTAATTACGTAATTATTTTTAGTCCGCAAAATTTTCTAGTTCTCTGTAAATGCGCTTACGGACAGTAGTGTATAAAAAAAAACAAAAAGAAGCAAAAAATTACAAGCAAATTCTAGAATGCAACACGGTAATTGTGAAATAAAAATCACATCAAAAGGGGTCGCGGAGTGACTAATGTTACACGTAATGAGGGGGAGGAGGCGCGTATGGGTCGGACTAATCGAAACGACGCTATTAAATGCGTGCAGAAACAACCCCTGCACGAGAACAATAAGCTAAAGTGGTGAAGATTATCGTCGTAATTCGAGTTTGAAATAATTACGAGATCTGCTTATTTGTTTTTCGAAAAATTTCCGCTAATGCAAAACGCGAGCGAAATTTAAAAACGGAATCGCTAGCAGCGCTACTGATCCGCTTTCGTGTAGATTGCTTGCTGAATGGGAAATAATAAACCGATTACGTATCGCGGGAATAACCTCACCGCTTCACTATAGCCTACGGAGAGTTTGACGACTTCACCTCTATCCAGCAATTATTCACTGACATACTTTAATTAAGTAGAATGTCGTTTCTTACAGAAGCGTTTCATTTACGCAATTTCACGAACCATTTCGAATGGTAAACTTTTTTTTTTTTAATATTTAAATTTCCGATTTAGGGCAGATTTTTATTAACCACATTTGTTATAACACTGATATATACTGCCGGAATTGTCATCACAGTTTTTTTTTTTTTTTTTTCGAAAAAACGAGCGATGTAAGAATAAGCGTATCCCGATATACATGCATAGAAGACAAACTGAATCAAAAAGAGGGGAAAAAATAATAAGGTGGCCTGTTTTATTTTCAAAATAAACTTCCTGAACTTTTCCCAGTATTCCAGATATTTTCGACTTCTTCTCCGGTTTTGAATAGTCATATCGACACAAACGTCGTACATGATTACAAAAACACCTCGCAGTACGTTTTTTGTCATAAAACACAGCTTTTAATCTCGGCCATAAATCTCAAAAGTCACTTAAAGCTTTTACTTCTCATTAAAAAATGAATGAAACACGTCGGGGGGGCCCTTTATCTCTGTTGTTTCGTCATTTTTTTATTACTTAGAAAATTCCAATAAAATTTCTTATTAACTATATAGAGTGAATGTTTTCGCATGCTAGGGAGTTTCGCAGAGTGAGCTTTAATATTTCCAAGTTTCTAACGTGCGAATGCTTCTTCGAATTTATCAACAAATTTCCCCGGTTTCCGGAAAGTGGCCAGCTTGAATATTCGGTAATTACGTGAAATAACACGTAGAAAATCTTTACATTATCACACACGTTTTCATACGGTACGCGATAAATAACACACTTTTCTGATGTCGGTAGCCCAGGTAAAAATTTATCGGTGGAAGGGAGGAACTAAGAGGAAGCACATCCTGATTTTTTTTGTTTACGTATATCGTATTTTTACATAAAGAAACGGAAAACACAACCGTATTTGATTTTTTGTAATGCGCGTTTAACAATACATATTTTCACTTTGAGAAAAGATAAAATTTCTAATTACGGCGAGAAACGATACAAGAGAAAAAACCAAAAAAGGAACAGATAAAAGTTGTGTGAAGTATCTACAAAAATCTTTTAAATTACACCAAACGTTTTAACATAACCGCCTAAACCGCACAAACTGCCTAAACCGCACAAACTGCCTAAACCGCACAAACTGCCTAAACCGCATAAACTGCCTAACCGCCTAAACCGTTTACCAATTTTGTTGTAGCGAGTACGTAAAAGTTTTTCGGTTTTTCTTGGAAGAATTTATTGACTTCATCTCCAGGTTCTCTATGTACTCACGTAAATCAAGTTCCTTCCAGCTGATGTGTTGCAGGGTTACAAAAACAACCAGTGTAAACACTTGAGGCGATATAAGGAGGGCCGGGAAAAGAGCCTTTGCGCCAACGTCGCGATTGAATACCACACCAAACTCTTTTCTTTCCCACGAAATTTGTATGGTTGTTTCCAATGAAAGGCATTTCGCGATGCGTGTCAGATGTTACTACTGTACGCGGTGTCTGATTGTTCGGTAAGTGAAGAATGAAACCACGAACAGCACACGCACACACGCACACAATTCTGAAAAATTGTCGAAAAACGTACGGGACGTCCTAGTATGGCGGGGATTAACTCCTCCCGATGGGCATATCGTTGATTATATCGTAAATCTATTACAAATCAGGAAGTGCTGCGTAGATTAAATTTAACGGAATTGTCATTGTTTAAGAAGATCATGACTGAGAAAACGAAATATCTAGACTACAGAAGGGGACCGGTTGTTCACACTAGCTTCCAGCGGAAAAGTATTCCTCGGAAAAGCGGATAGAGGACACAGGAGATTTAACATGCTGACTAGCGTAGAAGTTCTGGGTCGGAGCAACCTCTTTTTACAAGAGAAGCTAATAAAAATAATAATAATAATAATAATAATAATAATAATAATGCCAGAAGATATGCTTCAGGGTAGATTCAACAAATATTTAAATAATTTCGTTGTAAGTATTAAAAAGAAAAAAGAAAAAAAAAAAAAGCAGTTACGTCAGGTAAAAAGATTCTTGCAATTTTAATATTTGTTTGGATTGCTGCTTAGGTCTTTTTCAGACAGGCATTTTTTAACTAACATTTTTTCGATGTTCTTTTCTAGCCGAAGATAGGCGATATAATTTGAGTTTTCTCAAATGTGGAGGCTGTAATCGATACGTTACTCCTGTCCTTTTCTTTTCTCTAACTGAGGATGGGGGACTTTGTCGCAAAACATTTCGGGGGGTAATTTTATTTTTTAAGTTTAAATAGTTTGCAAATTTTCACTACTTTCACCGACGACCAAGTGTAGAATTATTTTCCTTACGAATAAAATTGATCGAGATAAAAAATCGCATTTTTTGTAGCGCGCTTAATCTAATTATAGGGGGCACTTATTTCCATATTGCTCATTATCGTATTTTTGAAGTTTTTAAAAATTAAACACTTCTCCAACATATACAACTCTGCAGTTTTTATTTATTCATTTCATTACCAAATTTTCAGAGATAATATGCGCTCACACTCGCCCATACGCACGTACAGAAATTTCATGAACAATTTTTTCCGTAGTTCACGTATGTTTCAAATATCAGCTGACGACAACGCCATCAGCTTTTTGCTCAATAATTTTGTAACGTCACGGTACCAAAAAAAAAAAAACCCATAAAAAAACCCATTACAAACATCGACAATTATAACGACCTCTGACCAACATTTCTTCACTAAATATTAATCTTTCAAATATTTTGCGCAGCTTTTACTAAAATTACACTGCTTTTCTCGGCTCTATTCAGACTTCCGCATTAAGAACAATATTACTCGGAAAAGGAATGTGCTCTAATTACCTGTTATAATTTCCCCGACCGACGGAAGCGACAGCAGCTGCGGTGCAATATTAAAGTTGATCGGGCAATTTAAATAAGTTTAATACCGCGAATATATTCGTATATTTATATGTAATATATTAAAGGGTAACTAAATTGTACGCCGAATTCGGGCGAATATCAAACAACTAGACACGCACTGAAAGAGTTTTAATAATATACACGACGGTAAAAGGTGGGAAAAATCCGCGATAAATCAAACGGAATAACGAATAGGACGAGAGCGGAAACAGTTTTCCTATCAATGAATAAAACGCAATCGATTAGTCATACGAGCGTTGTACAACTTCCGACTAGCGATGTGCCACACTACACAGACGCAACCGGTTAAACACGACGCATTGCCGACCGCCGAGGCGAGACGTACGACGAATACGAGCGCTCGACCGTAATCGCGATCTACAACACTCCTACGAAACCAGCTCGCTTCTACAGGTGACGGCATCGAGATTATCAAAGTGACGTCAACTAGAATAAAGCGAACGTTAAATGATTAACCTTTCAACGATGTGACGTAATTAACAATGTGCGGTAAAATATTTATTATTTGGACGGCAATGAAATGGGGGAGGGGGGAGTTTTTTTTGACCTGGATCGTGTCTTCGCAACGCCTTCCAAATCGTAATTCCTTGCTCTGTACTCGCGTACCTGTACCCTCATAATAAATATCCGTGTTACTCGCACCTGTCCTCCCTCTATGTTTCTCAACCACAACTTACGGTAAAATTGTATAAATATTTACATCCTATCAATGCCGTACTCGTCATTGCATCGATGCTATTCCCCTGAACACATCTTATCCGGCGAGATTCTTCAAACTTTGTTCGCGTGTCGTTCTTCTCATTACGACCCAACCGCCGTCACTATTCTCCATGTAACTTTTGAGCTTTGGACTTCTTGCTCCGCGAACGGATATGTTAACTTTTATCTCTCCCCTTTAATCGTGTATATATATATATATTGAGTTTTCGTTTACTTTCAATATCCGATCGAGTAAATTTTCTACTTCCCCTTAAGTTCCCCCCGGTAAGAAAAAAAATAAAATAAAACTCGCGTTCCTATACCCTACACACTGTTTTGTTTTGTGTTTTTATTTACTTTTTTTTTTTTGAACGCGTTAAAACTTTTGCCCAGAAACAATACGGAGGAGAGAGAATCAGCACGTTGATTGGCGACTGATTTAATGAAGGAACCAACTAAGAGGAGGAATGAAGTAAGGGATCGTAGGACGCGGAAGAGTTAATATGCGAAAATGAAAATTAAAGAGACGGACATTCAAAAAGAACATGTGATGGCAATGACAAAAAAAAATGCTCAACGAGATCGGATCACGATATCTATGGAGTTTAAAGTGCACTTATATGTATATATATATATATATATATATATATATATATATATATATATATATAGAATGGTATATGCAGGGCCGTATCTAGATCAAAATTTCGGTTGGAGGTGATGGGGGGAGGGGGGACGAAAATATTATTATAATTATATATTAATTACAACGTAATACTTAGGCTAACCCCCCATTCGAAAAAATGTCCCAATTTTATGTAACGTTTGTTATATTTTATAGGATTTTTGTTATTGTTATTTAAAAAATGTCACAATTTTATGTAATGAAATATGTAACGAAAAATGTAACGAAAAAGTGTCTTATTTTATATAACGGAAGTTGAATGTTAGAATAAGATTTTTGTGGTTATGTTATTTTTTGTGTGTGTTGATGCCAGTAAGAATTACGTTGTAAATTTTGATCATTTTAAACAAAGTATAGAAGAGAAAGAGACAGAAATGAAAGCAAGAAGGGTAAGGGGCACAGCCCCTTGCGAGGCCAAAATGGCCGAGTTATATATATATATATATGCAATATTTGAACATTACAATAAAAACAAATAATAAATAGTCGTTCCATAGAATTCATAAAAATTTTAATTTTCTATTCTTTTATCAAGAATTGAAAAAAAATAAATTTATTCTGAATTTTGGCCCATTTAACTCAAGCAGTTATGATTTTGCAGACATTTCGGGGGTGGGGTGGGAGGACCTGGAAACCCCTCTCAGATACGGCCCTGGTTATATGGATACAAGTATATATATATATATATATACGTATGTTAGGAGTGGATTTAGAAATTTGTGACTTGGTAATTATTTAATACTTTGTAACGGTAGAATGTGTAGATACGAAAAATTACTTTTTTCGCGGGGAATGTAAAGGAACGAATGTTTTTAAAAATTTGGAAGTGTTTTAAAAATGCTCATTAACGTAATTTTAAACAAATTTTTACTTCAGATTCACAACGAAAGAAATTACGCTACATGCGCTTAAATTTTTTTTTTTTTTTTTTTAGTTTTTAGAATAAAATATATACTCTATAAAAATTGATCGAAAAAAAATTTTCATCATCGAAATCCGTAATTATTTACTTTCTAATAAAAAAGAAATTTCTCAAGCGCAAAACTATAAACGAATTTTGGTTAAATCGTGCCCCGTAAAGATACCCCCGGAAGAAAACTGAAAACGAAAAGACTTTTAATTTGTTTCATTATTTATTTGTTTATTTTTTTTTTTTTTAGACCAAAGCGGATATAGTCCGGATAATCTTGTTTTTAACATTATTGTTCGTAACATTATTGGTCTTAACATTATTGTTCTTAACCAAAATTTAATGCGATATAATGGCATCGCGCTCTTCGGACACACTTATTAAAGGAAGTTCTGTAAGTTTATAAACCGTTTCATAACTTGAACTTTGCTAGACCTTTTGGATTCATCAAAAATAATCGAACGGTACCAGTAAAAGCAACTCGATTTAAAATTATCTTCATTAATCCGTTTTGGATCCTTTTTCGATGTTGAATTTTTTAACGCGCGTTTCTAATGCCGCATTAACACTAGAAAGCATTTCCCTCTAAAACTCCCCTCCTTCCACATGCGAGGAGAATTTTTGAAAAACGATTCTTTCTTTTTCGACCTAACGGCGTAATTGTTTTCCGAAGAAAAATTATAGTTTTTTGTGGTATATACAGTATTTTTTTTTGCTTCGTGTAATTGCGGCGAATTTGCTGAATCGTAACGATTCACTATTTCAGACCGCGGTTTGTCCTTATGATATTCCGTTTTGCGATCATCACCCGTTTCTCCAGTCTGCTTTTTGAAATTTGTGAAATCTCGTCAAAGTTTCTATTGAAAGATCATTTTTAATAAGCGGCTTTGCGACGATCTATGAATCATGAAGAACAGTCATAGAATAGACATCTTTCTTTACGGGTTTCTAACACTGATGTAATTTTAAATAACTGAAAACGGAAACTATTTCTTTTTTATTAACCTAATTCAAAACTTTTTTTATGTTTTTTCCCCCCACTTTTACGTTATAAAATAAAAACCTAATATTAATAACTTTATTAAGTAATAAATTAGGCTTCGAAGTTGCGTAAATGGTTAGGTAGTGCTGTTTCGTTCAGGTTGCAGACGTGTTTCGTACATTTATTACTTGGGTTATTACGCAATTAATATAACGAACTGAACCTTTGTTGTACCCAAAACCGTGCTCAATAATAACTTTTTTTTTTTTTTTTTTTTTTTTTTTTTGAGAACTCCGTAGACAGTAGTAAATTTGTAAAAATCCTTTTAATATCGGGAATAAATACGGTTTCGTTGAAATCTTAATCGCCCAGTGGCAGCCGAATGTGTAGACGAAAAGGGATATAACGATTACGAAATTACGAAATTACGAAAAAACAAAATTCAGATCTAAAGAACACGAATTTACGTTCACTTTGCGAAAGAAATGAAGAATCCCGTTTTAATGTTACTATTTCGGAAATTGTTTTCAACTTTTTTTATCCCTCTATTTTCCGCGTGCACTCTACGAAGAAGAAGAAGAAGAAGAAGAATGATAATAACATTCAAAGTAAATCTTATAAAATAGCCGAGAAAGAGAAAAAGGACGCACCGCTGATGCCTCTCTGTGCAATGCACTATCATCCGGCGAAGGACCGAATAGTACTACTCTAACACGATGTTGCACCGGCCGATGTGGGAAGATAACGAGAACCAAATTAAATTACCCCGTTGGTGCCATCCTAATAGCTCTACGAACAGACAAAACTTCTACGATCTTTATCCCGACAGTGTGACCAACTCTTCCGCTCGGCCTACTCTCTTTGTCGAATATTTTTCCTCTCCGTTTTACTGAAGAAAGAAATACAGTAGAATAAAAGTGTAAAGTAAAAATAGTAACGAAGGACAACAAAAGTACAGCGAAAAGACGATGGCCGACAAAGAGGGAAATAGAAAAAAAAAAACAGAAAAAAACCAGAAAAAAGCGTTAAAGCGGACATACCGGCACAGTCGGAACAACGAAGAATCAAAATGCTGTGGAGTCGGCCAGCTCTCCAGCGCTAATTTCATCCGTGTAAAAAATAAAGCCACATCGACACTGACACCAAACGGGCGTTCTGTGACTAACCTGGAAACACGATACCGAATGCAGGCGGCCGGCTGGACGCACAATGAACAAGAAACGAACTGGACCAAATTGACAGACGAATCGGATGGACACGTACTACACGCGCAACTAGTATGCGCTACAAATAATCAGGGATAAATTAAAGGTGGCTTTTACCGCTTTCTTTTTCTACGTCTCCGCTTAAATTACGTAATTTCATTGCAAGAAATCACACAGGCTAATGAATTTACGATAATGAAAATAAAAGTCACAGCACCAATGGCGCCACTGCTGCAGAGGCTATGGCCATTCGCGTTGTTATTATTTTCTTCCTTTTTGCTAGTTTGATAAAACTTGAGTCGTCTGTGGTATGATCAATTCGGACTATAATCGAAAGATGCGTTCAATAGAGAACTAACTTGCTTTGATGAATAACTTGAAGTAGAAAAATTAACATCACCGACCTTATTCACCTTTGAAAATTAGCAGTTTTTTTTTCTTCAATAACGGTTCCACGAGCACCTTTCAAGCGGCGAATAGTTATGAAATTCAATTTTTGCCTATAGACAAAGACAAACAAGCACAAATAATTCTGCTTTATTTTTTTTCCAACATCATTTTAGCTGTAAGAAAAACAGCAGCAATTCCGGATTTCTTTCACAGGTAAGGACTCCGTAAGGAACCGAAACCCCATAAAATCAAACCAAATCAAACCAAATCGAATCAAATTAAATTAAATTAAATCGAATTAAATCAAATCAGATACATTTAATGTTATTCAAGGAATGACGCAATCGCTTTGGTGTATTTAGGCAGACTAGTTTTAGACGCATATTGCAAACCGCAATTATAGCGTGTAAAAGTAGCACGTTCCGTAATATATAAAAAACTAATTAAAACAGGTAAAGCAGCGAAAATAGTATAAAATAACACGAACAGATGGAAAAATACAGGTGAATTTGGTTTTATTCAAAAATCAAGTGGCGCATCAACACAAATGAAACAAAAAAAAAAAAAAAGAAAAGAAAAGAAAATGACGGTGTGAATAGCAATAAGCAGCAGTAACGTCATTATTTAGTAGGGCCCACTTCCCGCTCTCAGATGATGCTCCACTTCTATGCATTTTTAATGGTTACCGGACGGATCACTGACGATAGGGGATGATTGTGTTTAATAAGAATTGCTTTTTAATTATGTAGACTACGGAACGATTTAAAAAATAAATTATCCGCCTACATATATGATATATATTTATCTAATTCTTTAATAAGATTTTGGAATATTTTGTTACATCCACTTTGAAGTGGCTATGAATTTTATTTGACTTTTCCTTCATATTCCCTCGATTTTATTGTTTTCCGTATACGTTCTCTCATCTATAGTCTTTCCCTTTCATTTCCATCGACCTGCTTTGGGTCCCAAGTCATGCGCGGATATTGATGGTAACGAAACGGTGGATGGATTCCTTAGCACGCTTAACGTTACACTTTCCACATTTTGTTAAAAAAATTCCTAGTCACAACATACTTCCCCTCTCCAAAAGAATGCACGACAGACTTTGGTCGGATGTGTATCCTCGCTCCTTTTCCAATCCTAACTCATTTTACTATTCAGCCTAGAAGCCTCTTCCTGTTCTTGGTTCTATCATTTTCCTACTCTTAAACGTTTTTTCATCATCGCTATCTGCCGTCTGCGATTCAATCATACTTTGCTGCCTTGCTCACGGTATCGTTTTGCTCTTTCCCCATTCCCTTATTGTCCTTTGCACTCTGGCGACTGTTGCTTCGTTTGTGATGCTGACCACGTGCTGTTTGAATGTTCCAGTCTTTCCTTCGAACGTAATATCCTGCACGTTTAATTATTAAAGCTGAATTTTCCTACTCCATATAGTGCTTCCCATATCTTAGCTTTGCCGTCATCCAATGTGGTTCCTATTCTTGTCTCTTTTCTGTCATCGATTTCTGACCGGATTAACATTTAATCTCTAATCTAGTCCTATTGTGCTGGGTAGCTGCCCTTGGTTGGCCAATCCCGGAAAAAAAAACAAAAAACTACATATAATCAAAATTGTAGATAATAAGAGAAACCTTAAAAGACAAATAAACTTGCTAAATACGAATAAAGAAGAAGAAAAAATAACGAACGTGTATTAGGACCAAATTCAGTTCATTTATGTTACGTTTTAAGTGACAAAGAGCTATTAGTTTATAACTTTTCAAGTACGGCTGACTACACGTTAAATAATGGAAAAAAAACAACATTTAATAAATAATTAGTAATAATATTCGTCTGTTTCTTACTAATAAAACTCTTAAATATACGCTGCAAAAGCCTGTTTATATATATTTCACACCAAAATCGTTATATGAAAAGAATATCAGCGACGTTGTAGAATAGGTCTCTGTTTTATTTATGTACAACAACGGGTTATCAAAAACCTTTTCTCGCCTCTGTTCATTTACATCTATGTTGTATCCATGCTTGTCCGCCAACATTTATCTGCCTCCTTAATTGTTATTAGATATGTTAAACTTCGAATCCTCGCCTTTCCACCAAAACATACTTAGTACTCTCTGTACAGTTGCGTTTAGAAATAATAATAATAATAATAATAATAAAAAAAAAAAAAAAACCTCGCGGGAATGTAGTATATTTGTATTTATAATTCTATTTCGAATTAATATTTTCGCTTCAACCTATTAAGCTTTATACTTATGTCAAATATACGCTCATCATCGATTAACAGTCAAGAAAAAGTTTTAAAAACGAATAATGAAATATAATTTAGTTTCCCATTCAATTGTCACATCATGGACCACAGAAGTCCGAAATTTCAAGCTTATAACGTTCAAAAAGACCAATTTTGAAGCTGAGATTCCCGAAACTTCAAACTAGAGAAAAATTCGAGAATGTGCGTATTTTTAAATTTGTTCAAAATTTTTAACTGTAATACTCACGTCGCAAAAGAGGGGAAACGTACTTTTTCGCACTTATTCGAACTTTTTAACCAACTTCGAAAGTTTCGTTAAGGAAACGAAACGGGGCTTCGTTCCATATAAATATCGATCTTCCCATCAATATATCACACGCCTAGAAAAAAAATATTTTTTTCCAAAATTTCAAGCTTTCGATGCCCCGAGGGCCGAAATATAAAGTTGTAAGCTCAGCTATATTTTTCCTGTAAAGTGCTTTTTTCTGCATATGTTCGAGACACATTTTGGTTTCCTCAACTTTTTGACTCGAGCTATTACTTACCAGAACATACGTTTTTTTTTTTGCTTTTTTTTTCGTTTAAATATTTTTTTGCTTTTTTTTAATTCATGAAAGAGCTTCTGCGTTTTGTTTTATATTTTGAATTTCGCGTTGAAAGGATTATCTGGTGACGAATTATTATGAGTTTTTAAGTGATTTTTTTAAATTCCGTATTACATATTATAACGATCATGGTGGCCACTCCAAATATAATTTACAAATTCTCGGTTTATTCCCGGTTTTCCTGATTCAAATCTTATCAGTTTTCCCGATGCAATCCTCCCGATTTCCTGATTATACTAGAATTGTACAAAAAGGAAGAATGTAATTTTTTTGTCACTTCTGATAATATTTGACCGGCGCAGCATACTTGTTATATGAATAAAACGGAACTTTGCAATTTATTTTGAGTGTGAAGTATATTAAAAGATGCATTCACTTTTTAACGTTTCAATTGATTTTTTCATCGTTTTTCGCTATTTTTACTTTTTTCCTCGGTATTATCCCGGCTTATTGCCGCTTGGCTGGCCGCCTTCAGACGATTTTTGGCATTCTTTGTCGCCCAGCGTAATCGATTATCTTGAAATTATCTTAAAGAGAACTTTAATCGTGATTTATGATACAATTTTAAAGTTAATAAATCAAACCTTCCTCGTGAGTTGTTGATTTTTATTTGATATTTTCGTCGTTTCGGAGTTAACACATTTATTAGAGAGCCATTATAAGGATGGAGGGGGAAGACGATACAAGAAGATTTGAAGGGAGAAAGATATTAGAAAGGGACACGCTAAGAACAGATAAGGGGGAATTATTAAATTTCTTCATTGGCTGTAGTCAGATCAGTTGAGCTTGAGTAGATAAGGATGCCATCTGCGTATAGAAGGGAGGAGGATTTTATAGGGAGAAGCGATTCCAGTTAGAATTTCGTACATTACATGTGCATGGAATCCTAAAATTTATACCAAAGTCTCTTTAAAGTATATTACATCGTCATTAGAATGCGTAATCCTGATATTCAGTGTCAAAACTGAATAGTTTTAATACTATATGTATGAGAAAAAAAATTAATATTTTCTTCTTTTAAAAATTAATTAAAAGTTTAGTTTAGGTATTGTAAAGTTAAAATATTAACTAATCTTTTTTTAACATCATATAAAATAATTACTGGGCTCAACACATCAAAATTTATTTTTTTTTACACAACCTGTTTAGCATTTCAATTATATGAAATACCCGCGCATTACACAGAATCGCGAATTTCAAACGCTAATATTTAAACTTCGAAACACGTATTATTAAGCGCAATATGAAAATGGCTGGAAAAAAAAAAAAGCAAAAAACAAACAAACTTCAATCTAAATCAATAGAATTGTATAAATATTAAATAAAGTATTCATCATCTGATCAATAAATAATTAAGAAATAGTTAATTATAAAACAAACATTACGTCGATTGCGACTAAATAAAATTAAAAATGTATCTTTAAAGTCGTGAAAAGCTGAACATTAAAAGTTAAAATAGCGCAATAAAATATTAGAAATTTTCAACGATTATTAAATTAACAATTAAAAAATGATTTTTGTCGTAGTATCGCTGATAAAAAACTTGGAAAAACCAAAACACATACCTCAAAAACACGTACATAAAAGAGCGTCTAGAGGTAAAATATCGATGAAGAAAGCTCACTATTTGGAAGGTACGAAACCATATTTCGCGTCCTTAACAAAACTTTTGAACTCAATTAGAAATTCAAAAAATAATAATAATAATAATAATAATAATAATACAAAAAAATGGCGTGGCTCTTTGTGGCGCCAATGTTAAAAAATTTCGAACCAAATAGTACGCGTATTGTTCGGTATTTCGTTATAACTTCAAAATTGGGCTCTCTGAATTCCCCGCAAAAAAAAAAACAAAAAAAAAACAAAAATTCGGATTTCCCGGGTGCGTGATATATCCATAATGAAATCATGTTCTATTTCCTCAAACAAACTTCCGAGCTTTGTAAGAAATTTAGAAAATCGTGAAAAATGACATCTCCTTTGCCTTTTCTACTGCAGTGTCAAAATTAAGAATTTTGAACCAGCTTTTATAGGATATTTCTTTAGTTTGAAACATCCAGATTTCCAACTTCACAGTCTTCAAAATCGCGGGAATCCAAAAATTCGGAAAATATGCAACGGAGAACAACTATACCAGGTTTCGAATAGATTCTTCGGTATTTATATTTGTGCATAAATTACCGCAGATAAAGTTTTTAGTGTTGAGTTTTCGTCTTGGTTTTTTTTTTTTTGTTTTTTCAATTAGCGTAAATTATATAAGAAGCAATTAAAAAGATTTTTTTAAAAATTTTTTAACACATACTAACCGGTTAGAATTTCTTTGAGTAGAAAATTTTCGGGAAGATGTTTTTTTTTTGTTTCTAAAATTTTTTCTTAACCGTTCATCAATACACCTCTAATGAATGACAACACGTAAATATTTAAAAAAAGAATTTGTCAGTCACTATTTATTCTTTTTTCCATAGAAATCAGATAAAAATGAAGACGACAGCCTGAAAGTAACTCTAAAAAATTGGTTTGTTACAAATACAAGTAAACTATTCGCGTGATTTTTTCTTTTCTTTTTGAAAAGGGTACCGCCGATTTAGGTAGCATGATAATTTGAAGTTACATCTGATAACAATTCGGGTACCCAGTAGGCAAGAGCGAATGCAAAGCAGATGTAACACAGAACGGAGATGGAAAAGGGTTATTCCGCCGCTGTAAATAAAACGGAGACCTGTTTTACAGCATTGCTCGATACTCCTTTGAAATAACGATTTTTCGGCGTGAAAAAACGGCCTCTGCGACGTATATGCACTTATGAATTCTGCTAGTGTGATAAACAGATGAAGATGATTAATATAAATGGTCGGTCAAATGCATTATCCAATGTTTTTTCTTAAATTTAATGCGTAGTCAGTTGTATTTAAAAAGTTATAAACTCGCAGTTCTTCCGCATTTAAAACGTGTAACATAAATGAACTGAATTTGATGCACATTCGCTATCCCTATTTTTCTTTTTCATTCGTATTTAGCGTATTTATTCGTGGTGATACGCTATTAGAAGTTTCTTTTATGATCCGCGCTATTGTGATTATGTGCACGTGATGTCGTATTCGTTATTTGCATACATACGTATTTTTGAAATTTTTGTTTTTAAAAGAAATCGAACAGTATTAGGTATACCGATTTTTTTTTTTTTTTTTTTTTTCCCGTAATAATTTAATGAAACAATCAAATTTGGAGGTTGTGAAAGTATACTTCGCTTCCTTTACGTTATTATAAAAGGTATAGAAAAATAGCGATAATGACGAAAAAATGTTTAGGTACTTAGGAATATATACATATTTATACGGTGGAATAAGGGGGTGAAAAATATGTATATACCATATTACATATTTAAAATTGGACATCTTCGTTTTGAATTTAATATTACGTAAATATAAATATTAAGTTATCGTCAACTAGTAATCCTCAGCGCAAGAAACAGCATGCTTGACTGGACTTGCGTTAATTTCTGATTATTTCAATTGTAGTCGAATGTTTTTTTCTTAATATTTCATTTCATAGTTTTTCATGTTTTTAAATATACATCGTTAATTTTATTTCGCTCTAATGAATATAACTTTTAATTTGATGTTGTATAATTAACGATTTCATTATGTATAAAAATACATTTAAATACCGACATGTTTTCGATGTACTCCGTAATCTCGATACTTCGAAACATGTTGCTATTTGAATGTATTTTTATAAATAAATTAAATAAATTTTTTATATTACAATAATTTACACGTTAATACAGAAAATAGACTGTAATAATTTCAAGTTTGATTTAAAGATGTATATTTTATAAATATTTCGTTTTAAAATTAACTATTTCTTTAGAAATGTGTAAGGAAAAAATGTTTCGCGCGATAATTAAAATTGCGGTTTCTCCTTTGCAATTGCGAAGGGTATTAAACGCACCCCTCCCAGCAGGTCTTACAGGAAAATGCCCTAATCATTAGCGATAGCGCTCAAATTGTGTACGTTTCCTTAAAAATCCCCAGCGCAGATATTTAATTTCCCGATTAATAAATTCCCACCATCATACAATTCGTTCGCAGCATCGCAGTTATCGAATGAGTTGCAGAACGTACACACCAACACACATATGGCTGTGTCGGATATTACACAGCCTGTTCTCTTATTGTTGTTTGGCGACGACAAACCTAAACTGTACCTACCAAGATGATACTTTTAGCCGAGGCACGTTTTACCTATCTCTTTTGAGTTTCACGGCGCTATCCTTTGCTTGCGAAGTGCCAGCAGCCACATTTCCGAGACATAAATTAAAGAAACACAAAGTAATTAATGATTTTTTAAATTATCTCTTTCGTTAGTTGTTTATTTATTTATTTTTTTTTTTTTTTTGTTTCCTTTTCTAACATATAACTATAAATTTTCGGAAACAGATTAAATACCGCATTTTTCGGTTTCATAATAATTTTAGACGGAATTTTAATCGCGACTCACGAAATCAGATTTCATCATAGAACTGAGAACTTATTGCGCGGTGTTCCTCTCAAGGGAAGAAGCGCGGGTGCTATTTTACTGGTAGGCAGCGGCTATCGAAGTTTCACTAAATTCAAAAACAAATCCTGGAACATAATGTATGTAAGATTAACGAGGGGAAAACGTGTAACGCGAATGTCATGTACAGAAAATCGAAATAAATTTAACACCAATCCGATATTAATTAGAACTTTTCGTCACTCCAATTATAATTTTAACGCGGCAAAAACAGGCTCTTCTCAGTACGAAGAACGCGCATTTTTTAATTAAGGAATTGTTCCGGATAAAGCGATCTCGTTTATAAATCATCCAGCTACTATTGTAAACGGATCAGTACGCGGTTTACCAAAAATGTGTTTCAAGTAAAATTACGCGGGCTTATGTTAAAAAGTATTAACTTCGTAATTAATTCATCTGTTAAGTCATAATAATAACTCGTGTAAAAATTTCATCGAGAATTTTTTTCGAATTTTTACGTAGTTGGGGTATAATAGCAAATCTAAATATTTCCGATTAAAAAAAGGCACTCATCATCGAGAAAAGGACACGAAATGTTGCGGGCATCAATAGAAATTCTCATTTTAGTTGTATACAGAAACGGACGTTTATTTTTTAATCCCGCCAAATATAAATGTTTTGATCATTTTGTCTCCGCACAGAACTCCTCCTACATCAGTTGTCTTTTACGCGGGAGTTAATAATTCTTTCGACGGAATTAAGAATATCAAGTTTTTATGATTATCGGGGGGAAGTAAGGAATTATAATAAAACGCCTAACAAAGCGTTCCCCCTTTTTCAGTCGATCATCGTTTGTCCTTTCTGGTGATTTTGTTTTCTTCCTCCTATCTGGTTGGAAAGAATTTGCTCTAGGTCAAGAAAGTTTTGCCGTCGCGATAGCCCAGAGGCGTGTGAACTCTTGATTATTAAGATAGTGGCCACGGATTCCCAGCGGCGGCCAAAAAAAAGTTTAGATTGATTTCCGGAAGAGGTTAATTTAATGATTAGTTAGTAGTCAAAGGGCATTTAAAGCCAGACAAAAAAAAAAAAAAATAAATAAAAAAAATTAGTACATGTACACTCACAACAAAATCAGTATGCGCTAAGCCTCGCACAGGCCAGACGGATAGACGTACATCACGTATTCTCTACTGAACTAATTACTTTTATTTGATATATTTTTGTACTTGAAATCGACGATACCTCATTTCATTTTACGCGGATGAATGTAACTCGTATTCATGTTAATTTAACCGAATTTTATTTTAAAAAGGAAAGAAAGTAAAACTGTTATTTAACTTTATTTTCCCGTATTTTACAAAAAAATCATACCGATAATTGCCATCAAATTATAATAAACGTTTCGCATTTTTTTAAAAACTTATTCTAACTCCCGATTTCTATTTGCAGCGGCCTTCTTCTCAGGGAGGAATTTTACTCTGCATCTCTAGTCTCTCCGAGAATATTCTTTAGATTTTTACAAAATAATTTATATAAACTGAAAAAAGAATAAATTATTTCCTTATATCTTTAACGTTATTTTTCACATAACGAACCGAACACGCGCGCAATATGTAATACACGCACCACGACGAAAAACGAATTGATTAACACTCCCACGACAAATAGTTTCTTCAGCGGGTAATTTATTACTATAGAAACGTAAAGTAATCGATTCATCGTATTTTTGTTTAATAATTTAAACTTTTGTAATGCTTCTTACATTTCCACTAATTTCGCGTTTACTATATCCATTCTCGTAAGAAAAACACTAGTAAGTCAGTTACACCGACTATTTAGAGAAAAATAATAAAAAAAGGGTAGCGTGAAAAATATCAAACGGAGTATAGAAAAATACCTTCGAACGCGGTTCGTGCACATGCCGAATGCGCATACAATAGCTTGTTTTTATATTCGTTGGCAAATTTTGACAACAAATGTCAACAGTAAATTTCCAAAAATTCGATTTTTACGTATAAAATATATTTTCTTATGCAACCTATAAAATTTGTTCCTTTAACTGATTACCGTAATTTGTATTACACGACCGGTTTTTCAAATATCGATTGACCCCCTCCGAATTAATTGATCGATTATCTATACAACGTCCTATTTGCACGCTAATGTTGGAGAAAATGTTTATTTACGAATAAAATCGTTGTAACAAAATAATAACGCGGTTAGTCAGATAGCTGTAAACAAAAAACAAGTCTCGCAGCATTATGTAAAATCGGATATTTCAGAGATGTTGGAGAAACGACGCTTTTACCAGTGTTCTCGAAGCACGGATAAAACGTAGAACGGTCTGCCTGGAGATGTAACACTTTCCCATATTGAAACCCTTATCAGGACCAGCAGTACGCCAGTGGATACGCTTGATTTTTTTCATTTCCAAACTTATTTTTTGTCCGATCTTTCCTTATGACCAAAAAAAAAAAGGAAACGGCATCATGATAAGCAAAAAAAGGTCTACCCACGGAAGGGGGCGAATAAATTTTTTCCCATTTTACATTGTTTGTAAACGTTCAAAATTAGTTCTAAAATAAACGCTACGGGTTACCATTGTCCTTTTACTATTGTAAAGTTTAGAAGGCCTTTTTCTTTTTCTTTTTTTCACCTTTTCACTTTGCAGCAGCCATTTTGAAACACTACTTATTTCTTTGTTCATTTCTAAAGTTTTTTTTAACATAAAACACGGACTACGCTATTAACGGAAAAAGTTTAACAATGGGCACGATGCGAGACGAAAAGAGTCCAATATTTTACATTCGGAATGAGCTGTCACAATTTTACATGCAGAAATTCCATAAATATTTAAGTCCGTAAACATTTTGTGATCGAATTCAGAACAAAAAAAAAATAGATTATTGGCATTAGCAAAACACATTTTTGTTCTTCTGGTAAAATTAATAGCAATAAAAAAATACGTTACTAATAATAATTTATCATATTTTTACAAATAATTATTAAGATAAACGGTAAAACGGTAAACAATGTACGGGGACGCGACGATGCAGTTTAATTGCCGAAACTAAATCAGAACTCGCGTCGAAAGTAAATCTCAGAATAATGGATCACAGGGGACTCTAGCCCCGAAAGTTAATAATAATAAAAAAAAAAAAAAAAAAAAAAAAAAAAAACGGAGAAAAAAAAATGAAAATCGTGATGGCCGCGAAAGAATCTGATAGATAAAAAAACAAATAAAAAATCGCCCTTTTCTATCTTATATATAGAATAAAAATTAAAATAGCGAGAAATATATTTCTTTGCAATGAAGAAAAAATTCGTAAACAACGGAAAAAGCCGGCATATAATTAATATTCTGCTATTCGGAGATACAGTAAAAGTCGAAATGGTGAAACAAACCTCGACGTTCGAAATGTAAATATACAATAGAGAATGTTAAAAATCTCTCTCTTATATCAAAGTGATTTTCGCAATCACTTTTGTGCATCACTTTTGCTCTTAATTTTGTAGTTTATTTTGTGTTATTTGTACTCGTTGAAAGTGCTCGACACGCGTCAACATTGTTTTAATTTCCATAGAAGTATCGATATTAACAACAGAAGTGTAACGAACACTTTAATAGAACTGTGTTCCTTGTTTACAGTATCGTGGTGCAATTGTTTTGTTATTATGTATTTTAAATTAATAAAATTTCATAAAGAACAGAGTTGTAACACCTGTTGTAAAAGTTTTGAGTACGTACTTAAAACGGCACATTAAAAACAACCGCGGTTCCGGAAATTCCTGGATATTACACACATCGTACACGCTTCAGTGACAAATGTAATTTTTATCAGATATAAAATTCCATTACGTATCTAATTCTTTTATTTTACAAAGATATTTTAATCAAATTCATGTATATTTTTCGTATTTTATCGACAAAACATATAATTCTCAGCATATAATACAAAACCGCTTTAGGTAATAATATAATAAAAGGGCTTAGAAAATAAATCAGTTGTTTTTAATAGCTTTTATTTTTCATTCTTACATCGCTAAAAAATTATTTCCTCTTATAAAGACATGAAATGCTGATTATATATACATTTAGTGGTTATTTCAATAAAAATTCATTAAATTTATTTTTCATTTTTTGTAAATATAAAAATTTATTATATGTTTTTTTTTGATCTTTCTTTTTTCTTTAAAAGCAAAACATGTCATATTAGGAAATTATCGCTGAAATTGACTAATTTTTTCCGAAAATTTTTATTGAAATAACCCGCTAAACGAATATATATATATATATATATATATATATATATATATATAATTAGCATTTTAAGTCTTTATAAGAGGAAATAATTTTTTAAGCGATATACATATGTATGAACGAAAAAAGAAACATTCAAATCCGCCGATTTATTTTCTAAGTAAATTAATTACTAATTTGGCGTTTTTTTTTTTGATATTTTTTTTTTTGTGTTTGATTCATTAATTATTTTACGCCTTAAATATGACATTAATTTAATCAAAGAAAAAATTAAAAATTCACTAACCCTAAACTAAATCTACTTGGAAAAACGATAAAGACTAATATTATTTAGTTAAAGCCCGTTTAAAAATTGCATAAAATGTTTACGGTGGTAAGTATAAATTAAACGTAAAAATTTAAATAAAATAATTATTATAATAAGTATAAATATAAATTCTAGATAACAATTTATTAATTCCCGGCACAAATATAAAAAAAAAAAATACGCATCCTTTGTTAGTTTGATAATAAATGTTATTTAAATCATTAGGAAATAATTTTTATAAAATTTGCGACGGAGAGGTCGGAAGAGCCATGACGAAACGGGCATGCGGGAGTAGATGTTCTCTTAAGTATGTAATTACCAGAGATTACCATATGATCCAGTCGCAACCGATTTATAACGGAGTATATTCTATTTGTGGAAACTATTATGGGTCAGTTGTTGATTTTATGTATTTTTAAAATGATTGCTGTGTATGCCTCTTTTTTTTTCCAGCGAAATTGACAGACCCCAGTTATAGAAAGACTGGGAATAACGTGAGGATCGTTAAAGATATGTTTCTCAAGGAGGGAAAGAATTTTTACATAAATATGTTAATTAATAAAGAAAAATATTATTCGCATTTAAAGTAAAAACCATATATGAGGGAAGATGAAATAGGGTGAAGAAGGAATAAAAACAAATGACTGCAGTAATGAGAGCTAAGTGACTTCCGGAAATACAACTCAGTTGACTTTAATAAACATTTCGGTAAAGAAGGAACAAATTTACTGTTGAGACAGCAGGAAATATCTTTGTAACACATGAAAAATTGTTATAAGTAATTCTTTATAATATTTATTGATTATTTTTTATAAACATTCAGATTCATAGTTTAAAAACTCTACACCGTCTAAGAGTAAAGTTCTATAAAAGGAAATCGATTTTATTGGGGTATTTAAAAAATTTTAAATACAAAAAAATGATTAAGAAATCCGGTGCAATAGACATTTTGAGCAACATTATTCACATTTAAACCTTAAATCTTTGTCAACTATAATCGCTTTAAGCAGTACTTCAAGTTTTTGTTTTAGCTATTATGAATTAGTAATTTGTCCGAAAGAAAGGAAAATTGAATAGAGGAAATAAACCGTTTTCCCGGAAATATACAGTTCACTATATCAAAAGAAAGAGAAAAGATCGAAGATTCAAAAATATGCCGATAACAACTAGCATATACGTGAAAACCTAAAAATATATATTTATTAATTTTACTCCTACACTATGCTAACAGTATATAAATAAAATAATTTATTACGAAATATAATTTTGTAAACATTTTTTACAAATACATTAAAAATAATTTGTACCTTTACAGAAACAATCGGTACGTTTCACTGTTCTTCCAAGTTTGTAACGAAATTGTTTTTCGAGTACATTAACGAGATGTAAATTATTGAAAGAGTACATGCACAAAAGTGATAGCGAACGTCTCTCGTTTTCTCCGAGTATATTATTAATTAGAGAAATATTCGTAAAAGGTTGGCAACCGTCGGTATATAATAAAGCAAACAGTATTATATATATTTCATGAGCAATGATGAATGTGTAAGCAAGCATGATCGAAAATTTGCATTACTGTATATAATCACTGAGGTTAATTTTTGAAGATAAAAATACCGCAGGGGCTATGTAAGAGTCATATATTTAATAAATTTTTTATTACAATAGCTGCATGAAGAGATTCTCTTTTATTTACTGTTTGACTTTTACGACTGACCAGCGAATAATAAGGAATATGCAATGATAATTTTTAAACAGTGTGTAGTAATAATTCATACATTAATGTGTTGCTGCACTAAAGATAAGAAAAGGTCAATAGAATAACTTGTTGTAGGAAGTAAAGAAATTTTGAAATGGAAAAAGGTAACACGAAAGAGCCTGTGTATAGTTTAGATTATCTTCAAAAAGAGAGTACTGTTTTAATACGTTCAATTGAGCGATTTAACAAATTTTTCACTACAATTACGGCATTCTAACCTAAATTTTCTCAGCCGATCCCAATACCATTACGACAAACGAGCAGTTTAGTACACGGATACAAATAATTGTCGCTTCGACTTTACTTCTAGATTCATCGCTTGGCGGGAATTTTGTAATTTATCGGAGATTTTTTAGTTTTCCTTTTAGCTTCGAATATTTTTTTTTTTTTTTTTTTTTTTTTTTGGCTTAAATTCAGTCTCGTCTGTATTTCTCGAAATTTGAAAATAAAACAGATTCTGCAATTTAATACAAAAAATTGTTAAATATAAATACTTCTATTATACCATTATCGGTTAGATTAGCGCAAGTAGAATACAATGTAAACTTTTCACTGATCGATTCTCAAAGCGATCGCCCTTAAATGGAGCATTCCTCTGTACAGAAAAACAGATAGGAAACAACACAACGTTGTATATATGTAGATATAATTTAATTTTACGACAATAAATACATCGAAAATCTGATATCCTTATTCAAAGACAATATTTTATAAGATTGTTCTTAAGAAACCGTTATAATTAACGATGATTTAATTATAAATAATTATTTTGATTCCCAGTACGCTTATAAGTAATTTTAAAACTTCTGCGATTTGCTCGAACTAAATCATTTGTAAGGAAATAATTACTTTTAAACTGTTCTTCGAAAATAAAACCAAAAAAATAACATCTTATAAGACATTTCGTTTAAATTATTTGAAAATATTACATCAAGGAAACGGAAAAAGTAATATAATAAAATCTATTTAACCGTTTGTTGTTAAACAATTAACAGTGATAGGAAAACATTTTTATCAAAACTTCAGTAATGAAACAATAGGTTCAAGTAGAAGTGAAAAGCCACTGTTGTAACAGCGGCGGGAGTTCAAATTTCGATTTGCAGCAAAATTTTCATTTTCAACTCGCTACTGGGTTGTTATAAAAATATTTATTTTATTAATTATAACAATTTCTGGGAAAATATATATTTAAAAATTAATCATTTTAACGAAGAATATTTTTTCCTCTTTATTTTTTATGCACGGATATATAGGTAGCATGCTACAAAGGCGACAGTCGTGACGTAAATACATATTTATCGGTTTATAATTATGGATAATGCGGAAAATTACTAGTACATTCGGAATAGTATTACTGCAGTATTCATAATTTCCCATTGCGAGAAACACCTTTAAATCGAAACACTTTATCACTTACGGTTTCACGCATCAATATCGATATAAATTTAACATCGTCAAATTTTTCTATAGGGCCAGTATTTAAATAATTCAAATTCAGTTTCTGCTTTGCCGTGCAGTACCTAATATGTCAAAGACGCCGTTGCGCAATTTCGTGAAAAAATGATTGTTTTACATTACTATTTCAACACTGTTCAGGAGAGTGGGTTATACCAAGTGAGAGCCGATCAGGCAACAAGAAAAAAGTCTTTTTAATTTGGCAGTTTTAATTAATAAAGAGAATTCGGTAACCTTATACTTCAAGTTCACGAATAACCCGCTTTCTATAAAAAGTGACAAGGAGAACTTTCACGTTTTTGTAATTTTCCAATTTAACAATATCAACAATTATAGAAATGCATACTTTTAAACTGCTTACATTAAAATTTGAATTTCTAGGTTATGTCGGATTTATTCTTTAAATTATCCTTTGCAATAAAATTCCCTAAATTTGACAAAAACGAATATCGTATGAATGAAAATAATTTCTAAAATAAAAGCATACAAACGTAGGAAACTGAAATTTTGCACAGTAATTAATTCCAAATAGTTTTAAAAATTCATTATAAAAGAGAAGGTAAATCGTTAGTGAAAGTTTCTCACATCAAAAGGAACTTATCGATTAAAAAATTAATTACATAAATTAATTTTGGATATCTGTTGTAAAAAAAAAAAATAATTTAAGTAAACACGAAATAATAGTAGTGCTGTACAATTCATTTTGCAGAAAAAATTACAACGAAAAAGAAATATTCAAAAATATAAAATTAACACAAATTCGACAATTACATTCTTTCCTACTTCGGGCCAACATATTCTGACCGGTCAACTACTTGTTTATTAATTTTTTTAAAAAACTTTATCGGGAAATGTATATTGCACGGGACATATAAAGCTGTGACAGCTGTAAAGTGTTTAAAAATTGTAAACATTAACTTTCATTCTTTAACATGCCACTTTTAACTTTAATAATAATATTAAATATCAAATAAAATTTTGCAAAATCAGTTAATATAGTCGCGATAATTGATTACGAATTAGAAATAACAGCTTTTAATAAGCTAAGAGCTATGTTTGCATTTAACATCAATGTTTTTCGCAGCACTACACTTATCGATTTAAAAATTCAAACTAATTATTATTATACTTTTTTTTTTTTTCTTTTTTTTTTTTGACAATTTCCTTTAAAAATTATGTTATTTATTGAAAGAATTTTTGCGAACGAACACATTGTTTATTGATGAAATGCGTTTAAAAAATTTAGAATGTTTATAAGTATTATTTCTGCTGCAATGTAATACTTATAAAGTACCGTTGTTGTGAAAACCATAATAAACTTTAGAAGGCACTTTCGAAGGAAACTAAAAACCTTAAATAAACAATATGCACCTTAGAGTAAAGTATCTCAGTAAATTACACCTAGTTCTCAGAAATGTTAATTTTAAATTGCATTTTTTTTTTTTTTTAAAAAGCGCTTATAACCATTAAAATGCAAAAAAAAAATTACTTCTGTGTTTAAAAACAAAAAATAATTGAAAATATGGTAGTACATTGTTAAATAGACGATAAATATCTGTACCAAATATATAACATTCGCAATTTGTAGTAATAATTTCAAACAAGCAAAAGTTATAAAATAGATTGACAAATTATTATCCAAATATGTCAGGGTAAATTATTGATTATATTGAATAAGGAAATTTTACAGAGTTTTTAACACATCGGACGCACAAACGAAAAATCAAAAAGAATTCGAAATAATATTAAGTTAATGTTATAATATCATGAAAAGAAATATAACAAAAAAAAAAGAAGAAAAACCGTATTTAATGAATTTGTTCCTAATAAAATCATAGTTAAAAAACCCCTAGACACTGCCAGTGTTTAGAGCAGTTAAGAATTCTTATTGAAAAAAATTTTTAAATAGCATTTGAATACACTAAAATTTAACTATTATAAACTGAAATTTGCCGATTAAATTCAAATATAGACAACCATAATTAAAATTATAATTAATTGTGTTTATTCAAATATTATAGAACTATTATTGAAAACAACGCAACCTGTTTACATAATAGAATAACAATTAAAATACTTTTTTAAATTTGAACTTAGTTATGTATGTTGTTTCTTGTTTTTTTCTTCTTCTTTTTTTTCTTGCGTATATACTAAATTAATATAAAAAGGTATTAAATAATAATAAAGATACACGTAAGCATTAAATTATAGTTTCACAAATGAAATAAATCACTTTATACATACAATTAATCGACTAAATATCAAAATTATGCAGCATATTTTAATATATTAACCATTGATGACTTTATGTAAGTGAATACTGCATATGTTGCGGAAATAAATTAATCTCATGCTTATGCAAATAATTTAATATCGATATTTAGCAATGAA
This sequence comes from Icerya purchasi, assembly GCA_039619475.1. Classification (NCBI taxonomy): domain Eukaryota; kingdom Metazoa; phylum Arthropoda; class Insecta; order Hemiptera; family Monophlebidae; genus Icerya; species Icerya purchasi. Next base: position 235,967,900 of record CM077116.1, read on the forward strand.
TTAAAAAAAAAAAAAAAAAATAACGGATTAATATAGTTTAGCATATAACAAATTAAATTTACAATTTATTTAATTAAACAACAAAAATAGTTAAACGTTGTATTTATATATGCATAATAAAACTTAAACTCTATAGATGTGATATTTTTATAACTCGATGTTGTACAAAAATTCCTGATACTCTAAATAATTCATAATTTTCAATTAAAAAAGAATAGCCTTGCGACGTAATTATGCGATTTTTATTTTAGTCCCCAAACAGTTGTGTAACATACGCACTGTGACGCCCTTTGTCATAATCTCTATTTGTAATGACGTCATTTCTAACGCTCAATAATTTTGTCTGTAAGCTAACCCAAATCTCTTCAATTTGTCAACTGTGAAGTTACCAAATATATTTTTATTTTTATTAAAATGTTTGTGTTCCTCTTAATAATTTGTATTTGTTTAGAAGAAGAAGTTTAAAAGTGTTTCTTTTTTTTTTTTTTGTTTTATATTTAAAGCTGTATTTTGCATTTTTAAAGAAAATGAGGTGTAATCGTTTTAAGAAATACATAAAACGATTAACATAGACTTCGTAAAATGTGTGAAATATTCTTGTCCGTGATAAAATACAAAATGTAACTTCATGAAAATTTCGTATTTCAAAATAAAACTGGTAAGTAATTACTTTCTTACAATTTAAGCAAGGGAATATTATGATTAACAAAGTTTTAAATGTAGTTCTAATTTAATTTTACATGTAAAAATAATTCTACTCTTATTGATTACAAATAAATATTTGTATGGACTAATTGCCCATATATAAACTTTTGTTTTTTTTTATGCGTATTAAAACAAAAATTACACCTTCACTTTCTTTAAAAATAGAAAATACAATTTTAAATATATATAAAAAAAATAATACTGTAATGCTTTTTACATTAAATAAAAACAAATTATTACAACTAACCAAAAATTCTAATAAAAACAACGTCTTTTAACAGAATACACAAATCATTCCTGTTACAAATAGAACAGGAGTGTCTCTTGATTGCAAAATCACAGGACTCTTTTTGGATCCTTGACGTCACAAAATCATTACGTCATTTTATTTCGTGATTTCTGTGTTTTATATGCTTCGATTTTGTTTGCAATAATTATAGGAAAAACAAACTAATTAAGTGACACATTGTTGTTTATATAATTGATAGAAATATTAACGCTTGGTTTTGTAATTAATAATGTTAATACTTTCCACATACTCCATAAATGTATCTGTTCATATCACAAACCAAAATAATAAACAAAATAATTCATTTATGTAAATGCTTTTAAAAAGTAAACATCTAACAACGAATATTCATATTTTTAATTTGCTTGTTTTATAATATTGAAATACTGTATGAAATTATATTCTTCACATTACTTTAATGAAATTAATCTAGTATTTTTTATTTATACTAAAATCAATATTTCAAATAACACTCATTATGTATTGCCATTCATATGTTATAAATTTTGATTTCAAAATTATTTCGACCATTTAAATTCATGATATAATTTTGATTTCATGTAAATTATTAATAGCTTGTTTTCATAATCAACATGAAATATTTATTCAGTGTTTAATTGAATATTATATTATTATTTTATTTCCTCTCGAAATAAAACTACATTAGATAATCTATCATCAAATATGTAATGGAAAAGAAATAAATTGGTTGAAAGTATACATACTATATGTTATAATTTGATCAAAACTTACATTCAGCGTAATAACAATATATTATTAATTACAAAATCACACGTTAATATTTCTATCAATTATATAAACAATAATGTGTCACTTAATTAGTCTGTCTTTCCTATTATTATTGCGAACAATAATCGAAACATATGAAACACAGAATTTGCAAAAATAAAATGACGTTTAATTTTGTAACGTCAAGGATCCAAAAAATGCCATATGATCTTGGGACCAATAGACACTCCTAATAGAACACCTAAAAGTCCTGCGACACTTACTGACGTCATTATTGTTAGAACTCAAAATATTTTATTTGTATTATCATTATTACTAGTAAAACTTCAAATTTAATTTTTAAATTCAATTTTATTTTAACGTAATATCATATTTGTTATAATATAATTTTTGTTTTCATATTAACTTAATGTGCTTATAAGCAGAGTCAAATAAAATTATTTGTAAATGAATGCTCGGAAAATATGTAATTCCAAATGAGCACAATAAATTTTTTATAGTTACAAGCTTCCCTCAGCTTGATGGTTATGACAGTGTTGTCACAAATTGCTTCTGTTAAAATATTACTTAAAACAAAAGTCACGCACAAACATTTTACAACACTACAACAAAGCAAAATGAAATATAACAGTCAGCAATAAACTAATGACTTAGTAAATAGGATGACGATCATTCGATTATACACACTGTCAAGTGTTGGTGACGTATGACTTGTTCTATTTGTAGCAGGAAGGATTGCCAATAGTGAACTCATCGAATTTCATTGACGTCACAACTGTTTATAATTGTGACACTTTAGTGTTTCTCCCATTAAACAGAACCACTAGTTGTCTAAAAGCATCCAAAATGTTCTGAATGTAGCCCGATTTTGAATATAAATTTACAGCATTGGTAATTGAATAGAAAAATTTTGACTTTGCAATTACAGTACCACCAGTTGGAAATTTAATAGTTTCTTTATTATGGCGATAAAAGATCATATTATGAAAAAACATATTTTGAAAATATTACATAAGAATCCTATATTTATAATACATCTTAAAATAAAAATGTTCACTATTAGTAAAATACAAAGTAATTTATAACCAAAATATTTTAAAAATGGTTGATGTATGGACTGACAGCGTATAAATCCGCTGTATATCAGTTGACTTTATTTTATTTTAGCATATTAGTCCTGAAGCGTCTCGGACACGATAATAATAATAATATCAAAATATTTTTGTTAAAACTGTTGTTTGGCAGAGATGAAATCTTTGATGTTTTTTTTTCTATTTGTTTATTACATTATATTCAAAACTAATTTGTCTTCAGATTTACTTGCTCAGAGTATTTCAAGTTCAACAATACAGTTCCTAATACATGAAAATATAAAAATATTGAGTAAAATTTGATTGTATATTGTTGTTCTGCTTAAATAAAAGTTTTGAAAAATGAAAAATTTCTTTACGTTTTCCTGTAGTCAAATTGCGCTCCATTAGCAATACTATAAACTTATACTCAAAATCGTGCTACATTTGGTTAGAAGTATTTAAAATGTTTCCAACGAGAAGTTGTTTCGTTTCGAAATATTACCAAAATTTATGGGGTTTATGATAATACGATCAGGCAACATCACATTTCCTTCATTTTTACACGGCTTTTTAATTTAAATTCACCTGAAAAAAATCGCGCTAAAAGCTAAAATTAATTCCATTCATATTTATTAAAATATCGAATTTTCTTAAAATATTTCTCTTCAAGTATAGTCATTATACACATAATTGTTTCCATATATATATATATATATATATATATATATATATATATATATATATAAACTCGGCCATTTTGGCCTCGCAAGGGGCTGTGCCCCTTAACCACTCTTGCTTTTATTTATGTCTCTTTCTCTTCTATACTTTGTATAAAATGATCAAAATTTACAACGTAATTCGTATTGGCATCAACACAAAAAGAAAAACAAAACATAATGGCAAGAATCCTATCCTAACATTTAACTTTCATTACATAAAATTAAGATATTGTTTCATTACATTTTTCGTTATATATTTCGTTATATAAAATTGTGACATTTTTTAAATAACAATAACAAAAATTCTATAAAATATAACAAACGTTACATAAAATTGGGACATTTTTTCGAATGGGGGGTAGCCTAAGAATTACGTTGTAATTAATATATATATATAACAATAAATTTATAAATATATCATTTTTCACATTTATGTATGTAATATTATTTTTAACAATTTCAGAAATTCAATACTGATTTATTTCACTTGCTAAGAACCCCACAAATTTCGAGAATAATTCAAAATCATACAAATTTTTAATGACATGATCTTATTTATTTTTTCACATGTCCTATTAATTTTATTCCATAAATATCTCTATTTTATTCTGTGGCTTTGTTATTAAGTATTAGTAATAAAATACAGAAGAAAAACATCTAACGTAAATGAATCAGATAAAATTTTAAAATAGATTTAATTTGTTTTAGTAATTGCATTTAAAGTATAACATCCTAACAAAATGCAAAAATATTTCCAGTTTTTTCTTTTAAAGACAATTAAAAAACTTTTTGTTTGATTCTGTTTATAACTGCATTAATTATTCGAGAAAACAAAAGTTTTATCAAAATAAACACGATATTGTGTTGCAAATAAATTCGTAAAATATAGCACTTAAAAAAAATAGAATTTAAAGTTTTATACTTCAATAATAGTGATAATAATGATATGGTTTCATAATATTAACGATAATAATATATGTATTGACGCAGGACAATTAAGTAGTTCTATTTATAACAGGAAAAACGTGTATTACGACACAATTTCTTGCGAAATTATCTACGGCGAAGTGTTGTAAAGGAAACTATTCTACGCAGGAATCCAGTTTTTGTGAAGTTATTACTTTTCATGTGAATAATGCATTGGTGAACCGTGGATGTCATTGCAAATATGTTTTACAATAAACTGGTGACGCCAGGGAACGATTATTGTTTATTAAATATTACTATTATATGCAATTTTGGTTAGTTGCGGTCGGTTTATGTGTTTTGTACTGTTTCAAGAAAAAATCTAAACATGTTTAATTGTAAATTTTGTTCGAATACATATTAGAACAAATTTTTCACTTGTTTAGTTAGCTTATTATTTGCTGCACTTTACTTTTACAACTTTGCTATTGATTTTTTACCATCAGCAAAGCTAATTGAGTTCTTTTGAATAATTTATTTTAAATTCAATATCATCAAGTTCTTTTTTCATAATTTCTTCAAATAATTTAGGAAACAAAAGATTTTCTCGATTTTACGTTTGCTTTTCAAGTATCTGTATAGTAATTTAAGGTCATTTTTTTATTGACAATACATGTTTTTAAAGTAAATGTAAAGCTTGACCATCCATATTGCTTCTTTTTAATGCTTTAACTAACCACTGGCGATTCACTCTATCAAAACCAATTTTCATAGTTGATGAAATGCAAAATTAATTTTTTGTCTGGATTTAATACATTTCAAGTAATAACTTTAATTAGTGATGATATGTTATTTATAATTTTTCGTAAATTAAAAATGTACTTTGTATATATTTAAATTTCATTTAATTTATTTCAAATCGTGATATTTATATTCTTTTATTTCACACTTTTAATTTTTTTGTCAAGTCTATGCCTCTTAAGAATCATTTGTGTAAAATATAGCTAGTGAATAAACTTAATATTGATTTATAAGTTTTAAACGGTGTTTTTTTTTTGTAAACAAGAAGAAGCAGGGGTACAGTTCGGACCAATCACAGTGAAGAAATATACCGAATTAAATGAAATCACTTATTTGGAAAATGTGATGTTTGCACAAGGAATTAACCCCCTTTAATTGAAATGTGTGAAAGTGATGAAAAATTAAATATTAAAATCAAAGTAGGCGAATAAACATTGAATATCATTGAAAATTGGATAATATTTTGAAATATTATAAATATGAACAATGAATTTATCATTGTATGTTCCCTTTTTGTTTTAATTTATTAATGTTCCGTTTTTAAAAAAAATTATTACGTAACACATATTTCGTTTAGGTTTAATTTTGCATTTAGGTTATATTTTATTAATGGATGTGTTTATTTATCCATATAATAAAACAAAGTTATTTTTTGTTTTGCTTTACACTTTTATTATTTTAAATTGATTTAAAACAAACCGATTTTTATACAAATATTTTAAAGAATATCTTTTTTACTTATTTGCAGGGAGTGATAAGCTTTTTTCCTTAAATATTTTGAAAACTGAACTTATTTCGCTTTTATAGGAATTTTTTATTTCATGTATAGAGAATTCCATTACTTATTGATATTATGTGCAATTATTAAGTAACCTACATAAATTGTTCACAATCCACAGAACTTCGTATTTCCATTTCAATGACTTGAAAATGAATATTCATAAATTTATGCGATTTTCTGATTGGTTTAATATCCACCGCTGCTTCTTTTTGGTTACAAAAAAAAAAAAAAAAGGAAAGAAAGAAACCCGCTTAGAAATAGTTTACGTACTAGCGAGTCCGAAACCTGTCACTGCTACGCCTGTGGCTTTTTAAGAGTGATGTCATTAGTACTAATACATTGGGTCGAAAAATGTTTTACTTTTGATAATATTAATGATGTAAGTTACAAAATGTTTTAAAACAAACTAAATTCGATGAAATTATTCGTCTGAACATTTAATTAAATTCAATATAAGATTTTGAAATGTTCTGTTATCATCATTGTAAAGTTAAAAGTTATTAATATGCAAATTTTATTTTACACGCCGACATAAATTTTTAAATATAAATAGTACTTATGTGTATACTTGCTATTTTAAATTAATTAAAATATTTATACTAATTTCTTAAATTATATTATAATCAGTATGTATAATCCTGACATTTTATACAATGCTCCAATATTGAATAATTTTAAGTGATTTGCGAAAAAATATTTTTTTTCTTTCTAGTTGCTTAAAAGTTGTTAGTTCAGTTTTTCGCCTATATATTAATTTAAAATAATTTGTAGATGACTGACCTTTTTTGATGCCATGAAATAACTGGACAACACAAAAAATTTTTTTTTTTTTACTCAAAGTTTAACATTTTGACTATATAAAATATTTATCATTAGACAAAATTGAGAATTTTGCATATTGCCAATAACATATAATTGAAAAAAAAGTATGTCTATCTTCAGTCCTAGCCTTTAACACAATATATTAGTATTAATTACACCACTTTTAAGAATAGATGTGACAGTAACTGTTTCATCCATAAACACAAAACTGAAACGATGGATAATAATGTCGTAACAAAAGATAGATTTTCATTAATAGCATTTATTTCAAGCAACGTATATAACAATTCTTTTGAGAACACATGTCTGCAAGCAGAAAAATACTCAAAAGCATCGAAAAAAAGTACTGATAAAGAATCGGTACTCATTTAGGTAATATTCATTGGTTAAAATTTAAATTTTATTGAAAAAATGAATAGTTGTTTTACTTTTTTATTTTTTAACAATAATCAATCGTTTCTTGCTTTTTTTTTATATTTCATGCAATATACTTTTTGTAATAAAGTTAATGGTTGATAAAAAAACTAATATTAGATGCGTGAAATTTCTCCGAACTCATTTTTTTTGAATATTTGACAGTATAAAAATTTTCAGCAGTAATTTTAATATTTCAACATCGAAAAAATAACTAGTATACTTTACAATAAAAGTAATACTATATTTTTAAATATTTTGCTTCCATAAACTGTTCGCGTTAAAAATTTTACTTTTTAATAGAGCAATGAATGATGCAATCAAACTATTGAAAACAGTTATCGAACATAGCAAACAAATTATGGTGTAGCACTTATATTTGCAAAAATTTGAACATCTTATGATGAACAAAATAAAATTATAAAATGAAGCAGCTTGCGTTATGTGATAACACATGATTCATTAATCAGTTTAAAAAGTATATTAATCGAGTTTAAATGCAATAAGCCGAATAGAATAAAAAGAAACATTTTGTTTTTTAACACTTATTTTCCATATTCATAAAGCACTAGATTTACAAAATACATATCGATTTTCAAAGTTATGAATTAATTAATTCATTTATAATTTTCTGTATTAATCTTTAAAGTTACATTTTAGTATTATAAACATACTCGCCAATTTGAAATTACGCGTTATACAGGTATATAAACCTAATTATAAATACTGTTTAATTTATTATTGGTATTTTCTAACTTTCAATATTTCTTCCTTCAACTTTACACTAGTACAGTAGACCCGCGGTTATCCGGATCGATTTTCAAAAAAAAAAGCGCTTTTATAAAATCTACAGCTATATGCAGTACGTATCTGAATATTTGTTTTGTATTCGCTGCAAATGAAGATGCTGCTTGTGATTATAATGTACAGTGACTCATAGCGATTTTAATGTGAGGACTGTCAGGTTGTTTTTAAATCAGTTGATATGCTTGATGTTATCACTTGGTTACTTGAGGGATGGGAAGAGATTAGTTCTATAGCACTAGTGCAGTAGTGGAAAATATTATTAGATTATAAAGTCAGTTATAAATGTGATGAAATCGACAAACAATGTGATTTGGACAGTTCAAAAGACAACGAGGAGCTTGTTTCTCTAATAAAAAATATTCCAGGATGTGAAACGGGTAATACGGATGACGTTACAGAATCGATGGGCAGCGACGAGATCGAAAAAACGGCAGATGAGGATATTGCAGCCATGGTACTCAACGAGGATCCAGTTGAAGAAACTATGGATAACGAGCCTCTTCAAAGTGTTATACCACACGATGAAGGACTGACGGCGATCGAAGTAGCGCTGGAGTACATTATTCAACAGAAAGAAGCGCACTAGCTGATATAATTTGTTTACGTAAGTGGCGAGATGTACCGGCAAGGAAGAGAATGCAGCGAAAGACACAGACTTCTTTAAAAACTAGTTAATGTACACCGTAAGCTAATTTTTATATTTACTTTTTTATAGGATAAGTTAATTTTCATTTAATTTGCAGTATTTAATTTTGAACTCCGGCGTATCCGGATTTTTTGTTATCCGGACGAGCTGATAACCGCGAGTCGATTGTACTTTTAGCAGATGTTAGCTAAGGTTGTTTTTTCCCCAAGTAAAAACGATATATTTAATTAGAGAAAATTTATTTGAAATCACATTGTTACATAATTATAAGTAGTAAAAGATGATTTAAAAAAAAACAAAAACATGAAAATAAATGATAAAAAAACAAGAAATATAAAACAGATAATAATAAACATTAAACTTCGGAGAGGTACAAAAATGAACAATACCAATAAAGATAATACAAAATAAATGTTAAGTAATTATTAGGTAAGTACTGAAACGAATTACAACTAAAAAAGAAAATAAGAAATATTACGAAATAATAAGTGTACTAAAATTTACTAAAATAAATTATAACGAACTAGTAAATATAAGAGAGAAAAAATTAATAAAATTAACTGATAAAAACATAAAATAATAAGAACATAAAACGAGTACAGAAATAAACCATAGATATTGAAATAACATAATTTCAAAAACGTGGAATACGAGACAAATATAATAACGACGTTATTCGATATAATTTCAATTACAATTCTTCAGAAATACTTTAACGAGTATTTCTATAGCTGCATATATGTGTTCCCGAAAGCCTATGCACGTTACTGAAAATATATATTTGGCAAGAATGTTTGTTTTGTTTTAATCGTCCGCTTGTTAGCTGCAACTTGTTTAATTTTTATATGAAATAAAATAATTAATAGTTTTTGGCAATGTAGGAAAGAAAATGATATTTCTTCGATTATGTATACTACTTAATCGAACTAAAAGTTTTTGATCCAATAAGTTAACTTAAAATATTATTTTATAGGCTTTCCCTATTTTTGATTTTACATGAAATTACTACACAACGTACATAATTATTTCTTCTCATACAATATTTAGTATTTCTGTTATGTAAAATGTTATAAAATCCTAAGTTCAGATATTGCTTTTAAAAGTGGCATTTAATAATAGAGCAGCAGTAATGAGGGTTGCCTATACCGCCATAATTCAATGGGTTTTTACCCATCGGGTTGTAAGAAATTCTTTCACTTTTATACAATTATTTGAAATTTGGTATTCTACACGTTTAAGCACTTGTTTTCTATTAGGAATTTAAAAAAAAATTAATATTTTCTGGATTGTTTTAAAGCATTTACGAATAGAGTTAAGATTTCTCTTGAATCGGAATTCATCGCTTGGACGTCATTAAATCTAATACCCCTAGTAATTGCACAATTATATCATTGACCATGTATGTACTGCGAATTAGTGTTACAGCGTTTTAACCCAAATAAAAAAGTAATATTTAAAAAAATTTTAACAAATGCAATGTATTAAATTAACTATTTTTTCACGCTAAAACTGTTTGAAAATTAATATAAGAAAAAGATGAGTTCAATGATAGTGATTTAGAACGATTATTCCGCAGTGAAACTGGAGATGATTTTAAAAAATCTGGTGGTTATTCAAATAAATGTTAAAAAGATATGGATGAAGAACTTAAATAATAATGGACAATTTTTAACTCGGAAAAGATAAAGAGACCAAGCGAGGGAAAATGAAAGCTACGTTTTGAGAACACTTTTTCTATATTTCCTTTTCCTAATGCTGATCTTATTAGAGCTAAATCACGGTTTTTAAACTTTTTAAACACACACACACATATACGAGGGCCATCCGGAAAGCAGTACCCGTTTGCGCTGGCGTGTAGGGGAGCCGTCGGACAAGTACTAACACGTTCAGTTGTGTTTCAGCTGTCTGCGTGCAAAGTTACATCTCGCTGGTATTAACTGTGTTGATTCTGTGAGTGTTTATAATGTTTAAGAAAATTGTGAAGTTAGGGCTGTGATTAGATTTCTCAGCGCAAGAAATGTGCGACCTTGCGACATTGATTGTCAATTGAAGGAAGTGTAAGGAGACAATGTTATGGATGAGTCTCACCTGTTCGGTGCTGGCGTCGTAATTTCAACTTGGGAAGAGAGAACACGCATGATAAGGGGCGTTCGGAACGGCCATCAGTCATTATGTATGAACGAGTTTAATGAACGAATTGTGAAGAACGATATTGATTGTCTTTTATGCTCAGATGTTGAATAAGAAATCCATGTTTCGTCACCAGTGACTATGCGAGTCAAGAAAAGAGTTTTCTTCACAAAAGTAACGTTCCAAGAACGTCGATGCTGCAGCCATACGCGTGGCCTTGTGTTCATTAGTAAGCATTCGAGGGAGCCACCCCGCACAAATTTTCGAATAATGCAGGTGTTCTTTAACAATTTCATGAATAACTGTAGGTCGCACATTTCTTGCGTTGAGAAATCTAATTACAGCCCTAACTTCACAACTGGCAGGGTTTTTTATTTTCTTGAACATTATAAACACTCACAGAATTAACACAGTTAACACCAGTGAGACGAAACTTTGCACACAGATAGCTGAAACACAATTGAACGTGTTAGTACTTGTTCGGCGGCTCCTCTACACGCCAGCGCTCCGCACGGCGCAAACGGGTACTACTTTCCGGATGGCCCTCGTATATATATATATATAATTTTTGCCTAATAAAAATAAAAGTAAAGAAGAAAAAAAATCAACGATCACAATTAAATTGAATTTTAGAATCAAATTAATCAACTATTTTTTGTGGAATATTAACGTGTAGTTCAGAAATCGGCTGAATGGATTTTATACATACACTATTGAGTAATCATTCCATTAGCGTGCAATAGATGTGGTTTAACCCTAAGGACAATGTTAATTCCCGGAGCTTTCTTCACAGATGACATAATTTATAAAATTGCATAAATTTGTATGATTTAATTAAAATTTAGCAAATCATTATGTATGAAATATGACGAAGGAAAATATACGTTTAGGTATAATATAGTATTTTCAATTTAAATATAAAATAAATTTCTTTTTGAAGATTTATAAAAAGTACGAGTACATTGAATGTAAACTTATTCTTATTTCATTTTAAAAACGTTATTCTAAGTGTCAAATTTTATTATTAATTCCTTTAGTTTATTTATAAAGATTTAAAATTAAGACATTGCGAGTTTATCATAATATATTTTCAGATTTTCAAAATAAATTGAAAAAAAAATATATAAAAGTTATAATCAAGTTTGCCCTATCGATTAGAAAATTAAAAAGTTCTTTGCAACTAATATATATTTGTATTAATTGTTCATTTACTGTATTTTTACGCAGGAAAACATATTTATATTTACTTACATTGTATTAATTTTAGGCGAAAAAATTTATCGTCCCATAAGATGTAAAAATTATAAATTTTTGTACTCTTCTTTGTTTACATTGATTTTTAATACAGAGGGACCTTTTTTTTTTAAATAAATTTTCTTGACTTTTTCAGTTTCTCAGATTTTTTCAACCTTTTCTTCGACTTGGAATAGCCATATGGAAAAAACAGTACATAATTTTCAAATAATAGGCAATATGTTTTTTATCATACCCTTCGATACAGTTTAATCCCCCAGGTAAAATCTCAAATTATCTAAAATTTTTATTTCTCGTTAAGAAATGAATAAAATTTGTTACTGTTGTAATCTCCCGTCTTTTCGTTAACTAGCAAAATCCAATGAAATGTTTTATTATCTATGTATGTAGAGGCCAGAGTTTTGCACTCATTTTAAATAATTTCAAGTTCTATAAATTACACATCAAGCAGGTATTTTTTACCTTTTTTTTCCAGAAGGTGAAATAAATTATTGACTATACGGAGATGTACAGCACACAAATCCTAACATTAAAATCTTTAGAGTAACGAAATACACAATTATTTATTTTTAGTATCATTCTGTTCTTAAACTTTATACAATAATCGTTAAGTTGATAATTAAAATTATAATTCCTGATTCGAAAAGTAAAATAGAAAATTGAATAAAGCTAAAAAAGTAATATTAAACAGTTACGAAATTAATTAAAAAATAAAGTTCATAAATAATGCTCGGAACCGTATTTATTCCAATCAGAAAAAAAAAACAAAAAAAAACCCGATGAAAACTGACGCATGTTACAATGAATTCGTTGTAATAATCAAAAGAAATGATTAATATTCAATTTAAAGAAAATAAAGAAATAAATAAACAACCCGAAATATTACATAAAATTGTACATTCATCGAGTTTGCATGCTTTGTTCGAAATGGCTTCATCTGGGAACAAACGTCCGGGAATTAGCGTCACTCGTCAGATACAGTATGAACCCGCAAAATTTAACCCATTACGATTTTTAAAGATATTAGTAAAGAGCTTCATCATTAGTGTATTTTAAAATATTGTTTTTTCCATTTTTAAAGATTACCCGCAAATTTCACCAGAAATATATCCTATCCAAAATTTAGGATGTTTACAACTCTGTAGCAGTTATCCATAAAACCTTATAGCAAAAATATAATTAAATTTAATTAAAAATTATTTGGACATTTTGTTAACAAAATGATTAGTTTCATAATTAAAATTATTCGTGTAAAATTATCAGTTCAATAATTTTACGAAGAGTAACCAATTCAGGAAGGATGTTAACGGATTAATTTTATTTTCACTGAACACGAAACTGTTTACAAAAAAAAAAAAGAATTAAAATGCATTAAACGGAGCATTTTAAAATATATTTTAACTTAATATTACAGATATTATTAAAATCTATTTTTATTTAATAACTTACGCATTATAATGTATACAATTTTTTACTGAAATATATAGGTTTTAAAGAAATTTCTTTGCAGTTATGGTTACACAAAAATTAAAATTATTGAAATAATAAATACATGTGCAAGAAATTATAGTCGCAATAAAGGATAAGTAATGCTCGTTTAACAAAATAAATTGAATTAATAATTAATTATAAATTAATTCGAAATAAAGTATCATTTATTAATGGTATATTTTTGAATTTCCCGGTGTCTTTTTAATGAAAAAAAAATATTTTAAAACAAATGTTTTTATGCGTGTGTGTCTGTTTGTGTATATATGTAAAAGGATAAACCGTTTATTTCGTCACAAATCGGCCCATCGTAGTCGACTGTCCTTAGGATGGACTAGCAGTTAAGTGAATTTGTCGGCCCCATTTCGAAAACCCTTTTAAACTACTTGCTGTATAGTTGCAATGTTTTTGTATTTCATTTAATTTTTTTATGTATTACGAATCATTGTATTAGCATTTTGTGTATTATTTGCGCGTGAAGTTCTAAAAATTACAGTGCAAGAAATGTCAGTTTTTTTTTTTTTCTCAATTGATGCATTCATTACGATAGCGTAAACTATTAAGTAGGTTATACATGATTTTTCTTGTGTTCTTTTTTTTCATTTTTATGAAATTAATATAAGCTGATATCAAAGGAAAACATGATGGAGGTAGAATGAACAGCAGATAGGCGGAAAGCGTATTCGAAATATTTGTCTTCAACGGACGGCTAACTCAACCTGCGGCGAAATGATAATAGCCCGTATGTAACATATAGACGTAGTTTTGTGACATGGGAACGAGTTTAAATTGATTAAGAAACGATTGCTAAATTAATAGAATCAATGCCTTTGTAATAAACTTGAAGAGCATATTTACAAAATATTGATGTTATTTAAACTTATATCCCGTTAAAAATTACTTTCTTTCGTTAGTGTAAACTTTGTCGACATACATGTGAATTTTATGCTTTATTATAAATTAATGTTTTTTGTTGTTGTAAAAATCTATAAATTGCGCATTTCAATAACATAACTGTTTCAACTTAAATGGCAATAATTTTATTTTTTACATTTTTTACGGGAATTATTTATGAAAAATAGTTTGAATCCGGAACTTCCGCACGTAACCGTGGGCTATGGGTGTTTACGTATGTGTATGATATATTTTCAGCCCGCGCAGAATTTTATTATAGGTACGTACAAAATCAGGGAGATATTCATTTGGCTTTTACCGGTCACATTGTCAATTTGTTTAATTTGTTAATACGTGTGTAATATAATTCAGGGTGATTTATTACTTCATTATTATTAATATGTTGAAATCTAATATACTGCCATTTGTTATTGATTACTTATTACATATCTCTGACAACGGATGTCTCGCTGTACCTGTATTACAAAAAAAATGTAAATTCCGGCTGTTTGTCTTACGTATGCATACATATACTTTTTTTACATACATTTGATTTTGTATATTTTAAAGTTATTATTACACTTATTTATTAATTATTGTTAATAATCAATCTAGGATATTAAAATGTAATCGTATTATTAATTCGGTGAGATATGTTTTATGACAGTTTAAATTGTACGTGTAAATTTGCTTTAAATTTGTTTGTTACTGTTTTTAATGTTATTCTATTTAATGTACATTATTCATTGAACTGAATAAAACTGTATAGATATTTTTTAGTAAAAGTTTTTATACATTGCGATTTATCAAATATAATTTTAACATAAATATGTAGTAATAAGATTTTTAAGACCATGACTAAATTGAAAGCAAAGGACAAAAATAATTCAACCGTTCTCACCGCTCTGCACGAAGAATTTCGCTTCTAAATGTTTGTGTATTCGTCATACATAAATCAATGTGTATGACCTGTGTGACGTAAAATTCGGGGCCAATTCACATAAGTGACTTAATATAACCGACCAGGATACATCAACCTTCACACACAATATATATATATATAAAAACAGAATACAAAAAAAAAAAAAAAAAAAAAAAACTTATTATATCTTATATACAAGTTGATAATAGAGAATTTTTGCGAATGCACTTTTGAAAATACCACAGAAATAATTTCCTTTAAGAATATAAAACGAACGATTAAGAAATGGAATAAAAAAGCTTAATCGTAACCGCGTGTAGGCATGCTTTGGTGTGTTATTATTGGTGTGCAGAAGTACGAAATTATTCAGCGTTTAGAATGCAACTTTACATATTTGTACGATAGATATTTGATTACACTTAGAAAATTTGATTTTCCTTCAATTTTTAAACATCAATATTATGTGTACTAAAACGTGTAAATTTGATGAAAAAAAAACAAATCTTACCACTGGAATGCATTAAAGTGAAAGTACACCAAACCTTGTCCATATAAAAAATTCGAATCTTTCCAATGATCTGTCTTTAATTTGTAAAACTTTTGGTAAGCTGACATTGCTAATAAGAAGAAAGAAAAACATAGGCGCATGTATAATATGTAAGTTTCTATCATTAAATGTAACATATTAAGATTAAAAAACTTAAAGCATTGCATTTGAATAATTTAGAAGATGTTTTACAGCGACTACTACAAAATACTCGTAGTATGTTCAAGAATCGTATCGTAAGAAAGAAATTATGTATGCCAATCTAGTAAATGTGTAATGCTACCAAAAATCATACGGCAAATCGGAGTAAATCAGTTTCGGACTTGGAAGTCTGACACGAAATAGGGGAAGTTATCTTTCTGTTAGATATTAACGGGATTGAAATACTTACCCGAATAAGCACACTCTTCAATGCAAAAATATTCATGCAATCACATATCATGGAGTAATTTATGATTACACATCTATTTCATAAAATAATCCATCGTTTTATTATATTCAATACCGCTATTTTTTGTCATTATTTACACGTTATATCTCTAATGAAGAACGCAAGTAGATTCTGCCCCATTAATCTTATCCGTTATTTTTTTATCTGATTTACGCAAACAGCTATGCGCAGTCCAAATGATACTTTAACATTACATTTACAAAACGTTTTCCAGGATTTAATTAAGTCTCGTTTCTCCCTTTATATAAGAAACAATTATTTCTGTTAGCGAGTAAACATTCGGCAAATAATAAGTTCTGCATATTGTAGATGTTTTTTTATTCAACACAATTCCGCAAAGGCGGCCGAATATAAACCAACGGCAACCGAGATTTGTCGCGAATAATGAATACCTGTCGGAGAGAATATGACTGAAGTGAAAGATATTGTAATAATAATACATAATTAAGGACTGAAATTTCGGCATGACTATCATACTGAAGGATCAGATTTAAATAAATAAATTTTTAAAGATAACCACGAAGAAAACAGAATGTTAGTTGTTTCGCGAGAATTCGAAAAAGAAGACGAAATAAAAACAAAAAACTAACGCAAAATAAGATTTGTTCCATTTAATAACAAAATTTTTACAATACAGAAATTTTAAGAAAGTCCATCTTTTTTTTTTTTAGATTTCTTTATAAAATAAAAATTCCAAACTGGTTTTTGGTAGGGGCAGAATAATTCATAAATAATTTTGCGTGAATTATAACAGTATTAATATAATTTGTAATACTTTTCTCGTTAAATTTTATGTTAAAATTTTTAACAAAAATAAGAAATAAATTTCCCAATTTTAATGCAGTAAAAAGGGCTTTTTTTTTCTATAGTTAAAATATATTTGTCAATCCCCCCCTCAGAGGAAAAGTCCTGTCGGCACCAGTACTATTAGTTACTATTAAATTACCCGATTTAACGTTTTTTTACGTATTACACTCTTATTCGTTTATTCTGTTTTCCGATATCGACTTCGGGAAATGCATTTTTTTTTCAACTTTTACACTTGCTAAAACTTAATTTTCTGTATACGTATATAATTCATTTTTTGTATTTTTTTCACTACTTTGCTGTAATATTTTTGAAATTTTTGTTCCGAAAGCGATATTCAAAACTACACGAACAATTTTTTAAAATACATCGAGCGATATTTATAGATTGTGTAGAAGGTAAGGAAACGTCATAAAATAACGTAGAATTTACATCATAGAACCCGTCATACAATTTTGTTGTATGAAATCTTATGTTGTTTTACTCAAATTTTCTTCTTTACTTGGCTCTTTGTTATTCACGTAATTTCCATCTTCAGTTCTATCCGGTTATTTATATTTCATTACCTGAGATTTCATTACCGAAAGCTTAATTTTTCCGGATACTATCAGACGGATTTTCAAAACTTGCATGGTGGAAAATAAAAGCAGGAAATTATCGATATTAGCTATTAACTCAAAGTTCCAACTCAGCAAAATAAGATTTGCATAAGTTGAGTTTGGAAATCGAATAAAAATGCGCGAAAATAAATATTGACAGTTCATTTCTCAATGGCTGGCGATTTTCGAGACCAGTTTCGCAACTTTCAAAATTATCGGAAAGGAGATGTATTCGAAACAATCTTTTTATTAAGTTATTTAAGTATTTCCTCTTCGTACAATGTAGAAAACAATAATAACCATTATACTTTTAAAAATAAATTGCATGATGATTTATTTATTTTATGTATTTTTTTTTTTTCACCAGCGGTATTACATTAAAATGAGCAAAGTACAACACAATCAATATAATGAATATTAATAATTTGAAAAAAATTATCCAAATAATACTGATCACTAGAGTTCAGATATGTATCCATTTTTTCCGTTTAAAAAGAAAAGAAAAAAAAAAAATCTTTAAAATATGTGCGAAACAGTTTATGAATACGAGCAAATAGTATTATACTAAAGAAAAAAATGCGCACCCCCCCCATTTCGTTTTTTTTTTTTTTTATTATTAAACAAATTTCAATTGGAAAAATACATTAAATTTCTAATCTAAGTTTCAAAATGATTACACGTAAGAAAAATCAATTTTTTAAAATTTTCAATGTGAAATCTATAGTTCGTTAGGTTTTTCCTTTTTCTTGTTTTAGCTTAACCCACAGTTTAAAATAAAATGATTTTAAATAGACCAAAATTCATATTCATTATATATTAAACGTAGTTTTAGAACAATATAAGTAATTTTACAATTTTACAATTCTACAGAAAAGAGCGAAAAAATTAGAATTTCCACATATTTCGCGATATACTTTTTTTTTTGCAATTCGTCGAAAATGTAGAATCATTACTAACCACGTCCGTGAATAATGCAATCACATTTAATTAGCGGCTAATTAACCGACACTTAATTTTGTTCGTTGATATACTCGGTTTTGTAGAATTAATATTAGCAAATAACGTGTCAAATCAGTGTTCAAAAAAGATTTTTAGTAAACGTCAACTTTTAAATATGTATTTTTTTCCATTACTAAAAATAAAAAAAAATGTTTTTTTTTTCCGGTTATTAAAAGATATTTATTCATAAAGGCATAATATATATATGGGTAAAAAATTAGCACATTTTTTCTCTTTAGTTTCTTTAAAATCGCAAAAAAAGAAAAGAAAAAAAGTTTTTTAAAGCCTATTTATTTTTTTTCTTTTTTAGAAGGATCTTTAAATTGTAAGGTAGTCCTAACTTTGCGGACTATTTTAAACATATATTTTGTATGCTTGTCATGTGTGTGTGTGTAATTATTCGATTTACTAGTAAATAAAATGAGACATAAAATCTTCAAAATATTTTGTCTGAAATATGCTTTTATATAAATTAGTAAATTGGTTTATTTCAAATCGAATTGAAATACTCAGAAATGAAAACAAATGTTTGTTATAATCCGAAACTAATACATGTTACATCGAAATCCGAACTATACTCATTAAAAATATTTACTGTAGACGGCACAATATTAATAAATAACAAACATTATTCGATATCTAAAAAAATATACAATTTCCACAAGATCCTACTGCTGGACTGATAGGCTCGCTTGAATCTGTCAATCGCACGGTGATAATTTCTATGAAGAACAAATATAATCTTCAGATTTTACAGCAATACATCCCCACTTCAACTATCTTTAGTTAGTAAGTAATTTTTAAAGAGAATAAAAATTGGAAGTCAAAATTATAATAGCTCTACGATAATTTTTTCTCAATATAGACTGGAACGACAAGAGTGTCCATTTAGAACTAATTGTAATAATTACGTCTCTACTATCTTCTTCTTCTATCAATAACTGAACCAAGATGAATGTTCTGTTTATGAGATTTTTTTTAGGATACGTGATCGCTGAATCATAGCCGAACTTTTGTTGCTTAAAACTTAATGCTAACTCTCACTTCATAAAACATAAAAAATCGGTTATTCGAACCGTATAATTCCTGCGTTTATTTTCAATCGTCTCGGTACAGGTATGCAGCGCAAAATGTACCGAAACATTCTTACAAAAACAGCACTAAAAGCGGTTTTTCAAGTGTGCGCGGAAGCATGCGCTTGAGGTCTTTATTCTTCTTTATATGAATTATACTGACACTTCTCAACTTCTAGCTTTTAATTTTGATTAATAGATGCCTCTTGTACCCCAATTTTGTGGCTGAGAAATCAGCTGTTTGTAGAAAGTCCGTTGAACGTACAACAGTTAGTGTTTGGTTTCTCCACGTGTATATCAGTGTTCCGGTAAAATTGTTAGTGTTGAGACGGATTCGGACTTGCACAATGTTCGAGTTACAAATTAATCTCCAGTTGCATCATTAAATTCACGATCTCTCGAACGTCGTTCTAAGTTGCATCGCTGCTTTGTCTTTTGTCTTGTCAAGGATGCTTACTCGGCTAAAACCAAAAATCCCCGTATTCGGTAGCAAGTCCGGTCGTTTGTACGATTGCGTCCCGGTAAAGATGACGTTAGTGTTTGAGTGGTAGTGGTCGAGGGCTAAGACAATGATATGTGTTTGTGGCGAAAGCGCAGAATACTGTGTGTCGGGTAGCGTCGAGCTGAGAGCGGTTCTGTAGATCCACCAGTGGCAAATCTGTTCTCGATACAGCTGTTTATATTGCTGTTTTATACTTCAACGATGGTTACAACGGAGTTACGGATCAACTGGACATAACAATCGGATTAAATTATTACAACTTCTGTCTCGAAGCCGATGCGACGCGCATTTCCTCTTCCGAGCGATCGCTCACCGAAGAGGCTAAAACTGCCCGCAGGGACGTAATTTCGACAAGAATGAGGAGGAGAAAAACCTCAAATTAGAAGGCCAATTATATGGAGCAGTCATAGCAGATCAACAAAATTCTACTACTCAAAACTTTAAACATCAATATCTCGAAACTGTGTTTTTCAAACTGGGCGTACCAATAGCTCTCTCAATTTTTATCCGATTGACTTAAAATGTTAACTGCAACTATAAAATAATATTTTCTAGTGAACATCGTAGGATTTTTTTGATAAATTGATTTTTACAGATTTTATGTGATTTTCGAACGATTTTTTCGAGAAAAAAAAATTCAAATCACCGCCATCACTTTTTAAATTAATTTTTCGAAAAAATCCTACGATGTTCACTTCATTTTGAGCTATATTTTAAGAAACTTTTTGTTTTTTTGTTCCAGATTAAAAATTGTGATCTGTAGCGGTATGCCCGTATAGACTGACCGCTTTTTTTTTTTTTAACATGCGCTACTGTGCCGCCATTTTGTATTGTAAAAATTAAAGTAAATCAAGGTTTTTTTGTATTTAAAGGCTACTATTTTCATATGCACAAAACCTCATATTTTTATCTCTTTTCTATCGTTCGTGGTAAGTCTTAGAAAATCACCTAAAATTTTGTGAGCACAAGGTGATATTACCTCTTAAGTGGTTTTTATTACAACCTGTTCAGTTCACGAACATTCAGTAATACTCTAAATTAGTTGTATTATTATATACATATATACTAGGATTCCCAATGGACACGATCCTGCATTATCTTGCATTATATTTATTCTTCGGTTAATTCATGAGGTTTAGTTCTTGTCAGCCGTCTGACTTCATCCTGATGAGTCAGAAGCTGCCTCGTCTCTGTGTTTACACGCTTTTGCAGCCTTAAATCGTGCATTCTTGCCAGTTCCTTTGTCATCTGCGAAACTTCTAGCACATGGAGATCCCAATAAATATCATTGTTACTTTCATATTGTCTGGTATTAGTGATAATCCTAAGCACTTTGTTCTGGAACGTCTGGAACTTTTTTAATGTTGGCTACTTTAGCACAACCCCACAGCTGACAACTATAAACGTTGGTTTTACGTATTTCATTACATACCAACAATTTATTGCTCAGCAAAAGGATACTCTGTATTCCAATAAGCCATTTCATCCGCAGCATTTTCAACGTTAATTGTTCTACTTTTTTTTTATTGATATGCATAGACCAGTTTAATTTTGAATCTAAACGCATATCTAAATATTTCACGTAATTTATATTGGGTACAATTTTTGAATTAATTACGATCTGACAGTACTAGATTCTTCGATTCGTAAAATTAATATGTACAGATTTTTCTTCATTAAGACTTATTTTCCATTTTCTTGTCCACTTCCAAACATTTTTTAAGTGGGACTGCACGTTTTCATAGTTGATTCTTCTATTTGAAAATAAATAGCGGACAAAATGCGTATTTTTCTTTCATGGAGCGAAGCTAATACATAAATTATTACGTTAGTTAATTTTTGATTTTTTACGTAAGATCGTCAGTTTTAAAATGTTAGAAAAATTATTAAAAAATATCGGTTATTTTAAGATGAGGATGGATATCTCGGTTTATTTGAAAAGTCAGTTCTGCAGCGTTTTAGCGGGATTTTAAACAGTTGTCTACCGTACGATTAACTATAAGCGCGCTAAACGTAAACGGCGATTTCTGGTACGGTCATTTTTAATGCTGGTGCATGGCGGTTGTTTGGATCTCAGTATCCGAGGTTTAGGCAACTGCGAGGAGTGTTGTTGATTCGTGTGATTACTTGGCTCGGAGTTCATCCTTTTTGCTGTATAAATCATAACCAAGATCAAAGGTAAAAGATTTGATCATATCACCGTTTGATAAAAATATACATTTTAACAAGATTGAAAATTATTTAATCTTCCAGGCGACTATTACACTATCCGTTTTTGTTTTCTTGTTATATATTTTATCGTAAAAAATCGGCCAAAAGTGTCAATAAAATAATAATCCTTTTATTTCCAGTCAAATTTTTACGCCTTTTTTCAAATTTACTTCTTAGCGTCATTTATGAATGGCCTTGAACGTAACAACAGGGACGTCGGTACGGTGAAGTTTACCGCTGAAAATTCTTAG
Source organism: Icerya purchasi (assembly GCA_039619475.1). Classification (NCBI taxonomy): domain Eukaryota; kingdom Metazoa; phylum Arthropoda; class Insecta; order Hemiptera; family Monophlebidae; genus Icerya; species Icerya purchasi. The sequence goes on from CM077116.1 coordinate 235,990,741, forward strand.
CTAAACGCGTAATTAAGAACAAATTTCGCTCTATTTCTGTGCATGATTTGATAAGTAAATATCTGACATTCGCCTGGCAGCGTTGAATTTTAGAGCAATTTACAAACTTCTTTCTTTCGCGCGGTATTAATTTTTCATCGTAATTTTAGTTCGCTTATTTTCCTCCCCTATTATTCAAAGTTTGTGTTATGAATAACAGCAAAAATGAACGAATTATTAAAATTACGACCAAAAATGAATCGGTGTCGGTAATGTAATCATTTACGGAAATTTGCATAGTTCGAATGTGCGCGTAGTTCAAATCAAATTAATAATCACATAACCGATATACAACCATTTCAACGAACACTCTTCATTTAGTACGAAGAAAGATGGATACGTATTGAAGAATAGCAGAATGAAAATCTAAGCAAAATAAACCACAATTTCGATGAAAAAATATTTAAAAGTCAACTTGAAAAACAATACTGATCAATATGTTACTCCACATCACACCCGCGATAAATATTATCATTATCTTAAAACACGCTAGTAGTTTTTAAGTGGAATATTGCATTGTGTATTTTTTAGTTTTTAAAGAACTGCTCTAACAACACGTAGGTATATAAATCCTTTCGTAGAATTCTAAAAAAATTATTACAACTTGGGAATATAAAAATAAATAACATTTTACAATTGGGAACCGTACTGTTGTAATGTAATTTCGATTATTTCAGAAATTGCAGCTTATATTGCTCATAAAGAGAGCGCGAGCAAAATTTGAAAGGGCGAAAAAAAATTTCAGCCAAAATAGGCAATTTTAATTTTAATAATAATAAAAAGAACATAATATAAATATCCGCGTATATAGAGACTAGATATAAATAAACATGTAACTTAATGATACCTTTCGCATAATCCTCTAGCAATAAGTGGAAATGGCCAAGTTTACAATACGTTTTCGGGTCTATTGTAATTTGCTTATCCATATCGAAATTATCGTCATCTTTATCTTTGTCCAGTAATATCCCGTCTTTCCTTTGTTTTTGAGCTTGTATTAAAACGCGCTCTAACACGCGGACCGCCTATTAACGGTAACTCCAGATATTAGTAACAAAAATTTAAGCAAATTATGTCCTCTACAACAACATGATCTGTGTAATATTTTGCACGAGTTAAAATTATTACACGGCAATGTATTAGATAATGAAGGATAAGATTGAATTTTAAGTTAAAATTGTATAAAATATATGCTCTTAAAGCAAAAGATATCGCGCCACCTGCTACAAAAATTATACAGACATATGTGAAAAAAGTTTTTATCACGAATAAACATTTAATAAAAACGACTTTTTTTTTACAAGAAGAAACTCTATGATTTAACACAACTTTATGTTTCAATTATTACACATCTCATACAGCAGTACAAGAGATAATCGGCTCTAGCAGAGATAGCTAATAAATTTTTTTGTATAAAAAAACATATCCGCAATAAGGGCTAACGATAATTTTTAATTTGCAATTGACAGAATGGTAAAAGTTGTTTAAAATACGGAAAATAAATGGAAAAAAATAGTTTACGTTAAAGGGAATCACTACAGTTCCTGGAATTTGGAATCGGTTCCAGTAACGAAGGCAATAAATTAAATTATAAAACTCCAAAAATAAATTTGGTCGTTAGAGAACTAAAAATTCACTATTTAAACCACTGAAAAAATACTGTTTACAAATATGACAATGTTAAAAAAATGTAGCGATATAATGCGGACGATTTAACAATTAAAATGCATAATGCCCGTTGGTCATTGCAGCGAGTTAGCTAAGCGAGGAAATTCTAGTTTATGATTAAATCAGTGAATTATTTTTCACTTTTTGAAATCGTTGTTTAATATTTTTAAATGCAATTTGCTTTTATTTGACGTTTAATTAAGTTTTTGGGCATGTTCAAATTTTATTTAATTTTTTTAAAATATCATTATAGTTTTCCACGGATATAATTTCGAACGATTCGACTGCAACGGATTGCCTAAATCCTAAAATTCCAGTTAAGCTTATAAAGAAGCCCCTAAAATACTAATGGAAATGTTAAAAAAACCGGAAAAAATTACACGAAATTATAGTTTAAATTGTTTTTATTAAATTTTTATTAAACAGAATTTCGCGTCATTACTGATATAAGAAATATTAAATTAACAAAAAAGAATACGAGACATAGATCACACAGGTATAAAAATTCATTAAAATAATGGTAAAGTACGAAACAATTGCAATAAGAAAGTAAATCTGTTATCGGGGGGGGGGGGGGGGGGGATAACGCGGTAGCCTAGTAGTTAAAGCACTTGGCTACCAAAACTAGAAATTTCATGGGATTTCGGAAGTTGTATCGTTCCCGATCCAAGTCGTTCCCGGGATTACCCATTCTGAAATAATTGGGTACACCAGAGAAATTTGGGAAAGTAAAGGCGACTGAGAGAAAGAAACCGGTCCCCCTACTCTCATTAGCACCGTTGAGCTTAGTACAATATGAAAAGCTTAATTTCACAATCCATGATACCTTATCAAGGATATATGGGACTTACTTAACTTTACTTACTAACACAAAAAAGGAAAACGACTAGAGCAATTAATTCTTTGCCCAGACTAGAGACTAACCTGAACAAAGCCTTTTTACTAATGCGAAAACACACAAAAAAATAAATAAATAAATAAAAAAACAAACTTAGGCGCTTGCAAATGGCCTAAGTATTATAGTAACAACCGACAGCAGATCGACCGCGATTTTGATTGGACGACGAAAAAGAGGCCCCACCTTCAAAAGACACAGATATTTATATTTAATAATTTGCGTAATTCAGCAGTTGTCTAAACCATCGCTCTTTATGTAAAATTTCCTATCAAAATGCTCGGTTACCGAGATGTTTGATACCATTCACTTTTTTTTGTAGTACTACTATTTAATTTATCTTAATAAACTACACTAGGAAACACCGATAACAAATTTATTCGCAAGCATTGATGCACACAACTCACTTAATTTACACTCGCTTTTATTCCTAATACAGACAGACACACACATAACAGCTTACATGATAGCGGTTTTGTTAAATCGCTTGGAACATTTTTAACGCAACACGATTTTACTGCTACAAAATTCTATGTTACGCTGGTCTCTTGGCATACACTCCTCGACCATATCAAAAACGAAGATATAAGAGAGCGTATAGGAGTTGCACCTGTACGTTTGAAATTACGGGAAGCGAGACTCCGATGGTACGGTCACATCATGAGAAAAACAGACAATAGCCCTGTGAGGATGTTAATCGATTATAACCCTGAAGGAAAGCGACCACGAGGAAAACCGAGAAGACGATGGATAGACTCCGTCAACAACGGCATGCTGGAAGTCGGTGTTGGGATAGAGGACGCCGAGGACCGTAGAAAATGGAGAAGAAAGTGCCACCAAGCCGACCCCGCACCGGGAAATCGTTAGGAAAGAAGAAGAAAATTCTATATCTACGGTCTCGGCGCATTTATCGATCCTTACGAAAATCTAACTTTTTGGTAGGAGAATAACTAATGGTTCACGTTACGCGCGTCCCGGACATGCTAATGTTAACAGTATATAAAAATTTAATTAATTGTATTCTACTAATATGGGGAATAATAAACGATTATGATGCCAGTAAATTATTATGAACATTATTTAATAATGAAATATTGTAAAAATTCTATAACTGTTATATTATTAATTCCATAAAATAATAAATACTGTTGACATTGTCGTCTTTGTTTTTGTCGATATTGCTGTTTGTTATTATTAAAGTTGTTGTTTATAGTAGTGAAAGTATTTATTATTTATTTATGTGTTGAATTTTGAAAATATAGTTACTAGTGCAAAGTTACCGTTCATTACCTTATATGATTGAAATTTTTGGTTTAAAAAATGGTGAAAAAGGTTGAAATTTTCATTTTAGAAAATATATATATTTTTTTTTATTGCAAAATTTAATTTTAATTGGTATAAATTATCAAAAATAAAATAAAAAAATACGTGATTTTTTATTTTTTCAAAAATGATTAAGTTTTAAGTTTTCACTTTTGTCGGCAGTCCCCATGACTGAACTATTTTCTAGGATTCTGTACACATATAATTTACGAAATCCTAATAAGATGGTTCAAAAAGGACAAAAATATTCAATTAAAAGATGCAATAATTCACGAACGGATTGATTTATAAACTTCAAAATTGGATCATAAATTATAATTAAAATTCACTTTAAGACAATCTATAACTTCAAGCTAACGGATTACCCTGGGCGTTAACCCCCCCCCCCCATTGTCAAGAATATATATAGGGCATTTCAAAAATAATGCACACGACATTTTTACGCAGCTTGTACCCATTTGGTGAAGGGGGGGGGGGGGGGCAGAAGGGAAAGTTTTGTCAACACGCCAATATGCACTGTGATCGGTTTCGAGTGAATTGTGCGTGCGTACAAACGTGTTTTTGTGCTCGAGTCGCGTTACAAATTTAGACTAGCGATCGAATGGGAAAACTGAAACTTTTCGTGGTCGTACGCCTACAAAAAATCACTCTGCATTAGAAAAAGAGTGTAGCAGTGACACCGTTTTCCGCTGGGCAAAAAAGTTTAAAGAAGGCCGTTTGTCAGTTGAGGATGCATCTCGTACTGGTCATCCAAGAATTTCGCGTGACAACACAAACATCGCTGTAGTGGCAACACTGATCGATGAAGATCGCGGTATGACGTGCGAAGAGATAGCTCATACAGCGGGTATCGAAAACCTGTCGGCCACCAGCGTTTTTCGTATTCTACAACATGAGTTGGGGAAGAAGAAGATCGTAATGACAATGATGAAATTCGAGAAATTTTTGCGGAATACGGCTGGGAATTGTTACCACATCCACCCTATTCGCCGGATATGGCCTCTTGGGATTATGACTTGTTCTGTAAACTCAACGAGCCGATGCGACGAATCCGTTTTCCGGATTTAGAGGTCTTAAATAGTGCTGTGAGCAGACGGATTCGTGAACTAAACTTCAAAGGCCTCCTGGACGGCATCAAGAACCTTCCCCAACGCTGGGAACGATCATTGTGGAGGTGGGTGATTATACTGAAAGATTATAGTATTTATATGACTTTGTCAAATAAAAACATTTTTGTTTGTATGGGCACGTGTGCATTACTTTTGAATACCCTACGTATAATATGGAATATAAAACGACCTCAAAAATTACTTAAAAATTCATAATTCATCATCGGATAAACCTTTAAAAGTGAAATTCAAAATATAAAACAAAACGCACAAGCTCTTTCATGAAGCAAAAAATTATACAGACCATCCTTTTGGGCCCCAAAACAGCAAAAAAATTATGTTCACGTAAATAATAACTTCAGTAAAAAAGTAGAGAAAACCAAAATGTACCTCAAATTTATGCACAAAGGATCACTTTATAGGAAAATTATAGCCGAGCTTACAACTTTACATTTAGCCCTTCGGGGCACCGAAAGCTCGAAAGTTTTGAAAAATATTTTTCCCCCTCGGCTATGTGATATTTCGTTGGAAAGATCGCTACTTGTCGAGAATGAAGTCGCATTTCATTTCCTTAACGAAACTTTCAAAGTTAGCGAAAAGTTCTAAAAAGCGTAAAAAGTGACGTGTCCCCCGCCCCTTAGCGCCGTCAGTATTATAGTTAAAAATTTTGAACAAAATTAAAAATACACGTATCCCCGTATATTTATCTAGCTTGGAATATCCGGGTTTCCAGCATTAAAATTAGACCCTCGGGGCGGCGAAAGCTTAGAATTTTTGAAAAAAATATTTTTTTTCCGGCGTGTGTTTATATATTGTTGGAAAAATCGGTATTTGTCGAGAACGAACCGGTATTTAATTTCCTTAACGCAACTTTCGAAGTTGGTGAAAAATTCAAAAAATCGTAAAAAATGACACGTAAACCGCGCAATTATTATAGTTCAAAATTTTAAACAAGGTTAAAACTATGCGCTTCCCTGTATATGCCTCTAATGTGGAACATCTGGGTTTTCAATTTTAAAAAATTAGACCAAAGCTCGAAATTTTTGATTTTTTTTTTTCAAGCGCGTGATAAGTTAGTGGAAAAATCACTATTTGTCAGGAACGAAATCGAATTTCATTTCTTTAACGAAACTGCTGAAGTTGCTGAAAAGTTTAAAAGAGCGCAAAAAAAAAAAAATACGTGTCCAGGCGCCGTCAGTGTTAGAGTTACAAATTTTAAACAAGGTTAGAAATATGCGCATCCCCGTATATTTCTCTAGTTTATAGCATCCAGGTGGTTTACGACTTTAAATTTTGACTCTTTAAATACGACAAGCTCAAAAGTTTTGAAAAAAATTGGGAATATGATATGTTGGTAGAAAGATCGCTTTTTGTTGGGAACAAAATCCTATTTCATTTCCTTAAAAAAACTTTCAAAGTTGGCGAAAAGTTCAAAAAAGCATGAAAAAACATGTGCCTCTCCTCCCTCTTTGCAACACGAAAAATATGATTTCTTTGTTTTAAACGTAGTATTACATAAATGTAAATTATAGTTAGGTTTAACTTAACATACAGAATCTTCAGCGCAGGAAACATACTTGTTTTTAATATAGTATTTAAATCAAAAAGACCAAATCATTTGGTTTGTTACGATACTAAAAGTAATTTTCCTTTTAATTATACATAGAAATTCATAATTTTTAACAACTTCGGTTAAATTCTCCGCTTTTCAGTAATTTATAAGTTAAACAAAATTAATAAATAATAATAATACAGATTAAAAATAATAGCGTAAGCTGGAAGAGTAGTTTGAATAACATAAAACAAAACAACTAATTAAACTTAAACAATTTTCAATAAGAAATACTAAAATGCGTGAAGTGTGTTTTAAAGAATTCGCTCAACTAGCGATTCGAGCGAGGAATCAATTTTCCTCGTTCGCTTTTTTCGACTATTTCAACTATTTCTTGTTGTAATGAGCAACAAACGCAAGGAGGTATTTCGAGCATACTCGTGGTACGTGGATTTAAAAATTAAGTTTCACGTTGAAAAGAATCTTAAGAAATTAGTATGAGCGTAAGCTTGCGAGGCTTGTAAAAAATCATGCTTTATTGAAGATTTAGATATTTAACTGTGCTGATCTGTTAAATTGAATTTAACACGCAGAAAAATTATTAAATTCATAATATCAGAAAAATTAAATAAAGCTGTTCATTAATTATATTCTAAAATAATTAAATACATTAAGAAAATCTTAGCAGTTATCGAAAATTATGCAAAAGTCTGATTCAGATGTTAATTCTTTATAACACTTCGCATACAACAGTATTTCTCAATAAAATACAATTCATTTAAGCTCAATCGTAAAAATTATTAACCAAATTCATTTAAAAACCAAAAACTAAAATTAAAAAAAAAAAAAAAAACAGAAAAAAAGGAAGGAAAAAATTATATACTTGTTGTTACAAAACTACGTACGCTATAGAAATTTAATACACGGTTTACAATTTTAAACCATTACGGATACTAATCGGAAGTACTTGAAAAATTATACATACTTTTAGAACAGCTTCTTTCTTTTTCCCATTTTCCGGATCATTTAATTTCAAAAATCCAAACTGCCGGCTATTAAATACACGTAGTTCTTTATTATGTTTAGAATATATAATTAATTATGTTCTACTTTTAAAATCAATACATTATTAAGGTATTTAATTTTTTTAGTTTATTTATTGTTGATAATTGTTAATTTTTCATAATTAGTTATATACCAAGCAGTAATTACATAAATCACTAAACATTTAGATATATTTTTCTAGTGATATTAGCTATTTATCCAAATTAGGTAACATGCGTTGTATTTTTTTATGTATAAAAAGAAAAAAATGGATTACATTTATTTTTAATTTTTTACGTAATTATAAAACAGATATTGAACTTTTTTACGGTGTAACATATATTTGTTTCGCCGTATAAAATTATCTTTAAATCAAAACGAAAAACTAAATTAATGTTGTAGCATTTGATGTATAATTAATAAGAACAACGAATGATCGCTGAACTTTACTGAAATTTATAGTTTATGCCTGCATAATGATTTTAGTCGAGTTTAATTAAGTTTTGAATTGATAAATTATCACAAAAATTATAAAAAAATTAACTGACCTGTCTAATTCTGATAACATTTGTACTTCATCGCGAGTTAAATTAAGCGGTGTATCATCAGCCATTTGGATAGTAAGTGTGGAATCTAAAAGCCGTGCTATCACAAAGGTAAATCGACTGAATATAATATGTAACTAAATTTAAAGGAACAAAAGTATTTTAATAAAAACATGAATAAAACACAAACTTTATAATACATCTTAAAGCACTGTAATATCAACTTGCAAAAAGATAACACACAAACCTATTTATACTTCGTAACCTAATTTCTATAAAATCGAATAATTTATACTTGACGATTGTCGATTGTCGACAAACACATACCGTTATTATTGTTGAACTATTAAATATTTTGATCAAAATGAACACAATTTATGACGTCGAGAAATCTGATAATTGTTTTTATCATATTTTTAGGTTGTTGTCATCTATCTAAACGTAAATAATACAATTTTGTTCATTAAACTACGATTACAGTTCATGAACAATTATATACGTAATTATGCATTGCTGAATACATTTTGTATTGTTAATATTTTTGTAATATTTATATATTAATGAAAAATTAAAGAAATTAATTTAATAAAAGTTATAAAATTTCTCAGGTCGATACCGAGAAGCAAAATTATCATTATTAAAATTCAAGGAAAGATATATACAGAATACACGATACAAATAATAAATTAAAATTAAATCTCTAATCTTTTTGCGTTTCATTACTGCATAATTGTTCCCGTTTATTGCTGTTACAAATCGATTAATTTCTTCAGATACAAAAAAAATTTAGAGTAAACACTGATTTTCAGATTTAGTGTTTCGTATACTGGTTTCTGTAAAAGAAGTTAATAAAAGTAATTATGGCAAGTTCTAGTAATAATAATAGCGATGCCGTAGATGAAATTGTAAGTGAAGCCAAAGGTATAATAGAGAAAGTTATAGATGATGTTGGTAAAGCTTCGGCTACACGACAACTTCTTATTGGAACTACCGCTGGTTGGTAAGTGTTTAAATATTAAAGTAGTCGTTATGTTAATGGCATCATTATAACAGTACTTATGTTAAAAATGTATATTTGTACGAAGTAAAAAAGATGCAAATTCTGAAAAAAAGCATTCATCAAATTACTTGACTCTTGAATTAAATGGAGCATAGATGAGTAATTTATAATGTGCAAAATTGTTCGTTTATTTGAAAATCGTGATTGCTATCCATATCAGTTTGTTATAACCATATTTTGAACACAGGCAGATTATTTGCAAGAATGAGTTTAACTAGAGATCTACATATGTGTGTGAATATAAAGTGCTGTAAGTGATGAAACGTTGTTGCACGGGTTAAATAGTTAAGTGATTTTTATAATAATCATTACATTTCTTGCTTAACCTATTCAAAAATAGCATTTTTAATAAATGACGTTCTATCATAATTTTATCAACCAAACTAATATTATTTAGTCTTTCTCATCAATAACCAGATGATTGTACACAGCACTTAAATTGTTCTCCGTGTTTTTCTTCGATAGTAATAGCGTAGTTTGAAAGAATGAAAAAAAAACTAGTATAATTTAATATTTCACGGAAAATTAAATTCCTGTCTTCTGTTAATTATCTAACGAATTTCGTTAAACATGTTTTCTTTTCCTTATCTTTGTATATTCCTTGTTTTTGAATTAGTTATTTTTTCGTTCACTTTATGGAATTTTATACTTTAGCTCTCTCACACTTTGAACCTATTTATTTTTCTTCGCTAATTAGTTTTAACTAATTCTTTTAATTGTAAAATTTATTTGTTTTTATTTTAGTTATTGATGTAAATAGGAAAGTCTAGGTCCGCTGTTAAACCTCTAAAAAGTTTCTAAGAATTTGCTCTTTAAACAAATTATACTGTTAGTCTTACTTCGGTTAATAAATAAATTCTTGCTTGTCTGTTTTTTTCGAGTGCTCGCGTGGCTCATTGTAGGAAAAAAGTTAAGGGTCACCGTGAACTGCAAAAAGCTCGTTTACATGACGATCATAGCCCTAATTTGAAGATACGGACTTACACTTGCAGCGAGCAATATTAAACACTTGTAACAACTGCAATGAACAATATTAAGGTAAATGGCTAACGCTCTGTCTTATATGTCAAATAGAACCCTTCATGCCGATTTTTAAACATTCCTTGTGTAAATGAAGTAGATAAAGATCAATACAGCAAGTTTTATAACAAATTAGCTCATAGCCGATTATCCAAATATAGTCACTGTGAGTCAGATATTTCTTCTAGAGGGTTCACATCGGAGGTTAAGAAGAAGATGGTGTAGGGATGCTTTGGAAAACGAATGACTTCCTCTTCTTCGTATAATCGTCAAACATAGATAAAATTAAAGTTAACATTAAAATAAAAGTAATATTCATCATTATAAGTTGATCTGTAATTGTTTCAGTCAATCTAAGGCGTCGTCTTTTGCATCATGTATATCTTTTAAGCACAACTGACCCGAAGAAAAGACTGGACATTCTTCGACAATGTGCTGCATCGTTTGGCGAGGATTTCCGCAACAACAGCTAGGCGATTCCCTTAAGCCCCCCACTTGTACATCATATAGCCGCATCTGCCATGTCCCGTCCTTATACGGTTTAACATCTTCCATTCCCTTCTTGGTAAATCCATGTCCGGAAGCTCTTTCCGCGGATCTTCTATTAACCAGGAGTTTCTTATGTTATTCTTGTCCAGTTCCCACGCTATTTTCCATTGCTCTAGGCTTTCTTTTGGAATCTCTGTATTTGTGCTGTAAGTCCAGGGGGATTTTCTTGATTTTAAACGTCGAGTAGGCGCAGTATTTATTTCCACTGAAATCGGTAGACTTTGGTTCTCGTTAAACTTTTACCAGTCCCTAGCTAATGCGTTCTCTCTTCGTATATTCGGAGGAGGTAAATCGTCTGCATATTGAAACTTCTTACAAGTAGTTTTCGGGATATCACTAACATATATGTTGAACAGCAAAGGTGCTAGTATCGACCCTTGAGGAAGGCCATGGTTAACTCTGCGCCATCTGCTGCTTTTATTCCCTACAAATATTCTAAAATATCGGTCTGCAATCATGTTATTTATCAAATGGATGATTTTCTTGCAGGGAATGAAGTCGGCTAACTTTCGTATTAGTCCCTGTCTCCAGACTGTGTCGTAGGCCGAAGTTAAATCCAAAAATACTGCCACTGTCTTTTCGTTTCTTTCAAAACCGTTTTCAATGTACTACTTTATCCTTGCCACTTGGTCAGTGCATGATCTGTTTCGCCGAAAACCCGCTTGTTCTACTGGCAAGTGAATATTTACTTCGTCATTGATTCTATTAAAAATTATCCGTTCTAAAATTTTATAAGGGACAGATAATAAGGATATAGGCCTATAATGGGAGACGTCGTTTCTCTCTTTAGCTGGCTTTTTGATAGCGATTATCTTGGCTTTTTTAAATTCTTTCGGTAAGATGCCAGAATGTAAAATTGTATTATACAAATTGAGTACAAAGGCCTTTTCTTTTGGTCCTAGGTTTTTCATAAATTCAGGGAAGATTCCATCAAAGCCTGCTGCTTTACCGCTTTTAGTTTGTGATATAGCCCTGTTAAGCTCTTGCATCGTAATGGTTCCAGAGAATTTTTCTATTGGTTGTAAGCTATTTGTAATAATGTTGCTTAGATCTTTCTTAATATTTCTTACTCCATCTTTATCCTGTTTGAACTTAGTTATCTTTAGCAGGTTTGTGGCAATTTTATCGGGGCATATAGCTTTACTGCAAAAATTCCTTTTTATTGGATCAGTGCCCAATTTCCTCAAAAGATTCCATGCTTTTTTGCTGTTGTGTGTAAAATCTAGACTTTCAACAGTATCCATCCATCTTTCTTGCCGTTTGTGATTTAATTTGGTTAGAAATTCTTCTGCAAGTTGTTGGTCTCCAGTAATCTTAAAGAAGTTGTATAGTTCTGAACATTCTTTTGACCAGCACGGAATGTATTCATTTCTCCTGCCTCTAGGAACACTTTTTATGGCTATTTCGAAAACAGCTTTGGTGAAGCGCCCGTAGTTCTGAATACTCTGGATTATCTCACCGCATTTCTCGTCAAGTGTTAATAATTGTTAGGTCACCGATGGTTGTGGTAATTTCAAAGATGTTATTTTTAAAGGATTTTTCGGTTTTTGATACCAATGAGGCGAGGCTAATATTTATATACGTGGCTATTCCGTATTTGGGATGAGAGATACAATCAATGATTTTGTATCCATGAACTGAATCACGAACGGCTAGATCTTCATCTTTTCCTGAATGAGTTTCTTGTATGACTATTACGTAGATGTTCTGCTGTGCGGCAAGCTTAGCCAGACAATCCGCTTTACTTCTGGAAATGCCTTCAATGTTCAGCTGTAAAATTCGGAAATTCTTGAATGTATTCCTCGTCTTATAGCCCTGAAAAGAGCTGTTTAAAAGATATTTTGACATAATTTGCACTTTGAGTATATTATTAGGTTTGATGATTTTGGTGGTGTAGTTAGCCGTAGATTGATATAAATTCAATTTACGTTTCCAGGGGCACCTGCGCTTATGTGATTAGTGCTTTGTTCGGATTCTTTTTAATATTGCTGTAGCGCGCTTCGTGGAGGTCTACAAAGGTCCCAACGAATGACTAAGGAACTCATACAACAGCAAATATGTCGTCATATAGCACTAGATTATACTAGTAACATGTAAAACTTCATTGAGTCTTTCAGGCAGTGAGCGAATGATGTTCTGATGGTGTAATCGTTTTATAGGATTTTATTCAATCGCTATTATTTAAGTAACTTTATTATTCTGATTTTTTCATGTTCAATTTTTAACTGATTTTATTATGTTGTCATTTATTTTTAACTTATAAATCAAGATTATTATTGTTACTTTTAAAGAGGAGGCTGTATTGTTATCTTTTTCGTTCGTATTATTTACACATAGTGTTTATTTTAGGATAAGATATAAACTAAGTGTCAACTATTGTCTTCAATAAAATGAGAGAGGAAACAACATTTAATACGTAGTTCGTTTTATTTTTATTGTTATTCTTTATTTGTGTTAGTAAATAAAAAAAAAAAAAATAATGACGACAGATGTAAACGAATATTATTTTTCCATTTGACGGGACATCATTGTTTGAAATTTAAAAATTCATTTGTCATCGTTTTATATTATCTATTTTCCATTTTTAATATTGAGTGAAGCGAGCTCAATCTAACATCATTGTCCGCAAGTGAGCTTTATAAATTTCAGTTTACACCGAAAGATACTAGCAGTGTTAGGAAAAGCTTAAGTACATTACAAATGTGGAACTAAAAATCGTAACCTTTTCCGATGTTAATGAATTAATCGATTTTTCCTTTTGCTGTTGAATAATTACAAGTCTTCTTCATTATTATAAAATTGGAAACTTAAAATTCATCCGCAAAATAAGATGAATTCTATCGAATAATATTCCTAAAATCACTTTTCTTTTCCCGTTACTATTAATCTCCGTAAGTAATTTTAAATCTCGTTTTGCAGTCTGTTAATTTTAGAATTCGAACGGTTCTATTAAAAATGAAAATACATAATTGGAAACTTTTTTTGGCATCTTTGACTCTCGGTTGACTAATCTATTAAGTTTAAAACGTAATGGAAATTTCCCTAAGTACGCTTTAAATTATCAAATTACTAAATCAAACTAAACATTTCTACTTATAATTATTCCTGAATTTTAATTAGGAGGAAATTTAATTATGCGCTTTATTATCTTTGAAATCAGTTTTTATGGAAAAGTGGTAAGTTAATTTAACATTTTGTGTTATCTTCCTCTACATCGTATTCATCACAAAAACATAATTAAATTTCCCTACACTAATAAGCAGCTACTTTTCGAGCGTTGTCATTTTCTAAATTCAAGCCGGTCTCCTCACAATTTGCGGGACATGTAGGGCATTTTCGAAAATAGGGCAATCTTGTACTGCACCGCATTTACACCTGTCGCCGTTAGAGTAATTCCATTTCCGCAGGTTTGGCTTTGCATTGTCCTAAATTGGTCCTTATTTTATTCAGAGTTTCCACAACTTCCTCGAGATGTCTGCTCCATTAACTAGTTTTCTTGTGGACACTCATAAGTGATGCTGATTTTAATTTTCCATTTGTAGGAGTTTTTCTTCTGTCAGCGTTCTCTTTGATTTTTCTGTACATTTCTGAAAATTTTTTCGAGATTTAAGCCTGCATTTAGTAATCTTTTGACCATAGATGGGATGTGCTTTTTCATCCGTTTGCATATTCCTTTCCATGTTTGATGGAACTTTTCGTCGTATATTTGGTAGAATAATTCCTGTTAGTTGATATATTTTGTTTATGTTTGTAAGTTCTAGGTATTCTCTCCTCATCCTGCATGATTCATTCAAAGCGATGTTCACACATATAGCGCATACCGATCGGCTCCATGCTGGACATGCGTGTTCTTCTACCGAGAGAAGCGCAGTGTCAAAGCTCACAGTGTGTGGTTTTGTACGCCATGCGTTTCCACACATAACGTTTCTGGAGCTAATCTTCTGTTTAACATTTATACAGTGCTATTTCCAGGTTATCGGCTTGTTGAACGTAACTTCAAGATACTTAGGTGTAGTAACATTTTCTAGACTTTCTCCTTCACCGTGAATGTTTAGAATTCTTTTTATTTCTTTGTTTCTAAGGTGGAATATTGCTACTTGTGTCTTTTTCAAATTAGGTTTTAGCTCATTTTCAGCATAACAATCTGTCGTTGCATGTAGAGTTGTGAGTTTTTCCTCCGCGTCCTTAAAAGTTTTTCCTTATACCGTAATGCTCAATCGCCTACATACAGAAAATGTTTAGTTTGCTTCGCGCGCAGTTGTTTATTAGTAATTATGTGAAATAAGACCGGAGTCAGGACGCTTAGACCATCATCATTGGTTTTCTTTTCGTTTAGTAATACATAGAATTTTCCGTCCTTCGGCACTGTGGATACAGTTCCTGTTACTTGATAACCTTTACATAGTTTATACACAGTTCCTGTTACTTGATAACCTTTACATAGTTTATACACAGTTCCTGTTACTTGATAACCTTTACATAGTTTATAAACAGTTCCTGTTACTTGATAACCTTTACATAGTTTATACACAGTTCCTGTTACTTGATAACCTTTACATAGTTTATACACAGTTCCTGTTACTTGATAACCTTTACATAGTTTATACACAGTTCCTGTTACTTGATAACCTTTACATAGTTTATACACAGTTCCTGTTACTTTGATAACCTATGGCTGACTGTATCACATATCGCTGTTAATAATATGGACGCAGTTTCTGTGATGAGGCTTTTTCATAACCGTTCTCGATAAATGAAATTGGTCGAAGGTTTTCAAGGTTTGGCAAAGGTTTTTCTGATTTAGGGATTGCAATTACAAGAGCTCCTTTCTACAATTTCGGAAGCTGGTCTGTCTTCAGTATATCGTTAAAAATGGTTGAAAATCATGCAGTTGCTGTTGGATCGCCGAGTTTCTTTAACTGTTCCATTCTTAAATGATCGATTGTTGTTGGCTTTCTACTTTTAATTGTTTTTATTTCAGCCAGATTTTCATCTATGGTAATGCAGCTTTCCACTTCTGTTTCAACGGACGAATTATGTTTTAGTTTTGGTTTAAACCTACTTGTGTTTTTATTGATTTATGGGTAGTGAGTTACCTGAGCAGCTGCGACTTTTGCTTTCTCTACAACATTTGCGGGATCGTCTGAGTAAGACCATGCTAACGCTTTCAACAAGTTCGTGTCATCTCTTCCGTCTGATTAACCGAATTGTATTAAGCAATTCATTTCCTACCACATCCCCTTGGAATACTTGCCCACGATAGAGTCTTTACCGTATCTACAAACTATGAGTAGTTTGCTCCTGTTAGTATCAGTGTCTAGTCATTTTTTCAGCGTTTTTGAAAAAATTTCCCACTTTGTTTCTTGAAACTAAGTCTTCTTTTAAAAGGAACTTCTGTCGTTGGAATTAGAGATGTTTTCATTTTTATACTTAATGATCTGTATTGCGTGTTCCACGTTTTTCTTGCATTGTTTTCTTATAATTTGCGAGACGAAATCTAAATCAAGATTGTATCCCCTTTTTCTAGTGGCCAAGTGGCCACTATTGAAGGAGCTCGGTAGTTTCGAATCACGTATTAATGACAAAGAGTTTACTTCTACTCATTCTTCCACCGTTTGACCATTTATGCCCGTTTCACTGTATGCCCAGATGATATTATGACTATTACAGTTTTCCATTGCAATATATTGTTTCTAATATTTAAAATTTAAAGGATTCGTAATGACAAAATCGACATTAGGCAATGTATACATGGACGTTATAGTGTAATATTGGTGCAATCTATAGTGGCGATCTCATATTTTTGTGAATTGTTGAATGTATATGTCGTTCGTGTAACAAAAAATATAACATCAGTAACCGAAAGTTAATGGTCACTTTTTAAAATTGTTTACATCGATAATGGTGATCTCAATATTGCTGATTATTTATTGTCGTTGAAAAAATCTTGATATTACGTCTGACAAAAGCAGCACTACCATATTTTCGTTATGTACGATTATTATGATTCTGCATATACCCCATATATTTGCGGACGAGAATCTTTGTCTGATCTATGAATTTTTGGTACGAAAAGTACATTAAATTTCAATTTGTGACTTAAGTTGCTTGAGAGTTTTTCTTCCTTTGCAGATAATACTTCTGTGAGACTATCGTTACTGGTGGTCCCCGGGAATTTGATGTTTTTTTGTTGTTGTTTTTTCATCCGGTATTAAAAAAATTTACTGGCATATATTTATGCCGTTACCAAGGGCAACATGATAATGTCTCTTACACGTCCCTGAGTGTTAAGTAAAAGATAAGATGTATCGTTTTTATAACCACACGAATGTGTTATACAGATTCGATTCTGTTATTAAAATTTAAAATCACGAAAGAATAGTTTCAATCTTTTTCTTCTTATTATGAAAACTGCGATGAAAATTATTTATTAAAGTAGCTTAAAGTTCCTGGTTGTAAATTTTAGTCTATTTTAAAATTCTCTCGATATCGCTTGCGTGCTGCAAACACTGATTATTACAAATTACTTCTGCCTAATGATTAAGCTTTAATGTAAAGTCTTAGGAATTTACGAGTCCGTTAATTAATGGATTTGACCGCATCATGGGGGCCTATTGAACAAGTCAATAGAAATTTTTTTTTTATATAAATTTCAAAGCAGAATTTTTTTTTTTTTGTTTTAATTTGATAAGTTAAAATCGCGAATTCATTTTTATAAAACGTAATTGGGTGTTCCTTCAATAGAATAGTGCTTCTATAAGTTCAAATATAAATTTATTAAAATCAACTTTTTTTTTAAATTTTCTAAAAAATAGAAATCCCTATTTGAGCATTTTCATCGAAAATTATTTGCATATCAATAAACAAATTCTTTATTCATTAAAATTTTTGACAGACATCCGTTAAAAATAAAAAAACTTTTCTTCATTGTTCCTAAGTTTTTCAAAGGGCAGATGAAAAACACTTACTGTTTCTATATTTTGAAATATAAGATGATCGAGGCAATTCGATAACGCCGATAGATTAAGCAATATCTTACAATTCGTCTTTATTACACGTAATTAATTAATGTTCAAGTCAGAGGCCTATGTAATATATTGAAATCAAATGGCACATTAAAACAGTATTACTTCGAAATGCGTCTGTATGTATTGGCGGCAGGCCTGCGGCCCCTACTTGCTAAACCCGCCACCTCTGATATCTCATTGTAAATTTAAACTTTTTTTACAAGCAAGTTGTAGAAAAATAAAATTAAAACTTTTTGCAAAACTCCGTCAAATAAATGTGGGTAATACATTGTTCTATTACCTCAATTCCAACTTTTATTTTTACTTTGTAACTAGCTATGCGAGAATATCGTGTTCTTGTAAGCTTTCCCCTACAGAGAGGTTTCTCTGTTAAAAAAATTTCTTCCTATATACGAAGCTCTAACTTCTCAATTTTTAATTATTTATGGCTGTTTGATTAGTATTCAAATAATTTTTAAATTTGTAAATTGCAAAAATCGCTGAGATTTTATATATATATATATATATATATGTCGTCATAGAAACACCTCGTCTACAATTATTATAGACAATTCGGTTTTAAATAACTGACATTTTTTCATTTACGTGACGATTTTTAATTTTACAGCAATTTTTATCATAACTCACGGATTTTATTGATTTTTACTCGCCGTTTAATTTTATTTTAAATTCCGGGTATTTCTTAAAGCCGTCTTTAGGTGGAAATATCTTTTATAATATTTAAAACTCCTAGGGACTTTACAATTAAGTAGTAGACCTGCAGTTCATTCAAGCGAGAAGTGGGGAATTGTTTGTAGGAAGCGAGGAATGGACAGCTAGTTTTTTGGCTATACGTTTAAATGAGTTTGCAAAGTGAGCCGTCAATTTTGTTCTTAGCTGGACGCATGTATGAAGTTATGTTGTCTTAGAACTTGTAACGAATTTCAATTTTATTCCTTTTAGCTTGCCATTGTGAGCTATATCCTGTAACGTCGGCAACTTAGAAATGTTAATCGGAATTTCGATATTGTTTTATACTTTAAGTAACTGAACGACATATCAGTTACAATCTAGAAATAACTAAAAACGTACCAAAATTTGAATAATTCTGGTTAAACACCGTACGAAATATTTTAAACTTTTTTTCTCTCTTTTTTTTTTTTAAACGTAAACGAAATATAAGTAATGTTAGCACAGACTGTAGTAAATACAGTGCCGAGCATGTGTCACAAGAAAATATAGTTGTAATGTTTATGTAACGTTAGCTTGGAGCAGTAGCGCCAGGAATGTTATATATGTGAAACCGCTATTCTCATCTTATTATTTCATTAAACGTAGCACGAAAAACGAAACTGTTCCTGAATATTTTTTATTTTGTTCGGATCCAATATTATTTTTATCAAACGTCAATCTATAAAATGATAATTTTTTTCTTTGCTTGTAGAATTTCAATATCTTTGAATTTTAACGTTGTACTTCCGAAAATATTTTTCATAAAACCCGTTTCGGTAGCAAATACAATTGAACTACCCTGGTCCAGCAAACAAACGTTCTCTTTAAATATATCATGATCCAATTTTTACGTTTTAAATGTTTGCTTCAGTATGCAAAATGTCCGTACAAATTTAAAAATGAATGCAATTAATACAAGGCGGCGGCGAATATTCAAACAACGAGCGATTTACATTTTAATTAAACTTTTCTTTTAAAGAAAATTTGCTTATAGGAAATGCATTAAAGAAATAATGCCGTTAATTATTGGCTAGGTTGATAGAAAATTTTGGTTATCTGCATTTTCAATTCCTTTCTGTTTTTTTCGTTTTTCACCAGGAAGTGAGCTAATTTTGTGTTTTATTAATATTTAAATCACGTTAGTGTATAGTTCCGTTAGTTGGTTAGTGGAATACAATACGTATTCAAGATTAAAGTTTAACCTGCATTTAACAGATTTAGACAAAGAACGACAAGCTTTTACGGTAATTTAAACGACGGTACAAACATACATAATTGAAATGTTTTATTATAATTTTTCGCAGAGTCACGCGTAACAACACCGCTAGTAAAATTCTAAGAGATTTGAACCGATTAATGAAAAGTGATTGCGCCACACATGTGGATAAACAAGTTATTAATATAGATCTCATTCAATTCGTTTTAACCAAACTTATAGAAATTCGTTTCGCCCTTTTACTTTTAAATTAAATTTTAACCTATTAGCTGCTTTGAATAAGACCAACAAACGATAGTAAATTAAATCGAAAGCTCCCGAAAGATGTTATATTTGTCAGAAGTAGTAACATTCTCGATGCTATCAGTTGAATAATTTCGATACTTTTGATACTGAACCGTTCTAAAACGAAAAAAGTGGTGAGAATTCGATTTTCTAAGTAACAATAAAATTTTAAAAAACAATCCTCGAAAATATGCTATGTTTATAAAAAAATATTAAAAACATTGTATGAATTAATGTTACGTTAATTATATTGATGGTAATTTATAAAATTTTTTTATTTACTTTCCAAAATTTAGTAACTCACTGATTAAAATGATTAATTTAACTCTACATTGAAACGGTATTAAGGATTATCGATGAGACTGCCATATTAATCTGTTCGCTCAAGAAGATCGTGAATCTGATTACCCGTTTCTTTTCTATTCCATACCTTCACATTTTAATTGATATACATATATATAGGTCATTAAAAACGTCTGCGAAAGAAAGTAGGTAAGACATGAAAAGAAGCATTTTAAAATAACAAAATTGATAGAAGGCAAAAATAAAAGTAAAAGATAATAAATGAAATGCGTAAATAATAAAAAGAGAAGAGAGAGTAGCGCGAAAGATAAAAATTGTATCGACGCGTGTACTGATCGGAACCCAGTCGTATCGGAGCTCAGGATTCGATTGGATATGAGGGCGACACTTTGTTCTGATTAACCTCCCGATTTTAGCGTCCCCGAACGATAGCCAAAGTCGATTTATTCTTCATCAAGAACTCGGTATATTCGTGGCGCTCTTTCTCCTCTCACTGACGTTGACGAAATTGCCTCACACATTCACCGGACGACATCCCGACATATGACTAACTAGTTTAACTGTCAGAGTAGCTTACTTATAAAGACAATGCCTGCCACAAAATTCCCTTATCATGTTTCGAATTTAAATCATTTCAGACAACGGAATAAAAAACTATTTTATATTTAACATACATGGTATTTATTGCACATTAGTGATACTTAACAAAGGTTTTTGATGGGAAAAATATGATATGTAGTTCTTAGTTTCCAGATGATCAACGTGACGCGAGAAAACTAGCTTACTTATAAAGACAAT
Organism: Icerya purchasi; assembly: GCA_039619475.1. Classification (NCBI taxonomy): domain Eukaryota; kingdom Metazoa; phylum Arthropoda; class Insecta; order Hemiptera; family Monophlebidae; genus Icerya; species Icerya purchasi. The sequence continues at coordinate 236,011,886 of CM077116.1, forward strand.
TCCCGCACAAAATTCTCTCATCATATTCCGAATTTAAAAAATCTGGATTTCAATTTCCCGTCAAAAGTCATTTCCGGTCACGTGATTGATGACACTTCCGCTATATTTTTCGGTGGCGCAAATTCTAGAATAACCCCCCATAACTAAGACATCTCCATGTCACAAGACCGGAACAAAAGTATGTAGCACAAGGAGAATTATATTAGAATCTATATAAGAAAAAAAAAAAAAAAATTAATAAAAAACAAAAATACGTTAGCAAATCGAAAATAAGAATAATTGAATTAAAAAATTTATTGTTAACGAATTGGAAATTACTTTACTTACAAGGGGACATCAAAGGTGTGAGTCACCAACTTGGTTCAACTTTTTCCAAATGATAGTATATTTGATAAAAAAACGAAAACGAATTACACTGTTTTTTGCATTGATCCGTGAAACTCAAGAAAAGTGAATCTAAAGTTAGCGAGGTAGCGTGTATGATAGGTGATCAAAAAGTAGAGAATTTTTAATTTTTTCAAAAGTATTTACCTAATCTTTAACGTTTATTCCATGGTCCCTTCAAAGTAAGTCCTCCTTTGATATTATGCACAGACGCCACACCGTAGTTTCCTGTTCGAGCACTGTTGAAACGCCTTTTTAGGTATGGTCTTGAGTTTGCTCTGCTATTTCCCCTTTATCACATCTATTATTGAAAAACGTTGTCTTCCTTTGAGTGTGTCTCCTTAAATTTGGGAGTCGCAGGATGCTATCAGTGGAGAATGGGGTAGTTGCAGCATTACAACGATGTTATGTTTCGTCACGAACTGTTGAATAAGTAAAGCGGTATGTACCGATGCGTTGTCGTGGTACAAAATCCACGAGTTATTTCGTCAAAGTTCGGTTAGTTTTTTCTAGATTTTATTAAACCCGTGGTAATAAAACAAAAAGGAAGTGAGAGTAAATAAATTAAAAATTTTTTCTCTTACATCAATTTTTTCATTTTTTTACTAAATATCAAATTTGATATTTTTATAATAATAGAATTGAATATTTAAAATAATATCATATCACCATCACACACCTTAGTTACGCTAGCTCGCTAACTTTAGACGTAAAAAGCGGTGTAATTTGTTTTCGTTTTATACCGAATATTACCATCTGGAAAGTTTGATCCACATTTCGGATTCTCCCTTGTTCGAATATCCATTTAGATTGTAGTTTGTTGAATACTATAGGCAATTGAATAAGGAATAAACAATGAAGCTCTAGGCAATGATGTAAACTTTGTTATTAAATTTTAATTCATTAAAACGAATCTATAACACGGAAAATAATATTAATTGAATTTGGAAACTTTTACTCGAGTTTATTTGACATAGTAGACGAAAACTGACTGTTGGCAGCTTTCTTCAAATTGCATTACCAACTATAATTAAAGCTGTCGTTTTATAGTGTAGACTTCCCTGTTGTGCCCTTGTCGAACATAAACACTTCTTATCATAGTTAATGAACGTGGAACACACTTATTGTAATGGAAATCAATTTTATAAAAAAGTTAAAATGAAAAATGTAACATGGAATTGTGAAGATGGAAAAACCTTTTAAATTTTTTTTTTCTTAGATATTATGAAAAACACTTTTTCGTATTTTTAAGTTCTTCCCATTTTTTTAATTTATTTTTTTAAGTAGTTTTTATTTAAAGGAAATTATTTTCCGGCGCGTGAAAGAGTTTATTATATTCCATTGATTGTCGACCGTCTTATATGATGACTGTTATGTTTTTTCCAATTAATCACTTTTTTGTCAAACATCAAGGAAACATTGTTTACTTTGTTCAATTGTTAATCATCATAATGTAACACAAATATTCTAATGACAAATAGTTATTTTGTAGATTTCCTATCACAGAGTATTTAAGATATTTTATATGGCGCAGATTACTTGCTCAGTTATATGATACCCTCAATTTTTATAATTATTTTAGTTTGATATTTTTAAAACATTTTAAAATATATATATATATGACTTGGCCATTTTGGCCTCGCAAGGGGCTGTGCCCCTTGACTCCTCTTGCTTTCATTTTTGTCTCTTTCTCTTCTATACTTTGTATAAAATGATCAAAAGTTACAACGTAATTCTTACTGGCATCAACACAAAAAAAAAACAATCACAAAAATCCTATCTTAACATTTAACTTTCACTATATAAAATTAAGACATTTTTTCGTTACATAAATTTGTGACATTTTTTAAATAACAATAACAAAAATCCTATAAAATATAACAAACGTTACATAAAATTGGGACATTTTGTTACATTTTATAGGATTTTTGTGATTATGTTATTATATTCATATGGACCTATTTCGAATTACGCTGGAAATTTTGATCATTTTATACAAAGTATAGAAGAGAAAAAGACAAAAATATAAGCAAGAGGGATTAAGGGGCACAGCCCCTTACTAGGCCAAAATGACCGAGTTATATATATATATAATATTTACCTATAATGCGTATACTTCGCTGTATTATATGAAGCTACCATAAAACTGATACAATTTTTTATTATTAAATATAACTATATCGTATTAAGAATAATAAATCCAAATGTATTTTTATAAATTCAAACTTATTCTGTTACAATGTTTGTATAAATGTTACGGCAGTTCGTTAGTTGTAAAGGATGGGGAAAATTAGTATATTTTGAGGAAGATAAAATGACGTACTTCACCAGATAAATTAGGGGAAAAATAGTGTGTAAAAAAATGAGGCAGGCGAATAATTTTGTTTAATAACAAATATGTGACACACTGTATCAAATATTTGTAAAATTTAAAGAGTCAGAAAATGAAATTTAAAAATGACAGAAAACCAAAAGGTGCACGTGTCTGAATTAATGCGATTAAATTCAATCCGCAGGTTTTAAGTTGAAAATGTTACTATAATAGACGATAATTTATGGAACAATGTAAATATTAAATATTAATATTGTTCGTTTATTTAACCATTACTAGTAAATGGAAAATTTTTCTTTAGTTTACGATATTATAGTTTTATATTCCAATGTAAATTACTGAATTTATGTTGATAATTTTTATTATTTTTAATTTTAAAAAATGGAACTATTTCTCTATATCAACTATAAACATTATTATAAAACTACAGTGCCTTTTCTCTAGTAAATTCGCAAAAACGTCATACTTAATATAATTAATCGTAGTAACGGTATTGAATCATTTTTTTTTTTTATTCCCAATACGCATATTTTTTAAAAGAAAATAAAAATAAGTCTGAAAGGGAAAATATTCTTATTGGAATGTATAAAGCATTTATATTATAAAGATATGTGTTATTTCATATAACACATATATTTTATATAATTAAGAAACAATTGTTTTCCCATTCCGCCTTGTTTTATCTTCTTTTAAAAAATACTCGCATTGATAAGTGAAAATATTTAAATTATTATTATACTCAATGACATAACGATTTAAAAATTAATCTGAATAATGGAAAATACAAAATTTTGTAATGCGATCAGTAAACTGAAAAAATATATATAGGTTTACCGGATTTATTTTAATGAAAGTTGGTCGAGCTGCAGCTGCAACTGTTGGTAGTGGTGTCATATTATTGCAGATTGCTAATTCGAACGGGTACATAAATATTAACTGGGATAAGGTAGTGCGAAAAGCTGAAAAGATTAGTGATCAATTGGAAGATTCATCATCAAAAGATAAGGGTTTTCTTAAAAAGGTTAGATTTTTATTCGTAAAATTTTATTTAATATAATAATACAATATAATTAAACGACAATTATTTGTGATAAAAATTAGCCGTAGCATTCAATGTCCGCTAAATGATTATAAACAAATTAAATTAAACATATTACGATTTGCGTAATAGTAGTTACTATTATAACGAAACATTATAATACTGAAATCGTTAAAATTTAACTAAGTTCCGTGTTGTTAGCGTGATATAACGAAGCAAATAAATTTTAAGATGAAAAAATGCGAATCAAAACAACTGTATAGTACGAATACATATGTAACTTAAAACGGACGTAATATATTAAATATAAAATTAAATGATGCATGAATTACTAAAAGTACATATATAAGACAGGATTAAAATATCTGTAATAATTTAATTGCAGTTCGGTTTTTCATAAATCAAAAAGTTAACATTTTATAATTCGGTTAGTGGTTTAACTATTATTAGGAATTAATGTGTATCTTTATTTATTAATAAAAATTATAATTTTTCTATTTGAAGATCAATTAAAAATTTTTGGTTTTGAAAAAGTTTAGTTTAGGAACTTCTGATAAGCGTAGTTTATCTTTAAGGAAAATGGAATAATAAATGGTAACGTACATTTAATTATAAGGCGGTTTATTATGCCAAGCTGTCTTTTAAAAACTTATATGATTAATATGTACTTAACGTAGAATGCAATTGAAATATTCGAAATTAATGTAATATCAACGCTTACTTTTATTTTGGTTTTTTAGTGCGTAACCAATTAATAAGCCTCAAATCACCGCAATATAAACATATTTAGTAAATTACCATTTTTAATCTAGTGATAAAGTAGAAAATACTTCTTTAACTTGTTCAAAAACCTCTTCTGAAGATTTAGTTCCGTCTATCTTTTTCACTAAATTTTGTTCTTCGTAATATTTAATAATCGGCATAGAATCATTATAAAAAGTTACAATACGCTTTTTTAGACTTTCAATATTATCATCGGAACGCCCGCTTCCTCCAGCTCCACGTTTTAAACATCTTTCTATACATACTTCTTCCGGGCAGTCGAAAAATAGGACGGCAATTATTTCTGCCTTATCGCCAACTTCACGATTCCAACCATCCAAATTATCTTTATTACGCGGGAAACCATCGATTAGGAAATTATTCGTGTCTTCGTTATTTTTCATCGCTTCCACCAAAAGGCGGCATGTTATTTCAACAGGTACAATTGTACCATTGCGAATATGCTGTTCAATAAGATCTCCTACTTCGGTACCTTTACTTCTTTCTGCGCGTAATAAATCTCCCGCTGAGAAATGAGCAAATCCGAATTTGTTTACAATATTTTGACACTGAGTACCTTTTCCAGCTCCTGGACCACCCAATACAAACACAACTTTTGGTCTTGACATATTCCAGTTATAGTATCTCACAAAACTGGTTGTTCTTTTAACACATACACGCATTAAACATGTTTAAATTATTTCTGTTCGCAAAAGAAAAAATAAATAATAGTTACAAGACTTCATGCAAAACTATATATGTTAAATAATGATAACAAGAGCAACCTTGATTTGTAATTTAAACATTTTTTTGACTTACTGTGCAGGTAAGTATTTCGCGTTGTGAAGAAAATGAAATAATTTCTATACTTACACTTTAAAATTATTTCTAAATTTAAAAAAAATATATAATTAATTTTTCGAAAACAATTATTATTTATGAAAATATGTTATAAAATATTTTTCTTTTAGTCCTGAATGTTAGTTGTTTTTTTAATATTTGAAAAGAATTTTATTTAATATAATCTTTTGGTACTAAAATGTCAAAAATGATTGTCACTTTTAATTATATTTTATAACTTTTTTCGTCTTTCTCTCTTTAATTAAAATATTCTCATTATGTTATATAAAAATTTATGGGCTTTCATTTGTAATTCTGATTTTCTTGTATGCTAATTAAAAGTGTTCAATTTCTTTTTTTTTAAATTATTTTTTCCAGTAAAATCATTGTATGGGTTTCAATAAAAATCTTAATTTTTACTACTTACTGTAATCAAACCTAATACTTCCACAAATATATTATGCTATATTTTTACACTATTATCTATATACTTATTTTAAACATTAAGCGGTTTTTTTAGACAATCAACTAGTGGTCTTTATTGTACTCATTTAAATTTTTTTTTTTTTAAACGGAAGCTTATTATTAATAGATATATCAGCGGTTCTTACAGAATTAAAAAATATATATATATATTTTTTTTTATTAAATAACATATGGAGAACCCACAAGGCAACCGCTCGTCTGTGGGTTCCCATCACAGTTACAATGTTGATTTGTAATAAAGTTACAATCGATCGTATACAATTAACCACTTGACTAACAAATGTGTCACAAAACAAAGTAAAAACAAACGTAATATAAATTTCCACTAAAAATAACAGCATAATACATAATTCAAAATCTAAACAAAATAAGGCAAAACATAATAGCAATTTGTATAGAAACCCAATGCAAGAAAAATGTAAAATATATATATATATATAAATATATATATATATATATAAATAACTAAGAAAAGATAAAGAGAAAAAAAAAAATCACTTATCACATACTCCTTCCACCTCTTTTAGTTGCAATCATTGTAGTTGCTCAACAGCCAATTTTTAATTTCTAAGAGGAAATTTTTTTTATTCTTTATTTTTATAATATCCGTCAGAATTTTCCTTAACAAGTCAATCAGTACAGCGTCCTTTGTTTTATCAATATAATTATTTATACCTTTAGGCTTAATATATGTAATTTTTGACGAAGCTCTAGTTATCTTCACTATATTCCTAGTCTTAAGGTCGGGAGGATTCAGCTTATAATCATATAAAATAAATAAATAATACCTTAGTTTAGCCGGTAATTCTTCCATTTCCTTCCACCAATTAAGATTACCCGTTCTTTGACATAAATCCTTTCTTACTATGAGTTTTAAGCTTCTTTTATGAATAGCATTTATTTTTTTATATTCAAATTTCTTTGCTCCTCCCCATGCTTGTATAGTGTAAGATATTCTTGATGTTATCAGAGCATTATAGTATTGTCTTAGAATTTTTGGAGGTAACAATGGCCTAAGTCTATAAATCGTCGGTAAAGATTGCCTGATCTTTTTTATTAATTCCAATATATGCTGTTTCCAACTTACCGTATTATCAATCGTTACCCCTAAGTATTTGATTTTTTGCACATTTTGTAACATCATACAATCATCACTACAATAATTAGAGTTATTCGCATGACTACAATTGTGACATTTGATTAGAACTTTTGGAAGGAAAGTCCTGTAACGGCTCGGTGTTCTTATGTACATCATTTCGTATTTATCTTTATTAATCGAAAAGCCTCGACTATGCGCCCAAATTACAAAAGAGTTTAAATCTCGAGGTGTTTTCTTTCAACCAGCGTGACATATTATCACATTAAATTGATACATTCATAATCATGACACTCATTATAAAAAATAATAAAATCATAAATTAATATACGATATTATTTAAATTATATGCTTTGTGTTTGTAAATATTTTATTATTTTGATAAAGTGAAATCATGATTTACACAAAAATATCACGCAGTTTTATTGGTAACTATAGTCCATTCAACGAAAATGAGCCGATAGAAAAAATCGATATAAATCAATATTTCTTATCCACTTACCCTCCACTCATAAAAATGCTGAATTGTTGCCAATAGTAATTATGGTTTTAATTCAAAATTAAATGTTCATTTAAATCTTAGGAAGTTCATTTTTTATGGTTTTAGTTCATTTAATTAGTATCAAGTAAATTTCTAACATTTTGAGTATATCCTATGTAAGTATATACTACAAATTTTTGTGCTGGTTTCTCTACTTTATCTGACCTTCTAATGCAATGTGTTAAATATAATACACAATATTATTTCCATTAGAAACTGGAGGTTTGTTACTTTTAAAATTCCATACACAGATAATGTACGCAGTAGAAACGACAATATCAAATAAAATTTGATAGCTCAGGAACAGTATCACTTATAAACTTCAAAGTTGGAACATAAAGCACGATTAAATTGCTGCTTTTGATAATCTATAAATTTAAGATAATCGATTACTCCGGGCGGCAGAAACACAAAAAATAAGAATATATAATATGGAATTTAAAACGACTTCAAAAATCACTTAAAAATTCATAACTCATTACCAGATAATGCTCTAAAAGTGTAATTTAAAATACAAAGCAAAACGCAGTTCTTTCTTAAAATTGATGACAAGTTCATAAAAGCGTGAAAAATTATGTGCTCTCCCTGTGCGGAACGAGTACAATAGTTAAAAAATTTGAACAAGGTTAAAAATATGCACATTCCTGTATATTTCTGTAGTTTGTAGCATCTGGGTTTTCAAATTAAAAATTAAGCCCTCAGAACCCTGAAAGATTGTTATTTGATAGAAACTAAGTTATATTTCATTATTCGGTTTTAAATGGTTTTCTTAACTATTTTTCAACATACTGACATTAATATACAAGTATAAAGCACGGGTAATAAAAATAGTCCGTCAATAATTTTTTTTTCTTTTTCGTTGTTGAAGCGAAAATCAAAATAAGACGACAGCTTGGAGCTTAAGTAATTCAAAAATACATATAAACTATTTATATACATTTTTGCGATTTTTATTTTTTTTATGGAACTGCTAAGGGTGTTTTGGTAAGACTATGATTTGAAGCATATCTAATTACATCTAAGGGGTAGATAAAGGTTAGAAGGAAAGCGCGAATCCAACGTAGATGTAAATGAACAGAAATGGAAAAAGGTGATAACCCGTTGTTGTAAATAAAAAAAGACCTGTTTGACACCATCGCCTGATGTTCCTTTGAAATAATAATTTCGCTGTGCAATATAAATAAACAGTCTTTTGCAACGGATATTTAACAGTTTTGTTAGCAGTAAGGAACAAATGAAGACGATTAATAATGAATCAAATTCTTTATCGAATGTTTTTTTTTTCCATTCAATATGTAGTCAGCCATATTTAAACAATTATAAACTAATAGGCCTCCTCCATTTAAAATGCAACATAGTTAAACTGAATGTAATACTAATACATATTCGTTATTTTATCTTTGTTTTCCATTTGTATTTAGCAAGTTTATTTGGTGATAAGTTCTCTGAAATTTCTTTTATTATCTACGGATTTGATTATATGTAGCGATCGCATTCGTTGTTTGTATATATATATATATATATATATATTTTTGTAGTTTTGTTAAAAGAAGTCAAACTCGTCATATTATAGTCTGTCAGGTATCATAATAATTTTTTTATTATAATAAAATAATCAAAATTGGAGGTTGTATAATCATTAACGACGCATAACAGGTTTTAAAAAATTTCGAAAATGAGCAATAAAGTCGCAATAGTTTTTAAATAAATAAAAATTCAATTCACACTGACTGAAATGTTGATTGAAAAATATATACGATATTACAAATTTAAAATGTAATGTCTTTGTATTGAATTTATTATTATGTAAATGTAACTTACGGTAGTCTTTAATTTAACATATGGAATCTTCTAACATTATGCTTGACTAACCTTATTTTGTACTAATGTTGTAAAAATTAATTCTCGTTCCTTTATGCTAAGTTTAACTGAATCCAAATCATCAAATTTTTTACATAATTTGCGGCAGAAGTTTCATCATATCCTTACATAATTACTCTTTTCGTAAACTGCTTGATTTATTAAAACTATACTCTTTTTCTCTCTATCATTTACTTCGTTGATAAAAATTTGTCTATCTTACATAAATTAAGCTATTGACACCTAACAAACATTCGTATCTTTGTCCTACAATTAGTATAATAATAAAAGTACGTCATTATAGCTTGACGCTTTTTGATAAAATTCCATTTGCAGCAGATTATTGGAAAATTGTTTTTCTAGCATATAAATATCTATCATTATAGTTCTGAATTTTTTGCAATGTTGGCGCATTTTTTTTTACAACTTCAAATATTCATAAATATATTTGACGTACATATTCGCATATTCAACGTTAAGGTTTTTTAATTCGCGAAGAAATTTATACTTTTACGTTTAAATAAATATAAAATCGTCCGTTTAAAAAATATTCGGAGAAGAATAAATTTATAAAATTTCATTTTTATGTATTAAACTTAATTTCAGATCACATACGTTGCTCGTCAGAATTCAGCACTGGCTGGCGGATTTATCGGAGGGCTTTTCCTTGGCATTGCTTCGTCATAAATAATGCTCGTCTTAGTTTAACTGTATTGTATAAAATAAAATAATTATATATATAATCTAAAAACACTTTACAAATGTGTACATTGCAAAATTTGAAGAACTTTTCATTTCCTTTATGTAAAAATTGTTAATTAAATGGAACTACTTAATAATATTTTATCAACGACGTAACAAATAATAAAATTGTTAACGAAAAATGTGAAATGTTAAAAATTATTTTTCATTGTGTATATACAGGTTGGTAAATATGTTGATAGAAAATTGGATAAAGCCGAAGATGTATTGGAAAATAAAGGCCAAAAAGCGAAACGATTTATAAAACGCCTTAAAAAGGATGAAATAGTGTACAAGGAGGTACATGTTTTCTATGCTTCGTACTTAGTCGGTGTAATACTTGGAATTCTAAGCGGAATATTGTTCCGTTAAATTACACATTTATAAAATACTAATTATCGCTTGGCTTTTTTGTTTTTTAATTCCGCGTTATTTAATTTATGAATTATCTGGAAAAACAGATGTGCACGTAGTTTACTTACGCGTGTGTGATAACATTTATATTCTACTTCCATAATCATTGTACAGTCATTTTAATCGCTATTTTTTAATTGTAATAATTTGAATTTATGTATTTTTTCCTTTTTTCTTCTCATTGCAATGTACATATTTCATTTTAAACATGTTTTTGTAGATTTAATTATATTTATCATATTACATAAAATAAACGTATTATAATATATTTGTTTTTTATTTATTATTTTCATTTATTCGTTAAAATTATAAAAATTTGAAAAAAAATTAAAACCGATGTTTTTTCTGTCATTTATATTCAAGTAGCATTTTTATTTTTTTAAATAATAATTGTGGCTTAAAAATTTGTATTTTCAGTATGCGGGAATAAGAAGCTCCACGGTTGCTATTACTGTTACCTTTCCTTTAATATACAAACAAAATATATATATATATATAATATACTAATGACTACGATACTTTTACACCAGGATTGATATAAAGATTACATAACTATTTCGTATCGGTTGGATGTAACCCTTTTATGTAATAAAAGTGAAATGACCATTACAAATTGCTGTGTAAAACTGTAAATTGAAAAATGAAATAATTAAAACCGATTCTTCTATAAAAAATGTAGAGGAATCGATTCTAATTGACCGCGTGTGCCATTTCTCGCAAAATGAAATACAACTATCTTATAAGCACGACAAAAAAAAAAGAAATAAAAAAAAAATTGCGTGTCAGTCGAAAACTAACCGCGTTAGAAGTGAAACTATTTATAAAATGTAAAAATTGTCAACGAGTAAACGAAAAAAAATATATTGAAGTAAAAAAAAAATTTACTTAAAACCATAACCGAAATGATTTGTAATATAAATCAGTAATAATGTGCAGATAATCTCGAATTAAATATTTCAGAAGTTCCACTTGTTTGTAGATATTCATTGTTACACATATTGTTACATACGCAAATATAATTAGTACATATAAGTGGAACTTCTGAATTGTTTAATTCGAGATTATCTGCATATTGTTATTGATTTATATTATAAATAATTTCTGTTATAGTCGTAAGTAAATTTTTCTTTACTTCAATATTTTTTTTTTTTTGTTTACTCGTTGACAGTTTTTACATGCCATACAAAGTTTCACACTTTTAACGCCCTTAGTTTTCGACTGGCGCACATTTTTTCTGCAACCTTATTGACAATAACTAAAAATAAATACCACAAATTCCATCATCTTTACCTCCACTATAACTTTTATTTGAAAATAGAAATGACTGGCTCATGATGACTATAATAAGATACAAATACTTAATATCTAAATTAAGGGGTAACGCCACTCTAGAATTTTGAAAAAATCGATTTTTTTTTTTTTTTTTTGACTTAAACAATACTTTAGGGTCTTAAAAATGATATTCACTTCGTATTATAATGGGGAAAAAAATTTAAATAGCTTAATTCTTGATTTTGCCGCAGCGCTTTGGATGCCGTTATTGAAATGTTCCAACGCTCGGAGTCGTTGCACAACTTGAAGTACGTCAGTTACGTAGGGGACGGTGATTCAAAAACTTTTAAAGGTATCATAGATGCACAGCCTTATAAAGATTGTACTGTGAGTAAGAAGGAGTGTATCAATCATGTCCAGAAGAGAATGGGTTCTGATCTTCGTAATTTTAAAACAAAGTATATAAGGCCTTAGCGGAAAAGGTAAACTTACTAGTAAACTAATTGACGAGTTGTCGATTTATTATGATTTGGCGATACGTAGAAATCATGATTCGGTGGCAAAAATGCGGAACGACATTTACGCAACTTTAAACCATAAATTATCGACGGACCATAATCCGATGCATGACAAATGCCCGTGCGGAGAAGACTCATGGTGCTCGTGGCAAAGAGCACAGGCCACTGGTAATACAAATTATGAACATAAGCAAGCTCTCTCGCAACAAGTTTACAAAGCGATTTTGCCCATTTATGAAGAATTAAGCCGAGACGAATTGCTTACTCGTTGTTTAGGCGGCTCTACACAAAATAGCAGTGAGAGTTTCAACTCGACCGTATGGTCTATGGCTCCGAAATCGATATCTAGTGGCAAGCATGTACTTGATATTGCTGTATACATTGCTATAAGCATATATAACGACGGCTTATCAAGTATTACGAAGATCATGAAAAATTTGAGCATGATAATTGGGCCGAATTGTTATAATTTCTGCATAGAAACAGACGAGCGCCACATAAAGTTTTCGGGGAGATTACTTACGAACGTTGCTAAAAAAGCCAGGCTTTCCATAAAATGGCTCAGGAAGAAAGAAGAAGAGGCGAGCATTGAAGTAAATGGCCAAATGTATGGAGCAGGTATTGCAGATTAAAAGGTTAAAAAAAATTTCAAGGATTTAAGTGTTCGTAAAACTTTAAAAGCGTTTTTCTCAAAATCACTTTTTTCAAACTGGGAGAAAAGATTATTCGAATAATATTGCATAGATTTATTTGAAATTTTGACAGTAATTTCTCAATTATATTCTCTATAGAAGTACGTAGCCGTTTTTCGATCTGATATAATTTTTTTTTTTTATATAAACAATTTAAGACGTACTTTTTGGCCAAAAATCGTTTTTTTTTTTTTTTTGAAAAGTGTACCATTTTTACAAAAATTGATGTAAAAAAAATCCCTACGTACTTCTGTAGGCAATAGTATGTAGATTGAAAAAATTTTTAGTTTTTTGTTCCAGGTCTCATTTTCATTAATCATTGAACCCAAAGGTTCGTTTCCTCCATTCCGTTCTGTTTCCGGCCATCCGTTTTAGGTCCGAGTATGTTTGGCATCCCATATCTTTAATGATCTGTTTTATGTAATTATTCTTTGGTCTTCCTCTTCTTCTCTTCTTCCCGGTTTTTCCTTCTATAATCAGGTTGCGAGAAATCCTTTCCCCCGCCAAGGCTTTTCAAAAGAACATGATTTCGAAAATTGACTCCATCGCCGCCATTTTGTAAAAAAATAATAATTTTTTTTTTTTCACGCTCAAACACATGCTAAATGTACTGTCTAAAAAGAAATTCCATCCTGCTTCCCATACTCTCACAATAAATTATCAAAAATAGGCCTTTTTTTCAGTCGCTAGAGTGGCGTTACCCCTTAAGTTAAGTATCTTGAAAAAACAGCATCCGAGCAAGTTTCAGTTAGTGTTATTTTTATCTAGAATTTACATTTATCATAGTAAACGTTTTATTCAAATTTTCTTATTTTTTTTTACTTGTACCACCAAATATCTGATTTAATTTTTTCGCATATTTTTCTCTTTCCCTCTTAATGAGTCTCAATGAATTAAATTACTTTTATTTCAACTATTTGATAAATAATCCGGTGGTATAAAATTTTAAAGACATCGTTGGAGTTTTATAAAAATAAATATGTAAACCGTCTGTAAAAACATTTTAAATTACAATTAAGCAAATAAAAATGAATTAATAAAGAATAAAGCAAATCCCATAAAATCTAATAAAATGGAGTCAACTAAAGAATATATTATGCATGCTTACTACAGTACAGTAAACTTAAAAACCGAAACTATATTCAGAAATGTTAAAGTTTATGGCGTCCTCGTGAATTATTTAACTTTCACATTACTATTCTGAGTTACATAATTCATAATGCTATGAAATAAGATTAAAATGAAAAAAGCATATTTGCTAGTTTGCTAGTATACATTTGTAAATAAATATTATCTTACAACTACTATAAACTATTTATCCCTTTTAGAAAACACAGACTTTTCTCAAACGAGCCCATTCAAGTCAAAATTATAATCTGCTTTTATAAAACGTCTGCGGCTCAACATTTTTGTTATGTTATCCTACACTCTTTTTTTTATTTCTATTTTTATAAATGAACATAATTTTTTTGTCTACATTGTCTTTCATATAAATTTCGCCATACAGAATTTTAAATTTTAATAATATTGTCTTAATAAAATTTTGACTTGTTTTATATTTTATTAGGGTTATCGTTGTCTTTTCAATCATCAAGGTTTAACAATGGCCTACATTAGAATCGGTATAATAAGTAAATTTAAAAATTATTTTTTAATCTGTAAAAGTGAGTTTTAATTAAGTAATTTCTCAGAGGGCAGAGGACGTAGCTTTTTAGTCCTGATTAGTGCGCTTATGATGATTATTTTTGTTACTGCTATATGAAATAATGATCAATTATAGATTTATATTTCTTTCTTTTTAGTTTTTTATTCGTAATCGGCAGTCACTGGAAAAAATAATATGGTATTTTAAATTGGTATAGTTAGAATCAGAAAAGTGCATTAATTACACAGGGTGTTTTTTTTTTTTTAGAGACAAGTTTTCTGATTCGAAAAACAGCGTAATTTCTACTGTAAAAATTAAGAATTTTAATTGACCTTTTATTTTGATAAATTTAATTTCATATTTTTAATACGATTTACCGAGAATTAAAAAATCAATATCCGGCGCTTGCATAAGCCATTTAGGTTCTGATGAAATACAACACTTGGCACTAATTTATACTTCTGGAATATACAATAATGATACTCGAAATTTAAAAAAATATATTTTGGAACAATTCATCATTTCCCTTATTTCTGTATATGAAAAACAAATTAAACATAAAATTAGTTCCTTAGTTTCAACAATTCAGTTTACACTGAAGAATATTTTACATCTGTTATATTTATAAACAAATTTATCTCTACATGAAATACACTTAACTAAGGTCTTCTGATCTATTTAGTTTAATTAATGCCGTTATAAAATAATAGTTTTCATTAACTTACTGCGATTATTTTTCATAAACACTTAACGTACTTCCAGATTTCAATTTTCTATCCTCTTTAATTACAATTGTATCGTATAATGTTGATAAATATCAAGTGAAAACTACCTACGCACTAGCTAATTTAATCAACAGTTTATACTGGAATACCATTATAATCGTAATTTCTCACATTTATTACGATTTACAATTTATTTCTACAGTTACGTCCTATAGGTTTTTTATAGTAACTCTTTACAATATATGAAGTGAGCGAAACATCACGAACTTAATGAATTACGTTGCGATTCGAAATTTTCTAAATATAGTTAAGGAAAACGATCCATAAGATCCGAAAACTAAGTATAAACAGTTCAAACAAAAAACTTTCCGTTTTACTTTAAGCATTTACTTTAAAATTAAGCATATTATATATGAATTTATAATCATTATTTATCAAATTTTAATGGTAGAAAGAATTTATTATATTCAAATTAGTAAACTTCCAAAATGCAAATTACTATACATTGAACTCATTAATATATTTTCATAATTTAAAAATATACGAACAGATTAAACATAATACAAATATAACATACTAATGAAAGCGAACATAACGAAAAATTACCATTTTAAAATTAATAATTTATCAGAATTCACATGACAATATACTCAGAGTACGAACATATTTCTATAATAATCTAAATACTTATCAGTAAATTAAACGCCGATAAAAAACACAACTAACTTCCAAAACAATCACTTGAACATTGCTGCAAATACGTTATACTGAAAGTACCATCCACGGTAGTGAAATTTGCAATGAAACACGATCGTGCTGTAAATTTTGTGTTTTCTTTCTTGTATAATTCATCTTTATTTTAATTATTTCTTGTTTAGGTTATTATTAGTTTTATGTATATATCCATTTTGAACAGCTTCTAAAATTTAAGAATTAGTTAATATCATCCAGTGTATTTACATTCAAAACATAAAAATCTATGAAAAACAAAAATTCTTTTATTCTAAAGCCCTATGATGACATACCATGTTATCACAATTTAATCATGTAAATTACAGAACACTCAATTCAAATGGAAAATATAAAAACGATATTTGTGGTGTGAAATCCGATTCAGCACACTTATACATGAATAATAACGAAATATACTAAATCTATAATTACTAGATTATAATTTGTTTGCTGGAACTTGTTTGATATATGTGTTCGCAATATTTAATTAAAAAAAGAAACAAAAAATGATGCAATCGTGCTCCGTTGCAAATTGTATTATTTGGGATAGTGCTTTCGGTCTCTTAGCACCGGCAAAATAAAATTTCTCGGACTGGTCAGATTTAATATGTATAAGCTGAAACGAAGTTAGTGATGTGAAGAAGTATTGAATAGCAATTTTTTGTCGACGAAATTATTTTATTTTTTATTTTAGTTACTTGTAATGAAAATTATTCAACCCAGTAAAAGCGTTGTTTTATGGGTATAAAGTCAGCCATTGGTATTTTACAGACTTCATTATGAAACTGGTAATTATTTGGATAACTAACTTATATAACTGATGATTATTGAATTATAGAACAATGAAAATGAGCTTTTGTCAGCTAGGTTTACGTATATTCTAGTAAATCAAATTGGAAAGTGTTATAGTTGAAATTATTTTTTATATTTCTCTTTTCTGCATCTTTGTCATCGTTAATGACGTTTATTAGTTTAGTCCGATAATGTTTATTATTTTTTACATTTTTATCCTTTTTTTTTTTTTTTGCAATTTTTAAAGGCTTGTATTTCAAATATGCTACTAGATAATTAACAGCAGTTCGTTTTGTTTCTTTCTCATTCATATTAGTTCGTATGACATCGTAATTTCTGAGTTCGCCTTCAGCCCATTTAATATTTTAAGTAATTTTAAATTGTTGCAATTTAAAATGAATTACAAAATTAAGATTTCGAAATAGCAGATTTGTTTAAATCCTGCTGTTCGGTTACAGTATATAAAAATTCTCGTAACAGGTGGTTTTTGGTTAGTTTCACGTGAAACAATTTAAAATTATTTAAAAATATTTTGAAATTTTTTTATAATTTAAGGTTAGTTGAAATTATTTAATATTTAACATTGATTATTAAAGTTTCAATCAACTTTTAAACTATGAATTATTGTTTGTGATTAATTATTTTGTAATCAGTTGTCACTTTCGATGTCTAGTGATAAAGTTAATTCTTATCGGACCATTGTTTACGGTGCGGTTTAGAATTGGAATCACTGGTTCAATCTGTTAATTTTGATTATTACATATGCAAGTATCATGGTCTCGTGTAACGGTTTTCCATTTCCATGCAATACTATGTGTTCGGTTTAATTTATTTTTTTACTTTTTTAACGAAAGTGAATTGTGTGACACGCTGTGTGTAGTCCCTCGTCTTTTGAATGCGTGCGATTTACAAAAGACGAAATAACTCAATTTTATTTTCGTCCTCACATTCTAGGTTTTATCTATTTTTTATGAATTTCTTTGTTTTATATTCAATTTTTTCTTTATCTCGTTTGTCTATTTTCGCTTTTTTTTTTTTTTTTATGAAAAAATACGGTTTCTTGTGTATTCCGGGGTTGTCCACCGTGTAAGAATTTGTTAACCGTCACTCAAAAACTTGAATTACTGTGCGGATGAAGAATTAGTAGTATGAAGTGAAATTTCCGACGATCTGTTAAATAGTTGGGTCGTGACTTTTCTGCTGTGAGGTACCGATATTAAAATTGTGCCTGTTTGTTATTACGGTTCTCTTTTGTTGTGAAGTTATAGTGCATTACTTCAAGAGACGGATTTACATGAGTTTTTGGCGTTCTCGATGTTTTGTCCGACAATTTCTGTTTATCTTTTTGGTTTCCGATTGTTCTTGCGAAACTTTACTCCTGATTATTCGTCAGGTTCTTTTTCTCGCTTCTATTATCCACAGTGGCGAATGGCCTCTGTTTATAAACCTCTTTCCAATGATTCGATTTACACCTACCGGACTGTAAACCATTCGGAAACATGTTAATATAGGCACGGAGATTCACATCAAAAATGTCGAAAGTCGGGAGTAAAATTCCGAAATATAATTTTCCGAAAAAAAATTTCCGCTATTAATTGCGGAATTCTAGTTTTACAGCGAGTGCCGAAATTTTAATGGATACGTGCACTTCTTAATACCGCCGCAGAAATATATCCGATTTATTAGAGGGTATGCCAGTTATTATTTAACATGTAAATTTTTCAAATTGCTGCATTCTCCATTTATTGTAATTGTTAATTTTAAAATTCTCTTTTTACGTCATTTCCTTTTTTTAATTTTCGACACGCTATGACTGTATTGTTAATTCGTTCATATACAAGTTGTGAATAACAGTAAAATAGTAGGAACTAAAATTTTGACCAAAAACGAACTGATGTCACTTGTCCAAGCGTTTACCATTAAACCAGTGTGATCTACAACCGGAGTAAATATTAAACTAATTTAAACTAAATGAATTTAGAAAACATTGCAGCTTGCTGTTTAAAACATTTAAATGAAACAAAACGTCTGCTGGAGTAAATGTAATTTTTCAATTTTATAAGTTTCATTAATTTAAAGTTTTTTTTGTACGTTGTAAGAGAGGTAACAGAACAGTTCGGTATTTTATGCCTAGGTAAAATAAATGTATATGCGGTGTTTTGTCGTATATTATTGTAAAATAGGGAAATAAAAGTTTCGTCCGATTTACGATTATGTGTTATTAAAAGAACATATGCGCCATTGTTTGATAGCGCATGACGAAAATCCGAACACACAGAATCGTATTTTTCAGTTGCTGCCAAAGTGGGGATGTATATAAAAAGAAACGCGGGATTTCTGCTCTTACCCTGTTAAACAAAAAATACGATTTTGGGTGCATTCCGATTTATTAATTTAAAATGTTAGTTATAGATTTTGAGGGAAAATCTAAATAAGTTTTTCAAGTGATCAAAAGCCGAAATAAACCCATTCAACCCCTTCCCCCAATTCGCAAACCCGATGGTACATGGGCTAGAACTGATGAAGAGAAAGTCGAGGAATTTGCCAAATATTTTTCTGATGTTTTTAAGCCAAATTTACAATTAAACGACGAAACCGATATACATGATTTTTTAAGTGTACCTTTACAGTTAAGCCCTCCTATTGAGCCAACGTCTCCCAGCGAAATCAAATACGCAATTACTAAACTTAATAATAAAAAAAGTCCGGGTTTTGATTTAATTACCAATAAATTGTTATCTGAGCTACCAAAAAAAGGTATATTATTGCTCACAAATATTTTTAACGCTGTTCTTCGTCTGCAGTATTTTCCATTATCCTGGAAATTGGCGCAAATAGTAGTTGTACCAAAGCCCGGTAAGGCACCGGATGAGGTTTCATCCTATAGACCTATTTCCTTGCTCCCGATCCTTTCAAAACTCCTTGAAAAAATAATTTTAAAGCGGTTGAATTCTATTTTAAATGCGGAACATATTGTTCCTGAACATCAATTTGGATTCAGAAAAAGACATTCGACCATTGAACAGGTACACCGAATTGTGCATACTATTCAAGAAAGTCTTGAAACTAAGCAAATATGCACGGGTGTGTTCCTAGATGTCAAACAAGCCTTTGATAAGGTATGGCATCATGGTCTGCTTTATAAACTTAAAAAAATAGTGCCGCATCCTTTGTACCTTCTTTTAAAATCCTACCTTGAAGATCGCACATGCCAGGTTAAAATTCTAAATCAATATTCTGAAATCTATCCTGTATCTGCTGGCGTGCCACAAGGAAGTGTCTTGGGCCCGGTGCTTTACTTAATCTACTCTGCCGATTTTCCAGTTGATAATAGCGTGATAACAGCTACGTTTGCAGACGATACAGCACTATTAGCTACCGGTAAAGACAATAGTGAAACTTCGAATAAATTGAAAAAAACTTTATCGGCAGTGGAAAACTGGCTGAGTCGTTGGCGTATTAGAGTAAACGAAAGTAAATGTACGCAAGTAGATTTCACGTTGCGAAATTTTACGTATCAGCCGTTAGAAATAAATGGGGTGGTTATCAACCAGGATAAAGATGTAAAATACTTAGGCATTCATTTGGACCGCAAATTAACATGGCAAAAGCATATTACACAAAAAAGAAAACATCTAGATATAAGATTGCAAGAATTAAATTGGCTTCTTGGCAGGTACTCTAGTTTATCATTGGAAAATAAATTCTTAGTGTACAAAATAATTATAAAGCCCGTTTGGACATACGGTTTAATGTTGTGGGGTTGTGCAAAGGATACACACATAAACAAGATACAACGGTTCCAGAACAAGGCTATAAGGTTGATAGTCTCACCGCCCTGGTACGTATCTAACCACACTCTACATCAAGACTTAAATATCCCATATGTGAAAGACGAGATCAAGCGAGCTGCTAAGCGATACATAGGCCGCTTGGAGTCTCACACAAACGTTTTGGCGATCAATCTTCTTGATAATAGTCTTGATGTTCGAAGGTTAAAACGTAGTCGACCGTTTGATCTGGCCTAGTTTTATGTTACTAAAATTTCAGTGGGGTCCATCGCTAGATGCTAACCCCTATCAAGTTATTTTCGCGTTACAGTCCAATTGCTGGATGGCCTTCTGGCCAGTTGTAATTTGTATATATAATAAAAAAAAAAAAAAAAAAAAAAAAAAAAAGCTATTTCCCCCAAATGAACGTTTAATCATTTGACGAATTTTGCGGAAATAATTAAGTAACGAAGTTTCAAAATTCATGGTTGAGGATATTTTTTCAATAAATAATTCGATATATAAATTTAATTTTAATTCGTTCATTTTTACAGCGGTGTACTATGAAAACCGAATTTTTTTTTACGTTACCGTTGTGGCGTCATATTCTGGCGTGAAATGAACGCAGCTTGAATTCGTGGCGACGTTGCAACTCTGATATATTACAATTCGCCTTATAGTATTTCTCGTAGCAGTTGCGACGACGTTAAAAAGTCAAATGTATACAACGAGTTTAATTTTCTAAATTTTTGTCTTACTTTTTGTTTAGTTTTGTTTAAGCGGGCATCCTAATAAACCATGTTACCTGCTACAATTCAAGGATGTTACATTAATGTTAGACTGCGGTTTGGTTACACAGACGGTATTAAATTTTCTACCACTTTCCTTAGTTCCGTCATCTAGATTAAGCAATTTACCGAATTATATCCCCCGCAATTGTCCGGATCCTCAAGTAGAAGGAGTAAGTTATGAAGCGGTTATTTTGGAATTCGTTTAATTTTAATCTTATAACGTTAGTGCGCATTTATATCGCCGTTTTAATTGTAGGAATTGAAGGATTGCGATGGACGCGTTTTTGTTAATTCGGCGCCCGAGTTTTGTCCGCCATTACAAAAATTAAACGATTTCTCCGACGTAGACGCAATCCTCATATCTAATCATACGACTATGCTTGCTTTACCGTACATTACCGAGGGTCTAGGATTTAAAGGTGATATTTACATGACGGAACCGACTCTTTTAATCGGCAAGTAAGTTTGCGAAAAATAAATCATTTGCGTAGCCGTTAACGGGCAATCGTTAATTGTATTATTTAAAAATACATCGTAATCATTCTAAAGTGTTTTGTTTAAATTGCAGACTATATCTGCAGGAACTTGTCGAATTTCTTGAACGAACGCCGAAGCCGGTGTTAGCTAATCATTGGAAAGAAGTGTTACACACGTTACCACCTCCTCTTTGCGAAAGTATGAAACCGCGTATTTGGCAGCAGATATATAGTTGGGACACTGTAAAATCTAGCCTATCTAAAGTGCAAACACTAAGCTACGACGAAGAACTGGTAATTGAGACACATTTCTGAAATATTACATTAATTCTATTTGCACGGTACGCTTAATTTTTTGAATGGAAAAGGCCGATTTTCTTTTTATAGGACATATATGGAACATTGAAAATTATGCCGGTTGGTTCCGGTTATTGCCTAGGAAGTTGTAATTGGGTTATAAAATCTGATTATGAAAAGATTGTTTACGTCAGCGGTTCATCTGCGCTTACTACTCATCCAAGGTAATTTATACGACTGTTTTATTTTTTTGGTACGTTTTCTTATTTCCAAATGGTATTTTCTATGATTCCTTTAACGAATTTTCTTCATTCTAATTTCCATTTCCATTCAGTAAGTAACATTAATACTTTGTCACTTGCGTTTATCATCGCGCCTTTTTAATTTAAAAATTTGATCTATTCTTATTTTCCCTATATCCTAAAGAAAATTTTTCTCGAATGTTTATTCTGAGCATAATGGATGTTAAAGGAAAAAATAGGATACGCTAATTATGTTTTTAATAATAGTGAAAAATCGATATGAATAAAAATCTTAACATAGTAGTCCGAAGTAAATTCTCTAGAATACATATATGTATATATTGAGTGTTTCGAATACGAATGTGAGAATTGAACTTTAAACACCGCAAGAGGTAAATAAATTACAAACAGCGGAAGTGTGGATTTGATCTAAAATGACAAGAATATTATTGAAAACAAAGAAAGTGAAAAATACCGTAGTGAAAGAAATAAAGTGAAAAGGGTGTAAAAAACATAACTGAGAAGCGTAAAATGAAACTGCTGGAGGACATTAAAAAAAAAAAAAAAAAAAAAAAAAATTTCTTTAAAAATATTGTGTAGCGTAAAATATTTTTGTAAAAAGGTTGAAATGAAGACCGTGAATATAATGGAAAGTATATTTAAAAAAAAATAGGTGTCCATAAATATTAAGATTACTGATAGATAATTTTGTTAATGGAATGCAGTGGTTTATTCATTTATTTGTTTATATATAAAAGTACACAAAAATCATTCATATTCTATCGAACGTTCTTGATTCGCGTTATTTAAAATCTGATATTTTTTCAACGATTTACATATATCTATGATTTATTTCAATACACACGTGTACGTTATTATATACATCATATTTGACAACGAGAACATTTTTTTATTTGTTCCGATTTTTAAACTTTTAAAATGATTTCTTCCTTCTAACCTTATAGTACAACGGTAAATATCTGTAATCTACTAGACGATAAAGATACGTTGATGGATAAAACTATTTCTTTATCGAACTCATATGATTTACAACAACTGGTGCTATACAAATTGATTCCATTTCATCAATTGCCGACCTGTTATGCTACAGGTTACTTATCAGTTTACGATTTTTTTCTATTTTCTATATTTTTCGTTCATCTTCCTTGTTATTGCTTTACATTTTTTTCTCTCTCCAACTACTTAATGTATTCTTACAAATATACGATTTTCTCTGTACAAAAGAACACTCTGTATGCCACATATTTTCATGTCATTTTTGGTTATTTTATTATTTCTGTTATGTTGAAGGTTTTTAACGTTAATTTAATCAACTATCGTAGCGGCCAAATCCCGCTGCCACACATTGAAAAGTTTACAAAATTGTTGAACTAGACTAATGTCCATAGTGAGCCCAAATGAAAAATAAATAAACATTTTCATATAGAATTATGGATATATTTTTGAGCTTAAAAAACGAATGAGTTTTTTTTTTTTTTCTTTTTATTTTACTTTTGTCTTTACTGTTACTTAATACATTACTTCTCTTCGTCCAAATCGTTACTTCTGAACTTTTCGTAGATTATCGATTAATAATGATGGCTGTGCAGATCGTAAATAAAAATAATTTAAATTTGAATCGAAACAAATAATACATACAATGTGCACAATCGAATATGCTGAGTCAAATCACGTGTTGCAAAATTATCCTTGAAAAAATGTTCACCTGCAATTCAAAATGATCCCTAGTCCATAAACATAATCTTGAATAAAAAAATGCTTACTTTTTCAGTTTATCTGAATTTGGATTCCTTTTTTATGCAGGTTAAATGAGTCGTCTGTCGGGAAAAGTACTCATTTTGTAAAAATTATTAAATCTTTTACAAATTACATCTGAAACTATAGAGATTTTTTTGTAGATTTTCAAAACAAATACATTAAAAATATGTAAATAATTTTAAATTTATGTTATACCTCATTGCTATTGAAGACATAAAACTATACGATGTTTTAGACAAATTAAACAAGAGCCGTTGAAGAACGCAGATATATTATTTCTAACCGGTCTCACTCAGAGCCCGGCCGCTAATCCGGACACCACACTCGGAGAACTTTGCATGAATGCAGGTATTCCTTGATTAATACTTATTTAAATTTTTTCGTTATTGAAATTATTTTGAATGCTTTGTGAATGGTGAATAAAGAAAATACTTATAAATTGTACATTATAATAGATACTGTGTAGATTAACAACTCGAGGTTAGTGATCATGTTGGTTTATGAAGTAATGCTTAAAATTTTTATATACTATTTTTAAATTAAAACGGAAAAAATTATTTACCGTTATGTTTGAGAAAACGCGCTATTATTAAAACTGGTACGGGATTTTTAAGTTTTACAGTTTTTATTTTGTCTCTCTATCCCAGTTGGTGATTACACTTTTAATTTTTCGTTACTTGTTGAAGATATTTCACCCTATGGTTTATATTATACTACGTTTCTCTGTTATGATTATTAGTGCGTTTTGTATGCTACGATATAACATTTTATCGGCGGCGTTGCATTCTTCAACGGATAATTTTTTTTCAATCTACATTTTTGAATGTATACATTTCTGTTGTGTCAGTGTGTGCGCGTGTGTGTGAATGTTTAAGGTGAACAATAAACAATCTAAAAAACATCAAAAAATTAATCTTTAGTATATCGCGTACCAATATATATTATCATTATCTCCGCAACTATTCGGTTGGCGGGCAACCTGTTCGTACATTTCAGCTGTACAGATATAGGTTGAGCACTAGACAATTATTTTATGCAATGTGGGTGTGCACACGCAAGACTACCTCCGGAACTGATTCTAAATGTTTGATTTATCGATCTGCAAATTCAATCCTCGTGCGTTCTGCTGTGTACTTACCTAGCGCGCGTATGATGTTGTACGTGGTGGTTCGCCATTGCCTTCCACGTAAATTAGGGAGTATTTTAATTTAATTTTTCGGGATCGAACCCAAGCTTTCGTAACAGAAGTCAATCGCTCTATCAACTAGGCTATCGCAATAACATACATATATATATATATAGGGTGATTTTTTAAGAGTTAAGTTTTTCAGGTTGGCAGCACTGGTTGGTATTGGCGTCCAAACGTCATCTGTTAAAGTGAAAAGTTTTCCGTATACTCTGCCATTTCATCATGGAAAGACTTACAAACGAGCAACGATTGCGAATTGTTGAAATTTACTATCAAAAAACAGTGCTCTGTGAAAAATGTGCATCGTTTGTTACGACCTTGGTGCGAAATTTGGTGATAACAGTACGAATTGTTGATTCACCAGGTCGATTATGACGACCATAGTATGGTCGTAACAAACGATGCATATTTTTCACAGAGCACTGGTTTTTGATAATAAATTTCAACCATATCACAATCGTTGCTCGTTTGTGTAAGTCTTTCCATGATGAAATGGCAGAGTATACGGAAAACTTTTCACTTTGACAGATGACGTTTGGACGCCAATACCAACCAGTGCTGCCAACCTGAAAAACTTAACTCTTAAAAAATCACCCTATATATCAAGAATCACACCTTTAAGACTAGATTTGTTAACCAGTCCTTGCTCTACCGACAATATTTTTTAATCTAATTTTATCTTCTTTTAGAGTGTAGTTCATTTTTACTTCACAGTCGTATAAAAAATCTTTGATTTTTCATTGTGTCAGAATTTTGGCCCTGACCTATTCTAAATTTATTTAGTGTGACTTGTTTCTCTTTTCGGAATGGAATGGTCTACCGTTTAGATCTTGCAGTATATTTTTTTTCCGTCTAGGTTATGGCTTCTTTACCCTTCTCTCCGTACTTTAGATCCATTGAATCTTTTTGCGATAGCTCACACTGGAATATTAGTCTGTTTCCGTTATAAGCAATATAGTCGAGAAATGTATTTTTACTTTGAAATATTTTCATTTTCAAGTCTAATCGTGGTACTTGGCGTAACTTTATTTCTTGTTTTGATCTATACTTAGGTCCATTTCAAAGGTAGTTAACTTTTTTATAATTATATTACGTATGATGTTCTCACGAGTTACATAGTATTTTTTAAACTATGTTTAAAACTTAAAGTGTAATATATAATTAAATATTAAAAAACTGTGGTATAAATGTGCACAGTTTTGGTATACACATTAATGGCAACGTTATTTTTACACTGGGAGTAATGCCAAAAAAAAAATAAAGTTTTTTTGTTTTGAAATAAATTTCTGCGCAGTCTGTAAATTATTTTCCTTTAAGAATGACGTAATCTCACAGTTGAAAATTACTCTTCTATAAATAATAATAGGACAATAATCGGAGTTTTCAGTGAGTCGTTGCGAATTCCAAATGATCGGGCGTTTACGTATCCATCTTATAAAGTTGCGAAGCCAAAAATTATACAGCCTATTTTTTAGTAGCTAAAGTGTTACTTTTTTCTTCTTTTTTTGACATATCTTACCGCTGGGGGTCAGCCAAATTGTGCGTCACGCTTTTTTTAAGAGCAAAAATTGTAACGCTATTTAATTAAAACATATGAGTTATGTTAACTGAACCGTGTGATATTAATTATAAGGTGATCAAAATAACTGCTGCTACCATGGTAAGTACATACTTTGCCGACGCTGTTATCATAAGAGTGTTAGTTACAATGTTTTCCACCGAGCGTGTTAAACGTCTTCGTCACCGCCAACGTGAAGCGAGAAATTGACGAGAATTTAATGAATTTTTAATCAATACGTTTTTTTCCTCGAGTACAACTGTAGAGGAGAAGTTTCAGGCATTTCAAAGGGAAAAAAAGAAGAAAAGAAGAGAAAGATCGCTGAAAAAAATAAGAAATATCACCAGAGTAAAAAGCTCAAGAGGGAACAAGATGAATCTGCTGTGTCGACAGAAGAAGACCAAAAGAAGAAAGCAGCCGCAGGACGTAGTATACAATATCGTTTACGTAAGCAGGAAGGAAAAAGAACGCGATAAGTTGAAGGAGAGCCAGAAGATGAACCTCAACGTGAACCAGTACCAAAGACATTTATTTCCGAGAGTATCGTTGCCGATTTGGAATTTACTAAACGTTTTCATGAAAATTCTTTCGGTGTTACTTGTACAGTTTGTGATCGCTTGTGGTTTGAAAGAGATGTACGTTCTGCGCCGCAAGAAAGCATAACCTTTCTTACTGCCGAGTTTCTGGATGAATACCTAACTACATTCAAAGTCTAAATGTGTTACAAATCATTATGCGAAAATAAAATTCCGCGTCTCTTTCGTTCATACGGATTCTCATACCCTCCTTATCCGACTCACTATTGGTTCACAACCAGGAGAGTAAAGACCTCCTGGAATTTTATATTGGACATTTTTTAGCTGAGAAAAAATAAGACATATCCATGTACCGATGTATCTGCATGCAGTGTAGATACTTTACAAATTTTTATTTTAGAGGTCTACTTTCTTATTAAATTACAGAAAAACTACGAAGCCCCCCGAATATTGTAAAACTAAAGGGTCCAAATTTTGAAAAAAGTAAAAATCAGTCTTTAAAGGAAAAAATTTTAAAAAGTTTACGGCCCGTTCTATAATAGTTACGGGATTGATTTTTCGTTAACCGGCGTATTTTCGTTCTTAGAATACCGCAAAAATACAAAATTCTAAAAAATTTAAAATTTGAGGACTCAAATTTACACTTAAAGTAGTAAAACCGAAAACCAAAAAAAAAGTTCACAGTCTTTTCCATAAAAGTTAAAGGCATTTTTTTTTTTCTTTTTTTTAATGACGTATTTTCATGGTTACAATATAGCACCACCAAAGTTTTACAATTAGAAAGCCTAAGTTTGGGAAAACATTTATATCCGAAATAAAACGAGGTAAGCTTCATATGCAAGACTAGTTAATACTTGATGTAACTTTATTAATAATAAAAATTAAATGACGTAGAATGTGTAATATATTAGGGCGTCACCACTCCAACTTCCACGACAACAACTACCTCAACACTCGTGGTGACCCTTACACGCTTTAACTGGAGTGAACGTATGGGTTTTAACCCGATGGTACGAGTACTAGGAATTACTGTAGACGAAGAAGGTGGAAATAGTATTGTAATCTCCACATTGCCGTAGTTCAAATTCAAGTTACAATCTACTATCGCCAGTAGTACATAAGGTAATAGAAAATAAAGTATACATAAAATGGCACGTCAATATAAAATACAATACAAAATACGAACTCTAGAACTTTAAATTTTAGTTTTAATTTTGGAACTGGTATTGCAAAA
Organism: Icerya purchasi; assembly: GCA_039619475.1. Taxonomy (NCBI): domain Eukaryota; kingdom Metazoa; phylum Arthropoda; class Insecta; order Hemiptera; family Monophlebidae; genus Icerya; species Icerya purchasi. The sequence goes on from CM077116.1 coordinate 236,040,629, forward strand.
GAAAAGAAATTTAGAGAAATAGTTGTAGAATACTTAGCGCATAAGAAAACGAATGAAAGAGGCGAACGACTAATTGATCTTTGTAAAAGCATTAATCTGAAGTTAATATCCACAAACTTTAAAAAACTACCAAGAAAACAAAAAAGTTCGGGGTCGTCTTAATAAAAATTTTGGAAAATTTCATATTCATTTCAAGTTGAAACCAAAAAGAAAAGTTAAAAAAGAATGTTAAATTGACCCCGACCACTTTCTTACAACGATGAAAATGAAAAATAAAATACATTTAAAACAAAAAATAACTAAATATGACATGGACAAACTATGTTATGGAGATACAACTGAGCTGCTTAGAAATAAAATCGGTGAATGGCAGCATACCTTTTAAGGAATATAGAAAACGGTGAAAGAAATAATCTCTTTAAATATTAATAAAAAATCCAAATGATAAAATGAACAATGTGAAGGTCCGTTCGCAAGCAAAGATTAGAGTGCTGAATGAAATGGAATTCAAATAAAACCGAAACCATTTATGAATAATTTAAAAATCAAAGAAGGTTAACATAAAATATTATAAGAAACACAAATAGAAATTTACAAAAACACTAATTAGAAAAAATTGAAAACGATTTTAAAAAATGAAACTGGTAACTTTTATGATATATTTGAAATGGAGGCAAGAGGAATTAGCACCCAAATTTATGCTTCAAAAAACCAAATAGGATACTTTAGTTCTTAACAATAAACATAATTGTGATATATTAGTGATATATTTGGAAAAATTATTAAACTGTGATAAACCTAAAAACAACTAGTTATGTATTTAGCAAGGAAAAAACAGGTGGATTCAAACCCTCCGGATAGAATAGAAATTACAAATATAATAACAAAATTGGAAAATAACAAATATTCCGGTGAAGACCCAATAACAGCGGAATTGTTAGAAGCAGCCAGTGAACCAGTAGAAATAAGGTTAACAAGTCTAGATAATATTTGAAGAACAGAAAATATATCACAAGAGTGGAAATGTGCATTAATACATCCGCTGCATAACGAAACTATAGAGTGATATCGCGTCGCTGTCCGTAACATACAAACTATTATTTATGACATTAAATCGAGTAGAAAATAAAATACAATCGAGAGATTAAGAGAGTACCAAGAAGGCTTTCGAAAGAACGGATCATGTACAGAACTAATTTTAAATTTAAAACTAGTAATAAGAGATAGAGTTGTAAGAAATAAACCATATGAAGTAGTATTTTTAGACTTAATTGTATTCGATTCAGTTGCTAGAGGAAAAGCTTGATGAAAATATTTGCAAGAATTTTATATAGACAACAAATCTATAAAATTAATACAGGAAATACCGCTGGAAAATACAGCTAAAGTGAAATTTTCAGGTCAAATCTCTGAATAACTTGACGTTAAAACGGGAGTAAGACAAAGAGATGAATTGTTTCTAATTTTACTGAACTGTTTGTTAGAAAAAGTTACGAAGGAATATCAGAAAAATTAGTAGAAATTCAAAATATAAATAAATAAATTATTTGCCTCCATGAGCCAACTACTAAAAGATATTGTAGTTTGTGCAAAACCACTAGATTGTTAGCCCCGAAACGGTTGAGGTTTTATTTTCACCTCGATTTGTCATTATGGCCTGATTTGAATTGATTAATTGATTGGACTGCGGAAGAACGGGGGTTATTTTCCCGTTCCCACTTTAACTTCGATTGTCACTCAACAGTTAATACGCTTGGGTTGATTATCTAACCATTGGCTCAGATTAAAGTGTGTAGGGATCATCGCGAGCAAATAAGGTTGATGTTGATGCGAAGAGGCAAAATGAAGCTCTGATGCCTGATATATTTCGCTTTCAATTAAAAGAACTAGGAACAGATTGTAAAACAACAGAAATTATTGAACAAACATTAAAAAATTCGTTGCGATAGCCTAGTTGCTAGAGCGCCTAATTTCCATTACGGAAGTCACGGGTTCGATTTTGGGTGACGACAGAACTAATTACAAAGAATTAAACTAATAAATACTCGCTAATAATCACGTGGAAGGCAATGGCAAACCACCACGTACAACACTATGTGCGCGCTAGGTCAGTACGCAGCAGAATCACGCGGAACCGCACTTGTAGCGCGATAAGAAGCGGCTACCATCAGTTCCGAATGTAGTCTGCGTGTGTACACACCTGCGTCGCATATAATAATTGTCTGGTACACAACCTATATCTGTACAGCTAAAAATATATATGAATAGGTTGCCCACCAACCGAATGGTTGAGGAGATAATGATGATGATGCCATTAAAAAATATCACATCAAAGGTAAAATTCAGAGGAGAATTTTCAGATGCCTTTAAAATCAAAACTAGAGTCAGGCAAGGGGATGGACTGTTACCCTTACTTTTTAACTGTGTACTTGAAATAGCGTAAAGAAATTAATAAAAAAGAATTTGGACAATACGATCACGATAGGATGTAAAAATGGCTGCCTAGCTTTTGCAGATAACCTAGTGATCTTTTCCAACTCTATAATGACAGCGGAAACAAATAAGTGAGTTAAATACACACGTTGCAAAAACAGAACTCAGATCTCTTATGAGAAAATAAAGTTTATAGCCAGTGTGAAAGGAGCACCAGAATGGCTAAACCTGGGTTACAATAAAATTAATAAAGCAGAGCAATTTAAATATTTATGAGAATGGACAGAACTAAATGTCTGAAAAGCTGGCAATAGGAGCCCGAGTCAATAAAATGAAGATGTAATAACAGGGTGGCCACCCTACTGGGAAATCGAGAAAACCAAGAGTAAGCTGGGAATTTTGCAAACCAGGAATAAGCCGGAAATTTTGCAAACTGGGAATGAACTGAGAATTTTATCGTAAAATCGGGGAAAAAGGTAATAAAAACGGCCAAAAACGATATTTTTAATAAGAGAAACCCCCCCCCGGAATGTCTTGTATTAAATAAAAAAGGGCTCATAGAAAAACTAGAAATTGAGGAAAGAAAGATACTAAAGAAAATTTTTGGTCCAGTTAAGGAAAATAACATCTGTAGTAGAAGACACAACAGTGAATTATACAGTAACGTTGAAAATATTATACAGAAAATTGGAAAAAGAATAATCAGTTTTTACGGTCATATCATGAGAATGAACAACACAAGACGTTTTCATATGTACAGGGCCAAAAAAAAAACAACAAAAAAACAAAATAAAATTGGTTCAAAGAAACAGAGTAGGATATGTCGGAAATGCAAATAACAGTTGAAGACATTTATAACCGGGTCAAGCTAAGAGAAGTGGTAAGTGAAAAGCAATTTAAAGAAAAACCGAAAATACAAATCATGGACGTTGGAGAAAAGGAAAAACCATAGCGAACGGATGAAGGAGTATTGAGCGCAAATGAAGGCCAAAAGAAGGAACGACAACTAAAACTACATGGTTCATAGTTGGCCGAAATGGGAAGAAGATGAAATAAATAAATATATGTAATTAGAGGATAAAAAAAAGAAAATTTGGGAATTAACTGTTTAACTTTTGCAGATGACGTAGCAGTTTTCTCGTAGGGCATACCTTCAGCAATAAAACGAGTTAATCTTTTAAAAGAAATATTGCAAAAAATACTGGTCTACAAATATCTTTTAAAAAGACAGAAATTAAACATTTGCCCAGATGTCCGTGTATATAATACGGAAAGGTACAAAGAGTTGAAAAATTTAGATATTTAGGTGAAAAAATTCAACAAAATGGTTTAGATGGAGGTGCATTTAAAAGTAGAATAAAAAAAATAGAAGTGATATTCCAATTAACACAAAATGTATACAATAAAAAATCGATATTAATCGATGCTAAGATAAGACACTATACAACCGAATACATAGATCTAAACAATGTAGGACAAATTAAACTTTTGGAAAAGAAGGAACGAAAAATTGCAAGAAAAATTCTTGGCCCGAGGGAAGTGGAAGAAGATTAGGTTAAAGACTAAACAAAGAACTTTGTAGAAAAATAAAAAAAGGTGCTGGATACAATGAAGAGCATAAGATTAACGTTCTACGTATATATCAAAAGAATGGATAATACTCGTTTGACAAAATGAATCTTTTAACACTTTGACAATCTAAAAACGAGTATAAAGTGGTTCTTAAATACGGAAAAAAAAGATCCGAATGAAGCAAAAATCTGAAAGAATAACAGAACTTTAAAAAGGTTCGAAGAATTTAAAGGCTTTGAAAAAATGAAAAAAAGCAAACTGGAAAAAATGGACAAATAAGCGGAAAAGGAAACATAGCAAAATGATGAAAGCCTATTGGGAAAAGTTTACGTACGCTATAAAGAAGAGTATTTTTAGTTCGAGACTTGATTTTTCTTTTTGATTTGCATTTTCGCTTCGTTATTTTTCCAAATACTTGGAGAACAATAACTATTTTATAATGTTACTAATTAACTTGTAATGCGATGTGTTTTTGTTTTTTTTCTCTCTTATCGTTTATGAGGAAACGTGATTTACATCGTGTTTATTGGCAGGCCAGAACAGTTTTTTTTTCTTTTTTTCTTTTTTGGTTTGTCATTTTTGTTACAACATCGTGCGGCGATTATTAACGATTGTTGATTTCACATTCATCTGACTGCTTCTAAAATTCCTCTAAAAAATCTTAAACTTAAAGACAAAAAGGAATACTTAAAAAGTTTTCGTATTACACTTATTAAAGGATATTTTTTGTATAATTTTCACTAAAATGGGCTTGGTAAGTATGAATCCGGTTCTATATGCGCGCACGTCATGACTCAATGTAGTTTATATATGGTGCGAGTTCCATTATTGATTTCCGTTAAATTATTTTTGTTCCGTAAAATACGAAAAAATGTTTGAAATTTTTTTGAAATCGATTAAGAATAATATTTGCGCTTTACAATGAATTTAAACACAGTTGGAAAACATTAAATCAGTTCTCATAAACGTGAATAAATTTTACTTTTTATTTATTTATTTTAAGCAAATTCTGTTTACCTTTCTATTTTTCGCTGTATCGTAATGTTTTATGTAATTTTTACTAAAAAATAAATAGTCGTGAAATTTAAATTAGAACTACTGTTTAATTTCACTTAGAAATAAATTTATGCATTTTAGGCGTTATTGAATTTGAGTGGTAAATGAAAAACACAAATGAACAAAGTGTACACCACTTTTATGGCGTTTTAATTACAAAATAAATAAGTAGAAAACACCCTGAATAGTTTTTCGTCTTTATTATTTCGTGTTTGTAAATTTGTCGTCGTGAATTTAGGGTTATTTATAATCCAGAAAATCAGCTGCTGCTTTCATGTAAAGTTTTGTTCATTATTTTGTAGCTAAAATCCGGTAAATGGTGTATTTTATTTATTTCGTTTGTTATTACGCGTCTTAATTAGATTTTTATTGCAACTGTATTGTTTTTTCATTTAGCAATGACGTTGCGTAATAATGGCAATGTATTAATTCCGTCGTACCCTTCCGGAGTAGTGTACGATTTATTTGAATGCTTATCGACACATCTAGACGGAGCATCTCTTTCTCATATACCGATGTACTTTATATCGCCGGTTTCCGATTTGTCGTTAGGCTATTCCAATATATTGGTTGAATGGTAAGTTGATTTTATTTTCTTTTCGATTTTCCATAAAACAACTGCGAAAAGTAATACATTTATTATTGGAACGAACAATTTGAATTTCTATTTCCCACTTTTAGCCAGCGGAATTATAATACTGAATCGGTTGAAAGGTGTTGCAGTAGTAACATTCGTAAAAGCCGCTTTTAATATATTTTACTTTTATTTATTTATTTTATTTTATTTTTTTTTCTATTTTTCCATTGCATCTCTTTACGCTTAAAATTAGCCAGTAGCAATTAGGACTGAAGAGAGAAATAGTTTTTAAACGGTGAGAAAAGGGAGATTCTCCAGCGCCTTTACTAATGAAATAACTGGTTACAATTGCAGGTCAGAAAAACGTGGGATCTACAGCGTTGTATCTAAACTGAACGAAATGTCAAAATATTCGATTATGATTATAACTAAAGATTTTTTGTTAAAATAAATTGGCGCATTTTTTAAAAAGCTTTATTCAGTACGGAGAGTAATGAATGCTTATTATATAAGTAATTTATAAAATATTGTAAAATAAATAAGTAATTTGCTGTTTATAATATAATTTTAATTTAATTAAGATGTTACGAATCGAAAATGTGATAATGTTTATTTTGGAAAAAAGAGTATTTCTTTTCACAGTTCCGTACTTGCATATTCTCATTAATGAATTCATTACTTCAGATCGCGATTTTTAATAGAAGCCGATTTGATCTCTTTAAAAATGGACTTATTATTTTACACGGAATTTAGCAAATCCGTATTTTCATACGAATTTTCTTATTCTAATTTTATTCTCATTTTTTCGTATATTCGTTACACTTGAATTATATGTTTATGCTTTATCATTCAAAAAAAACTTATTGCAGTGCGCGGACACGGATGTATTTTTAAATTTTTATTACGAAGTTAATTATTTGCGCAATAATAGTATTCGAAAGTGTAGACATTTCAGTAAATTAAAAATCAAAGCAAAACATGTTGCAAATTAATATAAAAGCTAATGTTACTTGAAACATAAAAAAACACACAAAAAAAAATTGAAAATCGGAATAATTATTTAAAATTAAACCACACTATTTATTATAATAAGTTGTAGTTTTTTAAACTATCGCCTTATAATATTGCCTTTTTAAATAAAAATGGCTGATATTTCGCAGTCGGTAATGTATGCATCTTAAAATTAATTCATATATATCACGTCACAGATTTTATCTGTTTTTCTGTAGGAGGAAGGATTCCCGTAGTAACTTGCTTTTATGGCATTTGACATTAACTGTTGTGAATTATCTATGTGATATTGGTCGTCGTGATAGCCTAGTTGCTAGGGCACTTGGCTTCCGTGACGGACGTCTCGGGTTCGATCCCGGACGACAACGGAAAGTTCCGAATGTAGTCTTGCGTATGTACACTCGCGTTGCATATATAACAGTTGCCTAGTAAACTATGCCTATGTCTGTACAGCTGAAATGTACGAATAGGTAGTCGCCGATGCTCAGTAATTAAGTATGGTACTATAATGATGATGATGAATATGATGTTAATCAAAAAGAATGTTTGTGTCTGTTTTTATTTTTTGTTTTTTTGTTCAATTAAACGACTTGCCAAATTCTATCGTTCGAGTTTGGCGGATTCTTATTTCTTAAATATCGCGCCATTTACTTCATTTCGGATTGGATGTTTTTTTCTTCTGTTCAGTTTCGAACCTGAAAAATAATTGTGTACTTTGTATTTCGTTACGTGCATTCCGGTGGCAAGACCGCCGAGAAGTTTAGCCGATCGATAGAACGATCAGAGGTGCGCTCTTATTAATGTTTTACTTCTACTTTCTTTGAATTATCAAGTTTTCCAGGTGTATTTCTTTTTGATAACGCGTTAGATAAATTTTCATATTTCATTTTCCCCGATGTTTTAAATATAGATTTGTTATTTTTTCTTATTGTCGATGAGAGATACAAAGTAGTTTCCACTAGGGACATACTATGTTGAATAACTAAATTTAAGTGTATATCGACGTAGTTAGGAATTTTTCATTTAGAGATCTTATAGACTAGTTGTTCTGGAGATTTTTGGTCTGGAAGTTCTTTTAAATAAAGCCAGTTAAAAAAAAAAAAAAACGAAAAAAACGAAAAAAAGAAATGCGAACAAAATGAGTTTGATTAAATTTATTGGGGCGAACCTTTTGGCCAGTGTTGAAAAATTTGATTTTTAAATATAACATGTAACAGAGTTTTTTAAAAATTTTAACACGCTGAGGTATATTTTTTTTCTTGTATTTATTTATATTCGTAATGCCCAACTATTGCTCCATATTTCTCGTTTAGTATGGATATCAGCGAAAGTAGTAAAGAAAGTTTGAAGTATTTTTCGAAGCTATCTTGCAAGCATTTCCCAAATGCTGTTTATTTGTGTGTTTTTTTTAAATTTTGTTTTATTTTAATAATTGCACATTTTGTTAAAAAAATATATATTTTTTCGATTATGTTCAATCCGACTCTGCTGAAAATCGTAGTTGTATTATTAGTATTATTATATTATTATTGTTAAAAGAATCGGGCCGCATTTATTTAATATAAGTCGCTTTAATCTCTTAATTGGAATTTTTCTGTTATCGTAGGGTATCCGAGTCTAAGCAGACAAAAGTTTTCCTCCCGGAAGAGCCATTTCCACACGCCAATTTAGTACGCACTCATCGACTGAAACCGATTAAACAGATTTATCAGGGTACATTTTGTAATGACATAAAACAGGTCTGTTGAAATCATTTTCAACTATAACAATATTATGATTTTCACTATTTACACCTTAGCAGCACATTATTGTAATTATTTTGCGATACATATTTCATTAAACAATTCTTCAAATCTTTCGTTGTGTTATTATTATGCTTACACCCTTAATATAGGTAATTTCAAATTTTTGCGCCAATAATATTTAGACGATCTTGAACTTATTCCCCTTTTACAATTTACACTTAATAGCTAGGCTAATCCAACTCATGATGGCATAGAAATAGTGAATAAATTCTGAAAATCGTTTAACCCGAATATTAAAATAATTTATTTGCGAAGCACTGCTACGCTGTATTTTGCAGTGTAATAAATCATGTTGTTCAACATAATTTTATCGTTATTAATCGCACTTTGTAAATTAAATTTTATGGCATTTAACGTGTTTCAATTTATTTTTTAATTCAGATGTTTCATGACGTTTTTCAATGTAATATTTTTTAATCTTGTATTTATTTTATTGGATATTACACGTTTGTTTATTTATAAAAATTATTTTTCAATTCACTTTTTCAGCCTTGTATAGTATTCTGCGGGCATCCTAGCTTGCGATTCGGCGATTCAGTTCACTTCATTGAATTGTGGGGTTCGAATCCGTTGAATACAGTCATATTTACCGGTGAGTGTAATACATTTTAAACTTATAATCAAATAGTTTTTCGTAGATTGTAGAACTCCAGAAATGGAGATTAACTTAAACGTTCGCGAAATAAATACTCAGCAAAATTATCGTAAAATAATATCGCATTTATGATAGTTTTTTTTTTTTTTTTTTTTTTTTTTGAATTCACCTACTTTTGATATATTTTTTAAAATTAAATTATGAAAGACGCGTTTTCGTTTTTTAAATAAAACTAGATGAATTGAATAAAAAATATTTCAAATTACGTAATAAAATTTTAAACTATTTACGAAGTATATCGTAATGTGTAAAATAAAAATTTTATTATTGAATTTGAAAAGTTATTAAAAAAAAAACGCACTTTTTAACCAAGTGATTAGAAGATTTTCTGAAGTAAGAAATTATGCGTATGTGTATTATATTCACAGATAATACTGAATATAAACGGTTGTTGTTTTCTCTTAACATTGTTAATACATTATAATTTATTTTTTGTTCAACAGAACCAGAGTATCCTCAAGTAGACGCGTTGGCACCGTTCCAGCCTCTTCAGATGAAATCCGTTCACTGTCCAATTGATACGAGTTTAAATTACACTCAAGCAAACAAACTATTGCGAGAACTGAAACCGGAGAGAATCGTTCTTCCTGACTCATATCCTCACTATTCATCCACGTCAGGGGTGCACTGCGATTTCGCGATAGAGCAGGTAATAAGACAATAAGTTTCTCGTTCTCTTTTGTCTATTAAGTATGAAAATATTTTGCAATTTTATTATGTTCCATTATCTCGTTTTTAATACGTAATTCCAAATTTTTTTATAATATCGTAGTACCGATTTTGTTTTGAATGCAGTCTTTGGCAAACTCGTTTGAAATATGCAAGTAAACTGCACCATGTGATGATGATAAAAAATGTTAAGAATTAAGTAATTCGTTAAAATATGAATAATAATATCATATAGAATCTCCTTTTTACGCGCTGTTAAAATATAAAAATATATTAAATTGTAACAAATCCCCGAGTGGTATAACAAACAAATTTAAATGTATAAATGATTATAGCAGTTTTTTAATACCCGAAAACGTTTCTAAGTTAGTGTAATCATTTATATGTTTAAATTTGTTTGTTATATACACTTGCGGATTTGTTACAATTTACTATATTTTTGAACAAATACCATCGTAGGAAATTTGTATGTAGTGCAACAAACTGATAAACGCGAGGCATTGTAGAAATGTGTAAATAAAAATGGATCAAATGTAAACTTACGGAATTTCCCTTTCGTCAAATTCGAACAGACAAGTGCACACCAGTTAAATCGTCGTGTAAATATATTTCAATGTTGGAAATGTTCAGCGATTTTGATCTCATTCACTGTTTATCGTGATCTCAATTTTTCACGCGATTTATGTAGAAAAATATTTTAATTATGTCGCTTAAGTATTATTTTATTTTGCGTTTTCGTAGTTCGCGGTTTTCCAAAAACCGCTTTATGAAAATTTGTTGCTTATAGGCTTAACGGTTATTTTTATGTATAATTTCAAACTCGTTTGTTGCCCTATAGCCAGCTGAAACGAAAGACATATTTACTATTCGTCGTGGAGAACTTCTAGTATTGCCGATAAAGAGGAAAAAAATATCCTCTACAATGACGTTCGATATGTCGCTTAATATCAAACCTCAGTTTATCGAATCGCATTGTAATCTGGGTACTTTTACCGGCGTCCTCGAAGCGAAAGATAATCGATACGTTCTGCAGGTAAGTAAATATATAATTTTGCATTATTTCTCCGAATTAATTATTCCATTCGTACATTCCAGTTTTGCGAAAAATGAATTACACTTTTATAGAAACAAGTTCATTAGCGCAGGTTCTATTAGTCTCGTGTAAATTTCGAATTATTAAAATAGTTCTACTACAAGTGAAATATTTAAAAAACAAAGCTTTTGCATAAACTTCATAATGTTATGAAAATCATTTTAAAAACATTTTTTTTTTTTTTCTATTATGGAAATAAACTAATAATAAACTAATTACTATTATATTTTTTATTTTTCTTCATTACTATTTGTACACGCACACATACGTTATACAGTTATTTTTTAAATGTTAATGCAAATGGATAAACCAGAAGAAGTGTTTATGAAACTTATAAAAACACACTATCTATACTGACAAGAAGGACAATGAAATAGTTACTGGCTCTGTCAACCGTTAGTATTAATATTTTAAATTCGTAGAATGGAAAGAGTGCGAATATTTATTCATTAAAAGCGTCTAATAATTTTTCTGGAAATACATCGACATTAGAAAACCAAATAAATAGTGCCATGAAGATGCTGCAATGTAGTTTTTCATATACGTATTTTTGATTAACCCATAAATTCATACAAAAATCATTCAGAATTTTTTTTTAAATTAATGCCGGTTAAAGGAAAGTAGTACATATGTATATTTACAGTTGCTTCACTAATAAATCCATAAAAACGCTAATTTAATTCTAATAGCAAAATGATATTTTTTCGAAAAATTTTATTAAGCAGTTTTTTAAATTATTATTCAAGACAAGGGGTTTCGTTGTGGAAAAAATTAAATTTGTTAAGCAACTCCGAATGTAGTCAAATAAATTTTATATTTTTGTAATATTTTACGATATTTACATTTCGCACGTCGCCAAAATTGATCTGTTTTCTACTGGAAGGAAGTCGGGTTTTATTTTGAATTTATACGATTGTTACGTTTTAATACGAGAAATGTTTGGTAAAAACTAGGGTCATGAACCCAATCTGTTATAGATCAATCGAAACGTTACAGTTTCAACTGTCTGAGAATTCAAGTTTCATACAATAACGATAAATGTTACATATTCACCTCCAAAGTATCGCGATGTCTAATTTTCGTGATTAATGTTATGCGATTAAATTTTGTGTCCTTATTGCGGGAAAAAACGCCTACGGAACATTTAGTAAATTAAAAAAGACGTTAAGAAATGCAACGATATCTAAGAGAACCGATTTGCGATGTCGCGCGTCTTTTTGAACTAGCAAGGATAGCCTTGAATTGAAATGTAATGAAAGTGTAAATTACTTCTCTCGCCGAAAAAAACACAGAACACTGGCACTGTTATAATTGGTATCGATCCTAGTCGGACTACTCATCAATAGTTGAATATGTTTGTAAGCAGTGTACAAAAACACTATTACATAACCATTTAAACGTGGCTCAAATGTGTGCATATTATCGAATCGTCTCACCCCATGTAGGGATATCGTGACCATGATCTGTCACCCGGTTGATCAGACTGCGTTAACAATTCCGATCCCTTGCGATCTGTACACAATCCTGAAAGGTTCGACCGGCAGCTTTGCACATTGCGTCCGACCATCTAGTCGGCGCACGACCTCGACTCCTTTTTCCGTTGATCTTTCCTTGGATGAGCAGCGTTTCCAAATTGTCCGCTCTGATCACATGACCAAAATACCGCAGTATCCGGCAGAGCACCACAGATGATAGCCTCTTCGGGGAACTATCTGTTTGTTGACCTCTGATCATCGAGCTCCTTTTGAAAAATCATCGTTACTGCAACGCGCCTATCGTTATAGTTTGGGTTTAACATCAAATGATTTCTTTGCCTTTGAAGCGGGGAAAAAACTGAAATGACGATCAACTTCAACGAACTATAAGAGCTTTAAGAGCAATTTTAAAGCGAACTGCATAAAACAGCTTCGAACGAATATTTATGGAATGATAGCGACGCCGGACCAAATACATTGTATCGATTTTTGGCAGTACTGCATGAAATACGACTAAAACGTTAAAATTCAAGATTGCAGAAGAAACTATTTAAACAATCATTGTCAGTCTTTACTGAACATCTCATAGAAAACTAACAGTGGTGGTTACTTTATAGTCAGTAATCTAAGTAATCACTAAAATTTAAAATGTATTTATATTTTAAATTAAAGGAATTAATAAAAATTCTAATTATTTATAAATATTGAAGTACCAAAGTACTTAAACTAAAATATTAAATTAAAAAAGATTTCAAAGCAGAAACGTAAAGATTTACGCATTCTTAGTGCTTATAGACATACGAGCCTGATTAATATTCGAATTTGTCCTCTATAGCCGACCTATATAGCCAAACTATGGCCCGTTTAGTGCCACATTTTGCGGCCTCTATAGTTACGATTCTAAAAATAATTGTTTTAAATTTTACATGTACACATAAAAAAATAATGCTATTGCGTTTCAATATCAATTTTTATAGCGTTAATGTTAGATAAGTGTTAACAATAGCACAGAGTTTGGAGTTTTTGTTTTTTAGAATTAAATATGGTTTACGGATTGTTTTCATAAATGATTACTAAAAGTAGATCATGCATTTATTTGACAGATTTAGCTCTGATATGCATCAACAAATATTGAGGTAAATTTTAAAAAATATATAGAAAGAGAAAGTGTACCGCTGGTCGCATCTCAACTATTTAAAAGCTCATATTTCGTGAAGGAGAATGGATAGAAAATTCAGCCATACCTTAAAACCTTCGTCGGGACAACACGAATACACACTGAAAATTTCAGTTTGATCCGTCTAGCGGTACAGGAATACATACGGGGAGACGAACAATAGATATAGATACACACATATAAATAGTAATGAAGAAATATATTGAACCAATAAATCTCATTACTCATTCTTATCATAACGGACTCCTTTCACATCTTCGTATTATGTTGGTTTAATATTTGGTTAATAATTCAGTAATATTTTGGATGTTTTTTTTTTTTTCGTATTAATACTGTGAAACTTTCAGATATTAATTTACTTTTAAAATATGCGAATTGATTATCGAATTTAAAATTTTAAAAATAATAAAAGTGTGTAATTTATTTTGAACAATTTGTCCCACAATAATAGAAAGAAAAGGTTTATGAGTAGAAACGCCTTTTTCTAGTTCATTAGTTTCGTGAATCTGTTATTCAAATTTAATGGAAGAATATACTTGAGGTTTTTTTGTTTTTAAATCCAATTTAGTTTTTTTTTTTTTTTTTTTTTTATTAATGATTAGACGAATTTAAGAAATCACCGGTAAAGCTTGTTTGTAATATTTAAATAAAATATTGTTTTTTCTTCGTTTTTCAGTCGTTGGACAGTATAAAAGATGAAGATAAAAGAAAAGCGTTAGAAGCGGAAGGCGTCGATTTGAGCAACGCGAAATCTGAATGGGGTTCCTTATATGCAAACGCATTTATTAAGTCACTTTATTCGGCTGGCTTTAAGGATATTAAAATTGAGTACTTATCGAAAGGATTTATAATTCATTTAGTAAGTGTTCGGGAAGAATTTAATTTTTAATTCAGTTCAACATTTTCGCAGTTCAAAAAAAAAACGCATCTGTCGCATTAATTTCTTACTCTTTTTATTTTTTAATTTTATAATTGATGGGATAGTAAATAAAATTACCCTAAAACAATACGATGAAATAGGATCGTAAGAAAAGTTACAATTAGAAGGGTATCCGAATGAATTTTTTAGAAATTATTTCGATGGTTATTTTAGTAGTTACCGAAAAAATGAATTATGCTAATAACAGACTAGTATATCATGGTTTTCAGATCAAATCTGTTCGATTTTTTTAAAGGGGTTCATATTTTTTCTGTTCCCACTTTGCTGCTTTTTTTACAAAATATTTTAAAATTTACACCTTAATCTGATTTGTTTCCGTGGTCGGTAATTAAAAAGACATCGTAACACTTTCGGCTAATAAAATGACGGTGGAAGATGAACAGAGCAGTAAGCGGCCGTCAACGACACAAGTATAGTGTAGGCGTTGTTTGGAAAGAAAATCGTCTTCAAGTTGTCGTATGATAGAGGGGACAATTGTTTGTTTTTTTTTATTTGTTTTTTGATTACGTCACCACGGACACAGACACGGAAACAAAAAGAAGGAAAAGAATCGTCAGTTAAATTTTGATTCGGTCAAATATTAACAGTATAAAGGAACCAATATCAAAATGAGTGAAGAGAGGAAAATGCGTAATGAGTAGGGTGCTCAAGTTTCAACAAATGAGAATTCCGAATATAACATTCGACAGAAAGGGATGAACATTCAAAGAGGTTGTAATCAGCATTATAGATGCCATTACTTCATTCGGATTGAGAGGATAATCGGACAGAAAACGAAAGAAAAATGAAACCAAAAAGAAGGCAGAAGAGAATGGTTAAACGCACGTGAATAATAGAAACGACAACAGAAAGAGGAAAGGAGATTTTCGAGAAATCAGAAAACAGAAGATTCGGTTGAACAGATAGATAAAAGATCATTCGTCATGAAAAGAAGATTATATATCCGACCAACATTTAAAGATGAGATTATTTACATCGAGACACGAGATTGTAGAATGGAATTTTTTAAATGAAGCAACAACTCGAACCAAAGAATTCGTTATCACGCTACCCTTAATGCCGATGTGTTTGAGAACCCACGGCAAATCAACACAGATGGAGAAGCGAACAGGAAGAAAATGAATAAGACAGAATGTGCGAGGAATGATAAAATCAGATGAGTGGCCAGGAAAAAGAGGAGCAAATCGCTTAAAGGGCACTCGCGGAGTCAGGAATGATTAAATAATTGGAAAAGAAGCGACTAGAGGAAATAAAAACGATGAAACGCAGGATAGCCATTGGTTCGAGTGTAAAGATGGAATAGGAAGAAGGAAGGCGAAATAATTTTCAAAAGTTAGAATCCGGAAGCAAAAGAATTTCCAGCACCATTAGATCCCCTGGAGTGCCATATCTAACGAAAACTACTGTTCACAGAATTCCTCGCGATGATTTAATGGGACCGAAATTATTCGCGCGCTTTGTACCGCATTCCTTAACCAAGGAACAATGAGAAAACCGTGTTTTTCATGCGCAAAGCGCGTTCGGGGTGATCGGAAGTGATCCGAATTTTCTAAAGTAAAATTATCACGGGTAACGAAACGTTATGTTTCGCCTAGGATTGAGAAACAAAAAAGCAAAGTGTGCGATGGTTTGGTGAAGGAGAATTATGACCCCAAAATTGAAATTTCGGAGTCTAAAAATTGAAACGACGATGATCACATTTTTCGATAATCGGAAATTATTCATTCGGAATTCATGCCAGGGAGTTAGATCGTGGCATCGAGAGTATGGGATCGGTTGTGTAAGCGAATATGCTGCGATAGGCCGAAATGTGGAAAGACGCGTCTTTTCTGCTCCACGATAACACTACTTCGAAACTGCCACAAAAACATTTTTCTACCTACCACCTTATTCGTCACATATCTTCGAGTTATTTTCTGTTCCCGAAGTTAAAACATTAGCACAAAAGGAAAACCGGTACCGCAAATTGTGGAGATCCCAGAATCCGTTTTGAAATGTATGAAGGACATTCCAGAAGCTGAGATTTTACATTAATGGACATGCTTGAAGATCATTCTAAACGTTGTATCAAAGTTAGTAGAAACTTGTTTGAATAAAAAAAAAATATATTCAGAATTTTTTATATATTTTTTTAGAGCACTTTTTAACAATTGTTTAATGGGATATATCTTGCATATCTCAAATTCTTGTTGTTCTATTTTGTGAGCAACTGTGCGGAATTAATTGCTTTTTTTCTGGAATGGTCGCGTTAGTAAGTTTGCGCAATAAACATTGAACCTTGACGTATCATAAATCCATGGATTACCTGCAGTTGTTAAATGATATGAGATGCCAAGCTCAGGAGGCTACATGCCCGTGAATTGTTTGTTATTTGTCAGAGTATTATACAAAATTTAAAATATATTTTCCGAATTTATATTCAGACGGAAGTGGCAAAGCGAAAGTTGGTAGCAGAGTAAATTTTGAAAATATAATTAAAAATAAACTTTACTTATAAATTGAAGATAATCTTACGGTTAAAAAAAAAAAAAAAAGGGAAAAAAGAAAAGTAAATATACGCGCAGCTGTCAGATTGAAACAACTGAAAAAAAAAAAAAAAAAAAATTAACCCGACCTCATTGTAGTATTTATTAATATGCCATAACTGAACATCGGCAGTATTCTTTTCAGTCGCAAAAATAACTAAAAATCGAACGATTGCATTAGGCTATACACAACGCTACATTTGTAATTACTTTTGTGCGTGTACTTTTTTTGATGATTTATATCATTAAAGAATTCAACAAAGAACAGATAAAAAATTAGGATGCTAAAAAGAATTGATTGTTTTTACATTAAATGAATTATTTTATTTATATTGATAATATAGTGCAGAAGTGAAATTAATATCATTTATATTTATAAGTACGTAAAAGCCGAAAATTTTAAATATGAAGAAAATTTATATTTCTTCTTTGATTACGTATGTCACTAAGAAAGAAAAAAAATGTAAATTTCACGGTTTTAGTGCGCATAGACGTTTAATAAAAGAAAAAAATGAAATGTGTGTAAAAAAAATAAATTTCTATACGTTGTTAAAATTTGAAATATTTTAAATGAATTTATAGCCAAGCGCACCTGAATTTCTTAACTAAATAATACATGTAAAAAAAGAATATTAATTTTTCCATAAATTACTCAAAAGTTATATATGAAATGGCTAAGAATTGTAAAGTGCACAAAATATATATGAATTTTAATGAAATATCTATTAAATGAAATAATCAGATATGTAAAAGAATTATATTAAAATGTTGATAAAAAATACATTTTCGCTTGAAGCGTTTTTTGAACGATGCAACATAATACTCGAGAATTTTTATAACCATAATTGTTTATTACACGCTGTTTTAAAATACGCTCGTATTAAACCCTTTTAGGAGTGTTAAATTTATTAACTTAAAATACACAAATATAACAACATAACGGTTATATAATGTGATATATAACAATTGTAAACAAAGAATAGTTCGGTGTTTGTTTGTTTTTTGTTTTTTTTTCCTGATTAATATTGAGTATTTTCATAAGTACAAATAACGCAGAATTAATTACAAAGTCGAAGAAAAAAAAAGATGCATCAAAATGATCGCAAATGTCTCATTTTGGCATATGGAAATTCTCACGACTTAATAATATTCTTTAGAAATTTCGATTTATTGAAGTATGACGAGTATGTTTTAATATGTTCTTTTCATAGTCGTTTGAGCAATAACTGCTTATCGTGACATTTATTAACCGACTTCAAAAAAGGAGGAGGTATTCAATTCGACTGTTTTTTTTTTTTTTTTTTTTTTGTGTGTGTGTTACCACATAACTTTCTTCTAGATGAACCGATTTTGATGATTCTTCTTTTATTTGAAAGGTGGTGTTTGTCATGTGGTCCCATTTAAATTTGATCAAGGTCCGACCGGTAGTTTTTGAGTTATCCTTAATAATGCGGGGGATTGAAGCTTTTTGGATGCTTTTCATTCATGATTGTTTTCACCGTCGGATTAGATTTTTGACTTAAAATACTATAAATTTGCCAAATTACCATGGAAATGTAACTTTTGGTGTTTTTACCGTGGAAATATCTGTTCTTATTAAAATGTTTTAATTTAATTGAATAAAAATGCACTAAAAAGTAAAAAATAAAATGCCTTTTTACAAAAAATAAATACCGACTTCAAGGTTTATTATAAAAATTTAAAAATGCACTAAAAAGTAAAAAATAATTACTCCCGATAAGAAAATATATATATCAGAGTGATATAACACTTAAGTGGTGATATCGTAATTCTTATACAACATTAATTTTTTGGAGTTGGCATCAAATTCATATTAAAAGAATAATTAAAAACTGCATTAAATGTTGATTAAATTGTTCCTAACATGAATTTAATTCCAACTCCAAAAAGTTAATGTTGTATAAGAATTATGATATCACCTTAAGTTATATCACTCTGATATATATATTTTATCGGGAGTAATTATTTTTTACTTTTTAGTGCATTTTTAAATTTTTATAATAAACTTTCAAGTATCGGTATTTATTTTTTGTAAGAAAGCATTTTTTCAATTTACTAAGCATTTATACAGATATTTTTCACCATAAAGTAATTATTGTTTTTTTTTTCTTGTTTATTAGAAAGTAACTCTACTACTCTGTAAAAAAAAAAAGATCGTTGTTTTTGTTTTTTTCTTTCTAAAAGTAACAAGCTCAGTTTTTTAACATTTACACCACATATTATACTTAAATATTAAAATTATGGTACATTTTGTTGTTAATAATTAATAAAAAAAAACTTAATGAATATAAAATTAAAAACAATTTATATACTTAGGGGACGACAATTTGCGGCCCATCATCAACTATAGAACGTACGGATACTGTCCAAGTTCGAATCATTTAGTTATATTTTATAATATTATTCATTTATTAATTATTTTTCTTAGTTATATTTTATGTTTAGTGAAATACCTTTAAATAATTCGTTTGGTTTTTGCGTATTTATTTTTTATTTTATTCCTTTACACAGCTACAAGAAGACACCTTAATACAGATTGATAAATATTCTACTCACATATTGTCAGAATCAGCAGATCAGCAAACCCGCCTCAAATTAAGAAGCGCTGTGTTAAACTGTTTAAATAAATTTTAATACACGCGCCCATAACATAAACACGTGCGTAAGAGTATGCTCTATTTATTAAGCGTATTTTATAAAATTTATATTTTTTATAAAATAAAAAATTCAAGTATTATTTATTCATTTTTTTCCTTGCTTATGTTATCACGCATAACGACGGAGATCAAATAACATTTTCACTTGGCTCAGCAAGTTGCTCGTGAATAAATTTTAATACCTTAGGAAGTCGCGTTGAGAATAGAACTCACCGAAAGTACTTATAGCATAATGAAGCTAATTAAAAGTTACAGCACCTTCGAGATTTATTTATGAGAAATGTAATGTGAAAAGACATCTAAAAGCATATGATAGAGTGTTCAAAAAGTATAAAAGAGAATGGTAATGTGTTATATATTAAAAAGAGATGTTTTGTGATAGATATAAAGAATTTTTAAGTCTTATTTCGAGAAATTAACACACATTCATCATAGAGTCGTATTGCTCAATTTTGAGCATCGTGACTGCCTATTTGTACATTCTAGTTGTACACAATAGACAGCGCTCATGGCAATTGCTATACGCAACGCCAGTGTACGCACGCAAGACTATACTGGGAACTGATGCAGTCGCTTGATCTATCGATATACAAGTGCAACCAGCGTGTGTCTGCTGTGTGTACTAAATTAGCGCACATATGATGGTATACGTGGTGGTTTGCCATTGCCTTCCACGTGATTATTAGCGAGTATTTATTAGTTTAATTCTTTGTAATAAGTTCTGTCGTCACCCAAAATCGAACCCGTGACTTCCGTAATGGAAATTAGGCGCTCTAGCAACTAGGCTATCGCAACGAATTTTTTAATGTTTGTTCAATAATTTCTGTTGTTTTACAATCTGTTCCTAGTTCTTTTAATTGAAAGCGAAATATATCAGGCATCAGAGCTTCATTTTGCCTCTTCGCATCAACATCAACCTTATTTGCTCGCGATGATCCCTACACACTTTAATCTGAGCCAATGGTTAGATAATCAACCCAAGCGTATTAACTGTTGAGTGACAATCGAAGTTAAAGTGGGAACGGGAAAATAACCCCCGTTCTTCCGCAGTCCAATCAATTAATCAATTCAAATCAGGCCATAATGACAAATCGAGGTGAAAATAAAACCTCAACCGTTCCGGGGCTAACAATCTAGTGGTTTTGCACAAACTACAATATCTTTTAGTAGTTGGCTCATGGAGGCAAATAATTTATTTATTTATATTTTGAATTTCTACTAATTTTTCTGATATTCCTTCGTAACTTCTTCTAACAAACAGTTCAGTAAAATTAGAAACAACTCATCTCTTTGTCTAACTCCCGTTTTAACGTCAAGTTATTCAGAGATTTGACCCGAAAATTTCACTTTAGCTGTATTTTCCAGCGGTATTTCCTGTATTAATTTTATAGATTTGTCGTCTATATAAAATTCTTGCAAATATTTTCATCAAGCTTTTCCTCTAGCAACTGAATCGAATACAATTAAGTCTAAAAATACTACTTCATATGGTTTATTTCTTACAACTCTATCTCTTATTACTAGTTTTAAATTTAAAATTAGTTCTGTACATGATCCGTTCTTTCGAAAGCCTTTTTGGTACTCTCTTAATCTCTCGATTGTATTTTATTTTCTACTCGATTTAATGTCATAAATAATAGTTTGTATGTTACGGACAGCGACGCGATATCACTCTATAGTTTCGTTATGCAGCGGATGTATTAATGCACATTTCCACTCTTGTGATATATTTTCTGTTCTTCAAATATTATCTAGACTTGTTAACCTTATTTCTACTGGTTCACTAGCTGCTTCTAACAATTCCGCTGTTATTGGGTCTTCACCGGAATATTTGTTATTTTCCAATTTTGTTATTATATTTGTAATTTCTATTTTATCTGGAAGGTTTGAATCCACCATGTTTTTTAAACCAGCTCTAGAGGTATTTAATAAGTTTACGGAATTATCGTACTGATTTTAATTGTCCGAATTGAGGAAAGAGGTGATTAATCACAATTAAACAAACTTATATTTATTTATGGGCATGTTACGCGAACGAAGTCACTGGTAACCGCATATATATATATATATACATATATATAGGGGGCGAGAGGGAGAGCTTTATTTTGATCGTTTTAATTTGCAGATTTTTTGGTTATGTGACCCGGTCTACTAAATGAAATAACTCGTAGATTCCTAGATTTAAATTTACTTTTCAAATTGTTAAAAAAAAAAAAAAAAAACACGAAAACTTGAAAAAAAAATAAAAAAACAATGAAAGAATATAAAATGTTATTTTTTTACGATAAATTCCCCTTTTTACCGTTCTTTCCGTTTGGACTGTAACTCTAGATTTGGTTTAGCATTCTTGCACTTTCCTTTTCTTGTTACTAACTTCTTAGTTAATGGAGTCTGCATGTTTTTGCTCTTCCTTGAGCGTGATTTAACGTTTTTTTCATTTTTTTTTTTTATTTTTGGGTTAGGAAGACTTTTCCATCTCGCACGAAACCGGAAAGCATGGATCAACGTGGTGAAAGATGTGGACGCCAACCTTTGAGAACGAAGACGGCGCTCAAGAAGTAGAAGGGTTCGTCAGCCGGGGACATTTACCCAGAAACAATTAGAAAGAAAAAAATAATAGGAACAATAGGTGGAGAGGGAAGAGACAGGATATAAGAGGCGCAATACGGAGCAGGAAGACCAAGTCGCAGCAAACTGAAGTAGAAAGCAAAACACTCAGCAGAAAGAGATGAACACTCAAAGAACCGATGGTCCGCATCGCAAACATGCTCTTCGTTTGAGTGGAGAGGACTATATAGAGAGGCAACCAATGAAAAACGAAAACAGGAGGAAGGCAACAGAGAATGGTTAAGTTTTCCATCCCGATTCATTAAAATTTTGTTGTTTTTTTCCGTTTTTGAAACCAACTTTTTTTTTTAGGCAATGGAGGTACATCATCGACTTTTGTGATGTCAGAAATTAAATCACGAGCGGTATCAAAACAACACGTGAGCGTATCGCTACCTATCTGTTTTGTTTAACAAGTTTTCGGACGATAGACCCCTTTCAGTAGAATGGGTTACATATATTTTGCTGAAATGGAGATTGACTTATAACAAAAGTGAAATTACTTTATTGCGCGCTTCTGTATTAAAAAATATTATCTATTAATTAAACTTAAGCGCATTCTTGGATTTAAGAAATTAAATTTTTGACTAAACTAATATTTTGTTCAGCGAAAATATCAAGAAAATGAAAGCAAAAAAAAAAAAAAATGTGGTTACAAGAAGAATATGAGGAAGTAAAAACGTGAAAACAACCAAACTTTGGTTCGCAATTATTTTTCAATCTTAGACACAAACAAATTATATATTCATAATACTGGAAAATCAAAAAGTCAAATATTAAGAATATATGTTTTATTATGTATAAGGTAAATGATAAAATTAAAAATGTTTCACTATAGCTTCAATTAAAGATACATACTTATTAAATCGTTAAATAATAGTCCACTTCTGCTTGTCTCACTAGTCGATGAAAATATAAACAGAAAAAATAGTTCGACATAATGTGTTAGATTACTGTGTTCATTACATAGACTCTGAAGTTAATTTGTATTTCGTAAATTTTAATATAAAGTAATTTTCTTATATATATATAAAAAATGAATATTAGCTTATAAAAAACGGTTATTCGCAATTTTTCAGCACTTATATTAATTTTGTTACAACATACTTCAATTATAGTATAGTTTGTTTCTTTTTTTTCTTTATTATTAAATGTACATCGGGAAAAAATTATACGAAATAATATTCGAAACAAGTACTTGTACATGTACAATAAATTTGAAAATAGATAGAACTTCACTCCTTTAAAATTTTGAATAAAAAGTTTGTTGAATTTTTTTGTATTTTATTTTTTACACAACTTTCGGGAACAATACACTGCATCTTAAGCGAATAAAAGTATTAAAGGTTACATTTAAAGAAAAATACACTTAGAAAATAAACGGAACTGTGTATTGCCAATGTCGGATATTTAAATTCCTGAAAAGTCGCACGTTGGTCTCGAAAAAGATGACACACGCACGCACGCATACATACATACTCGTTTATAGTACAAGACCATTATTTTAATTGTTACATTACCTTTATGAACGAAAACCCCATTTATTAGAAGTACTATGTTAATAATTATTCATGCATCGCAATAGCAGATCTCGCTGTCTTCTCTGAGAGAATTAATGAGCCGTCCATAAAGACAGTCTCAGAACACCGTTTCCTTTTTGAAACAGGCCTCGTGCAAACATGGTACACAATCGATACTCTGTGTTAAACCTTTTTGAAATCGACTTCACGTCGGTCTATCAGTTGTTCAAAATCGGCCGTTGCTTTCAATCATCTTCCTTCTTTTGCTGTAACGTATGTTTGCTATATCTACCCATACCTGGACGATAAATCTGAATAGACGGCCTATCCTGTGTTAACATTAAATTAAGTAAAATTAGCATTATATTACAACTAAATTTATGAAGGCACTGGCTGCGTAGCGATTTTTTGCCTCGCTGTTCAGACTGACAGTTAGATGCTACGTAAATTTAAAAATAATTGCAAAACGATTATACAAGCTGTGATATTTTCTTTGACGTTTTTCGAAATGCGAGCAGCTACACTTGTCTATATTAGACACATTTTGCAAAGCGAACGTCTTCATCTAGTTGTGTGTAATGCGCATGCGCGATTAGTTCTTAATCATAATTTTATGAAACTTTTATTCATCAGAGCGTCTAAAAACTGTGTTCTGGCTTTATTAACTTTTACATAAAATCGCATTTCTTTATGTAGATTCGAATAATATGCGTAAAGTATCTAAATCTTCTTCAACGGCATTTTCCTGCTCGTGCGGGATCTGTCTTTCGAATGAAACGCCTCCAGTTGTTTCGATCGAATTTCAGACTTTTGTCAATACCGGTAACCCTGAGATCGGCAGAAATTGAGTCAGACCACATCTCTGTTTTGGTCTACCAACTGGCCTTTTTCCAGGCACTTGCAAGTTATATGTCCCTAATATTAACGAGGCGCTTCCGGGGAATCCTAAGATCGCAATACATGCCTGTACCATCTGGAGGGGCTCTCCCGAAGTTTGTTAAGAATCGCTGCAACTCCCATAGCCGCACGTATGCGGTCATTCCTAATCCGGTCGGATAGGCGAATGTCCAGTGTCCACATGAACATACGGCTTTTCAATGCATGCAGTGCTTGTTCGTCCCGCTTGGTAACTGGCCAACATTCACCACCGTATAAAGCAACTGGGCGAACCACGATGCGGTAAATTTTTGATTTCAACCGAATGAATATGAATACAAAAAATGTTGATTTTATTTTTTTTTAAATTACGCGAAAATATAACTTTGCTTTGTTTAAAACGTTTTTTCTCTCTCTCGCTTTTTTTTTTTGTTATCAGCACCATTATATATCATGTATATAAAAAAAAGAAAATAAAAACTTAGTACACAATTTACATAAATACATATTAATTCTCATAAGTTTCTCAAAAGACAATAAATTCCGCCGTAGGTTAGAGTTTCTGTCATATAGCGAATGCTATTAACATGTTGTCGTGCATTGTTTTTTAAAAATAAAAACGAGCTAAAAATTGCAGAGTGGCCACTTTCTGGGAAATTGAAGTCAGGGAATTTCATTAATCAGCGAAAAGTCACAGAAAAGTTAAGGAATTTGAACAAAAATACCCGTGTGATGTGCAGAAAGTATTAAAAATGATTGCAGAACTCTAGTACATGTACTTTTACTCTGCATAGATAATAAAACATCTGATTGGGTTTTGCTAATAATCGAGAAAACAGGAGATAACGGAATGGTAACGGATTTTATTTATTATTCAATGAGAAGTCAAAATTTTAAGTGATTTGAAATGTTATCATAGGGAATAAATTCTATAGAGGAATGATAAAAAACATATTGCGAAATTTTAGATATTATGAATTGTTTTTTCTGTACGGCTTTCCTAAGTCGAAGAAAAGACAAAAAAAAACTGAAAAACTGGAAAATGTGAAGAAATTTTATTTTGAAAAAAAAAACAAAAAAAAAACAAAAAAAAACGGCACAAAAAGAATTGTTTTTTGAAGTTTTTATTTTTGTGTAAAAATAGTAATTGTTTAAAAAATGATTAATTTAAGGACCTTTTATGTGCTTTTGACCATTGAAGAAAATGGATCGAAGTGAATAACACGTTCTATTGCTTAAAAAGCCGGAGCTTGTGGAATTACTCGAAATATTCGAATATTTCAAGTTTTTAAGCAACAGAACGTGTTATTCATATTGTCCGATTCATTTTTAACGAGTAAAGACAAAGCAGTGAAAACTATATAAAATGTCGTTAAATTAATTAGCTTTTTTGATATGTTTTTTCAACACATTGACGACGGCACTTGGATCTATAAGTTATATTTTTACTTTTTTTTTTTTTTTCATTAATTTTTTATGTAAAATTTACCTTATTTTTAATTCTCCGGTCGTTTTTGCGCTTTTTGTGATCCTCCGGAGAAGGAATCGATTCCGTAATTCTTTTGCTCGCGTCTTCAGTCTCCGATTCTTTCGAACTGCTACCATTTCCGTTAGAATTCCTTTCTTCTTCAACGTTTTCACCGCTGTTTGACTGAACATCTTTAGCCGTCTCTTCATATACCACTTCCGGATTTTCATGCGGTGTTACTTCTCTCGCAATGGCAACCGATATCTCATTTTCCGGATTGATTTCATCCACCGTTGGCGATTTAACTTCTTCATCCATCGGCAACTGCTCCTCTTGTTCATCTAGCATCTCTACCCAACTTTGGTATTTATATTGAGTTTCGATTTTAGCGACAACGTCATTTTCATCTTCGTGCTCGGAAGAATCGCTATTTTTATTGTCATTAACGATTTTTAACGAATCCACGATAATACTATCGATTATATTGGCAATACATCGGTAATTATCGTCTATGATATTTTTCGTCGGCGACAACATTGCTTGAGATGATTTTTTACTAGCAACTTCGTTTTCTAAATGAACCGTTAACTCCGGCGCTTCAGTACCGATCGAATTATCATTATTCGTGTCGTCGCTATCCGAATCGTTACTGGCCGACAGTTCGGTCGCCTGTAAATGCCGTAGTAATAAATCATTGAACGTTTTCCTATTGTCGCGCCCGAATTTCTTCGCGTTTGTGGTTATATTTATACGTTTGTAGTAATTCGGCGTTCTACACAAGAACGACAATCGTCGTTTACCGTTTTTTTTCTTACATTTCCGCTTTAACAACGTTTTCTTCGTTATTTTCACTTTCTCCGGCTTATTTTCATCTTCCACCATTAATTCATCTTCTTTTTCGCCATTGTCCGTTTTAACTTCCTCGTCGCTAACGTTGTCCAAATTCTCCTTCATTTCTTGGTCGTTAGCAATTTCTTCTTCGCGTTGTTGGGGCTGGTTACTGCTGACACCATCGTTGGCGGCTAGCTCTTTCACTTTGCTTATAGAAGATGAATTTACCGTCGATAACGTAGCGGATGATGACTTGTCGGTAAAACTTTTATCGCTCTTATTTGATTCCCGAAAGGAAGAACTGCCCTTTTCTTTTTCATCCATAATGACTTCTTTCCTCATTTTTGTTTTACTACAAGCAATAAATACGCAACAGATTTTATTAGTGTAAAAGCATATATTATATAGTTCAAATTTACGTACGCTACGTAGAGTTATACTCGAAAACGGGGCCCCACAAGTCTCTTTGAATTCTAGCCCCATATTATCACTGTGCTACATAAAAAAAAAAAAAAAAATACATGAACACCGGTTTCGGTAGTACCAGGATGATAATACCCTCGTGGTTCTATAGCATTCTATTTTCTATTTCGAATGCGAACAAAACACTCATTATTCAACAACAAATAATACAAAACTAACTTTAATGATGCGGTTGAAATGGAGTAAATAACGTAACAGAATCATTTCAGAAAATGATCTAAAATGCTATTTCAACTATCAGCTTGTCTGTAAACGAGTAATTGACATGTTTAATGATGAGATCATTGCCATTTAATAGAACTTTCTATAAAATGAGCCTTTGGCCGATTTTTAGATCTTGAACAACTCTAATCCACGAGTTTCATCAAAATCATTAGGTTCGTTTCCGAAAAACCAATTTTAAATACAAAATTGCTCATTTAATATGTGACTACTAGTATTACTTTTTTATTACACCAAAAGCTACGAAATACATTTAATTGCACTCGGATGAAATTAATATCTGAAACGCGATGATAATCTACTATTTAAAATTATTTTAAAATTTTATTGATGAAAAGCCAGTTTTATTATCAACTTAAAAAGTACTGTTGGCAATTTTATAATACCAGATATTTAGAAAATCCAAAGAATTGAAGTATATATTGATGTATAACTGTATTTGAAATAAATAGTAGCATTAATATTAAAAAGAAAAAAAAAAATATTTTTTACTAATCTTTTTCATATACTACCTCGACGATAATAATGTTTTAAATTTTTTAAGAAAAAAAAAATTAAAACGTTTCGAAAAAATAAAATTCTACATCTTTTTGAAAATTTTTTATCATTATAAATTTTTCGATATAAGAATATTTTCATTAATACATTTTACATATCTATGATTACATTATAAATGTTACCTTTGATATTTCTTATCCCGCAGTTTTCTACGATCATCATTGGAATACATTTCATTATGATAATTTTTCTCCTGAAAAAGTAATATCAAATTTATCATTTCTATTTGACAGCTGTATTTATAACATACTCGTAGATCGAACAAAATAATGACGCAATTTCTTTCGTGTATTATTTTTTTAGATTCAAAAATTTTAAAAATCGGCATGTTTTATATTCTAACCCGACGATTTTAAAGCCAATTACCTGTTTTTCACTATAAATTAATTTGGCCTACACATTTTTTTCCTTTTATTTACACACGCACACATATATATATATATATATATATATATAAATAAAAATAAAGAATGTAAAAAAATAAATAGTAAAGTTCTGTTTCAATAAAAATGTGTCGATAAGCACGAAATGAGTAATTCCGATAATCTATTACGAATCAGTTATATACTTGCTATTTGATTTTTAATTTTTTGCACGAAATCAGTTCTTCAGTTTTAATGTAATTTTTGTACACCCGAAATCAACACTCAATAGAAACAAAAATTTACGTTTTTCCTTCTACCATTACAATATACAACACCTTAATAAAACAGGTTTACAATTATTTTATAGTGAACAATAACAATTTTTCAAAAAAAGCTATCTAAAAATTGCTCGATCAGAATATTCGCCGTAAAGAATTATGTGAACAATGCACTTTCAAGAAAACACTAAAAATACAGTAAAATCTAATATTACTATAAAAATAACACTTTCGGCCTACTTTACGCAAAAGACTCGGTAAACATATAGCTTAAGGAAAAAACAAAAAAAGGATTATAATTTTTTTTGAATTATCAGAAGTTACGATAATTCAAAAACCTAATTAACCTTTATTTTATGATAAATGCTCTATTTTCTTTAATATATGTTTACAGGACCAGTTATAACATTATTCTACAAAATATGCACAGAATATCAGTTAATATACCTTTTTGTCACCCCACGAAGTAAGAAATTATCAAAATCCAAAATTATATTGCAACTTTCATATAGTTCAAATATAAAAAAATACAAGTATACGAGAATTAAACATAAAACGTTAACACACGAACATAGAAATATAACAATTATATAAATTCACAAATTAACCGACATGTTTCGGAAGTAACACACTTCACAATCATGCTTTAAACATATATTGCGAATCATCCATGTGCCGTTCTTCAATACTGTTTTTAATTAGATTTTTAAGCTATTTCTTTTTATTTCAATAAAGTTGTTTATTAATTTTTTTTTCATAATTTTAATTACTTTTCTTTTTATGAGAATTTTAACGAACAGCAACAATAATTAAATTAATTAAAATTACGAAAGTATTTATAGTAACGAATTCTGAGAACCTTTTCTTAAAAAATATAATAATAATTTTTAAAAAAGGTAGTTTTGTTTTATTAACCGCTAACCTATATTATTGCCTTTCTATAAAAAACATAGCAGGGTAAAATAGTGAAAATCGCTATAAAAACTATATATCATCGTGTTAAACATCGGAAAATATTATCTTCCTGAAAGTTATAGCCCTCTAGCCCTTAAGAGGCGCCCCCTAGGGGCAAAGTGTAAAATAAGGTTTTTTAACGATATCTCGGGAACCAATTGGCCGATTTTCTTCGGGTTGGACTCAAATTGAAGGCATTTTAAAACTTTATAATTAAAACATATTTTGAGACTTATCAACAAAACTTAACCTAAAAATCCATTTGAAAATTTCAAATTGACATAAAAATAGATCTAAAACAAACACTTTATTGGAAAAATTTTATATCATGTATTTTATGCTAAACTACCCTTTTGAATTTTTTTCTGATTTTTTAAAGGGGTAGACACACCTTAAAAAAAATAAAAACCGTTTTTTTTTTTTGCATTTTCGCCATATGTAGCTCTTATGAACTGATGAAAAATTGTTTTTCCGCTTCAATTTTATACAAAATGACATAATAAGTACTTTTCAGTATTTTGGACACAACGAATATGGAACAAAACATTTATATCTCTTTTTTCTGCTGGTTTTTTGATCGGCTTTTCATTTCTATGGCTCACAAAATACTGAAATGATTCATATTCGTCTTGACTTTCAACTAAAATGAATTATAGATATCCTGCAATATAACAGAAACAAAGTACCTTACGAAAAACTAGCCCCTTGAATTTATCTAGATTTTTAAAAGTTGTGAACACCCCTTAAAAACTAAAAAACAACCGTTTTTTCATTTTTTGCCATATGTAGCTCCTAAGAGCTGCTCAAAAAAATTTATATTGGTCTGAAGTTTATATAGAAAGACATTATAATTATCTTCTGGTATGTTGGATACAGGGAACATGAAAAGAAACTAGTAAGCCTCATTTTTCTGCTGGTTGTTTGGTCAGTTTTTCGTTTTTATGTCTCACAATATACTTTTCGATGCTGTATATCATACACCAGGTATACAAGAAGACAGTGATGAAGATGATTAGATGTAACTGTACATTAAGATTATTAGCTGCTACATTAACTATTTTTATATTCTTTATGTCTAAAATATGTGGCAATATTGGCAGTGCCTTTTTAGATAAAAAAACAAAAACAAATTCTATTGCTTATTTTTGATTTACTTTATTTTTTACATTATTATAAGAATAAACCGATCTAAAAACAAGTTGAAAAATAGTTTTTACACATTTCTTTTTATATTCCTTATATTTTAAATATTGTAAAGCACTTTTAAATCATTTAAGCTAAAAATAAAAAAAAAATTAGAAACCATAACATATGAATAAAATATCCGAAATAATTTATTCTTTGATTTAACTGTTGTATTGATCTTATTTATAATTTTGTCGCATCAATATTATGTAAGATGTTAAAATAAAAAATCCAACAAAGAACATAGAAAATTAAATTAAAACTTTTTCATTCCACATTACTCGTGTTCAGAATACTGGAAGGTACTTAAAGTTTTTTTTTGCATAAACCTAAGACCAAAAAAAATTTTTCCAACCGCTTTTAGAAGCTAAATACGACAAAAAATGCAAAAAAAACAACAAAAAACGGGTTTTTAGTTTATAAAGAGTGTTTACAACTTTTAAAAATTTAGATAAATTCAAGGGAGTAGTTTTTTATAAGATACTTGGTTTCTAATACATTGGAGGATATCTCTAAGTCATTTTAGTTGAAAATCAAGACAAATATGAATCATTTCAGTGTTTTGTGAGCCATAAAAATGAAAAACCAACAGAAAAAAGAGATTTAAATGTTTCGTTCCATATTTTTTATGTTTAAAATGCTGGAAAGTATCTAATATGTAATTTTGTATATATGCTATTGCGCCTTTAATGTGACGCAGTTTTTGTCCTCAAAGGGCATTCCAGTGCTTCCCAACCATAATATTCTTTGGATATGTCGCCGTGCGACCTTTTCCGGTTCATTGGGGTCAAACAAATCGTGAAAGGAATGCATTTTAAGCCGGTAGTTGACATCCAACAGTCCGTGACGAGGATACCCAGAAAAATGCCAGTTGAAGCTTTCCAGAAGTGTTACAAAAATTGGGAAAAATGCTGGAATCAATGTGTAGCTACAAAAATTATCTTGGAAGGGATCATATTGATGTACCCTAATTTTGAAATATTCGTGCTTTTCATAATCAGTCTCATTACTTAATTGTCAAATCTTGTATATACATATATATAAAAAAACTCCGCTTTTAGGGCCTCGCAGGGGGGCAAGCCTCCCCTGACCACCAATCTTTTTTCTTCTAAAATTATTTTAGAAAAATCGTATTCAATTAACTACGTCATTCTCACCCATTTTTTATTTTAAAAAAAATCTTAACAATTGTACGACGCAACATTCAACCTTCGTCCTCTTATATAAAATAATGGGACAAAAAATGTAGCGTTGACATAGTCATTAACATATATATATATATATATATATATATATATATCTTCTTCTAACGTCATACGCATAGCTGCGCATCAATGATCCCATTGGCATTCTAGATTTTTCTTCCTTTAGTTGCACGTACAAGATCGCCGATTGAGCCTAAGCCTGTCCATTGTCACACACCTTCAACCAGGATATTCCTTTTCTTCCCTCTCTTCGACATCCTTACATTTTTCGTTTCAATTATCATTTTTATTGATTCCTATCTTTGACCATATTTGATTTTCCTATTCTTGATTACTCGAGCCTAGCATCTCTTCTCTTTATAGTGCCATACTCAGCTTCTGAACGTCGGCGACTACCTATTCGTACATCTCAGCTGTACAGATATAGGTAGTGTACTAGGCAATTGTTATATGCAACGCAGGCGTACACACGCAAGACTACACTCGGAACTGATAGTAGCCGCTTGTTATCGCGCTACAAGTGCAGTCCTATGTGTGTTTGCTGTGTACTGACCTAGCGCGCATATGATGTTGTATGTGGCGGTTTGCCATTGCCTTCCACGTGATATTAGCGATTATTTATTTATTAAATAAAATCGCATCTCTTAGCATCAGCTAATTCCAGTACTCTATCGTTCGTCAGCTTTTGGGTCTAAGAAATTTTCAACAATCTTCTATGAAAGCACATTTCGCAAGCTTCCAGATTTTTTAATGTCTCTGTTGTCAGCATTGCTACTTTTAATCCATATAAAAGTATACCATAGATATAGCATGCTATCATTCTCTGTCGCACTTTTAGATTTATGGAGCCGTTTGTAAGGAGGAAAAGCAGCAAATACGCTGGATCTCGATAGTAACGATTTTTCAGAATAAGCGGGAATCAGTTGTGTTTAATGCAGTTTTAGGTTATCGAAGAGAGTAGAATTAAAGAAACCATTAATTTAGAATTTAACGTTGCTCGATCTCGCGTACGCGCACACACACGATTCATATTATATCATTTAATAAAAAGAAAAGTGAATGCATCCTTGACAAAGTGTCGTGAATTGTGAGGTTAAGGTTTTCATAATGCACTAAGCCTAACGACACTAATACGAGTAGAAGAAGTTCAACTCTCGATCGACCTTACTTTCACCCAGACAACTTCTCTGCTGCTCGATTATTTTAGGCTGGAAAAACTTTGAGCTACTTAAGTACTCGGTTTGATAGCCAAGCACCTTAAATACTACTAGTTGATCGCACCACATTATATGATCTAGCTTATTGGAATTGTCTAGTCTAATCACATTAGAAATCACAAATTTTTTCTAAAAATGGAAATATATTTAATACTAAATGCAATATAGGACACAATACATAGAAATGTAATTAAATAAAATTCTAGATTTTTTTTTTTTATTATTTTATTTTTTTTCCGCGAGTGTGCGACTAGCCTTGTGGACTATCTAGCACTTAGCGTGTGAGTGATGATAATTTGTGGTAACTCCTATCCAGCGATATGAGTTTCATCTGGTATCCGGCTTAATATATTTGAACCCTACAGCAAGTCTGTTGGCTTTATCAAGCGTCTGATTTCATTGGAATTATCTAGTAATGCAACGGCCAGGCTATTTGTGTGGCGTCCTAATTTTCGACCGTACTGTTTTGCAACTTTTTTGATTTCTTCACTGATTGTACTTATATGCAGATCTGTATGTAATGTATGATTGGTGATGTACCACGACGGAGCATCTGTAATTTCTCTCAGGATTTCATTTTGGAAACGTTGTATCTGCGCAATGTTACTCGGTTTAGCACATCCCCAGAGTTGACATCCGTATGTCCAGATTGGTTTCAATATTTGTTTGTATAGTAGTACTTTGTTTTCCAGGGACAGTTCTGATTTCCTTCGCAAAAGCCACAGTAGGTTTCTATATTTCAAGTTCATTTCGTTCCTTTTCTTTCCTATGTGTGTCTTCCAAGTTAATTTTTTATCTAAGTGAATTCCGAGGTATTTTACTGTTTCTTTAATAGGTATAACTTCACTGTTAATATAAATGTCCGATATATTACAGTAGATGCTGTATTTTATATTTTATTTGGTATCAATATTTGTAAAGAATACTATGGAAAATTATACAATTAGGAATATGTTTATTGTTCTTTATGATTGAATTTTCTTAAACTAGGTTCAAAAACAGTTACAGATCGAACATTATAATCGGACTCTAAAAATTCCACTATTACCCGCTGCTTTTAAAATACCACTCACTCCGGAGGAATGCCTACACTAATCGATGATTCTGTTACTTTAATAATAATTAAATTAACATTGAAAATATGGAGCTACCGTTATATTATTTAGCACGAAAATTCTATTTTATTTAATATATTTTTATTCAATAGTTGTTGAGTTAATAGTTTATATGTATACACTGCTCTATAATGACTCTCCATTAATACCAATTTTCCTCTAATTTTAGGAGTTGTGTTTCCTACAGCAAACTATATATAAATCGGTGCAATTTTCTAACGTAATTTCATTTTAGTTGCGAAATTATAGAATAACGGATAATTTTTACACACGTAAATTTCTATATTTATTTCTCTGTCATATCAGTATTCGTACATTATGTTGCAAATGGAAAGAAACTGCAGAACATAAAAACTTTATAAACGAACATTTTGGGCACAATTTCCGCCAAAAAATTTGTATTTTTAAGCCAATTATACTAAACGAATATTTAAATGATACTTTATTCTTATTTTCACTTTATGTAATATTGAAATAATGCTTTTATACTTCTACACATCTGATTAATGTCGAATAAATAAAACTTTTAAATAAAAATTATTCAATATTATAATTAATAATACAACCCGATTTTTCCACAACTGAAGTAAGTACCTATAAGATTGTAGAGCGGGTCTTCGAAACATGTTGGGTTATATCGTTAATCATATTATTGAATAATTTCTGTTTAAATTTTTTTTTTTCTTTTTTCATCAGCGGCATTACCGAGAGCAAAAATGGAAAATAATATTGGTATTAAATGAATAATGTTAAAAATATAAATTTTAATTTAAACGTTCGTAAAATCCGTCTGATATCACATCTAGAAGACAACTGGCATTTCACGGTTTTTAAATATAATATCATAAACAGATACGTTATATGCCTATTCTTGAATAAGTACATAGCACAGTAGATAAAGGAAATTATACTACACGATTAGGTGTGTACATGATAATTCGGATTTCTTATACGAAATTTTTTATTTTTAAACGTAATTATCGGAAATAATTTTTTTAAATTTATAATTTTTATTAAAATATATATAGTTCAGTTTGCGAAACTAATTCTAACGTCAATATTAAAACAACATAGTCCATTTAATAATTTATATTTGGAATTCGGAGGAAATACTGAAAAAATTAATGTAACCGATTAATGTGAATTAGACATTTTATTTAGTAATAATAATAAAATCTCTGATTCTAAAAAGTCAGTAGTACAAAACAGGATTATAAATACTTTAATGAGGAAAACAACTGCTTACAATTCATAAATGCGAAACTTTCAATATATTTGTAAAAGTTATTAAAATTAGAAATTGAGTATTATTTAAATAAATGAATATTTGCTGCATAAATTAATTAAAAAAAAAAAAAAACAATTTACCGCGTGAATTAAAAAACAAATTTCTAGAATATTTTACAATTGTTTAAAAGAAACAACTTGATACAAACAAAATGAAAGTAATTTGTTGGCGCAAATAACATTTCTATAATACGCAAAATATATATTATTCGCGTTAGTTGTAAACACAAACACGCTTTAAAAATTTGCCATTTATCATGATTTAGAATACACAAAGTTAATATTTTAAATAATTTTTTTTTTTTTTTTTTTATTCATTGATAAATAATGCATAATTTCCAAAAATATAAGTACCATTGCATCACAGAATTTATACGGGGAATAATTTAACGGTTCCATATTTCTATTGAAAACCTAAAAAGAATAGAAAACCAAAATAAATTCTAAAATAAATATTTTTGTTTAAAAGTTTTACCCTCATCGCTTCTTTTTTTGAACGCTTGGCTTCTTCTCTCATCCACCTTCTTTCGTATTCTTTTCGACGTATCTCTTCTCTCCTTCTCGTTTCTTCCCTTCTACGAATTTCTTCCCTTCTGTTAATTCTACTGCTATGGGAGGCATTTCTTCGTTCTCTAATGTATTCTATTAACGGAGTTACCTGTTCTTCTTCTGAATGACCTAAACAATAAATTACAAGATGTAGATTAAAAATAAAACTATTCAAAATTTAAAATAATGAATAAAAAAAAACATTATTCTTTATTTTTTCACCGTACGCTGTACATTTAAATTTCTTCCAATTTTGAAATATTTTTTTCTGTTATAGACGTCTACCTGTGTTCAGCAACGATGTCTTTATAACCCGTTTTTCTTTTAATCATTTCTATTCAACTTTTGTTGTATTATTAGTTTAACTAATTTCACATCGGGGTTTTTTTTTCTTTTTAATTCCTAACATTTCTTAACATCCTTTAATATTTTGGATTTCTTGTATTTCTGAGAAATTCAGTCTTTCCCACGTAACTCCAAACATGATTATGTTATTGCTGTTTGAGAGTTTATAATTAATAATCTTATGTAAAATTTTAAAGAGAGAAAAAAATAATAAACAGGTGATTCTATGATTGAACTTATACGAATAACGTCATGACCGTAAGTTATGGATTAAATTTAACAATTAACATCGAAAATAAATATTACTGTAAAAAAAATAGACAAGAGATCTGTTGAACAACGGCTATTGCAGTTTACTCTGCATACATTTTACATTAAATTTGAGAAAAAAGCGATTTCTAAAAACTAATTGAAAACAAATATTTTTCAAAAAATACACGAAAAAGTTAATTTCAACTGTATTTCCAACTTAGACGAATTAAATGCAGCGTAGTTCCGATTCTAATGTACATATTCTTTTAGTCACAAATATATTAAAAACAACAAAGCTTGTTATCAGTGGTGGTTCTTATTTATTAGAAGTTAAAATTCACAATTTAATATATTAAATATAGCATAAATATGTATTGAATAAAAAAAAAATTATTAAAAATTATGGTATATACACGTATATTTTTACTATTCATTATTATGCTATTGCTATTCTTGAATCATACATATTAATTTTTAATTATAAGGATTATAGACTAATCCTGTTCTTCTGTCTTTCTTTAAAGCGAATAAGTCTATAACAGTTTCACGAAAATTCACGAATGTAATGATAAAACGTAAATATTCTAAAAGAAACAAATAATAAGATATTTATTTATGCAAATAAAATAATAGCAACTAAACAATTTTGCGGTTTTATTAATAAAGGAGAGATTTCCCTTTTGCTACCCATTATTATGCTATTGCTATTCTTGAAACATAACAATCTAATCATTATGAAAAACAATGTATTCATGATATTGTCGAACGGACAACTATTTATTATAATTTAATAAAAAATTCCTCAATAACTGAATATTAGAAGCAATTTACAGAATAGATAACTATAGAAAATGGTTCCGTTAACCTACTTTAGTTTTTCAGTGATAATAATTTACAACTGATGTTTTCAGAAACCTATAAATTCCTTTTTATATCTGCACTAAAGCTGTGACTATTTTTAAAGCCAAAAGGTGTCTTTCAAGTCGCAAAATACTGTAAAAATTATGGGATCATTTTCTTAATACTACACGCATCTAAAATACTACTCAAGATAATTAAAAAAAGACTGGAGCGGCAAATTAACTAATATTTGAAGGAAACACAGTGTGGTTTTAGGAAAGGCTATTCGACTCGAGATACAATTTCGATGTCCCGGATAGCAGGGGAGCGCATGATTAATCATCATAGTAGATGTTTATACGTGGCTTTCATTGATTACGAGAAAATCTTTGTCTTTTTCCGTTACTAAACAGAATAGGATGTCCGAAGAATTTAATTTCAACAATTTATACTCTCTATAGCAGACAGAGTGTGAGGATAAAATTCAATGGGATTACTTCTGAAGGTGCAAGGATAAGGAAAGAAGAAAGACAAGTGTGTCTGCTCTCATCGGAATTATTCAACGTATTCGCTGAAATGACTATAAGAGAAACTTTCAATGAACTCAAACAGAGAATTAATCATTGGCGATAGGCGAGTGTAAGAAATTAAATCTGTCGATGATCAAGTGTTACTGGCAGGCAGCGCCAAAACGCTATCAAATATGATTAGTAGGCTAAATACCATCATAATAAAATATGGAATGAAGATTAACACGAAAAAAACTAAGGTCGTGGCAATTGGCGTGGTTAGCCGGCAAATTAATATAAAAGCAGAGAATGAAGTAATCGAACAGGTAATGACATTTAAATACTTACGCCAGATAGTAACACATAAATATGGACTGTACTCAAAAAATCAACAGCCGCATCACATTAGGTAAACAAACTTTTACGGATAAGTATTCATTGTTTACGCAGAAAACGATGTCATTATTAATGCGTAAGAGGCTAGTGAAAACTCAGGTATGCTCTACTACGTCATGACCGAAATATCGTGAAGGAAGTTATCGAAGGGAAGATAATGGAGAAAGAACCACGCGGTCGGCTAAGAATAACCCTCACTGATATCGTATCGAAAGAAGCTGGTATATCTACATATGCAGCATTAAAGAAAAAAGTAGCTGACAGGTTTGCATGGAGGCTATTGATGCATGGGGACGGACCAGCCTACAAGCTGAAACACTGATGGCGATGATTATTATATTGTCAACTGCTACGGTTATTTTGAATTCGCTTAGGGAGAAAAACAATGTAATTTTAATACTAAAACACCCAACCGGTATCTAGAACAGCGTTACTTTTACATAATGACTTACTACGAATATGTAAGCTCAACGAATTACACGATATTTCAACATCCTGAAACCCAGTTTTTCCTAACTTGCCGTTAGTATAGCGTAATAACTGATACATAAAATATACAATGTACTTTTCTTAAAAATTAAAATCATTAATAATCGACGAAATATACATACAAATTTATTCCAACTAAATTTTATTACCCATAAAGTTCAAATACAATTATACACAGCAAAATAAAATGTAAATAAAGAATTGTTTTATAAAAATTCATCAATTTTACTTATAATCGAATTTATTATATTGGAGTACCGCCGCTCGACTACATAATGTTATCTCGCGAAAACGGTACCCAACATTAGGTTCATAATTTGTGTGGGCTCCGTCAATCCTATGTAACAAATGTACCAACACTAAATCATGTTCGTGGTCACAGTAAAAGAACTTTGATTTCTAAAATCTTTCCAAATATATAAAGTTAACTTTTATTTTTGGCGCTTATTTTACTAAAAGTGGTGTGTACAATAAGTAATAAATATATTAAAAAACATATTTCATTTTTTTTTTTTAAAAGTTTAATCTCTATGAACAAACCACCACCGCTTACTGATTGTCAAATGATAATTTATATACATACTGGAAACGCTAAGGTCAAAAAAATTCTCATTAAGAGCAGTATCGCCTTGTTTGATGGCATTGTATTTTTCAACAAAACTGATATATTCAGAATCTTCCACTAGAGTCCCACAAAGGTTATCCCGTTTTTTACGCGCGCTCCTTTGTTTCGGAATAATCTGAAATATTGCCAATTCCACGATCGGATGAAATTCTGTTCCTGTTTGTAAAATAGTATGAATTTTTACTAAATAACCATAAAAAATTAAAAAAATAAAGAACTAAGTTTATGCATAAGAAACTATCAGTCCTTAACTTTGTTTTCTCGTTTTACAATGCTTATATACACACACATAATCTTCAGAGAAATACATTAGAATATTCAAGGCTTTATATGCTAGTGTAATTTTTTCAAAAAATCTATATATTTTTTTTATTGCCTTAATTGACGGTTAAACTATTAAAAAATGTAATCAAAATCGTTTTATACGAGAGAGAAAAAAAAAAAAGAAAAAAAAAAAAAAAAAAAGAAGGTTATCAGTTTGTTAAAGTTATTTAATTGAACGTAGTCATGACGTACGAGAATGCGTATTTCGCGCGTTTTACTTTTTTTCCAATGTCACGATAAAAATGACACCTATATTTACGATGTGTGTTTGAAATATGATAATAGAGAATGCTCTTAATCATTTTTCCGGTACATTTTGCTACAGTTCGGATAAAATCACGCGGTTCACAGTAGGTTAGTGTTTACGCGTTAATCATTAATACAAGTGGCGACCAAGTATTTTTATATTTATTGAGTTCTGGTATCGTATATTTTATACAGTTGATCATGCGTGTTAGAAAAGTTGTTTACCGTGGAAAGAAAGGTATGAAAACTTCCACGTGGTCGGTCCCCAAATAGAAGCAAGTGTAAGAAGCCACCGCAAAATAGATTCGAGGCGGAACCCGAATCAGAAGGAATGAGCACATCTGCCAAAAAGTTAAAAGCAGCAACTGAATTAGAGATGTACCCGTTGATCCAACGTTTGTGGCTATCGATAATAGTAAATTTTGTAACTCTCTGATGAGTGCAATTTCGGCATATGTAGTGTGCAGAACTTGTGGTATGGACGTTAAGTTTTCAGGTTTCAAAGTGATTATTTCCTGCAATAAATGTGACGCGAAATCTTACCCTGCTTCTCCATTTAAAAAAAAAAAAAGTGATTACGAAATTAATCGACGCTTTACTTTTGTCATGAGAATTCTTGGCATTTGCTTACAGGGAATAAAAAAGTGGTGTGCTTTCACGGACATGCCAGCATCAATATTTCATGGTTTTTACGATTCGCTTATAGATACGATATCAATAGCTACAAAGGCAGTTTGTACTGTGAGCATGAATAAATCAGCAATAGAAGAAAAAGAGAAAAGCACTGACGGTAAACAAACTGAAGGTTTAACGGTTTCAGGTGACGGCTCATGGCGAAAAAGCGGGTTTTCCTCTTTATACGGAATTATGTCGCTTATTGGTTGGCACATAGGCAAAGTAATCGATGTTATCGTTAAATCTAAATATTGTGAGTACTAGAACAATTATGAAGAATGGCTAAAAATACATACAGAAAGTTGTCAAAACAACCATGAAGGCTTTTCAAGAAAGATGCAAGTAGACGATGTACTTGAGATGTTTCAACGGTCGCTTGAGTTGCACAACGTTAAATCTTTCAAATTAGCAAAACTTTTAAAGGTGCAAATAAACAAAAAAGAAAAAAAGAAGTGCATCGCTCACGTGCAAAAACGCACGGAAATACGCCCCTGCGAAACTTAAAAAAAAAAAAATACAAAAGGCCTAGGTGGAAAAGGGAAGCTGATTAGCTATTGGCTACAGCAGTATTCGTCGGAACACAGGTTGAACATAAGCCAGCTTTAAATACCGAAATTTTTAATGCTATTAAACCATTGTACGAAAATCTAAATCGTGATGATTTGCTTGAGAGGATCCACGCAAAATAAACAATGAGTGTTTCAATTCAACATTGCTCCCAAAAATGTTTCAAGCAACGAAAAGGTGATTGATATTGCAATTGATGTCGCTGCAGGTGTATTTAACGATGGTTTATTTGGCATAATGAAGATAATGGAGGTCCTGCAATAGGCCCGACCTGTTACAATTCCTATGTAGAAGCGAATGAAGCGAGTATCAGCCAAGCCGAGTCGTCGTTGATGAATGCTGCAAAAGAGGCGCGCTCGGCTTCTAGATCAATGAAAAAACTGGAAAATGAGATAATTAACTTGGAAGGAAATTTGTATGGCGGTGTTAGTATCGCATACTAAGGATAAACAATTTTTTTGATATAAATTTTCAATTTTAAAAATAAAAATCTGAACTTGAAATTTTAAACGCCATTATCTCAAAACTATATTTTTCAAAATGGCTTTCAAGATAACTCCCTCAATTTATATCCAAATGAGTTCAAATTTCAACTGTAGCTTCTTAATTAGATTTCGCAGAGAATGTTAAAAATTATAAGTTAATAACAAAAAAACTTTCAATTTTTTGCAAAAAAAAAAATCGACTTTTAAGTTGCTATTTTTTCAAAAATCAATATTTTTAAAATTCCGTACGACATTCTCTGGATATTTTTATAAAATTTAGATTTTTTTTTTTGCAGGATTAAAATTATTTTGGATATTTTGTAAGCCCTGGAGCTACTTTTTGAAAATATGTGTTTTTGATAACGACCGTGTGCCGCCATTTGGTAAATTGTCTTTTATTAAAAAATAAAAATTTGTACTTTACTACATGTATAAACATGTGGTAAACTTTGTTTTATTGATAATAAATTTTTTCCCATCCAAAAATAACACCAAAGTTGTAGTCTCTTTTGGGGTCTCTACACTAACATAAGGCCTTAATTTTTCCAAACAACAAACTAAAAATGTTATTTTTTAAAAAAAAGAATAATAGAAATAAAAAGCAAATTATTTGATTAAGAATATTTTAATATATACTAACATATACATAAATTTCAAAAAAAAAAATTCTCATCAAAATAATTAAAATAAAGAAACGTAAACAGTGTAATATGCTTGTTTTACGTTAATACTGATTAATATTTTTTGGTGAAGTTTTCTCTGTACTGAAAAGAAATCACATATTAGTTTAATTTATTCTTTTTATTTAGAATAATATAAACTAGGCTGAATTGGAAGATGCACTATAATTCATGTGAACCTTGCGTTATATATATATATATATATACACACACACATATATATATATATATATATATATATATATATATATATAATTAATGATTTGACTTTTTCAAATTGTAAAATAGAAAAATTAGTAATTAATGCTTAAAAAGTCTTATAATATATAATTTATAAAATAATACGAAATGAAAACTATAATTTTATGTTTGTATTGTTTTATTAGTTATTGTCAGAAATAAGATCAAAAATTAAACCCATTTATATCGAGTTCAGTATTTTTTTCTTTTAAAAAAAAGTAAAACGTAATTTATCAAAAATTATTTTGACTAAATCTATCGCTTTCCTTGTTTCTAAATACAATAGCGAGGCGTTTAATATTATACAACATATATGTATAAAATTCAATTAAATATTCATCTACCTTTCACATCAACAAAACACATTACTTCCATCTGTTTTGCAAAAGTTATTATATCTTCGGCAAATGTGAAATTAATATAAACTCGACAATATTTGTTATAATCATTTGCCGGTACAAAACAAAAGTAATTATGTTCCGGTAGCGGGGAAACTAATTCTAAGAATTCCTCTTCTGATAATTCTGGTGGCAAATGGCGCACAACAACCTGTTAGAAAAAAAAAAAAACAATTTATAAAATATGAATGCAGCAAGTACGTATTTATGCATTTAAAGTTTAGTGTATAATTGAATCATTCTTAAATTATATACCTATATTAAAAGATATCGCTGTAATTCAACTATAAATACCATCGTTCACACTATGTATAAATAGTTAAAACTATACTTATATAATGTAGATAAATACCTTTTGATGACCACGTTCATTTCTTTTTTTTATTTTTAAAGATTTATACTCAATATCGAGTTTATTGTCAACATCTGTATCACTATCTTCGCATCTTAAATGATTAACATCGATATTCGATAGATCATAATCCAATAAAATATTATAATCTAGAAGACCGCAGTTACTTATTTTATCTGCAAGTGTTACATTTCTTTCATTTTGCAATTCGCTTGACCCTAGTAAAACAAACAAACTTTATTAAAATAAATCAAATACTTGAATATTTCTTTTAACAAAAGACAAAAAAAAACATTTTATTAAAAATCATACTGTAAATTAGTAAATTAGATTAAAACGATATACCTTTTTTCATTTTGTAACATGGTAAACTACAATGGTGATGTTCACATTTCTATGTTA
The DNA here is from genome assembly GCA_039619475.1 of Icerya purchasi. NCBI lineage: Eukaryota > Metazoa > Arthropoda > Insecta > Hemiptera > Monophlebidae > Icerya > Icerya purchasi. Next base: position 236,084,840 of record CM077116.1, read on the forward strand.
ATTCCATTATAATTACTTTATGGTCATTTCATAGAAATCAATATATACACAATAAACGAATGATCGCATTAATAATAACGGCCATATTTTAAGTTCACTAAATAGTACAACACAAACAAATATTTCAAAATTTACGTAATTTCCATAAATGAACTAAGCTAAACTTGTGGGAAAAATGTATAACAAGATAAAATCTACTGTATTCGGCTTTCTGATTGTTAGTTTCAACAGTATTATTTTTATTTTTTTAAATATTTTTAAATGCTATTGATGTTTAAAATAACAAATTATCAATAATTCAAGTAGTTTTAAAAATTGTAACTCCATTTATATTTTTTTGTTTCCAATTTGTTATGTTAATTGGCGAATAAAATATATCACTTTTCAAGAAAAGTTTACATAATTAAAAGGTATAAGAAAAAAAATTAATATTTCAATTTCAAAAACGTATTTTGATTTCCAAAGGCGTCACTGTTTGCAGCACTTATTTCATTTACAACACTCATGTTTTTTGTAAAAGAAAGTAATTATAAATACTTTTTTTTGTTGTGTTAAGATTTGATTTTACATTAACAAATATAAGTAAACTAGCAGAACAAATTTTAATAACACGTTTATTACAAAATAAATTGATTACCGTATAATAAATTGACATCTTAAAAGTCTTCTATTATTATTGTTTTATTTATTAATATAAAGTTAGTATAAAAACTAAATTCTCAGACATTGTAGACAGGTTTTCCTTTGCAGTAAAAAATTATGAAAACGATAATTAAGTGTGCACTACAAATTTCGATTTTATTGGAAATCAATGGAGATAGCTGTAATGCAACTTAAATCCAGAAATAGATATCATTCAACTTGTAAAAATAAAAGGTATTTCTTGTGAAATTATGAAATGCATTGAAGTCATTATAGAATATAATAAAACTTCCTGTTCTACACTGCTGGACAAAAAAGTCTTTGTCCATCTTTCATTTCATACTTTTCTTTGTTGTAATTATTGAAATAATATAAAAAAATCGATTTCGAATATTTAGATATTTGTTTTTGATAGTCCAAAGAAAAAAAGCAAGAAAAGGGAAAAAAGGAAAAACAATTCAAATTTGGTTACTTTTTTTAAGGATACAAATGAAATTAAAATAAAGAAAAATAAGTTTAAAAATTTAAAATAAACTTACATTAGGACTTAGTGTTATCACCACGAGCTTTTATAACTGCATTGCTGTATCTGGGCATACTTTCTATAAAGGTTTGGATATCTGCCTGTGAGATTCTTTCCCATTCTTCTGTAAGAACACTCCGGAGTTCTAATAATGATGCAGGTGATGGTCTCCGATCACGAACCCATCTTCCAAGCATGTTCCACACATGTATAATTGGATTGAGATCTCGGCTGCACGCTGGCCACTCCAAGCGGTTTATACCAACTGACTCTAGAAATTGCAATGTTGTACGAGCTACATGCGGTCGCGCATTGTCTTGCATAAAAAGGAAGTTATCTTCTATAAATCGTCCAAGTGACACAATATACAATTCAGCGGTTATTAATAATATGGAGTTCTGTTTTTGCTTCCAATGATATACCGCCACACACCATTATAGACCCACCATGAAAATTTAATCTAGTGCTAAACATATCCTGATTAAAACGCTCGCCTTGTCTTCTCCACAATCTCTGACGCCCATCTGGACCGTATAGAGTGAATCTTGATTCATCAGTGAAGAGCACCTCGCTCCATTTTCCCACTGTCCAGTTAGCATGGGTGTGTTTGCAAAGATTAGTCTTGCTTTACGATGACGTTTGGTCAACAACGGGCCTGTAACGGATCTCCTTGCTTTAAAACCTTGCTCATTTAGTCTTCGACGAACAGTGTGCGTGTTCAAATGGGTGTTGCGAAGTGCTCAGTAAGTGTTGTTGATGTGGAAGATCGATTATTAAGAACTGATCTTACTATTCTACGATCTTCTCTGACGTCTGTTGCTTGTGGACGTTCACATCGTGGGCGATGGGTGAAGATCTCAATCCAATTGAACATGTGTGGGACATGCTTGGAAGACGGGTTCGAGATCGAAGACCATCACCTGCATCATTATCAGAACTCCGGAGTGCTCTTACAGAAGAATGGCAAAGAATCACACAGGCAGATATTCAAACCCTTATAGAGAGTATGCCTAGAGGCAGCAATGCAGTTATAAAAGCTTGTGGTGGTAACACTAAGTACTAATGTAAGTTTATTTTAAATTTTTAAACTTACTTTTCTTTATTTTAATTTCATTTGTATCCTTAAAAAAAGTAACCAATTTTGAATGTTTTTCCTTTTTTCCCCTTTCTTCCTTTTTTTCTTTGGATTATCAAAAACAAATATCTAAATATTCGAAATCGATTTTTTTATATTATATTATATAAAAGAATGATGAAATAACGTCTGGTTAAAATTTGAAAACAACCTAACCTATTATTGTTCAATAATTACAACAAAGAAAAGTATGAAATGGAAGGTGGACAAAGACTTTTGTCCAGCAGTTTATTATTTTATATATATATATATATATATTTTTTTTTTTTTATTACAAAATGATGGCATAACAGTAGGTTTTAAGCTAATTCTTTTCTTTACTAACAGTCTTATGGAATATTTAAATAAAGTGGCATTGAAGAATTAATAGTGAAAATAACGGAAAAGAGTGTATCAATATTTTTATAAACTGACAGCACGGGAAAAACAAATTGGAAGAATTTTTTACTTTTCTGAACGTGTTGATGTATGGGGCTGCATTTCTCAAATGGGCAAGTTGTTATCTTAATAAGCTTAAGTGCCACGAGGTATTTTATATTGTGATACGCATAGGGTAATAGGGTGACTAGTAAATGTTATATGTTTTTATGCTGTTATCTAGCATTGGTATGAGTCATTTAGCTCTGTTGTTGGTATCATGTTTATCGTACTTTTTTTAATGGCAGTTTACTGTTCCTCATTCCTGCCGAAATTATTAAACTGGATATAAGGTTCATAAATATACCAGCAGTACATGAGCCGTTAAAAATATTAATGTCTGGGTTAGCCGGTGTGACTATATCAGAGATTGCTGATTCCAAAGGGGTCCACGACTTGCACATACTCTGTTTGAAATATCACAAGGGTTATTACTGTTAAAGTACACAGTGTAGGCTGCTCTGTTGATACTTGTTGCATATATACTTAGTGTAGAGAGGAGCAAGGCAGAATATAAATATTATTGAGTCCTGTGTAAAACAATCGTTTTGGACAAGAGTATAGGAACATGGAACAGTTCAACATTGTGACTGTAAATGATGCTTCGGTATTGGCAGAAAGTGGGCCAGATATGAATAATAGAAAGTTAGAAACTACTAATTGTGTAATCTTAATCTGACAGCCGCAGTCGCAAAAGTGATATATAGATACCTCTCTTTTGGGAAAAGTTGTAGTATCAGTTCAAATGAATCTATTGTTACCGTCGCAGAGAAAAAAGAAGGCTGTTCCGTTGTGTACTGTCTGAAACACTATCGAACATGGTATGTTCACAGAATCAACAATGCAGTGTGCCAATCACTTCATCCGGTCAAGTTGCTTTTAGTTAGAAAGACCATGTGTACTGTGAGGAGCGATGCATCGGCCAAAGTCCAAATCGGCCAGGTTTTTTTTTTTTTTTTCGCGACAGAAGAAGATATTACTCCTACGTTGTATTTGTGAGACTGCAATTCTATGCAGCGGAATTTTATGCAGTGTCCATGTACTGTCAGTGCAGCCGTCTGACCAGAGAGTAGAGCCTGCCGAACTTCAACTTCAATGTTTCTTCACCAGTATGATACAATGATGAAACCTACAATGAGGTAATTGAGCTTGACAAATTCCGTAGGATTTGCTTACTTCATATTGTTCACCGTCTTTCTGAGATAACAATTCACTGCCCGAATGACAACTAGAACGTTGCGATGTGTACTAGAAGTCTCTTCTGTTTTTATCTAATTTCTGTCGTATGCTGTACAGTCGAATTTTGATAATGTGCAACTGCGAATCTCTTCTAGCAGCACCAAGCAGAGTAGTTTTGGTCGATATTTTTACAGCGAGATTAACCGGGAATGTTTTCAGGAACGATTATTAAGGGAAGTTACAGTCGCGTACATAGATAGCGGCGGTGGTGATGTTGCCGGTAATAAAATGAAGCAGCTTATGGCGCGGAAGTCTATTGAGCCAGACTGAGATTAATCCTCACCCGTCAAAAATGGGCTTCTCGTCATGCCAATTGGTGGATAGCGATATCGTCGACTGCACGCTAAGGTGAACATAAGGCGATATTAGAGATGTAGATTCAGATCGCAATGTGTTTAGAGACAAAGTGAATATCAGCGAAAATCATAGTTAATTAAGATTTGAGTTCTAAAGAAGACTTTTTGTTGACAGAAGTCGGTGTTGCAGGCCAGTTCTCGGGGTGAGCTGGATATAAAAACTAGGCTAGACCCTTTGACTGTGATTCCTCATTTAATATACAAAGGAGAAGTAAACTGCGCTGATGGTGAGGGCGAGGATCCGGTATTTTTACCACAATAAGATAAATCTTACTTGAATCAATGCTAACACTGCGGTTATTTCAAAACATTAGGAATAATTCACTAGGTGAATCGGCTTCCCTGCTCATCGCATCTTTTCCGATGTGTTAGGAACTCGGCTGATTACAAATAGCTCTTAATTTCATTATATCGGGAGTAAATTGTGTTTTGTGGAGTAATAATAAGAATGTAAGATGTTCGTAAAAATGCACATATATAATTGTCATGATAGATGGGAAATACAATAGAACTCCACATCAGAAAAGTATTTATTTGCAGGAAAGTATTGTTTGAGCTGGATTTAGACGGGGTTTTTAGAGTCTGCAATAAGAGATGATCGATCGTCTCGCGTGATCAGATTCTTTCGAAGCTCTAGTCCCTAACTGACTGCCGCAATCGATCGTTCAGCCTTTTTTCCTTTTTTCCCTCTATTCAACAAACTATTTAACCATCCTTAGCTTACATCAGTTTTTTTAACGCGAACTCCACAGGGGTCACACTTTTATTAATTTTATTTTCGTTTATTTTTTAAAAGTCATTTTGAATTCTGATGAAATTTCGTGTTTTTTTTTATAAATTTCGGTGTATAATAAAATTCTTTGAAATTTTCATGAACCGCAGTTTCCTCAAGTACCCTTTTCAACGATCTGTCTATATAACGTTATATCACGGGTCATAACATGGCTTAGGTAATTGTAAAAATATAAAATTACATAGAGGTAATTGATATTTATAATGGGGAATTCGGTCCAAGGTAAGTTGTTGACTTTTCGTATATTATTATTCCCGTGTCCGGTCCACTATATACGACAACTTGTCCAATATTTTATAAATTTTTGTAAGTCGTTATCAACGTCATCGTATAAGCTTCCAAGTTCATATTTACCGCTAAGGAGACATGTAAATAGATGATTATAGTCTTGAACTTCAACGCAGTCACATCGATCATACATTCATATATATGAACGTTTTTTTTTTTTTAATAAACTCAACGCGAAAAACGTTAAATATCAAAAATTATATCAAAAATTTAAAAGAAATAAAATTCATTCTTAACAATTTCGCCAATTATTTCTGTTACGGATGAAATTCTGTAAAGACGATAGATATAAATTCATTAAAATTCCTTGAGCTGACTTTAAATAATTTTTCATTTTGTGTGTGAATATAAAAACATAGCAAGAATTTGGGGGAAGCAACTAATTAAGTTTGGATAAATTGTGCGATTAAATATTTTATTAAAAAATAAATGATCGTGTTAGTTTGGAAGTTGTTAATAAAGACTTATACATTATCTGTTTTAACAATGTCAAAGTAATCAGCGCTGTAGGAGGATTTATTTTTCTTTCCTTTTTTTTTTTTTGTTTTTGGCTGCGCCCTTGGCTTTGACTCAACCACTTGAATATATTATGTTAGGAAATTAGATTCGGAGGCGATATGAGGTGGAAAGATCAAAAAAGTTGGGAATTATTGCTGGAGATGGGAAGGAAAGGAAAAAAGGAAGCACCGTAAGGAGCCGGAAGCGCAAGAGCCAAGACTTTCGAATGCGAACGAGAGAGGAATTTCTTAGACCAAGTGAAATTAAATTATTCAGATATTTTTTTTTCCGGCGCTCTTTCCAGATATATTTAAAACGTTCACCCATGTTTCGCTGATAAAAAATTCGACTTCAATTGAAAGCAAAAAAACCAACAACCAAATTTTTTGGTGTCTCTTCATCTTCTAGCATACATGGTTAAACACGGTTTTAATGTTCCGCATTTAATTTTTCCGTTATTTGTTAGGTTAAAATTAATTTTTAAGAAGTTAGTATGTAATATTTGGAAACAATATTAATGTAAATATTGCACTTTTCATTATAAACAAACAGAATTGTTTTTTTCACTGCATATTTTGCTTAAAATTAACTTTTTTAATGGCTTAAAAAGTTAAATTTTAGAATCAAATTTTTCTAAAAAGGAGAGAAGTTGATGACTAAATCAATGTAGTATTTTTTTTTTTCTGATCTAATGTAGAAAGTATGAATTAAATTATCGAAAGTTAAGTAATCTGGCTGAATAGCTGGAATGATCGAACTACTACCAAATCCGGGATCCAATGATGAATGACACCGTGCTGATATTATCATCGACACGCAGGTTAATCAGGAGTGTTTTGTACCTATTTAACTTCTAAAGAAAGAATAACAGCTAATCATTTATTAACAATTCGTATATGAAAACTGGTTTTTAAACATAGACACGTGTAATTTGTTTACTTTTTAACCGATGTAAAGATCTATGAATTATAATATTACTGACTACTGACAATGTAGTTCAGTTCTTGGAAAAAAGCCAACTGCGCATGTTCACGTTGACTATTACGGAATAATGTAAAAAAATTAAACGTAGATATGGATATTTTCTTCGTTTAAAAGGGGGAAAAAAATTACCTCCATCACCGCGAGAAAATCATCTGTTTGAAGTAGAAATGTCGTATGATCAGGCACGAATCCAAAGAATTATTTCAGGGGAAAGAGGAATTGGGTAAATTTTCGCTTTCTGAATTTATCTCAGTACAACAACAATTAGCATTTATTCGTGAGCCATTCATATTTTTCGCTGCAATTAGCATTAAGTTTACCTCTTTTCCAAAAATACGGTTTTAAAAGTTGAACTTGAATGTGGTATAGTGTGATCATAAATTTCTTAGTGAATTCATATATAGCGCATATTTTAAACCGTTGAATTTCGTTATAGGTCATCTCGGGATTTTTTGAGCTAGCCAGAACTTTTCACTATAATAATTGTATACAAAATAAATGCGCATAAGGATAATAACATGCTCGCCTTTAGACAAAAGAGCGTTTTTAGGCAAGTGCAATCGGAGCAGGATAAGGGGAAGCATATTTATTCTCTAGTAAAAACTACAGCAGTCGATTTAATAATTCAATACCGACCTTATACATGTGCATTCTCTACTATTCTTACTGTTTACAAATGACGTAGAGAAAGTTGTTAATAAATCACAAATATATAGCTATTTATGCGGATGATGTAAAACTTTATTATAACATCTCTAGAATTGATGACTGCTTAAGTTTGCAGCAATATCTACACTTCATTGGAAATATGATAATAGCATCGGTTTTAATATTAATAAATGTAATATTATTTCCCATTTACAAAAAGAAACACTCCTATATTACATGGTACAATTTTGAAGAAAATTAGTAGTGTAAAAGACCTAGGTGTATTACTCGATTCCAAGTTAAAGTTTGATGACCATATTTGACAAAATAACTTTAAAAGCGAGTCATATATTATCATTTATTGTTCGTCACTGTTCACTTTTTCAGAATTTAAATACATTTCTCACGTGTACGATCACAGTTGAAATATGCAAATATTGTTTGGAATTCTTCTAATAAGAATTACATACTTTTACTTGAAAGGGTTCAAAAGCGTTTTTTAAGGTGACTACACTTTAACTTTCATTATAGTGATACGTTTCCATTCAATTAAAAACAACAGTTGAAGGAGTTCAATGTGTCCAGGTTAGAAAATAGAAGGGAAATATCTGTTGTTTTATTTATATGTAATTTATTCACTGGTACTATAAATGATTTTAATTGACTTTCAAAAGTTGGTTTTCGAGTTCCCAGATTAATGGCCAGAAAAATTCAATTATTGCACGTAACATTTGAAAGAACAAAGGTACCATATATATGAATTCTCCCCTTTTGATTGCAAATAAAAATAACAAATTATTTCTTAATGAACGAATCGGAGGCCGATGTGTTTTTTAATAACATGCATAAGTATAAGCAGATGGTTGAATTATTTTACTGTTCAATGGATTAATTAAAAGTGTGCGCAGTCTTCCATATATTAGTGAATTTTAATACATAACTTATATTAATTCGCTTCTGTTACATAGTATGTGCGTCTGTATACGCCATGGAGATATACGTGTTATATGCGATTGGTGTGTGTTTGTATGTATGTGAGTACCAAGGCAGTGTCCACGGGGGGGGGGGGCATGAGAACTGAAATAGTTATTATAAATACACAAAAATCTGAAGAAATAACTCGACCTCTTTTTGCGATCTTCCCGAAAAGATCTAATTCGAAAGAATACTTTTATTAAATATATATTAATTACAACGTAATTCTTAGGCTACCCCCCATTCGAAAAAATGTCCCAAAAAAATATCCCAGAAAAATGTCCCAATTTTATGTAACGTTTGTTATATTTTGTAGGATTTTTGTTATTGTTATTTTTTAAAAAATGTCACAATTTTATGTAATGAAATATGTAACGAAAAATGTAACGAAAAATGTAACGAAAAAATGTCTTAATTTTATATAACGGAAGGTAAATGTTAGAATAGGATTTTTGTGGTTATGTTTTTTTTGTGTGTGTTGATGCCAGTAAGAATTACGTTGTAAGTTTTGATCATTTTATACAAAGTATAGAAGAGAAAGAGACAGGAATGAAAGCAGGAGGGCTCAAGGGGCACAGCCCCTTGCGAGGCCAAAGTGGCCGAGTTTATATATATATATATATATTACACGTAAGGGGAAGTCAGGCGAAATTAGACGCAGGAGGATTTTTATTTCTCGATAATAATAAATAGCAAAATTTTCAGAAATTCGAAATGTCTAATCTTTTTTTAGTAGCCTTAAAACCGGAAAGTTTATATTGTAATGAAGTATCTTTGCAAGTACTCTTGCAATCGAGCAAAATTACGCAAAAAGTAGTGTGTACGAACAAAAACATTATATTAGGAACGATAGAAAATTTTATTTTATGACTAAAATAATAATTTACTTTTATTATTATATTTGTAATATTTATTTACAGGATTCTCTTTTTTTTGTAAATTTTGTTTTTTCTTTGAATTTCAATCTTCTTAAGAATCATTAAGCCCACAGTTGAATCCTGGTGTCCACCGGAAGGAACATCCCGATACGACTTCGAGATCCTCAGCCGGCTGCGAATCGGCCACATCGCTATTTCCCACAAACACATAATCGATAAAACGCCACTTCCGGCTATCTGCCCCTTTTGCGGGGTCAGCCAAGCGTACCGACAGTTTCTCACACATACTACTTACATGCCAAAAGTTTATTACGAAAACAACTTGGCCTATTGTGAAACATAGAGCGCATCCTCTCAAATGAGGCAATTGCCATCAGCAGGGTTATTGCCTTCGTTAGAATGAGCGGCTTAACTTAGCATATCTAAATGATCTCCCCCTGTGTGTGCTGTAATGACCATAGTAGTTACACACAGCACATACAATTTAAGGGAATTAAAAAAAGAAAAAAAAATAGCAAGATTAGAATTATTTTGTTATAAATTAAAAATCGAGTCTGGTAACATGTTTTAAAATTAACGCAGTATAGGTAGAAAATACTAAAATTAATAACGGGAAATATAGTAGACAGAAAAATTATACACGAATTTGTATTTTTTTTATTATTATTATTTTGTAATTGGGTTCGTCAACATGGATATTGGCCGAAGAACAGGAAAAAAGAAGAGTAGGAGGATCAGATTTTTATGAGATGCGAGATAGCGAACAAAAATATGTATATCATCAAGCGCTTAGATGACAGAAGGAAAAGGAAGGGAAAAAATAAAGGGAGCTTTATAAGGAGTGGGAACACTGTTCCATAAAAAAGAGCAGTAGAAAGAAGATCGTTCAATTGCGTTCTTCGCATACGCTGTCTTGTCCATTTTATTTCTTCTCGCTACTCCATTTGTATTGATTTGCTATGGGTTCCCAGCCATATGGGCATTAAAGGTAATGAAAAGACTGATTTTTTTTGGCTCCGGCTTCTTCTCGTTCCTTTTCTTAAGAAAACCCCATCCTCCAACCTAAATTCCCTATGCACTAAGATTCACCTTAAACTTTGGTCAGATATTTACTCCTCCTCCTTTCGTAACGAGCAATCCTTTTATCTATCTGTACAACCTAATCTTCGTTTTTAATATCTGGTGTTCTTTGAGTTTTCTGCACTTTCCCGTTCTGTTGTTATTTCTATGATTAGCTTGTGTTCATTCTGCTCTCCCTTCCTCTCGTTTATTCGCTGTGTTTCCTTCCCAAATTGTGAAGCGGTGGTTTGCGACGCCAATCACGTCTTTTTTGAATGTCCATTCCTTTCCGTCGAACGTTGTATTCTATATTCTTCTCTGCTGAAACTCAACCTACTCCTTATTGTGCATCTTATATTTTGTCCTTCCCCTTGCCATCCATTATTTCATTCATTGGTTCCTTTATATTGTCTATGTCTGACCGAATCAAAATTTAACTGACGGCTCTGTTCTTTCTTGCTGTTTCTGGGTGTAGGTTCTTGGTTGGAGTGCCCAAAGGAGGGATAAAAAAAAATTGAAAGCGAAAAGCATTCAACATTATGTGATTAGAGTCACACACAAAGACACTGTTGGAGGGTCGTAGAGAACAATATGGAAATGGCAGGTGAGAGAGCCAGAAAAGCAATTGTATCTTGAATGGTCTCCGTCATTTTGAACATTTAGTGCAACCAAGTATCTTTATCATATAATTCTTCGCAGACGGGATAAATTTATTTTCTTTACAAGTTGATTGCATTTGACATCATCGGTATTCAAAGTCTCACCAATAAAACTTCTATTTTGTTTCTATTTTATTTTCTTTCAATTTTTTTTTTTTTAAATTATATTTTAAATAAATGTCAATTATAGAGTATTTCAAACCTCTGCGGCTTGCGTTTGTTTCTCTTTGCTTTTGTTGTGTTCTTCGTCGAAGGAATGGGATTTACTTCAACTAGGCTTATTGTACGTCTCTACTTTCTTTATAATATCCCGGAAGAATTCCATCGGATTATTCAATATCAACCTTCGTCTGAGCCGTTTTTTTACTTGACAAGTGGGTTCATTTTTTTACTCTGGTTTCCAGATAATTAACATCAGATCGAATCTCAGCAATAATTCGTCATCAGGAAATATACAAATTCCGGCATAGGAGAAAATATCGTATTAGCTTTGTCTAGTGTAATAACATTAGTATAAAAAAGAAACTTCACTGCAAATACCGGTCTGACATCTATGCTCTGTTCCTTTTTTTAATAATCTGCATCACTACCTAGCTGTTCAACCTACTCTTCCAATCTGTGGTTCCTCTTGATTTCCCCTTACTTCGGCATTCTGCCATCTTTTCCATTATTCGCTCACGTACTGACCGTGTTCACCGTTACCTTTTTCTCGTTTTCCTTTTTTTCCCTTTAACATTGCATCCTCCGTTTTGCCCTCCTCATTCTAACAATATGGCTTTCTGTGAGATTTCAACCATATTCTTTTTCAATGTCCGTTTCTTTGAAATGAACACTCCACCATTTTATTCACAACTCCTAGCACTTGACACGTTCCTGCTCCCTATTGTGGTTCCTATGTCTTTTCCCTTCTTTGTCTTTCATACCTCTACTTGGTTCTTTTATATTATCTATCTCTGATCGAATTGCTATTGAACTGTTGATTCTCTTCCTCCGTATTGCTACTGAGCACAGGATCTTTGTTATAGCGCCCGGGAAAAAAAAGAAAAAAAAAAAAAAAAAAGATTAAAAAAGTCTCGCCGCTCTTTTCTTAGTAGTGAATATTCTCTGTAATTATTCATCAATCGGTTTTCAGTTTCGGTAAAATACATGACTTGTGTGTGGTGGAAAGAAAATGATTATGATGGGTTTTTTCTTTGTAATGAAAAATTAAAAACAATATGTATAATTTTTTAAATTAAAATATCACGATTTGTATTAATTATTAAAATATAATTTATATAAAAGAAAATTTGAAAAAAAACAAACAAGAAAAAACGATTAAAATACGCGCAGGAGGGTTTGTGATTAGTGATTTAAAATAGGTGCAAATCTCTTCGGTCACATGAGTTAATCCGTTAAGAGTTATGAACGTAATATTAAATTGTAAAGGTTACATTCGAATTATTAAACGGTAAACTGCAAGAAGCATATATACATTTACTCGATTCGGCGGCATAAAATGAAATTCCGAATATCTTTTTTTAAGTAACTGACGACAATGCTTCTCAACGCTATCGAGCAACAAACTGTCCTCTTACTCGATAACGGAGCTGTTTGAATAAATTAAAAACGGTTGAAATTAGAAAAATTGGTTCCGTATTTTTTTATAAGCGTTTTATGCGAAACGTCAGATAGTATAGTTCGGGTTAGTAATATTTAATCGAAAAATTTACCAACTTCGATTTTTTATTTAATTTAAGCCAGATCTCGTTCTTCCTTCGAATGAAAATTTTAAACGTCGAGTCGGATTTTTAAAGGGGGTTCCGAAAAAAATTCTAGGCAGCGGTCTTTCGTAAATCGTTTGTTGAACATTTTAAATAAGAAAATATTTATTAAATTCGGTAGCGACCCGAGATAACAGCAGGGGGAACAGAGGGGGTCTTAATGATAAATTACGAAGATGTTTATGCGTGAGAGTCCGGTAAACCCCATCTCTGATCTATATGTTTATGCAGAAAATGGACAAACAAAAAGTGCAGTTCATTCATAATAAAAAACGATTTTCAGTGAAAAACATTTTCTTTTTTTTCCTTTCATTCCACAGCATAGCCACAGCAACGCAAAGCACGGTATCATTAAAAGTAAATGAGGTGTGTTACTTTAAGGTTCACTAGAATACTTTTATTTACTTCCCTAATAATTAACATCATACTGAGCCACAGCGAAAACCAGGGTTTAGTTAGTAGTTACATAATTTACATGCTGGAATTTTATTATGAAACATTAAAAATAACATCTGTAACCGATGATAGTTAAAAATAGCTTTTAAACGGACAGTTAACCCTCTAGTGTTACGGAATTAATCGATTTGTAAAAAAAATTTATGGCAACAGAAGTGTACACTCATCTTCACACAGAGATAATCATTGCGACTCAACACTTGCGGTACGTAATCTCGTTGCTATAGGTGTAGAAAAATATTTGTGCACGGTAAACGGGATCTCTCGCGGGTTGTTTGAAGTCGATTTCGTTAATAGCTTAGTCATTATTCGTTGGCGAACTCGTTCGTTCCGATCACGGTTAAACGATTAGTTAGCATCGATTCTTTTTCGCCATCGAGGAACGTTTGGACGGCGATTGCGCACGTGCGTGCTCCGGTGCCTACGTTCGAAGCGTAGTTTTTGCTGTGTTAATATTTGTACAAAGATCGGTAAATATAAAATACGCCGCAGATGCGGTAGGAGTCAAACGGATAGAGTTCGGTTTACCGGTTATTATTAATGAAGATAGTTCGGCTGCATAATAACGTGCCTAACAACCTTGTGCATGACGATTATATTTTGTATACTTAACGAGCGGCCCTTCTCGCCCGCGCACGATTGCCACGATCGCGAATGAAAAGTGTAGAATCGGACTGCTTTCATTAACAAACCGTTCTGTTACACTGAGCTTTTGCTCTCGGAGTTGATGGTGCGAAAATATTATTTAAACCATGGAAACGGCCGCTTTGAAGTTATTTCAGATATGCGACGAAGAGCATAAAGGTTTCATCACTAAGCGGGATATACAGGTAATTTCGATTTCGAAATCTCATACAAAAAAAAAAGTCTATACGACGCTATTTAGATTTGACCCATTAAAAGCAGATTTTATTGTAATATTTTAGAAATTTAAATTACATAAAAAATCCTGTAACCGGAATTCCGATATTTACTATACCGGTTTAGATTATTATTAAACTCCCCCGCAATCTATTACAAATTGTTGTCGTGACTGTCGAAGTTGGCTTTCGTCCGTTATTGCATTACTAATATGTATGCCAAAAAACTGAAAAGAGGAAATAAATCTGTAACAGAATGATACACAGTTCGCTATATGCAAAGGAGAAAAAAAGTTAAAAATTTAATCGAATATTAAAAATTGAAATTTTTCATTTCTAAGTAATTGTCTATAAGTGACAACCACATCATCGATGTACAAGAATTTATTTTAGAATTCGTTTACTTTTTTTTTTTCTTCTTTTCTTTTGCTTGATAATTCTAATATTTGTACGTATGGACTTTGTCAAGCAAAAACCCATCAGACCACCCTTAGATGATCCGTAATATTTATAGAAGAATCGATTTCAATTCAAAAAATCATTTAAATTATTTTTAAAATGTTATATTTTCATTTTCCTTATAACGCCAAAACAAGTAACACAAAAATCCAAACTATTAATTTTTTTATAACGCAAACACAGATTTATAGTATTTTCAAATTCATTTATTTCCGAGGATCGTGAAATTTTATTTTCGGTCAATTCGCTTAAAACTTTTCTTTGCCTGATATATTATGTAGGGCTATGCTTATCTCGCTCGTCGCAAAAGCGCGCGTGGCGATCCAGCAGCACACATATCGGCTTTCGCTAGTTTCCCTCTCTTTCATAATAATCTTTTCAAAGTCTAATTATTTTAAACATTTAGCCTACGTATATTTCTTTCGCATCCAAAAATTTGTTTTATCGATCTCACGTGTTCTTTTTTTTATTTTTTTCTCCAATTCTAAAACTTAATCTGACAAAGTCCCAACCGCCGCAAATGCACACCTCCCGTTCCCACGTACTTCTCTACCATCGATTATTTCATCATCGATCGCAATGCTTTTTCAAGTCTAAGTAATATAGAATGAGCATAGGTATATTTTTTCGTCTCCAAAAGTTTTCCCGAGCGTAAGGTTTCAACAATTCCCTCTTCACTCCACTACCCGCCTTGCGCAAATTACCAATCCTTCGTATTATTTTTCACGATTATAGCCACCCGCAGCTACCACGAAAGCGCACTAACTGTTCCTGCGCTCACATCCGCTACCGCTAGTTTCCCTACAATTCATAATAATTTTTCTGAGTCTAAGTCCATTATGGAATTAGTTTAAGCTTATTTTATTTTTCCAGATCTTTTCACGATATATTTTATTTATTTTTGCGACTCCATCAAACCCTCGTCTGTCGCGAAAGCGCAACACCGTTAGTTTATGCACGCATTTCTACATTATCTTATTACAAATTAACAAATTTAACTGAAAATGTATAATCAAAGATCAAATGTATCCTTTATTCCCCTCTATCCCTTGCAATCAATTTACGGATCGTACGTATTTTTATTTGTTTTCTGCGCGTTCTCTGATTGCACCAACCGTTACACAAGCGCACTATCCGTCCGCGCACATATATCCACCGCC
The DNA here is from genome assembly GCA_039619475.1 of Icerya purchasi. Taxonomy (NCBI): domain Eukaryota; kingdom Metazoa; phylum Arthropoda; class Insecta; order Hemiptera; family Monophlebidae; genus Icerya; species Icerya purchasi. The sequence continues at coordinate 236,100,632 of CM077116.1, forward strand.
ACGATTGTACAACACGTACATATCTTATTACAAATTTTTAAAATTAATGCGCTTATTTTTTGTTTTCCCCGGTTCTAAAAATTTCTTCTTTCTTCTCTTACCCTCCCAGTTCAAATTAACATTCCTTTATAATATTAGTTTTTATTAAAAATTTATCAAAACATGTATTGCAGAAAAAATTACAGTTAAAAGTATTAATATAAAGCCGACATGTTTCGGAGTCACGTACTCCATAATCATATTAATATTTTTAACTAATTTTTTCTGTAATACATGTTTTGATAAATTTTTAATAAAGTTGGGACAATACAGAAAATGGATATAAACATTTATAACTCAAGGGTATAAAGAAATATTATTTTTATTTGTTTATTTATTTTCTAGAGTTATGATTTCGTTAGTTTCACTATCATTATGAATTTTAAAATTTACAACTGTATTTTTCGAACTTCATATTGTTGTAATCTTTCGTAAATACATACGTGTTAAACAGACACTTTATTTAATATTTTAATTTTTGTAAATATTGTTTCGCGATGTATACGATGCAATCTAAACATCGCTTTTGTCAATTGTATAGAAAGAGAGATAGTGAGAGGGGTGAGACAGGTAGAAAAAAAAACGTATTAGTTTCACAAGACATGGTGTGTTTGATGAAAACGCGGTAACAAGAACAGATCAGGGATGTAACGAGTGAGTGAGGGAGAGTGGGATGCGAATTAGAAGAATGTATTTTTCTACGCACTAGGTTGACTATAAGAAAACTTTAAAGTTACCCGCAACTATCCCTGAACAAGCTATATTGAGAAAAAAATGTCGTTTTTCTTCATAGTAATTGATGATACAATACTCATAATATCTATCGTCGTCGATTACGATGGACGCACATCGTTTGTTCACACGCACGTCTGCTGTCTCACCGCTAACATCGAAAGCGCGCCACAGCCAGGATCTCTGCACACATGATACTATCGTCGACGACATTAGTTTCCCTATCGTTCATAATATTTTTTTTTCTATATGTAAAAAATTACAAAATTAGTCTAAGTTTATGTTTCTATTTTTTTCGCTAAACAAAATTTTTTTAAAATCTTTCGTAATATGCCTCACACCCAAAAATCACTTGTTGCTTCATTACCTCAAATATACCTATACAACCATTGGTGTTATTCTTATAACAACCTAGTGTTCCGGAAATCGTGGAAAAATTCTTTTTGCTCCGTACTTATTGAGTGATCTATTTCCAAAAATTGAAATCGTACGTAAGTATTTCAGAATTAGTGTAAGTATATTTTACCATTTCCAAAATTAACCATCCCCTTACAGTTCATCAACTCTTTTTGTAGTCGTACATAATATTTTTTTTTTTTTGTTATCCTTTATTTTTCAGCGATATTAACCGTATCAAAACCTCGACCTTCATATTGTACCTATCTGGTAATTTGTTTCCAAATTTTCGAAATAAGTATTATAAATAAATCCAAAGTATACACTATTGCAATATCAAAAACTTAAATTATATCCCTCATCAACATTTTACTTTTTTTTTACTCTAACGCGCATATTATTTCTTTTTATCGTTTAATTTTTTTCCAATTCGTAAGTGTTTTCCTATCATATGGAATAACGTATGGTTGTCTGCGTGCGTGACGAAACCACTCTTCATCATTGCATTAGGAAATAATGTTTTCTTTAATGATTTTTCATCATCATGAAACATATTAGTTTTTTTTTTAAATTTTTCATGTTTTCCATGCATGACAAAAATCTATGAATGCGCATACACTGTACGCCTCCTGTAACCTATCATGAATTTTAAAAATTAGTTTACTTTCTATTTCTAACATATATTTTTTAAGTTCATACCGAACTTGCTTCATACTCTATTAAAATTCATTTTAAATACGATGACATACGATTTTTAACGAAGTAAACAATTCTTTGCTATACTAATGATTGATCGAAGACAACCTTTTCCAGAAACATAGGTTAGCGAAAAATTTTTTACTTATTGAAAATAAAATGAAATCATTTTTCTCTACATTTAATGCATTACCAAGTTTGTTTATAACACTAGACCATCTCTCTCCCTGATTCGTAGACGACTGTGATATTTCTTCATCGCGAATACCATTTAAATTATACATATTATCGAAGATTCGTTGCTTACTCGCTGCATATATGAATTGTTTTGCTAAAATTTATCTACAGACATCAAAGAATTCTATTCCTAATTTTATTTATTTTTTCATTTATTTTTTTCCCCAAAGTCTCTTACTGTATGTAATTACACGTATATGCTTGCGTTTACGAAAAAAATCGAATTTTATTATTATTTTATGGATATGTTTTTCTAGCAGTTTATTGGGAAAAAAAAACCAAAAAAGCGATCAAAACTCGACAATTAAATTTTAAACTTAAAAGGAAATTTTCATACCAAACTCTGTTTTTTTTACATTTTCTTTCTAAATCATATCGTTGAATAGACTGTGTTATATGTTTGAGAGGCAGTGAAAAACTCGATTTAATTTTTGAGTCTTAGTTTTCGGAAACCTCCGGGGTTGAACAGAGAAGCTTGTGAATGTTCTCGTTGTTTTCATTTAAATCACGACGGATTATTTCATTATCCGTCGTGATTTAAGCGATATGTACCGGCTTTAGAAAATAAAAAGAACAGCCGCTTTGGTGTTTTTTTTTGTTTTTTTTTTTTGAGGTTCTTTTCATCTTAAAATGAGTAAAAATATCTACTAGAGGCTCTTTAAAAACCGATTAACTAAGAGAAAAAAATTTAATTTAGTTAAATGTTGCGTGTTGTGCATCCTTCATAGCAGTAACGTTTAAATATCAGATTCAAAGATTCACGTACAAGTTTTTAACCATGTCCGGGTAACAATTAAAGGCTTTTAATTATTCTTTTTTCCCCTTATTTTTCTTCCGTGATACGTCACATACATACATAAGTAGATACTATAAAGAGTTATGATGTCGTATGTAATTAGAACAGTAGAGACATGCACAATTTGTAAATCCTTTTATTGCGAGAAATATTAAAAGGATAATTTTATTTAATATTAAAAATAACTTAAAATTTTCGCGGCTTCTTGAACTTATTATATACATACATAACCATTTTTGGTAAAAACGACGTCACACGTATTATCAGCACACTTTTCGAATAATAGTAATACTCTATTCATCGTCAGAGTCAAAAAATAAATTCAGGCAACAAGGAAAAACCCAGACTCTATAAACACATCGAAACCCAACCGGAGAAACTACTTCCGAACAGATGATTATGTGGTCATATTGTGAGATGAGAATTTTTTAATTTTAATTTTTATTTTGTGCCCCCCCCCTCCCCCTGGAAAGGAAAAAATCTTATTTCTGTTTGTTAAGTTTCGTCAAGCATTGTGGGCACTGCTCTGCAGTTACGACCATATTGCAGAATGATAACCTATTTTAATTTCTTATTCTGTTTTTTTTTGGTTAATTTCATTGGCCATTGTAGGCACTACTCTGTAGTTGCGGCCATATTGTAGAATGGAATTTACTTTCCCTTCTTTCTATTTCTTATTTTTTTATTACTAGTAATGTTTCATATCTACTCATAGTGTAGCTTGCTGGCCGCCAAATGAACTGTATTTGTTCAGGTAAAAAAAAACAAAAAAACACATGATTAGTTTTTCGCCTCACTCCCCGTAGAAGCACGACGCTTGAAACGATTTTAAAACCATCTTCTCCATTATTTTAGCAAAACAATTCATATACGCAGCGAGTAAGCAACGAATCTTCGATAATATGTATAATTTTTATTAACTATGATCAAATATTTTGAACGATTCTGTTCTACTTTTTTAATTTAACAATTTTGGAGACATCGATCATCGCCATCCTCGTCATGAAAAAAACCAGCAGCTATCACGCAGTTACACAAAGTAAAATAGTGAAATAACTAGTTTATTAACATAACGGCCCAGCGAGAGAAACTAAAACCGCGAGCCGACTTGTACCTAAACAACCACAAACAGGCAGACCAATAAATTGTGACATCGCCAATATAAAACAGCTTTAACCGCGTGCCTTTTTTCTTCTTTTTATTTATTTATTTATTTAATTATTTATTTAATTAACTAATTAATTATTTATTTATTTAATTGTACGGGCTTGTCGGCTAAGGGTACGCTAACCAAAATTGCATATAGTGATAATTGTCTATGTTTTTAGTATTGGTATGCGAACAATTTAGTTTCACCAGAACGAAACACCACTCCCTAATATGTTACTAGGGGGTGGCTCTCGTGCAGGCTGTCTTATCACAGGAAAGAAATGTTTTCGTTAATGGATAAACATTGACGTATTTGTGCGAAATGTATAGAAATTACGATAATTATAATTAATTCGGCTATCATTCAAGAGAATATTTTAAATGTTGCAGTCAATAAAACGGGCATCGTTTCATACCAAATATGTGACTGGCCGCGGCGAAAACCTCCGTTCGTAACTACCTACGCAGTTTCTACTGTTTAATTCCCCTCTGTTAAACGGTGTAATCTTCGCAGGCGGACAGAGTGTAAATCATTCGCCTATACTGATTTTATTTCCGTGTTGTTGCATATTTTACGACGACCGGGTCAAGTAGCGACGACTGACCGATTGATTTTTTGGATTTTTTTGATGGCGAAGATAATCGGATTAAAAGGAGTTTTTGAAAAACCACCGCTTCTAATTGAGTAAAGTTTAGTGTTTACATTTAGAAGAAAATTAAAGTACTATAAGTGACTGCTACATGAGAAAAAAGGACTGATAAAATCAGCTAGCAAAATTATTAATATTAAATATCGCGATAGTTTTTTGACTAGTTAATAATTTTTAGGAAACATACAAGTGCAAAACGTAAAATTATACCACGTTCGAAAAAAAAAAAATTCGTGTCACTTTTTACGCGCTATTCGTAAAATCATTAAATCACGGATATGTTTTTTGAGAATTATATATATATTTTTTTTTAATTCAAAATATTACATTATATTTTTGTAATTATTTTGAAATTTATAGATGGTGAAAAAAAAAAAAAAGATCGAAAATTACGAAAAAAATTTTTTAGTTCTAATAAAACTTTTGGATAATTTGAAGAACTGTTGATGATGTCATCGTAACACTCTTTTTGTCTTTGTTTTTATTTTTTTTTGTACAAAGCAAAACATACCCAGGTTAATATTTCACGAGCGGATTACCTTATTGTCAATAAACTATTTTTACTACACGTTCCGAAAGCATGAAATTGCAATTTTGAATGATCATCCGTTTTTGACCGGTTACATAAACAGTGTTGGCACGCGTCTTAATCAGCGGCTGAATTTGCAAGCCTTCCCCAATGACCACATGTAACGCTCACAGCGATAAATCAAGCCCGTTTAAACGGAAACTCGACATAATTACTCACCAATGTCCTATTCAACTACAGATTTTAAATGAAGAGTATGCGCGCCGGTCTTTGTTTATTATTTACGATTTTATAAGATGGAATAGTAGCAAATTTTATGGGATTTTCCACCGAACGGTACGAAACTTTTGTCAGACGAAGCCGAGGAATGGAATTTTTGTCCATTCAGAATAAACTGGGGCGGCAGATTCTCGAGGGAAGGCTAAAATGTATTCCGAAAGTGCAACACAAATTTGATCCTCGACAATCATTGACTCGGTAACAAAAAAATTGGCGAATTAAAAACTGACGTGAAATAAATTCTGCACTACGCAATGCAAAGCAGGTAGAGAGCTGTATGACAATCATTACTAAGTACATCTTCAATTTTACTTTTTGAATTTTTTGTTATAAAAATTTCGCAAAAGACTTATATCATCGTACTTTTTGTACTATAATTCCTGCTCGTTTTATTCAGATATGTTCGAAAAGAACTTGACTTTTTTTTATCCGCATCAACCAACGTTCTCAAGGAATTTACCGGTTACTCTCCTTTATATTGTGTTAACAGGAAAACCATCAGTAGTGTGTCTTCGTCGTTAATACGGTGTCAAATAATTTTTTCGTAAAGAGGGAAACAAACTTTTTTAGTCCGTCCGAGTCTTCAAGTTTGTTGACCATTTTTATTCGTAAATCAACTTCTCCTTTCTCTATTAGCGTAGCTTTTTTTTTTTTTTTTTTTTCAATTTCCATCCTAAAACAGAGAATGGGAAATAGAGTTTATCAGATTGTAATTCAGCCGCATGAAGACAGTATGAAAAAGCTCTTAAGAGTATGAACGGGCAGGAAAAGGATGCAAGGTAAAGGAAATACCATAAAAGATCAGGAGATTTCAATAGATTAGAATTAAAAAGAAATCTGTTCAGTAGAGTGGAAGGAACACTCAGAAAGGATAAGTACTCAGCAACACAAATTATTTCCTCGTTGAAGTGTAAGGGCAAAAATAGGGAAAAACGAAGACTAGGCGGAAATGAAATCGAGACGAAAACAATAAGGAGAATGGGGGCAGTAAAAGAGCGACGGAAATAAATGAAATTTAAAAAAATAAAAACTGTCGGTATTTGGAAGTCAAGTTGTGGAGACCTTCGAGAAAAGAAGTGGCGAAAACATCGGACCAAAATTTGGCGTGTGGAGTTTTTTAAATAAGAGTAAGAGGAATTTTTGGAACTAGAAGATCGGCTTGCTTATTCACTGTGATACATCACTCGTGGGCTAGAAATCCACAATAAATTTGTGCGAACAGAATGGCGAGGACAAAGTAAATGAACGAGCGTGTACGAAAAATAATGAAGTCACTGGTCCAATGGAGGAGGTCCGAAGGGAATTTTCATGGAATTGAAAAAAATGAAATAAATTCAAGAAAGATTATATTAGAAGAAATATGGATAACAATAAACCGTCGAGATTGTTATCAATGCATTTGTAAAGATTGAACAAAACGATGGAGGGCCAAAGGATTCTGAAAAGCTGAAGACTGGAAGAGTATAGTTCCTTTGTTGTTAGCCTTCTTTATCTCCTCAATTTCTAATCTTTTCCCCTCCTCATATAATTTACAACTCTCTGCGTTGGGTAAGTTCCACTGTAGACGTGCCCAAAAAAAAAAAAAAAAAAAAAAAAAAAAAAATTATTTTTAATACGCAAGAAATGCAGCTGCACACAAAACAACGGTTACAACAATGAAATTCACCCAATTTACCAAGTACGACACACAATGCACACTCATACTTACAAAAATACACGCAATTAATAGACAAAATCAACAAAAAACAAAAATTTTGAAATGTGTAAAAAAGTATATACATCTGGCCTGTTCAAATTCCCTCCTGCTTTCTTATTATGTGTCCGGAGAATTTCAGCACTCTCATTGCGATAATCGTTGACAAGTTTTGTGTGACACCGAGACTACCTGCAACACCGCTTCATTTGTACGTTTTGCTGTCCATGGAATTCTAAGAAGTCGTCTCCAGCGCCATATTTCAAAACTATCGATTCTTTTTCTGTCCATATTTTTTTGAAGTCCATATCTCCGCTGCATGTAAACACGATGGAAACTACAGACGTTTAGACAAGCTCAATTTTGACACTTTTCCTAATGGAGTTGTCCTTCCAAATCTTGTTCTCATCCTTATCATAGCGTTTCTGGCAATTTCGATTCTCCATCTTATTTTACCTTCGGAGCGAATCCCGTTTTTTTCTGTAGAAGTGATCCTAAGTATACAAATCTTTCTACAGTTTCATAACCGGTAAGTGTCTTTTCACGAAATGGTATTATATTTCCTCAATCGATTATCATTATTTTTTGTCTTCCTTTTATTTATATTTAATCTATATTGAATACTAATTTTTTCCAGCCTATTTAGACATTTTTCCATCTCCTTTATATTCGCAGCTATTAACGTTGCATCATCTGCAAATCTAAGATTTGTTATTATTCGTCTTCCTATCATTATTCCGCCATTTCATTGCTCTAGAACTGGTATCCCGATAATACTTAATATGAGGTACAAGTTCAATTTTGAAAACATAACTATATTTACGAAAGGTTAGCTGTTAAATTTGGAATGGGTAATGGAATTCGAAAAAAAAAAAAAAAAGGCAAAAATCGCCTACCCATTTGAATAGCACAGTCTCAAACAAACATATTTAAATTTCTTCATTATTAACCAGTTAAACTTATAATGAAAAGTAGCAATCAATTCGAAACATTCTTAACCGTCTGAAAAATTCCGATCTCTTTTCGATGACTTTTTATTTACCAGTCGAGAGAGCTTGTCATCGAACCTCGGGCTCCCTTTTATTAATTTGTATTTTCAACCTTCGAGAAACTATTATTTCATTCTTGTCTAAAGACTAAATAAGTTGAACTTTTGAACCGTGTTTTTCCAATTTCCCCAACCATTATTGCACGATGATTTAATTTCTAAGCGTCATCTAATAATTTTTCCATAATCGTTTACAGTACCGAAATAAAACGATCTCTCTTCTTACAAAAAATTAACAATATTTACATTTAATCGGTAAACGAAGTTTCTGAATAATTATTTTAAAAAAAAGAAAGAAATACATCACGCGGTCGCCGGTACACTACAGTTTGCAAACGCCCCGCTAATTCTTTACCAACATTTAAAAAATCACTCAAAATTACACAAAATAAATCCCCGCGTATAAACATTACGGATGATATACACTGAAATTGCAGGTTTTTACGAAATTTTTTAAAATATGCCTGTTATTTATTTTGCAAATATAGAAATTTGAGGCGATTTTTTCCTGATGAATTTCCTTGTATTTGTCGCTATTTTGGATAAAAATAAATATTCCACGTAGTACTTGAACGATAAATCGAGTTGAAAAGGGGCGTTTTTACTTCTCATTGGAACTAGTGACACTTGTCGAACGGGAATTGTTCATTGTGAAAGATTATTATATTTCAAGATACATTACAGTGTTCGTCAGCGACCAAACGAGTAGCATACAAATTGATAATACGCTTCGGCTGACTTAATACTAACGATAAAACAAATTAAAGTAGCACTTCATATACCGCTGATAAATAACGGAAGAACATGATGGAGACCGACTCTAATTATAACAGTAATGCTAAAATTATGTCGGTCTCAGATGCATCAGTATACAGAACACACTCTAAGTTCTCCCCGATAAGGGAATAACTCTAACGAGTACTAAGAAGGAATGAAAAACTGTGGTGCTCTTATAGTTGGAAAATTTCAAAAGTTTTTAATAACAATGTTGGATTTAATCTATTGCGCCTTCTTTGATAACTACTAAAATATGTTACCATTGCGCTAATATATATATATATATATATATATATATATATATATATATATATATATATAGGCGAATACGCACTTATTCGCTCTCGAACCAAAGCTATGCTCGCCACATATATCACATACTTATTTACCACTTTCTCTGTAGTGAGCTTTCAGAAAATTGTATTCTACGCAGACGGTTGACTTCCGGATTGCTGTACTGCGTTAATTTATGAATATGTTTCGTACATAGATTTGAGTGAGAAATTCTACGCTATAAATAAGGCACGGGGTATCATTTCGGTTCTATTTGCTGCATTCTATAAATTGCTGGTAGAGTTCGGTTCTTTAAACTTCTAAACCGTATCTTCATATTGGCGCTATCACCGATATCAATATTTTACATTAGAAGGCAGACGCGTTTTCTCCTAATGATCATTTAAAAGCCATTGTTCGTGATTTAATTTTCTGTCCCATTAAGATACAAGTGTGGTGGTCCATATCGAATGCCGGACCACCAGTTAGTTCTAAGTATTTGATTGCCCTCTCTTGAGGGAGAGGTTGATTGTTTAATTTTACTTATAACCGGCGTAAAAGTTATTTTTTTTAATAAGATGGTTCAGAAAGAACAAAAATATTCAATTAAAATATGCAACAATTCACGAACGGTTTGACTTGTAAACTTCATAATTGGATCATAAAATACAATTAAAATTATTATTTAAAAAATCATATCTATAACTTCGAACGATTACCCTGAGTGACAAAAAACCCAAAAAACCGTTAGGAATATATAATATGAAATTTTTAAAACGACTTCAAAAGTCACCTTTAAAAATTCATAACTCATCGTCAGATTTAAAAGTGAAATTCAAAATGTGAAACGAAAGGCGGAAGCTCTTTCATAAAATTAAGAAAATTAAATAGACTCTTCTTTTTTGGGTGCCAAAAAACAGAAAAAAAAAAAGGATGTTTGCATAAGCAATAGCCCGAGTAAAAAATTTGAAACCAAAAAAATGACCACTTTATAGAAAAACTACAGCCGAGCTTACAACTTTATATCTAGGCTCCCGAGGCGGCGAAAGTTTTGAAAGCTCGAAATTTTTAAAAAAATAATTTCTTTTCTGGGCATGTGATATATCGAAGGAAATCGGGAAAGAAACCACATTTCATTTTTTTAACGAAACGTTCGAAGATGGCGAAAAGTTCAAAAAAAGTGCGGAAAATGACGCGTCTCTCCCCCAGATTTCTCCATTTTGAATTTAGAATTGTGTAAACGTAAATGTTATGGTTCTCTTTAACTTAACATACGGAATAACCGTGAGCGCATAAAACATCATGCTTGACTGAACTTGTTCTTTAATTAGTTCTAATCGTAATGACAGGCATGGTGGTTCAGCTATTTTAATCAGAAGTGATGTCCATTTTTTAACTCACAACATCTGTCCTATTCTATCTAATCCGTTTAATCAAAATTTTGTCTACATCTCAATAATCACAAACTCCTCGATACTATTTAACCTTACTTCAGCTAACATTCTTCCTAACTATGATCTACGTAACTTTCCTTTTCAATTATTTAATTGTTCCCTTCCTTCCCTTTTTATTATAGCCGGTGATTTGAATACTCACTTACCTTCTTGCGGGTTATAATAATGGGTAAAGCAGTAACGGTTTCGCACTTGAATCTTTTATTATGACTTAATCCTCCTTAATGATGGATCGTCTATTTGCGTAAAAAGTCCTTTGCTTGTCAGTTCTCTTAACCTGTCATTCACTTCTAATCTTAGTCTCAAATGTTCACGGTCAACTCTAAAAGCACTTTTGGAAGTGATCACATTCCTACCATCATTTTAACGACTTTCCTTCTTACGCTTCTTGTAAGACTTTTCACTCTCCCAAATGAATCCTCTCTAAAGTAAACCGGGCCATCTTCTGCTCTTTCGTTGACCCGTCGCTCTCTTTAATCTCTCTTAATTTAAAAACCTATCTTCTCAATACGACTTCTTTATTGAATCAATCTCTCCCGCCTTATATTCTTCTCCTCTCATTCGACCAACTCCCCCCCGCCCCAAAAAAAACCCCAGGACGTCCTCCTTATTGTGGTGGAATAAAAACCGTGAGGCGACCTTTAATTTAAGTATGTCTATTTAACTTTTCGCTTCTGTCCTTCTCTTTGCAACGTTCTGGCTCATAAAAATGCCAATGTTAAAGCCAGATTTGTTTTTAAAACAGCAAAGAAAAACTCATGGAAAAGCTTCCATTCCTCTTGTGGTACTATTCTCTCAATTCGTTCTCTTCCCTCCACTTTGCAGTCATCCCGCTCTATTCTTACTGATTCTTTATGGATTCCCAGTCATTCCGGAATTGACGGCAATGTAGATCCTTTAGCTCGCTCTGCTGCTCGCCTTGATTCATTCCTGAACTATTTCCTTTCTTCAGACATCCTCTCCTTATCCACCTCCAATCATGTCAGACTTTGGCGGGACATTTATCTCCCGCTTTTTCTACTCGTCATTCGCATTATCGCTTTATTCAGCCGATTCCTTGTTCCCTGCCTTGGTTCCATTCTATTCCTATCGGTCATCGCTCCTCTATTGTTTCCCTAATTCGTCTGCGGATCAATCATTCTCTCTTCCCCTCTTCTCGCTTTTGATTTGTTCTGTCGCCGTCTCCTTTTTGTTTTCTTCACGATTGTGATCCTCCTTGTGTATATGATGCTGATCACATTTTTTTCGAGTGTCCTGCTCTCCTAATAAACGCTCTCTTTTATACGGCTAGCTATTGAGATTAATTATCCCTATTCCCTATAGCGCTTCCTTTATCCTCTCCTTTCCTTCGTATTCTGTGGTGCCTTCACTGCTATCTTTTGTTGCGTCCATTTCTGACCGCCTAAATATTTAGATTTATAGCTTAGCTTTCCCCGTTGTTGAGTCAATGCTGCTGGCGCGCCTATACAATAAATAAAAAAAAAATCATATTTCTTTAATGTATATCAAGCTGATAAAAATGCCCTTATGTTCTTTGCAATGTATTCCGTATATACGTCCCATCTTAAGTGTTGGCCCATCATTACTCCCCAAAAATATTTATACTGAGTTACTATCTCTAATTTCTGATAGTTTTTCATTTTACATTCGTATCTTATCGAGTTGTGTATTATTATATTTGGACAATACAAATGGCAACTGTCTCTTTTTCCCCATAGTACCATTGCTTTAGTCTTCTGAACATTAATTCTTATATTTTTATCATGTGTTCATTTACTTTTTGCTACTAAATTTTTTGTTATTCTTATTTCTGTCTCTTTAATATCTTTATGTGACGTAACTACTGCTATATCATCCACGAACGAGACAATATCACTGTAATTTAATTCCATATATCGACATCATCTTTATATGTAATAACAGTTTTGGTGCCAAGTTGCTACCCTGCGGTACTCCTACATTCATCTCCTCTTTTTCACATTGCACATTCAAAATATTTACACTTCCTCTGGCTTAAATAACTTTGAAACCATTTTCCGATGTTCCTAATCCAATCTTCCGTTACGATTTTTTCACTCAAACGCTAAATTCTGCTCTTTCCGCATCTTCTCCTCCTATTACCAGCACGCGCAGTCGCTCTTCTTCGTATGCCTCCTCACTCTGGTGGAACGAAGAGTGTAAAGCAGCGTTCCAAAAAAGTTCTGCCACCTTTAAAGCCTTCCGCTCTCATTCCTCTATGTCCAACTTCCTAGCCCACAAAGAAGCTAACGCAAAAGCGCGTTTTATCCTTAAGTCTGCCAAAAAGAATTCTTGGAAGTCTTTCTGTTCCTCCTTCTCCAGAGATACGCCCTTCTCCCAGATCTGGAAAATGGCTAAGGCGTTTAGATCACCCTTTTCTGAGCGCCCTCGCCACTCCCACCCTTCCAAATCCCAGCTGGAGTCCTTCTTGGATTCTATTGCTTCCGCCTATGTCCCTTCTTTTGAAGAAACTGTTCTTCCTTCTCTTCCTGTAGACTCTGAGTCTCACTTCCTGTCTTCTCCTTTCCGTTACGAGGAGCTTGCATCCATTCTTAATAAATCCACCTTGTCTGCTCCTGGCCGGGACGGTTTCTCGTTCCTTATTCTTAAAAATCTCTCTCCTGCTGCGCTGCTTTTCCTTCTCCATATATTTAATTCTTTTCTCCTTTCTGGCTCTACTCCAAAATCCTGAAACGACTTTATTGTCGTTCCTATTCCTAAAAGAAATCAGTGTTCTTTCCGTCCCATTTCCCTGGCTTCCTGCCTGCGTAAACTCTTTGAAGGTTTGATCAACGATCGTCTCGTGTGGTGGCTGGAGCACAATAATCTATTCCCTCCTAATATGTTTGGTTTTCGTCCTGGGCTTGGGCCGGTTGACTGCATTAGTTATTTCCTTTCAGATGTCTATAAGTCTTTCCTAACAAAAAAATTCACCATTGCCTCCTTTGTGGACGTCTCTTCTGCCTTTGATAATGTGCATCTTCCCGCTTTGGGTTCCAAACTTTTTTCTCTTAACCTCCCTCCCGTCGTCGTCATTCTCATACTCAACCTCTTCCAGAACAGAACTCTCTTTATTTCTTCTCCCTCCCTTTCCTCCTCCAGATGCGTTTATCGTGGGCTCCCACAGGGTTCCTGTCTGAGTCCTACACTTTTTAATATCTACTCTTTTGATATCGCTTCTCTTTCTATTTATTCTTCCTTCCTCCTCTTCGCTGACGACATTTTGGTCTATTCCACCTGTGACAATCTGTCCGTCGCTATTGATGAGTTAAATAATTCCCCGTCTATTCTTAATAATTCCCTTTCTCGTCTTCACCTCTCTCTTTCTCCTACTAAGTCGTCTTGTATCATTTTTTCTCTCCGACCCTTTAACCGAGCTCTAACTCGCATCACTGTATCTGGTATTCCTATCCCCGTTGTCAATTCCATATGCTATCTTGGCCTTTTTTTTAAATAGCCGCCTCACATTCCATGAGCACATTAATTTTCTCTATAAATCCTGTCTTAAAAGACTTAATCTCCTTAAATCTCTCTCTCCCCTCAGATGGGGAGGCGATCCGTTTATCCTTCTAATTCTTTTCAAAGCCATCATCCGGTCCAAGCTCGACTATTGTTCCTTTATCTACGGTAATTCCTCCAAGTCTCTCCTCACTAAACTTGACGCGATCCAGAACTCCTGCCTCCGTTTGTGCATTGGATCCTTGAAATCCTCCCGCATTTCCGCAGTTCTATCAGAGTCGGTTGCCCAACCACTGTTTATTCGCCGTTCTCAGCTTGGGTATCGCTTCTTAATTAAACGGCTTCCCATCTCCTCGTCCAAACTTATTTCCTCCTATCTACATATCAAAAACTGCTGGCGTTTTTCTCCTCATAAAATCCCAATCCTGTCGCTCATTGCTACCCGTCTTTCTAATTTTTCTCCTGTTGTCCTTTCCTACAACACTCTCCCGTACTTCTTTCATGACTTCAATAGCCTATGGCAGCCTATCAAATTTTCCTCTCTCCCACTTCGAGCCAATTCCTCCTTTCACGGTGCAGTCAACAATGAATTTCTTCATTTGTTGAATTCCTCTTTTCCTGCTCATGTATTGATCTTTACTGATGGTTCCAAGAGCGAGGACAGCGTGGGTGGTGCGTTTACTGCTCCGTCACTTCGACATTCTGAGTCCTTCCGGCTTCCTTCCTTCTGCTCTATTTTTTCTGCCGAGTCGATCGCCATCCTTCAGGCTATCTCTTATATTTCTTCTTTAAGCGATCTTTCCCAATTCCTCATTATTTCGGACTCTAAAGGCGTCCTTCAAGCCATATCCTCACCTCCTTCACATTCCTCTGATAATATTATTCTCTCAATTCGTTCTCTTACCTCCACTTTGCAGTCATCCCTTTCTATTCTCATTGATTTTTTGTGGGTCCCCAGTCATTCTGGTATTGATGGCAACGATGCAGCCGATTCTTTGGCTCGTTCTGCTGGTCGCCTTGATTCATTCCTCAACTATTTCCCTTCTTCAGATATCCTTTCCTTATCCACCTTCAATCACGCCAGACTTTGGCAGGATATTTATCCCTCCCTATTTTCTAATCGTCATTCTCATTACCGTTTCATTCAGCCAATTCCTCGTTCCCTGTCTTGGTTCCATTCTATTCCTCTCACTCGTCGCTCTTCTATTGTTTCCCTAATTCGTCTCCGGATCAATCATTCTCTCCTCCCTTCCTCTCGCTTTCGATTTGCTCTATCGCCTTCTCCTGATTGTTCTCTCCACGATTGTGATCCTCCTCGTACATGTGATGCTAATCATATTTTCTTTGAGTGTCCTGCTCTTCGTAACGAACGCTACCTTTTATACAGTCAGCCCCTGTCATTAGGTCTCCCTACTCCCTATAACTCTTCCTTTATCCTCTCCTTTCCTTCATCTTCTGTGGTGTCCGCTCTGCTGTCCTTTGTTGCGTCCATTTCGGACCGCTTAGTTATTTAGTTTATTAGCTTAGTTTTCTTGTTGCTGGGTCAATGCCGCTGGCGCGCCCAAAAAGAAAAAAAAAAACAAAAAACTTTGAAACCATTTTTTTAAACTGTCCATTATTCCTATTTCCTCTAATGCGTTTATGAGCATTGTATGATCAAACGTTTCAAATGCTCTAGTAAGATCTATAAACGTTATCTACACCTTCTTTCCCTTTTCAAAGCTATCTCTTATTTTTTCGGTAAGCTCACCGATTGCTTTCGATGTGGATTTTCCCTTTTGAAACCTGTATTGTGTTTTGTCAATTATCCTATTTCCTTGTAAATATTTTGTTAGATTATTTGCTACGTATTTTTCTAATGTTACTGCAATCACATTGCTTACGGCAACTGGCCTATAGTTTTCATATTCGCTATGTTTCCCTTTTTTATATGTTGGTCTCGTTTTCGATATTTTCGATATTTTCGATCCATTCGGTATTTTCCCTTCTTTTAATGTCTGATTATAATTGACTTAGTAATTTCCTTCACTATACACGGTGTGTCGGAAAAGTTCCCGAACTTCTTTTCTAGCAAGCATACAAGTGACGTAATCTATTAAAAAATACCCGTACTGTATTGCTACATCTTTCTAGAGTGTGTGTATAAAATTTCAGCAGTTTCCATGGATTGGTTTGCGAGTTAGACGTATTTTAAAGAAGGTGTGTTTGGGTCGCGTGTGCAAATCTGAAAATGGATGAAAAGTGAGAAATTCGTTTCGTGATTAAATTTTGTGTTAGACTTTAAAAAAACGTTTTCGGAAACGCAAAAAATGATCGATAATGGTTTCGGTGAAGGTGTAGTGTCACATACGACTGTTAACACATGGTATAAGCGGCTCTCCGGAAAGTGCGCCAACAAAAATCCAAGGTGAAAACCATGCTCATCGCTTATTTTTATGCAAAAAGGTTAATTCATCTCGAATACCTGCTCTAAATCAAACAGTGAAAGCTGCCTACTACGTCGAGGTCCTAAAACGTCTCAAGCGTCGGATTCAGCGCGTACGGCCTGAGTACAAGGAGCTCGGATTTTGGAGTCTGTTGGATGACAATGCGTCCGCGCATTCGGCGAACATTGTCAAGCGTTATCTCGCTAAAAATCAAATCACGCCCCTTATTCGCCTGATTTGGCAACTGCCGACTTTATCTTATTCCCGAAGCTTAAAATGCACCTGAAAGAACGATGCCATTAAAACTTCATTACTTCAAAGAAGTACCAAAGAAGCTTCGAATCGCTGTATAAGCGCTCAAATACGTGTATACTTCGGGAAGGTGGCCTTGTTAAAAATTAATTCGAATAAATTACTTTACATACAATTGTACTTCATTTATTTCGAAAGTTCGGAAATTATTCCGACACACCGTGTATACACATTTTTACTATTTTTATATCTTTTACTCTTATTCCATCGATTCCAGTGGCCTTTGTTTCCATTAGCCCATCAATTATTTTCTCCGCCTGTTCTACGTTTGCTTTAGGTACGTACATGTTTACTTTTACTTCATCTTCTTCTCTTGTTTCTAATAGCACTTTATTCCATTTGTATTCTAGTTTTATTATGCCATTTTTAAATTCTTTACTGAATTTGTCTGCAATTTCTCTTTCTTCTTACCCCTTGCCAAAGTATTTATTTATAGTTTCATCTACTCCTAGGTTCTTTTCTTTTCCTATAATCTTGTTTATACTTGACCAAGTTTTCCTGATATCCCCCCGTGCTACTTTAAAACTTTTCCCGACAAACATATCTTTTTGCCGTCTAATTTCTACATTTACTTGGTTTCTTAATTGTTCATAAGTAGCTAATAAATAGGGCTGCTGGCGAGTCCCGCTAATCCGAACACCAAAAGTCACCCCAATTCCTATTTTGGAGCTCGAAATTAACCCGTTTCCGCGATTCCCCAAGTTTCCTCCGAGTTTCCCCCGATTCACCTAGACATTTTCATGTAATCCCGGTAATCCAAACACGATCTAGTCACACCCTCACCCTTAGAATATTACACTCCGGTAATGCGAACACCCTATCGCCCGGAGAAGGACCCGTAACCTCAGTTCTTCTGTCATAGCCAAAAAAGCAACATATATTTTAATATTTACTTGTATATAATTAAATTATAACCTAATTTCCTGTCAGGAGATCTGTATTTCACTCAATTATAACCCCCAAACAGTATAACCCGCTAATCCGAACACCCGCCTAGAGAAAGGGGACCCAGCACATGTCCTCTCCAGCTGTGCCAGGCCGGTAAACCGAACATTGACTGACTGAAAAGGGTCCTTCACATATACTTTAATATTTACTTGTATACATTTAAATTACAATCCCAATTCCCCCCACAGAGCTTTCCCAATGGTTCTGCTAATTCAAACACCACCACCCTCCAGGAAGGGCCCCCCTTACCCTTGCTCTCCTGGACATTTCAGTTATTCGAATCATTTTAAAATTAACCGCTAAATTATATTTAAAGTATGAAACTAACCTTAGTCTCCTTTAACCCTTCCACCCTATTTTCCAATCGATTATAATATAAATTATTTATTTTTTCTTATCCTCCGATCATCCTACTCACTGTGATAGCCTAACATTCAATCCTGCCCATACGCAGCCGCCGCCGCCGTTTTCATATCTAATAGATTGCATTCTATTTTCTTTTACTATGGCCTTCATCAAACCCCCGATCGACTCCCCGCCGCCTCCGTCATTTTCTATTGAGCGATGACTTTTTCTGAATCAGCCGACAAAGCACACCGTCCGTTCCCACACATATATCCAACATAGCGTTAGCCACCACAAAAGCGCATACACCGTTCCCGCGCACGCACACGCATACACACCGTCGCTTGATATAAATATTTATGTTTTTAAGTATTATGGAATTAACCTAAGTATATTTTTTTTACGCTTCTGATCATTTCTTCCGCTCGTTCATAATTTTTGTATTTTTTTCTTTGGTTCTAAAAATAAATCCATCTATGTCATGACCACAATGAGTGCGCACCACATGTTCCCCGAGCACACATTTGCTGTTATCCCTACTGGCCATAATAATTTATTTCAAGTCTATGTATTATAGAATTAGTTTAAGTGGATTTTTTCCTTTTTTCACACTTACGATTACTTTACCATCCGGAAGTATTTTTTTTTTTATGTTTTCCATGATTCTGAAAATTAACTCGCAGAACCCTCCGTCTGTTGTGAAAGTGCACCATACATTCCCGCACAGATTCTGCATTCTACGTTATTCTATTATGAGTTTTCAAAAATTAGTTGAAGTATATTTTTCACACTTCCAGCTCCTTCCCCGCCCCTCCGAGCCAAAATTACTGATCTTTCATAATATATTTTCTTTATTGGCCCACAGATCTGAATAAAGTTCCAGATTTACTAGACTTTTTTATTATTAAAGGTATTCCAACAATCTTCACTGATGTTAGAGCAAATAATGAGTTACCATCAGATCACTCGTTAGTTATACTGTCTATTAGTGACTAGCTAGTAAAAAAAGTGTCCAAACTAAATACAACGGATCTACAAACTAGAAACTATTCAGAGAATATTTCGCAAATTATATCAGTTTAAGAATATCACTTAAGACTACCGATGATATCGATAATGCAGTAGATCACTTCATTAAGGTCACTCAACAGTCGGCTTGCAAGGCTACAACAAAAATTAACAAATGTCAACACCGGTGCTTTATTATCCCCAACATATCAAAGCAGAAGTAAATATACGAAGAAAATTGAGGAAGCAGCGGCAAATATTCCGAAATCCGGCACATGAAACTGCATCGAACGAACAGACGAAACTCGTTAAACGTTTATTGCGGGATTTAAAGAATAAATCACTCAATGGATCAATTTATCACCTTTAGCGCAATAGAATTTCTCTTTGTGGAAATCAGCGCGAAACCTTAAAGGACTGAAGACATCTGTTTGCACTATAAGGAACCCGGATCGTAGCTGGGCTTGTGCTGATGTTGAAAAAGCGGAACTGTTTGGCGAATATTGTGCCAACATATTCAAATCACATCCTGTTGATACATAATTAATTTCTGACTGCTGTCGTCAAGATGTATCAAAACCCATAAAATTGACCTCACCAGGTGATATTAACAGTATAATACAGACAATAAACCCTAACAAAGCACCGGGTTACGATTTAATAACAGCTATAGTTTTAAAGGAATTGCCTAAAAAAGGACTGGTGTTACTAGCGTACTTATTTAATGTAATGCTGCGATTAACATATTTTCCGATACAATTAAAATTGTCGCAAATTGTCTTGGGTTCAAAAACTTCGACTAAAGTTAATCTTGCCGGTACTTTCTAAATTATACGAAAAATTACTGTTAAAAAGAATAATGTCAATAGTTGAATGCAAAGAGATAATACCTGAACACCAGTTTGGCTTCCGAGCAAAACATGGTACGATAGGACACGTGCATATCGGATTGTTCATAAAATTAAAAAATCCCTGGATGAGAAAATGGTCTGCGATACCGTATTTTTAAATGTAAGCCACGAGTTTGGCACGATGGTCTATTGCAAAAACTTCAACGTCATTTTCCCTATTATTGGACCGATTCTCTATCTTATCTACACAGCGGATATTCCTATTTCATCGCACGTTGATACAGCAACTTTTGCTGATAACGCAGCTATTTTGTGTTCAAATAAATGTCCGAAAGTTGCACGTAAAGACGTGCAAACAGCATTCAATAAAGTAACATCATGGTGGAAATTATGGAAGATAAAGATCAATGAGGGCAAATCATCTCGAGTAGTTTTCACTAACCGAAGAATCGATTCATCCGGAAATATAATTATGAATGGAGTGGAGATTTCTTAGAAAGAAGATGCAAAGTATCTTAGTATACGTCTCGACAAACGCTTGACTTGCAGGAAGCATATTATAGCGAAACGGGTTGAACATCAAGCTGTGGCAACTGTACTGGCTGTAGGATAAAAGACCAATAGAGTATCTCTTGAAAACAAGTTGCTAATTTATAAACAAATTTTAAAACTGGTCTAGCAATACGGTTGTCAATTATGGGGCTGTGCAAAAAACAGCAACATTTCAATTACGCAAAGAGTACAGAATAAGTTATTACGCATGATCATCTCTGCTCCATAGTACATAACCAACATCACACAATCCGTGAAGATCTTGGAGTTAAATTTGTAAAGAATGTGAAATAGCAACTACTGCTCGACGACGATATGTTGCCAAATTGAAAGAACATCCTAATAGTACAACAAAAGAACTGCTGAGTGACCTAAGCGAGGGACGTAGGCTGAATAGAAAACGACCTTAAGATCTCATATAACTTATAAATGTATAAATAATATGTGTGTATGCGTGATGTATGAGGATGTATGTGCGGGCGTGGGTGCGGATGCATGTATATATGGTATGTATGCGTACGTGAGAATACAACAGCATGTGTGTACGCATTTTGTGTATACATATATAAAAGTTAATTTTAGCACCCTTCACTGGATGGGTTTCTTATTCATGCTATTTTGAACTTATTTCATAGATTACCAAATAGTTAATAAGACTAGGTGTAAAATAGCAAGAAAAGATAAGAAAAGAAAATATTCGATTTCGGTTCGTTTAATTCGAGCAGTTATTATTTCGTAGACATTTCGGAGGGGGCTTTAGATACGGCTCTGATTACGAGTAAAGCAACTGAGCAAATTTTAAACTCGATAGGTTTGCGATAATCTTAAGCCATCGTAACGACTGGCTTTATTGTAACGTAATTTAAAATGGTCACATATTTTTCAAGCTTATCTTCTAAGAACCTTGTTTGTTGAATAAAAGACGGGCTCTTGTCTCTTGAAATCGCTATAATTATCTAAATATTTATTAGAATTAAAATCGATTATTTCCGTTCAAAAGCTAGCATGTATATTAAAAAGTTGGAAGTACATGGAATGAGCTATGTACGCTACGAATTATTGCGACAACAAGCAGGTGTTTTTTTCCTTTTCCTTTTCCTTGTTTTGTAACAAGTTTCGGTAAGTTCTGACAGCCTTGTATATCTGTATTAAGTAAACGTTGATTAACAAACTGTAAATTGTTTGTGTATTTCACTAGGCAGCGAGCAAGTAAACGTGTGTTTATTTCGTAGCACACGTATGTATTAAAAAAATATGTACGGCTACATAATATGATGAGGTATGGTGTGCGTTACATACAGGTGCGTAAAGACACTGGCGTTACAATAAAAATCAAGACGAATATTTATTACTCATTCTATACACAATGCGGTCACACTAATGAGAAATATTTAACGGCCTTATGAATAATGTTAAACCGTCTCGCTGCTGTTAAATAATTTTAATAATCGGAAAGAATGGCATCACGGCCGTTTATTAAATTCGTTTTATTTCGTATTTTTTAAACTGGTTAACACGCTTCGTTATCTTTGTATGCCTTTAAAATTACTATTTCTTCGAAAACTTAGCACCAATAATAATATCCGCAGAATATGAAAAATTCAGCAATGAATGAAAAACAGGAAAAATATCAACAGCTACAAGAGCTTATAATAATAATTATCAATTACTTTTTTTTTTTACGTTTGGGTTCGCGTTAAATGTAAGAATATATTAATGCTTAACACTGCTACACGTATAGCATAAATGTGCGCCGGTGGCATTCGAACCGAGTTCTACTTAAATGAAAACAAGCTAGTATGTAGCTGAAGTAAGCACGCTAAAGGTAAATGTGAAAAAAAGTGTTTAATTTTTTAAGTTAGTTTAACATTAAATCTTTTAAAGAAAAAAAAAAAAAAAAGATTGTGAATAGAAATAAGGGAATGATACATTTGAAAAACGAAAAGAAAAGAGAATGATATCGAGCAGGTTAAGTTCGAAATAAATGGAATACTAATATACTACTTACAAAAATCAAAAATACACCGAACTGAATTTTTTTTAAATTTATGTATTTAGTGAGCCTCATAGCTATTCCATTGGGAAAAAGGTGAGATTAAATGAAATGGAACAGTTTGGCTTGTTTAAGGAAAGTTATTGTGGTTTGTCTTTAGAGTTGGAGGAATTATTGAGAGCTAGAATTCGGCTTCTTTTTTTTCGTGTGTGGCTCAGCATCTATGGTAAACCATTTGGTCAGAAATTTACTCTAAACAGAAATTAACCTTTTTATTTCAAATATACGAATAGAATACAAGAACAAAAAAATAAAATAAAACAAAATGAACAAATAGATAAAATAAAATAGAATAAAAATGAATAAACAGATGAACCAAAAAATAAATAGCTCTGAACAACTGCCATCTAAACCATAATGTTGCAATCGATTATGAACCTGAATAAGGCAAGCGGTCTGGTCCCCACAACAAAACAAATATTAGATATTATAAGGAGGAAAAACCGAAAAGGAAATTAAGTGCCTGAAAAATGTACCTCTGCGTCTGTCAAATAATTTGCAAGAAAATAACAGACGATTGATGCCCTCCGAGCAACTAATCATCTCGTGATCGCTGCAAATCAAATTTGAACTTTGAAATATATGTCCCTTACGAAGACGACAGATTAAAGTAAAACAAATTTCGGAATAAGCCTTTCAGGAATAGAGTTAATGGCACATGATAATACCATGGTCTCGACGAGATAGTTGGTTAGACTGCATTATAGAACCTATCTAAGTTTCAGTTGTTCTTTATATTTATCCGATTTTGTCCATTGCCTCTTTTAATTAAGGCAAGCATGACATTATTAATTACGATTCTTATTAACGGCCGAGTTGACGTTGGTAATTAAATAAAAAAAAACAAAAAAAAAACAACAAAAAACAAACAAACATAGAAAAAAAGCAGATATTTTTTTCTATGCGACTGCAAAATATGATTATAGGTAAAAACCGTTGTCGCGTAATCTAACTACATCCGCTGGAAAAATTTTAAACACTTGTTTCGTTTTCCGCAGAAATTACAAGATGAAACCGGATTAACGGAAGAACAATTGGAAACAGTATTTACAACTTTGGACGTTGCGAATAATGGCTACCTTACGTTTAAGCAGTTTCTGGATGGATTTCGTTAGTATGAAATTTATATTACATATACATAGTGCGTCCCGTAAGTTGTGGGATTGCTTTTCTAAAATCAATCCTACTTACGTCATTTTCATGAAATTTTGGAAACTAGTTCGCACAAACCTCTTCTCTTTCCAACTGAAGTTTCGGAACAATCGGATTATTTGTAGCAGCGCAGCAACAGTTCGTGCAAGCGTCTCTCGATAACGCGGTCATAATTCTCACGGCCGTTCGAATCTCTTCAATCGAAGCAAAATGACCCTCCCTTTTAGCTCCATTTTCAACTTGTGGAATAGAAAATAGTCTGAATGACTCAGATCTGGCGCGTAAGGGGTTATGGGGGGGGGAGCACCGGAACCATTTTTTTTGCTAAAAATTGTGTGTTAATTACAGCGGTGTGCACCG
The DNA here is from genome assembly GCA_039619475.1 of Icerya purchasi. Lineage (NCBI taxonomy): Eukaryota > Metazoa > Arthropoda > Insecta > Hemiptera > Monophlebidae > Icerya > Icerya purchasi. The sequence goes on from CM077116.1 coordinate 236,124,864, forward strand.
ACGTATTGTCGTGCAACAAAAAAAAACAAAAAACGACCGATCCTTTCAGAATCGTTCTTAATAATTCGTTGAACGATACGCTTTTTGCAATACCAGTTAGCTTTTCTACCAACCTGCACTTCGATGTCTTTTCCAAAGAGCTGCGATCATCCGTTTTCGCTGTGCTGGCCCTCTCGCTTCTCTTTTTGTCTTCAATCGACTTTCTACCCGACGAGAAAATCGGTTACACCAATGAAACATGGTAGTACCAGACATTACGGACTTCAAATAAGCCACCTATAACATTTCGGATGTTTCGGTAATCTTTTTTAACCGCCTTAAAACAAAACAAAATGTTGCTACAAATTTTTTTCAATATTAAAATTGTGACCACATGTATCAAGAGACGTTTGCAGTTACTGCGCTGCTGCAAATAATCCGATTGTTCTGATTCTTCGGTTAGGGAGAAAAGAGGGTTGTGTATGAACTGGTTCCCAAAATTTCATGAAGACGAAAAAGTTATTTCGTTTTTTAGATGAATACGATTAAAATAACCCGAGCCACCTAAGAATAACACAGCTCTTCACTATACTATGCCTTACTACTCGTAAGATTAACATTTAATAAATAATCGTGTAAATGAAGTTAATTAAAAAGTTTAGTTCGTTAATAGTCGATTGAATTTTTCATTTACGACAATTTCTTACATCGGGGAAAACACTATCGGTTGCGGTAAATTAGCAGATTAATTACGTAGAGGGTGGGTTTAATAGAATCTGAACTTTGCACTTGATATAAAGTGGCAAATATAAATATCCTTTTTTTTACAATGTTCCTATTGTACATAGTTCCGATTTACATCGTACCTTGACACTGCAGACTGTTCATACAAATATGAGTGTTACCTGTTACTTAGCCGTTACACATCGCGAAAGCTCTAATTTTATACGAAATCGTAAAATACCGGTATAGTTAATAGTTTCAGGCGTAATTAAACAGTATCGATGAATGGAGTTACACTGAACCCCCATCTTCCCGAAAAATAAATAAACAAATAACAATTTAATATAATAATACGATCTTTTTGAAGTTCCTTTTAATCCATTTGCCGAGTTATTTACTTCAAAACGAATAGAGAAGTTTACGATTATTATTACATATATATATATATATATATATCAGTACACTACCCTAAGTAGAATATATAGTATATACAAAATTTTTGGAATGCTGATCGGGAATACCGATCGATATTATTTCCCAAATCACGAAAAACTAAATGGAAAATTTTCTTAATTACTTGCAGGACAATATACAATGGTTGCGCCATCGAAGGATGATGTAGATTTCACTGAACTGCTAGATGATCAAACGGACGAATTGTCTGACACGATAAAACTTATAAAGGAAACGAATATTCTTAAAACGTAAGCCCCTACTATAACCGATCTCGCAACAATAATTGAATGTGAAGTGCGTGGAAAGAAACCCCGCTCGTTTAATTACATATTTACTTTTGTTAATCGCTTCCTTTTCTAAATTCATCTTTTCAAGTTGCATCATTTTGGTACAAGCAATTTAAGGATGCATCTTTTTTCTTTCCTTTTATTCTTTTTTTGTTCCTTTTTTTTGTATACTGTTAAACCTCCTAAATCATTTTCGGTAGGTTTATTTTTGAAATTTTCTAAAGGTTGCCGGTCTGTCAAATATTTTCAAATTCTTTGTTTTGTAGTTTGATATATTTATTCTTCAAAATGTGGGTCGTTAACTTTAAAATTATGGGGTTTTTACAGTTTTTCTGTATTGCAATAACGAAAGTATGCTGATTAAAGAAAATACAATTTTTTAACTATTATAGGACGGACTGTGCATTTTTTTGACCATTTTTGTCTTGCAGCTTCGTCATATACTTATATATATATATATATATATATTAAAACGAATTTATAATCGGTTAAGTAAATTAATAAGAAACTAAGAATAAATATAAATAACCCAATGTGATAAATTTTTAAATTTCGCCTGTTATCTTTTTTTTTTGATTCGTTAATATCAGATGTTTACGCAATCAGATACGACGGATAACGGGGCCAGAATAACTGGAAAGTAAGGAGAGAATAAAATAAAACACAGTGAGGTGTTGGAAAGTGTTCCCGCCACTATCATTATCCATTTGAATGTGCGCGTCAGTCCAAAAAATAGTTTAGTTTCAACTTAACTAAAAGTTGTAATTCGTTTCTTATCGGCTGTTTTCAGTAAAAAGCCTGGATATAGCCGCTAATATTTTAGATGTTTTCCAATAAGTACATATTGTAAGAAATCGACTCCTTAATGGTCCCTGTTTCGCAGTGCCAATGAAACGAATTCTTACTTTCTCAGACTCGGTTCCGCGAAGCCAATGAAACGACTCGTCACTATCTCCGGTCCCCGTTCCCTTCCGAGTCGCCACAACGAATCTCGTTATTTTACCCGGTCTCTAGATCGCGGAGCCACCAAAATGAATTCGTATTTTTCTTTTTTGCTCCGTTCCGGGCGCCAGTAAGGATAGGCATCACATCTTTCACTAAGATTAGCTGTTTAATTTTATAGTTTCGAGAAAAACAAACGCCCGTTATAACACACGTATATTGAAAGATCGACAATAAAACATACATGCTGATAATCCAAAACCCGGACAAAATGACTAGTAGACGTAAACGCACGATATGTATATACTCTGTTCGCAACGATGTAACAACGACAATTAATCCGTACCTGAACGGGAAGATAGAGCAAACGACTAGAATAATTCTTATCAGATAACAGCGATAAACTTCCCTTAGCTCAGCTCTGCTGACCACCACCGGGCAATACGCACCCGCCGCGGACACACTGTACCGCTCCCACTAGTCGCAACTACAAAGCCATTCACAGCACCACTATCCCATCACGCGTCGAAAATCAACTAGCGGATGATGCCGTTAGGCATCTTTAATGACGATAACAGCGATAATTCGACGATGCTCGAAAAACCAGGAATATAAAATGACACACGCAACCGAAGAAATAATTTCTAATCCGAGCATCGCCGAACAAATACCGAATCCGCATCAATATAAAATGAGAATATCCAAACCAGTGGTGTCCATTAGAAATGAAATTCTGATCTCTGATGAGCACTGCCTGCGATTTGGATCGCTTCAGAACAATCGTACATGTTCCGCTTTCTTGATTTCTTGAACACCGGTTAGTTATAATTTTAGATTGAACACACACTGCAACCTTTGCAACATTTTATTGCATCATTTCGAATACTCTCAGTTAAAGCATATGGCTGCCTATCAAATGCTCTTCTTTTCTACTTCGTGCTAATTCATCCGTTCGCAGTGTAGGCAACAATGAATTTCTTCATTTGCTAGATTCCTCTTTGGTTTTCCATGTTTTAATTTTTACTGATGGTTCCAAGAGTGATGTCGGCGTGGGTGATACGTTTACCTCCTCTTCGCGTCATCACCCTGAATCCTTTAGACTTCCTTCCTTTTGCTCCATCCTCTCAGCCGAATCGATCTTTATTCTTCGTGCTACCTCGTTTATTTCCTTTACAAGCGGGTTTTGAAAATTCCTGATCGTTTCCGATTCTAAAGGAGCCCTTCAAGCTATCTCCCCTCCTCCTTCCTCTTCCTCTGACGGTATCATTCTCTCAATTCAATCTCTCATCTCCACTTTGCTTTTGTCCCGCTCTGTCTTCATAGATTTCCTACGGGTTCCTGATCACTCCAATATAGAGGGCAATGACTCAGTTGACCTTTCAGCTCGCCCTAAAATCATTCTACATATCGACTGGACTTTTATCCATTTCTGTTCTCTAATCTTATAAATGAAAATAATTGAAAATAACTGTTAATATGCGGTTATTAATGTTATATTTTTTATTACTCGAACATTTATAATTCATAAACTATATAACATTATTTATATTGTAATAAACCTAAAATTGTTCAAAACACATAAAATTAAACGAATAATATATATATATATAAACAATAAATCTTCCCTAATCGTTATTCCGTTTTATTCCTTTCCAAGTGATAACATTCTATCGTCGTACCACTTTTGTTTTCTTAATTAGACTCAGAATGAGTCATTCTCTACTGCCCTCTTCTCGTTTTTAATTTGCTCTGTCGCTTTCTTGTTCTTACTGCTCTCTTCATGATATCGATGCTCCTGGTATATGTGATTCTAACTACATCTTCTTTGAATGTTCAGCTCTTCTCAAAGAACGCTTCCTTTTATACGCCCACTGTTGGCTTTGGGTCTTCCTACTCCCTATCAGCAACCTATATCCTTTCCTTCCCATTGTCGTCTGTTGTTCCCTTGTTAATGTCCTTGGTGTCTTCCATTTATGATCGCCTGGTTGTTTAGTTTCCTAATTTAATTTACCATGTTGTTGGGTCAAGGTTGCTGACGCGCCCAAGAAAAAATAATATATATACATATATATATATATATATATACATGTATGTACATACATAACATGGATGTGGCATGGGCTACCTTGGAAAAGGTTTTGATGTTCAGCTGGCCTGGACACAGATTGAAATTGTGATTACTTCTCACAGGCTGAATGAGCGGTTGTTGAGTTTATCACTATCTGCATGCACGGTTAATGTATCAACAGCTATGATGAGTCATTAATGGCCGCGTTTATTTCATTTACTTATGCCCATAATTGGCGCTTTTTCTGTTGGATTTGCGATTAAGCTACTTAAAATGAAATGGAGACTATTGGAAGTGGATTAAACATTGTGACTCGATCATTATAAATTAAGTCTGCTGTCTTTGCTGTTTTTTCAAGTTTTTTTTTTTTTCAGCTGCTATGTCTGTGATTAAGCTGTGGGTGGATCGATTTATATTTTTTAGCTACAACCGCTTGAGGACACGTTCATGTTTGGCACTGAATGGATCATATCCAAGCAATCTTCATATTTTCGCGAGTATTTGAGACAATTTGCCGGAAGGATTTTGGGGCGAACAGTAATTCATCAGTTTACTGCTCATCTAGAATTTCGAATGCAGAGAGGATGATTTCACGTGATCGTTGAAACTTATTGCCTTATGGGAACTAGAATTGTCAGCAATACGTCATCTAGCATTACTGGCATTGGGAACATTATAGAAATTTCAACTTGGTAACACTGTTGCCGCTTCCATCATCAGAAACCATAAGTCTGAACCACTTTTAATTTATCTTAATATTGTGTTTAGTGGTATACCAGTGGAGCCTGATGATCTGTATTGCACATTGCTTGCAATGATACAAGCCGAAACTCATGTGACGACGCGCTGGTAAGCAGCTTTGCCCCTACGTAACTTCACAATCCCCGACGCCCTGTGAAGGGTATGGGACTACTTCACTTTACAGTCGTGGTATCGTGGTCGCCAACTGTAGCATGACGTAGTTATGAAATAATTCAAGTAAAATTGCGAAATGATGAACAGCAGATCAGATGAACAATGTATACTAATGAAACTTTACAGTTATGGTTAATGTATGCAAACAATCTATATGACTGCGTAAATGCTGCTGACTAAATATTAACAGTTGAAAACCGAAAGATACAGAGAGGCGAAAATAGATATTTACATACATATATGAAGTGATCAACAATACTGATAGCGCGAAATAACATTATGTGAAAAAAAGTATGAAGTTATTTATGCAAATATTTATAAAATTGTGTACAAAATTATTTACAAAATAGTTTATAAAATTATACAATTATTATTTATAAATTTATTCACAAATATTTACAAAACTAATATTTTACAACCATTTTAGTGGTACTAGAAATAAGTTAACTGAATTTTCGTTTATCTGTAATAAACGTTATTAAAAAGTAATAGAATAAATTATAATAAAAAGATTATTTTACATAAAGAAATTACTAAATATAGTATTATTTATGTAGAAACGCTTAAAATTTTTTAAAAAACCCGGAGGTTTTACTTTAATTGCCAATTCAACTGCTCTCACATTATTATTTTTTTTTTACTTCTTTTATTATATCTCGTTTGATGAAGAACAAATTTCATGGTTCACAACGCTTATCACTTTTTCTTTGAATGTTTATCCATTTCTTCACAGTGTTGTGTTCTATATTCTTAGCTGCTTAAATTAAAGTTCCTTACTCTTTATTGCGCATCTTATATTCTATCCTTCCTCTCTCTATTTAGTTTTCCTGATATTATTTTTCAACGTCTTATTTGATATTTACGCTAATTCCACCATACGTAATAAGGTGTTTCTGATGAGGTCATTATAATGCCTGAGTTTGACTGTAGTTAAAAAGGATTTTTTGCTTTTTTGTAAAAATTTTTCATAATCGTCGGTCTTTGTACTGATATACAGTTTTAAAATCATCGCTTTAAGTTCTTTGGGGCTCAAAAATTGACAGTTAGTTAACGAAACTTCTTAAATTTCATCACCCGGTAAAGGTTAATTTAATGGAATCACAACTTCTCACCTTTTTTGTTCCAAATAGAAGCGCAGATGAACTGGAGTTCATATGCGAACAAATGAAAGATGGTAACCGATGTGAACTATTTCAATGGGAGACATTTTTAAAAGATCTGAAAGAAGATCTGCAAACATACAAGAACACTTACCTGAAGCTTGAACGGATGATGAAAGAGAAAGAATATCAACATCAGAATTACGTAAGTAATTAATTTTTTACATTTTATTACTGCGACAGTGTAGTTGCTAAAACGATTGTCCAAGTGTCGAAATCCGAGAGGCAAATAGAAATCATTAAAAATAAGCGATCGTTAACAGCTGCGTGAACAGCAATACAAAAGTATTATATGCACGCATAATAACGATGAGTTGAGGGTTTATTTTCCTCAGCTGTTTACGTATTATTTATTATTTTTCGTGAAAACATGTAATATACACACATACATAGTCAAAGATTAAAACTATTATTAAACATCCGAATATTTAAATTTGTTTGCGTAATCGTTTGTACTATTAGCTGGAATTTTGATGACTATTCGATTCCTTTGACAAATTCAATTACTTCTAAATTATGCACTATAATTATAACTAATAAGGATTATTTACTAAATAGTCGCAATTATCATTTTTGTAATTAAATTACGCTCATTTTTAGTTGAGAACAAATTGTGTGTAATCTTGTTAACCAATTACAAACTGACTAACTCAGCTCGATGGTACCGAAACTCGACACGTTCAGACTTTGTCCTTCCATTTTTATTTCGGAATTGACTTTTTCATAACGCACTAAGTGCATGATATCTAAAAAGAATACGTTCGTTGTTCTTTGGACCCATCTTAGCGTTTCTAAACATAACTTCTTTGCTACTATATCAGATTCCAGATTAGGTACACACTTGGAAGCGACACGAAGAAATTATTATTATTGCTGAGCAGAAATTATTGTGAACTGTAAAATCTGCGTTATGAGAAATGGATTTTAAAAAATTTAGCAATGTATACACGGTAGGATGAGCTAGTGTGCATCGGTAAGATTCTTGTGGAGTGCACGTATTTGTTAATCAGTTAATAAAATAATAAAAATTGTAAGCACGGCCAAACATCTTAAGAATAAATATTAAATAAAATATGATAGAAGTTAATAATTAGAAAAAAAACAACAAAAACAGAAAATAAAAACACATACTACTAAAGATGATATAATATTCAAAGAAGAGCTAAACCGTCGTCTACGGCGATAAGTCAGGTCCTTAAATATTCGGATAATACATGCTACATTTATGTTTACTAGTATGTTTTCTTTTTCGCGTTTCTAGCTCTAAAGATGAAATATCGTCAAAAGTATTTTCAAGCATATTTTATTTTGTATAACTTTTCAAAATATTTTTATTCTTTTTTTCCTTCACTTCTATGCTTTTATCTCTTCACTTTCTGACCGATTTCTATCGATAGTTTTGCTTTCGTTTCATTCGGCTTTTCCTTCATTTTTTCCTTCGGCAAGCATACTTACTTTTAAATACAGCGTCTGAACATCCAGCTGATATTATCGCCGCACGCAAAGTCGCGAAAGTTTAGACTTTTTCAAATGAAAAATTAAAAAATATTTTTTTTAAACGATCGAAGTGAATGGATGATAAAGTTATTATATTCCTTTATTTTTCCGCATCATTTGCGAATTCTTCTTAAATTCTACTTATTTAAGCAATATCCAAATGTAAAAAAAAAATGTTATTGGTTTTCTCACACATCGGTACGGGGTAGATGAGCCGTTTTCACTTCCTCTATGTCTGTTCATATTAAACTTTAAACTTTTTTCTCATTTTTAACATTATCCTTTAGCCTCTGGGTCATTGCTCATAGCTGGTGTTCAAATTTTAAAAAATTATATGTATTTTTTAATATGTATGTGTGTGAATAAATAAATATTGCTGTATTAAAAATCAATTTTTTACTCAGAGAAGGAGGAGGGGTATGTTTCAGTATATATATGAAGTAAAAGACTTCACTGATATCTGTCATCCTTCTAAGGTATTTATCCTTCCCTCATTTGCTAAAAATCTCCCCCAAGCTGTAATTAAACAGATATTCTACAGCACTATCAATTCCTTATTTCCCTCTCATGTTACCATTTACACGGATGATTCGAGGGGGCTTGGTGGTGTTGGTGCTTCCTTCATCCTTCCTGATTTTAACCTCTCAGAATCTTTTCGCCTTCCTTCCATGTTCATAGATGAATTACTGATTATCCTACGTTCTATTATTTTCATTTCCTCGAATCATTTTTCCTCTAAATTTTTAATTATCTCTGACTCTTTGAGCGCCCTTCAGGCCATATCCTCTCCCCTTCCTGATCATTCGTGTGACTTTGTTATCCTCCGTATACGTTCATTCATTCATAATCGTTCATTTCTCCATTCGATTAATATTGATTTGCTATGGGTACCTAGCCACTCGGGCATATTTTCTTGGCTCGGGCTGTTGCTGCTTCCTCTTGTCTTTTTTTTTTAAAAATTCCATCCGATAACCTCCTATCAATTTGTAGAAGCTTTCATATCCGATTTTGGTCGGACACCAATGTTTCCTCCTTTTCTAATAATTATTCATTTCATCTGTCAGTTCAGCCTACTCTTCCGGCATATTCATGGTTTCTTTTGCATCCCTTCCTTCGATGTTCCGATGTTGTTTCCGTTGTTCGTATGCGCTTTGGTCATTCTTTGCTGCCTTCCTCCAGATTTCGTTTTTCCTTGATTTCTTCTCCACACTGTCCTCTTCATTATCCAGATGATGCAGTTATTTGCGACGCCGATCATGTGTTTTTCCAGTGTTCATCTCTCTCCGTGGAGCGTTCTGCCTTGTATTCTTATTTGCTGAAACTTGGACTTCCTACTCCTTATTGTGCTTCCTATATCCTGTCATTTCCTTCCCCACTAATTATTCCTACTATTTGTTTCTTTTTAGATAAAATTTCTGATCGGATTAAAATATAACCGACTTCTTTCCTTATCTTTTGTTTCTGGGTAAAGGTCCTTGGTTGACGAGCCCAAATAAAGTAATAAAAAAAAAAAAAGTAAAAGAACTGCGCCATCAGATGTAGAGAACTTGATCTATAAAGGGTAAGTTCTTTTCACAGTAAACCCGGGAACAGCTCGTATTATTTTTCCTACATAGACATTTATTAATGAACTTTTTGAATTGAGAAGAAATCGGAAAAGAATAATAAATTAATAACATCGTAGTTTAAAAAATAATTCTTTTAAGCACTTTTTTAATGGAATTTCTAAAATAAACTTCTATTTTATTCATCAGGTGATCTTAAATTAAGTAAAACTATGATAGCACAGATAATAACAATAATAATGATTTAAAATTAAGTGCTACTAATGTTAGTTGAATTATAATGAGGCGTACGACATAGAACTTCTTAGATAACAGCGTACTATTTTCCATATTACCGAAAAACTAGTACAACCAGTTACGTTTTTTTTATACGTTTTATTGCAAAATGTCAAAATCATGTAATGACCTTATTACATGACCTAATTCCATTTTATAAAATTTTTCTTGTTTTGAACAATATATATATATATATATATATATATACAACCATACTAGTTTCGCCCGCGCATTTATCATCTTTTAGGATACATTTCTTTTGATTACTGATATATCTTTTAATTCGCTCTTTAGCATTTCGTCAGTCTCATACTATTTATTTATTCAATAAAGTCTACCTACCTGCGCTCCTTAAGCCTGAAATGTAAATGATTATTATTTTTATATTTTTAATTAAAATTTGTTAATAAATAAAACTTTATTAATAAAGTTTTTTTTCTTCAAAATTTTTATTTGTAAATCGTTATTTTTTTCATTGTTGCATTAAGTGCATTTTTATAAAATTTTTATAGTAATTCTTAAAGTCGGTATATATTTTTTTAAAACATTTAATTTCACAACTTTTAGCATAAGAATTAAATTTTTTGTCTTGCTAAAAATTAACTTTTTTAAATTGCGTTTCTATGGTAAATCGTTAATGTTTTAAGCAATCACGTGTGTTATTTAAATAATTCAAAAATATTATCTAAGGAGACTACTTTTATTCATGTTTTTTGATGACTACTTAATTTATGTTCACCGATTTTTATTGGTACTCATATGACAGCACCGCTGACTGGAACACTTTCGAATAATCAAAGAATCATTAAAATCAGTCCACATGGGTGCAAGTTATGCACGAACGAACATAAAAAAAAGGATTGACGAACGTATAACCTTCTTTTTTGAATTCGGTAAAAATGATTAAATAAAGAGTTATAACATATTTACACAAATGTATTACTTAATACATTAAAAATTAAGCATAAATCATAATCCGAATTATTGAAAATAAAACATGTCGAATAATTCAAAAACAAAAGGAAAAAAGGAATCACATTGCCTCCGGCAGCAATATAAAAAAAAAAAGTTAAAAAGTTAATAACAAAAAATTGTAATAAACGTGGAAATTTAAGTACAACAGTTTTACACGGTCAGGTAATTTATAATAATTATGCAAAATATATGGTTTAAAATGATTAAAAACAGCTTATATAACAAACAAAACTTACTGAAACATAGTCATTTTCATCTAAATGACATAAAATAAATTTGCAGATCTGAACTAACCGGAACACAACCCCAAAAAGTGCAAAAATAGAATAAAAATGTTTTTTTTTTGATTTTGATGTCCGCAAATTAAAAAAAGAAAAAAATATTATAAATGTTCATTTTATTTTAATAAGAAATACTTATTGACATTACACGATTTCCGAAGAAGTCGCTTGTACCGCTGGTTAAATTTATTTCAGCTTATTCGCTTCATAACAGGCAGAAGGAAATTATTCACCTTAACATAATAAAAACTGTTTCATTTCCCAGTCGCTAACAGCTATATTTATTGTCCCTGTTCAGAAAAAACACAATGCTGTCTGAAGTGTTAACAAACGCGAACAAACCAAAACACCGAAACCCATTCGGAAAAAAAAACGCATTGATAAATCATTAAGAGAAAAAGAACAGAATTCTATTTTCTAATCAAATAAAAACACCGTTCTCTTTTGTTAACATAAACAAATAACCACACCAGAACTTAACTCTCTGAAAAATATATAAGTTTTCTTACTTTTTTGGCATATGATATAAACTGATATAATTGTCTCCATATATCGCTAGTAAGCTTTCATGGAGATATGGTTGCCCCTTCCTATCACTAGTAATTGGCTATTTGAAGTAAAAACTACAACCGTTTCTTATGGTACCAATGTGAAAAAAAAGTTAATACGTAATATTCATGCAATATTTTCCGTTATAGGAAACCATCCTTGCTTGCCCTAGCGTGGTATTAAAAATAGGACACGACCCTTCTTTGCTACTTTTAAAATTTGGAAATTAAAAAAAAAAAAAAAGAATTGCAGACTTTAAGTGCACAATATAAACAATCCTTGTACAAAATTGTAATACGATGAACCTATTTTTTTAGAAGAAATTACACTTGTTTTTTGTTTTTTTTTTTGGAAAACAGTTTGTAGTAGAGATGCGCAAATCAACTCCACTAGAGGAGTCGGATATGTATGTGTCCTTTCCGATTGCGGATATACATCCGTTTCTCAACTACAACTCCGGCGGAGTTACGTATCTCATCAAGGCCGTGCCCAGAATTTTGAAAGGGGGAGGGGGGTGAACGTTTTTTTGCATTTTTATTTTATAAATAACAATACATTTTTCACTAATATTCATACTATTAATAATTTCCATCGTTTTTATTTATATATGAATATTCTACATAAATGAATCACCGTATAAACATTAATAAAAATTACATATATTATTGATTATACTCGTAATAAAAAATTTTGCATAAATTTTAATGATGTACCTAAAAATATGGAGCATATTACTTCTTTTTATTTCTTTAATGTAAAAACACCCTAAAAAATCATCAATATTTATTTTTATTTTTTAATTTTTTTCAGATTTTGGTGCATCTATACTCCCCCCCCCCCCCCGTGGACTAGGCTATGTATCTTACATCTAGAGTATAAATTCATAAAATTGTCTAAATAAGATCATATAATTCGGTAACTTTAAGGAATACGAAGAGGTTTTTACATATCGGTCTCTTTTGTAATAGCTTTTTTCCAAAATAATCAACTAGCGTGTTCAGCAAAATAGGGTATTCATGGCTAGCTGGTATGACATTACAGCCTTTAGGATACGTTCATGTATGCGGTTCCAACACGCGAATAAATCACAGTCTTGTTCATCGCGACATATATTAATTTAGATCATGTAACTACAAAATAGCGAAACGACAAAATTGCTGAAAATTGTTTTTTATTGTTCGTTACGTTTTTAATGTATATCATAAAATAGTTTATAACTAATTTCTATTTTGTAGGAAGTGTCTATGTATAATGTATGAAATTGTTTATTACATTGATCGGATGAACATGATACGTTCATCTCTTTCTTTTCTTTTTAAAATGTCTTGCAACTATCAGGGATATATGTACAATTGATATTTGTATAAAACTGTTCAATGCAAATCATAACGCATTACAAACTTTTTTCAAAAATAAACTCAAACATAAAATCTGAAATTAGTTACTACAAAAGTAAACGAAACGATAATGATTGATGTATAAGGAAGAAAAAGTTAATGAATACTAAGCGATGGAATCGCACGCACAAACATAACTCGAATAATTTTTTCTGACGTTCGATGTTCTCAAAATTTTCAGTTTCTAATTATTTCCGGCTATTTGATTATACTATTACAATTTCGTATTTGGTGAAGCGTTCCTTGTCAAGGCTAAGTAAACAAGAGGGATTGGTAAACAAAGTGAGCAGGGACTGGATGTTCCTTAGAATTAATTATTACGAAAATTAGTTTATAAAATTAAAGTTCTGTTAAAAACATTGATTTAATTACAGGTTAGGAAAATTTTCGAAGAAATCGAAAGCCAGTTAAAACATGAAAAGGAAACTGACGAATCCGGAGAAATGGTAACGATTGTTAAACGGTTGAATAAATATGCTATATAAGATATAAACTACATGTACTACGCTCATTTGAAGAAAATGTCATAAATCACACAACTGACGACGCAGTTAAATCGGTAATCGGAAGAAAACCTGATTAATTCAAATTATCCTTCGCCCGTATCATCGGTATTTTTTTAGAAAAAGATAATCAGCGGATCTGAATAACTCTCCTTGTAATTTACTTTTTCTTTCTTTACATAGAAAGACAGGTAAAGAAAGAAAAATAAGTCACACTGTCATGGCAAAATCAATAAAATAAAGAAAAATTATGTACCTTTGTTGCACGAAAGTGCACAGAAACATGGTTATGTCTTTACCGATTTTTGATGAATCGATATCCGTTGGAGTTAAACCGAACTTTTTAGTACGCAGAATACTTATCGTTAGCAAGCGCTGCTTTCTGCACTAGATTTGGTAAGAAATAATATTGCAAGCTGGCCTAACCAGAACTGGCCGACTGGACAACACGTACTAATCAAAAAATATTGTACGAAAAATTTGTCCATCTTTCATTTTAAACGAATTAGTGTAGTTTATGTTTAAAAAAAAAAAAAACATATTATTAGAACCGGGTTCGAATCCTGTTCCGCATATTGAAATTTTTAAAAATTTCACTTTTACTGGGTTAATGTTCATAGTTGGCGCGCCCAAATAAAAAAAATAGGGGTAGAGATGGTTGAATAGAAAAATAAAAGGAACCAAAATTGAAAGATGAAAAACAACAGGCGTTACTTCACACCTCGGAATAATTAAAAACAAAAAAGAAACGGAGAACAATATCGTGTACCAGAAACATGTTTAGAAATCTGCCATTGGAAGTGGAAGAACGAGCTAATGAATATCCGCTGACTTACTGCTCCTAACGTCTGAAAATCTGAAAGAGACCGATTCTAATTGAGTGCAAGAAGAAAAAGTTAAAGATGAAAGAGAAAAACCTTTCATTATTTGCAGTAAGTTCTGAACCAGATCAGTGTTCTTTCGTTTATCCCTATACTTCGCCAACTGGACTGTGCTGAAAATTTCTGTCTTTGTCTCCATTTTGTTGAAGCTTTCAAATCATCTCCTTCATCACGAACTATGTACATTTTTGTATTTAAAACCATAGCTGATCCTATTTATCCCTATTCCAGAACTAGCGATGATTTATTCTGCTGAGCTATTCCCATTTTTTCTTCTATTTCACAGCTTTTCATCACCTGTTTTTTATACTTATTCGTTTTTTCTCTGGCATCACTTTTTGGTTGCAATTTACTTCATAATAATACTTCTTTTTATTTGCTGCTTTGCACCCTGAGCATATTATTCTTAATTATTTAAACTTGAAATGTTTACTCCTTGCAGTCTTTCTTTTACTCTTTCCTAGTTCAAAGGTTCAAATAACTTACATTTATGTTTCTTGTTGGTGAGTTTAAAAAAAAACAAAAAAAAAAACAACAAACAAACAGCATAACAAATAAAATAATAAATAAAAAAAATGTAAATACTCCAAACTGGAAAACATAGAGATGTCAAATAAATAATGGTTATTAAATGTAAAATTTCAAAAACCAATGAATCGATTTTTCTGCAAAATATCTCTATAAAAACGAGAGCGATGGAAAATTTGGATAAATGCTTATAAAGGCCAATGAAAAAATGGCGCCCTTCAGAATGTAGTACTTTCAGAATTTGAGAATAAAATCAAAAGTTTTTGTACCTGAGTAAGGAAAATGGTAAAGCAAGGTAAAAAATTAAGTAATAAAACGAATGTAGTTCTTAATAATTGTTAATAATTGAAATCAAAATCAATCTCTTTTATTGATTAAGGTATTATTTTTTTCTTTTATTATTTCATTCTTAAATTTTTTGTTCAAAATATAATTTGTTAGAATATTTCAATACTAAATTATGTTATCTGAAATAACGTATACACCCCCCAAAATAGCAAACAAATAAATAGAAATATGCTTATATTTTCAAAAACGTTTTCGGGCAAAGCTCACATCTTCAGCTGGAAATATATAAATTATAATAGAATAGAAAGCGAATTAAATGTTGCCAAGAAATATTATAAAAATTTAAAACGCGAGCATAGAATCGAAGTAAGAGATGTTAAATAATATGATTTGTCGTCTCCAAACGTCTTTAATGTAATTCGGAAGCTAAATTAGATTACATTTGAGCCACAAGGGAATAAACATTAACGATAAATGGCTGAACAATTAAAGAACTTTGTTAATGAGACTCTGGTCACAATTAATAATATCTACAAAAATTTTGAAAGTTGTCCAAACAACTTGCGAGGAAGGCCGAAAAGAAAAAAAATTATAAATTAACTGATCAAAAATAAATGACTGATGGTAAGAAAAAAGATATTACAATATGATGCTTGAAAATCAAATATACTCCTGAATATAAATACCTAGAAGTTATGCGCTAGCATATTTGAGGGCGTAATAAGGAATTAATAGATTGCTAACGCTTGAAGAGTACTTCGTGTCTAGAAAGTAATTTTAAGGAACGTTATGAAATTAAATACATAAATTAAAATTGTTGCAAGTTGCGTTACGCCGTCATTCACAAATACAGCTTAAGTCCGGGTTTCAACGAAAAGGACTTGTATAGAAATAGGATATCATCGGTAACAGAATGTTAAGAAGTATATTAAAAATTAAATTAAAAGGCTAGAATTACGAGTTTAGATATAAACGTTAAAACTAAATATAAAAATGCAGTCTTCATAGTGAAAAATTTGTACATACGCAAAGGCGCTCGGCGAGAAAAAGTATAGAAGTGAAATAGACTAGAATACGACTGGACTCATTTAAACTCATAACTAGGAAAAAAGGTAGTCTAGTAATATGGTCTAGTAATACGCCGGCGAAATAGTAGCCGAAGTAGGAATAATGCAATCCTATTCGCAGTACCTCCAGACATACTCCAAATAACGTCGAATAACAGACGTATGTGCTATAAAATTAGTGAAGTACATTCAGTTATACATAAATGCAAAAGTCTCAATATTAAATTAATTTAATTAGGTTGTAATAATAATAATAATAATAATAATAATCACACTTAATAATGAAAAAGTCACAAAACACAATCGCATATACATAAAATGAATATATTTACGCTTAAAAACTATTGACCAGTTTCAGATGACTCTCATAATGCCACAATTACGGATCGAAGCCATCCGAAACTAGTGGGTAGTTTTTAAGTATAAACGTATTCATTTTTTATACATGTGATTGTGAAATGTTGGCATACAGGCATATGCTAAAAATCCCGTAGACAAATTTCATAACAAACCGTTAGGTGATGAATAGGTGTAAATTAGATAAGTTGCAATTATATGACGATACAAGAAGAAGAAAAATTGCATACATCGCACATAAAATTAGAGAAGAAGGCTTATTCAATCTGGTCGCACAGGGGAAAATTAAAGGAAAAGTTCCAAGAGGAAGAAGAATGGAAATGATGAATACGAACATAGTAATTAAAGACTTCTTCCTACTAACAAAATTAGCCAAATGCAGATATTTATAATGTTCGTGACGTGGAACCTCCCGAATGGGAGATGAAACAATAATGATGATGATGATGATGATGATGATGATTGTGTTTTGTGGTTTATAAATTGTAATACACATACAAGTTTGTTATTAATACATTACGGAATATCGGAAATAATGATAATAATAACTATGCAAATTGTAATTTTTTTTTGAAAAATATTCTTGCAGGAAAAAAGGAAGTGTCACGACGAAATAAAGAAATTAAAGTTAGACTTAATGGCTAAGGATGAACTCTTACAACAGTTAAGTAAAGAGTGTAAAGATTTACAGAACCATTTGCAAAAATTTAGAAAACGTGAAGATGAAATAAACAGCATAAATAACGCTCTCTTGACGCAGCAAGTACGTTATAATAAATAGTCGTGTTTTTTTTTTTAATAAAAGATTTATGTACTAAGACTAATTTTCCTTAAATTTAGTACGAAATCGATCGGTAAAGATGGTTTTACCTGTTTCTATTCTTTTTCTTTCTTTTTGCATTCTGTTTATGCCAGAAACAAGTTCGCATAGCATTTAAATTAAAACATTTTTTAATCGCTTTTCACGAATTCAACGAATGTAATTAATTTTAAAAAATTCACTCACTGAAAATAGCAATTCCAATAAATTAAAATTTTCCGTACAAACCACGTGCCAATATTTAAAACATTTTTCGGACATATTTGTCGATCGTCGGAATGTAAAACAAATCTTAACTGAGCGGTTTTTTTCGTCAATTTCTTAAATTATAATGATATATTTTTTCATTGCCAAATACGGCCTAGCAGGTTTATTATTTAAACTGTTAATTACCTTTTAGATTTCCGGAAATTCTCTGCATTACGATTGATTGTTCTCATATCCCACTTTTTCTGGTTTTTTTTTTAATAAAACAATAACCGGTTCCCAAGAAACCGCCTTTTCTTAAGTAAAATTATTATTTCAATTTCAGCTTTAATAGTCTATCAAACTGGTGTCCGTCATTTAAAACCGACCAATTTTCTCTAAAAACTTTAATTTTTGTTCAGTGTGGTTGTAAAAGACACACACGATCCAGAACCATTTCATGTTGAGCTCTCAAAAAGCACGGCGTATTAATAACGAATTAGCCAGTTTCAATGATGTCGGGACAAAAGCTAACATATTCCTTTTTGATGGATTCAGCTGTGTGAACAAGAAGGTATGGCGATGTTAATTTTTGCTAACTTGTTTATCGAAGAAATTGACAAATATTTTTGTGCACCAGGCCACCGGGAATGCATGAAATTAGTGCAATTTCTTCCGATACCATTTAGTGATGTCCCAAGCATTATTCGACTTGTACTACCAAACAAGCAAGAACCAGGTTTTTCGAGTTCCCTAAATTCAATGAAAACTACCCGATTCAACGGAACGTTCAAGCACATAGAAAATAAGGGGCCTCGATGCACGTGCGCATTGGTTACTCGAAAATGACACACGGTTTCATAATAAAACAAACACTCCTATATGCTCCATCTGCAATATCCGGATTATTCCGTGTGTTCTCCTTTATGCCCCACATACAACAGTTTCTATTCTACTCTTAATTTTCCAACCGTAATTAATGAACTATTTAGTTCTGCTAATTAGAACAATCTCTTAAATTTTCTCAACCAATTAAAACGTATGCGTAATAATTTAGTTCAACTTAACTGTGTGTTCAAACGTTTTACCGTTAGTACAGTAAATTCACTCACTTAATCGCACATTAAAATGCTATACTATTAAACCGTGCTCCTGACCATAGTGGTATATTAAAAAAAAAAAAATCCACGAGAATATAAAATTCACAGTGGAAGAAGAAGAAAGTGGACAACTGGTCTTTTCAAAAATGTTTTATTCAAGTGCTTTAGGAGGTGGGCTTTTAATAGACCATTGCACTCTGTTCGATATGATCGTGGCATCAGGGATTGTTTTATAAACTTAAACTTCTGGCCGTCGCGATAGCTTACTGAAAAGTTTTTAATTTAACGATTAGTTAGTGGCCAAATGGTATTTAAAGCCAGGTCAGAAAAAAAAAAAAAAAAAAACTGCTTCCTTACTCCTGCTATCTACTATTTAAATCGTATATACACAAGAAAGATATTTTTGGGGCGAAAATAGCCGATGAATACTCAGATATTTTTCCGGTAAGGGCCAGGGTCCAGCAGAGGAGCATTCTAGGTCCAATATTATACTTAATCTACACGTCCGACTTCTCGACGTTGGGTAATGCAGAAATAGCTTTGTACGCGGATAACGCAGCCATCTTGGCCGTAGATAAGTACGAAAATCGCAGCCACAGAAAAACTGCAGGAGTCACTTGGACACGTGGAAACCTGGCCAAAACGATGGCACATAGTAGTAGTCAATGAAAGTAAGTCGACGCACATATTTCATTCGCAAATCATGAACGCCTGCTAATCAAAATAAATAACGTCGTAATAGGAAATGCTAATGACGTAAAATATTTAGGCATGCACTTTGACGCTAGATTGACCTGCGGTACCCACATTCAGAAAAAAGTCGAGCATTTGAAGTTCAAAATTAGAACCATGTCGTGGCTGTTAGTTAAGAGGTCGAGATTGTCGTTAGAAAATAAAACTCTATTATATAAAATAGTAGCTCTAAAACCGATCTGACTATACGATATACAGCTGTGGGGTTGCGCAAAAACATCTAACTTACAGAAAATACAGCGGCATCAAAACAGGGTACTGAGAATCATTACTGCAGCTCCCTGGTGTGTCTCAAATTGTAACCTCCGCAATGACTTGAACTCATGTTTGTGGAGGATAAAATCAAAAGACAAGCAAATAAACATGTCGCTCGACTTCGCACTCACATGAATTCACTTGCCACCAATTTGCTGGATAATTCCGGTGATATACGTAGACTATGGCGAAACAAAGCCCTTAGACCTTGTTCAGTCATTATGAAGTTTAGAGGGAGTACTACTGAGTACCAAAACAATATTTATCATATTAAATTAATCGCTAAATGACCACTAAAGTAGGTAAGCTGTGACCAAAATAAATATTTATAAAAAAAGAGAACAAGAAAAAAAAAACGGACACTTTCATAAAATTTTACTTTGCTATTGTTAAAACTTTGGCGACAACAAAGCAGAGCGTATTGCTGATGAGGTGTCTTTACCAGAGAAATCGTGATAACAAGTGGATGCAATCAAAAAGAAATCGACTATTGTACGAAAAGGTTAATTAAAAGCAGTGAAGTAAAAAAAAAAATAAATATAGAAAAATAATTTTTCTGTCAACTGATGACATTTCCCAGCATTAGATTATTATAAAGGACGACAGAGATATAAAAGCAATAAAATTAGAACTGATTATTTCTGAAGATGGAAGAAATGAAAGATTATATTACAGGAGTGGTAGTTGAAGATGAAAATGAAAGAATAAAATAAGTATTACAAGGTGTGAGCAACCCAAAATTCAGGAGTTCTAAATAAAAATAGAAGCGTTCTGCGGGTAAAGATGAACACTCAAAGAAGATATCAAAGAAGATACGATTCGTATCGCAAAGTTAATTAGAATCATCAGGATAGAAAGAACAAAAGGATGAAAAGGGCATAGAAAACTAAAAAGAAAATGCTGGAAGTCGACTGTGATCAAGTCGAAGTCGGCAAATGAAGGAAATAAGAAAGTGAAAGAGTTGGAAAAAGTTGCAGTATCAAGATGGAAGGACAGGTTGAATAGTATTCGGTAAAAGAATTCAGAATTAGAAAATGAGAGAGGATAATTTTATCATTCTACAGTTCAACACGACAATTTTTGGAATTAATATTAGTATTAGAAAAAGAAACTTCGGATAGAAATTGACCGGTCTGATCGGCAGATTGAGCCGGTAAATCAGCTTGTACCCTAAATGCCGACATCATTAAAAATCCACAAGAAATCAATCTGTATAGAACAAAAGATATATATATATATATATATTATATATACAAATATATATATACATATACAAATATATATATATATATATAAACTCGGCCCTTCGGGACTCCGAAGGGGGCAATCCCCCTCCACCATCACGTATAGTTCTTCTATAATTCTTATAGAAGAGTACACTTTTTCATTGGCTATACCGTTCGACAAAATTTTTGCGTTATCTTTTTTCGTTACATAAAATTGTGACATTTTTTTGGGACAAATTTCGTGACAGGATACTTTTCCTGATGACCCCTGGCGTAAAAATGGCGTAGCCATTAATATATATGTATGTATATATGTTATTACGAAACTGATTTTCGTCGGTAGTGCCTGTTCCGAGAGCCAATTTATTACCAGCTTTGGTCCCTCTCTGTTCGGTGCCAATTTGATGTGGATTCTAGTCGTAACCTGCTTCGTTTTGCCAAATTCGATATGAACTGATAAAGAAAAAATTATTTTATTTTTAAACAGAAGAACGAAATCGCGGACACGCGTTCGCACCATAGACGTACTTTTCTCCGCACTAGAGACCTGACGGTGTTAGCCCACAGCACCACGTGCTCAGTTCACGGATAAAATTTAATCAAACATCAAGAAAACCCGGTTTTTTCTTGTCTATGTAATAATCGTTATATAGTTATTGAGACAGACAGACAGACAGGGAACAAGAAATAAGTATGCATATCGAAGAGTATAAAACAGATGCAGTGCACGAACTGGTAAAAGTCAACGTTAATGCAACATGAAATGGTTCTAGATCGTGTGTTTTACAACGATATTGGCTTTTAGCGAAAATTGATCATTTTTAAACGATAGACACACCGGCGGTTAGGGAGATTATCGAAACTGAAGTCGAAATGATAATTTTAGCCGTCCGAAAGCGGCTGCTTATAATTAAATTCTTTTTCGGAACTGGTTATCACTTTATTAAAAAGAAGACAGGAGGTGTAGAATAATAACGGAAGAATCAGAATCAATCAAAATGCAGAATTGCCGGAAATGTTGAAGGTGGTAATTTTAACTGTTTAAATTTCGGCCGAATTCGGCGATGAAAAAATATGTCGTTATAATTTAAGAAGTCGACTTTTAACAGCTTAAGATTTTTTTCACATTTCGTTAGTCGACAAAATTGCCTAAATAGTGTTTTAAACAATGGCATCGTGATTTGCACGGAAAATTTTAATTATATTAATATACTAACTGCGAAATATTTTTACGTCTTTAATAATTCAACTGTAAACAATCTATTCCTAAGCAATCAAAACGAGGTTACATGTAGTAAGTCATGTGTTTACGTTATCAGCCGATGTAAGTTTCGAATGTGTGACCCGTAATGACTAGATTAGGACAATACCTTTCGGCAAAGTTTTATAATAATGAAAAAGTTGATGATGCTGGTTTTGAGTACGGTGCAGGATTTAACGTTTGGATGCGACTGAATTAATATATTTGAATATTTAAAAATAAAATGGCATACATTAAAGTTTAGACGAGTAAAGTGAAGACGATGCCATCAAGTTTATTTGAAATCAAAAAAAAAAAAAACTTAATCAGCTTTTTAACCGTCATTTCTATCTTTGATTGTGTTAATATATATTAATTCAGTTAACTTAAGAGAAAAAAATATGTATGCATGCGTAATATAAATGTAAAAACAAGAGTATACTTTTTGCTTACAGAATCAATATGAATCTGATCTTGAAAATGAGAAAATGAAGCAAAATCATTTTTACGATTTATTGAAAAACATCAAACGTCGGTTTTCCATAGAAAAGTGTCACTATTTTAATGAAGGATTTAACTTGGCGAGAAAAATTATTAACATTCAAGAAGAAGGTATTCTCATTATATCAGATTGCGTATACATACGCGATCAATACACTTACATATGTTAGATACGTATAAAATAAAATTTTATACAGGAATATTCATAACTTTACCTGCAAATTTTGTCACATATATATAGCGAAAATGTTGAAAATTCGTCCATCTTCAAACGGTGCAACTCGTTTATTTAAAAAATGCATCAAACAACTAAAAATAGATAAAATTTAGCTGGGTTTACGCGTAAATATATATTTAACGCGTGTAACGCCATTACAGCGGCTTCACGTTTCGATTCTGTTTAATTTATTTAATTTTTCACTTTAACTCAATTTGGAAAATATGTGACGACGTTATGATAACGAGATGTCCTTTTTCCATAATAAAATACCTTACACAGTTTGAACTTATCACACAAAACTGATATCTGCATATTTTTGATCTTTAACTTTCAAAGATCATATATATATATGTAAAATATTTCCACAAATTTAATCAGATAGTCGAATTACTGACGTTACAAAACAAACAAAAGACACAAAAAGATAAAATACGCTGAAAAAATCGAAGAGGCCAGAAATAAAAAGGAAAAGAAAAATTGAGGCAAAGTGAATAAAGGAAGAAGAAGAAAGGCTGATGAACAGATTTATCAATTGGTGAAGATTTGAAGAGACGTAAGAGAAGACACTTGAAAAAAAATTGAAGAAAAGCCTCAATTGCAAGAGTCGATTTTTTTATCTTCAAGTAGAAAATGGGTGACATTTTCGCATGGACACAATTACGTTATCGTTAATTTATTTCATTTACGTTAAGCTGAAGTTTGTCAATATGGTTAAGAAATACATTAAAATGATCTCTTATAATAGCCATCTTTTTGTTTTAACGTAGCAACAATATTAGTCGTAACCGCTGTAACAATAAAACTGCCATCAAGTTAGGTTAATGGTTTA
The DNA here is from genome assembly GCA_039619475.1 of Icerya purchasi. Lineage (NCBI taxonomy): Eukaryota > Metazoa > Arthropoda > Insecta > Hemiptera > Monophlebidae > Icerya > Icerya purchasi. Next base: position 236,148,688 of record CM077116.1, read on the forward strand.
ACAAAATCGGTACTATCCCGAAGATATAAAATCATTTCGTAATGTTAAAGAATTATTTTATTCTTGTCGATACATCTTAGGAGGAATGTTTATTTCCAGCACAATAATATACCCTGTTATTTTACTAAAAAAAAGTCACTGCGTTACCTAAATAAATGGGATTTTTTTGAATGATATATATATATATATACATACATACACAAACAGTAGCATGCGTTTACCCATATACATTACGTCTAATTAGAAATGTTGCAATTGTATTTCATAGGTTTACTTAATCAGTTACAAATTATACAGAATATGCAAGAAATATTAAAAAACGGTACAGATGAACGTGAAGAAGATACATGAAAAAAGGAAACTGTTCGTTCAGAAATAATACAATCTCAGCTACGCTTGTTACCGAATATTAAAATGAAAATAAGCTGGAAAAAAAATTACAGCAAAAAAAAACTTGTATTTATAAATAGAACATAACGGCGGATTGGACGGAATGAAACAATTAATAATCACAAAACATACACGATGTAAAAAATCAATAATAAAAAATTACAAGTCTTAAATAAATAATGAGATTATTAATAAATACTGTTATAAAATTTTATCTCATTAATTTAGGGGTATAACGCCGATAATCTTACAAATGACTAAATACATATTTTACAATAAAGTAAAAGAAAATATACAAATAAATAATGTAATTAATAGAAGGTGGTAATTGAATGCATGATTATGTTTGGCCGTATTGCAGCCATCCGAGTTACAAGTATATACGCAAGACCGATATTCTAAGTCATCTCCAGGTTGTTTAATATAATTACAATAATTTCCCAAATCGAGTGATGAGCAAAATCTTTTAGTACCCAAACCACCTACACATACACAATTTACTACATTATCCAGTATTGAAAACTATTAAATATATTAACATAAAATTAAATTCTTCGCATAATTTAGAAATATTAATAAGAACAATTTAAAAAATTCGCTCAAATTTTGTATATAAACCGGGGTCTTCTGAAAGCAAAAAAATTTATATATAAAAAATACTTATAAAGTCCTAACGAGGTACGAGGATAATTTGACGAGGAAAAACTGAAACGTGTTGACCCGGGAGTAGGTTTTTTTCGTCGGTTGTAACTTTTTGTTCAAATTTCGGCTTTAAATGTAAACAAGCATTCAGAACTATTTGCGCGATGAATGTAAAACAATTAACAGATCTACGTTATGTAATAAAGTTATAACGGTTAATGTTATACGAATTTCGACGCATAAATAATCCTTTTTATGATTATATTACCGAACTCCACGTTCGACAGCCTATCGTTTTTTATTGTTTTTTTTTATTTATTTATTTTTTTTTTTTTTGCACTTCTATTAGTATTTCTAGCTCTAATAAGATGAGCAAGAAATAGGGACAAAATGGGTATCGAAAATAAAGTCATTAAAAACGGTGAAATAACCGATCACGCAATTCCAAATAACATGATTATTACCTGTCCTACATGATTAGATTGATATAAAACAAAGTATGCTATCGGTTACCCAGGGTAACAAAAAGAGAAAAATAATTTATTAAATAAATGTATACGTTATTACTGTGTTCTTTTATTTGACAACTTTTATGCCAGTGCGTGTTAAAAAGATATTTTCATATAATAGGTCGAAAGAATCATTCTTATTTATTTCCGTTACTTAATGTTGGTGTTGTAGAATACGCGGATAAAAAAATTTCTTAAAAATGTTGAAAAATGGGGGTTATAAACTTTGACGCGAAAAATTTACGCAAATTATATTCAACAAATTATACACATACCTTATTAATTAATATGGAGCTAATGCGTTATCTTTAAGTTAATGTTAATTAAGTGGTCATAGCCGAAAGGTAATAAGTACTGCTGTAAATAAACTAAAAAATTTTTAAGTAATAAGTTCGAATTTTTTTGCTAAGAAGAAAATCACAAAATCTCATATTTTTTAGCCTTCTAGACGGGAATAGCTCTTTTAAGAATTAGAAAATTAAAAAAAAAGGCGCTAAGACTTTATAAAAAAAAAAAAATTAGGAGCCACATAATGTTTTTTTTTTTTTATTTTTGTATAGAATAGCTATAGTTCATAATTATTTCTTATACCGAAAACGAAATAAACCGTAAAAAAATTCCTATTAAATTTAAGACTAATACCTGCAGATTTTTTTTTCATTTTATTTTTTAAATCATAGAAAGTTGAATTAAATATCAAACCAACAGTATTTATCAGTGGCGTACCTGGACCATTTTTTCCGGAGGAAGGGGGTCAAAAAATCAAAAAAAAAAAAAAAAAGTCATCGGTCGGGGCTCAATTATCCCAAGAAATGAATAATAAATTTAGATTACTTGCCCTAATTTCCGGAATAATTAGAAAATAAAACAAAATGTGTTATTATCTTGGTATCTGTTCTTATCACAATCACAAGTAAAGCACACATTTGTCTATAAAATATTTTAAATTTACAAAGCGATATTTCTTTTTTTCTCTGCAAAAATATCTATCACTTCTTTAGGAGATACCGCTATGTCCCCGTGAATGCTTTGAATATGCCAATCCATGTAAATAGTTCCGGCCAATATTATTCCTTAGTTTTTTAGTCGTTTTAACGTAGAAAAAAAGAGCGTTCCACTGATGTAACAGAAACAGGAAAGGTAACGCCAATTTACAACAGTTCAAATACGTTTGGAAATATCTCACTGTTACAGTTATTCAAGCTATCGATAAAAGTTTTAATGTGTCTGATTTTAACTACATAGTCTTCCATTGTTTAATTTCCGAAATAAAAATAATATCCGAAATTGTTTTGATAGCATTTGGCCATTATATGGTCAGTTGATGCACTATTTTCTTAACATTGTCTTCAGGTATCGAAATAATTTTTGTTGGTAAAATATTTTCGAGTTTCGATAGAGTTCATCTTTATGTTCAATAAATCTTTGTTCGATCTGACTGATAAAGTGCTCTAAAAAGGGAATAAAAACTGATAGACGGTAATACCGTCTATGAATCAGTATCAAAATTGTCACGGTTTTTCTATTTTATTATCTTCGGAACTTTTATTTCTCCTTCAATTTCGTGAACAAGTTTTTCAGCTTCGCAAATTAGATTCCGAAATGCCGTAATAATAGTTTCCATTTTTCGCATATTTTTCAGAAAAGTTTGAACATTTTCAGCCAGCTCCAATGCTGAAGATAAATCAATATTTTTGTCTTGTAAATATGTAGGCAGCTGACACACTACTGAAAATAATTTTCGAATACAGCAAAGACTTACAATGAAAGAATCATTTTTCATGACTTGCAGCAAGTAAAAGCTTTCTTTGATAACTCGGAATCCCAATTTTCTTGCATCTCTTCTAATGCATAAAAAATTGGTCTATAAAGTCTAAACTCCCACATAACGTACGCCGCCGCTGGTATTTATATCAGTGAACGTTGGCTCGTGATTTTGTAAAATTCATTATTAAATACAGAAACCGTCAGTTTTGATTTATACGCTTCTAAATGCATTTTTTTACAATTTTTTTATGAAGCAACACTAATGGAAAAAAGCTTTTTCGCTCGCTAAGCCAACTGCAAACATAAACATTAATCAAAATTCATAGTAAAACCTTTTCCACTTTTTTTGACGTTTAAAATTTCCCAAAAATTTATATTAGAGTGAAATAAAATTTTTTAAAGTATTTCAAAAAAAAAAAAAAAAATAAGAACTTGCACAGACGTAGATATAGCAATAACAAGAAAAGGACATGATCGTTATAAATGTTCACATGAATGGATTACCGTTACACAAAACTTAAATCTAAAAGATGTATCTATCATCATGTTACAGTGAGATTTAAATCTTCAGAAAAAATTCTGCAATGAAACAAAACCAACAGAAGAAAAACGTATACGAACAATTTCTAAACGGAAATTAAAACTGACGTTTGGTTAACTCCTGCTTCAAATTAATTTACATATAATTAGACTTTTCCTTTCTCTTTTAAATGAAGACAACTTTTTATCCGGTTAAATTTATGATGATTAATAGATTGCACGAATAGTCGTTACAGAGAATTAAATATTTTTACAATTCGTTTAAAGGTTATACATTCACTATTTATCACATCGATAAAGTAAAATCAATATATGTTTTGAACTTTTTAAAAAAAAAGAAGTCGACACTTTTAATTAGTTAAGGAAATTTTAAAAACGTAATTTTAAGTAATAGCTTATACAAAACCAGATCATCACATTTAACAAAATAACAAAAACACTAAAACAGACATCAAGTATAAATCATGCATTTATCGTGAAATCTGAATACATAAATTATAAAAACAATATAATAACTTGCAAAAATAGCTTTTATTATTAAATATTTAACGTGACAGAGTTCGAAACTCCAAACGGAACCCATAATAGAAACAAAAAAAAGCTGACGGGAAGATTTATACCATAACTTGAAAAAGAAACGTAAAAGGCAAAGAAAAACTGAGAAAAAAATGCAGTTCTCTATATACTCATTGTCTAGTAAAAAAGCAAAATAATAATATATGCCTGCTTTCTTTATCTTGAAGTATAAAAAACAAAAAATAAAACGTTGTAGTGAAATAATTTTATTCTATAGAGGTTCTATTAACGTTGAAAAATATGTTTATAAATATTTTTAGACCGAAAGTAATTTATTAAAATGTAATCATATTCAGAATAAGAAATGATTAATATTTTTCAAATTGTAGGCGATCCTAATTGGCAACACTAAAGTGAAGGTTGCATATTATCCGGATGAACTAAACTATTAAACCACTATATTAAAAATGACTAAATGCACGAACATACTCATTATAAAATTAATTCTATATAATATTTATTACCTGCCAGGTAACAAATTAAACAAACAGTATTAGATTTTCTACAAATTCCGTTTTTATACAGTTATGATATTCACACAGTTATATTCATTTTTATAAAAAAGAAAATTAATATCACTTCTCAATTTTTGCATTTGTACATAACATGATCAAGGCCATCGAATATTTGAAATATAAGAATTGGTCAGTTACAACTGAAATGTGCGTTATTAAACATATACAGTGATTTTTGTATGGTTCAAATGCTTATCGTTAAGGAGATTATTAAAGCAAGTACAGTGCAATCCCATAAAAATTTTTACAGTACTGTAAAACTGAGAATTTTGAACTAAATAAATTTAATAACACGTGTGTTGTCGGCCGAAATTTTAACCTAACGTATTTTACACAAAAAAAAAAAAAAAATGCAAAACACAACAGATGATCGAAGAAAAAAAAAACAAACAAATCTTCCTAATTCTCCTCTTTATTAATTTTACACAAACACGACTTTTACGAACGACGAAAATATATATAAAACGATACACACCCTTTATATCTTGCTACACTTAAAGGAGACACGTTTTCCCGCAAAAAAACGCACAATGGCCCACGCCAATCCGATACTGCACGTTTCTAAAAACTACCTAATGCCGACCGCGACAGCCATGCTGTCCTTAAAAATAAAATCGACGCTATCCTTAAATATGGCCCTTTTAACTCTAGGCGCTAGCATGCAATTAACCCTCCACTAGTCGCGCACAAAATAGTTTAATTGTTGGTTGCGCGGATGACGTATGTCATCCATTTTTAAAAATAGATTTGTATCTTCCAAATTTTACTCTTTAAAAATGTCTTCTAAAATATAATTAGTTTAAGCTGTATTCAAAGTGCTTATTATGTAAAATTTTAAATTATTAAAATATTCCTTAGAAGAAAAGGCGTAGAAAAAAGTATAATCATAATTTTAACATAATTTCATAACTTTTTTTTTTTTTTTTTTTATTTTATTAGGTCTTTTTGCAACATTTTAGTTTTAAATTAGTAGTTAAGTACGTATTTTGTTTTTTCATACAGCTAACACGGTACTACTAAGACTTACTATAAAATGAACTAGTTTTCTAAACAATTCAAACAAGTGTGTTTTAAGTGATCCGGACAAACCTAATTTTTACATTTTATGCACCAGTTCTGTGTGGTTTTGTTCCGTTTATGATCGCAGATGTGGCATCTTCCGCGTGATCCGGAGGGTTCTTAAATTTCTATCGAAGATTCTTGTCCATAAACCGATAATATGTTGTAAAATGTAACAATTTCAGGTTTTTTAGCACTACCGGCTGCTTCATCTATGATGTCGTCGAAGTGCATTGAGGATAGTAACAGAACCACTTTATATTTTTCTGAGCAATAAGATACCAACGTACAATCGTCTTGAAATCCGAATATCGAAGAGTTTTCTCTTCTATTTTACTTGGCAAAAACTCTAGGAATTTCACCTCGGTTTTTACGTACGGTTCCAATATACGCCGGTTTTGTATCTTTTTTAGTATCTTCACTAATTACAAACTAGAGAACCAGTTATTGTCAGTAATATTTTTATTTGTTCCTTCAACTTACTGAACCAACCTAATTACAATATCTTGAGCAGAATTGCCCACAAAATAACGTCCGCTGGACTGCTTTCTAACATATGGCTCTAAACTTAGCGCGTAAGTTACATCAGACGAAGCAAACACCTTCAGTCCATATTTTGCTGGCTTGCAGGGTATATACTGTCGAAATCGGCAGTTTCCATAAAATGCCAATAACTGTTCATCTACCGTTAAATACTCTGACGGAGTAAAGTATTTGCGACAATTATTCACGAATAATTCTTCTATTTCTTTTATTGCGGCTAGTTTATGGGTAGCTTTTCCGGAATCTCTGTCATGGATATTATCAAATCGTATACATCGCAGTGCGTAAGTAAAACGAAATAAACGTATATACAGAATACAAAACGTCTTTCTTATTACGCAATAAATAACCGAAATAAGAAAGAAGTTATTAGTTACGAAAAAGATACTTCGCCTGATTGCTCGCGCGGATGACAATCGTCATTCAAGCATGTTTAATGTTTTTTATTAAAAGTATACATGCTATGATGATTTAACTGATTATTGCAATGGGTTTGTTAAGGTTTATATAGAAGATGCATAAACGGGTAATACTAAATTTTCTATACATTAAAAGTTATAACTAAAAAAAAAACAGTGGATGACATATATCATCCGCGCGACTAATCGGGGGTTAACAAAATAAAAATATATAAATATTACGTGCGGGCGAAAAAAAATAGAAATAATTGTTAAACGTAAACTTCGTTACGCAAAATTGAAAATAAAATACGGAGGAAAATAAGAAAAATAAAAGAACAGCTACAAGCAAGTGAAAGCGAAAAGCGGAAAGAGATAGCTAAGTCGGTACAAGAAGGGGGGAAAATTTTCATATTCACTTTCGCGTGATAGAAGTTAAAAATAATTAATTAAACCGTACTTTATAATACTGAAGAATAACGGCACTTAATAAAAATGTCAATGCCTATATTTCACTACCCAAGCGTAAATCGGTTATTTCATTTTTCTAATACATCTTATAACAAAGAACAAACAAGTCATCGAACATAAAATATAACGATAAAATTAAGAAGATTTAATGTATTACCTTCAAATCGTCCTACTTCTTTTATACAAAACGCAGCGTTATATACGGCATCACATTCTTTAGGTTTTAAATCAATGTCATCCTCCAAAAATTCCGTACACTGAAATGGATTTTCATGATCTGTACTGTTACATTGATAACAGCTAATACAATCAACTGCAATAAAAAGAATAACGTATACAGGAATTTTGAAAACAGAAAATGTTTAAGTTAATCGAAAAACACTAAAGCCGATTTGTAATTAACATGATTAATTAAAACGTTTAGCGAAACAAAAACGTTTTAATAAAATGTGTTAAATCAAATATTAAATATTACTAAACTATGTTAGTCATAATGAAAATATTTATAAACAATTAAATAAAGGTCTACCGAAATTTGTGTATAATATGTGAAATAAACAAAACGTATAAATGAATAGCAAAAACTTCATTTTTACTGGCTTAAAAGAAAACGCCCCAAATAACCATTATTATTTGAAATAAAAAGTAAATAAAATATGTTTATTGGATTTTGACGGCCAAACAGCCAGTTTCAAAAAAGCAAGTTCTAAGCAGTTCATCTAAATAGCTGTCGATCACACATCAATATTTTAATTTTTTTAAATGAAAAGATATTGGACTTACAGAACTAAATAAAATGTTATTACATTTAACCGGTATACTAAATGAAAAGAATGAGGCTATGCTACTCCCTAAAAATAATCAGTTTTTTTATTATTTATTATACTCAGTATAAAAACTGTATTTTAAGTTATTGTTTTTAATTCAGCTAGTACAATATTTGTTTAAAGTGAATATAATAAATGACAGGTAACGAATTTATTGACTGATAATCCTTCACGCAAAATTTAAATATATATTGCAATAGTTCGATGTATTGTATTCATATTTAATTTCGTAAAGTGTATTTTTTAAGTACAAATAGCGACACTGTTACCTATCACCAACGTAAATCTTATCCAGTGTAAAAATTTGATACATATGTTTACTAATAGTTTATCAATTGTTTATATATTGTTTGTATTTTAATCATTTCAACGAGCAATTTATTATTAACGTGATAGATGTAAATTAAGATGTGACTGCATTACTTAATGTAGATCTAAATTTTAGGTTGTTTTTTTTTGTTGCGTAATATTTTAAAAATAAAGAATGTTGATCTTTAATTTTTAAAATTAATTAGTATGTTGTTTTACTATAGTTGTATCTGTTAGATACAAAATTGTTGTTTAATAAATAAATATATATATATATATATATATATATATGCATATATACAGTTTTAAAAACATTTTTTGTTTTAATTTTGTGAGTGCTGATTAATGTATACACTTTCGTTTTCAGCGATAAAAGTGTTTTTTTTGTTTGTTTGTTTTTTTGTATTCAAAAATTATTTTTATTAGGTTTATAAAACTTATAGGTAATATGGACTTTAAATTTGGCGAACTAACCTTCATTTCCGATTTCGATTCAAGTAATATTGCTAGAGTTGAATTAGTTCACACACAAAACAGTAAGGACAACTCTGTTCTATTTTCTGTATCTACATAATGCCATTTGTGTATTTTTATATTTGACAGACTTACTATATTAGTTAGCCGTGCGATTAATATATACAGTGAAACTTTGATCCATAGTTTTCAAAGCGATGCTATTGTTACAGTACCGCTTACTATTTTCAGTCCTGAATAAGATTTCGTGTAAGTTACGCTATTTATTTCCATATCCAATGTTCTTTGAACAGTTGTAGTTCGCTAAAGTGTATGATTAGTACATTTACGTTAATTTTTCAGAAAGGATAATTAAACGGCGCTGTTTAATAGTGCACTTATTATCGAAACATACTTAAACATTTGTTATAGCAAACTACAGCCCTTTTATCTTGGAGCAAATGATATTGAAATAATTGAAAACCCGTATACGATATTTAAGTCTACGAGCGGAGTTGACAGAAAATTGAAAGGTGATAAAAATGAATAAGAAATAATGCCAGATATTAGATCCAAAAAAGTTGAAACATTTTATGTGAGCAGTGAAAAACTCTTTATAGATTCAAAAATTATATTGTTTTCATTTAATACAATGTTAATCTAAATAGAAAAAAACAGTCCTTTTTTTTTTGTTGAAAATATTTTTTATACTAGCCACAATCAATAGTTTCGTTCTTTTTCTTTGTTTCTGTGAAAAAAAAAAAAAACCTGAAGTTAAAAATTGACTGTCCTTTCTCTAGCTATTTTTCAGTTTCAGTGTTAATCCTTTTCTTAATCACTCATTCCAGACTTTTGTTGGACAGATACCCTTCCTTATTTTCTAATCGCGCTCGTACTATCTTCTCATACGGACGATACCTAAGTCCTCAGCTTGGTTTCTTTCCATAGTCATTGTTCTACTATTGTCCCTCTAATCGAATTAAGAGTTAATCATTCTTTTTTCCCCGCTTCTCGTTTTCTCCTTACTGTCCCCTCCGTAACACTGATTTTTCTTTCGAATGCGACGCAAACCATGTTTTCTTTGAATGTTCAGCTCTTGTTAATGAACATTTCCTTTTGTGTTCGAAACTCTTGGCTCTAGGGCTTCCGGCTCGTTACAATGCTTCCTTTATCCTTTCCTTGCCATCCCCAGCTGTAATTCTCTTACTTCAATCCTTTGTTCTGTTCATCTCCTATCGCCTCAGAATCGAAATTTCTAACATAATACATTTAAGAGTGGTTGGGTCAAAGCCAAATGCGAGCCCACAAAACGTATTTATAGATTTGTTTTAAACATAATTACACAACTAATTAATACAAATGGATAACAATTTTTTTTTTTTTTTCACTAATAAGTAATATTTATGTATGTTACAGATGATTGTAATGATACAGATAATGTATTACCTGGTTATGAATTTAACATTTGGACTCGTCCAGATTGCGCTGGTACTGAATTCGAAAATAATAATAGAACATGGTTCTATTTTGGTATAAAAGGTAATACTGCAAATGATGAAAATTTACTGTTTAACCTCTGTGTACCTTAAAAAAAAAACATTTCATATATTTATTCTATTCTGAAATTAGGAACTCTACCGACTACGGTAATCAAGTTGAATATTTGTAATTTAAATCGTCAAACAAAATTATACGAACAAGGAATGGCTCCAGTGTACAAAGTATCACCTGGTTCAAATCAGTGGGAACGTGTTAGGGGTAATATAAGTTATATCGTAAGTAATGTTTTCTGTTGAAATTTTGTACAAATTATATTGAAGTAAATCTGCATTTTTGTGCATTCTTAATTGTGTCCGTTTTAATCAATTTAATGCGACTACTAAATTTTCGTTCAATTTTACAATTTTGCGATTTTAATGATATATTAAAATTTAGTTATTACGAAGTTTTACAAAATGTAAATTTTTGAAAAGAACACGACAATGAAAAACCATTTTCTCTTACTAATGATTTATTAAATAATCTTATTTTTTTTAGCTCAATCTAGTTTGCCGGACTTTTCTTTTTGTTATCGGTCATATTTATGTTAGTGTACTTAGCATATGAATTTAAAGTCGTTTATTAGAATCTACAAAAAGAAAAGAAAACCGAAATTTTTCATATTGTCTAATATATCTTTGGTATCTAGAACATAGAGCGTTTTCAGATTGCAGTAATATATGTCGTTTAGAGTTTAAAATTTATCGTCGTGTTTTTTATAAAAGTATCGCAATTATTATTTTTGAATTTCAATGATATAAACGCCATATAAAAAAGCAATCTACCTATTATTTGTACGTTTTTTTTTTTTAAATCAAAACATAAATAAAGTATTGTTTCATTTATGCCCACATATTCAGCTATGCGTGAGAAGAAAAAAATACGAACTGCATCAATATATTATCGCTCATTTGAATAACTGGTTCGGTCCTCTTTTTATTTAAATTTAATTACGTAATTATTACATTTATGGTATTTTTAAAAGTCGACTTTGCTTCTTTTCTTTCTTTTTTTTATTAGCCTTCAGTATCTTATATTTTAATTATATTTTTAATTCATTTACATCTTCGATGGGTTAACCTTATAGGCAACCTTTTTCCTTCTGTTTATCATTAAATTTCACTGATTATCATGCGCGTGGTAAATAATGATATTTTAAACTTTAATGAATGTAAATAAGTCCTTTCATTTAATTTTACAATGCATATATATATGTGTTTGAAATATATACGTATACAAATTTATGTTTTCTAGTTTGAAGATAATAAGTTGACGTTTACCTTTGATTACCATCCGTTGGAAAATTTGTGTAGTACTACGTATTTTGCTTTTACGTATCCATTCTCATTTACCGAGTTACAAAATATATACAAGAATTTTGAATCACGCTTGAAAAAATATAAAATTAATTCTAATCCATTAGGTAAAATGTGAAAATTACTATTTAAATAATAATTTTAATATCGGTATCGTTATCACTTCTCTTTACTGATGTAAGTACTGTTAGTCATTCTTTTGTAAAAATTTTACTAATGTGTGTATATATATGTATATGTATATTTAGAAACCGAAGAATAAACGATTTATAAATTATTTTGACAAAAGTAAAAGGTAAAGTAAGTCTCATACCCTTAATAGGGCATCGGAGATTGTGAAGTTAGGGTTCACAATGTACTAAGACTAATGGATCTAAGGGGAATACTGGGACCAGTTCCTTTCTCTCGGCCGCCTTTACTTTCCCAGATTTCTGTGGTACCCAATTATTTCAAGCTGCGTAAACCTGAAAGCGATTCGGATCCCGGAGCGAGACAAGTCTCGAACCCGTGTCCTCTGATTTAGTAGCCAAGCACCTTAAAAACGGCGTAATAAAATTGTGATCAATTTAGTGAAGAAAAGACGGCAAAATAAGGGACCATTGCGACACCACTAGTGCAAATCTACAAACCACTAGTATTACACCATTCTTTTTTATAATTTATAAAAATGTTAAAAAATTCTGATATTTAAAATTTCCGATAATAACATAAAAATTTCATTATTTTCAGAAATAGGTAAAATTTTATAGTTTGTAATATGTATGTAGGCTTTACTTGAGTTAATTTCATGGGGCAGAAATGGTGAATAAGTGAGAATTCCTACTTTTGTTTCGCGGTATAATTTCTTTTTAGTTTTCTCCCAGCTTAGTTCCATTTATTTTATCGTAATAAGAAAAAAATGTTGTAACATTTAATTCGGTATTTTGACTAGACCTTAAATTGCTTTTTTTTTTTTTTTTATTTTACAAAAATAAATGTGTAAGAACTGCAACTTGTTTTAAAAAGAATGAAGAAAGAACGCCGTTACGTACTTTCATTTTAATAGGAGTGTCCCAATAAGGATTTAAATTTCATTTGTTTAATTTTTCTTCTAATGTTCTCCAGTATATTCATTGTCTGAGCGTAAATATTCGTTTTTGCAATAAGTGAATATAGAATTTGGTAAATTTTTAATCAAGTCCTTTACATTAAAGCGCGATTAACTTATTATTGCTATCGAAAAATATTTGTTATATATTTTTTATTTGTTGTTAAGCTTCATTAACGGTTATTTTTAATTTTTTATTTCAGAAGCTTCCTTAGATGATATTTATTACCATCGCGAATGCTTGATAAAATCTTTAGAGGGTAGACCGATTGATCTCATTACCATCAGTTCTCATCATGGTATTACAAATACTCGTGAACTGAGATTACGGGGTCTTTTCCCTGAAGTGGATGTAATGCGACCGTTTCAATTTAAAGACAAAAAGGTATTTTACATGTGTAGTTTATTACATTTAAATAACTGCGTTGATGTTTATAATAGGTACTTGGTATTTCACAAAACCGTTTGTTAAATTATAAAATTAATATAGTAATTACATAAAATTATAAGCTAAAAATACGAGTATATAAATAAATTGAGAGCCTTTTTTTGGGGAGCAGCGATGGGATAGTTTCTTCGGGTTTATTTATATATTTTTGGTTTCTGAAAAGTTCATACTATTATTGTTTCAATTTTACTAGTATTAATGTTTTACCATTTACATTAGGTCCATTCAAGAATTAAAAAATAGTTATTTTTGTAATAAATTACTAATAGAATTACACGGAAGTTTGACATTTTTTTATGGTTATATTCACGGTGTAATAACGGTATATACATATTAAACGCGTTTGATTTTCTTTGTGATTCAAAAAAGTAATCGTTTCTAAGTTATTCAAATATTTAATTTGTAAAGAATTTTAATAATTATTTCAGTAATGTTTTTAACAGAAATTTTCTTTAATATAAAATCTGTAGTCAACGCATCTATACAATAAATAATTATGCGAACGTGTTTCTTATAAAGATAAATTCAGAGTGAGTTACGAACTAGTATTACTTTACGTTGATATCCTGTCGACTGAAAAAAAAGTTGACGCTATTGAAGTGAGTTGAAAGTAGGGTATGTTATATATAAGGTAGGATAAAGTAATGGTTACTGTTATTCGGACAAATGTGAATTCGGTAGTTAATTTATAAAGTAAAACTTATAGTAAAAAATCGACCAATTTTTGTTTTTCGATAATTTGTTTGATAGCATTTATGCATTACAGCAGTATTAAAATTATACATTAATTCGCACGTTGTCAATTCGATTATTTCTCGGATTGTAATGCAAAGAATCTTTAAAAATGACCGTAATTTGAGTAGTCGAATATCGTAATTTGTTCATTGTGAATTGGTGATTTGAGAAGTAGCTTGAAGAATAGATTGCGTTTGAGAGTTAAAACCCCACTTTATAATCAAAGGTTAATGTTGAGTCAGTAAGTTTTTTTAATTGTATGAAAATAAACCATTTATATTCCATTGATGAAATACTTGTCTGCAATTTTATTAGTTACTCCTTTATTAACTTCTTTTCAGTTTTTATTATATTATAAAATTTTTCACAGTTGACCCGGAATTGAATATACTTTTAGGATTTAAGTTCATTTCTTTAACTAGTTCCGCATAATTTTGAGGTTAATTTTATTTTTTTTTTCGATCTTAAAGACATGATATATTTGAGGCAGCACACACGTTAAGATGTAAGAAACGGAAATTATAGTTCTACGTGTGTTCTAATAGAAATTATTACCGCAAAATTAGCAAAAAAATAAGAATAATAAAGCCAGAGTGTTTTTAGCTGATAAATAGGCAGAGTAAATTGCGCTATATTGGTAATGAATTTAGCATTGCTGTCGAAAAACGAGGAGATGTCAGAATTCGATTAAAATGAATATTACGCATATGGTGAAAACAGTATAAATCGATTGATCGCGGTAATGTAAGACGGAAAAAACATATGCATATATAATAAGAATGTTACAAAAGACTAATATTATTTATAGATTATAACAAAAAAAAAAAAAGGAAAAATGTAGATACAAAAGTAAACTACAAAAGTGTTCTCAACTACATTACGAAATGTCGGTTGAAGATCAATGGTCCGTAAAGAAAAATTACAATAATATACAGTTGCTTTAAAGTTTTTGACAAATGTTTATTTTTTTTAGTATTTTTTACGCTGTAAAATTTACAAAGTAAATAAATAAAGAATAATTTTTAAAGATAATCTCTCGCATTAAAAACATGTTACACCAAAAAGAAAAACTTTATAAATTGAGTTATTACGCTAAAGTTATAAAATATTAGACAATGAAAAAAAGAAAAAATAATAATTATTTACTATATTATGGTTAACAAGTAACGAATCAATAGCGCTTTCTATATTTAGTACAAATAAAAAAAGTAGTATCCTTCAGAAGATTAAAAATACATAAAAGCTATGTAAAGAAAAATGGTCATCAAGAATAAATTGTTTCCCTTTAAGCTAATTTCCTTTTTTGATGTGTAAAAAATAAGTAACGGATTTAATAAAGCAGATTCGAAAATAATTGCATTAATTTTATACTTTTAAAATCTTCAAATATATTTTAACATGAAGTTGCATCAACGTCACCGCACAAAAAGGCTTAATTTTAAATTCATAACTTTTTCACTTTTATTAAAGATATGTTAATAATTCTTTTACTGTTTCACATAATTTTATTTAAAATTTTCTTAAAAAGAAAAAAATTTACTATTATACAAATTAATAAATTGTTAACAGTTATTTGTCGAAGTAAAACACTGGTTTAGACTGTATTATACTAAAAATATATAGTTCAAGCTTAGGTAGATGCTATTAATGAAATTTTGCCTATCCTCTACCGATAGAGAAAAAAAAAAATTATAACCTTTGATTAAAAACTATAATATCAATATGAAGTATAACAAGTCGAATAGTTTTTTCAATAATATATTACAATACAAAACCAAGAATATGTAATTGTAAGAATAAAATAGTGTATATTAGCAGTGTTGTATATTAAAGGGAATATTTTAATAGTACTTCGTCCTGTAAAATTATCTGCTTCACCGAATCATTCATCTTTCAGTACTAGTGTTAGCAATGCACTTTTTATTTATTTATTATTTAACCAATATACCTAGTGATTTTCATAGATCAAAAATAAATTTCCATTTATGTTTCAATTTTAATCTTAATATAATGCACTAATATGTTTCAGAAATATACGGTTAATATCTATTTTTATTTAATATCAATGCGTTATAAGGCCAAAGAAGTATAATTTTCTGATTTAAACAATATAAAATCTATTATAGCTTTTTAAAAAAAAACAAAAAAAAAAAAAAAATATTAAACATTGTAGGAAAAAAGTGGACACAAAGTTTATATTAACGTATTGTGAATTTGTGGACTCAAAATATCGAGAAGTGTGAATCAAGTGATATCACATTTTTCAAATATATTCTGAGGGAAGAAAATTGCAGCTTTATTCAAAAATTCAAAACGTGATTTTCAGTTTATAGTAATTTTACGTAGTGAGGTATCTGCGCGTATATTTCAAAAAAATGCACTGTTACTAATTGAATAAGACTTAAAAAATTAAGAAAATAGATCCATGACTATTTGGATAAAGAAATGGTAAAAGAGAATGTAATAAACATCATTAACGATTTTTTAAATATATACACGCGTGGAGTGTAATTGGTTCGCTATAATAAGAAATCATAATTAGTTTCAAGTGTAGTTTTATATAGATCCGCGTTATAAAATTAACAAGAACGCTCAAACAGGTAGTAACGACGCTCGATATCGGTACAATCAATATAAATAAAACAAACATTTCATAAGTTGACACCATTCAAAGAAAAATAACAAACCAAGAATAGTAATAAAGAAATATATCAATGCAGCGAGGGAAATATAAATTCGTTTTCGAATATATATGGCGCGTATAGAATATAATTTACATACAAGTGTATAAACGATAATTTAGAGTGATGTATTGAATAAAGACAATGATCAGACTTTGTAGTTGTGTGCTGTTTGTGAACAAGTTGTCTTTATATAGTTAGCAGTCGTTCAGAACAACAAATATGGTTTTGACTTAGAAAAACTAATTTGGTCAAGACAGTTAATTCTAACTGTGATGCTTCAATTTCAAACTAGATATCTGGGAGCTATCAAATTACTGAACTGTTATTCGTTCGTTTGTAGTTGATTTACTTGAATTAATGAACTATACATGTTTAATAAACAGCTGGAAAAGAAGAAAAAATATGAAGGGAGATACAAACCCTATAATAAGAAAAGGTAATAATCAGTTAAAGTTGAATTAATTGTTTTAGTAAGATTCTGTATTTATTTTTTAAAGTGTAAATAAAGATAAGACAATGTAGCGGTTTAACTATTTATATATTTAGTGTTAATATAATTTGATTTTATAGTAGTTACGTTTTATAATCATTTTAGGTGATATTCTTCAGTGCTCGCGTTCATCCTGGAGAAACTCCGTCTAGTTTCGTCATGAACGGGGTATTGAAATTACTGTTAAGTAGAACAGATCCAATAGCGTTAGCTTTACGCAAACTGTACGTGTTTAAGTTGATACCTATATTAAATCCAGACGGAGTTTCACGTGGATTCTACAGAACTGATACTCGAGGAGTTAATCTTAACAGATACTATCTGAATCCTTCGCGGAAATTACATCCATCCGTATTCGCTGCACGGTACGCGTTATAATTTTTAATTAATTTTTAGTCGAACACATCGCTGCAAAACAAAAAAAGTCGGGATACACCTTTTTCTTCTGTATTATTTTAAACGTCGTATAACACATTGGTTTTAAGAAATATTTCAAAATGGCCGGTAGCAAAATTTAAAAAATATATCTTTACTTCACTACTCGATGGAATAATGTTACCGAATGCCTAAAATTCATTTAATACTATCCTTTAATTTAGCATTTTAATTTACCGCAGAGCTACAAACAATACATGGTGATGTAAAGATTTAATATTTCATTTGTTGCTTTGCGGCTTAAAAAATTATGCCCTATTTTTCTACTTTTATAGACGAGGAATTTGAATCATTCAAAAAGTGTACAGAATTTTTTGTATTCCACTCTTCCCCGTGTTTTATTTTTACATGCGTTTATTTGAGTTAGAATGGAATTTTTGTAAGAAATTTCTCATTTATTTTCAATTTTAAATTCATCTAAAACATTGAAAATTTATCAAAATCTAAAATCGGAACCTTACGGGAAATCCTGTTAAAAATGAGCCAGTGTTTAAACAAAAGTTTTTCAAGACTTTAAACTATTTTAAAAATAATTAAAATGTAAAGGTCTACACAAATGTTCATGTAAAGCTTTAGCAATAACCTATTAAAGGCAGTAACTTGCCGTTAATATACAACTATTATTTAATGCAATATATGGTAATTAAAATATAAAATTACGTGGAAAATGGGCTCAGATTTTATATATATATATATATATATATATTAATGGCAGCGTCATTTTTAGCCCGACCAAAACGTTACATATATTATATATATAAGAAGATAGAGTATCAGCAAAATGGATTGTTGCCCTGATTAAATGACGTTCTTAATTTTCCTCGTTCTACACGAAGTACAGAAATGATAGAGCTTAGGGTCTTGCGAGGCATAAAGGGCCGAGTTTTGATATATTATAAAACGATATTAGATATTTCTTTTTAATTTCTATATTTATTATTTATCAGTGTCTTTTAAAAAACGCTTTCCTGTATTTATTGTGAACAATTTAATAATTGTTTATAAGCTTATTCATAATGTGTTTCTTATTTATTCATTTCGTAGATCTTTGATTATTTATTATCACTGCGGTTGCGATGTTTCTGAAAATGCGGACGAACTATCGAAAGATACTGAAAACATTGTCGATAGTAACAAAGTAGAATATATTCGAAAATTTGACGATAAAAAGTCGAATGAATCGATAGCTGAAATGGTAGATTTAGCGGGATCATTGAGCGAGAAAGCGAAACAAGCGGAGAACATCTACGCCAATATAGGTAGATCGTATGTTAGTTACCGAATTAGCGAAGAAGAATTAAATGTGGAAATATCGAAATTGCACACGTCAGGTAGTAATCGGGATAGTAGTAAAAAGTTGCTCTCCCACGATTGTTCGAATAATAAGTCGATTTCGCGACGGCCCTTAGCGCCATTTTGCAACGATACGATTATGCTTCCCTCAAATTCAAACAATAATAATAGTTATAACGGCGGTGTAATGCAAACGATAAAATCGTCTTCCGGATCGAACAATTCCGAATCTGGTCTATTTCTTTATATTGACTTCCATGCGCATGCTTCAAAAAAAGGTAAATAGAATATCTCCTTATTTATTTTCTTTGTATCCACTAGTGTACTAATTTGGATGTTATATCTTTAAATCTTTCCCCGATATTTCTTTCGAATACACATTAAATACAAGGCCGTGTCCGCGGGGTGGGTTTTGGGGGTTACCCCTCCCCCTGAGAACTGAAATAGTTATTATAAATACACAAAAATCTGAAAAAAATCAAAAATTTAAAATAAATGTTGATGATTTTTTAGGGTGTTTTTACCTTTAAAAGAAAGAAGAAAAATATGCTCTATATTTTTAGGTACTTCATTAATATTTTATGCAAAACTTTTTATTACGAGTATAAAATCAATAACACATATGTAATTTTTATTAATGTTTATATGGTAATTCATTTATGTAAATTAATATATAAATCAAAATGATGGAAATTATTAGTAGTATGAATATTAGTGAAAAATGTATTGTTAATAAATATGCGAAGAAAATGTTCACCCCCCCCCCCCCCCCCCCAAATTCTGGGCACGGACCTGATTAAATAATAGTAGAGTTAATATGCAATTAATCGATGATATTTAGATATTATCAAATTGTACTTGTACTTTTTGTTTTCGATATAATTTTTTAATACGTTTACGATATTTGTACCAATGCCATTTTTTTTTTTCTTCAATCGTCTTTAACAATTTAGCACGTCAGATATTACCGAAAGCTTTTTCAAAATCTATGAAATACGAATAAATATTCCTGTTATAATCTATTTATTTCTAGAGTGGTATTTTAGCAGTCAATTTTAGTATCATGTTAATATATCACTTTTCACTCCGCGCATCTTTTGCAGTATTGTTCCTAGAAATACTTTTAAAGCACCGCTTACAACATATTACTGTACTACCGTTAATTTTGTGTTCAAATTTATTAATTAAACAATAAATTAATAACGATACATCGCAAATATACAATTAATTATTAATTCAGTTCATGTAAAACTGTGTAAAGAAACCTTTTTGTAATACAGTTTTTTTTAAGGATGGAAGTATTATTTTTTATGATTAAAATAATAACGAACCAAAAAAAATAAATTATTGTTCTGAAAAAGTGAAATAATTAAAAACAAAAATAGATGACCCTTAGTATATTGATGTATAATTTCTTTTTATTAAAGTACGTAAAAATCTTTCGCGGTTAGTAGTAAAAAAATTCAAATTTTCGATAAAATCCGTGTTACTGATTAAAACATTCGTTTGATCAGAATGAAGAATCATATAAAATGTCGAAATGTTAAGTAATGTTTCAAATGGTGACGTAGTTTTTACAAAAATTTGAACGTTAAATACTTTTATACTGGCGCATAAATATAAGCATTGTATTGTTTATTGGAATTTTTACACACAGGCATATTTATGTATGGCAATTATTTCGATAATGTAGCGGATAAAGTAGAATGCATGCTTCTTCCAAAATTGATGTCAATTAACAATCAGCACTTCCACTATAATTCCTGTAATTTCTCCAAGCATAATATGCATACCAGGTGCGTGATTATTTATTTATTTTTTCTTCACGATGTAACAATATAGACAAATTTACGTGCTATTTACATTTTATATTATTATTTATCCCCTTATTTTTAATGTTATTTTCCTAATAAAATTCATCATTTAAAAACTTCTTAATTTAATTTTTTATTTAATTTTTTTGATAAATAAATGATCATAAGAAAAATGATTATTTAAGATCACTTAATCAAATGTATAATGTAATATTAACAATAAATATCAGTTTTTTTTTAAGCAACTGCTATTGGGCTTCTTTTTTTTATTTCTTTTCAGTTTTCTTCGGACAGTTTAACATCGCACATACGCACTTTTTAATTCTTTATTATTATCAACAATAAAGGTTGTATTAGTTGAATTTCCGGATTTTTATTAATATATAGGTAAGTAATTACGCTATATTCTTAATTCAACTTCAGGTTATACCGTTTATTGTTCTAAATTCCTTCTCTATTAAACTATCTTATAATTTTAAGGGAAACTACGTCGCATAAATTATTTCTAACGTTTTATATCTTTCTTTTGGAGTTTATCTAATTTAACTTAATTGAAGGATAGAGATTATTAAAGGGAAATACATCTAAAAGAAATGATTAAACAGAAGAAATTGATGGGGAGGTGAAGGGTTTAAAACGCAACTGAAAATTTTAAAATTCCATTTGTATTAAATAAGGCCAGTCAAGCAGAATGTTTCATGCACTGAGTATTCTCCGTATGTTTAGTTAAAGACAACCGTAATCTACATTTACATCATACTAAATTCAAAACAAAATTTAAAATTTTTTAATTTCGCATACATTTTTCGCCCATCGTTCCTATGAATGTGTACTTTTATATGTTTAAAAATGTTTATGTTTTATTGTTTTTTTCCAACATTTTTAAAACCTAGGAAGTTTCGTTAATGATTTCATAACCTACAAATCGAATTATTTTATTCTTCTTCTTCTTCTTCTCCTCTACGCCTTCTCCGTTCGAAGTTGGACTATCATCTTGGCTATTGTAGGCTTGGATGTTGCAGCTTTCTGTAATTCTTCTGTCGGGTATCCATACCATTTCCGCATGTGAGCTGGCCACGATATCCTTCTGCCTGACCTTTTTTTTACCTTCTATTGTACCGTTTAGAACTAACTGAAGAAGTGATACTTTTCTGGGTACCTAAAAATACGGCCAAATGGTGTGCAACAGCTCAGTTTTTTTGGACTTGCAACCAAGACCTCAGCGTGTTTGCGACGTGGTCCCGATATGATATCTTCAACATGTGCCGGTACACATACATTTCAAGCGTTTCTATCTTCTTTTCCAGCGTTTGTGTAAGTACCAAGCTCTCCATGCAATAAAGTAGCACTGATCAGACATAGCAGCGTACAAGCCGCAGTTGCAGTTGTAGATCAATATCCTTCCTTGTCATCGAGATTTTCATACTTAGAAAAACTTTCCTACCTTTTCCTATCCTTGCGCTTATTTTAGTTGACTGATCGGTTTCTTCATTAAACCAGGTGTCAAGATAATTGAATTTAGGGTCCCGTTCTAGGGCGCAGCCGTTTGCCAGTAACTTCTTTTTCTTCTTCTTAATGGTCCTTTCTTCGGATTTTCTGCGGACTATCATCCATTTCGTTTTATTGATATTTATCTGGAAACCGTAAGAGCTTCTAATTGCTATTACTCTGTCTAACATATTCTGGAGTAGATCAATGTTGTTAGCGATTAGAACAGTGTCATCGGCATACCTTATGTTTGATACTCAATCTGAATCGATTTGGATTCCATCATCTTCAGTGAGTGCTTCTTTGAAAATCGCCTCCGAATATACGTTAAACAGCAGAGGCGACAATATGCATTCTTGGCGCACACCTCTTTTAATTGGTATTTCTCTGGACAAGGCTCCTTTACTACGGACTGTTACTGTCCGATCCCAGTATAGTGACCCAATCAGCCTGTAGATCTTATGACTTATACCAATATCTTTTACGATCTGCATTAATTTTCCGACGCAACCGAAGGCCTTAAAGTAGTCAATGAACCAGTAATAAAGATTATATGTGTAGTTCACATCGCGGCATTCTTGAGCTAAGATATTCAATGAACACACTGCTTTTCGTGGTTCGCTCCAGAATTTTTTTCACATTTCTATGATCTTAAAAAAAATTTGCAAAATGCGGGACATAATACTTATTATGCGATAGTTCTTGCACTCGGTTGCATTGGTCTTCTTTGGCAGTGTGATAAACGTGGATTTCAGCCAATCGCTCGGGACATTTCCAGCGGGCAAAATAGAGTTAAAGAAGCTGACTAAGAAGTTCATAAGCCACCGTACTTCGTTCAATCTCAGGATATCAATCTTTTAGTCTCTTCCTTTCTTCATTCACGTTGTGCATTTTCCCTGTTTGGAAAAGGGTATGGACGTTCCATGTGGCGGTACGAGGTTTCTTATTCGTAATTTTGATCTTGACTCTATTTCTGTTGTTTCCGTTATTTCCAGTCATGGCCAGAGGGGGTATTCCTCGCATCGTTGTCCCACTGAAGAGCTGCCCCGGACCAACGGCCATGTGTACAGGATATCTAGCCATGATGAAAAATAAGACGTTACTCTGGTCTGGTGGTTTCCCATTGTCTTCCAGAAGATTTTCTGTTGGGGTTTTCTCCCTTAAGGTGCCGAATACTCACCTACGTGCTCCAGATTGGTATTCCCAGTCCAACTGGGACACAATATATCACGAGTGAGTTGCTGATAGTCTGCTGTTGATAACGCAGGATTAAAAAACTTAACGGCATTTGTTAGAAGGAACACCTTCGGCAAGTGAACTTTCCTCCGTTTTCCTATCAGTGGATGAATTCTGATTTAGCTTTTCTAATCGGCGCTAAGCCGGCCGAATACATAATTACCACCCTGCACGACGTGGACGTGCATAACTCACATGGTTATTGTTTCGTTTCTCCGCCGGTAGGACTAGACTTACTAGAAAATATATCTCTAGTTACAAGAACCTGTGCCCCGCAGGGCTTATTTTATTAATAATAAAAATGCATTATACCCGATACTGTAATATGATGAGTTTGACTTCTTTTAATAACAAAATCGTTAAATATAAATATATATTGATATGAATTCGGACTATTGGTCCCTCTTTCGGAGCGTCAATTGATATGAATTCAGTGATGTTAATTTCGACTTCTAGTCCCTGTTTAGGAGACCACTTGATGTAAACTCGTTTTCTCCGACAAAGTGATACCAATAAAAAAAAAAAAAAAAAAACTGGTGTCAGCAACACTCGCGGTGTTGCAATCGGATGACCCTCAGAGCATTAGGCTTTTAGAAAGAACGCAAAGAAAAAAAAAGAAAAAAATTTCTCTCGATTAAAACTTTTTTTTTATCGCAAAGCCGCCGTCCGAAGGCGGTAGTTTCTCTCAAATGAAGACTGTCCAATAAGAAAAGTTCAATGTAACAAATCGCGTATATTACAAAACAAAATACAATATTATACGAATGCGACGTGCACAACAATTTGGTAGACAAACAACAAATAAAAAAATTACATACACAAATGACTACTAAAAAAATTTACTCCACGTGTAGTGTGGCAAAAGTTTGACCGCGACGACTAGAATAGAAAAAGTGCTACACGCGGCAACGTGAGCTGCGGACCAATGCAATACGACTGACATCGAGTGAACAACGAATTAATAAAATATCGAATTATAGTGTAAGATGCACGAACAAAGATTTCGGTACACGATGGGCTTTTACCGAACGACATAGTCGAATCGCTGAATTACCCGGTATCTTACCAATTAATAATGTGAACACCGATTTTTCTATAATATCTTTATAATAATATCGCGTTAATTACCCTGCCTGTTATAATACTCTTGCCGCTCGACATTACTCGGTACATCTTATTCAGCGCTTCTTGTCGCACGCGCATAATTACCCAGACACTATAACGTCTCTATCCCAGCACGACCGTGTACTCGACGATCACGCCACCGAACTAGGGGATTTTTTGTATCGGCCAAATAAGCAACCAAGACACGACAAAGCGGCGATGTAAAATACATCGACGTTCGAGAAGCCGAAAATGAATGAATAAATCGAAGAATAATTTCTAGCTCGAACGTCGAATAAAAAATTGCGCCAAAAGTACCGAATCCGTATCAATATATATATATATATATATATATATATATATATATATATATATATATATACCTATATACAAAAAAAGAAACCTCATTGAAAATATCGTCAAATAAACTTGCTAAATACGGAGGAAAAATAAAAATAAAATAACGAATGCGTAAGAGAACCAAATTTAATTCATTTACGTTACTTTTTAAATGACGAAGAGAGTTTATAATTTTTTAAATATGGCTGACTACATATTGACTAAAAAAAAAAGTCATTTAGAAAAGAATTTGACCGATTAGTAATATTAATCATCTTCACCGGTGATTCTTCCTGCTAACACAACTCTTAAATATACGTCGCAGTTCTGTTAGGAAATCGTAATGTGAAAGTAATAAAACAACATTCTGTTGCGAAAAGTTGTTTTAGAGGACTGACTACACAAAAAAAAACCAGATATTCTGCCCTTTCTGACGGCGCGAGCTCCGCTTTTGCTTCCCATGTTTCATTCGTTACGTCCCTTATAACCTGACTTGGATTTCTTATTTTAACGTTGCTTCGATTGTCAGCTTGCGGTTTATATGAGTCATTCTGTATATTAGTATGTAGAAAAGAAACAGAGTTTACAGATCCATCATATGGATATAATTAGATAAAATATAGTTTAAATTATATTCAATGTTTTATCTAGGGCAAGTTAGTACGGTATTAGTTCGAAATAGATTTGATTCTATAAGTGTGTTTTAGATAGTTATGACTCGAAAGAAATCTCGGAAAATTAATATTTTCAACGAAATTTAAAATTAACAACCATCAGGGGTTAGATAAGAATGAATACTGGAAAAA
Source organism: Icerya purchasi (assembly GCA_039619475.1). Lineage (NCBI taxonomy): Eukaryota > Metazoa > Arthropoda > Insecta > Hemiptera > Monophlebidae > Icerya > Icerya purchasi. Next base: position 236,174,501 of record CM077116.1, read on the forward strand.
ATGTATTCATATCTCTGGGTATACACAGTGTGTCCCATAAGTTGTGGGATTGCTTTTCTAAAATCAATACTATTTACACTATTTTCATGAAATTTTGGAAACTGGTTCGTACAACCCTCTTCTCTCCCCAACCGAAGTTTCGGAACAATCGGACTGTTTGTAGCAGCGCAGTAACAGTTCATGCAAGCGTCTCTTGGTAACGCGGTCATAATTATCACGGCCGTTTGAATCTCTTCAATCGAAGCAAAATGGTCCCCCTTTCAGCTCCATTTTCAACTTGGGGAATAGAAAATAGTCTAGAGGACTCAGATCTTGCGAGTACAGAGGGTTGTTGAGCACCGGAACCATTTTTCTTGCCAAAAATTGTGTGCTAATTGCAACGGTGTGCGCCGACGCATTGTCGTGCAACAAAAAAACGACCGATCTTTCCAGAATCGTTCTCAATAATTGGCTGAACGATGCTTTTTGTAATACCGGTTAACTTTTAATTGGTTATACCAACGAAACACGCTAGTACGAGACATTACAGACTTGAGAATAAGCTACCTTTAACATTTTAAATGTTTCGGTAACATTTTTAACCGCTTTAAAACAAAACAAAATGTTGTTCCAAATTTTTGTCCATATTAAAATTATGACCACGTGAATCACGAGACGCTTGCACGAACTGTTACAGCGCTGCTACAAATAATCCGATTGTTCCAAAACTTCTGTCTTGTGGTGAGTAGAGAGTTATGCGGAACTAGTTTTCAAAAATTTCATGAAGATGGCGCAAGTAGTGTGTCGATTTTGGAAAGGCAGTCCCCAAACTTATGCGACGCACTGTATAGAAATAAGAGCCTTTTAAGATAAGGTAAATTATAGTTTAATAAATAAAACGGAGCGACCAACGAATTTAGCCAATATATTAATCGGCTAATTACGTGTAATAAAAACGCGAAGACGTGAAATTAATTTTCTTAGATTTAAAGGTCGGTAGTTTTGAATTTAATTAATTAATCTGTAATATTGCGGTTTATTTATTGTCTATAATTATTACTATACTTATTTACGGTCGATATAAATGTTGAACTATATGCATGGGTTCCGATATAACTGTATGTACGGATATTACTATGTCTACAAAAAAAAAATATTCGCTACACGTATTACATATGACTGACTTAAAATTTATAGTTGTCTTCATATGAAACATCGATTTTAATTAATTACTAGTTGATTCGTATTACAGAATTTTGTTTCCTTATTTTTATGAGTACACCATGTATTATTTATCGTCATTTATGTTAAATTATACGTCATTGTTCACGCAGTTATATACGCCTTTGTGGTATTAAACAGATAAATTGAGTTGAAAATTGAAAGATTAAAATTATTTCAATTTTCTGTTGTTTAAATGGTATACATATACGGCTAGTGGTTTACGAATATTATTAATTAAATTTTTTTTATTTGTTAAAAAATTTTCCACGCTGCATCCTACATTTAACATAACATGGATAATAAAGCGATATTAAATTTTCGAGATCTGTTTTCATATTTTCAGAAATCAATTTCGCCCTACTTATATAATGTAGTTCTTTTTAATTTCTTTTAAATTTTAACTTGAATTTTAATATTTTTCTTCCGTTCAAAATTTTTTTCCGGTGTTTTTATCATTATTGCATTTTATTAAGTAAAATTAGATCAGGTTTATTACACAGAACTTTTCCGAGTTAAAACTGTTTTGTTTCGGTTTTAATATAGTATTCTTTCTAGTTCGCGATGTTTTTTTAATTGATTAACGCGATTCATTTTGAAATTTCCTTTTCTACTGCATTATTGTGTTCTTAATCCGTATATTATTAAACATTTTCACTTTTACAATGTAATTATTTAGTTTATCGTTTGCACTGTCGATTTTTATATGCTATTATTATTAATTGTTTACGTGATTATTTTTTTCGCTTTAGAGGCCGTGATGGCTTAAGTAAAGAAGGTTGCGGGCGTGTAGCGATATGGAAAATAACTGGTTTAGTACGTAGTTATACTTTAGAATGTAATTACAATACAGGCTGTATGGTAAATATAATTCCTCCTACACCGAAACCATTGGGAAGACAAGTGTTGCAACCGTTACTGGTTCCACCGAAATATGCTCCTCAAATATACGAAGAGGTGCGGTAACTATTCTATGATCAATAAAGTTCGCATTTACAAATAACATAAGTGTTACCGAAATTAATCGGATCGTTCTAAAATTAAAACTTAATGAACAGGAGGGCGAAATATTTTATTACTTGAGTGAAAACCTTTGAATTCGTTCGATTATTTATTTTTTGAAAATTTATTGTGCGCGCCTGTGTATGTATGGTCAAGAATTAGTAGCAACAAGTACAAATTGGTAAAAATTAATAATCGTTACTACTTGTAAAATAATAGTAAATGGGCATATCGGCACATGCTTTTTGATATCGGCGTATAAACATATAAGCATTTATACTGTCTACTTGTGTAAAATGGTAGATCACATAATTACAATCTGTTTCTAAAGTATAATTTTTCATACACATTCGTATTACATATAGAGTACTGTCACCGACAATATATGATATTCAATAAAAATGTACGAATAGGTAGTCACGACGTTGTTCGGCATACGACTAAGATAAGGTATACTATATCGTTTTCATGCGGTATTAATAAAACACGATTATGTGTTACCGAAAGTTTTATTTCACTTACCAATAATTTTAAATTCAACCAAAAAAAAAAAAAAAAAAAAAAAACTATTTTGAGTCGGTAACCGTTGATTTATTTTCATATAGAACTTATTTCAATTATTTTTTCTTAAATTATTGGTCAGTTTAGATTTTTAAAAAATTATTTATTTCTTTAATGTTTAATATTAGCAATATATTTTCTGGAGTTTCATGGGCGTATCCAGAATTTCCCTTGGAGGAGGGGGCGAATTAATTTATCACTCTAAAAGCTTTTGGTCAACTACTTAGACAGAGAGGTAACATTTTTTTTTAAAAAATAGATATTCTTATAAAAAGTGAGTATTTATGATTGACAAAGAAATACATCTGAAATTTAGACTTCTTTTTTGTCGTTTAAAATATTCAAACTGGAAAAACTGTACAAGATTAAAAGCTTCAGATTTTCAGTAAACTTTTAATAACCTCTAACTCTATTTCACTTTTTTTTCTCTAGACCGAGTTTCTTTGCACACTTATTAAATATAAAGTATTTAAAAACAATTTTTCATTATTGACGATTTTAGCCATATTTTAACTTGTATTAAGGTGCTAAAAGATCTTTCAGTTATTTTTGTTGAACGTGAAAATTATTAAAGCATGCTTTATAGAGAGAAAAAAAGGTATTGTCTACTTAATTACCTTAAGATTTCTAAATTTTTTTTAAATCTTTTTATTGTAATTTTTACCGTTCCATGTAATAGTTCAGTTTCAGACTGAATCTCGTTCAGATCATAAAATTCAAGAAAAAAATTTATTCTCCGTTTAAAATCTGATATAAGATAAAAATGGTGAGAGGGTAAAGAAAAGGCTGGCATATTATCTTCAGCAAATCTGTTCTTTATTGACGATATTAATCTATCAAGATATGGAATAACTCGTTTCGGGTAGTCGAAGTTGCTGTTATTCTACTATTCTGGACAGTTGAAGATCTATTCGTATTTTCCCTGCAATAGCTTACCGAAAGCAAAACGATCTTCTGTAACGGTATCAGAAGTTTAACGATGAGCTGTCGTTATGTTAAATATTTTCTTGACATAGTTCGTACATTAGATAAAATTTGAAGGTTTTTGATTGTAAAATATTTCTAATGAGAAGAAAAATATTTTAAAATAACAAAGACATGAATATAGGTTTCATGGCAGCATAGTGAAGCTGAAAATCCGTTTTTCTTGTACCACTGTTTCCTTCTTATGCATGTTTTTCCCACTCTTGCATAATTTGTACAAAGTTATCCTTAAAAACTAAAACGTTTCGATATTTTTGTGGTCACCTTTTCTCATAGAAAGCTGGTATCTTTGGAATATTTTTTTCTTCTTAAAACAGATTCTTGGGGAAAATTTATGATGTTCTTTATAGCGGATATATTATTTCCGATTCAGGAACAGATTTTAAATTATTCACCATTAAATTTAAACGATCCATTTTACCATGAAAAAAATTATCTTCTTTATACTTTTCTCTTATTATATTTTGAGCACTATGAATTTATATTTTTGGCCAACACATTTTTGTGGATTCAGACTTTCTCTTTGTAAAAATGTATCGATTATGTTGCTATGTTTCTTGCTATACAGCATTATCACACAAATTTAATAATTCATTTTGTTTTTATGGTTACATGTAAAGGTAACACATTTTTTTTTTTTTTTTTAGTCCTCTGTATTTATATATCGTTTTAAATCTATTATCACCGTTGTTAATTCTAAAATGAATTAGATCTTTAAAGAAACTCCTCCTTGTTGATTTTTATCTCATAATGGTAAACAATGTACACCGTAAAAAATTATGAGCGCAATAAGTGACGATAAAACTTTTCGGCTTTCATTTTTTTTTTTTTTATGTTCGATATGCAAATATAAACTGTATATTATTAACAGGTATTTCTGATATGAAATTGCTGTTAGATGCCGTCGACTTGCAATATGTTTTTCGCAGAATTCTTGCATATGTTTATATCGTATGGAAGGTTTTACACCAAAATAACTTTGAATTCCTTGAACAGAAAACGTCGCACAATATAAACACGAAACTTCTTTCAAGTGCTTGGAATATACGAGCTATGGAGAATATTTTTCAACTCGGTTGTATTGAGTATTTTTTTTTTTTTTTTTGAAATTTAACATCTTCAGCAAAAATAAAATTTTCTCTGGAAGTGTCGAACACTGTTTTGGAATGTTCATTCTTTGTAGTCGTAGGAAAAATTTTTCCTATCTACTTGCCAATATCAGTATTACCACTTCTTTTAAACTATATTTTGAATTGACAATGAAGGTATTGGATGAAGTTCAGAGTATGGTGAGGTTCTTTTTTTTACTATCCGTTTATCACTTTCATTCTAATTTTCTGTTGTTTTTTTTTTCAACAGCTAAAAATAGACATTAAATACTACAAATTATAGTGCTAGTGGTAGCACTATGTTATGTAGACGATGAGACAAAATACCTTTTTTAAAAAATAATATAAATAAATAAATATACGCCTTTTGTTTATCAGCGTTTTATATGGTTATATTTAAATGTTCAATGACAGCGTCGTTATTACAAAATTAATAATTATAAACTGATTATTGTGCATAAAGAAAACTTACGATCTTTTATCTATTTGTACATTTAATAATTATAACTTGAAAATCATAATTATTGCACTATTAAAACTGAAAATGATTTAACTTATAAATTTTATGTATCACATTTAATCACTAAAGTGATAAATGAAATTAACTCTTGGTTTATTTAATGACTATCAAATAATTCGCAAATATTTACTGGAAGCTAAAAAACAAATGAAATTCATTATTCATTTGTTTTATGTTATAATTTGAAATATTTTTAGGTATTCATCAATGTAATAGTGCTTTTATAAAAAAAAAAAAGAGTAATCATTGGTTGCGAGAAAAAAATATATTCGTAATATAAATATTTAATAAATTCCGATAATGAAAAGTATTATACAATAAGAAAAAAAATTAATAAAATTAAGTTTACAATTCTAATTTAATAAATGATCGGTTGTTATTAGTGTAATAGTTTGTTTAATCTTTAAAGCTACCATCTTAATAGTAATTTAAAAAAACAAAAAAAAAAATGCAATGAATATCATTAAAAAAAATTTAAGATATTTATTCAAAGTAATTGCAACAATAAAACTGCATTTCGTATTTAGTTACATTTTTTGTGTAGGAAATAAAAAAAGTTTGAATATTTATACATCTAATAAATGAATTGTAATTTTTAGTTAATGCGCATACAAATATTTAATCTATTAACGTTTCATAATCTGTACAAACCCCTTTTCTTTGTTAAATCTAAACTTACCAATGGTAATGAAAAGTTGGTAGTCGTAGGGTGACCGTAGATGTTTTTAATGGGGTTATGGTGATTTTTCGGGCCATGCAGAATGTGTCGCTGTTTCAGAATTTTACTGTCACGAGAGATTAACGAGATTTTGTAGTCATTTTAGCACAATCTTTAAATTCAGTTGTACTCAACGGTGACGTTAGTTGCCTTTGATAATGGTCGATCCAGGATTAAAGGTTTTGTATTGTTTTTGTAGATTTAGGTAGAATCTGAAGAAGTTAATAGTGTAGTTTCGTCCGAAGCATAAGTCGAAGTAGATGGTTCGAAATATTCATGATCGAATTTGGATAACCCCTAAATTCGCAAGTAGTCGTGATAACTTTGTTCCGGGTCGGTTTTAGCGTAAAAGTGATAACTAGACTGAGTAGTGAACCTTTTTTTTTTTTTTTTGTTTTTTTCTATTTAGTTTATTAATTCGAAACATATTTCTACAAACCGTCAGCCCCACGTTATTTCCTTTTTCTCCTTTTAGCATGGAACATGCTTTAGCCATAACCTAACTAGCAGAAAACGTCACACTAAAGTGGAACGCGCGGGTGTTACACGGAAGGTAAATAAGAATACAGCCTTTTCTTCTAGTTGTCTTAAGTCAGTCATGTTCATACACCGCTTCGATGATGTTCGCCTGTCATGATGATGATTGTTGTTCATAATGGTGCATCTATAAAAAAAAAAAGATATAAAACTGTTGTTGAATGAATGAAAGAAATGCGATTACGTAGAAGTATTAAAAAAGTAAGATTTTAATGAAATGTACAAAATAAAGAAAACGAAAACTTTTAATGAATGAAATAAAGCTTTGAAATTACGCAAATCTATAGGAATTAAAGAAAACATGGAAATTACGCAAATCTATAGAAAAAAGCAGTTTCCAGCGAAAGTTACAATACCGATATTTCTATCAGGAGATATCAAGGTCAATCTCAAGAAACCTAAAAATCGGCGATTATTTCAGTTCATAGAAGAAACCTTTGGATTACAACTCAACCAGCTCTACCAACTACTCGTGGGGGCTCGATCGTGTATCGATTTGATCTCCGCTCGTCACATCGACAGAACTGATTCTAAAAATTACATAAGTTACTTCAGCTATCAGAAACCCATATTGTCGTCCACTACACTTCTAAGGATCATGTAATACAGGAATAAAAATTTTTTTAAATAAAATCGTTAACATTATTATTTTCTTTGGAATTCAAGACGTTCATTATCGCATCTTCAATTTTGACATATCGCACAGAAACAGTTGAAAGTATCAGAGATGATATTAACAGACAGCAAACAGCTAAGGCATGTTTCATGTTTTTTGGAATTTTAGCCGTGGGCTCTAAATTTTTAATTTTTTTTATTTTTCTAAGGAGTTTTTTTTGAGTTCGTTGTCAGAGGTGTTCGTATAACGCTTGCGTGTACCGTAATTCATATAATATCAGTTGAAGAAAAATAATAAAAAATAATTTTATTCTTTTTGTCAACAGAAGTTTCCGGATAATACTGAAATAGCGTGAATTAACATTATGAAAATCTAATTTATTCTTAGACGTCAGTGATAAATTAATTTCATTTTATTACACAATTGTACTGATGTTGCATAGGATAATTTAAATTCTAGAAAATACTGCGATTTGAAGGGGAAAAAATGAAATAAAAAAAAATATTACATCGTTATGGTGAACAACTTTAAATCAGGTTCTTTCTTGATAATAAAATATAACTTTTCTAAACTCCCGCTGCCAACCTATAAGTACATCCGTGTGAAGAGTAATTAACAACTAAATAGATGGGTAACTATTTTTTTTAAATGGCTCTTTGTAAATGTTACTTTAAAAATATGTAAAATACTCAAATTATTATTATTATTCGCGTGTCCGATCGACTAAATATAATAGGTTGTCCAATATTTTATAAATTTTATCAAGTCGTTATCAACGTCGTCCTATAAGCTTCCAAGTTCATATTTGCCGCTGACGGGACATGTAAATAGATGATTATAGTCTTGAACTTCACCGCAGTCACATCGATCGCTATCGGATATTCTCCACTTGTACAGATTATATTTTGTGCGCGCAGTTCCACTTAACCCGATATGAGACTATAGTGTACGGATAAGTCGTTAGAATAATCTTATTCAGAATCTTGTTAAAAATATATTTTACTACTTATTACAAACATTATCAAAAAAGTTTGCAATTTTTAAATTAAACTATTATTGCAACTTTTTTATTCTGAAAGGGTCAGTATAAAACGTTGATCTAAATGCCAGTAAAAAAAACGCGCGAGAATGAGGATCATTTATAATGTAAAATTAAGATGTATTAAAGAGAATAAACGAATTTGAAAAAGAAACGGTTATTGTAAAATTAGTGGAAGCAATGCGAAGATGACGAGGCGACAATTGGGGGGGGGGAGCTATAGGCAAACAAATTCTTCTGAATCTACCGTACTACAAATAAAGCTAACATGGGCGGAAAAAAAGGAGAATGTGAAAATATGATAGAAACGTCGAATGGGAACAATTTGAATGAAAATCGGTGCCGTAGATTTACGTACGCTGTTGTAAGGATAGAAAAGTAAAATGTAGGACTCAGCAGCAGAGAGTTTAGCGTAGCGAATGATATTAAAAGTTCGATACTATATAAGATCGAGTGTAGAACGAAAAAATTTAAAACTTTTATTAAATTAAAATGTGCAGTAATTGAGTTTAAAGTGAATAATCCCGTATAAAATTGAAAAAAATACGAACCCCATTTTGAATAAAGAAAAATGATTAACTTAATGCGGACTTATACATTTAGTCAAAATATGTGCGTAAAGAAAAAAAATAATTGTTAAGTTCCTCCGTAACAGAAAAAGGAATGATAAATAGAAGAATAGAACATTTTATGAAAATATTTACTAAAGAAAAAATCATGAGAACAAAGAGAAGAAACGATATAAAAATATTTTACCGAAAAAAAAGAACACATTAATCTAAGGAATTGTTAAAACGCGATTAACGAGAAGAATATTGCGGCTATGAAATAAGCAAGTATATTATCAGAGAGAATAGGGCATGGAAAGTTGAAGAAAATAGAAATAAGTAAACAAATATTACGGGAAAAAATTTTAAAAAGAGTCTTAAGAAATGCTTAAGACGTAGAAAATAGTCTAGTAAGTGAATCAGATAGGAAGAAAAATTAAAAGAGAACGTCTTATACTTTAAGTAAATGAAAGATGAACATTATTGAAGGCGCCAAATATATGGCTGGAAAAAAACTAATGAAAAGCGTAATTACAACTCTGAAAAAAGCAAGTAATCAGAACATCTTGGTTTTTTTGATAAATTTGTGATCAACTTTATTTCTTTCTTTTCCTGGTATACTCTCTTGGTTTTTTTTTTTTTTTATTCGTCAGTCTATTTCTGCCATCGACTCTCCTTATCTCTGTTTCTTTCTCAGTTCTTTTTTTACCTTTTTCTTCTTCTTAGTGCGGTTGTATACTGGCGTAACTATAATGTTAATGTTAAAGATGAACGATCGGCAAATTAAACGTTTTTTTCTGAATTTTTCACTGTAAAACCGTGTGAAATATAGACTTTTGTATTCGATGCTATGCTCTTTTAAGATGGTAAAATTTTTTTTTACATCGGATTAAAAATTCCTTTTTTTAAGCTTTTAAAATTTTTATTTGTCAAAGATTGAATTTAATAATAATTTTTACGATTTCTTTCAAACTTGTTCAATAAATAGGTAGGCCATGCTTTATGTGTTTCCGTCCTGGATATGACGGGTGGTAACTTGAATAGCCGATTGGAAACCTCGCAATTTAGAAATTTAAATGGACTAAAAGAAGCCATACGATTAGAGATAGTATCTTCCAAAATATCATCTGTAAGTTACAATACTTAATATAATATTGTACGTACAATTAATTAACGCGTAAAAAAAAAAAGTAAATAAATAAAAACAAAGCAACTTCAATCGTACGGTCATATATTTAGCTCACGAGTCTGGGCTGTTTTTTCACATTTTATTATATAGTATTCCTTTTTTTTTTCTTTCTTTGGCGCGTAAATAAACTGCTTTAGTGATTAATGTAATATTACATTAACGAAACTGAAAATAGTGATTACAGTATTCCCCTGAAATTATTCGGATTTATTGTTAGCGGTTAAATCAACATATGTCATATCACGTTACAAAACTGCTGCGGTTAATTATTTTACTATATTAGCTATATAGTCGCATTATGTTGGATAGTCGAAATTTCACTGTAGGTTTCTGTTGTTTTACACATATTGGAATAGCATATAATTTGGATGTCAAAACCCATCCTTTAAATTTATAATACAGAAAGCACGTCTATAACGAAAATGGGACTAGGTAAATATGTAAGGACTGCGGTTTAATTCGAACTGTATTATGTTTCCAGTTTAAATATGCGGAATAAAAGATGAGAGACGTTGTTGTACGTGTATACAAAAAAGGACTGAATATGAAAATAACGTAAATTTTTAATTGTAAATAACTGTTTTTTTTTATATTTCAGTTATAAATTTGAATCGCCTTCAAAGTACTTTACGCGGAACTGGTCAGATTTTTTATTCCTTTATTTGAAATTTTTTTTAAGCTCGTCTTCTCAGATTTTAGTTGGCGCGTCTTTTACCGATTTTCTTTCCACTTTGGCAGTTTTGGAAAGTAAAAAAAAAAATATATAGAATACCAAGTTAGACAAATAAGGAGAGTGGGGCAACATAGGTATGCTATTTTTCATTAAAAACTGATGCCCAAAGACAGCCATGGCGAGCAGATGTATTGTCAGGATGAAAAAACCAGTCGCTCAAGTGCCATAAATCTGGCTACCGTTTAAGATTACAAACTTTCAATCAGTCCTTCTCCCGAAATTGCCGGGGAGAATATTTGGTTCCGCCATCTAACTGGCTGGAACGAATTCTTAATATATGATTCCTTTTCACAACGAAGATATTTGAGCATTATTTTCACACGTTTGATTTCACTTCGGAGGGACTCTTCTTCTTGGACGAGAGGAGCTCATGTACGTCCGTTGACTAGGCTTACTTCGTTTTGGATTGTAACCAAAGCTCCGTGATTAATTGATTTTTCGAGTCTAGCCGAATTCGTGACAGCCTTTCAAATTCTTACGACGTCAACATAAGCAGCATAAATTCGGTCGCTAGTCTTTTCGACTAAAATTTGTCCTCATTGTAGAAATTCTTAAAGCGAGTAAGCCGCTCGTGAATTAAAATTTTCCCTATAGTGGAGTTTCTTTGTAAGCACCTCTGAACATAATAATTGGCGTTTCGGGGTGTTTTTCCCGAACAAAAACAAAACGACACGGTTGCATGTTTGCAAAAATTCGATATTTTTAAAATCAAAAATTTCACAAAACACGGGTCGTATAAAGATTCCCAGAACCCGCATACAGTCTTCTCGTACGATGCCCCTTCGCATACCAGACAACTTTCGGTCAGTATGAGAAGTTTATGCTATAAGCGCATGACACGTTGTGAAATGAGTTCGGTTGCTTTGCGAGTACACTTACTCATCACTTGATAATTTACAAGTGATTATTAAATCTGTAAGCGTTTTCATGCAACTGGTAATTCTCGTACTAAATGTATTTTTGCTTCCTTTTGTCTTTCTTAGTCTAAAATTGTAATGTTTATCTGAAAACTATAAGAAAATAAAGCTGTACGTACTCATAATACGACAAAAGCCGAGACTTTTAAAACAAAATAGCATATTGTTAAATCTTCTTCTCTGAATTATTAATCAACGATCATACTCGGCGTATAATGCAGATGTGAATTCGGTTCAAAGAGTGATAAAGTAGAAGTTAGTTACTAACGAATAAAACTAATAAGTGAGCTGAAAAAAGAACTTGGAATGAAAAATGTCTCATTTTTTTTCGTGATTGTGAAAGGGTTGCTCTTTACAATGAATGTAAACGAACACGAGAGCATTTTTCCTATTGTCTATTCAACATAGTCAGAAGTTTTTATATTTTATTTTTAGATTTACTTCTGCTGATGGCCAGCGTAAGCTGGTCGAAACGTTAAGCGAATTAAATTTCTTTTTAAACACAGTTCTATCCTAAAATTATGTATTATGAGTATTCGCTATGAAAGCTTTAAATATTTATTACACATTTTAAAGCTAACATTTTAGTAGTAAAGCAGGAGATGTTGTAAGAGGCATTAGACTTCTGTTAACAAAGAAAACTCCGGTGACTGAAAAATAACGATTTCAATCAAAACGAGATTGTAAAGACCAGGTTAATCGCTGTAATGGCATAGTGAAATCTTGGAACGACGATAAATTTAAAAAACAGCGAACACAATAGTGGGGAAGGCCTTATACTTCGATTAACAATTTTTTTTTTTTTTTTGTTATTCTGCTTAGTAGACAACAATAAGAGCAAGTAAAAACACTTCAAACGCAGATGTATTTTAACAAAATTGTAAAATTTAAAAATTCCCACTACTAATTTTGAGTTATTTTAGTACGTCCGGGACTTCGCATACTCTATTGAACTTATTGAAAAACCTCGGGACAGTGGTGCTAATATTAATATAAAAAAATATTTTACTTACGCTACTAAACAAGCGCGGGTAATGGTTAAGAAAAATAAATATCAAAAAATCGCCTAATTTTCGCCTACGAGTTTTGAAATTCAAAAAGAATATTGCATTATCCTTTCTTTCAAATTCATCAAGGATTGACTGATGAACATGCTGTGTTTCAAAGATTAAGTTTTTGCTAATGATCTTTCCCCAACTTTTTTTATGCAATATTTTTCTTGATTCTTTCTAGATAATATTAAGCGTACTATTTAATATTATTACTCTAATTTTAAGCATTGTAATGAGCGTAGATCCAGAAAATGCTAAATTAAATGATAATTGTTTCAGGGTGATCTCAAAGATGGGAAAAAGTCGTTAAAATTCCTGCAGTAGATAATACAATCTACGATATATTTGAAAATTTACAAATTCTTGCGAAATATAAGTATACGGTATTTAATTTTGTGCATATTAATAATGACTTTCTTCGTTGAGTTTGTTTTGCTCTAGTTGCATTTTGTAAGATAAAATATGTGATTTCTCATTTTAAGAGTATATCTCTTCGAACGTTCTTAAGATTGATCTATTTACTATCCTATATTACTTTTTAAAAAGCTACACAATTTATTTTTGCAGATATATTTTGTGAAATTATAAATTGCTATTAAAATAAATTAAAAAATTAAAAATTTGTATTAGCTTTTATTTTTCTATACATACACATACATATATATATATATATATATATATATATATATATATATATATATTTGTGTGTGTATATCATTGCCTCCTTGATCTATTAATGAGTGTGTTAGTATTTATGGTTATTTATGTCTAATGCAAACGTTTCATATCAAAGGGAAAACAATCCATGCTGTGGTCTGAAAAAAACCCATATATTTCACTCATGAACAAACTTCCATATCTACTTAAATAATATGTACATTATTGCTGGTATTTATTGTTGAAAAATTAACACACTCCCATCTTACGCTTGGTTAAGATTTCGAAAATATTACGTTATGCACAAATATTATTATTCGAAGGATCAAAACAGTGATATCATAGTACTTTACAATTTTTATTGTGACTTTTTAGTAACGATTAATGTTTTTGGTATGTATATCAAAATTGGAATCCAAATAACAGTAAATTTCCCATGTAATTGTTATGTTAACTTTCATACTTTCCTCTCGATTCCATTTTCCAGATTTGTTCTTATCCTGAACATATTAACTGTAAAGTACGTAGTACACTAGTTAATGCTAAGCTTAAGTAGGAAAGTTTAAATCAGAAGTTTTTTTTTGGGGAGGATTACCCAGCATTAAATTAAATCAGTGTGAGGGAGGGGAAAACGAATTAGAACTAAATATTATTAGAGATAGAAGAAATGAAAAATGCTTTAATAGAAATGATCACCGGGGATGGAGGTGAAAGAATAAACGAAGCATTATATGGAGTAGGCAAACCAAGATTCAAGAGTTGTCTATAAAAGTGAGAGCGTTCTATGGATAAAAACGCGTATTCCAAGAAGATGTGATTTGTATCGCAAAGTAAACCAAAATCACCAGGATGGAAAGATCAAAAAGGAGAAGAGAACATAGAACAACGAAAAGAGGATGCAGGAAGCCGACTGTGATCAAGGCAAAGCTTGCAGAGAGAAGAGTTAAGAAAGCGCGAAAGATGAGGGAAGTCGTAGCACGAAGGATAAAGAGGAAGTAAGTTTGAATATTAACATAAAAGGATTCAGGATTATAGAATAAAAAGGATAAATTCCGTATCATCGTCTGCGATGACAATTCCGATAAAGAACATTAGGATTAGAAGAAGAAAATTTTTGCATAGAAATTATCAGTCTGAACGGCAGATCGAACTAATGAATCGGCCAGTTCATTACCCTCAATGCCAACATTACTGGGGATCGATTTTTACGGAACGAGCAGAGAACGAATTAGAAGAATTATGAAGTCTGAAGAGTGATGAAGAAAAGGAGAGGAGATGGACAGTGACACACCCTTAGAATCCAAGACCAGCAGAAATTTATTAGAACCATTTGTGGTAGTGATGTATGGGATAGCACGAAGGATAGCTGTAGACTTCGCGGTAAAAATGGAGCAGAAAAATGGGACCAAAATGACAGTTCCCGTATTATTCGATGTCCTGGAAACATCACTATAGACAACAGTGTGGAAAGGAAATAAAGATTGAATGACAGAGTTGTATTCTTGTTTGACTACATGAGCCGGCAGGTTCTTGTGAAAAGCGGAAAGAGAGAATATCTTAGGAAGATGCAGGCAATTGGAATAATTAAGCGTGAAATAAGGGGGTTTGTTAAAAGAAAAAACGTAAGAAGCAAATTGTTTAATTCGTTTGTATATATGAGAAAGAATAGGTATTTTCCTAGGAGAGAAGCGCCAGTTGTGTAATATGGAAATGTAAGAGTTAATAATATTAGACGAGCAAATAGAGAGAGTCACTTTGTTAAGAAACGATAACCAAGATAAGATCTATGAATATATAGAGGAACCCTCCTATTAATTTCCGAAAGAACTGCAGCAATGGGAGACGACTTCAAAGTTCTGCACACGATCCAGTTTTGAAAGAACTGTCTTGAAAGCACTACTGCACAAGAAGGAACAATAATCTAATTTCGAAAGTTTAGTAGATTTACATAGAATAAGAATACACAAGGATCTCCTCCGCAACGGCACGGAGAAAGAACTTTAAGGAAGTTTAGCCTTTTAGAAATAGATTTGTATAAGTATTTTATATGTTCTTGAAAAGTATGACGGTTGTTAAGAAAGAGCTTAAGTAGCAGAAGGGTAAGACAAGAGGGATAGCGCAGTTATTGACGGACAGGATTACTGAAGATGGATTATAAGGACGAAAAGTGAAAACAATACGTGAAGACTTGATGGGAGAGATAGAAAGATAAATATTGGGAGAATGGTTTCTACCAGAATAGAGGAGTTTAAACCTTCCATAATTTCTTCCTCAGTAATGGAAAAATAAACTCGCAGAAATTACGCCAAAGCGATATAAAAGGTTCATTGGGATAAGTGCTTTAGCTTGTTGATTTCAAGAAATTTATTATCGGCTAAAAAGGAGTTGGCGTCGAATACATTCGGAAAGAAAACTGATACGCGGTTTCTCCTCTGCGATGGAATTTTGGAACATTTGGAGGATACTTCGTACACATCGCAGTTGCTAAGGGATTTATCAAAATTTTTATCATTAAACTTATTTTTTAAAAAGGTATAATGACGTGGAAAAGATAAAAAAGATTCTATTTAATTTGATTTGCGCGGAATATTTGAATGTGGAGAACTTTTTTTTTTTTTTTAGGTGTAGCACGTTCGGTAGCGACTGAAAAGGGAGTGAGTAGTGGGGATATTATTTGTGACAATTTCTTGGTTACAAAGGGAGAAACCTGTTGATCTATTGCCCCGTGTGAACACCGTTAGGGGATCGGAGGTGTGAAGAAATATCCGGAGGAAGACAAGAAGGGGTTTATTCCACCCGACTGCCGGCGAACATATACTCGTGTTTTTAATCATACAGAAAGGAATGAAAATTAAATTATATATAAACACGTAAAAAGAAGCTTGCAAAGGCGCGTGAAAAACGAATTAGAAGATGTATGTATGTGTGTGTGTGTGTGTGTGTGTGTGTGTGTGTGTATACATATATATATATATATATATATATATATATATAAATAAGAATTAAAACCCTGACAACGAAAATTAATAAAACAAAATTATTGTACGACTGTGAACTAAACCGTTAAATTAAATACTTGAGCGATTCGACAAACACTAATCGAAAATGGTGATAAGACAAACAATAAACAGAAATAATCGGAATAATCTTATCACAGCTGCTCGGCTGAAATAATTAAACACGATAACGTACGACGTAACTGAAAACGTTATCGAAGCTCAGAAGCATACATGTAACAAAATGGGTGTTAAAAAGTATGACGAATTTTATCTATGAAGCAAAAGAAGAAAAAAAAATGTGTAAGGTTGAACTGATTATGTCAAAAAGTTGAGGAAAGGTAAATGAACAAATAATATAGCGTATATTGGAATTTGAGAGATATTAGGAAAGAGAATTTTTACACAGTATACGGTACAGAAAGGTTGCACGGGGAGGTTTGTACTCGAAATATGAACTTTTCACGGTATATACGCACGCGCGAGATATTAATCTATATTTATACGGTTATGTAATAATAATAATAATAATAATAATAATAATAATAATAATAATAATAATAATAATAATAATAATAATAATAATAATAATAATAATAATAATAATATTTACAGCTAAAAGACGTCGTTAATAGTCAAATACATACAAGATTAACTTTATCCTTAAGTAATTGCATACGGGCTGGTATTCCATGCTGCTTCCCAAATTGTCGTAGACTTGGATATAACATCGTTCTTGAAGAATTAATATTTAGTTTGAAAAAAGGATTTTTTAAACTTATTTAATTATAAAGTTTCCGAAATAGTTCACTCTCTTCTTCGTAAAATCCTACTGTATCTGATTTCTACAAACGAAGTATTTTATTTACACAGATATTATTCTATTTTTTATAGCCTTTTATTTAATTCGTTTTGGCAGTCTGTCTGTCTGCGGGGAATCTTGCGAACGATTTTTCACCTACTTCCCGATGAATTAAAAAAGTTTCTTATTGCAGAAATGCTTGATATAGATGACAATACAATAATATGCAACATCCGAGTTTCCAACTTCAAAATTAGACCCTTGGGGCGCCGAACTGAGGGGAATTTTGGAAACGATTTTTCACCTACTTCCCGATGTCCTTTTGCAGAAATGCTTGTTATAGATGACAATACAATATTATGTAATATCTGAGCTTCCAACTTTAAAATTAGACCCTCGGGGCGCCGAAAGCTCAAAATTTTGAAAAATATATTTTTTTTCGGGCATGTGATATATTGTTGGAAAGATCGTTATTTGTCCAGAACAAACCTATATTTCATTTCTTTAATGAAAATTTTGAAGTTTTCGAAAAGTTCAAAAAAGCGCAAAATCTAATATGTAGCTCCCTTTTTATGGCGCGAGTCTTATAGCTAAAAATTTTGAACAAGGTTTAAAATATGCACATGCACGTATATTTCTTTGGTTTGGAACATCTAGGTTTCCAACTTTAAAATTAGCCTCTCGGGGCTTCAGAAGCTCAAACTTTTGGAATTTTTTTTTTTTCCCCTGGCATATGGTGTACTGTTGGAAAGAGCGCTATTTGTCGGTAGCAAATTCGTATTTCATTTTTTTAACGAAACATTGGAAGTTTACCAAAAGTTTAAAAAAGCACAAAAAATCACTGGTAGCCTCCGCTCGTGGTTAAGCTTTATAGCTAAAAATATTGAACAAGGTTAAAAAAATGCGCATCCTTGTGTATTTCTTTACTTTGAAACATTTGGGTTTCCAACTTTAAAATCGCACTCTTGGGGCGCTGAAAGCTCGAAATTTTCAAAAAAATATATTTTTTTCAATTATGTGATATATCGATGGAAAGATCGCTATTAGTCAAACATTGTGTTTCATGTGCTGAGGATTCTGTATGTATTGTATGAAAAACAAAAGACAATATAATTGAAAGAACGCGATCCATTATTTAATAATAAAATGTAACACAAATTTCTGTAAATGTCCTATAATCAAGATATTGAATAAAATAAAGTAAAATAAAGTACAATTCTGAATTTATTAGAAATAAAAAAAATAAAAAAAAAAACCTTTTTAAAAATAGCCTTTTATTTATGCACTAAAAAGTATAAAATAATTTTATTAGTGTGCGACTACCTGATACGCATCTTGTGACATTAAAATCTAAAACTACGAAATATTCTGAAAAACAAAAGCGGGGACCGCAGATTAATAATTAAATATTATATGCAATGAAAAAATGTCATATCCGCAAAAAGTCTAATTTTTCACTAGAAGTAAAATAAAGCAGTTTGTTTTTTAAGAAGAGTACTCAGAAGAAAAAAAATTGATCAACTACACTGTACTGGATAAAATATGAAATAATGTTTTTTAAATGTTCTAATAGATAGTTCAGTCTAAAATTTTAAAACGTAAAAATTAAAAAATCAAAATTTTATGCAGTTTTAACACTTTTTTGTTTTATGGATTGAGTGTACCGATGTGTAATTCAGTATGATATTTTTTATTATTTCCATTCGAGTGTTCATTACGTCCCAGCTACATTACTACGCCTAATAATATAGCGATTGTGCTTGCACTTGTGTGTAACTTGCTTGTATTGAAAATTTCTTCCATAGAAACTTCTTCAGAATAGACTCAATCGACATATTCTATAAAAATCGCAAATATTTTTATTTCGATATAATTGTGATTTTTTTTTTTAATTTTTCAATGTCCAAATCAAATACTGTAATGTTTTGTAAATAATCCATTTGGTGTATTTATATTAAAAATAAAACACAAAAAAACAAGCAAAACAAAAAATTTAGTAGCTCTGCAAATTAGCAATAATTATTATGTTAATTGTTATCGATGAAAAACAGTTATAATAGAGAGAGAAGTTTGCAGAGGATCGCAAGAATTGTCAGTGTCGTCCTTCGTTGTTACGTTAGCAAAGATGCCATAAACATAAATTTCGACTGAAAGAATCATTATGTAAGATAACGTAAAATTATTGTAAAAGGGATAGGATGTGTTAGTTTTTGTACAAAATGAAACATAAAAAAAAAAAAAAAAAAACAAAAAACGGTCTCGAATGGGATTTTTCCCGAAACCTTTGTATACTCTTTTATCTTCTTCTTTTTAAGGACGCCTTGCTTGGTTACCGAATTGGAGGTCACACGCTTTCGAGACTTGTTGCGTTCCGGATTCAAGTTACTCCCACATTTTTCTCAGTCGGGGAAATAACCGAATATCAAAGAAATTAAGTAAAGATGCCTGAAGAAAAGAACTGACCTCTGCTGTCACGAGTTTCATTAAACTTAATGCGTTGTGAATCTTAGCTTCACAATGCCGGACTTTCTGCCAACGGTGTGAGATTTACTTTACTTTGAGGAGGGCTTACAAGAGGGACGATATCGCTTTTTTATTTAAGGACAACAAGTATTTCTAAAAAGTTTCACATTCCCCGCCGAATAAAATAATATATTTTCTGATTCACACCATTTAGACACTAACAGATGAAGCAAACATTACACGGTATTTTATTTTAAAATTTAAATTTTACACCGCGAAACGCTGACTTTATCATTTGCATACCACGCGCTAATACGCGCATGTATAAATCATTTAGCGGCGGCGGACAACTTCTTATTAAAACCATGAATACGGTTTGTGCTATAGATGTAGGACACCAGCATTTCACGAACTATGTTAACCCTCTGGGATTTTGCAGAAAATTCATAAAGGTTCCGTGAAAAATCTCAAAAACTGACGCTTAAAACAGATATTTTAATACAAAACCCTATGTTGAAAAATAATTTTCGCGATATCAATTGAAAACAACAAATTATAACCCCGTATTATTCGGTTTTCATGACTTTAATGCTAGCTTTTAGAAGTAACTTGGGTTGTTGTTTATGAACAATCGTTTCTTCATAACCCAGTGTTTCAAGTCTAAGTGTGTTGCCTTCGGAGAAAATCCATGAAAGTTCTGTTTTCTAGAACATATTAACGGCATCAAAAAAAAAAAGGACTAGTATACTGCGTCCATTATTGATTTTATTTCAGAACAAATTCGCTTTCATAATCGTCGTTTTAATTGTAGATTTGTGCTTGTCTCTGTCCATTAATATCGTGAATTTAATAAGCATTTTGAAACCATATAAGACCACAGTTTCTCTTAATAGTTATTTTAAGCTGTTATTCCCGTTATGTATCCTCGAATATGCGTAATTTATCATTTTTAACAGATTTTTCATATATTTTTGAATCCTTCCTGTTTAGAGAATTTTTTAAAATTATAACTTGCATTTGTGATATACAAAATGCTTTTTTATTTACGAAATAATATATATATATATATATTAAAAATAATTTATAAAATATATACAACAGAAAAAAACAAAACAACGTTATATGTTACGAGAAAAAAAAATGATTTCAAGTTGTTCCCTGATTTAAAAGTTTGGGAATCACTGTAGTATACGAGCCCTTGCATATCTGTTGGTTCAAGTGACGTATAATTTTCAACGTTTATTGAGAAATCGCACTCTGGTCCCCATATCTCTACGCGTAACTAAGGTTTAATTTCATACCATTTGAAAAATGAAATACGTGTGTGCTAATTTTGTTTAGTGCACTTGAGTATGATTTTTGGTTGAAGATTGGCGGTGCAGTTATTTTTAAAATAAAAAGTTTATTTATATATATTATGTAACTAATGGATGAATGTAATTGTAAAAATTAAAAAATTAAATACTCTTTTTGATAATTATAAATTACTTCGGCTCTAATGTAATTTAAAATATTATTTTCTGGATCAACGCTTTACCAATCGCAACCCGTAAATTCTACCTATAATATACTTATGTTTTATGAATAATTATTTTCAATACTTACGTTTCCGTGAGAAATAAAGAAAAATATTTACAAGTATGTTTTTCATGAATATCATTTTTGTTCATTTTGACATGTTTAACATTTACAAGCTAACAGGTAGCACCCTATATACTAAAATACGCTTTGTAAGATACAATTTTATTTCTTTTTTCTTCTCACCTTAACCTTATATATATATATATATATAACTCGACCATTTTGGTCTCGCAAGGGGCTGTGCCCCTTGACCCCTCTTGCTTTCATTTCTGTCTCTTTCTCTTCTATACTATGTATAAAATGATCAAAATTTACAACATAATTCTTATTGGCATCAACATAAAAAAAAAAATAACATAACCACAAAAATTCAATTCTAACATTTAACTTTCATTGTATAAAATTAAGACATTTTTTCGTTATATTTTTTGTTACATATTTCATTACATAAAATTGTGACATTTTTTAAATAACAATAACAAAAATCCTATAAAATATAACAAACGTTACATAAAATTGGGACATTTTGAGTTACGTAAAAGTATATGTATATATTAATTACAACGTAATTCTTAGGCTACCCCCCATTAGAAAAAATGTCCCAATTTTATGTAACGTTTGTTATACTTTGTAGGATTTTTGTTATTGTTATTTAAAAAATGTCACAATTTTATGTAACGAAAAATGTAACGAAAAAATGTCTTAATGTTATATAATGAAAGTTAAATGTTAGGATAGGATTTTTGTGATTATGTTATTTTTTTTGTGTTGATGCCAATAAAAATTACGTTGTAAATTTTGATCATTTTATACAAAGTATAGAAGAGAAAGAAACAGAAATGAAAGCAAGAGTGGTCAAGGGACACAGCCCCTTGCGAGGCCAAAATGGCTGAGTTTATATATATATATATAGCTGCTATTTTCATTTTCACTTATGTAATATATATTTATTAATAATAGTAATAATTCAATTTTATTGAAATGCACAATTTTTTTACAAATAATATATGGCAATTTTTCCCGGACTGGGAACGGGTGATGTATGTTTCGCTTGTTTCAGAATGATAGCTGCGCTTCCGCTGCAACATTTAGCAATTCCACGATGTCACTGACGACGAGGAAACCCAAAAAGTGCCCCAAACAAATAACTAATTTCGAAAAGAAAACCGACAGCTCTAAAAGCGGTAAATGCTCGCTGAGGCGAAAGAATTTTAAGAAGAAATTCATCACTACTGCTGCCGAAGTCGATCCATCGTCCTATTCTTTAACCGATATAGTATCGTCAGCCGATGCGGCGGCTGTTTTTACCGGTAGTACCGCGATATTAACGGCAAAAATAAAGAAAGGCAAACGTAAAAAACTATTGCCTAGAAAACCGCTAAAATGCCTGAAAATTTCTGACGTCCCTGAACCGACAACATCAGCGTCGGCCCTCGCATCAACCGCGTTCCGATTATAATTTTGTTCGTTTAACCGGTTTCGCACAGAAAAAAGAAAAATATCCTTCCCGTACGATAAAAAACATTGTCGTCGAAGAAAAAATTCGATTTAATATTTCGTACAGATATATATATATATATATATATATATATATATATATATCGAGACATAGTTTTATATGATGCGTTCCTTTTTTTTTTTTTTTGGTTTTTGATTTTGGTTACCTATTTGTCTTACAAGTTTTATGAAAACATTGTATATAAATTTTTTCTAGTCCGTTTAGAGTCATTGTCGGTTGATTTATTTTTCGAGGAGGCAAATTTCCAAACGGTAAAAAGTTTATAATTTTATTCTTTAAATATTTAACTGTATAATTAAGCTACACAGTTCTTTAGAATGGTTCAAGTTCTAACCCTGTGTTCACTAAGACGCTTAGCTGTTAATGCCTGAATTTGTCAGTTTCTAGTTGAAAATGTCCATTTTGAAAGAAAATTTTCGGCTAAAAATATTTTTTCTTTAAATTTTTCCTCATTTTATTTCAAAGTGAAATGTAATTTTACAGAAGGGAGAATGAAATATTTAAAAAATACCGATTAAATAAATGTGGACCATTTAAAAAGCAAACGGCGTAACGATGTGTTTTAAATGCTGGTTGATTACTTGCGGAAGTAAAGCTACGAGTTTACGAATCGTAGTTAATTATAGTGTCGAGAAAAATTATAAATACACGGGGCATATCGGTTGTTCAGCGAAATGTTTTCGATGGAAATTCGCTATGCAATGTGAAAACATTCTCATTTGCAATTGTTCTATTTCACCAGCGCACTTAAAACCTTACTCCACTTTACCGCTAATTTCAAACTTCGCGATTCTATGTCCTTTTTACTTCCTTGCCGCTCGCTTACTCTTATTTTCAGTGGATTGCATTTCAATCTCATTAATCTATTAGCGTTTCGTCTAAATTTCGTTAAACTTGAAACCAAACGAAAATCGAAGAAATTAAAAAAAAGTAAATTCATTGGCCTTCAGTTTCCCGTTTTATTAATCTCGTTATTATTGCTTTTTTTATATCTAACGAAATTTAATGTTTCCTAAGTATTATGAAAATTAAAATTTTCTTGAAAATCTTAAGACAATAGATTTCTTTACGCTAGGTCTGCGCTTAGTTCTTTCGTTATAATTTAACGGGCAGCACCTTGTCTCCTATTATTTTATTCTTTTCGACTCAGTCTTGCAACTTTGTACAGTGCTTCTTTCACTCTTTAACAAGGGACGAAAAAGGAAACACTTTAAAGTATAATTTTTTCCTGTTTCCACTTTTTTACTATAATTTCAGATGGTAATTTTTGTCTGATAAGATATTTCGAATTTTCTTTGTTTAATTACCTGTGTCGCATCGCATTTTCGATCTTTAAACTTTTCAATTTCAAAAATTTAAAATTTAGTTAAGTGTTATTTTCAAACAAATGTGTATATCGCTGCCGTTTAAATTAGCTACGTTATTGTAATTTACCGGTAAATTTGACATTAGTCAAGAAATTCTTTGTGGCATTATTTCGACAACTACATTTGCTCGTTTATTTCTTCTATCGCGGTAAAAAGCGCAATAAATTATACGTGTACTGAATCTGGGGCTCTTACCAAAATAATGAAAAAGAAACGATAAAAAATACAGCAGAAAGAAAAGAAAAAACTCTAATTTTCTTATCGGAAAAGTTTCCCTTTATGGAAATAACTTTCCACTTCTTCGCTACCACTATATTGAACAAAAGCAACTCTGTAGACTGATAAAAACTTACAGTGCGCCGAAGTTTTAAGCGACTTATCGTGACGGCTTTGCAAATCCCCTCAGTAATGCGTATAATGTCGCGTTTTGAATAGAAATTTTCTTTAATTAGGGTTTCCAATCGAAACTTTCATGGACACGTAGTCTACGTACGCGTTACGAACGATTCAGAAGTAATTGATTTGTTTTTATTTTAAAAAGCAGAAATATTAGTGAATCCGGTATAATAAATTAGTTTTATTTTTTTATCGAGAAATGAATTTATTTCTGTCGACGCACTAACAATACAAACAGTAACGAGTTTTCTCAAAAATTGTATGCATATTTGGACAGGCACAAGTGCATCCGTTTTTTAGGCAAACTAATTATTACCTGGTGACGGTTAGCTATGAATAACGAGCTAATAAATAGACCGGTTTAATTGTTCGTATAATAAATTTCGAACGATGTAAATAAAAGTAGATTGCCTTTTCATTAAAACTGTATAACGGTCGGAAATGGCGTTTTTTTTTTAATGTAAATTTTTAGTATCTCATATTAGACGATGATATAAAAGCAAGAACCTGTATAGGTCGGGTGAAATGTGAAATTTAAAATGTTTTTGGACTCTTTTCCTTGTTAAGGAGTTTGTCAAAACTTGTGTCATATTTAAACGAATAATATAATAATATTAATATAACGTAGGTAAATAGAATATAACTGAACTCGGTAGTTTTTTCTTTTTGTAAATTAAAAGCAAACATGAAAAATAAAAAAAATAAGTGAAATGTGTTTTTACAATTCGTCAACTAACGAGAAGTGAGCCATGGGATTTTACTGGTATTTGCTCAAGTTAAGACGTCTGTATTTCATTTTCACAGTTTCCACGGTTTTCACGGGTCGCCATCGGAGGATTATTTTAAAAAACACACTAGCAGCATGAAATTTTGCCCAAGCATGAAACTCGCTCGCTCCCACCTGGTATATAGGTTAAAAATGGTTTTAAAAATTGTAATGAAATAGTGTGTAAAAAATAATGTCTTTTTGTAAAATAAAAAAGTTGTGATATTTCTCGAGCGGTAGAATATTTGGTAAAGATTACGGCAAAAATAATATCTTACATTAAATTTAAAAAATTACAATAACATTACTGAAGGTATATAAATACGTACGAAACCTTCGGCACAATAATTAAACTCGCACGTAATCGAATCTTATGTTATTATTATTTATTAAGCGGCATCGATTTTTACTTAATTTCTTCTATATTTAAATATATATATGAATTTCAACCTAAATTTTATTTACCACTGGATCAGTGCCTTTAAAAAAAATGAAAAAGACGCGACTTTAATATAATATTTGTAAAAACATTTCACTAACCAAAAAGTATCCCTTATTTAATTGATTAATATTTATAGGGTACGCTTTATGTTATACTATTTTACAGGCAAAATATAGACAGCTAGTTAAACTTTGTTGTTTTATTTCAATTGCGGAATATAGTAATAAGCCCTTAACACATCCGTTTCAAACGAGAAGAAAATGCAAAATTTGCCACGAGCCTTTAATTATATGAAAATATGAAAACAATAAATGAAAGGTGTGAAAATTAAAAAATTCACTTACCAGTTAAGGACGTTATGTGTCATTGATCACATACAACTTCCGAAACTAGTCGATGAATTTTATCATTTTATATTCACTTTATTTACAATATATCTGTTACTTTTTCGTATTTTATTTAACTGCCTATATGATGCAGTAAATCCTTCACGTTCACTAAGTATGCGTTTCGAAATTTCTTCGCGAATGTTTCATGTTTTTATGTTATAAAAGAACTGAGATAGCGAAAAAAAGTAATTTGAATTTTCTTATAACATTAATAATAACAAGTTTTACTAAAAATATGTATAAAAATAAATATAAAATAACCATCAACTTTGCTATTTTAAAAAGTAGCTGGTTATTTCCCTTTCTGTTGGCTTGCCGCCCGCTAAGCTGAATTTGTAAATATACGATTTTAACGCTGCGTCAAGTGTTCGTCGAAATTCCTGTACATCTTTCAACATTCACTCTGTAATCAATCGACAAGTTGACGTAAACTGTCTTTGGATTTTACAAAATCTGTTACCAACTCGAGATTCATTTTTTTAAGTTTCTTTCGGTGGCTTCTCTTCTTTTCTTTCCTCAATAACCGTTACACAAGGTCGCGTTAAGTAAAAATCCATCGGAATTCGATGAAATCATTCTCTCAACTCCTGATACATTTTTAAAACCCTCATCTTCGGTACTGATAAGGAATTCTTAAACACGCTTCATTTATTTCGCGACTAATTAGTTACGCATCGTGATTTGCGGTCTTTAAAGTTTGGAAGGAGCTTTTTCTAACACGCTCTCCTCAGTGTGACACTTATCTTTTTCAAAGCACTTGCTATATCGCGAGCATAAGGGATATTCAGACAATTTAATCACGATTTACATACCAGTATTTTTCTAGAAAATGACTCTTCTGGCGGTAACATATTGGTAAAATGCAATAAATTTAAACAAAAAACTTAAAAAGCCGATTATATTTTATTATTGCATTATCAAAATGTAAATTGTGAATTTTAAATAATTACATTTGTTTATTATTATTTTTTGTCACAGTCTAAAAATAGCCCAGAATTTCATATTGATTTTATTGAATCAAGCTTGTACACATGTTCAGAGTTTTACAGTTCTCGTATATTTTCAGCAGCAGAGGTATAAAACTGGTTGCGAATGCAGAACCCATGAATGTTAAAGAGCTACTGTATGCGTATATATAATAAACGCGCGTGCGTGGTTATTAAATGTTCGATAACGCAGGTTTTTAGATGCAAAATTTAAAATTTTTTTACAGTTTTGTTAGGCCATCAGAAATTTATTTTCATTATACGCAAGTTGTAGCAGCAGACGCGTATGTATTATGTTTAAAAAAGTTCTAAGAACGTCCTTGTCATTCGCTATGTGTGTACGACAAAAAAAAAAAAAAAATCTCGCAGCTGCTTCATTAATAGACAGGTACGAAATAATTAATTCATTAGACGCTGTGTTACCGGCAATTCTAGAATTCTTTTTTTCGGGTAATGTTCGAACGAAGCGATTTTTCTTCTTTCTTTAATGTTAACTTCGTAAACAAGCCAATTTTTCAGCATCTTTTATTTATTGCATTACCATTACTTCATTGTATTTTTCGTTATTTCTGCATATATGTATATATACGTATATATTACATATGTTTTATCGCTGGTTTTTATAAATTACTTGTATTCGGATAATAATTTAGAAAAAGTCACCTTATCTATTTATTGAATTTGTTTTGTTACAAGAAAAATAATACAATTATACGTTTTCCGTTTCTTTTTTATGTAGTTTTTTTTTTTTATTTCTTCTTTTTCATGTTAACATAAAATACAGTTAAAATTTAATTACCGTGTATACATCTTTAATTATTTCAGTTAAAACCTGATTAATGCAATTATTATCGGTGAAGTGACGAAGGGCACATCCTATGATTCAGTGTGATTCAGCCCTCGCATAGTAAAGAAGGTTAATTTGGTTTTCCGGCATTTGTATTTTAAGTTGACTATTATTATTATTATTATTATTACTACTATCAATTATTACTACTATTATTATTATTATTATTATTATTATTGGATGATAAGATTAATCGTTTTTTATTATCAACATCTTGGAAGCAAATAGTTAGTATGCATTAATTAGACGTAATCTGCATGAACTATCAATTTTGTATTCTAAACAGTTCGGAAGAAAAATTATGATTACGACTACAAAATTTCTATCAGAATTTGTAATTAAAATAAACAGCGTGTATAGAACTGAACAAATACGGACAATGTAGAAGTTGTTAAAAATATTAATTTTTTATAACATTTCAAAGGTGTGCAGAGGTTAGCATTGGTCTTTGAAATAAGTTGTAACCACCGCCGCGCCATCTTACGTTATATTTCCCATACATAATTAAATCTAATATTGGAAAATGCAAATACGTTCAAAACGTTTTATAGAAGTCACGACCGATGTGAATAAAGACGGAAATTAATGCTCGTATTCGTTCACGCATACTGAAAAATCCTTCGCAGGTTCCTTTCTTCTATTTTTCTTTTACATTAAAACAAAAATAAATCAGAAAAAAAAAATTAATTTTGACTATAAAAAAAAAAAAATCACAAAAAACAAAAATACTCGGCAGAAAATTTTCCTCCGAGACTAAGTTATGCGGATGGCAAATGACTAAATCGACCGAGTAATTTACTATTATCAGATGTATAAGTATGAAATGCGGATTTTTTTTTTCTTCGAAAAAAAATTGTTAAATTCGGAAGAATGATAAAAATTGCTTCACTCAAAGGTATTTTCTATCTTCTTTACAATTTGTGAACATCACGCCAGTATACACATAGATCTTCCGCTTTTTCTGGGAACCATACATCGAGCCGTTTTTTCACATCTTCGTAAGAAACCAAAGCGTTGCTCAGCAAATGCATGACCCATCTATGCAATCAAGTGGTAGTCGGAAGGAGCCAAGTCCAGTGAGTAAGCCGTATGGGCTAACACTTCTTAATTAAGCGCTTCCAACGTGTAGCGAACTGATTTTGCTGTATGCGATGGAGCATTGTCATGAAGAAAAATCACCTTGTGTTGCCTTTTTTTGGTATTCCGGTCGTTTTTTGAGCAGCGAACGGCTTAAATCGATTAATTACTGTTGCTAGCGTTTGATATTAACTGCTTCAGCAGGCTTTAACAGATTATAATAGGCCATACCCTTCTGATCCCACCAAACACGGAGCATCGTCTTTCTACCAATGTGATTCCGTTTTGCAGTCGATGTGGACGGTGCGCCTGCGTGTACCTATGATTTCTTCCGCTCGGGATTCTCAAAATAAATCTACTTTTCATCTCCAATAACGATACGATACAAAAACGACTTCCTTTTGTATCGTTAAAGTAAAATTTTGCATGTGTATTTGCGCCTCTCCATCTTCTTGAACAACTCACGTGTCTGCCGACCTTCTGAACCTTTCCCATTTCTTGTAGGCGATTGGAAACAGCTTGTTGACCGAGGCTTAATTACTTTGCGAGTGGTTTTTGTGTTTGTGCATCATCTTCATCCAGCAATGCTTGCCACGCTGCATCTTTATACGTTTTTTGCGGCTTTCCGCGTTCCTTGTCAACAACATCGAAATTATCACTTTTAAAACGCGGAAACCATCGTTCACACGTGTCTTGTGATAAAGCATGTTCACCATAAGTTTCTCGAACTAATCGGTATAATTCAACGGGGCCGTTTTTTCAAATGAAAGCAAAAAATAATTAATTCTGTCCGCGAATGCCCTTTATTTGACACAAATTTCAACATATTGAACACAGCACAACAATACTACGCAAACAATTTTTCAATTTATTAGCGATGCGCGTTTGACACACGTGTTGATGGCGCAACAAGTTAAATCTACGCACTACGTTGGTGAACGTCTGGTTTTACAAATCCGCATTTCATACTTGTACACACGTGATATATTATTTTTCGTTTTTAGGGAGGGAAAACAGTGTTATTACGTTTCTGAAGCTTTTATACAAAACTAGTGTTCGCCCATTGGTCGAAATTCGACCCCTAATTATTATTAAAAATTTGAAGAAAACATATACGAAGTTGCACATTTCCAAAAAGTTTTTTTCTTCTCTTATACATTCGTTCATTGCATATCTCAGTACATACACTTTTATATGTACTTGCAATACAAAACAGTTCAGTACCGTTATAATTTGTATAAAAAATAAATTCAACAAAATATAACAGTAAATCAAAAACCCTCCATTTGAAAACGGTTTTTTATTTTTTTTATTTTAATAAAAAATAATGCAAAAAATGAAAAAAGAAATCAGTAAATCTGTTCTTATTAAAACGTTTTAATTTTTCTTAATAATCATCATTATTGGCTTTTTTACAGTGTACTAAATTAATCGGTTAATAAACAGAGAAGAAAAAGGTACACTGATTTGTTTTGTCCTTGCCTATTTATTGTATATATATATATATATATATATATATATGCAGGGCCGGATTATAGCCAAATGGCGCTGTAGGCTCAGTAATTTCTGCCGCCCTTGGAATAATTTATAAATTAAGCAATAAAAATTATAATTGAGTAACTGAAGTAAGAAAGGACATAAAAGTTAAAAATTAATTTTCAATTGAAAGTTCAAAAAGTTTTCAATTAAAAAATTTCACACATTATTAAAACATACCTAAATTTTATTATAATTCTATACATACATTATTCTTTCATGTGTCAATTAAAGTTTACATTTTTTACGATGCAATTTTAAAGATGCAAATTCATTTATTACATCATCAAAGTTTAAATTATTTACTAACTGTTCTTCAATAAATGAAACAGATAAATCATTTAACTCTTTTGGTGAGACATTGTTGATCTGAAAAAATGTTTAATTATTTTCATTGTAGGAAAGGAGCGTCCTGTTGAGCACATTTTGTTCAGCGCTAATCTTTCTTTATATTTTTTCCCATCGTGTTATCATGCTATTGTAATTGTGTTTTTTGTAGTGTTGTTAGAGTTGGTTTTTCCAGTTACAATGAGTTTTTACTTTTGTTTGTTAAATGATTACAAATTAAATAAAGTGTACATTTATTCTTAATATATTATTTTCGTGGTTAGCGTGTTTATTCATCAGATTCAGTATTCAGAATAGTTTCAATAGGTTATGGGCCCAGTACACTTCCCGCAGTGCCACTCTGCTTTGAGCACCTTTCATCGTTTGGTACGGCAAGAAATAATATAAATAATTCTTCGAAAAATCTTTTTAACTTTTATCGTATCAGTGAGATACCGCTACTACATTTGTGAATTTTCAGTTTTTCTTCCAGTCTTGTTTAACCTCTCATCATACCGACCAGCCATTGTCTCGTGCACACCTCGAGAATTTCTTTTAACTGCTAATATAACCCCATTTTGCCTAATAATAACGCACGTTCTGGTTTACACTTCGTTAATTTTAAATTCATTTCTCGATTCCCCTGCTTACATGTCATTTGTCTATAATCATTTGGATATTTTACCTACATCAATATATTCCCATTTTAACTTTTCTGTACATTAAATGCAAATTAAAAAATGATTTTATCACATTCCTCTCGTACCCTGCTACGATTAAAACGCCAAAATATGTAACAATATTTTGGAAATTTGAAGTATTTTTCAAAAGAAAAAACTTTTCAATCTCATGCAAATTTGCTGCCTTTCGAATTTTGCCCGTGTGGGCTGTAGCCCATTTAAGTAAATCCATGACTGTATATATGAATAACTAAATTTAACCGTTAACAGATTTCGGGCGATGATTTTTTTATCAGCATTTCACATTAAATTCAAATTTCATCAGTTACAAATATTAACGCGTTGTTCGATATGCAAAAAAAATTAGGACAAATTTTGTCCGTTTTTCAATAGTGGCATAAAAAATATAAATGGCCGAACAAAGATTAAATTTCTTTTAGTAGTATTTTTTCTTTTTGTCGTTTGATTTTAGTCACGGTAAATTTTTACAATTAATCTTCCAAGGTGTAAAAATATATAAATCTCAAAAATTCGTTCATAAATTAAAAAGATGTAATCAATGAAAATAAAATAAAACAGTTACGAAACATTCCCACCAATAATTAAAATTTAAAATTTCGCATCTTACAATAATGGTGAAATAATACAAGAGGAGTCAATTTTTAGTTGGAAATCATTTCAGGAACGCGTTGCGCTTCTAAAAATATTATCGGAAAAAATTTGTTCTGGTTCCATAACACCCCTGCCTTTTTTGGTTTTCACTAACCTTTTTGTTTTTCTTGTTTGTTTTCTTTTGTATAGTATTTTAGATATGTTCTCTCTTGTAGCACACATTATCTCTTACGAAAACAATGAAACGATGACAAAGAAAACAAATAAACAAATATTTTCGCGGAGATTTTCTTTGGGGGAGGGGGAGGGGGGTCGCCAGTTGAGGACATTTCTCAGCATTATTCGCGGACATTTAAGTCAAGAGTTACGAATGCCTACTATCGAAAAACTATGACTCGATTTTCCTACCCTCCATTGCGTCTCCTCTTGTATCCTGTCGTTCCCTTCTCCACACGTTATTCCTACTGTTTGTTCTTCCTTATTAACAACATCCGGTGGCATTAAAATATAACACTGACTCCTTTTACTTTTAATCATTTATGGGTAAAGGTGCTCCCCGCACCCTAAAGAAGATGCTAGAATATTCGAACAATGAGACATTTCACAATAAAATTTGCCACGCGAAATAGTTAAGGCGCAAACCAGTTAATATAATACACCAACACTGGGATCGGTACTATTGAAAGATTCTTAACTGAGAGCGAAAGGTTGTTGTTGGCTCACGATTTACTTACTATGGAGATGAGCTCTAAAAACAAAGGAAACTATGAAAATTGAGTATAATTTGCATGTTTGCAATGCAAAATTTCAATGCAGTTACAAAGTGTACTATGTGCTTTCGAGAATATTTAGTACTTTTCATGTATGTTTTTGAATAAAATAACTCGAATGAATAAAAGACTGTGCTTATTTATTTACTTCATGTCATAGCATCTTCTTCTTCTTCTTCTTCGTTAGCCATTATCAGTCTACTGCTGGACGAAGGCCTCTTGCAATTTTTTCCAAACGCTGTGATCTTCTGCTTCTTCCTGCCAGTTTGCTCTGAATTTTCGAATTTCATCTGTCCATCGTATACTCAGTCGTCCTAAGGGTCGTTTGCCATCCAGTTTCCATGATGTTGCCACATTTATCCAGCGCTCTTTGTCTTTAGCCACATGTCCGCACCATCTCCATTTACTATTTTTAGAAACGGTTCTCTAAACCTATCTACGATTCCTCTCCCCAATTCCCCCCTCTTCCATCTAATCGTATTCCTTCTCCCTCCAATGGATGGGCTCTCAATAAATCCGTTCCTTCTTTTCCTAACTCTACTTCAGAAAGTTGTCTTCCCGCAAATCTTACTAATATCAATCCTGTATCCTCAGCCCCTCTAAACTCTTCCTCTTCGGATCTTTCTCCCTTAATTAATAATATTTCAACAGCGGTTCTAGAGCTTCTTTCTTTAAACAACATTGCTTCCTCCTCATCCTTTGCTGATTCTCTTTATCGTTTCCTCTCTAATAATATACGTTCTTAATAATTATTCTCCTAATAACAAGGAAAAATCAAATAGGACTAAAAAGGAGTAGAAGTGATAAGATTCAGGGCAGAATTTTCTCTATTTTCTTCTTTTGTCCTCCCCCCCCTTCCCCCTCTCCTTTCCCGTATCCTCTTGCTTAATCTCTTTCCAATTGCGCAGTATGATTCATCCAAGTCAGTTGGCCATTGACTCAGGTTTAAGCACGGCTTTCTCCCGTTTTACATTTCCTTTTATTATTAAAAGGGCCGTTGCTGTAGTGGCCATACCCACTATTGAGCACTGGTACCTTTTATCTTCTTACTATTTTCTCGAATGGGCTCATGTCGAGTTGACGTACTCAATCTTTGGGCTGAGTTCCATTTGAAGTTGCTTTTTTTCTCACTTTTACTGTTACATTTATACAGTTGTGAGACTAGCTGGCGTGTATAGCTATGGCTTCGTAACACCCAGCTCCAGTTTTAAGTGCAATGGTCTAACTACAACTGACTTTACTTTATTTATTTGGATGTTTTCATACCTATTTCCTGTTTCTCTAAAATCTTCATATATCTCCTTCATTTCTGCTCCCAATTGTGTTTTATCATCTCCCTTTCTACTACGCTCAGTTTCCCTCTATAATCTAGCTGCCCTGACTCACTTCCTCCTGTATTCTAATTATTATAGTCGATTGTTCCTTTCTTCTCTATCCACCTATCCTTGCTATTTTAGTATAAATGCTTTGCATTTATACCCTCCTCTGTGCTCTCCTATTGCTTCCTACTCCATTCTCTTACCTCTTTTTTTCCTAATCCCTCTTTAGCTCTATAATGCCGGCTGCGTTTAATCTGCTACAATGGAATTGTCGTAGTCTTAGAGCCAACAAAAATTCATTGGAGGGTTTGTTGGATCTTCATAATATCCAAGTTGCTCTCATCTCGGAAACGTGGCTTCGGTCAGGCGTGGATTTTAACATTAGAGACTTCAAGGTAATCAGAAGCGATCGCGATGATGGCTATGCTGGTTCTGCGATCCTCGTTAGAAATGACATTCCATTCCGTTCTCACGAGATTTCTCTCAACCTTCCTTCTACTCCTAATATTCCTAATATCGTTCATATCTCCATCAATCCTCCTTCTATGCGTCCTATTAACGTTGTTTCGATTTATGTTCCTCCTACTTACGATCTTCGTCACTTCCCCCTTTCTACATTTTTCTCATCTATCCCGCAACCGTTTATTATCGGCGGCGATTGGAATGCTCATTCCCCTATGTGGGGCTGCACATCCTACAATAGCAATGGTTCCATCCTTGAGAATACTATCCTTTCTGATAACTTGGTGCTCCTTAATGATCTTTCCCCAACCTATTTTAGGAATGCTTTTGTCTCCAGTTCTCTTGATCTAACTCTTTCTTCCCCTTCAATTGGTCTTAACTTTACCTGGAGAACCCTTTCGGGTTCTTTCGGCAGTGACCATGTTCCCATAATAATTACTACTGATATTTTTCCTTCTCCAACTTATCCCAGGCATCTCCATTCTCCTCGATGGAATCTCAGCAAAACTAATTGGACTCTTTTCCGCTCTTCTGTTGATTCATCACTTCCTGATCCACAGATTAATTGTGATCCCATTTCTCTCTATAATTTCTTTTCCCATTCTATCAGGTCTGCTCTTTCTCTATCTTCTCCCCCTCGTCGTTCTCCTGCATCCACTCATCGTTGTGCGGCCTCATCTCTTTGGTGGAATGAGGAGTGTAACGCTGCATTTAACCATTGTCGTTCGACCTTCAGATCCTATCGCTCTAATCCTACAACCCAAAACTTTCTGGCTCATAAACAAGCCAACGCCAGGGCTAGGTTTATTCTTAAAGCCGTGAAAAAGGCCTCTTGGAAAAAATTCTGTTCTTCCTTTTCTAGAAATGCCTCTCTCTCACATATTTGGAGGTTGGCTAGAGCTTTTAAATCTCCATCCTCTGAACGTCCTTCTCTTTCTAATGTATCTGAGGATAGCCTAATATCCTTCATTGATTCTGTCGCTCCTGCCTACGTTCCTTCCTTTGACGAACTGTATTCCAACACCTCTCAGCAAATCTCGTCCCCTCCTTCTCACTTCCTCACTTCGGCTTTCAATCTTAATGAATTATTAGCTGTTTTATCTAAATCTTCCAGCCCTACTCCAGGCCTTGATGGTATACCTTATCTTGCTCTTAAAAATCTGTCTGAACTATCCCTTAACTTTCTTCTCAGTCTTTTCAATTCTTTCCTTTCCAGGGGTTCAATCCCCCCCTCTTGAAATTCTTTCATTATTGTCCCTATTCCTAAGAAAAGTTCTTCCTTACGCCCCATCTCCTTGGCATCCTGCATTTGAAAATTGTTTGAGGGTATGCTAAACAAGCGTCTTGTCTGGTGGTTGGAACACCATAATGTGCTTCCTAACAATATGTTCGGCTTTCGGCCTGGTATCGGCCCTCCTGATTGTATCAGTCTTTTTGTGTCTCATTTATATAAGTCCTTTATCCAAAAACATTATACTCTGGCTTCCTTCATAGATGTTTCCTGTGCTTTCGACAATGTTCATCTCCCAACTTTAAGAGATAAAATGACAGCAATTAACATTCCAGTGAATTTCACTTCCCTTGTTATTAAGCTCATGTCCAATCGTTCTATCCACCTCTCTCCTCCATTATTTGACACTTCTAGAAAGGTTTTCTGCGGTCTTCCTCAAGGTTCCTCCCTCAGTCCTACTCTTTTTAACATTTATACTGCTAGTATCGCTTCCCTTCCTTTAAATTCCCACTCTTTATTCTTTGCCGATGATATTTTGCTTTTTTCCTCTTCCCACGATATTGACGCAGCTAATGATGCTCTCAAATCGTCCCTCAATTTCCTTGAAAGTGCTCTTGCCTCAATTAACCTTTCGATTTCTCCTTCTAAGTCCTCCTGCGTTGTATTTACCCTTCGCCCTTATAGCCCTGCTTCTGTTAATTTATCCTTAAATAGCACAGCTATTGCTCGTGTTAATTGCTTTCGTTATCTCGGTATCTTTCTCGATAGTCGTTTGACTTTTTCCGAACATATTAAATATCTTTCCTCCTCCTCTACTAAACGGTTGAACCTGCTGAAGGCCCTGTCTCCGACTAAATGGGGTGGTGACCCTTTCATTCTTATTCTTCTATATAAATCCATCGTCCGCTCCAAGCTTGATTACTGTTCGTTCATTTATGCCTGCGCTTCCAAATCCCGTCTCTCTAAATCTTATTTGGGCTATCGCTTCCTTGCTAAACGTCTTTCTCTCTCATCTTCTTCTCTCATTTTTTTCTACCTTTCAATTTCTCGGAATTGGCGCTTTGTGCCTAGGAAAATTCCTATCCTGTCCCTTATTTCTCTCCGTCTTAGTTCATTTTGGCCGTATACAATTTCCTTTAATAGTCTGTCTTATTTTTCCTTTAACTTCAGCGATCTCTGCCATCCTCCCAGAGTATTTATTTCGCCTACACTTGCAAAATCTCTCCCTCCAGCTGTAATTAAACAGGAATTCCACAGTATTGTCAATTCTCTTTTCCCTTCTCATGTTACCATTTTCACTGATGGTTCTAAGGGGCCTGATGGGGTTGGTGCTTCTTTTATTCTTCCAGACTATAACTTCTCTGAATCCTTCTGTCTTCCTTCTTTCTGTTCCATATTTACAGCCGAGCTAATGGCTATTTTACGTTCCATTATTTTTATCTCCTCCAATCGTCTTTCTTCCCAGTTTCTGATCATTTCCGACTCCATGAGTGCTCTTCAAGCCATCTCTTCTCCTCTTCCTAATCATTCCTGTGATTTTTCTATTCTCCGCATACGTCCTCTCATTTGGACTCTCTCTTCTCTCCATGGAATCCATGTTGACTTGCTGTGGGTTCCTGGTCATTCTGGCATCTCAGGTAATGAGAAGGTTGATTCTTTGGCTCGGGTTGCTGCTTCTTCTTCTACATTCTTCTTCAAAAAAATCTCATCCTCTAATCTCTTGCCTTTGTGTAAACATTTCCATCTCAGATTTTGGTCGAATATGTACCCTTCCTCCTTTTCTAATTGTCGCTCCTTTTATCTGTCAGTTCAGCCTAATCTTCCTTCAAATCCTTGGTTCCTTCTGTTTCCTTCACTTCCTCGCTCTGTTGTTGTCTCCATTGTGCGTTTGCGCTTAAACCATTCCTTGCTACCTTCCTCACGCTTTCGTCTCTCGTTGACCTCTTCCCCATGTTGTCCTCTCCATTCAAACGATGCGGTTGTTTGTGACACCGATCACGTGTTCTTTGAGTGCTCTGCTCTTTCGGTGGAGCGCTCGGCTCTATATTCCCACTTGCTTGGGCTGGGGCTTCCTGCTCCTTTTTGTGCTCGTTATATCCTGTCTTTTCCTTCTACACTTATTATCCCCTCCATTGTTTCCTTCTTATTAGCGATAGCTGATCGCCTCACTGTATAACTTTCGTTTTCCCTTAATTGTTTCTGGGTGAAGGTCCTCGGTTGACGAGCCCAATTAAAAAAAAAAAAAAAAAACTATTTTTAGTGATTTATACTGTATTTGTCACTTCTGTTGTTTCTTAGATGCACGCCTCTTCGTCCATTTATCCTTCAGAGTAATCCCCAACATAGACCTTTCCATTTTTCGTTGATTAATTCTTATTTTTTGTTTCATTTTTTTTGTTAATAGTTTCGCTAGCCATAATATGTTAAAACTATCTATATTTTTTTATTCTAATACTTTGACTACTTGACAGTCGATTCTAATCTATTTATCTGGGATATTCGATATATCTTCCGATATTGTTATCGAACAACTAAATATTTAAGTTTAACGTTAAAATTTTACAGTTTTTAAATAAATCTGAATATTGGAAGCACATTAGCATACGTTAATTTTTATTCAATAATGAGGATCTGAGAGTTTTTACTTCTATTTCTCATACGACATAAAAAAAATTACATAAGAATACGCAAATAGATACTCCGTTGATTAGATAAGGATTAATTAGAAATAGGAGAAAAACGTCAGCATAAGCGTCTTACCGGGGGTAATACAGACATTATTATCAAAAATGGTGTATTATTGCAAAAAGATCATATTTTCAAAGCTGCGGGGAAAAAATGGTTAAAATTAAATATACTTACGTAATTAGAAATAAAACAAACGAATGCACAGGACTGCTGAGGAGTTTCAAGTATCAAACCTACTTATTTTACTACCGGAATTATTTAGGAATAGACGTAGTAAAAAGAGAAATCTAAGAATGGTTGAAAATAAATAGAATTTACATCTACAAATGCAAAATAATGTATAAAGAAAGTCAAGATTATTTTCACTTTTAATGAAAAAAAAAGAGGGGAAAATAAATTATGTACAAGAAAAACTAGTAAACAATTTTGTGTAGTTTTTTTTTTTTTTTTTTTTTTTGATACAGCGAAACAGTTTTAAAAGTATTAAAATGTTGTTAAAATTTTTCTTAACAGTTAATTTATTTTGGAAAAAAAAACTGGAATTAAAATCATCGAAAGACTTATTGCGTAAGCCTTTACTAAGTTTATAATTACCCTTTTATTTGTCATTCAGTGTTGTACCAGTTTATAGCAGAAATACTTAATCGCGCATTTTTTATCAGCTTGAACTTGAATGTTCTTTAATTTTTTATTATTAAAACTTTTTATTTCACCCAATTAACAACTCGTGTTTATTCTACTTTCGTTTGTCTTAATCGTCAGCGTTATCATTGTTATCAAAAATATTCGATAACATTTGCATTGCACGCCGTAATGGTTCACTGTCAACCATCGACCGATACTTCTCCTTCTCTCAGAATTTACAAAATTCCTCTTTTTCTACCTTTGGTTCAAAACTCGAGAATAGCAATTTGCCTTCTTGCTTAGATACATTTTCTGATAAATATCGACACTATGTTCGTGAACAAGATTAGATCATTATTCTAAATGAGCGGCTTTGAATATGATGCCAAATATATTTTATTCTTATCAAGGCATATGTCGCGATGTATGGAGGTCGTCTTTGACTGCAGACACAGTGGGTATACGAGTTAATATCTGTTACGTTCTAAGATCCTGTCCTGCCTTTGAATGTAAATTTCAGCTGCATTAGTCCCTGACTTTGTCGTGCAGACTGATTCCCGCATTAAAAATAGTGCAGATACATTTCATTTTAATTTCTCGAGAGAGTGAGAGAAAGAGAGAAAATCTGTTCAAAATAAACGGATTTATAGGTGTCGCAATGATTAGTAAGAACGGGTCTCCCAACAGTCTACCCAAAGCCATCCCACTGAGCGACCAAATATGGCAGAACAATCACCGCAATCATGAACCAGAGTTTCACCATATTATCATGGAACTGTAATAGTTTATACCACCATTACGAAGATCTCCAAATCCTGATTTCCACATATCAACCTTCAATATTGTGCATTCAAGAAACTCACCTAAAAGCTACACAATCATTGAATCTTCGATCTTACACAATCATCCAATCCATGCCAGTTCCTGATGGGCATGCGGGAGCAGGAACACTAATAGCAGTTTGAGCAGACTCCGACTTCCAAACGCTCCAGCTGCAAACACAGCTTGATATAGTTACCATACAAACATACACAAACAAGCTGCAGTGGGAACTAGAATCTCGAAATTTACTCACAAATAAACAGTGCGGCTTCAGATCATGTCGTTTAGCAATCGATCAGCCATTCTTCATACAAAACTCTATTCTAGAATCCTTTTCTCGAAAACAACACGCGGTGGCGGTCTTCTTCAACTTCAGCAAAGCTTTTGACACAATATGGAAAGACCGAGTCATGAAGACCCTATACAAATGGAACATTAGAGGTCTACTAGCCATATTTATTAATAACTTTCTGCAGAATCGTAAATTCTTTGTTCGCGTCAATGGTATGAACTCGCTTGTACACGATCTGTTCAACGGAGTTCCACAGGGGTCCGTACTTGGCCCAATACTTTTTAACATCGCTATAAACAGCATAGTTGACATAATCGATCTTCCAGTAAGATTCGCGCTATCTGCTGACGACTTCACTATATTCGTAAATTGTAATGACCCCTCAGCTGGACAGTCAGTACTACAAGAAACTACAAATCGTGTACAAGGATGGTCCACCCGCAATGGATTAAAACTTTCACCGACTAAAACCACTGCTGTACATTTCTGCAAGATTCATAAATATAACCACGAGCTACAAATTGTACTGAACAATTCTTTAATTCCAACTGCTCGTGCAGTTCGTTACGTGGGACTCATCTATGATGACAAACTGAATTGGAAAGACCATATAAATTATCTTAAGAAGTCGTGTGCACGAAAACTGAACATAATGAGGAAACTGGCGCATACCTCACACGGTGCCAACCAACACTCTCTAATTAAAATCTATCAAGCGTTAATACGCTCAAAATGTGACTATGGTTATCCGATCTACGCATCAGCCAATTCAAGCACACGATCAACTCTTGGCACAATCCAAACCACTGCTCTCAGACTAGCAACAGGAGCATTACGGACCGCCAGTACAGAGCTTACACTGCGAAGCGTCAATATGGCCATTAAGCTTTCACTGGAAATATATTCTCATGAAGTTCCACACGCATTTACAGTCAGTTCCAAATTTACCGGGTCCTGTACAAACAAATACCAAAATTTCATCGCCATACGTACAACATATGTTATATCATCAAGCCAAGGACATCACACAGTCCCTCAACATGCAACTCGTCAAGATAATGTCCAGCGATTCTCTTCCTGCATTATCTCCGTGGTCTGACAATCCATTCCGAATGAATTTAATACTTACGAACATGGATCGAAACAATACAGATCATTTGTCTAAGGCGCATACAGATCTTTTAAAGAAATTTTCTGATCATCACATCTTATATACAGATGGGTCCAAACAATCAAATTTTGTAGGGTGTGCAGCTACTACTGAATCAAATGTGATCGTTCGCTACTCATTGCCTCCATATTTTTCAATATTATCGGCAGAGCTATGCTTATTATTGGCCACCCAGGAAGCTATTTCGAAAAACCTTCTAAAAGTACTGATCTGTTCAGATTCTTTGGCAGCCATCACAAGCATTAAAAATTCTCGAAAAAGAACGCAACATACGATAGCCAAGAGCATAATTAAAGTCCTACAGAACATACCAAACACTCGGATCAATTTCACATAGATACCAAGTCATTCTGGAATAATCGTAAACCAAGTAGCAGACCAGGCAGCGAAAGAGGCGGCGAAGATGATGCCATATCCACCAATATCAGTTCCGCAAAAGGACTTTATGAAACACGTCAAGGCAACCCTCGACAAGCAGTGGCAGCGACAATGGTGAAACACTCCGACCACGGTGAAGCTACGAGCAGTCAAACCAACGACGAAACCATGGGCAGTCCAACTTCGCCAATGTAGACAGCAAACCATTATTTGTAGACTGCGCATAGACCACACTATCCTAACACACGGTCACCTCTTTCGAAATCTTCCTCCACCAATATGGAGCACCTGTCGTACTCAATTAACAGTTAATCATTTTCTCACCGAATGTCCTTTGTACGCTCACCTTAGAAACATAAGTAATTTACCAACAACTCTGCTCTCCATTCTTCAAGATGATCCCATGTCACTAAACCGACTCCTTCACTTCCTTTCCATCACTAACCTCATAAATAATATTTAAGCCTATATCCTCACCGTGCCTCTGGCCTATGCAGCAGTAAATGGCACGAAAAAAAAAAAGAAAAAAAAAAAGAAAAAAAAAAGAACGGGTCTGTTAAAAGACTAAATGTTAAATATCAACCGTATTAAAATGAGCGATCATCTAATCAATATCTGTATGTAATGAAGGCTATGTTTATTATTGGAATTGTAATAAAAAGTAAAAGTGACGAACAGAGCAGCAATTAAAGTAATGTGTAAATTTTTACTATCCACGTTGGAAAAAT
This sequence comes from Icerya purchasi, assembly GCA_039619475.1. NCBI lineage: Eukaryota > Metazoa > Arthropoda > Insecta > Hemiptera > Monophlebidae > Icerya > Icerya purchasi. The sequence goes on from CM077116.1 coordinate 236,217,154, forward strand.
GAACCTATTTTTGTGATCATTTTATTTTATTTTTCCCCCCTCTAAAATCCGAGTTTGGTAAACACTCGCTCCTTATAATATCAACGTACAGCCGAGAAAATGGATCGAATTATTATCAGAGCTGCCATCGCTGATTAGGAGTAAAGCACCGCGCTGCTTCAATATAATTACCTTCATTTTAAATCACGTTCATATTACCAGTGTCATTATTCTAATCGCTTATCACAGCTCCTACTCATAAATACACGCTAACTCTAAAATTATTTAGTCGGTCACTCAAAGGGATTTACTATTAATCTAAAAAGTAATCAGTTATGACAACGGAGTATTTTTAGTAATGAATGAAATTTTTAATCGATTTTTGGCCTTAGCAAAGTAATTAGTTCCTTGCAAAAATTAGTTTACATTTATATAGGTGAATAACAAAACCAGACCAGTAATTAACACAAATAGTATATTAAATAATGAATATCAAAAACTGCGACCTTCTTTCGGAGCAAAGCTCCAATGTCATGGTGTTTTTAATATTTATTAATATATTTGTGTTGATTACCGGTGTAGTTCGGTTATTCAACTATATAAAATGACACAAAGGACGTATGATATCAATATTAACTTAGTTTATGTTGACTCTGTTGACCGTTCTAAAAGAATTGTACATCTTTTCATATCTGTGCTTCGCCGATTTTTAGGGGATACAGATCTCTACACTGTCTGGCGTGAACCCTTGTCTCAAACGCTTTTTAATAACTTCAACTCGAATATCCTTGTAATTTACATTCTGAATATTGCACATACAATCCTTCAAGTACTAGTTAAAATAATCCACCTCGATCTCCTTATTTCCCAAAACCAGTAGCATTCTATTATCGATAATTAATTGTTGCTTATTCGAAGGCGTTTTGCCAATTGCTTTATTAATAATGTGTCAGTAACTTTTTGGTTTGTACTACACTCATCCGATAACTTGTAAAATTCACGCTCCGTTTTTTTAACTCCCTTTTGTAACCTTTTTAAAATCATCTTAAATTTTTACTCAAAAATGTTGAATACAAATAAATACATTAATAAAATTAAGGTAAACAAAAATATAATTTTTTTTTTTTTTTTTTTAACCCCCCTCATTTTTCATAACACGAACAAAAAAACTTATAATTACAGAAATATAAGGAAAAAAGTAAAAAAAAAAACAAAACAGTACATTCAGTATGTAGATCATCATAGTTAGAAGCAAAAACATGAAGATTAGAATACAGAAAATAAACGGATAAAATACCCTCTTAGGCGCATCAGCTTTTTTAACAGCTGTTATTTTACTGACAACTGCTCCCTCAACAAGTAAGTTTTTCCAAATACTACCATCGAGTAGTGCATCTGTTCTTATCTAATGCTGCAAATTTACTTGCAGACACCACTCCACCATCGCAGACTAACACAGAACAACCTTAAAGGGTTTCTATCGTTTCAACCGTGACACGATTTGGCTTCATTACATTTCGGCCTCGTTACGTATCGGTCTCGTTCTTTTTCCAGGTAGTATTAGTGAGTTTTTAATTTTTTTTTCTTCAGATAATATCAAATTTAAGGCGCAAAATAAAACCATCCGCGCCAAATAACGAATTAATTTACTTAGAAAAAATAAATCAGTAGTTTTCATCGCTTAAAAAATTATTTCCTCTTACGAAGACTCGAAATGCGCTGATTCCATATATTCATTTAGTGGACTATTTTAATAAAAAATTTCGGAAAAAATTAGTCAATCGCGGTAATAATTTCCCATTATGACATATTGTTTTTCTTTCAAGGAAAAACCATGTGATTTATAATAAATTTTTACGTGCGTAAGAAATGAAAAATAAATTAATTTTAATAATTATGAAAAACTACTAATTTGAAAAAAGCAAAATCCATCTAGCATTTGAATTTTATTGAAAAAATTTGTTTGTTTATTCTCTCATTTTCATATTTGCTTTCGACATATGTACATGAAGTGGAATATAATTTTATATTCGAATAGGTTTTAACGGTGATTCTTTATTCTGACCTTTTGAGTCTTTACCCCCCGCTTCTAATATTTCTCATTTCTCTTCTTCAATTTTTCCTTCGTTAGTTTCCTTCGCTTTTACTATTTCGAACTTTCCCTCTATATAACTTCAATCGCTTCTAATTATCGTCTTTGGGTAAACATCTACTGCTGAGACATTCCTCCCCACCAAAACAAGAAAAATTTTAATATGTGTGATCAAAATTTTCATTATTTTCCAACAAATAATTTTAAGCAGTTTACATTAGCTTTCATTAAATGTTATACTTTAAATGCACTATTTTTAGGAACTTCTATTAATTACTTTTCTTAAAGAATAACGAACGAAAAATATCAAAACGAATTTTTAAAAAATCAGTTCTCCGTTAATTTTTAAAATATTTGTTAGATAAAATTATCTTTTTGCGGGAATGAATTTTACTAAAAAATAAAGTTGACGATGAACTATATTTAAAATTACATTCCCGGTAGGGGCATAAACCCAGTTAAACAACATTACATTATTATTTAATATCGTCTAAAGTTGAAAATAACAATACCGTATTTAGAATCAAAGCATGTAAATTAATTATTGTATTTTATTTGAAAAGTTCTTTTTTATTCTTTTTGATTTTTGTATTTTTACCAATTAACGCGGGGAATTTCTCATCACAGCAGCAAGAATCGTAAATTGGTTACACTTTTCTCTTTAGCTGGACCAACGTGTAAAAAAAAAAATATACAAATACCCGAGCATTAGTTGGGCCTGGCCAACTACGTGTAAAATAAAATAAGGCTGCTAAAATGATATTAGAATATCCCGGCACGATTTTAAAAGTTTTAGCCGGCTGCGTATCGGCCACGTCCATATAATTTGTAAATCTTCATCTCCAACTATGTGCTTCTTCTGCGGCCAGGCTGGTATACTGACAGTTCCACACATACTTCTCACGTGCCCAAAGTTCGCCACGTTCCGGACGCAACATGGCCTACCTAGTAACATACAAGATTGTCTGGCAAATACTACGACTAACGTCACAAGGGTTAAATCCTTCTTTAGAACGAGTGGTTTAACCGCACATATATAAGTTACCACCATATATGTGCTGTAATAACCTTAGTAATTACAAACGGCGCATATAGAAAAGGTGAGGAGAATTTAAAAAAAAAAAAAGATGTTTCGTTACGTTTGCTAAAAGCAAAGAGTAAAAACTTCTACAAAACATCTTCCACCATTTTTCTTACAATTAAGGTTTCATGTGCTATTATAATAAGTAACGTTTGAACAAAAAAATTTAGAAAGAAAAGGTATTTTCAACGAACTACCTACGAATAGGATATCCTTACGAATGGATTACTTTTAACAGTGAAACTGTATTTTTTTTATTTTTTATGTTTTACACCCATTCGTTTTATTATGTTCTCCCGTTAGAAAAATTAACCGATTTCTTAGAAATTTAAAGTGAATAGCCAATTGTACCGATTATGAACAATGCAGGTAAATAAACTTCATCTTTTATTTCATCGTTTAGGATTTGGTAAAATGAACAAATTGAAGCGCTGCACTTACACAATTCATAGGAAACAGCTTCATTCATTATCTTCCTCGTACTATGGCGATTGATAAGAATAATTTGTCCGAAAAACTATTCCATTTGCAATACACATATCTTAGTTTGCTTGCTAGTAATTCTTTTTCCGCCAAAATATTAACAACCGTTTTACAATAAAACTATAAACAGTTAATTCCAAGAAATAGATACGGCTTGTCCCAAGACAATTTTACCACTTCCGCTTCTTTTTTTATCTCTGTAGACTCACATGTTATCAAATTTTCAAGATCCTATTTATCACCTCTTTTCGATCAATTCCAGCGAATCCGAAGTAAACTGGTTAAAAGGTGATAGCTGGACCAAAAAAATGATTGGCGCACGTTAAAAAAATACCGAAATAAATACTGGTTTCCACCCCTGTTGCAAACAGTTTCATTTTCAACAAAAGAGCGAAAGAAATTAATAATTACGTTTTACAAGTGGAAAAAGTGTTTATTTTACGAAATTCAAGTACACGCAAGGGGTAAACCGTCGATATACTTTTTGTACACTACTTCCTGGAATTCCTTTGGACTGACTTGCTGGAATTCCTGTGAAATTCCTGTGGAATTACTATGGAATTGCTATGGAATTACTATGGAATTACTATGGAATTGCTATGGAATTGCTGGGAATTCCAACATATTGTACATGAAACTTCCTCAGCGGTTTACCCCTTGAATTTACCCTTTGTCTTTGACAGTTGTGCACGGTAATATGAAAGAATAAATTTTTTAAATTTTTTGTTGAACATAACCCATAATCAATCAATTATACACTATTTCTTAATATTTCCTGGTAATTCTTATTATCTCCATAATTCTACAACGGTTTACTCCTTCATAATAATTGAAATTAAGAGCTCAGGTTCATAGAATTCTTTCAAAATTTCTTAAAACTTGTTCCAGAATTTCTAGAATTCCTGTGGAATTGCTAGGAATTCCTATGAAATTGCTAGAACTGCTGAAAATTTCAATGGAATTGCTGGAATTCCTACATGTTGTACTCTAAATTTCCTCAGCGGTTTACCTCTTGGATACATGTCATTGTAGTGCACAAGAAGAAAATGAAAAAAAATAGAAACAAACATGATGACGATTAACCGATAAACAATTCGGAAGAAATATTTAATTATCTGTTGGACTGACTAATTCGTGTTAAAAATTAGCGCATAATATAGGAAAAGGAAAATTCTAAATAAAACAAAAAAAACGGTTCTTCTAAATCAGGCAGTATTCCAACGCCATCTGCTGTTATACTGATAAAGCAAGAGCGGCGCCCGGCAAAGGGTCCTCATCGACGGCGTACGCGTTTGAAGTAGATGGGAAAATCTTCACAGTCCGTCTCAATGATTACTGTACCATCCTGGACGCGGAACTTTACGCTACCCTTTTCTGCTTGGAGACGGTCATGTCTGGCATGGTAACAGGCCCGGAAGTTCTCGTAGTCACTGATTCTTTAGTGGTTGCCGGAGCGTTGACGTATGAGATTTCTGACCATACACTGGTGAACAAAATCCTATCCCTTATCATGAACCTGCAGAGAGAGGGTGATAATTTCACCGTGCTTTGGATCCCTGGTCATACTGGGATGCCCGACAATGAACGAGTGGACGTGGCTGCTTATTCCACCATGCTGGCCTGAAGTCCACATTATCTACCTAGTCCGTCAAAAATAGCGGATTCCGTATTTCTTTTTATTAGACAGCAGTGGGCCCAGGAATATCTTGCCATACCCTCCTTCCGTCAAACCATTAAGAGGTCAGTCGAACCATGGTGGCCCCCAGATACGATTCCGATGGCAGACTACTTAGCTGATTGTGCCTAGGCCACACTCGGGTGTCGCATAATCACGTGTTAAGTGTGGACAACCCGCCAACAGTTTGCCCCTTTTGCAACTCCCAGATGCCAGCATCTACTCTGCAATGAGGTCTACGTTGATTTTCATTGGGGAAAATGGCCTAAGATCCATTCTGTAATGTGTAATTAACATTGGGACCGTCGTAATAGTCTTGGTAATAGTAGATGGTCCTAAAGTTGTGAATATTTATTATTAAAATAAAAAAAAAAAAAATTATAGTTAAAGAGTTACTTTAGTAATACTAATAAATAATCTTGATTTACACTGTTTTATTCCAGGTGTAGCTGTTATTTATTTAATATAATTTTAAATACATTTTAAAATATACATTTTTTCAAAAATAAATACACTCGCTACCTTATTACCCATAACAAATTTTTTTTTTTTTTTTTTTTTTTTTATTTTTGCGTACAATCTGTCCCTGAACGGGTCAATAAGTAGCACTAATGTTTTACGGTATTATCATTAGATGCTGCCCATTAGCAGCCATTCTCTGTATATATTAATTAATAACGATGTTGTAGATCCATTTGACCATATCTTTTTAAACGTTTGAATTCTGTGGGATTTCGCTTGAGGTTATAACAAATGGAGAATAAAATATTGTTTTATGACGAAAAAAAAATCAAAGAACCCGTTTCCTAAAGAACAAAATTAAAACTATTTATATTAATAACGCGAGCAGATTACAATATTTCCATAAAATTCCTTTTCGCATGTATGCTTTTAGTGCTATTTTATTTTTTCGAAGTACTCACTGGCGATCAATATTTATTTTTTTTTTATAGTAATGACATGTAATATTTTTGAGAGGGTCAAATAGTTGTTTAAAAATCGGAAAATTTTTATTAATTCACTTTGTTAATTTTATTAAATTTTATTACTGAACAAGCTGCTTTATTGACATTTTTGCATGGTTTAAAAGTGAATTCTGGTTTAGGTATATTATATTTCACGCTAATAAGAATAACAGTTTCCAAGTGATTGAACCATGCTACATATTGCGCATAATGAAATATCTAGCTCTAAACTATTTACTTTTTCAGGTAAATATATTACAGAAAAAAATTAAAAAAATAAAAAATAATAAAAGATAATTGTAATAAAATATACAGCAAAACAGAGTAAGTATGAATTACTGTAATTTCAATTTACATAATACTAAATTAAAAACATGTAAAGTTTTTTAAAATAATTTTCTCTATAGCTAATTGGCCAGGACCGGTCAATTAAGCCCAAACGAATGGTACCCATTAAAAATAAACATGAAAATGAGAGAATAACTTCTTAAGGCTAACAAACCAATTTTTTCAATAAAATTCAGATGCTAGATCGATTTTGCTTTTTCCAAATTAGTAGTTTTTCATAATTATTAGAATTAATTTATTTTTCATTTTTTGTGCACGTAAAAAATTATTATAATCACATGGTTCTTCCTTGAAAGAAAAACAATATGGCATAATAGAAAATTTTTCAACTTCAGCCGATATTAAATAATAATGTAATGTTGTTTAACTGGGTTTATGCCCCTACCGGGAATGTAATTTTAAATATAGTTCATCGTCAACTTTATTTTTTAGTAAAATTCATTCCCGCAAAAAGATAATTTTATCTAACAAATATTTTAAAAATTAACGGAGAACTGATTTTTTAAAAATTCGTTTTGATATTTTTCGTTCGTTATTCTTTAAGAAAAGTAATTAATAGAAGTTCCTAAAAATAGTGCATTTAAAGTATAACATTTAATGAAAGCTAATGCAAACTGCTTAAAATTATTTGTTGGAAAATAATGAAAATTTTGATCACACATATTAAAATTTTTCTTGTTTTGGTGGGGAGGAATGTCTCAGCAGTAGATGTTTACCCAAAGACGATAATTAGAAGCGATTGAAGTTATATAGAGGGAAAGTTCGAAATAGTAAAAGCGAAGGAAACTAACGAAGGAAAAATTGAAGAAGAGAAATGAGAAATATTAGGAGCGGGGGGTAAAGACTCAAAAGGTCAGAATAAAGAATCACCGTTAAAACCTATTCGAATATAAAATTATATTCCACTTCATGTACATATGTCGAAAGCAAATATGAAAATGAGAGAATAAACAAACAAATTTTTTCAATAAAATTCAAATGCTAGATGGATTTTGCTTTTTTCAAATTAGTAGTTTTTCATAATTATTAAAATTAATTTATTTTTCATTTCTTACGCACGTAAAAATTTATTATAAATCACATGGTTTTTCCTTGAAAGAAAAACAATATGTCATAATGGGAAATTATTACCGCGATTGACTAATTTTTTCCGAAATTTTTTATTAAAATAGTCCACTAAATGAATATATGGAATCAGCGCATTTCGAGTCTTCGTAAGAGGAAATAATTTTTTAAGCGATATATGAATGAAAAAAATACATTGAAAACTACTGATTTATTTTCTAAGCAAATTAATTCGTTATTTGGCGCGGATAGTTTTATTTTGCTCCTTAAATTTGATATTATCTGAAGAAGAAAAAATTAAAAACTCACGAACGGTACTTGGAAAAAGAACGGGGCCGATACGTAACGAGGCCGAATCGTTGAAGCCGAATCGTTGAGGCCGAAACGATACGCTTCCAACCTTAAACACGGTATACACTTTTCTTTCAAAATTCCTATTTATCGATTACGGATGGAAAACTTCCAGCATATTCTGTTTTTATGTATTATACCAATTATGTTTTGTTTTCGAAGCTACTGCTGTAAGTGAATACGTAGCAGAAAAGTTAGTGCATAGACCGCTCTCAAAATAGATACTGAATTATTTGTTGGAGAAATAAAAAATATCTAGGGATTTGAAATATCACATCAAAAGAATACTTCAAGCGAACAAAAACGAGAGGGTCGTAGGATTAATGTTTGTTGCTTGCCTTGTAAGAAATTTGAGAAAAAGAAGAAGAAGAAAAGGAATGCGTTAGTAGAGCATTAATGAAAGAGTAAGAAGGTAGATGAAAATTAGTTTTAACTTGTCAGCGTTTTACTGCCGGTTTTTTAATTTTTTACTGACAATTTTTTCCCCCGAGTATCAGACACTTTTTTTTTTGCGTAGGTAAATCTTCATTCTTAATTTTATTTTTCATCAAAATTATTTCATTTTAATTTTTTTTTTTTTTTTTATGGGCGCGCAAGCGGCATTGACCCAACAACAGGAAAAGCTGAGCTATAAAACTAAAAAGTTAGGCGGTCAGAAATTAACGTAACAAAGGACAGCAGTGCAGCCACCACAGAAAATGAAGGAAAGGAGAGAATAAAGAAAACGTTATAGGAAGCAGGGAAACTTCATGTCAACAGCTAGCCGTATAAAAGGGAGCGTTCATTAAGAAGAGCAGGACACTCGAAAAAAATGTGATCAGCATCACATATACAAGGAGGATCACAATCGTGAAGAGGACAATAAGGAGACGGTGACAGAGGAAATCGAAAGTAAGAAGAGGGGAGTAGAAAATGATTGGTCCGGAGTTGAATTAGGGACAAAATAGAGAAGCGCCGACGGAAAAGAATAGAATGGATATATGAGCAGGAAAAGGGAAATTCAATAAATGAAGAAATTCATGGTTGAATGTGACGTGAGAGGAGGAATGGGACCGAACTGGGAGAGAGGAGAATTTGATAGGCTGCTCATTGAAGTCATGAGAGAAGTAAGGAAGAGTGTTATAGGAAATGACAACGGGAGCAAAATTAGAAAGATGGGCAGCAATTAGCGACAAGATTAGGATTTTATGAGGAGAAGAACACCAGTGGTTTTTGATATAAATATATAAGAAGAAATAAGTTTGGACGAGAAGGTGGGAGACGTTTAATTAGGAAGCGATACCCAAGCTGAGACCGGCGAATAAACAGTGGCTGGGCTACCGGTTCTGATAAAACTGCGAGATCGGGAGAGGGTTTCAAGGCTCCAATGCGCAAACGGAGGCAAGAATTCTGAATCGCGTCATGTTTAGCGAGGAGAGACTTAGAAGAATTACCGTAGATAAAGGAGCAGTAGTCGAGCTTGGACCGAATAATAGCTTTGAAAAGAATTAGAAGAATAAACGGATCCTCTTTCTATCTGAAGGGAAAAAGAGATTTAAGGAGGTCAAGTCTTATAAGACAAGAATTATAAAGATAATTAATGTGCTCCTGGAATGTGAGGCAGCTATTCAAAAAATGGCCTAGCTGGCATATGGAATTGGTAACAGGAATAGAAATACTAGATACACTGATGCGAGTTAGAACACAGTTAAAGGGACAGAGAGAAAAAATGATACTAGACGACTTGGTAAAAGAAAGAGAAAGGTGAAGACGAGAAAGGGAATTGTTAGGGATAGACAACAAATTATTCAACTCATCGCCAGCGGTAGACAGATCGTCAGAGGTGGAATAGACCAGAATTCGTCAGCGAAGAGGAGGAAGAAATAAGGAATAGGAAGAGAGGCGATATCGAAAGAGTAGATATTAAAAAGTGTAGGACTAAGACAGGAGCCCTGCGAAAATCCACGATAAACGCTTCTAGAGGTGAAAAGGGAGGGAGAGGAAAGAAAGAGAGTTCTGTTCTGGAAGAAGTTGAAATTGAGAATAACGACGACGGAAGGGAGGTTAAAAGAAAGTAGTTTGGAACTCAGAGAGGGAAGGTGCACATTCGTCAACAAAGGAGGCAATGGTGGAATTTTTATTTAGGAAAGACTTATAGACATCCGAAAGGAAATAACTAATGCAGTCCACCGGTCGAAGCCTAGGGCGATAACCAAACATATTAGGAGGGACTAGACTGTTGTGTTCTAACCACCACATGAGACGATTGTTAATGAAGCCTTCAAAAAGTTTAAGAAAACAAGAAGCAAGGGAAGTGGGACGGAAAGAACACTGATTTCTTTTAGAAATAGGAATGGCAATAAAGTCGTTGCAGGGTTTAGGAGTAGAACCAGAAAGGAGAAAAAAATTAAAAATAGGGAGAAATGGAAAACAGCGCGGCAGGAGAGAGATTTTTAAAAATAAAGAACGAGAAACGGTCCCAGCCAGGAGCATACGAGGTAGATTTATTAAGAATGCATGCAAGCTCGTCGTAACAGAAAGGAGAAGACAGGAAGTGAAGAAGAAAGAACGGCTTTTTCAAAAGAAGAGACGTAGGCGGGAGCAATGGAATCCAAGAAGGACTTTAGCTGGGGTTTGAAAGGGTGAAATTGGCGGGGCGCTCAGAAAAGGGTGATCTAAACGCTTTATCCATTTTCCAGATCTGGGAGAAGGGTGTATCTTTAGAGAAGGAGGAACAGAAATACTTCCAAGAATTCTTTTTTGCGGACTCAAGGATGAAACGAGCTTTTGTGCTGGCTTCTTTATGGGCTAGGAAGTTGGAAATTGAGAAATGAGAACGAAAGGCTTTAAAGGTAGCAGAGCTTCATTGAAACGCTGCTTTACACTCTTCGTTCTACTAGAGTGAAGAGGCTTAAGAAGAAGAGCGACCGCGCGTGCTGGAAATAGAGGCAGAAGATGCAGAGAGAGCAGAATCTAGAGTTTGAGTGAAATGATCGTACCGGAAGAAGGATTCAGAAACATCAGAAATATAAAACAGAGAGGAATCCATCGAGAAACGAAATTTAGGCTACTCAGTTTTAGAAAGGAGCCAAACGTGAGAGTGAAGGGGTTCCAGAAGCTTAGGAGGGAACATTTCGTTAAGAGTGACCAGATTGAGGACGTGATCGCTGCCAAAAAGTACCGTCGAGAGTTCTCCAGGAGCATAAAAGACCAAGATTGGGAGAGGAGAAGGAGAGATCTACTGAACTAGAGGAAAATGGATTCCCGAAGAGGGTAGGAGACCGATCATTAAGAAAAAAAAGATCATGGTCCAGAATGAGATTTTCAAAACCATTAGGATTATGCTCAGAGCAATCCCAAAGAGGATAGTGAGCATTCCAGTCACCTCCAATGGTGAAGGGACCAGATAAAGATGAAAGAAATGAGAGAAGAGGAAGATTACAGAGGCTGGAGTTAGAAGGGTTATACACGCAAGCAATATGTAAAGGATTCCGGAGAAGATTCAAAAGGGAAAAGTGAACCATGTTAGGAAGATCAGGATAGGGAAGAGGAAGACATGGGATATCGTGCGACCGGTAGGATAGATCACATCTAATAAGAATGTAGACGCCACCGTAACCATCCACACGATCGGATCGAACTAGAGAATAGCCTTTGAGATATAGAGAAGAGGAGGATTTAAGCCAAGTTATGGATAACAACCCCACATGGACATTATAGAGGTCTAATAAATCCTCTAAACTTAATTTATTAGCTTGTTGGGACTTGCTTTAATTTGTTCCACTGCAGTATGTTCAAAGCATAAGGCCGCGACATGCTATCTAGAATGAAGTCAAGCACCACGAGAGGATTACGAGAGAGTAGAAAAAGAGGGCAGAGACGGGGATATAATAAAAGAAGTAGATATAAAGGTAGAGAGAAAAGTTAGTAAAGAAGAAGCGGGAACATAAACGCGCTCCCAACTTGATGAGGAGAAAGGAAGAATAGAGAAACTGAAGATGAAAGGAGTCCTGCTCGCTATAAATTGCGGTCCATTTAGCAAGACCATTTCCATTCAGGTCAATTTTATGCAAGCAAAAGCGCCGGGAGAAGTACCTGCACGAACATGGTTGTCGACCAGTTTGTAGGCAACCTCTCCCAAAAAAACAATTATGTCTCCACATGAACAAATTAAACAACCTGAGCGCAGAAGATAGTCTAGTGTTCCTGAATCGAAAGTATGGCGTTATCCTTGGCTAACAGGAGGAAAAGGGGAGAAAGAGAGAAAGGCAAGGAAAAGGCAAAATATGCTTTACGAGAAATAAACGTGATTGGATAAGAAGGAAGAAAGATTGTCAAGGAAAGAGGAGGAGACGGCTCTGTCACTTATTCGTACCTTTTAAATAAGGACGAACCGCCTCAATGTGATCGCTGCACTGCTCCACTGACCATTCAACACCTCCTCATCGACTGCCCTCAATACAAAATGATTCGAGAAAAATTCACTCTGCCTTCATCACTTACAAAGCTTCTCGCTGATGATGAAAGAATAACCTCTAAACTTTTCAGATTTCTTAAAGAGACACATCTATTACCATTACTCTATAGTATATCTTTTGCCGCGCCTCTAGCCTAGTCGCTGTATACGGTACGTTAAAATTAATTTAAAAAAAAAAAAAAAAAAAAAAAGTTCAAATCGGTAAAGTTTTTAAAATTACTTTTTTGGGTTTAAATAACGTTTGAATTGTAGTGAACGAAAATAAGTGTTCTACTGGAGCTGAAAATGTTAATGGTGTGTTATATCTATGAAAATATCTCGTATATTGGGGTATCTGTTTATCATGGTAGTAGACTCATTTTTATCGGCGAAATAATGTAACATTTTTAATTTGGACATTTCCCGGTACAATGGAAGTTTGCGCAAATTTCCGAAACCTGGTAAAGATCCTTACTCTGTAACGTCTTATCACCCCATTTCTAAGTTGCCTGTTTTATCGAAAGTAACGGAAAAATTAATATTGAAAAGGTTGCAGCCTTATATGTAGTCAACTAATGTAATTCCGCAACATCAGTTCGGCTTTTTAAAACACCATTCTACGATTGATCAATTGCATAGGGTGGTTAGTGTAATTGAAAATAGTTTAGAAACAAAAAAAGTATGTACTGCGGCATTTCTCGACGTTCAACAGGCTTTTGATAAAGTCTGGCACGATAGCTTATTATAAAAATTAAAATGTTTGTCCCTGAGTAGTCTTTACCTGTTGCTAAAGTCATATCTTGAAGATCGACATTTTCAAGTGCGTTACGAACATACGAGAGTGGTTCAAATATAAACCGGAATTTTTAAATAAACGCGCGAAAAATTTATTGTGGAAAAAGTGGTTGCACTGGCAGTTAGACCGGTTTGTTATGTAGAGCAATTAGAACCGCGTCGTAAGCTCACTTTTTAGTGTAGTTAGAGCCATGAGTGAAAAAGAAGTACCAGTGTCTGTTGCGCAACGCATCATTATTCGTTTTTTAGTCAAAGACGACGTAAAATCCGTGGAAATTTACCGAAAATTACGCGAACAGTTGGGGGATGAGTGTCTCTCCAAAACTCAAGTGTACGAGTGGTGTTCCACGTTTCGAAAAGGACGTGAAGTGGTGTCAAACATAGCACATGCGCGGCGCTCAAAAACCAGCATTACAGATGAACACGTCGAAGCCATCGAACAACTCATTTTGGCTGACCGACGCGTCCGTGTACGCGGTATGACCGACGAATTGGGCATCAGCATAGGTAGTATTGAGACAATAATTCATGATCGGCTAGGTTATCGCAAAATTGCAGCCAGATGGGTGCCAAGACTTCTGAATTTTGAACAGAAATTCACTCGTTGGGAAGTTTGTACGCGTCTCCTGCAGCGGTATGAAGAGGAAGGAGAGAATTTATTGCGGCGAATATTCACCACGGACGAAACTTGGGTACACTACTATACGCCGGAGAGTAAACGCTCGTCTATGGAGTGGCGGAAGAAAAAAGAGGGAGCGCCAGTCAAAGCGAAGGTTACACAGTCAGCTGGGAAGGTGTTGTGTACCGTGTTTTGGGACATGAAGGGAGTGATCGCAGTCGATTTCCTAACTGAACAACGTACTGTGACGGCGCAGTATTACAGTAAACTCCTAAAAAACACAGTCAAACCGGCCTATCGAACAAAAAGGCGCGAAATTCCGATCCGTAGTGCGATACTGCTTCAAGACAACGCCAGGCCACATACCGCTCGGCTCACGATGGAGACATTGGCCGAATTGGGCTGGGAAACACTTGAACATCCTCCTTACAGTCCAGATTTGTCGCCTTGTGTTTATTATTTGTTTGGCCCGTTGAAAGAAGCACTTGGTGGACAACGTTTCGACAGCAACGATGAGGTGGAATCGTTCGTGCGCAAATGGCTATGTGACAAGCCGCGAGATTTTTACGAAAAAGGAATAAAAAAATTGCCGGAGAGGTGGAAAAGTGCGTAACGTGCGAGGGCGGTTATCTCGAAAAATTGTAAAAAATATGAGCACTGTAAGTATAAAATAAAAATTTTTATGACGAAATTCCGGTTTATATTTGAACCACCCTCGTACCTACTCAGATATACATCCGATTTTAGCAGGTGTTCTTCAGGGTTCTGTGTGTTGGGCCCCACGCTGTACTTACAGCAGATTTTCCTGCGACAGAGAATGTGCAGGTGGCTACATTTGCAGACAACACGGCACTGCTGTCATCACATGAAGATCCGATGATAGCTAGCAATAATCTGCAAAATGCTCTTTCGAAGGCGGAAACATGGTTTAAAAAATGGAAAATCGGGATAAACGAGAGCAAATCGGTAAATATCCATTTTACTAACCGAAATGTTGAAATCCTAACCGTTAAGATCAATAACACAGATCTTCCTGTGCGAGCAACAGTCAGGTATTTAGGTTTGCACTTAGACAGCTGATTGACGTGGAAACACCATATACAGGTTAAAGAGAAAAAATCAGATATCCGGGTTAAAAAAAGTGTACTGGTTGATAGAGAGAAACAGTGTATTGACAACGGATAACAAGCGTCTAATATACACAACAATTCTAAAACCTATCTGGACGTACGGGGTTCAACTTTGGGGTTGCGCTGAACTGTCAAACTTGAAGGTAATACAGACTTCTCAGAATAAGATCCTTCGGTTGATAACCAAGACACCCTAGTATGTAACTAATCTAACCTTACATCGAGATTTGTGTATAGATTATGTGGCTGATGTCATCAAAGTTCACACTAGAAAACACGCAGACAGACTCGATTCTCATCCGAACACTCTTGCTAGAGGATTGCTAGATGTTACCGATGATGTAAGAAGACTGAAACGCCAAAAACCGCAGAAGGTCGGTGCTAATCGGGTAGGTTGTAACGGAAATTATATTTCCGGTATATATTTGTACTTTCCGTAATAATAATAATTTAATATATAACAATAAAAATTAATAGAAGATCAATAGAAATAAATCATGCTCACCGGCACTTTATCGCACCGATGAAGAGATTAAAGCGATAAGCAGGCGAGAGTTAAGAGAGCGTGGCCGATCAGCGATCACACGTGGTGGAACTATCTCTGTTAAAAGTAATGATAATATTTTTGTGTTTTATTAATGAGAAAATCAAAATGAGAAGATAAGAGAAAATACTGGTGCGCCGGGGGGCATGATGGTGATCAACGGAAAGACAAACTACCGGGTTAAGGATGGCACAGTCCAAATTTTTTGTAAGTAATATTTCGCCGTAGATATAATTTAATAATGTAGATTTGATATAAATTTCCGGAACTTGAATCACGTTAAATTTGAACAACTTACGAGCACCTGGTAGCCAATAAGAACTAAAATGGGGTATACCCGTCAGCACAGGTACGTAGACTTGCTGATGTTAAGGTGTGGGATGAATATATGAAATTATATATATTCATCTCGAATGGACCACTGTTTGAAAGTACATGGGATTTTGAAGGGGTTCCTCGTGGGCCCAGCAGCCTTTTCAAAATCACATGCAATTCAGATACAGTTATAATAACGTAAATAATTAACGGTGGTCTATTCCCGTAACAAGGTGCTACTCTGCCCTTCATGTTTAATTTCATTCATACTTATTGCTAAATGTCCTTGATGAACAGCTCTTAATAGTATATTATAAAAAAAAAAAAAAAATCAGACTTAGATGTAGACATTGATAAAGACAGGTCTTCTCCAAATTTGAAAAATTCATTGTGTGGTATACTAATGTACTTTTCTTGTAAGTTTTTTTTTTTTTTTTTAAATTAGTAATAGATTTTTAAATGTCTGCAACCAATGATCTTGGCTTTTTGTGGAATAATGAGCTAGCCATAATTTTTTTAAAATTAAAGATATGACAATGCAACGATTAATGGGAGAAAATATAAACAATTCTTGAAATCGTGCATTAATACTATTCAGTAATGTGTTTCCAGATGGTTTGCAAAAACGTCTACTTCTATTTCACAAGTTGTTGCAATTGTCGATGTAAAACTACAATGAACGGTATAAGTGTTCTATAAAATGCAGTTGTTTCTGCCTTGCCTTAACATGTTCCTGTATGTAAATTAAATCATTTGTGCTAAAACGATGTTTTGTATTTACATATTAATTAGCTTTTAAAACAGTTGTAGTAAGTACTAGTAATTTATGCCATTCCAAAATTTAAAAATATTTATCGTTTAATGCATATGTGCGTACAACGTTCAATGTAAAATTATAAATTTAAAAATTGTAATTTAAATATAAATAAATAAATAATTTTTTTTTAATATTTTGTTTTAAATAATGTATTGTTACTCCTAAGTCTACAATTACTAATAATACTATGATTATACTTATATATAATGATTGTACAATGTTAAGGACTTCGTCCAGGACAAATGGATAGATAAAGCCATATCGTGATATACTAAGTTATTATTATTAATTATTTTTATTCGATTCCTCCAATCTACAATAATTTGTTTCTAACGTAATTACGGAAAAGTATTTTATATATTGATATATAGACAAATGTTTATTCATTAATATGCCCGCAAAAAAAAAAAAAGTATTTTTTTCAAAACTTTTGAGCTTTCAGCGACTTGAAGGCCTAGACATAAAGTTATAAGCTCGGTTTTTTCCTTTATAAAGCGGTCCTTTATGCACATACTTGTATTTGAGATATGCTATGGTTTCATCAACTTTTTTACCCGAGCTATTGTTTAGATGAACATTTTTTTTTACTGTTTTTGGCTCAAAAGGGGGGTTTAACCAATTTTTAACCGTAATTTTTTTATATTTTATGAAAGAGCTTCTGCGTTTTGTTTTATATTTTGAATTTCACTTTTAAAGGGTTATCTAGTGATGAGTTATGAATTTTTCGAGTGTAACTTTTGAGATCGTTTAAAATTCTATATTATATATTCTTGATGGTTTTTTGTCATCCGGGGTAATTGGTTAAAGTTATAGATTATCTTAAAGAGAATTTTTATTGTAATTTATAATCCAATTTTGAAGTTTATAAGTCAAACCGTTCGTGAGCGATATTGTACATTTTTATTTGATTTTTTTTGTCGTTTCTGAATCATCTTTTTAGGATTTCGTATATAACATGTGCACGCAATACTTAAAAATTTAGCTTAAAACTAGAGAATTTCAAAAGAGGAAAAAGAAAACCTGCTAGAACGGACAATATAGCGTAGCAAAGTTAAAAAGTATAAGGCGGCTTTTAGTTAGTGATAGTGCGGGGCAAAGGAGCGACTAGGATGAACAACGGATCTAGATGTTTAGAACGACTAAAAATACGGTACACCGCTGGTATTTGTCACAAAATGCGCGATCGCACTTTCATCTGGTAACTCTGTGCCACTGAATATATGTTTAAGGAATGACCAATGCACATCTGTCGTGGATACTAGCTCACTCTCATAACGCCAACCACATTCACAAAGGCACGACCTATATAGCCAATTACTCTAAAAAAGTCGATTATCCGATTATGCATTTTAATTTTAACCAAGTAAGCATCCTTAAAACGCTTTACAACAGCTATTGGATTCTGGTAATTACAAGTTTGTGTACAAAGTACTTTGTACTCTATTCATATTTTGCGTACGATTTCAATGTACTTGTAATCAATACTCATATTTACGAATACAATTTGCCCAACACTGCTAACTTTAATAAAAACAGAAACTCCATTAGAACGCTTAGTTTCTTTGCATTAACAAACAGGTTCATATCCGTGTATCTTACATGGACCTCAACTTTTTCTTCGGTAATCCCCGGATTCAGTTAAAATAACAACATCAAAATATATTTTTCTCTTCTAAATAGGTTACAATATCATTAAAGTATCTTCTTAAAGTACGTATATTGAAGGTAAATAAATTCAACTCTTCTCCACTCATCTCAAAAAAGGTAAAACTCGAAAAATGTAAACACAAATAGACCAGTATACGGGAAAGATGCCGAGCAATAAATATAAAGAAGACAAGGTAATATAAATAAAGAACACCCTATTAGAGGTAGGTATTTAACAAACTAATGCAAATGTCCTTAAATATATACTGATATATCAGTGGCGGATACATGAATTTATTATAACAAAGAAACCTAATTTATACTATAAAATACTTATATAAATGTTACACGTATGGATTTAATTATAACTAATATTTAATACTGTTCTCTAATAAAACTATTAATGTTATGTTTTTGTTTTATTTTAAACCCAACTGTTATCGATCTTTTGCTTTTCTTATTTATTTTTAATTTTTATTTTGTAATATAAATGAAAATAGATCAAAGATAAATATAACATATTGTAATGTGTCCATTACATGGAACATATAAAAATTTAGAAAAACAAAAGAAATAACTAATAATAAGAATAATTTGGAATGTGTGGTGCGAGTGCGAGTGTGCGCGTGCATGGAACTGTTGTCGGTGGGACCAGCCAATCAGCATCCTGCAGGAAACAAAAAGGATCTACCTGATTCGGCCAAGTCCAGCGGTCACGATCGAGTAGGCGGTCGAAATTTTGGAAAATCGAGAAGAAGATTTTAGCGAGAAAGGCAGTGGCAGCCTTATAGAGTTAGTCTCGTTTTTACCTTCGGTCAAGCCAGTCAGTGGCTGTTTACCGGTTCTTAATTTTGTAGAAATACTTCCGTTTTGATTTCTCGTGGAAAAGTCGCCGTCTTGTTACTACGTACGACATAGGTTAAAGTTATCGATAAATATCGAAGTGGCGCGAGTAGATTCTTGCTGTTCGGCAAAGTTTGGATTCGGATTTGCAACCGGTCCTCAACGAAAGTGTTCGATAAATCTTCCTCGACCGATTCCGATTTCTGCAACGCAACCGACCGCCGAATCGCCACCAGTAGATCCCCGATCACCGACAACAGTGATACGTATAATTTATATTCTCTTTACATATATATATTGTTGTGTATTTATAATTGCGCTATTTTCGGACTAATATTGTTTTTCAGCGGTCGACCGGCAAAGAAAGCTAGGTGTACTTTTTAATAATATATTGTTCGTTATAAAAAGCTCCGAAAGTAATCTGTCCAAAACCTCTTATTTTAATAAATTCGATAAAACTAAAAAATAAAGAAAATCCACGAGGATAAAACCTCGTGGTTGGCATCCCTGACTACCAAGTTAACGTCTAGAACCGTTACATTTGGCATCCCTGGTGGGGAACAATTTTGTAAATTGTTCTTTCCTGGGACGAACTCAAATAACAAAGCAATAAATTAGTTAAAGTTCATAATAATAAATTTAAATAAATAAAGATGGAACCTAATATGATGGAATTTTTGAAATTACAATTTGAGATGATGAATGCTCAAATGAATAATAAATTTGACGAAGTTAATAAAAAATTTGACGAAGTTAATAAAAAATTTGACGAACAAAATAATAATTTTAATAATAAGGTGGATCAGATAAATAATACAATCAATTCAAAGTTCGATAATTTTAAAAATGAAATTGAACAAAAGGTCGACAAAACAGTTTCCGACATAGAGGAGACATTGGAGGATAGAAAAATTAATGAGAGACAGAAGAAAGTGGTTGATGCGAAGGTCTCCGATATAGAGGAGAAATTAGAGAATAGAAAAATTAATGAGATGGAGATAAAAACTGATCGCGCTGAGGTAAGGAAACTAGCGAGCGAAGTAGAAAAAGAAAAAGAGGTAGATAAGGAACGAAAAGACAGAAAGAAGGAAAGCGAGAATCGAACGAAAGGGGTTATGCAGAGGAATAAAGGTGTAAAAGAGCTCGGTCAGGAAATTAGGAGAAAGGAAAAAAGAGCTCCCACCCAATCGAAAAGTGCGAAACGGCACAAGGTAAGGGAAAATAAGAAAATTAATTTCTCAAACTTAGAAATCGAAGTGAGAATTAAAAGTAATGCGGCCAAATGCGCCAATGCACTTATAAACAAGAATAGGGTGAAAATAAAGGATGCAAAAGAGTCCCTAAAGAGATCGTTAGCAAAATTGATTGGGTATTTCACAGAAAGTAGCGGTAAGACTAAAGTCAAAATCAAAGTGAATACGAAACCTGCTATAACGAATAGAGACATATCAAGTGCTCCTCCTGCGAGGAAGAAGAGAGCAAAAAATACCGGTAAGAAAAGAAACCGGAGAGTAGTGAAAATAGAGAAGGAAACAAACGTCGAACAATATCGACGTATAAAAATATCAAAGGAGAAAATAAAGGAAAATAAAATCTATAGAAGAGGGTCGGTAAAGCAACTGGAAAACTTCCCAAGTAAATTAGCAGAACGACGAAACGAAGCTAATTGGAGAAATGAAAAGCTAAGAGCCGCAAATAGACGGACAGATTATAGGAGATTGGTACGAATAATAAGCATCCGGAAGAGATTGAAGAAGAAATCATTGAAAGGTGATAATTTACGGAGTAATTTTAAAAGAACCACCATAGAAAAAAGAAGGTTAACGTACGTACAGCCGGTAAGAGAATTGGAAGGCAGGAAAAGTGAACAGCCGTGGAAAACGTGGTTGTACAGGGTGATCACTTGAAATACCGCAATAAGAATAGTTAAATTCGTTAGCGCTAAATTTAAGTGTAAATAATGTAAATAGTTAATTTGTACGGCGGATAATGACCGCAGCCATTCGAGGGAATAAAGAACAAATTGTGTATATAGTGTATATATTGTAAATAGTTTATATAGAAAGGTAGAGATAGACATACTAGGACTAATTATGTCCAAAAGGAATAATTAGTATAAAATTTTGTAATTTGAACAGAATATGAATTACTAAAATTTTGGTAGTAAAGGTAGAATGTAAATTGGTAAATATCCATCAGAGATTAGGCATATATACTTTGCTGTGTCGAGTAGAATAATTTAATAATGTAAATAAGAGTTAAGTTTTATAATAATAATATTGGTAAAAAATCGGTATAGAGGAATGGGAATCGTGCAAGGATAAATTGTATGAACAAGTTATATTTAAGTCAGATTAATCAATAATCGTGCAAGTACGCATAAGGTCAAAGTCTAGTTATATGTGTAAACGGTTAAGGTGGGTTTCGTCAGCCATGAGAATTTTCAAAATTTTAAGATATTATATTTCAAAAAGCGGCGTGTCTCGAAAGAAAAGACTATGTCGAATGACCATTTATAGTTTTACGACTATTACTTGTTCTTTTTCAGAATTTCTGAGGATTTCTTTGACTACGTTGTTACCTTACTAAGTGTAAAAAGGAAGTTTCACGAGCTGTTAAATGATTCCCACAAATATAAAAAGGAGCCGAAATGTGAGAAAATCGTTGAAATTTAATAATGTTAGCGGCGGCCCATAGATAAGCATTCTCCGAGAAAAAAAGGTCAATCAGCGGTTCTCACGAACCAGTATATGTCCGGGTATTTTACGAACAAAGGGCGGTATTCCAGCTAAAGTAGAATGTCGACCAGTCTGCGGAATAGTTGGTCATAATTAGCAAAAGGTTTAGTAAATAACATACCGAAGCGACAAATAAAAGGACACTAACAAGAAATAGTAAAAAAGGTTAACGGCATGTCATAAAGTGCGTAAACTAAAAGCATCGACTCCGACCAGAAATCATGTCAAAAGTAAAAAATAAAGGGACCGGGGTTCTAGAAAAAGTATAAAAATAATCATCTATTCGTAAACCGATAAAAGAAAAAGGTCATTTGTGTAAAATAGAGAATTAGACCAAGGCTAACGATACCGACATATTCGTGAGAAACTCTACGAAAACAACGAAGAAAGAAAAATATATCGGTTGTAGATCAGAGATGTTAAATACAAAAGAATGAAAGGAATGACCGGTATAAGGGCGAATGCCCGAGCAGGTAAAGCGGCAAGTGTTGGGTAAAGGAAGAATATGAACAGAAATAGGTCGGCGAGGCAGATGAATGAAGGAAAATTTAAGTGACCATCTAGCATAAATAAATACACCTTAATTAAACAATGGTTCGCAAGTGTAAATAGTAAATAAATGTAAATACATTAGAATTGTAATCAAAATATTAAATAAAAAATTTTTTTGTCAAAAAAAAAAAAAAAAAAAAAAAAAATTATAAATAAATTTTTTTCTTTGGGATGCGGGCATATGTAATGTGTCCATTACATGGAACATATAAAAATTTAGAAAAACAAAAGAAATAACTAATAATAAGAATAATTTGGAATGTGTGGTGCGAGTGCGAGTGTGCGCGTGCATGGAACTGTTGTCGGTGGGACCAGCCAATCAGCATCCTGCAGGAAACAAAAAGGATCTACCTGATTCGGCCAAGTCCAGCGGTCACGATCGAGTAGGCGGTCGAAATTTTGGAAAATCGAGAAGAAGATTTTAGCGAGAAAGGCAGTGGCAGCCTTATAGAGTTAGTCTCGTTTTTACCTTCGGTCAAGCCAGTCAGTGGCTGTTTACCGGTTCTTAATTTTGTAGAAATACTTCCGTTTTGATTTCTCGTGGAAAAGTCGCCGTCTTGTTACTACGTACGACATAGGTTAAAGTTATCGATAAATATCGAAGTGGCGCGAGTAGATTCTTGCTGTTCGGCAAAGTTTGGATTCGGATTTGCAACCGGTCCTCAACGAAAGTGTTCGATAAATCTTCCTCGACCGATTCCGATTTCTGCAACGCAACCGACCGCCGAATCGCCACCAGTAGATCCCCGATCACCGACAACAGTGATACGTATAATTTATATTCTCTTTACATATATATATTGTTGTGTATTTATAATTGCGCTATTTTCGGACTAATATTGTTTTTCAGCGGTCGACCGGCAAAGAAAGCTAGGTGTACTTTTTAATAATATATTGTTCGTTATAAAAAGCTCCGAAAGTAATCTGTCCAAAACCTCTTATTTTAATAAATTCGATAAAACTAAAAAATAAAGAAAATCCACGAGGATAAAACCTCGTGGTTGGCATCCCTGACTACCAAGTTAACGTCTAGAACCGTTACAATATATATATTTTGTACTTGCTCACGAACAAAGAGTATTCGAAACGGATTACTAACAAAAATAAAAAAGAAGTAAAGTCTAATAAAAATACTATCTTTCTTACTATTCAAATTCTAAACTACCATTTAAGCTAGAATTTTATAATTTTTTTATTTTTTACCTAAAAATAAAATAAAATTTAAATAAAATTGTAATAATTATATATTTTTAAACCATTTTTAAATTTCTAAAGAGGTCGTTATTTGATTTTCTTTATGAAACAACGTATTTCTCAAATCTATTGCCTACCATAGAAGATATTACGTAATTATATAACCCCCCCCTCAAAAAATAATTTCTCTGAAAATGTCAAACCATGAGGCTTAAGCTACAAATTAACGTTTCTGAAATCAAACAACCAAACAATATTCCACTTTTTGCAAAAAGTAACGGCGATAAAATCACCAATATGACAGAGAATCTAAACTACTTCCTATTCTCTCTTTTTCCGTTAGACAGCACGGACAAAGATAGCTACAAACAGAAAATACCAAGAGAAAACTTTAAACTTCTCATACAGGAAAACGTTGCTCACTCACAACAGACTCCTCTTGATACTTCCGTACAAAATAGCATTATAAAAAATTTAAAAAACAACAAAGCTGCTGGACCTGACAATATTACAAAAAAGACACTAAAATTAATCCAAAAGGTCTATCCATAACTCCTTCCACTCCTATACAAAAAAAATCGTTTCCTTAAACTATTTCCCTAAAACCAGGCGCGAAGCAAATGTAATCCTACTTCATAAATCAAACAAAGATGCAAATCTCATAAGCTCCTATCGCCCAATATGTCTTTTAAATACTGTAAGCAAAATTTACGAAAAACTATTAAAAATAGGATAACTTGCCATCTGAACTCAACAAACTTTTTAGATAAAAGACAATTTGGATTCAAACAAGGTCTGTACACAGAACATGCTGTGAATTATGCGATCAGCAAGATTAGCAGCAGCCTTAAGAAATAACCGAACATTCTCGTCATAGCAGTGAATATCAAAAGAGCCTTTGGTAACTGCTGGCATCCTGCTTTCCTTGACAGTTTAAAATCTATTCTGATCAAAGACATACCACTGCTAAGTACAATATATTTCTATCTTATAAACAGATGTGTAACTCTTCAAATAGGTAATCATAGTGCAAACACTGAATCCAATAAAGGCTGCCTACAGGGTAGCGTTTTAGGTCCACTTTTCCGAAATATATTATTCAACCAAGCTCTACCATACGACAAGAACGTTGACCTATGCACATATGCAGATGACTTACTATTCATATTAACCTCGAAAGAACAGCTAACAAAACGTTTGAATTACTCGGAACTCGGCTAAATGAAGTAAAGCTTAATCTTTCAATTGAAAAATGCTTTGTGTCCCTTTTCACAAACTCCCTGAAACTAAAAAGGAAAAATATTACAGTACTTTACAAGGGGATCACTTTAAAAGTAGTCGAACATTTTAAATACCTAGGAATTATATTAGACAATAAACTCTCCTTTAAACAACACATAGACTACACCACATTTAAGTTGGACGCTAAATAATATCAATTACTAAAAGTGTGCAGAAATACATGGGGCTTTGATTACAGATACAGACTTGTACTGTACAAGTCACTTGTTGAGAACACAATATGTTTCCCCATCTCATTCTCCTCTCTTCCTCTTCGCGCTAACTCCACTCTCCAGAGTACAGTGGTCAGTGAAATAAATTCTTCATTTCCCCGTCATGTAAAAATAATTTTTTTTTTTTTTTTTTTTTTGGGCTTGGCCGACCAAGGGCAGCTACCCAGAACAATTGGACTAGATTAAAGATTAAATTTTAATCCGGTCAGAAATCGATGACAGAAAAGAGACAAGAATAGGAACCACATTGGATAACGACAAAGCTAACATATAGGAAGCACTATATGGAGTAGGAAAATTCAGCTTTAATAATTAAACGTACAGGATATTACATTCGGAGGAAAGACTGGAACATTCAAACAGCACGTGGTCAGCATCACAAACGAAGGAACAGTCGCCAGAGTGCAAAGGACAATAAGGGGATGGGGAAAGAGCAAAACGATACCATGAGGAAGGGAGCAAAGTATGATTGAATCGCAGACGGCAGATAGCGATGATGAAAAAACGTTTAAGAGTAGGAAAATGATAGAACCAAGAACAGGAAGGGAGTCCAGGCTGAATAGAAAGGTAAAATGAGTTAGGATTGGAAAAGGAGCGAGGATACACATCCGACCGAAGTGTGTCGTGCATTCTTTTGGAGAGGGGAAGTATGTTGTGACTAGGAATCTTTTTAACAAAATGTGGAAAGTGTAACGTTAAGCGTGCTAAGGAATCCACCGTTTCGTTACCATCAATATTCGCGCATGACTTGGGACCCAAAGCAGGTCGATGGAAATGGAATGGGAAAGGGAAAGACTACAGATGAGAAAACGTATATGGAAAACAATAATATCGAGGGAATATGAGGGAAAGGGAGAGGATATAGCATGAAGAGCACTTTTGGAGTCCGAGTTATCCCGAAACTATATCATTTTAAATACTGCATTTTACAGGACTTTTATAGGTCGGATATGATAACTTGCTGCATCACCCCAAAATTTTATATTGTAAGAAAGAATAGGTTGATAAAGCGCAAGAAATAACCGCCGTAGATGTTGAGGAGAAAAATGTTGTTGTAGGTAATAAAATAATTTAATCTTCTCACAGTTTACTAGCCAGATAAGTTAGATCTTTAGCCCACATCAACTTATAATGAGTCGATATTCCTAAATATTTCATTTAATGAACTCTTTTAACCACAGTATTTTCTGAAAAAATTTGGGGAAAAATTGTTTTACTTTTCAGTTTGCTGAAAACTATATATTATATATTTCGTATTATTTACATTTAGTATTAATTTATTTTTAATCATCCATTCTGTAATTAGATCAATCCCATTTTGAGCTAATTTTACAAAAGTAGTTGGGTACCTGGAGTTTACTAACAAAACTGTATGATCTGCATAAGTAATTAACTTCCCCTGCACCTCCAAATTACAAAGATCATTAATGTAAACTGGGAATAATAACGGACCCAAAATACTCGCTTGAGGAACACCAAAATGTTGCACAATTTCATTATCGAAAGTATTAATTATTTTTGTGACGTATCTCCTGTTGAGCAAGTAACTTTTCGACCAACTATAGACGTTCTGAATCCTGTAGTGTATAATTTCCGTAACAAAATTTTATGGTGAACCGTGTCGAGGCTTTTTTAATATCAAAATAGATGACAATAACGGACCTACCCTCCTCCAAGTTCTCAGAAATATAAGAAATACGATTAAAGAATGCATCATCAGTACAACGACTGGCCGAAAATCCGAATTGGTTATTACTAAAAAAGTGCTTGCCATCTAAAAAACTCAACATTTTAGCTTTAAAACATTTTTCAAATATTTTAGTAATACGTGACAGAATACAAATAGGTCTGTAGTTTGCAATTAGAGCTTTATCACCATTTTTGTATACAGGAATAGTCCTAATTTCAGACACTTCCGGAAATTTGCCCATGTTGACTGATTCATTGAACAAATAAATCAACGGATGTGTAAAAGAGTTTAAATTTTCACGAATAACTCCTATGGATATGCCGTTAGCCCCAAACAAGGTTTTATTAGGTAAGTATTGGATTACATACTTCACTTCGGCATTAGTAAAATTATAGAAATCAAAAGAAGAATAGCTGGAATAATAGGACTTGCAAAATTCCTCCTCACCATTATTCATGTTATTCACACTATTTAGAATGTCGCGCACGCTGTCTCTGAAGAAATCACTAAAGCAATTTGAAATAAATTTCACATTACCATCTGCATTTATTGTCTCACTTTCTATCTTAATTTGCTTTAAAATAAGGAGATGCCTATTACCAGTTGCTTTTTTTGACAATAGCCTAGTAATTTTTTTGACTGCGTTTACAATTGTCTAATAATTTATTGTAATATTCCGATTTCGCTTTTCTTACTTCTTTATGTATGTATCTCTTTGGAGATTATTTTCAAACGCGTAGTTAAAAGTTGATTACTTGGATTAGTTTTTTGCTGAATGCAATAGTTATAATAATAACAATAGTTATAATAATAACAATAGTTATAATAATAACAATAGTAATAATAACATCAGTAACAGTAATGTTGTCAATAATGAAAATTCAACGTTTTCCGTCAACCATTTAGGACTTTTTGCAAGTTGTTCCACGGAAAATAACTTAGGCAATCTCTATCCTTTCGCTTTTGCAAGGTTAATTAATTCTCTTTCTCTTTCTCTGAAGAATACTCCAGGGTAAGGACCGTAGCTCAATTAATTTTCCTTCTGTCGATTCTGCAAAACTCCTTTTTAGCTCCTACTAATTTATTCCCGTCACATGATATTAAAGCGTAAATTCCCAATAGAGTGTTACTCTCAATGAACGTAAACACAGGTGTTCATCTTATTTTGGAAGTGATTAAGTCGTCAGTATTTATTGCCTCACCCTGCCGTATATATCATTCCTTCGATTGTAGTAAAATTCTACCGGTTTCTGTTGAACTCAGGTTGCACAATACTGCTTTCTCTCAATTTGTAACAACTTGTAAAGTACAATTTCTCGCTTCTTCCTGTGTCCGTTCACCTCCGCAGTATTCTGAATGTTTCCTCTTTAGGTACATTGCAAAGTACTGTCCTAGTTCATCTTCTATTTGTTTTCACTGTGCTTTTAGGCACTCGATCTAAGAATACAGCAATCTTCAGGACCTCCCATTTTCCGCAACTGCGAAGGTGTTCATTGTGCCTATGATCGCTCTCGACCTAACTGAATTACGTTAAAAGACATCAACTCTACAGTGGCATTTGATAGATACTTCCACTTTTTAATTCACACTAGTAATTTAGTGCTTCCCGCTTTTTCGTATACTGATCGAGTCTCGGTGTTCATCTCTTCCCACAATACTTTTTCTAAGTCTCCTCTATCTGCTTTGCCTCCTCTTTCGAATTCTTACTCTCGTCCTTGATCTCCTGCTACCATAGACAGTGTAACGTTACACAAGCATATTAAAAATGCAAAGGTTTACGTCTTTGCTGATGATATTGCTTTATTAATGAAGTACAAAAATTTAGAGATCGCGGAAAAATTTATTACAAGAGGATGTAGATAATTTGAGTAAATGGGCACATGGTAGGAGATTATGTATAAATATAAACAAATCAAAAGCATTACACATTCGATAAGATACGTGACCCGCGAATTGTCCTGCATAATAACGATTGCCTTCATGAGCTTCATATAAATAATTATACCCATGTATGTTTTTGTCCACCATTAGAGAACGTAAATGACTTTAAATATCTAGGTATTTATATTGATAAATCCTTGAACTGGAAAAAACACATTCAAAGTTTAAACTCGAAAATAAGACAGACAATTCCAGTTTTATATAAAATAAAGCAGGTACTATCACATCGAACACTACGTATATACTATAATTCAATAATAATGTCTAGAATATCATATGGAATTCAAATATATTATGTGAGGCTAAGAAAACAAAAATAAACAAAATAAGTAAAATACAGAAGAGATGTTTGAAACTTATATTCCCCTATTGGAAGTAAAACGACTTTGAATCAATTATGTATGGAAGGAAAATAATGAAATGTTCCCCAAGATGTATACTATTTCTATTATAGATTACTAGAATTTAATATTAAAAATATAAAATTACCATCTAGGGAAAAAATTCGGGTAACAAGAAATTAAAGTAATACATATTACATTTATCCCCCGATCCCGTTTGATAAAGCGTTATTTTATCGCTATCGATAAAGCATATCAGGCACGTCCCGTTTATTTTTCAATAGAAAATTTTGAAACTTATGATCTTCGTAATAGATACAAAGAATGAAGTAGGAATGCGTTGGCCATAAATTGAATCAACCATTCTCATGTGTTGTACTAAACCGCAAAACATGATCCATATTTGTGACGACAATATTGATTTCGTGTACACTTTGCCTTATATAATGGGAAATGTTTCGTATAGTTTATTATGATGATTGTGCAATTAAAAAAGCTTAAAAGTCGTGTTTGAGTAAGGACAAGAAGTGTGCATGAGAGGTGTGACAATTGTGTATTCGTAGAATTTTGCCCTGGTGGGCCTAAAAATAGAGGGAGGAGGAAACTTTCTGTAAACTCCTTCACAGTAGCTCCCTCCGAGGTCAGCGCACCGCCACCAACGTTCAACCCATTTTTGGAAGCACCCCCCCCCCCAGATAGGTAAATTAGGACCCTTGCCGTGACACTTTCAGCTTCGGTAATGCCATCGTATCGGTTTCCTTTCAAGTAACTTTTGAGTTGAGGAAACAAATGAAAGTCGCACGTAGCCACGTCCGGGCTGTAGGGCGATGTGGGAGCGTAGGGATGCTGTGGAGCATCAAAAACTGGTGTGCTGCGAAGGATGAGTGTGCTGGAGCGTTGCCGTGATGCAGCACCCAACCCTTTTCGGCCAATTCGGGTCGTGCGCGGTATACGCGGGTTTGTTACCGTTTCAAAACTTCAATGTAGAATGCTGCATTGATTGTCTGGCCTCCAGGAAGATATTCGTGATAAACAACGCCGTTGATGTCGAAGAAAGCAATCAGCAGAGACTTGACTCTTGATTTGGACATGCGAGCTTTTTTCGGGCGCTCCCCGTCCTTCTCCACCCACTGTGCTCTGTCTCTTGGTCTCGGGGTCATATTCGAACACCCAAGACTCGTCGTCCCCCGTGATAATGGGCGACATCCACTGGTTTCCTTTAGCGTCAATTTGATCAATCATGTTCTTACAGATGAATCTCTGGAGCTCTTTTTGCTCAGCTGTGAGCAGTTTTGGAACTATCTTGGCGCACAGTTTTGCGCATCCCTAGATCGTCATTTAAAATCTGCCGAATAGTCTCGCGGTTGATGTTTAACTCTTCTTCCAACATTCGACAACTCACTCGCCGCCGTTTTTGCGGCAGAAGGGCCGCCGCAGCGCGGATCGTCCTCAACTGATTCGCGTCCGTCTTTAAACTACTTGGCCCACTTGAAAACAGAGTCGGTTGTTTCATAGCATCTTCCTTAAACACGTCTTGTTATTATACGAGTATTTCCGAGGGCGGTTTTACTCCGCGTTTGACCAAGAATTTGATCACAGGATACGCGTTGCTCGGTATTTATATCGCACATTTTTACGACACGTGTAAAAATCTTACTTTGTTTAAACGACCACAGAACGCGATATATACGTACTACCGTTATGAAAACTAGATATACTGACCCAGAAATGTCCCCTCTTTCCAGCGAGATCGCGAGCACCATCGCAGTGTTGCCATAAGTCGCGCTATGAAATAATTCTATGAATACAATTGTCAACCTCGTATATATTAAAGATTATGGCGCCAGGGATAATATGAAAAATGATGTAACATTTTTGTGTAACGTTTTTTGATCGAACATCTTGCAACGTTTAATCTGTAACTCTTTTTCCTTTTTTTTTTCTTTCTTTTTTCATCATGCTTATAAGAAGTTTTAGCAAAAATGACACAGTCAATTAAAATCAATTGTTCTATAAAAATTATAAAAGAGGAGCCTTTGCTAGTAACCCCAAAATGAGGTTCAAATATGTACAACATCGGTCGTGAATCAATGAATCATCGGTGACGGGCTAAAAGTTAACGGCGTTCAATTCAGTTTCAAGCAAAACAGTATTCTAATAATGAGGTTTTAACGATGTAAAATCGATTTATGCCAAATAATCTACAACAATAACTCGAATTCAAGTCGACTAGTATTGTTCAACTAATACAGTTAGTAGAACGCAAATATGAACGCAATTCCATCTATCTTGACGAGGAAAGAGTAAATCGCAGTATCGACCTTATTCGGTCTTCGTTTTCAGACCTGGCTAGCTACAGCTACCGGAAATCCGTATCAAAAGATGAGGGAGCGCGTTTATTTATAGAGCGAATATAACAATAATAACAGCGAACAAATGACACTGCGATATCAACTGGCCGAGCAGAAAATCACATTTGAAAACCGTATCGGTAAATCGTCTTGGCTGTTTACTTTCAATGCACAGTCCGTAGTAGATTTTTGTATTCGTACGTGCACCGTCTCTCCGATTATATCGATGTAATCATCATTGCTTTCATTCGGCACGGAATAGACTAATACAAGAACTCATTGATACGTGACACCGCAGTAAACCACTTATTTTCAGAAAGCTGTTCTACAGCTTGATTGTTCGGTAGCCATAATTTCGCTGTTACACCTTATAGGCTAATAATGGTAGGCGACCAAAATCAACTGTCGAATGAAAATTCTCCGATCAGATGAATTACATGTACACATTTTCAAGGTGGACACTGTTGTAAAAATAAATTCTCTTCTCTGAGCTGGAAAAACGGCGATTATTATTATCGCCGACCGGATGTAAGTGATACAACGTGAATATTCGCACTTTTTCGCATTCATATGCTTATACGAAATCGCAGGAATCGGTAAAATACTGACTATCGTAAAAGTAAACAATAATAATACCGAGTCCCAATACAGAGACCTATTGCATATGTACGCGCCTTGTCTGTAGCCTTGACTCATAAAAACCCTGTTACAAATGGAAATAGCGATATCCCATTATATTTTGAAAACTAAGAACGTTTTAAACATAAATATAATAAATGTGTCGATGTATTTCCTATTTTTTTCGTTGCTCCAGTGCCGAATTATTAAATTAACTAGAAAAGAAAGCACATACAAAATGCAAGCAAGGGTCTGTCGATATCACGGTATGGCATAACTATTTTTTTTTAATCGGCATTTGCACAAAATTTTTAACTACAAATTTAATTTCCAGTTAAACTTTCGAATCAGTTCGAGTTTTTGGTTTTTTTCAGGTTCAGCAAAAATAATTACTGGGTGATCTGATTAAGTTCTCAGATAGTTTTATTTTGATTTTTAATTTTGTTTTTTTAATAAACTGTGCAATAAATATTTTCCTCTTAAAGCTTTCTTTTGGTGCAGAATTTAAGTAAGACAAGTTATAATACTAAAATGGAAAATTTAAAAAAAAACTATATTTGTAATCGGTAATTATAAATTTTATACCCCCCCCCCCCGCGCACATCTACTTGTAATTTTTTTTTTTTTTTTTTTTTTAATTAAGATTTCTCTGCTTTGATCTTATCCCACAAATGTTATTTATAATATTAGTAATAATTGGAAATTTCTTCCTTCTAAACTGCCGTTGTTGTCACCCACAGTATCTCAGTACTACTAATATTGTCCCGCTTTAATCCCTACATATCCATCTGCATATTTTACGGACTCGTACAGTAATAATCTAATGAACTTAAATATTAATACAACATTACTTGCCGATAATAAATGTAATCAGGATTTTAATTTCGCTCGGAATACAGCAAGAAAGACATTGTTTTCTGGATACTTAAAAATTTTCACTGATGACTCAACGTTCAATCCAAATTTCCGTCTTGTTGGCGATGTCTTTGTTACTGACAATGTAACCGTACAGAGATTTAAATCCCGCCAGTTACATCTATTTTCTCAGCTGAGATTCTGCCGATTGCTAAGGCTTACGATTATGCACTCAATGTGCAAAAATACTACGAGTATTTTCAATTATGCCGATACAGTAACTTATATATTTTTTGAGTTCCTCACCTTTATCTTTATTATAATCATTTTACGTTGATTTTTTATTAGTGTTTTTTTATCGTATCTTTTACGTATTTATCTGGTTTTAATTAGCTGTTTTAAAAATAAATCTGACTTTAACATTATGAGCCAAAAAGTTGGAAAGAGAAGGACAGGAGCGAAAAGTTCTATAAGTAGATATATTTAAATTAAAAACTGCCTTACAGTTGTAACTTTTATTTTTTCAGCTGACGATTCCGAAAACGTTTCCAAAAATTAATATATTTCTGTTTATTATATTTGTTTGTTTGCTGTTTGGTAAATATTTCAAATAAAGTAGGCATTTATTACAGAATTTAAAATATTAATTGCAAGCAGAGCCGTATCTGAGGGGAGGTTTTCTGGATCCAAACCCACCCCCCGAAATGTCTGCGAAATCATAACTGCTTGAATTAAATGGACCGAAATTCAGAATAAATTTATTTATTTTCAATTTTTGACAAAAGAAAAGAAAATTAAAATTTTTATGAATTCCATGGAAACGACTATTTTTTATTTGTTTTTATTGTAGTGTTCAAATATTGTGTATATATATATATATATATATAAACTCGGCCACTTTGGCCTCGCAAGGGGCTGTGCCCCTTGACCCCTCCTGCTTTCATTCCTGTCTCTTTCTCTTCTATACTTTGTATAAAATGATCAAAATTTACAATGTAATTCTTACTGGCATCAACACACAAAAAATAACATAACCACAAAAATCCTATTCTAACATTTAACTTCCGTTATATATAAAATTAAGACATTTTTACGCTACATTTTTCGTTACATATTTCATTACATAAAATTGTGACATTTTTAAAATAACAATAACAAAAATCCTACAAAATATAACAAACGTTACATAAAATTGGGACATTTAGCGTTACACAAAATTGGGACATTTCTCTGGGACATTTTTTGGGACATTTTTTCGAATGGGGGGTAGTCTAAGAATTACGTTGTAATTAATATATATATATATATATTATCGTCGCGATAGCCTAGTTGCTAGAACGCTTGACTTCCATTACGGAGGTCACGAGTTCGATCCCGGGCGACGACAGAACTTATTACAAAGAATTAAATTAAAAATACTCGCTAATAATCACGTGGAAGGCAATGGAAAACCACCACGTAACCATCATATGCGCGCGCTAGTTTAGTACACACAGCAGACGCAGGCGGGATTGCACTTGTATATCGATAAATCAAACGATTACTAATCAGTTCTGGGTGTGGTTTTGCGTGCGTGCACTCGCGTTGCGTATACCAATTGCCATGAGCGCTGCCTACTCTCTACAACTAGAATGTACAAATAGGCAGTCACGATGCTCAAAATTGAGCGATACGACTCTATGATGATATATATATTATAACTGACCAGCTTTCATCGATGATATTGAAAGGAAATGTAAAAAAAAATAAACGAAAATAAAAGTTCCGGGCGCCAACGTTACTTCAGGTGTAACGTAACCATTAGCTCGTTCGAGCAGAGCTTTAGGCTTTCCTAAGGTCTAAACGAAAAAAGAAAGGTCTCCGCGGCGGAGATGTCACGAAAACGTGTCTTTGGAACGAAAAGAAAAAAAAAACAACAATTTTTTGGTAAGATGTGTAAACCGAGTTATATTTGATTTAAAACGAACATATTTCAACTGATCACCAAAGAAAAACGCCAACGAATATTCGAATCGGTACTATTTGCCTTAAGCGGCTAAAACAGTGAAAAGATATAGATTTTGCCTTAACGGCGCGTAGCAGTGAAAAGAAAAAGAAAACGAATGTGCCCACGGGCCAAAGCAGTTGAGATCTAATCGCGACCACGAGGAAGCGAAGACTCAAATTATAGTAAGAAAATTGCCTTAACGGCGCGTAGCAATGAAAAAGAACGAATGTGCCCACGGGCCAAAGCAGTCGAGATCTGCCTGCGACGAGCAACAAGCGAGAACTGATCGGCCCGAATTCACAGAGAATTCGACCACGATCTTATTGCACGGCCATTTTGCCTAATAATAAAAAATATATATATATAAAAATGAATGCGCCACCGATTTTTCTAGAACATTCTCAAAATCGGTGGAACGGCGGGTACCCTGCGTCGGTTTTTTTCGGGTTCTAAGAAAAAACTTCTCACGCCTCGACGTAGCTCGAATCGCATCTCCGACGCACACAACGCCAGACCGGACAAACATCGGACGAACCACCCTCATATAATAAACACACACATATGCACGGATCGCCAAATTGGCGCCGTGCACATTGGCAATTCCCACGAAATTTGTCGATCTAGCATTACGGTCGGAGAATGCTCAGTTTGCACGCTGCCCGAGAAACCGGAGAAATAGAAATCGGAAGCCTGAGAAACTGTCAAAACGCGGAGAAATGAGGAATTTAGAATTTGGAAAAGAGTAATCATTATCATTTTTTAATTCGGTACAGCGTGAAAAATATCGAAAATCATGGCGGCCGAATCCGTCACACTGCCCCACCCTTATTTTCATCCAAAACAGAAGTTTTGGATGAGAACTCAGTTGCCCCAAGAGCGACAAAATTCGGACCACCCATTGCCGAGCTACGGAGTCCCGAACAGATCTCCACCATCTAACCCACTCATATACACCGCACGTTACACATTATTAAATTATGGGTATACCACTGAGACAAAATCCAATCAAGACAAGATAAACAAAAAAAAATTTCGAATAATAAATTTCTATAAAAAAAATTTATATAAGAGTAGTAAAAAAATTAAGGGTTAAAAAAAATATTAAGGGTTGAAAACCGCAAAAGATAAGGGTTGGAAAAAAAATTTAAGAAAAGCAAAAGAAAAGTGGTTTTACACGAGTTCATAGCCTTTGAGGAATATGGGAATAACTGAGGAACACAATAAAAAATAAAATAGTTCTCCTAACAAAGAGAGAGAGGCCCGGCAGACAAGACCAGTACTCCATTTGGACAAATAATAAAAAAAAATAAAAAAAAATTCCCAGACACACCCTGACACAAAATACACGCGACTGAGCCACTTGAAGCAAAAACGACAAATAAAAAAAAAAATGTGGCCCATGGCCCGAAAAGCAGCGCTACTCGAAATAAAATAACAAATAAACATTGGCACATTGCCCAAAAGTGACGCTACTCAAAATAAAACAACAAATAAAAGTTGGCACATAGCCCGAAAAGTGGCACTCAGTCACGCACAACACAAAAACCCCCATTGGCCTATGCAGTGGAAATTTAAACCCCCCAACGACATCCCCTGATGAAAACATGGCGCGGGAACGTACGAACTGGGCCACCCGGCATCTTTCCGGCAGTGCACCTCAGCGACGCCCGCGGGAACGTGCGAACTGGGTCACCCGGCATCTTTCCGGCAGTGCACCACAGCGACGCCCCACACGGATCCTTTCCCTCCTACCTGGCCTACCCAACCTAATGGTGGACTTGACTGGGACCCCCGTTATTAGACACCCCCTGAGTGCGATCACCATCTTCTTTCATGGGACGCAATGAATGTCCCCTGGCGTCACGAACATCCAACATATTCCAACCTTCTGCATAACTTCATGACCGATCGGACCGCTCGAGGGACATGAACTTGGCTTACCTAGAGGAACCCTCCAAAAAAACGGTGGGGCCCCCTACTCAGCACATCTGAACTGACGACGAACATCCCTCTTGATTGGGGAGCCACCTGTGAACCGGGCACTACACCGGTCTTCGGATTCCTTAGGCTCCGGAGCTGCCTTACAAGCCTTCTACGGCGCTTGTCACCGAACATGACAGGAATATGAAGAATAGAACAGGAACACTCAACAGGATTACAAAAAAAATGTATGAGGATAAACGGCTGGAATTACACTTAACCAGACCATTGAAACTCGCGGGGAAATATAGAAAAAATAAAAAAAACTTAGAAAAATTTTTAAGAAATTATGATTTTAGGTTTAATTTGAAGGGGCCTGGTGTACACGTTATTCATTCACGCTCCGACCTCCGGAACTTACAAACACGTGTGCGCAAGCCCGGAGAATCGCACAATTACACTCACACACTGTCCCAGTGGCAATATAAACGGAGTTGGTATATTAAATGATCGTGTCAAGTAAATAATAATAAAATGTAAAATGTTTAAGGCGACACTCTACTGATTGTGTAAAATATATCGACCAGATGTCGAATAACATTTGAAATGACGAAGAAATTTAAAAAATTAAGAGTCTATCTATAAAAAAAAAATGGATAAACACATGTAAAATACATGACTCCATTGGTCATAAACTACACTACAATGATAACATCGAATGATACCATAAACGAAAATATAGATAAAGAATAAAAAAAATACCAATGTTAATAAACATCGATCCGAAACTGGATCGCAACCCATATAAAAACAAAATAATAAACAAAGTAGCAAGAATGCCGATTATAAACGACAAACAAAAACAGTATGAAAAAAAAGGTTCGCTCGTGATCGTCGACTCTGCTGAACACCACCGCGCACACTTGACTTCAGGATAATAAAATGTAAACAGAGAATCGAAAAGGAATATAAAAAAAGGAGAATAGCGACCACCGGCACGACACCGAAATTCTATATATTTTTCCGGCATCACATGTTCTTATAAAAAAAATGTTATTAAACTCGGAAGGAGAGAAATTATTCAAACAGGGAATGGAAAAAATGCAAGATAAAGAAACAGCAATCGATAACAAATTAGTAGGATATGAACAACACTAAAAAAAACAAAATTTATCATTATTAGATCGCGATCACAGACAGACATCTCAGCCGAGTGACTTTAACATATTACCATACTTCCCGGCACCCTTGGCGGGCGTAGCGTCGTGATGCTTATTATTCTCGGTAGCACAATTGGCTATACCGAAGTTGTATTATTTGTTTTTGGCAAAGCCAAAATCATTTCCGCGTGTCTTATCGAGGCTTAAATCCAATGTCGTGGCCGCATACGTTTTATGTTGTCGTCCACTACACCGAAAAACTCGCACGTCGGAACGGGAATAAAAATAAATAAAAAAATACAGATCCCGCTGGAGTACCAGGTATCTATTTTCTACTCGACCGGACCCATCGTGTGACGCTATGGACGAAATTGAAGAAAAATAAGGAGGGAAAGAAGGAAAGATGAAAAGGGAATAGAGAAAAAGGAAACAAAATCGATGCTTGTAGAAAAGGAAATTATAAGGGATTTCTAGGAAAAATTAAAGGGAACACAAAGAATTGATAACACCTCGCCATGAGTAACTAATTCTAGTATAGTAACTCCAGTTACCGATATCTACCAACAACTAGAAAATTCGACCAGAGTGGCAAAAGGAGAAATCTGCGGATGTGAGAGTGACTCGGAAGGAAAGTGAAAAGAGAGTAACGAAGGAAAAGAAGAAAAATTAAGAGTTAAACAACCACGACGCCAAAAGGCCACGAAGA
Source organism: Icerya purchasi (assembly GCA_039619475.1). Classification (NCBI taxonomy): domain Eukaryota; kingdom Metazoa; phylum Arthropoda; class Insecta; order Hemiptera; family Monophlebidae; genus Icerya; species Icerya purchasi. The sequence continues at coordinate 236,255,905 of CM077116.1, forward strand.
CTCCCACAAAGTGACGGCGACCGACAAAACAAACAAAAAAAATAAATATAAAATAAAAGGTTATTGTGAAAACCAAGAGAAAACTAAAAAAAAATATCGCAATAGTTTCCCTAAACAAAAAAATGTAAATGTAGGCGACCAAAACCAAAATATGATCAAAAAATAAATCCAGCATACTAAGTTGGATCAAATATGTAAAAAAATATATAAAAGAAATAAAAGGGATTACCCTAAACAATAATGCATGAAAAAAAGAAAAAAAATAAACAAACATGAAATCTATTTACATGTATGCATCCGTCGCTCCATAGTTCGCTATGCACTCCTACACACCCAATGCAGATACAAGAGGTAGCGGATACGAGCGCAAGCACTAATGGGGAACGACAGCGTTCATACGGGTAACAAGTTTTTATTGCATGGCAGGAAAAAAACCGAAAAAAGCTGCGCTCCGAAGCGTGTTTTACGCCCAGACAAAGTATTAAAAAAAACCTAACATGACGCGAACATAATAATGCATAATTTCGTAAATCGGAAATATAATATATCCTCATCTACACCTCACATAAACGCGAAAGGTTATAGACCAGAGTGGTAAGTATGAATGTAGAGGTAAACAAAAACAAAACAAGTTTATTTTTTTTAACGGGAAAAACTGCAAAAACCGAAATCCGAAGCACTTCGCCCAGATGAAAATATAAAAAAAAGGAAAATAAAATAATTTGAAATAAGATTCTGAGCGAGTACACACATAAGTCAAGCTCTTTCTCGCGCATCGTATACCTTCTGCCTTATCAACTCCAAATGTAAACATAAACAAAGCTCTCCGGGAAATCGGCAGCGAACTCACAACTAATCCTTACATTCAAAATTTTTTTTTTTTTTTTTTTTTTTTTTTTACATCACACCGGTCCTAAGACCATAATTGACGAGGCTATTATTTTATTTTTATTTTTATTTTTTTATTTATTTATTTATTTTTTTTTTTTTTCCATGCTCAGTTGCCCAGTGGCAGCATAAGCATTAGTCGATCGGAAAAACTGATTACTATAATTTGGAGTTCATTCCTTTCACGTCCGAGATGTTAGTGGCGGAGTTATCTTCTAAGATATCTAATACTGTTTACTATAGCGCTGGATTTTGTTCGTTCGACGGCTGAGGTATTAACGACGATGTTATCTATCGCATCTGACACCTAGGGCGTCACCGGCCCATGTTCTTTTGAGCCTCCTTGGCTGATCCCAGCGACTGATGTTCGATATCTCTGGATTTTGATTGAGTTGAAGAGCCTCATAAAAGTGTTTGTATTGTTTTAAGTATAAATCGTTTACGTATGGAACATCTAAGTCTGTATGTAGAGTGTGATTCGATACATAGTACGGTGCGTCTACCAATTGCCTCAACGTTTTCGATTGGAACTGTTGAACCCTATTTAGGTTACTCTTCGCAGTGGCTCCATATACTTCTAATCCGTATCTCCAGACTGGCGCTATGACTGAAAGATAAACTAGCCTCTTGCATTTCAAGCTCACTGGTGACTTTTTGCCTATTATGCTGTTGAGAGCCTTAGTTCTTGAAGCCATTTTTTGCCGGATGAACGATATATGACTTCTCCATATAAGTCTTCGATCTAATATCATACCTAGGTATTTAATATGATTTTCTTGAATTATGCGCTGATTATTTATTGTATTAGGGGGGCAGTTTTGCACGTTTAGAGTGAAAGTTACTTGTCTGGTTTTTTGGTGGTTTAGTTTAATCTTCCACTTAAGCGCCCACTGCTGGATAACGGTTAAATGCTCCTGCGTTAACAAGGATGCGTACACTGGATTTTTGTGCCGAGCAAGAATACAGATATCATCCGCAAAGGTAGCGATTACTGTCGTCCTTAGTACTGGCACATCCGCTGTGTAGATGGAATACAGGAGCGGGCCAAGTACACTACCTTGTGGCACTGATGCCTTTATGTTATTTGACAAAGATAATGATGAGTTTATCTTGACATTGAAACTTCTGTTTGCCAAATATGATACCATAACTGCATATAAGTCATTTGGCAAAATTAGTTTTAGTTTAAATAGTAATCCTTGATGCCAAACGCGATCGAAGGCCTGTTCAATATCCAGGAAAGTGGCGTTACAGTATTCTCCTTTTTCTAATGTAGCTGCTATTTTGTCTGTTATCCTATGTACCTGGTAAACAGTTGAATGTCTTCCGTGGAAACCGAACTGATGATTTGGAATAGTCCTATTTTCTGTTATTATCGAAAGTATTCTATCGTATATTAGCATTTCGAATATTTTAGAAAGCACACTTAAGAGGCTGATCGGCCTATACGATGAAGGATATATTGGATTTTTTCCTGGTTTTAAGATCACCAAAATTATTGATCTTTTCCAAGTTTCAGGGTAATATCTAATTCTTAGAATCGTGTTAAATATATAAGTAATTAAAGTGATCGTTTTCGATGGGAGCATTTTAATTATTTCACCTGTTATTTTATCGAAACCTGGAGCCTTTTTGGCTCGCAGCATCTTAATTTTAGTCCGTACTTCTCTAGGTGATATAAGCTTTGTCGGCAATGTGAGTTGAAAAGGAGCCTCCATATGTCTCTCTATTAGTTTATCATGTGCGGAATCCTGTATATCATTGTGTGGTTTAAATATTTGTACCAAATGCTCAGCAAACGTTTGAGCTTTATCAGCATCAGTTTTGGTCCATTCCCCATTTGCTTTTTTGACCGGGTACTGCTTTGGATGTTGTTTTAGGAAAGATTTTGTTGTTTTCCAAATAGAGTCATCTTGCGGATTTAATTGAGAAAAGAAGTTTTCATACCTATTATTCTTGTATATCTGTATATTTTTGCGTAATTCCCTTTGTAGTGAATTGTATAGTTGTTTACCAGTCAATGTTTTATTACGTTGCCAACTAGTACGTGCGCTTCTTGTCGCTTGTATTAACTTTCTAATTTCTACTGGAACATTAAAGTGTTTTTCCTTAATAGTTTTATACGCTGGAGTTTTAGTGGCTGTTTTACAGGCATCTTGGATGTTCTTAATTAATGCAGAAACCGCTCCATCAAGATCCTCATTAGTTTTTAATCTAATATTTAAGTCCGTAATCAGATCCATGTATTTCTTAAATTTCATCCAATCTGTATATTTGTTTGATAATGATTTAGTTTTTTCATTTATTATTGGTTGTACTGAGAGGCATGTTAATAACGGAGTGTGGTCTGAGCTTAGTTCAGGTACCGTTTTACAAGTATTATATACATGATGTAGGTTTCTAGCGATGAAAAAATCAAGTGTGCTCGGCAATCTATTTGTGTGTGTTGGCCAGTAGGTTGGTTCGTTGGGACTTAAGATTTGAAGATTGTAATTTGATATTAAATTGTTTATCATTCTGCCTCGATGATTTGTTCGATTACAATTCCATCTTGGATGTTTGGCATTAAAGTCGCCACCTAGAATGACTCTAGGTCCCAAGCCAAAGATTAATTGCAGTAATCTTTCTTTAGGTAAGATAATATTAGGGTGACAATATATGCTGGCAATTACTAAGTCAAAATTTGAGGTTCTAATATTTACAGCTGAAATCTGATATGCATAAGTAGCTTCAGAATATACTTTAAGGTGATTTAAACTCGATCTTACTAGTACAGTTACGCCACCATGCGCTCTGCCATCAGGGTGTGTTGAGGGATAACTAGTATAACCTGATATTCTAAAGCTGTGTGAAGATGTCAAGTGCGTCTCACAAATGAGAGCAACATCTATTCTATGTCTATAAAGAAATAATTCAAGCTCTTGCTTCTTCTGAATAAGCCCATTGCAGTTCCATAGCATAATTAACAGTGAGTTATTTGTTATCATTACGGTTCCTTGTATGTTAAGTGTCATTAATTTAATTTATCCAATAGTTTATTTAAAATACTAAAGAGCGGATTTATTAGTAGTTTGAAATCATTCATTAATTTGTTCAACGCGCTAACCATGCGCATTGAGAGTTGCTCCATTATCTTAATGCTGCTGCTTTCTACGCCAACATTACTATTTTCATAATTTGGGCTAAAATTTTCGTTATTTACCTCCTTTCGCCTCTCATTAAACCAAGGATTTACTCTTCCCGCATTTTGTACCAACGATGGGAAATTCTGCTGATTGAAGAGTAAATGATCGTTAGGTCGCTTACCTAGGCGCTCTGCTTTTTCTTTATTTAGGCGTTTCTATTCCGGACAACCTCTGTAGTTAGCCGGATGATCTCCCTGACAAAGCGCACATATTGGCTTAGCGCAATCTTCTTTGTTACAGTCTTTGGTGTTATGTCTATTGCCGCATTTAACGCAGCGGAAGGGTAAATTACAGTAATTTTGGGAGTGCCCGTACAGTTGACATCTCTTGCATTGAATAGGTTGACGTTTATTACGAATTTCTTGAACTTCGACTTTCGCGTACATTAAGCCAGTAAGAAAGAATATATCATCATTTTTAGGAGAAGGATTTAAGTCTACATAATGCATCGGTAGCTGCAGTTTAGTTTTGGGATGAATTACGTTAACGATGTTGCGAACACTGAAACCCTTCCTTTCAATTTCGGATTTGATTTCAGTTAAGTCCGTAGATGGATGGAGGTTCCTTATTAGCACTCTAAATGGTTTATCTTCTGATAATTGATAAGTAAAGAAGAAATAGTTTTTACTTCGTACAGGTGAACAATTTTACGATAACTCTCGGCATTCTCCGGAGCAATCGTTACTCCAGTAATCGTTGATTTTAAGGTAATTTTAATATCCGTATCTGTCGCTAAGTCATTCCGTAACATTCTGATATCTGTAATATTCTTCACTAAAACGGGGGGAACGGCTTTTTGTTTATTGGCGGGACTGTCGCTCTTTCTGTTTTTTGAAAAAGAATCGGTAGCTGCGACATTTTCACAGTGCGAGTTTATGTTGTTTCTACTGTTGTTTATAGCCGTATTCTCGTCGTTTAATTTAATGCTGTCATCAATCTGCATTTGATTATTTACTTTATTTACGTTATCCTCTTCTTCTCCATTTTCGTCTTCTACTGATAAAAATTCGAAAATATTACGCTTGACAATAGCCGGGGATGAATCTGACGAGGCAGAAGTATAGTACTTTCTTCTCTTTTTACCTTTAACTATGCTCCAATTGTTGTTGTCGGACAATTCTAAACGGATTGGATTAATTTTACTGTCATTATGCCGATGTCTTTGTTCCGGTTTGTTATCACCGCACAAATCAGCATTGTCAGAACGGTTAGGTTGGCTCATCTTATCAGTATTAGCCTTGACAGTATCAATTACATTCCGCTTAACAACACCGCTATTACTAGCAACAGGCTGTGGTTGTACTGGGGCAGGTAGCGACATTATGGGAAGTATGTGTACGTGCTACGAAGCACACCGTAGCAAAACGACGGCGGCACAGTGGCCGAAAATATCTGTCGATTTACGCGCGCCGATAACTAATCAATCATACAATTATAAGCACGATTTTAATCAGTCCAACGGAAAAAATAAATACACGGAAAGATCTTACCCGAGACTGGAAACCGGAACGCAGGAAACACACATCATATACACTTGTAAATATCACCTGATGAAAATATTTTTAGATTAAAAATTTATCCAAATTATTAAATAAACAAAAACAAAAGCGTATGAATTGAATGCTGACTACGTGCTCGATGACTTCTATCACAATCAGGTGTGTAGCTGAAAAGAATTTCAATAGTGCGTCTAGTGCGTTTGCTGAAACATAAACGCATTCTATAGATTATAACAAAACAATAAAAAAGATGACTAGTTGCAAACTATTCCTTCATAATCACAGCGAATTTATTCAAATATACGTTTTTTTTTGTTTTGTTTTTTTTTAAAATAAGTTATGAGTCTCACAGGGCAAGTATACCCGTTGTGTGAGTGCTCGACAGTCTTATTACCGTTTATTTAAGATACAAAATTACAATTATTCTTGCTTATCTAATAATAGTCAACTAAGTTCATTGGCGCACTAAAGGGGGGTGCCACGGGGCCATTGCTCCCCCCAAAAAATCTTCGAAATTTTTTTCAAAATTAGTTTTGTAGCGTAAAGCGGAATAGTACAGAAAAAAGAAACGAATTCGATGAAGAAATATGAAATAATTTTGTTTTACGTTGCTTCGTTGGGTTGTATATAGCAGTGATGGGTAAGTTCGTTATTTATACGGACCTTGAACTGAATCACAGGTTCGGGAACTGCATTCCGGATAGTATCCAGCAGACCCAAATGGATCGGACATTTCACACTCGAAACTTACACTAGTTTGTGCTGTTTGTCAACACACCATACTGTTACCAGTGCTGGGTTAAATTACGTCATGTCAGTTGCTTAGAGAAACCCGAAGCTGCATGGATTGCGCATGTAGCAGTAAATTGCAACAGAGTGAAATGGAAAGTAAATAGAAAAAGAAAAATAAAGAGAGAAAGAAATTGCTAAATACGACATAGAAAAAATGACGGGAACGTTTCATTCGAATTCTGATGTTTTCTTATTTTTTAGCTGATGAGGCACATTTTTGCTCAGATATTCATTCCCCATGAAACGCAGAAAAGGACAGACGGCTTATTCTTCTCTGTCATACTTTAGCTTCTATCGCTTAACCGTGTGAACCTGGATATAACATTCATCAGTTCAATTTTGAATTTGTTACGTCGCAATTGCATCATCAACTCTTTTCCAGTTTGATTGGTTGTGTGCTTATGTTACCTACAGCGAATTGTTTAATTTTTTTGTTTTTTTCAAATATGATATAAAGCATGGACCGAAAAACTAAAGGTAAAGGTACCTTGGATCATTTTTTCCAATCGAAAAAAGCCAAAGCTAATGATATTTGTAGTAGTGGTACATCTGCTGATAAACAATTACGCTTAGATACGGATACTCAGCCCCAGCATCAAAATGATTTACAACATGAAACAGGTACAAAATATGCAGCGGGCTGTATATCAATGTCTTCGACAGAATCTATAGCAATAGCACCAACACCAACTGTAAGTACTAATCCTATGGATATATCTCTGTTTGTAAAACGAAGTTTGACCGATCAAGAAAAGTTTAACGCTTTGACAAATGTATGGAAGCCTTCCATAGATTTTACATTTCCTTTTAAAAATGAGCAAAAGCAAAGACGCGAACGACGTGCTCAGTACACTTGGTTTTTGAAATATCGATGGTTGACGTACTCAAAAATCGAAGATAGCTGTTTCTGTTTGAATTGTGTATTATTTGCTCCGTCAGTAGTTGGCCACGCAGGTACGCAAAAATCTAATTTTTTGGTAAAGGTTGGTTTCAATAATTGGGAAAAGGCTCTCGAAAGATTTAATTTTCACGAAAATCTCGACTATCATAAAACTGCTTGTTTACACGCGAGTAATTTCAAAAATGTGATGACAGGAAAGTTGATTTCGATTGAAAAGGCAGTTGATACGGTTAAGAAAATTCAAGCTGAAGAAAATCGACGTAGAATCAAACCTATTATAGATACAATCATTCTATGTGGAAGACAAGGACTCCCATTGCGTGGCCATCGAGATTAGGGAGATTTTGATTTAAAAAATCCGCCTAAAGAAAACGAAGGAAATTTTAGAGCGTTACTGAGGTCACGAATCAATGCTGGTGATGTCGTGTTGAAAGAACATTTCAAAAATTGCGGTAAAAATGCAACGTACATAAGTTGGAATATTCAAAATCAAATTATAGATGCATGTGATGAAATAATGAAACGAAAAATTGCGTTAGAAATCAGAGATGCGAAATTTTTTACCGTTTTAGCCGATGAGTCACAAGATATTACAACAACCGAACAATTCACGCTTTGTTTTCGATATGTAAAGCACGCAGATAGTAAATACTCTATTTGCGAAAAATTTTTTTCCTTCAAAAAAATCGTGGTGCAAACTGGTAGAAATATGGCTGATGCGATTCTGTCAACTTTACACAAGTATAGCATCGATTCTAATTATATTCGTGGCCAAGGATATGATGGAGCAGCTGCCATGAGTGGTAAGTTTAATGGCGTTCAAGCCATTATATCTGAAGAATATCCGACCGCGATTTACGTCCATTGCATGTCACATAGTCTGAATCTTGCGATTTCAGACGCCGTTGAAATTCTTTCAATTCGTAATTGCATCGCTGTGGTGGGAAAGATAGCTGTGTTTTTTGATACACCTAAACGTAACGAAGTTTTGACTCAAAACATTGAAAAATTCATCACCGATAGCGGGAACCAGAAATATCTAAAAGAACTATGTCCAACTAGATGGGTCGAGCGACACGACGCTATTTTAGTTTTCGTTCAGTTATTTCATCCAATTATTGTTTCCCTTGAACAGATCTCGAAATGGGATGATAGAGATTCCTTAAGTAGCGCCTATTGTTTTTACAATTCTCTTCAACGATCGGAATTCATAATATCTCTACTTTGTGGTGAAAAGCTGCTTAGTTATACTTTGCCTTTGAGCCCGAAGTTACAAGAAAAAGACTCGGATTTATCGAAAGCTGTTGATTTGGCCAAAATTGCAATGCGAACAATTTTGACTGAAAGAAAAAATGCTGAAGTGTGTTTTGCAGAAATATTTCAGACTGCTCAAAATATTGCACAAAGGTTGAATATTATGATCGAAGCTCCTCGCACAACTACTCAGCAAACTTTGAGAAGTAACGTTTCAGCAGAAAATACAAAAGAATATTTTCGTCGCAATATTTATATACCTTGGGTAGACATGTTTGTCCAACAACTCAATGTACGTTTTTTAAAGCATGAAACTATTCTTTCCAGTTTTTCTTGTTTATTTCCTACCGGACTACCAATCGATGAAAATCGAATGAAGCAATTTCTGGAATTATGTCGATTTTACTCAAAAGACCTTCCCTATTACTCGGAATCGTCGTTAAAGTCAGCTATTCAGCTGTGGTAAACCAAATTTTGTGATTCCGATCAAAATATTTCAATTCCGAAAAACGCTATTACGGCATTAAACTTGTGCGATGAGACATCATTTGGCAGTGTAAATACACTCTTACGCATCCTTTGTACCATCCCAATTACTACGGCCACAGCAGAAAGATCATTCTCGACGTTGAGAAGATTGAAAACGTATTTGCGAAATCACATCGGTCAAGTTCGTCTTAATGGACTTGCGATGTTAAATATACATCGTGAAATAAATATAATTGCCGACGAGGTATTAGATGTATTTATAAAAAATCCTCGAAAACTTAATTTTGTTTTGTAATCATTTGTTTTACTTATTTTTTGTTAAAAAACATACATATTTACTTTTTACTTATACAAGGTGCGGCAGCATAACTTCCTTTTTTTAAAATGCGCCACTTTTTTTCTAATTGGCAATATGTATGCTTCTTCCCTTGCAGTTTTATTTCGATTTTCTGTTATTATTTCTTTAAAAAATTTAGTAGAAAAAAAGTGGCGCATTTTAAAAAAGGAAATTATGCTGCCGCACCCTGTATTAATGTTACATACACCTATTTTTTTTAAATAAAATTCGTTAATTTTGTATTTTTTTTGATAAAATTCATTAGTTTTGTTTTTTTTTTTAAACCGAGTTACCATCCTCTTAACTCATCTTCTAAATTCTGGCCCCGACCAAAAAAAAATCCTGAGTGCGCCTTTGACTAAGTTTATATAACTTATGACATAGTACACACATACAAATACATACACACACCGCAAGTACTTATCTACATACCGATACATGAGGGTAGCAAAATATTTTCAAATACGAAGAAAAGAAGAGAAGAAAAAAAAGAAAATAAAGAAAGAAATAAATTACTAATTAGTTTAATTAGGACTGAATCATCAGTATTATCAATTCGTAGATTTACGCCCCGGGGGTAGATGTAATATATATGTATTATTTTGGTTTCTTGTTAATTGAACTTTTTGCCTGGATGGTAATTTTATATTATTGACATTAAATTCTAGTAATCTATAATAGAAATAGTACATCTTGGGGGACATTTCGTTGTTTTCTTTCCACCAAAACATACAAATCAATTAAAATCAATTAGTCACATTTAATTAAAGATTAAAAACAAACACAACAGTCATTAATAATAATAATAAGAAAAAGAAGAAGAAGAAGAAGAAGAATAAAAGCAATATATAATATATGTATACAAGAACTATGTTTTAAAATAATACATTTCCCCACAAAAATATAGATATCGCACATTACTCCGTTAACCAGACAAAAATGAAAGCAAAACAAAGAATAATAAAAATTTCGCTAATTAAAAAACGCTTTCGATTATATCAATTAATGGAATGGTCATTCTAAAATACTATGTAAATGAAATTACTTCATTTTTAAAAACATTTTTCGAACAGAGCAAGTCGTGTGTACAACAAACTCACACAAGTATATATGTCGGTGGCGATGAATGAAAAAATTGTGGCGGGAAGATGGCTAAATTTACATGTCAGTTTCAATATACTGTTTTTTTGTTGGTTTTTTTTTGTCTCGCCAACGAATGTATTTTGTTACCCTTAATGTTAGACCGACTGGGGAGACCTATAAAAAGTGTATAAGAATAGACCGGATGAAAGTAAATTATGAATAAGGGAACAATTTGAGAGGATGACGCCTTTAGAAAAATGAGAAGGAAAAGAACTAGCTTGAAGAATGCGTTTGGAAGTTGAAACGATGAGAACTTCAGGATTTCACTTGTTGTAGGAATGATGGAAACAAGGTGTAAAAAATAAAGATTGCTTCAGCCGAAAGATAGAACAAAAGGAAAGGAACTTAGAAGATTCGGAACGACGAAGTGAAGAGAAGGTAAATACTCTGCCCTCATTGTTCTAATTTCGGGAGCCATTAGTAAAGGGTATTACATAAGAGGAAAATGAGGAATCTATGTAGCACTTAAATAAATTCGGATTTGATTAAGTTATGAGAGGAGGAATTAACATGAAGAGGAAGAGATGAAAAAATGATAAGCTCACATATTATGTTAAAGTCATGAGAAAAGCAAGGGAACTTGTTGTAGGAAAAATCGTGAGGTGAAAATTTGAAAACTCAGATGTGAAAAAAAATCAAAATTTTAAAAGGAACAAAATTCCAAAATGGAAATGTGCTGTTATACTAAACGAATAAGTGTTTGAATCCAATCATGCAATTTATATTTTTTATTCTAAATATTATTTGTTATAACTGTAATTCTATATGACCGAATAGGATAGTTTATAGATTAAGTGGATTATAAAAATATATTCACTTACCGAAATGTTGAAAAAATATTTTTTTTAAAATGAGAAGGATAACTCTAAACCATTACGGAAGGTAAGCAGAAACCACCACAATTGTTAATTCTCTAGTAAACCATGATTAGTACAAAGACAGTATACAGTATGATCTCATACAAATTCGCTATCTTCTTCTTGTTAAAAACAGCTTTATTTTTGGAATTATTCTATAATAATCTATATAATCAAAAATAAAAATTTGAGGAAGAGACGATTTTCATTTTCTTTTTTTCAACCGAATAATGCCCGATAGTTAAACTAAATTAAATAACAGAAATTGATTATCAAATATTTAAATTTAAATTTAAATGAAAATATTCCGTAAACTTTCCGTGGGCATACTGAAATATTTCTGTTTAGACAGCGGCCATAGATTAGCTTACGTTCGAATGGAATTATTACTGAAAATCAAAAAAATAGGTGCCTAAGTGAATAAGAGAATATTCGCATTTTTTTGGCTATTTGCCGTAAAAATGATTTATCTAATTTTGGGAAACTTCAAGATTTCAGCGTATTCGTTTAACTGGATGATTAATAAACACATTCCACTGACACCTAGAGTCATTTGAGAGAAAATACATGATAAGTACATCAAGGAACATTATCGCATACGTGTGTGTTTTGTCTATAATCGCTTTTATCCTAAAACTATTCAATAGTGTTGCACCGTCACCAGAACTGTTTAATGGTAATTACGTTAACAGCGACTATTGTTTTAAAAGGAAAACCATAAAAAATTGGATATATGTATGTGAAACTTTGTTAGAGTGCTAAACTTAATTCACTCCCCTTTTGCGCGTGCTGGTTATTGAAACTATTTAAACTTAACAAGCCGGTTATTAATTTTTTAAGATTTCAGCGATCGTGTATTATAAATTGGAAAGAAAAGAAGGGAAATGCGTAAATACTGATGTTGGTAATTTTATTTTACCACAAGATTCGTTCAAATGGGATTTAATTGAATTTTGAGAAAAAAAATTCTGACTTATTGTAAAAATTGTCGTCAAGGGAAATATTTATTTTAAAAATTAAACACTAGTGTCGAAAGAATGTATTGAAGATGTATCACATATAAATAGATATTATTTGTTAATCGATTTTATAGACCAAAAATAAATTTGCCAGCAGTATTTTTACGACTGTTTCAAAAAAAAAATGTATGTACTTCGGAATCTGAAAGTGATCCTGCAATTCCGAAATTATTAAAAGTTCACAATTCAACGATGAGAAGAAATAGAAATTAAATCTGAAAAATTTTAGATAAAAATCAAAATGTAGGTAATAGTATAAATAAATCCAAAAATGGAAATCTACATGATGGAAACGAATCGCCCCCTGAAAAACGTTTTATAAAGCAAACGTGGCACATCAATTTTTGAATACTTCATTTTTTAGAAGCAGTAAAATCTAACTTCGACCCTCCTGGAAAAATATGTCGAAGCAAGCCAGTTGTTAACATTTACGAACATACCACTATTTACATTTTATATATATATATATATATATATATATATATATATATATATATATATATATATATATATATATATATATATGTGCATTTCAACTGAACTGCGGGCTAAGCGGCGATAAATATTTAATAGCGGCTTGTAATTTAAAACTTCAAGCAGAATTAATGTTTTAATTGGCCTATACTTATTTTTTGTCAGATTATTATTCTTCATTTAACACGTTTTTATTTTCAGTTGTGCGAACGAGATTGCCTGCACGCTTGGTACGTTCCAGAATGGAAAATAATAAAAAGTTACGGAAAAGAATAAAAAGCAACAGAAAAGAATAAGAAAAGTCGAAAAGCTAAAAGCGAAAAAGTATATTTCACGGTCAATATGTTTTAACTGATAATTCTAAAAAGCCGGTTCTTCTGAAGATTACGTGAAAGAACGCTAAACGGTTAATTTCGAATTAATGACATATAACGTTCAATACCCCTAATCGTAATCGTAGTTACAAATGTGTTCTCCTTCGTTTCCGGTTGTATATTTGTTCGCTAAGAAATTTAATGAGGCAGTAGGGAACTCAATCACCAGCAGTTGCATTTATAATTTGTCCTTTAATTATACACTGGGTCAACGGTCGCGCGTGATATTCTGTCAGTCATTAAACAAAAAAAATTATATCACATTAATGTGACCATATGCAACCTAGCTTGCAGATTGTAGGCCTGGTTTGAGTGCTAAGTAATACCGTTGTATAAGCATGAAACGGTAATGTTTTTAAATAACTGGTTTAATATCCGCTCTCTATTCAACGGTACAATGAAAATCAAAATTTCATAGACTAGTACGCACTTTTTATCCAGCACTAGCTGACCCGGCGAACTTCGTACATTAATATTGTGTTAACTTATCAGCAATCAATACTCAAAAAAAAATTAAGTTCAATAAATGTACAAAAATCAAAATGAAAAGTATTTTAATTACATTGAAATAAATGTAATTCACGTGGCAGCAAGGCATTATCCCCCTTAATAACAAAAATCAGTATAAATTTACTTTGAAAAATTAAAGTAAACTACTCTTTAGAAACATGCTTTTTCGGGCTATATCATCACAGCTAACAACACATAGTACACACTCAATTTATATACTTTTTAATAAAGTGTGTACTCTGTGCAGTTGGCTGATGATGAGCTATACGCGAAAAAAACGTGTTTCTAAAGTAATTTAATTTCTTAAAGTAAATTTATATCTTTTTTTAGGATTTCGTACACATATAATGTACGGAATAATCCGAATAAGATGGTTCAGAAACGACAAAAATATTCAATTATACAATAGCTCGGAAACGGTTTGACTTATCGGAATCGGATCATAAATTACAATTAAACTTTTCTATCTATGACAATTTACAACTTTAAGCCGACCGATTACCCTGGTCGGCAAGAAACCATCTAGAATATATAATATAGAATTTAGAACGACCTCAAAAATCGCCCTTAAAAAATTCATAACTCATCATCAGATAACCGTTTAAAATCGAAATTCAAAATATAAAACAAAACACAACAGTCCTTTCATAAAATTTAAAAATTACGGTTAAAAAATTATTCGAACTCCCCTTTTGGGCCAAAAATAGCAAAAAAAAAATGAATTCTCTTCATAATTTTTTTTTTTAATTTTGTATTCTGCTATTCGGGACGGACACGAATCCAACAAATCAAAGATCATAAAAATCGGTCCAGCCGTTGATTTAACTAACCCGACTTTGTTTTATACACCCTGTCAAGAAAGTATCGGGAATTGTTAAATAAAACGAACAATTTTTAATTTTCATACAAATTTATTTTGTCACCTTCAAAATAACATCCATTCGAAGCGATGCACATATGCCAACGCTTTTTCCACTCGGCAAAGCACTTCTGATAGGCGGTTTCCGGGATGGCCTTTAGCTCTCGCGTCGCATTCGTCTTGATGTCATCAATCGATTCGAAGCGCATTCCCCGTAGCGGAAATTTGAGTTTTGAGAATAGGAAAAAGTCGCAGGGTGCTAAATCTGGTGAATACGGCGGTTGTTCGATGATATTTACCGAGTGTTTGGCCAAAAACTCATTCACAATTATGGCTTTGTGAGACGGCGCATTATCGTGATGGAGAATCCAAGAATTGTCGACCCACAAATCGTTACGTTTACGACGGATAGCCTCTCTCAAACGTCTCAAAACACTTAAGTAAAACTCTTTGGTGACTGTCTGTCCGGCTGGCACATATTCATAGTGTACCACGCCTCGAATATCGAAGAAAACAATCAACATGATCTTCACTTTCGATCGGCTTTGGCGAGGTTTTTTCGGCTTTGGCGCGCCAATTGGCCGCCATTCGGACGATTGCTGGTTCGTAAGCGTGTCGTACTCGTGCACCCATGTCTCGTCACCAGTAATTATCTTTTCCAAGAAGGTAGGATCCAAATTGGCTCGATCCAGCATGTCTGCAGCTACCTGTTCTCGGTACTTTTTTTGAAAGAAATTCAGGTCTTTCGGAACAAGCCGAGCCGCAACGCGTTGCATACCCAATTTTTCGTGCACAATCGTACGTACGCTCTCGTGTGACATGCCCAATCCATGAGCCATCTCTCTCAAGCTCACATGACAATTTTCAGCAACGATTTCCTTGATTTTATCGACGTTATCATCGGTCACACTCGTTGAAGGCCGTCCAGAGCGAGGCATGTCTTCGACCGTCTCCCGACCATCCTTGAACGCTCTGTACCACTCGTAAACCCGCGTTTTTGATAAAGCAGATTCACCAAAAGCCTTCTGTAACATTTTCAGTGTATCGGCACGAGAAATTTCGTTCGAAACACAGAATTTAACACAAGTACGTTGTTCAATATTTTCACTCATTGTAAAACTTCGACAAAACACTTCAAGGTCGACTGATTTTAACAGCTACTGTAAACACACTGGTTGACAGATCGCGCTAAAAATAGGCATCATAATACAAAACAGTTGTACCAACCTGGAAAAAAAAATTATCTGCCTAGCTATTACCCGGGAGATTTAAATTGACAATTCCCGATACTTTCTTGACAGGGTGTATACAATGCCTGTCCCACAGGAAGTGAGAGTAACTTTGGTATGAGTAGGCACCTAATCACACAGCGCGTTCGCTCCGAGTACATCTTAAAGCCCATTTAATTATCTATCGAATGCAACAAACCGGGAGTTTCTAGCTCCCGTGGGTTCGCCCTGCAGCATCGATTTGAAAAAAAGTGTTTCGTCGACCGCCACCGTTTTTTTAGACAAAAAAATTACAACATTTATGAAGAAACTGCATTTCAAAATTTTTACATAAATTATTACCCATCTTCATCATTCATATTAATCTTCTCGAAATAGGCACCTCTGGCTTGTAAAGGTCGCTTTAAACTCGCCGACAGGTGTTCTGTTTAAAATGGTCTGTACCGCATTCAGGACTTCTTGATCGGTGTCGAATATTTTTCGAAATCGCGCTATGCTATCGAAATATTGTTGAATTACCGAGTCGAATATCATCAGGATACGCTTCTTCTTTTAATAAATCTAACGCTTCTTTAGCCATTTTTTGCAAAAAACAATAATAACGAATCACATACCGCTGTTCTTGCTCGATACCTTTCTTATCCATGTTGATAACACAAAACCGCACGTGGTTTTCACAATTTGCATCTTACTCTTTCGACTATAAAACACGTAATAATGCTCGTAGAAACGTCCGGTTTGTTGCATTTGACAGCTGATGGAATGACCTTTAGGCTTATCTGATTGCGAGACCCGTTACGATCCGCTCCGCTTGAAAAAAATTGTAGGGGTTGACAAAACACTTTTTTTTCAAATCGATGCTGTGGGCGTAGGGGTGAGATATGAACTTCCGGTTTGTTGCATTCGATAGCTAATTAAATGGGCTTTAAACGCGCTGTGAGTGGTTGCCTACTCACACCAAAGTTACTCTCATTTCCCGTGGGAGAGTCATTGTATATAGATAGTAGACCCGGCCACGCGTTGCTATGGCTCAGTTGTAATACGTTGAATTAATATTATAAAACTAATGTTTACTGATAAAGATAAAAACGTTTTAGCCAATCTAAAAACTGACAGGATTGAGCCTTCGAATTCACTTTCCGGATGGTTGGAAAATGTTTTCAATGACTGCACATGTTGATTTTTATAAATATATTTCTATGTGTTTTTTACGGTCATTTAGCAGTTAAAGTGATAGACGTCTTTTTATATATAGCCTTTTTACAACATTTTAAAATTTTTTTTCTTGCTAAGATAAATAATAAATCACAATAAATTATACGACTGAAATATAAAATTGGCACTCACCGCACAAATGTGAATATATTCATATAATATTACTGAAAGTTGCGAAAATACCGAACACATTTTAAAAACGAATACACATGGATAATATGCGAGTAACGGACGGGCAGATGAAGCACATTTACCGAAATGAAAACACGAATAGGTCTGAATAACTCGGAACACGAAATATATGCAAAAAATGGTTGATGCACTTATTGTAATGTTTCCGGTCAATCTTTCGATTTCCTGTCGGTTATTAATTTTTCGGATCAAAGACCTTTCAGTTGTATAAATGTCTCATTGTTGAGACAATCTCTTTGTGCTTCTCAAATTTTTTTCGCTACCTGATTGCCGGACATGTGTTTCATTTTTCTTGATAGTTCTCGCGGTACTTGGTTTATTATTTTCTTTTCTTTTTCCCGATTTAGGGTGTACCATGTTTAAAAGAAATGCAGACCGGTTTGCACTGTACTCGCTAAACGACCATTCGCCTACATTGTTCTGCTACATATTTTAATTATATTTTTAGTTTATCGTTGCGACCATTTAATGACGGAAAATTTAGTCCGCTACAACTCACAAATGTTAGATGTAAGCACGTCTGTGATCCAACCAATTTGAAAAAATTTCCGACTAAATCACTGCAAAATGTAATAAGAATATACTGCACATAAGGGGAGTTTTAAAATGTGCACAACATATTCTCAGTAATTCACTTTCACAAACAAATATATAAATACGCAAAACATTTAATATCTACATATAAATAGGCAAAGTCTTTTTTCGTTTATTAACTGATTTTCTTTTTCATTTTTTGTTTGGTAGCTATTAAAAAGCAGTTTTTTTTTTTATTTTATTATAAAATTTATACCAAAAAAAATAAAAAAAGAACTGTTTGTTACGATATTTTCGATTCGTTTATGTTTTGTTTTTTTTACTGCATGCGTAGCGCATGATTTCCGTACCGTCATTAAGCGACCGTCCGCTGATCGGCTGAGAGTCAAGACCGACGCCTTTTTTTGCCTATTCGTTCCTCGCCCTTTTCCAGGTATCTGAAATTACCCGCTCGCCTGCTTGGCCTACCGCATGTTTTATTGCTTAGCGTATTCTAGGCGAATTTTGTAATTTCCGTGTAACTTTTTCAATTTTTTTTTTGTAGGAACCTAATTTAAATCTTAGCCAATATTTTAGAAAAAAAAATCAGCAAAATCGGTCGAGTTGTTCTTGAGTTACACTTTTTTGCGACTTGTGCAATTTCAGTACAATATTTTAAAAAAAAAAAATTTTGCAAACTTTCTCCTAGGAACTACGAATACAACAAAAAAAAAAATTATTCAAATCGGTTCAGCCGTTTTGGAGGAGAAGCGAGACCCATATAAGGCAACTCATTTTTATATATAAGATTAGCGCAATTGGATAATCTATGAAAAAGCCTGAAAAATTTAAGCATTTTCATTTTTGATTCTTTTAGTTTGAAAAAAAAAAAAAAGTTAAAAATAAACAAAGTCGAAAAGTATTCTAGTCTAGTCAAATTACCAAATTTTAGGTCGATTTTTAAAAAGTCGGTTTTTAAAAAGTCGGTTAATAAGAATTTTTCAGCGCAATAATTTATAAAAAAATGTCAGAAATAAAATTGTTATTGCATAGACATCAAATTGTATGAAATTCGCATAGAAATAAAATTCGCAAATATGCGCAAAACTGTTTTTTTGCCGTTTTCTATTAGAAAAAATAATTCATAATAAAAAAAAAAAAACCTTCTTATAGATCTTTAAAATGCGAACAAACACCTTTGTTTATAATTTTTCGCAAAAAAAAAAATAAAAACTACAAAAAATAGCGAATTTTGAAAAATTAATTCCGTGACTCCTAATTATAAGCGTCGATTTTTTTTCTTTATTTAAATATAAACTATTTTATTCATTTTTTAACGTAATGGAGAAATAACAAACTGGAAATATCTATTATTATTTTATTTTATCTTTATTTTAATAGCTCATCAATTTATGTTGAAGGTACAGAACATAATCTTCTGTTGCTAAAGTTGTAACGTTATATGTACACCTATATACATCTGGCAACAACTTTTTTGTCCTGTCAGTTTTCCGTTTACCTTGGTCATATCTGGGATGTTTTTTGTCATATTCGGGAAGTTTGTTTTGGCTTATGTTTGCTCCTTCTCCTTTCTTCTTCTCATCGAATTTGGCCATCTATGGACCGCATGAAAACAGCGAACTCTTCCTTTTTCGTTCTTCCCAGTATTCCTTCATTATTTCACTGTTTTTTCTTCCTATCCTCTGTCCATTTTTTTCTCCTACTTCTGATTTTTTTGAAGCCATCGAATTAATTTTCTTCCTAAATTTTGTTCTGTTTTCGATAGTTGACGTATGTATCTTCGTTAAGATCTTTTTTCGTGTTTGAGAACCACCTCGGCCTGGACTTCAATCTATCAAAATGTTGAAAGATTCTTTTAGTTAACCTGGTATCATCCATTCTCTGGATATGCGCATAAAATGCCAACTTTCTTTTCCTCATCACGTCGGATAGTTTTTCTACTTTCTTATATATTTCCTCATTTGACTTGTTCCTGAATGTTTCCCCTATTTTTTGAGGGCCAAGAATTTTTCTTATGATCTTGCTTTCCTTTTTTTCCCCAATATTTCAATTTTTCCTATATCACTTAGCTCTAAGCACTCAGCTGCATATAGGCACTCCGGTTTAATGACTGCGTTGTAATGTCTTATCTTGGTATTTATCGACATTGATTTTTTGTTGCATATATTTCGTGTCAATTGGAAAGCCGTTTCCATTTTTCTTGCCCCTATTTTCAGTGCTTCCCCATCCAATCCGTTTTGCTGAATAACCTCACTTAAGTATCTGAAATTTTTAACTTTTTTGATTTTTCCATATTTTGTACACATACATCGGGGTGAGGTTCTAATGTTTGTCATATATTCTGCTTTCTCGAAGGAAATCTGTAAACCAGTTTTTGCTGCTACTTCTTTTAAAAGGTTAATCTGTTTTACCGCTGAGGTTACATCCTGTGAGAAAATTGCCAAATCATTTGCAAAAGCTAAACAATTAATGGCTGGATTTTCCTTTTTGTATCCCAGGCGTATCTATTCATTTATATTATCTGTTTCCAGTAATTTTTCCCACTCTCTTATAAGCTTTTCTAAGACACAATTGAACAGGATTGGAGAAAGTCCATCTCCTTGCCATACACCCGTTTTTATTTCAAATGCTTCGGAGATTCGTCCCATAAATTTTATCTTAGCTTTAGTGCCTAATAGTATTTATTGTATTAATTTGGTTGATTTATTATCTATACCAAATTCTTTTAATATTTCTATTTAAATTTCTCGATCGACAGAGTCATACGCCTTTTTGAAGTCTACAAATACTATAGTGTATAATGTTTCTTATCATCCTATCCCTTATTATTAATACTTAACTTAAAGTATTTATTCTGCGCACGATCGATTTTTTCTGAAGCCTGCTTGATATTCTCCTAGTTCCATTTTTATTTTACTTTCTATTCTATTTAATAACACCCTTGCAAGGATTTTATATATGACCGATAATAGAGATATTCCTCTATAATTGTTAACCCCTGACTTATCATGTTTCTTATGAAGCGGGTGTATTAATGCGCATTTTCATTCCTGTAGTATCTTCTCTGTTCTCCAGACTTCCACTAGGAGTTTTGCCAATTTTATTTGCATTGGTTCCCCAACTGCTTTTTGAAATTCCGCTACTATTGAGTCTTCCCCTTCTCTGCTCGGGGAGTTTAAGTCTGTCTGTTTTTCCTCTGCTATGTTCACTGCTAGTCGTTCTTTAGGTTAATCACAATTTAGCAGTTTTTCAAAATATTCTGCTAGTATTTTGCAGTTGTCTTTATTATTGAGAGCTAGAGTTCCATATGGCTTTTTAAAACACAGACTCGGAGCTTGATATCATCTTATCCTGGGTGTCGCCGTTTTCGTAACACCATAAAACCGTGATGAATAATAATTCGCAATCAACTAATGACATACGATCGCCCGTAGTGGATCTGTCAGACCTCATAACAGTACTCGCAGCATTAATGTCACGAGTGAGCGCTCCAATAGTTGATATACATAATGTTGAGAGAGATATTGAGGAATTCACCGGTGTCGACCCTGCCCGAGAGGCCGAGGAATGAATCACCTCTACAGCAGCTTGCCGGCGAATATAAATGAACGGACAGTCAGAAGTTGGAAGTTGATAAAGTAAAATTACGGGGGGCAGTGAAAGATTGATGGCTGATCTACTGTAAAGAGTTCACAACCTGGACGGAATTCACTACGAGATTGAGAGAAACATTCGAACCAGAACCATCGGTAATGAAAAAAATCGGTAGAATGCGACAAAGGACGCGGCGCGAAAACGAGGATTTAATTTCATACATCACGGAAAAATATCGCTTGTGCGGGGAATATGGGTTATCGTCTAGAGAAAGCGTTGAACAAACTGTCATTGGTATTCGTCCGATCCAATTATCCGAGTATATTGCACTTAGTTGACCACGAACACTAACCAATCTTCTAGATATCGTTCGATATCGTGAGTGTGTTGTGGGCACGAGATCCGAGTTAACTTTACGATTTCAAGAAGCCAGACCAAAGCGGGACGAGACCCCACGGTCGCCAAGTTATCACCAAACCTATTCCATCGGCATCAGGTGGATGTTTTCGTTGCGGTAGAACGGGCCGTTTCATTAGAGACTGCCCGATGCTGGAACAGAAACGATTCGGTGAATGCAGACCGAAAATTGTAGACATAGTCACCCGACATGGACACGAATCGGCGGAGCCAATTCGTATTAATCGAAAATTGCCCACCCAAGACGACAGTAGAGCTATCGTGCCGCCCACCGGATCGTTTGCCGACTTCGAGATCTATGATCCATCGGAGAAGCAGCAGCGACGTGCTTATCGAGAGGAGGAATTGCAGCAATCTGTAATGTTTAGTTTGATTAATCCGAGTCAACCCTTATTTCAACCTTTCGTCTGGTGCGATTTGAACATCGGTGATTCGATTTCGCACTTACCCGATCAAATAGTAACGACCGCAAACGAGCACCGAACGGCAGTTGCCGTCAACGAGATCGATAATTTTCACAGCTTCGATGATTCCGGTAGAAATCGAGCGACACATCTGATCGAGAATAATAACGCGCTTGCCAAGGAAGCTAAATTCAACGAGAAGATGGACGAGGTCGCGGAAAACGTCAATGAAGACGTGAAAGAAGTTGATTATTTGGTGCCGTCGAAAATTAGTGAGTTTGAAATGGCGAAGATCGACTCCGAAAACTCGCATCGTAATTTCGCCGAATCGACAATGGACGCGTCCGTTGAATCTATGACATATAAAGGAGGTAGCGATAATCGAAAAGAAGACAACAGTGAACGGTACCACGATGATCACACCCGACATCACACTCCGGCTCATCATAAACTGGATTCTGCCGAAGAACCGCAAGAACTGTTTTCGAGTGACTTTGGCGCAGAGGTACCGTACAAACACGATTGTTCGCAAATTAACACCGAAGACCCAATTACCGAATGTAACTATAATGGCCTAAAATTGCGAACGCTAGCTGATTCTAATACGTCGTCTTTCGAACCCGACTTGCCTAGCGGACTAGAAATGGAACCGAATTTACTAAGTGGCAAGTTAAATTCTGTGACCGTCGACGAACCTTACCAGTCAATGTTTTATAACAAAATATTAGAATGCAATTTTAAGCGAAACGAAGTCAGCAACGGTGCAGTCGATGCAATTAAAAAAGAATCGGATTTGGAATTGAAGAAAGAGAAAAAGAAGCCATTAGCGGTTGATAATTCGGTGATCAGCGATCAGGACTCGACCTATCCGTCGTCTTCGGATCAAACGCATATCAATAGCTTCGACATTACTGCTAACATCGTCGTTGGCAAACAACGAAAGTCAAACGAGGTGGACAAAGAACTAATCAAAGAGGCCACCATCCGAAATACACATTTTAGAATAACATGACATAAGCGCTTATTTGTAAATTTAAATTTGAGGCATATGTTAAATTAATTCTCAGTGAATAAACTGCAAATTATTTAAAATCACTTCTATCTTTCACTCGTTATTATTCTACCAAGTATCACAAAAGTAAGAGCCTTTAAACGAAATTCCAGTACAAACCAACAAAGAACAAACAATATGACATGCAAGGGCGTCGCCAGCCGATGGGTCGGAAGGGGGGGGGGGGGGGGGGGGAGAAAGATGGTAGAAAGAGGATATGATTTATAGGAAAAATAAAATTTGTAAGTTGTAAAGGCTAAATATTTTATTAAACAAGAATAAAATCTTAATTAAAACATAATTTTCATGGGTTTCTGGCAAATTGTTCATGATTACGCGCCTATGAATACTCATTATGGCCAGTTGATTAAAAAGTTTCAAGGCTCCAGGGGAGGCAGCTGCCCCCCCCTGCCCCCTGCCCGCGTCGCCCATGATCACGTGATAACAGTTCGATTGTAGTTTATACAAGAATATATACATTTAATTAATTTTATATATCTCTTATGATTATGTAAGATTCATATATATATATAAAGTTTAACTAATTGTAAATTGTATATTGTTATCTTTTGCCTTTCGTCCGTTGGGAGACGAGACAATATTGGTTCTTTTTATAAGGATACAATAGTGCCAATTACAACCAACGAGTGTCACCATTTTTCAGATTTTTTTTTTTTTTTTTTTTTTGTAACATTATATTTAAAATTAGTAAACAGAACTGTACAAATTTTTGCATTTTGCTACAATATTAATATGTAAGTGAAGGAATCACTAATTATAAATTACAATTATTCTTTTAATAGCAGTCAATGTTTTTCCTTTTAAATTACAATATTTAATGGTGTTTGGCTATTATTCTGTTTGGTTAAATTTGTAAACAGATGCTTTAACGTGAAAAATTTTTTGAAGTGATTAATGAGGTTAAGGACAAAAATTAATATTTATTCACTATCAGCTGAAAAAAAAAGTATTGAAATGTTTTTTAAATTTATATTAATAAAAAACTTATTTTCCGATTAATAATACGGTATTGTTTGTATGAAGTGTTTGCTTAAGTATTTACTTACGTAAGAATCAGAAAAAGTAAGTTTTAATGTGAACAAAAAGAAATAAAAATACGAATTACAAAAAAAAAAATCAAGTCCAAAAATTAATCCTAATTATATATTACTTTTTATATTTTTTTTGTTATTGTTTAATCGGTTGACTTGAATTCAAAATACATGACAATTTTTTTTCGCCGTAATCTCATGATTTTCTAATAGTGAATAATTTAACAAAGTTAAAACATGTTCTAGAAAATTCTATTAATCAATTTGATAGAATTGTAAAATCTTAAAAATAACTGTAATTATAAAAATAGTGAACAAACAGATTGCTATTTTCGTAATTACATTTATTCTAATATTTTAAAATATATTTAGTTTTTAATTTTCATTAGTTTGTAATGAACATTTTTATATTTTTTGATAAATTTGAGTTAAAAGTAAAAATAAATTTCGTAAATAAGCGCGATTTACTGCGATTTTTTAATACATATATTTTAATTTTTAAAATAAAATAATTTATTAATTATACGACGAACTACGATCTGTATGATATATTTACTTTAGATTTATCGATTGAAATAATCGATTAGTATTGTAAACTATAAATTTTGTTTTCGAAACTTGTATAGACATGGTTCATATTAGTAATACGTTTATGTTGGTGTTTACCGGTGGTTTGAGTTAGAACATAATGAAGAGTGTGTTTAATTATTGTACCGCTTTAGCCTTTTTGAAATAGCTTAGTACTGCTATTTTAAAATTAAAATGATTATAGTATTAAAATATTTATTGTATCATTGTGGTTCCTTTTAGATGTTTTTGTTATTTAATTTTATTTGATTTTACGTTTTAATCCTTTAAAATGTTTGAAGAAAATTACCGTGGTAGTCATTTACTTCGGCCTTTATCAAATTTAATTGGATTACCGCTTGATCAGGTTATTTTTGTTATTGGAATAATTTCGTAAATAAGATCGCTATATAAATCTATTTGTACAAAACTTATTATACATTTGGAATAAAATTTTTAGAATGAAAACTCATTTATCAGTGCGTTGTATTATATATATATATATATAAATATTAGCATCTTGCAAAACTTTTTTTTTAAATATTTGGGAGGATTTCATTTTCATGTTTTAGTACATGGTTTCTTAAAGTACTCGTAATAAATTAATTCTTAAATATTGTTTTTTTTTTTTTTTTTATTAAAAATCCGTAAGAGACTTCGAAATATGTTGTATAAAATGGAGTTAAATTTTACAGCGGTGATCTGATAATAATAGAATTAATTTGTACATATTCTTCATTTAAGGAAATTTTTTTAGGTATAAAAATATTTTTTTTTTTTTATACACTTTTATTGGTGCTTATTTTTAAAAACATGTAAGAAATCTGACCGCGGGTGAGATTATATTTTTCAAATTTCAAAATGCGCTTTACTTGACTGCATGAAAATAGTTTGATTCGCTTAAAATTAAATTATATTTATGATTTTTTTTAGACGAATTATATAGTTTGTCAGATAATAGCTCTCCTGATCTCATGTTTTATGCGAAAGTATCTTCATCCGAGTCAGACATCGGCTAGTACACGGCATGCGTTTTCCTGTTTCGTCGGTTTATTTTATGTTTACTTTTGCTTTGGAAGGTATTACAGTTTAATAATTACACCTAAAATATGTTATGAATATAACAATATCTTTACAAACGGTATGTTGTATTGAAAAGGCGCCAACCAATTGCAAGTTAAATTGCATAATAAGTATTAAAAAAACATGGCAGACTGACAATTCTCATCAGCACCGTTTTGGTTTATTATAGGTAAAATGTAAAATGTGTGGTGCAATTTTTTCAACGTTTAAACAAAATTTTAAGAGTAAAATATAAATTTTCCAAGTCTCATTAACATGATTTAAAACTTGCCGTGTTCGCTGTTCGATAGAAACGAAAATTATACGAATAAAAATAATAATACCGTAGTAATACATAAAGGCGTATTATCGTCAAAAACTGGAATCAGATAATTTAACGGATAATTGGTGAGGATGTACTTGAAGAATTATATGAGAAATAGTGCAAAATTAGGGCGGTGATAATTCCAGTTTCATATAGCGCGCCATTTGCATTATCTTAGAATGTTCCCAAAACATCAAACAAAAAAACGTGAAAATAGACAATACAGCTGTCGGTTAAAAATAAACTTAACGTTTATGATTTATTACTTGCTAAAGTAATAAATAATAAATTCCAAATTGCAATTAAAATACAAATAGCTACGTTTCGAAAAAGTGAACGACAATTAAAATTCCCTTCCAATGTAATAATAAGCCATATAAATTACTTTCATTACAGAAACCTTATAATCGTGACGCATGGTGAATGTTAAGTAATTGAGTAGTTTCTCGGCATTGGTACTATTTTCAGTCTTTTCTTTGCTTCTTTTTTTTTTTTCCCGAGTAAACGAGAACTTTGTACAATTTTTTCTCTAACAAATAAATAGTATTCTTGTTGTTTTTACTTAGTTACAACTTCGCAGAATTTTCACGGGTGCCTATTCAAATATATAATAAATAAGAGGTTTCAAGTTCTACGTGAGCATTAGACGCCTTTCTGGGAAAATATTATTTGATGATTGAAAATTGAATTACCACAACAACAGTTAGTATCCACTACGTAAGATCGCGCCACATGTAGTCAGTGATTACTGATTTTGGAAAGTAGACGAATAGAAGGAAATAGTTTTAAAAGCGTGTAAAATAACATGTTATGGCTTTCAAGAAAGAGGATGGGGTATTAAATGAAGAATTATTAACGACTTGCAAGTTCATAGAAAAATTTATAGACATGTCTCAAATTTGACGGACAACGATAGTTCGATGGCTAGAATAAACGTATATCCTCTACATGGCTCGTAAAACCAGATAGAATGCAACTATTAAAAATCGCGACTGTTTCACTTTTATACACAGAAGGTTAATAATGTCGAAATATATTTTATGAAAAATCAAAAATTATTTGATCTATTTCATGGTTGTTCAACTATCGCGCAACTGCGCGTGCATAGCACAAAGAAACGCCTAATTGTGAGGGTACCCCTCTGTATATTCTCCATTCTTTCTTATTTCATGTGGAGAATGAAATTCGTTTGATATACACAAAAATATTATAACATCCTCGATAACCGAATAATTTAATTTAAACGTATCATGTTGATTGCAGTAAAAAAAAAAAAAAAAATATTACAGGATATTCGATTAACTATAATAGTTTAGTTATAAAAATGTTATTAACCAACAAACAGACATGTCATTAACTTATAAAAGAAATAAATTCGTAAAAATGCGTTGTACCGATAATGTAAATATGAGATAATTAACTAATTGTAAATTAATTTTAATTTGATATCATTTTAAGAAATCTTAAAAACAGGATTATTGTTTAGCGTATGATTATAGAGTTAGATTGTTTTTGAATTTTTTTATATATTACGTTTCAGCGTAGTTTAATACACTTTTTTCTGATATATATTTTAGGGTAGTCATATCATTATTTATATTATAGGTAAGTTTATGTTTATTTATTACATGCTCGTATATGGCCATATTTAGTTACCATAAAAAAAAAAGTGTATTTTTTTAGTTATTGGATAGATCGAGAGATCGCGCTGTGAACTCTACTTCATATATGTAAACGCATTATTCTTTATTTATTCTTCTTTTTTTTCCTAAATAATTTTCCGTGCTAATCAAATTTAGTTCATTCTTTTGAGGTATCCTAAAGGAACAAATTAATTCATTTCACAATAATTATGTTCGAATAAAGCAAATTGTTTGCCTTATTCGAGATAATATCTTTCCTCCTCAACGTAAAATTGCTGATTTTCTTTTGTTTATAATTCATTTTAACAATTGCGATACTGTAAGTTAATAGTACATTACCTGTACGCGCTTTTATGTTTTATGTGTATTTGGTGGTATTTATGTAGATGCGTATTAGATATTTTTCTCTGGTAATTGGCGGTTGTCTACAGTGTTTCTATTTTTAGTGTGTACATTGTGTGAAGTAAGAATTCGAGAACTTCGTATTTTAAAAATTGTGACATGATATATTCATAACGAGACGGAAAAGCTGCTTACTTTTTCTTTATTATTTTTTCTGTTCTTCGCTCTTCTTTGTCGTTTGAACCATTTCATTTTTCTAACTAGACAGTAGCGATTTTAGAAATTCTATCAGGTAGTGAATATAAATTTGCTGCTTGCAAGACATTTTATGGAAATGGTATTAAAAGTAAAGATAACGATGAATTAAAATATCTTATTACATTTGGTAAATATAGATAAAACAAGTGGAACTGGTGAAATCTCACTCCGTCTTTGCTGATTAAAATAAACTTAATTAAATGTCGCTAGCGTCAAGCGTAATATTATTGTCGTTGTTTTCGTGTCGCACTCGAAATAAGGATATATAAATGACCAGTGAATGAATCAGTTAAATTACTGAATCAATTCTTATAAAAGAAACAGTCAGTCTTGACCGAATCTAAAATCAATTGACCGATCATTTAATGCTATTCAATATCGGTCATGATCTAAGATTTAATGATGGAAATTTTTAACTGATCTTCGCCCTTTCCGTATATTTTCCAACATTCTGCTGCATAACTAACACAAGGTACCAACAGCTTAGAATGAAGGTTTACACCAATAGCGCGAAATAAAAACTACGCATAAACGGCATCACATTGTATGTGTAAACTTTAAAGTTTTCTGATACATACCTATCAATAAAAAATATGCGATGTCAAAGAACAGCGTCTTTATAATCTGCTTCTTTCCTTACCTTTAAGGTATAATAATTACAATATATATTTTATCGATGAGTAATCAATTTATGTTTAATATAATCATGAAAAATAAAGGTAATAACAGAAATTTTCCCATTTTACTATTTCTATTTAATGCATCCCTTACCACTTACTAAATTAAATTCTGTATGTTGTTTTGACTTTGTTTGTTGTTTTTTTTTTTCGTTAACCGGTAAAAAAATGTTAAATGTACGGTAAAAGTTCTTTTTTAAGCGAGGAAAAGGAAAGTGCACCCCGTTTTTGAGAAAAACGAAAATTACGCTACAGCCAGACGAATAGTAATTATCACGTGAAATTTCATATAGGTGTAACGAATATACTGAAGATATCAAATAAGAACGTTTTTTTTTTTGAAAATTCAAACTTTAAGGTGCGAAAAGAGTTTGAAAACTTTTTCGTACGATACATAAAGTGTTATATTTTCAGTACGAATAGGTTTAGCAAATTATAATTTATGCATTACGATTGCTTATATGATCATTAGAAGTATGCAGATTTTTCTTTTGTAACCTGTAAAAGACAGCAGGTTAGGATAGTGAAAAATGCCTCCAAACCAATCGTTATAAAAGCTATACTATCGTATCAGGCAACAGAAAATACTATCATCCTGAAAGTTTCAGCTCGCTAGCCTTTAAGAGGCGCCCTCTAGGGGCAAAAATGTAAAACCACGATTTTTGACGATCTCTTGAAAACCAGTTGGCCAATATTATTCAGGTTGGGCTCAAATTGAAGATGTTTTAAAACTTTACAATTAAAAAATATTTTAGGATTTATTTATCAACAAAACCTAACCTAAAAATCTATTTGAAAATTTCAAAACGCGATAAAAATAGATCTAAAACAAACACCTTGCTGGAAAAATTATATATCATGTATTTTATGCTCAACTACCCTCATGAATATTTTCAGATTTTTTAAAAGGGTAGACGTACCTTAAAAATAATAAAAACTGTTTTGTTTTTTTTTTTTTGCATTTTCAGTCAAATTTTGCAGCTATGAGCTGTTAAAAAAAAAAAAAATTAGCCTCAGATTTATACAAAATGACATGAGTACTTCCCAGTATGTTGGACGCAAAGGATATAAAACGGAACATTTAAATCTAATTTTTCTGCCGGTTTTTTGGTTGGTTTTTCATTTTTGTAGATCACAAAACACTGAAATGATCCATATTCGTCTTGATTTTCAACTACAATAACTTATAAATACGCTCCAATATATTAAAAACAAAGTATTTTATGAAAAACTACTCAACTGAATTCATTCGAATTTTTAAAAGTTATGAACGCCCCTTATAAACTAAAAAAAAAAACGTTATTTTTGCATTTTTGGTCGTATTTAGCTCCCATGACCTGTTAAAACAAATTTTTTGGCCTCAGTATTATACAAAATGGCATAATAAGTACTTTCCAGTATTTTGAATGCAAAGAATATGAAGAAAAAAATAATTCTCATTTTTCTGTTGGTTTTCAATTTTTGTGGCTGACAAAATACCGAAATGCTTCATATTCGCTTTGGTTTTCAACTAAAATTATTTATAAATATCCTCCAATATATTAGAGATAACTGAAGGGGATGTTATCCGTGTCGTTATTACTTTCTGATTTTTGCCTTCGATTCTTCTTTCTTTAGTCTAAAAATAGCTCTGCTGAACGAAAGAAATTGTAATTTCTGGTTGCCCGATCAAACGAAATAAGACCAAAACTGTCAATTTATAACTCGGTCCCTGAGTCAGCTACCGTGCCGTAGTTAGTTGGGCTGTGGTGTTTCGTCCGGAAAGACCGGGCTCGAATCCTGCTGCCGCATATTGACAAATATAAAAAAAATTTAATTTGTACTGGGTTAATGTACTTAGTCGACGCGCCCCCAAAAAAGAAACAAACTCGTATCGTGCTAATCCGACTTACTATTATGCCTTACCTAAAGGTCTGTTAACTTTTCTTGGTTTCTTATAACCGACGTGTTGTATCACTAAAGAGAACGGAAACAACCTTTATTTCATAGGTTTGTTTCTGTTTTCTCCTATTTATCTCTGTTAAAAGGCTGTCTCTTTTATGTAGCGTATCTTATAAGCGCTTTGAATACTTTAATTTTCGCGTTTATTGATTTTTTTAACTCATTAGTTTTTTTTATTTATGTTTGTCGCTACTGTCCCTGTAATTACGGTCAAAGGCAATAAGGTTCCTTTTTTTTTTTGTTTTTGAATTATTCGGCATATTTTATTTTCAGTAATTAAGATAATGATTTATACTTAATTTAAATGTAATAAATTAATAATTTATGTTCCATATTTTTATATATTGTAACTGTTCATGTAGTAATTTCAATTTACTTTAATTTTCACTTTTGTGCGTTTAATTTTACTTTTTTTTTTGCTGGAAATACATTTATACATACATATATATATATATATATATATATATATATATATATATGCTTTTCACTTTAATTATGAATTTAGAATCAATATGCATTAATGGTATATTAGTTCTTCATTATGTAAAATATATAGATGGAAATGGTGTATGTTTGTTTTTGTTGCTATCTTATTTACTTTGTGATAATGAATTATTAGAAATAGAAATGCGAAAGAGTATTGTACAATATATTTGTAAAATCTGGAAAGAGAAACCGTATGAAAATAAAATAGAACATTTAACATTTATGTAAAATATCCCGACTTGTAGTATGCTATTTGAATTAATTTTGAAATGTATTTAATTGCAATAGTAATGTAACGGTGAAAAAACTAAATAAAAAACTTGAATGTGTAAATAAAAATGTTGAAAAAAAAATACAATTTTATATATATGTTAATTTTAATTAAAAACGGAAAAATAATAATAATCATTTACACTTTAAGCCCAAGAAAGCGAATAAGTAAGTAGGCATAATTTATTGAATAAATAAGTATGAGATTAACAGAATGCTAAAGAGCAAATTAAAACATGATAGCGGTGATAAAGGAAAATGTATCCAAAAAGATAATAAATAATAAATGTACCGATTATGCCGCGGATAACAACTATTGTGTGTGTGTGATATATTATAGACTAAGAAAAATGAAGATTTTAGGCGTTACCTATCTACAAAAGTAATTCTCGCGATGAAATACGGTAGGGGAAGATATTATATACTTTATCCGAAATTCACGGTTTTATGAGTATTGCGGTTAAATTTTCCCGAAAAATTTATAATTTTTTTTTTTTTAAAGGATTCAAAAGACCACTAGTTCTTTAACACTTTTTAGACTATTTAGTACTTTGAAGAAAAACGTATTAAATACCATATTGCAAAAGTCTCGAAGAAATTTTAAGTACTGGATAAGAACTTTCACAATAATAAAAAGAATATATTAATTACGATTTCGAAAGAGAAAATGTAGTTTATTGTAAATTGTAAAAACTGCTGAATTTTGAATAAGTGGTCAAATTTTATTTCATTTAATCATTTTTGTAAATATACATGTCTTTTAAAAATCTCTCTCTAAATATATTTATATACGCGTGTGTACATGTTTACGTATATATTTACGCGCAGAGATTTGTAATATAATAGTTATCTGTGAAATAGTACTAAATACGGTTTTTAATTGCACTTTTTTCTTTTTCTTTTAGCGAAATATGGGTTCTATTAATATTATCAACGTTTTGTTACGGGATTATTTTAAAAGTAGATCCCAAGTATTCGCAAAAGTAAGTTTTTGTTTTAAATATCAGTATTTCCGTATGCGTGTAAATTATTTACTTATTTTGATTTATACAGAAATTATGAATCTGCGTGATAAATTATTAGAATAAAAAAATTTCATAAATAGGGAACAAATAATAAATTGAAATTGCGACAATAGTGTAAAATTGCACAACTTTTTGGAATATTAAAGAGAACTCGAAAATAACAATTTCGATATTGCAGATCGTTGTTGTTTTTTAATTAATTAAAGAATTTATTTTTTTCGGAAAATATTATATATCAAGAAAAGATTAAGATCATAAAATTATAGGTGTAACCTTTTTTGACGGTTCCATTATTTGCTGTAAGAGTAAATGCTGCCCTAATTTTAGCTGTTTGTCACAATGAAATATAATGAATTATGTATTATATCGTGTTAGAAAATTAAAACAAATGCGTATAAAATTGATACACCATTTAACGGCTACCTCCGAACAATATTAATTGCAGTCTTACAATTAGGGAAGAATTATAAGCAGCTTAGTGGAGCGAGTAATTTTAAGTTTATAATTTGGAAAATGTTTTAATTTATTTTTAAATACTTGTTGACGGAGAATATAGTGCGATTTTCATTTTAAAATTTAAAAAAAAAGGGGAAGGGGGTCAACTATAATTACCTATTAAAAACATTAGAAATCCATGAAATTTTATATTCTAAATCATGTTGTTGAAGTTAGTGCGGAGCGGAGGTAGTCATTAGGCAAATGTTTTTGAATAATAAACTCTTTTCTGATTTAATTTGGTAGATTGCTAATATAAATGATAACGTATGAAGAAAAGTATTTTTTAAATTTTATTGAAAAACAATTGGCTGAAAATACTGTTCATTCTTTTAATTTCTTTATAAACGGAGAAAAAAAATAACAAAAAAAGCATCTTTGTATTTAGGAATTTAGAAATTACTCTTCGGAAAAAAAAAGTAATTAGACCTTAGAACCGGTTCATTTATAAATGTATCCATTTATACGCGGTAATTTATAAAACAGTTAAATGCAATTTTCGATCGATTATTGTTAGGCTTACTTAAAATTAAAATTTCTCACTATTTTTGAGCAATAGGAAGTCTACGTTTTTCTTAAAATTTTCGTTCCGATGTCACTGTTCATGATTTATATAAGCGGTACAGTTTATAAGCACCTACCATGATTAATCAAGGATTCAATGAAAACGCGTATTTATGCTAATTTTTTTTTTTTTTTTTCACTTTAGAAATAAAACGTTAGAAAAAATATGACAAAGTAAAAATAGGTTTATAGATGAGTTGGCTTAACGGATATCTCTGTCCAGGCCAAAAAAAAAAAAGAAAAAAAGTAGGTTGGTAGTTGTAAAGTAAAATGACCACAGTTTTGTTCTTTCTCCCAACGTAAGTTGTCAAAATTTTAATACGAACTCCGTAAAATGAAAGCGTATTATGAGTTAATGCTAATGGGGGGAAAAAAAAACAACGTGAATATTAAAAACATTCAGGAAAAAATGGTGTTTTAGAAGTAGAAATGAAATGAAAATAATTCCTAAAAAAATTTGACAGACAGGATAACTGAAGCGTTCGAAATTTACAAAAAGTTATTATTAAACTGTACGATCAAGTGTGTATTAAACCATTACTGTGTGCTAAGGAACATAATTTCCAGAACTGGAAATTAATAAAACTTTACTATCCGAAATATTGAAAAGGCAAACATATTTTCCTTAATTGTTAACAAATTTAAACATACGTACCAACTAGAGTCAGGCTTTATATAAGTAACTGATAAAGAACACTGGCCCTAATAATTAAATGAAAATCGGTTTTTACGTTTACCTATTATATTCCTGTTCTATATTAAAATAATTTCGATGTTTTATATGAATTTTAGACCAAAAAAATACATATATTATGTGTTTGTGCTCTATTTTTTAATAATAAATTTATGAACGTGATTAAAAAACACCAAACAGTAACCTGCTGTAACATTTTTTTTTTTATCAATATTTTTTACAGTATAGTTTTTGTAGTTTCAATATTATATTTGGCAGCTAGACATTTGGAAAGGATGATATACAGTTACGGATCCTACACTTTAGATATTACTGGTAAGTAGGTAAAAAACCTTATAATACTTTAAAAAAATTAAACCATTTAAAATTTTTTTTTTTTTTTTGGTAGATTCCGTGTATTATTCACGTGTATGCGGTATGTTCGGAATTTGTTTTAGAGATGTTTTAAAGTAAAGCAATTTTAAAAAAGTTTTAAATCTCAAACTCATAATTTTGCACTAGGTGAAACATATACTAGAAGTAAAGTTTCTAATAAAAAAATGAGTTATGAGGAAAAATTTCAAAAAATTAAAAGTTATAGCAGTATTAATATTAATTTTTCAGTAAGTAAAAGTATATCGTAAAGTATGAAAACTAAATAAATGAGTTTTTGCTTTCGTTTTAAAGAAACCATTACTGGAAACTGTTACGATGTTATATACGGTGTATAGAGAAACTTATGTGAATGATAGCACAGTACATCGGAAGTATTTTTAAGAGTGGCCATAAATCAGCGGATCCGGTCAACATGCATGGTCAATGGAGGAAAATGATAAGTCAATAACCGTTGAATAGTTAGTCCATAATTTGGATATCTCGATTGGTATAATTAATAAAATTGTAACTGAAAATTTGAAGCTGTAAAATGTGTGTTTAAAGTGGGTTCCGCATTTCTTCACTAAAAAATAGCCCAGAACACGTTGCACTAAAATAACACATTTTTGGAATGAGTCATTGCATGTGATGGGACCTAAGCGTACTATTAAGATCTCAATAAGAATACTAAATCAAAATTCAGTCGACATGCAGATAAAGGAAAAATTTTTAAAGTCTGTCAAATAAAGTCTCCAGGAAATACGTCCAGTTATTTTTTAGGCGTTATCCGCAGGCACGAAGTCGGATAATACGTGGTAAGAAGAGTAGTTGAAATGCGAATGCAGAATATTATGTTTAAGTATTGAAACAACTTGGAAAACACGTGGCCATAAGTTACTGGAACTTGCCGATAATTGGATTTTTCATTAGATAATACAACGAAGATTATCTGCCGGAACAAGTCATTAAAATACTGCTTGATCCACCTTATAATCTGGTCTTCGCTTCATGTGATTTCGCACTATTTTCAGGACTGAAAAAGAGTCTTTGCAAGCGTGCATTCAGTGATATTAGAAAGTTATGAGGAACCGGTGTTCTTCGTTCTTTCCTATAGAATCGAGTTAAGTAGCGGAGTTGTTACATTGAATCGGAAGGGAAATGAGTCGAAACAAGCGTAATAATTTTTTGATGAAAAGCCTTTTTTCAATTTTTTGTTACAATTACACGGACAGTAGTTACTAAAACCACTTTCTACGATAACTTTTTTTGTTTAAATATCTTCTATTTTGGAACTAACTATTTTTCAAGGTTATTTATTACAGAACTAGAGTTTAACCCGTTGATTAGTACACACCATCATAACATTTTCAGATTGTACAAAAATTTCTATTTATTAGCCGAGTCTAGGATGTTGGTTAAGTTACAGTGGATAACGGGGCAGTAACTGGGAAGAAATTCTTCTTTTATGAAGGAATCAGAATTTTGCGAATAAACTAAAGTCATTTTAAAAGCTACTCTAAAAATTTAACTGTTAAAAATGGCATCAAAAATTTTGCTCCTTCTGTTTGACCTCAAATCATGATTTCTTATAAGAAAGGACGTAGTCGAACGAAATACGCAAATAACTAAAATTATAAAAAATATAAAAATATGTATTCCTTTTAAAAAAATAAAAAAATAATAATAATAATAAACAAATTACATTAGTTCTGGATTGTTGTCGTCAAAATTAATTTACAAATGGAGAAATTTATGTTATTTTTGGTCGGATGGTACGCCTTTAATTGTCACATAGTTTAATATTTTGGCGTATTTTGTTGTTTTTTTTAGTTTACAGGTTTGTTTTTTTTCTTTACTTTTCTCTTTTTTTTTTTTTTTTTTTTTTTTGTCGGAGAGAAGGGGCTGCCAATTGGAAACCTCAACCGAGAAACAATTAGAAGAGAAAAGAATGAATTATATTCTAATTCGATTGAATATTGTTAAATAGAAGAAACAAATAGCAAGGATAATGTGTGGGAAAAGCAAAAGACCGGATATGGGAAGGGTAATAAGGAGCACAGTAGGTCAAAGTTTCAACAAATTGAAATACAGAGCAGAAATTCTTCGCAAAAAAAAAATTAACACTTAAAGAACACGTGATCAGCGTCTCGAACTGCTGGATCATTTGAATATCGAGGACAATGTGGTGAGGAAGCCTACGAAAAGGGAAAAGGGAGGAAGATAATAGAATATGGTTAAAATATAGGTGAATAACGGAAACAACGATAAAACGGTGAAGTGAAGGAAACAGAAGAAACCACAAATTAGAAGGATATCGGTTGAACAGACAAATAAAATTAATGATTATTAGAAAAAGAGAAAGTGTAGATGATAGGCCAAAAACTGAAATGGAAACATTTACGCTACGCTAGAATGTTAGAGCATGAGATTTTGAGAGAAAAAAACGATAAGTGGGAAGAAGCAGCAACCGGAGTCAAATAATCACAGCTGCTTCATTTCCAAAAATACTCGAATGGTTCGAAACCCGCAGAAAATAAGCATAAATCGAATGGGAGGAAGAAAACACGCGGATAAGTAATTGTGTGCGGAAAATAATGAAGTCTCAAAAGAATGATCAGGAAGCGGGGAACAGATAGTCTGAAGGATGCTTGTGAAGTCGGAAGTAATCAAGTAATCGGAAAACGATTGGAGATGATGAAAATAATTAATACAGCTGTAAATATGAAACAGAAAGAAGGTGAAAAGATTACAAGAAGTTAAAATCTGAAAGTATAAAAGAAATTTCCGTCAGGTCTTCTCAAACCATCAGTGAAAATGGTTACAACTTTGAAATTCTCGTTTAATTATTGCGTGAGGAAGAAATTGTGTGTTACATTTTTTATCGATTTTTTAAGCTATAACCTGTGCTATGGAAAATATTTTTACTTTAAGTGAAAAATAACGAAAGACAAATTAAAAAGGTGTATTTCGGAAGACATAAGCAGTGTTTCAATTTTACAATTAAAAAAAGCAAAAAATATACTATGAATAATTTTTTATCAAGGTAAAGCTGAGAAAGTTTTTTAATACATAAAATGAAATTATATTGATAGAATGCGAATTTGAACTAATTTAATAGATTATGATTGAAAAAAAATGAAAAACTAAACGAAAAAAAAGCGCTCTAAAATTAGAATGTTAATTTTTGAAACTGGCATTTTAATGTAGAATTTAATTGTTTGTATGAAAGTTCGTGTTTTGTGTGTTTTTAAATATCATCACATATTTCACCCGAAACATCTCCGTCTATATGTCGATAACTTCGTAGCGGAGGGAACTGTATACAAACATTTGCGATGATGGTTCGTCTTACAACTCTCTACGTTGCCATATATACATACATATATGCGGTGAACATTTAAGATCATATAACAAGGTTTGTTATAAAGAGGAATCTTTTTTTTTTTTTTTTTAACAAATATGTTTTGATTAAGAAATATGTAAACGGGAAGAAACGGCAAAAGGAATTTCGTTAACGATATTATTTTAGTCCTGTTGAATGCAGACTTCATTCAAACTTTCTCCGTTGTATAATGATTATTTTTGTTACGTTTGTGCAGTCGTTACGAACGAAAATCGGAATTCGTTTTAAAATCGTTATAGGTAAAATGTTTTCAACGTTTAGCGTGAATTCGAACTGTAAAATTTCTGCAACTCTTTCGGTAACTTTGTATTGTATATTTTTGTTATACTAAGATATGAAAATTACTCAAGAACTGATGAGAATGTAGCTGCGCTGATTACTTTTTCGGTATATTGTTAAAAAAATTTCCACTGTGGGAATCTCTCTGCAAGTGTTGCGAAGTGGCACTGGGTCTTTGTCAAAAATGTACTAGTGGGTGAAGCTGCAGTGACCTATTCTAAGCCTTGAAAGGATTGTTTTATCTTGTCTGTTTTTTCGGTAGCTTCTTTTCCAGTCTGATATTACTTTTTGATGTGGTATATTTATTTAACTGGGAAAGTTGATACCATTTGTTTTGCCAAAATTAAGTAAATTATGTTTTTGAACACTTTCATCAAAGTTCTGTTCGTGTTTTTGGATTTGTTTATGTTTATGAAAGCGTTCTGAATGCTCATGGACCATGGTGGTAGTTCTGTTGTATGGTTTAAGATATCTGATGAATTATACTTTAGCTTTTTTTTTATTATATTTTTGCCATAGTTTCGGTATTTTGGGATTATTTTCATGCAGATGAGGGAAATTCGGCGAAATGGTTCTTTCATGCGTGGATTTGTTGAATTTAAGGATAGTTTTGCATAGTATTTTAAAGATAGGACTGTTCTTCTGTGCTCTAGAAATCGGGTTTGTATAAAATGGACCTGAAATTTGATTTTTCGAGGTGTTATATAGATCCGTAATCCAACTTTGATAACGTCAATGCGGAGCAGAGGTTTTTCAGAGATTTTCTATCTCCTCCCCACTTGGTACGAAATGAGCGGTCATTTGTAACACATTTTTTAGAGATTTTTGTCAGTTTGTTGTTAGTTATCAACGCGTGTTTTTTAAACGATGGTTTACGATCCAAGTTCATGTTTAAAATTGTTACGCTTTCGAAGCGATGTGTTTATTGTTCAGTTGAATGTTGCAGTTTAGTTAGGAGACACTTTTATCTGCTACTGAACATAATCGCTTTCGTTTTATTCGCTGAAAACGAAAGTGTTCAGTTTGCTCGTCGTGTTGATTGTAAGGTATTATTTGGAGTGTCGAAATTAATTGAAGTCGCATAAATGATTAAGTCCGTCAACAAATAATTCATATTTGACGGGAGGTTCGATGATTTCGTCTATACTTGAAATACCAGTTATGAATAAAGTATGGCTAATTACGGAGCGCCATGATGTACCATATTTTCTTGAATTTTTTTGGAGGATAGGATATCTTGAATGCGAACTTGGAATATTCTATTCGATAGAGTCTTTTATAAATTCGGGCATGTTTCCTTTTATGTTCCATTTTGCGAGCGTTTTGATCATTTTACGTCGTCATATTCGATCAAAGGCTTTTTCAAGGTCGAAGCTTATAAGCATGGTGAGCTGGTTTGTTACGAATACGCTATACATTTGCTGTTGTAGTCAGACGAAATGATCAATGGTGCTCCCGCGAGAACGAAATCCATATTGTATTGAATTCGAGAAGTTTTTCTGTTCTAATAACCACTTTAGTCTAGTGTTAATTATTTTTTCCGGAACTTTACATAACGTGTTAGTTAACGAGAGAGGTCGATAACTAGCTCGTAATAGTGGGTCTTTGGATTACACGAG
Source organism: Icerya purchasi (assembly GCA_039619475.1). Classification (NCBI taxonomy): domain Eukaryota; kingdom Metazoa; phylum Arthropoda; class Insecta; order Hemiptera; family Monophlebidae; genus Icerya; species Icerya purchasi. Next base: position 236,296,178 of record CM077116.1, read on the forward strand.
CGTTTTTCCAACTGTCTAGTATTTTTTTAGAGTTCCATATGTTACGTTGAAAAATCTCTGACAATTGTTTGTAAAGATGCTGAGTTTATTTTTTTGACCATATCTACATGAACGTCGTCTAGACCAACGGCTGAAGATTTCATATTTTTTAGAGCGAATAAAAGTTCATTATATGTGAGAGGTAAGTTGAAGTTTTTCTGCGGAGGATATTTGGTGAAAGTGATTTATTATTTGATTTGCGATATCTTCTTTTTGCAGGAAAAATTTTTAATTTTCATTTGATTGCTGTAATTGAGGTGAACTGTTGTTTATTTAAGAGCACTTTTACTCTTTATTCCAGAATTATTTTATAGAGTTATTGGAGTTGAAAACAAAAGTAAATTTAATCCACGATTGCTTTTTGACTTCGCAAATGTAGCGTTTATGCTTTGGAAATTTTAAAATTTTTCAAATTCTTTTGTGAAGGATGACGTTTGACAATGGTTAATGAACGATTTTTTTTTGTTTTATAGCTGTTTTGCATTCATGATTCCACTAAACTGTTTATTTTCTTGTTATTATTGTACCGTTCCCGGTAAAATGTTTTTGACTGGCAGCAATTATGATTTCGTTTACGATCTGGCTATTAATTCCGTTTGTCTCACTAATAGTTTCTGGTAACTGCAGATTTAATGAGTTGGTGAAGCTTTGCCAGTCTGCATCTTTGATTCTCCAAGTCGGTTTTTTTTTTTGTTCCGACTGTGATTAAGGAGTGTTTCAAACGAAATTACAATGGGAAAATGGTCGCTTACAAACAAAGTAGGAAGAGTATTCCAGTTGGCAATGGGGGCTAATGTGTTACTACAGATGAATACATCTGTAGCCGAAAATGTGCCATTATATGAATTGAAGTGAGTGTGCGATCCACTGTTGAGTAAACAAAGATTTTTACGGTCAATGAATTTTCCAATGTTTTTCCTCTACTGTTTGTGAATGTTGAGCCCCATATAATGTTGTGAAAATTGGCATACCTGCTCAAGAGAAATGACGTCGGCAGCTGTTTGACGATATGATCGAGACTGTTTTCTATAATTTCATCAGACTGGTGTATAGGTATATAAGGAGCAAAGAGTAAGTTTAATTGGGTGTTTTATAGTAAACAATGACAGCTGGTAAATTTGTTTGAAGTATTTGAAATTCACAGAGTAGGTTACTTCTGGCTCCAATTAGTACACCGCTTCTAGCAATCGAGTCCATTTCCATATCCTTGTGAAATAATGTGAAATTTTCCAGGTTGTACTTTTCATTTGGTCTAGTCTGTTTTCTTATAAAAGCATGATGTCCGGGTTTTATTTTGCGTGATTAGAATTTGTAATTCGGAAAGTTTATTTCGTATACTGTTTTAGGTATATTAGTGTATTGTAAAAAAAAAAGTAAGGCCTATTTCCCTGAAACATTTATATACATTAGAAATACCGTACCAACGGTGAAAGTCAGATACAGAACTTGAATTATATGCTATATATAAAACGCTAATGTTTCTAAACAAGAAGTAAATATATTATCAGATTGCATTACGCCTTTGCAAGAATTTTGAGATATCAATAATAGTAAATACTAAATAATCAAGCGAAAGCAGGTAATGTGAAAAGTGAATAAAATAAAAAATACAGTCTCGTTTAAGTGAATACCTGATCATACGAGTTTAACCGGAAATGTAGTAGCAATTAGACTGGCAAAAAATGTTAACCCTAAATTCAAAGGTATAGAATTAGTTGCGGACTACCTTTCAAAAATAAAAAACAAAATGGAAGAAAAGTGGGGATTGTTTCATAGAGGAAAAAGGTCTTGTTTATTTAAAACGCTTGGGTTTAGTTGATAGTGATCAGTGAGAAAATTGCACGGAATAAGGTTCGCTGGGACACCTTGTCTAGAAATGCGGCGAGAAATATAAGATAGAAAAAGCGGCATTAATAAAAAAAAAAGTGTATAGAAACATGCAAAACGCAATCGGTATCTGTTGATGAAATTGTAGCAAATCCTACATTAGCTCAAACGTTATATATTAAAAATATAAAAATTGAAATATAACAGCAATTTAAAATATTGACTAAGATTAAACTCTAGCCAAATGCATAGGGCCGGGCAAAAAAATAAAATAAAATTCAGAAATTTACATATGTTTTTGATATATTTCTTCCTATTGAAACCATCTTTGTCTCCGTTTTATCGTTCACTATATACGTTTACTGGTCCAGCATTTTTCTTCCTACCATTCTATTCGTGTTGAGTTGCTGCTGGTTGCCAGCTGTGCGCACGTTGATCTTGTACTCCAGTTGTTGTTTTCTTTTTAAAAAAATCCACATTCTGATCTTTTTTTGACCCCATGTAAAAAGTACATCCGAGATTTTGGTTTTGCGGTTAGTTGTATTCCTAATTTTTACACTTTTATCAAACCTTTTTTTTCATTATATTGTTTGTATGAAAATAATACATCTAAATGATGAAGTTTATTTATGCGGATCATATGAATGTTATTTAACTTGTTTTTTTTTTTTTAAATATACTAATTTAAAGCCGGTCGGCAGCTAGGGCCATTTGCGACGTTAAGAAGTTTACATTTTATAAGTAATTTGTAAGTAACAGATGGGTCAAAAGTTAGCATTATCAGTGATAAGTTTATCTCTCTAGGGTTTAATTGTTTACTGGCAAAATCGGAAATCGGTGAAATCGTTTCATTTATTTCTGTTATCTGTTCTCGTGTCTGTAGTTTTATCTCTCGGCTAGTTTAATTATTTTTATTTTGCCTCGTTACATTTTTAAATTAATTTGCACTTTGCAATTATTCCTACTCTTGTTCCCTTTTTAGTTACTTATTTCGTTTATAATTTATTTTTTTATTTATTTATTTTTCGATATAGCACATTTAACCTTTGTTTTATTTATTAGTTTTTTTTTGTTGTTTTTTTTTCAGTTGGGTTCATCAAAAAAGACATTGGCGTAAGAAGAGGGGAAAGAATGAGAAGCCGAATCAAATATTTATGCGATTAGATATGGAGGATAGGAAAGACTCAAGTGCTGGAATGACCGAGGGTGATGGCAAAGAGAGAACAACAGATGCACAATACGGAATTGGAAGACCAATTGATAAAAGAGAAGAGTAAAAGGAAGAACGTTCGTACAGGTGCACTCAAACGAAATGTGATTAGCATCACCTATAAAGTTGCGAGAGGAATGGTGTAGGGGACGGAGAGAAGAGGGGTTAGAGAGAAGCGAAATAAGGAAGCAGGGAGCAAATTGTGTCTAAAGTGTAGGCGACAGATTGCAGAGAAAGTTGAACGTCGCATCGGGAGGGTGGGTGGAAAATCAGGTATAAGGCGGTAGATTAGGCTGGATAAAGAGATAAAAGGAATCGGGTGCTTCTCTGGTGGATGAGCTCGTCTACAGGAGGACGCTTAGCGGCCTCCCACAACAATGTTATACCTCCCCGTCTTAATTTTAGAGACGGACACCTCCTCCAAGAGGAAGTCATCCAGTCCCCTTTCTCCTGTATCTTCGGTATTACTTAAGGAACTGCGACTTTCTCAGGTTGATCTGTCCCAGCCAGGCATCTCTGATGCTAATGATAACGACAAAATCAACGGCAACAACAGTAATAATCTCGATCTTAATAACAGGAATGGTATTAACAAGAATAATAATAACAATGATGAAATAAAAATAATAATAATAGCAGTGGTTGTGGTAGTAACAATAATAATAATAATATTAACAATACTGCCGATGGTGATAATAACAATGATAATGCAAAGAATAATAATAATCACACAACATTAACAATAATGAACTTGGTAGAGATTTAGATCATCTTTTTCCCGAGGATCATTCGGGCCCATATAAAGTGCATTTGGAGGGCCTGGTTAATGGGAAAAATTTGAATAGCCTGCACTCTTTGGCCATCGCTAAACTTTCATACAACACGATCAATAAAAATGTCTCCTTCAAAGCTCTCTCGGAAGGAATAGAGTTGCAGCCTTTTTCCCTTCAGTTTCCGCTGCTAATTCGTTTCTTTTAAATAAATCTTTCCTAAGTAAAAATAATATTAAAGCGTCGTACATTCCCAGCCTTGTCCTGTTTCATTATGGCGTCATCACACACGTTCATCCTTCTTTCTCAGAGGAGCATATAAGGCTACGACAATTTCATTGTAACATTTTAAGTTGGCAAATCATGATGAAGGGAAAAACAAGAAATATAAAAAATGAAAGAATAAACGAAAGAAGACGAACGTGAGCGCAGGATAATAGAAGAATAATGGAAAGTCTAAACGGCGAGAGTATGAATAAGAAATGTGAAACACTATAATGTTGCTGTCCGCTCAGTCTAACTCGAATATAAACCACGCAAGAATTAAGTAAATAACATATGGTTAGCGGAGGAGAGTCTTTAAATTGAAGTTCCCACTGGTCAAATAAATCATTGCATGTGGACTGTATCAACCAACCGAGGCAAAGGCAGCAGGCAACACCAAGAAGCATTATAGAAAATATGTATATAACCAAATGACAGAAAGATAATTGTAACATAATAAGGAAAATGATATAGAGTAAGATTTAATCGGGAGCAGCTACACCCATCGCTGGAAAATTTCATCGCGTCCAGGTCCTGCTATCAACTAAATATTAACGGAGGCAAACAACACCAAGAGAAAGTGCTCAGAGAAAAAGTAAAAACCTTTACCTTTATGGAATCAATCAATATTGGTACTGAAGAAACGAATTTTATTGATAGTCGTGTACGGATAATTCCTAGGCCCTATTTTGAAGAATCGTTATAAATAAAAATGGAAGCCAGGGAAAGACGTAGAAAAGAGCGAACAAAAATATTGACAAAGAATCCGAATCGTACAAGCAGAAAAGAAATAGGCGAAGGAGAGAACATACATAAAAAACTATAAAACGATACGCTTTAATGTAAGCAGAAATAAAGGTGAAATTAGAGTAAATGTTGCCTTACAAAATCTCTAAGAGAACAAGATTCGGCCTAAAACTGTGCTATTTTATCATCCAAATTGGGCATTCCGAACTCACTAATAGTTGATAATAAAATAGAAAAATTAAGTAATTCCCGGTAGGAAGGAATATGATAGGGTCAGTAAAAACAGAATTATTAAAAGTCGGAAACATGTCAACATTTGTAGACTTAGAGGAAGGTGGAATCTCAGGTGAAATTTTCGAATGATCAGAAATTACTGATCGGCGGAGACCTTATCAATTATGGAATAAACTAATGAATATGGATGATATGAATCTGCCGTTGACTCTGTAGAAATATTTTGTCCAATACGTGACAAATAACTCTGTACTTGTCAGTTTCATTTCAACATTATTGTATAATCTGTCCTTTAAGTTAAACTGATACGCTTTTTTGAATGATGAATGTTTTTATATAAAATTCCTTTTGAAAAAAAAAAAGAAAAAAAGTATAGTTTTAAAAGATATCGAAAAATTGAAAATTCGAGACGATCATTATTATAAGTTCTTAATTTAACTATTGAGTTTTTTGTTTGTTTTTTTTTGTAATTTGGTACTTTTTAAGATTGTGCAAGGAGGGCGTTGAATTCCTCCGAAACTTTTTATCATTATTATTATTATTATTATTATTATTATTATTATTATTATTATTATTATTATTATTATTATTATTATTATTATTATTATTATTATTATTATTATTATTCGAAACTACGGGAAAAACGCTGATTATAACAGTAAACCTATAATCAAAATTAGTTTATAATTTAAAGTTGATAATTTATCTCGGTGATATAGTTATTGTCTCTAAAACGTATTGATATTGTATAGGTTTTTGTTTTTTTTTCAGATCTTTGCACTTAAGTAAAATATCATCAGAACTAAGAATCAGTGTTATATTGAAATTTAATTTTTCTGTTGAAAATTTCTGTCTGCCGTATTTCTTGTGAGAAAAGCACTGCAGCGCTTGTGGTTCGGAATTTCTTTTAGCATAAAGTTCGGTTAATTGTTTTCGACTTTGACAATTTCGCGTTAAACGTATTTGACCTTGCATCGATTTTTACAACACTTTTTAATTGCAGTATAATTACTCGCGACAGCAACTTACATTAACGATTTTGATTTTTTAATTACCTTTTCTTGTTTTGGGGTATAATTTTCCCTTTATACGCTTTGCGATAATACCGCAGAATATTAATATTATTATCTTTTTTCGTATAATTTCTAGATGATTTATTTTTATTATTTTTTTTGTCAAGGACCCTTAATGATAATGGTTCAAAAAACCTCGGGATTGGCATTCAGTGTTCACGATGGAATGGCGGTGAAAGAAGAGAATTTAACACCCTACCGAAAGAAATATATTGTCAAGTATTAACCGATTTCATTTTTCTTATTTTAATATTCGCGTTTATACATTATATATGCGCATATTTCAGGAAAAAATTATAAGTTCTTCAACGTTCCCTAATGGTAACAAATAAAACGATATAGATAGCGGTTGTAATTACCAAAAAGCGTGGCCTTGTAAGTTCAACGGTCATTTTTTAATCTTATTATATGACTATTACATTCTGGTTTTCTCTTTCTAACGTAACCTACCTACTACGTCCATGTTATTCTTTAAAAGATGTTTTATTAATTTTAATTTTAAAGGGTTACACCACTGTAGCAGCTTAAAAAAAAAAAAACGTTTTTTGAGCACTTCTTTTTTGATGGAAGAAAAGGAAATGGAAAATTAATATTCAAGGTAGGTAATTAAGCCATATATTTAAGTATTTAAAAAGAAAAATTTCGTCAAAAAATATTACAAAATTTCGACTTCCGAACAATTCTCGTAAAGCATGTTAATTTTGAGGCGCCCTGCGGCACGCAGCATAACTCGAACAATCTTCATTCTTTTTGTTTAAAATTTTAACTATACCTTTAAAAATAACATTTCAAAGAGAAATACGTACGGGATTTGGAAAATATTGATTTTTGTGTGATCGGCAAGAATTTATTTAAAAAATTTAATTTTCGACCCAAAAAAGGCAATTATTTCTTAATAACTAATGTTCAAATTAACTTTTCAAAAATCCGGTACGTATTTCTCTTTGAAATGTTATTTTAAAGGTATAGTTAAAATTTCAAACAAAAAAAATGAAAATTGTTCGAGTTATACCGCGTGCCGTTTGGAAAAATTCAGTATTGAGAAAAACGCGTTTAAAGTTTTAAAATGTGTCATAGACATGTAAAAATGAAAAATTTGATTGTTTAAACATTTTCATCACTAACCTGCTATCCCCGGACCGTAAAGCTGTCCTTCTAAATTTAAATATTTTTCCTCATTCTCTCTACTCGATGATTTTTTTGGTAGAGCGTGTCTCTTTTGCTGCATCTGTCATAGACAATTTGGCCTGCTTGATCCGCTTAGTATTGGCCTCGAAGCAAAATTTGTATGACTGAAGGCCAATATCTATCTGCAAAACTTGCATGATTCGTAGAATATTCATCAGACCTTCATTAAAATTGCACACAGCAATATCAGCCGCTATATTCAAGACTTTTTTGCCGCTTGAATAAGATCTTGGAGCTAAATTCCAAACCGTAGCTTTAGGAAGCAGCTCCTTATGACGAGAGGTATCCAATGAACCTGCTGTTTGTGCTTTCTTCCAGTCACACCAAGACTTTGAGCATTTCTCGTGTTGTGAACTTTCGTCGGTTGATATTTTATGAAATAAGGTCGCCCAAATTTAATTCTTCATATTTTTTCAAGTAGTTTGGATTTCGACGTATCGCCAAGCCATAATAAATTGTTAACCGATCAATTAATAATTTGCCAGTTAATTTGTAACTTTTCCTCCGAGACCTTTCATTGTTTTTTTCAGTTTTCCCAATCGAGTACCCATTCTCTTTTGCAAATGATCAATGCACTCATATTTGTTTATTTTACAATTTCTAAAGAGCCTTTTATCCATTATGCCTTTAAAAGTTTTGCTGTCACCATCACCGATGTAGTTTGCGTATTTCAGGCCGTGCAAATTTTCGGAGCATTCAAACATCTCGACTACAGCATCTACCTCCATCTTACCAGATGAGTCTTCGTGTGGTTCACGAGACATTCATCGACGTATGTTTCAAACCAGGATTCATTCTGCGACATTTCTAATTTATTTTTCCAGTGTTCGCAAGCCTTATAATAATACTTTGACTTTACTTCAACATTTACGATTTTGCCTGTAAACCATCCAATCAATGACACGATTCCGAAAAATGATCGGGACAAATATTTTATTGGCAAGCAAAGCAGATTTTTGTCTCTGCATTGCATTCATCCCATTCCATTTTTTTTTCTTTCAGATCATCACTTCTAGCATATTGACGCGTTTACCAAATGAGAAAAATTCCCTAAAATCCGATAAATAATCGCGCATATTGTTGGAGCAAATGTTCATCTAACCCCATTTTTATTACATCTTTAATTTATATCTATCGACCGAGAATACTAGTGCGCGTCTGAAACGCTTTATCGTTTCCTATTCGTTATGTTTCAGACTTCATTATGTGTCAACATTCTCTAATCGATGCTTATACTCTTTTTTGTTTTGCTCGTTTACTTAGATCTCAGCTCTCCTCGACTCGTCACTATATGTTTAGCCTTATACATTACTTACGCTATACTGACCTACTTTTCTTTTGAACACCTTGTAACTTAACATAAATACCTTCTATCGATATCTGTTGATATATTAGGAAAGTTATAAATCAAAAAACAAGACATTAGGGTACCTTTTGAGCAAATATTTACATAAAGGGACAGTCGCAGCAGGTAAGCATTTTGAAGCAGCCTGTGGCGTTCGGGAAGGAGCGTGAAATTTTAAGGAAATTATTCAGGTAAAAAACATATTTCCTCAAAAGATTCAATTTTAAGCCAATAAAAAAAAAAAAATCGATTTTTCAAAAAATTTGCAGCGGTGTAATCCCTTAATCGATCTATTTTTTTTAACGTTGAGCATTAATGTTATTAGTGCATTCTGCGTTATGTTTAAGTTTATTAATAATCGAGTGTCCAAGTTTAATATCCGTAAGTTAAAACTGGTAATATTCACACGTTAAAAATCGTGACTTTTATGATAGTTGTTGAAAGAGCCTTTAAAACCCATTTTAGTTATCAGTACTTATTCCAAGTTTTAGTAATCCTTATATTTACTTCCTTCTCCATTTGACATTCAAATCATAGTTGTTGTCCTAAGTACGTCGCTTCGCTCACTAGGTCTATCTGATTTTTATTTATCTACGTTTTATTTTGATTTAGATTTCTTGTTAGTATCTTGTTTTTTTTTTGTTTTTTTTTTGGTATTCATAAACAATCCTAATTTTGACCCTTTCTTATCCAGTTCTATCAACATATCCTTAAACTGCTCTATGGGTGTGGACAGAAGAATTATATCGTCGGCGAATTTTAGGTTGGATATTTTCTTACCATTTATATTTATTCCTTTGTTTTCCCAGTTTGTCGCTTTGAAAATGTCTTCTAACGTACGATTAAATATAATTAGTGATAGTAGATCGTCTTGCCCAACTCTCTTGTTAATTATAAAATATTCACCTGTAATGTTTATTATTCGTCCCTTTAACTTGAATATTAAGTGTAGTTCGATTTGGTTCTGGGTTGTTCTATTTTAAAAACTTCAGGTATTTACCACGCAGTGATTATATCATTTGATGGGGGGGGGGGGGTAAATAGAAAACCTTTAACAAAATCCATAATATTTTTATATTACACTTATAAGACATTTACTTAATTTTCGGACGAGTGACAAATGTATTTTCTTTCTTGGGGAGGGGGGGTGTAACCGGCGGATGATTACCTATCAACGGAAGGAATAAAATAAAAGTAGACCCGCGTCAAAAACTAATAAGAAGTATTCAACTTCAACTTCACTGCAAATAAATATTATAAGTAAAACTTCTCAGTAAACCGCAACGACACCTTTAGAAACTACAAAAAAAATCAAAGAACCATGGCCAATTCATCAGCAAATCCGTCACGATATTATTATTAAGTTCGGTTTAGTTCGGATCATTTTGTTAAAAATTCATTATAGGTTTGGGGGGAAGTTGTACGATGTATACTTTTATAAATGTAACAGCTCCAATGCCATTAATAGAAGAAAAAAAATTATTAAATAAAGTAAAAAATAATTAAAACAATTGAGCATAAGGATTAAAATTGTCATACACAAGAAAACAAGTTGAATTTTAGTAAAGGCAAACTGCAAGATCTGAAAAGAAACTTTTAGTATTTTAGACAACCGAAAGCTGATGTTATAGAATAAAGTGTAAAAAATTTGTACTACAAAGTAATCGCTAATAGCCACGTGGAAGGCAATCATATGCGCTCTAATTGGTGTACAGATAGACACACTTGGACTGCATTTGTATCGCCTTAATAAGTGATTATAATCAGTTCCAAGTGCAGTCTTGCGTGTACACTCTCGCGTTGCATATAATAATTGCCATAAACACCACCTACTACATTTGTACACCTAAAACTGTTAATTTCCAGCTATCGTGTATTGTAATTAATCATTAATCATCTTTTAGTATTTTCGCTTCGTTGTATTATTAGCGATTTTTACATGTAAATGATTACCAAAAAAAACTGAAAATGACGCTATTTCCGCCTCTTGATGATTAATACCTTTTCTTCGTCCACAGAACATTTCATTTTCATGTTATCAGAATAAAATGTATAAATATATTAATTTAATTGAATGAAAGTTCAAGATAATAATTACCGTCTGGCAATATAACCGTACCGCAGAGCAATACTTACAATAGCCGACGAAAATTAAGAGGAAATCACCATCTACCAAACAGTTTCGTAATATATCTATTGCTATCATTTTCATAGCATCAGCCAACATTTTTGAAGTCAACTTTCAGCTTTAATGACTCCATTGAATTTTTTTCTTCTTTTTCACCATTGTTAATACCAAAAAGAAGAAGTGCGATTACCCAACTTTTCAAGTTTTATTTTCAGTATCAATTTTTTTTCTCCGCCAGTAAGTGTGCCGAAATGAAAGGCGTTTGCGCGCGTATCATTAAATGCAACTGATATATATGTAAAACTATGCAAATCATCGCTATAACGACATGCGTGTTTTGCCGGGCTGCTGATGTGAACGTTTCATTTTAGTTGTTTCTCGAAAACGTCATTTTGTTATCTGTCAAAAATTAGCTTTGCCTCTCAAAAGCGGACTGCCGGTAAACCAACCGAAACCGCCTAAATGCTATTTTTTCGAATTACGGCATTTGAGATCGGCCTGGACGCTGTTATTAAATTATGAAAAAAACTTAGTTCGGGATCGAAAATTATCAACGAGAAAACTAATTTAGATATTTTGCAAGACATAATACCAAGTTTTTAGTGTGATGTCAACCAACGATTTCAAAAATAATAAAATTACCTCTTTTCTTTCTTTTTTTTTCTTTTCGTCAAAAATCACGTAATCAATTAAATACGCAAATATTACGAACAATTTATATAGTAACACACCCTCATGCCCATATAATTGTATTTGCTACACACCCACACACCTACATTTCCTTATTTATTAATACATTCGAAAAGAAAATTAAAAAGTGTAATCTGTTGTACAGAGTTATTATTAGGTATATAGCAATTACTTTATATATAATGAAGACCGGAAAAACATAATTAGTTTAATAAAGAAAAGATGAAGGAAAAAAATGTATGAACGTAATTACGAAATTCTCCGCGATTCCTGGAATTAATCTGTAACCTAATTAGCGGCGTGCGCGGTTGCACGAGTGCCAGCATGGTCGATTAATGTAGAGTATTTTTCTATACGACTTCTAAAGGAAAATTTACAAAAAAAAATGGCTCAATGGAGCGCGACTCTGAAAATTCCCTTAAAACTTGGGCTCTAAGCGACCAGCTCCGAACGATTTTAGCGCACCGCCAAAATTTTGCCTTCCCTATCCACCGAAAAATTAAAATTAAAAATTAGAGCTATTAATAAATTTATACCTAATGAACCTTATTTTCACTCATTCACAAACTACATTCCATTACCGGGAAACCATTATGCCTACATATAAACTAACTCATACTGTTACCATGGTAACAATTTTATCGCTCTACATTAATTTTTAAAAAAAAAAAAAAAAAATAGATATTCAAAATAAAATAAAGTCAAATTTTTTTGTTTTAGTTAAAATTTCTACATAATTTAAGGCAATATATTGATGAAGTGGTCGTCAGACATTTTTTGTTTGTGTATATTTTTTTTTTTTTTTTTTTTTGCACAAGAAAAACATCCGTGTTAAAAATAAAACGAAGAAATCGATAGTTTTCGTAAGCACGGTTAATTGTCTTTTTTTGAAATTTTTTATATTTTAATGTTTCCATTTTACATCGGAGTTTTAAACCAAAAAAGAAATAATGCAAATTACAATTGCTTAAGCCCATGAAACCTGTAACTTACAGAATCGTTTACCAAATTTCTCTTTAAATGATAAACAAACGCTTTTCACGATGAAATAAATATTTCCACGTCGTGTCGTTTAATCGAATTTTTAAAGCTGGTCGGATTGACGAAATCGAAATCTTGCCGAGTTTGCCAGCGAAAATGATTAAAAATAAATTATCGTTAATAGTTGCGTCAAAGGTAAATGTCGTGATAATCACATATCGATGCACTGACACACATACCTGGACTTCTTTTAATCTGTTTCAAGTAAAACCTTACATATATTCCCTGTCTCTACACTACACGGAGAATTCGTGCAAATTAGTAGTAACTGTGCGTCATTGTAAAAAGTCGAATATTTTTATTTTTACAAATTCTTTTAACAACGCGAATTTAAATATTTTGATTACAGGAGTGTGCCGAATATATTAGAGTTTTTCGGCTATTTATTTCAGTATCAGTGCATTTTGGCGGGACCGAACGTTTTTTATACGGATTACGTAAACTTTATCAATGGAGATAATTTCTTGCAGCGTGATGATGAGGTTGGTGTTATTGATGCTGCATGCGAATTTAACGTTTTACTTTTTTTACCGCCATTTTTGAAAACTTTCTCTCGAGTCGAAGAAATTACCTGATTTTCAATCCGTTTATATTTTTTAAATTTACCGCCGAATGAAAGCAGTACGCAAAAAATAGTATACCAATAATGTCATTTTTTTTTTACTTAATATTTGCATTTAACATTTGTAAATTTCAGGGTAAAATTGTGGATAAGAAACTGGAACAAGAACCGTCGCCGTTTTACGTCGTTTTAAAAAAAATACTAGTCAGCTTTACTTGTATTGTTATTCAGTTATGCTTGATAGGCTATTTTCCGTTTAATTTTGTTAAAGGTTGGTAAAAGCACTATTACTGTAAAAGATTTTAAGCGTCTAGAACCGATCTACTTAGAAAAGTCTCTCTCCATCTTTCTCTTCTCTCTCTCTCTCTCTCTACTATACTATGCTATACTATATATATATGGGTCTGATCGCGTGTTGGTGTGGGTGTGGGAGTGTTGTGTGTATATATATATATAAACTCGGTCACTTTGGCCTCGCAAGAGGATCTGCCCTTTGACCCCCCCCCCCCGCTTACAATTCTGTCTCTTTCTCTTCTATACTTTGTATAAAATGGTCAAAATTTACAACGTCATTCTTACCGACATCGACACACAAAAAAAAATAACGTAATCACAAAATCCCATCCTTATTTCCTTTAAATCAAATACATAAAATTGTGACATTTTTTTGGTTACACAATTGAATGGGGGCCAGCCTAAGAATTACGTTGTCATTTTTATATATATATATATATATATCTGTGCAATAGTGAAGAATTTGCCACACTTATACGGTGATACACACCTTTTGATTCGAAAACGACAGATCTAGAAAAGTTTAAAGCGTTAAAATATAAGAAACGTTACATAAAATTAGAACATGTTTTCTAATAGGGGCCGACCTAAAAATTACGTTGTAAACAATATATATGTATAAATATATATATATATAAATATATATATATATATATATATATACATATATCACTGGTTGGCAAGAAAAGAACAACACAACCAAAAATGTTAAAAAATGAGTTAAATCTATAAATATATTTTACCTCAGTTGTTCCATATTTGTGAATAAAAATATAGAGCAGTATTGTTCAATAAGTTATTAATTTAAAAATTTAATAATCAAGCAAATTTTTGTCGGAAACTAAACGCTGTAAAAAAATGAGTATTTTTGATTAATATGTTCTCATCAACCAGCGAAATCCATAAAATAACACCTTTTTTAGCAAAAGGAAAAAGTGATGATCTTTACGAGGGAGAATGATCTTTAAATAAGAGTTGGAAAAATTTAGAGTAAGTTTATAAAAAATATTAAAAATCATCCTTACTATTACTGTATACATAAAAAAATCATTAAATTTACAATATTAAAGATTAATGAAAATAATAATTATTATACATTTTCACTTTTTTTTTCATAACGTTTAATTGATTTAGTTGAAATAAATAGAAGATAAGTTATATACATTTTTTTACCGATATTTCATTTTCAATCAACTTTTTTAAATTATTTAGAAATTACATTATTTTTTGTGTATTTTTCACAAGTCTCGTTCAGTTCTTTAAATTTTCAAGTTTACTTGTGACCTTTAACGTTCTCTCGCTTATCTTCTTTTTAATGAAATTTTTCTTCTATTCTGTTAAAAGATAAATTACTCATCTCCAAATAAATAGCGAAGCGATACTTAGTGTGTAACATTAAAACTCACGCACTGGGAAGGACCCATTTTTAAAAGAATAGAGTACAACTGATAGGACATTGAATGCTTAAAATTTTTTTTATGTATCTTAAGCGAACACTTAGCCATAGTAAAGGAAAATATCATCGCTGTATTGTCATTTCTTGAAACGCTAAAAAGATGTGTTTTGGTCTATTACGTTTTTTTTATTTAAAAAAAAAAAAAAAAAAGTATGTAAACCTTGTTGTGCGTGTTAAGTTTGCATTCGACTTTAAGTATATATATATATATATATATATATAACAAATAAAATGCGAGTAGTTAACTTCTTTAAAAAGCATATTGATATATCGAACATTTTGAAATGTTAAATCTAAATTTTTACCCCGTGTAGCTGATTAAAGACTTAATTAAATTTATTGTTATTTAAATACATTCAAAGTCATTTTGTAATTATGAATGCATAAACTTGATTCTAGCGAATTAAAAGTAGTAAATGTAACCTACACACGTAACTGTTTCCATTATGAAGTAATTCCATTTTGGGTACTTAATAAAATGAGAAAAAATATTTTACACGTTTGTAAATTATTTGTTTTTGTTTTATTATTATTATTATTATTATTATTATTATTATTATTATTATTACTATTATTACTATTATTACAAATTCTATTTCACATTACAGTCGTCATTTTCAACGAAGAAAAGAACATTATTAACAGTTCAATAAAACTGGAATAATTCTTTAAAATAATTGTATCTCGAAACCAATTTTATGTAAATTCTAAATTTCTCAACACTATGGACACACATCTCTCGGATTCCCGGAATATAGTTTTGTATAATGCCTATAGAAGAGTTCATTTCAATTTTTGGGGTTACATTTCGTAAAATGTAATAAATGACTTGTAAGCATGATACAAAAAGGTTACAGATAAAATGTTACAGGATATTCGATATAAAAACGTTACACATTAGCCGCGGATTAAACACGGTATTAATATATCTATATATAAAGATATATCGATACAATTATTAACTTTTGATAAAATTAAAAATTAAAAAATATTTTGAAGGCATATTCTTGATCATATTTTTGCGGATATATTAGTACATAATATAGTTTGAAAAAGTAACGATACTACTTTTTTCCACTCGTTCAAGGGTAATAGTATTAAAAGTTAATTTAAACAAAAAAAAACAGAAGGTATAAAAATTTTATATTAAATATCATGTGTATTTTACAGGTAAATACGAACTGCGAAAAAAAAAAAAAAATATTTATAAAAAGTTGTGAATGTACGAAAATAAAATATTTGTTTTTCCTACTAATTAATAATGCAACAGAAAATAATCGGCGTTTTCTGTAGATTTTATTATTTTGTATTAAATATAATGCCTTGTACGTTGCATGTTTATCTTCTTAATAATTGTTTATTAAATGAAACGCGCAAGCTATTTCAAGGAAATTATCTGAAAGTACCCCAGAATTTTTTTTAAGAGATAACATTTCGGGAAGAATTCTATTTTTCCTATATAATGTTAGTCAGATACATGTTCAAATTATGATAATACATAATGAGAACGAGTATGTTTAAAATGCCATCAGAGTATTAGACTTGTTAAAAAATTCGAAATTGAATTTACTGAATGCGCTGCAAGTATAGGTGTAACATACCAGAAGAAAGGCGACGGAGATTATTGAAAACTTGAAAGAAGGAAGACTAAAGATTAATCTTTGTTATGTGTATTAGGCTAAAAGTTTATAAGGAGCGGTAGAAGCAGAAGAGATCCTGCCAAGCGATTTCTAGAATACTAGTTACAATTTGCATTAAGCTCAATGGGAGAATAGATCAATTAGAATGTACCTGCGCCGTTTAATGAAACAAGAATATTTATATCTTGTCCATTTGAGATGCAGAGTGTAACAATGTGGCATTGAAAGAAATAATAGAATGCGCGGAAGGAACTATTGGATTTCAGCCAAGGTCAGGTCGAAGTCCACAGTTTAGCGCATGCAGGGAGACTAGTACTGCAAAACGTGAAAATGGAATCATCTTCGTTTCAAAATTCATAATTGATACAAATGTTGCAAAATCAATCGTTTTTGATTAACTAGACGTGTTTTTTTTCCCCCTCGATAATGTAATTACATAAGCCTATTTCTTTTCAATCTTCTATTTTAAAGTTAACTTTCCGAATGTTTGGTAGAATATTTCAGTATTGAAACATGTGATATTTAGGTTAATAGTAATAAATACCCCTATTCCTGTGGTTCATGTAACTAATGCTCCAAAAAAAATATAATAATTTACAGAATTAACGGAAACCTCAATCGGACTTTAATTTTTAAGCTCTTTTAAAGAAAATTCAGAGATTTAATTAACAATAGTAAACAATATTGTTTTAATCGGAGTAAAAAGAAGTTAATTAACTTCAAATTGGAGTTACAAGTTTTTGCAGCAGCCGGATTTTGTATTGAATTCGCTATTATTAATTTCGTTAATTGCTAATTTGCAAATTTGTTGTTTGTTTTTCTTCTTTTAATTTTATACATCCATTTTTTGTCTGTATTATTTTTTATTAAATTATAAGCAAGTCAGAAGATGATAGCACAATCCAACTCACATTTTGATGGCTGCTGTTTTTGAACTGTGTCTAAGTGATTTTTGAGTGTAGGATCGAAAACAACTATTAGATTTAATTTATCAGATCTAGTTTTTGAGATACGTTGTATTGACCTCTTTTATAACATAATCATCTTTTTGTCAACTCATATACATTTCAAGTTACAAAAAATAGTATTTACTACAAAGGCTCGTTAAAAAATGAAGAATACAAAGTAAGGAATTTATTTCACAAAGTAGATAAATACATAGATTCATGGTTTATCACTTAAAAATTTTCTTTTATGCGATTTTTTAGCATGGAGTTTAGTATAACATTTTCGCTTTGGAATCCAACAGTGGTTGGCCATCATATGGGTATCATTCTCTTCCTTGATATCGTTTTTCCGTCGTTTTAATCTTCTGATGAAATCTTTTTCCCTGTTCTTTTCTATAATCAGCTAGGTTTTGCGGAAATCGATCTAAGTAGTTGTGAAGGTAATGAAGTTTTATGCTCACATTACACTTGAGAATATTAAAGTTAGAAAGTATAGTTTCTACTAATTCTGCGTAATTTTCGGGCTTTTTGATTGCCAAGAAAATTTTATACAACTCCAACAAATAAGCATCGAGCATTAGATTCAATCTCGCTCATTGATGCGGTAAATTATGAATCTTTTATATGCTGTCTTATCTGAGAGCCATCAAATATACCTGCTTCAGTTTTTCCATGCTAATTCCAGGAAATTTACGTATTGAGTACCCAAAGCAAAGTCCATCTAACGCCTTCACAAATTACTTCATAACTCTCAACTTTATATGCAAAGATGGAAATATGATTTTCTCTTTTGCAACTAAAGTCTTATTGATTACGTTTTATTTTCCTCGAACCATGACGTTTTTTAGAGGCCAATTTTTGTTAACCCAGTGCTAATCCTTAGCTCTGCTATCCCAAAGACATAAAAAAAAAGGATATTCTGTGTTTCCATTTCGCTGTCCACAGAGGGAGTTTACTGTTTTTAGATCGACACAAATCACCCACTCATGTTCTTCATTTTTCAAGACTAATGATATCGTTTCGTATTCCTCTTTCAAGGTGGTAGAATGGCCAATGGGTATTGCGCCATATTTGTTACGGTTATTCCAAAGAACATATTTTAAACTACGTATTGAGCTATCAATAAAAAGATACTATTCATCTAGTGTATATTCCGATAAACCGATTGCTTCTAAGAATCTTCTTATATCATTACAGAATACCGGATTATTTTGTTGAGAGAAGAAGAACAGCAGATCCTTTTCTCATTTATAATAAAATTTAATAATAGTACCGGGGTTAAACGGATTATTTTCGGAAGAGCCCTTTGAGAAGTTTAAATCTCTACCGTTCAGTTTCATGAAGTTGAATCGTTAGGGCTTGTCAAATCTGCTTTAAAATCACTATCGTTGTTTGTATATTATCATCTTCATCAGACACTGATGGTTCAGCATTTTTCTTCCGAGAGTATAGGACTGCTAAATAATCGAATGGGGATTTCGTTTGAATGCGGTGCCGATCTTCCTTTGCTGAATTAAGATCAAGATATGTCCATTTGTGTCTATTGTTTCGATTAATGTCCTTGATATTTACCATACAAAAATAGCATGCATCGTAATAGTTCCTTCGGTTCTCTTCAAACCTCTCTCTTTAAACATGTCTTCTTCTTCTCGTGCCACCCGATTCGGGTATTGCTTAATCATCATGTATGGATTGGATTATCTGCTGAAATTGATTACGATCTTTTGCTATTCTGACTAGATCTTCTGTTCTCTTAATTTCGGTCCATTTTTTTATATTATCTATCCAAGCGGTCTTTCTTCTTCCTTCTATCATGCCCATTATTATTGTCTGCAGTAACTTGTATTTTTCACCTCTTATGAAGTGTCTAAACAATTTTATCTTCCTTCTTTTTACTATTGTCATTAATATTCGGTCAGTTCCCATTAGTTCCAGTACTTTCTCATTTTTTAACTTTTTCGTCCACGGTATTTTTCACGTTCTTCTGTAGCACCACATCTCGAATGATGATATACGCTTCCTCATATTTTCCTTTATTGTCCATGTTTCGCTTCCGTACAGTAGCACTAACCACACATAACATTGCAATATCTTGTTCTTGATCCTTAGGCTTAACTTCCTATCGCAAAGGGTGTTTTTTAATTTCATAAATGTGTTTCTGGCCATCTCTATACGAGTACGTATTTCCATATCAGAATCATTACTTTGTGTTATCCAACTACCTAAATATTTATATTTTTCTGTTCGTTCAATTTCTTCGCTATCCAAAAATAATTTTTCATTTAGATTAGGCTGTCTTGCAACTACCATGAATTTTGTTTTTTTTAATATTTATACTGACTCCTTTATATATATATATATAAAATCAATGCTAGTTTGTGTATACAAAATTATCTTTCAAGTTTTGATGCAGTTTCCGCAGTTAATTAGAGTTATTTCCGGAAAAGATTTTAATTCTTGATTCGTTACATTACGATAATGGGGAGGCGAATATTGTTTACTTTAGTAAGAACACCGTACTGTAAAAAAATAATAATAATTTGGATTTATTAAGAAATAAATAAAATTATTTATTTTCGTATGAAATAGGCTTATTTCCGATTTGCAAAATAATTAATAATTTTAGCATGTTAATTAATGTTCAATAAGAAAAATATGTATATTTTATTCAAATATTTTAAAAATTAATTCTGGTAAAATTATGAAAGTGCTAAAACACAGATTACAATATTTGGTACAAAAATATCTTTAGTAGTGGAGTCGATTCCAATAGAAGTTCTGTTTTATATTGAAATACAAAAACATGAATAAAGATTTAAAAGTGAAATCGCTAGTAAATTATAAAGTATACAGTTTGAAATAAAAAATGTATACTACCAAAATTTTACTTTTTTAAATTATTTTAATCCTATTTTAACGGTTGAATGCGATAAAAATTTTGACGCACATTGTCGGGATTTTATGACAAACATTAATTATTATACGAGGATTATGAATCAAAATTTTTAAACTTTATAGATATGTATAATTATGCTCGGTGCTTTTGACGTATTTTCGTATTTATAATTTTCTGTTTATTTACTTTTAATTATTGAATTTAAAGAAATATATACTATTTGCGAATATTTTATTAAAAAATTTAGTGGCCCGTTTTTTGTTTCGATTTGTATCGTGCAAAAATATTTTTGATTATAGTCACCGCAGCAAAAAAAAAAAGAAAAAAATAACAATAATAATAATAACCTTCAAAAATCGCAAATCCTTTTCGAAGCGTACTTGAAAATTAAATTTTTTGCACATCCAGCATGATTTATAACTTTTGTAGAATGTTACTGTAACTTTTCCGATTGTTAATTAGATGAACGATTTCTGAATAGCGGATTCTTTTATAAAGTCCAGTATTTGATGGTATCAGCATTATTAGTTAGATTGATGTACTTCCATGCCTGGACATTAGCAGACGCAATTTGCAACGCTTCCGGTTTCGGCTTCAACGGCTACGATAAAAATGGCGAAGCTAAATGGGACCTGACGACGAATATGGACATTAAAGGTTTCGAGGTTTGTAATTTGTCATTATAAATTGTCACATTTTTAAATGATCGTATTTGTTTTCAATTGAGAACTAGTAGTTGACGATAATAAATATCGAAATTTGAAAAAACGTGCTATGACACGAGTAGCGAGTAATTATGAACATTTTCTTTAATCTGCGTTCTCGTCTGATGTGAAAGAAAATCGTTTCCCTTTTTCCTTTATGCTGTTAATTATTGCGGCTACAATTAGTACAGCCAGATTCAGTACGGTCATAGGGGTAGACGGGTGTATGCACAGCTTATTAATTTAGCGCAAGAGAATGTTATGAAGAAGCAGAGTCACATTTATAAGTGTTACAAGCAGCTTTCCTTTTCTTGAAGTTTGCTAATTCATAACGTGTTTATCTATTATTTTTGTTGAATTACAAACAAAAAATTCCCAATAATTAATTCGTCCTGTTTATCCCTTCATCGCTTTTGGATAACTAATTCTTCTTGATCTTTTTTTAAGTTCCTGTGTAATATAACGTCTAGTTCGTTTATATTGGAATCATTAGAAATTAACTTTTTTTTAGCGATTCTTATATTTTAAGGGAGTTTTCGTTTATATACAGGGTGTTCTGAAACTAATTCATGAAATTTTTTTTATGCTATAAAGCTCGTTAAAATGAACAGAAGAGTCCTGAGGGAAAAATCTATTGGGCGAACAATTAATTAGTTACAATTAATTTAATTATTTAATTTAAATGAAAAAATATATTTTTTTATAAATCAATATTTTGTAAAGTAAAAAGAAGATAAATATTGAAAAGAAGTAAAATACGTATTAAATGTAGTCGTAAATGTATAATCAACAATAATTTGTCAATGACCTAGAGCAAGTGCTCAGTATGTTGACCATTTTGTTTTACCACCAACTCAGCTGTTCGCGTAACGTTGTTTGCGGCCCGTTGCAAAAGTTCTGGTGTTCGTCGGATGTTGTCAAACACTCGACGATTCGCTGTATGCAGTCGTCTCGTGTGTTGGTTGGTGTACGCTACACTTTTTCCTTAGTACAGCCCTACAAGAAAAAATCCAGAGGAATTATATCGGGAGACCTTGCTGGCCATTTAATCGGTCCGGGGCGCCCTATCCACCTGTCCGGGAAGACTTCATCTAAATGCCTTCTTAGAACCCTTTTGTAGTGTGCCGATGCTCCATCGTGTTGAAACAGCGTATCTAATCTAGTTTGTAGAGAAATATCCTCTAACAAACCAGCTAAATTGTTTTGAAGAAACTCGAGATATGCTACACCGGTCAGTCTCGGTGGCGAAAAAAACAGTCCAATATCTAAGTTACAAAATTAATTATCAAATAAAAAAAATTCTTTGAAAGCGATGATTGTATTTTGTTTCTTGTGTTTACAAAACAGCAAAGAAAAACAAATGAACACTGAGGCTACGTTGTGATAAATTGTATATACCGCTGATGTGGAAAAACGCGATGAATTGGGTTGAATTTTTACTTACTTCACTATACACTTACGACTACATTTAATGCATATTTTACTTCTTTTCAATATTTTTTTTTTTTTTTATTTCAAAACATATGGAATCATAAAAAAAAGAATATTTTTTTTTTATTACAACGAATTAAATTAATTATAACTAATTAATTGTTCGCCCAAATGATTTTTCCCTCGGGACTTTTTTGTTCATTTTGATTAGCTTTATAGCGTAAAACAAATTTCCAGAATTAGTTTCAGAGCACCCTGTTATCTATCCATCTTAATTTTTTCTGTATCTGACTGCATTTATTACGTCGCGGGTATTGCTGATCTCAATATTCGACATTGCATATTCCATCCTTTTCCTTTCCCTTGTTGGATTTCTAAGCATTTTTCCTCGAATTGCCAACATAAATAAATTCTCCTCCCGTAGTTTGTGGCCAATATATTTTCTCTTTGATTTCTTAATGTCTTCGACGATAGATAACTTATCGATGTTGCATCGGCTTAAAACGTTCGTGGTAACGAAAACGATCCACGGAATTCTGAGCAATTGTCGATACGTCCACCTTTCGAATGCATCTAATTTTCTTTTGCATTCGGCATTGATTGTCCATTATTCCGATGCATATTTCAACACGAAACACACGTAACACCCCGTACTATTCTTTAACTCCATCGCCATTTTTCTATTCTTTAATACTTTTTCGAAATTTGTAAAAGCTTTTTTTTTGCCATTCCTATTCGTGTTTTTTAATTCTTTCACATCCCGACCGTCATTTGTGATTATTGCACCGAAACATTTAACTCAGTTACATGTTTTAAAAATTTGTTGTCAATTTTTACTTTTATTTAATTACCGTTCGCCTTTGTAAATTTTATTACTTTAGTTCTTTCTGTATCTATTTTCATTAGGTACTTTTTTTTTCTCCATTGTTAATAGCATCTAATATCCTTTGTACCTGTTCTGTTTTTGCAATTATAACCTTATCGTCCGTATAATTAATATTGTTAATCACTTCCCCGCCTATTTTGCATCCAGTTTTCATTAGTTCTTCATTAGTTTTTCATTAGTTCTTCAACGAATATATTAAATAACCGTAATGATAATGGATGATCTTCATCTCAACCCTCTCTGTATTTGGCACCTTTCAGCAGAATATTTATTTTTGATTTCAGTATTGGTCGTTTGTTCCCAATACAGATTTTTAATTGATCTTATATCATTTTCGTTATTTTATATTTCTTTAGTACATTTATTAATTTCATCTGAATTACTCCGTCAAAAGCTTTTTCATAATCTATAAAGTACACTATTATTTCTTTGTTCATGTTCAAAACACATTGAACGATTAGTTTTAACGTTCTCTGTCCCTCGTTTTCTTATAAATCTGAATTGGGTGGAACTTAATTGCGCGTCTAACTTTTTACTTATTCTTGCATTTATTATTATTAATGGTATTTTTAAAGTGTGGCTCATTAATACTATTGTTCCTCCATGTATTTTGCTGTATTTTTATTTTTTGGAATATAGTCTATCTGATTCCTGTACTTTCCGTCTGAACTTATTCATGTGTAAAATCTTTTGTGATTTTTAAACCATATATTGCTTACTACGAATTGGTACTTATCTGCGAAATCGACTAATCTCCGTCTTCTATCATTAGTTTGTCCCAAATCATATTTTATGACTACGGCACCCTAATATTTCATTTATGCAATGATAAAATTCTGGATTACGAGAGAAACGAATGAATATTCATTATAATTTTTCGGTGACATTTCTATTTTTATGCTTATTTATTTCATTTTCAAACTTTCTATAAACTCGCTTAATTATGATATTTCTTCGCTAGATTTTAAAACTTATTAAGATGTTAAATAATATTTCCGCAGTGTATTATTGAAATCATTATAACAGTTCATTACAATCGAAAAGTGGCCTTTTTATCCGCCTATTAAATATTGTATAATATGTAAACATATATATATATATATATATATATATATATATATATGCATAATAACAGTTTTATGTAATTTTTTTAGCTTGGCGAGAATCTACGTTCTTCGATTAGTTCGTGGAATTTAGGCACTAATATGTGGCTACGTTTCATCGTTTATGAAAGGGTAAAAAGAAATAATACATTACTTACCTTCACATTATCAGCGCTGTGGCATGGATTCTACCCTGGATATTATATTACATTTAGCACTGCAGCACTCTTTGTGGTCTCAGCTAGAACGGTAAGTATAATATAAAGTATTCTTTAGTTCAGTAGTAGGGCTTCGTTTAATTTTTAAAAAGGACAAATTCATAATTACTATTCGTCTGTTTAATCAGAATCGCAACACGATCGTCACTTATATTTTAAGGATCAGTTTTCATGACGTTAATAGAGGTTTCGAAAGTTATTCTCCTTAAATTTAGAATAAAGTATGCAGTTTATATAAAAATGTGAAAGTATACAGAATTTCGAAAGTTTTAATTTACACCATTTATTTTGATATGTATGTCGTAACGGTTTTTACTGCAATGTCGTTAGGAATGCCATTGGGGTCTAATTTTATATCGTGGACGTATTAAATGATTATTATTATTATTATTATTCTTTTTATTTGTTCATTAAATTTACGATTATTAGTATTATGATAGAAATAGGCAGTCATGTCTTTTTTAAATTTCATATAACGTTATCTGCACAACCTTTTTCTTGATCGGCTAGACGCTGAAAATACAGAATTAACTACATACACAACCTTTTAAGTTTTATTTGATATTTGTTATAAGGTTTACTTCGTTATCATTTATTTTTATAATTATAATAAAAGTTGTGGTAACTTAATTTAAAACTAAAGAATTAGTCGAAACGGGGTAATCGTTTTTTTTTTTTTTTTACAAAACGGGTAACTTCCTCGACAGGTCGGTAACAAATCACGAGAAGGGCTAAAAAACTAAGCAATGACTTGAAGAAAGCTAAAGTTCTGACTGACACCATCGATCAAAAATTCTTCGGCTGTTCTTTCTTCGATTCTTTGTTTCCCCAACCTTGTCGCCGCTCACTACCCATTTCCAAATGACAATTTCGCTCAATGTCGACCCGCGATGTAGTGTATTCATCGATAACCGACAATAGGATCTCGCACACTTTCGCACTCTCACTCTCAGCACATTTACCATCATTTCTTAATTTATTTTATTTGCAACATGTAAACACTGTTTATGTTTTTAGATTAATAACGGAGTATTTAACGAATATCCTGAATATAATGATAATAAAAATTTTCAAGCCCCCTCTTCCTCATCTCTTTTACAAAAGCAGATTGCTCTATTGCAAACTTTTCCTGATAAAGTTCCCGGTCGCGCCATTAATAAATATTAAAGCGATGAATATCTGTATTATAGAAAATATATCCTTTCATATTACCGTTATGCGTATATTTTATTATTTTAAAATTCGGTCACTTTTATGTTCTTGGTTTGTTTCATTCTGTTATTGATTCACCGCCTTATTGATTTTTTAAAATAAACGTCTAAAAAAAATGAAAGAGTAGCGTCAGTAGCGCGGTATGATGGGAGCTTGTTAAATAAGAAAATTTTACAATGTCAAATGTATAGATAAGTATCTATACCTGTTTGTTAATATTTATAAAATAAAATAAAAAAGTACCCCTTATTAACAAACAAAATTTGTATTAAATAACTTACACTTTAATACAAATTGAAATAAATACCTCAATTTAAGGAAACATATAGAGTACACTCAGATAAAACTAAGATTAAACTGTCATGAAATATTGGTGAGAGTACGAGTGTTCATTTTTGTTTCTGTTATTGCTATATCTAAAAAGTTAATCTTGTTATTTTCTTATTTTTCCACGGTATATAGAATATTATTTTTCTGTATTTTATTGAATGTTTTCGCCTCGGTTATTTCTACCGCCATCCGCCCATTATTTTTCTATATATACACATGTAGTTCCAATATTTCTTTACAGTTTGATTTTAGTTTTATTTGAGTGTACTCTATATCGTTAGCCGATGATGGACTATGCCCGAAAACGTTTCTAAATAAGGTGTTTATTTTTAAATTAAAGTAATTTATTTAATACTAATTTCGTTTGTTATTAAGATATTTTTTTATTTTATTTTATTTTATTTTATTAATGACAAATGTAACTAACCGAGAAATCGAGTTTGTCCCCCCAAAAACTAAAATGCTAATTATATCGGTATAGCACACTGATTTTTTTTAGCCTTTCACATTTTACAAAGTTGTCTGCGATGTTGATTTTGGTAAAATAATTATTGGTTGAGGATAATTTCAAGCTCAAAAGAGTCGACTACTCTTGCTTTAGACGGATAGTAACAAGTGCTGTATGCTATATATATATATTAATTACAACGTAATTCTCATTCGAAAAAATGTCCCACAAAAATGTCCCAATTTTATGTAACGTTTGTTATATTTTGTAGGATTTTTGTTATTGTTATTTAAAAAATGTCACAATTTTATGTAATGAAATATGTAACGAAAAATGTAACGAAAAAATGTCTTAATTTTATATAATGAAAGTTAAATGTTAGGATAGGATTTTTGTGGTTATGTTATTTTTTGTGTGTGTTGATGCCAGTAAGAATTACGTTGTAAATTTTGATCATTTTATACAAAGTATAGAAGAGAAAGAGACAGGAATGAAAGCAGGAGGGGTCAAGGGGCACAGCCCCTTGCGAGGCCAAAGTGGCCGAGTTTATATAATATATATATATATATATATATATATATAGTTGCGTATGAATTATGGTATTTGGAAATTAATTTCGTGCTGTGACTTCACGGATAATTGCAGTGAATCTCTTTGTTCTTATTTTAGTATTTAGTTGAAACCTTTCATTTCTGCACACACGTATCTTTTTCTTGTATATAAAGAACGAAAATCCCAATGCAGTTGATGCGGTAACGTCGTTGATCATATAATTTACTAACGATGCAATTATTTTTATGCTTAAATTTTAAATGTTTATTATTCCAGTCTGTTTAAATAAAAAAATAACGAAAGAGTTAACCTCCACTCTATGAGGTCGAAATATCGCATCTAAAGCCAGTGTGTAATTTACCGTAATAGCAAAATAACTTGAACACTTCAATACGGTACTTAGTTGTGGTGATCGCGTAAATTCTAGATAAATAAAAGTAATATTAAAATGACCACGAACATTTTGTGTACTAATTACGCATTATTTTAAATAAATTGAACTTTTTATGCTGTAATTATCAGTTGTGCTTTTCAATAATGTTAATTTTCTTCGTCATAAATTTCAAATATTTAGGTATTTCTAAAAGGTTTTATTTCGGTAGGTGTAAGTTACGGTTAATAAATTTTACTGTTCATTTGGTTCACTTATGCGTAGGGCCTTCACTTGAGCTTCTTAATATTCAGCGTATATTTAGTTTCAGGCAATTCGACATAACTTATGTAACTTGAAATTTAAAACGCAGATTCGTATTAAAGATCCGTAATCGTGTGCCGTTTTTATTTCTAAATAATTATTATTTAAAGAAAATTAAAAATTTTAAGGTAATACAAATTTTAAAAAATGTCCTCGAACTCGAAAGGGAAAAAACATTTAGAACTAAAAAGATATTAGTATTGACGAAATTGATCCTTTTATGAAATGATATTTTCATCGATTAGAATTTAAAAAAAATAATATTCACGGTTATTTTACTTCCTTTTTTAGATCTTTAAGGCCGGTTGATGCATTTCATTGTTTTCAAATAATCCGCAAAAAAGGATAGAGATTGCACTTTGCTTAAAACTATTGATTCAAATTTCATTACCAACTTTTAATTTTTTACGCGCTGATTAACGAAATTTTAAAAATATATCACATGTCCAATGGACACATTTTATCATAAATTTTCACACATTCTTGAAATCCACGAAATGGCGGTTGTAAATTCTGTAAACCGATCTTCCGATTTTCCTTCCTATATAATATCATCATTCGATTGGCAAAATTAAAAATGAATTCCTCCTCTTTTCACGACTTGGTGGAATATACATGATTATCTCTGGCGACTGAGAGGCATACATCTAAGGGGGGGAAAACTCGTCCGGAACAAATATAATACAATTTTCGCGTGAAATGTGTCGAAATTCACTTTCTACCAATTAAATTATTACTTTTTGTACCCGATAAGTCGATCAACAGATGAAAGAAAGACAGAAGATTATAATATTTTTAATGTTTATTGAGCTGACGTTCCAAATTCACTTTATAACTAATAAATGTACGAAGCTAATTTTCATATTGCTGCGTTTGTTTCCTTTTTCAAACTTGATTCGCGTTTTTGTGTAATTATTGTTACACTTTAGCATCATGTACTAGTTAAACGACAGATTTAATTTGAAATATAAAAAAATAAAATTTTTAGATACTTTTAGTTTTTTTTATGCAGTCGACTTTTTTGGTGTTTCAATAATCTTATTGTTTATCGATGGATCGCAATGTGGTTGATCCTAGATAATTTTGAAACAATCAAAAAAATCTATACCGAAACACGCAATAAAAGACTGATTTAAAAAGTGATGTTTATTTTCTAATCGATTAATTTATTTCGATAAGCGTGCAATATAGTAATTAGAACATTTTGTTTTAATTTAGGTTCGTAAATATATTCGGCCGTACTTCCTTGATAACAATGTCAAAAAGATAATTTACGATGTTTGCACGATCGTCGTTACTCGCCTAGCATTAACGTACTTCGCATCTGCTTTCATTTTGCTGGAATTCTGGTCATCTTTCCGATTATATCAGTAAGTAATTATTTTTAGAATTTTTATTAACGGCTAACTTTCGAAAACAAAAATTACACACCTCTCTATGTCTAAGATGATCACAGTTCGAGCACAGTAGATTTCACTAGTGAACTATTCAGTATGTTATATTACTGTACTATGGATGGTTCTTTCTAGCGTCCTCTGTTTTAATTACTCCCAAATTTAAAAAGTAAATAAACATAGCTGGTTTTGTTAATAAGTGTGTAGAGACTATGTATAATTTATGAATTGTTTGAAATTCTGTTTTGTTTCATAAATTATTCAGTAGTGTTGTACAATTCATAAAATGAGCTATGCGATTTCGTTATTTACGCGTAACATTATATAATAATAATATTGTTCGTGAAATATTTGACATTTAATGCTAAGCCGTAAAGATTTATTTGAATATGTTCGCTATCGCTTTTGTTAAATAATGCTGCGCTATCGGGAAGCTACAGTTCTGTATTATCTGTGGCTTATCAGCTGCCACTTCGCGTAGCGCTGCTTTATAATAAAATATGTCTGTTAATCGTTCGTTATAACCCGAGAATATATCGCCGTGTTTTTGTTATCATCCGTTGTTTTTTTTGTTTATTTATCCCGTTTTCTTTCGCTGTGTTTTGTTTTATTTATTCCCGTTTTCAATAGTCCCGTTTTTCTTATCTTTATCCTCTCGTCCGTTCATTTTCTTCGTTTAAATAATCCCGTTGTTAATTTGCGTCATTTCCTAATTTCATTCCTCCTTTTTTATCTGTTTACGTTTCGTATTTTTAGAAAAAGCCCTTTTCAGGGCTCCCGTGCTCAAATTTTCAGATCACAATTACCAGCAACATTTTTTGGTCCTCCGGGCCGGATTGATAAGGTAATTTATTCCAGCATTTCGTTGAAGTCCGCTCCTAAGCAATCGCTGCGAGTGTTTAAGATCTTATCACGCCGGTAAGTAATTTAATCGTCGTTCATCAATTGTGATTTGTATTAATTCGAATTTAAATTATGGCCGATTCCGATTTAAAAAGAAATTTGCGGGTTTCGCGTCGTGAAATTAACCGTCTAGCGGAAAGCATTCTGAAAATTATTGCGAACGAATTAGAAGACGAAAGTTTAGAGAAATTAGAACTACTGATCGCTGAAATTAGCGGAGAAAAAGTTCGATTTTGCGATTTAATTCTCCAGCAGATGAATAAGTTGGATGGAAAAAAATTGGAAGAAGAAGAAAACAAGCTGTTCGATGAAAAAGCCGTCGTAAGCGATTTAGTTATGAATACGATAGCAAAAGGTAAGCATTTTAAAACCAAGTACCTCGATAAATCTGATCATAATTCGTTGTTAAGATCGTCCACCATGAACAGTTTTAACCAAGGCCATAGTTCGTCCGTTAAATTACCGAAAATCGCTATCCCCAAATTTGATGGCGACATATGTAAGTTCATGGATTTCAGAGCCCTATTTGAGAACTTAGTTCATAACGAAGACGCAATACCGAAAGTTCAAAAACTGTACTATTTAAAACAGGCGTTGGAAGGAGACGCTGCGTTAGTTATTCGTGATATTGGGTTATCAGAAAGTGCTTACGACCAAGCTTGGCGACGGGTGAACGACCGATTCGCTAACAAGCGGTTAATAATCCTCACCCATTTACACAATTTATTCGCAATAAAAAAAATCGACTCTGAATTCAGTTTAAGAGATTTACTCGACCGAGTAGATCTCGCTTTAAAAGGCCTGAAAGTATGTGGTGAGAACACCGATGGGTGGAGTACAATAATTTCCTATTTCGTGTCCACTCGATTGGACGAGAAAACTAGAGAGGCATTTGAAAATTCGTTGACCGACAATAACGTCTACCCGTCGTTCGCAAGTTTACAGGAGTTCCTCAAAACTCGTGCATCGAGCATTGAGGCGCGGGAAAAACAAACTGAAAAATTCAAATGTAACGCGAATAAAAAATCCTTTTTTGTATCGTCAAAGCCGACTTGTATAGTTTGTCAACGACAGCATCTGCTGATCGATTGTGATTCGTTCAAGCGGAAATCGCCCGCTGAACGCTACGAAATTATTAAACGAAATCGTCGCTGTTACGTGTGCTTCCGTTTAGGACATTCCGTAGTTAATTGTACGTCGAAGTTATGTTTTAGATGTGGCGGAAGACACCACACGCTACTGCATTTCGACAAGGAAATCGGGACGAAGCCATCGACCATTGCAGCAAATTCGAATGTCAACGACCAGAATTCCTCCGAAGATAATTCCGCCACGACAACCAGTTTCTCCTGTATCAGCGCTGCGGCAGTTCGGAAGACGACACTACTTCCATCGGCACTAGTAAACTTTGAATGCAATGGGATGGAAGGCACCGCCCGTGTATTGTTAGACAGCTGCTCCCAGCCGACGTTGGTTTCCGACGCGTTCGTCAAGCGATTCCGCATACCTACTTTCGCCTCCGCCGATAACGTAACCATTAAAGGAGTCGGTAACTGTTCAATTTTCTCGTGTTATTCGTGTCGTTTAAAATTAAAATCGCGTAGTTCAAAATTTGAAATTAAGATTGACGCCGATGTTGTTGCCGCCTCCTGTCTAGCCTATAGGGTGAGTAACTTACCGTTCCAAAACATTCGTAAACACGCGCTAAGGTTAGAGTTAGCGGACCCTGTATTCTATGATCGTGTTGTGAATATCCCGAGCATCGACATTTTGTTGGGTGCCGAATATTTTGAATCGTGTTTAAATAATGACACGGAGAAAATCGATGACTTGACGTTTCGAAACACGAAATTCGGCTGGATCATAACCGGTTGCTTATTGCCCGATGTAACCCAGGAAAGCACGTTCGTGTCAAACGTGTTGTATAGTCACTTGACTTCATCCGTGGATATTGAAGCACAATTAAGACGGTTTTGGGAGATAGAGAATGTGTGCACTCCGTCCGACAAAACAACCACAGAGGAGACGGAATGCGGGCGACATTTTGAAAGTACTAACTCGAGGGACCCCGATGGAAAATTCTTGGTGAGATTACCATTCAAAATGGATCCAAATCTACTGCGAAACAATCGCAAACAAGCCTATTGCCGGTTACTCCGAATGGAAAGACGTCAAACGGAAAGTGTACGTAACTTATATGCCGAGTTCATGTCGGATTACGAAAATCGGGGCCATATGTCCGTTTTGACTCCTAGTGTCTTCCCGAACGCGCATTATATACCTCATAGGGCCGTATTCCGTCCGAATAGCACCACTACCAAACTTCGTGTGGTGTTTAACGCGAGCAGCAAAACGGAGAGCGGAATATCCTTAAACGATACGCTCATGAAGGGCCCGACTATCCAGCCTGAGTTATTCGACGTTTTACTACGCTTTAGGAGCCATCGGATCGCATTCTCGGCGGATATCGAAAAGATGTATCGTTGTATACTTGTCCATCCGGATGACCGACGTTGGCAGCAAATCCTCTGGCGCAGTGCAGAGTCTCAAAGGGTGAAGGAGTATTCATTAAATACAGTCACCTACGGCACCACGCCAGCCTCGTTTCTAGCCACAAAGTGCCTGGACATCCTAGGCAAGTCAGTTGCGCGCTCTCTTCCTCTTGTGTCCCGTTCGATTCTCAACGACTTTTATATGGATGACTTGCTCACCGGCTCGGATTCCTTGGAAAGTGCGTCGGAGTTGCAGAAGCATATCCATAGTACTTTGTCGTCTGCTGGCTTCCTCTTGAGGAAATATCAGTCCAACTCACCGACTTTGTTAGCAAAGATCGATCCTGCATTCGTGGAGAGCAGCGGTATCGTCAATATTCATGAGCTAACCATCTCGCTGTTAGGTCTCTCTTGGTGTCCAAGGAGCGATAATTTTTGCATCCAGCTACATGACGTTTTCTTGACAGACCAGCCGGTGTTGACCAAAAGGCTCGTGTTGTCTCAAATTTCCCGAATATTCGACCCACTTGGATTCGTAGCACCCATTACGATAAGAGCGAAGATATTCCTTCAGCGGCTCTGGAAAGAAGGGATCGGCTGGGATGATCCCGTCTCCGAACTTTTATCGCGGGAATTTCGCAAGTTCGCCCTCGAGTTACGAGCGCTGGAAAGTTTCAAGATACGACGGGTTTATACTTCTTTACACGATGTTACAATCAACCAACTGGTCGGATTCGCCGATGCCTCCGAGAAAGCTTATAGTGCAGTTATTTACTTGCGCTGTGTTGACCGTTCGGGCCCGTGCTCGTCATACTTCGTTTGCGCCAAGACTAAGGTAGCACCGATCAAAGATTGGACAATACCAAGATTAGAATTACAAGCCGCTCTGTTATTATCCAGCTTACTAACCCGGGTTAGTGAAGTCTTAAAGATACCTGCCGTATATGCTTTCAGCGATTCTCAAATAGTATTATCGTGGTTGTCAAAGCCGCCCGATAGTTTAAAATTATTCGTATCGAACCGCGTTAGAAAAATTCTTCAGACCGTTCCCCTCGATTCGTGGGGGTATATACCGTCGAAGGAGAATCCGGCCGATTTAGGTACTCGCGGCTTACCCGTTTCGTCGTTGACTGACTCTCGATTATGGCTGTTCGGGCCAGACCTTCTGCGGGCAAACACCTTCAAATGCGACATTACCGGTATCGTAGACGTGAACTGCCAGCTAGAAACCCGCAAAACAAAATTAATTAGTTGTTTGGCCGGCAAAAATTTTGACACCTCGATCGTAGACCGATTTTCGTCGTACCCCCGACTCGTTCGTGTTCTAGCTCGTATCATCAAATTATTCCGCACTTGGAAGACGTCTCACTCCTTTTGGCGAAAAGAAGATAACTGGCTGTCGGCGGGTGACTTGTCATTGGCGCGGACTGCTATTTTCCGAATTGTGCAAAACTGTTCATTCCCAGATGATTATAATCGTTTGAAGCAAGATATGAAAATCAGCAAACGTAGCCGTCTGAAGCGATTGTCCCCGTTTCTAGATGATGATAAGCTGATGCGGCTTTCCGGTCGACTCTCCAAAACCAGCGCTTCCTACTCTAGAAAACATCCTATTATTATGGAGGCTAAGGCGCATTTCACAAGAATGTTAATTTCGTACGTGCATAACCATTACTTCCACGCAGGCAGATCTTTTATCTTGTCGTTTTTGTCGTCTGAATTTTATTTTGTTGGAAACCTGACAAATGCTGTTAAATATGTTACGCGCCTCTGCCCCACATGCGTGCGATGTAGAGCCAAGACTTATCAGCAGATCATGGCCGACTTACCACGCGAAAGGGTAACCGTAAGCCGCCCGTTCAGTCATGGTGGAGTGGATTTTGCTGGTCCCTTCGACTGTAAATGTACTAATCACCGGTCGACCCGTTATTACAAAATTTATTTGGCGATGTTCGTTTGTTTCGCAACGAAAGCTACTCACATGGAAATCGTATCGTCATTGTCCACTGATTGCCTTTTAAGCTGTCTTCAGCGATTCGTTTCTCGTCGTGGCCGCCCGGCTTCGATCCATTCCGACAACGGTACCAACTTCGTCGGGGCCCATAATTTTTTGAAGGTCAGCTTTGATCGGATCCGCGAGCAAGCGGCAGAAGAGAAAATAAATTGGCGCTTTATTCCGCCAAGGTCGCCGCACCGTGGAGGTCTATGGGAAGCCGCGATAAAGTCCGCTAAATTTCATCTGACTCGTGTCCTGAAAGGCGAGTCCCTGAATTATGAAGATTACGCTACAATATTCGCAAGAATCGAATCTATCCTGAATTCTCGCCCCCTGGCCGGCAAGAGTTCCGCCGAAACTATCGATGTAATTACACCAGGCCACTTCCTTATAGGTGATGCTTTGGTCTCGTTACCAGAAGCCGAAGACGAATCCCTACCCTTGTATAGGCGATGCATCGCCGTCCGAAACAAAATTAACTCGTTCTGGCGGTTATGGTCAAAGGATTATTTGTCGCAGTTACAGCTGCGACACAAATGGTTTACTAAATCAGACAACATGAAAATTGGAGGTGTTGTTCTGCTAAAAGATGAGAACCTGAAGCCACATCAGTACAAGCTGGGTCGGGTAATGAAGCTTTATCCCGATGCGAATGGCGATGTCCGTACCGTAGACGTGTTGGTCGCGGGGACCCTTCGGAAGAAGGCTACCAATTCCCTGGTACCATTACTGCCTGATGAACCTCCCTGTTCATCCGGGGGGGAGTGCTGTTCGTGAAATATTTGACATTTAATGCTAAGCCGTAAAGATTTATTTGAATATGTTCGCTATCGCTTTTGTTAAATAATGCTGCGCTATCGGGAAGCTACAGTTCTGTATTATCTGTGGCTTATCAGCTGCCACTTCGCGTAGCGCTGCTTTATAATAAAATATGTCTGTTAATCGTTCGTTATAACCCGAGAATATATCGCCGTGTTTTTGTTATCATCCGTTGTTTTTTTTGTTTATTTATCCCGTTTTCTTTCGCTGTGTTTTGTTTTATTTATTCCCGTTTTCAATAGTCCCGTTTTTCTTATCTTTATCCTCTCGTCCGTTCATTTTCTTCGTTTAAATAATCCCGTTGTTAATTTGCGTCATTTCCTAATTTCATTCCTCCTTTTTTATCTGTTTACGTTTCGTATTTTTAGAAAAAGCCCTTTTCAGGGCTCCCGTGCTCAAATTTTCAGATCACAATTACCAGCAACAAATATATATATATATATATATTTTAACATCGCTATGCAGTCAGCCGATGAGTAACCGTGATAATTACGACAAATTTCTTTTTACAACAATTTAAAAAAATGAAATAGAAGCCGAATACTTTAAAATTAGATCGGCAAAAGTAAGTTTTTTTTTTTTTTTTAATTATTCACAACCGGTGCAGGCTGGTAAACAAGCGTCCAATACCCTTAGCAGGGCATTGGGTAGTGTAAATGTTTAACAGATGTTAAACCTAATGGTATTAATGGAAGTAGGAGAGTCAGTTATTTATCTCAGACGCCTTTACTTCCTGGATTTCCTTGATTCTCAATTATTTCAGGTGGAACAGCAACCTCCCCGGTTTGGTAATTGAGCAATTCAACTACTTGGCTAATACGCTACAGTAAAATGATCGTAATTATTATCGCAAGATTAATTAATTTCACTGGCATCGACTGCGAGCATACAATATAATACGAATTGTTTATTGTAAAAAAACATTTAATTTTTACTAAGATATCGGTCGCTAACACCGCTAGCAATGTAAATCGGAAGCTGTGTCTAAACAGCCGAATTTCAAGGGAAAAATACTGTGAGTTTTAATTATTTTTTATGGCTGAACAAACAAAGCTCAAAGAATTCAACCTTCGAGTAAAAGAAAATCACGATGGAGCCGATTTCAGTGTCCTCCGATCTACTACATACAAACCATCTCAGTTTTCGCAAATAAATTGGAAGAAAAAAAAAACACGATAAATTAATTCATTGTATTGGAAAAATTTACAAAAAAACAAAAACAAACTTGAATAGCTGTCGAAGAAAACACTATTGTATGTTGAAGAAAAATAGTTATTTGCGCTTGGAAAGCAGTTATTCTGTTTTCACCTATGATGGCAGTAATAAAACGACTAGCGGCGTATTCCGATGACTATACATCCGCGGGAAAAATAAAAAACTAATTGTAATTAACGTTGTTGCATTTTAGCCAACCTCTTGCCGAAAATTACAAAATTAATTCCGCTTTACACGTGCGTGGTGTACACACTATCCGATTTATTTGCAAACACTTCAATGGTTTGTTATACGAGTGGAGGTCACTGAAATCGGCTCCATCGTAATTTTCTTTTTCTTGGAAGTTGAATGCTTCGAGCTTTGTTCGTTTAGCCGTCGTCGTCGCCGTCGCAGTTCTTGGAATGATCCGATTTCTGGCGTCCGTCACTGTTTTCTGAAATGTTTTGCTAATCAGATTTGATGTTATCATTTCCAGTCGTCTTCTCCCTATTTTCCCCTGTGTTGCCAACATGAAGATTCCGTTTTTTCGTATCTCATGAGCCATGTATTTCGCTTTCCTTCTCTGAATACCGACTATTACAGGTTTGCCTTTGTCCACTCCGGTTAGAACAATTTTGTTGCTGACAAAGTCTGTCCAGGGGATTTTTAACAGTCTGCGATAACACCACATTTCAAAAGAATTTATTCTTTTTTTACTATTTGCACTTATAATCCATGTTTCACATGCATACTGTAGTTTTGACCACACACAGCAGCGCATTATTCTTTTCGTTAGTTCCAAACTTAATCTGGAATCCTTTAGTGCATGACTCAGGTTGTTGAATGCCTCTTTCGCCATTCCGATTCTTGGTTTGATTTCTTTGTCATCTCTGCCATCATTAGACTGATAAGGGACTACCTAGATATATAAATTCCGTTAAGT
The DNA here is from genome assembly GCA_039619475.1 of Icerya purchasi. Lineage (NCBI taxonomy): Eukaryota > Metazoa > Arthropoda > Insecta > Hemiptera > Monophlebidae > Icerya > Icerya purchasi. The sequence continues at coordinate 236,333,848 of CM077116.1, forward strand.
TTTCTATCTTCTCTCCCCGTCGATATAAATATCGGTATATGCTTATTTTTAGTTTTGGTAAATTTAATGGTTTTTTTTTATTAGTATTAATTTTCATTTCATATCTTAAACTGATTTTATTTATTTTATTCACCATTTTTTGTAGTTGTTCTTCTGTTTCTGCAAGTAATACCTTATCATCCGTTTAACTAATTTCCTTTATACGTTGTCGATTTATTTTCACTCCCATTTTTCCTACATTTGCAGCTTGTTTAATCTCTTCTGCATATATATTAAATAATCTGGGTGAGAGTGGACATGCTTGTCGTACGCCTCTTTTGATATCTCTTTTCTTATTCGAGAATTCTGCAATTTATCTTGATTTTTGCACTTTGTTCCCAATCCAGATGTTAACAAGCTATTATCGATATTATATTTTTGTAATATTGTTATAAGCTGTTCATGATTAACCCGGTCAAACGCTTTCTCATAGTGTACAAAGCATGCATAGACCTCCCTGTTTGCGTTCAAGGTTCTTTGCATTATTATTTTGAGTAAAGCTATTGCATCTCTAAAAAATAATTAAAATTCGCAATATTTTTCCTTTGAAATTCAGCTGTTTAGAGAAAGCTTCCGATTTATATCATTAGTGGTGCTAGCGCCCGATATCTTAGTAAAATGGAGGCGGCGGCTTCAGAATTTACCTAAGAATACGCAGACGCTAAACATTTCTGAATATGTCGATTTCATCAAGTTTGAACGAATAATGCGATCGCGATAATCTGATCGAGATAAAAAATATATTCTCAATATCGTTCGAGGACCCTTTATATTAATGATATATCTGATATAAAATCTGCCCGCTGTATTCAGAAAGTGTACGTCAATTATCTCTTAAGCAGCCAGAAGAGAGACAGAGAGCGTCAAATTCAAGATTTTTCGTAATAATATAGTAATTTTAAATATTTTGAAATAGCTAATCTTTTTACTAGTCTGTATCAATATAAAAGAATTTCTTTTAGTAATATGTCGGATATGATCGTATTTTTTAAACAAAGAAAATAATAGAATTTCATTATAACTGAAATAGGAAAAAATAAAGTATATACTTTTTTTAAATATCATCTCTGAAAATCGAAAAGAAAGATAAATATTCTTTCTATTATAAACCAATCGCAGCCCGTTATTTTTAAATTTTGTAAATACAAGTGTTATGGAACAGAACGAACTAGTCACCTTGGATTGTTTTGCAACTTGAATACATATATGTGTATTTTGTAGCAAATTAGGTAACTTTAGAAACTTATTGAAACTTTCTCTGTGTTCTAAATTATCAACATATCAACTGTACTTTTATTTTTCCTTATGACTATTCTGTAATAACACAAAATATCAGTACTAGTGTTTAGTGTAGGTTTCTTACTTTTGAAAGAGTTAATAATTTTCTCTGTGTTTCGGGAACTATCTGTCGCCTTCAGAAAGTAATAGTTCTATGATACTCACGTCACTTACAAACGGCAAACTAAGTCAGCTACTGAGCTATGTTTTAGAAGTAAAATTACAACATGAAAGTGTGTTATATGAAAAGATAAAATATAATGGTACACATTAGTTAATTCGACAATCTGTTAAGATATTAACTTCTTTGCTAGAACTTTAAAATATGAACGATAATAAATTTTAAACGTTGATCGCCATTAGCTTTTATCTTTCGTAAAATAACTCTATTTAAGGAATGTCTTGAAATCTATTTCTGCCCTTGGCGAACGCAATTTTTTATGAACATATTCGACGGTAAGCTTCTATATGATTAAAACTAATACAGGGAATAATTAAATAAGAAAAATAAACTCCATACAAGCAAATAAAACCTGACTGATTAGTTCATTTTTCTTTTTCGTTAATTAAAAATGAACTTCCATTTTCATTATTTCCGTGAATGTACTATTTTGCTTTACTGATTTTCAGTAACGCCAAATGAAAACGTAATTGAAATTTTTATTATAAAACAATACTAGAGTTTAATAAATATATCCAACTGAAGACAAATAGTTGAATTACAATTTTTGATATTATGAAAATGTATGAAATTTATATGAAACATATATTTCCACTAATTTGTAATACTTTCGTTTTTTGTTTGTTTGTTTTTTTTTTTTTTGCAGGAGTATATACTTTTTCTTACATTTGGGCGCATTGCTGTGTTTCGCATTACCTTACATTTTCCGGTAATATAAGATAATTCTTTTAAAATGTGTGCATAGTGATGAGTGTTTCTGTGTCTTAATGTTTTTTCTTTTTTGTGTTTAGCGTTTTAACTCTTTTTTTTTTTCTTCTTTCTTTAGATAATAATTGTATAGCTTATAATTTGTGTATAAATACGTAGAGGCTATGTGTCTTTTAATTGTTAAAAGGAATCGCAAAAAGTGTGAGTTTTCCGCTGCAAGTGTACTTATAATTCGAGGTATTATTTGGGATAACAATAACATAATGCCAACTATAACCAATTTACAAATGTAGTTGCAAAAATTATAAATCATTACAATAAATACGTTTGAATTATAGTTTAGTAAATATTGAAAAGTTACATGGTAATTCGCGGTTGAATTAATTCTAATTCTATACTACTGATAATGCTGTTATTATTTTTACTTTCAAACTCACCGTATTATTGTATTAAATACTTATAAAACTAAAACTACAAGGAATACAGATCAAAGTTATAGCAATGCAACAGAAGTTGATCATAGTAGTGTCTGCGTAATAGATTCATGTTTAAAAATTTCATTTTCCATTTTCTGTGATCAGCAAGAATTCAATGTGTAAGGTAAACTTGTAGCGCATTGTATTCTCACAAAACTAGAGGAATTTAAAGTGATTTTAAAGGAGAGAGAAAATCGATTTTTTCACTATTGTGTATTTTGTAATTTTACATATAATGCAGTGAAAGCAGGACACCCAAATACCAAGTATTTCACGTCATTCCTGGAGCCCTGAAGCAACAAGTGTGCCATAGGCTACTAGCAAAACAAAACCTAATATAAAAATAGGTTGCAAACTTACCGTAACCAGAGAGCACCTGCGAATAGAAGAAGTTAATGTGCTTATTTTATTTTCATTTTCATGTCAGGAAAGAATTCGTATGTTTTCCTCCCAGTGGGGCCACCATATCCCCCTCTTTCGTTCTACTGTTAACAGCCGTGAAACTTGTTTTGTTTTTTTTTTTTGAAAAATTTAATTGGTATATTATTACTCAATGATTGCAGTTTAATATTTCCCAGTAACTTTAAGGCTGTTAACAATTTCTCATCGCTAAGAATTCAGTATTCACTTGTAATTGCCGTACCAATGGCATTACAGATCCGATGGGCAAACATCACCAATAACGCAGGCAGTTGATGTGTGAGCAGTTTTGTGCAGGGACAATTTATTCGAGAGAAATTTATCTGTTTTTATTAAGATATCTTAGAAGACTGGATGAAAGGACTGCATTAGCTTTCCGAGCCATTAAAAAGAAATATTTGCCCCAGGGAAAAAGTGGTAGAGTTGTTTTATTCGGATTAATTAAAAATTATTCCAACGAACGTATTTCCTATGCTTACGAACTGATTACATTTCGAGCAGGGTGGTACATTGCTTGGAATTGTCTTAGAAGTTTGAAGACAAAAATTTACCTCACTTTACCTAAATTTCGGAGGAAGGTAAAATTGCAGTGAAAAATGATACCTTTATTAAAATGTTTTCGAATAAAATAAAACTATCTCAGGTGGCCGCCCAACCAGGAATAAGCCGGAAACTTTTTGTCATGAAACCGAGAAAAAAAGTAAAAATAGCCAAAAACGATATTTTTAATAATGCAAAAAATCATTTGAAACGTTAAAAAGTGAATGCACTCTTTTTAATGTACTTCACACTTAAGAATAAATTACAAAATTTTAAGTTTTATTCGTGTAAGTACACACACATATATGTGTAAATATCACAAATATATGTATACGTGGGTGTGTGTGCGTGGTGGGGGCGAGGGTGTTTTGTGTTATGTATTGTATAAAGGCTGCATATCCATCCGTACAAGGACGTTCCGACATAAAACCTACATCGTGAAGTACATAAAAACAGCGTATACTAAAGATACCAAACGCTTTCCATCCGACGTCGGTATATGTAAATTACGCAATTAAAAATGCGCGCTTTGTTAAAGGACATCTTGTTGTGCGTTCAGATTATTCTGGTCAAGTGGATACGCAGCCTAATGTTAATGCAAATGTTTTTCTTACCGCGATCTTTAATTAGTCAAATGTATGAATATACTGCTTTATTTTTATTCGAATTGATGAGAATTTTCTTTTCTTTTTATTTAATAGACAAAAACCAAAATCATCCAATTGAAAAAGGATTTGCTACGTTTCTGAAGTGCAGCGAAGTATTCGGAAATAATTTAATCATAAGCGATTAAAGGTTTTATTTATTTTCGTTATTTTATTTTTCGTGTAATTGTGTAACAAAATAAGACAGCGTACAGAGTTTGGTATTGTGTGTGTGTATATATATATGTATATATGTGTATATGTATATATATATATACGAAAATAACTATAATAATAATAAGATATAAGCATGTCATCGTTATTTTTCCCAAAAAAGAAGTTCATTATATTTTAATTAACGATAAACAATAAGAGAAGACCTTGAATCACGCAAAATAAAGGCGCTTAAAATTATAGCTTATTTATTATGATTAGCAATGTCGTTTCAGTTTAAAAAATTAATATTTTTGAATTAAAACATCGCAATGTGATAAAAACAGAGTATGACTGTAAAGATTTAAAATTAAATTTTTCGTAATTACAACAAATGTTTTGAGGTTCTTTAAGAATTCGTATACGTACCATTAAAGCAGAATAAAATTCATAGACAAATATTAAATACGACTTCGGATATTTCCGAATTTGTATTTTTAATTTCATTTTTTGTTAAAATGTGTAAGTTAAAAATAGGAAAAGAAAAATGTATTTTAAGGCGGAAAAGTTGAATTTTTTATTAACTGTCGAAATTTATCTTTTTATTCTAGATAATTATTATGTTAATTATATAGTGTGTAGTTTATGAGAAAAACACAGAGAAAACAGCAACGTGGGTTTATTTTGCAACAAAACAGTTATCCATATTCTTTAGCATACTTATTGCTGCTGTGGCGTAATCGTCTGATTTTAAAATTGATCTTCGAGAATCGGTATTTTTGTATTTCATTAGTCATATTATTAAGAACTTATAAATCCGTCTGGGTAATTTAATAAAAAAAGCAGTGTTCAATTACAAACTGAACCTAATTTAAATGTTATTAATAAATATTAAAAAGAGAAGCAGTTTTCTTGGAATAAGATTAATTAATGGTTTATGTATTATAAGTAAGTAATATACTTAATTTTTTATTTTCCGGGTGACTTGTTTCTTTTTTATTTTACTTTTAAAAGAAGTAATCAAATTCATCTTCCATATTAATTTGAAAAAATATGTTTTGTTTTTTTAGATTAATAACATTATACTTGAGTCAAATAATGAATATTCAATCGAAAATTTTTATAAAAAAATTAAGTAACTTGTTTCGAGGTTTATCTAAAGCCGGTTTTTTTTTTTTTTTTACGGAGCGCTTTATAAAATAAATCGTTCAGTGGAAGTCTTTTTTTTTTCTTTTTTTTTTTGGAGGAGGGGCGCGTCATCGGACGCATTTATCCAACGAAAAGAATTAAAAGAATGATGAGACATAAGAAGCTGCAGGTTACATCAGGAAGCGATTAGAGATAGAAGAAATGAAAACAGCTGACAGAGGAACAACAGAAAGAGGTGGAAGAACAAGAATATAGCGGACACTGTAAGGAGTCGAAAGACCAAGGTCAAGCAGATTGGAATAAAAGATCGTGCGTTCTAAGGAAATCGTAATTCGCATCACAGGTCAAATTTTGAGATAGGAGGATGAAAGGGACACAAAGGAGACTGTGCAATAGCAAAACGGAAGAAAAAAGTAGGAAGCAGATATGATTAAAGCGAAGGTAAACAATGGAAAAAATAACAAAACGCTGATGCAGTGAAAATTATTAAACTAGGGAGAAGGGGATGGAGAAAGTTGTAAAAAGACGAATAGAGATCGGTCCAAAAGTCATGGTGAGAATGATAAACCATTTATTGCAGCTGAACATGCCAAGAGTCAGCAAGATCGTTACTGGCGATGTCGCAGTGACCAGGAATTCAAAGCAGGTCCATTAGGGTAGAGCGGAATACTAATAAATTTTAAATTAAGGAACGAATATAAAGAATAATAGCGTCTGACGAGGGTTTGGGAAAGGGTGACGAGATAGTTATTAAAACGCTTTTCGAGTCGAAGTGTAGGAGAATTTTCGATAAACTGAATTGTGAGGATAGCCACAGATTCGGCTATGAATATAGAAGATAGGGAAGGAAGTTGAAAGGACTCAGAATAGTTGAGTTCAGGAAGAATAAAAACGGCCCCGACGCCTGAAGCCGATTTTGAGCTGTCTTTAAAAATTGTATTATGAGCTGGAAATAGTGATGATAAAGTTTAGCTATAAATTCATTATATATTGCAAGACGTGTACGAGATTTAATGTTAGCAAGAAAGATAGAAGACACGTAATATGTTTCATCGTTTATTTACTATTAACTTTATTTATTAATGCCATGATTATATGTAACTCCGAAACATGTCGGCTGTATGTAATATTTTTATAACAATTATTATTTTCTGTAATACGGGTTTTATTTTTATTTAATAAAAAGAGAGAATAGTTTAGGAGGGTAGGACAGTTCTAAAAAGTTATAGGTGAAGTATGGAGATTTGTTATAGGAGAAGACAAGTGAGGAAATGGAACGAGTCGAGAAGAAACGAGAGAAAGAACTGGAATTTTTTGAGGAGAGGAACTCGAATTGTCTAGAACATATTGATAAGAATTCATGAGTTTAAAATGAGAAATGTGAACACGTTTAATTATAAACCTTTCACCAAGTTGTTGAAGTCTTCGAATAAATAAAGGAAGGAAACCAGTTTCGGCCAGAAGAGCTGGAGTTGAGGAATTCAGAGCACCAATATTGAGGCAAAGACAAGAGTTTTTGATATGACCAAGTTTGGTAAGAAGGGATTTGAGAGGAGCACTGGCATAAAGAAAAGAACAGTAGTCAAATTTTGAAAGAATAATGAACCTATGAAGCATAAGTTACAGATCATCGCCTCATTTTCGGGGAGACGATGATTTTAAAAAATTCAATCTTTTGCGAGTAGACGTACATAGATAGTTGGCATGATCGTGAAAAGTTACTATTACGAATGACGTGAAAGTAGGAAAAAGAACTAACTAAAGGAATAGGAAGCTAACGCAAGAAAATGTTATCTAAGGAACGATCAAAAGGACGAAATGTAAAAACTATGAAGGTAGACTTCTCAGGGAAAATAGAAAGGTGAAGAGAGGATAACGAATTTTCCAAAACAACAAGGGAGTAATTAAGCTCCTCGTTAGCAGAAAAAAGGTTATTAAAGGAAGAATAGACGAGAATATTGTCAACGAAGAATAAAAAACTAGAAGAAATGTTAAGAGTAGAGAAATTGCAAAAGTAAATGTTGAAAAGGGTAAGACTAAGGCACGATTTCTGCGCAAGACCTTAGACAACTGATCTGGAAACAGTAAAGAAAGGGATAAAAAGATAAATTGTTCTATTACGGAAACGATTGATAAGTAAGGAAGTAAATTCAAAAGGGATGTTAATGGAAAGCATTTTATTCTAGAGAATTTTTTTTTTTTTTTTTTTTTTTTTTTTGGTTTGGTCTTATATATCTTTTAACCTTTTAGCCAGTTTATATGTTAAACGTGTGTCATATAGTGTTCAAATCTTAAACTTCAATATTGCATTTTTTGAGGAATTGATAAAGCTGTTTATATATCTGGCCTAATGGATTTGTAAGAATGGATACTGTATTTATCGGTAGCGTGTGATATTCCCGAGTTGATTTATTTATAAGTTCCTCTCGTTGTTTTTAGAATCGAGTACAATAGGAGATGATTAATATTTTCCTCGTAGTATTTATTACAATATTAGCACTTATCCGATAATTCGACGATGTTCGGTTTCTTTAATCGGTCTATAATATTTTCCGCGGTTTACGCTATCATGTTCAAAATTAATTTTTTGTTTATTTGTTGCTATATTTTTAACAGTATGTATGTAATCTGTCCAATGGTATTGATCTATTTTCTATTCTGAACTCTTAGTACTTAACGTCCCGGACTCTTACTGTTGCTTCGTATTGAAACGTTTATATAAAATATATGAACACAATTTTTCTGCATTTTTTAAAGTTATTAATTATCTTCCAAAACATCTGCCTTATTTTTAATCTCTTGCAGGAGTTGTTTTATGTTTTTTGCACAATGTTTCAATAGTTCAACAAAAGGCTTTAGCCGTGATGATGTAGCTGGAAATGTAGTAAAACATAAATGCAAATTAATATAACAGGTTTGAGACATGGTAACTAGCTTGATAACTGTAATCTACCGATCTGACATCAACACAATTGTTGTTTTAGTCGCCATTGCTAATGAAATACACGTACAACTAACCCGGTTCACTTACTGTGATATAAGCATTTCTGTTTACAAAACAACTGAAATGTGAATAAGGCAGAGAGCTATGAGTTTATAACTGTTTAAAAATGGCTGACTGCATATTAAATTTAAAAAATATTCAGCAATATGTATTTGGCAGATTGTTCATATTAATCATACTCATCGGTTTCATATTGTTAATATGTAGAACTCTTAAGTATGTAGGTTTGCTATGGAAGTCTGTTTATTTATCTTTCACGCGAAAATTGTTATTTCAAAGAAATCTCGTAAAACACGTCTCTCTGTTTTATTTGTAATGGCAAATTATAATAACCTTTTGATATTTTCATGTTTTTGCTTTGGCACATCTACTCGAAAATCGTCACGCATCACGAAATGAAGCATCATGGAAAAGCGTTACGAAAATTTCGTGTCTTTACTTTGATACGACGGATTACTAATATTTCCATGTCTTTATTTTGGCACATAAACCCGAAAAGCGTCACGAGATAGAGAAGTGTTTCCTATAATGACTTGTAAAGAGACCTGTGAAGATCGTAGGTTTGTGTATTTTACCACACGTCATTTCCTTGTTTACGTTTGCTGAGCGCACAAAACAATTACCGTAGTAAGTATAAATTAAATGTAAAAATTTAGATAAAATGATTACTATGGTAAATAATAAATTCTAGATAATTACGAAAATTCCATGTCTTTACTTGGATACGACTGATTACTAATAAGAGAGCATTGAATGAGACCGATTTCCCTTGACATTTTCATGTCTTTGTTTTAGTACATAAACTCGAAAAGCGTTCCGAACGTCACGAAAAGTGGAACGTCACAGAAAAGCGTTACGAAAATTTTGTCTTTACTTAGATACGACTGATTACTACTAATAAGAAATCATTGAATACCGATATATACGCGAGTATGCGCATTTAATAGAAGTAGATAAAAGTGTTTTCTATAACGACTTGTAAAGAGACCTGTGAAGATCGTAGGTTTGTGTATTTCACACGTCATTCATTTGCTGAGCGCACTTTAGTCTCGTGTAAACCGTTGCCGCGTGTGTACACTGCGTTCCTCCATTCCAACGTTTTCCGTGAAAAGTGTTATGGATTCCGAAAAGTTTTGTAATTTAGTTCACGAAGAGAACGGTGTAAAAAAAAAAAAAAAAAAAGTATAAAAGAAGACAATTTTGAAATACTTTGGACGGAAAATTAGCTATTTCGACAAATTATAAACGTCGAATAAGTTTATTTTTCTTATATAAACAAATGATGAAAATTGTTTTTTGTTTTCTTAATAAAGCTGGTCATCTAAAAATCTAGAAATGTTAGCATAATTAAATCTTTGAACCGATAACAAGAATAACAGACAGAGGAGAAAAGAGCACAAGATACAAGAAATAGGACGCAGAGTTGCTAATTAATACAAATTAGAGAAGTATAATAGGAGGCTGAACGGACAGTCATGAAAATGTCTCACTGTGTTGCGGACTTGTGCGCAAGCTGCTTTATATACTTTAATAGAACTCTGCCCGAGCGTTTGTGTATGATTTAACTTAAACTCTACAACTTTTTGTCTCTGTTCAAGTACATCTACTTTGCATTCGTGCTCGCCTTCTAGTGTTTACGAGTATGTTGCCCATTAATTGTTATCAGATATATTACATTTCAAATCATATAGATGAGTAGTTTATTTGTATTTGTAATGATCCGATTTTGAGTTAATTAAGTTTCAGACTGCCATCTTTTATTTTTCGCTTCTATATAAACAAAAAAAAAAAATAATAATAATGACTGACAAATCGTATTCTTGTTAATCTATATTTTATACTTATTTATCAATATAAGTACATTGACAAATGGTTAAAACGAAATCTTAGATAACAAAAAATATTTCCCTGAAACTTCTGTATTAAAAAAAATTTTGGCTTAAAAGGTATGGTTAGTAAATATTAAAATAAAAAAGTAAAAATATTTATTTTTAATATGTTTGTATATAATTTACACCGACTTATTATAAAAAAAATTGGTAGATGATAATTCAAAAATACGAGCTTATATGTCATAATTATAAAACTCTAAAGAATCTATTTAAAACCTATTCACTGTTCTTTTGTATTTTTTCTAAATTTTTGGATTTTTGGCGTCTCAAAGATCCTACTTTTAAGATTGAAATTTGGATTTTTAAAACTAAAGAGCGATGTAAGTGTATTTATAACCTAGTCCAAAATTCTTAACGATAATACTCGTCACATGGGGGGGGGATATGCTTTTTCACGACTTTTTAAACTGTTTGCTAATTCTAAAAGATTTTTTAAGAAAGCAATATATGATTTCTTTAACTCCGAATATGAAACTTTCAGTCATTTTTTGGTTTTAGGACTTTTTAGTATCTTGAAAACCAGTTTGAAATTGGAATTCTGGATGTTTTAAGCTAGAGAAAAACGCGCATATTTATAAGCTTAATCAAAATTTTGAACTATAGTACCAGTGTTGCAAAGGAGAGAGATGCCGTTTTTGTGATTGCAATGTACATTCCATTTTGAAGTTTATAAGTCAAGCCATTACTGAGTTAATGAATTTTATCTGAACTACTTCATTAGGAATTCACATATTATATGTCTTTGTAATCTTAAAAATTGTAAGTATATTTCGATAAATTCCATGTACACTGTACAAAAAATATCACTTTTGAAATAATCTAGAATGAAATAGTGCACCCACAACAATTTTTTTCCTTTTTTTAACAAATTTTATTTATTAATACACAAAACAAGAGAAATTTATTTAATATTCATTGACAATAATCAACGGGCGCCCTTTTTTTACAATTGTCTTTGTTGACCCAAGAAAATACTTGGACCGCTTCATCTGATGTAGTTTAACAACCTTATTTATGTACGTTTTTTTTTTTGTTTTTTTTTACATTTTATGATTTAATTAAATGTTCTATTAAATACAAATTCAAATGCATTACAAAAAGATAAATTAATAACCAAGGATCAAAAGTATCAGATATACAATATGAACCAAAATATAAGCAATTAAAATTGTACGGTGCTAAAAGCAAGAATAAATTATCCAATGAAGAGAAGAATAGATATAGCTCTCCTAAAAATAATAACAAATGTTTTTCAACCTTTGTCTGAAGTTTAAAATACCGGTTCTTTCGAATACAGTAAATTACTAAATCCACTTTATAATGTACCTTCTAGGTATTTAGTAACCTGTAAACTAGTTTTTGATATATAGTTGAAAAATTAAAAACCTTACTAAATGTAACTAAATATATTTCAGTAACTACGCTACCCAATGACAGAAGTCTTATTAGTAACTTGCTATTTTATAAAAAATACAATATATTCACAAATGCCGAACATTTCAGAAATGAACAGCATCACACATGCAGCAACAAATATTGCTGAAAATATTTTAATTATATTAGAAGAACGGGATATACAGGATAAAGTAATAACTATGTTGACAGTCAATGGAGGAAATATAAAAACGCTATAATCCAGTTGAACAAACACCACCATCCATCTGTAGCATATATGTTTAATATAACAGTAAAAGAGACGTTCAATGAAAATGATGCACTTCAAAATATAATTATAAAATGTAAAAATTTAGTATCTCATTTTAAACATAGTGGTCTGGCAGGCGGCATGCTTTTTAAAAAAAATTTTTTTTTTTTATAAATAGCTTTTTATTTATGCACTAAAAAGTACAAAATAACCTTTATTAATGTGCGACTACCAAATACGCAACTTAACATTAAAATTTGAAACTACAAAATATTCTGAAAAATAAAACCGGGGGCCGCAGATACAAAAATATTCGGTCTGTGTGCTATTGTGATGCACAACAATGGAACAACATTAAATAGTGATTGTAGTTTTGGCTTAGGATGTATTATAATATTCGCTTTTATTTTTCAGAATATTTTGTAGTTTCAGATTTTAATGTTAAGATACGTATCTGGTAATCACACACTAATAAAGTTATTTTGTACTTTTTAGTGCATAAATAAAAGTCTATTTTTTTATTTTTTTAGTCTGGACTTTTTACTATGTACTTCAATAAAAAACAATAAGTTTAGAATTGTATTTTATTTTGCTTTATTTTATTCAATATCTTGATTACAGGACATTTACAGAAATTTGTGTTACATTTTATTATTAAATAATGGATCGCATTCTTTCAGTTATATTGTCTTTTGTTTTTCATATAATACACAGGGAATCCTCGGCACATGAAACACAATGTTTGACTAATAGCGATCTTCCCATTGATATATCACATGACCGAAAAAAAAAAAAAAATTTTGAAACTTTCGAGCATTCGACGCCCCAAGAGTCTGATTTTAAAGTTGGAAACGCAAAAGTTCCGAAGTAAAGAAGTACACAAAAATGCGCATTTTTTTAAACTTGTTCAAAATTTTTAGCTATAAAGCTGAGCCACAAGCGAGGGCTACACGTCATTTTTTGTGTTTTTTTAAACTTTTAGTAAACTTCCAATGTTTCGTTGAGAAAATGAAATACGAGTTTGCTCCCGACAAATAGCGCTCTTTCCAACAGTATATCATATGATACGGTACTAAAACGGCTGTAGCCTATAATAGGCTGTATACGGCAAACGTTTCTTTTAAAACAATAAACGTGTCCCTATAGAAACGAAAATAACAACACATTCATGTGGGATTCGAATGAAATCAAAATGAAAAGTAAGTACATTGTTTTAATTGTAATTTCTTACATTTAAAATTTCAGATTTTAAAATACCATTAAAATACCTTTAAGTCACCCGCTTTTGCAGACCATGGTCTTTTCACAAAATATGAAACGCATTAACTTGCCCCATTTCTTATTGTTCAAATACCTTCGAAAATATTTTTAATTTTTTTTTCTCTCGTTTAACAAAATAATATAATCTGAGATTGAAAAAAAAAGAACAAAAAAACAAATATAAAAATGTAGATTAAGATTTAAACGATATTTTAAACTAATTAAACCCTTCATGGTCAGTAACGCTATTATTTGTTACAACGCTTAGCAAATAAGAATTTAAAAAAATATTTTTATTTAATCATTTACACAAAGAATAATGAAGTGAAAAAAGACAGACAACACGTAAAATTGGTAATTGCGAGAAAGCGGATGACAGCGTAAAAATTGGAAAGGATGACTGTTACGTATAATAAATAATGAAAATAATGATGACAAAAAATGAATAGAATTGGAAAAATGAAAAATAATGCGGAGAAAGAACTATATAGTGTAACGTCGAGAAAATGAAACAAAACGGGGAAAAAGTTGTAGGAAAACGATAGACTCACTGACAACCATGAAGCATCGCTGGTAATGTACAAAATTGTAAAAACGATATCACTTGTTTGTCTTCTAAACTTGAACAATGGTCGAGGTTTTTTGTACACTACGAAAACTGTTTAGCAATTAGTCAGATTAAATATCTTAATATCGAAGATATAACAAATTGTTGTGATGTCAAGGAAGTCTCATTTTTTTTTTTATATGTATAAATCTGGGTGCCATGTGTAATTTTACCTCGGCTATTACGGCGCCTAGACTTAGTGGAAGTTACAGTAAGCGATTTAGTCTATACTAGATTATGCAAAATTTAAAACCGCCCGAACACAGTCCTTGACAACAGTCAGCGGAGTGCAGTATGGGTTGACGCAGTGAGTCTGTTGGCATTGTTTAAACGAATGCTCTATAGTTGGCGAGGCCATGAACCCATACAGAGAGCAGGAAGATGGAAAAGAAGCTCCCTTATTGACGTAGTTGTGAGACAATGCCGTGTATCTCCAGCGGAATCTCGATAGAACTGAGAAATCTCTACGTGCGATAGGAAGCAGCGGCTACCACGGATCGGTACCTTTATGGACCTAAGCTAGGTCGTTTGATCCGACAGTTTACTTCATTCGTCGGAAAAATGAATTTCGAAGACTGGTAGTCCCAATCGAAGCAGTAAAACATTGAACGGCATCGAGTGTTAATTATTTTAAAAGATATTATAAATCCAGTTCGCTATAGTACATTTGCATTAACCTGGTACACGCTCAGTATTAATACTACATTTTCTACGCAGATAACGATCATTATTTCATTTTTTTTTCCCCCATATTTAATGTTTAACCATCGTAGATTCAAACAACTTAGAACACCTACAATGTAATTACCATGTGTTAATCAATTACAAGACAACGTAGCCGGCTGAAATAGCTACCGTTTCTTTAAAGCTACACATAAAGCAAAGATAATTTGACTCTATCGACGATAATGATTTTTAGAGTTTTTAAAATTTTAAAACGTGCTTTTAGTATCTTGCTTGTGTATCGGACCAACAGCCGGAGGAAAAACATTGATGTTGAGAAAATTGCAGGGTACACATGAAATCGACGAGACAACAAGCAGTGTACCAACAACAGGCACGAGCATATTTAAGATAAAATTTAAAACGAAAACGGTGATTATTCGCGAATTAGGTGGCTTAATTGCACCGTTATGGCCGAATTATTATAACGACATAAATAAAGTAATATACGTGGTCGACAGCAGCAATTTATGTTACATATCCGCGGCCGGTGTGCTCTTTTACAAAGTGCTTACTGAAGGGAAACTACAAAAAGCTAAGGTAATCATTTAGTTTTTATTAAAAAAACATTTATTCACTTTACTAAATCTAAAATTTTTGTACATCCAATTTATTAAATTAATTAATAGCACCTTATACATATTAATAACACTAAAGTGTACATGAAATTTCCGGTTTATCCTTTCACTCGATACACCTTTTCTCACCGTTTTTAATTTTATATATTTTTCATTAATTATTGTTTTCTAAATAAATATTGTCATCTTTGAAAAATTTTATTAGCTCGTATTGATATAATCCCTCAAACACTACCTGGAGCTATGTATTATTTTAATTACGTTTGTTATTAGTTTCTTAATATTATTAAGAAACTAAATCTATTAAACGCGTACGTTTAAATTACGCCAAGCAGTTCAAAAGAATAAAATAGAAAAAAAAAAAAAGAAGTTACAAATCATTTTGTCTTCATTTTTTAAATAAATAGCAAAGAAGTACATGACACATTATCGCCAAAAAAGTAGAAAACTAAAAATATTTTATTCAAACACATCGGCGACCAAACTGAGAACATCCGCATACGTTAATACGCATATAACATCTTTAATTCAAAAGTAACCGTCAAATTCGTACTTCAAATTTTTGAACTTCTTCTTTTGATTGTGTAAAATTTTACATGCCCTGTCAATTTTCATTATTAGTTTAAATATGTTTCACAGTTAGTTTTTATCGAATGATATCACACGAATATTCGTATACACTTTTATAGCTGCGTTCATCTTTAATCTCTTTTACACTTGTTCGATACCACAGTAATAAATTGTTACTTAAAAATTATATATTCTTGAAAACGAAACTTTCAGACAGTAATATGCACATTTTCTTAGAGCACAAATTTAAATTTTATCTCGTTATAGATGTATTTTATTCGATTAAAATTATAGATCCTATTTGTAATTATACGCGTTACAGTTCAGTTTGTTTATGCCCTCAGGGAAGTAACCACGGTCTCGTAAATATAATGGATGTATAATTATATTATTAAACTATTATTATTATTATTATTATTTTGATAAAAAATATAGTTTTTTTTTTTTAATTTTTACATTACACAATTCCTAAACCAATATATTTCTTAACTGACCGACCATTGAAAAGACGCAATTAATAAATCTACGGATTTACAAGAATAAAAAGGATTATTTAAATATAATACAAAATTGTACGTATCATTATTGTCGTCGGCGATCGGTGGCCCGTTGGCTTTCAGATGAACGAGGCTGCGATGGACCAACACCGGGATCCTTACTCTGGCGATTATTATTGAGAAATCTTCGTAATGATTATCAATCAGGCCTTCGCGTTTACGTTGCACGGTACTTGACTACCGGAATATTAAAATTATGCGATTTTTGCAACGATCAGAGATTAAAAATGAACAATTACTTTGAAGAAAGGTAAACAGCGACTGATTAGCACAGCTAGTACAATGTAATGTGGCCGGTACTGTGTAATTCTTTTCAACATTTACCATTCTGTTATCTTCGATTATTTAAGATCCAGCGAAATTGGTTAAAAAGAGTGTCCGCCGTAAATTTTATTTTCAATTTCTAAAAATAAATTTCACTTTTTATATTACATTAATCGATTGAAAATATTGATATTTGTCTATAAAATTCAAAAAGTTTATTTGTTTTTTTTATTTTCACTTGAGAAAAAAAACAACAAAAAGATAACTACTTTAATTAGCACTAATAACGATTTTATTCAGAGTAGCGATAGAAAGAAAAATGATCAACTCTAATAAACAATTTTACAATTATTCTGTTTTATTTTTTTCTTTTTTTGAAAAATTCCATTATGAAATGATACGAAAACTTTTCATTTTACTACTTTTCAGATTTTATTCGTTTTATCGAAGATAGACGAGTCCTATCGTCAAATGAAAAACGAAGCTTTGTTAATTCTGCAAATAGAAAAAATAAAAAAACAGATTCAACAACAAATAGATGTAGTCGAATTTAGTGCAATTGACGGAACCGGAAGTTCGAAAATACTAACGTGGCTTGAAAATAATTCATAACGAACTGCATATAATTATTACAAATATAACTACGTTGTTGTTATATTTGACGTTATTGTAAAATGTAACTTTAATCAAACACAAATAAATTTCATACAATAAACGTGCCACATAAAAGAGAGAAAAAGAATACGCATTTTCGGATCTTCGCTAACGTTACTTCCATTTGGACTGAATATTAACTATTTTTTCGAACCGCATTATATAAGTAATTCTAAATCCCACCTTTCGTCGAATTTTTTCAGAACGATTTTAAATTTCCTAAATGTGAAAAGGACGATTTACTTTAAATTTTCGGTCATAGCCGAATTTCTAAAGGGAGAAAAGTGTAAATAGACAAGATTAAGTGCAGTCTCAATTCTAAATAAATAATTTATCATTTGTGCCAAACTTTAGCGTGAAATTTTAAACAATGAGCAAAAACGAATTTTCGGTGTCAAATTAGTTTCTTCTCTAATTTCATGTAGGAATCCATTTTCTTTTAATCTGCTGCGTTATTTAATTGATAAAATAGTAACGCGTATACTTTGCAAACACCGAGATTATACCAGGAGGACTAGTCTGTTAAAATTATAATTATTACGATAATAGCAAATAAACTGAAATTGTAAAAATAAAAATATACATTATTTAGAACACTATACAGTAAGTGAGGTAAAAGTAAGCTAAAAATAATTAAATTTAAAATTGCATAAAAAAGTTGCAAAAAAACGAAAAGCAATAATAAAAGAAAAAAAAAGTAATTAATTAGTAATTATATACGGAATAATGGATAGATTATTACACGGTAGTTTAGTTTTCTTTACATCTATTTACATATACCCACATAAATTAACATTTGTCAAATAATTTTAACAATAATCTCTATGTTATTGTTTTTGTTTAACTAGATGTTTAGCAAACTTATACTTATTATTATTCGTAATTATTTCATCTTGCCAGTACAGAATTTTTTAATGCATGTACTACCGATTAATTAGTAGTTTCCGGAATTGTTAAATGTATCATTATTATTATTATTATTATTATATTTGTTAATATTTATTAATCTGCTATATATAAATTATTAATAGTATTTTATGGTAAAAATAATTTGAAAATTTCGCTGTTTGTCTCGATTAATGTATTAAAATTTTCAATTCAAACCACGGCGCAATTTTATAAGTTAACGTTTTGGATATCGTTGTCCTGTCCATCATCTGAACCAAATTATAACTGACACTAACATTTAAAATACACTAGAATAAATAACACGATTTGTATATATATATATATATATAAAAAAGAAGAAAAGAAAAGAAAACTTTGGCCAGCTGATTAGAGTACGATAGGTTCAACCTTCACTTTTTTTTCCTTCTTTTAATTGGCCAATCACAGCCTTACAAATTATATCTAATTTCGGACTGCCCACCTAATTAAAACTCTTTGTTTTTTTCTATTTCTACCACCTGCCAAATAAACCTCATATTTACTCGATAAAAATTTTTGCCACCACTTCAATTTCATTAAACGTATAACAATGTGACCAATCGTTTATTCTCGGTTCGGCAACCACGCAAGTCTATAATTTTGGAATTTTAGATTAAAATATCTGAAAAATCAAAACAGCTGGGTAAATGTAAACGAGAGAAATATTACTAGACGTTAACTATACTTGTTTTTCGAGAATCTCCGCTAAGCTAACATTGATAATAATTTGAGTAACTCGCGTAGACCTTACGTTTTAAAATTCTAGGATTTTTGTATTTTTCCCCTGTTTTAATGACCAAAATACGTCGGTTAAAAAAAAAAAATAATTCTTCAGCCGCTACAGAACTGGCCATAGACTTTTTTACAATTTTTTGTATTGCAGTTTTATAATACATGTACGCGTATATAAAAATATAAATACAAACACTTTAAACCTCGCCAAGCGAAAATGTCATATTCGTATTCTATGATTATTACAGAAAAGTCAGGATTCCTCGCAAGATGAACTAAATAAGACCACTTAGCATTCACAGATTTTTCTAACTAATATATTAGGACAAATTAGAGTGATCGAAAATTATAAATTAGCAGTTTTGTTTTCATTTTCTTTGATTGCGTAACAAGAAATCATTTTTCTTGTTAGACGAAGCTTTTTTTTTATTTTTTTTCAAAACAAAAATAAACACATAAATACCAACACATAACCGAATTCAAATATCTTGGCTATTACATAACACAGAAGTTAACTCTGGCGAAATGGAATATAATCGAATGGTACATCGAAATACAAAAAAATTATTAACAAATATTACCTCAAATTTAAAAATTCCACTGATGTCGTCGCATATGATTGGCTTTATACTGGATGAGCCGGCGCTACAATATTTATACGCTTTAATCAATAGTCCAGAAGCTACTGAATAAATTTATCGTAAGCTGGCTGTTTAGAATAATCAAGATGCAGCACTTGATAGCATTGCGCTGTCAATGGTTAAAACAAGAATGATCAACCCCATTTCGAACAAAGTTAGCAAATGAAAATGTGAACTCACGCGAAAGTAGTTCAATGAAAATTGAGGCGGAAATACGCGCAAGCGTAAGAAAAAAGAATTAAACGACAAGTAGTAGGTCCACATACTAACAGGGAATTAATCCGAAAAAAAAATACTCTGTTATTGCCTTGGCATAGTAAATATTTACAGTGTTTTCACGTGTGAAAACTGGCGTTTCCTGCCGTTTTTAATGTTCTTTAATTATCTAATTACATAAATAATTTATAATCGATGTATTATTTTCTCATTTACCGTAAGACGCGCAAGTCACTAAGTTACCTGTACGAAGGATAGGTGTAAAACAGGATTTTGCACATTTCAGTACAATCGGTTGAATATTTTTCACGTAAAAGAATGTACTTACAGTCTCACCACTAGGTTTTCTTACTTTAGATATACAGAAAGATATACATGAAGTAATTAATTTAATCGTAAAAAAGATAAACAACAAAAACGGAAAAGGAGCTGTACAAATGCAATACAATTTAACCTGCACTCTTTAGTTTAATGAATTCTCGCAAGATCTTCTACTAATTTAACGATATCGCTAACTGTTACAGGTGTTTTTTCTACGTCGTTAGGAATATCTCGACCGAGCGGCAGATACTGAGGGTAAGCCTAGAAAAATTTAAAATAATTTTTAAAATCGAAAAATAATAATAAGATATTACAACGTACAACAATTGTAATCGTTAATTTACACGCTAAAAATTATATACGGTTTGAACACATCATTTTAATCGTGAATATTAAAAGAATCGGCCTTTTAGAGTTTTAGAAAAGATAGATGTTAGAAATATACGCATACGAACAGGTTCGGAAAATATGTCTCTTCCAATTTTGTTGAGTAGATATTTCGACTAAACCGACGAATGATGCGAGTTTATTTATATTTGCATAACTGTAAAATAAAACACCGCACAATTACCCGATATCTACTTTTCCTAATGGCATTACGAATGCCCCCCCCTCTAAACAAATGTAATCGACACCTTACAATAAATTTACAACAGTATTGTTCACATATAATTTCCAACCTACTGGCAATTCTGTCATCAATTAGATTTTAATTCGTAAGTGGTTGACGATTTTATCATCTGCGAGTGCGTTAAATAACAAACATTAAGCAAAGTTTTCGAGTTTATTAATCGTTTTTATGATCCTGATTTACATAATTATTTCACTTTCCTCCCCTTTCGATAATTAAGAATCCAAACCTCGTAAAGTAAATAAATTTTGAAAGGAAGTTTTACAAATTACTTAAGTAGTACTTCAAAAGATCATTTTATAAATATTTATTATTTTCAGATGTCGGAAAAATAAAATAATTTTACCCGTCAAACTTAGGAGATTCATATTTTATTTTATCAATGAAGTTAAAAAAAGAAAAAAGCACCTGATCATAAATGCGGTACGAAACTGTATGGATTTTTATTTATAGGAAGTTTTGAGAGTTAACCATAACGTTGTTTATGCCATATCAGACGAGACAAATCCATCACAAAAGGTTATACACATTGATATAGAAAATGTCAGGTATTTCAAAATTCAAAATTATTATATTTTTACGTGAAATTATTTTAAACTAATTAAGAGGGGGAACTGGCATAACCTTGCCAAATATTAGACAGATTTTATACATAGATATGTCGTCAATATAAAATATTTTCAAACGACGTTCTTATCTCAATCAGACCATTATAATCATTAAAACCTGATAAAATCTTGTTATTTAAAAAAAGTCCCAGGTAGTAATTGGTATTGTTAATAGACAATCTGTTGTTACTAAGATTTCCAACATTACAGATTGTGACATCTTTAATTTGCAGTATAAACCGGGTAAAGTGCAAAGTGCTTTATTCGATTATAAGAAAATGTGAAACACCTACTAAGCATTCTATCGATTTTCAAATTAATTTGCCAAAATTACAAAAAAAAATAAATTTGAATCTATTCAAATCAATACAAAAGGTAATCAATAGAACATTTTACTACCCATTAATAATAATATTAGAATGTTTACAGATGGATCGGAAAAAATATTAATTATTATTACAATAATAATGATCTATTACAAAACGAAACAGCAAAATTTAATGTATCTAAAGCAGCTATAGTTTACCAGGCTTGGTCACTTTTTTTTCCGAAGGTAATTCTCCCACTTTGTTATTTGCTCAACCAAATGCCCCAAATGAAGCAGGGGTTATGAAATTTCGATATCAAGTTCGTATAACTACAGAACTTACTTTTCAATACTATTTATTTCTGGATACATATATAGACTTCGGTATCGAAAAACAAAAAATATCAGCTTTTGAAAAAGATGCTAACGTCCAAATATTACTTTTAAATTCCGAAATCGGCAAATCTTATTATTATTGTTTATAAACCGAACATATTGTAAAATAAAATATTTTTATTTGGGAAAATTGTGCTTTTATTCGTGCATTAGGGCTACTAACGAAAGCACGTTAAAAAAACGCCGATCCCTCGGAACATGGAATTTCCTAACTGCTATATGTAATTTTGTGTTTCGATTCGGTTACTAGTGAATGTTATATTTTTTCCGACCCTGACTGAGTATTTCGGTCAAGGAAATCAACGTTAAAATTTTGAATATAGAAGGAATCGTTTATATCGTTTCCTTCCGCGTTGCTCCCAGACGGAGATTTTCTATTAGAGCGCGAATTAACTGTATTAACGAATGAATTATTTTCCCCTTATACATTTTACTAGTTATAACAATGTAAGTTTTAAAAATATCTTGTAAACATTTTGAAACGAAAAAAATAACATTAATAGTTTTAAGCGGTTCCGGTGAGATTGCATGTGTCTATGTGTGCATATGTTAACTTTGAAACAGCCACTTCCGATCTGACTAACACAGACTGAAACAAGCGATAATGGAAATAATTTTTGTAATCTCCTAAAAGAGGCTTCGTGTTAAAAGACGTCTAAGCACACATTTTTTTTTTTGTAATGTATAATTTCTGTGCGTGATGCGTTTATACAAAATGTTACAAAACACTTTTTACCGCATAATCATGTCATTCGGCTGAAAGTGAAAAAAGAAATTACCTAAAATGCGCAACGCTCAATATGATGAAAAAGGTCGGTCTCTTCTTCAAAATTGTCTCGATGAAATAAATAAATTTTTTTTTTCTTTTTACGTTTTATTTAAAATTTAAAATACGATCAAAAGTTACCTTTAATTCTTCAGCTATTGCGTTCATAGTCTTTGAAGGTAAGTCGAGAAAACTTTCAATCAAGTCACCATCAATGAAACCCATACTAGGATGACTTCTCAATTCTGACATAAGTTTACGCCATTCTAGATGTTCAATTTTCCCAACGGATGGACCGAGTTCCCCAATTTTCTGTTGCAAATGATCCAAAAATTCGAACAAATGTGCCGGTAACTGAGTTACTAATCCTGCAATTAAATTATTACTTTTTTTTCTTTTAAACAAAATATAATTTGTAATGTAATTTGGTATACATTAACGCATGGATAAACAGATTTATCCATTACACTAAATAACCTATTGCAATTTTACGGTTTGTTAACTATGTATAATTGATGTTGCGCAAGTTCTTGCCAAAAACAAATGGAAGCGTGAACCAATCAGGAAAATAGAATAAGGGTAGCGGAAAGTCGAAGAAAAAAGAAAAGAAATGCAATCTACCGTTGGTAGACCAATCCAGTAACTTGTAAGAAAAAATGGCTAGTTTCTCTATATATCAATAGAACATAAGTCACTTCGATTTTAAAAGAAACGTACTTTATTAACCAGAGAGTACCTAGCTAAATATGATTTTTAAATTCTCAGCGTATTCCTAATTTTCCTCGTTAAAAGTCACCCGAGTTGATTTTCAATCAGTATATCGCGATAGCCTAGTTGCTAGAGCGCTTGACTTCCATTATTGAGGTCACGGGTTCGATCCCGAGTGACGACGAACTTATTACAAGAATTAAATAAATAAATAAATAATCGCTAATAGTCACGTGGAAGGCAATGGCAAACCACCACGTTCAACATCATATGCACGCTAGGTCAATACACAGCAGACCCACCACACCGGGACTGCACTGGTAGCGCGATAACAAGCAGCTACTATCGGTTCCGAATGTAGTCTTGCCTGTGTACACCTGCGTTGCATATAACAATTGCCTAGTACACTATGCCTATGTCTGTACAGCTGAGATGTACGAATAGGTAGTTGCCGACGCTCAGGAATTAAGTATGGCACTATAAAGAAGATAAAGATATAATACTAAAAAACGCTTTTATTTTTCACTTTAAATAATTTTTGCTTATCGAAAATATCTTTCAACTATTTTTACCTGTTCCCAATTTTATAACAAAATTCCTGACTTATTACCAGTCGGGTGGCCATGATGTTAATGTAATTTAACAATCAAGCATAATAAGAATACAGCTGAAATACTTTTGTCAAATTCGTTGGCAAATAAAATGAAAAATAACGCAGCTACGATGATCAATGAAAATAAATAGTATAGTATGGTACATATCTCTCCACACTACAAAATGAAAGAAAATATCAATTAAGAATATAATTAATATTTATCTATAACCGTCTGAAAGGGTACATAATCAAAATATTCAACTTTTATTTTCTAAATCCGAATACATATTTATAAAACAACTATAGTACGATTACGAGTGAACTCTGGATATGGTTGAAAATTTTATCAGCACTATTTTGCAAATATGCTGTAAAAAGTTGCTGAAGTTAAGCCTTCGTCCAAATTGAAAACATAACAGTTCATAGGAAAAAAATTAATTTAAGCATATCGAATTACCCTACTGAATTGTAGAGTAGGGAATTTTACAAACTGCTGCTAAACTTAGCCAACAAAGAGGAAATTGACGTAAGTTTAATAATCACATGTTCAGCGAGTAATGTGACATCTGGGGCAGTGAGCGCTGCACGGTGCGGGAGACGCAAAGGGGAGTGTGGCGTCATCATCCCAAACCCATGTACAGATGCAGAAAAGTTAGCCAAGTCCTTTTTTCACGCGTCAAAATTTAACCTAAATTTTTCTGCAGAACTTGAAAAATGACCCAACACCCCTCCCCTTCATCAAACGTTAACCCGAACACCTGCCTAGGGGCACAAGCTTCATCCCTGACCCCTTAGGCAACAAAAAAGTGAGTTCCATACTCTTGACAGGGCGTCGGGATTGTGAAGTTAAGGTTCACAATGTACTAAGCCCAACGGCACTAATGAGAGTAGGGGGGGCCAGTTCCTTTCTCTCGGCCGCCTTTACTTTCCCAGATTTCTCTGGTACCCAATTATTTCAGGCTGGGTAATCTAGAAAATTCTAGAAAATAACCAAAATCAACTATACCGGTGCTAAAAATTAACCCAATTCCCCCACTCCCCTCTAACCATACGCTATCTGAAAATCCGAACACCTGCCTAGGGATACCGACTCCGTCCCCAGTCATCCGCTGATCTGGAAAATAACCTATCTCCTCTTTTCCCCATTGACAGAAGCGGCCCGGTAACCAATAAAGAATGCCAAACCCCTGGCTTTTAAACTGCACCTATTTAATGGTCTGAGCGTCGCTTGTTCAAAATTAAACGTGTCGCCTTTGAGTTTAAGCTTATTCTACCTGCACCGGCGAATATCAGTTCTTTTTGGCCGTTGTGTACCTAAACGATCCGTTCGATACAACGGATATAAACAGTTTTACATTTTTAGTATTGGAAAAATTCACTTATGCACGTCACTCGATGAAAAGGAAAAATTGACGATTTTTAAAAAATTATTGAATTCGAAATTAGAACTGTTTGCGATACAACAGAATTGGAAGATAGAAACGGCGTTTTGTTTAATTTGTACAATGCGATAATTCCCGATTACATAACGCAGTCTGAATATAACATTGAGGTAGTGAAAGCGATTGTGAAACATGTAAATAACGTAAATTGGAGGAAGCATACGAATATTCTGTACTAGTGTGGAGAAGACGGATTGTGTAATTTTGCATAGGTAAAGGACTTTTCTGGATTAATGAGGATGAAAAGAAAAGGAAGATATTTTTGTTTAAAATGTCTGACTTGTAAATTTTACATTTTTTTTTTTCTTTACATTGTTAAGTATAATCATCGTGCAATAATAGTTTATCGTTTTCTATCATTCATATATACATTGTATATTTTTAAACTATCCTAATTTTTATTTTTTACTCATATTTAAAACCACTTTACTTACAATAATATTAAAATAACATTATTTCGAAAAATGAAATAATTATGACTAGCACGCCTAAACAAACAGATGCACACACACAGAAACGCTCTTTGAACTACGCTTCTGCCGTGCGCATAGTTAAAAGACCAGCGCATACTGATAGACGCACAGCAGAAGAATAGACACACACATACACGCATACTCGTAGAAAGCTGAACGCCATACAGATTTTATTTAGTATACGCGCTCAGTATACCAACGACGGAGGGAGGGGAGCGCAAGCGATATAATGACGTGCGTTAGGACGTTTTTCGTTGCATCCAGTGTCGGTTTTTACCGGTCAAACCGCACCAATAGATGTTTCACATCAAAAAGTTGGCATATATACTTAAATTATGCTAAATTTACCTAAGATACCTATATAGTTATTAATTATTTAACGGAAAACGAGATATTTACTTAAAACTTTTAAATAAAAAAATAAAGCCAACATTTTAAACAAAAAAAAAAAAGGAAAATTTTCGATTTTACGGATATTTCAGTAGTTTTACGTAAGGCTAAAAACATAGTGGCGCGTCGAAGAGAGCTGCGATAAAAGCTAAGAGTAAAGCGACGAAATTAAAAGCATGGCTTATTACGGAAGTGAATATAGTGGCGTGTCAAAGATGATCGCGGCAGATCTATCATCAACGAGCAAACCGAATTTCGCCGCTATTTTCATTCCCTTCCGTTTTTTCCCCACATACCGCAACCGGACTATCAGTTTCAGCATACTGCAACACGCTGTCACGTTCGCCGAGTGGACAAAATTCTCATAACATCCATCTTTAATTTATATCAACTGGCCGAATATACTAGTGCGTTGTCTGAAACGCTTTATCGTTCTTCGCTCTGCTAGACGCGTCACTATGTGTTGATTCTCTCATCGACGCTATACTCCTTGTCGCTTTGCTTGTTCGCTAGAGCATCGCAGCTCTCTTCGACGCGCCACTATGTGTTCAGCCTAAGATCAATATATTCAGTAAGAGCTTAGAGTCGAACAGAAAAGGTCGTGTATACTCGTGTTTCGTTAAAATCGTTATCGAAATCGTATCGTACAACGAATAATTGGTTTTCAACGCGCGAGTGATATAAACCGGAAATTCTTATAATATAAACAAATTAGGTGTACGGACGGCATCGACATTATGCCACCCGGTCGTCCTGCAACAGCTTCAGCGCCGTCGCAAGACCCAAGCAAGCAACCCACTCATCCGAATACATTACCAATTACAAGATCAACAAAAAATACAACACAACTAACCTCACTGATCACCGCATCGACGGTAACACCGCCTGATACAGCAATGAACTTATCAGCCCCTCAACGATAACTTCCTATACCAACTGCACCAACACCAGAACATATATTGCAATCATCATCATCAATATTAACGTCACCGCTGCTATCAAAAGCAACATCTTCATATGTAGGTAATCAAAGCCAACAGAAATCAGGTAACGACAATTTACATTTAAACTCCACAAATAACAATGCCATCAGTTACGCTAAAACAGCATCAGTTTTTAATTTTCCATCGAAAGAACAGGCAATAGTTTTCAATATACCCAAAGGAATTAATCAAAAAGACTACATAATTAAAGTATGAGAAATTGTAGAACCTCAAAATGTAAAATACGTATCGCGAATGTCACGCAACAGGTTCGCAATATTTTAATCCAGTAAACATTTAGTAGATTATTTAGTAGATGCACATAAAACAATTACAATAAATAACAACGTAACATATATAAGGAGATTAATAAACCCTAAAGAAAGAATTATAATTTCAAATGTTTGTCCTTCCAGACCACACTGCATTATTGAAGAAATACTCAAAAAAGATTATAATGTAAATTTTGAAACCCGATCTCTTTTATAAAGTATGGCATGGGAGAGACGAAAGGTTATGAGGATTTATCAATTTTTTATAAATTCAGAGGAAATCAAAAAAATCCCTGAAAACTCATACAGTACGAAGAAATAACATATCGAATAATATTTTTATCTCCAGATACTGTTTCATGCTTTGTATGTAACGAGAAGGACATACTAGTAAAAACTGTCTAAACATGATAGAAGACGAAGACATTTCAAACAACGTAAATAATAAAATAAATGACAATGATAAAAATATAAACGCAGATATCAATTTCCCTACTCTTCCGTTAACGCAAATCTCAAATGTAGCTGCTAAAAGAGCACTATCAACAATTCTTCCGACTCGATAATGTCAGATGATAAATTAAAAAATTAAAAAAAAAAAACAAAATTAACAATTTATTATCAAATGACCAAAACCCTAAAACAAATGATGAAGCAGAAATAAAATAACAGACAACAATATCATATGAGAGCGACCAGTCCATAAAAGCAGACAAAGAAAATTAATCGATATTAAAAAAAGAAATTTTCAAACCATTCGAAATATCCGGAAGAATGAAGACAAATACCCGCGTTCACTAAATAATTTCATGTTATTTATTGGAATGTATAGGGGGAAAAAAGACATTCTCCAGACGGCAAAAGAATTTACGGAAGATATAAATGGCTTAATGAACATGCTAATTGAAAATGAACCTATCCTACATGGTTTCAGTTTACAAAAATTATTTAAAAATTATCTCATCAATTAGGCACCTCCAAAGAGAATAATATCCACATAAATAATACCTAATGAAAGATAAATTAAATAAATTACTACTTAATAGTATGAAATATTAACAAATGGTAAACAAGATTTAATAATAATACCAGAACCGTATATTTACAAAAACAAACTGTACGGAATAAACAACGAACAGTACGAAATAACACAGCCGAATATTGCAATAGCCTATAATAAAAATATAAACCTGTCCATAATACAAACTACTCGGAATATCATTTCAATTAAAATAGAAAATTAAACTTTATTCGCATCCTACGTTTCCCCTAATGAAAGTATCGGTTCACACATTCTAACAATTAACCGCTTAATTACACAATTTCGGGAATTAAAACCGATACACTTTTAGCTGATTTTAATGTCCGATCGACGCTATACGAAAACTTAACATAAACTAGAAATACGAAAAGAGCAGGACAATTCCAAGAATTCCTGTTTGCTAATGATCTCTGCGTTTGCAATTCTTATAACATCAAAACTTTTAACAATCACAATGGGAGCAGCGTAACTGATCTTATAATTGTGTCCATAGACCAATCAGTCAAAACATTAAAAGAGTATTACTCTCTTCAGTAACGAAACATTCAACAATACGTCTTCAGCTCTTAAGAAGGAAAAACAGTAAATCATTAAATGAAAATACGCTAACAATTGACTGTGAGATCTTTCACAAACCATCAATGCTCTACCTCGAATAAAACATAAAATAGAACGCATTAAAAAAGTAACTAAAAAAGATTTGGAGAACGAGATTATAAAATTTACAAACATAATAAAATTATTAATCTACAATTCCCTTACAACAACAAAAGTTCGTCATAAACCTTATTGGAATGAAAGATTGGAAAGTTTTAAAAAGATACTAAAAGAACTATACAAGAAATACTACATAAAAGCAAAAATAAAACAAATGACAAAGTGGAATCATCAAGGATTAAAATTAGAAAATTGAAGAAAGAACTGCAGTGATCAAAGCATGAAAAATGGAAAGAACTGATTAACTCGTCGACAATCTGGGGAAAACCGTATAAAATATGTATGGAAAAAACCAAGCAAAGGGTAAACATGCCTGCTTTTAATTGCATTGTACACGATAATATTGAAAAACATAAAATAATTTTTGCTGAATTATTTCCAAACAGGACACTCAAATTGCAACCGCCTCAACCAGATAAAACTCTTCTAATATGCGAAAAAGAATTAACTATGACAATCAAAAAGCTAAACAATAGGAAAGCCAATGGGCATGGTCAAATTTCTAACAAGATGGTTCAACTTCTTCACAAAGCAGACGAAAAAATAGTTAAATCTACTTACCAAAAATGTATTGAACTAAATTATTTCCCTAATTTCTGGAAACAAGGAAAAATTAAAATAATAAACAAACCTGGAAAAGACTTAAAAAATCCGAAATCATATAGGCCTACAACGCTACTGTCTGGTTTAGGAATGTTGCAGATATTCGCATCCGCATCCGCAATTGCGGATCTTCCGCATAAATGTTCACATCTGCATCCGCATCCACAATAATCAATGCGGATATTAATGCGGATACGGATGTATCGATTTAGAGCTGTTAAAAGAATGAGAATGACAGATACCTCGGATAAAAATACAGAACAACCAGGAACTTCCGGCATGATTAAAAAGGCTGGCTTAAAAAACGATCTTGCCATGATGCTAGATTCGTCAAGTGAAGATGAGGGTCAAGAATTGTCAGAAAATGGTGCGCCGACACTATACTCAAGAAGGAATTATTATCTTACCGCAATAAGAAAAGGATCAGTGTAAATGAAAATCCACTTAAATGGTTGAGCGTTCACCGACAAGAACTGAAAATATTATCTAGAATAGCACGCAGATTTTTATCACCTCCACCAGCCAGTGAACCTAGTGAACAGTTGTTCAGTAGCGCGGGCTTAATTTATGATCCTCTGCGAAACAGACTGGAACCTGAAAAGGCGGCGACATTACTTTTTATTAAATATAATGCACCAATTTTTAACTTTAATTACTAAGCACATAACTATTCAATAAAAATGTAAAAGATTACAAGCTTTTTATATTATTTATGCACCAATATGAAATTTATTTTTAAAAAAATCTTAAGATCCGCATCCGCGGATGTGAGTCCTCAAAAATCCGCATCCGCAACATCCCTAGTCTGGTTTAAGTAAAATATATGAAAAAATCATAATAAATTTTCTTGATTCAGAAATAAAAGAAAAGGCGATACTAAACGAAAATCAATTTGGATATTTCAAAAACAAATCAACTGAGCTTGCAGTAAAAAAGTTACGCGATTATATTGAAAAATATAAAAAACGAACAAGACATACGTTACTAATCAATTTGGATATATCCGGAGCATTTGATCAAATAAAAATTGATGAAATCTTAAAAATTATGAAAAGGAAAAATATATCTGGTACAATACAAACTATTATTCACAACTACTTAACAGGTAGAAGAATCAGATTATTTAATGAAGAAAATAAAATCCTATACAACAGGAGTAGCACAAGGTTCGGTTCTTAGACTAGTACTTTTCAATATAGCAGTGGGTGAAGTTCATAATTTACACTTCAGTCAACACTGCAATATGATAAGCTATGCAGACGATATAATGCTGGTCTCCGGAATTATTAAAAAGGAAGACGTATACGAAATACATGAAATAATAAAAAAATTGAGCAAAAACATACAAAACTTCGGCCCACAATTTAATGTAAATAAAACCCAAGCACTACTAATAAGCAGAAAACAGGACAGGAAAGAAATAATACATTATATTGAACAACATTTATGCGTAAATAAAGATAACATAAAAATAATAAATGAAATAAAATACTTGGGAATAATTATTGACAGTAATTTAAATTTTAGAAAACACGCCGAATACATAATAGACAAGATTAAGAGAAAGATACTAATATTCGCCGTCGCCGTTGTCGCATGGATAGCATCAGCTCGGATTCGAAGGCGACGTGTTTAATTTTGAGCAAGTGGCGCGTGGACTGTTGAATAGGCGCCGTTTAGGGGGCGAGGGCTTGGTATTCTTTGCCAGGAAAGTGTTGGTTTACCAGGCCGCTCTTTTTAATGGAGAAAAGAGGTAATTGAGTTATTTTCCAGATCAGCAGACTCCTGTTGCCTGAGGGGTTGGTGATGGGGTTCAACCTCCGGGCAGATATTTGGATTACTGAATAACATATGGCTAAGTTAATTTTTAGCACCCGTACAGTAGATTCAGGTTATTTTCTAGAATTATCTGAATTAGCGGACTCCTGTTATCTGGAGGATTGAGATGGGGCATGTACACCTCGAGGCAGATGTTCAATTAATGATCAACAAGGGATGGAGGGGGACGGGTGTTTGGTTATTTTCCAGGCTCCGTAGAAAAATTTAGGTTAAATTTTGACCCATGAAAAAAGATTTGGGTGACTTCTGCGTCTGTAGACAGGTTTGGAGTGATGACGTCACACTGCCCCTTGCACCCCACACCCGCAGTGCCCACTGCCCCAAATATCACATGTTTTCCCTATTTCAGTATAACATCTTAAGCTAAGTACACATGAATGATGTGTTAACATTGGGTCAATACCAAATTGTAATACTTTGGAGTGATGGAACAACAGGTTAAGACGTCTATAAAAAACTAAGCTGCTGTTTATTATTGCGCGAAGTAATGAGTATGTATAAAAAGAAAAATAAAAAAAAGCTTCTTCATATTTAGTTTTTATATATATATATATATATATTATTTTTTTAAGCAATAAGAAAGAAAAAAAAATATTTTTTAGCACACCTAATTGAGGTTAATGCTCAACTTTTAAAAGGTGAATCTAAAACATTATACATTGATTTATTCAATGATGAAAACAAATATTTCCGGTACTTTAGAATGAGTAAAAAATCATTTGATGAACTTACCGCTAAAGCTGGAAATATGATACCGTCTCAGGATGCACATATGCGATTATCAGTGCATAAGAAATGTGTGTATGGTAACAGTAAGGTATATTTTAAAATCAATTTTATAAAAAAAGAAAAAAAACGCTCCTTTTATTTTATTTATTAACTACTTTGATTTATTATTCTTCAAAATGGATCTTTATGTAAATAATCCGATATTTTTATTATCAAAAATAAAATTACAATAGTACATTATTGATGTGAGAATAAAAGAGCACGGAAAAAATAGCACACAAATAGCAACGAATGCAAAAATCTAAACACCATTGGCGTTCGTCTGCACTGACATACTGCCGTCAACTTTACTTCAACGCGAGTAAAACGAAATGTTTCAGCAATACCAAGCTGATAAAAATCCAATAGCGAACTTGTTCATCCGTTATCGACTATTTAACTTAAAATATTACTCCATCACTAGGCGCAAACGCCGTAATAACGTACTGCTCGCATATACTCAGCCTTAATTTTCCTCAGTTAAACGGTTTCATAGCCAATAAGCAAATTATTTATTTTACATTAAAAAATTAAGTTCATTTTTAAACTCGGCGCTCTAAAGACAACGTCAAATACTGATTAGCTATTTAAATAAAATTCTTAAATTTTTTGGTCAAAGTGTAAATTGTTATTTTTTTTAATGTGTAATAAATGTGCACATTAAATGCCTCCGGTTTACGGTGCGTGGTAATTCATCTATACTATGTAAAACTATACTGTGTAAATATGCGTTGCTGCTGGTCTGCCTTTAACTAAACCGACTAATTCGTTTTGGCGGTAATTATATTAGTAGTTTAAAAATTTATGTAAAACCTTTTTTTTATAATATTCTCTTCTCGTGCGCAACTATTGTATATCACTGCTCGCGCTTTTTTGCGCACGTGTGAAATTTTATAATAAAAATATTTGATATTTGATTTGATTTGATTTAATGAAGAAGATTTATTACAACAACCGAAATTATTACTTGCACGTACCGATCGAGCCATTTACAGTTCCATACAGTATACTACCATAGGTCGGATTACTGCCGTCGATAATATGCTCCATAACTAAGGTGCCATGTCTAAATACATTAACTGCATCGCCTAGATGGAAACGTCCTATTTCACTCATATGTTGACGGTCTTCATCAGTAGTTGCAGCTCTAAACATATGTACAATCATCAAAATAATTTTAAAATGTTTACTTACAACTTTAGTACATAATTTTAGCTTTAATTCCTTCCATATGATTTTAATCTTAATATTACTTTTAAATATCAAAAAAAATCCATATACAAACCCATCTTTTTGACACACGAAAAGATTGTTGTAACTTTCGGCCCCTAGGAAAGTATCGTCATCGATGATTTCTATCATTGTCATCCAGTTAGGATTGTAATCACGGGCAATCTAAATTAAATGTAAAATTTAACGAGTTTCATTTTTAATTTAATGAGAACTGCTAAACTGAAAGATTTTACGATAAACCTTTTTTTACAACACTGAATTTTACTCGCTTTTTTTACTATTAATTTAATATTACAATATCGTAAATTAATAATGTAATATGAGAAGACATATGCGATTATTATTCAGCGTCTTATTAGGTAAGTTACTCAATTTCAAGCATCCTGATTACCTATTCGTATATTGTATATTATACAGACACGGGCATTTTTATATCAATTCCACGTCCAATACAAATGTGTGTAGAATAGTGCTGCAGTTATCGTGTTTATTTTATGTCGATATAAGCACATTTATTGTGCAGCAATATCCACATGCATGTGATAATACACGTGCTGTTTTGCCGCTGCTTTTCACATGACTATTAAACATTATTTACTTTTAATGATTTTCACCAATACTTTCATTAGTAAGTCACGCTGTACCAAACATAATCTTCACGTGCTTTTATATTTTAATAGGGTTTTAATATTAAACTCGCAACAAAAAATCGAGAAGGAAATTCTAATCAGTTAATAACGGATTTCGTTGAAATTGTCATAAAAAAAAAAAAAATGCAAAACACAATATCTGTTATCTTTTATTGCTAATAGAATATAAGCGTTCTAGATTTTATTTTAGTTTTCAGTTTTTCCATAACACTGTATTAAACATAGTTTATTCGCCTCAAGAACACCGTACACATGACTGATTTCTAATTGTATAAAAAGAAAGTATAACTATCACTTATGGTACCTTCAGGACACAGGATGTAGTCGCACCGAAGAAAACAATTCCTTGTGTCCTATAATCGTACTAGCGTTATCTCTTTACACGGTTTTTATTTGGCTGACCAATTAACTTCTACTTTAATACAAATGATCACTGTTTTAGATAAAGTTAATCTCAGTAAAGTATACTTTTATTTCTCAAATAATTAGTTTATTACTATTTCTTGGCGTGCATTCGTAATCACTACATACAAATTATTGATTCGTAAAAACGACATTTTTACATTACTAATTGTTAACTATATATATATATATATATATATATTTAGCATGTGTGCAAGTTTTTTTTTT
Organism: Icerya purchasi; assembly: GCA_039619475.1. Classification (NCBI taxonomy): domain Eukaryota; kingdom Metazoa; phylum Arthropoda; class Insecta; order Hemiptera; family Monophlebidae; genus Icerya; species Icerya purchasi. Next base: position 236,369,080 of record CM077116.1, read on the forward strand.
TTTTTTTATGGGAGTAATTGTAAATTTAAGTTTAGATAATCCGTTGTAACGTTTTATGATAATATAATTTTACGCATTGATTCTTGAACGTCTTTGAAATATTGTTGAAGTGACTATAAACTAGTGCAGATTTTGTTAGACGATATGGCATGGCGGTTGCAGTTTTTGTGCTTCGTACGTTGTAAAAATACAGGCGAAAAGGAAACGGTTTACCTTTGGCTTTTATTGGCCTCCAGAAAGTTTTCGATCGTTCCGTATGAATGAGTGCAAATGTTATACAATGACGTAGCTAATGCAATCAGACGTGCAATTGGATGAATCGAGTTTTCCTATTCAAACAGGTGTATATCAGGGGTCCGCACTCTCGCTATTTAATATAGTGATGGATTTAGTTACACAAGACATAAAAACTCGCGTACCTTTGATACTGCTGTATTCAAACGTTATCGTATTAATTACCGAAATAAAAGAAGAACTTCAAGATAGAACACAAATATGGAATAACAAACTGGAACAACAGTATAATCTTAAAGTTAATATTAAGAAAACGGAATATGACAATGGATTTAAATACATTTGAATCCATCAAAGTCAGCAGAAAACAAATATTTTGAACAGGCACCTTTAAATACCTCGGGTGGTCCTGTGTACAAGCGGATGGTAGAGCATTGCAAATGCAGTTGCTGTGTAAATACAGCTCGCTCGAATGAAACGAGAATCAATAGCGAGGGCTTTATATGATAAAAAGTCTATCGCCCTGTAGTTCGACTAGTTGGTTTATGTGGTTGGGAATGGTGACATGTAACTATAGCAAGCATTGTACGTGATAAAATGCGAATACTTAGATGGTCATTGGGAATCCATTTATCTGATCGCGTTAAAACTGAAAAAATTCGCTCAACAACAGAAAAGTTCTATCCATCTTTGAGATAAACTATGCGAGAGTCGTCTGGGATGGTATGGACACATAAAACGCGCCCGAAAAAATATCAACGACTCGGTGGTATCCGGAACACAAAAATTAGAAGTACAGGGCAAAAAAGCGATGGAGAGACCACACAACGAAGATAGACTGATACAGTTACGGCTCATTTCAAAAGCATCAGTAGTATAAAATTGGAACATATAGAGACATTCGATACAAAAAAGCAAACTCTGCAGTAGTGGGAAAGTGCTAAAAATAAAGATACAAGTCCGACTGTTACTTATATTAATTAACCACATTTAATAAAATTTACCTTAATTAACCTACAAAAAAAAGTACAAAATAACAATAAATTATATATTTTGCAGTAACAAACCTCTTCTATGGTACCTTCAACCGATTTATACTGCAGTACAGTTATCGAGCGCATCAAGTCGCCAACCAAAACGAAATCTCCTTTAGTTCGCAAAAATAAGGCTAGAATATTATTGAAATGACTACATTCTAAACGCAGCTCTTTTTCAGCCGTCCATTCGAATAAACGAACCTACGCGCACCATAAAAAAATAAAAATATAAAAAAACAATTAAAATTTATTCGCATTAATTTAATTTGATAAGTAAGAGTAAATTATCAAATTAAATTAATATATTAAATGTATTTTCTGAAGAGAAAAAAAATTAAAAGGAAGGAAAATTTACACGCTTAACATGACTTACCGAAGTAAATCAAATAATATCAACGCCGAGATTTTGATTGAAAGAACGCCGTTAATAATTTTTCTTCTATTAATGTTAAAACACGGAAATGGAAAATTTTTTTTAAAACTACTTTGGCGCTAATTCAAAAATGTAAATTTATTTCTAGCTGGTAGCGCACTTGTAAAAATTTATAAATTAAGATATTTTGAAAAATTATAAAGTCATAAGAGTTTAAGTATTTTTATCCGATCGATTTGCATCTCTCATTCGTCATTTAGCAACTTTTTGCAATACGAAGCTTAAAATGCGCGTGCTTTTTTCCGTACTTGCTTATTCCCGTCTGCTTACTTTTCCCTAGACTACTGGACTACTGCAATTAACCAGACAGAATCAAAAAGAAATTTAGAAACAGAAATATTAACTATATCCGATGTCTATCATTCGTACAAAAGAATTGTTTTTTTAATGATTTTAATGTTCCGGTTTAAATTATCGATTTTGTCCGATACATCGATTAAAAGTGACTTTACAGATAACATCAAATAGTCTCAATAGTGAATAGTTTAATTTCATGTCGCATGAAAACAGCAAAATTATATGTAGAAAACTCTATTCACCTTATCCAATGACGCATACATTTCATAAAATACTCCTTCCAATTGTTCGACTGCGACGGAAAAATTTTACAGCCAATAAAAATAATGTTCAAGGAATTAGCAAAGCAAAAAATAGATATTTTCGTTTATGTCATAATATCATCAAACAAATTAATTTTTGATCTACTTATAACGGAAACGAGACATCTATTGTAAAAAAAAAAAATTGTAAAGCCTTTTCGGTTAAAAAAGGACGCTGGTTCCTGAAGCTTATGATCGAGTTCAAAATGAAAATAGTTTGTTACATATTGAAAATGTTGAACAATAATCGGAAGTTTCTATCTTTGCAAAATTATGGGGCGGGGGGGGGGGGGTATTTTTTAAAATTTTTTTAACAACCGACATATATATATGATTAATGAATTTTATTATAAAAAATTACATATTAATTAATATGTTGTTATTTACGCGCATAATATCGCTTTAAATAGTTTAATTTAAAAAATAATTTTTGACTATTTTTTTTTAGGCAAAATTCTTCTAGGCACCGCAAAAGAGCTTGTCAAACTTGCGTAGACAATGGGAGCACACAAGCCCATGAAATTCTTTTAATGCGCTTTTAATTATCTGGTCAAAAATATACTTTTAAAGTAGTTTTTTTTTAACCGTTTCCATTAAATAAATAATAAAAAGCTCATTTACATCTCGCTATAATGTATAATAACTATTCCTTATTTAATCAGAACAATCAAAGATTACTTTTTATTGGACATTTTTATCAGGCTAGCGTTAGGTCATTAATTTAATTTAACAATTAATTTTATAAAGCAACTTTTTACCAGACACCATTACTCTCAAACAACGTAGGAAAAAAAAAGAAGCCGTTGGCGGTAGATAAAACTTGTTTTGCTCCCGAAATTGCTAGAAGTTTCGCATATGTTGGAACATATCTTAACTAACATGAAATATAACTAATATAACTAATTTCTAAAATAATTTATCTTTAAAGAGATGCTTGTTTATGCATAATTTTTAACGTAAAAATAATATTAAATACTTCGGCAAAGCAAAAAAAAAGGGGGGGGGAGAGAAAAGATATAGTAAAGATCTAATGGTACTACTAACAGCGCTGTTGATACTGGCCAGAAGTTTTTTATTTAATACTGCTAAGGAATAGCAAGCTCCTTTCGTTTCTTTATCTGCAACTTGAGTTAGCTTCCCATCTTCGTAATGAAGCAAAATAATGCGACCAACTTTAGGTTCGTTTTCTTCGAAATTTATAAGAGCGGTGCCGACTACGTAATAGTAATTTGGGTCATCTCCTAATCTGCACGATTCGATACTTAACACAAATTCATTAGGAGAAAACTGGTGGCAGTGCAAAACTAAAAACACATAATGAAATTAGAATTTAGATAAATACGAAAAATTTAAAAATATTCTAATCCGATTAAAAATAATTATGCATAACAGTTCCACGAGCATACTAGCAGGCGATTAAAGTTATGTAGAATTAAAAATTTATAAGGAAAAATTACAGAATTTTAACGTTATCAATATGATTTGATTACAGAGACCAAAATGTTAACACACATAACCGGTGGTTATTTAATCCTTCAAACTAAGGAAGATGAAATGATACGGAATAATTTGAAAAATTTAATAGAGTATCAATGTAAGAATTAATAGTTTTTTTAAAATTATATAATGTTCGACACATGATAAAAAAAACATTGACATCAAAAATATAAAATGAATCGATCCAAACAAAAAAACGACACTCCAAAATTTAAAGTGAAAAATAAACTAAAACAATATAATAAAAAGCATGGAGAAGCAAAGATAAATATTTTCGCGCCTTTACAACGCGACGATGTTTGTAGAAATACAATTTACAAAAACAATTCCGGTTGTACAAAGACTACTCTGTAGAGGACTGGACAAATTCGGAACTGGGAAATAAATGATTTGTCCGAATAATCATTACGTTCGTGTAATTTTCTAGTGCATAGATTAAGCACAGATGACGCCCGCACGAAAAAACATTTCCTATTCTTTTTCACAATAACCATATTCGGCATTTACTATTAAAAGAAAATATTATTTACATTTAATTTTTACACCGAATTAAAATTAAATTTCGAATATAGCAGTTTAAAAGAGGAGAACTTAAGCATTCCGTAAACTGTAATAAAATTAAACTTTTTTCATAATAAATATTCTCTTTAGATTATTCGAAATTTACATTAAATCAACTGTTCGATAAAAACTCTGAACATTTATTTATGCGCAAAAGAAAAATCAATATTATACTGGAATAAAAAGAAAATATACAAAATTTAATTTCCGTTATCTTTTAATTTACTAATTCTTGTTCTATGTTAATAACGAAAGAAGATACGAGAAAATGAAGAAGTTAGTGTCTGAAGGAGTGCAACATGTTTAATAATAATAATAAACTGATGTAAAGTGGCACAAACCTTATAAGAAATCACCGCGCACAGACCCACACGCACACGCATACACACACGCGCATACAATCACACACACACACGGATGGGGGCGGGGGGAGAAAGCAAATTCAAAATTTCTCCTTTTGCAACATTAACGTTATGCTACATTGGCTACAATTTACAAGCTAATCAGTAGTGTAATTGTCAGTGAATGATAGGAAATGTACGAGTAAGTTGAGGTGGATTTTTGCGTAGCAGAAACAAACTTTATCATCGAACGTAATTGTCAAAGCGTTTCGTTTAATGCTATATGGAAGAAATTTTGTATCGAGTTCGAGTTGACTCGTACGCTGTATAGTAAAACAATAAAACGTATAGTGTACCAATATACCATGCGAAGATCGGAATGGAGAGTGACAGACGTTCAAGAGTGCAAACAGAAGAAAATAAATATTCAGTTAGATAGCTGATTATCGAAAATTGTTCGTGACAAAAAGATGTCCAAGACAAGTGATCATCATCGCACTCTGCACAATTTAATCCTTCTTCTGTGCAGCATTAGCATTTACCAAAAACTAAATCCGGCTGATTATACGCTAAATTTGCACTTTTACGAAAGGTTTATTCAAGTCAATATATTAATATTTTTTCAGACAAAGGAAGGATACACTTAATGGATACGTGAGCGCTCAAAATTATCGCTTATAAAACAGTGAGAATTTGTATAATTATACTGAGAAAGCCATCATCCGCAAAAGATCGATATTTTCGAATTGTAGGCTTTTACAATACCTCAATTAATGCTGAATATTATTAAAGGATCGTTGAAATATTTAAATTATTTTGAACAGAAATGAATGTTATTACTGGATTCAATAAGATGACGCAATTACACACGTAGCAAGAAATAAATCTTTTAAAATAATTTTTTGACGTTTATAAACAGCCTTTAGTTTACTTTTACTATCTCAAAGATCAAATTTAATACCGTTCGATTTTTTCCTACTATGGGGCTATATTTAAGATAGTCTTCTACAACAATCCAAAAACGATAAACGAATTTAGGCTGTTGATTGCTGAAGTAATTCAAGCGATTTTGCTGAACATTCTTAACAAAGTACTGTGCGATGTGAAGAAACTAGTCGATGTCTATATTCAAAAAATGAAAGTTGTTTTGAGCACGTGTTGTAAATTTGGCATTATTATTTTTTTTACATTCATGGTATATTTCAACCTTTTTTGCATTAATAAATAATGCTTCTTCAAGTTATTTTTATGGTTTTCGTTGCGTAAAAAAACCATTACAACGTTTCAATCACTTTAGATGTAATTTCAGTGTTAGTACAGGAACAACTGAATTCGTGTTCTTTTTTTTTTTCATCGTTACTTAATATAATACACTAAGTATCTATTTTTATGGGATACCCTGCGTATATATAAAATACAAATTGATAAGCATGATTCAACATCGTTTAAATCACTGAAACCAGGGACAATTTTATCACCACATCTAAATGTGACGTGTCCTTGAAAACAGCGAAGATGATATTATCTCAACTGGGAACGTAAACATTACCAATCTACGTTATGTGTTGATTAACACAACAATTCTAGTTTTATCTCGAAAACAATTGAAAGAATTTCCGGAGAAACTAACAATAGAAAATATAAAACTTCGGATGAGCCGTAAATGCAAATAAAACGAAAATTATGACTGTAAATATCACGCAAAAAAACACGTATCGTCCTCCTCCAAATCTGAATGAATGTGAAATAGCGAACGAGTTTAACTATCCGAGTTTTACAATTAGCAACGATAGAGAATAAAAAAAATAGCGATGACTTTAAGGAATTCAAATTTTGACATGCAATGTTCGATATAAAATGGGACCACAAACAAATCAAAAGGTCCAATTATCAGACAAGTAAACGAGGACAAACGATTCACAAGAAATACAAGGAAAGCTTGCAAATTTTTTGAATAAATTATATGGCAAGGATACTTAAACTGAATAATTATATTAGTAACAATAAATGGTCTAAGAAAAAAGGGCTGACCAAAGAATTGATAGACGCAACAAATATGTCGACACCCGAGAATGTCTCTTTCAAACACTGTACGCATAGTATAAATTAGACAATCGTGGAGGACTTTTGTTACAGGATGTTAATTATGACGGTCAATTATAACAAATATAACGACGACAACGATGAATATATATAAATATATATATTATATACACGCGCCCACACACGCACAATAGATAAAAAAACATAACATATTATAATAAAATAAAAAGAAAACAAAAAAAACAAACGAATTTTTCAAATTAATAAATCCTAATAACCCATCATAAATAAATTACGGACACAACTGTGTTAGAAAGAATTATATTTGCTTGAAGTTTCGGACAGCTGACTTCTGATGATGGTCAGTGTAAGCTGTCCGAAACGTTAAGCAAATATAATTCTTTCTAACACGGCTGTGTCCGTAATTTATTTATGATGAGTAATCATTGTGAAAGCTTTAAACATTTATTAAATCCTAACAAGTTTTTAAAGTTAAACACTCATATTCATAGGACAAAAATACAATAGTTTGCCATGAATATGAATTATTTATCATCCGAAACTATTCAATATTTATTAATTGATTGTGTACTTAACCTATTCATTATTTTATATATTTTTATTTCATTAACTATAAAATCAACACAAATGTATGCCGATGATTAAGGTTTTAAATAAAAATAGTTACAATAATCAATATGCCAGATATATAAGATAAACTTCATACTGTTGTAATGTTTTATTATAAAAACATTATAACGCATAAAGTTGGTCATTTTTTTTTGTTTGAAAAAAAAACAAAAAAACAATTATACCTTCAAACGTATTTTGATCTATGATTAATAAACAATGAACGTCTACTTTTTGGCCTATTTCAAAAGTAACGTTTGCGTTCGTTGATTTTAACAGGGCACCTAATGTAGACGTAGTGGTATTTTGAGCTTGAGTACTGGCACATAAACGGGTTGGAATTAATCCGTTTTGATCATAAATATCACACCTCAATGTTATCACACCGAAAGTCTGTAATAAAAAAATAATTAAGTAAAACGTAATGTTAAATGATATAAAAAATAAATATAATCTAAAGTTACGTTAATTCTTTAAAATATTCGAAATTTAAGGAGTGAAATAAAGGAGTTTTTTTTTTTTTTTTTTTTTTTTTTTTAAACATAAAAAGGGTAAACATCCTGTAATAACCAAAAAACTTAACTTTGATATAAATCAGCAAATTTTTATTCGAAGTTTCTCAATGATTTTATACTTAATGAAATATGGGAAATTTTTAAAAAATATTCAACTTCTACCATCAAAGCTGAAAAACCAAAATTTTACTTTTATGTCCGCGATTAGAACATTTTAACTAAAGAGCGGTGAAAATAATTATCGAACTACTAATCTGACGAAATCATCTAAAATTAAATTACTATAAAAATCACTATTAGTATATCACATAAACAGGAGAGAAAACTTTAAAATTTTTAAACTCTATAGCGCTGAAAAGGGTTCAATTTTTTTCTCAAAATTCGCAAATTACGATATTACATTTTAATTTTTCAAACAAAATTCTAAAAATAGCCATTGGACGTGAACATTAATGAATTAAAGTCTGTTCTTGCAAAACCTTCTAGCCACATTCCCAGTTTCGCCAGCATACCCTTATCTTGTCCTTACAAATCAATGCGAACAATCTATTAGTATTCTTATTCAACTTTTTAAAGCCTTCCTTTCCAGCGGCATTACATTCTCCCTACTGAAACCTTTTTATCATCATTCCCATTTCTTAAGAAAGTTCTTTACACCCGATTTCCTTAGCATTCTGTTATCAAAAAACTATTTGAAAGTATATTGAACAAACGCCTTATTTAAAGGCTGAAAAATAATATTTTTTCCAGTAATATGTTTGGCTTTCGATCCGATATTGACCCTCCTGATTATATTAATCTTTTTGTTTTTAATGTATATAAATCTTTTTTCCAAAAGTATTTTCTTGATGTTTCTTGTGTTTTTGATAGTGTTCATCTGCCGACTCCAACAGAAAAAATGCCAGCAATCAACATCCCGGTTTAGTGTATCCTTCCTTTTTTCTAATTTATTTTTTATTTTTATTTTATTGTATTTCTATGTTCTGCTTCTAACTGCCCAGGCTATTACAGAACATAGAGAACTGTGCGAATTAGGTAACCTGGTTTCTGTAGCAAGTTCATTTGACAGCCTACATACGGAACAGCTCGATGGTGGAAGGTTGTTGGTATACGGTTACATGACACAGCAGTATGTTTCGTCCGGAGACGATTAAGTATTGAATGTTGTTTCCTGCTTTGATTTAATGCTTCTTAGGAAAGTTCTTTGTGCAATCCACTCAGACCTCCACACTTGTTTGCACATACTCATAACTATATGGGATAGTGTTGAAGGGGAAGGCGAATTCGCTGGGCATTGGTGAGTATATTGCAGAGCGTGCTACAAGGTCAATTTTGCCGCTCTTATGTAATCCGATATGTCACTCGGAGTCTGTAGGAAAGACGCTTAGTATGCCCTCCTGTGTAGCTTATAAGAATTAATCTGGATTTTTGCAATTACTAGCCTTTTATTATCTCGGCGGCATATTAGATACAAAAAAGTCAGTGAGTCTGTGATGAGCAGCACGCGCCGATAATAGTGTCTATTTAATTCAACATGCTGAATACAGTACATGATTCTACATAATTCTGCATCTAGTGATATACAACCATTATTTCATCGGATCGTTCGCACCAGGTTCTCGATTTAATGAGAGCAGGTAGTTCGCCGTATATACTCATGCTAAGATGTCTCCTATACTCAAGGAGAGATAAATCGATATATATGTCAAAAGGCTCCCAGGAACTCGGAGTGGATTTCGGAATGGAGACATAATATTCTGAGAACTTCTGGCACGGGGTTGCAGAGAAAAATAGGATTGTGTACGGTGAGTGTTTCTTAACAATTCAGTAGGTGACTCAGATAAAAGTGTAATACTTTCCGTAATAGGATAGAAGAGGGCATTCTGCCAGCGTAAATAGACTTATAGATGATGAGGAAGAGTACACTGACGGAATGGTTTGAAGGGCAGATCTCAGGATTTTAATGTGAGTTTACTAGTTGTGCAGTAGTACTACCCGTAATTGATTCTTGAGGGGATTAACAATTTACATATATTGAAGAGGAGCTTTGAATTTATATTGCATTTAGAGCTAGATAAATATTTTATAATTGAGAGAAATTTAATACATTTTTGTTTTACTTCAGCTATAATACATGGTGATGCCAGGATAGTTTGAAATCAAATAATAGTCCTAGAAATTTGACTTTTTTATTGACCGCTAGTGGGGAATTTTTTAATTTCAAAAATAGATTGGAGGATGATAGACGCCTTTTATGAAAATCGACACATGAAGATTTGGATGTTAAAAAGTCTACACCATTATTGTTGCCATTCTGCTGTTGTAACTCGTCAATAATATTTTGCAGGATATTTTGTGCATTGGATGGAAAGTCGGATGACAAAGATATATTCAGGTCATGAATGTATAGCTTTATTATTATTTTCATAATGAATCGTTCTATTATCTCTCTTCTCCATTTCTTTATGCTACAAGAAGGGTTTTCGCGGTTTTTACCAACATTCCCCTCAGTCTTAATCTCTTCAATAACTACACTATTAATGTTGCTTCTCTTGTTTCGATTTCCTCCTCTTTATTCTTTTTGCTAATTACATTCTACTTTTCTCTTGTTCTTCCGATATTGTAACTGCAAAAACTCTTTTAATTCGTCTTTTATTGCACTGGGTCATTCTCCATTTAATTTAAAATTCATTCTTTTAGCTCCGTCTTAATGTTCTTAAATTTTCTTTAATTTCAGCAATTGTTCCTAAATCTAATGCACTACTCCCGTCTTTCACAAATCTTATTTAGGCCGTCATTTCTCTTTACTAGACGTTTTTCACTCGCGACCTATACTTTTGTGCATTTTTATAAGAATCGGAGTTTTACAACTAGGAAAATTCCTATGTAACCGTTTATTTCTCTTCGTCGTAGCTTATTTTAGAATCATGCAAATTTCATGTAATAATGTTTCATATTTTTTCTTGAATTGTATCATTCTCGCCCCCCAAATCTCTTTCCCAAGCAATAGTTAAACAGGAATTCTACGACACTATCAATTTGAAATTTCTCTCATAAGTAACTATTTCCGCTGATGGCTCGGAAGAACGTGATGGCGTTGGCCTTTCGGATTTTAATTTTTCGAAGTCAATTCGTCTTCTTTGTTTATTCCATCTTTACAGCCAAGTTGATGGCTATTTTGCATTTCATTATTTTCATTTCCTCTAATCGCCTCTTTTCCAATTATTTAATTATTTCTAACTTTAGAAGTGCCCTTCAAGTAATTTTTTCCTCCGCTTTCTTATCACCTTTTCAATTATATTATTATTCCAATTTTCTTTCTTCTCACTACTCTATCTGTGCTGATTTTCTGTGTGTTCCCAGCCACATGGGCAGTGAAAGTAATGAGAAGACGGATATTTTGGCTGGGGTTGCTGCTTCTTTAGTTCCTTTTTTCAAAAAATTCAATTCTCTGATCTCATGTCTCTGTGTACAAAATTCCATCTTAAATTTTGGTTAAATATTTACTTTCCCCTTTCGTAACAATCGCTCTTTTCATCTGTCTGTTCAGTCTAATTTTTCATCTCCAAATTGCGCTCTTTACCTGAATGATGCTGCAGTCTGTTTCTCTGAATGTTCATCCCTTCCTACCCAGGGCTGTGTTCTGTATTCTCATCTGCTAAAACTCAAACTGTTTATTGCTTACTGCGCATCTTGTATTCTGCCCTTCCCCTATCCATCATATTATTCCAGCTATCGGTCCCTTTATATTGTCAATATCTGACAGAATCAAAATTTAACTGACGGCTTTTTTCATTCTTTTTGTTTCCAAGTGTAGGTTCTTGGCTGACGAAGCCAAAAAAGAAACAAAAAAAAAACGTGAAATGTACAGAATTACCCGGTTTAAGAAAAGGAAATTGACAATATTATTAGTTATATTGTTTGAGCACCGAACGAAAGGCTCCCAACAAGGAATTAATTACATTATTCGATAGTTGAAATTTTTTTCTAAAAAATTAATAAACACTAAGTGCTTAGAGAAACCATAAATTCATTAATTTTAAATATTACACTGCCCTACTTTTGAAATTAGATTTTTGCGAAATATGAAAATAGGCAAATAGGAAATTTATTAAGAAATAACTCCAGTTTATCTTCCAGTAGTGAATTAAAACAATAACACGCATATTTAAAATATAATAAAACGCTGTCCAAGAAAAAAGCATACTTTAGATGCTTCTTGATAAACTATACGTCTTGCCTGTTCACCAAGAGGAACTGTACGAATATGCAATTTTTGAATTTCATCGATAGTTCCTATCGTTATGCAACTATCAGTGGCTAGCACCAAACTGTATAAAACAAACACGTACATTATTAATAACAATAAATGAGCTATTTAAAAATAATAGTCAATTTCGATAACAAAAATTTAAATATCGCAGAATTTTTGTATTAGCATCAAAAACGGTATTGCTACATTAGTAACTTAAAATATTTATGTTAATTATGTTACCAAACTATTTCATTTTCTTATATACTATATATTGTTTTATGCCTCAGCTCTCTTAATGTTTAAATTGGTTCAATATTTATTAATTTCATAAGTTACTTTTCACAAATCGAGGTCATAGCACTAAAATTAACACTTTAAATATATCTCAGTGTGACAACAAGTGATTTTTCAACTTGAACAATCAATTAGTGAAATAGAAATACTATTTAGTAACGGAAATTTCTAGTTTTAAAGTATGTGATTAAGAAAAGTCAATACATTGAACATGGAACAATGAATTAATACCAGCACAAATAAGTAGATAATGCTGTAATCTGTTCCAGTTGTTATTGGTAAGTCAATTCTACTTATTTTAAAAATATCTAATAATTTACAGCCATGTAATCTACCATTACAATTATTAATATATGCGTTATATTTTGTAGAATTCCAAATGGCTTGAAAATTAAAGAAAACAAAAAAATACAGAAGTCGTAATTTTAAAATACAAGATTTTAATAAGATACGTATATTAAACATTTCATATTTATCCAATCATATATTGCAATAACTGCAGCATTTATAGTTTTTAATAATAGATCTACCCAGTTTTACATTATTTTAATACAAAGAATTCATAAAAAATAACAGTAAAAAACATATATACACAGTTCATTCAAAAAGTTCCGAGACTTTTTTTTTACCAAAAAAGAAAAAAAGAGTTAAAAAAATAGTTTTTAACATAACCCCTTCTCCTTTTATATACATTTTGCTGTGCTTGTGCAACCGCTGGAACAACCTAGAGAACTCTTCTTTTGGAATGGCTTTCAGAACTCTGGTCACATTCCTTTGAATCACCTCAACATCTTTAAAACGTTCTCTCTAGCCAGGCCTGCTGAGCAGAACAGCTGGTGAATCGTAGTGACCGACTTATGGGTCAAAAATTGTGTGACAAGTAAAGAACAATGGGTTGACGCATCGTTATGCAAAAGGAACCAGTCACCGATGTAGCAGAATTTCGGTCTCACGCACTGAATCCGCTTCAAAAGTCAATCTAGGACATCTTAGTAGAATTTTTTTTTAACTTTTTTTTTTTTTATTATTAAACTGCCCGAGGGCATACACAAATGCTGTTAATAGTAAAAATAAAAAGAATCACATTCTTAATTGACTTTGGTCATTTCCTGGACCATTATGAGAGTTTTAATAGATTGCTTAGACACACGAGTACGTGTGACTTTATTCTCTTAAGCCTTCTCATATCGTTCCCGACGTTGAGGAGCTCGGTCGCAGTGATGTTCAGATGGTTTGTGAAGTCGGTGTTCGTGCTTTTTCATATAGGTTTCGATCACCTGATCAATCTGCGGAACTTGCAGATCTCGATGAAGGAAAGTGTTCGTTATATACCATGGTGCATTAATTATTAGGCGTATGCCCTCATTCTGAAACCGCTGAATGACGAGTAGATTCGATTTTTTTGTTGTGCCCCATATCTACAGGCCATAGATCCATACAGGTTTAAAGATCATTATCTTGGTAGAATGCTGCATTTACTATTTGGAATGATACTACAACAATTAACGCTAGTTATAGATTTTATACAAAAATTGTCTCGGAATGTTTTGAATGAACTGTGTATATATGTAGGACAAAATATTGCACATAAGCAGAAAATGTATATTTTGTTATTTGTTAATATATATTACATTTCTGTTTACCAAGAATTTATCTCTCTCTTATATATATATATAAACTCGGTCATTTTGGCCTCGCAGGGGTTGTGCCCCTTAACCCCTCTTGCATTTCTATCACTTTCTCTTCTATACTTTGTATAAAATTATCAAAATTTACAACGTAATTCTAAATCGGTCCATATGAATATAATAACATAATCACAGAAATCCTATAAAATATAACAAACGTTACATAAAATTGGAACATTTTTCGGGACATTTTTTCTAATGGGAGGTAGCCTAAGAATTACGTTGTAATTAATATATATATATATATATATGTGTGTGTGTGTGTGTGTGTGTGTGTGTGTATAAAAAAGAAATATAGAAATTTTAGAAAATTGGAGTAGTATTTTATTAAAAATAATAAGAATAAACAAGATTTACCTATCCGGATAAACTTCTGAATTAATGGAACACATGTGATTGACTTGTTTCAAATTCACATTTGAAAATACCAGCTTGTGATTAGATGAATATATAACCGTTGGTCTGTCTGAACAAGCGAATACATTAATCATTGATAACGAACGGAACGTTCTTAAAACAATCGGCTGGGTCCCGAGTGTAATCTACGCAATTGCATAACATTTTCTTTTTTTTAAATAAAAATAAAAAATTAAATAAGTTAAATAAAAATAAAAATTATTGCTGGAACAAAACAATAACGGCAAAAAACTTAAAAAACTATTACAAAATTTTCTGTGTCGAAATGGCCATTTTATCAAATATCAATATTAATTTTCCTATTCTGATTTTTTTTAAATTCCCGCGATTTCATTATTGACAACTTTATACACTAATCAATTAAAAACATAGTTTCATCGATAAGAATAAGAGTTTTTATTTTAAATTGTAAATTATTATTCTTTTGTTTTTCTTTTTTTGATGGGCGAGGGATTTGGGAACTTGTTTTTCTAAAATTATTTAATTATTTCAAGGAAATATTAAAAAAAAAAATTAATATACCCAATACAAAATTTTTCATTGCGTTACTATAATGCATAGTCTATAAAATAAGGATACTTCATTTTTCCGTAATAATTAATCAGGATGGCCATTTTTTCCTTTAAACCTGGCTCTTTTCCGTTTTCGGGACTTTTTTTAACTCTTTCTTCAATTTGGAAAACAAAAGACATACAAAAAAAAACCTACCAATTCCGATGATAAAACTTCCAAATTACTTAAAATTTTTATTTCTTGTTTTAAAAAAAAAATATATATATATAACTAGATAACGGACAAGTACAATATCTCACCTTTTTCCTATCTGTAAGGAAGCCGCCAGATACTGAGAAATGAAAATAAAACATAGAACCATCTCCTAAAGCTACTAGTAGGTAACTAATTCCTTCAAAACTGGCCATAAGTATAGAACGAGGTATAATCTCTGTTTAAAAAAAAAAAAAAAAAAATTAATAAAAACATAATTTATCTAAAATAAAATAAACAATTTTAATGATGTAGTAGAATAAAACGCCATACAAGAACGGGAAAATTAAAGAACTACACAAACTATTAAAATCAATTTTATGTTACATTTAAATTCAAATTTATACGTGTAAAATCATTATGTATTTCACTGAATTATCGAATAATCCAAAATGACAATTATTCACATAATAACTACACTGAACAATAGCATTGTAGTAGAATTTTATAATTAACCCCGTTAAGTTTGAACAGGTAAATGATAAAAGCAATAAAACTATATCTTTCCAAGTTAGACGCCCAAGTAAATTTATAATCAGAAAACTATTAAAAATAAAAAAAACAATTTGTCAGTAAATTTATTTTCTAAATATTTTAATAAATGACTTGATGGAACACTAATTTTTTGTTATTAAAAAGAAGTTTACTAATTTACAGTTTAATATAGAACAAGCAAAATCTTTTTTACTAGTAGTGAGCGATTTCATAAAAATAAATCAGGTAAACTAAGTGTAACAAAAATTAATCATCTTTGTTTTATTTGACAATGTTTATTTTATACGTACAGCGAATTGCATTTGTCTAAAAGTGCCTATTCATGTAATTTTGTACAATGAACTTAAATATAATCTGGGCTAAAAAACTGTAATCCGCAAGATATATATTTCTAATTTTCAAATAAAATGAATTATTAAAGTCAAATTTTGTTTTTCTTTATAAAATTTTTAATATTAATAAAAAAATCGAAAACCATAAAAATTGGATACATTATAAATCCTACTTGTAGAGAACTGATTCTCCCCTTTATTATTTATTTTCATTTAAATAAAAAAACATTTCAGCACTGCAAACAAAATTCAAACTGAAGAAAATTATGACTTTTGGTTCATTAATATTTACAAGATATCACTAATACCTCAAATATGATTTATTTTACTTTAGAGAGCATTAAAAATATATTAAATTTAACTAAAAATTTAATGTACAAAATTTGTTGTACTCACGTTAGAAATGTAAATAATTAATTTATTGATCACTATTTTGTTAAATTCTCAAAGGAAAGAGTTACTTTAATAACCCCGAAAATCGAAATAGGAAATTTTAAGATGTATCTATGTTTTAGAGTACTGAAAATGCAAAAAAATATATTTAAATAAATGTTTGTGCGTATATATATATATATATATATATATACATATACACCGTTTGTCCGAAAAGTAAGGGGACTAATGCTATAAAAAATCGACAAATTCAGATAGGAAAATTTATTCTCGGCTAGTTTCTACATAATCCCCTCCCACCATAATGCACCTTTCAGATCGTTCGTACAACCATTGGAAGCTTCTGGAGAACGCTTCTTTTGGAATCCTTCCCAATTCACGTGTCACAGCTGCATGAATCGATGGAATGTCGTCAAAACGGATTCGTTGATTTGGGTATTCCCGACTCATCTTCAAGCATTCGGCATGATAGGTGGCGGTCTGCGGCGAGAAGGGTTCGGATTTTGTCGGGGTTATCATCGGTACTTGTCGTCGACGGCCGCCCACTTCTTGGCTCGTCTTGCACCGACTCTCTCCCCTCCTTGAATTGTTTATACCACTCGAATACCTTCCAACGGGCTAGACATTCATCACCATACACTTTTTTTAAATCGTTAAACGTTTGAGTAGCAGTTTTACCGAGTTTAAAGTAAAATTTAATTACTGATCGTTGTTCCATTATGAAAAAAGTGACACGTTGAAAGAACACACAAATTACAAGACCGTATCTCACCAACAAATAATCGCACTACTGGCCAACAAAAAATCATACGCTATGTCAAAACATAGTACTACGTCACTGCAATAGGTTCCCACAGATAGCGTCACTCGTTTCTTCAGAAAAAAATTAGTCCCCTTACTTTTCGGACAAACGGTGTATATATGGATTGTGCACAATTGCGTTTGAACAAATGATATTATTTACTTCCGGTTTGTGTTATTCAGTGATACTAATATAGAAATGCGAGCATTAAATTTGAGAAAATTTAGTGTAGAGGGTTATAAGTAATAATTCAAAATGTGAAAAAAGGTAATCTAATTATTTCGTAAAACATAATGTAAAGTTTAGTTGTTGCTAATTGATCCGTTTTGACACAAAGTGCACATCACCTAATTATAATAAAACTGAAACAATCAAATTTTCTCGGTAAAAAAAAAAATATATATATATATATATATATATATATATATAGTCTACAGATTTATTACAAATGTACACAAGATTTTGTGAGGAATATGTATTTAGTCAGATCATTATTAATGTGGCCTTTAACAGCACAGTATATTGCCAACTTTTCTTTTTTTTTATTGAAAAATTAGCGTCCTGAATTATGGTTATATCTTAGCTAATAAAATTACAAACCTCCACCAAGTGGTTCAGAAATTATTCGCTCTAAATTCGGCAATTTTAATATTCGAGCACTAATATCAGTCCACAGACCAACTGCAACATATTTTGATTTTTCATCATCCAAAGGTGAAATATCTAAACAGGAGACTTCGTGTTCTAATTGAATATTCCTACAACAAAATACATAAAAATTATTTTAAAACATTCGATAACGACAAACGGAAAGTATAATTGTACCTGAAATTTCGGATGTTTATTAAATAACATTCCATTCTAAAATAACTCCAACTATAGCAATAAAAGCAAGTTCATGTGCACAGATTAATCGAATAACGTTGTGACGGTAAAACGTAGGAAACATAAAATTTAGTACATAAGCTCATTCTACATCCATAGTTTGCAACATGAAGTCATTTTCAAAATTTAGTTTAGCTATTTAAAATTTACTGTTAATTTAGACCAGTCACGCAATTAAACGACATATCACTGACGATTTTTATTTTCTACAAACAGTTTATTGCTACAGTTTGAAAAATATAAACATAACCACATATTGCCACTGGATAAACATCTATCAGATGAAAAATCGAATTATATTATAGAAACTATTTCGAAAAAAAAATAAATTTTTGGAATTTATTTTTAATATTTATTAAATTTTATAATTTTTCTATTATTTAAAAGTTTGGAGAGTTATACGCTACAAATTTTATCTTTCTACTGCTTGTTGTTATTGCTGCGTATTTTGATTTTCGTAGAAATAAATAATGAGGTTTTGCATTTAAATTTTTTTAGGTTTCATAATTTTTCTCTTACAAGTCAGGAAAGTTATTCATTCTAAATTTTTAAATTCATTTGGGGATTTATAAGCGAAAAATTTTTGATTTTGTTATTTTTCTGTTCATTACATGTAATTAGTAATGGATATACCAAATTTCAGATTATCTTATTTTTTTGCCACGCCTCTCTTGCCTGCAGCGTGCTCGAACATGTCTCACTAATGTCGGAGAAGTGTCCACGACGCATAATGAACAAAATATGAAAGCGAACAGATCATCAAATCAGAATTCAACTATCGACAAGAACGGACGACTGTCGTTTACACATTAAGCATTTTTCTCCCCATCGACTTCTCAGATTTCTACTGAAAAGCCAAAAACTGTCTCTTTAGTCAAGTTAATATACGTATCTGTGTGTCCAGAAAGTCATGAAACATGTTTTTCTGTCGCGCCCCTAACCGGTTTGATTAAGTGGAGCTAACTCTCAGTCTGTTCCCAGTATGGTAGCGTCAGTATCGGTGAATAAGTGCACCTCTGTTTGCAGACCTCGTCACGACGCACGATGGCTGATTCAATCGAACAACGTTGGGCGATCAAGTTTTGCACAAAGCTCGACAAAAAATCTGCCGAAACTTACACAATGCTGAAGCAAGCCTACGAGGAGTCTGCTATGAGTTATGTGCAAGTTACGAGGTAGGTGAAAAAGTTTAAGGGCGGCCAGGAAGCTGTAGACAATAACCCTCGCTCTGAAAGACCAACAAGTAGAAACGAAGAAAATGTGAACTGTGTTCGTGAATTGTTGAATTCTGACCGCCGAAAGTGTTCGGTTGTTAGCTAACACCCTGAACATTCCAAAAAGTTCTGTGTTCAGTATTGTTACGGAAGACTTGCAAATGCGGAAGGTGTGCGCCAACTGGTCCCAAAACTTTTGACGGACAAACACAAAGCCAATCGAGTGTTGATCGCGAGTGAACTGTCGAAAGGCCAGAGTTCTATGAATCAGCCATCCTGCGTTGTGACGAGGTCTCCAAACAGAGATGAACTAATTCGCCTATGCTGACGCTACCGATGCTCGGAACAGACTAAACTGCGGGGCGCTGTGAAGCTGAAAGTCAATTCCACCTAACCAAACCGGTTCGCGCACGCTGCTGGCAAGAGGGGCGCGATAAAAAAACATGTTTCATGGCTTTTTGGACACACTGTGTATTAACCGTTTGTTTAAATGAAATGTCCGATTTCACTGGCTGTTAATTGTAGGAAGTTGAAATTCTAGTAAGTTATAGGGGAATTCCAAATTCTAAAAATCATATTGTTTATCTACATTAGAACGAGAGTTGTAATGGCTTAAAAGGCCCATTTTTCAATATGGAATCTGTATGTATACACGGCAGTGCAAATAATTTTTCTACAACTTGGCTACATGCACTAGCCGTGCAAGCTAGTACTGTCTATTTTTTTCTCTAGCAATTAGTAGATATTTTAGATTACGAAATATATACATATAATAGCTTAAATGATCGAATTCAGATAAACGAAACGATTTAAAAAAAATTAAGAACATATATTTAAAACACGACACTGAACATAAAGTTTGTGTGGCACAATTAAAGCAATAAAAACATGTAAGTACAGCTGAAACTAAATTAAATTAAAAATTAAAAAGATTCTAGTTTGGTCCTCTTGTGGTATACTCCGAAACTAGTAATTTTTATTTATATTCGATTTTTAATTTTCAGTTTAATTTAGTTTCAACAATAGTAGTCAAATATTTTTATTACTTTAATTGTAAAATATAAACGTTATATTCAGTGTTGTGCTTTTTTAAATATACGTTTTTAATTTTTTTTAAATTATTTCATTAATTTGAATTTGATGATTTGTGTGCATGTTCGTTATACGTATGTGTATATATGAATGTGTGCATTTCTTAAGAATTAATTAAATGGTAAAGATAAACAATTTAACTAGAGATTTTTTAGACTGCTTAACACCTGAGTACTTCTGTAGAAAGCAAAATTTATGTTATATTAAATGAAATTATAAGATTAATATAAAATTTTTAAATGTTTTATTTCGTGTAATATGTTTTATAATTGACGTTATATATTTTATGTAAATTGAACGTATTTATGTTCGTGTAATAATAAAAAATATAACGTATGTAACTGAATTTAACAGTTTAAAAGTTTTTTAAAATCTTATAATTTCATTTAAAAGTGCAGTTACGGAAAGAAAAAACAAATATTATGTTATATTTATTTAAAAAAAAAAAAAATGAATTTCAATCAGAAAGTTGTGTTTAATGTTTTTTTATAATTTTTTGGTAACGAATACGGCAAACAATTTAACTTTTTTATACTTTTAATAACAACCTTTGCACGATTCACATTTTACTAATATATGTTTAAAAAAACTAAATGCAACTAAGAATAAATAAATGTGAATTGTACTTAGTATTTCATAAATCTTTAACAATGAATGTATTTTTTAGGCTACTAAATTATTATCTATTATCTAATAATAATCTATCCGCGATTTACTTTTTATTACCTTTTTGGATAAAAAAATTTGAATTTTAATCCGAAATAAATAGATCTAATGCACGTTACGGATTTGAATAAATTTGACAATAAATATATATTTTAGACAAATTAATTCTTGTTTTCCTTGTTCTTTGTTTTTTTGTCATGATTGGTTTGTAATTTAATATCGACGCCTATTCCTACATGATTCTAGCGATATTTACACTTTGATGTAAGTAAATGAATTGGTACTTAATTATAGTACAGTAGCTTATGAAATTTTTATAAATGAAAAAAATGGAAATGAGAGACAATATAAACGACAAATAAACTGTTCAATGAAGAACAAAAACAATCCAGCTTACGAGTCCAAACACGCCGGATATCGGTTGCAAATCCGGAGGAAATGTAAAACATAATTCTACATTAACTAAGAGTTTTTACTTTTTAATTATAGCGCTAAATTAAATATTTTCCAATATTATTATTAAATTTTAAAATACAGGATGATACTATAAATCGCCAAAACATAGCCTGGGTATAAGTAACATATAATAAAATAGACATTTTAATCTGCTTTCACTACAGTTCCTCCTACTTCAAATAGGATAATAAATAGTTGCACCCCGTTTCATCAGTAGGCAGTTATTTTATGGTTATTTTTTCCTTTTTCAGTAGGATCATATTGTTAACAGATTTTTCGCTTAATAGTGCGATATTTATATAGTTTTATGAATTGTTCTCTTAACTTTTCCACAGTAGGAAGAAGAATATATTTTTTTTCAAGTTCTTTCAAACGTCCGATAGTTATATGCAAACTACATTTCAGGCAGAAATTGTAAATGCCTATTAGGACGGAAGTGTTTCAAGTATGCGTGCTGATATTAACCTGCGCACATTACTTTACTCACTACACGACTTCCAAGATTATTTTAATTTTATTTCAACGAGGATCGATTTTGTGATATTGCCAATTGAATTTCATTTAGTCATTCTGATGATGTATTGTTATGATTAAAAAATTGAATTAATTCATTAAAATGTAAAAAGGTAATGTAGTTAAGAGTGCATTACAATTTAAGAAATAAAATGCAAAAGTATAAAATTCGATGCAAATAGAACATACAGAAATACACATATATATGCGTATGTGCGTGCGAACGCACACGTGAAAATAAAAAGAAACTAATAAATATCACGCTCGAGTGCGTAAATTATTACTGCAAAAAAAAATGTATATATATGAAAAAAAAAAAAAAAAACGTAACTCACCCTTTTAAAACAACTTCTTTTTCAACAACTTCCAAATAATATAACTCACTACCAGCCGCACATACTAACTGATTATTATTTCCAGAAACGACACTTATTTTATTATTAGTTATCGGGCGCCATTCACTGGAAATTTTTTCAATACATTACAACATATTTCAAAATAAACATAATAAATAAATAGAAATGATATAAAACATAACATATTATTCGTAAAATATAGTTAAAAAATAAATAAAAACATATAATCATCTTAAATAATTTTTGGACCCAACTGTGTACAAAATGTATATTTACTTTTGATGTTTCGGAAGGAAATTACATATTTTATACACAGCTGTGTCAGAAAATTATTTAACATGAGTAACAATCTCCGTGAAAGTTTTAAACACTTAATTAAAACATGTAATATACCTACTAGTGTCAGACTAAATATTCACATTCAAGGTGAAAATGGGCTTCACTACGAATGTAGACTTTTAATTCGGAACTAGTCGTGTATTATACGCTTTTAAAATATTTTTCATCACATCCTGCGAATATTGAGTTGCACTTTACATCATTTCTCACAAAATGGTAAAGAAGTATTATAATCCTTATAAAAATAATAATTACTGATGTACATTGCGCAAATTTCGTCGCATTAATTCTTTATCTGAATTTGTTTTTCTTTTCCCATTGAATATGTATAGATCATCTTCGCAATGTCATACTCAGTTTCTGAGCATAGGCGACTATCTATTTTTACGTTCTTGTTTGTACAGATACAGATAATGTTCATGGTACTCGCTACATGCAACATTAATGAAGACCTAACACTACAGTTGCAACTAATTGTAAATGTTTGATTTATCGCGACACAAATGCAATCTCACAGTGTATCTGCCCCTACTGTACACTAATTAGCGCACACATGATTGTATACGTGGTAGTTTGTCATTGCCTTCCATCTAATTATTAGCGCTGTCGTCGCTTGGAACTGAACTCAAAACCTTCGTAACGGAAGTCAAGCGCTTTAGTAAATAAACTATTATCGCGACGACGAAGTATAAATATTAATTTTTAATAAACCAGCTGTTATCTACAGCTTCGTCCGTACATTAATATTGGTTAAAATCTGCATCTAGAAATTAACAAAAAATTTTTTGTTTTATCTAGAATTTATATAATTATAGTAAACATTTTTTTTTAGATGTTTATTTTCTTGTAGAAAATTTTAGTGCACAATTTATAAATTTTAGTACGATTTAATCGAGCTGTGGGAATTTTTGTCAATGAAGCGTGGAAAATAAAAAGGTAAAATACACTCAATGAAATTTAAAAAAAATAAAAATGGATAAAATAATGATAAATATTTTAAATAAAATTATGGTTAATATAAATTAAACGCAAAATTTAAATAAAACGATTACTACTGTAAAAATAAACATAAGCTAATGTTTTATAATTGCCGCCGCAGATAAAAACATAGTGTTCCGTCCCTTCCCTTTTTGCGTTACCAAAATCATTACGTCTTTATAACAGGATCTAAATATACAAGCCACACTCTTAGCCTACCTGCTGTACACCGAATAAAGAAAGAATCCGGCAACAGAATTCTTAATAGTTGCTATCGGAAATATTATTTATACTGGAATTTTAAATCCTTGTTCAACTATTTTGGTTTGTTATTGAGAGAATAAATTAATTTTTAGAAGTTGGAACGTGAAAAACAAAACGGTTATGCAGGTGAAAAACAAGTCGGAGATCATACTGTGTGACTAACTCACAACCAATTTATAAAGAAGTATTCTATGTACGTAAAGTAAAGAGGAAAAAATTATGTTGTTTCGGTTGTTGATTTTATCTCTCTCTCTTCAGTCGTATTGCTGTCTTCCGAGCGTCGTGACTACCTATTTGTAAATTCTAGCTGTACAGAATAGGTAGCGCTCATGGCAATTGTTATACGCAATGCGAGCGTATACATGCAAGACTACATTCGAAATTGATTGTAGCCGCTTGTTATCACGCTACAAGTGCAGTTCCCATGTGTGTTTGCTATTTTTATAATAACTTTCATTTTTTTTTTAAATATCTGAAAACACAATTTATTAACCACGCAGCGAATAACTAATGATCTACAAAAGGACACATTAAAATTACAGAAAAATTAATAAAGAATATTGCATTGTTAATAGTTGCTACCGGAAATATTAGTTGTACTCAAATCATAAATCTTTGCTGCTAGTGACCGTGGTTTGCATTTGTAAAATATACTCAAAATTTGTTTTAATTATTATATTAGTAATAATTCCAGAAGAAAAGAAAACTTAATAGAGGAAATAAACCTTTAGCGGAAATGCAGAGTTCACTAATATAAGCCAAGCACGATACTTCCTTGGACGAGTATGTGAAGGGGAGGGGGCTTCGCCCCCCCCAAGTCCTGAAATCACAAATATTAAAACTAAACAAGTATTTTAAAGGGTAAATCATAAGATTTATAAAGTATATGCGTGACAAACTAGTACAGCTGCAGCCTTATAGGGGAAGTATCCTTTTCGCTCAATCGTTTCTAACCAAAAAGGAAGGTGCACAACCAGATACCAAAATGATCCTACCAACAAAATTAAAACCTCCTACGACCAGCCGTTTTTGAGTTCTGCGTAATAAATACATATATATATATATATATATATATACGTACAGAAGTCATGAAAAAAGGACTTAAAATAGATCCAGAGATGGTTAAAACGGATATTTTTGTTGAAACGTGAGATTCAAAATACTCCACAAATATAGCACTTTTTTTCCTCCGTATAAAGAAGTAATCAGGGATGGTAAAAATGGATGTATTCATTAAAATATCGCATCAAACATTTTTCGCGATTACAATACTTCCTTTACTTCGAGCGAGGAAGTAAAAAAAGAAAATGTTAAAACATTTAAACGGGTATCATTTCGCCGGGTGAAGTCACGGGAAAGTAAATCAGTTGTTTATAGAATAAATGCCTAATTTTACGAAAATAGTATAAAAAACAAATAATTACATGATGAAATCTATGGAATCCACAGAAATAGCACTCAGTTGATTCTAATAAATATTTTTGCAAAGGACGCACAACTTTAAAAGACTAGAATAAAATAAAATAATGATTTAAAAAAAAAAAAAGGTTTTGCTGTAACATATATCAATTCTAGATACAGATTTAAACGGGTATTAATATATATAAGGGCAAAACGGTGGGTAACAATTAGTGTATGGTTACGTATTTCTTCAATACATTCAAAGCTAAAAAGAGGATTGACGCTTGAATATAATGAAATTCGCAGAACTGAATTTCTCTAATAACTTTGAAAGCAACTGGAAAATTTACAATGGCAATTCGACAATTAAAATATGAGATTAACCGAAAATTGAAATATTTTTTAATCAGTTGGATAAAAAAAAAATCTCACACTTTAAATGAGGCTGCACAAAGCCTGTAAAAACCGAATTTATTATTTCAGAGCAGGAAAAAAAATATCCATGTCTGGCTATATTAATTTTTGCGAATATAACTGATCTAAAAGTTTTCGCGAAGAACGAATTTAGATTTTTATTTTATTGCATTGAAGCACCGCTTAAAATAAATCTCTGTTGAAAGCAGAAGTAAATTTTTATTAAATCGTAAAAGTTAGGAAAAACCAAAGGAAGATATCGCTGAAAACAGGAAAAAGGATGCATTAAATACATTTAATAATTATAAAAGTATAAAAGAAAGTACAAAGGAAAGAAATTATTACTCACAGATTAATTAGGAACTACTTTCTTTACTTTTTTATGATGGCGCTGGAAACAGTTAAAAATAGGTATGTTCATTTTGGCTGATCTCCTCCGTCCGGTCGTACGTTATTGCATTATTTTCAGATGCTTAATAACTAACGAAACGATCTACTAAAACTATGATCAGGTATCAACAAAGTTTACCCGCTACTATTTCAAGGTAATAGTTAGATGAAATATAGTTTTCTCTATAAAACAAATCGGTGAAATGAAAATTACCTAAGTTTAGTTTTTGATTCCGTACCCAGTAACCTTACTTTCGAAGGTGTAATTTGTAACAACAATTCTTTTCCAACATTTCCGCAGTAGAATGTTTGTTCGTCTGATATAAATCCTGGGAATTCGGTTTCTTCTACTTCATCACCGTTAAATACTAAAATTCTAAGAAAAAAATTTTTAATAATGAAATTATTTTACGACAAACACAATAAGTATGAATTAATGCTGATAAAGTTGATAATAGCCAGCCCGATTTTAAAATTAACAGAACATGCTATGATTACCTCGTATGTCCAACGAACGAAAGAACAATAGTATCGTCGGTAGCTTTGTCTGGTGAAACATTAATTACCCAAATTCCTTTAATACCAACTAGATCTATAGAAGCGTGTTCTTGAATACCAATTCCATTTCTGATGATTCTTAAAGAACCTTCCTTTAGTGCTCCTTTAAATAAATTTTAAAAAAAAACAAAAAAAAACGATTTACTTAAACAATTTCCATATTTTGCTCTTTTTGGCGCAACTTTTCAAATGAAATGGTCTTATTATAATCGGTTTATTTTAGCAAAAAGCTAGTTATTAACTTTCGCGGGCATACGATATACTTTTAAGCATATTCGAAAAATGAAAAAAAAAAAAAAAAAAATTACACGTAATAATTTGGCACACTATAAGAATTCAAAAAAATAAATTAATTAATTTAAAAAAATCATTTATTGTACTATTGTAGGTTCCCGATAATTGGAAATTCTACATTAGCACAGTGCGACCAGTGTTTAGTGTCGGCGCATTTATTGGAGCAAACGATTTTTTAAAATATATACACGAATAATAATAATAGCTATGTTTTTCGCACTCCGCATTCAAAAAAATCACATTAAGTTTCCTCCGGCCTACATATAACAGCAGTTCGCGAAAAACATTACCTCTACTTATGTTACACATAAAGTTAAAATACTGGCTTTATAATAAATAAGACAGTCGCAAGAAAAAAAACGCACTTTCTTTTTGATTTCCTTAAATGTGTCGAAAATGTATAACTCGCGTCTCTTTTCGAAATTCTGCAAAATTATTTTCAAGCAAATTCAATGCACCATATGCATAATTATAATTTCATTACCTGAACATGTTATCAATTGACCTTGACCTTGCTTTTCGAGATCCACAACACACATATCAACAATAGGGCCGAGATTTGTAAATGTTTCTAAAACTGTCGTATAAGAACCAATTTCGTTCGCAGTTTTACTCAGTTTAATCAATTGCGAATCGCCCAACTTAGAACCGACGAATACGACTCCATTGTCTAAATAAGTAATCGTTTCCGGAATAGTTACTTCACCTGCAACAATTATCATCGATATGTAATAACGCAAGTTTATTTTTTCATATTGGCGAATTTTATTTTATTCGTGAACCGAAAAATTTATATTATTATCTTAGTAATGATGTTTTTGACACATTTTGAAAAACTAAATTCGAATTCCGTTACAATAACGAACTCGATGTAACTTATAAAATAATTACCACTTTATTTCGCGGAAAATATGAATATTAATAGTAGTTGATTTAGTTACATAGAAGTAATAGAATAGTTTTGTAACTGAAAGCCTAGAATTAAACAGAAAAAAAAAAAATATAGAAATTGAGAATAAAGGAAAGAAACTTATAAATATTTATATGTATTTATCGGAAAAAAAGGGGAACTAAAATATTTGATAGCGCAATTAAACACAGTTTTGGATCAGAAGCGTCCCTAATGTTCTGATCAAATTTCTTTAACGTGTTAAACTTTTTGTAAACAGCGGAATATAACTTCGTGAAATATTTTAATAAATCAAATACCGGAACGTCATGCGAGGAGGCGCACAGAAATAATCACCGGTAAAAAGATTTTACGGCAAAGAGTCTGTCAATCGACGATTAGGAAAATTTCTTACGTCGTGAATAATAAAACTAGTCATTTAAAATAGCGTTTAGTAAACTTACTTGAAAAAAGATGTAACACAAATAATGTTGTAAACAAGAAGAGTGAATGTAATTATTTGTATTCGCTGCATTGTTATTAAACAGATTTGATACATTTAATTAGAAAATAGATTCCTTTCTGCTACCATTACTACTACCACCGCACACCACGCGCACGCTCAGATATAAAAATAATAAAACGTTTTCAATGAATTTATATCTTTCCTTTTTGATAAGACAAAGATTGAATAAAAACAATTAATTACCGAGTAATTCCACTTTTAGTCCTTTAATCATACTCTGATCAACCGGTTTGCCTAATTCTAAGAATAACATGAAAAGTTGACCAGCCAAATTTCCAAATAAGTATTGAGTTCCTTTAGCGTCTATTCTGCAATAACACGTTATAGGACTGTCCTAAAAAATTGAAGTAATTCACGTTATTATACATATCGGAATTCGATATTAATGCTTACAATTCGAAAATATAATTTAATAGAAATAGTTCTCAACTTCATTCCATTTTAAGTACCTTTGACTTAATGATGGGAGGAGAAATAGCGATAAAATGTTGCCCTCCACTGTGGTAAAGAATCGATTCGTGACCAAGTACAATACAGCCGCCTATCGGTTCTGGCACAGAAATTACAATAATTGCTTCGTTTTCTATATTTTCTTGTTTCCACGGAGTCTGTAACATTTCAATATAACATTTTAAATTTTCCAAATCAACAAGAATTTCTTCAGTGTCGACGTATTTTCAATAGGATATACACACTGGCATAAAATTATGGAAAAATCGTTATTACAAAAAGTAAATATCTACCACAAATCTATTTGACGTTGAAACACAAAATAGGAAAAACAATTACTTAGTTTCAATATTTTGCAGTTAGGAATTAACGTGTTTTAAATATTACTTAAATATGCCTACGGCAGTTCATTTTTAGTCTTTTATTTCTTCTTGTGTTTTATTCCTTTTTAAGGGAAGGGGTAATTCTACTTGGAACAAAAACCTAAACTGAAAAGGGAAAAATAGAAAATAACGTTTAAATAATTTCGAAACATATCCGTATTCATCATCCACCGATGTGGCGTGTAGCATCACTGCAGTAGTATCGAATTACATTCCATCACTGCCTTCTTTTATTAAACAAAAAAAATATTGATGCGTCATTCGTTTCTGTTACACGATTATTCTCTAGTTAGTTTTTTAGTTGCCACAAGTTTATATTGCAGTCACTTTAATAATTATATGAAATCGACTTTGATTAATAATTTTAATCCGAAGTAAAGAGAACTATTTATTCTAAAACAAGTTCAGTCAAGCATGATGCTTCATACGCTGAGGATTCCGTATGTAAATTAACGATAACTATAATTTACATTTATGTAATACTAAATTCAAAACAAACGAATTTGATTTTTCCAGTGCAAAGAGGATGAGGAACGTGATTTTTTGCGGTTTTTTGTAGTTTTGTTTCCAACAAATCGCTAGTTTCTACAGCAGTTTTCCTTTTATAATTCGATGATGAAACTAACATCCATTATTTATGAAATCGAAATAAAATAATGGACAAATATAAAACTACGTCAGAGACTAGTTCCGGCTACAATTTAAATATTAATCACCGCAGAAAATGCATTGTTGTCGACCGAAATTTTGAACTAGCTCGTATACAATTACAAACACAAAAGGTGATCGGAAAAACAAATTTAAGCGAATTCACCTTTATTGGTTTTATTACTGCGCATAAACAATTAAAACATGTCAGGTGTATATATGGTAAAAGTGCGATCTTTCCATTGATATATCGCATGATCGGATAAAAGAATATTTTTTTGAAACTTTCGAACTTTTGGCGCCCCAAGGGTCCGATTTTAAAGTTTGAAATTCAGATGTTCTAGAATAAAGAAATACACGGGGATGCGCATTTTTTTAACCTTGTTCAAAACCTTCAGCTATAAAACACGAGCCACAAGCGGGATCTACACGCCATTTTTTGTTGGTTTTTAAACTTGTAGTAAACTTCCAATGTTTCGTTAAGAAAATGAAATACGGGTTTGCTCCCGACAAATAGCGTTCTTTCCAACAATATATCGCATGTCCGGAAAAAATATATTTTTTTCCAAAATTTCGAGCTTTCGGCGCCTCGAGGATCCAATTGGATGTTACAAACTAGAGAAATGTACGTGGAAGCGCATATTGTTAACCGTGTTCAATATTTTTAGTTATAATACTCGCGGCGCTAAGGGGGGGACACGTCATATTTCACGCTTTTCTGAATTTTTGGGTAACTTTGAAAGTTTCGTTAAGGAAATGAAATACGGTTTTGTTTACGACAAATAGCGAGCTTTCCAACAACATATCACATGCCGGGGGGGGGGGGCGAATATTTTTTTCAAAATTTTTGAGCTTTTGGCGCTTCTAGGGTCCTACTCAGGCTAATACTTACATGAACTTCTTTTTTTTTTTGCTGTTTTTGACTCAAAAGTGAGGGTTAAGTAATTTTTTTTTAATGTAATTTTTTTGATTTTATGAAAGGACTCCTGCATTTTATTTTATATTTCGAATTTCAACTATGACGGTTTATCTGGTGACAAGTTATGATTTTTAAGTGATTTTTGAGCTCATTTTATGTACCATATTATATATTCTTGACGGTTTTCTGGGTTTTTTGCCGTCCAGGGTTATCGATCATCTTTAAGTTATAGATCGTTTTAAAGAGAATTTTAATTGTAATTTATGTTCCTAATTTGAAGTTTATAAGACAAACCGTTCGTAGTTACTGATTTTTATTTGATTTTTTGTCGTGTTTGAACCATCTTATTAGGATTCCGTACATTATATGTGTACGGAATCCTAAAAATAATAAGTTGCATAGCGTATTACGGAAATAACTGAAGATACCAGCAACGAAATAATTTAACTTAACAGGACCAGTTCGCCATTCGAGCGAACCGGGAAATTACGCAGAGCGGCAAAACAAAAATTTTTCAAATATTTAAAACTTTCACAGTAAATGCGATACAACTGTGTTTAAAAAGAAATTTAAATCCGAAAATTATTTATTAATTTTCAAAAAAACTACTTCAAATGCGTAAATATTTATTTGCGTGTAAAATATGCCCCCACCCTCCTTGAATTTACTTTTTTCGCCAGAAAAAATTAATTTTGAAGAAATATCGTCAATTTTGAATATCTCATAAAAAATATTAATGGAGAATATTTAATATTTTCATAGCAAAACAAGTTTTAATAATTGGAACTGAATCGAACTGAAAAAATTCCATCATTTTATATTTTTTCAATGGAAACATAATGAAAAATATAACAGTTCAAAGTTTTCGTTCTCGCTGACATTGTAAAATCAACGTATCTTGTGAGATCGAGCAAATTATAGGATGTACAGTAAATTTGAAAGTCGGTTATTCCCATGCAACGTTATCACCTACAAAAATTCCCGATATAAAAGACCGTTTACCAATATTCAGACTGAAGTTGTTTATCTCTCATACGCTGTGCTTTGAATATTTTATTATTTTTACGCTCCCAAACACGATACAAAATCGATGTAGAAACTCCAGAACAATTCTATAAATATAATTAACGGCCTAAGTTAATACCATTCTCCATTATCCTTAATTTACCGAACCTATATCAGCTACTAATAACTAAGTTTAGAAATTTATAATCAAATCGTTATATACTCACTTTAACAAATTCTTTATCTTTAACGGATATTTCATGTGTTTTTATATGCCGCCCATTACCATCAGTATGTATCAAAACAATTGTTGGCTGCGCACAACCGTGCAAAAAATCTAAATCTATAACATCCGCTTCTTCCATTCTGTTTATAATTTATAAATCGCAAATTTTTAATATTACAAATAATAAACCTATACTAAAGATACATCATTAAGTAAGAAATCATGATGACGATATTGATCTATGGTATGATAGTACAATTGTTGTTATTAACATGTTTAGCAAAACCGGCGCGTGTATTGCTTGATCGAGAGTAAAACAGAAGTTCATTCAGGTTCCCCCTTTGAAACGATCATAAGATATTTTTTTTTGATTTTTTTAACTATTTGTAATAATTTAATGAAAACTGGGACATTTCATAAATTTTAAATGTTCCCAAGATCAAAATTTACGTGATTCGCTTTTAAGCGCAACAATGATAATATTTGTTGAAAATGCAGTAGAGTCACGCTAATCCGGACCGCACTAGTCCGGACATCCGGTTAATCCGGACGAATCGGGGGAAAAAAAAATAAAAATGAAAAAAAAATCTCAGGCATCTAGGACGCATGGCAAATGTAAATTACATACATATGTGCAATACATAGCACATACATATTGTTTTATATGTAAATAACTTTCTTAATTACATATATACTTTAAAATGAAGAAACGTTGATTTATAATCAATAAGATTTTTTTTTTTTTTACCTATAAAACTTGTTTCTGACACATTTTAAAGTTGATTCCGTTTAATCCGGATTTTCCGTGATCCGGACAGGTCCGGGTCCCGACAAGTCCGGATTAGCGAGACTCTACTGTAATTGAAGTTGAGATTTTTTTGCTCAAAAGAGCTTTCTTGCTTGATTTCGACACGCTCAGTTGTTCTCAAGATGTTCCAAAATAAAAACACTACAACACGCAAGAACCCTGAAAAGAGTACCATACAAATAGAACGAAATATTTCAATTTAAAAATCCAACAATACTCAATAATCAGATCTGAGAATACCTTGAACAATTGTGAAGATTTCATGAAAATATTTTTAACAGATGTAATTAAACAAACGAAGTTTAAATAATAAAAACTGAATTCCGTTACAACACTTGAAGACATTAATTACGATGGAGGATCAATAGTTAAGTTACACTCGCGCGTAATTTCTACCTAAATTAATGTACAACCTTCCCCCGCTCCGGCTTAAACGAAACCGATTTTCATTCTCTATCGTCCCGTGAAAGAATGAAACCGGTATCTTGTTTCGTTCATTTACAGTGTCTGTTTGAAATGAAGCGTCGTGTGAATCGGTCGTCCAACATTGAGAGGCGAAGTGTAGTGCGGTTTTTGTGGACAAAAATCATAACCCCACTGAAATTCATCGACAAATATGTGAAGTGTACGGTGATAAAGCAATCATGATGTCCAAATGGTGCAGTACGTTCGAGGAAGGATAAGATTATGTAGAAGATGAAGCGCGCAGCGATCGGCCGTTAACTTCGCACACAGCTGCAAACGTTAAACGTGTCGAAACTCTTATTCTTTCGGATCGCCCGTGTGCTCGGTCCGTTGGAAGCAGCCCTGGGAAGAGTGTTTCGCGAACGACGAAGAAGTGAAGAATTTCGTCATGAATTGGTTAGCCGAAATTGGACGGACGTTTTTCAAACAAGGCATCGAAAAATTGGTACCACGTTATGTCAAGCGCGTGAATTTACATATTTTTTACGTTTTTTTTGTTTTTTATTTTTTTTTGATCGCGAAGTGTAACTTACTTATTAATCGTCCCTCGTACTTTAAGTTACAAAAGCATGCTTCACTCGAGAAAATTTAAGACCAAAATTTAATGTAAAAATGATAATTTTAAGCGATTTAGTCGCAAGAAGAGACATTTTGACGTAAGAAGGGACATTCGAGGAACACTAGTATTTTATGTTACGCAAAGAAAGACGTACTCGTGTATATTTAAATAAATAAAATACCGATTTCAAGATTTACTCCAAAAATGTGATAAAATACATTAAAAAGCAAAAAACGATTATTCGACAAAAGATAATATATTTCAGAGTAATATATGTAAGAATATTTTGATTATTTTTAAACAACATTAATATTTATTAGAGTCTTGGTTCATTTATATTCTAAACATCTAGAAGATAGAGTTAGCCGACCAACAAAATGTAATATATGCATATATGAAAAAATGGATCCTACTACCCAATCCGAACAAAACTGAAGTGTCTTTATTTCATCTTAATAATAGCCTAGCAAAAGCACAATTAAATCTGTGATGATACTGAAAAACACAAAATCCCCGAAATATTTGCGAATAATGTTGGACCGTTCGCTTACGTACACAACACATCTTACTAATCTGAGCCAGAAACCTAGAACACGGGTTAACGCTATTCGAAAATTAGCTGGTACAACATGGGGCGCTCAACAGCTACGACTCTATGCCAATCCGCCTTATCACTAGTCTTCTCTGCGGTAAAATATTGCTCACTAGTGTAGATGAACACAGTCCTCATGTACATAAGGTTGATGTTCAACTCAACGAAGTAATGCGCATAATCTCGGCAACGGTGCATAGCACACCAATTTCATGGCTTCCGGTTCTTCTAACATTCCTCCACCTCACATTCGAAGAATACTTCAGCAAAGTCCAGGCAAAATGAGAATCTCCGGATTACGAAATCCATGAAAAAAAAACCCCAAAGACAGATTAAAATCTAGAAAATCCCCATAGACATCCATTGAACTTGGACAGTACGCACCTGACTGGAAGGAACAATGGGCTGATGAATGGAAGTCGACACGTAATTCCTTATCAAACGGTGCCCTCGTCGACAATCCTACAGATCAACCTCCGGTAATGGAACTTCGTAGGAAAGAATGATGACTACTGAACAGAATTCGAACTGATCATGGCAGAGGCGGCCACCTACTGCTAAAGCGAGGCATTTCCGAGTCGGCGAGTTATGTTGCGGTCATCCCAGGCAAACAATAAAAGTGTACTGAAAAAATGGTATTACATTTTAAGATGTACACCAGTTGCGTGGCAATTCTCTAGATTGGCTTTCCAGTTTAACGTTTGAACTATAGATCAACGTCATACGATACGATATCAGAGTCTCGCTACACCAAATTCAAATTATAACGATTATTAAAAACAATTTAGTGAATATAAAAACGCAATCACTCAATTTCTATAAGCAAAGTACTGGAAAAATCAAGAATATTTAATGTATTTTTAAATTATTATGGCAATTTGAATTTGGCGCCGACTCTGGAGTTAATTTTTTTACGGGTATAATCATAATATCCTTGTATACGTTACTCTGAAATATATTATTTTTTATTAGATAATTATGTCTTACCATTCAGTGCATTCTTATTAAATTTTTAGAGTTAATCTTGAAGTCGGTATTTTTTTTTAACAATTTCATTTTTCAATTTTCGGTATAAATATTTTAGAGTAATAATATGAGCAGAACAACTTAAAATGACGTTGCTTTTGGTTATAAAGCTTGAGTATTGGTTCAGGTTAGATCCAAATTTCATTAGTACTGTTTGTGAATCGCATTTGCAAGTTTCAAATGCATCATCTTTATTCGAAACTACATTTTCATGGTAATTATCACTGGAAATATTTTAAACCTTTTCGCCCGGCTATATTAAAAATCAGTTTTTTCCCCCAATGTACGCATCCATGGTAAATAATGTCAATAATGTTTTAAATTAATCACGTTTGTTTTATTAATAAAAAATTTGCCGAGACCATTCCAATTTTTCACGTCATTTGATGATTACTATGAGCCTGTATTTACCTGTATTCATCAGTACACATACGATACGATCATTGCTCGAAACACTTTTAAATGAACAAAAAATCATTAAAAATCGGTCCTCGCCGGCAAAATTTACAAGTGAATAGTCTTAAAAAAAAACATACCAGAGAAATATAACCTATTTCTTTTGAACGCAATAAAAAGCACATTATTCGCATTTGTTAAACATAATATAAAACATGTCGGAGGAATGCGAAAATGTACCATTGGCGCCATGGTTGATGTTTTTTGACAATGATGAATATAATAAGAAATTGTAAACCCATTCGATTAGCTGTTTTAATTTTATACGATGAAATTCGACGAGGGAGAAAGAGTAGAAGAGTGGTAAACTGTTCAAAGCGGCTTTTTTCGCCGTAATATCCACTCTGTTATTCAAGCAAATACCGCGGTACTCGGAACTCGGGAAAATTTTAAAACCAATTTTTTTCATTCTAAATAAAATTGACTAAATTTTAATGAAGTGAGGGCATTTAGATTGACGCTATCAAATATTTTCTACCGTAGATATCAGCTTGAATTATCAAACAACGGGATTTATTTGTAACAGATAACTTTGCTGCATATACCAAAACCTCAGGTGGCAATTTTAGGACTAGAATTAGTAATGAGAGCAGAACCGACTGGATCATTCAGTGTGTAGAGCCACCAGGATAATGTTTATTAATCCTTTTCTTGAACAATAAGAAGGGTTAACAAAGATTTAAAATGAACGCATCAATATATCTAATTAAATAAAATTCAATTCATAAGACAGATGAAATACGACGAAAGAACTAGAAATAAAAGCTGAACTTTAATTATGGTAATGCAATTTTTTTTAGCCAACACTGCCATATTAGAAAGGATAAATTTTTCAGTTATTGGTAATTTCTAAGATAACCGTCGACAGAAAGAAGCACTAAGAATCAATCAGATAAAATATCGCTTCCATAGAAAGACGAGGACTGTTTATCTCTACTTCAAGATTAGTAGCCAGAGATGATCGAAGAAGAAGTCTAAATAAAAAGAACTAATGAAGATAAAAGGATACGGAGGGAAAGCATTAATGAAGAATACTCAACGACTTATCACTTTTTCAACGAACTGAATCCACCTCCTTATTTTCCTCATCATATTCTTTACACGGATATTCGTTATCTCAATATCTTCATAATTAAGCAAATAAATAATTATTTTATCACTTATTGCAAAAAATCATATCAGAACAAGTGATGCGATACCGAAATGCTTATTTTCCGAATTTCCTATTCCAATTCGAATTGGTAACAAAGACTACCTTTCTCTTTTTTTTCTCCAATTAAGATTTATTAACACTATCTTCTTCTTATTGTATAGCTCGATGCAGAAACACTACAGCGACACGTCCAAATTTCGTATCCATATCAACGCCACCACTGGCATATATTAAACATAATCAAAAACGGTAAACAATATTACCTTCGACAATTTCCCCTTATCATCGTGACTATTTAAACACTAAAATACCTCCGAAGATTACCTTTCTGTCAGATTAATCTACTGTTGTCCACATAACAACGTCCACTGCTTTTTATAAATCTACCAACAACTTACTTCGTTAATCGGTATGAATAACCGGCAACCATAAACATGTATATGTTACATTCAAGTGAGCTTACTGTCCAAAAATAAACCTACTATTTAATGTAAGGTTTAGCAGGGAATACAAAAATATCTATGTAAATCGTTATTACTATTATAGGCCACAAAATAATTCACACTGGATGAAATGTGTAGATTAATTAGTAGTAACGTACTAAAAAATAAAATATATAAATTAAACAGTACCGGGCTCAATATAAAATCCCGAGTGAAACAAGAAACTGTAGAAATGATTAATTTAGAAACATGGTTAAGAAAGAACGCAGTTAGACTTAGAAACAGTATGCACATAAACTGGAATATTTGAAACGGAATATTTACATTAATTATCCGATTAAATCAAGAGAAAGGTAATGAAACTTACCAAATGACCCTTTACGTCCAAGAAGGTAGAGAGCAGAAATTTCTAACTAATAAAGGATTTATAAACATCATTAAGCGAATTAACCACGCAATTCGTGATACAATAACCGCGCCTGAACTAAAATACGCCAGTTTGAAAAATCCTACTCGCCCCTCATCACCGCAGTCTGTTTTTACACATAATTTTTTATGTCTTCCTAATGCATGAAGCTAAAGAAATAGGTTTAAAGAGTGCTCTCTCTGACTAGTAGTTCTAACTAAATGAATACCAGGAAACTGAAAAAGAAGACCTATCTTTCGGAGCAACCTTGTTTTGAGTAGAAAACCCGTAATATTCTTAAACAAGTTTTTTAAACTTCTCAACACCGAGTAAGAAATACAATCTGCATTGAAGAATTCTTCTTCGTTAAAGGAGTAAAGAATTCGTCAACAGTAATATATCTCATTGAAAAATATGACGCTTCATATAAAGTGGAATAACTTGTTAAATTTGCGTGTTTTTATTTTAATTCGTATAAATATTCCTTCTAATTCACGGGCGGATAATAGGTAGATGAAGGATATTTGAGCGGACCAAGTATTTCCTGTAATTTGCCACCCGAATCCAAACTTTGCAAAGTCCAATTATCTAAAGTATTATGGATTGCAACTGAAAATAATTAGGAACTAATGAAATAGAAGAATCTAAAATAAGAACAAATGTGAATGAAGAAAATAAAAGAATGCAAGTGACATTATCGAAAACGCAAAGAACCAAAAATTAAAAATACGGAAGTAAAAAAATGTTTGAGTATTCTAGAGAAATTGAGAAACATTTAAAGAAGATGCTGCCAGTGTGGCGTATATAATTAAAACTGGTACGATTAAAAAGACCAAACTGGAGCGAAGCAAGAGCGAACCGAAAGCGAAAAGCTGGAGATAAATTATAATTAAACGGAAGGCGAACTAAGGTGAAAATAATGATATGACGTAGATTAAAAGCAAATGAAATAAAACAAAGAGACACGTAATGAAATACCACGAGGCAAGCAATATATCGAGAAAATGTTTTTAAAGAACATCGAGAGAAGGTAAATGCAATCGAGAACAGCAACATCTAGAAAGGCTGTTAATTTCAGAAATGTTTTATGATAAGTAATAAAGCAAAATACTAGAGTATACGATCGAAATTTATGACAGTGACCGGAGGACCATAACTCAATAGCGACCGCCTTAACTCTATTAATTTTTTCTTTATTTATATACAAAAGTGTATGTTAATTTTGTTCTATGTAATCAATGATAAACATTGAAAAACACATGAAAACTACTAAAATCGGTCTACTATTTTTTAAATGGTAAGAACTTCACAGGTTTTTGTTCAAGCTAATTCATTAATATTACTCAAAAAATAAAATGAAGAAATGTATAATGCTAATACAGATATAACTGGTAATCAAGGAGGAGTAGTCGACTTTTCCCATGTTTTCATACAATTTAAATTTAATTATTTAAAAATTAAAATTACGAATATTGGAAAAATTAAACTTCATTTCATTAGTAATTGCTCAGCTGCAATCATTATAAAACTTCTATAAGCAGGCAGCTTTTTTTTTAATAATTGTCAATTTTGTTTTAGTAAACAAACAACGAAATGCATTCAGCAACATTCGATATTATGGAAAAATTATTAACTTAAACCTACCGTATACTAAATGAACGTAATTCACTATGTTCTTTATCTAACGGAATGATTTTAAACAGACCGTCGTATAATCTCAAGCCAATAACCTTCGCTTCGGGATCGATAACCGCAAGTACACCGTGCTCCGATAATCGACCGTTTTTTTCGTAAACACCTCCTCGTGCTTTTGTAGTAACTTCAAAATTTTCATGATCACCACTGCACTGAAGTATCATAACATTAAAGCGCATAGTCAGCACGAATAATAAATCCTTATTTGAATTCTGCAAAAAGCAAGAAAAACATGAAAAGTACTAAAATATAAGAAATAACACAATTATAGCAATGAATTTAAAATATATTCGAAAAGGAATCGGAAGCACTAAATTATACATATATTTTATTTGACAGTTTGTATAAAGAACATATTATAACTATTTTTTACTCTCTTCAGTTATCTTAATTTCAATAACTTTCAAACATAGTGCAGACGTAAATATTTCCCTGATTCTTTTTTTGATTCGTTACTAAAATCGTATTTAATTTTTATCCAAAATACTATTATACGCCATGAACTCATTCTTCATTTCGGTAACTGTTGAAAAACCATATAACCGTTTATTATTCTCTTAATGCGATGAAAAACAATTATTC
Source organism: Icerya purchasi (assembly GCA_039619475.1). Lineage (NCBI taxonomy): Eukaryota > Metazoa > Arthropoda > Insecta > Hemiptera > Monophlebidae > Icerya > Icerya purchasi. Next base: position 236,409,462 of record CM077116.1, read on the forward strand.
ACGAGCCCGTATAAATCCACAAAAAAAGTTATAAAATTAAATATTAGAAAAATATACAAATTTATTACCGGAGGACGAAACATTTTTATAACGCAAATTTTTCCAAATATAGGAACTTCTTTCAAATGTTTTACTCCTTCCGTAGTAACCAAATATATTTCAATTCGAGTATTTTTAGCTAGAATAAGATTCAAATCATTTGGCCCAGTAAAGTTCCCTGCAATGAAAAATAGAACGAAAGTTTAAATTTTTTGTCGATACAATTTATTCGGTAATAAACTAAAATGCATTACTTTTCTTACAGCTTACATATTTCACAAAATAATCGATAGATTTTTACGTTAGTTCAAGATATTCAATAATTTTTTCATACACGCTCAATCATTTTAGTGTAATTTACAATACGCATTACTTAAAAATGTATATTTTTAAAATGCTGGATCAACATTATAAATTTTTATTTTATAGCAATTCCTATTGCATTCAATTTGTGAGAGATTTTAAAATTTTTATACCGAAATAGTTCCCTGAAAATTTTTTTAAATTAAAATAATTTACATCAAATAAGGTAGTGTAAGAGAAGTTGATATTAAATTTAAATAACGTGATTATTATTTTCAAATTGTTTTTACATCGAAGGAACTAAATTTTACAATTATGAAGGATAACGAAACGTACAACTCAGAATTACCGGAAAATAAATTATGTATTAAATACTAGCACGAAATTTTCATCATTCAAAAATAGTGTATCAATTGGAATATCAAAAAAAAAAAAAACAAAAATAATCTGTAAAATTTTTTATTTAATATTAGAATTTATTACAATTAATTTCGATATCCTTAGTTAAAAACGCAATGCACTTATTAATAAAAAAGTTATACTTGTACAAAACAAAACCTACCAGCTACCGAAGTACAAACAGCAGTTGCTTTATGAGCCGTCACTACATAACAATTTGCACAATCTGACATTTTATTGTGAAATGTTATAAAAAATAGTAATTTAAAACTATATTTCTGGGACTATAACAACGCTATTTTTTTAACAACTGGATTTTCAAAATCCATAAAACAAATAAAATTACTAGATACCGGGTAAAACTTTACATTCGGTAAAAAATTGGCGATTATTACTACAAAAGTTAGAATAAAATCCGTAAACAATATTTTAAAATACGATAATAACTCAGTGTCGCAAACAATTCTAAATTTAGAATGCGCGTTAATATCAAAAAAAATTTAACTTAAACAAAACTTTTTTACATTAGACGGTTTAAGCCGAAGTTGAAATTAAATTTTTTTTGGCTTTAGCATGATAAAAACAATGTAGGCATCATAATAGAAGCATATATTTTACAAAAGTTTTCAACAAGATGAAGAAATATTAACTAATAATTATTTCTAAGCGTTCAATCAAACGTAGTAATAATAACTTGTAAAAATTTGAACCTTCTCATTTCATATTTTTGTTGCACCTTTAATTCGGACCGATTAAAATGAGTACAGAACTTTTTATTATTTATTCTGTGAGGGAACTGGGGAATTCTCTTTTTTTAAATGAATGTAATCATCTTGCTTGTTGTAGTGACTGGCAACACTGTCTGTACTGACTTGCAATGATGCTTAACCGAATGTAACCCGATTCTGAGTATAAGTTTACAGCGTTGGTAATCGAACGGAAAAATTTTACGGAGCGCTTAGAGCGTGATTAGTTGGTCGTGATGACAATAATTTATGTTTACATTACGCTCAACCGTATATGACAGGATTTTGAGTAGGTAGAAGTTAGTAATAATAATTATATACACTAATTATCGTAGTTTCTAAAACAAAATATATTTCGAATTTTGCACTTAGAAGAGAGTTTTTTCAGAAATCTGCAAAACTTACAGAGGGTAAATACTAAGCATTGTTTATGTGAATCAAATGATGTGTTATAATTTCATTGATGTAATTGTGTTTATGTATCAATTTTTTTCTTATAGATATTGCAGTGTACGATGCAATGTACAGTGAGCCACAATAATATCCGGGCACTGATGTACCCATTGAATATACGCCAAAAACAAAGGAAAAAAATGCTTTACTGTTGAAACAAGTAACGAAAATAGAAAAATAAATATCTTCTTAATATATTATCAAAAAAAAAAAAGCAAAAACATTAAAAAAACACGGCTTACGATACAAAAAAGACAAAAATTACGAATTTTAAGCGCTACATTAATATCCGGGCACATAGAACTACGTGCAGTAAAACACTCATGGGTTTTTCCCAGGTGCATCGACTAAGACGCGGTACTGATATGAGTCATCACAGTAACGCGAGTCGTTACGCGAAAACGTAAATTATAATTAAACAGTACGTCTGTTACGGTAATTGTTAAAAAAGTGCGTGTTAGTGCAGTGAAATGTCACGAACAAGTAAAAATACAGTGACTCCCAAAAAGATCCGCACAAGTAAGAAATTTCGTTTTTTTACGCTGTAGAGACAATAAAAAACGCAATGAAAATTTTAAAAAAACTTTTATTAATAGCATAACATCACAGTCATACAGATCACATAATAAGAAAAAAAGATAACGAGAAAAATACCAAAAAAATAAGTTATATAAAAAAAAATGAAAAAAACGATCGCTCAAAAAGAACCGCACAAAATCGAAAACGCGAGGAAAAAAAGCGAAACGCACTAGAAATTTAAGTTAAAAAACTAACTTAATATTTCGTTGAGTATCCTTTTTGGTCAATGACGCAGTGTAACCTATTTGGCATACTACTTACAAGTTTACCTAAGTATTCCTTGTCCAGTTTTATCCACTCCTCGTCAATTCTTTTCTTCAGCTCTGCTTTAGAAATAACCGGCGTCTGATGAACTTGACGATCCAGTTCATCCCACAAGTTTTCAATAATATTTAGATCCGGTGATTAAGGAGGAGGATGGATCACTTTTGGGCACCGGTAGAGCTGCCATTCTTGCACAATGCGAGCTCGATGTTTAGGATCATTGTCCTCCTCATAATATTTAGATGAATGCAAGATACCCATTGTCGCGGCACCTTTGTGCAAATTGGTTTTCAAAAGCTCCAAATATCGACGCGAATCTAGAATTCCATCGATAAATACTAATTCGCCTAAACCGTGGGCTGATACACACCCCCAAACCATCACTCCGCCACTACCGTGCTTTATTGTAGGTTTCAGATTACAGGGATTCATTTCTTCATTTGGCCTACTGAACTAAAAACATTGAATTTACTTTCGTCAGCGAAAATGACGTCCTCCTAATAAGTACCAGGCTTTGAAACGTATTCCTTCGCGAACTGTAAACGTTTGCGACGATTCACTTCGTTGATAAAATATTTCCGTCGTGCAGCACGTCTTTTGTATCCAGCATTTCTTATACTTTGTCGTACCGTTTCACATCCGACTTTTTTCTCACATTCACTGGAAATCTTCGGAGCACTCAATCTGGCATTTTTCTTTATTTTATGGACGATCAGGCGTTCCTCGTACGGCGTTAGAATCTTTGAATGACCAGGACTATGCTTTAAGTCCATTCTATTTTCGTGTTGATACCGCTTTAGAATGTCGTATACGGTTCGACATTTCATATTTAAGATCGTACATATTTCTCGTACAGACTTACCCTTCGTATGATTCCAAATTCTAATTAGATCTTCTCCGTAGACGTGTATTTGGCCATTTTGGATTCATACAGAGAGCACTTTAATGGAATGTGCAAACACCACGCGATTTACATACACAAATGCGCTAGCACTTGTTTTTTTTTGCGCGAACGTAGCGCATTTTGATTATTACAAGCTATCTGCGATACACCTATGAGTCACCCCCGTTCCTATTGCGCTACAGTGCACGGGTTTTCCCATCTAATATCATAGTGCGGATCTTTTTTTCTTATTATGTGATCTGCATGGCTGTGATGTTGTACGAGGGTGGTTCAAATATAAACCGGAATTTTTAAATAAACACGCGAAAAATTTATTGTGGAAAAAGTGGTTGCACTGGCAGTTAGACCGGTTTGTTACGAAGCGTGTAGAGCAATTAGAACCGCGTCACCTCACTTTTTAGTGTAGTTAGAGCCATGAGTGAAAAAGAAGTACCAGTGTCTGTTGCGCAACGCATCATTATTCGTTTTTTAGTCAAAGACGACGTAAAATCCGTGGAAATTTACCGAAAATTACGCGAACAGTTCGGGGATGAGTGTCTCTCCAAAACTCAAGTGTACGAATGGTGTTCCGCGTTTCGAAAAGGACGTGAAGTGGTGTCAAACATACCACATGCGCGGCGCCCAAAAACCAGCATTACAGATGAACACGTCAAAGACATCGAACGACTCATTTTGGCTGACCGACGCGTCCGTGTACGCGATATGACCGACGAATTGGGCATCAGCATAGGTAGTATTGAGACAATAATTCATGATCGGCTAGGTTATCGCAAAATTGCAGCCAGATGGGTGCCAAGACTTCTGAATTTTGAACAGAAATTCACCGCTCGGCTCACGATGGAGACATTGGCCGAATTGGGCTGGGAAACACTTGAACATCCTCCTTACAGTCCAGATTTGTCGCCTTGTGATTATTATTTGTTTGGCCCATTGAAAGAAGCACTTGGTGGACAACGTTTCGACAGCAACGATGAGGTGGAATCGTTCGTGCGCAAATGGCTATGTGACAAGCCGCGAGATTTTTACGAAAAAGGAATAAAAAAATTGCCGGAGAGGTGGAAAAAGTACGTAGCGTGCGAGGGGGGTTATCTCGAAAAATTGTAAAAAATATGAGCACTGTAATTATAAAATAAAAATTTTTGACGAAATTCCGGTTTATATTTGAATCGCTCTAGTACTATTAATAGGCGTCTTTTTTCATTTTTTATTTTATTGTTTATCGCCTCTACAGTTGCAAAAAACGAAATTTCTTACTTGTGCGGATCTTTTTGGGAGTCACTGTACGTCTTCGGAAATGCGTCAATTAGCAATTTGGAAGAATAAAGAAGATTTAATCGGAACGGAAGACTGCACAGCTACTGAATATTCCGAAAAGTTCGGTGCATGACGTTCTTCATCGCTTCAAAAGGGAAAATCGCATCGACTCGAAATCTCAAAAAGGGAAACCAAAAAAGCTAACAGAATACGATATGCGTTTTATCCGGCGAGAAATAGAAAGAAACCCTAAAGTAAGTGCGCCGAAACTAACTACGGCACTGAGAGAGAGCAAAATGATAAAAATTTCAGCCGAAACAGTACGTCGGGCCATAAAAGAAATGGGGTACTTTTTCCGCACTGCCCGCAGAAAACCCTATACAACTTTGACACTGTATGGAAATAAGAGCTCGGGAAAACCTCGATAACGTATGTCGAGTACTGTCCGCTGGAGGTTTACAGGAAAACTACGCGTAATAATTTACTAAAAATGGCAGGTAGGCCAGTACATTATTTTCGAGACTGACCTCTGAAAGTGACTTGAAACAAACCAGAAATTTCGATTTCAATAACCAAGCCTCTTAACCAGCGGAACGTACTGCATCCGTTAATAGTTCAGTCAATGCGGTTTTAACCATAATTTTGACCTTTAAATATTACTCTACTGTCGTGCTGACTCTTTTTATTTCTGAACAAAGTCATTGAATAAGTTTGTTTTTTATACCGTCAGTACACGTCTCGTTTGTCGACCATTTTCGTTTTATCTTCTAAAAATCATGCCGTTGCACATTTTTCAATTAGTCATTAAAATCCACGTTCTCTGTTTGATGTTTTTCGTATAATACGAAAATCCGGTAAATTGAACGTGGAATGAGATGAGGATACAAATCCGTTCGTTCGTTCGCTCGAATTCCAACTTCGAGACTACCTATCTGTACAGATATAGGTAGCGTTCATGGAAATTGTTGTATGCAACGCGAGTGTACATACAAGTCTACACTTACAACTGATTGTAAATGTTTGATTGATCGGTGTACAAGTCAGTCCTGCGTGTTTCTGCTGTGTACTAACTAGGTCGCATATAATGGTATACGCGGTGGATTACCACTACCTCCCACGTGAATTATTGATAATTTTAATTTAAATTCTTATAATAATTTCTGTCACGCCCGAGATCGAACCCGTGACTTCCGTAACGGAAGCCAAGTGCTTTAGCAACTAAGTTATCACGACGACAAGCGATACAAATAAGTCGACATAATTTCATCACCAATCTTTGAAAATTGAAGACAATTAACAAGGCTTATTATTAAAGGTCTTGCATAAAGTTGTACGTTTTTGTATTGTAAACGCTAACACCAACATCCAAAGAATATGTCGAAAATATCTTCCAGCGCTTAGTTCCAAATACACGACACCATATCATCACAATGAACTGGCTGATTCGGAGACTTTTACTGTAAACTGGATAAATGAATATTTCTTTTTTAAATCACTTTGCAACCTTAAAGGGGGAAATAACGAAAAAAAAGCGAGTCTGTTTGAGAATGCAAATTATTAATTACTAAGAAACTTGAAAAGTTACATTATGTTTTGGCGGAGATATATAAAACGGCTAAAATGAATTTCAAATAAATATTGATACTTACGGAGAAAATAGTTGGACACCGCAACACGGCCCATTTCTGCAGAATTATTTTCGCTTTAAAAATGTATGAAAGACGAATCCTACATTTTTAAATCCAACCTTGCAAAGAAATAATCTGACGATTAAAATTCATACCAGATTATAACAAGGATATGTGGCTAACTTTATCGGTATTATTTGAAAATTTTATTATAAATTTTTGGGTGAAATTTCGTTTATCGCAAAATAAGAGATAATCAACTAACGATAAAGTAGAAGAGTAAGTGTCTGTTATTATTTTCAAAAGAAATACATAGGCGATGATATTTAGTAAGGTCAAAGGATATTTTGAGAACGGATGCCGTTTACATTCATCTACACCCGTGCCATTCAACGTTTTTTTTAATTTCGGCATTACCAATCAACTGTTATCAGATCAACATCATCATACGCCCCTATTTAGAATTTTTGAATTCGGCTCGCGCTTTCCGTTTACTTCGACAGTACTGAATTTTCTTATCTACTAAACAAACTTTATCACTACTGACGCTTTTTGAAATTTTCTCAATTTTTACGCCGCTAAAAAAACAAAAAGAAAAACATTGAAAATTTTAAATTGTTGTTTAATAAATATAACGCGAGCTTGAAATGTTGAGATGGGCGTAACTGTCTTCTTTGCTCCTACAGTCCACAGTTACGATGTTCGGTATTGGACAATATTGGTCATATTTAGTCCGATAAGGATCTCATCATTTTTTGGTTATTATTATTATTATTATTATTATTATTATTATTCGTATGTCTTCGGCTATCTTTAACAGCACTTAGGTTAATTATTACATTTTGCTGTTTCTTTCTTTCTTCTTTCTTTGATACCCAGTGTAGCGAGAGGTTATAAGTTTAACAAGTTCGCTGACGGGTTCCCGTATTCTTGGCCGCTAATAGCGTTTCCAGGCGCACGACGTGGACGTGATACGGGCAGCGCCCATTTTTTGGTTATTACGGTAATAGTGCTCTCGATGCCGCATTTAGAATATCGAAAAAAGCAGATCACGGGATTTAGATGAAACCAAATTTAGGACGACGACCAAAATGTTATGAACTATTTGGCCGTTATTGAAAAAAATTGTTAAATAATGAGATATTTTTGCAAACACCATCCTTACTTCCAGTATGATATTCCAATGTTTACTCTTAAAAAGTACTCCAGCAATTAACACATACGACGGCGGACGATCTTGTTGCTGCCGATTAGCTTATTTTTAATTGTAGATTGTAATTTTCTTTTATGTTTAATCAGTCTTTAAAAACAGAGTTATTAAGTCATTGAGGCTTATAGAAATTTTTAGGCGATTTTACAAAATCAGTTATACTCAGGCCCGTGCCCAGAATTCTGGAAAGGGGGGGTTTTGAAAATTTTCTTCACATATTTATTTTATAAATAACAATACATTTTCCACTAATATTCGTACTATTAATAATTTCCATCATTTTGATTTATGTGTATTAATAATTTACATAAATGAATTACCCCGTATAAACATTAATAAAAATTACATATGTTATTGATCATACTGGTAATAAAAAGTTTTCCCTTAAGATATTAATGAAGTACCTAAAAATATGGAGCATATTTTTTCTTTTTTCTTTTAAACGTAGGTAAAAACAACCTAAAAAATCATCAATATTTATTTTAAATTTTTGATTTTTTTCAGATTTTTGTGTATTTTTAATAACTATTTCAGTTCTCCCGGGGGGGGGGTTAACCCCCCAAAACCCACCCTGTGGACACGGCCTTGGTTATACTTTAATCTTTTTTGATTTTTTTTTCATTTCATCAATTACTGTCACGAATTCAATTCTAAAACCAAGTTACATGTTCCCCAAAGCTTACACATTTTGAAAATTACCCCTATCTAATTGTTGTTAAACGAGTAGCGCCATCGTTTACTATTAAACGTCCGATTGAGCACATTTTTAAATTAGGCATGTAGTACTACATCGATCACCTCGTGCATTACTTTTTTAATAATTGCAAGGAAGATATTTGTTAATTATTACCTGAAGTTCATTATCTAACTTCTACTATTTATTCAAGATGAAAAACACGATTTTTGTATTTAAAGATTTTTCTACGGAAACTGCCACTTATAACTTCAATTTAGACTTTGGTCAATTCGCAAAAGATTTCCTTGTACACGAAAACATGTAGAATACATGACGACTTATTCGAAAATAATGCAATTTAATAAGAAGAAATTAACCAATATGTGTCATCCTTGTTAAAGGTCATATTATAAAAGCAGCTGTTAAAAAAACAACAACATTACAATAAACAGTGATTTAATTTTAAATTCGTGTGCTTAGAACGTTATTACAACTTTCAATATAATTTTTTTATTTTAAATCACGTCTTTTTATATTAATTTCCGATGTAGTATTTTTCTTGTTTTGCTTTTATTTTTTAGTTTATTAAAATTTCTACTTATGAATATTAAGCAAAAAAAAATTAGTAATAAACGTTTAAGAACACATCTGCGCGTACATTATTGTTGCTTACATGAAACAGCAGTGTAGCAGTACAAGTGTAATTAATGCACCAGACTGGTTTAGCGCTAAAATTCTTATGAAAATACGTTTTCTAAATTCTACGCGTAAAATAAGTCGGCTTAACACGTGGTGGGCAGCGTATCAGTACAAATAATAATTCCTTTAACAGACGTTGGCAACATGTAACAAGGTTTATTTTAATTTCAAATGCAAATCACATATCTAAAGCAACATAAAACAATTTAGTTTTTATACCTCAGCATAAAAAAAAAAAAAAAAAAACAATTAAAATAATGGTCTTAGTTTTGATTTTTAGGATTCCGTATACATATAATGTACGGAATCCTTATAAGATGGTACACAAATGACAAAAATATCAAATAAAAATCAATAATTCACGAACGGCTTGACTTATAAACTTCAAATTTGGAACATAAATTACAATTAAAATTATCTTTAAAACGATCTATAACTTGAAGTTGACCGATTAACCTGGGCGGCAAAAAACCCAAAAAACCGTCAAGAATATATAATATGGTACATAAAACGACCTCAAAAATCACTTAAAAAATCATAACTCGCCACTAGATAAACCTATAACGCTGAAATTCAAAATAAAAAATACAATGTAGGAGTACTTTCATAAAATCAAAAAATTACGGTACAAAAGTTATGTAAAGTTGCCCAAAAGTTCAAAATAGCGCGAAAAATGACGTGTCCCCCCCCTTAGCGCCGCGAGTATTGTAGTTAAAAATTTTGAATGGGGCTAAAAATACACACATACTCGTATATTTCTCTGGTTTGAAACATCCGGATTTCCAACTTTAAAACTGGACCCTCGGGGCGACGAAAGCTCGAAATTTTGTAAAAAAATATTTTTTTTTACAGGCATGCGATATATCGACGGAAAGATCGTTATTTGTCGGGAACGAAACCGAATTTCATTTCCTTAACGAAACTTTCAGAGTTGCCGTAAAGTTCAAAAAAGCGCGAAAAATTACGTGTCCCCCCCCTAGCGCCTCGAATATTACCGATAAAAATTTTGAACACGGTTAAAAATATGCGCTTGCACGTATATTTCTCTAGTTTGGAACATCCGAGTTTCCAGCTTTAAAATTGGACCCTCGGGGCACCGAAAGCTCGAGATTTTGGAAAAAAATATTTTTTTTCTTGGGCTTGTGATATATCACTAGAAAGATCTCTAGTAGTCGGGAACGAAACCGAATTTCATTTTCTTAACCAAACTTTCAATGTTGACGTAAAGTTCAAAAAAGCGTGAGCTCTAATTGGCGGTCCCCTCCTTGCGACGCGATTATTACAGCTATAAATTTGGAACATGGTAGAAAATACGCGACTCTACGTATATTTCTCTGATTTAAGACAATCAGACCCCAACTTTAGAATGAGACCTGTGGGGCACCGAAAATTCAAAATTTTGAAAAAAAAATTTTTTTTCTCTTAGGTTTGTGATATATCATTACAAATATCGCTGTTTGTTGGGAACGAAAACGTATTTCATTTTCTTAACGAAACTTTTAAAGTTGCCGAAAAGTTTAAAATAGCGCGAAAAATGACTTTTTAGCCCCATAGCGAAGCAAATATTACAGCTAAATATTCTGAACACGGTTAAAAATATGCGCTTCTACGTATATTTCTCTAATTCGAAACATCCAGGTTTCCAGTTTTAAAATTAGACCCTTGGGGCGCCGAAAGCTCAAAATTTTGAAATAAAATATTTTTTTCTTCGGGTTGTGATATATTATTAGAAAGATCGCTATTCGTCGGGAACGAAACCGTATTTCATTTTTTTAACGAAATTTTCAAAGTTCCGAAAAGTTCAAAAAAACAAAAATAATTATGTGTCTTTCCACTAGCTCCACGAATATCACAGCTGAAAATTTTGAACGCGGCTAAAAACGTGCTGATCCCCTTATATTTCTCTAGTTTATAACATTTGGATTTTCAGTTTTAAACTTAAGGCGCCGAAAGTTCGAAATTTTGAAGAAAAATTTTTATTTTTCTGACGCATGTTATATACCGTTTGAAGGATCGCTATCTGTCGGGAAAGAAACCGTATTTCATTTTCTTAATTGAACTTTCAAAGTTTGCTGAAAAGTTCAAATAAGCGCGAGAATTGACTTGTGACGCGAGTATTATAGCTAAAAATTTTGAGGAAAGTAGTAAATATGGGCATCCATGTATATTTCTCTGGTTTGGAACATCTAAGTTTCCAATTTTAAAATTAGTGGCTTGGGGCTCTGAAAGCTCGAAATTTTGTAAAAAAAAAATTTTTTTCAAGTGTATTATTATTGGAAAGAGCGCTATTTTTTGGGTACGGACCCGTATTTCGTTTTCTTAACGAAACTGTTTGAAATTTACTAAAAGTTCATAAAATTCTGAAAAATGACGTGTAGCCCCGCTTGTAATTTATGTATTGGTTCAAGATTTTGAACGAGGTTAAAAAAATGTGCGTCCCTGTTTATTTATTTACTTTGGAACATCTAGGTTTCCATCTTAAAATTCAGAACCTTAAGCGCCGAAAGCTCGAAAGTTTCAAAAATAATATTTTTTTTCCGGTCATGATCGATGGAAAGATCGTTATTTGTCGAGAACGAAACCATAAGTTATTTCCTTAATGAAACTTTCAAACCTTGATGTTCCAAACTTGAGAAATATATGTCGAAGCGCATATGTTTAACCCTGTTCAAAATTTTTAGCTGTAATACTCGCGGCGCTAGAGGGGAGGAACTGTTTGAATTTTTTGGCAACTTTAAAAGTTTCTAAATACGGTTCGGAATTATGTTTAGAGACTCCCGTGGAACTGGCGTACGAATTTCGACTGTTACTGGTTGAATGTCGGATGGTAACATTATCTGTTGAAAGTTAATATCCGTACGAACGGATAATATTATTCCCCCACACGCACAACTAGCAAGCACCGGATTTGATTCGAGAACTTTATAGTTTTTTAGTTTTAAATGTTGGTTTTGTTTTAAGTGGGTTTCTTGAATGCACGAAATAAACAGGTTTGTTAATCGGTGTTATTTTTCTTTTGGCTTTATCGGAATACGAGATTGCAGCGGTTTTTAGAATTTGGTTCGGATTGTTATAATTTGCGTTAGTAGTGTTAGTACGAGGGATAAGAAACGAAACAGGATCGCAGGTTTTGGTTTGGTTATTTTCATTACGGAGTGTGTTAGTGTTGTTATGAACGGTAATGAAAGGAACGGACTCACCGCATCATTGTTTAGGTGGTACATCCGCCTGATGAAAAACAGATGCGAATAGTATTTCGATTTGTTAAAAAATTTAACGCCCTATGCTAGTAAATAAATAAAAAAAAAATATTTAATAATGGTCTAACATACTGAGAGAGTCGAAAGAAAATACCGAATTGTTAAAAAATCATCACAGTAGAACGACAGTCTTTTTCACATCGTGGAACTATATCGACCTTTTTTGGTAAAGTAACCAGTTCGTCTTGCAACCGAAAGAAGTTTAATAACAAAGTAACCAATTGCCTCGAAATTCGGTTTTCCAATTAGTGACATTTACAAAATTCGTAAACTATAATTTCGATTACCGTGTCTCTCCCTCTCATTCGCCGAGAATCCAGGATGCAATCACCAACGTACACCAACCTGCCAGCAGGGAACACCAACATTCTAGCAGCCGCAGCAGAGTGATACGTAGCATCAATATTATTTCTAATTAATATTTTTTGCGTGTTTTCGTTTATATATTTATTAAATATCTTTGACGGTCGGCTATTCAAAAAAGATAGGTGTAGGAATTAACAAAATTACACATTTTAAAAAATCATAAAACCTTAATATTAGTATTATTAAATCTAAACCAATAATTTAAAAAAATAAATAAAAAAAGGATTTAATTAATTTTTCTTCATAACCGTTACATTTCACTTCAAATTAATCTAAGTCTTCGATTCAAATTAGTATTTTGCTTTACTGTTTTAAATTATTATTAGAAAAGATCTTTGAAATTTATTAAGATATTAAATTAAAATAGTAAAATAAAAATAGAAATTTATTCAAACAAATTTTCTTACATACTAAATAATTATAGTTATTGTTAACTTTCATACGGAATCCTCAGCGCATGAAACCTCATGCTTGACTGAACTTGTTTCTAATGTTTTTGCTATATCCCTGTCAAACCATACGACGTTCATTCCGAGTTTCCAGCAAAAAAAACAACAAAAAAATGAACATTTAATATATAAAAAAATATTACTACTTTCACGGAGGAGGAAATTCCAAGACGTTATATTGTTTTTTTAGTAGAAAATGGACAAAAAATGTGAATGTGTTATTAAGAGCAAATAGAAACATCATCTGTAAAGAAAAAATTTGCTGGATCTAAACATCGCCAGCAACATGTTACAGGGTGAATGGTCATTTATCAAAAATTACAATTTCAAGATACAAACAATTACTATGTGCGTCTTTTTAGGGAACTGAATTTTAAATAATACTTTATTTAAGTAGAGAATTATATTGCAGAAAAAGTTACATTATTATTTCAAAATAATTTACAAAATTATATATACATATAACTCAAAATAACAAAAATTTTAAAAATGTACACATTTGTTTTTAAATTAATTTTATAGTTACAAAACTATATTTTTGACGGCATTCATCATTTAAAGTTTTATTGTCTGAATATGGCGTTGTGAATGCAATGAATTTTCTTTTGAGCAGCTAAAAACGCATAATTTGTCAATTATTATTGGCATAATTTTTGAATTTTTAAGAAATAAAATTGTTTCGAGAAATGGAATGTTCAAATACGACCGGTTAGTGTTAGTTATTTTAAAAATTGGAAAAAAATATTTTCATTCGCTTATTAAATTCCGCGAAATTTTTAAAAATATTTTCGTTACCATAAAAAGCTCCATAAAAAAATATATGTTTTTTATAATTTACGTGTTATAGTGCACTTTGCGAATGAAAAATGAATACGAGGTATTTAAAAAGAATATGTCCATACCGGCATAAGGTAGCAATAATGATTATTAGTTGAAATTTTGAAATATTTATATAGGATGCACAGAAATCAAACAATCCTATGACGAACTGAATATACAGGAAGGAAATTGTAACAGACGCGAGACAAAAAAGGTCACAAGTTTAATTATTTTTGACGAATAATAAAACAAGCAAATCTGTAATCGGATTTAAAAATAGGGAATTACAAAAAAGCATCAAAATGTTTAATTCATTTGTCAGGTTTTTGAGGGTTTACATATAAATTTTCAAACACGTTTTTATTTAAAATAATTTGCAACGTATACTCATGGAGAGTGCACGAGTAAAATCAAAGGCCTGAAAAAGAGAAAAAACGGGAATTTAAAGTTGTTATAGTTCTACATTATATTTTTGGCATTACCCACCTACATCAGCTAGCAATCGCGAATATAAAAACGAATTATAATAATATATTTCGTATAAAAAAAAAAGCGGATGTAAAGGAAGAACTAAAATAAGCTGATACAAAACGGAAAAATTCAAAATTTACTCCAGATACCGTTAATAAATAAGTATTGCTTTTCTTATAAATCGCTTGTCTTACATTCATTATTTGAAACAAATTTTGCAACGATAAGTAATCCCTGTTCCATCTATTATGTTTTTACACATACACAAATATTCTATTTAATAATATATAAAAATTTTTACATAGTTTAAAAAACAAGAAAAACAGTTCAGTTTTTAAATATTAAATTAACTACAGATAGGTATTATGAATGAATTTTATTTGAAATTAAATAAAAAATGTTGACTGTATCAGAAGTACTTCATTGACACAAGTATATATTTTAAAAAAAAACATTAATACATTTCAAAAGTAATGCACACAGTGCTGCTGCGCTCTCCAGATGCGCGATAAAAATACTAAAAAAGTATTGAAATGTAGAACGGAGTTCGCTGAACAGGGCAGTATGTAACTTACTAGGTGTTTGTTCAGTTGTGTGTGTTTAATAGTGCGAGAAAAAAGACATGGGCGAACGCTTGGGTCACGTTATGCATTAAAACCACTGATCATAAATCAAAATCGAAACATTACGTGGGCGTACGCTAACAGAAATTTTTACAGTTCTGCAGGAAGTTTGTGGCGATGAAACTCGTGCGATTATAATTTGTTCAACAAATTAAAAGAGCTACTCCGAGAGACCCGTTTTCCCGATTTACTCGCATTAAATAATACTGCGACTTAGCGGATCAAAGTGATGCACAAAGAAGAACACGTTTTAAACGGCATCCAAAAGCTTCTTGAGCGCTGACAACAAGTTATAGAGGTGTAGACGGGGATTATATTGAAAGACTGCGAATAAAATTTCCTTTTGTAAAAATATCGTTTTTGAATATGCCGTTTAAAACGTGTTCTTCTTTGTGCATCACGTTGATCCATTGAGTCTCGGTATTATTTAATGCGAGTAAATCGGGAAAACGGGTTTCTCGGAGTGGCTCTTTTAATTTGTTGAACAAATCGTAATCGCACGAGTTTCACCACCACAAACTTCCTGCAAAGCTGTAAAAATTTCTGTTGGCGTACGCCCATATAATGTTTCGATTTTGATTTAGGATCATTTGTGGTCTAAACGCATAACGTAACCCAAGCGGTCGTTCATGTCTTCTTTCTCGCACTATTATACACATACAACTGAACAAACACCTAGCAAGTTATATACTGCTGTGTTCAGCGAACTCTGTTCTACATTCAGTACCTTTTTGGTAGTTTTATCGCACACCTGGAGAGCGCAGCAGCACTGTGTGCATGATGACCCTCGAACTTCGGAACGATTATAGCGGAAGATAATAAGTGGACAAAAGAAATAAAAGGCGTAGGATCAGTAAGGCTAATGAGTAAAAAACATCTATTAACTTGCAAAAAACTGACGACGTAGAAATAAGAAAAAGATTTATTAAAACGCTAACATAGAGTTTGTTTATTGCAGTATAAATGTGAAAGTTGGGTGCTATACACGAACAAGATAAGCGAAAGCTAAAAGCTACGGAAATGTTGTTATAAAAAAAGATGGAAAGAATAACGTAGACAAAGAGGAAAACTAATGAAGTATTACATAAAATTAGAAAAAAAAAACATTGATACAAAATATACATAAAAGGAGATTACGGGAATTGAGATGCAATGATTTTGACCGCAATAATGGAAGGAAAAATAAAAAAGCTAAATACGCGCTAACTTATGCGTAATACTGCATTTATATCGCGATAACAATCAGTTTTAAGTGTAGTTCTTACGTCTTCGCTAGCGTTACATACAATTGCCTAGTACACTACCTATATCTGTACAACTAGAATGAATGAATAGGTAGCCGTCGACGCTCAGGAATTAAGTATGGCACTGTGCTTGATTGAAAGATCGAAGAAACTATTATCAATAATATAAAAGAACGTATAAATATTAACGATTATGCTGAACTAAAGAGAAAACCGCAAAGAGAAGTCATTGTAATTTACAAGTCAAAAGATGTAAGAAGAAAATAGAATACTGCTTAGTATTTTTTACTGATTTT
Organism: Icerya purchasi; assembly: GCA_039619475.1. Classification (NCBI taxonomy): domain Eukaryota; kingdom Metazoa; phylum Arthropoda; class Insecta; order Hemiptera; family Monophlebidae; genus Icerya; species Icerya purchasi. Next base: position 236,426,144 of record CM077116.1, read on the forward strand.
ATATAATTATCAGAAACTGCGATTAAAAATAATCCTACAAGGGGAGAGCACGACCTTGGAAATTCATTTCGGGACAAGACTCTATATAATAATACTACTTCCTTAGGGTGTTCCCCCTTAAATAATAATAGTGTCGACTGGCCAATCAATTCGGAGAAAAAAGCCTTTGAAATATTTAAATAAAAATTATTTTCTTTTGATTAGAAAAAAGGCTTATTAAATATTAAATAATATTTCAATTATAGTAACTATTTTTTTTTTTAAGATTCAAAATAACTAATAGTTATGATAATAATACTTCTAAATGGTTATTATAAAAAGTAAAATCTTAAATTGTATTATTTAGTTTTATTTTACATACACTCTTGATTTCAAACAAGAATCTGAATGATAATCGTCATACAAATATTTAAAACAATAAATTTTTTGACATTTAGCACAATTAATAGAAGAGAAATTATTGCAAGAACAATGTGTCCTTCAAGTTCAGTTGAAAAATCATTTACATTCAAGAAAATTTCTCTATCTTCCGAAAGTTTGGCCGTATCATTCTATTAAAAATTGGCGATGGCAAATTGATTTAATTTAAATACACTCTTCTCGTGAATTTGTTTCTCGATTCTGTTCGATTAAATATGCTGAATTTTGTAAACGCTTAATTAGATTTTTTACCTGTCTATAATCATATTAAAATATAGATTTTAACGATTGAAGTAATTGTAGTTACTGTTTATATGTATTACTATCATAACTATTAGTTATTTTGTATTTTAAAAAAGAAAATAATTACTATAATTAAACTATTATTTAATATTTAATAAGCCTTTTTTCCAAACAAAATAAAGTGATTTTTATTTAAATTATTGATGTTTGTAAATAACAGATTTATTTAAAATTGTAAAAATAATTAAACGAATTAAAAAAAAAAAAAAAGTTAGTCGAGCATGGGACTTGAACTGGAGCATAAGTAGACTTATTAGTATTTCAAAGGATTTTTTCTCCGAATTGATTGGCCATTCGACGCTATTATTATTTAAGGGAGAAACACCCTGTCTTGTCCTGAAATAAATTTCCGAGGTCGTGCACTTTCCTTGTAAGAATATTATTTTTTGTAAAATCAGCCGAAAAGCAATTCTGAATTGTCGATCGCTTATTTTCAATAAAACGTTATATTACCAGAATTATCGAGAATTTTGAAAAATAAAAATAAACAAATAAGCGTCAAGACTTTTTGAATGATGTTTGTGTATCAAACGAGAAATATTCAAAAAAAAAAGAAAATAATTAATGTTTTCAACAGAAATTGTAATCGTTATACAGGAGAGGCACTCCGGTAGGAAAGAAAAACAGTGGAGTGAAAATAATATGAATTTAGGGTGACAACTTTTTTTTCAAAATAAACTTGACTTTTTCCAGTTTTCCAGATTTTTTCAGCCTTTTCCTTAATTTGGAAAACAATAGCCATGCTGAAAAAACAGTACATAATTTACAAATATTTCGTAATAAGTTATTCACATCGTGATACGGTTTAATCTCGATGATAGAATCTTACATCATTTAAAATTTTTACTTCTCGTTAAAAAATAAATAAAATTCATTACTACTCTAATTTCCTGTTTTTTCGATTCCTCTTAGCAAAATTCAGTGAAATGTTTCACCTTACTATACATTACACATTGCGCAAGTATTGCTGTAATCTAGAAAAATCCCACTTAACGCGTAAACAAATTAATAGAAAATTATGGGTAAAATATTGTTACATTAAATTGATTCAATGACAAAATAAAGTTTAAAACGTCACTTCGCAAGCACAGGAAAAGAGCAAACATAAATATTTCAAAGTCTGTAATTTTCTGTGACATAGCAATTACACCAGTACCAGAGTTGTTAATGTTAAAATGTACTAAAAATTTGGTAACAAACGGTACACATTTTGAGAAACATAAACTGCGGATTTTAATATAAAAAAATATATACAAATATGTAATAACAATTACATAAAAACTATAATAAACGAGATCAATAAGAAAAAATTCTAATGCGAAATAAAAAACAGCATGTTTTAAAGTGTACCATAGAGCCAATAGAACCGAATTCGATCACTGGTGGTGATAAATTCTTACCGAAGGACCTGTAACATAAAATAAAATAAAACAAATCAATTTGCAGAAATTACGATATTGTAGAGGCGCAATTCGCATCGAAAAAATGTCATACTTCGATTCTAAATATGTCGAATTGTTATACTGCGAGTATGTTTTTTTATTACTTTGTAAGTAGAATTTAAAAAAATGCACAAGTCATATTAACGTTTACTAGTATATGAAAACTTATCCGAACTAGGCATTCGCGTTTAATAAACGGATTTAAAAAGGTCCAAAAGAAATTATACTTAGCCTAGCCATAAGTACTATCAGTACTTTAAACGCAAATTCAAAAATAAAAAATAAAATATATTTACAAAATACAAAACATAATTATTTTACAACAGCGCTTTTCGTTCAAAATATCTCCCCCCTTCTTGATTTTGAATACACAGCGATAAACGTTCCGGTTGCCTTGCTTTATGTGCGTACGTACCGCCTTATTCAATTGAATTTTTATAGTTGAATTACGAATACTTCTTTTAAGTGACTCCAAATTTGTGGTAAGCGTTTCTTTTAAAGTATTCCAAAATCTGTAGTCGAAGGTGTTCAAGGATTCCGGAAGGTTAACTGAATGTCTCGATGAACCCCTGAAACACTTAGTTTGAGCCATGTTTGCATTGTTCAAGCTTTATTTTCAGTGTCAATTTTGTCGGAAGACACAAATCTGTCACATGGAATAAAGTACAAGTTAAATACTTCACTGCAGGTTTTAGCGCGGTTTTTTTGCTACATTTTGACGCATCTTTTTCATCTGTTGTTCACAGAGACGAATAAGGGCGATCCGTTCCACGACTTATCAAGGTACTAGCCCCCCCCCCCCACCTTTAGCGCGAAAAGAACGTTTCTTTAGATTCCTCCATTCTACGATAATTTGTTTCTATCGTAATTGCGAAGTGAAAATCGGTTATAGAGACGAAAATATTGTTGAAACTCCATGAAACTCTACATGCTACTGTCGATATAGCGAGAAATCGGTTATAACGACCAGAATTTTAGTACGGAGATAAAAAATTACCACTTATATCAACATGATGACACAACATTTAACTTCGAAAGATTTTTGTGGATGAAATTAACAAAAAATATCCTCCTTTGATATAAAAAAGAAAGTTTATCAAATAGAATAGATATGTAGAGCGATTTTTTATCATTCTTACGTTGTTACATTAAACCTCTGCCGTCTTTAGTAATTACTTTTTTATTCCCATTTTTTTTTTTTTATCATCTTATTTTTATATATTAAAAAAAAAAAAAAATAATGTTCGTATCTTCGAATTTAGTAAAAAGTATGTGTAGCTATAAAATTATAAATAAATGATTATTTATTTAATCGGTAAAAAGTTATTTCGCAAAATATTTAATGGAAGCGTTGTAACAAGGCACAACTGTTCAGTAATAGTAAATTTTAAGGATTAAAAAATTGTAATACTTAATTTGATATCAGATACAACGACGAACCGGTTATAACAATCAGATTATTTATCCCCTTCAATGTTATAAACGATTTTCACTCTATGAGTGTATGTTTAAAAGTACAAATAATTACAGTGGTTTTCATTCATAATGTTTCCCCTTGTCTATGTACGTGTACATACCACTGTTTTTAAGAGAATTTTTGCTACTGCACTACACGTGCTTTTTTTTTGTTATTCCAATTTCTTATAACGTTCTTTTGTAATATTCTATAATCTATAATTAAAGGGGTTCAGATCGGGGCTTCCGGAGGGGGGCTAGTATCTTGATAAATCGTGAAACGGATCGCCCTTATTCGTCTCTGTGAACAAGAGATGAAAAAGATGCGTCAAAATGTAGAAAAAAAACCGCGCTAAAACCTGCAGTGAAGTATTTAACTTGTACTTTATTCCATGTGACAGATTTGTGTTTTCCGACAAAATTGACACTGAAAATAAAGCTTGAACAATGCAAACATGGCTCAAACTCAGTGTTTCAGGGGTTCATCGAGACATTCAGTTAACCTTCCGGAATCCTTGAACACCTTCGACTACAGATTTTGGAATACTTTAAAAGAAACGCTTACCACAAATTTGGAGTCACTTAAAAGAAGTATTCGTAATTCAATTATAAAAATTCAATTTTTTTTTTTTTTTTTTTATTATTCTATATTAAATTATGTCGTCACGATAGCCTAGTTGCTAGAACGCTTGGCTTCCATTATGGAAGTCACGGGTTCGATCCCGAGCGACGACGAACTTATTACAAAGGATTAAATAAATAAATAATCGCTAATAGTCACGTGGAACGCAATGGCAAACCACCTCGTTCAACATCATATGCGCGCTAGGTCAATACACAGCAAACCCACACGGGACTACACTTGCAGTGTGATAACAAGCGGCTACTTTCAGTTCCGAGTGTAGTCTTGCGTGTGTACACCTGCGTTGCATATAATAATTGCCTAGTACACTACCTATATCTGTACAGCTGAGATGTACGAATAGGTAGTCGCCGACGCTCAGTAATTAAGTATGGCACTATAAGAAGAAGATATTAAATTATATATTAATGGTTTGTTAATTTACATATTTATTATAGCGTTGTCTATTAAGAAATTTAAAATTGTACCAAATTTTTTATTACTCTCGCTAGTTAGTCATACAATCCCATCGTATGACAGAAATGTAATAACCGATGGTAGTTATAGAAATAACCGCAGAGGATTGACAGGAACTGTATTCGTATACTCCAAACGCAGAAAAGGCATTTATGAACTTCTTTAAACCAGTTACAAAAATCTCTCTATTCAATAAAAAAATAAATGCATTCGTGTAGCGACGATTCAAATAAAGAGAAATACAAAGAAAAGCAAAATAATGTCGCGATAATAATAACTCTATTTTTATTATAATATTCTTTAAGACTTTCTAGGCACTTTTCTCGCCTTTTCGTATCAGTCAAAGGTCGCCGAGGTGTCCGTAAAATCAGTTGAAAATTACGGAATAATTTCCGATTGTATTACAGTATTTGTTACAACTTTAAAAAATTTTCAAACTCGATTCGAGATTATTATCGAAAATGTAAGTGCTACATTCGTTTCGTCGGTCAATCATTAAATTCAAACTTATACTATCCTCAAAAAAAATGATACTAAAACCGCTTATCCTGATGACAAAACGCGTTTACCATTTTTCGATACCACGAATAGAGTACACCTGTCCGACAAAATTAAGACCGCTTTTCAAAATAATTCGAAATTTTATTTTGCAAACAGTTGCTTAACCAATTGCTCATTGCATGAACTCAATAATTATGTCCACCAATCTTTCTACACGATCTCATTCATTGTCTGCGCAAGTTTACTATTAACGTAGTTTTGGTTTGAATGATTGTAATTTTTTACAATCGGTAATTGTATTCGATGGTTTGTCCTGATGATGAAAAGCATATACTTTTTCAAAAGACCTTTCCGAATCAGCGTAAGTCGAAAGCAAAAAAAGATTTTTCCGAAACTAACAAATAGTATATTATTTTATACCATATTACTAATTTTGTATTTAAATAGAATATACCAAGCGTGTTCACGAATTAAACTCAGTTTTATTAATAAAAAAAAATTGCTACTACATATTTTCAAGTTTTTTATTAGAAGAAAGAGCAAATCTCAAATTATCGTTTCGCAGCAACACTAGGAAATTTATCATACGATGGAATTAGTTATTTTATAGGTCTGATCAGAAAAAAAGAAAAAAAAAAAAAATCGTTTGGTATTGCCATAAATTTGAGGGGTACTCTCTGACGAACTACTTTAACATTTAACCGCTAATATTAAAATATTTATCGTATAATGGAATTAACTTCCTACCGGTCTCTGTGAAATCATGCACTCAATAAAGCAGCCAAAGCTACTTAGGTCATTTAATGAAGGCAAACAATCTATACAAAAATGTTTTTTTCAATTTTGAAGTATATTACGTAGTGCACGAAAAATTGTATTACACAATTGATATCCCTTAATGCTTTTGAAAGTTATATGAAAAATAATTAAACGCTCTTGTTTTTATCATTCTTTTTTGAACAAAAGGCCTAGTCACTTTTTAATAGCTAAATGGAACTTATTTTCTGAACATTTCTACGCATCTTTTTGCGTAAGTGAAAAATTTTTACTTATTAATACCAAAAATTTTTTATTGTGGCAAGCTTATTTTTATTCACAAAAAAATAAATTTGTGTACAAAACTTGTACTTTCTACTAAATGTTTTGGCGTACAATAAATATGTAAAAAACATTTACCGGAATTTCGGCTGTATTCAAAAATTTTGAAAACGTGGAATATTTAATTTTAGTATAAATAATATTTATATCTATAGTAACTGTTAGTTAATATTAAATAAAGCAAAAGGTTATCTACCATCATTTGCACCGTAGTATAAATTACATTTACATTTTACTTTTAACGATTTTTTCCTTAATTTTCTCGCATCCCTTCGGACGCCATTTCTTCATCTTTATTAACCAATTCTTTATTATTACATAAAATACAAGTTCAGTCAAGCATGATGTTTCATGCACTGAGGATTCCGTATGTTAAGTTAACAATAACCATATTTATATTCACATAATACTAAATTCAAAACAAAGCAATCTGATTTTTCGCGCCGTAAAGAGGAAAAGACAGGTAATTTTTTGCGATTTTTTGAAATTGACGCAAACTTCGAAAATTTAATTAAGAAAATTAAATACGGTTTCATTCCCGACAATTAGCGATCTTTTTCCAACAATATATCACCTGACCGGGGAAAATTTTTTTCTCAAAATTTTCAAGCTTTCGGCCCCCAGGGGCCAGAATATGAAGTTGTAAAGTCGGCTATATTTTTCCTATAAAGCGGTCCTGTATGAATTACGTTTTGGTTTTCTCTACTTTTTTACTCGACCTATTATTTACGCGAACATAATTTTTCTGCTGTTTTTTGGGCCCATCGGGGGGTCTCTATGTAATTTTTTGCTCTTATGAAAAAGTTTCTACGTTTTGTTTTATATTTTGAATTTCCTTTTAAAGACTTTGTCTGGTGGTGATGAGTTATGAATTTTTTAAGGGTTATTTTTGAGGTCGTTTTATATTCCATATTATATATTCTTGACGGTTTTTTGGGTTTCTTTGGCACCCAGGGTTTTATCAGTTAGCTTGAAGTTATACTTAAAAGAATTTTAAGTGTAATTTAGGATCCAATATTGAAACTTATAAATCAAACCGTTTGTGAGTTATTACATATTTTAATTGAACATTTTTGTCGTTTCTGAACCATCTTATTAGTTCAGCGTTCATTATATGTGTCTGCTATCCTAAATAAGATTAATGAAGATTTCGTAAATGACAGAAAACCGGATGTTGATGATTATGTTACTATTTCTTAATTTACTGATTTTTCGGAAGGGGTCCTAATAATAAGAAGTATATCACTTCTATTAAAAGACAGCTGTGGTATTATTATCATTGTTGTTTTGTTGTTTTAAAACATAAATAAGAAGAGATGAATTCAGTAATCGGTTCTAAAGGTTATATATTATTACTTTAATATGTTAGATTGATATTTATAATAATAAATGTAAAATTTTTTTCTTCTTCTTTGGACATCGAAAATTTCACCCATCGCTAATCGCTTATTGTCGAAGTACTTTCGTGTTGCGTTTAAAATAGGATGTTATAACAGCGCAATTTACATGGCGTCGAAACTGGTGTTGTGACTTCAGAAGAAAAAAACACAGAACGCTTGTTAGGGATATCTTTCCTAAAGATAGAAATGTTTGTTACCCTTCCAGGACAGTAAAGAATGCAGATGATGAATAAAATCACATTTCAAGTGTTTTTTTAGTTGAAAAATAAACCTGGCACTAGAACATAATTTCAGAAGGATTGTATTATATTGTTAAAAAGAGTTTAAGATCAATACTGTACTGAGGATTAGACAAAAATTTGAAGTACAATAAAACCCCTCTCAACCGGTCCTTGAATTAACCGGCCTATCTCTAGAACAAAGTTGTTTTCTCTCTTCTCTCCCTCTTTCCCTTTTAGTGAATAATCAGTACATAATAGCTAGTACCTAGATGACTCATTCCACTAAGTTCATTTCATGTTCAATTTTTTCATATTACTTTATGTTGGGACATATGTCCAATAAAATGAGTTACAATAACTTCTTACATATTTGCTTGTTTCTTCATAATACCTGATGAAATCTGTTGGTTCGTTTTGAAGGAAAATCAATTTTTCACAGGAACCTTCGATTAACCGGCCAGATCTAGGTCCCGACCAGACCGGTTACGAGGGATTTTACTGTATTTGTTTTTGAAATTGAAGATATGACAAATTCACGCGTAAGTTTTAAATCGAATTAGACTCAAAAATTTTACAGTGGAATAAAATAGGAATAGTGAGTTTAAAAGAATATACTTTCCTCTTAACTTATAAACACTGTGATTAAAAAAATATATGAAATCACAAAAATCAAAAACTGTAAATTAAAAAATATTTCAAAAGAATAGATCCATTATAAACTGATTTTTATACCAAAAAAAAAAAAAAAAGGGAGAGGCAAATATTTTTCTATTAGAAAATATATTCGAAGTGATTAATTTGGAACATCGTATTTAACAAACGTGCGTGGTTTCAATGAAACTGACATCGGTCGATTAAAAGATGTTTAAATTTTAAGGAGATATTTTCTTATCACCGGCAAAAATATCAACTATATTAACCTAATCTTCAAATGTTAACACTTTACATTCCGTCCATCATCTGGACCACGACGACACTTGCATTATAAAAGAGGATGAAAGTTACTCATAATCGCAGTAATGACTATTATCTAAAATTTGAATAATTTTGAACGAAAATAGCCTATAAACTTCGATAGTTTCTTATAACAAGAGTATAGGTCGAATTTGGACTACCATATACATGCAAGTAGTTTTCACTCATTAAAAGTGAGTGTATTAGCGGTACAAGTTTAATAAAATAAAATCGTATTTAAAGTTCCCACCGTGGTAGTAAGCACAGTCTATAGCGAAAACTTATGCACGTTTATGATAATGACAAATCGGTACGTATTCTTTACATTAAAAACAATTTTTTTTTATAAAAGCCTACCGACTTAAAATGCCGGGAATGTTTCATTCGCTAAAAAACTAAATACGAAATTGAAAATTTCTTACACGTGCATAACAATTAATTACACCGAATTTTATGGCTCACAAAATGTTGACATCTAATTTAGCTTTTTTATAAAACTAATGGTTTTAATTGATATTAGTTACAGAAATAGATTCTGTGAAATCATGCGCACTACGATAGAATAAAGTTTGAAAAAAGAAAATGTATGTAAAAAATTCCGCATATTATATCTAGTTCAGATATTGAATAAACTATCACCAAACGGTTATTTTATTATTTCAAATTTCGGTGTTTATTTGATTGAAACTTCTTGTAAGAACAAAATTTCACTTTCGAAGATATTATTCAGTTCAAATTCAGTATCAGAAAAACTCAATTCTCCTTAACAGAACTAGTAAAGTAATATTAAAAAAAAAAAAAAATCAATTAGATAAGAAAAATTTGTATTCTAGCGATCATTATGCGCACTCATATATTTCTCAAGATTTTTGATCCCACATGCTATAAAAATATAGCAACCAATAAAGAATTATTGATGTTTCTTATACACCAAAGGTACTTTCGAACATGTATTTTTTTTTCGCATTACACAACAAATAGCTAAACTAAAAGTACTGAAGACTGCCTAAAAACAATTTGTAGTTCGTTCACCAAGTAAAGAATTTTTTTCATCTACCGTGAACTTTCTTAATAAGTTCAGTCTATGATTTATTTTGTAGCGTGGATTTTGAGTTATCGTTTTTAAACATTTTCCAGATTTGAAAATTACTTCTGAAACACCAGTTACGCTATATACATATTATTATAAACTAGCCACAAAGGTCTGTTCTCTTATTGCGACATTATTGTAAAAAGACCAGAAACTTAAATTATAGTTTGTTTCTACAGCCGTTTCTGAAACCTAATTTTTATATTATATTGGAAGCATTCTGCTCTGTTATTGTATTGTGCCACTAGATATATGTCTTTTAACTTTTCAAATATATACAAAACACCCACGAATATGTTTAGATTTAAAATTCTTCCTCTCTCCCTACACACTCACACACACACACATATATATATTTATATATAATATCATTATAGCGCTCGTTACTTTTACCAACTATCATAGCGTAGATAGCCGAACAATGACGTTTTGTCAGAGCAGAATAGGTTAAAATTTTCACATTTATCATCGCTATGTTAATTTTTTTTGGCGAACCCTCTAAAAAAAATAAATATAATATTTGATCGATTTGTATTCGTTATTAATATACATACATATTAAAAAAATATAAACTCTTTGATTATATTGTCACATACAATTTTTAAGCAACATATATAAGAAACTACAACAATTTTCTCTTTTTCAATGTATGTAAATCGTTAACATGTTTTATGGCTTCGCCCTTCATATTAAAAATGAGCATTGTTCAAACATAGACGGCAAATCAGGCGATTGAAGGAATCAATTTTATTCGTTAAATAAAATTTTATTTTTAAAGTAATAAAACTTAAGTGAATGCTTCCCCGACAATAAACTGGATATAATCTATCATAATTGTAATTGATAGTAAATATTTTTGACAGACTTTTAACATTCGTTTTTAAACACACAAATGATTTGATATTCAACTTTTTTTTTTTTTTTTTTTACAGGGATTCCATACGCATATAATGAACGGAACCCTAATAGGATGATTCAGAAACGGGGAAAATATTATGTCAGAACAGGAACATAAATCACAATTAAAATTATCTTTACGACAATCTATAACTTTAAGATAATCAATTACTCTGGGCAGCAAAAAACCGTTAAGAATATATAATATGAAATTTAATCCGACCTCAAAATTTTATAACTCAACGTCAGGTAACCTTTTAAAAGTGAAATTTAAAATATAAAACAAAACACAAAAACCTTTTTGCAGAATAAAAAAACCATCGATAAAAAATTATTCCCTCCTCCACCAAGAATAAAAATAGCAAAAAATGTAATAGCTCGAGTGAAAAAATTGAAATATCTAAAATAGATCTCAAACATGTACATAAAAGAACACTTTACAGGAAAATTACGGCCGAGCTCACAATTTTATATTTATACCATCGGACGTCAAAATCTCGAAATTTCAAAAAAAAAAAAATTTCCCCGGCTTGTAATTTAAAATTTTGTCTTAATTATCCAACTTTGTACTTACATTGACATGCAAGTATAAAACGCGAGTTAATAAGAATAAGGTATGTCAGTCATATTTTTATGTTCTTTTTTGTAGAAGTGAAAATCAAAGTAAGGCAGTAACCTGACTCTTATGAAATTTGACACTGGATTATTACAAACACAAATAAGCTATTCCATGGTGGCCACTCAGATATAATTTTTAAATTCCTGGTTAGTTTTCCAGGTCCAAATCCTCCCAATTTTCTGATTACTAGAACTAAACCAAAAAAGAATCTTTTTTGGTTACTACTGATAATATTTGACCACTGCAGCATATTTTATATGAATAAAACAAAACTTCCTAATTTATTTTGAGTAAAGAATAGTAAAAATCCATTCATTTTTCGCTTCAAATGATTTTTTCTTATTAAAAATCTTGTTTTTGGTTGTTTTTACTTTTTTCTCAGTTTTACGACAAAATTCCCGGCTTATTAACGGTCATGAAGGTTTTTTTTTTGCTTTTTAAACGGAATACTAAGAGTGTTGTTTCAGGAAGACGATGATTCGAAGTTTAATATATTTAATAACAATTAAGAAGTTACATAAGCACTAGAAGGCAATCACGAAAGCAAAGTAGATGTAAATGAACAAAGACCGTAAAAGGTTGTGATAATCCGTTTTGATAAATAAAACAAACCTATTTTACAACAGCACTTGATATTTCTTTAAAATAACGACTTCGGTGTGAAATATAAATAAATAGACTTCTGTGGCGTGTATTTAAAAGTGCTGTTAGCAGTAAGAAACAGATGAAGATGATTAATAATAATCGGTCAAATTCTTTATCCAATGTTTTTTATTTTTATTTTTTATTTAATATGTAGTCATCCATATATAAAAAGTTATAAACTTATACTCTCCGTCATTTAAAACGTAACAAATAAACTGAATTTGGCTCTAGTATCTTTCTTTTTCTATTCCGATTTACCGAGTTTATTTGGCGATTCTTTTCTTATCTACGTTTTTTATCATATGTAATGACCGCATCCGTTGTTTGTAATATATGTATTTTTTAATTTTGTTGTTAAAAAGAGTCAAATTCATCATCAGTATCAAATAAAATATTTTTTTTTTAATTATTGTAATATAATAAAATAATCAAATTTGTAGGTTGTGAAATATTATTAACAAAGCTTTCTAGGTTTTAAGAAATTTTCGAAAAAAATAGTAAGGTCATAAAAATTTTTAAACATAAAAATCATATATTTACGGGAATACTGAACGAAAAATTAAAAATATAAAAAATGAATATTTTTGTTTTGATTTAGTATTATGTCCAATGTAAATTATCGTTATTTTTAACTTAACATGCGAAATCTGTAACGACATCATGCTTGACTGACTTTGTCTTTTTTTGTTTTGTCCTCCGAAAATATCTAACATTCTTTTCTGTAGTATTAAAATAGAAACATAATTTTTTCAATTTACATTACGTTTTTTTTTTTTTACTACAAAATTAATTTGAAATTTTGTTTAAAAAAGCAGAATAAATAAAAATTTTGAATTACACATTTTATAAACAGATAACACCTTTTTTCTTCTTCCGTCTCTCATAATTAACTTTTAAATCGTTTAAGTAATTCTTATGACTCTTTAAGAGAGTACTCTAAACTGGATCACTTCAATATTAGCATCTTTTAATGTTAATTGCAAATTACAATTTTTAAATTTGCACATTTGTGTGTAAAAAACATCGGTTTTTTTTTTTTTTTTTTTTTTTTTTTTATAAAACATTATTAAAACTGTTTCAGTACAGAACATATCACAGTTATATAAGATTATTTTTTATACACAACAGAAAACAAATAATAAAATATATACAATCATTTATATGTATATAGAAAAACGGTTCCCTTTTTTAAACACTTTTAAGCACCTTCTGGCCCTTTTTATATTTAAAATTTTTACTTTGGTGTTTAATTTATTTGCAAAGATCGTCTTTATCTTTTGAAATAATATTTAACTATAAAATATAATTTCAAAATCAGCGAGTTAAACTGATATAACCTATCCTCCAAAAACAGAACAAAAATTTACAATTTACAATGATATGTCTGCATTTCGAAATATTGAATAGTAAAAAGTTTGCTGATTTTTTATTGCGAACTGAATAAAAGGCAACTATTTGTATAAAAAACATCAGGCGATACAGAAAATTTAGCAAATTAAAATGAATATAGTATTTGTTTAAATAAAATAAAATATTTTTCAATAATATGCAAATAAATTTCAAAAACAATTTCTTGAAATCTCTTTTTTAAACACTGAAAAATATAAAACCCGACAGATACTTCCCCATGTAAAAATAATATATTGAATTCATAAAAAAAGGCATGAAACCATATATAAAATTTTAAGCAGGTTGTTCTCCGTGTTATATATTACATTTTTTAATTTTTTCTCTTATTGTAATTAAATTTTTTAACGATTAATTCGGTTTCTGTTTTTATTGTTGATTCAGTTACATCTCTGATTTAACATCGAACACAAATAAAAAAATTGCTTTAAAATATATATCATTTTTTAGTTTATTATTCATAATAAAACTCGTCACTACTTATAAAACAGAAAGGTTGTGGGACATTTATCACTCATGCAAAAAACAAACTAATTAAATCGTAAACAATTTAATGCTGTTTTTGTAAATGACAAATGTGAAGCAGTCACATGAACTTAACAAAAATTCTTCATGTTATGTTTTTTACTGTTTCTATCAAGTTAAATTACCTAAAATGAAATTAATAACTGTACGTGGACATCAGTGAACATTAACCCAAAAACATTCACCTTAACGAATTCTTATATTCCAAATCAAATTTACTTACAGCTTTAAATGCGTTCACTCCATTACATTTCGTACATTCAGCATTCAAAAGATATAAAGATACCGAAGAAAAAAATTAGTTAAACTAGTAGAATGTATAAAATGCTTTTTTATGACATAATGTGGAATAATATTTATATTTCACTGTGTCCGGTAAAGGATCTTTGAAAACATTGGATTTGGGGCAAGAATAGTTTAATTTTTTGTCAAACACGTGCATAATATTTACCGCTGTATAACAACAAAAGAGCAATACTAAATGAAGATAAACAATGCACGTATGATTATAATATGATAAATCAAATTAAAAAATTTTACGGTAGTGATTTAGGGACTTAATTGCCAAATCATTTTACCTAACCGAACAGAATATAATATACATCATTTAAAATTAAAAGTGGTAATAGGGAATGACAAAGACGTACATGAATAAGAAAAATGTTGTCTCTTTAAACGAAAAAAATTAAATAAAAGGATATAATGCTCAAGAAGTCAACGTCATTTTCGCAAATCAGTATAAGTTTTGTTTTATTCTTTTAAAATAATGATTAGAATAACAAAAAGGTGCAGAAATAAGGGCATACAAATCCGCCCACTAATCTTTATGTTAAATTCAGTTTTTATCAAAAAAAAAAAAAAAAAAAAAGAATTATAAATATTTTAACAATAAATAGAGCACTTAGAAATAAATTAGTCTACATATAAATTTATTCCCGACAACTGTTCTTTCTCAGAAAAAAGATAGAATGAAATATTAACATTTTTAGTAAATGATTTCTTTTTATTTATTTATTTACTTTAAATACACACTTCATCGAATTTAAATCTACAAAGTGAAACCAAAATTACGTTTAATTTTTTAAAAGATAATAAAAACAAAACCGATATAATATTGAAAATGTATGGAGTACCGTACAAATTAGAAAAAAAAGGGGGAGGGGTAAAGCAATTATACCGTTGACAATAACGTAGAAATTGTGAAGTTAAGATTCATTGCCCCTAAGTTCTGTAGTACTAATGAGAGTAGGGAGACTAAGCGCATATCGAAATTTTTAGTCAAGAATGAATAAACTAGGGAGGTGAATATAACAGCCAACAATATAGATATATTAAATAGTGAACCCGAAAATATTTTTCACGTATAGTAACTAAATTCGCATAATTTAATTTTACGTAAATTAAAAAAAAAACAACAATGATAATGTGAATATTACGCACACCAAACAAAAGATCAAGTATTCTTAATTTTTAAAGTCCAACTAAACACAATAAACATTACAAAAAAAACTGTCCCATAAACCAGGACTACTTTTGATTTACTTATATGAAGTCGTTACCGCAAATTATATTTGCATTATTCTTTCATTCCCCTATCATTAAAACGGACAGTTTCAATTCCAACATTTAGTATTTTAGAACTAAAAGATCTTAGAAATGTAAAGTAATTTAGATAGAAGAGCATTTAATATATGTTACACATTCATTTTTTATATAGAGCTTAATAAAGGAAATTATATCACTGACATATATTTTTATGCATTATTAATTTTGTAGTATAAAAATTTCCAATCTAAGATACTTGATTAATTACTCGCATTAAATTGCAGATCAAGTAGCCGTTTTATTTATTTAATTTCGTTAGAAAGAAAGCAAAGAAAAGCTAAAGAATTTCTAACAATGGTAATCCAATTAAAATTTATCATCATCGAACTAAGTTAACAAGAAAATTTTGTTCTAAAAAAAAGTAGGAAATTGCAGAAAAATACAGTAAATTGTTAATAATCTTTTTAGAAACGGATAAATGAAAATTCAAAATTGTAATTGTACGCTGTAAATCCAGAAATGAATTGGAAAATTTTTAGAACTTTTAGCGCGTGTAATTTTGAAATTACATTTATTAGTAACAAAGATGTTTAAAAATCAATTCTCTAAAGAATGTAATATTTTATTTTGGACTTTACTGTGATACGCAAACCCACGCGTTTAAATCAATAAATCTATTTTAGACGAAGATTTTTGAACATATTATATCCACAAAATTATAACACATTATTAAGAAGTCGCACTTTTAATGTGTCGAAATAGTAAAAACATATTGCAAAGCAAATGCATATATCTGATGTTCCAAGCAGCTTTAAAAATTATCGTTTTTTTAAAATCCAAGATTTATATCAAACAGCATAGGTATCGCTAAACAATCATTTTAAATAGAAGCTAAAATTAATTTTTTTTATGAAAAATTTAATCTAATTTTTTAATTTAATACATAGAAGCGGCTCATTCTACAGTACGACAAAGATGAAAGCTCGAAAACTAAAATATAAATACCGCAAAAGTATTTAAAGAAATATGTATAAATGAAATACTTTAAGTAGCTTTTGATATGTAACGATTGTAATAGTTTCACAAACTTATAACACAAACAGTTTAAATGCATTTCTATCATCTTAATAAAAAACGACACGCTTATTAACATGTTGTTTAGTGTTATATGCGTGTATGCAATGCAATGATCCGATCGTTGTAGTAGTTTTAAAGTTACTATTGACTTACGAATGAGATCAAATTGCGTTGATTATCTTTTAAATAATAAACGAACAGGAACTGGAAACAGTTTTTTTATCAGTTGAGCTGCTGATTTCGGCCGCACATGAAAAAGCCAAGCAAAAATGTCGCGTGCAGCGTGAGGCATGACATCTAAAATAATAATCCGCAGACCCTAGAAAGAATTGTACCATATTTAGAATTAATAAAAAATGATTGACTGAATAATTTATAATACTCATTCTACGACACATAGGTAATGCTGAAATTCACTAAACACCATTCAGCAGTTTTTATTAAAACAAACTTCTAATGTTATTCAATAAGGTACATTGAAGAATTCCATTTCACTTTTTTTAACAATTCAAAATGGTTACGTATTTTGTTTTCACGTTATTCTTTTTTACAAGTACCAGAACATATTAATATGTTTTTTAAAAGTATAAATCTCTCTCTCTTTAATCTTTTTTTCTCAAAATATTTCTTATGATAATAGAAATAGAGAAAATTTAAGCTATATAAAACGTAAGAGCACCTTACAAATAAAATTATTTTCGACAAACAACGTATTTTCAGAAATTATCTTTATTGAAGTTTTGGCTAGTTTACACTAACCATCATTGGTTATTAAAGTTTTAAATTTCATCGATCCATTCTATTATAACCATAAAATCTGATTCATCACAATTAAATTTGATCTTGATAAATAATAAATAACCGGGAACAATTTTTTACACTTCGGGCTTTATTTCTTTAAATAAAAGTGAACGAAGAAAGAAGAAAAAATAAATTAAAACTGTGATTGTTGTAGAAAGAATGAAGAAACTTTAATGAAAGCAATTAAAAACCGAAAAGGTTCATCTGAAAAAATAAAAAAAAAAAAAAATAAAAGGAACATTGACAAACTTGATCATTTAATTGAAACTCCACAAGATGGTTTAAAAATATTTCACCGTATTAAAAAATATGCAGAACTTCTTATAAATACAACAATCGTCATTCATGACTAGCTCAAATTATGCGTTTGCAAAGCAACAACAAATTAACATTTATAGAAAGAAAATAAGAGTTTGTAAGAATTCTTAGGAAACTTTTTTCTCGCAGTAGAAAAGTCACACAATAAAAGTTTCTCATTGAAACTTGAACATCATTTAAGAAAAAGGAAATAAACACACAAAAGTATTTGACAAGCGCAAAGGTGAGTAATCTGAGATAAGAAACATCTTGACTGTAACCGAAGTGTTACAATAAATTCCAATGAATGGGTTACTGAAGAACTGCACAATGGAAGAATAAACTTTACGATCATTGTGGTCTGCAAAAATTGACAAGATTTCAAAGTAATAATGTTCAATCACCATAGTAATATATAGTTACACTATTTAAGGTTTATTAAATGTTTTACAATTATTGCCATTTGAAAAGAGGTGAGTAATTAATAACTTAAAAGTAAAATCCTCAACAGACCTTAGCCAAAAAAAGGTAAATTTATTACATTGCTGTAATAAGACCAATGTAAACTTCGTAATTCAGCCGTAGAAATTTCGGAAGTCCTTAAAAAGAGGATAATTTAAACAACCAAAATAATGTTTTCCCTGAGTTACTTAAGAATGGCTCACGTTACATAATGAATTGTAATTTACGCTAGCACAGAAAGAAAAAAAAAGAAATCGCTGTCAAGACATCAAGAAATAATGGCTCGAATGTAAATGTGAAAACGCGTTTTTATTAAATAAGTCCGAATGTGATGTCCCGTTGCACCGTCTAATAGAAACATGAAATTATTATTTAACGTGTTTGTTCATTAGTATGTTTGGTACTATTATCAGTTGACATTACATTGCAGGTATATATGTATGAAATAAATACATGTTGTATATGTGGGACTTTGCACTTTAATAGATAAATTTAAAATAAGCAGAAATTCACTTTTTTTTTTTGTTTAGTAGCTCTGACACACGTAAATAGGCGAGTTAAATAATTTTTGTTAAAAAAAAAAAAAACAACAGGAAAAGACAATTTCCATTTCATATTTCAAAAATGGATTTTAAATACCATATACATAATATTTACGACAATTAAAAATTTTTAAATTACTATTATATATAAATAAATAAAAAAAAAAAACATTTGGAATAATAAACGATAATCAAAAGCAATCGTATTTTTCGTATTTTATTTAACCGAAATAATACATCCGTAATTGTTAATATAGGTTTAAGTCTTAAAGCTAACGCAAAATTTTTGACATCATTGTCATGTATAATTTTCTACTCATTTTGGTTCCAGTTTTATGCCCACAAGTTATACAAGATAAATTATTGGTACACATTACCCATTTTATTTATTAATTGTAATTTGTTAAGGTTCCGCCTATCTATCTAATAATGCTTTATTTTTCGTTGCAAAATGCTCCCAAAGCGGGGATCAAACGATGGAGTAACTGTTTATTCCAAATCTGATACACTAATAAAGTATTTCTATCACAGTAATATTTCAAAGTTTTTGTCATTAACACTCATTATATTAAAAAAAAATTTCCACATAATTAAAGTAATGATATTTATTATTTTAAATATATATATATATAAACAAATTAAAGCAGTTTTTGTGACCTAATAAATGGATTAGCGTGCAGTTATGATATCCAAATGTCACTGTGCGGCTTTAGTTCACATCTTATTTTCACATATTTTTTCCTGCTTCTAATTGCATACTCGTACAAGTATTTAATTTTTATATGAGAATTGTGTTTTTTTGGTTTACTTATTATTAATTTAACAAATTGAAAATAATTTTTATCTGTATATAGTGATTCATAGCAAGTTTTATGTCTAAATTTTGTATAAATATTCACATTATAACTTTGAATGCAATGAAAAAATAAATAAGTTGAAATAATGATTTGTTCACAATATCTGCAGGATAATGCTTAGAGTATCTGTAAAATCCGCTTTAGAATCTTATTTGTTTCTTATTTGAAGTGCTTTTTCTTATTAATTATACTAACAATTATACACAATTCATTTGCCTCTTCAAATTTTTAAATAATTATTTTTCTTTTTTTTTTAGAACGAAGTTCTTTAATACAGTTTGCGGTAGGATTATACTAGCAGAAATCGTCACTTAAGGAAAAAGCGTTATGCGTCCTCCAGGCGACCTTCGCTCTCTTTCTCTTTCTCCCAGTCTCTTTCTATTATATACAGGTGTGTGTGCGTGTGTGCATGCGAGTATCGAGATTCGAGCAGCAAGCATTATGTGCAGTCAGCTGTATAACTATGTTTTATTAATGTTTTAAAAATTTCGTGCGAGACATGTAAAACATTCTTAACATTAAATATTGAACGGTGTACAGCAGGCAATGTTAATTCGGTTAACAAAAAATTATTTAAAATTTTACATTTTACCAAAATTAATTAACAAATTTTAGCCCAGATCGGATTTTATGTTAAATAATAAGAGCACGATAAAAATTTCTCGCAATTTCACCATAAATAAATTGATAAATCTAATTTTTACAAAAAAAAATAAAAATGAAACAACAAAAAACAATTTGTTTGTTTTAAAATCAGATTTTTTATATTACTTAAAATTTAATAAATAATTTTCTCCTTTAGCTGTAAGTAAATTTACTTAAAATTCTGTTTTTTTTTTTTGTTTTTTAAATAACAGATGACCGTCGACGATTAAAATTTTTAGTATTACCATGCTCACGAACTTTATTAGTGAACCACAGTGTAATTGTTCTATTGTATTATTTTTCTCTTATATATTGAAATTCACAGAGCGGGCAAATACTGCATACCTTTTTTCCGCAGTTACGTTTAGAACGAGTTGTTTGGATCCGTAACCGCCAGCAAAGATGTAAAAATTAGATATTTTTAAACATAGATACATAAAAGTAAACAATATATTCTTAAAATTCGGTTGATTGAGGGTTTTCCTTAAAAATATTTTAGTTATTTTAAAATGAAAAATTTAAGTTACATTAAATAGAACACAGTCATTAATGCATTAATGTAAGTTTCTTTATTTAAGGCATAATATTCAATCAAGATAAGCCATAATAAATTTAAATTTTAAAACAGAAAATAATGTTTTTTCGCTGTTTTTCCAAAAAATAATTTTACAGCTTTCCACGCTAGTAGACATACGATAATACACATACACGCATACACAGATCCTCTCAGATGACTACAGTACACCCAAGGCTTTCAACTTCAGACCTTTCTATATGGAAGTTAGTTGCTTGAAAGATCTTCTATAAAAAGTCACATAAACCCTAAGATAACAATACGTCAAAAAGAATTAAAGCCAGCGTAAACATTTTTTACCCTTACGATAAACGCAACATTATTAGTATTATCAGTGGGTAGACAACAAACAGTTTAATACAGCCGTTATACAAAACGAGGCATAAAACAAATTGATACGACAAATATGTAAATTAATTGTAAAATTGTTTTTCAAAAAATTCTGCTTACCACAAAATCTTGGTGTGTAACATTGGTAACAGTTAGCAAAGAATCCATCAAAGCTAACTGTTGAACTGAATTAAATGGATTACATTTAAACTGATCCTTCAACATATCTTCCGTTACCACGGCTGGGTAAATAGATCCCTAAAAAAAGAAAGGAGTGAATTAATGTCAAGCTACACAGACCTTTCGAAAATTAATTTCATTTTAAAATAATTTAATGCAATCAGTTAATGCTTTTCTTCACGTAATCTGCATGAATATTATGCGTTATTTTACATTGTGAATTTTTAAAATGTTATTCTTTTTCAATTTATTCTGAAAATAATTTTAATATATTTTCAATATCTTTTAAAACATAAAAACGAAATTTACCTGTCGTTTATTCCGGCACATTTTGTAGTGCGTTACATATTTTTGCTTATATTTGTTAATGAACTTAAAAATTGTTATTCCGGATAGCATTCCAAGAGTATGACACCTAGAAATAAAAATCATTGTTCATTATATATTTAAATATCAATAAACATATTAAATAAATGTTAAAATTCTTTCAGCTTATTTTTTAAGCAAAAATGAAATTAACACTAGCAAAAAATCAAGAGTTTTAGTAGTGTCTTAAAAATAACAAATGTGCAAGAAATTAATCAACGTAAACCATTACAATAAGCTAACAACATTTTATTCGCCATAATACAGAGCTTTTTTTATAAATAGCTTATAGAGAATTGTATACTTTTTGACTAACGCAATTAAATATAATACATATAATTAACATTTTTATAATTTCATGTAGAAATACGTTTTATTTACGTATATCACCTATCTGCAGCGATTGACGCCACTGGTTACCAGTTAGTTAAATGCTGACCCATTTATATGACACCATGCACATTTTTATTGTAATTTTGTTCAGTAAACTACAAATCATTTTTTGTTTCTAACGATATTTTGTACTATACCTTAAGACAGCGGTTGCCAATCTGTGCTTTGCAGTAACCTCAAAAAAAAATTTATATTTTACATTGGTGGTATATGATAAAATTTTTTCAGGAAAAGATTATTGTTTTTTAGCAAAAATTTGTAAGATCTCGATGACGTTTTATGCAAATGAGGGCAGAAAATATTTTTAAAAAAAATTGATTTTTACATTCTCCTAAATATTTTTTAAAATTAATTTAAATCTTCCTAAAATACCAACTAATCGAAATTTTATTTTAACATAATACTGAAACTCCTACTGACCAATTAATTTTCCGTCTCTTTAAATAAGTTGTATTTAGTTTAAAAATGCTAAGCAAATTAATTAAGTTATACAAGTTCTTTACATCGTTTTTTTTTATTAACACCTATTTTATTATACAAAAATGATTTTTGTTATAAAAAAAAAGTAACTATATAAAATTACAAACTCTGAAAATTAATCTTCCCAAATTAAGGAGTGAAAATATGAGAACCCATCATATGTAATTTCTGCTGCATATTGCAGTAAGGTTGTCTTGGGGAAAAGCACTAACACATTTGATGGATTTTTGATACTATAACGGTCTGTTTGCGACGGTTTTAAATGATGAAAACTGAACATACAAACGGTATTGATATTTTTAGCAAAACGAACAAAATGAATTTATCACTGCAAGAAAAAGCTAACATAATTTTCAATGCAATTTCAAAATATCTTTTTTTAGAAGGAAACATATGTACTAATCGAAGTTCATAAAAAAAGAAGATAGCGATTGCTTCCCTCTTACGAAAAAGTTATTAAAGAAAAGCAACATTAAAATTCAAGGAAAATTACGCAATTACGTAATATTCTAATTCGTCCGATTACTTTAAAAATTTCATTTGGTACTTGATGATTTTACATGTGTGTTGGATATGTTCACTGTAAACGAAATTTCAGCTAATATACGAGCTTCTTATCGACTTGATCTACAATGCAATAAAACTAGTATTACCAAACTGAAGTTACCATAGTTTCAGCTGTATTTAAATGATGAATTTAAAATTTTATTTGAAAAGGCAAAATTAGTACTACTCTGAAGTTGGATTTTTGACCTCTACAACTATTAAAACCAAATATAGAAGACATTTAAATATTGAACCACATATTGGTTTACAATTATCTTAATCAAACCTGAAATAAGTGAAGCGCGAAAAAAAAAAACAATTTCAAAATGCATAAAATATGATTTATCACTTAAGAATTATTCAGCTACACCAGTAACTACCTAAAATGTGGAATAGACCTAAAATTGATTCCCAAAAGTATTTCAGGAGTTAATAAAAAGTTTGCGAACCACTGCCTTAAGATAAACACATAGACAAACAAATACACATTCCCATTATATATAATGAAACTTCTGCAAATTTAATCATTAATAATTAACAATACAAAATTTCGGATAAAAATATTTAACGTTAATTCAATTTTAATACTATAATCAGCTGTACACTTTAATTTGGTAAAATCAGGGCTTCCAGAAATTTAAAAAAAAATGACGACATAAATTTACAATATATAATTAAAATTTAAATAATTGTTTTTTAAAAAAAATAAAAAATATTACTAAAGAATTACATTTGATTGCAAAAGTTTATGGTCAGCATTTACTCTTGTTGCATTTAAAATCAACCGATACATAAACAGTGAATCAACCTATATTTATGGTCCTTAAGGTGGAATCGTTTAAAGAAATAAATCTTATTTGATACCATAAAAAGTAATGATTGTAAATTACAGAAATTGGTAAATTCAACTAAATGGTGCCTTAATACTTTTGGATCTTTTGCGATTTTGAGTTGAAACTTGTTAATATCATAAAGAATGTTTGCAAACAATTTCAATATTACATTAAAAAAAAAAAAAAATCATGATTTAATTAGCTTATACAATTAATTACTGTATGGTTTTATTTATTTTTCAATATCGTTGAATCAATTTTCCAAGAATGTATTTAACGTAACTGCTAAAATAGAAAGATGGAATTATTTCAAATAGCTGAAATTAAATAATATAAACTATTCTATAATAAAATATACTAACGATTTTTTGTACTTTTCTTCTACTTGTGATACCAAAATGGATATCCTATCCCCTTAAAAAAGAATAACAATCATTGAGTTATTTCAATGTTTTTAAATCGATAAAATACACACTTTGTTATATTTTCACACACACACACACAAAATAATATAACTTAATACGTAAAAAATCAAAATACGAATGAAATATTTTTATAGTATTTTATATATTAAAGATTTTATTGTTATCGCATTAAAAAAAAAAAAATTAACAGAAAATTTAAGAATTAAATTACTTTCTTGCTCATTAAAAAATCATGCGAATTATAGTTTTAGTGTTTATTGCAAAGTATTTTTTTTACGCCCCACAACAATAATATTTTAAATATTACGGAGGAAACATTACTAAAACTATCGAGCTAAAAAATATGCTGTTTTAATTTAGTCGATTATTATAATTAATATTTTTCATCATTTTACAAATAAACTTTAATTTAAAAATTACTTCATACTTTTCTTTTTTCAAATTTTAAATACTTTATTTAATCCACTTAAGAATAAAATATATTAACTTTAAAAAAAATCTAATACAGATTTAGTTGTTAGTATAAATTATATTTTTCTCCTAACAATTCGTAACAGAAGTTATAATTAAATCTAAATAATTGAATCTAAATAATTGAATAGGAATAAATATTAGCAATAAATTAGTAAATTTTTTGTCGTTAAATAGATACTTTTAGCTCATTTTTTTTTGTTATTTTAACATATAGTAAGTAAATAACGCCAATATAAATCAAATAATTTATATTTATTTACACAAAGCATTGACTTCGAAACGTGTTGGACAAATAAATATAAATTAATTGTTTTATATTGGTGTTCTTTACTTATTACATTTTTTTTTTTTTTTAAATGCTAACTGCACTTAATTTTTGAACAAAGTATAAAATAGATACTTTAAGTAAATGTTATAATTTGATTTATTTTTGCATATAGAGTACTGACTTCATAAATAGTGGAGCGGATGAAGTTGTAGACTAGTCATTGTAATAAAGTCCGAAACTAAAATCATTTTCAAAGGAAACCGATATATCAGTAAATAATAATTACGCACGCGTTTTACAATCCTCA
Organism: Icerya purchasi; assembly: GCA_039619475.1. NCBI lineage: Eukaryota > Metazoa > Arthropoda > Insecta > Hemiptera > Monophlebidae > Icerya > Icerya purchasi. Next base: position 236,451,622 of record CM077116.1, read on the forward strand.
CAATAAAATCAACAAAAATTTGATTTAGGGGAAACTCATGATGTAAGTTTCGCAGATCCTGTATGTTTTTGTATTGGTACATTATGTATTGTTTACGGTTTTAAAACCCGTTTAAATAAACTTTTAAGTAACAATTAAATAAAAATAGAAAAAAAAACTGGAAATATATTGTTTACAATAATTAATTATAAACTTTCAACTAGATTTAAACGCTAAACATAAATATAAATACAACTGATATCAAAATATATTTAGAATACTTCAATTTTCTAAAAATGAAATTAACAAAATAACACGAGAAAATTACAAAAATTTAGTTTCGTTTATTTATTTATTTTGTTTATAAATTCACTTTTAATTCTCTCTTTCTTTTTAATGATTGAAATAACAAATTATAATTTTAAGATAATAAATCATTTTTTTTCAACACAAGTAAGATATCAATCATCACTTAAAATTTTTTTAAATCAACCGAATTAAATAAGAATAAATTAATAAATAATTTCATCGCTGAACTTAAAATTTTTGTATCTTATTATATTTCCGATTTAGAACAGAAGTCCTTTAAATATAAAATATTACCACATTTTTCGTATCTTCAACTCATGCACTACCCTTCATTTCTCAAATTACTCACTGGAAATCTAAAGTTACACTATTTTTTTTTTAAATGAAAAAATTTGTTTTGCAAAATTTAGAGTTAGGTTTAACAGCAAGTTGAAAGAATGCACCCGAGGTCTTCGAAAATTTAAGGACAAAAAATGAGAATCTAATAATGTAAATTTAAACTGGCTTTTTTAAAATAATCACACGATCACAAAATAATCATCTGTAAAGAAGACGAATAAAAAAAGTTATTTTGCTGATATTTTAAAGTGCGCATCATTATTTTACTTTTTTCTTTTATCAAGTTATACATACCTGGAGGCAGCCTTAGTTCTACGTGACTAGATTCATCATCAAAATTAACACCACTATCTGGAGATCCTGAATTAATATAAATAATAAATATTTAATATTTAAAACTTGTAATAGTACTTGCTTATTCACATATGTTCAAAAGGTTTCCCTTCTAAAACAAACATATTTAGCATTTATTCAATTCAAAACGTTTAAATCAACTCAAATAATATAAATTATATATATATAAATATAAACAAACTTTAGTTAAAATAAACGGCGGTGTAAAAATTCAGTAAAAAGTAGAACAAGTTTGTATATATACAATACAATTTTTATTTAATTAATGATACTTTTATTAAAAATGTGATACTAATTTTAATTAATTTTTTTCATCTATGACATTGATTTGTTTATTCTAACGGGTTTATTAAGGCGAAGTGCAAAAAAAAAAAAATGGGAAAAAAACAAATTTTCGAATATTTCCCAACTGCAGAGATTTGACTACATTTTTTAGCTTGCCATTAAAAATCTGAAAAAATACCTTTTAAGCTTTGGAAAGAAAAAATGCTTAATTTGTAAGATGTTAGTCGCTCTGTTAGTATGGAAAAATAATTTAATTTTAATTTGATGATCGACTCGCTTTTGCATTTTGTTCGCCAGGTGCTGTACTTCTCCAACATTAACTAGTCACTAACAGTGCATTGAGAAACATGCACATACAACAACAATAGCGTAAACAAGTAAAACCAGGTACTTTTCTATTTTAATCGAGTACATGCATGTTGTACACTACGCATTTTTTTTTATGTAGGCAATAGAATTATATAGCTAGAACTCAATCTATTACTATAGCAGCGCTATCAGGTGGTTATAAAAAGTACCACATCTAACTGATTAGCATAAATTTTAACACCAGTTCTGCTGAGCAGCGTAGCGCAGCAGAAAATAGCGAAATGAAACTACGGGCTGGCTCTGAGATTTACACAACCGCCTATAATTTGTTTGCACACAAACAAAATTACTTCAATTTTTGACGTTTTATTGTTCGATTTTTTTTTGTTGATTGCATTCTATTCTTCCTGGTGTAATATAATGTTATATAAAATAATTCAAAATGATTTATTACTTATAACAGCTTTGTTCACTTTTTAAATCTACATTTGAATATCAGTTTTTTCTTAAATAAATTTAATTTTTTATTTTTTGACATTAAAAAAACAAAATTGACTTTCTTATTTGCTTTTCTTCGATGACTATGTTCCGTTACTTTATGCAAGATAATAAGTATTGAATGCTGTATTGTACCCAGACACAATAGACGGCGATTGTAAAGTATAATAATATATTACTTATTATATAACCGTGTGTATTGTAATTGAAAAATAAAGATTTGTTTACGATAAAAGATGGAAAAGCATGGCATAGTTAATTGAAAACGATTTTCCTAAAAGATATTTATATATATATAGAAAAAAAAGATTAGGGGGTCAAGGGGGCTTGCTACTTATTAATTTGTTTTCAACACTTCCATTAAACTTACACGTTAATTGACATTTAATATTCGTTAAATTGGAAGAAAAATAATTTCTCCTGTCCATGTTAAATTCACTAAACTATATATGACACTTAAATTAGAGATGTCAATGGAACCTAAATATATATATAAAATGATTTTCTTTAAAAAAAAAAACTGTATCCATTTTAATTTAATTTTATACACATCTCTAACTCTTAAAAAACTGTCAACTAAAAAAAGATACTAAAATTCCGAAGAACATAAATACATATGTTCTAAATATGTGTGATTGTTTAAGCCGTAATGTTTTAGGTATAATATGAAGTTTGATTAGATAACACATTCAAAATTTGAAAAGTTCAATTGCTATTATAAAATAATTTCTGCTTACTACGACCACCAAAAATTTAGTCAAAACTGCAATATTTCAACAATTGTCATAAAATTTTTTTTGTATAAAAAACTGAAAATAGGCGTTTAAAATATACCACATAAATAAAATCAATTACTTTGCACTGAAGTTTGATTATTCAACCGACCGGTTTCCTCTGATCCTTCTAATTTGGAATGCGGATCATTAATTAAATTTCTGATTAAATTTAATTTTCTAAATTTTCGGTTTTCGCCACTGTACTTATCAGATATTTCAGACTCTATAATTACAACATCACTGCGTCTAACTACACGTATATATATTAAGAAAAATAAATAAATAAATATATGAAAAAATCACGCTAAAAATTGATTTAATTGAACATAGTGAAGAATAACGTAACATTGTAAAATAAGATATTTATTTTAAAAAACACCATTGTGCACCCGCCCACAAAAAATTAAAATTGAATGTGAAACTAATTAAAACGTTAGATAATACAATAAGATATCATACAAGAATAATAGCAATTACATCCAGCTTCATGTGAATGTAGGATAAATTGTGTTTAAATTCAGATAACTTTGACAGTGTATACTTACATGTATTACTTTTTGTGTAATTTTTTTTTTTACATACTTGATTTTTGATGTTAAATTTTTTTATAGTTTGACCAGTTAAAAAAAACTAATTCATACATGAATGAACCTTACACAGATATTTGAAGAAAAAAAACCCCTATCGAATTAAATTCTTTCACTAATTGCTACTTAAGTGATTCAAAATACAATTAAATTGAAAAATATAAAAAAATGTTGAGATAAAATTTCGGAAGATATGATGAAATAGAGCAATAAAAGCGTAAAACGCTATCTACCGGGATGTATAGCAAATTTAATTCTACAACCTTTTCTTTTATATTCATTTTGTTTTTTCCTTTACAAACTGTGTTAGTTAAATGAAGTTTAAAAAAAACAATAATAAACGTGGAATACAAAATATTTTTGTTTTTTAAAATATGATCAACTGAATATTGTACTAACGCGAACAAAGTGTTTCACAATAATAAAAGTAGGAATCAAACGAAAGATCACCATACGATTGATGTTTCTTGAAAAAAAGTACTACAATAATAATACCAAAATTATTATTGCTGTTGAATTTTATAGAAAATGCCAGCTTTTCATTCATATTACAATTAAAATACTTTCACTTATAATTACCTTGGTTTTCATCCGTTTCTAATTGTTCCGATTCTCTTTCAACACAAGCAGTGAACGGAGTTACATCTAAAATCAAATTGGAATTTATTCAGAATAAAAAAGATTAAAAGCTTCAATAATTTATTATATTTTTAAGTTAAATTATTTTCAAGATATTAACATTAATAAATATATAATAAACAATATGGTATTAAAAAAAAATGTATTTAAAACATTCATTTTGTACAAAAAAAACGGAGACGTTTACTTTATTTAAGAACATATATTGTCTCAAGCACGGCACATTTAGATTATGCTAAATCCGTGAATCTATAGACCAGTGCTATTGCTACACATATAAATTCTTTTGGATCATGAATTAGAATAAAATAACTTCAGAGAATAATTAATTCATTCTTTTTTTTTAAATTTTTAAATCCACATTTAATGCTAATAAATTTTACCTTCATTTAAATCCAAAGCATTCATTTCTTCGCTACCTTCACTACATGTGAATAGCGACTCACTTTCAGATGCCACACTAAGATTACATCGGGCATCTTCATATTCATCGTCACTTAAAGACGGAAGTGACGATGACGAGATCTCAGCATCGCCCAATCCATGCGACTCAACGGGATTATGTAAATCTACCACGCCAATAAAGTCGTTACTTCCACTTGGTTTAACATTATTTAAATTACAACAATCTAACGGGATATCTAAAATAAAAGAATTGTGTTGATTAATCTGATTTTCTAAATTCATTCAGCAGAGTTAGTAATAAAGAATACAATGTAATTTAATAGTAAAATATACTACGATTAAAAGTACTTCAAGTTCATAAGACAAAATTATCATATTTTTTTAAAACTATTAATACTTACTATTGTTATTTCTGCACGTACAATCCTTTTTTTTCTCATTAGTTTCCGCTGCTATAAAATATATAAAGTTACAAATGAGGTTAACATTATTTTATTTTTAATATTATATTTTACCCAGAAAAATACATACACACAAACATATATAAAACAATAATAATAGTGGGATAATCAACATAATTTATATAGGTTTTAAGCATTTTAGTTGTGATACGTGAATTCAATTGGAAGTGTTACTTTTTTAATACTACTTAAACAGTTTTTTAAAATTATATAATTTTGCCAATATATTTTAAATAGAGGTAAGTAGGCTCAAGTAATAATCAAAAAATGCAACGACAAAATTATATTAATAAAAAAAAAAGGTACAAAAAATTGACAAGACTTATAAACGATACACTACTCTGACGCAATAGTGCCATTATATATTTCTTTGTTATACCGCATTATTTCAAGTTGGAGTTCATTCTTATTCTATTATAATTCTATTTTTACGACTATTTGCATCTGAAGAAGCCTAAATTCATGATAAGGTGTCGACAGTGAATTGTAGGAATAATAAATATAAAAGAGATTATTAAAGTAATTGAAAAATATAAATATTTAAAAATACTGCTAAATAAGGTGGATATTTAGGTTGTAATTATTAAGGTATGCTTTAATAACAAAAAAAAGTTTAAAAATATTTTATATTCTATTGCATAAGTTAGAAATGTGGTTAATATTCTTAAAATATGAATGTGTTAGAAAACTGAATAAATTAGTATAAACATTCAGAAGCACTAGTTATTGAGGTTAAAAAATGAATTCCATTACACTGGGGGGAAAAAAATGATGAAATATATTAAACAAAAATCATATTTAAAAAAAAAATTAAATGGTATATACACCGTGTGTATTGGGTATTTCAAAAAATTACTCAAGTAGACGAAATAGATTTTTTGGCACATAATTTTTTCACAAATTCAGTTATTTTTACATAATATGTAACACATAAAAATTCGTTTTTGTTTTTAAAATAATTTTTTTTAGTAACATTATAAATATTTACTATAATTTCAAATTATATCACCTTAGTGTATAAAAATTTGAACAGTTATGAAAATTTTTGTTATTCAGCTATATTCATTAGTTTATTTAATCATTATCGTTACTTATTAATTCAACATACTAAAAAAATAAATGAACTGCGATAATTAAAACATTTTTTAAACAAATACAAATTAAATAACATATGAAAGATACGTAATTTTTAATGGAATTTTTACGTTCCAAATAAAAATGAAGATTCTTTTCAACCCTTTTAAGTTTAGTTTTTCTAATGAATAAAATACGAAAGTTACGACATTTAAACTAAAAACAACGAATAAGTTAACTTGTAAAACAACTTCTCCAAGTAGGTCACATAAAAAAAGCTACCTTTTATTTTATAATGAATTAAACTATAGCTGTTTTAAACAAATTGCCAAAATATTATACAAATTAATACAAAGTAAACTGGCAAAAACTAATCTTGACAACGGTAAAACTTTTGCAAAAGGTGTATCTATAGTTACTGACCATTCATAAAAAAAAAATAAAAAGCAACAATTTTTGATCTTTTTCACTGAAAAAATGGTATGAATTAAATTAAAATGTGAAAAATAGTGGAAGTTTTACTAAATGTTATTGTTATATAACTTAATTTTACATAAAGCTAAATTAATTATAACGAACTTTAAATGGCTTTATAAATGTATAATTATAATATATTAATTAAGTTACCGATCTTTATGGACACAAAGTTTTCAAATGCAACGGTTTTTAACAACTTGGTATTTTAGCAAGTTGACGCTTTGCGAAATTTATCAAACTTAACGATCATTCTACATATTTATCAAAAAACTTCGATTATTGATAGTTACCTGTACGTCTAAACCAGTTTGAATATTTCAGTATTTTAAAACTTTCATCTTTGACAGAGGCCATAATTTTACATTAATTTTGTATTATAAAATGGCGCCATAATAAACAAAAATAGTAATATTGAATCACGTGATCGAATTCAGATCTTCAATTGGATCTAAACGATCTTTAAAATAACGATTATTTTAAGTAGAACGTAAACGACGCTACCTTAAGTAATGTGTAAACATACTAAAATAAAATTATAGGATAAAGAAAAAATTACCCTAGTTTTTAAAAAATAAAGCGAAGAACACGTATTTTTAAGACAAAAAACATGTAAATTCTTTTAGTAAAATAATATCACAACGCAAATTAATTTTGTAAACATAACGCCATCTACATAATTTCTCTGTCATTCTTATTTTTTGCCGGTAGCATATTTACAATCCGTACATGAAAACATGCATAAAGCTGAATTCTCTGTATATCGATATAGAATGTGAATTTGCATTTGAGAAGGTTACAGCTTTTTTGTAAAATATTACAAGGATTAAATAATCTGTTACAGGTTTAATACTTTTTATTATCACCTGATGTGTGAGTGCACATTTAAATTTTACTAAAAGTGAAATTTTGAATTTATTATTTTATTTGATGTTATGTATTTTGCGTTTTATAAAATCCTGAAAACCCCGTATTTCTTATCTGTACAATAAGTTGTCTGTACAATGAATAAAATTATTTTTGTTTTTCATCTATCTTAATGTTTTTAGTGGAATTACTGGATATTAATTAAATTTTAACGAAGAAACTATTGAAAAAGATCTATAAAAAATAATTTACATAAGATGCAATCATATTTAATGAACTTTCACGAATGAAAGTCGAACTTCAAGGAATGGGTTCATTAACGTTTTAAGTCCGAGTTTGATGATTTAAAAGATCCATCATATTATTTAGCGCTTCATCATGAATCCATATAAAATAATATTTATTTGACATTTGATTAGATAATTTCTTTTTGGAATATTTTAGTAGTTAAAAATTTAAATTTTAAACTGCCCTAAAGTTTTATATGGAAATGCAAGCCATTCATCCAGAATATAGGTTCTCAAACTTATTTCGCCTACCGCCCACTTTGAAAATAAAAAATTTTTGAGCGTCCCACAAAATTTTTTACCTATTACGCATTTTAAAACCAGATATTCGAAACATTTTTAAACTACATTATTATGTAAGCAGGATATCCTATTTCTGAAACAATTAAGCCACATAACTGTTCATATTTGGAAGAATTGTTATTATTATTTAAAGAATACTTTAAATTAAATCTTATCACTAATGTGAAGAATAAATCTGATGCACTTTGATGAATTTATTAATGTCGGGATCAAATTTACTTAGAAACAGCCGTAAGTCACTGCGCTCAGTCACATGCAGTCAATTTTTTTTTAATACTAAGCAATGTCGTTAAAAAATGGAATTTTGCGAGGCAAAAAGCAGAGCATTTTTTTTTAGTAGAATTCAAAATTTCTTCTTAAAGACCTCAAAACGCAGATGCTGATGAACCGAACACTTACGAGTGGATAAGACGATTGATATCCTGGTTTTACAATTTGCTTACCTTATATGCTAACACTGAATTGAATTCAACGATAATTATAGAAATTCGAATGTTAAATTAAACTGTGACTATACGGTAAAAATTATACTTAAAATATAACTGTGTGTATGCACGTCTAGACTCAGTTTATGCAAGACTACTTACCGTCCTTAAATTTTCTTTGAGCCAACCACCGCTTCCCAATTTTCTCTCAGTCTTCCACGGCCCCCCTAAAAGTTTTCATCGCCCATTTTGAAAAGCACTAGTCCAGAATATATAAAGACTAATAAATGAAAATTGGGAAAGAAATGAATGAGTTTTTATGTGTCATATACAGGGCTTAAAAAGCTAATTGAAAATTTGATCTATTTGACAGTGGTTGTACGTTTATTTTGCGAATTCATCGGTTTAAGCGTTTACTTTTTCTAGTTTATTATTTGTAAAATAAGCGTACAGCATTGTCAGACGGATAAAATTTCTATTTAGCTTTTCAACGCTCTGCATTATCCGAGTTTTCGTCATCTTAGCAGTGCTCTCTGAATGTAGCAGGCGGTTTTATGCTACGTTTTTATGATCGCAAGCCTACTTTCAGCTACCGATCAAAAGTTTATCCTTATTTTAACAAAAATATTATAAGAAATTCGACGATTCATTTCTGTGATTATTGTTGAGCAAACCAAAACGTCTCTCAAATATATACATAAGGACTGTTTTATAGGAAAACTGTAGCCAAGCTTACAACTTTAAATTTAGACCCAAATTTTTTTTTCCCCAGGCATCCGATAGATTGTAGGAAAGATCGCTATTTGTTGGGAGCGAAACAGTATTTAATTTCCTTAACAAAACTTTCGAAGTTGACGAAAAGTTCAAAAATTATGTGACTCTCTGTTTTTGACGCGGAAAAAATAAGGTTGCTTTTTCTGAATTTAGTATTATGGAAATGTAAATTATGGTTATCGTTAACTTGACATATGGAATCCACAGCGCATGAAACATCATGCTTGACTGAACATTCACGGTATTATTAACCTGTGTCTATCGCGATCTAGGAAAAAGTTTCGCTCAACTAAAGATCATACACGGTCTTTATTTTATAAATATATATACAAAATCAAAAAGTGAAATTTACTCTCTATCTTATGTGCACAGAATACTCGGATATAAATCGGTCTCAGAATTACATGTTTAAATAAACATGTTTTCCACCCGTAAATACGTTTTGTTCTGTGCTGTCCAACTTCTCCATCGAGCATTTTATCGTAATTAATTTATTACCACAACAGCATACCCTAATTTGCTTGGCCTTGGCCTCCCGACCCTTTACTGTGCCCACTACATTCTTGCTCTTCCTTCTCATTCTGTTGTTCCTGTATTGGCTACCTTCATTACTTCTGTTTCTAATCGCTTCCTGATATAACTTACAAATCCCTACGTTTTATCATTTGTTAGTCCTTCTTGTTGGGTAAATGTCTTGTGTTGACGCGCCTAAAGAAAAAAAAAATAGTTGAGTAAAGATTTAAAATTCGAATAAAATAGTATTTCCGCCAGCAACTATTAAAAATGTTGTTGCCGGATTCTTTCTTTTTTTAATACTTTGCGCTGTTTACAGTAGCTGGATAGAAGTGTAGCTCGCGTGTTTAGAAAGATTTGATGATCTGGGTAACGCAAAAGAGAAAAGATGAAACAGTACCCTTTCTTGTGCCGGTAATTAATAAAACATTAACTAATATTTATTTTTACCGTAATACCCATTTTTATTTTTATTTTTACGTTTAATCTGTATTAATTATGGTAATGATTTTATTTTAAATATTTTACCCAAATTTTTATATTTATTATTTTTCAAACTTTAACGATAAAAATCTCTACAGCTCGGCTAAATCATATCCGTGATTTATTAATTTTGTGCCTTAGTGCTTAAACATTCGACAAGAATCAATATATCTATTGAAGAAAACTAAAACAAAATTAGCACACATAGACGGAGACAAACAGACAAATTTTTTGACTTTCATTTATATATATATGTATATAAACGAGGGTCCTTCAATAAGTAAATAGACAAATCGCTCTGGAGGGGGAACTAAAGGTGGTAGCGACTTCCATGACAGCTCGTTTTGTTAATTGGAATGTTGGCTACGCACTGCGAATGTTGTGTTACCGTTATGCGTTGTCGGTTGTTCGCCAGTGATTCCCAAAGTTGTTCAGCGCCACTCCAAAATAGTACACACTATGAACAGCGCGGTGTTATTCGTTTTTTATGTCAGAAGGGGTTAAACCCAGTGAAATTTATTGGAGAATGACCGAACAATACGGTAGTTCGTGTATGAATCGCGCAAGTTTTTATTCGTGGGAGGATCAGTTCGAAAACGGCCGAAAAAGTACATCGACGGAATTGCGTAGTGGACGCCCAGTTGAAGTGACATCGCTGATCCTCATTAAAAACATTGAGAAAATGATTTTACAGACGGGTTACAATGGAAGAAAATCATTCCAGTACGGTGTGAGTGCCGGTACCGTCCATACTATCATTCACAATTATCTCAATTTCGAAAACTGGGCGAGATGGGTTCCCAAAATGTTATCCGCGGTGCACAAAGAAAATCGGCTAAGAATTTGCAAGAAGCTCAAAAGTCGGTTTGATAGTGAAGGTGAGGCCTTTTTAGAACGTATAGTCAAAGGTGGTGAGACATGGGTCCATCATTACGAGCTTGAAACGAAAAAACAAAGTATGATGTGGAAACATCCGGAGTCGCTTGCAGCCAAATAATTCAAGTCGCGTCCTTCAGCAAACTAAGTGCTTTTAACCGTGTTTTGGGATATGAAAGACACGGTTCTTTGTCATTATCTGGAAGATAGAGGTACTGTAAATTCAAAGTCGTATGCAGAAGTGATCAAAATCCAACTTCGACCAGCGATATGACGGAAACGGCCAGAACACATCACGAAATGGGTCATTCTTTAGCAGGACAATGTACCCCCCATAGCACCCTGTCAACGCAAGCTATATTAGAAAAAATGGAGTGGGAGGTCCTCCCATATCCCTCATATAGCCTCGACTTAGCCCCATCAGATTTCCATTTGTTTGAGCCGCTCAAGAACTCTTTGCGTGGACACGTTTTTGAAAAAAATGAGGAAGTCAAGGATCCTTTCCTAAAGTGGTTCTGCACTCAACCTAAAGAATTCTTCGTCAAAGGAATACGAAACCTCATAGACCGGCGGGGCAAGTGTATTCGTGTAAAGGGAGATTACATTGAAATGTGAAAAAAAAAGTTGTAAGTATATTAATAATTAAAAATTTTATAGCGATTTCTGTTTACTTATTGAAGGACCCCCGCATATATATATATATATATATATATAAACTCGGCCATTTTGGCCTCACAAGGGACTGTGCCCCTTGACCCCTCTTGCTTTCATTTTTGTCTCTTTCTCTTCTATACTTTATATAAAATGATCAAAATTTACAATGTAATTCTTACTGCCATCAACACAAAAAAAAATATAACATAACCACAAAAGTCCTATTCTAACATTTAACATTCATTATATAAAATTAAGACATTTTTTCGTTACATTTTTCGTTACATATTTCATTACATAAAATTGTGACATTTTTTAAATAACAATAACAAAAATCCTACAAAATATAACAAACGTTACATAAAATTGGGACATTTAGCGTTACATAAAATTGGGACATTTTTTCGAATGGGGGGTAGCCTAAGAATTATGTTGTAATTAATATATATATATATATATATATATATATATATATATATATATATATATATATATATATATATATACTCGGCCACTTTGGCCTCGCGAGGGGCTGTGCCTTTTGACCCCTCCTGCTTTCATTCCTGTCTCTTTCTCTTCTATATTTTGTATAAAATGATCAAAATTTACAACGTAATTCTTACTGGCATTAACACACACAAAAAATAACATAACCACAAAAATCCTATTCTAACATTTACCTTCCATTATATAAAATTAAGACATTTTTTCGTTACATTTTTCGTTATATATTTCATTACATAAAATTGTGATATTTTTTAAATAACAATAACAAAAATCCTACAAAATATAACAAACGTTACATAAAATTGGGACATTTTTCTGGGACATTTAGCGTTACATAAAATTGGGACATTTAGCGTTACATAAAATTGGGACATTTAGCGTTACATAAAATTGGGACATTTAGCGTTACATAAAATTGGGACATTTAGCATTACATAAAATTGGGACATTTAGCGTTACATAAAATTGGGACATTTTTTGGGACATTTAGCGTTACATAAAATTGGGACATTTTTTTGGGACATTTTTTCAAATGGAGGGTAGCCTAAGAATTACATTGTAATTAATACTAGCTGTGTCCCACGGCTTTGCCCGTGTATTAATGTCCGTTTAAATCTGTACTTGGAAATTCATTAAAAAATTTTTGTTTTATCTGGAATTGTATTTACGTTAAGATTCTTTCTTTCTTTGGGAAACATATTTATTACCGTCCAACAGAAAATAGTCTTCATGTTCCACGTTTAGCTGAAGATTATCGATCTTTCTTTAACCTGTCGGTCTTGATCTAACAAAAAGTTTTGCTCAACTAAACAGCACACACAGCCATTGGTTTGGAGTTACTCACACAGTGATCTCCCATAATTACACATTTAAGAGAACATATTCTTCACTCATATCTTTCAACCAATCTGTCTCAAGCTTTTTATTAAAATTAATTTATTACTGCAACAACAAACTGCAGTAGTTGAGTAAGAATTTTAATACACCTGGTAGCAAATTATTAAAAAGAAAGTAAAACAGTTAATTTAAAAAATTTATACAGTGGTTTTGGCCCAAAAGTTCGAATATTTGACATATCAGTTAAATACTCTATTTATTTTTATATATTATCCATTAAGTCCAATAGTATATGGCTTAAACCTCTTCCAGTTTTTGTAAACATATTGTACAATACATTTTCATATTTCGACTCCTAATCATTCATTATTATACAATAAATAAGATAGAGATGAAAACAAACATGTACCATCCTTATCTATGTATTTAACATAATGGGCAACTATTGTATCCTTAACACATATTAATTCTATTATACATTCGTAATTACAGTGAGTATTTATATATTAAAATAGTCACTTCAATACCGCACAGAATTTGCACAAACTGAAAGTAAAATGAAATATTTTTGAATATTAGACACCGCTCTCTGCTATTCCAACATCAACAACAACTTTTCTTCCGACCTCCCTGTCTTCAGCATTTTATTAAAATTAATTGATTACCACAACAGCAAACTATACGTAGTTGTGTAAAGATCTCAAATTTGAATATAAGTAACGTTCCCGATAGTAAATTCTGTTGCAGGATATTTTACAAAACACCATTTTTTTTTAACTCTCCGTAATGAGTACAGCAGCTAGCTAGGAGCGCGCGACTTGGAAGTTTAATGATTTCAATAACGCAAGAAGTGAAGAAACAGAAGCAACATATTTACTTACACTAGAAACTAATAAAATAACCACAGTAATCATTTTATTTAAATTTTTAGGTTTAGTTTATTTTTACCATGGTAATCATTTTATTTAAAAATTAATTTTTTGTTAATTTCTTTTTATTCGTCCCATATACATTTCTGTGCCCCTGATCTCATCCCAACTATTTAAAACCCTCATATTTCGTGTAGTGGACCGAATTGTGAATCTAAACCATTCTTGAATACACTTGAACACACACAAAAAATTTCATCAAAATCGGTTCAGCCGTTTAGGAGGAGTTCAGTCACAAAACACACGCACAGAAGAATTATATATATATATATATATATATATATATATATATATATATATATATATATATATATATATATATATATATATATATATATATATATATATATATATATGGTAAATTTACAGTTACACGGCACCAGTTCATTTTCCGTCTTTACAGTTCATTTAGTTCATCTCAATAATTTATTGTTTTTAAAATATTTCACTCAGGTTTGGTTTGAGGTTTATTTTCTTTTTAATTATATTTCAGTATTACAGGTTTGGCTTGAGGTTTATTTTCTTTTTAGTTATATTTCAGTATTACAGGTTTGGCTTGAGGTTTATTTTCTTTTTAGTTATGTTTCGGTATTACAGGTTTTGCTTGAGGTTTATTTTCGTTTTAATTCACTTTTATTTATTTTTATTTACTTTGTTTGGTGGCTTGTTTATTTATTTTTATTTACTGGCTGCCACTTTCTACTACTCTTGTCAGACCGTTGGTTTGGTGGATTGTTTATTTTCTTTTTAATTATATTTTTATTTACTGGCTGCCACTTTCTACTGCTCTCGTCTAACTGCTTTTATATTCTTCCATTTCAATTTATGTTCTACTAGGAAAATCAAGGTATGTAATTTTTAACTTTTCGTATTAATGTAATTTTTCATATTTAACATTTCTCCATTTTATTCAAATATAATTTAATTTCTGTAACGTTCTAGCTTTATTGCCCAATGGAGATCGAATTATGTGACGCGGTCTGTAAGCCGGGCTACTTCGATTTGATGGCATTTGTGGAAGAAGATGCCATCAAATTTTTCATTAAACATCGCGTTCTTCCTTTTTTCAGGTTTTTACACTTTATTCATTTTTTTTTCCTTCACGAATTGTCATTTTTCCTGGGTTCTTTTGCGGTATTTTTTTAAAATTTATTTAAAAAGTATCATTTCCTGTGTAGGGTTTGCTCGTCATGTCACAGATTGCTCACAATTAATTATACAAATTTAGAATTTCGATGTGGCCGGCGGATATCCCGCGTATTAAGGTGTGTGTTCCTTATTTTCAAAATATTCCCTTTCCAATATTTCATTTTTCGTTCTATTTCCTGTATGATCGTTATGTTACTTCGCTTCTTTCCACGTCATATTCATAATTTCAGTTCGCCCATTTCCATTATTCACAGTGGGTTAGTTCACCCACCATGAATAACAACAGAAATGAACGAACTGAAATTGACCAAAAATGAACTAAATGAACGAACTGAAATTGACCAAAAATGAACTAAACGAACGAACTAAAATTATGACCAAAAATGAACTAGTGCCGCCTATCCGAACGCTTACCATATATACTAATTACAACGTAATTCTTAGGCTATCCCCGATTCGAAAAAATGTCCCACCAGTTCATTTTTGGTCTTAATTTTAGTTCGTTCATTTAGTTCATTTTTGGTCAATTATTTCCATTGTTATTCACAGTGGGTGAACTAACACAACTTATGTTAGTTCACCCACCGTGAATAACAATGGAAATGAACGAACTGAAATTACGAATATGATGTGGAAAGAAGCGAAATAACATAACGATCATATGAGAAATAGAACGAAAAATGAAATATTGGAAAAGAATGAAAGTAAGGAACACATACCTTAATATGCAGGATACATCTCGGCGGCGGCGTTAAAGAATTCATGCATCTGCTGGGACTGTGGCACTCGTTGCGTGAAGTAAAATTCTGCAATATAATAGGGGAAGAAATCTACCCTAATACCATATTTCGGAATTTTACTTTGGGCTTCACGCCATAAACGTTCAATGTTGTTGGTGTGAACCCTGGTATCTGGATTGACGTACGTGACCAAATGATTTAGAGTCCGATGGATGTAATTAGGATCACTTGTAAAATTTGATGGCATCTTCTTCCACAAATGCCATCAAATCGAAGTAGCCCGGCTTACAGACCGCGTCACATAATTCGATCTCCATTGGGCAATAAAGCTAGAACGTTACAGAAATTAAATTATATTTGAATAAAATGGAGAAATGTTAAATATGAAAAATTACATTAATACGAAAAGTTAAAAATTACATACCTTGATTTTCCTAGTAGAACGTAAATTGAAATGGAAGAATATAAAAGCAGTTAGACGAGAGCAGTAGAAAGTGGCAGCCAGTAAATAAAAATATAATTAAAAAGAAAATAAACAATCCACCAAACCAACGGTCTGACAAGAGTAGTAGAAAGTGGCAGCCAGTAAATAAAAATAAATAAACAAGCCACCAAACAAAGTAAATAAAAATAAATAAAAGTGAATTAAAACGAAAATAAACCTCAAGCCAAACCTGTAATACCGAAACATAACTAAAAAGAAAATAAACCTCAAGCCAAACTTGTAATACTGAAATATAACTAAAAAGAAAATAAACCTCAAGCCAAACCTGTAATACCGAAACATAACTAAAAAGAAAATAAACCTCAAGCCAAACCTGTAATACTGAAATATAATTAAAAAGAAAATAAACTACAAACCAAACCTGAGTGAAATATTTTGAAAACAATAAATTATTGAGATGAACTAAATGAACTGTAAAGATGGAAAATGAACTGGTGCCGTGTAACTGTAAATTTACTGTACCTTTTACAAAAGATAATGGTAATGCTCGAAAATTTTTATTCCTTATGTTAACACACTATTTCCATTAGTGATGAGCTTGTAAACGATGCTAAGGCGATGTTTATCCAAATTTACATTGACGTGGTAATTAACAATGATATTTTAATGTTTTATAAAAAAAGTTTTTGCAGCGCACGCGGTGTAAGGAATTGTTTAGGTCATTTTTTTACACCTTGAGTTACATTATTGGAGTTTTAGTAAGGATCCCTAATTTTTTTGAAAATATAATATAGCCTATGTCACCCGGAGATAGTGTAGCTTCCCAACAGTGAAAGAATTTTTCAAATCGGTCCAGTAGTTTCGGAGCCTATTCAATATAAACAAACAAACAAACAATCAAATCTTTCCTCTTTATAATATTAGTATATATAATATATATATTAATTACAACATAATTCTTAAGCTACCCCCCATTCGAAAAAATGTTCCAATTTTATGTAACGCGAAAAATGTCCCAATTTTATGTAACGTTTGTTATATTTTATAGAATTTTTGTAATTGTTATTTTACAAATGTCACAATATTATGTAACGAAATATGTAACGAAAATGTGACGAAAAATATAACGAAAAAATGAATTAATTTTATATAATGAAAGTTAAATGTTAGGATAGGATTTTTGTGCTTATGTTATTTTTTTTGTGTTGATGCCAGTAAGAATTTCATTGTAAATTTTGATCTAAGTATAGAAGAGAAAGAGACAGAAATGAAAGCAAGAGGGGTTAAGGGGCACAGCCCCTTGCGAGGCCAAAATGGCCGAGTTTATATATATATATATATATATATATATATATAGAGAGAGAGAGAGAGAGAGCGAAAGAAAGATAAATATAGATTACCACAGTAAACTTTTTGAAGTGAAACTTCTTTAGGCGCGTCTTATATATAAATCAAAAAATATATGGGTAGTTAACACGAAAAACGAGCGAGCGTACGTTATGAATAACTACAGTATTAATACATCCAAAAATTTATAATAGGCATGTAGCCAGTAATATATTGAATTAAAATTTGTGTTTCATGATATTACATTCTATACCATTTCGAGATATATATATATATATAAAAAAAAAAATAATAAATTTATTAGAATTTAAAATATCAAAAATTAATCAAACATAAAAAATGGATATAAAGAATCGGAAAAAGAAATAGAGACAATGTTAATGATCTCAAAGGAACTGTAACTGAAGTAAGCTGCATTTTAATCTTAACAGAAACATGGATGAACAATGATGATGATACCGACAAACCGAATTTCGACTGCATCGTGAAATTCAAACCGAACATCAATTAAATATTAATAATAATCCAAATGAATCAACTACAAAGTACGGAACTACCATTGATGAAGTATTTTCCAGATATTATATTGATCAAATTTTCATCAAAAAGTTATGTTTCATATTTTAGTTACCATAAGCCTACTGTATCTTTTATAGAATCCAACAATCAATGAAAAACATTAATAAAACAAATGCATTCATTTTTTATTTGTTTTTATTTTTCTTCAAGTGAAACTTTAAAGATATGTTTATAAGAACCACAGATCTCTCCATTTGGTTCTTACTCTTGGTAAATTTGGTACTAATACTATAACTTTGGTAGCGCGGTAGCCTAGTGGTTAAAGTACTTAGCTACTAAATTAGAGAACACGGGTTCGAGAATTGTCTCGATCCGGGTCCGAATCGCTCCCAGGTTTATCCAGCCTGAAATAATTGGGTACCAGAGAAATCTGGGAAAGTAAAGGCGGATCCCAAATAGAAAGGAACTGGCCCCAGTATTCTTATCAAATTCATTAGGCTTAGTACTCACAATCTTTGACGCCCTTGCTAAAGGTATGGGACTTGCTTTTACTTTACTTACTATAACTTAAATCGAAGTTGGGGAAAACGCCTTTGAAGTTCAAATTTATCGAGCGTATTTTATCTCTCTATTTGTTCCACTTCATTAACAAAAATTCTCATAGTTCATCTAAATTACATTACAAATTTGTAAATAATGCCATAAAACTTTTCGCAGCAGTCACTCGTCCGCTGATGAAAACTGAAACAAAATCGGTTCTATTATTTCTGCGATTAGTGCACAAAAACGACAGTGAACAACGGCTTTATTTCATGTGGATATATTGATATAATTATTACCATCATTTTGATCTATTTGATATATTACAATGGTTGTTGAAATTTGTTTCTCTAAAAACTAAACAATTATGTAAAAGGGGTAAATTTAATCAATGAAGCGCCGATTAAAAATTTATTAAAATTACATAATTAGTTCTACAGAGTTCTTAGTTAAGAAATCTTAAAATATGAATAAAAATTGTATATATTTATATAACTGTTTTTGAAATCGGCTCTAATGATTTTGACGGAATTTAGAAATTAGAAGTTTTTAGAAGTTTAGATAAATGGATTCGTCGAAAAAATTTTACGAAACAAGTAATTTTAAGATAATTTTACGTTACGAAAAAAAAAAAAATTAAGATTCATAAGCCGGAAATTAAATTATCATTTGTGTAACTCTACAGCAACGTTCTGTATATTTCAATTGACATAATTAAATCCGTTGTTTAAATTATAAGTAAATATATTTCACCATGAAAATAACTTTTATCTATTTTCAATTACCAAAATTTATATTTCTAGCTTATGAATTTTGAATTATTTTGACATGATGTCTTATTGCTGAGTTCAATCTAAAATTTTATCCGACACGAAGAAATGACACAAAATTTTTTGTCCGACACGAAGAAATGGCACAAAGTTTTATAATGATTTTCACTTAATCAATGGCTAGGGAAGTGGCTTATTTTTATATGTACAAACATTTTATTCAGTCTGTGATTAACAGTTCAAGTTTATGTTTTTACTAAAACAAAACATGTAGTCATATCAGACTGTGTGCACCATCCTAAAGACATATTCATGTCGTAATGTATTTCTGTGCAAAAAGTACGGAGGTACCGGATTTTTTTTTTGTCGTTTCAGTTTAATAAATTTCACTTCATGTGCACCATAAAAATGCTTTGATTTTTCTCTTACAAGTGCAATTGGTTTGCAGAAAATGATAAAATTTAATAAAAAACACAGGTCGTGCTAATTTGTAATAATATTTATTTTGATTTGTATGATGATAAATTTGATTTAACATGTTAAGTAAAAAATCGAAATTTTGCAATCAAATAAATTTATTTACGACATTTATATGGCGATTTTAAATATTACAGAAACTAAAATAGCCTGTCAAATAGGTATGTAATTGTAACTTTAGTATTACGTGTGTATTATTATTTTATTTTTAAATTGTGAAACTCATGAATATACTTTGATTGATCTGCAAAAGTTTGGAATAAATTCAAGTAAGGATCGGTCAGCAGGTACTATTATTAAAGATGATATATCATTCACTTAGCTCAAAAGAAATTCTTTTCATCACACGAAGCTAATTCAAAACATTTCCTTTAATATGCAAAAATAATGCTGAAAAAAGAATTTTATTGTATGGAAATTGCTTTCCATAACTGATTAAACGTTTTAAAAAAGAAATGAAAATGGGAAGGTACATTGTTAATTTCTTATACTTTAAGAATCTATCTTTGTAAATACTGAAATTAATTTTACAAATAAATCATATATATATTATAATAGCTCTTCTTCTTCTTCTTCGTGCGACCCGATTCGGGTATAGCTTAATCACCATTCATCGTCCGTACCAACTGGCGGAATGAGTCCCGGTCTCTTGCAGCCTGGAACAATTGTACATTTGTGACTCCAGTCCACGCCTTGATATTTTGGAGCCGAGAAATCCTTCTTCTTCCTCGTCCTCTTTTCCCTTCTATCGTCCCCATCATTATTATCTGCAGTAGATCATAATTTGGTCCTCTCATGAAATGTCCAAGGAATTTTGTTTTCCGTTCCTTAATTATATTCATTAATACTAAATCCGTCTTCATTAATCGTAGCACCTTTGCATTCTTCATCTTTTTGGTCCAGCGATAGCACCACATTTCAAATGACGAGATGCGCTTTTCCGTATATGCTTCTGGTGTCCAGGTTTCGCAACCATATAAGAGCACAGACCACACATAACATCTTAATATCTTTTTCTTAATCTCCAATTTTAATCTTCTATCGCATAATATATTTCTCATCTTCATAAATACTTCTCGGGCCATCTCGATGCGCGTTCTTATTTCTGTGTTATAGCTCGCATATAGTAAAAAAAAATATCAAGTAAACGGATGATATTACTATTTTATCTTTTCAAACGCTGTTGCATACTCTACTCTTCATTTCTTAGTATTCATATTGTAGTCGAAAAAAGTAAGTAAATTAATTCGATACATACGCTGCCAAAGATTGTTTACCCCAACATTATGTGTACATAAAAGTAACTGATCTCGAGAGTATTTACATTCAAACGTAATTATTAAACACGCTGAATTTAGTAACACGTATTTACAAATTTAATTTCAGTTACAAACGCCAGATAACGGAATATTGAAATCTGTAAATAACGAATCATATCTTAAAATAAAACGTTGATATTGCAAATATTTGATCCAGCACTAAATATCATTTCTTTTGATCTATTTAGTAGGCGGCAAAAAGAGTCATATTTAGCTGTTAGATACTTTGTCAAAAAGTTCCGTACTTAGATGAGACTTTCGCTTTCACGCTTTTTCATTTAAAATCTTATACTAATTTTAAATATTTAGACTTCTCGTCAGTTCTAGATCATAAGAGAAAAAAATAAAAATAAAAAAAACGTTGCGAAGTAATACTATATTTAACAAATAACAATAAAACAAAATGATCAAACAGTAAATATGGAAATAATGTTTAGAACAATAATGAAAAATACGAAATTAAAGTCATATCCTTCTACTGTAATTTGATGTTAATTAATTAGTAGTTTCTGGTGTTACAACATTACAAATACCACATATCTGATTATAATGTTGAGGGTCGGAAAGACAATCAATTAAAAATTTTCCCAGATCGTATTTAGATATAGCCCTTCCGGGAGATTTATCGTGTAACACCGTACACTCTTTGGACGGAACATTGGCGATATGCGGTGGAAGGACAGCTATCCATTTCAAGGAACTGCTTTTCAAATAATTCAACATACGCTGATGGTCTTCGTTTAGGTCTCTAAACATCGGTGGAACTTTTTCAACATCGTAAAACAAAAAAGCTGAAAGATATAGAAAATTATCAAATTACTAAATGCCATCATTCTATAACGGTACAGCAACATAAATAAAATCGAAAATGTTTATCCATCGCCATTAATAGATTAATTTTATTTCAGATTTCAAACATAAATACCATCGTAGGTGTTCCAAAATTCAAATCTAATTTTAATTTTCGCAATAGCTAATTTTATAATAAATAAGTAGGATTTTTAGTAAGTTCGAAAAATTAACAAAATGTAAGAAAATTAATAATGATCTTCGTAAAATATTAATTTTAGCATTTGTAAATCTGGGAACTTTTTCCATAGCACTGTGACGGTAAATGACAGAAATCTTGATGCGTTAATTAATAATTTCACACTACCCGTTTTTATGTTTCCAAAATGCTTCGATATATTTACTTTATTAATTTGCGCATTTTTATAACTTCCATGTAAACTTTAAATGTAGTTACTATATTGAAAAGGTAAAATTACTTTTTTTCTTTTTATATTAATCAAACATAATTTCACCCTTCTTTTTTTAGTTATTTTTTTACTCGTTTATTTATATAATAAGTATCTGATTTTTATATATTTTTGTTTATTTTTTGTTTATACCGGATTTATAGTAATGAATTGTTCTCTGTTTTTATTCAAACAGAACACAGTTTACGGCTTACTGGGCTAAACGAAAACATGCTTGTGATACATTGAAAGTTCTCGTAATTTAGTCAATCTTTTTAACTGCATAAATGAAACATGCAGAACAATCATATCACGGATATGTAAAGTAAAATAAGTAAAACGAGTCTTACACTCTTATCAGTGTCCAGAACTATGAAGTTAAGGTTCGCAGTGTACTAACTCTAATTTATTTGAAGAAAATATTGTGTTAATTTCTTTCTGGGCGCATTTACTTTCCCAGATCACTTCTCTGGTACTTAGCTATTACAGTTTAGGTAAACCTGAAACCGACTTAAATCCGAAACGAGATGATATTTGAACACCCGCGATTTTTGATTTGGTAGCTGAGCACCTTGATCGCTAGAATATCGCACTACATAAAAGAGATATTATGAGTCTATTTAAAACAGAAAATCAGCGCGATTAAATAATACAGATTAGTCTACTATATGCATCACTAATCCTGCCAGATAAAAAATGCGAAATATGACATTGTAGTATATTTAAACAGAATTGTTAGTAATAATAGTTGATATTTTGAATTAGGTAATTGACAGTAAACCATGAAAATCGTACTAAGTACTATGTGTATTTCGAGGAATAATCTAGAATACTTAGGAACAATACGAAAAATTTACTGCGGCATCCGGAAAAACACAGAATAACGTTTTTAAGCTTAGGACAATAACTATTGACTGCCGTGCAAATCATAGGTAGGCATCGGTGCCGTGAAATTGTCTACACGAAATTAAGTAAGAGTTTCAGTTTAAAAATATATCTACGTTAAAATAGTGCATTTAAAGTACTTGGAAACAAATGGAAATTCGAATTCGTAGATATTTTGAGGTTAATGAAATCGCCCAGGAGGTCAAAATAATTGATGAACTATAGATTTATTACAGTTTAGTGATTCATAAAAACAATCATTCAATGGAGAAAAAAAAAAATGCCAAGTGTACCAGTGCAACAGTTTATTAGCTTAATTTAACCGATATCGATTTTTAATGCGATAAATTTCTAAAGAACGTCTTCGATTAAAAGGAAACCACGAAAGTATATGTAATAATACCTCTGTGCCGCAATTAAAATGTTCTTGTTTTCGAAATTTCAACTTATATTAAAACATAGCATTTGAAGATCTACCCGATTTGATAGTTCGCTAGAATGCTGTAAATATTGATATACTAAAAAAGGTGAATGGAAATTGTTTTGAAATTTTTTCCCTAAACAAGTATATGTTCAGTAAAGTGAGAGCCGAAATTGTTCTTAATATCACTACGTCTATGTTCAATGACGAAACAAGATCACTGCTGATAACAATGCAAGTTAAATGTAGTGTATTTATACATCTCGCTTGTTAAATGGTTAACAAAATAATAAAATTATAAACAGTTTAACAAATATGTAAATTGAACGTAAATTAATATACTAAAAACGCCTTTTAAGAGGAATTTTCATTTTCAACTAGAAATAATAAGAAAATATATTAATGACTAGTTCGTACTATAATTGAACTATTTTAAAATCCATATAACAAAGATAACTTTACCCGATAAGCATACGGAAATAATATCTATATTAGCGCTTTTCATAGTGGATAAGATATTTGCTAATCCATCTGACATGACCGTGGTTGGACCTATAATTAAAAAAAAAAAATTATAATTTTTCACTGGTTTTTTGATTTTTTGAATATCGTGTTTCTACTAACAATGTTTATGCAATTACATTTCGATCATTTTAAAACGGATACGAATTGAAATAACAAATAAAACACCTCATCGGTGTCGGGCTAATATATTTACAACAGTTAGCAGATACCTCACGAACTATATCAAATAGAAAAAAAAAGAATATAAGCAAATAAAATTTATTTATATCTACACCAAACAGCTTTGTCGCTCTACAGAAATCTTAAATCTATTTATGATCAGTGGACAACATAATGCAGTTTTCTAATATAACAATAATGATCATGGTACGTTCACGAAACAGAATATTTTAGTAAAATTAACTTTCATGTGTTTTATTTTCATAACTTTTGCATTTACATAAATATAAATAAATGCATCACTTGATAATGCAAATATTGTTTTTTTCTTTTTAAATTTATGCGACCATGTTTATTAAGAAAATCAGTGTAAATTTTTCGATTCCGTACTATTACCCTAAGATTATCTGCGGAAGATTAATCGACTAAATTACCACATATATATTATATACATATTGTATATAGCATATATATTTTAAATAATAAATATAAAAAATAAAAGGTAAATCAAATTATCAATCAAAAAATTAATCGATTATATTATATATATATATATATATATATATATATATTATTTATATTATGAAAGGCAAAGTAAATCATCAAAACTTATAGAAACACAATGCGTACAAATTTGAATGTGCTTACTAAGAAACAAATTTTGATGATTTCATGTCTAACGTTAGAAATCGTGAAAAACCTCGAAATCCCTAGAAACACAGTGCATACAAGTGTGGAATTTGGTAAATAGACCCTTATAGACTATTAGGTATTCATAAAAAAAGAACGTTTGATGGTTTTGTGTCTAACGTTGAAAATTACAAAATAAAAAACATAAAATTTAATTATATTGTAATTTTTTTTAAATAACAGACTGACTGATAAGCAAGGTTCATATATACTGTAATGATTCTCATTCTTAGCATTAAGGAAAATTACTCTGCAAATCGTGTTGATCGGTAGCGAAATAGTTCAGGGTTATTTCCCTTCGCAAGCTGCTTCATTTATTAGCTGAGAGGCTATGCGTATCGAATGATGCGAATTTTATTATTTCTGGTTTGCGCCTTTTCTTAGTATGATGCGAATTTGATTATTATTACTGTTTTTTTTTTTAATGCTACTGAACTCTTCGTGCTTTCATTTTTATTACTAATTCTCTTACCCTTCAGTTGAAATACATGTGCGATAATCAATTGTCCAGAATTGAAAAAGATATAATGATATGTAAATATCGACCGGAGCGTGCGCGTGATCGAAATATACGTGTGAGAGGTGTGAACTGGAGTTATAGGTTAGATTTACGCTTTAAATAATATATTGGGGTTAAATTTTGGAATTTTCATACTTAGGCCTCGGAATTTTTAAAAAAATCGTTGTAAAGCAGCGGGTGGGCGGGGCTAGTGGAGACTTGGTTTACTTTCGGACGTTAATTAATGTACTTATGTTAATTAATAATCTGTTCGGTTTATCGGAAACGAGCAGGACGCGTACAGGGGAATTTCAAAGAAATTTAGGGAACTTGTGGGAACTTTCAGCACCTGGACACTAATTGGGGTTACTTGCGCCCCCGAATAACACTTTGGATAGTTTATTGACCTCTGGACACTGTTTGGACGTTCGGTTTACTGGAAATGTGCGGGAACCGTCCGGAGGAAACTCGGAGGAATCGGGGGAAACTTGGGTGAATTTTGGGCACCTGGACACAAATTGGGGTTCGGATAAGCGGAACTGTCCAGGAAAATTGGGGGGGAAGTCGGAAGAACTGTGGGGAAACTTGGGTGAATTTTGGACACCTGGACACAAATTGGGGTGAATTTTGACTACCTGGACGGGAATTTAGGTTAAATTTGAGTACCTGGACGGGAATTTGGGTGAAATTTGAGTACCTGGACGGCAAATCGGGGGAACTGTTCAGGAATGTCGGAGGAAAACCTGGACACTCGGGGAAACTGCACCAGAATGCCCATTTATTAGCTACTCCATACACGTCATTGAGCAGCAACTATTATTACTAATTATGTTATAACTATAATTTTTTAGCACATTCAAAAGTTGAAATGCTAATACTAATGCGTATTACTCCACTTTTTGTTTGCACAAAAATGTTAATTAAAAAACAGAAAGAATTAGAAACCATTGTCATAAATTTAGCTAGAATCATTTATCTGTTAATAATATACAACGGAAAAATATTAAAACAGCTAACAGTTATTATGACATTGTAACTGTAGGACCGAAAAAATACATCAACTTGAAAGATCGATGCATCGGTAGCTGAATTAACAGGAAATTTCGTACAACTCGTGGGCCAATGATTTGCTGCTATTATGGGCACATGTAAATTTGGCTCAAAAGATGTCGTGAAACCATCAAAAAGCGCTTATTATCAATGTATTTTAGAACAAAAAATAAAATTATTGACGACATGATCGAGGTGACGTGTAATTTACTTTGTGTTCTAGTAAAATGTGATGCAACTTTTTTTCAAAAAGGGCGTGTTATATCATCAAGGTCTTTATAACTACTATATACAACAATTTATTCCGGCAGGATATACACCTACAGTTATCGCCTTAACCAAGATTCATTGGAAAATCCATTTTCTCAAATTACTCGAGGCGGATTAAATCCATCACCATTAAATTTCTTGTACAATTCACGAATGATAATACTTGGAAAAAATCAAGGTGTCATTTAAACTAATACTACAATACACAATACTAAAAGGTAACACGAATTTCACTGTCGGAAAAATGTTACGCGATACTGGAACATCGAAGCTAACAAATATGGGAGGGGTAACCTGACAGAATGCAATGACATTTCTCAAGAGATTGCAGATAACCTCAACACAGAAAAAACTTAAGAATTAGACAGTAATGAAGAATTTGAAAATAATGGACTTGAATATTTCGCAGTTTGAATCGCGAGAAAACATCGTCGGAAATTCTTTTATTTAGAATAAAATTCAAAAGTTGAGTTTTAAAAACCAACCGTGTCTTCGATCATTTACTTATCATACGATGGGGTTAACTTCACCTCAACAATGTGGTAAAATTAGGCTAAAAATATTAAACATGAGGTCAAGATCCATCATAATGACGACGTTGGGTAAGGTCGAAGAGTTGTTAATGAATTAATAGAAAAAAATTTATCCAAAGAAAAATATAATCCCCGCAATATCGTAAAAAATGGCATCCTATAAAGGACATACATTCGAATGAAATTTTTAAATAATCGATCACATGATGAGACAGCAAATAAAAAAGTTATAAAAAAGATCAAAAAGTTTATGTCACGAACGAAAGTTATTATCAATATATTATTTCTGCATCTAATTTATTTTACATTGCATTTTTCCGGTAACTACTATTATTTTTATCTGCTATGGCGTTTTACTCGTATTTAGAAATTTTAAGAAATGGTTACTTTTTTAATTATCTAGTTTTTTAAAAGAAAATAATACATGTTAATTATTGATTTAGAAGTTAAGTTTAAAGTAAGTCTACTATTTTTGTAAAAACATAAATATTATAAAATTTGTCTCTATTTTCTTATTACTAATATTTTAATTACATAAACTGAATAAAAAGAAATAACAGTAATAAATGCAAAAATATTCTAGTAATAATAAAAATTAACAGCACTGTTAATAAGTTAAAAAGTAGCATTGGTAGTTAGAAACTGACGTCACGCACGTATTTCACTAATCTACACAGATTATATGTAAGTGAGACAACCTATATATGTTAACCTTACTAACGTGGTACGAAAAACATACAGACGATAACACTAATAATTTATATATGCACTGAAAAATAAATAGCATTTCGTTTAGAAAGTTGTAAATTAATTTAAGGATTTCTGCTTATTGAAAAATGTTTACTTAAGTCATTTCTTGTGCCCAGAGCGACCACAACGGCGTCACTTCCTTCGATTGTTTTCTCCACATCCGGTTTAAGTAAGACATCCCCGTAAACAACTTCCACCTTTCCGACAAATTGTTGTGGTAATCGCGATGGGTCTCTGATGAGAGCTCGTACTTCTAACCCTGCGTTAATAAAAAATAACAAAGATCAGAAATATGTTATATGTTAACTTCGGTATACGTATCAAAAGTTTCATTCCAATATTTAATTTCTTGTTCTTCTACTGAAAGTCGTGGTTTCGAGACTACTTGTCTCATTCCGGATCCAAGTCGTTCTCAGGTTTCCTTTACTTGAAATAATTGAGTACCAGAGAAATCCGGCGAAGTAAAGGCGAATCTAAAGTAGAAATTAGCTCCTAATATTCTATTCAGATCCATTAGACGCAGTACATTGTGAACCTTAACAATTCTCGACGCCCCGGCAAGAGTATAGGATTGGACTTCCGTTACTTTATTTAACTTTGAAATTAAGTAATACGAAACAAAAATCTTTGCGAGATTGGGACAAAAATGAATACGCCTGCGAAGAGAGAAATTAAAAAATATCGAGCAATAAATACGAAATCGGCAAGCAAAAAATAACTATTTTGATTTTAGTATTTACATATTAATTACAATTACAAACAAAAATATTCAATAACATTCTTCGTAAACTAATTGTCTTTTAAATTTCAATTGTTGCAACAGATATTTTCCCGTTACGAGCGAAACGAGTAATGGTAAGGTTAGAGGCTGAATGAAGCAAGTGTCTCCGGGGCGAAGTAGCACACACACGCGCACACTCACACAAGGGGCTTCGAAGACCTTCGCTTTTCTCGAGTTTCCAACTCGACAAGTTTATTATTATTATAATTTTAATAGGTATTCAATCAGTTAGTTCGCTTTTCAGCGTCACTTGAAGGTCGACGTAGCATAACAGTAAAAATAAAACGAATAACGAAGAGCCGCGGACCGGAAATCACCGGATCTCGTCATTTTCCGTAAACGATGTCGCCGTTCATAGTCGCGTCAACGTGCGGTAACAAATTCAAATCCTACACGACAATATTACTTTTAATCAGCCAATAATTAATTCCCTGGAATATTATTATTATGTACCCATCTGGTTCGATCTTGGCGACGCGTAGTGATAATAGTAGTTTCGTCATCCGCGTTCGGTGACCGTTCGTGACACGATTGCTTAGCAGCGAAAAAGTGGTCTATCACGAAAAACCCATTTTATTATGTATAGTAGATAGATACATACAAATAAATGTTATTCTTATATCAGAAGTAGTAAAAAAATCTTATTAGGTTTTTAATAGAAATCGCTAAAAATTGTAGAACATTATTGTGGATGTTCAGAAAAGGTATCTATAGCGAAACCCAAAGGATCGAGTTACACACACCCACACACGCACATAGACTGCTTTGCTATGTTTAAAAAAAAAAAAAAAGAAAAACTAAAAATTTTGAAAGTTACATTTATTGTAACGGTAACAACTAGATTGACAATGACATTAATTTTAATGTAATGCATTTGAATGTACCACTATGGGCGTAGCCAGGCTTTCGATTAAAAGAGAACCAGATTAGATATTTTTTTTCCTTGAAGACTGAGGATAATAGCACGGAAAGAAGATCACAAAATCTGCAGAAATAATAAGTTCTCTAAATAAAGTTAACTTTTAAAATTTATTAAAATGAAATTAAAAAAAAAAAAAAAAATTACTCGAGAGTTCATTTATGAACTTACAAAATATGAATGGCGAAGTTCTCTTTATAATTTAAAAAAGTTCTTTTTAGTGCTTTTTTTCTTTTAGAAATTTTTTTTGTAATGAGTATTTATTAATTTATTAAAAGTAGTGTTCGTTTAAATATATTTTTGTTATCATAATTTTCGCCAATTTTGACTTTTAAAGTACTAAGTTATCTATCAATATCACACAAATTAAACAAAAATGCATCATTAAGATGATTCCAGCTTTTTCAATATAGAACAGACGGTGTGTTAACATTTTAATTAGCCTTTTTTAGATTTTATTTTATTCGTTTTTTTTTTTTTCTTTACTAGGTGTCATAAATTTGGCGATACGTGTATTAATCTTTGACCTAAAATTTACTTCAGAAACTGATACCATCCGTGGAAAAGGTTATTAACATAATTTGCCAGTTCATATGAAAAATTCTTAAATAAAATATTTTTTCGAGGTTTAAGGGGGTTGAGGTCCTTCCCTGCACGCCTTGGCTACTCTATATATACAAAAATAAAATAAATAAATTTCGTGGTGTTACCACTCTGCAGCATGCACTACTTAAGTGCCTGTGATAGAAACATAAATGTTAAAATTTATTCCGGGATTTTATATTTTATTTGAGCACCATCTATTTTGGAAACTTATTTTAATACTTTCTCGATCTTTTTTGGTCCTACGAAAAGTAAAATAAGCAAAGTTGGACATATACACATATATTTATTTTTAACGTTATTTTATAGTCTTACCAGCAATATTGTTTCATTTAAATTTCAAGTACTTTCAAAAGTTATTTAGCCGCAGAGTTCGAAAAAAACACGGAAGGAAAAGTTGATGCCATAGAAATTTTTAATTTGCAAAATAATTGCCGTTTCTATTTTTTTTTCTTACAAATAATAATAGTTATTTAATTTTAATTTATTTATTAAAATAACTAGAAAAAACGTTTGTTACTTTTTTAAATATTTATCCTCCGTGAGATCTGTACGCAAACTCATTCATAAACATGAGCATCAAACAGTGAGATGGAAGGCTCAAACCGTATTTCTGCTACAACGAAAATATTTCGATTAGTTTTGAAGATTTTATTTCGTGTTTCGCTAACTATTTGTTTAATTCGTTATCGTGCCAATGATTACAATTGTAATTGTTGATTTTAAATTCAAAATTTTTTTTTTTTATATACTACAAGTTTTTAATTTTTTTTTAATTTCATTTTCCGAAATTAATAAGTACCTACATTATTTGTGTTTTCTCTTTAATTTTTGCTACATTCTAAGTGAAATATAATTTATTTTCAAAGACACTCCTTTCTAATTAAACTTTTTCAATATTTTCAGCTGAAATACATTTTTACTGTTAACTGATTTTATTTTCTACAGAATTAGGAGTACTATTTGAAGTTCGGCGCGCTACGGTGTTCATTGTCTTTTCGGATAATTAATTCGTTTACAGTTTTTGTGTTTTACATGCTGCCTCGATAATGTGTGTCTGCGAATTTCCACATGTCGCGTTCTCAGCACCACACAGCACCGCTACATATCTATAAGTTGCTACTTTTCTCGTATCTTATTAACAGTACAACGATTCGATCGTTGCTACAGATCGAACACATGTGCAAATAGAACGCCATCTGATGATACTATGACAGTTGACAGTGTAATGAATGTACCAAATAAAAACATCAAAACAACTTGATAATGGTACGGAAAACATACACATCGACCAACAGACAAGCAAACATAATAATAAAGCAACGTTTACCTTCAAAATATTACTTCTTTACGACTTAACAAAAAGAACGATAACAATGACGCCTCACAATCTGCTCCTTTGATAAGGAATAATTCATTACAAATCAACTAGTTCGAAAATAAATAGTGAAAAAAATTACAAAACTTACTAAAAATAAATATAAAGTTTTACAAACATTTTCTAATAATACATTTAATAATAATAGTCGACAACGAAGAGAAAAATACAATTATAAACAACAACTCACATTTAAATAATAATAGCCGCAGATACACTAAATGTTTAAAAATTTAGAAACAATAAAAATAAGCAAAAACGTGCTAAGGTAGTTCGAAAAACCTCTATCCTTTTGTGCCTGCAGACGACATTGTATCTGTTTATTACAAAAAGAGCGCGCGCGCACACACAATAAAAATGTAAAAAACAGAATCGGAAATTATCAAACGTATTTATTTTTCACCGATATCAAACCAAATGCTGATATGAATAACAGTTTTAATATTCACTACTTATTAAATGCTTACATTTAAGCCACGTTAAGTGTGAACAAAACTATACAACTTCCTACGTATCTTTGTTTAGAAATTGTAACTTCCATGTCTTCGCTTTAGAATCAAGATTTCAAAAATGATTTCTTAGCCAGAATCTTAAAAGCAATACATCAGCAAATTCAAAGCTCTCGAATTAAACGAGATATAAACTGGACGCTGATAAATCAGTCAATAAAAACTTTTACACAACCGATTTTCTTTCTCATAGCCTTATTAAATAAGTAGCAAAAGTCGAAACACGTATACACTTTATGGAATGCTAAACATCTTATTAAAAAAATTATTCTCCTTCCAAATCAATTCAAGTTGTGATTTTTTTTAAATTTTTTCACGAGTGAATGTAATGTGTACCGAGCGCGGTCTCAGCAATGTGAAATGAAGGAAATATTAAAAGTAAAAGAAGTAAAAAGGAACCGAGAGAAAAATGATAAAAATACGAAACATTTGATGTAAGATGAAGGTCAGTCTCACATTAAACGAAGAAAGATAAACAGACAGAGGGAAAAAATATATTATAACCATTAGACAAGTCAAGAGGAAGCAAATCAGAAACCAGAAGAAAATTACGCACCAAACTAAAGAAGAAGCGAGAAAAATATCTAAGAAGAGGAAAGAGGTTTAAAAATATTCGTACAAATGAAACAACGCTAGTTTCAAACGTTTAATACACGACAGCTAATGATTACATTAACAAAACAACAAACATGATGGAGAAAAAATATAATACAAATGTGACCTGGTTCAAGGATACTGAATGTGTCAAATTAACGCGTGAATTAATATAATGACTATTTCAGAAACTATACATTTAACAAATAAGGAACTACTGGAAAATAACACAATAAACACTGAAATTAAATGGTTGGTCAACTGACATGTTTCATTTTATGTAGTATAACAGCTATTAAAAAACGAGAAAAAAGCAAAGAAAACGTAAAAAAGCAAAGAGGAGATGAAAATAGCAGAAAGCAGAAAATCCAGCCTGTAATTTCCTCACTTTTCTTCAGCTTCTTCTAAATTATTTTGTATCTACGTTATTAGAAAGGAAACAAAAAGGAAGAGAAAGAACGTCATTTGAAGAAGGTAGTTCTCCATAATTGCGATAAATATATTTTTAATAAGCGTGAAAAGAAATCGAAGAAGAGGAATTAGGAATAAATAAGGGGAGGAAACATGGTCGACAATAGAGTAGAACTTGAAAGGTATTATTTGTAGTAGGGGCAGCGGGAAGAAGGGCGAATTTGTTGAGAACTCATCCATCAAAAGGAGACGGAACACGTTTAAATTGAAAAAGAGGAAATTAAAGATAAAATTTATAGGATTTTTGAAGAAAAGATGGAAGATTTAAGACGAAAGAACTAAAAAGGAGAAAAATGAATGACTGCGAGAAGAGATAAGCATATGAAAAAGCATGCGAGACTAAATCAGTAGTTTTAAATTCAGGAGCTTTTTGGAAGAAGATATTTTCAGATACTATTATGCGTTTAATACTTTTTTGCTTAATTCACTCGGGATAAGATCAATCGTAGGTGCATAAACGGGACGCTCCTTAAGGTTACGACACTAGAAGCACAGTGGGAACAGGTAGTAGAAGAATTATGGCAGTGCTTCACGAAAAACTTGAAAAAAGAAACATCTGAAATTCTGCGTAGTTTAAAACACGAATATTTAGATCAGAGTTTCCCAACCTTTTTTTCGTCGAGCCTCCCCAAATTATAAATAACCTTTCTATGCCCCCCCCCTAATTTTTTCATTAAAAAAAAAAACGCACATTGTTTTAATAAAACTTATTTATTTTAATTCTAAATTGTAGAAAATAAACTTTAACCAAGTTTAAAACGTTTTTTATCGAAATAATTTATTATAATTAAAGTACTAATGAGATACTTGAGCTTACATGTTCTGCGCCAGTTGGTTGATTCTAGGTTCAGTTTCTGCCAGAGCTATTGTCAGGTCGCTATCAACGGCAAGACGATTTCGCTGCTTAATTTTAATTAAAACCAGAGCTGAAAACCCTGTCTCACATAAAAGTAAGTCGAAGATAAAGAAACAAGTATTCTCAAAGCAAGAGAAGCAACTTTCGAATTAACAAGGAATCGTTTGATCCAAAATTTCTCCAATATCAAGAGAGATGGAAATCATCTTTCGTTGTCGAATCTGCCTTCATTTCTCGAAATTCTTTCTGAACTTGTTCTGGTAATTATAAGATATCAAAAACAAATGGGTTTCTGGTCATGTGACATATTGATGACTTTGAAATAATGTCTCGATAGTATCGGTGAAATTTATTTTCCAGCGCTTGCAAATGAGTTTGTATTTCAACTTTCAAATCTTCGTCGTTTTTTATTTTTAATTGCTTCGAATAGTCGAGAAAAAGATATTATTACATTTTCAGCAGACACCTTTTGATTCCAAAATTGAAGCTTCGATATGAACCCTTGAATATGATCATAGTTACCTATTACAGTGCCGTTTCTGCTTTGAAGCTTCAAATTTAGCTGATTGAAGGCATCAAATATATCAGTTAAATAGGTCAACTGCCATTGAAATTGTTCATTGTTGAACATTTGCAAAAAATCTTTTTTTTTCTTTGAACTTAAGAAAGATGCTTCTTTCAGTTCATAAAGGCGAGCCAACATGTTGCCCTTAGACAACCAGCGTACTTCTGTGTGGAATAGAAGAACTCCGTGATCAGAATTAAGATCCTCGCAATGTAAATTAAATAATCGACTGTTCAAAGCGCTGCTCTTGATGTAGTTTACGATCTTTATAGCGAAGTCCAAAGTCTGACATAATTTCTGTGGAAATGTTTTGGAAGCCAAAGCTCGTCGATGAATAAAACAATTAGTACACACTATCGCGGGATTCTTTTCCTTGAGCTTTTGAGCTAAGCCTGATCGTACACTTATCATTTCAGGGGCGCCATCTGTGCAAAGTGCAATGAGTTTATTCCAATCCAAATCATTTTTTTCGATGAAATCAGATATTTAATTAAATACATCTTCAGATTCAGTGCCTGCTGTTAAAGATTGGGAGTACAAAATCTCTTCTTCAATGTGATCTCCACTGACGTAATGAAATAAACTATTAACTGTGCACAATTAACGATGTCGGTGGATTCATCGCAACTAATGCAAAAAATGACGATAATTTTACTTCGTTGAATATTTGTGAAAATTTTCAGATGTCTAGAAGGTCATTTTCGAAAGCATGTCACATTATTTATTGAACACCCCTCGTCCGATGTTTAATTTACGCGTAAATTAATTTTTCTTTCACGCCTCCCTTGACATCTCTCTATGCTCCCCTAGGGGGGGCGTGCCCCCCCTGGTTGGGAACTCCTGATTTAGATAGAGTAGTATTACGGAACCTAAGTTCAACAGAACCAGTACGAATGTCAGAGGAGACCAAGGAAACAGAGATTGGTTACAGCCAGCTACCGAGGCGTAGTTAGTTAGGCAGTGGTGTTTCGTTCAGGTAGAGACATTTCATTCGCGCTGGGTTAATATCCGTAGTTGACGTGCCGAATAAAATAATTAAAAAAGAAAGATTAGTCAGTCGATTTCTTTCCCAAGTTTTGATCTTCGGAAAATAACGGATGGACTGCTGACATTCACTTTGAATAATTGTTAGAATTATTCAATTTTTGTTTGCAATTTTTTCATTATTACAACGGTCTATTAAAAAGTAATGCTTCCGCGCGGTCGTGTAACTTCTAGTTGATGAAAATAAATGAAACCGGTTTTAAAATGAAGAAAGAAGTATATTTAACACTTTTAAACACTAATGAAACACACCTCGACTAAATAAAACGTCAAGCAGTAATGTAACGAGAAAAATTGTAATACAAAATTACGCAAACAAGTTGGAAATACATCTGGCACCAGTTAAACGAGTTTGTATAATGGTTTTGGTATTTTCTATAGAAAGCAATGAAAATATCAGATCTATGTGTTCGATGGTTCCAGTTAGCTAAAAAATCTAATAAAAATTACACTTTTGCTAAATACAGCCGGAGATTTAGAAAAACACAAATAGCACACTCGAAAATGAATAATTGAGAGAACGCAAAAATTTTTGTGCAAATATGGCCGAATCTGAATATATGTACACATTTCTATGTTAAAATTTCTAACGAATTACAATGGTAGTATGAAAAAAATTAAACAAAAACGTTACAAATAAATCAGAATTTGTAAACGCAAAACGTGAATGTACAGTGCCGTTTGAAAATGTGATCATCGCGTGTAATCTGGGGCAGATCATTTATAGCGATTAGCTGACTGATAAGGAACTGATTTCGGCGAGTTGGTTTCTGGTATTTAGCTGTAGTTGCCTCCGTTTGTATCTGCTTCTATTAGTATTTTCGTTCTCTTATTTACTAGATTTAATTTTATTTCTGCTGTTTTTTGCATTTTTTGTCTGTATTATTTTTATTTTATTTACTTATTATTCTTATTTATTTTTGTAACTTTTTTTTCCTTCTCTACTCTTTCCATTTTTAATGTAACTATTTTACTTTGAAGTACAGCGCGATCAATGAGTTCATTCGAAATAACTATTTTTAAATTGCATCACTCTACCTGATATGATACACTTGTTGGTTAAAAAGTAAAATTTACTTTTCAAAATATCCGGGATATTCATTCATTTTTTCTTCCCAACCGAAGATCCACAACGTCAGTCCGCGAAACGAAAATTTTCTTTCAATTCTAATAATCCTATTGAAAAAAAAACGAATAAAATGTTCCGTTACTCTTAACTCATCCTGACCTACGGTTTACGAAAACATTTCCTTCTCAAAAGATTTCAACTTCCAAAAAAGCTCTTGTTCTCCTTCTGAATGTTCGTATGCTGACCAGGTTGCTTCGTTCAATATGATTTCGTTTGTCACCTGTGCAGTCTTTCTCCATCTTCCCATACTACCCCCTTTTGCGATTCACTTGTTTACGTTACGAATCATATTTTCCTGAAACGTTCATCTTCCTTTCTTTAGCATTCCATTTTGTACTACCGTTATCTTCCAACTTCCTCCCACTTCTTCCTCTTTGTCGTTTGTTTCGCTATCACTTCCTTATTGTCGATATTCAACTGAATTAAATTTTGATTAGATTTCTTTGAAACGATGGTGTACTAGGCCGAGGGTCTGAACAATCGCGTGCAAAAAAAATAAAAAAAAAAAAAATAATAAAGAGATATAAAAAAGCGGCTATATAACGGACGTCGATACGAGTGCAGTAATATGACTTTTGTTTGTACGTTCGGAGCGTTTCCATAACCGTACTAGCCTCGAGATGTGGCTAAACAAAAGTAGTCTGTAAACTACTCTACCGCCTACAATTCTGCAACATACGAAAAGTTACAGCACCGAATAATTTTAATGAATTCGACTTAGCGAACGGCCGCTAATCCTTTTGATATTCCAATGAAACCCGACACCGAACACGATTACCAGGCGGTTTCTTCGAGAGACATACACGCCGAACCTTTCAACACGCGACAAAGCGATTCGATCAACTTCGACGGCAACAGTTATCATCGCTTATCGCACGAGAAGCTGTTTCCGAAAGGACGATAAGTCATCTACTGTCTATTCTCTAGACGAAGACGACAGACAATGGTTTGAATTAATTTAGTTTCTTAATAAAATTAGCTAAAAGACCGAACTGTAATATGTAAATAAAAACTAAATTCTATTTTTTTTTAAGAATTATCTTGCCACACGACCGTACTTTCGTAGCAAAATGGTTGGTTTTTGGATGTTGGCTCATTTCCAACATTCCAGACAGAGATTGATGATGTCAAAGCCATTGCTCTCGTGGACGATATGATCTTTTACAATGGTGGCGATTCGATTGGTACCTTTTAAAGTCGGTAATCGAACTTCCAAATCATAGATGATAAATTCGACACTTTTGAACCTTGTAATATTAATCCCCACTAGTAATGCCAAATGAAACGTCACCCTTGTTATATTAAGCTCTCAGGGATGCAACCACGGTCTTAAATTATTATTTGTTTATTATTGCTAGAAAAAGCCACTATTTTAGATTTTGTTATATTTTGCATTAACTTATTTTTACTACGTCAGTCTTTCTGGGCTGATTTGCCGCTGAAAAGACAATTTTTAGATATCCACACACGCGCATGCACATACCTTGCCAGGAATAGAAATGATTCAAAATCATAGGTAGCAACACTGCATAAAACGAATAATTGCCGAGAAACAATGACAGCCGGTAACAATGTCCCTAGCTAGCAACTGGTTCTCACATACTCACTCTTTTATCACGTTATAATTAAAAATTATTTTTTTATATTATATTGTAATGATATACGGTGTTATTATTAAGGATAATTATTCTGCGAATCATTTTGATTAACAGCGAAGTGATTCGGCATATTTCAAATGCAGATTGCTTAACGGAGAGTCTGTGTGTGACGTATGATACGTGCTTTTACTTTCGCTATTCCGGTCTACAAAGCTAGTTGTTTAAATTATCAAAGATTGTTTGTTCTTTTCCTAATTTGCATTAATTTAAACAAAAAAATACATGTGCTAACAATTTATTATTTAACGATCTTACCCGAATATTGGAAATTTAGAAGCGCATATATATATATATATACATATCTTTTTCACGTCTTGTAAAATTTATAATTAAATTGGGATCGCCGCGCGCGAGAAACAACGCTGATTGAATTGACAAAATAATTTCCAGTAGTCTACCTGTCGGTATTAAATAAGTGTTCATTCGTTATGAATTCAAGGAAACTGGGAGGGATCCAGGCAGCAGATAAGTTAAAGTTAACCTGTTTCTTTAGGATTACAACCGTTGCTTTATTTGCGATATTATTATTCTTTTTGCATGTGTGAGTTAATTTAAAAATTAGTGCGATCCACGTAATATATATATATATGTGTGTGTGTGTGCGTGTGTTAATTGGATTCAATTAGTTGTATTTAATAATTCGCCGAGGCAACGATAGTATTACGAGTTACCAATTGTGTCTTTGCAAAAATAAAAAAGTTAAACGTTTTGTAATTTACAGCCATGTATATTTAAAATTTCTTATAGAACAAAATGTAATTTAAGGCAATTATTCAGTTAGAATGAATTAAGTCAGATTAAAGAAATAAAGTAACTAAATAATTTTTTGTTGTAGATACTCCGAAAGAAGGGGTTAAAACTGCAACAATGTATTTTTTTCTTTTATTTATAATTTAATATAACTACGCATAACATTCTTTATTTAAATACCTTTAACGAAGCGATAAACTGTCGCACTAATCAGGGAGAGTATTCTATCAGACTGATACTATATCGAACTCCCATTTGGCCAGGTTAATCTCTTCTGCAGAGAAGTACCGGCAGATTTCTTTCTTTTTCAATTTGTTTTGGTACTTTACCGCATGACTAGAAATATCAGAGAATTAGCTACTACTCTATAGTAATAATAGATTTTGTTTCGGCTCAA
The DNA here is from genome assembly GCA_039619475.1 of Icerya purchasi. Taxonomy (NCBI): domain Eukaryota; kingdom Metazoa; phylum Arthropoda; class Insecta; order Hemiptera; family Monophlebidae; genus Icerya; species Icerya purchasi. The sequence continues at coordinate 236,491,546 of CM077116.1, forward strand.
TCACTAACGAGAAAGTGTAACAGGTGCAAACTGAATATTGCGTTATTAAGTACTCAAGTTCGGTATAATTTCAAAACTAGAATCGTATTGCAGATTATTTGACTTCAACAATAATAGCCCATTTGAAAATGCGCCAAGAGCTTAAATCGGATTTCCTTCGATAGTGAGAGCCGTGTATGTATTTAACATTTTTCAAGTGGCAAAATAAATTGAACTTTTAAAATAAGTACATAAATTTTAAAAATGGCATATTGAAGAGTGCGTAAAAAGGCAACGCCACCGCCCCCCACACACCGCTCTAGGCAGAAATGAAAAAATGGCTCTATTCGTCCGCAACTAGGGAGAGAGGATATATTTACGAATTATGTTTGCGATGTTCAAAATATAATACTGTTTAACTTACATGTTACCATATGAATAATTCGACATCGAAACACCTTTGGTAATACGAATACAAAACTTTTCAATCTTTCCACAGCGATAATAAGCCCAATCCACAAAACCGCACACCACTTTTCTCTGCAACTTCCTTAAAACCTATCAAATAACCTATCAAATAACCTATCAAATACTTAACACGATCTAAATAAAATACACGTTTATCGTTGTAAAAGAGATGCATTCTAATTTGACGTCATGATTTATTATTTTTAAATTACACAATCTGTTTTTTTTTAACACATGTGAATGAACGGTGAGGTTCGTTGTAGTGCGTTCTTTTCCCTTGCTTTTTTTTATATTACATACGTTAACAACTTAAATTCGAACTATAGAGTATAATGTTCGTGGTGGTGCTTCGGTATGGCTCCCCCCTCGGCACGTGCCGTGACATCACAACCATCTACCTCTACGACTCTTCGTAATAAGGCTAGTCAAAACAAAAATCCATCACCTTCGTCTACTGGTCCTAAATCAAACAACAAAACAGCGGCAACAGCATCATCAACAACACTAAAACTGTTAACAACTACAATAGGAGATGTGCTAGATGAACTCAAGCCCGAGCAATCAGCTAGTGATGGTAATGCGCAGGGTAATGTACACACACATCGGTTATCAGGTAGCACTTTATCATTTAATCATAATCATAAAGATTCAATTAGCTCGTCGGAATACGTCGCTCCGATAGTTTTATCTCATGTTGATAATCAATATTCATCAGTCTCTTCCGATTCATCACCGAAATTAAATAAACGCAATAATTTCAAATTTTTAACTGTCCTAGATGACGATAATAGTGAAAATAATAATTTCATGCAAATAGATAATAATGTCAAAGTGAAACAAAACTCTTCAAAAAGACAACAAAGACCAGCCTACTTCTAATGTTAGTACAAATAAAAATACTCAACCTCCACCGATCATGGTAAAAAATGTTTTAAATTTTACCGAATTCGGAAAATATTTATTAAGCATACCGGATGCTGTATTTACTTTAAAATCTTCCTTAACAGAAATTACTGTCAAACCAGCAAATCCCCTCAGCTACAGAACGATCATAAAAGCATTAAAAGCAAAAAAATATTATTACTATACATATTCATTAAATGAGGATAAATCCTTAAGAGTGGTTTTAAGAAATCTACACTGGTCAACTGACATTACAGAAATTAAAAATGCTATAGAAGAAAATTGTTTTCAAGTTATACGTATTACAAATATGTTACGAAATAAAACTAAACAATCGCTTCCACTTTTTTATGTAGATATTAAGTAGTCAGACATTAGCTATAAAAATCTTTGAATTAAATAGACTTCTAAATACCGCAGTAACATTTGAAGAACCAAGAAAAGATCGTGGATTAATTCAGTGCACGCGCTGTCCTTCGCTTGGTCATTTTACTAACTATTGCAATTTGCCCTCACGTTGTGTTAAATGCGCCGGTAGACATAATACTAACCTATACAAGAAGACGGTGGAAGAACCAGCAAAATGTGCATGGTGTGAGGGCAACCATCCAGCTAGCTACAGAGGACGACCTTTCTACCAACAACAGCTGAAGTTTTACAGCAGATCTTACAATACTGATCCCATTCAAAGTACCAGTAATTCTGAACCATCAAATCCGAATCAGTCATACGCACAGACGAAAAATAACAAACAAATATATGCTAACGTAGTATAAACGCATGCTAAAAAAAATATACTACTAATACTTTGGAAATCGAAAAACAAAAATCACGAATAATGAAATCACTAAAATATTAAATTAATTTTTAACTGAATTTAAATCTGTAATAAATCCCCGTTAATTGCGATACTAACAAAAGTTATCGACAGAATTTTACAGTAAATATGATACTAGTTAGTCAAAACTGCTTAGTGATAATGTTATGGAATGCTAACGGAATCGTTCAAAAAAAGAATGAACTGGAAATATTTTAAAATCAAAACGTAGTTGATGTTGCGATAATAACTGGAACGCACTTAACCTGTGCTAAAAGTTTTAGAATCCCCGGTCATAAAATATATTCTACTCAACATCCAGATGGAACTGTTCAGGGAGTCACAATGATTATGATAAAAAAAACTCCTATCGGCAACATGAACATCTGTCATACGGTACAAACGCTTTTCAGATAATTTTATCTAATATTAATTTCAATGTATGCTATTTAACTGTTGCTGCAATTTACTGTCATCCAGGATTCATAATACCTTCCACAGAATACGATAATATTTTTTCTAACTTAGGTAATAAATTCATTTGAGGGAGTGATTTTAACTCTGAAAGTGTATTATGGGGTTCAAGAATAACAAAAAACCCGACAAAAAACTTACAGGTGCAATTAATCGTAATTCGTTGACAATCTTATCGCCAGTGACTCCAACCTACTGGCCATAACATTCGAACAGGCTGTCAGATGTGTTAGATTTTTATGTCACACGTAGTCTTTACAATTATAATAAAATCTGTGAAACAAAAATAGATCTTTCCTCAGATCATGGCTATATACTGAATACAAATCTCATACAAAGCTATAAACAAAATTATTTACATAATGAAACTACCAACTGGTTTAAATTCTCACATATTATAAACCGTGGTATCAAAATGAATATAAAATTAAAAAATGGCGATGATATAGATACTGCTCTGACGGACGTCACAAAACTTATTCAATCTGCTCGTAATAATTCTATAATATATAAACAAAATCACGAGAACACCAAAAAATATGTTCCGATAGAAATAATTAAATTGATAAAAGAGACTAGAGCTGCTAGAAGACGATGGCAGATAAACCGCTACCCATCGTTGAAAACCTTGTATAATAGATCTCACACAAAGCTAAAGGAAGCAATAAATAAAAATAAATCATTTGAGCGGTATTTAAACTCGTTAAATATAAAGGACAATTCATTATGGTTTGCTACAAAAAAATGACTTAATCAAAGCAAAGAACAGTACAAAATCAAACGAGATAATAATAAATGGGCAAAAATTGACGAACAAAAGGCAGAAACTTTTGCTGATCACCTGGAAAAGATATTTACTCCACATGTCGATTCAAATATTGCGCACGCCAAATATGTGAAAATTTTGCTAGAAAGTTAATTGCAAATGCAGCTTTCTACAAAGTCGTTCTCGCCCAAGGAAGTAGCAAACTGTCTAAAATCAACTCCTTGCAATAAAGCTCCAGGATCAGATAAATTAACCGGCGAAATATTGGTTAGATTACCTCAGAAAGCGACTATGTTACTCTACTGTATATTTAATTCTATGCTGCGAAATGAATACTACCCGAAGCAATGGAAAAAATCAATAACACTAATGGTTTTAAAACTTGGAAAACCTCAAACCTCTTTGTTCTTATCGCCCAATAAGTTTACTTAGTATGTTATCCAAGGTCTTTGAGAAATTATTATTAAAAAGGATTTGTTTGATAGTAGAAAATCAAAAGGTTATTCTTAATCATCAGTTTGGCTTTCGACCTCAGCATTCTACAATTCAACAATATCACAGACTTGTAGATGCAGTGGCAACGGTTCTTAAAATAAAATAAGTACGTTCAGCGGTCTTCTTGGATGTGGAACAAGCTTTTGATCATGTCTGGAATACCGGATTAAAATTTAAATTGAAACAGATAATTCCTCCGGATCTCTATCTACTACTGGACAACTACAACATTCTCAGTCAAAATTAATGAAGTAATTTCTGAAGAAAGAAAATATGTGCTTCGGTTCCACAAGGTAGTCTGTTGGGCCCAATATTTTATTCAATATACACAGCAGACATACATGTCTCTAATCAGACAATTCTGGCTACATTTGCGGAAGCAATTTAAGATCATATTGATAACATACAAACGTGGGCCAACAACTGGAGAATTAAGTTTAATACTAAAAAATGTCAACATATAGCTTCCACTAATAGACCTATTACTGATTTTATTAATGTTGACAGTTACATTTGTTGTTTATAATTTTAGTTGTACACTATGAAGATGGATAATACTATCCGAAACTAGTCGGTGTTTTATTTTTATTTTAAATAATTAAATAACAATTTGTGGTTTAAAGTGTATTTATTTACTTTTCAATAAGATTTATAACATACCACAACAGTATAGAACAGAATTATATTAATAGACCTATTACATGTTCGAAGTTAATAATAAATATTTCTGAGATACCTCAGGTTAATTCCTTGAAATATCTGGGAATGCATTTGAATCACAGACTAAACTGCCGTTTCCATACAGAACAAATTAGTAGAAGAGTCTGGGCATGAGCCAAATTGCTGTATCCGATGGAGGAAGAAGATCTAGTTTAAGTGGATCTACAAAGACGGATATACCTCATGGTTATAGTGTCAATCTGGAAGTAATAGAACTGTACGAAAATACTAAAGCAAGTAGCCTATTACTGGTACAAAGACGGCAATCAAAAATACTTCGCATGATGGCTTCGGTTTCTAATTATGTCTCTAATCATCCTCTCCACAAGAATCTTAATCTTTCATTAGTCAAAGATGTACACATACAACAGTATCAAATATTCTTCGATAAACTTAGTCTTAGTGATAATCCTAATATATTTCGGATGTCAAGAAATACGTTGCCAGGCAATCCTAGGAGATCAAAAAGAAGATGGTACCGGGATGCTCTCTCTCATCATAATGGCACTATAACTAATATCAATCGTCCGTAAGGAAGTATTTGCTTTTGTATTTAACCGATAATAGGACTATCAAGCGTGCTTCGGTCATTATTATATCTTCTGTGTGTTATCAAGTATCCAAAAAATAAGTGTCTCCAACAAAATTCAACGCAGAACAAGAAAAAGAAGAGGATATTACGCGTTAGCGGACCGATATTTCTTAAGAGCACATACATGTGTAATTTAATATATATCATTATCAGTTGCCTCGTATCCACTGGGAGAGAAGGCAATATCGCTTTTAATTTTTTTTTTTTTTTTGACCATTATTGAGGAATGCCAACTATGGCCAGGTTTGACAAAAAAAATAAAAAATAAAAAAAAATTACACAATCTTCACTGAAAAATTAAACCGCGGATGCGAGTAACATAGTTATGCGCTAACATAAACTCTTCGGCTTATCATAGTTTTAAAAGGTTACTTTTTTTAACGTTTTATCTCCTATTCTTATCACTCTATGAATGACTAATACTCTAGAGAGGTAATTAATATACATTATTATTCAATTGTCGTTAAAGTATGCCAAATCAAAAAAAATTTTATGAAAAAGACACCCAGAAAAAGCTTAATTATTACTAACAACATTTAATGATTCACCTACACAAATAGGACAAATTTAACGTTATTGGTGCAAAGCATCAAACACATAAGCAAAATTTAACATTATTAACAGGTTAAAAGATTAGTATTTACATCCATTTCAAAATTATGAACATTTCTTGACTATTTTTTCTCCTTTTTGAAATATCGTAATTGATATTCGGTATTTATTGTCTTTACATTTAAACTTATACATGGACTTCTTACATTTTTTCAGCATACCGGGAAAATGGCTGAAGCGTGATTTTAAATATAGCGAACGGCAAAGCTACAGCAATCGCGCTGTGTTGCTCTGATATTCTTTCGAAGACGTCGAAAAAGACAGTGGCTTTACATTTATCGCTAATTATATGGGTTCCAATAACTTTTTTATCAAATTATCATGAGTGTGGCTTGCGATAAAAAAAATTGCCCGGCTACCTATTTATTTACAGAATACAGTTGATTAAATTATTGCCCCAAGATAAGCGTCACGTTCTTACAGCCTCTATTAATGTTTAAAATGCGCTCGACACTACACCGAAGTTAACAATTTTTTGAGCTCGGCACGAGTATGGTATTTGTGGAACCATTTTTGGTTTTCACTGTAAAGAATTTTCTATTTTCAGACCGATTTTAATCAGTTTTTATCAACGACGCGTATCTGATGAAACGGAGTACTACAAAGATCCGCATTAAAATTCTACCGTTATTTAATAATAACAGAATTAACATCACAACCCAAATCAAGCGGTCGATTTATGGATGACCTTTCCTTTCGCTCCAACACATATTGAATTTGGTACCGAAATGTTCCAAAAAAAAAAAAAAATAAATAAATAAATAAAAACTTTATAAATCGTTTATTTCCACAGTCGGTTTTCGAAGTAGTCAGAAATTCATTTTTCTCGTATCCACCTATTTACTTACTGCTTAAATTACACATTTAAATCGGCTATCAATCCAGATTGTCATTTAAATAAAATATCTCAAGTGTAATCGTCTAAAACGCTACCTCATACTTGCTTCAAATCGGACCTCGTTTTTCTCCTATCACGATATATATGTTAATATTACATGTTAGTAACGTCAAAACCGAGTTATAGAGCGGCTCGGTGATTTTTCTCATCACCAACGATTTACTCGTAAATATAATATTCTTCGACTGTGATTAAAGTTCAACTTGAACTATATCGTGTGCCGCTGGTATAATAATTCCAAATTTCAATAAAAATCGCAATTTCTTTATCGTGCAAATAAGTAAAAAGAGAATATTTTTTTTTACAGTAACTTAAAAAAGTTAGTAAATGATTATCCGTGTAACGCAAAAATGTTGACACACAAAACTGATAACGGAAAAAGCGTGATAAAGATGAGTCCAAAGAAAATGTGATAAGGACGGGTTATACGGGGATTGTGATAATCGGCTCAAAGAAGAATACACGATAACGGTTGGTTTAAAGAAAACTGTGATAAAGATGTATTTAAAAAATGACTATCAACGGCAGCCACTGTGGCAATGTAAAAAGGTGGCACGAAAATAGTAATGAAAATTTTAAAATGACTCACAACCGAAAAACATATCCGTGTTAAAAGAAGGCATACTTATATTATTTCTCCGTCTTCTGATTACAGTTTTAAATAAAATTAAAATTTCAGACCGACAGAGAAATACACCTCCTCTAGCTTTTTGATAACTCTTATCGGACAATGAAACATTGTATATCACGAGCGAATTATAAATTAACTGAAACATTTCAATTATAGTACAATTTTTCTTATCACAATTAGATGAGTTTATATGCAACCGTTTGCATTACTTTTTCTGTGATAAAGTATATTCGCGATGTATTAAAGTTAAAACAGACTTTTTCATAGCGACGTCAAAATTTAGACTGCTCACTGACTTTTAGAGATCGCCAACTCCGCTAAAGAAGTTGAATATACATGCGTCCTTTCCGACTGCGGATATATATCCGCCTCCCAAATTTCATACCCAGTGTATAATTTCGCTGCGTATTCAATTCCAACTCCGCGTAGCACTCTAAACGCACAAGTAACAGAACGTCCTTGAATATAGTGCGCACGCGCGCAGCTAACGACTTTTGGAGTTATTGAGATATATTAAATCACATCGTCGGAAATATATCCAGCTGTATCCGAACGCGGATTTATTTCCGAGGATATAACTGTGTCCGGAGTTACTGGTTGCTAACTCCTACAGATTTGTTTAACAAGCTGCTTCGAAATTTATTTGTTAAAACCTTCTACATTTCGAATTTCCGTGAAGTGTACACTTACTCCCATAAGTAGACTTGATACACATGTATTAGTTGAACTTAACCTGGACATAATCAATTTTTCTAAGTGATTTACAACTCCTTTTACGGCGCGGAAGGATAACGAAAATTTCCCTTACGCAAATCGTTTCTAATTTTTATCTAAAAATAACAATGTCACACACATGTCCACAAAATAAGTATTCACCTGTGGTATTGCCTACTTTTTTTTTCCGATTACTTGTTCATAATACTCACTTCCGAATTAACATAAAGAATCAGAGTCAACAAGACTCATCTTTGCGAGTATTTTAGTGCTAACATGTAAATGATCCAGTTAATCACAGTTTTACTGTTGCTCTATTGCTATTAATTATTAGTATATTGTATTGAACTTGAATTCAAGCAGACCAAATTCGGCATTATATTTAATTTAAATATTATTTTTATTAAACGCGAAAATTTTTGATTTCCAACGTCTTCTTTACTTTTGTTCAATAAAGAAAAAAAAAAAAAAAACGGGAATAAATCCAATCAAGCTTTGGATAACAAGATCGCTCATGTATAATACTCGTACATCGAATTTCGATAATGATAAATAGAGTAGAAAATCATAAAAATAAATATTACAAAACAAATAAATCACGAATTAGAAAACAAATGTTTAAACCTCTTCGACAATGTATTACGATAATTAATACGAAACAAAAAATTGCTCAATCTAATAAATGACACTAAACGGTGAAATTCAATTTTACCAAAATAGAAAATAAAAATTTTTATCGAAAATAAAATCTGTTTTATATAAAATTTATTCAAATTTCGTACTTTTATTTAAATTCAACAAAAAACTTAAGTCTGATTAAGCATTCTTTCTAGGTATATACCTTTTTGCTTTTCTAACTTTAAATAACCTTATTTAATTTCAAAATAAACTGCGTATTATTCATTCAATTTAAACCCCAAATTTATTTTTACCCGTAAAATATGTTTATATTATTTTAATCACATTATCACTTCCACACCAAGAATTAACTCAGTTATTCATTTTCATTTAGCTTCAAACGCATACAATTCTCCAACACTACATGTAACACTAAAAAAAAACATTTCTAAATAAAGTCAATTTATTTGCAAGGGCCAAATCGTTTTAATAGCTGTTAATTAACAAAAATTAAAAGGTTTCCTAATTTAATAAGAAATCAGCTTTTAATATAATAATAGTTTTAAGAGACTGTTGTTTGATACTATTTACAATTCTTTCCAGAATATATGTATACGATAAAGGATTCTGTAGTTAGGCTGCTGTAGCTGATGTATTATGTTATTTAACAAAATTTACCTAAAATCACAAATATAACTACTGTGCGAAACATAAGCAATATTTAAAATGTTAGTAAATCGCACAATAACATTTTCAATTTTAACTGCGTAAGTGATGTCCTTTCTAAATTATTTTGATTATAATACTTGCGATGCAAAATAATGTACCATATATAATAGACTCCCGCATCACACATTATCATAATATTAGGATTCGAAATATTCAGAAAAGCCGTAGAGACTATATCAAAAAAGTTTATGTAATACAGCAAAATTACAAAACACTATTGTCGTTTAAGCTGCAAATAAAAAAAAGATGGCAATACTGCATTAAAACAATAAAATGCTCTATTTTGCTAATAATTCTAATAAACATAAATAGTAAAAAAAGAAAAGTAAGACAAAAGTTTTTAAAAATACAGCCAGTTATAATAAACCAAAACTGATACATTACTAAATGACTTTTAAACAGGCTTAGAAAATCAGCCAATAATTACGTATTATACAACGTGCAGAAATTAAGTACAAATTATTAACAAATAATTCTTAATTTATACTTTTCTTTAAACTGAAATTTTCAAAACTACAGAAATTTAACCAGTAAAAAATTTATTTACATATCAAAACTACTTGCAGAAACTAATTACAAGATATATGTATATATTTTTGCATCTAGATTTAAGTAATGCTAAGAACTTGCGAGAAGAGCGTTATTCAATAAGGAAACACAAGAAATAAAAATGTAAGATACTAAAAATAAAACTGGTTTTTATTAACAGCCTTGATGTCATGCATCTGCTCCTAGTATTCTTCATCTATCACATGGTTTTATTTTCAACATAATTTAATAAATGAAATGTGCTGGACTTCAATCAACAATATTTCAAAATTATATAAATATTTAAAACTATTTTAATTAATATACATATTATAAAAACAATATACCATTATTTAAAGCAGCTTCTAGAGCACATAAACCAGTATTGCCCGTCCCTCCGAAAATAGCAATCTTCTTCATTATTACAGATCTGGCTTGATTTATGAAACCTATTTTTATTTTTTTGATTAAAAATTGAACAATGAAATTTTTGTGTTATGGAAGTATAACGCCAATTATAAATTATTCTATCGTTATACGCGTTACACAACGTCACATTCATGCTATACAAGAAAAAGTTAATTATAAATATATCTACCTTTGAAAAGCCGGAAATCAGCTACACCAAGGTACTGAAATTTGGATTAGTTATCAGTTTAAATGAAATTTGATTGTCGAACATTTATTATTTCGACAAACGAAATGATATATTGATCGATACTAATACTATTGTTAACATCAAACGATAAACGGCAAACAATATTCTTAATACCTGAATTTGCAATGTTGAATGAATTTACCGTTTTTGTTTTATTACTGCGTACCATCAGTAATAAGTCATTTTGATTGTTATATTTTGTGTAAGTTATTATTTGTTGCAATATTTTATAACCGACTGAAAACAGAAAATTGTTTGTATATCATAGGTAACATTTATTATAAAATTAGGTAATTACAATTTCTTTAAATTTTGTAAAATGTAAAATACATTATATTTAGTTAAAATTTTCAAATTAAAAACTTCATATATGATAGAATTTGAACTATCAAACTTATTTCTAATTATTAAATAGGCCCGTAACACTACGTGATGTACAGAATGTTACGTACCGTACCTGTATCTATAGCATTAGATGTTCATGTGGAAATGGTGAACTTATGCAATATCGCAAATTTGATAATTGGGTATATTATTTGCTTTTTACTACAATTTTCAGTGAAAGCGTATAAATCTACAACAACCGTGTAAATAATGAAATAGCTGAAGCTGCGGAAATTTGTAGTTCAATAAAATTCCTTTATGAGGAGGAATCAACTCAAAATTCAAATCTCTTTATTAATTTCTGAAATGATCAGAGAATTCATATAGAATGAAGGAATGCTTCAACTAAAATCAATAATTATACAATACAGTTCTGAAAACTTGTTACTAAATTATAGTTAGGCATAAAAGATTAAAGTAAAATAAAACAATATTGGAAACGAACAAAAGCGATAAGGATATAACAATGTAGAATCATGTATAAAGATAAAATATGAATAGATTCGTACATTTTCATGGATAAATGATAATATTTAGCAAAATTCATTATAACTACTGCATTATGCTCGGCTGAATGATTTTCAATTTTTATTTGAATCTATCATTTCAGGACTTTTAATAATCACATAGGAGTCAAAAATTGAAAAAGAAAGGAATAATAAATAATAATAAGAAAGAGAAAAAGAAAAGAAGAAAAATCTAATAAGAAAGAAATCGAAAATCGAAGACTTTTTTATAAGAATCAGCGGCCGACGTTGAAGAAAAAAAGGGGCCACAATAAACGTGTTTATTATGAACAGCTTTATAACAGATTTTTTAAATAACGTAGTGTTTGAGGGCGGTCAGTTTACAATGGTGACCAAAAACAATGTTAATACTACATAAGAATCTATTTAACAAGATATAAGATATTAATAAAGTCCGTAGAATATAGGATACAAATGGAAAGTTGCCGGGCGTCACCTCCGGGTGGCGGGGGGGGGGGGGGAGGGGGGGCAGTTGTCCCCCCTGGAGCCTTGAAACTTTTTAATCAACTAGCTATCATGATAGGTGCGTAATCATGAACAATTTGCCAGAAACCCACGAAAATTATGTTTTAATTAAGATTTTATTCTTGTTTAATAAAATATTAAGCCTTTACAACTTATAAATTTTATTTTTCCTATAACTCATATCCTCTTTCTAACATCTCAACTCCCCCCCCCCCCCCGCCCATCGGCTGGCGACGCCCTTGGAGAGTTGTAATTGTGAGCAGCGAGAGATTCTGTAGTAACCATTTAATTATAGATTTTTTTGTTGAATTTAAAAATGAATTGATTCAAACTTTGAATTAATTTTTCCTTATTTCTAACACAATTTTATTAAACTACAAACTTTCATGGTTTTAGTTGTTCCACCTGTGGATTTACATACTTGCTTTTGCAGTTTGAATTTATAATAAAGGCGCAAAAATATATTTTTTAATTTATTCCTCTTTGTTTACCCCGTATCATTAGGGACTAAAAATATTTTATTAGTTTACATAATGTTTAAAAAATGATAACAGAATAGAATATGCTATTTATAGTTTACATTAAACTAAACTGATCGTTTTATTTTTATATAGTTTTATAATTTGATAAGAAATGTAAAATAAAAAAAGGGGGTTCTTTATTATTTGAACCATCTTTGTATATTGTTAGCAGTATCAGCGTTATTCATCTGGCATTTTTTCATGTGTGGTGCATAACCAAAAAGAAAATTAAAATTTCTTAAACTGACATGTAACCAACCACAAATAAAGTTCACAAAATATCAATAAAAACTCGAGTCAAAAAGAAAACATTGTTTAATATATTTTTAGTCTGGAAAATAGTGATAAGTACGTCCAAAAGTATATGTATTCATGGATTTGTATCGTATAACGGAATTGATGTATCTCCGACTTCAGTTCTGGAAACTTATCCCCAACTCCGATCCAGCGATAACAAGATTTAGATTTACACTGCTACGCTACAGAAGCCAAAATATTAATCTTGAACAGAGCAACAAATTTTACGCAATTTTTCCTATATTTTCCAAACATTTTTTCCTGGTAGCAAAAACAAAGATTTTTTGTAACAAGTAAATTAATTGTTTGTGCAATGGTACTTATTATATTTCCCGTTTATTGAAAACTTGCGTTATAATATAGATTTAAAAGAAATGAAAGATTAAGTTTTTTAATTTTCACAAAAATGCGTTATCGAACCAGTTGTGCGTTATCGCGTTTTTCGTCGGCAGATCGGCAGCGGTGAGATCGTTCAATTATTATTTCTTCTGTTTTCTTATCACTTGTTCATCGGTTGCATCTTAATTGTAACACGTTCAACACGATAAATTACCTTTTCGTTAATCGTCGTGTTTGGATTTTAGATTTAATTTCACTTTAATTATTTTGTTCATTAGCTTCAATTTATTTATTTATTCTTTCTCGTTACTTTTTATTTTTATTACTTTTTTTTCTTTTCCTTTTTATTATTATTATTATTTTTTTCTCTCTTCTTCTTCTTCTTTCTTCTGCTTGTTAAATGAGTGTAGTTAAAGGAGGCCGCTCAGCGGCCTCCTCCCAAAACCCGGCTAAATCAATTAAACCCCCATCCAACTTGTCCATAAACATGGACATAGACCTCAACTCTAAACGTAAATCGGCTGATCCCCTTTCACCGATTTCCACCACTCTACCAAAGGAAATCAGGCTTTCTCAGGCTGATCTCCCTATACCGGCTCCGTCGTGTGCCCCCGAGCTCAACAGCAGCAGTAATAATAGCAACCCCAATTTTAATATCACCAGCAACGCTAACCTCAATAGTATTAGTAATAATAACAAAAATGATAATAACAATAACAACAACAATAACAATAACAATAATAATAATAATAATAATACTATTTCTGATAATAATCATCATCATCATAATAATAACAGTAATAATAATGATGCTAATAATAATAATGATGCTAATAATAATAGTGATGATAATAATAATAGGAGTAATAATAATAATAATACTAACGATAATAATAACAATGATAAAAATAATTCAAAGAATAATAACGATCATGTTAAAAACTTTTCTTCCGATCACCCGGGTCCTTTTACTGTTTTCGTTGAAAGTAGTTCCGCCGATCAGAATTTAGGTAACTTTCATCCACTTGCATTGGCTAAAGCCATCAGCAAAAACTCTACTGCTTTCACTGACATCAAGCCTCGAGGAAGAGGGCGTATTGCTATTTTTTTCCCTCCCGCTTCCACTGCCAATGCTTTTCTAAGTAACTCCTCTTTTTTCGAATCCAACAATTTAATTGCTTTTATCCCTCACAACTCTGTATACAGAATTGGAGTAATTTCCGGAGTTCATCCCTCCTTTTCCTAAGAGGATATAAAAGAAGGAATTGAATCTTGTATTCCGGTACAATCTGTTAGACGAATTTTGCGTTCCTCTGAAGATGGCAAAATTCCTACCAGAAGTGTTGAAATAAAATTTTCTAAACCCGTCCTGCCTGAATTCATTTCCATTTACCGACTTCGATTCCCTGTCTCTCCCAGCATTCGCTCCCCCACTCAGTGTGCCAAATGCTTTCTCTTCGGACACATAGCGCGTCATTGTCGCAGTTCACATTCTATTTGCTCTCACTGTTCAGCTAAACATTCTTTCAATGAATGTTCCAATCTCCAAGAGCCTCCTTCTTGCCGTAATTGCAAAGGAAGTCACAGTTCCTCGAACCGTCTCTGCCCAGAATGGCAAAGGCAAAAAGATATCAAGCGAATTATGGCTTTTGAAAATGTATCTTTTCAAGAAGCCGCTAAGCTTAAATCTTCCAGCGCTGCTACTCAGGCATTTACTTATGTTAATCGAGCCGCATCATCTACTCTCCCTTTGAATACTTCCAATGTAGCTTCCAAGGTACCTTCTCCTCCTCGTCCAAAATCCCCCACCTTCCATAAATTACCTAAGTCTAAACCTCATCCCAAACCTCTTCCTCAATTTCCAACTGTCACATCCTACTATACTCCTCCCTCAGTTGGATGGGCTCTGAATAGTTCTTCTCTCCCCAACCCTTCCTCACCTTCTGAACACTCCACATCTTCTCACAGAAATTCTAACAACCTTTCTTCTGATATCTCTTCCAATATCTCCAGATTATCTACAGCAATTACGGAGCTCCTTTCTTCTTTTAACATAGTTTCTTCTGCTTCCTTTGTTGATAACCTTGCATCCTTCTTGTCCAACAATGTCCAGTTTAGTTAAATTAACTTCTCTCTTTACACTTTTCTTAGCCAAATTTTTCATTGGCCCTCCTTACATAATCTTCCATCTCTTTCGTTTTCTTCTTCTTTTTCTTCCTTTTTTCTTATCTTATAAATGACGCCTGTACTTAATATTATTCAATGGAACTGTCGTAGCATCCGGGCGAATAAGGCAGCCTTAGAAGGCTTGCTAAATTTACATAATATAAGTATAGCGTTGTTGTCTGAAACATGGCTTCCGAAATCATCAACTTTTTCAATTAGGGGTTTTCATGTAATTAGATCAGATCGCGAAGATGGTTATGGTGGTGCAGCTATCCTCATTAGGTTCGGCATTCCATTTTCTTCCCACAATTTAGACATCCCAGGTGGCTCTAGTCCTTCTTCCTCTCCCAACTTTGTTCATATTTCTATCTCACACACATTCGCTAATATTTCTCATCCCCTTCATCTTGTATCTGTCTACATTCCTCCCCTGTGTAACCTAAAGGATCTTTCTCTTTCCTCCCTTCTTGACTCCTTACCTCACCCATTTATCATAGGCGGGGATTGGAACGCCTGTTCTCCCGCCTGGGGTAGTTCGTCACTAAATAGAAATGGTTCCTTCCTTCAAACTCTACTCTCAAACTACAACCTTGTGGTTCTCAACGACGGCTCTCCTACATATTTCAAAAACCAAAATTCCTACAGTTCTATAGACTTAACTTTCTCCTCTCCTAATTTAAGCCTGAAATGTGCATGGAATACCCTTGATGGAACCTTTGGTAGTGACCATGTTCCTATCATTGTGTCCGTTCATGGGACTTCCTCCTCTCATGTAAAAAAAGAATCCCGTTCTCCTAGTTGGAACATTTCAAAGGTTAATTGGTCTGATTTTCGTTCGTTCCTGGATTCCTCTTCCTACAGATTTGATCCTAACTTAGATGTTACGCCTCAGTATGAAAACTTCGTTCAGTTAATATCATCAGCTTTAGATTTGTCTTCTCCTCCACAAAAATCTCCTTCTGGGAGCATCAGGCGATCCTACGCCTCGTCCTTATGGTGGAATGCGGAATGTTCAATTGCACACCAAGCCAGTGTATCCACGTTTCGTATTTTTCGAGCAGCTCCTTCTCTGGAAAACTTCCTAGCTCACAAAAGAGCTAATGCCAAATTCCGATTTACTCTCAAAAAGGTTAAAAAGGCGTCTTGGGCTGCTTTCTGTTCTTCCTTTTCTAGATCTACTCCTCTCTCACAAATCTGGAGGTTGGCTAAGGCTTTCCGAAACCCTCAGTCCTTAAATCCCTTTACTTCCGGCGTTTCGGAGAACAAGCTAGCTGCTTTCTTTGATTGTGTTGCTCCGCCCTATGTTCCTAACTTTGATGAATTTGACCTTTCTATTTCTGCCGCAAGCCATTCTGAGCATTTTCTAACTTTTCCGTTCACTTTTAATGAATTATTATCAGCGTTCCCGAAAAATCCTAACTCTTCTCCAGGGATAGATGGATTATCTTATATTGTTCTTAAGAATCTTCCTGAATATTATCTTAAAATACTCTTAAATCTATTTAACTCTATTCTCCATCTAGGTTCCGCTCCTCCGTCATGGAAATCCTTTATCATCGTTCCCATCCCCAAGGGTATTAATTCCTCGTCCTTCCGTTGCATTTCTATTGCAAGTTGTCTGAGGAAACTTTTCGAATCCATGTTGAACCGGCGGCTGGTTTGGTGGCTGGAAAACAATGATGTCTTGCCTAACAACATGTATGGTTTTCGTTCTGGTCGAGGTCCTACTGATTGTGTTTCTTTCTTCTTGTCCCACATCTATAAATCGTTTATCCAAAAAAATTATACCCTAGCTACCTTTGTTGATATTTATAGTGCCTTTGACAGCGTCCACCTTCCAACTCTTAAGAGCAGAATGTTATCTATTAATTTACCTTCTCACTTCACATTCTTAATCATGAGTCTTTTCCTAAGTAGAACTGTTACTCTAAGATTTCCTTCCTTTTCAGAGTCACGAAAGGTTTTTCGAGGCCTCCCGCAAGGTTCCTGTCTTAGTCCTACGCTCTTCAATATTTATTCTCTTGGTGTCGCCTCTCTTAATCTACCTTCTACTTCCTTATTTTTTGCAGATGACATTCTACTTTTTTCAACTGCTCCTAGCATTCTAAATGCTTTCAATAACATGCAAGAATTCTTGTACATTCTGCAGAGTTCTCTTTCTCAAATCCATCTATATATCTCTCCTCCAAAATCTTCATGCATTGTTTTCACATTTCGTTCCTATAATCCTGAGTCAATCAACATAAATATCGACAATACACCTATACCTGTTGTTTCCTCCTTCCGCTACTTAGGAATCTTTCTGAACAGTCGTTTATCCTTTACTGAGCATATTAATTACCTCCATTCGTCTACTCTAGAACGTTTGAATATCTTAAAGTCTTTATCTTCTTCCCATTGGGGAGGTGATCCTATGATACTTCTTATGCTCTACAAATCCATTGTTCGATCCAAACTTGATTTCTGTTGTTTTCTGTATGGTACTGCTGCTCGTTCTCCCCTAGTTAAATTAGATTTAGTTCAGAATGCAGCCCTGCGCTTATGTCTAGGAGTCTTAAAATCCACGCCTATTCCTGCGATTTTAGCAGAGGCTAATGTGGCTCCTTTATCCATTCGTAGATCCTATCTCGCGTATCGGTTCCTTATTAAACGTCTACATATTTACCCAAACAATCTTGTCCCTGCATATTCTTCTCTCTTGCAAGATTGGCGTTTTTCCTCTAATAAGGTTCCCATTCTCTGCCACATTGCCTCGCGTCTTATTAAGTTTTCGCCCTTCATCCTAACTTTCGATAAACTTCCATTTTTCCAGTTTGAGATATTAAATGTTATTCCTTCTCCTAATCTTTTTTCTTTGCCTTCTTATGTAAAATATCTCCCTGCTCATGCAACAGTTTATGAATTTAACCAGGCAGTTTCATCATTCTTTGCTAACCATACCCTAATTTTTACGGATGGGTCCAAAATGGCACACGGAGTGGGTGCATCTATCTACATTCCTGCTCCTAACCATTCCAGCCTGTTCAAAATTCCTTCATTTTGTTCAATTTATTATGCGGAGACATTGGCATTACTACGTGCCATTGAGCTCATTCCATCTTTTCCTCAATGTAAAATGTTCCTCCTAATTTCTGATTGCAAAAGCGCCCTTCAGTGTATATCCTCTCCATATGTTCCTTCCTACTCTGATCCTATTATTCTGCGCATCCGATCACTGATTTTCAGCCTTTGCAAATTGCACTCATTAACCATCGACTTTCTTTGGATTCCTGGTCATGCCGGAGTTGCGGGCAACGAAAAGGCGGATTATCTTGCTCGTTCGGCTATTTCTTCTGGGCGGCCAGTCGGACGGATTCCTTCTCATGAATTATTAAATATAGCAAAAAGTATCCAAAAGGCTAATTGGAAATCTTTTTATAAATCATCGTTCTCCAGTCCTAATTCACAATATTTTTCCATTCACCCTAATCCACCTACTCAACCATGGTATCTACATTTTCCGCACCTTCCCCGACTCATCATATCTGCTATCTGTCGTCTTCGATCTGGTCACAGTCGACTTCCTGCTTCATTGTATCGTTTTTCCATAGTGTCCTCTCCTATTTGTCCGCTGTGTATCGATAACACAGTCGTATGTGACTCTGATCATGTATTCTTTGAATGCTCCTCTTTATCATCGGAAAGGGCAGCTCTATACGCGGAGCTTCTCTCACATGATGTTCCAACTCCATATTGTGTGTCCTTTATTCTCTCATTACAGTCAACGTTGATCATACCAATTGTAGCAAAATTCCTATCCTCTGTACTACATTATATTAATATCTAATCCCTTCAGTATTTCTCATTTTGGCATTCCTAACTTATCGTGTCCAGTGGTTTCCAACGAACTCCTCTCTAAACGAAGAACACGCACTGATGTTGCAGTTACAGTCACAAACAGGCACAGCTCGCAGTTAATTTTGCGGGCTCGCTGTCGCATTTGCGGCCCTAACGGTAGATAGGGGAACTCCTTGTCAGACGACACTGCGGGCGCTGCTGTTGCAGTGTGGCCATAGTGTTCGGTGAAAATCCTGCTCATTTCCTTTTAACAGAACGTTAGGCGCTGTTTCCGCAGTCGTCGCCATAAATATGATTAATGTTTCATAATTAAAAACTATAAACTTTGGTTTATAGTGATGGAGAAAGTCATTGAACTTTCGGATAATTGTTTACGGACGCTAAGCGCTGTGTTCTACATAGGTTTCGTGACTGATGGATCTAACTGCTTTTTAAACATCCCGTGTTTCTTCTTCCTTAATTATTTATAGCCAGATTCCTTTGTCCGTTTGTACTGTGGGCTCTGTAATTGCAGATGTGGCCATGGTATGGGACAGCTAACTCCTTTTGCTCTTACCTTCGTCATTTCTTTTCTTTTCAGGATACATACGTTTGGCATTTTTCGACGTTGATTGTTGGAAAAACCCAAACAAGAAAAAAAAAAAAAAAAAAAAAAAAATTTTAAAATATACAAATTATAGCTTAATTGCATTTTATTTATTTTCTTACGTTATTGTCTAAAGAAGAGATTAGGTTGATTTAAGTTCCTTCATCAAATATTTAAAAAAAGAAAGAAAAAAAAAGGATAAGTGGTGTCTAGAAGGGGACACCCGGTAGGAACGAAGTTCCTTTACTTTTTGGTAGATATACAAGTATAAAGTCATTCATAAAATATACGATAAAAAATGACACTCAATATATAAATCCCGTATGAATTAATTAAAACAAAAACAATAAATAAATCATCAGACTGGTTGAAATGAGCTAACGTCGCATAAAAAAACCGCGTCAATTTTCAAATTCAATCAAATTTACACGTGTTCAGATTTGGGCTTATACAGCTATGCCTAAATCTCGATACTCGCTCGATCGCACGCACACACACACACATACACACCCGTATGTAATAGAAAGGGACAAAGTGAAGGTCGCCTACCGGATGACGTATTAGCGCGATTTTCGTTACCTCGCCTTTTCTGCCAGTTTACTCCTACCGACAAGTTGCGTATAAGAACTTGTTCCAAAACATACCTTCCTCCGAAAGCAATAGCGATAAAAAAAGTATTGGATTAATCGATCTAATGCAGAAAGAACTAAGCACAAATTTACTACAAACCAGTGTAAACGAGTGTGAGTACTGAATACTAGATCCATATGAGTCCGATGTGCATGCATTTGGAAACAGTTCTTGAACCTGTGATTCAGTTTCGGATCCATATCCTAATAAATAATAAACTTACCATTACTACTGAAAAACAGAGTACTGCTCTGTAAGTAACATAAAAATATAATATGCAACATAAATAATGATTAAGAGCTTTCATCAAATGTATGATGTTAGAATTACGTTATAAACTTTAACTCCTTTAATTTGAATTCTTGACATAAATGTATTTATAAGAGAATATACAAAATAACATCTTTATGAATATATAGTACTGGGTCATGCCCAGAATTTTGAGCGGGGGGAGGGGGGGTGCATTTTGTTTGCTTAATTATTTTATAAATAACAATACATTTTTCACTAATATTCATACTATTAATAATTTCCATAATATTGATTCATGTATTAATAATTGACATAAATGAATTACCGTATAAACATTAATAAAAATTACATGTTATTGATTATACTCGTAATAAAAAATTTTGCATAAAATATTAATGAAGTACCTAAAAATATGGAGCATTTTTTTTTTTTTTTTAATGTAAGAACACACTAAAAAATCATCAATATTTATTTTAAATTTTTGATTTTTTCAAACTTTTATGTATTTATAATAACTATTTCATTTCTAATGAGGGCGGAGGGTTAACTCTCCCCCCCCATCGTACACGACCTTGATATAGTACACTTAAATAATTTTATCTTTTTGCTCTTCCAATGCAACGCAGAATATAACCGTTCACATTGTTAATACTGGAGCTGTCAATATGGCACGTTTTCAACTTGAAAATTTATCACATATTGATGTAAGTAAATTTTTCTCAGGAATAATATATCATGAAAGAATTTTAACACTTCCCTTCTACACAAATATTTATAATATCATGTAACAATGTAAGATTAGGTCAAAATTATATTCACTATAGAATTCATTTTATCCACTGATAGATCAGATTCGAAATTTTTAATAACAAAATTTTCGAGGTAATTTAAGAATGATATAGTTTCTGACTCGAACTTAAAAACCTGTCCACCATATCTTCCTCCTAATTACAGACCTGTTACCGATAGCTTATAGCAAGAATAATATTCTATACATAATCTATTGGGATATTAAAAAAGATCTGATCTTTATTTATGACTAAGTATTTCAATGTTGGTGCATAATATTTAGTCAACATTATTTCCATTCTCCCCATGTGGTGCTCAGCACCGCATGAAATTTCCTAGGCTCGGTGCAGCATTTACATTCAGACGTCGCGTATAGGAATTAATTTGGGTGGATATAAAAGATAATAAGGGAAGGAGGTATTAGTTTAATTTTTTTGGAACGGAAGAAATAAAATCTTGCTGTGAATACAATGTAAAAAAAATTACCACAGACTCGTTATAAAAAAGGAAAGAACAAAAGATTAGAACGCCGCCATTAATGTTCAAATACAAAGAAACCTATAAAAAATTGCATAAGAAGTAAATAAAATAAAAGTAAAATTTTTACTTCGAATATGTGTAAATCTCTGATCACAGTAACGAACGCTGAACATCGCAGTATGCAAGAAATTTATAGAGGTGTTTGAGGAAAAAAAATTTTATTCCATTCTTCTCATTAAAGGCATTTATTTAGTCAGAGCTGTAAGTTTGACAAATTTTTCAATCCAAGTAATACCACGAATTTGCAATGAGGTTAGTGACTGATGATTGGTGCGATATTTCCAGAAAATTTGAACAATTGCACAAGAACCACTCGCATGTTTTATAATCTTTGTATTTAAAATTGTAATTCCCGTAAAATTTAAAAGACCGTAGAATGAGGAAATTTTTCGACGCTCTGGCGAAGATAACTCTTCAAAAAGTCTGCGCTGTTTTGTCTTATTTCGTGAAGAGTAGCAAATCGAATCCTCTTCTTGTTAGCCAGCTACTGTGGCCTAGTTAGTGAGTTAATTGTGTTTTGTTCGCGTAGAATTGGGTTCGAATCCCGCTGCCGCACATTGAAAACTTCTTAAAAAAAATTTCACTCGCGCTGGGCTAATGTCTTTAGTTGACGAGCCCAAAAATTATATATAAATACAAAGACGGTTTAAATATGAATGCGAATTTGTTCATAAAAAATTTATTTATTATCGGAAAAACTTACCAAAATTCACAGCTTTTCTAGATAGTCCCCTTCACATGCTACATACTTCGACCACCTCTCCGGAAGCTTTTTGATACCCATTTCGTAGAATTCCG
Organism: Icerya purchasi; assembly: GCA_039619475.1. Classification (NCBI taxonomy): domain Eukaryota; kingdom Metazoa; phylum Arthropoda; class Insecta; order Hemiptera; family Monophlebidae; genus Icerya; species Icerya purchasi. Next base: position 236,514,279 of record CM077116.1, read on the forward strand.
CCGGGTGCTCTTGAAACCAATTGCGCACGAAGGCTTCGACGTCATCGTTGCTCTCAAAACGTTGCCCTCCAAGTGCCTCTTTGAGGGGTCTAAACACGTGAAAATTACAAGGTAATATATCTGGGCTGTAGGGGGGATGTTCAAGCGGTTCCCAGCTAAGTTCGGCCACGGTGTCAAGCGTCAGCAGCGCGGTATAGAGGCAGGAGTTGTCTTGAAGAAGAATCGCAGTTCGCGCCAGAATGTCTCGTCTTTTCGAGCGATATGCTGACTTCGGGTGCGTTTTCAGGCGGTTAGAGTAATAAGCGGCGTTGATAGTATGCTGGGTACGAAGGAAGTCGATGTACAGCATTCCCCGCCTGTCGAAGAACACCGAACACATCAGTTTCCCCGCAGACCTCATAGTCATTGCTTTCACTGGCGCGCACTTATTCTTCTTCCGCCATGCCGCAGACGCGATATTCCTTTCGGGCGTGCAGTAGTGTACCCATGTCTCGCCCGTGGTGAAGATTCGAGTCAAAAAAGCATCGTAACGAGCGAGCAAGCGTTGGAAAACCTCTTGGCGCGCGAACTTCTGTTCGAAATTCAGCAGTTTGGGAATCCATCGCGCGGTTATTTTTCGATATTGAAGTTGTTCGTGGATTGTGGACTCGACACTACCTACATTGATGCCTATTTCTTCCGACATATCCTGCACAGTCACCCGTCTGTCCTCCAAAATCATCTGTTCGAAGCGCCGAATGTTTTCTGTGATGATGCTGGTTCGCAGTCGACGATCATGCGCTTCGTTCTCGACCGTTTCATGCCCCTCCGCGAAGGTTTTTGCCCCTCAAAACACTTGTGACGTCGAGAGGGTATCATCACCGAACTGTTTTTTCAAACGGGCCGCAATTTCCGCGGTTTAACATTTTCATTCACCAAAAAACGAATCACAATGCGTTGCACAATCAAAATCAGAACCTCTTTCTTGCTCATTGCACTGCACGCACGCGAATAAACCAATCACGACGAAAGTTGTGATAAACTGTCGGTAATCCAGTCTAGTATAACCAGTTCTAGCCGCGACCTTCAAAACGCATCTCTTCCCTTTCTAGAGAAAAATTCGCATTCACATTTGAACCACCCACGTATATATATATACAGTAGAACTCCATTATCTGGATTAATTGGGACTGGACCTGATCCGGATAACCAGATATCCAAATAATTGGATAATAATGGAAAATGGGTAACAATTTCTAAAAAAAAAAGAACATTGAATAATTGTACAGAATACATCAAAAAATACTACTGTAATTGTTGTAATATCAAAAAATTGTGTTTACCTTACTTTCGTTTATGATCCTGACCTCGTAAATAATAAGCGAAAATACTAAAAATTGTGTTATTGCGCGTTTGGTATTTAAAAAATCTAATTTCTGCTGATAAATAGAAAGTATGCTCTTTTTTTTGGGAGTCGAAAGGTATTCTCTTGAAAACAAGAATATGCCCTTTGCGAAGATAGTGGGTTGGCAACTCGGCAAGACCATATCTTGGGGGAGGGGGGGGGGGGGGGGGTACCCCCCCATGAGAACAGAAATAGTTATTATAAATACACAAAAATTTGAATAAAAACAAAAATTTTAAATTAACATTGATGATTTTTTAGAGTGTTCTTACCTTTAAAAGAAAAAAGAAAAAATATGCTCCATATTTTTAGGTACTTCATTAATATTTTATGTAACATTTTTTATTACGAGTATATGTAATTTTTATTAATGTTTATACAATAATTCATTTATGTAAATTATTAATATATAAATCAAAATATTAATAGTATGAATATTAGTGAAAAATGTATTATTATTTATGAAGTAAATATGCAAAGAAAATTTTCACCCCCCCCCCCCCCCCCCACACAAAAATTCTGGGCACGGGCCTGCAACTCGGGCCAATGAAACGTCACGTGGCTTCCTTTTTGTATCGGTAGTGATGCACATCGATCATTGTGATGAAATTTGCATTTTTGTATGAAATCGTTTTCTTCAAGTGGGCCCCCAACCGACGAGGCTTAGAGCCCCTTGACTCTTAAAGACGGCACTGTATGGAAGTAAACATTTTGTCAACTGAGGCATTTCAGAATAAAAGAACATAACAATAATAAAGTTTTTTTTATAGATCATAAATGTTTCACAGGTATATAAAAAATTTTGTAAAAAATTTGTGATAATTGTAGTTATTGTTGTGGGCTTTATCAGTCACAGTAAAGCTTTACATATTAAGTAAACATGGAAAATAAAAATTTATTTCCTTAGTTATCAAAAAAATATAAAATAAAAAAAAAACGAAAAAACGTAATTAATCAAATAATTCCTGAGATGATTTATTCAAAAGTTCAGCTGGCAATTTCGATTTCCTACTTAACATTTTTTTTTTAAAAAAAATTGTTTTATACATTGTTTAAAATAGCAAAAAATTATATATTTTACTTTAGAATTCTATATAACTCGTGCATTTCTTACATTGCTGGATACATGATACATGTACTTTAATATCGTGTTTCTATAGGTTCGTTTCTAATGGCAAAAGGTTTTTAATGTTTGCCTTGGTTTCTACTATATTTTTAATTTACAATATTTTATCAATATTCGTATCGTTATTAATATACAAATTTTAAGTCGTATTTTTCCTCGAAATAAAAATATAAATCGATTTGTCGGTGTAGTAAAGTGATAACGATTTGTTTACAAAGTCAAAAATTGATTTATTTTTAAAATAATGATAGTTAAGTAATTTAAAATATGGCTGAAATAAACTGTCTTTTGTTAAGTCAAATAGCAGGGTACATAATTTCGTTAATTTTATCGTTATGTATAATAATACCTATGAGTTTTCATCAAGATGAATTCAGGTATTTATTTTAGCTATTTCAGTCCTGGTGTATTGTTTCATTTTGTTTAGGAAATTACTATTTTCATGATACTTTCGTTTAATAGCCTTCAGTTCTAATGAAATAAGTATTTCATTATTATTAGAAATAGAAGATATAATATATGTATATATAGATATGTATATATACATATATGTTTTTACATATTTTTTGTTGGTTAAATTTAACTACTGCTATAAATTTTTGTGTTAATGTGGTTTTATTTTTTTTCCAGTGAAGAAAAATAAAAATTACTTTGTTTTCTTCACATTTATTGTTGTTTAATTATTTTTTTAAAATAATCCATTTTATTTATGTAGAACGTACTACCATTTAGTGTATAGCTAAACGTTACTTTATGAATCAGTATAATATACGTATGTAATGTTAAAATTAATAGCATGCAAAATTTAAATTTGTTCTTTAGTAAAAGTAGATGTCTTCCTTTATTATTTTGTCCTAATACAAGTACATATGAAATTACCTTGACCGTGCGGTTAAAAATATAATTTCTTACATTACATTTTTATATTAAAAAAAAAAAAATGGATCATACAATTTTCTTCTAAAGGAAACCTAAAATAAAAAGTTTGAATGTTGTAACAGTTGTATTATTTCATCTAATAGAATTTTGAGTGGACGTGTCCTTCTTATTACAAATAGAACCACGGGTTTTTCTGCTTCACTACTGACACCGTTATCGTTCATATTAAAAACCACAATCACCATTATTATAACTGTTATCAAAATAAAACTTTAATTTTTAGTTGCTTTAATTTTACAAATGAAAATTTTAACACAACTATTTACAGGAATAAATATATTATTCAAATATAAATTACATTTATATAATTTAAAATAATGAATATATATATTTTTCGAATTTTGTTAGAAAACTATAATTTGAATGCAACATGTAAAACAAATTTAATAATCTATTTTAAAATTTTATCTCATTCGTTTAGCTTATGTATATTTTTCATTTGCTGATATATTTCATTCTTAATAATAATAATAATAATAATAATAATAATAATAGTAACAAACTTCCAGAACGAAATCAATACGTTTATTCGATTAAATTAATACAACACATGAAAAGGTTATTAATAAATAGGATTATATCATTGAAATTTGTAAGCAATATAAGTTATTAGTTTTTATATTCTTGGACATTATTCTTTCCAAGAATGTGGGTCATTTTTTAGATCTTTTTTTTTGGCCTGTAAATATCAAAGTAGCTATATTAACTGAAGATTGGAGAAGTTGAAATCAAAAATTATATTTTATTTAATAAAAAGTGAAAAAATAAGATACGTTTTGTGCCATTAGGACATGTTGATTTGTTTGAAAGTGTGTTATCAAAGGGAAAAAATATTATAAAGCGGAAATTTAATAAAAATAAGGTGATAAAATTGTTTATTTGATTGATAAAGTATGTCATGCGTCTTGACGATTGTATTACATCTTACTATTATTTGCATTTGAAGTGCATTAACGTATAAATGTGTATTATTATTTAAGGTTGTAACCTGATTGATACTGACTTAATCATTATAGCCGAAGATTGATTTCGTGTTAATTTTAATTAAATCTTAATTGAAATGTAAATAATTTATTTTGAAGTGCTCACAAATACGCGATATTAATTTAATTACGAGTTAAATATATCAAAATATTATAAATTTTTGTATTCTTAAAATCGAGAGATTAGAATAATGACTTTTAAGTTAAATTATTCCAAAAAGTTAACGATTAAAATCAATGAAATTTGGGTAATTACTTCGGATGCTGTTTTTCAATAGACGTACTCTTTGTCTTTCATTCTTCTAATTAAAAAATGATAATTAAAACATTGTATTATTATTTTGTTCTTTTAGATATACAACTTTGTATTTAAAACTAAGCATACGTCGTAATTTTTCTGTTTATTATTATTCGTTTTTATTTTGCTATTTATAAGTATACTTTTCTGTATGCTGGCATTATAGATTGTGGATCTGTTATAATATTATTCAGTACTTAATATTTTTAAATTTTTTTTATCGCGATTTCTCAACCTTAATTGTATATATGTGACGTTCGTCGAGAAAAGGGACTTGTGGTGCGAAAACATGACTTTTGAGTTAAACACGGATTTTGATGCTTGAAAGTGTGTAGGATAAGATGCAATATGTAGTTTTTACGCAAAAGTTTATTTCAGTGTCTTAAAACGAATAAAACCGATTGTAGAAAATTGGAAAAAAGTGAAAAAACATTAAAAATGTTTAAAAAATCGTAAAACTATTTTTTTCCCTAGTTGTTGTTTTTTTTTGACATTTTTTAATGATTTTTCATTTGCTTGGGGTATTTATTGAGCATTGTTTTTTTGTTTTTTTTTTCGAAATCGGTTTTTTTGTTTATTGTAGCTTCGGATTTTTCTTTTTTTTTTGATCGTAGTTTCAGTTTTTTTCTTTCTTTTTCGTGTGAACTTTTCTGTAGACTTTTCTGCAGTTTTCGGCCCAGGTTGGTCAGTTTTAGAAGCTACGGAATTGCGTTTTTTTTCTGGATGGGTACACATAAGCAATATTATCGTACAGGTACCACTTTCTTTCTAATGGTAAACCACTAGGGTGTTCGAGAGGAGGAGTAAATCGTTTGCTGGTGGTACGTACGCTGTACATGTGGATGAAATTTTTTCTCTTCTGGATCAACAAATTTTTTGCAGGTGATTTCCTGTTTATTTTTTTTTTTAAACTGGAAATAGTGATAGTTTGTAATACCAATTATGAAAACAATATCGAATTTTTAATGTGATAAAATTAAAATTTGATAAATGAAAATACGGAATCACGGTAATGCACCCCCCCCCCCCCTGATAATAGTTGATAAAAATCTTGAAATTTTCTGTCCAACATTCACTATTTGATTTGGCTTGCAATTACAGTAAAATTGAATTTTTTATGGCTGAATCAATTAATAATTTCTTTAAAATCTTCGTAGCAATCAACATTTGAGCGACCAAATTATAATTTAACTAGGCTAAAATTTGGCAACGATGCTCTATTAAGTTTGCAGCATGTTACATAAGGGCGTGCGCGGCGCAGTAGTATATTATGGTGGTATTACTTCGCGCAAATTTTAAATGCGTTTTTCTCAAAAATTAGTTTTCGAACTAACAGGTTCCTTTTCTCGGCGAATGTCACAATTATGTTTTATAATTTTTTTATTATATGAAAATTATATATAGCTATGTTTTACACCAAACATCAAGTAAAATATTCAGTTAAAATTGGAGATTACGTTTTCGTTAATGCGGTTCAAAAAAATATTTTGCACTTGAAAATATGGTTTAAAAATTTAAGTTTTAAACATTGCTTACATGAAAATTAAAAACGAAAATGAACATAATAAATCTTTCCTTCGTATTTTTATGATGAGGTTTTTTATTTTTACGCAGAGGTCATTGCTTGTTATTCTCTACTGGAGAATGGGAAGTTTCGGGACAATTTAAAGTGAATTGGGCACCTCAGTCTTATTGCAATTATACTATTTTCGTTGGAGTATTATCGTCTATTATTTCGATTATACAAATTTACAGATTGTCGACATACGCTTATAAAGGCACCGACAGGTATGTATGCAAAAGCTAATGTTACTACATAAACAATAGTTTGTCTAGATCAAAAACAAGAAAAAAGGAGAAATCTCATATGGTTTTAGTCGAAACAAAAAAAGGTTTGATTAATATTTTTATAATATAAGTTATATAATGCGATAGTCTATTTTTAATTGGTTTCAAATTAATTTAATTAAACAATTTTTTTACCATTCGAATTAATATTATATTCTACTTTTGATTTCCTTTTAAACAACAGTAACAAGTGAAAATTAAAAATCACCCGTTTAAATGTTTTTTGTTTTTCTTTAATAAAAAATGGAAAAATGTGTTGCATGCTGTTGATAAGGAAGGTCGAGAATAATTAAAGTGTAAATTTAATATAAAGAAGTGAAAATATTAGTGACTCTAATTCATATCCTAATGGTTGTTTTTTTTTTTTGTTATAGTAAGGTATTTGAAATAATTTGAAGTATAATAGTTTATAATGTGCGTCAATAATAAATGAAGTTCCTAATATCGAAATAACAATTTTTAATAGACACAATGTCAACATTATAGTAATCGTCCATCCTCAGAAACCTAACTGAATTCTAACTCTCTTACTTGAATCGTCAATACGTATATGTAAAAATTAATAATAAATTGTTGAACGGCTTTAAAGATAATGTATCCTCGTATCATCATAGCGGATGTATATGAGATTTCGTGTGAATATGGTAGCTTTTATGTTGAGAAAACGAGTAGACCAACTAAAAAACGTACAATAGAATACCAAGCAAGCGTGGAAAAATCAGCTTTGGCCGAACACGAAGCAGTCCGTGGTCACGTATTGAAATTTAGCAAAATGGAAATTTTAGCGAAGGCGGATAAATGTTAAAAGCAGGTTGGTTAGAAAAGCCATTGGAATTTAAATTAATGAAACTTTTAATAGGGATAGAGAAGGATGCGGCTTAGTTCGGCACGGAGACCTATTGCCGGTTTACCGAAAAGAAAACCTGGTTGATAGGAAAAAACCGAAAAAAATCCTATAACAAGTACTGATACGTCGGAAATCGCCCGGGAAAGTCCTAATTTGACAAGTATTAATGCCCCACCGTTTAAAAGTAAAAAGTACGAGTATAATTTACATAGTCGTGGTCGGTCGGAATTTAGTTTAGTTTCTGATGATGGATCGTTTCGAAGCGTTAAATAGTGTTAATGTCGATGTGGTTTCTACCAAAAATTGTGTTTTTGATATTAATATGAATCACGAAAACTCTTTGCGTAATGTTACGAAGTTTATAATGTTTTCGGTATAATTATTTTTATTAAATGTTAATAATAAAAAAAAACAAAAAACAAAACAAAAAACTTTTTTTTTTTTATTTTCAGTTCATTTCTATCTGCATTTATTGATGTTATAATATGCTTTGTATTATTCCTCTCTACAATATCTGCTGCTTCCATGATTACATCTGGTTTTATGGTTTGGTGTAAAGGTATGATGGAACGTTTTCCCTCGTAAGTATAAAATTATAGCCGGTAATTATTATTTCAACATTGTTTTTTTCTTTTTCTTTTTTAATACACTACTTAGCCTCGTTTTGATTATTAACCTTTCGTTGGTCGCACACCTCTTGCCAAACGTCGTTGGTCGCTTTGGCCGGAATCCCCGCTCCGTTAAATTTACTGCGACGTTGCCACGTCAAGTTTAAAGTTTACGCACGGAATTTTGAAACGCTTGTAACTTTTTAAAAGATAGTTGAATAGCAGCAACATAATAAATTAAAAATCACTTATGTTATTAAATTAAAATTTCTTTATTTAACGAGATTTTATATTTTCATTTTTAAAATTATTAATTAATTAATAGATATTAAAAAATACTTATTATTCTAATTATTTTTCTGCATATTTGGCAACGTTGCGAACTAAATTTTACCTACGACTGTGGTCGCATAGTGAGGGGATTGCCGCGATTAAACGGTGGTCTATTCGGAATAAAAAATTATTATAAAAAACCGGCTAAAGTAGTTACAACTATGTATATAAATATTTTAGACCGACTTACGATATTTTAATACACGAATAGCCAAACGATTTTACGTAAATTATAAGTAGCTTTTTTTTTTAAATATTCGCATAAAAAAAAAAAAAAAAAAAAAAAAAAAAAGGCGGAGATTCCCTCATAGCGCGACCAACGAAATACGTATTGTTAGTTGACTTTTTTATTTTTTTAATTTCCGTAGTGCTCTTAAGTTTAGCTGTATCAAATATTTTTTCGACGACTATTTATTACTTTCCTCGTCTTTTAGGGAATTTCCCGCGAAATTTTTAAAAGTAGTATGACTAAGTTGTAAAGACAATTTAGGAGCAGCTAATGGAGTATATATAAAAAAAAAAAAATGACGTTAATCACTCCGTTGATATAGAGAAGTATTTGCATTTCAAATATGTTGATTTGTTTACTGTTTACTACGTGCTTTAGTACTTCTATGGCGATAAAGAATCACCACGGGCGCACTAGAACCACTTACAGATAACAGACATCTATAGACAGTTGATTTCAGATGAATGTTTAAATAGCAAAGTTCTTCTTCACTGCGACAGAATATTCACATCTGATGAACGTTGGCATAATTTCCAAAAATATCCGTATTGCTATTTTTCGTTAATGCTTCATTCATTAAGCGAAGGTGTAAATTTAATGTAGTAATATTTATTTTTACCTTCGAAGAAAGAATTTATTGCATGTAAACTGAACATTTATTAGTTTGCTTTTAAACATTTTCTTAACGTGAATAGAGTAATGGTTTCATTTTCAAATAGTTTTTTTTTTTTTTTTTTTTTTTTTAATATAATAATATTTCTTTTTTAAATGCTATTCATTTTTAAAGTTTTACTTTTATAGTAAAGGGACTCCCCTATTTAATTACCTGAACCGTATAGATTTCACGTTACAATACGTTTACATTTATGTTAATAATCCCTTTTTTTCTTGAAATTATTCTGCACTGGTTTGGTTGGGGTCGCGTTGTTATTCACACGATTACCATTTCTAGTAAATTTGTTAAATTTTTTTAGATGTAAATTTAAATATTAATTGTTTTTTGAATAATCTCTACTTCGAGAGTGTTCTGGTTGTAGATTTTTCATCCCAATGAAGTGCGGAAACTAAAGTTAGGATTCTAAATAGATCAATTTTAGGCAGAAAAAATGGTATAATATGCCTATTATTTGATTGTAGGTGAAATGATTATTAAAAAGACGTATTATATGCATATTGCAATTTTTAGATGCTGGATTCTATACTAAGGACCGGTAAAATTTACGTCGACTTAACTTCTGAATTACTTAATGAAACATTTTCAATTATGCGCCTGTTCTATTTTTTTTTTTTTTTAATCTAAAATGTTATATCTTTTTGGTTTATACCCAATTAATGAAGATGGTTAGTGACCCTTATAGTTATTTCTGCGTTAGTGATGGAATAAAAAAGTTCATAAGTATATAGCTTTTTAAATAAATATTGACAATTAAAGTTAAAAAAAAGTGAAGATAATTTTCTGATTCTTTCTTGCCTAAAAATTATCTACTATACTATTAAAATATCGATTTAGGTACAGGTTAAGTAGAGGTATACATAATGAAATTTAAAACCTCTGTTAGTAGAATGCCTCTTTTTTGCAGTTGTGGATTTGGCAGTTTAATGTTAATAAAAAAGAACAGTATATTTAATACGTGTTTAGTTCAATATAGAACTATTTACCATATTATACTGTTTGTTAAATATAAATATAGCAATTTGGAACAAAAATAAAATACAAATTTTATAGTATGATCTGTTTCGAGTCCGCTAGAAAAATAGAATTTACGACATAAAACACAAAATCGAGTAAATCATAAAAATTGAAAACTCGAATATAAAATCGAGAATGTGTCGTTCCGGAGGAACACAAAATCAGATTGAAAAAGAAAGTCCGTTTTTGTGTTTCCTTCGCGACATTTATTCGATTTTGTGTTTTACGTTGTAATATTTTCCCAGCTGAAGATGGGCGTGTTTCCGGATTAATTCGAGTAGTAGACACAGATTTTTCTTTCTAAATTTGTTTGTTATAGTTGTATTTTATTTTTGTTCTAAATTACTACGTTTTTATTAGTTGTTTTAAGAAGCTCTTTTTTGAACACCTAAACTAAACATTTCTCGGGACGGAATTTTCTAATAAACGAGTTACACAAATTTCTATAATTGTTAACTCTCGGGATAATTGATAATTTTACTTTTCCGATTATTAAAAATTTGTGTTACAAAAGGGAATTTTTTTATATTAAAAATTGTTTCTAGACCCGTTAATTGATTAGAGTATTTTGTTTTGTTCTTTTCTTTAAAAGCTTCCTTCTAGTCCGTTATTGTTTTAGGGATTCAGACTTTTATTCTATGAAGAAAGCTAAAGTGTACGCAACCATCTTCTTGCTGGCCTTATTTAAACTTTAAAGTCGATTTTCATTTCTGATTCTGGTTCATTGTTCATTGGTATATTTCTAATAATTTAAATACCATGTCTTCCAGTTTATATTCATTTTAAACAAAAATAAATTAAAAGACTATTTTCTTAGTCAGTTTTGGTGTTATATAATGATTTATCATTGGTCACATTATTTTTGAAGTTAAATTTTAAAGCTTCGGTTAATTGAAAAATATTAAAAGATTGTTTTTCCGTACATAAATTTTTTTAGCTGTGAGACAGCCGCTGGTCAGGCAATTGATAAAGATGATGGCATAGATACTACCGGATTTTATATTGAACTTGGAACGGCTCAGGTATGATTTTATAATAAAAATCACATTATCCTTGTAAGATATTTAATTGATAACGTCAACAATAATAACAAATACTATATATGCGAATATTATAATGGTTAATGAACGATTTTATTTAAAGTGAAATTGTACGTATCATTGCTGCCAGCGTTTATTCGGTGCACGTTGGGTTCCTGGTATCTCTATGGTTCCGAAAGGCATAAATTATATTTTCGCATTGACATTAACCGTGGAAATTTTACTTTTTTCGACTATTTATGGACGCGTAATTCAACTACCGAAATTATTAACCGTTCTGACCGGTAATTTGACCATGTCGCGCTGCAGACGTTTATTACCTCTTTAATGAGCGAAAATTTTGAAGAACCCAACTTTATAGAAATCGACCGCCGAAGATTTCTGTTTACTATTTTCGTAATTATGTTTATTTTAATGTTCGACAAATCTAGCAATCAGATTAACAGAATTCTTTGTAATTACTGAACTTCTTTTTTCTCTCTACCGTCACCGTACTTTGGTTTGAAATACCGCTCTCTAGATTCACTTTTAGAAACTTTCTTGCCAAATGCTGATTTATAAGCGTACTATGAATGCTGAAAATAAATAACTAATTTATCTTTGTAAAATTTTTATTTTTTCTAATGCGCAGTAAAATTTATGAAATAAAATGGGATATTCAAGAATGGTTTAATATAATGTAATATATACATTATAATTAAATATGTAAAATAAATATAAAATAAAAGAAAAAGAAAAAGTGACGGTAAACGGTGTGAGACAATTGTGTACCTGAGAAATCCTGTTAACGGACGACAGGGGTGAAGAGAATTAAGAAACAAAAATAGATTACTTATCTGTGGTATTGTTATATTCTTTGATTTCATAATTAATTAAGCGTGTAAAGCAATAAAAAGCAATTGAAAAAAATGAATAAAAGAATTTAGAAATTAGGATGAAAATATTAAGTGTATCTAAATTGCTAATTCTTGTTTTTTTTTTGTTTTTTTTTTTTTTTTTTTTTGTGAGTATATACAAATCCTAACGTTTTATAAAGTAAAAAAAAAAAAAAAATCGTTTATTGATATGATGTGTTATTTTAAATTGTAGATTTTTTAATATAACTTTTGTTATATATACGAAATAATTATTTTTGTAAATTTTTTTTATGCGAGTTATAAATGCGTCATTTTATCACGAATGAAAATTGCGAACACTTATATAAACAAATTTTAATTTATATTATTAAATTAATTGATTAAATTAGTAAAAACGCAACTGCATTAGTTATTTATAGAAGAATTTGTTACAATGTCCGAAAACTGTATGAATTTCTGTTTGTCCCTTTTTTTTTTTTTTTAAATTTTATGGGTTTCTTCTAGTTTTAGTATTCATCGGTAGATACTTTATATTACAATATTATCTTAGGACTTAAGTCTTTATATGTATGCTTTTTTTTTTAAAACTAAGCGTATTCGATGGCTTTTCTTATTATTTCTGATAAAAATATTAATTTTGAAAATTACTAAATTTTACGAAAGAAACAAATGAGTGTAAAAGTAATTAATTTTAAATAAAAATTTTAATTTTCAGTTCGGCGCGTGGGCATCATGGGCATGTTGGGTAGGATTAAATGTGTTCGCAGTACTGAAATTGTGCAGATATCATCAGATGGAAAATATGAGAGTGTCCATGTTTAAAGAACGACAAAGATTAATTAAAGAAGGAACTAGATCGGAGAAAATTAGTGAAGATAAAAGCAGCAAGCTATCGTCCGCCTCCTCTGGATACTAATGAGAATTACAAATTGTGTAATGCTTTAAATTTTTTTTAAACATTCAATTTGCAGTGTAATTAAATGTTAATCATGTCTACGTACCTTATTTGCGAAATAAAATTGTAATAAACACGTGAATCAGAAAAAAACAAAGAATTTTTCATCAAGTTTTTTTGAATATTTACATAAGCACGTTAATAAAGTTGTGTAACACTCATTGAAAGTTACAAAATTACACCGTATCGATGTCATTTGAAATAAAACATTTTTATATAAAAGCTGAACGATGTTTTGTATTATTTTAAGATAAATCATTTTTTTGTTATTTTCAAAAGTAGTTTTATTGATATTTTTATTTGTTTTGTAATTAAATAATCTACCTAAGTGTATCTATAATGTAAATATATGTGTATGAAAGTTATTTTTGTTTTTTGATGATATACTCATGCTCGTCCTAGTAATTTCTCATTAAGTTTTTCTTATGTGATGTTGTTTTTTTGTTTTTTTTATAAAAATACTTAGAAATGCTACAGTAATATCGTATTTTGATCTATAAAAGAAAAACTAAATTTAAAAAACGGAAATATTTTAAAATCGGGTGTACTGAGGTTTTTCATATATTTAAAACAAAAAAAAAAAGCGAAAATGTTCTATTAAAATGTTCTATACATATTATCATGCTCGAGGTTTAATTGTTTTTTTGTGGATTAACGTCTTCGATTTCCCAAAACTTAGTGATTTGTAAATCAATTAATTTTTTGTGGACATATGACGAAATAATGGAAAATTAGATTCAAATTTTTCACCAACGGAAATTCTCCATCCAAAATGAGTGTTGCGAACAGAAAGATCCTCGAATGATTTTTTATCATTGAGAATATATTTTTCAAAGTATTCTGTTCCTATCATGATATCAATATTATCAGGGCTGAGCGAACGCCATACATAGATTTTTAAATTTATTTGCCGTCTCACGAATAACATTATCGGACGATTTATATGTTATAAACGGAACGATATCTGGTTCTACACGAATTTTAAATTTTGAAAATCGAGAGCGAATCTTAAAGGAACTATATTTGCTACAACCGATTAACGATAAAGATTTCGTTTGTATATATAAAAATGGATGTTAATATATATGAGGTTGATACACTCTGACACCGTTCGACCGATTACCATGAAAGTTGACACATCTAAGTTTTTTTTTTAGTGCATAATTTATAAGTTTCTGGTGTTATTTAGCCGAATTATGGGGGATTTTCGCCAACGAAGTGTGGAAAATCGAAAGGTAAAATATACTTCATTAAATTAAAAAAAATATTAAATGTAAGTGAATACATGCCTGTTTGTTAAAACATATAATAAAAACCAACTATAATAACAAACAAATATAAGGGTAAAAAATAATTGAATACCTCATTTAGTAACGTTTTCGGGTATAACCCATCATCAGCTAAAACTAACTTAATCAAAACACAAAACACACTGGAAAGAATAAAAGGGATACATGTATATATATATATATATATATATATATATATATATGTAGTAAATGCAAAGGAGGAACAAACATAGGAGGTATCAAAATCGATAGTGTGAAATTACCAATAGTCAATACAAAATATAAAATAAAATAGAACAACCTAAAATTAAACTTTTATATTAAAAAGTGGGTTATTATTATTATTATTGGGTAATTGATCGTTTAAAATATTACTTTTATATTCATTTATGTAATAGTTTTCTGCGATATTCGTAACATTTCCTTTGCTATAAGTGGCCAAAACGGTTACAGTATTTTCTAAGGAATTAGGTTTATGTTTATTTTTAATCAAATGTTCGGCATATGTTGATTTTTCTATTTCATTATTATTAAATGATTTTATATATGTTCTTTATATCTACATTTAATTTTTCGCCCTCTTTGACCGATATATGATTTTTCACAATCAGTGCAATTTATTTTGTATATACCGCTATTTTCATAAATATTATTATTTTTTAAATTTAAAGTGTTCATTTTATTTCTTAGATTATTATTTTTAGTTTTCAATGCTACATTTAAACCTTGTTTTTTAAATAAATTGGTTAATTTATATATATTATTGTTTATAAATGTGAATGTTATCCATCCTTTATTGTTAGTAGCATTATTGATTTTTAATGAGAGTACGTTTCATTTGTTGATTTTGTACATATCTCTGAAATAAAGGCTGTGTGTGATCTTTAGTTGAGCGAAACTTTTTGTTAGATTGCGACAGACATAGGTTATGGAAACAATCTTCAGTTGATCGTGATTCTTTTTTTTTTTTTTTTTTCTTGTTGGAGGGCGATAAATATGTTAGTAAAGTCCTATAAAAACATACGCTAAAATTTCAGAAGAATTAATAAAAGAATCCTGCAACAGATGTTTTAATAGTTGCTACTGGAAATATCACTTAAATTTAAATTTTAAGATTTGCTGTCGTGGAATGTGTACATGTTCGTTTTAATTATTGTATTAGTAATATTCCCGCAGGTAAGGAAAAAACTAAATAGAGGAAATAAGCCTGTAGTAGGAATACAGAAAGTTCACCGTATGAAAAAAAGAGAAAAAGCGAAAGATTTAAACATGTATGTTAATGATGTGTGGGTGAGTAAATAGACCGTTTATAGAATAAAGTGAATGATATGATAAAAACGGTGAATAAGGAATGAAAAACAAAAAAAAAGAGTCGCCAGAAATAGCACTCAGTTGGTTCTAATGAATACTTTAGCAAGTGACACGCAAATAGAAAAAAGTGGAATTAAATAATGTTTTAAGAGCATATTCACTACAACATATATAAATTATGGATAATTTTTTTTTTTATTAATTTCTAAATACAGATTTAAACGAGTTGTAATACACGGGCAAAGTCGTAGCTAATAGTTATATATATAAATTAAAAGAGACTTACCTAATTTTACGAAGAAAAATTTTTGTTCAAATGTATCCGGTAAAATCAGATCGAAAAAAAAAACAAAAACGGAACGAATAAAGGGGATGAATGTTTCAGGATAAAAGAAATAAACGGAAAAAGACATACCGAAATAAATAAATAAAAGAAAAAGCGAATTACTTAAAGGAAAATAGAAACGTATATATATATATATGTAGCGACATGACGAAAGAAAGAAACGGTCATATTTAATAATAATGATACGGTGACGGTTAAAAAATACTGGCCAGTTATTTCGGATAATGCAATGAAGCTCGTTAAATGAGAATATTTCTTTAATTATATAACTCTATACGATGATAAATTAGAATTAATAAATTAAATTAAATTAAAATACGAAAATTTATGATTAATATTTATTAACATATATATATATATATATATAATATATTGAGACGAATTTAGAGCTGTCGTAATTATAAATCGATGTTTTCAGAGGTATTTCGCTCATTTTGCGTGGAGCATGTTATTTTCTTTGTTCGATTGAGTTCATGGTGGACTGCGATGTATGCGACGATGGTAATTTTCAATAGTGTTGTGCCTAGAAAGACTGCGCCGCCGCAACCCAAACTTCAGTGCGCGAAAGGCTAGCAGCGCATTTTTAATGTAGCGAGAGGGTAATCGTCGTACTTCTCGAGTCAGAGTAACCGTGTTGCTGGTCTTGTTCTTCTTCTTATTGTATAATCGTCGGTTATGTATAAGAAATGTGGTAAATAATAATACATGTAATTCTTATTATAATTCTAATTTCAATTAACCAGGCTCTACGGCTCCGTCTCTTAGATCATTAATATCCTCTAATGTTATATGTTGCATTGCCTGTTTAGAATTTCCGCACTATCATGCAGCTGACGTCATCATACCTCATTTCTGCATTAAATAACCGCATCTTCCCTGTTCCCGGTTCTAATTCTGTTAAGGGTCTTCCACTCTTTCCCAGCTAAGTCCATTTCCGGAACTTCTTTCCTTGTGTCGACTACTAAATGGGAATTTTTTGTATATTCTAGGTTCTATTTACAAAATCTTTCAAGTCTTCTGATAATAATTTGTCTGATGTCCAAGGTGATCGTCGGGATTTAAGTCTTGATACCGATGCGGACCTTACCTCTTCAGAGATTGCCAGTTCGGGGTAAACCTTAAATTCATTTTTATCCCTAAGTAAAGCCACCTACTGTCCAATTGCAGGTGAAGCTATGTTAGCTAATATGCTAGTAGCCACATAAGCGGCGTAGACTCGAGCATTCTTGATATGATGCGGGGGGCTTCATTTAACATTTGCTTTTTTAACGTGACAGCTATTATGAACAATATTCGGCTGCCGAGTGGTAGAGATTCTGAGTGTTCTTGCACCAGCACCCCAACCTAGAACCTGCAAGTCTTCTGATGTGATTTTAACTTTTTGGATAAACGAGTTAGATGCTCGTGTTATATGATAAGGTGCGATCTAATGTCACGCCCAGGTATTTTGAGTATTTTGTGTTTGCTAGTTCTACTCCTTCAAATTTCACTATAGCTTAGATTTTTGCCATCTGGCTGTTGAGATAGGAAAATTCTGCCTCTGTCTTGCGGGGATTCAGCCGCAATTTCCATTTATGTAAGTACACACTCATCTTTGTGTTAGATCGTTTTCCATAGTTGATATACAATCCTGCAGGTCTTTCCCTTGCACGGTTATAGCTATGTCGTCTGCATATTGGAACTTTTTAGTGTCATCCGTGCATAGAAATAAAAAATAGCGGCGACAATATCGATCCTTGTGAAAGGCCATGATTTACTCGACGCCACCTGCTGCTATTTTATTTTAAGAGGACACGAAAATACCTATCCGACAGCATGATATTTACAAGTCGCAAGATTCAGGAGCATGGAATAACAGAAGCCAGCTTTGATAATAATCCCTCGCGCCACACAGTATCGTAAGCGGAAGTCCGGTCTAGAAAAACAGCTAAAGTCTTCTCATTTTTTTCAAAACCATTTTCTATGTGCTGTGTACTGGCAGCGATCTGGTCTACGCAGGATCTTCCTGGTCAAAAATTAGTTTGCAATACTCGTAAATGACTATTCACTTTGGTTACAATTCTGTTATAGATAATTCGTTCCAACAACTTCTATTCCACGCTAAAGAGATATCGGGCGATAGTCTTCTTCTTCTCTTCCTTTATTAATCGCTGCCGATGTTTTCTCGTAGTAGTTTTTTTTCACCTTTTTTTCTTTTGTGATTGTTCGACAGGTAGATTGTTCTTAAAAAAAATAAATTAGAGTCGGTATTTTTTAAAATTAAATTTCATTTCATTCTTATTATTTTATTTTGCGCTCGGATTAGTATATTGCGCAGTGTACCGGAACAGCTTTCATGAGTGCGGAATTTATTTCGCGAGTGAACTGGCGACGTCTATATGTGTAGCTATGGTGTACTTATTAAATTAACCATTGCCTACTATTATGTTCATTCCGCATAGAAAACTTGTTTTTTTTCCTTCTTTATGATAGTTACCTTTTAGGGTCTTTGGCACAACTTTATAGCGTATCGCTTGACTTGTTGTCATATATTTCTTTTTACTTTTTTCTTTTCTCTTTCTTATTCTTCACTAATTCTATATATAAACTTTTCTTTTGTTCCGATGTTCGATTATCCTTGGCCTTTCGCGCTTATCGTGGCATCAACACTATCCCGAATGCAGCTCTGCAGGATTGGTTGATCAGATTTTGTCGTAGCCGCTGGCCTGATGGCACGCGAAAGCCACCAGCGCACATACATGTATACACCATTAAATACAGTAATCAGTAGGCACATAGATTCCTTCGTAAGGATACTTCATTATAGTATGTCTGTATTTTTTGTTATTAAATTTCATTTCAGTATATATACATATATCTATATGTTGAGACGGATTCGGCATTTCTTACGGCCTTTGTCAACGCTGTCCGAGCTAGAAAATAATATTTTGGCAATAATCATTAAATTCTCGGCGGTCTCGGCAGCGGGCAAAAGCGGCATGGTTGTCAAAGACGCTTTCTTGGCTAAAAAATCGAAGGATCCCGGCACAGATGTTCTGACCGCTGCGCCGGGATAGCGAACTGGTTTCTATGCGGGTGGCCGAAAAGCGGAGAAAGAGCCTTTGCTGGCGGTATAGGCGTTTGAAATGCGTACCGAGCTATGTTGAGCCGGCAGAAGTTTTTTTGACAAAAAACCCGAAAAGGAATACCGGCAGGGTAATCGCCGCTAAATAGAAATTAACAACCAACTTTTTAAAAAGATCCTTTTGGCGGTGTTTTTTTTTATTTGTTAATATTTTTGTGTAAAATTAGTCGTCTTAGCGAAAGGCAAGAGGGCATCGAGCGATCCTCGCCAGACCCATTTGAGTCTCTCGCAAGAGTCGCTTGCAAGAGTCTTAGGCTGAATGTCGTCGAGGCTCTTTTGCCTCAAGCAACTCGTCGCGTTGTCGGTTTTAAAATCGTACGTGCTCTGCCGCACGCGTTTCTCGTAGAAAATTTTTTAATATGTTAATTTGTGCACAAGTATACTTCTCGTGTGAACGCTAAAATCATCCTCACAATTTTATTATAATTTTTTTTTCCTAGCGAAAATATACGCGTTTAAAGCCGAAATCTTTCTTATTGGACACGGGGTGGGTCCCGGTGACATCTCCGCCGTGGAGACTTTCTTTTTTTCGTTAAACCTTAGGAAGGCCTAAAGCTCTACGAATTGAGTTTCCGGTAATGACACACCGGGGTTAAGTGTCATTGGCGCCCGAAATCTTTTATTTTCTTTTATTTTTTTATTTTTTTTTAATTTATCATCGCGGTAGCTGGTCAGTTACAAATGTCGCCCATGAACAGGGACCAGAGCGATTAGTAACAATGTATATAAAAATCCCGTGTCTTTATGTTTGTGCAGGGTAAACTCGGAATTTACTTAATCGATTTTTATGAAATTTTGAAAGTACATGCAATTTAATCCAACTCTTAAGAGATGGAATACTTTTTGTTTTAATTATTTACATAAATATTTTTTTATATTAAATAATTTAATCAATCAATTAAAAAAAAAAAATTAATTGTTGGCTATTACTTTTTGCTTTAATTATTTACATAAATATTTGTTATATTAAATAATTTAGTCAATCAATTAAAAAAAAACAAATTTGACCATTTTATTACTTTTTGAGCACCAACTACTTTTCGTGGCGACTTTTGTGTATCGTGCGATGTTAATCGAAATGCAACCATGTTTATCGCTGGCGCATGGCGTTATTATCGATGAATGATGAAATAAACGTTTTTTCGCTCTGTCGTTTACAAAAAAGTTCGTGTTATTACGGAATTATGAATGTAGAATTAATATGTGTTGATGATGCAATAGTTCCCCATTATGTAAAATACATAGATAGGGATGGTGCATCTTTGTTTTCGTCTCTATCTTATTATATAATAATGAATTATTAGGAGTAGAAGAAAATGTATCGTACAATATGTTTGTAAAAACTGGAAGAGATTTAAGCAATATACTATTGGACTTAATGGGGAACATATCAAAATAAAATAGAGTAACTGATATGTCAAATATTCGAACTTTTAGGCCAAAACCGCCGTATACACTTTTTAAATTAACCGTTTAACTTTTTTTTTTAATAATTTGCTACCAGAAATATTAAAATCTATACTCAACCACTGTTATTTTGATTTTATAGTAATAAACTAATTATAATACAACGCTCGAGACAGAGTGGTTGAAATATATGAGTGAAGATGTTCTCTTAAACGTGTAATTATGGGAGATCACCGTGTGAATATAACTTGATTTCTTCAAAACGATGGCTGTGTGTGTTGTTTAGTTGAGCAAAACTTTTTGTTAGATTACGACGGACAGGTTATAGAAAAACCGACAATCCTTAATTAAACGTGAAACATGAAGACTATTTTTTGTTAGACGGTGATAAACATGTTTCACCCAAAAGAGAGAGAAAGAATCTTTACGTATATACAATTCCAGATAAAACAAAAATTTTTAATTAATTTCCAAGTACAGATCTAAACGGGCATTAATACACGGGCGAAGCCGTGGGGCACAGCTAGTATATATATATATATATATATATATATATATATATATATATATATATATATATATATATATATATATATATATATATATATCTTCGAGATATTTCTTTTTTGATTATATAAACGGAACATTTACTAATGGCATTTATCGATTAACTTTTTTAGAAATCTAAAGTACTTTGAAAATTATTTTAGTAGACTTAAATGTACAAATTGACTGAAAAAAATGCAATAAATAATACAAAAAGGTAAAAATGTGTATTGTTAAAAGGTTTTTTATCAAAACAATTTCAATCCGATAAATATTTAATTTTTTTGCGCATGTTATTATTCAAATATGGTCTCAGTTCCATCGATATCTGACAGAAGGAATACGCAAAGAACCATAGACATAGTGTGCTCGCAGCTGAACCTAAAATAACGGAAAAGCATAAATAGTAAAATACATTTACCCAAAAAAAATTTATTGTCGTTACAAATTCGTCATTAAGAAGATGGCACACACATAGAATGAAACCTTACAAATTAGCTTTAACGTGGATCGAAGCTATGCTGAATTATACGGAATATTATACCGAATGAGTAATGGAATTGTTATTTATCTAAATTTATTGAATATAGAGAAAAATATGTTTTTTAAATTCGGTAAAAGAATTTTTTTTTTACGAAGTAAATTTTGATGTAGAGCCGATGAGTTAAAAATACGTAAATTTATCTAACAGGCATTTGTTCTAAGTCATTTTACCAGCTTCTTTTCGAGAAATAAGTTCTTTAACATCAATGACTTTATTCGAATTATTGAAAGTTGAGTTTGCAGGATAATTACACAATATGTATCCTATATCGTCATTTTTAGAGTTCCGTATTGAAATATATTAAGTTTTTTGTATTTCAATAATTTTCTCTGAACTTAAACTTAGTTAATATTTAATCATAAAAAAATCCAAAAAACTTTTTTTAAATTTCCGACTTTTTTTTTTTTTTTTAAATAATTCCAATTTAAAATGTAATTTTAAAGGTCGCTAAAAAATTTGAAATCTCTGGGTGACTTTTAGTATTAATGGTAATGATAGGGTTTGTTTTATTATTATTATTTTTTTGTAAGTTTAAAAAATTATGAAGAGGAATAAAGAGTGAGCTGCAAAAAAATGTAAAGAATTTTATTTTGCCGTTGTATTTCAATAAAATATTTTTAATAAAAACATAAATGAATTATATTAAACTATTTCCTTTTCAGCTTCTCTTCAATATTATCGGGTACACTTATAAGTACTCGAAATATTAATAAAATAGCGACTATGACACTTATATCGGCGATATATATGTACAATTATATTTCGTTTATCGTTATATGCATTTTCAATTTTTAGTATTGAAAAATTAATTAATATAAAAAAAACAACTTCAAAACAGATTAATGGATATAAAAATTAAGATATTAAACCAGGAGATAATTATTACATTATAATCTATATTTTTATTTAAAATTTATTGATCCAAACCTTTTCGAGCATATATTAAAAAATTAGTTTTTCACATCTTCCTTCAATAAAATATGCGTAAATGTTTAAAACTGATTTGAAAATGTGCTTTAGTAAAGCAGAAATATATTTTCAGAAGAAGAACATTTGAAACAATAGCATACCATGGGTTTTTTAAATAATATTTCCCGGAAGTGTGATTGTTTATTCCGTTTTAAAATGAAATAGTTAATTTGCTATATTAAGTATTTTTTGAATATTTAAGAACAACGAATTATTATTATTTAATATAGAAAGAGCTTATGAACTTTGACAGGTAGGAAAAATTATACGCTATTTCGATTAACATTGAACATTTTCCGGCTAGTTTCAAAATCACCGATAACTGTCCTCATATTCGGCTAATTCCCGGAAATGCTAGTGATTTTCTTTCCTTTTTTTCATTATACCTACATAATAAACGTACACTCGTTTTAAATTTATAACACGTTACGACAATTCTTTTTCAGCGGTCCTGCAAAATTGTCTGGAAATGTTGATGAATTTATTCTGTCGATGTTGCCATTACTGCTATGTTAGAACTTGCCAAATAGTTTTTGGTACAGGTCTATGTCCGGACGACGTTTAAATCGTTATTTGGTATTCAGTTGAGGACATAAAATGAATTACGCTAAATAACCTCGACTACTGTTGATGAATTCTCTTAAAATTACTTCTACAATGAAATCACATAATTCTATTTCATTTTGTCAAATTAATACAATTCGTGAAAAGTATTTCGATATATATATATATATATATATATATATATTGCTACATTTGACGACTACTGTTGCCCTGCGAAGAGTATTCCACGCGACTAATAAAAAGTTAAAAAACATAAAAAAAAAACACAAAAAAACGACTGCAATAATTTATATTCATAGTCGCACAGGAAGATACCCATTGCCGTATTAATATTACTTATTGATTATTAAGCCGTTACTACTTTTTTTCTTTCTCGTTTTTCATTTATACAAAAAATTCTTGAACGCTCAAATTCTATATTTTTTGGACTGCAAAAGTTACGGAGTTAATGAAAAGCGGACGAAATATCGGGTTAAGGCTGAAATCATGTAGTTCACATAAGAGCGAGGTGGCGGGAATGTTATTAAACGATGAAAGTTGATCATACGAACTAGAAGTTTAAGTAGATTATTTTAGTGTTGCGTACTGACCCGCATAAAAATGCATCGAAATAAACTGGTTGCGCATGGGGAAACGTCCAAAAATAACGTGGCAACGAATGTACGAAACGTTTTACATCTGCTATTGGTAAGTGGATGTATCGTGGAAGAGAATCTGCGCTGCGTTCAAGAATGTCATGTATAAGCAGCTTTTACATCATAGAATAGGACGGATTCAATAATACTCATGTGAAGGATCAGTGCTGACACTACTTTGTGATTAATTTAATTATAGTATTTACTGAACTGTAATAAGCTGATCACACAATGAGAGTTTGAGAAGTAGTTTGTGCAGTTGACGGTATGTTTTAAAACTGAATGTTTACAGTAAAAAAGCTAACAATACATAAAAGACGTTCATTTCATATCTAATACAAAAATCACTGAACTATAAATAAGTTGCACAAAAGTAGACTTAGAAGGCGTCGTACTGCAAGATAATTTAATCCAGCCTACTTCAAAAATTTCTATTCATAGAACTAACGGAGAACGGAAATGAATCTTTCCATTAAATCGTCGCCAATTAAAAACGCTTCGAGAACTATCGGTCAATTCAAAATGATAACTAAACGTGAAATGTAAATTGGAAATAACTGTCTATATCAAAATATATTTCTGATTAAGTTGTTATAAACAATCGAGTATTTAATGCAAAATGTAAAATTTATCATATATATTTTAACGTGGCGGGCATTTTATATTTTAAGGGAAAACGAAATAAAGTTCACGCAAAAAACAAAAATTTCTTACATTACGTAGGCCAGTATTTAATAAATAATGAAATCTTACCGTGCAGTAAATACTTGAAGTAAGCATTGCCAACATTTGTTCCACCGAGGAAGTAGAAATTTGATATTGCAGAAAATACAGTTAACGGTGCAGATATGAATGCTTCTATTCGACGTTCATTTTCATAGCCCATAACATCCTAAATAAATACATGTTGGAGCTAATTACTTAATACAAAAATATAAATAATAATAAAAGAGGAAATGTATTAATGCAGCTACCTGTAATTCTTTATAAAAGTTCGAGGAAGTAAATTTTCTAGCGAGAATTTCCACCGACAAGGCACAAAAGTTCAAAAATGTCCACACGAAAGTATTATAATTAAATCCATGCCACATAAAAACGAATGCAAAACAACCGAAACTAACTTTTATTTTGTGCCATATGCTGGTAGCGCTTTTATTATTTAAATGAACGTTATAAATATATCTGAAAATAAAAAGTAACCAGTATTATATTAAATACGAATACGAATACGGATATAGAACAATTTAATATATACAGTCGGAGTAATACTTTGCAGCGAAATTTTATAATTATAATTTGCTTAAAGGTCTTCATCATCTATAATTTCACATTCGACCGTTGACAAATCGGCTAAATTGTGCAAGAACGTAATTGACTTTATTATAATATCAGACACGTCAATAAAAATTTTATATTACATTTAATATTATGTGACGGGAAAAATATGCTTTACGGTGAAAAATTTTATCTTTTCTTTAAACGCACAAAAACGGGTAAAAATCGAGTAAACGGTCGAGAGTTGATCGATTACTAATAATTTTTGACATAATTCTAACGATGCGAACACTAGTGCACACAGAATTTAGCGTACAACGAATAATTGTCTCTTTGGCAATACCTATTTTCTATGTTATTTTACACTATCGAATTGCTGTTTTTCATTCGTATTTTGTTTTTTTTTTTTTTTTTTTTCTAATTTTTATTTTGCGATTATCTTTGATTCACGGAACATTACAAAAATTAACGCTAAAGACAAATATTTGATTTCAGGAGACGTTAAGGAACATCGAAATTACTTTGGAACGTTATAAATATCGATACTAAAAAGGATCAAAATGTGGTTCGTCAGATTTACAAAGTAACTTTGAGGTTGACAACGGAAGAAAGTATGATACATGGCCGAAAGTCATTTTATTCTACATAGTCTATCGATAGAGAGAATGAGGGGTCCTCCTTTTCGAAAAAAAAATTATACAGTTGAACGCGAAAGAGGATTCGAAGCTGTGCAGCATTTGTTGAATGATTTTTTCCCCCCTTCAATAAATCTATCTGCGGTTTCGTAAAATCATTATTCTTTTTCGTTAGAAATTTCATCATTCAGAATTATCGTTATGCGACAGTAAAAGTAGTGGGTAGAGGAAGGAACTGCAGTGTAGTAGTACGGAATGAAAGTGGTACATGCATTATTCGCACTTTATTACGTGAGTTGCGATTAATACGTAAAAAATTCACAACTTATCATGGAATCGTCTTTCTCTCTGAATACGAAGGTGACCAGCTGACTAACTTTAAAATTGTCTATATTATTTCCACGTTGTGCGCCTGCCAACATTATTTACAATAGATAATACGAGAAGAACCTGCAAGCGAGTTATAACTCGATAACCATCGTCATTAAAAACTACCAGTATAAAAATATTCTTCGAACAGTCGATTCTCATAGTGTCACCTGACGGTAAATCATAACGCTCGAATTTTTTAAATTAACCCGGTGAAAAGAAAGTCGCACGAAAATTCGAATGCAGTAGTACCCCCGTATCTGCAGTTAATGATTCCGAGCCATACCGCGGATACGTGAAATGACGGATAGTAGAGAAAATTGAGCTTAATGCATTAACGTACATACTTCACATACAGACATTTACAATAGCGTATAGATATACCTAAATTGCATAAGTACACCATATATGTATAATGTTAAAAATTATTACAGTAAATGGTACATATTTACATTATTATGATCATGTGCTCATCATCATGTCGTACACTCTAGTTCTTCTTGTTCATATTGTTCAACCTGATACATATTATGGTGATTGCGGAACGACAACCGATGAAAATATGTTTATGATTTTTTAAAAGTTATTTAATTTTTTGTAAGTATGCAACACCTACACATCAGCAAATGAATATGTGTGATCAGAAGTATGAAAAGTTGAAAGCTAAACTTTGAACAAGAAAACTTTAGTCAGAAGCATCTTCATCTGAAAGTGGAATAGGCGCAGTGTTTGGAAAAAAATTCGTCTATTACGCTTTTGGTAATGCAGACGGCGTTGATGGGACAGAATCTTCGACGGCTGAGACTTTTTGCTTTACTCTACTCTAAAAAGGAAACATTGTGATAGTTTTTTTTTTTAGTCGTGTGGTGACAAACCGCAGATAACTGAAACCGTGGATACGGGGGCACCACTGTGTATTAGAAAAAATAATGACCGTAGGAGCAAGTATGCTGAAAAATCGTATGTTATATGATACAGGTAATCAGTTAAAGGAAATTGTCAAAATACGACTGTAGTATATGTCACTACTACTGCCGAATAGAAACTACATTAAGAATGACGGGGACAGAATCAACAAGAGTAACTCTGATGATAGCAATATCTTTCTGGTAGAATTACAACTGCGGATCTCTTCATAATTAGCGTGTCTAAACAAGGCAGTACGTGACGGCGACAATCGGTAAATGAAAAAAAATAGAATGACGATTAACGCTGAATATTTCAACAGCTACCGCGGGTATATAATCTAATCATATAGGAGAAGAACTTAAAAAATAGGTGGAATATGAAACCGCCGAACAACTAGGAATTTGTCATTTGGTCAGCCGAAAAAAAGAAATGTAGATTCGCTTGTAACAACAGATAGAGAAAAAAACAGAAATAAATAACTGTTCACACTTTTTACGATTTACCAAAGACTTGCCCCTAAGTTACATAATATCAGAAATTAGATTTAGCATACTTTAGGTAAACTGAATCACCGGTCTCCGGCGACATTTTCATAATAACCATCGAAAAGCCTTCTCCGGAACCTAGCAAACTAGTGTAAAACTGATTCGAAACAAAAATCTGAAAACTATGTAATCGATTCGCTAATATCTGCGTATTTCATTAATTATAACGGGTGTAAATTTTTTCCTTTATTTTTTACCTTTCGCGTGTTATAGAATTATTTAATATCTATATATATCTATATATCTATATATTAGTAAACATGTAAAATTTGTTATAAACCAATAGCGTTAAACAAAAAAAACGAAAAATAAAAATATTTTTACTCGATGCTTAACGAATGGTACTTTTTCAGCTCGTAAACAATTTTTCAAGTTAATTTTTCACTGCACTACAAAAACCGGTCGCGCTATGATTTAATGTTAAATTTATTAAATAACTAACTAAAATCCCCGCGGGGTTTTTAACCTTCAATTCGCTGAACAAATACGTATACATTATTCAATGAATGCGCATAGCTTATTTCGAATTAAATCGAGCAGTAAAGTGAAAAAAACATAAACCATTGTAAATATTTATTTATTTTATAATTCTCACGTTACTATTTTATCGACAAATAATAATTTGGCTGTAATTTTAAGTCGCTAATTAGAATTTTCACTTCTCGTTAAGAAATCGCATAAAATTCGTTAGCAGCTTAATTTTAATGCCACTTCTTTTTTTCTTATTTTTTCTCTAGTGCCAGCAAAATCCTACGTCATCTTTCTTATTAACTCGGGTGCTAGAATTCATTTTTAATACTTCCAAGAGTTCTGTGTAACGCGCGGATAATTTTTTTTATCTTCTTCAAATTCTCTGACTTTTTTCCCAGATCAAAAAGCGGCCCCACTCTATAAGTGATGAAAAAATGAAAAGTAGAGCGAATAATTCGAATAAAACAGCCAATCTCATTCTACAAATTTAGAAGTTCGTTCCTATGACAGAGCCGCATTAGAGAAAAACGAGTTCTTTCGAAGCACCGATAGCAAACGAAATTAATACGCGCAAATCTAAAAAAGCTGCCGTTATCGAAGATAGACACTTATAATTTATAAAACATTTGGAGGAGGTAAAAGTGCCGAAAAAACAGATGGACAGTTACTTAATCTTAGAAGTTAAATACCAGTAGAATAATTATCACGAGTGAACTTTCAGTTGAAAAAGACAGATTTCGTAAATTTATTAGTTGCAAAGATCACAGAATATTATAGATTTTTCGAAGAAAACAGTATATATTGATTTTTATTCGGCGCGTGTGATATTGGGCGGTAAGCGGAAATGCTGATGAAATTTCTAGAGATCCTGCGAAAGTCCATAGAATCTAAATTTCAAGTACACCTGATTCGAAAGAAAAGTAGGATAATTAAATAGTGGCCTATATAATAAAATTTATTTCAAAAGAATCTCGCTACCGGTGCAAAATAGCATGCTTACGAGAAACTGATGTTCAGAAAAGGTTGCAACTACAGAAATCGAAGAGAGCATATGGAATTCCATTGGATTTTGTAAAAAGTAGTAATTTGTACGGAACGAAATCTCGGCAATAAGAATATAAATAAAAAATCCACACGAGAAAACTTAATAATGACACCAAATAGCAGGCTACTGTGAAAGTTACGGGTTCGACAGAAAAATGCGAACAGGAACGGCTAAAATATAAATACGTAATTTTCGATTGCGACTGTGACCCGGGCAAATGAATGGTCTCTCTTCATAGAGCACTTAAAGTTGGACGAGGTACGAACTTTAAGTGACATCTGATGCAGAAAGCGAGAGGTCTGACATCCTTTCTATACGTGAATATTCGACTAAAGATCCGTATTTATTGATTTTTCTCTTTTTATATATAATAGTAGGTCAGCGTTGATGTTACCCTGACGTGATGTACGCGTACAGTTTAATATAATGCCACAAGATACGAGCGTGACCGTTTAGTGAAGGTTGTGCTAACATCCGTTCAGTTGAATGTACCATTAGCAGTTAATAAGCATATGCTGTCACTGCTCGTAGATCTTCAAGTACGAAATGAGATTATTTTGAATTAAATCTGCGGGAGTCCCTACAAATTTGACACATTGTTAATCTATTAAAAAATAAGAATGATATGCGATACTCTGGCATCATTCTAAGCGGCGAATTTAAAGGAAATGAAATCCCTATCTCGGTTTATTTACGAAGAATGCTTTTAAACTACAACGCAATTCGCAATCTGATGCTTCACTGATTATTCAATCTGATGCTTCACTGATTATTCAATCTGATGCTTCACTGATTATTCAATCTGATGCTTCACTGATTATTCAATCTGATGCTTCACTGATTATTCAATCTGATGCTTCACTGATTATTCAATCTGATGCTTCACTGATTATTCAATCTGATGCTTCACTGATTATTCAATCTGATGCTTCACTGATTATTCAATCTGATGCTTCACTGATTATTCAATCTGATGCTTCACTGATTATTCAATCTGATGCTTCACTGATTATTCAATCTGATGCTTCACTGATTATTCAATCTGATGCTTCACTGATTATTCAATCTGATGCTTCACTGATTATTCAATCTGATGCTTCACTGATTATTCAATCTGATGCTTCACTGATTATTCAATCTGATGCTTCACTGATTATTCAATCTGATGCTTCACTGATTATTCAATCTGATGCTTCACTGATTATTCAATCTGATGCTTCACTGATTATTCAATCTGATGCTTCACTGATTATTCAATCTGATGCT
This sequence comes from Icerya purchasi, assembly GCA_039619475.1. Lineage (NCBI taxonomy): Eukaryota > Metazoa > Arthropoda > Insecta > Hemiptera > Monophlebidae > Icerya > Icerya purchasi. Next base: position 236,544,666 of record CM077116.1, read on the forward strand.
TCACTGATTATTCAATCTTCGCTACAAGTTATATAGACTGTAGTACAGGGTCATTCAGAAATAACAATCTATTCACAAGAAATTGTAAAAAATCTAAAACTGCATGTAGCGCTTTCATTTTGGCGACATTGATTGTGTAAATGCGGGGTATTTTATTAAAACAATATCCGGTTTTGTCGTTCTATTGTTTACTATTGTTAAAATGTATTCTACAGAAGAACGCGTTTTCACGGTTTGTCAGTTCTTTGAAACAAAAAGTGTCGTGGCGGTTTAACGAAATTTCGTGAATAAATTTAAATGTGGATATCGAAAAAAAAAAAACCCTACTCGTAGTGTTATTAATTGTCTTGTAAAAAAATTCGTCGAAACGGGCAGTATACAACGTCGAGGTAAGGTGGGACGCCAGCGAACGATGTGCACGCAAGATGGAGTGACGAAAGCAAGGCAGCTTCTAATGTTTGAGAGTCAAGCGAGGAATTCTCGAATTATGATTTTAGCAATCGTTAATTTTTCCAAAAATTATTTCGCCTCATCATTCCACAGTTATCTTGATATTTAGTACATACCTTTTCATAAATAAGTAATATCCTTCGTCAAAATAGCGCCACATATCAGAATATAAGTGAATATGCGCTACGCACTTAGGCGGCCTCGGAGTTTCATATCCTTCGGCTTTTGTCCACGATATAGATAGGCCGTAAACTACGACGTACTTATGAAAAAAGAATTGGCCCATGGCGTATCCTAAACCATACATCAACCAGACGCTTTTCTTATCAAACATCTGTTTTTTGTCGAAAAAGTAAATAATATTAATTAAATCGTACTATAAAACGGAAAAAATAAATCGTAATTTATTAATAATTTCATGAAACTTTTTGAAAAAAAAAAAAGATTAACATTTATTCTCATTAATATATTACAATTACAGTATTACCGAAATTTGTGAGAGCGTAACGAAAAGTGACATTTTTTTTTTTTTTTTTTTTTAATGTAGTGTTCTAACTCGATCAAAAAAAAAAAATATATATATATATATAATAAAAAAGTAAAATCACTTGAAAATTTCGGTTAAAATCGGTAAAATACCTCAAGTACTTAAATGTTAACCTACACTCCGGGCCGAATTTAAATTCCGCGGTAACACGTAAAGAATTGTTCGCAAACCTTAGACTTATCCGTAAATCTGTCGTAATGAGGACTTAATTTATTAAAGCTTTTTAATACTAAATAATCTCGTGGTGCACGGGCTGTGTCATTGTAGTTAACTGATCTTGGTAATGGTCACTTATATAATAAGGGATTCTGTCGATAAGTGAAATGTGAACGATAACAATTGACCGAACTTTTGCACGCTCACGTTGTGTGCACAGTGGTATCCTTCCGTCGACTGGTATTGATGAAAAGACCAAAGTAAAATTCCTTCAGCGGATGTCATAAGTTGAACACCGCACATTCTAATAAAACGATAAACTAATCCATTAAGATTATTCCACCACCGCAGCTTGGACGGTAAAAGACAAGAATATTGAACAACTTATTTTTGAGTAAATATTTTCGGAGGGAGTAGTAGGCGAGTCTCCAGCGCTTTGGAATTGTAAATTTCGGCAGAAAAAAAAGGCGCAAGGCAAGAGGAAATCACCGCTAGTGGACTGGTCCTTAAATTGGCAAAGGGTAGAAAGAATACCATTTACAGCTGCCGATAATAACATTGAAAATTGTAACAGGACGGCCGAAGCTATAAATGCGAACAACATTGGCCCGAAAATGGAGAAATTAACGCAAACGAAGTAATTCAGGAAATCACGATTTACTTTCCTGTACGCAGATGAAATATTTTAAAAGGCGTTATGGAACTTAGAGATTGGAATTAAGGTTAACGGAAAAAATATGAAGTAATATTCGTTAAGCAACGATGAAAATAAAAAAAAAAAAACACGATTCAAAAATTGAAGCGAAACATAATTCACAATAGTAAGTGGAAAAAGACATAGGTTAGCTAACGTAAAATTAAATGATAATGATAATGATAGCGAGTAAGTCAAAGACTTCAAATATCCGGTATGCTATATCGCAGATTTAGGTAACAATGAAGAAGTTACTCACGGACGAAGCATTAAAACATCGGGTATTATACGAGATTTTACAAGATGCTATATTTATTCCATCTTGTCATGCGGAGCGCGGAGGCTGTGATGTACAAAAGTTGAAATATTTCGAATGGTATGAAAAACGATTGTATAGAAAAAACGTGAAAATTACCTTGGTGCAGAAGGCGTGTTCGGAAGTAGGCCGTGCAAAAAAAAGCTAACACTGAAAGAAGATACTAACCACATTGAAAAAAACAAAAAGAAAATCAAAGTGCCAAATTATTAAAAGGCCTGAATTGTTGAAGTTAACTATTCAAAGAAAGATGTTAGAAGAAGGGTACTATCGTGGACCAGAAATGTATATATCAGTGAACTGGGAAACAAGCGATAGACGAACTCAGGAAGCAGCGACGAAATACGCGATCTAGGCTGAAAATGATCATTTACATATAGACATTACGTACGACGCCACGAAGAAGAATAATAAGACTAAATGGGAACTGTTAGCCTTCTCTAGGTGAGAAGTAGATTAAAATTAAACGTTTGAGTTATAAAAAGATCAGATATTCATTTTATTTACCACTACAGTTTTGAGCAATAAGCTTAAACATAGTCATATTTCACACCAGATCTATTCGAAAAAATTTCAAATTAACTCAATTTAATATATTCTCGTAATATAAAGCATAAACGGTCTTTATGAATTATTAAGCTCGTGGCAATGAACCGTTTCGGTCGAAATCTTTTAATTATATCTGGGGAGACACACTGCTGTTTGTTGATATACCGTTGATAATTCGGCTAAATATTTCATCATAAATGAACTATTTGTAGTTCACAAAATTAGCGAAACACCATTTTATAATCGTTAAACTAATGATGCACACTAATTTCAAAACAGAATTTTAAACCTTTACCTGGACTTGGTATGAATTTGTAGTATAATATAGCATTTTAAGAAGTGCGATTTGTTAATTTAACTCTTGTACGACCAACCGGGTGCTACTCATCGGATTATATTTTGTCGTATAACTTTTTTTTCTAAAAAAATTTTTTGAAATCCTTCCGGATCCCCACGATTTGACTGAATTTACAACGAATAATGTATTTAATAAATATTCAAGGCTTTCACAGTGATTAATCATAATAAATAATTTTCGGAAACAACTGTGCTTAAAAAGAAATTTATTATAATGCATTTAATGTTTTGTTTTTTTTTTCTTTTCATTATTTAACTTGGAAAATTTTGAGTTTGAAAGAAAGTACACGTATAGTCCAACCGGGGTACTTGGTTACCCTCATACAAAAACTATTTAATTCACGTAGTATTTCATAAAATTATAATATTTGTATACAAAAAAGGAGTAAATAAGTATTAATAAATAATATTGATTTTTAATTATTTATTTATTAAATATAGCCAATATAATAATAATAATAGTTAGATTTTAAAATTTCATTATTACAACAAAAAAAAAACATCAATTTTTTTTTACTTTTCATGCAATATATATCAAAAGATAATGAAAATTATACATTTTTATCAATACATTTCAATGATTCAATCTGCAACATTCTTTACATTTAGTGACCGTCATCGCATTCTCGTCGCAGACTGGGTTTTTGCATTCAACGTAACCATTCCTTGTCTTCCTTCGTTTGCGAATAGGCTGCTTGTTGCAAATATGACATGATTCAACTAAAACTTGCCTGGCAGCAGTATCCTATCGTTGGTTCTCGTGGTCAGAACTAATCTGGACAACAACCGGCTTATTGAAATAGCGTCGATCACCAATCTCGGTGAATGATGACGCATAATCAGCTGATTACAAGATGATTCCTCAATTATTGGCATAGCTAGTTCTTCTGCAAGCTGCCGCAAGAAAAGTCTACGTTGACTGGTTTTCTTTCTAACCATTTTATTACATAATAAACGATCTAAGCACCAAGACCGGCAATGCCAAGGATGTTGTAGAAGAAAGCTAGTGATAACCTTTGTGTTCACCGTTGCGTACAGTATCTCGAGAGCATTTGATCCATTCTGTCAACTCTAGGCTTTGGTTTTATTTTAAAATGTTCTCATCTGTGGTTTTCGATGCACTGCATCAGAGGTTACGGCAACAAAATGCATTGTGCTAAGTAAAATTACGGTTTTGTTTTTCTTCGGTACATACGGACACACTGTAACTTTGTCGAGGAAGTCAAAAAGTATTGATAGCAATTCTCTTGATTTTTGTGTTTTTATTTCTTGAGGGATGTATGGCTTGTTTTGTTTTTCAAGTGCCAACGAGAGCGAGGTTCCAAGAAAAAATAATTTTTGGCCAGAGGTAAAGTTGTAAAAAATCTGTCCATACATATGTTCCGGCCAGATCCTTTAAAAGTAACAGCAAGTTCTTTGACAGTTCTTTCTCTTTGATTAATATCTCGAATATTATTCTATCTTGCCTTTGCCTGTGTAAAGTATATCCCTTTCAGCGGAAATCCATTCTCTGCATCCGCATTCCGAAATATTCATAGGCTATATTTAGCAGGCTTTGTAGGAATATACTGGGGGTAAACGACGTTCTTTCTCCAAAAGGAAAAAGTTGCTTATCGATGGTATGTTTTCCGTTGATTTTATAATTTACAAAAAAATATACACAACGTTTAAAAAAGTGTACGTTGAGAAATATTCAATAAACACAAACGAAAATAGCCGAGCGTTTCTCTTGGTAACAACTGTGCTGAGGTACACTGCAATACGTCTGACTGCTCCGAGTGAAGGATCGAAATGAAATGCCATCCGAATATATAAATTTGATTCAAAGGTGTACTAAAATATTTCTTAGGTATAAAAGAATATCGAGACTCCTCCTATTGTTCCCCTTTTCAATTCAACGTACCTGGCTTTCTCGGAATTCACAAATTTACAGTCTTGTTGGGTGTAGTTATACCTGACTTTAGGTAATAAAGGTCACATTGTATATAATCTTACCGTTGAATTTATCTTAAAAACCTTCGTTAACAATAAATAAATCAATATATATGATATATATCTAATAACCGGGATTATTTTAAGTTACGGTCGACTTCGGTTGGACAACAACGTTAGTTTATTTGGTTGGTCACACAAGGATTAATGCAAACGATACTAATGAAAATACTGCATAATACGTGAAAAGTTTACATGATATATTAATACACTATAATTTTGAGTTCATTTCCAAAAAAAAAAAAAAATATCTAAGTTTGTTTTTTGGAACAAACATATCACTGTAAGTAATTAAAAGTTATAATTACTTGTATAAAACTGATTAAAGTCACAAACATGGCGCACAGTAAATGCTGGAAACTTTTAGCAGCAATAAAAGCGTAATTTATATTAATTTTACGTATAACTTAAATTTCCTTAAAAATATAATACGTAGAAAAAATTAAATTATAAATAGTCGAAATCAAAAATTTAATTACGACCACGGCACGTATTTATCAGAAAGTTTCGATTTATAAATGTAATATAAATTATTTTAATTTCGCGTAGCTCGTTCAAAATTGATAAATGCAAACGTTTAAAACAAAAAGGTATACTTACGGTGACATAAATTAGAAGTACATTAACATAAATAAAATGTAAAGTAAATTCCGTAATGTACAGCCAAAATAGGTATCGCAGATTATTTAATAGTAACCGCACCGTCATAGGAACAAAATTATGCTTTTGCGGATTAAATTTCATCTGAAATATGTTCAAAAAATTCAATAAATAACTCTAACTATAAACACGAACAAGAATATCTACACTAATATTATAAAGAGGAAAGATCTGATTGTTTGTTTGTTTGTTTGTTTGCTTGTTTACATTGAATAGGCTCCGAAACTACTGGACCGATTTGAAAAATTCTTTCACCGTTGGGAAGCTAAACTATCTCCGGGTAACATGGGCTATATTATATTTTCAAAAAAATTAGGGATCCTTACTAAAACACTAATAATGTAACTCAAGTTGTAAAAAAATGACCTAAACAATTCCTTACATCGCGTGCGCTGCAAAAAACTTTTTTTTATAAAACATTAAAATATCAATGTTAATTACCATGGAAATGGAAATTCGGATAAAGAAAACGAATTTAACTTTTTTTATAAAACATTAAAATATCAATGTTAATTACCATGGAAATATAAATTCGGATAAAGATCGTCTTAGCATCGTTTACAAGCTCATCACCAATGGAAATAGTGTGTTAACGTAAGGAATGAAAATTTTCGAGCGTTACCGTTATCTTTTGTAAAAGGTACAAAATGCCCAAAAGATTAAGATCTCAACTTTCTAGAAATAGTTCCCCAGGCGAGGGCATCAAAGATACGTCGTAATGCAGAATCTTCATCAGAAACTGAAAATCGTCTTGCAAGTCAGAGAGAATACGCGTCGCAATCGCGTGCCAGAGAGTCGAGTATCGAGCGTTCGCAGCGGCTTGAAGAGCAAAATATTAGAAATATACAAGCTCGCACTAGGGAATCGAGCTCTGAGCGTTCCCAACGCCTTCGAGATCAGAGAGAAAGACAACAGACGTCAACGACTAGAGTTCGTAATCGAGTTTTAGCTCACAGTAACAGATCGGCTTTCAGATACGATCCACAGATTATGCTCAACAGTCTTCCGTCCAAATCGGAGCCATGAATAAGATCTGCTCCAAGTGTTCTGCCAAAAAATGGGCCAATGAATCTAATGGTATGTGCTGTTCTTCTGGAAAAGTTAGTCTCCCAATATTCACGAGCCGCCACGGTCAATAAAAAATCTTTTGACAAATAATCATTTACTGATACTCTTACACAGTCATGAACTGAATTCCGCGTGGGTGTAATTTAACAAATAAAATAATTTTTTAGAATCATAATTCACGCGAGCAACGCCGCAGGCACAGCTAGTGTTAAATAAAATTAATTTCAATAAAACAGTATAATTTTTTCCCTTCCTTTTCATTATAATTATTTACACAAATTATTTTTAATTGTTTATGTTTCGCTTCCTTATACTTTTTTAGTAGTTTTCTAGTTTAGCAATAAAAAAAATAAAACAAAAATAGAAATAAATCCCCAGAAAAAAGTAAATAACCATCTTTTAATTTTATATATTATTATATAATATTATATTATTGATGATTTTAATATTTTCGAACAAAGCTCTTGAACTTCAATATTAAAATTAAAAGTTCATAAGTGAAGAAAATAAAAAATATTTCATAAATCGAACATATTTACACGCGCTTACACGATTATCTGAGCGTATATTATAAATTTAAAAGTTGATTATCTGTTTGTTACCTCTTTACACTGTGAACTGATTTCAATAAAATTTGGTGCGTTAATAGACCTCGAAATGTGAAAGAGAACATAGAATACTTTTTATTTTGAAAAATTAATCAATTCTCTTAGTAAAGCTAATTTAGCGAAAAATAAAAAATATTTTAGACATTAAGATTTCTTTCAAAATAATGTGCATACGTTTACTTGTGTCTTTTTCATATCATTTTTTTTTTTAATAATTCTAATGTATAAGATTGCCAGTCATCGCAATATATTTCTTAAATTAAAATAGTAGTAACACAGCTTTTTTGAACGAAGTCGGGCATCATGTACCCAGCTTTATAATGCTCTAGCTGTTTAATAAACGCAGAAATTATTATTAATTAAACAGTTTAAGTAGATCTATAATACGACTATTTAGAGTTCTAAACATTAATATCTGAATTATAAATAAAAGTAGATTAACAATTGAATAAGAAATAAGTTACACATCTGAAAAACATACGACGCCACAAATACATTTTTTAGATAATCTTATAAGACAGTAGCCCCGAATTTTGCAATCGCGGCATCCTTATAAAATCACATTAATCTAATACGCGGGGCCACTCAGATTCCTACTTCTCGCGTTGGCATATTAATGAACGAAAATGAAGTCTGAAACTGGAATTTTATTCCTTGAACATTCTACATTTTTCGATATAAGGACCTTTTAAATTCGAATATTTGTCTAACCTTTCAATACTGTCCCTATAAAATTTTCCGTCCAGCTTTTTAAAAATTTTAACGATTCGTCGTCCTTATGTTTTTAGCTGGCTATTTTTTTTTTTTTCTTCAAATTTCGGAAATAAAGCATAATCATTTGGAACAAAGTCCGAACTGTAGGTTGGATGGGGTACAATTGACAATCCGAACTAGCGCAATAAGGTGTTGCCGTGCGTTGTCATTCAATAATTGAATTCTTTCCGAAACTTTTCCAGGCAGCCGACGATTTTTTATCGATTTTTTTAAATTTCTGTGTTTACCTGTAGCTCTTACCATTAATGGTCTGCCCACGCTCCATGAATTTCACTAAAATGATCTCCCTTCATTGTCCCAAAATACGGGGTTGCCACTTCAACATCCGACAGATTGTCTGTGAGGTTACTCATTTTAAACGCGTATTACGAACCAATTAACCAAACTAGTCTCGTTTTAGAGATAAAATCAGTAGCTGTAAAACAAAACCTTTTTCGCTTCCCTATCGTCGTTGTGCGATGAACGGTTGCTTTGAGAACCTTACTTTCTGTGTGATTCTAGTAGAACTGCCCGCACCAAGTGGGAACTTAAATAATCGTTGATATGTAAACAGAATTTTAACACCTTCGTTTAATTACGTTTACTACGATTGTGCGACTATTGACTTATAATAATAAAAGACATCACAATTAAGTTAAAAAGATATTCCTATTAATGTGAAGAACTGAACTGTTTTAATCAGTATATCTAGTTAAAGAAATTGTAACAGAAAATACGAGGGTAATTCCATAAGTAAGGTACAAAAAATTCCTACGCTTCAGAAAATATATATTTCGGATTTATTTTACAAGCCTTCGAAAGTACACACAATTCGTTATTTTTCGACGTAGTTACCTTTCACCTGGATGCATTTCTCCCATCGTGAGGGCAATTTGAAAATGCCGTCTCGAAAGTAGCTTACACCCTTGGATTTGAAATAATCCTCGACGCATGTGATAACTTTCTCTTCTGTTTCAAATTTCCCCCCCCCCTCAAGATGTAGCTTCAAGGGTCTAAACAGGTAAAAATCTGACGACGCCAGAGCTGGGATGTGAGATGGGTGGTCCATTACCTTCCATCCATGTTCATCGAGCCAATCTTTCGTTTTTTTTTTGCGGTATGTAGAGTCGCATTATCGTGAAGGAGGCGGATGGTTTTGCTTTGTAGACGTCCTCGTCGCTTGCTACCGTTTTTAATCCTTGATTTTAATTTTTCTAATGTTTCAATATATCGATCAGAGTTTATGGTTTATCCTTTCGGCAGAAATTCCATCAAAACGATACCGCTAACGTCCTAGAAGACTGTCGTCATAACTTTTTTCGCCGAAAGTGTTTGCTTGAATTTCTTGGTCGATGGAGAGTCTTCTTTGTGCTTCCACTGTATACTGTCTCGCTTACTCTCAGATGTAGCGAAGTGGATCTAAATTTCATTTCCTGTAATGATGTGTTTCAAAAAGTTTTCTTCTTTGCGATAACGTTGTAAATTTTTCTTTGAAGTTTTGAGCCGGCGTTGCATATGCTCTGCAGTGAGCTGTTTCGGTATCCATCTGGCACAAAGTTTTTGAAAACCCAAGTCTTCATGAATAATTCGATCTTACTAAAATTCAATTCATCAGCAAAGCGAGCAACGCACTCATATTCACCAAGGTCACAAAACAATACTAACGCATTTAGCGAACTACCAACACCGGTTATCGGTAGCAGACACGTCTCTCTACAACATATCAAAAAATCAGCTGTCTAGATCTAACCCTCCGCCGTAGAGAAAAATGTGTACCTTACTAACGGAATTGCCCTCGTAGATCCTCAACCGAACAAGATATTGAAGTTTAAAAAATATCTTTAATTAGAACTGCTCGAAAAGAAAGATTTTTGATCCATCTTACTAACAATAGTTTTAAAATTTACTTCGGTATCAGAGAGTTTTACGAGTACATCTAGATCACCATCCAATATGTTTATGAATTTGATTTTCGGATATATCTATAAGCTGAAAAGCTCGTTTCGTGTCTATCCATAATTACAAAAAGGAGCAGAGAATTAAGATAGCCTAGTGTCATTCGAGTGTTCATTTTTAATATTAATTTAAAATTCGTCGGGCGACGTAGATTTAAAAATACGTTTTAAAACGGTCGAACTCGGAACTTGAACGTGTAATTTATATTTCAGCATTTGCAGTAGCTTTTTTGGAGTAATTATTGAACAATGTTTGATTGGTAGCGTGTTTTGCGCAAAGGGAAAACAATTTTTCTAAAATTTATTATTGGGTGAAATATATTTAAAAACACGTTTATTTCCACTTTAAATGTTTTTCTCTTATTAAAAATGTTATAATTTTCACATGTTTGTCAATTTTACGATAAAATTCGCTGTTTATCCCATCCTGATCATATTTTGTGGAAGTTTGGTGATCCTTCCGCGGAAACCGCTTTTAGAACCGCTGCTGTAAGGAACAATAGTATATGGAAATGAGGAAAAGGTAATATTGGCAAGTAATGTGTGGAACTAGACACGACCATTCTCCCAAGTAAATTTATTTGCAAGTTAAAGCGGAAAAGAATTTCAGATTTGTAGCTAATGTTTACTAGCAATAACATTAGAATTAGTTTAAATATTAGACACCGGTTAAAAACAGTTCAAAACCAATTATCGTGAAATTATATACCGATGCATTTTATAATAATAAATAATGATCAAGCATCAATTCTGTATAATAAAAATTTAATAAAATCTTCCGCTAAAAGATATAAATATAATAAAAAGTATGAAATTATACTTACGCCCGGTAAGAAATCTTCAAACAGTAAAATAGGTCCTAAAAAAAAACACGGCAAATAAAATGAATAACCAATGAAGTAAATAAAGGATTTCAACGTTAATTTATTGGGAACATCACTCAGGGCAAAGCTTAAACATCTCAGATGTTGCCACAGTAATGAAACTAATAAAATATTTTCCTGCTCGATGGTAAAGAAGTTATTTTTTTCCTATAAACAAATTAAAAAACAACAAAACATACCCAATATTAGAATAAGCAACAATAATTTATCAAAGTCTAACGTAATTATTTAAGCGTTAGATGTTGTTATACCATACAAGTTTGCAAATTATAAAAAGAAAATAACGGATTTTACTGAATTTTTTTTACCCATAATCGTTCGGAATGACTGAGAGCGGCCATAATTATGAAACTCAAACTCCACATCAAAGGTTTGTAATCAAAGCACAGAATGATAAAAAACATAAGTGGCTGAATTAAATATAGTACGTAGAATTGCATATTGAACATTGTCAACAAGCACATAGATGTAATAAGAAAATACCATAACGGAATCACCTAAACAGAGCATTAAATTTGACTAATTATTAATTTATAAATTTATACATTAGTGCTAAGACTAATTGCAACAAACTGTAAATTAAAATAAAAATTTGAACTTAATAGGTGATATAAATAATTTTTTTTATGTTTTTTTGCCATATTCAATTTGTTACACGTAAATTATTACCGATCAATAACATAAAAATTTAACCGATCCATAAAGCAACACAAGATCACAATGTGATGGAGAAAAATTTATTTAATTTTTTCGATTTTAAAATGTAGAATTAGGCACAATATATTTGTACAAAAAATAAAAATTGTTATTATAAAAATATAGTCGGATGTACGAAAACATAAAATAGAAAAGGGATTATGTACGTAAATAACTTTTTTTGGAGAATCTTTAGCTTTAATCGTTTACGGGTCAAAAAATAAAAGTATACAGAGAACGTGTTATCAACGTATTTAATATTAGTAGTAATTAAATTAATGAAAATACAATCAATATGTTTTTTATTTATAATATGTTTAGTTCGTTTACATATTTTATTTAAAACATAAAAGTACATTAAAAATATAAATTTTAGAAAATATTATGATTTTATTTTTTAATAAATTGAACTGAACTCGGTAGAATATCAATGCTTTTTTGAAGAACTTCATTTTTCCTCATTGAATTAGTAATTTCTCGTTAATAAATGTTTAAAGCTTTCACAGTGAATACTCATAATAAATAAATTGCGGACACAACTGTGTTAAAAAGAATTATATTTGCTTAACGTTTCGGCCAGCTTACACTGACCATCATCAGAAGCGATCTGATGATGGTCAGTGTAAGCTGGCCGAAACGTTAAGCAAATATAATTCTTTTTAACTCAGTTATGTTCGCAATTTATTTATCATAGTTATTTCTCGGCTAAAGCAGAAAATTTGAATATTTATCAAATGTAGCAAAAGTTTCATATGTTATTTTTAGGAACTATATTACTGATAAATTAAGTAATTTTTTGTTTTTATCGGAAATTTGGTAAATAACATAAAACTGATGAAGAATTTTCATTGATATTGGTCTATTCGTTTAAGTAATTTGCTGACCACATTGAAACACTCTTCGTTGACTGAAATTTTTGTTACGAAAAATCTCGTACGTTTAAAACAGACCAAAAATTTAGAGAGAACCATTTACATCACAATCAATAGCATAGTCAGACGTATACCATTAAAAGATGGTTTTAAATAGTAGTTGAATAGTTTATTTTTGGAAGATAGAGAATGGGGGCATATCCATGAAGTTTTAGTAGTAACATGTTCAGTGACATTCAATGGAATTAAAGTTTTAATAAGAAAGAAAAAAAAAAAAGAATTAACAAATTACGTTTGCTAGTAGCGCGGTAGCCTAGTGGTTAAGGCGCTTGGCTACTAAACCAGGGGACACGGGTTCGAGCCTTGTTTCGTTCCAGATCCGAATCGCTTCCAGGTATATATCCAATCTGAAATTGAATTGGTTATACCGGAGAAATCTGGGAAAGTAAAGGCGGCCGAGAGAAAGGAGAACTGGACCTAGTGTTCTCCTTAGATCCATTATGGAAAGCTTAACTTCACAATCCATGATACCTTACCAAGGATATGGGACTTAATTTACTTATTGCTTAATATGCTTTAAAAAAGAATCGATAAATATTTGACTACGCATATAAGTGACAATTTTTCAAAATATTTCGCTTCGAAACATGCCTAAAGCGATAATTTTTCGTAGGATTATAAATTGCTTTAAATTATTTTCCACTTTTTATGCTACATCATTCTAAATTTTATTTTAAAAAAGAAAATCACTGAAAATTATTGATAAACTGCCTTTTTTTTAAAAGTATTACCGAATTAGAGGTAATTTAAAAAACAGTAAATTTGCAATCACTTAATTATATCGTAAGAGAAAATTCGATCAAACATCCATTTTTTTTGAAATTTGCAAACTTATAATTAAAAAATTAATTTCAGAATTTCCCGTTTTTTTCGCTTCGTCATTTTCTAAACATAGTAAGGTAGATAATGAAATTTTTACTTAATAGAAATTTAGTATAAGTTTAAATCTATATTTACTGCTTTTATGTGACGACCCTATAGAAAGTTAAATTAAAAGACCAAACGAATAAGCCGTAAGTTGATCAGCGAGTAAATAAGTCGGAACGAAATTACTACTAAAATAATTTCATTATAAATGTATTCAAGGGTTTTTTATACAGTTCTTAACATCACTGCACGAAAATCCTTTAGCTTAGTGTTAAGCTTTTAAAGGATCGCTTTAGAAGTTGTATACGGATAGAATTGTCTCGGGTTTGATTCTTTGCGGCTGCAGCAAAAATAAAGATATTATATTTGAAAATAAAAAAGAATAAAGGAAAATCCATAGTGGAAATAATCGAAAAAGAAAATCGATTATGCATAGGAAGACCATATATTTACATATAAAAGTCTGGACACATCGAACCTTGCAAAATTGAAATTTAAAGCTTCATTTCTGAGAACGAAATGCGGAGAGAGTATAGCAAGAAATTTATAATGACCGATCTGGTGGGAAAAAAAATAAGTTAGCTACGATCTTAAAAATGAATATTAACCAATTCAAAAAAGCAGCCTAATAAGCGTGAATTTTAAAAGTAAAAATTAAATCATTCGAATATTTTTTTGGTTATACAAAATACGAAAGGTTCACTAGCATTTCATTCATTATATTATTAGAAAAAAAAATCTAAATAAACAACACGTATGTTAATAATGAAGTACGTGATTTATTTCAAAATTATATTTCAATCAAAAGAAACAATAAGCAGCGTTTGTTTTATTTTCTGGCGATGGAAAGTAGAAAAGCACTTTCAAAATATCAAAAATTAATAAATTCAGCGTGGATTCGTCTGAAAATTAAGTTAATTTCCCGGAAAATTTTAAACATTTAAAAATTTATAGTTAAAAATAATAGATTATTTTTATTTTTACGTACGTAGTAATATGACTTTAATAACATACGCCTAATTATTTGCGCTCCTACGTAATGCAGTATGAACCACAACGGAAGTACGTTTTGAACCAATTTCAACCATAATTCCCACTCGTCGTCTAAGTTGTCCTTTTTTCTTTGAATAAATGACCATCCTTCGGTAAAGTATTCTTTCGGTAAACTATTTACTAGTTCTAAAAATAAAATATATTTCATTTTAAAAATAATCGGATCATATGAAAAAGATCACAGTAGTAACGTAATATGGGAATATTTTATAACGCTCTAACGTCAAATTACATATTCAATAAATTTTAAATATTAATGAAATGCTATTTTCTTACGACAATAGATTTTATTAGCGTTACTTAAAAGAAGGTAAATTTAATAAATCAAGATATTAAACCTTTCGGAAATTATACAGAAGCTCAGATTGTTTCAAATGATATATTCGAGCAGACGATAGAAATACAGAGGGAATGTGTATTTAAGTTTTCAGTTCCGTATTAGTTTATCTTATTCCAAAAAACTTCAAACTGCTCTAATTAAAAAAATTGAATAGTTATTAATTTCGATGTTCACTGATTTTATTACGTACCATTTTATTGACATATTGTATCCAGTTAATATTAAATAATTAACAGCTTTTTACATACATATGCACACTATAAAATTACTTCGATCTATTTTGTATGTCCTTCATTAAAAGTTAAATATTTTAATTTTGCGCACTTAAAGTGTAAAATCTTATCAACATGCTCGGTCCTCCTTACAATTTTATCCAGTAGTGGATTAAGGTTGTTTTGTCTGTTCTTTATAATTTTTAACTTTATTTCCGATAATCACGTATTAGGTATTATCAAAGTTATTTATATATAAAAAAAGAAATAAAGAAAAATAAAAAACAATGGTCTTTTTTCTAAGGAGTAAAAATGATAAAATGTACACAGTGGCGTGCCGAAGTTTTACAAACCAAAGAGACAAAAATTTATTTTTTCTTTGCACTGCAGCTACACACGGGCACACGTAAAATTATTAGATTTTAACTAGAAGACTCGTACATGTACTCCTGAGTGTTTTTTCTAGATTTTTGAGACCGATGTTTTTTTCTTTTCTTCAAAATTAAGTACGGTGAACATTTTTTGAAGATATGATTTTTTAGAATATTTCAATGTTAAAATAAAGTTTTACATTAATTTTGAATTGCACTATTAATTATTGGTTCAGTATTGTTATATTTTTATCGCGGATTATCGCAAATTATACAAGAACATAGAACAGTTAAATAGTCTGTCTAACGAAAGAAAAACATTCGTAAAACAAACAAAATGCGCTGACATCACGAAATCAGGGGTTCTGACATTGATTTTTATATTAATGATATTCAATACGATATTAGCGATAGAAGGTAATTTATGACAATAATTCAAATAAAATTATGAAAGATTAAAATACATAAAACCCCGAGATTATAATACATGAAGGTTTACGACTTATAATTTAATATTTCATACAAAATATGTTCAAGGTTGTTACACTTAATTAGAATCATTCAATGGACAAGCTACATTGGATTCTAAACTACATTTTGATGTGTCGCTGAAAATATCAAAATCATCGTCATCGGTATCAATGTATTATCACGTCATCTACTTTTATCCCCAACTGCTTATCAGCTTTCCGATATTTATTTTTCAATTTTATAACATGATCTATATATTTTTCTGTGTCGCTTAAATTTATATTATTTATACTTGCTCCTGCAGATTCTTCTAACTTTATAAAACTGAAATCTCCGCTGATATTGTGTTACAGTAGAGAGTCCGTCTGTGTGTAAATAGATCGAAAAAAAAAAAAAAAAAAAAAAAAGAACGCTTGAACATACAGAGACAAAATAAAAACGAAGTCACTGTTTTCGAGGAGAGGACTAATAGGAAGGGGTGGTCATGTTATTTTTTTCGGTAATACTGAAATACGCGCCAAGTGTTAATGCGTGCCCTGTTCCTAGTACACTACTTTGAGCAACACGGACACTCAACAACAAAACTCGAACGGACTTATTTCGTTGAGTAGACTATAGTAGGGCATTTCAACACTAAATGAAGATAAGCTGTTTTTTAAAATTGTATTATTAAACATCAATTTAACCTATCCAAGTATATTTTTATAAAACTAATGACTACAGAATATGCAGCTTAGTCCATTAATTAATAACACGGTCTAGTTAAATCAGAATTATCAATTAATTTTCAAAAAATAAAAAAAGACTAAATTATTGGGAATGCAACATGTTAGTTCTTCCGTCCCTTTGGTATTTAATTGTTTAAAATATAACTCTAATAGGGACAAACAAAAACAGTTAATTTCAAAAGACCGGCTGTTATAAGAGAATTTACTGAAGAGGATAAACGTGGAAATCTAGCATCGATTTTGAGTAAATCTTGTGAGAAGAGGTATCTGAACGTGATCACGAAATAACGGATAGAAAAAGAATGTCCCTTAGGAGGCCGAGTAATACTTTTGCGGCAATTTTTTAATTCGAAATATTTTTAAAAAGGATCACGAAAAAGAGGATATTTGTTTAAAAATAAATATTCCACATTATCACACGAAGATGAAATACTCCCAAAAATAAATAACGTTAAAAAGATTAACTTTAGTCCATGTGCGATAAATGCGTTGAAAATAATATAGTAAACTGATTTGAATGAAGCAGATAGCTTATTAAAATTATGAACTTAAAAATTTAAATGCGGCGCCAAAAAGATATTGCAAAAATCGTGTTTGCACGTGAAATTTAATTATAGACATATTTATATTGTATAAAAATATTTGCGAATTAAAAGCTTATTTTTAGAAAGAGATTAATAAACTAGTAGATAATACGTAATTTTATATTAAAAATGAACACATTCGACATTAATAACAATGAAAAATTTAACTCTTATAGCAGTGCAGAAAAAATTTCTCTATAGAAACTGTGAATAAAAATATTTTAACCCGCAAAACGTAACACGTATAGCTAAGTTCCATTACATTGTAAAAACCGAAAAAGAAAATTAATACAAATTATTACGATGGTATTATTTATCGGCATTATCAAATTTCGAATCAACGGTAAAACTATTTAACCGTCTCAAATGCAACATGATATTTTGGTTCTCGTTCACTCCTATTAGACCTTAATAAAATAGTTCGTTCTGTGTAATCAGGTAAATTAATCAAAATTTCGGAAGGTAAATGAACTTCAAATTAAATACCGAACTTATTCCAATTAAAACAGAGCACAATTTTAGCTATGTTAAAAATATGATAATAATAAGAATGATAAATTTCTTACTATCTCCAATTAAAAAAACATGATACAGTGAATATATAATTCCAAACATCCACACTATAAAATAAAAACATATTTCTGCTTTCGGTAATCTTCTCGTCTCCATTTTCTCATTTTTTAACCCGATATCCTGAAACCGGTAAAATAAAAAATGAAAATAGAAAATAAACGATATTCACTCATGCATACTAATGTTTAAAATTTCAGACCAACCTACAGTTTATCTCAGCTTTTCGAGTTTATAAATGCACACAAAACAAAACTACATTTACGAAAAAGTAAATGAGAAATATTAACATCCATAGAGAAAAAAAGAATAGAATTAACTGAAAATTACAATGTAATAAAATTGAAGAAATAATTTTTCGCCTTTATATTAAACAATATAATAAACATCAGACCGGCAATAAATTTTGTGGCTTTTGACTCAACAATATTTACATAATTTTTTAATATTTCCTAAAATTTGTTTTATCTTAAATTAAAGCGTTATTTTTAAATAGAATTATTTTTATTTCGCATATAATATAATTCGTTTTAACGAAGTAAAAAAACATTTTTCAGTATTTTTCGTTTCCTAAATGACTGAAATAAATTATTTTTGTTTCACAACATTATTGTTTTACTTTTTTCTTTATCGATAGTGGAAATAACTATCGATAAGGAATCATATGTTCAAACAAAATATCATTGGGTTTACATTTTAACGCACTTGTTACTTTAAAGTTTACTACGCCTTTTGCTTTGCTTTTTCATTGTGCGTAAATGATAAACGTAGTTTCGTTTTAGCATTCTCGTTGCTGTGTTTATTCGTTTCGTTCATGTTTAATTTTTTTATTTCGGCTTTGAATTATTTTAACATCGCAGTAAATCTGTATTTTAATGTAATAAATATTGTTTAACAGAGATAAACTAGAATTATGTCCTGGTTTTTTCCATGGTCTGATAATATAAAAAAACGATCATGTAGATATTTATTACAGAGATATTTAGGACAGTTTTTGGAAGAAAAGTTGACTTTAGATCAGTTATCTGTGGACTTGTACAACGGAACGGGATCTGTATTGAATGTATCCTTAGACGTTCAAGTAAGTTATTTTGTAGATACGTCTACTTTGATCGGGAGTATTATTAGTATTTATGTGATTCCTTTTTTTTTTTTGTCTCAATTTAGAAATTTTGGCGTGTAAATTATTTATAATAAAATATTACTCCCGCGTGTGTAACATTTAGATTCTTAGTTGATGCTTTATTTTGGTTGTCGCAACAGTTTCGATGATTGTTTCCTCTTAGATCTGATGTCCTACTTTATTGCATTTTTTATATCTGATTAAAATTCCGTTAGAAATTTTAACGCGGATTGTACTTTTTTTGTTCGTATTTTAAAAAGTTCTGTAAAAGAAAATTTTTCAAAATTAAAATATTAATTTTAAAATGTAATCCATATGTTGGGTATCGGTAATTTATTGACTTTTATTTATTTTTACGTATTATTATATAATTTATACAATTATACGGTGTCAGTATTACAGCATAAATTATTGAATGCAAATAGTATCAGTTTATTTGCTATGGGTTATTTTTTTTTTTAACAGTGCCCTCGAAACTTACGCTGTACTATTTATCTCTTAATTAATTTGAGAAATTTTGTCGCGTTACCTAAAATAGATAATAACATATTGGCTTGCTTTGTTCTGAAGGAATTATAACTAATTATAAATTTTACTACTACATAATTTGCTATATATTTTGATCGTTTGCCGCGTATATTTAGAATTAAATTGTTTGATTAATTTTATTTGTTTTTAAAATCGGAACATATGTTTTAAAAACACTAGCCAAGCGATATTTATGTTTAGACTATTTCCTCTTAATGCACTGGTAAAGTGATTAAATCGTTAAAGATAAACTGAATTAAAAACAGAGGAAGGTTTACGACAATTGTTTGTAAATATATAATTCGACTTGTTATGTGTTTTGTCTTAATATGGATATAAACAAGCAATATTGTATTGTATATAGTGTATAATGATTAATATAGTTTTACAATTAGGACATTATAGCTATGGAATCACTTTCCTTAACCGTTACGGTGTAATCAAATAATTTTGTTCGTTTACTTTTTAAGAATCACTAAGAAGAAAATATATTTTTGTTATAAATTAAATCGAACAGTTGTCGAGATTTTAAATAATTTCACAAAAACTTTATAAGCTAATTATGATCAAAAGTAATTTATTAGAGATTTTCAGATTTATTTTACTAGTGACTGTAGCTTGATGTGTCATAAGCGGGGTACCATAGTCTCCTTTAATCTAAGGGTATATGTTTAAACTGTTGGAGGTAAACAAAAACCGCTTATCTAATAAGTAAATAAAAGAATAAATAATGTAATACTGTATATTTTGGGTAGAAAATGTACTCTGATCATATACTGTTTAATTGAACATTCGACTGACAAAATACTGTAGTGAAAAAATTTCGAGAAGTATCAATAGTGACTGTGATACAGTTTCATTTATAGCTAAAGATAAACTGCAAATTTTTTATTTTTTCATTATTCTTCTCACTTTATTCATCAATATTCAGTTTCATATTTTAATGTAAATTATAAAAATGATTGAAAAAAGGCTGATAAGATAATTTGATATATTAAGACAGCAGAATTAGATTTAAGGGGGTTCGTGATACGGGTAAACTACATGGGACAGGAAATGTTTTTGTAATTGTAAAATTTTAAATAACTATGAAGAAAAACACTGATCGAACGTATGTGTTTGGTTTAGTGGACTATTTATATGTATATATACACTTTTTTGTTTGCAAAAGCATCCACAGATGGTATTTAATTTATTAATATTTACATCCTTTTATTCTGTTAGACATTCACGTGTAGGCCTTTTAATATTATGTTATTGACCGGTATGCCATTTAGATAATATATATATATATATATTTTTTTTTTTTCATATTTCTAACTGTATATACAAATTTTGAATAAATACTAGATTGTAAAGAGGACAATAAAATCTGATCATGCATATTAAAAAAGTAAATTTTCTCTTTTAACTATACATATATATATATAGATATACACAAAACATTCTACATAAAAGTACGTGTAAGCCGAAATATAAATTAATTTAGCAATTTTTTTGATTTGTTTGTTTTTTGACGTTGTTCAGTAAAACAGTGTACAGTTATCCAAACAACGTTAGGCGCATTTGCTAGTTAAACGTACTTTAGTTATATTTTAAATCAACCGAATAAAAATATTTCTCTCTTTGAATTTGTGTGTTGTCATCGAATACAACATTTTTACATCATACAATGAATATGAAACAGGTTTCGAAACCGATAGAAGAGAATATGTCTATCTCTATACATCGCAAGAGGTGGACAAAGCAGTTTGACAAATAGCTGGAGAAATGTAACCTTATAGCATTAATGCGAACAGAATGGCCATATTCTATTATTGTATTTGTCCTTTATTGTTTACGGATTATTGACAGTTAACTGATGATTTTTTGAGGGTTTTAAAATGCTGTTTACCTGCTATTATTCAGTATGTGGTCAGGTATAGGGATGAATTTCAAATAAATGATTGGCAAGTTATTTTCTCTAGCTAGACTATATATTTGTGCACTATTTCAACTTTTTTTTATCACTTTTTATTAGAAAAGTTTCCAATATTTATTTTTTTTATTATTTATTACACGGTGAATAATTGTTTTTATTCCCTGAATTTTGTTACTAAAATGGAGAATTTAAAAACACATCATCAGCGTATAAATGGAATACCAAGGAAAAATGATTTCCATAATATATATAAAGCGGTAGAGCTGTAGGTAGATAAAGCCGCCGGAATTAGACAAATTTCTCGAGACGCTGGCCAAAATCGCTTATATAAGCACAGATTGAAGAAATTCGTTAATAATAAATCGAATTTTTTAGAAGGAACTTAAAAAAAATGTTTTTTTTTTATTTTCAGATGTTTTTATACCTCAAGTGCAGTTTGCCTGTAAGCGTTAGGATACTCTTAAAAATAAAAAATATTTAGTATTTAATTTTTTGATTTTTAAATTTGTATACTCTTTGTAGGAAGATTATTTAATTACTCTTCTTTTCTTTTAAATAGTTTTTTTTTTGAGTTGGGTATAAATAACAAAAATATAATTATCGACGTTATGAAAATAATTTGATGTTCGAATTTTTGAATTCCGTTTATATTTCGATTTAAACAATTGAAATTATTTTTGATATTTCAACGCAATAATTCTTGCGTAAAATTCAATAGAAGACTTCAAAAAATAGCTTATAAGTAAAAGTATTTTTTTATTTTACATTCGATGTATTTGGCGCTGGCTGGATCAGTTTTCCGCGTTGGTTAATTTAACCCCATCTGTGATAGTTTGACGTCCTTTAACGATTACAAAACATGCTAGATCACTAATTATTTTTGAAATAGTTTGTTCAAATAATTTTAGAAAATGTAAACAGCAAGAATCAAAGCCTATTTCGGATTAAATTCGACATTTTATTTTTAAAAAAATTATAAACCATACACTGTATTTCACTTTTTCTATTTTATTTATTTTATAAAATCCAATTTTCTATATTTTTAAATACCTCTAAACACAGGCGTAGTATTGCTTGCATTTGCCACACTATGGCAAAGAGCGTATGAAATCACTGTAACATCGTTAATTGAGATTGTGTGATGTGTAGAACTCGTCTAACTTAGGTGCTTTCTTTTTTCGATCAGTCTTTTCAAACAGTTAATGGGAAAAAGGGTTTTATTAGAGGAAGCGGTTATATTGAACGAACAGAGTTATTTTGTAATTATAAGTGATGTGAAATTGTAATATATATATTAAATCAGTTATTTTTATTACTCGCAGTACAATTAATAAAGTGCAAACAATTCCGATTACATGAAAATGATATAATCAGAAAATAAAATACGGTTCCGTTAAATTTCTATTGCGCTACTACAGGCGCAATAAATTGTTAGAAATTACTATTTTAATTTATTATTTAACTCTACTTGCTCATTTCTGTCTACAAAATTAATATATTTACGAAACATTTCGTTTTGCGATTACATAGATTCAAAAAGTGGAAAATGGTCTGATGGTGTTAAATACTACACTCTTGGTTGTAACTACCATCACCAGTTTCTGGCAGTTTTACTTTTCGTTTGCTATATTATTTACATTTTTAATTAATTTTTATATTCTTTTGTATTATCAAAGGACTTTTCGCTTCCTACGGTTCCTTGTATGACTTCTTCCAAAAACATGGCCAAAGAAGTTCAATATGCGTTTGTCTGTTAGCTTCTTAAGTGTTTTTATTGGTTTCAGTTCTTAGTAACTATTTCGTTTGTACGACAGAAGCAGGCCCGTCACAAGGGGTGAGGGGACAACTGGGATAAATTTCCTCGGGCCCCAGATGAAAAGAGGCCCCAAAAACTTAAAAAGTTGAAATTCCCTCATCCCTACGTTTTTAGTCAGAAACCACTTTCTGACGCAGAATCCAAGTGAACTTTTAAATTAGAATCATATTTACTAATAAAATTTCACCGTTGATAAAAATAAACCACAATTTTCGTGTTCAACAGTACATTTTTCGCCTCGAACCGGTAAATTTTTCTCAGCTAAGAAAAGTGTAACATCAATCAAGCTAGGTAAAATTTTTCGCCATGTTTCTTTTTCCTCGCGATTACGATGGTGTTCAAGAGCTCTTTATACCTGATGCAGTTACGAGATTATTCTTTCGATCTTTCCACAAAAGATAATCATTAACGTTCTGGGAGTTACTTTCGTGGCTTGGAACTTTTTCGCACAATTTTCTCCAATTATCGTTATAACCGCTACCTTCCATAATAATCTAAGATGTACTTGATTTTGAATCCACTGAACGAAATAACTAGCACGGAAAGGAAAACAGTCCAGCTATGGAGTAACTTCAAACCACGACTGATGCGAGTATTTTATTTTTTCATTTTTTTCATTAATATTATTATTTATTTATTTTCAAAATCACTGGGTTAGTGGTTTTTGAAAAATATTTAATATTTTTTTTAGGAAAAAATGTTTTTTTTTTTAAATTTTAAGAGGGCCCCAATCATATTTTTGCTCCCCCTCCCCCTCACTTTATTCGGCGGGCCTGGAAAAGCAATTTTTAACATAATTTTGAATACATCGATTCGTCTAATGATCTTAATACGATAGTCTTAGTGACTTGCAGCGCGCGAAAAATACACATGCATCCATTTCTTTTAGGTTAATATTTTCGGTAATGTTCTAAAGATGGGCAGTGTTAAACGTTAACTCGTGATATATCTGGCGTGGGTTTTACCGAAAATATTAACACGGTGGTATCCATGAACTACGAAAAAATAAAGTTATAATGACATACTTTATTCAATTCCATCATGGTGACACGTGCGATCCTTTGTTTGTCTCATGTTCATAATTGTCTGAGGTTTTAACTCTTAAATAAATAGATAATTGAAACCAATATTCTTTCTTTTTTGAAGATTAACGTTTTCTCTGTTGTTTACCATTATTTTAGTTTATTAAACTTTTAACTTATACTGTTTACTGTCATTGACAGTTTATTTATTATGTTTAATTTATTTTTATTGCTTTTACGGTTAATAACTTCACGTTTATTTCGAGCATTTTGATAGAGATATTTGCTGAAAATTATGTAAAAAAATTACAACTTTAGTAGTAAATAAAAATTCTTTTCTTAGTGTTTTTATATAAAGCTGAAATTTTACCGATTCACTCTTGTTGATATTTCATGATGTATGAAAACTTTTTTGAATTAATTTGGCAAGAAACAGGTAGTTTAATGGTAATATGCTCAGGTAGTGCGCAGGTGTTCTTAAATTAAATAGTAAGCGATAATACAAATTAACCAAAATTCGGTTAAAATACACTTATGTACCTGTTTATATTTCAAGTTCAGCAAAGCGTACAGCTATCGCTGTAATTTCATTTCACTCGTACAGATGCGTCATTCAACGATGCTTTTAACTTTTTAAAATTTCATTTATATGGGAAAAAATAATTAACCCTTTATAAATCAAGTTTCTGAAAACTTATAAATGTATACTTTTTGAAAAGGTTTTTGCAAATTAAAAGAAAAACAAAATTATCAATTTTTCAATATATATTTATGCCGCATAAGGGTTGTATTAATTCTTTATGCAGTTTTTACGGACGGTCGAACGGTATGTTACAGATATGACACATTGTCCTATAAAAGGTTAATTGCATTGCATTAGACTTGAAATTCGGCGTGTATATTTTATTTTTTTTTCTAGTATTTTCAAATTTGAGTTTGTTCGTAGTTTCAGTATGTATTTTCGATGAATTCAATTTTTACTCCGTTTTTTTCGACAGCTTGTGATTTTATTTTCTTATTTTCCAATATCTTTGTAACTAATAAAATGCACTGATTTACTGTAAATTATGTAAGGTGTGAGAGGATTTTTATTGCGTGAGTGATTTTGTTATAACAACACAAAGTTAAATATTAAATTACACTGCCGTTTATTTAATTTCAACGATTTTTTGCTATAAGCTTTAAAATTAATCCTATATACTTTATGGTGGAAGAGAGCCCCCCCTTCACTTTTTAGACCGCATCATAAAGATCGATTTTAACACTTCATTTATTTATTTTTTTCCCGTTTTGGTTTGCTATTTATTTACAAAGAAAGAAATTTCTCGAAATAAAGTAAAATATTAATTTATAATTGCTAACGCGCAGTAATAGTTTTTAATGTTGAAAATTAAAAAAGAAGGTTGTCGACAACTCTTAATTTTTTAGTTAATTTGTAATAGTGTATTATCTAGTACGACTATTGTTTTATCGGTATTGTTCAGTTTTACTTGAACTTTAAATAAAATTTTTTATTTAAGGCTTTAAATGAACTCAGTGAGCAACATAATTGGCCGATTGAATTTGTTGATGGCTTCATTTCGGAAATATCCGTTTCTATACCGTGGTCGTCGTTACTACGTGAATCAAGTATCGTACAAATAGATGGCTTAAATTTGGTCATACAGCCGAAAGAAAGATCAGATACGGGTGAGTAATTTTTTGAATTTGTACTAAATCTTAAGATTTTCTTGACTCGGGTTTTCCTCTTTAATCGGTTTTCGTGAAAATTATTTAAAGCCTAAAACCAGCTAATCAGTTAATCGGATATTAATTGAATCTCAGTTGTTAATTAAGCGTCTTAATACTAAATGAACTTTGGTTTTTAGTCGGATCAGAGTTAATATTTGTTGCAATTATTAACGGTATTTTGTTTAATTATCTCAGGTTTCAGCTTACAACAGTTTTCAATTTAAACATTTTACGTAGCAAAACACCAAAACTCGAATTAAGCATAGGAAAAATGTTTGGTTTATTTTATGAGTGACAAGCAAGCCAAATATGAGAATTTCTTGGCATATATTGTTATTTATTCAGGAAAGACTTGTGTGTATTTAAAAACATTTTTATAAATAATAATTTTATTTTAGTTTTATTACGAAGTCCTATTAAACAATTTATTTTTTTCATTCCGGCTAATGAATAGTTTTTCCATTTTTATTGCGTTTATTATTATTGAAAAGTTTTAATTGAGGAATTTTTTTCGATTTATAATCGACTATCTTTTCCTGTTTTTTAATCGGTTAGTCGGTTTCAGTTTTCAATTTTACAGTCTCGGTTCAATTAGTTCCCGTTATAACCGATTACATATAAAACAGAATTAATGGTTTCTAATTAGATGACTCTTCGAGTATGTTCGCAGTTAATCAGTTGCCGATGATAATAAGTTGTATTTTTATTTCGCCTTATTTCTTTTATCATCAAATTTCTGTGTTGAAGTATCAATATAATCGAATGATACCGTAAATATTCGATAGCGCATACGCATTTGTATTGTTCCCTATTGTTGTCGATGTTTAATTATCCGTACTTTTTAATACTTACAATTAATGTTCGTCATAAGATTTATGCGAACAACAACCATCTGCAATGTTTAATTCAGTTTAATCGGATTATTCAAGTTCGAAAATCTATTGGATCTTTACACTTTATTCCGATGAAGAACCGAGTATGAGTTTAGATTTTTATTTAATTTTGCATCTATGATGGTACTTTTAATATAGAGGGTGTTTTCGAAAAACGTTAACCGTCTTATGGAACTTTTTCTTCACGCGCTTGTAGCTGGAAACTGGTGCTAGATAGGCAAAAAGCGTAAATATATCGAGGATAGAGTAACTCTCCCTCTTTAAGATGCTGAAAAGAGTTAATCAATACATTTGTTCTGTTAGTTTTCGAGTTATGGCGTAATAAAGAGTGCGATTTCGGTTCTTAAAAAAAAAAAAAAAAGAGTGAAAAAAAGTGTTTATTTTTAAACGTTTATAAACAATTCATACAAAAAGTACATACAACTTCTGATACAAAAATGAGTAAATTTGATACTTTTTTTTGTCGAATATCAAAACTTTTAGGAACGAAAAAAAGGAACAAAATTACAAGTAAGGCTGGATTTGCGCTCCTTGCGAATCAACATATTCTTCCCATCGCAGAACACTGGCTTGATGACACATTTGCGACGAAATGTTTCGAAGAGCTCTTCGAATACGTCATCGAAGGGTTACTAAATTCGGTATTGGTGTGCTGTAAACTCGATTTTTCAACAAACCCCATAACCAGAAATTTAACGGCGTGGGGTCGGGGCTGTATGTCGGCCATTCGATCAGACCAAAACGATTTATTCAACGGCGAGAAAAGTGTTCATTTAACGCTGCACGAACAGAATGAGTGGTGCGTGAAGGTGCCCCATCTTGTCGAAAGCATTCATTCATTCGATACGATAACGGTACTTTTTCCAAAAACCAATCTTTCAACATGGCCGCCCGGTACGTGTACTGGTTAACAATCGGATTCTCAAAAAAGTAAAGACTGATAATTCTGTTTACGGTCACCGCATACCACACTGTTGTTACCTTCGGGCTGTCACGAACGTATTCTCGAATAACATGAGGATGTTTCGGTCTCCGAAAAATCGTGTTTCGCCTATTGACATTGCCTGAGATGTGGAATATCGCTTCGTCAGAAAATATTATTCTGTCCAAAAAATGTTCATCGACACAAGCCATGGCCATAAGCGTAAGACAATGTTGAACTCTTGCGATTTTATCGTGTGGGCGTAATGCCTAGGCAAGTTGAATGCAATAAGGTTTCCATCCAAGATTATGACTGTAAATTTTCCACGCCAACGTTTTCGATATGTTGCATTTCAAGCTAATTCGTTTCGTCGAAATACCGGGCTCGTTTTTGAGAATGTTTTGTGGTTGGAGTATTTTTGGTTCGAGTCTCTTTGTCATGCGCCAACCAGATCTGCCATAATAATCATTCGCTACGTTGCCGGTGCGTTTAAACTTTTCCGGAATCCGATACATGGTCAGTTTATATGGGGATCTTTATTAAATTCTGCGACAAACATACGCCAAACGGTTGATGGTGATCTTAATGTATCCCCGGTCTCGAAGCGATAAAACGCCGTTTTTTAATTGTCAGCCTCGTGGCTGCTGTTCTCCGTGCGAGTTGAACTGGCATCGCGAGAATAACTGAGAACTGCAATTGAAATTTTGAATTGTAAAGACGAATTGAAATGGAAACGATGTAAGAAAAAAAGGAGTACAGTACTTACATTGCAACTGAATACGCCAGAACACCGCGTAAATTGAAATTCGAAGCCGATCATCGATAAGGAAGTGTAAAAAAGATGCTAGTTTACGTACTACATAAAAAATCATTACAATTTCAGCTTTACGTGGAGCATTACACAAAAATGTTTCGATGCGGAGAAATTTTCAACATTTAATTAGTTTGAGCGCATTAAGGAAAGCAAAACATTCAGAAAAAATCGCTGATATCAAAACAAATGATGAAAGAGAAGACAGACAACTTGTGATAGTGGAACCGTTTCTTCACAAAACGTCGCAGAACACTCCACCACAGACCTAATAACGACGCAATAACAGCTAGAAATGAATATTCGACCTTGTAAAATTATCACGAACGAAAAAACTCCGAATACGATCGCATAACATACACAAAAGTAACGCATAAGAAACGAACAAAACGAGAAACTTGTTATCAGTAAAATGGGCAGAGTTGATGGAACGTAATTGCGCGCGTTTCGTACCGCCGTTAATACGAACCTACGTGGAGAAGTGAATACACCGATGGAAAGAGGAAGAGTTACTCCATCTTCGGCACATTTACACTTTTTGCCTATCTGGCACCGGGTTCGAGCTACAAGCGTTTGAAGGAAAAGTTATCCCGTAAGACGGTGAACATTTTTCGAAAACACCCTGTATGTATATATGTATGTACTTTTGCTTGCAGATTTGCGCACTTGTTTAAAATTTTTAGTATTAGTTTTCCAGTACTGAAATACACAAAACTTGTTCGACAACGGATGGAAAATATTTGGCACGCGCTGTTTCTAGACGTTTTATCATGCGTATTCTGTTTATTTTAATACATTCGGAGCGTTTTTGCGTAAGTGTATGCGTGGTTTCACGTGTTCCTTCGTCATTTTGCATGGTTGTTATAATTTCCCTGAGTCGTTTCAGTTGTCAAATTTTTGCAGTCCTATTAGTTTTACCTTCGTCTTGTAGCCTGTTACGTTGTTGCCGCGTTTTTCTATCTCTTTCTACCCCTTTTCCTTAGCTGTCATCTTTATTTGAACGCATTGCAACCTGGTGTTCCCGTCAGTCTTTATTTTTCCGTTCTTTTAATTTTCAGTATCCTTTTAGTCTTTGTATCTTTTTATTTTAAAAACCTGATTGCTACCGGTTTATTACTGGAAAGCGTCTGTTTCTGGCGGTCTCTTCGAGACTGCATGGACTTGGTTACTATTTTCAAAGTTATTTTAGGCGAAGAAGAATAATAGCTTTATTTTGACATATTAGGTGAATAGCTAATAAATACTGTTGATATAAGATATAAATACGCGCACCATGTAAACATCGTTTATGCCGATGTAGTAATAATAATCCCATCAAAAACATAAATATAAAAATGGGAGCCAAATTCAATATTAAGAATATGCGTGGTTGTCGACTTCGCCGACAAAAGAATTGAGATCTAAATGGGTGCCAAGTTCTGTAGATAATCCTGAAATTTATTTATAAAAACATACAACATTCTAAAATAAATTTAAAAAAAAAGGTTTTTTTGTTCTTTTCATAGACAGCAATGTTTGCTATTTAAAAATATATCTTAAATTTGAACAGTCGAATTATTTTCACAAAGCAGATAATTTAGAACAAAATTAAAACTCACGATTTTACTTAGTTTTTACGAGCAAACCAAATTTTTAGAAGAGTAATTTATGTTGACCTTACAATATAAAAACAGTAACGTGCATGCAACATAAAGAAGATAAGTTGATTGGCCAAATATAAGATAACTTGTATGTGAAAATTAGCCAAGTCAAATCGTGAGCTTTAATTTATCCCTACATTAACCAGCTTTGTGTAAATAATTCGACTGTTCAAATTTAAGATATATTTTTAAATAGCAAACATTGCTGTCTATGAAAAGAACAAGAAAACGTTTTTTTTAAAATTTATTTTAGAATGTTGTATGTTTTTATAAATAAATTTCAGTATTATCTACGGAACTTGGCACACATTTAGATCTCAATTCTTTTGTTGGCGAAGTCGACAACCACACGCATATTCTTAATATTGAACTTGGCTCCAATTTTTACATTTATGTTTTTGATGGCATATCATTACTTTTTGTTAAGAAATTATTATTATTCAATCAAATTCAAATTCAAATCGTTTATTCTTGAAAATAGGCTTACAAAGTGAGCACTTTTTGAAAGTCAAGTTATCGTGTCCACCGGTCTCGCTTAACTCTAAAACTACCACCACTTCGGACCTATATGTTTGCGGGCAAGTGGCGAGAAACCCTTACTGCAGCATACAGGGCCCTACAAATATGTCATGTTATTTTCATTTCTTTTTTTACAAGTGTGTCAGAATCAGTATACAATGTTCATTTCCTGTGCTGTGCTGGAATCGCATTCCTCCATAATATATGCCTTTATCATTAAGATAGTCATCTATTTTATAATAAGCTTTGTCAAGCAAAACTTGCAATTGTAATATTTTTCGGTAGGTCACAAGTACTCGATTGGAATTTTATTATGAAAACGCGCACAAAGCCCCTTAAAGTGCGCTAGCTGTTAATAAAAATCGATTGCTTGGAAAATATTTAAAATCTTAAAAATTAACTGTTTTCTGATTTTTTCCTTCGTATACACACAATTACCCAGCTGGACGCCAAATTTCAGCTTTCTAGGTCACCTGGAAGTGGGTTAGGTTTTTGATTTATATGTCAGTCAGTCATAAAAATGCCGATTTTTAGACGTCAATATCTCAATAACCGTTTAAGTTGTATTTATGAAATTTGGGATTCTAGTTAATCCAAGGGGTTTTAATAAATAAACCAAATTTCATATGTTTAATTAAATATTGAATTATTAAGGAGGCTAAAAGTGACCCCTAATGGTTCGTGTAATATAACACACGGCTGCTGCGTCGTCGCCAGTTCCTTTTTCCTGGCTTGAACTTGGCTTGACACGCTGCCGCGTTTCTAGGTTAAACAATTACAATATTGAGGTTTACAAAGGAGATTTTAATTAAACAGGAATCTTGAGCAGAACCTATTGCGTGTAAAGTTGTTTTAGATTGTTTTTTTCTGTGAAGAAAGGCTTAATCTTCGAATCATTGGGTTATACTATACGTAAGGCGGAACACGATGTTTAAGTAACGCGAGTATTGTGAAAAAAACTTATTAGAGCTACTTAGGTCCGGTAAAATGCATCCATTTGCGATACGCGTAGAATCGATTCGATGTAGATTTCATAAGGGAATCATAATTCTCACGAAGAGCTAGGGAGCTTAACAAAATCCGACGAGAGTCATTTATTATTTCATTAGAAGAAATAAAATTCAATAGTAAACATTTAAGAAATTTGTTTAATTTGAGAAACGTGTGATTAGCATCATTTAAGTTGCGCGGAAGGCAGCAAGTGAAGGCAAAGAATAGAAACATGATCGAGAGTGTATTTAAATTACAGTCAAGCTGCAAACGACATGAGAAAGTTGTAACAAATCAATGAAAATGAGGATAGTAGATAGACTAGTAGCAAAGGGGAAGATAAATTCGAATGGTATGCTGCTCGGTCTGGTACCATTTCGCCTAAAAATGAAATGACCCATAAAAAAAAAAATAATAATAATAATTTGAAAAAATCAACTTGGTAACACGTTTGGTAGGCGGAAAAAAGGATAAAAAAACGGTTATAGAAACGAAAGAGATTGACGAATAGCATAGTTGAAAATTGCACACGTGCGATTTTACGACGCGCTGTATTGAATTGCTATTGTTCGATGGTGGCACTGGTAAAAATACGTACGGACAGATTAGTACAGTAATTTCCGGTTATTTTTCTATTTTTTTGGTAAATAATCCGTTATTTAGTTCGAATTTCATCAGACCTGCACAAATTTCTTAGTGTTATTTCGCGCCGAACACCCTGCCTTTTTGCCTTTTCGGTTTTTTTTTTATAAAAAAAAAAACTTCTCCCGGGTCAACGTAGCTCCATACGCATTTCAAAAGCCCATACCGCCAGCAAATGCTCTATCTCCGTTTCTTGGCCACACGCAACGAAACTAGTTCGCTACCCTGGCGCAGCGGTCCGATCCTTTGTTTTTTAACCGAGAAAGCGTCTTTGACAAACAATGCCGTGTTTGCCCGCTGCCGAGACCGCCCGAGAAATTGAATGATTGTTACCAAAATTTTAATATTTTTCTAGCTCGGACAGCGTCATCAAAGGTCGTAAGAAATGCCAAATCCGTATTAATATGCGGAAAATCACTCCATATTGACTGCTTTACGCTATGAAGTCGCAATTTGTTCTGGCTTGGGTCTTATGCGTATTCTGAAGGAACTATTCTTCTATCTTGAATATTATAAGTTGTCGCTTGTGAATAAAACGAAAATGATGAGTCAGTCTAATACAG
Source organism: Icerya purchasi (assembly GCA_039619475.1). Taxonomy (NCBI): domain Eukaryota; kingdom Metazoa; phylum Arthropoda; class Insecta; order Hemiptera; family Monophlebidae; genus Icerya; species Icerya purchasi. Next base: position 236,577,600 of record CM077116.1, read on the forward strand.
TAATGGGATATATCATTTATAAAAACAAATCCAGCAGGTAAATCATATATATACAATCTCATATTTGTATATTGAAATATTTATTGCAAATTACGTTTTAAATGAAATGATATTCAATTAGATTTCGGCAACAGAGAATAAAAAAAAATTGTCATCCATTGAAAAATTATTTTCGCTTAATTGTTATAAATTTTTGTTTTGTACGTTAAAAGTATTATGATGAAATATTTGGTTAATTGAATAGCGTATTTTTATATTCTTTCGTTTTCCTTTTTGTAATGTTAAATCGTAATCTTTTGGCAATTTATTGAATTAAGACATTTTAAATGATAAAGTAGAAGGTTTTTTTCTTCTTTTTTATGGAACTGCGAACATTTTAATGTACATGTTAAACTAAATATCAATAAGGCTTTTATATACTGACTGATAAGGCGGTGGGATTTATGCAGCACTGGACTTCGAATGGAATAACTCGCAAATATTTATCGGAGTCGTCGTTTGGTTTATATTTACATTAAACATTTTTAACGGTATTTTTTCACTTCTGATTTTCATATAAACATTTGTGTTGTTTTTCGGAAAGAAAAAAAAACTTTAACAGCGGAATCAAATACAAAAAAAAAAAAAATGCTGCGTTTAGTGTGTTTAAAATTCGACAATGACGACGCGCCGCCGTTGCCAACACCGAAATCATTCGTACGTTTGTCTGATTTTTTTTTTTTTTATTCGCTGAGTAACCGAAATCTTAAATTCAGGCGAAATCGGAGGTCACCTGCTATCCTAATTTGAGATTCATTCAACCGATTTAGTAGTTAATACTGTTTGACTACGAAACCAGAGCTCACGAATTCAAGACTTGTCTTGTCGCGAACTTAATTTGCTATTTACCTAATGTAAAATTGAATGTCGGTTGCATCGGAGAAATTTTGGAAAAGAAAAGGCAGCCCAGGAAAAGGAACTAGGATTGGTTCTCTTCGTATTCGTTAGACCCTCAAGTACACTATGAATTTAATTTCATAATCCATGATACCTAATCAAAAGTATGAGACTTGCTTTATTTATTTACTACCGATTTTCACGTAACTTTTTAGGATTCCGTAAACATATAATGTACGAAATCCTAATAAGATGGTTCAGAAACGACAAAAATATTCAATTAAAATATGCGATAACTCACGAACTGCTTGACTTATAAACTTCAAATTTGGAACATAAATTACAATCAAAATTCTCTTAATAACGGTCCATAACTTCAAGATGACTGATTATCCTGGACGGCAAAAAACCGCCAAGAATATATAATACGGTATTTAAAACGACCTTAAAAATTACCGTTAAAGAATTCATAACTCATTGCCCGATAAACCTATCAAGCTGAAATTCAAAATATAATATAAAATCCAGCAGTCTTTTCGTAAAATCAAAAAATTACGGTTTAAAAGTTATGTAAAGTTGCCAAAAAGTTCAAAAAAGCGCGAAAAATGATGTGTCCCCATAGCGTTGCGAGTATTACAGCTAAAAATTTTGAACGTGGTTAAAAATATACGCATCCCCGTATATTTCTCTAGTTTGAAACATCCGGATTTCCAGCTTTAAAATTAGACCCTCAGGGCGCCAATAGCTCGAAATTTTGGAAAAAAATATTTTTTTCCCCAGGCTTGTGATATATCGTTGGAAAGATCGCTCTATTTGTTGGGAACGAAATCGTATTTTAGTTCCTTAATGAAACTTTCGAAGTTGCCGAAAAGTTCAAAAAAGCGCGAGAACTGACATGTAGCCTCCTGTTTGAGACGCAAGTATTATAGTTAAAAATTTTGAGTAAGGTTGGAAATATGCACATCCAAGTTTATTTCTCTAGTTTGGGACATCTAGGTTTCCAAGCTTAAAGTTAGCCCTCGGGGCTACAAAAGCTCGAACTATTGCGGAAAAATATTTTTTTCCCGGCCATGTGACATATTGTTGGAAAGAGCGCTACGCGTTGATTAAGTTGAGATTAAACAGTTTTTTGATAATCGTTGAATCAAACGTTGACGACTGATTTGGTTTTCAGGCTTTGCTGGATCGTGTTCTTACGCATTTTTCGTTCGGACTACTATTCTTTTCAACGACTTGATTCGTAGTCTCGCTGACCTTTCTTTCGAACAAAAGAATACTCGAGAACTAACTTCAAACTCGGCAGAAACGGAACTGTATCTCCTCTTTAATTTTTCGGCATTTACCGATCTTTTTTCTTCCGGAACTATCTCCTTCCCGTCGCAGACCTACCAATCATCTCTTGATCTTACCAATCATGCATCTCTTCTCTGGCATGATCGATATCGATCCGTCCCGCCCCAGCCAGCGACAGGTTCATACTCACGCATTTACCCTCTCATTACATTATAATTAATTAATGATATCTTTTTATTTATTTATTTATTTATATTTTTTGTTTTTTCCATGTAATGGGCACATTGCATATCTCACATCCCGAAGAAATAAAAATTTCAGTAGTAATTTTTATTTGATTACCTTAACACTTACATATTAACAATTATTTACATCTGGTGGATTTTTTCGTTTCTTTATTTACAATTATTATTATTAAGGTTTATTTTGTTCTCTAACCGCCGATAACTTCCGGTCATTGTCAGTTTCTCCGTTCTCCCTACAAATTATCTATTCTTATTTCTACATTAGATTCCGCTTTATCTGCTCGGAATTTTCTTTCGTTCTGACAATATTCATAGTGCCTTTTCGGGGAGTTTCTGAACATACGGGGTATCGGAGATTGACCTTTTTATGTTCATCAAACGCGACTCAATATTTTCTACGGTTCGTCGGATGATTTCCTTTTTTTTTTTTTTTTTTTTTAAATTTGTGGATTCTTCTTATATTGTTTGTCACCCGAAAGTGGCTCTTGTTTGTTTCTTTCAGCTCACACCCTCAATGCCATCTGTTTCGTGAAAAGTCCGTATAGGTTCACGGTACTCACTCTTTATTGTTGTAGCCGCTATATAACCGGTCGTCCCCGTCAAGGTGCCGATCGTTGTTGTTCTTTGGCCGGTCGCCCAGATCTTTTTTATCATTTCTGCCTGAGCAATAAACGAGAGCTGCACACCATTAGTTCGCACCGATTGTCATTTAATAAATTTTCGACCACTAGATTTACGGTCAACCGTTTTAGTGCAAAACGCCTTTTATGGTTCTATATTTAGTCCTGGATTTTAGGAAGGATTGATATATCATGTAGACTAGAACATTTTAGTACCAATAAATATTTCAAAATTTGTAATTATTTTTATCCAAAATATATTTTTAAATTAATTTATTTTGTCTATATCGTTGCTTTTTTAATTTCTCGGATGTTTTATTTTTGTTATTTTTGAATTTATTTCTTTTGTAGTATAATATGACATTACGTGATGCGCGAAAAAGAACTGGGCTGAAAATATTTGTTTTGTAATTAATATTTGTATAAATGTAAAGTGTAGTAATTCTTATTAAAACATACTTTATAGGAATAGAATGCTAAGTGAAAAATACAGGGCATTACAAACTTAAAATCAGATTTCTTTGTTTTGAATTTAGTATTATGTAAATTAAAATTATAGTTATCTTTAACTTCACATACGGAATCCTCAGCGCATGTATCATCATGCTTGACTAAACTTTTTTTAAATTGTTAAATTTTTTTTTTCTTGGTGAGTTTCTGTGTTTGCACATTATCGTGTGAAAGAAAATTAAGCAATGATAATTTCAATTGAAATGTCAACAAAAGAAAGAAAAATAACATTTTCTTCGAAAAAAAAAAAGGATATTATTAAATATTGTTTAATAAAATAATGTTTCTCCGAATCAGTTTTAAGCATATTTTTACACGTTTTATTCCAAAAAGAAAAACGTAATTCAGTTTAGGTCGAGAAGGGATTTAATATGTGGGCAAGTTGTTGAAAAACTACTAGTTAATAGGTCAATATTTTTTCAGATGACCTGAAGTAGTAGCATGTTATATAGTAGTACTAAAGCATTTGTTAAAATTTAAGAGATTAATTAAAAGTCTAAATGCCATTTGTCACTGTTGAAATACTTGAATGATGACGTTGTGTCATTGTAACGTTTTCGCTATATGAGATAGGACATCTCAAGTGTTCTCTATGTTAACTAAATTAATGATCACGCTTTATAAGGGAGAGTTGCCAAAAAGTATCTGTCTGTCAGTTTTTAGTTTAATTTTGGGAGCTACCGACTGACTTTGATGCGAATTTTCAAAATTATCGCAGTTTTTTCTATTTTTCGTGTAAAAGAAAAAAGTGCAGTCGTGATTTTAGTGGTTAGTATATTGTAGGAGAAAAAGGGTATTTAGACTTCATTAAACTGGATAAAACACGTTATCATAGCGAAAAATAACTCTAATGTTCGGCAGACAAAGTAGAATATTTACAAAACGGCAGGCATTAAATGTAACAGAATATATTACAGCGATTTTGACTGCTACATTTTGCAAAAGAGAGTTCGGCAACAGATGTTTCCGACGTGATGACTTCTGAGTAGCGCAGTGATGATGTTGAAATTAATAAGCGGTAATGGAATATGAAAGTGGAAAAAAGATCGAGGTATGACGTATTTTTATTGCTAAGATATAGAAAAAACATGAAATCCTCAAAATTTGAAAATTAAAAAGCCAAAAAATTTCGAAAATGAGGCTGCAAAAAATGCCCATTCGCCTTTGTGGGGTTGTACATCCTACAATTCCGACGGTTCCATCCTTTCCGATAATTTAATTCTCCTTAATGATCATTCCGCAACTTATTTCAGGAATCCATCTATTTCTAGTTCTCTTTATCTGATCTTTACTATTAGTCTTAATTATAACTAAAGAACTCTTACGGGTCCTTATAGCAGTGACTATGTTCCTATCCTAATAACTCCTGTTAACTTTTCTTCTTTGACTTCCTTCAGACCTCTCCATTCTCCTCGGTGGAACCTCTCCAGAGTAAATTTTACTCTGTTTCGTTCTTGTGTTGATTCGTCACTCTCTAGTTCTCAACTTGACTCTGATCCTGTACTTCTATATAATTCCGTTTTAAACTCCGTTACGTCTGCTCTTTCTCCATCTTCTTCTACCCGTCATTAGTCATTTAATAACTATGATAAAGCCTCAGCTCTTCGGCGGAATGAGGAATGCAACTGCGCATTCGATCGTCATCGAGCCATCTTTAGAACCTTTCGTTTAGATCCTATAACTGAAAATGTTCTTGCTCATAAGCGAGCGAACGCAAGATCTAGATACTTAAAGTCTCAAAGAAACCCCCCTGGAAAAATTTCTGGTCTTCATTCTCTAGGAATACCTCTCTTACTCATATTTGGAAAATGGCTAGAGCTTTCAAATCTCCATCCTCTGAACGTCCCTCCAATCTCAACCTTTCTAAAGAGAGCCTAGAATCCTTCTTCGATTCCGTTACTCCTGTTTATGTTCCTAACGTTGATCACTTCCTTACTTCTGCTTCCAGTATTTATGAAATAAAATCTGTTCTTTCCAAATTTTCTAGCCAGGGCTTGTGACGGTATACTTTTTCTTGTCCACAAAAACCTGTCCAAACAGTCCCTTACATTTCTGCAAGATCTTTTTAATTGGTTCCTCTCCATAGGTATAACTCTTCCCTTTTAGAATTCTTTTATCATCATTCACATTCCTAAAAAAAAGTTCTTTTTTACGTCCAATAAAGAAAAAAAAAAAAAAAGAAGTAAAACAACTAAAAATCCGGAAGGTTTAGACCGCGAAACGGCCAGTGAGCCCGGGCCTCCGTTGTGTTATATATATAATTACAATAATTTTACAAGCATTAATTCTAAAAGAAAATTGAATAAAAATACGTAGATGTTAATCTGCTCGAATTTTTGTTCCTAAATTCATTCATTTTAATCTTCATGTTATTACATTTTAAATTCGATATTATTCTTCAATATAAAACCATACTCGGCCTATTTTTAAAAACTAAAAAGTAGTTTATCGTAGCAGAAGAAATCTTTGAAATAAATTGATAAACTTTAATTGAAAAAAAAATAGCGGTTTAAAAGTGAATATCGTATATTATAGTATGAGCAAAAAGTGTGTATATGTATGTAAATGGGTTCCCGAAAATGGTTCTAATGATTTTGATGGAGTTTCAAATTATGGGTTTTCTGAGGTTTAGATAAATTGATCGGCCGAGGTCTTATCGCCGAGAAAATTCAACGAAACGAGCTATTGTGAAGGGGCGGCGATCAATGTTCGTTTTAGTGATTATCGCAGTTTTAGAGTTTATTAAAAAGTAAATAAAGCGCTTATTTACCATGATAAAAACTAATAAATCGATTTACACCATAGTAACTGAAGTAAAGGTATACAATTTTTGTTTCATGATGAAATGTATTTATTTGCGCTTTATGCAACGGATTTTATGTCAGTTCAAATATACAGGACGTGGTTATACAGATGATAATTTGTAATACCATTTCTGGCTTATGAATATTTAATTTTATTTTTTGTAACGCGAAAATAATTCAACATAAAAATGAATAAAGCAATGTATATAGAAAAAAATGTAGGTTTCCTGTCATATGCACATATTAGTGTTAAATGTTTGTGAAACTTATTAATCAATTGATTGATTTTCAAGTTAAAAATAGATCCGAGCAATACTTTATATTAATATGTATATTCTTAAATGAGCAATTCTTGTATACGCATAGGCAATCAGTTTTAGAAATGATGGTACAATTTTGATAAGAATCACGAATTAGTAGATAATTTTAAGATCTGGAAATCGATTGATTTAGAAAATATGGAGGTAAACAGTGTCCCGATTAGTGATCAAACTTGTATTTTAAGTTTAATAAAAAATAAATTTAACTTTTTTCTTATTTACCATGTGAAATGGAAAAATGTGATGAAATAAATTTGTTCACGATGTTCAAATGTCGTGATTGTAAGTAAATATTACGTGAACTAAAATACTCAATTTCAAAATTGAAGAATACAGAGTTATGTAATTGTAACTTTCGTATTGCGCGCGTTATATTGTTGTATTTTCAAATGTTTGTGAAGCTTTTAATTAATATGCAAGTTAAATCCGAGCAAAGCTCGATCACAAGCTTTAATTTTTTTTCTGCATCGCGGGAATTTAAAAATTTTTCCGAAGCAAATATTAATTTTCGTTACATTCATTAAACGTTTAGTTAAAAACTGAAAATTACAATAATCTATACATACGCAAAATCGAAACGTTTACTAATTGAACAATATCAAAACTTAGAAACGTGATAGTACCGTCATGGAAGTATAGCATTAAAAAGAAAGGAATTTTAGAAATTCTATAGGAATGAGAGGGAAATTTTTGATATATAATCTAAAAGAACAACTATATCATTCGTCGAGTTCCTTAAATTTAGTGATATGGAATTTCGATATTTAGATTTGGCTTAAAAAAGAAACCTCCAAGTTTTCTTTTAATGAGTGGCCGTTCATGTTCCATTTTCTGGATTTCAACTTATTTATGGGTACTTTTATTTTTCACTTCATTTCGGCATTGTAGATAATTGTCAGAGATTCCATTATCCAGTTTCTAATATATTATTATACTCGGGTAAAATCGTCAAAGGTAACAGCGCGTTAGCGAAGAAAGTTCAAGCGTACTTAATAATCATTTTTCGTAATAAAAATTATTTTTTATAATAAAATCAAACAATTCAATTAACCAAATATTTTATAATGTACTTCTGACGTACAAAATAAAAATTTATAACAATTAAGCGAAAATAATTTTTTAACGGATAACAATTTCTGTTATTCTCTGTTGCCGAATTCTAATTGAATACCACTTCATTATATATATATGATTTACCTGCTCGATTTGTTTTTATAAATGATACATTGATTACTACATATATTAGATTTACTCAAAATTTCTGTTTTATTCATAAGCGACAACTTACAATATTCAAGATAGAAGAATAGTTTCCTTCAGAATACGCATAAGACCCAAGCCAGAACAAATTACGACTTCATAGCGTAAAGCAGTCAGTATGCGGTGGTTTTCCGCATATTAATACGGATTTGGCATTTCTTACGACCTTTGATGACGCTGTCCGAGCTAGAAAAATATTAAAATTTTGGTAACAATCATTCAATTTCTCGGGCGGTCTCGGCAGCGGGCAAACACGGCATTGTTTGTCAAAGACGCTTTCTCGGTTAAAAAACAAAGGATCGGACCGCTGCGCCAGGGTAATATTTTTTCTGCCTACCAAACGTGACCGTGTTGCCAAGTTGATTTTTTCAAATTATTATTATTATTATTTTTTTATGGGTCATTCCATTTTTAGGCGAAATGGTACCAGACCGAAATTTATACCCCCCCACTGGAAGCAAAACGACTCTGGGTCAACATGTTGAAATGATGAAATGTCCCCCAAGATGTACTATTTCTATTATAGATTACTTGAATTTAATGTTAATAAGATAAAATTATCATCCAGGAAAAAAGTCCGGTTAACAAGAAACGAAAGTAATACGTATATTACATCTATCCCCGCGGTGTAAATCTACGAATTGATAACGCTGATGACTCAGTTTTAATTAATTTAAATAAGTACAATCCCCAATCATATACTAGGGGGGGGGGGGGGATTGGTGTGTCGAAAAAGGAGGTGCAAAAATGGTTGAAGGAATGGTGCAAAGACATCAAGTTTCGTCCTTTATCTCTTTAATGGTTCTTTTCTGTTTACGGTTTTGTTAGTTTTTGACTTTGTCATGGTCCTTCCTGGATTTTAGGCTCTCACAGATCATGATTTATTTTGATTCTAAATATTAAGCTGTCTGCATGTGTACTGGTGTCAAGATGCGTATTACGCGGCATTGTTGTTTTATTGATTACTTTAATGTGTATAATGCTAGGTTTATTATTATTGTTATTTATGAAATAATTTAAGTTAATTGTAATTTTTGTACTACATATCTATTTTAATAAACGTTGATAAGAATGTTGGACACTCACACAACAGGCATATTTGCCCTGTGAGACCCACAGCTTATTTTTTAAAACTAAAAAAAAAAAAAAATAATCTACTATTATCCGCTAACTGTTTAGTAAACTGCTAAAGATTTGATTTTTAAAATTTATTGTGATAATATTCTGTTTCTTTCTCTAATTGCTCCTGAAGCTGCTTGTCTAAAACAGACTTATTTTCTTTTCGTGTCAACCACATTAACATTGAATTCTTATGTTCATTAGAATTTTCATGATTTTCTAAACAAATTTCTATGTGTTTCCAATCAGAAAATCCGGTTGTATATTGAGAAGGGGTTTTAGAAAAAAGTTTGCAAGCCAAAAACAAAAAACCGTACCAACCCTGGTTGAATAACATAACCAAAATCTTTCCAGTAATTGGCCATTTTTCATTTTCTTAATGAAATAACTACAATATTTGAAAATGATCTGTTTTGTTCTTTGTATTTTTTTATTGAAGCTGAATTTTTATTTTGAAAGTCAGTCATTTCATGTGAGCGGATGCCATTAATAAAATCATTATTTAGCAATACTGGCCACAAGCTCACGTCAACATATTTCTCAAACTAAAACTTAATATTTTCTAAATTTCTTTCCGCCTCGGTATTACCGTCCTTTTGCTGAACACCAATATCGTTCACAGAGGGTTGCTGGTATTCAAGATCTTGCACATTTTCATCACTTGTATTTTTTTCCTGGTTTTGCGATTTTCTGCTCCCTTTGGTTAAATTCTCTTTGGATAAGATCCCTTCCTTTTCGCTTGTTAATGGATTTTTTGCTATTTCATTCTCGTTTTTATGTTCTTATTTTAAAAAAGTTTCAATTTTTGCACATTTATTTCTTTCTTTTTCTCGATCGAATTGTAATTTTCGTTTTTCAGCTCCACTTTTATATTTTCTAGCAGACATTGTAAAATAAGATTTTGATAGTTTTCTGAAAATAAAAAAACGATTAAAGAGTTCATTTAGTATTGAAATATAAAATAAGATCAAAAAAATCATGATTTATAATTTTTTTTACTTACCTAGTATATATATATATATATATATATATATATATATATATATATATGTAATACTAGGGGGCTTTGCCTCCTGGCCGCTTCGCGGCCTAACCCCCCGCGGCTCCGCCCCAAAACCCCCGTTTTGTGCGAGTTTTGTCGTGACCAAGTTTGCTCTTAAAACAAGGATTTTTTTTTGTTGCTAAATTCGCTCTCTGCTCTCGAATTTAATCATGCAACAGTACTAAATTGTTTAATATTTTTTGTAAGTTTATTGCTCACAGAACTTGGTAGATGCACCTTGTTCTGATTTAAAATCGTCGAAATACACTAAAAATACACCAACTTCAAAATTGCAACGTCGTCTTTCAAATTTGAAATCGTTGAAATACGCCAATAATATACCATAGAGGAAACAAAAGAAGGATCGTTAACAAAAGATGTTTCGTCTTCGTCCACTATGAGTAATACACAGTACCGGTTGATGAGCGGGCGGAAGCGCGGTACTCGATAGGGGTAAATACAGCAGTACCGCGTTTTCATGTCATTATGATCTTATTAAATTAGCGCTGATCTATTCACTTTTTATTTTGAGCCCCAAGGTATGAAAATTTTAGACATTTTATAATTTTCCTAAAAGTCACTGACCTGGAGCTGTCAATTAAAAAAAAAAATTAGCTTTCTAAGTGCCATTGAACGGTCTCAGGACTTTTTTTTTTTGATTTCTCGTCTAATAATACGAAAATCGAAATTTATCTTTTAAAAGTTTGAATTAAAATAGCTCAAAAAGTTCAATCGCTAGAAGGGCAGTGTAAGCGAGAGAAATACTCTAAATTCAATTAAAATTAACTTTCTAAATGCCGTAGAACGGTCTCGGGACTTTTTTTTGATTTTTCGTCTATTTATTTTTTCGGAGCTTTATTACATAGATGTACTATATTGATTTTGAAAAATATTTTATCGCAGCTCGGTTAAATGCCAGTTCTTTATAGTAGATTCTAAAGCAGGATGATATATATTACGTAAAAATAAATTTGATAAATTAGAGTTAAATATATCTCTGAGTTTTAAATTTAGATATTATTTTTTTTACTTCGCAATATCGATCGTCTATTGTTTTTAATGGCGGCTGGGGGGGGGGCCCTTTGTATCCACGAGGCCCTGGGCTGCAGCCCAAAAAGCTCTTAAGTAAATCCGCCCCTAAAACTTTTTATTCAAGCCGTTTCGATTTCAGACAGTATTTTTACAGTTTGGGCGGTAATGTTGTCGTAACTGGATTTCCTGATTTCTTTTGTGCTGGTACAAAATTAGAAACAAAATTGCAACAGTTACTGTGAATATGTATAAATAAATTGTGTGTATATGTGTAGCAGCTCTAAGCATATAGTAAATTTACGAGTTTAACATTAAAGAGATTAATAATTTTATTAATTCGCATACACACATCAAATTAAATTAAATATATAATTTTAAAATTAAAATGTGCGTTTTATGTAATTACTTTTTGTGTGGTCTCAGACTTGCAATGGTTTATGAAAATTATGTTTTCGTAACGTGTAACTTAAATAGTCGGAGGCTGAGTATTGTTTTTTCTTTCTTTTGGGTGATTAACAACAAAAAAACGAAGAAAAAAAATGGGCAAATTAAAATGTGCTAATGTGAAAAATTTGAATTAATTTGTTTCTGCATTTATGTAAAATGAAGAATTGAAAAATTCTCAGATAACTAGGAGAATTAACATTTCGGCCTTGTAAATAAACTTATTTTAATAAAGTCCGCTAAGTTTCTCTGATTTTGACGCCGTTATTATTATTTTAGATAACGTATTAGTTCCAGATACCGATTGCTTCATTTTAATTAATAGTGACATTGAAATATTTCATCGTTGTAAATTTAATAGAATTATGTACTAAGAAAGAAGGTTTTTAGTAAAAATTATTAAACTTCGGTAATATTTTCCTAGAATAGATTTGCGACGAGTGAAAGGCCGTTTTTATTTCATACAATCTGAATGTTTATCTGTGTGCCAAGGACTAGAGATGGCATGAAAATTGAAAAAACTCGTTTTGAAAACCTGATCCAATAATACTAGAATTAGAGGAGTTGGTTTTAGAATACGACCTTGACGTTTGTGTAGATGTTTAAAGTAAAGACATTCTGTGCAGGATCATAAAGAACATATGGAGGAGGTTCTTTGTCCTTCAGTGATCAGCTGACTTGAAGGCTATCTGGGAATATTAAGCCGCTGTAGACGACGCTATTGTGATTTTGTCTCGCGCGTCTCGGCAACCATCGGTGGGCTAAATAAATGAAACTACGAAGTGCTCCTTTGTTGCTAAATTTGACCACTATGCGTTTCGTTTCGATTCCTTTGATTCTTTTGTGTAATTCGTGCAAATGGGAGGGTACCCTGCTGTTTTGCTTTATCTTCCACGTGACCTGAATACACATATATATATATATATATCTTGTGAAACTAAACGAAGGCATTCTTCGCTATAGTTGAGTGTGCAAGTAAATAAAAAAAATAATAAAAAAAAAAAAACTTTTTAAAGATAGCCTTTTATTTATGCTCTAATTTGTTTTAAAATGTTTTTCTTAAAACTCGATTTTCACATTTTTCTAAATTTGGACCCTTTAATTAAAAAATTGTTGGGGTCTCGTATTTTTTCTATATTCTAGCGATTAAAATACATTAATTAAAAGAAATGAGGGACCCTCAAGCTATCACGGTAAGGGCTGTGATACCTTTTTTTAGTTTTCAGTTTTACCGCTTTAGAAGAGTGTATTTTCCGAAATTTTGGTCTCTAAATATCAAAATTTTTCGAATTTTATATTTTTCCTGTATTCGGAGATCTTATTATGTAGGTTTTTTTTTTTTTTTTTTTTTTTTTTGCATACCGACTCATAGGTCATCAACGCAAGTGTGATCATTAGTTATTTTAAGTGTCCTAGATAACGGCGCATCCCAACAGATAAAGCCGCTAGTCATAGATTAGTTTTCCATTTTTTTTTTTTTTTTTTTTTTTTTTTTTTGAGCGTTTTGGTATTATTTTTAATATTAATAATGAGCGGTAAGCGCATCTCTGCATTGTTTTTTCTTTAGTCGTCTGACGGGATTGTCAGGAAGACCGGTAGTTTTCATACGCGATATTAATGGGTTTAAATTATAGCTGAATGCCGCATGCATTTTGGTATATTGCTGCTTGTATATCGCCAACACTGAAGGAACGTTGAGATCATTCTCGATTATAGTATTACGAACATAATAAGGCGCATTGGTTATTATCCTCAGTATCTTCGACTGGAACGACTGTATTTTTTTGAGATGCGTTTTTGCGGCTGATCCATATATTTCTAAACCGTATTTCCAGACAGGAGCTATGATGGTGTTATACAATAACATTTTATTGTTCAGACTGAGTTTGGATTTTCTTCCTATTAGTGGATATAATTGTCTCAGTAGCGACTTCAATTTTTTCTTTGTATTAATTACATGCAGATTCCATACTAAGCGTTTGTCGAAGGTTAATCCCAAATATTTAACTGATTGTATCTGCGGTATTTTACAGCTGTTATAAGTAACTGGAGGACATGTTTCTTGGTTATTTGTGAACGTGATATGTGAAGATTTTTGTTCATTAATTTCGATCCTCCAGTTGAGAGCCCAATTTTGTAGTAACGATAAATGATGTTGAATGTACCTTGAAGCTTCATGACGATCTTCGTGCGCAGCTAGTATAGCAATGTCATCCGCAAATGAAGCTTGTAATGTAAACATTGTAGTCGGTGGGTCAGCTGTATAGATGTTATAAAGAAGCGGGCCAAGAACGCTCCCTTGAGGTACCGATGCTAATATCTGACGCTCGCTGGACAAGACGCCATTTATTTTTATTTGAAATGATCTACCGCTTAAATAAGACCTCAGCAGATGATACATTTCAATCGGGAAAATCTTCTGGGCTTTGTATAGCAAACCGTCGTGCCAAACACGATCAAAAGCTTTGGCTACATCAAGGAACACTGCCGAGCAATACATTCCACGCTGTAAGACTGACTCAATTGCATCAACGAGCCTGTGACATTGATGAATAGCTGAATGCTTTGGTCTGAACCCGAACTGATGATTTGGAAGATAGGCATTCGCCATATTAAAAAGAAGTGGTTGAATTAATTTTTCGAACACTTTTCCAAATGTATCCAGTAAACTTATCGGTCTATAGGATGAGACATCTGTAACTGGCTTCCCAGGTTTATGGATAAGTATAGTTACCGATTTTTTCCATCTAGTCGGAAAGTACGATAGCCGGAGCATAGAATTGTATATATATAAAAGTAGTAAAGATCCTCTTTTTGGTAGATGCTTCAAGATATCATTTGTTATTCCATCTTCTCCCGGAGCTTTATTATTTCGCAAACTTTTGATGCACGTACGAAGCTGATTTGGTGTAATATATGTGTAATTTTGACAATACTGCATGACGTTATTGTTACACTGTATAACTTCCTGCGTGTGTTGTGGATTTTCCATAGGAGGAGGTTGAAATATATTTTCGAGATAGTCGGCAAAAGTATTAACCTTTTCGTCATCTGTTCTGGCCCACATTGTATTTGTTTTTTTAATATGATAAGATGGAACACATATTATGTAGGTTAAAAAGAAAAAATTAAACCTGTAACTGGTATAGAACCGACTGTGGGACTTTTTGAAAAAAAATTTCTTAAAACTTGATTTTCACATTTTTCAAAATTTGGGCCCTTTAACTTTAAAATTTTGAGGGCTTTATAATTTTTCTTGTGATCTCACGAAGAAAATACGTCGATTAAAAAGAAAAATTAACTCTAGCTACTATAGGATGGGCTGTGCGATTTTTTTTCTTGCAGCTTTATAAAATAGAGATATATACTAATGGCAATATCAGTTTTAAGCTGAGGGTAATATAAAAAATCAGGTAACGTTTTTGTGTCAGTTAGATTGTTTTGTGTCGATTACGTATAACTTCTGTACTGGTATTTTGTAACGTTTAAAAATGACATAGTCAATTAAACTGACTTTTCCATAAAAATTGTACGAGACTACGGGTTCAGGGGATGTCCCTATGGTTGGGTCCGAATAATTTTTTTTTATATATCAATGTATTCATACATACGAAAATAATAAAATATATTATTAATTACTAAAAAAGAATCACACTTTTCCTTTATAATTTAATTGTATTTTTCGTATTTTACGTTGAAATTTTTATTAAATTTCTGTTACATCGTTTTGTGTCTCAATGACAAACATTTAAAAATATACAATGCAATGTTTTAAAGGATTCAATGGAACTTATTTTAATTGTAGGTGTGTCTATGTTCGAATCAGTATGGTCATCTATGACAAGCAGTAGTATTTTGATAGCTGAAGAATGCTTAAAGCAGACATCTGAATCGGAGCAACCGAATCCTCTTGAGGGGTTGGTAGTGTTTGCTCAAACCATTGATTCCAGTACGTAAATAATATTTTACATTTATTTTTATTCTTCGGAAGAAATTTTGCATAATAAAAGTGTATTTTCGATATTCGTAGTGTAACTACTACTTTGTAAATTTTCTATTGTATTAAAGTAGAATTTATTATATTTACAATTAGAGTAGTGAGATAAAGTAATGAATAAATGAAGATAATAAAAAATAGAACAGAAAGTAATAAAGAATGAAAACTGATCAACCTTCACAACCGGTATTTACGTATCTGATAAAAATTCTTTTTCAGCCGGTAAAGTATGTTTTTAAATTCTTTAATTAAATATCAAAAAATCCTCTTTATTTTATATTTTTAAATGTTAGTATTAACATTTTTTTTCTATTTGTATTTTAGTTAAAATAGTTCTTTTAAAATCTATAATATTTATATTTACAATTTGTGAAAAAGAGTTGGTTCAAAGTTTGTAAGTTTCTTTTTATGACTGTTAATTTTAAATATAGAAATGTTTTGTTTCTCTATTAATATAATTTTCTAGTTTTTTTTTTTCTTCTGCTGTATTTGATTAGAGACGTGGGGAAGTATTTAGTTCAAATTTTTGGGTAAAGTTACGTAGCTTTTAGAAAGGAAAGGATCTTGGAATTTTGAGTGTAGTTATCTGAAAATAAGGATTCTAGAGTTTCGTTAGGGATGTATAGTTTTATTTGGGTAAGGAATTTTGAATAATCGAATGTTATGTGTTGGGTAGAAACGGGAAAGTCGCATGAGTCACATAGCGGTAGAGGTTATTTGTTTAAGATGTAGCCATGTGTTAGAGCGGGACCCGTTCGTAATCTGTGCAGGGTGATTTCGTCTTTTCTGGATTTTTGGTATGAAGTTTTCCAAGGACCGTTAGATTTTTTAATGGACTTTAATTTGTTAAAAGTTGGGACGAGGTCCCACATTCTTTTATAAAGAATTTGCCTGCTTTTTTAATATCCGATATCGTGATTGGAACATTCGGAATTGGGAAAATTTTTAAGGATATCTTGGCTGTTTTGTTTACCTTTGCATTTTAAGGAATGTTAGAGTGAAGAGGGATCCAGCAGAATATGATTTATTTGCTTATTGTCGAGAGTATTTAAACTATTTCTTATGAGATCGGATGTTGTTTTTTCATATGATAGTTTTGTATGAATAGAAGCGTTGATACCGAGTCTGTTAATATCAAGATATTACTGGAGGATATATCTACAAAGTACTGGATTGCTAGTTTTAAAGCGTAGAGTTCCGTTGAAAGAACTGTGAAGTATGGTGGTAGAGAGAATGGAGCAGTGATGTTATCATGAAGAAACGAGCAGCTTGCTCTGTCTGCCGAACTTGGAGCCATTTGTGAATATTTTTTCGAAATTAGGATATTTGCTAAGGAAACGGTTCTAGTTTTGAACATAATTGATTGGACTAGTTTTGGACTTTTCTAGATCTATGAGTGATAGATCTAATTTGGGCGTGAAAGAGAGTTCATTGTGGATTGATATTCTGGGGAAAGTGTAGTAAGATGGCATTTTTTCTGAAAATTAATTTGAGAAGATCATCGTTGGTGGGCGATAGGGGGATGGGGGAGATCATGAAATGAAGGACGATATTAAAATTTGGATTTGCAAGAATGTTAAGAATAGTGTTGATGGAGATTTGATGTTCTCGAATACTCAGCGGAGGTTCTGAAGCTCAGGAGACTGGCTATAGGAGTAGTATGGAAGGTGTCTGTGGCTAATCTTAGACATGTATTCTGGATAACATTTAGAGAATCAGTTTTTATTAAGCATGTATTTTTCATATACTTTGTTTAAAGGAGCTGTGGAATTGTTTTTTCTTTCTTTGTTTTCAGTTGATAACTGTTGCTAGTGTGGTGTCTATAGCGGTTACAGCTTCGATTTCTTACTAGTATTTTTTCGATCTTGAGTTTACCGAAATCGTTTTAAAAATTTTAGAAGTTGTTCATTTAAAATTTATTCACTACTTCAGTGTACATATATTCGTGTAGTATTTTTTTTTAATTAATTTTTCGCCCCCCCCCCCCACACACCTTTTTTTTCATTATTCTTTTCTGTTATTAATTGAGGGATTATTTCCAATGGTAACTCATTGCACGAGAAAAGATATTTTACTGAAATCTCTACCCCTCGCTAGTCTAAGCATAGAAACATTTGCACATTTTTTGTTCATAGTAATTTAAGTAGTACATCGCCTAGTATCAAAATTTTCGACAATTTTGATACAGTTTCACTTAGTTTTTTGTGGTAATCATCTTTGTACTATCTGTAATAACGTTTTTTTATAATTGCTTTATTTTAATTATTTGGGGATGATTGAGGAATTTTTTCAAATTTTTCCTAACTTATTGTTAGTCAAACTATACGTAATTATCTTTCATGATCATTTTCTATTCTATAAGTATAATTTTATAAATGTATAAGAAACTCTACTGTATCGTAACTGGTAAGTACCGTTTATTTTAGTATTGATGATATTTTTCCCATTGATTAATTTGATTTTTATTTTCACTCATGTATACGACTATAAAAGTTTAATTTTTTCTAGTTTAGATAATTTAACAACTTGTGGCGATAATAGTGATATTTTTTATTCTCTTATTGTTACATCTATGTTCTAGTCTGCTGCACAATATTATTCATTATATATTCTTCATATACATGTTAAATAACATGAAGGATAAAATACTGATTGAAAATATTATTTAAAATTTCGAGAATTTGCAGTTACAATTCTTTATTTAGAACTACGAAATGCATTTCGTAAAAGCTTAATACTGCGTTTCATTTCTTTTAAGAATCTGGTTAAATTAATATTAATATGAAGATGGTCCATTTTCTGTATATGTTTACAAATGAGTATAAAAGCGACAAGAAACAGGAAATATAATGATTCACAAAGTATACATTACGAAATTAATAATTGTGATTACATGGTGTTTTTTATATTTATTGTAATTTGGTGAAAACTAGGCTAAATCCTGATATATAAAATTGAAAAATAACTTTTAATCGAAACGTACAAAAAAGAATTTTTAAAAATTGAAGGAATAAGAATATATGTATAAGTGTGTCTTTATAAATGTCAATATTAAAACGGTCCGTTGTTTGTATATCAACATAAATGAGTATAAAAATACAAAACAGAAAATATATAATAATAATTCGCAAAATATACGTTATGAAATTACTGAATTTAAGGACCGCGATTATGGAATAAGTGATTTCGAAACATGTCGGTTTTCGTAAATTTAGTAATTTCATAACGTATATGTTGTGAATTATCATATATTTTTTGTTTTGTGTTTTTGTATTCATTTGTCTTTTATATAAATGTTTAATTGATTGTAAAATTAATTTTAATTTTTACAGTTTTAACACGTGTAAAACTAAAGTTTGTGAATACGTTAATTCGGCTAGAGTATCTTCCGAAAGATAAATTATCCGGAGCGGCCTTGGAATTTCACATTAAACAGTGAGTAATGAATTTGTTAGTTGCTAATATTCTTCTTTTCTCTTTTTATATTACATTGCTTGCATATATTTTAACCCCAATTTTATTTAATAGTTCAAAGCGATTTTAGTCTTACTCATTTATTTTGTGTATTTTTATTTTATAAAAAACTATACAATTCTAGTCCCGTATGCGCTTGAATATGAGGACGGCTCTTATAAATATTTGTGCTTATAATTTATGTACCTGATCTAATTTTTTTATATCATCTCTCTCCTCACCTCACTTTATACGCACGCGCTCACATATACATAATCTAATTCACGTTTTATCGGCATTTTGAAAACGGTTTTGTCGTTTATCCTGGGTGCCCATCCAACCGAGAATAAGCCGAGAATTTTATCCTAAAACCGCGGGGAAAAAGTAAGAACAGTCAAAAACGATGTTTTTAATAAGAAAAAATCATTTGAAGCGAAAAATAGATACATCTTTTTACTGTACTTTATTCAAAATAAATTACGAAGTTCTGTTTTATTCATATAAAATATGCTGCGGCAGTCAATATTATCAATAGTAACAAAAAAATGTCATTCTTCTTTTTGTACAATTTTAGTAATCAAGAAATGGGCAGAATTTGGACCAGGAAAACGGGAATTTAAAAATTATATTTGAGTGGCCACCATGCTGTAGAAATAAGAAAGTTGCGTTGTGCGTCTCATAGTATGATGGGATAAACCTTTACTTTTAACAATACTTTCTGAAATTTCAATTTGCTTAATTATATCTATTCGAGAAGATTTTATTTCTTTTGAAAAGCCCAATGCAAAATAAATAAATTAAAAAAAAAGAAGAAGCCTGTTTAAAAAATTTAAAAAGTATAAATTAATTTTAGTTGGCGAAGTCTTCAAAAAATTAAATTTTACCCTTTCAGTTGGAATCATCGAGATTTTAAAAATTTATAATTGGTCTATCACTTGCAAGATTCATATATATATATTAAAATTAGGAGATATCAAGACAGGTAAAGTGGAACAGTATCGTAAGATAAGCTGTCTTTCTTTAAATGTTTAAATGCTCTTAGATTATTGAGCTAATGTGGCGAATTTACGAGACTACGGTAAACTTGCTTTGAAGTCAAATTGAGGCGGAATTATTTGATATTTCTAGCAGATTTCAAGAGGTAATTATGTATAACTGATGATAATTAAATATCATTCCGATAGGCGATGAACAGTTTTTTGGAAAATTGATGTGGTTTTTAAGTGAGATCTTCACATTTGTTAAATAATTTAAAAAAAAAAATTGTTTTCCCTTTTAAAAGTTTTTGTTTAAACATTGTTAATTTAGTAAACTATTAAGTAAATATTGATTTGTGATCGAATTTAAAGTCATTAAAACACGTGATAATTGATTTTAAAAATAATTTTTTAATTAAAAAACGTTTGCAAGGACAATAATATTGGTAAATTGTTATATTAATGTTTAATTATTTCGATAAGAGTGTTTTTTAATGGTACCGTAATGTAATATTTGGCCGGTTTCATTTTTCCAAATAACTCGTAATTTTCTTTATTAATATTATACTTTAAGTAATATTAACCGGATCAAAAAAAGAGAAATAAATATTGAATTGATAATTTGTTTTGTCACGTGATGTTCACTCTCTTCGAGATATTTTGGTGTTATACATGCTAATGACCATTTCAATTAGTCTGCTGTATTATGCTAATTAGTCTGTCGGCTATAAAACTAGACATCCTGCGTATTTTTGATACTTTTTTGTTTTATTACGTTACTTTTTATTGAAGATGTAGTTTTGAAAGTATCATCGATTTTTGTTTCTATTGTTTACTATGATCCGTCATTGTATTAGAACAGAATACGTTTCAGTCTATTACAGAAGTGGCGAAAATATTCAATCAGCACGACTCATCATTGGTTTGTCGGATTGTAGAGAATTTATTACTTTGTTGCTTAACAGGGTTGCCGCTTTCCAGAAAATCGGGAAAAATCAGTGAAAATCAGGAAATTTCATCGATCGAGGAAAATTTAGAGAAATTTGTTGAAAGTTAGGGAATTTGAAGAAGACACAGAAATACCTTGCACGTTATATAACGTACAGGATTTGAAAAGTTTAAAAATGATTGCAGAACTTAGACGTACATTTACCTTAATATATGTAATAAAAAATTTCATTGGATTTGGTTAGTAATTAAAACAGTTGAATAGAAATTAAAGGTGTAGTAACGAATCTTATGCATGTGCCGAAGTAAACAGTTTTATTTAGCGATTTGCGGTTTTATCGTGATTAGGATGTAACGAGGTATGATAAAAACATATGAAAAATTTGGAAGTTTTATAACTTTTTCTGCGTGGTTGTTGTTTTCAAAGTCGGTGAAAAAACTGGAAAAAAAACGAGAATTTAGTGGAATTTATTTTCAAAAAAATGGTCATTTTGTTAAATAGCGTTTTAGTTTTACTAAAAAGGATTTGATGTGCCATTGTTTAGCCTTCGGGCATTGTAAAGTTAAGGTTTATGGTATACTAAGATCCAGTAGCTATCCTCCCAGATTTTGACCTTTCAAAATTTTTTCGTCTGCCTCCTTTCTGTTTCATATTCATAAACGAATTAACGACTATCTTACATTCCATTATTTTCATTTCGACCTTCTCACTTTTCCTCTAAATTTTTTATTATATCTGACTTCGTGACCGCCTTTCAGGCCATCTGTTCTCTCCCACCTGATCGTTCTTGTGATTTTATTATTCTCTTATTTACATTCTTTCTTCCCTCCACTCCATTCAAATTAATTTTCTGTGGGTTCCTAGCCATTCAGGCATGTTCGGTAATGAAGTTGCGGACTTCTTGGCTCGGGTTGCTGTCTCTTCCTACTTCTTTTTTTAAAAAGTCTCATCGTTTAATCTCATTTTGTCGTGCAAAGTTTTTCATCATAAGTTTTGGCCGGATATGTACATTCCCTCTTTCTCTAACAGTTGTTCTTTTTATCTGTCTCTTCAACCTAGCTTCCTATAATCCGTGGTTCTCTTTGTTTCTTTCACTTCGTCGTTCTGTTGTTATCTCCGTTATTCGTCTCGTTTTTCGTTGGTTTCCTCTTCGTATTGTTCTCTCCGCTCAAACGAGG
The DNA here is from genome assembly GCA_039619475.1 of Icerya purchasi. NCBI lineage: Eukaryota > Metazoa > Arthropoda > Insecta > Hemiptera > Monophlebidae > Icerya > Icerya purchasi. The sequence goes on from CM077116.1 coordinate 236,599,719, forward strand.
AAAGCGTGTTTACATTCTGATCATTTTTTCTGAGTTTCCATCTCTTTCTGCTAAGCAGTCTGTTTTCTATTCTAGTTTGCTGCAACTTGGTCTTCTTACTCCATATTGCGCCTCTTATGTTTTATCTCTTCCCTCTCCACAGATTGTTCCTATTATTTGTTCCTTTCTCCTAACAATATCTGACCGTACCAAGATATAATTGACCCCTTCCTTTTCTAATTGTTTCTGGGTAAAGATCTCTGGTTGACTCCCCCCCCCAACCCCCACCCTTCAGGAAGTAATATACGCACAATATAAATTATAAGTTTTCATGACCAAAGAAGAGAAAAAAGGAACGATTCATAAAATTAGAAGTTATTATGTGTGTTGCGTTTTTTTATAGATTCTGATCAACTGATATTAATTTTTACAGATTTTCATGATTATGAAAAAATAATTGATAAAAGTTAACCTAGTTAATAGTTGAAATATTAAGAGAAGATAATAATGTCGATTTTATTTTCTGTCAGCAAGAAAATGGTTTCAATTTAAAATTGATGAACATATAGAAATAGAAATTATTTAAAATGATAAACAAAAGCGTTCTTATATTATGCGTCAATTATATTTTTTGAAGAAGGAATTTAAATCATTTTTGTCATGCAAAAAAAAAACCCAGAGAAATGACTTTGATTTATCAGTGTAAATGATAGTAATATTTTTAAAATCAAACATTACATGCACGAAGCGATTTATGTGAAATATTAGGCGCGAAGATCCCTTCTTGAAACTTAGAATTGTGCTCTGCGCTGTAATTTCAATTACAAATTTTAAATCGAATTTGTATAATTTTTATTGAAATTAAAATTCTAAAATAATCACGTTTCTTTACTTAAAACAAGCGGCTGTTGGTTTAGAACAATCTTTACTTGTTCCGTGCAAATATAGAAAACACAACAAACGAGTGAAATTTGATTCGGATACTTCAAGTGCATGATAGTTAAAATTTTGACGTAACCCATAAATAATTTTTGTATTACGTATTTCGAGTTATTGAATGAGCTTTTTCGGTAAAACATTTTTTTTTTTTAAAGAAAAGGGACTTGAACTCCCAAGTTCCACAAAATTGGTGCCTGTGGTTACAAGTGTAAATGTTAGATTTCAAATAGGTTTTATAATTGAGTATTATTTTAATGCGGGAGTATTGCGGTTAAAGAATTTCATTATTAATTTTTATCATGATAAAGTAAGCGTATACGGCTTAAGTCAGTGGTTATTAAAGCAGTACAATATTTTGAATATAAATAAAAAAATCTCAAATAACTAAAAAACTTTAATAATGTTTTTTGGTCCTGCTGATATATTTTGCCTTCGTTACTATATAAACGGATCGAGGTTCGTATAAGCTCTTGTGCAGTTCTATTCATATGGAAATCGGAAACTTTTGGACCCCCGGGAAAACTGAGAATTTCAAAAAATTATATTTAGATTGCTACCCCGATTAGGCGAGAAAAAGAAAATATTAAAAGTGATTAAAATGTATTCTTTGTTTATTTTATAAACTCGTTTTAAATTATGTCAACCTTTATTCCATGAAGATAGCTTTTCTTTTGAAAATTCAGTGGTCTTTTAAGGGTTACTGTATATGCAATATGGTACTTCTTGCTTTGCCATTTGATTGTGAACTACTCTGGAAGTGAAATCGATATAATTTTATGTAAGTTTATTATTAGAAAGTCTCTGGCTAACGATCCTTACACCGTGTACATACATATTTTGTCGTATACAGTCGCTGCAGGTTATTTTGCTTTTGCCTAAAATAATAAACAAATCGAAGTTTTCTTGTAGCTTGCAATTAAAATGTATTTATCTATCTCACAGTTACTTCTATTTTGGAAAAAAGTGTAATTTATTTAGTATTTTTTGAATTTACAATGAATATGATTGTTGATTATGCTTTATTTTCATTTTTGCTCCCTGTTATGTAATATTGTTTATTAATTTTTCTGCCAGTTGTTAGTATGCTAATTATTTAATAAATACGTAAAAGATTATTTAAAAAAAAATATGTCTTTTAAATTTGTTACGTATTTTACCACTTTTAAATGTGTTGACATAAAACTGCTGAGTTTCGACGGACAGTTATCCTAATAATATGGTAAATGGTTGAATTTTTATTTTATTTCATTTTTTTTTTTTTTTTTCCGTTAAAGAAAGAAATATGTTAACCTAACAGCTAGAATAAATGTATGTTCAAGATTTTAAGTACGTCAAGTTTTGAGCTGTTTTATTTTTTATTTTAAAGGTTAAACCTAACAATTATTAAAAACCTTTTACAATAATTTTTAAACGGAAATTTTTTTATCTCATTTTTTAGTTCGTACGTGTCGAGCATCATGTCCAATCGACAAATACTTGCAGAATTCATTTTCACTCCCCCAGTAAGAAAGAGTTATTTTTTAATTAATAATTTGCAAACTTGATGAGGGTCAAAAATCAATTTATATAAAGAAGGTGACCAGATACACAATTAGAGATGATGTAGGTTTTATAAGTTTTCATTTAGCCCCACTTTTTGTCTCTGCAGTGAAAATTTACAAAAAGTGATTCACAATTAATAATGATTCTTTCCGGCGATTTGATGCTGATTTTCGAAAAGAAAATTTTGTTGAATTGATTAATTATTTAAATTAAGTATTCTCGACCTTACGATGACGAATAATAAGACTTTGCTCACCATTAGATACGACAATCTTTACAAGATAGATTGAAAAAATTGAATGTAAGTCCTTATTTACCTGTTGACATTAATAATTTTATTTATAGTCTGCGCAATAATGATGAAATAAATAAAAAATTTACTTTATATTATAAATAATATCTTACGTATTTTAATTAACGTGTTTTTGTATAACCATAACGATTATTAAAATTAAAAAATTGAAAAACGCATTTATACATACATTTCTTTTCTTATCAATTATTAATAATATAATGAATAAGTATACTTAAATGATGAAATTGGCAATTTCCGGATAAAATCGTTTAGCGTTAAAAAATTTTCACTTGGCTCCGGTGCTTCCGTAAAACGACCTCCTTTTTTTGTTTTTTTGTTTTTTTTTTTGGTTATAACGATTGCCATAAAAATCTATCAAGAAGAAGTTAACTCCTGCATGATTTGCAATCGTAAATGTTTTGCCTAAGAACGGAGATTCCTTTATTATCAAATTTCTTTTTTCTATCATTGATAAGCTAGTTATTTTTCATTTCCTCTTCTGTGTTTCCCTTCTCTCTTTATAATCGGAATAAAATTTAGTAGTGAAATCCAAAAATTTGGAACAGTGTAATCCCAGTTCTGTTGTTTAGTCATAATTCACGCGAAAATTTGATTTAAAGTAATTTGATGTTCAGTATCTGTGTAAAAATTGTAATCATAAATGATGAATGTGTGGCAATTTTCAGTTTAAATTGATTTTGTACAATGCGATGCTTTTTTAATCTTACATTCGCGTTGAAATTCGAATAAATTGAAAAATAAATGCGGTATATACAGTAATCTTATTGATAATTAATCAATTCAGAGCGTTAAAGAGAGAATGAATATTGTTATGCCTGTACATTGTTTATTTTCTTTAGTTAAATGTATTTAGGACAGCAATAATTTAACGGTTGTAATAATTGAATGTTCTAAAAATACATCGTTTTTCCTTATAAGTAGTGATCAAGGTTAACTATTTCATTACTGTTTTTCATGCATTAGTTGGTGATTTTGTAAGATGCGTATTTAATGTTGCTATCGAAGAAAATGTGAAAGAAGTATAGTAGTCATTGTTCTGTTTTCACAATAGGAGTAACTTTTATAAAGTATAAAAGTTGCTTCAATAAATGATCACTTTTATTTTGTCACCGTTATGAATGATACTTAAAAAAAAACAAAAAAAAAAGGGAAACTGATTTGTTTAATCAGAAGTAGCTTACATATAATATTGCACACTAAAGTTGTATGACAGTGTGATTTCTTACATTCCGCCTCTTTCTTTTTGTGTTTTATATAATTTATCACTGTTATTATTACTGGGGATATTCTAAGTTGCATTCCGTTATTTTAAAATTATTAAGTACCAACGGTTGTTAAAAAGCTATATTTAAATTGACATTGAAAATTTGTAAATTTTCTGCGGTTGAAAATGATTAGGTAAAATTAAATAAATTTCATTTCAAGAAGTTTTCTAAGTTAAGATTTCTTTATTGATAGATTTTTTAAAATGTATCGATTCCTGTTAGGTATTATGCGCGCGCGTGCGTGAAAAGAGATTATTTAAAATATAATATTTCATAATATTACTTGTTGGAAGTAACCGTTTTAACTATCTTTTAACGATTGTTAATAAAGTATTAAAAAGTCCTATACAGCGAATAATTTAATAGAGTTCATGAAATATTCAGAATCAGTACTCATCCTTAAATCGAGGACCACGTGTTTTTCTATAAAGATTTTAAATATTATTAAAAAGTTAATTAAAATCCTTGATTTTAGAAATAAATTTTATTATCAAAGAAAAAAAAGTTTATGTATGAAGTTGAAGAAAAACTTTAAATTTATCAGATAATTTTCAAAACTTTTAGTAAAAAATAATTTTGATTTTAGTTTTTCCTATTTTGATGAAGCTGGAACGGAGACGGCACCAGAAGGTCCTACCGCTTATATGTCCGCATTCGTGACGAAGCATTTTATTTTAGAAGGTATTAGGGCGTATACAAATGAATTTCATGTGAATAGTCGAACAGTTTCAAAGCATGTCTTAGCAGAATCAACGGTATCTCAGGTGAATAAATAAAATTTGAAACCGCCTTGAACAAATAAAGAAAATTGCATTAAATATTACATTTTTTCCCCTCCTATCTAAAAGTTTAAATACTTGTCAAATGCAAAATGTGCTGTGTTGTTGTGTAATTAAAATACGTTTATTTGTGAACGAGAATTTATAATTGGCTGAATTTAAAGGTTAAGTGTTAATTATTTCAGCTTAAATTGGTGCCGACTAAAAATTTAGAAGTCAGTTTTCAAGAAAAAATTAAATAAAAACATTTTCTTATTGCGTTATTGTTTCGATGAAAAATGTAATTTATGTACCGATTTATTTTAAATACTATTTTAAAAGAACAACGTTAAAATGATAGCGCTTTATCTTTTATAAAAAGTAGTGTCACTAGAATATAAATTTGTGTACGTTATCGTTTTATAATGGACGGGTGAAATTTAAAAGTGTTAAAAAAAAAAAAAAACGGTATATACGCTTGTGTATTATTAAAATATATTTTTCAAGAAAGACATCATTGATTACATTGTTTTTAATATTTTTTCAAATTAAAGGACGGAAGTAGTAGTAATATTGAAACGAATGAAACTTCCAATGTTCGAAAAAGTGCTGGTCATCCGGATGCTATTCTTTTTGCTAAAGTAACTGGCCGTCAGGAAATAAGATTGCAAGTGAAACAGGCTGAAAATATTTCTGGACCAAAGGTATTTTTTAATTATTATTATATTTTTCGAAATTTAGTAACTTTTACCACTGTTACACATAACTTTATATGATTTATCAAGGAATAAATTGTAAAAAAAAAATTGCATAGATCAATAATTTACTTACTTTACTTTTTGTGTTATTCATTTACAGCGATTGAGAAAAGTGAATTAATAAAATTCATTTTCACTAAAATTTTTTAAGATATATAATATGTTTCGTGCATTTCGTATCATTCTAAGATATATTGTAGATTACTCTTTTTTTCCTCGAAAGAGCTCTGTACGGGAAATATTTCATTTGTAGTTTAAGCTTTTTTGTTTAAATTTACCTAACCGTGTACATACATATATAGGTTGTTCGGTACATCTATGTGGGCACTTTAACGTAAGGTAGAGCATCTAGCTTAAAACCGTATTAACTTAATCTGTCTAACAAGAAAGTTCACCAATATTTTGATAACATTTTTCCGATCAGGAAAAGATCGTGACTATATATCAACCGTGTAAAGTATTAGCATATACTAGAAATATAAATTTTTAGAAGCCAAATATAACAGATGTTTCAACATCTTTTAAACAAAAATATGACATAAGTTTTCAGATTATATTTACTTCACCTTGTGAATATGATTCGGATGAACGATTATTTTTAAATGAAGTATATCAAACACAAAAGTTATTAAAAAACAGTAAACTAATGTAAAAAATATTAATTTTAAGTTCAATAAAAATTTAAATGCGTAATTTATTATTACGTGTATATCTTATAAAAACACTACATACTTCAAATGTTTTTTGTGGTGCAGTGGTAAAAGTGATAGTAATTACTACAATATGGACAATAGAACGTCATCGTCATGTAAATTTTTTTTAATATTAATTTTTTTAAAATATAATTACCTTATTTCGTCATATATAAGCAAATGATATAAAATTTGAAATAAGATGGATAATAAAAAATATCGTTATATTAATATTATATTTATCCATTTTTCTACCTTCATTTATTATATAATTCTTCACCATTTTAAGTGATCCATCTTTTTCAGATTACGCGATCCTTTTCAATGGTTTTCAGTTATCACCTATAATGTTCTTCTTCTAATTTTAATCATTTTATTTCAGTTTCTAATGGAATACATTTTGTTGTTGGTTTCTTTTTATTCTCCTCTGGTTCGTATTTTTATTCGGAGGATTTTGAAATAAATTATTTACATCAACACTTAAATTATGATATAAAATGTAATTATCTAGGTACCGTTATAAAGATCATTCCTTATTAATTTTGCTTCAGATGAAATTGTAATTGATTTTTTATCGACAATAAGATCTTGCTCCGATAGAAGAGAATTAAATTTTCAATAATTCATTTTGATATAATTTCACGATAAAAAAAAACCATCAAAAAACATCAAGATTTTTTTTTATTATTTATACTTAAATTACTTTTAGGTAAATATACTTACTTTGAAAAGTTTAATTCATGCAAAATACCGCTAAAATAATTTATGAATGACGTTTTTTTATTACTTTTGTTATATTTTCGCAACAAAATTCACAATAGTGACGCCAGTGCTAGAGGTGTTAAAAAGCACGGTTGAGTCTAATATTTATTATATTTTTTTATTATTATGTATATCTGTCTATCTATCTATGCATACATATATACATATATAAATTTTGTTGATTGTGATTGAAACGAATTACCGTAAAATGAAAAAATCGAAAAAAATATTCGTTTTACCGCGGAAAAAAACGCGTGAAGAAGAATGGAGATTTTTTTTTAAAATTATATATATATATATATTTATACATAGGTTGTTCAATAAGTAATTCCTCCACCGCTAGATCTCAGCACTGCGAACAGCTACAGTGTCGCGCATGTGTTCACTGGAAAAAGGGAGGAATCTAGTTTCTAGTGATGTGTTTTCGAAGGCTTACGTGTGTTCTCGCGTTAAATGTGGCAGCAAACGTAAAACGAAGTAGTGAGCATCGGTACAAGCAGAAGGCAGTCATCGAGTTTTTAACCTGTGAAGGACTTCAACCAAAGGCCGTTCACGACCGTTTAAAGGTTATTTATGGTGAATTCGTGATGGACATTAGTGCCGTGCGCAATTGGGCTCGTGAAGCGAAGAAAGATTGGATACCATTATTCGACAGGGATCGTCCGGGTCGTCCGGAACTGCCAAACACAGGTGAATTGCGTGGAAAAATCGATAAAACAATTCATTCAAATCGACGGGTCACTCAGCGAGAAATGTCAAACCAGTTTGGTATTGCAGTTGAGACTGCGAATAAGTTTGTAAGAAACCTTGAGTATCGGAGGATGTGCGCAAAGTGGGTGCCCAAGTTCTTAACGAATGAAATGAAGGCAAAGAGGAAAGCTGCCGCTGAGGAACTGTTATCGCGCTACTTCGCAGAAGGTGAGAATTTTCTTAAGAATTTAGTCACAGGGGATGACACCTGGATCAGTTATTACGATTCAGAACTACTGTCAACATCAAAAGAATATAGGCATAGCGACTCACCACGACCAAAAAAAGTGCGCAGCAAAAGATCCACCCGTAAGCTAATGTTGACTGTGTATTGTGATATGGAAGGAGTCGTGCATCGGGAATTCATGCTGCCAGGATAGACTCAGATTCATACTGTGTCGCATTGACGTCCTTGAAACGACGAATGAGACGTGTGCGACCGAATAGACAGCTGTTCCTATTGCAACACGACAACGCACGCCCTCACACTAGTGCCCAGACTACCGCACGTCTGGCTTCACTTGGTTTCGAAGTTGTTGTACACCCTCCGTACAGCCCTGATCTCGCTCCTAGCGACTATTACCTCTTTAAACACATGAAGAGACATCTAAAGGGTATTCGCTTTACATCAGATGATGAATTACAGACCGTAGCGTCCGCTTAGCTGCGCGAACAACCACAAGAATTCTACGAGAACGGGATTAGAAAACTTATTTCGCGGTGGCAGCGTTGTATTGAATTAAACGGCGATTATGTGGAAAGTTATCGTTTGTAATTTGTAGAAAATAAAATTTCCTATATTTTAAAACCAAAATCAGCGCGTAATCTTTTTTTGTTCACAAGACATAGCGGTGGAGGAGTTACTTATTGAACAGCCTTTGTATATATATACATATATTACGGGTTTGTTAATTTATATATTAAAATATCAGGTTTCCTTGATTATTTTATTATCTCTAACGATTTACAGTTGAATGTTTTTTTTATTTATTTTTGATCGTCAACTGTTTATATTATTTTTGTGTTGCGAACGCTGGGGTTGAAGACAAAAAAATTAAAAATTACACATTAAATAATTTTAATGTTTAAATTTTTTTATTATGTTCACGCAGTTAGATATAACGAATTAAAGTAATTATATAATGAAAATTATTATAAAAAAAATTTACAGGACTGATGGATTTGAACCTTAGGTTATTACTATCATTTTTACATTATAAAACACATTTGAAGTAAGCTATATGTGTGTGTGTGTGTATATATATATATATATATATATATATATATATACTAGCTGTGCTCCACGGCTTCGCCCGTGTATTAATGCCCGTTTAAATCTGTACTTGGAAATTCATTAAAAAATTTTTGTTTTATCTGGAATTGTATTTACGTTAAGATTCTTTCTTTCTTTGGGAAACATGTTTATCACCGTCTAATAAAAAATAGTCTTCATGTTTCACGTTTAGCTGAAGATTTTCGATTTTTCTATAACCTGTCCGTCGTAATCTAACAAAAAGTTTTGCTCAGCTAAACAACACACACAGCCATCGTTTTCAAGAGGCCGAGTTATTCACACGGTGATCTCCCATAATTACACGCTGTCTCGAGCGTTTTATTAAAATTAATTTATTACCACAACAACAAACTGCAGTAGTTGAGTAAAGATTTTAATATTTCTTGTAGGAAATTATTAAAAAAAAAGTTAAACGGTTAAATTAAAAAGTTTATACGGCGGTTTTGGACTAAAAGTTCGAATATTTGACATATCAGTTAAATACTCTATTTTATTTTTATATGTTCCCCATTAAGTCCACTAGTATATTGCTTAAATCTCTTCCAGTTTTTACAAACATATTGTACAATACATTTTCTTCTACTCCTAATAATTCATTATTATATAATAAATAAGATAGAGACGAAAACAAAAATGCACCAACCCTATCTATTATATGTATTTTACATAATGGGGAACTATTGCATCATCAACACATATTAATTCTACATTCATAATTACATATAACACGAACTTTTTTGTAAACAACAGCGAAAAAATTTATTTTATTATTCATCGATAATAACGCCATGCGCCAGCGATAAACATGGTTACATTTCGATTAACATCGCACGATACACAAAAGTCGCCACGAAAAGTAGTTGGTGCTCAAAAAATAATAAAATTGTCAAATTTGTTTTTTTAAATTGATTGATTAAATTATTTGATATAACAAATATTTATGTAAATAATTAAAACAAAAAGTAATAGCCAACAATTAAATTTGTTTTTTTTAATTGATCGATTAAATTATTTAATATAACAAATATTTATGTAAATAATTAAAACAAAAAGTATCCTATCTGTTAAGTTGGACCAAATTGCATGTACTTTAAAAATTTTATAAACATCGGTTAAGTAAATTCCGAGTTTATCCTGCACAAACATAAAGACATGGGATTTTTATATACATATATAAATATATACGCACATACATACATATGTATATATATATATATATATAAACTCTACCATTTTGGCCTCGCAAGGGGCTGTGCCCCTTGACCCCTCTTGTTTACATTTTTGTCTCTTTCTCTTCTATACTTTGTATAAAATGATCAAAATTTACAAAGTAATTCTTATTGCCACCAACACAAAAAGAATAACATAATCACAAAAATCCTATCTTAACATTTAATTTTCATTACATAAAATTAAAACATTCTTTCGTTGCAGTTTTCGTTACATAAAATTGTGACATGTTTTAAATAACAATCACAAAAATCCTATAAAATATAACAAACGTTGCATAAAATTGGGACATTTTTTCTAATGAGGGTAGCCTAAGAATTACGTTATAATTAATATATGTATATCTATACACTAGCTAAACCCGGCTATGCTTCGCTGCGGTTCAGTTTAATATTAGTTATTGGAGAAGTAAAAAAAGTATTCTAGTAAGCATACGATTCACTGAGAAAACACATCATTCAATTTAATACCATACTTTGTGTTGCTATGGCTATGCTGTGAAATGAAAGGGTAGAAAGAAAAAAATGTTTTTCACTGAAAATCGTATTTTATTGTAAAAAGTTAATGAATGTACTATATTTTTTGTTCGTTTTCTGCATATAAAGATCAGATGGTTTATCTACTCTGGAGCATGCGACATATACTTATCCATGAGAGAAGTATTCATTATCTACATTCAAACCGCACACTTGCAAAGATTGTCTTTGTGCTTTATTAATAGTCATAGCGAACGCAAGGCGTATTGGAAATTTTAGTCGTTTGAACTCGAACGCCATATCTGTCGGAATAAGTGGTATTTGTGGAAGTATATGAGGTCCGATCAGAATTGTTGCTTCAATTAGATTATTTATCAATTTTTTAACCACTAATGGTGTACCATTGCATAACTTTAGCTGACTGATGTTTCGCAGTAATGTAATTGACACTCCAGTTTTGAAATACAGAATGTGTGACGGTAATCCAGGAATATCGAGTGAATTAAGAAATTCTATTGGAAAATTTATCACTTCACTTTGGTCCCTCGCAGAGTCAATAGATTTGTATTTTACTGTTTCACCTGCGATTCTGTTTAGAATGATGTTGTTCATATCGTGTACGTCAACATTTTTAGCCCCTGGAATGGCTCTTCTACTCAACCATGTGTGATTTTAATAATTTGTTTCGATGTTTTGGAATACCTTGTCTACTAATTCTTCTTTTGAATTCACGATGTTGCAGAAATTAGAGCAGAAGGTGATCTTTTTCTGTTTCTGGATTTGTAGGTACAATACCGTTACCGACTTTGAATAATTGTCTTTAAAATATGGCAGGTGTTGGATCGATTTGAAGTTGAACTCTCATATTCGTTTTAAATTAATTTTTTTTACTGTGTTCTAAAAAGTTGAATATTTTAAGCAAACATGCAACTCATTAGATGGTGTTGAGCGAGGTATCATTGGAAGCGTTTGCCTGAAGTTACTGGATGGTAAAACCTAATGCTCCATCAAATTGAATCTGATTATTTCGCAAGTCTTTCAATGTATGGTCTAATGCTGCCAGTGACTTCTTGTGAGCCATTTTACACTCATCTATATACATGTACGTTTACATATACAATTTATGAGACTGAATTCTAAAATTAATTCTATTACGATCTCTTTTTTTATTTTTTTTTTTTTTATTTTAAAAACACTCAAGCAATCGCGTTGAAATTAAAAAAAAAATATTACATGTATATTTTTGGCTATATATTATGTTACTTTATCTAATGTGTATCCCTTCAGTTAATTACATGTAGGTGAGTATACATCTGCACAAATATCATTTAAATAGATATATGCAAATACAGAGGCGAATAATTTATTTATATCGAACACTTCACCGGCTTTTTCAAGGTACTCGATAAAAATGAAGTTGACGTATATTAATCTTTTAATTAGTAATTGTATTTAAAAAAAAAAAAAAAAAAAAACCAACCAGGAGGAAAAAGAGATGATAAGAATTGATTTGATGAGAAGTGATTTGATTTAATGTCGTTTTTATTTCATTCATTCTACGATAATTTAAATTAGGCTTATTTATTTTACGCCGCAATTTTATTTTTTCATCTCCATTTTCTTTGGAAATATGCGCAAAATAATTGCGTCACTAGATGTATTTTCTTTTGGTTTTTTCTTCTTTTTTTCGCCGATGTTCACGAGTTACTAGATAAGTTAGTAGCAACATTTCGTTGTTCCCAAAATCTCTGTCAAAAGGAAAATTAAATTTCAAATAATTTAGGAAACAGAATTGGAAAATATATCAGATCTTGTATAGCTCTTAAACGAAATACTAAAAGATACGGTTTTTGGTGATAAAATAAATTTCGTTTATGAGTGATGCTGGAAATTTTCATGAACAACCATTTTCTTCGTAATATAAATCTATTTAGATCGGTATCCTGTCCATCCTAGTTTACTATTTAATTGAATGAAACAGTGCTACTTTAGACTTTCGTGCTTTTCATAATTTACTCAACTTAGTGACAATGAAAAATTATTTTATAATTTATTGCATGATTTGTGAGTTATATGTGTGTGTGTGTGTGTGTTTTTTATGCTGCATTGCTAAAATGGTATAATATCTATAATTTTTAAGACTACGATTATAATCATTAAAGTTATATTTAATAAACGATAATAAGAATGTACGCACATCTTTACAAAGAGATTAAATGGATCTGAAAATTCTACAAAAAGTAATGTAATTTTAAAAATATAATTTTAGATCAACGTAGAAGTCAATTTCAATTCGTTAACAATATTTATTTCTCCGAGGCAGTTGCGCACAATTTGTGATGTAGTTTACGGATTAATATCACCACACTTACAAGATAATAGGTATATAGTTTTTCTTTAATTATATTAATTTATTTACTAAATATTTCTAAATTTGTGAACTAATAGTTATAATTTTGAATTTTAATGTTATTTCTATTAAATTATAAGTAATATAAAAATACGCTAACGCACAACCATATCAATGAAGTCAACTACATACGTGACTAAACAGTGCACTGTGCATGTATCCTAATAACAGTTATAACTGTTGTTTGGCGTATATATTTTATTTCTTTATTTTATTTTTATTTTTTTAAACTTTTTTTTTTGTAATTCAACGTTTCTTAATAAAGTAGCGCATATTTTTTAAAATAGCTTCAGTGCTTCTATGTTTTATCATATAATTACATATAAAATAGAATACGAATATTTCGAGTTGAATATTGTAAATTAAAAAAAAAAAACTCAATCGAGGATTACTATTATTTATTTTATTTATAATTCACACGTTAAAAAATTAATTTTCATTTTCGATACGTTTTAATTATCTAAATCGTAGTAATAAAATTGTTTTGATGAACGTTAAATTGTTCTTTTTGTTTTCTTTTTATATAATCCAGTAATGTTATTAATCAACCGCGGTTTCCGCAAAAACCAATGAATATTTTCGATTTTGAGAAAATAGAGCAGGAATTAATACAGCAAGTTAGTCCTGGTGGTAATATTTCTGCCGACAATACGAAGAGCTTGCAGAATACTACCGGTTGGACATCAGGGGGTGTTGGTAAGTTAAAAATACCTGCATCGGAAAAATTTAAACACTTTTTTTCAAGAGAAGATGAAATTTATTTTAAAAATTTAAAACATTTTTTAGTTTTTTTTAGTAAATGCAAGAAATATTTTTATTTTCAGCATTAATTATCTTTTGCTGTATTTTAGAACTAAAATTTATTTGTTTATTTTACCCTGTATGACATTAATTATTTCAGATTCTGCTCATTTAATATGTTATGTTTTAAATGGATGTGGTAATGCTTTTTTTTTTTTTTTTTTTTCTCATAGCGGACGACAGTGATGAAGATTTTCATCCATTTCGAGGTAGTAAGACTTCTGATAGTTTAGCATCTAGTGGAAGTAGTTCTGTTAGTTCATACGGAAGTACCAACAGTAGTTTTCAGTCTTGCAGGTAAAGTTTTAGTTAATATCAAATGTTTCAATATAATTTTAACGTGTATTTTTATTTAATTTAAAAAAGAAAAATCAAATGTCGCAACGTATGCAAACATTGAAACGAATTTCGACGTGTGTCATCGTCTTTTTTTTAAGATGTATAATGTAGCATAAGAAAAAATGACCAAAAAGGTTGTGAACGTAGGAAGTTGGAAGTAATGCGTTTCTTTTTGCTGAAGACATTATGATTTATTCGCTGTTTTAGTACAATAGTTTTATTTTACCGTTTATTTAGATGATGTAGATTTTAAAGTAAAAGTACTGGTTCATGACGATTTTTAGACTTTTTTTTTTTGATTCACAAAATTTCATGTAAAATTGTTTACTCGAATATCTTGAGTGGTTATTTTTTTTGTTTTCGGTTTTTTTGGGGGGAAAACTTAAGTATATCTTATAATTTTAATTAATATATAGTAATTTAGTAATTATTAGTGCCGTTGGGCTTAGTTTATTGTGAACCTTAACTTCACAATCCCCGACGCCCCGTGAAGGGTATGGGACATACTTTATTATACTATAATTTAGTAATGGGATTACCGCTAACATAATCATAGTCGATAATTATCGTAATTTTGATTATCATCATTTGCGTTAGTACTTTTTAAAATTGCCCGTCACCTGCACTATTTTACTAGCGTTAATATAAATCAAGCACTATCGCAACTAGGATTCTCCGTTATCAACGTTATCAATGTTAATATTAAGAAACGCGTCATCAACGAATGTACTACTAATTCTATAAGCTTCTGCTATTCCGGTTTGGCTAATGATTCATCAATAAGGAAATTTTACGCATGACGTCATTTATGAATTACAAAATTTCTGTCGAACTGCCGGGGAAAACGTAATCTAGTCTACAATGTAAAAGGTACCAGGAAATTGGGCACTCGGCTAACTACTGGAATAAACCTCCAGAATCACCATTTCTCGGATTTCCAATATATCAAGAAAAACTGTCTGTCTTGCCTGCTGTCAAATTGCCTATAGCAGTTGAACATATTCGCGCTAAAAATATTGCATCTGCTCCTGCGATTCCGTCTGTAGGCATTACTCATGGTTCTTATGTAAGCACGACTATTGGCTTCATACAAGCGGATCCAAAGTCCAAAGTCGAATCCCTCTCTTTTCCTTCGTCGGACATTACACTTCTGTTGTGGTAATTTTGCTGAGACTGGAGGAAAATCAAAAGGAAATATCCAAGGTCATCCAAGCTATTGATGCTCGTTTATCCGCCTTGGAGGATCTTAAGGAAACTTCTACTAGCCCTCGTCGCAAACAATGTAAGAATGAGTAGTAACCTAAGAAATTCTGTTATTCTATGCATGAATGTTAACGGATTGTTGTTAGCCCGAAAAAGTGAATTCGAGTCTTCTCAACAATCACTCGGTTAATCTTGCTCTCATCTCAAAAACTCATCCGGTACTTGGCGCTTCCACCCTTAAACTCAGGAACTATGTAATTTACTGCTTTCATCCAAACAGTAACCCGAATGGAGGTTTGCAATACTAGTTCGTAATGGTATTCAACATCAGCTGTGGTAATTATTGCACCGAGGGGTACTCAAGGTAGCGTCCTTGGCTCCCTCCCCTACCTCTTGTTCGCCGAGGATATACTCTGCTGCTCAGAAGACTGGTTCTCAGCAAGTTTTGCTGATGATTCTGCCTTGCTTGCTATCCATGAATCCTACCAAGCTGCCGTCGTCCTCTTACAGAAAGCAGTTGATTCCATCGCCAATTGGGCAACGGACTGGAAAATCAAACTAAATGACAGCAAATCCGTTAGTGCTGATTTTACCCTCCGACCCTTCGGGTACATCTCTACGTATATTAATGGGTTCCTGTCCCCCAAGCTGATTATGCTCGTTACGTTGGTCTTCATCTTGACTGTAAGCTTAACTGGTCTGAACATTGTGGGTGAAAAAAGTTTCTCTTGAATCTCTAGTTCCGCAAATTCTTCTGGCTGTTGGGTAGGAAGTATTGCCTAAGCATCGAAAATAAACGGCTTATTTATACGTTCATCCTTCGACCCATGTGGCTCTATGGGGCCCTCCTCTGGGCATAGCTAAACCAGTAAATCTAAACCTCACTCAGGTATTCCAGAACAAAGTAGTGCGCTCCATAACCGATGCACCTTGGTATGTTAGGAACGATGATCTCAGAGAAGACCTATAAACTGTTTCTGCGGTGTTTGTCATTAAGAAGGCAACCGCCCGTTATGCGAACCGCTTTCACTCCCATCCTAACATAGAGGCGATTATGCTCTTGGATCTAAACATCCCTAGCCGGTTAAATCGCAACTACTCACTGGATATTAATAAGTTTCGCTTTCAGTCAGTTTTTAATTAGTTCCATTTTCCTCTTTTTTACCTAAATAATACTGTAATAGATTTTAACGACTGTTAACGAAGACTAAATTTTACTCATGAATATTGATTATATCGTTGATCGACTTATTCACTTTTCACGATAAAGCTAATAATTATGCAATATGATTACAGAAATATGAATTTTTCAATTATCTATATTTTGTCGTTTCAGATAATTTATATATATACTCGTATATATCATGGTTAAATATTTTTGCTTTATATTGTTTATTTTTGTTTAATTTTTTCGAAATATTTTTTGTGTAGTAAAGCTGAAACGTTTACTAACAGGCAACGAAATTCTAAACCGCGAAGTAAGCGAAAAGGTAATATTCCGTTTAATTCTTTATTTATTTTGATATGCACGAAAAATGCAAGTACGAGAAAACTGTTTAATCTTCAGAATCAAAGCTGTACATGTGTAATGTTTTTTTGTTTTGTTTTTTTTTTTTCAAGGTAACATCATCGAGCCGGATATAAATGGAGATCTAAATGTATACAGCGTCAGACTGAATTTTTTATCGGTTGTTTTACTTCATCAAGATATAATTATGTCTCACACGCCTACCAGCTTACCAGATACGGAATCAATTCAAAAAATGAAAACTGCATCCCTGAAATTTTTCACTCAATTAAATTCGCTTTTGACCTCTGGTTACGGATATAAAGATTTTGAAAATACGAAACAGATTTTTATTGATGCAGTTTGCCAGCGTAACCATTTTAGGTGTGTATTTTTTCTTTCAATTTTTCAAGTATTCATCGACTTGAATTGTTTAATTTATTTCAATTACTGATAATTTTATGCCGTGTCTCATAGATTAATGGCTACGACTATATCATTATGGAGTGAAGAAAAAAATGACACGAACGATCTAGAAATTCAGAGTACATTATCATTAGCGAATATTGAAGTTATTGAATGTTTAATTCCAAATGAATGTCGATCACCGGTGCAGTATATAGAAGTACGATAAATTTGTTACTCGTTTTTATATTTGTGCGCGAACGTGACTATTAATATCAGAGTGAACGTGAAAATTAAGTTACTGAAATATAGTAAACAATACTCCATTAAATTAATATTAATTATGGGATTAAAAGGCTAACCGTTAATATTATTGTTATTATTATTTAAATGTTATTAGTTGCTTCGTTTTACGAAAAATCGTACCGGTGATAATAATAATCGCACGCCGAGTTGTAGCAGTTCCGCCAAGCCGGATACTATAGTCAATTTTAAATACAGCACTAAACTTAGAAGATACACAGTTCCACGGCAAATTGATATTAAGTAAGTTGTGAATAATACTGGTTAGGAATTTTATATGAAAAAAAAAAAAAAAAAAAAGTCTATTTATAGAATATTAAATTTATGGGGGAAAACTAGTCAACATAAATGGTTTTAACGAGCGTTTACCAAAAACATGTGAAGTTTAACATTATATCATCCTAAGTGTTTGCATTTTTTATTTCGTTTATAGAAATTTTCTGGTTGATCTTCTTATCGCGCTGTCTCCTCCGGAAATTTTTTGACCAGTAAGGTTATTTCAACTTTATTTATTGTGGTATTTAACAGTTTAGTTCGCGGTCGTTGCCGCCGCCATCGTTGTCCGCTTCCCACTGTAAATTTCTTCTATCAATATATTTCTTTTAACGAAAATCTTTCTGTCATGTAGGAGAGTTGAAATGACTTATTAGTTTCCTGTGACATTTCTTTTCATACTTGTGTTTTTTTAATCGGGTATGTCCATTGGATTTTTAATGCGCGGCAGGTATATGAATATATCGAAAGCCTGGATTCATTTTTCCAGTTCTTTTTTCAGCTTCCAACTTTCTGCGTGTAAAACAGCACCGCAATTGATATCGAAACAGCTACATATGCGTATACACCTTTTCTTGTAACCAATTTCTTCGTGGAAATAAAGATTGCTGTGGCATTTTTTATTTTTGTTTTAATTTATTTTTGACAAAAGACTTTACTTAAGTGGCACCAGTTCATTTTTTCTAAAATTTTAGTTCGTTCAATTTCTGCTATTTTTCACTCTGAATTTGAGCTAATTCAAAATACGGAAAAAACGGCAATAAATGAACGAAATAAAATCTAAATAAGAACAAAACATACGAATGAACGAGACTAAAATTAACGACAACATATACGTAAGTAAATAAAAATTAATTACAACATAATATACAATAAATACGAAGACGCCATTTTAGAAATAAAAAAAAAAAAATTGTGAACATGGCTCGTTTTCTTCTTCTTCTTCTTCATTTACGTGCCATAAACTGCAACAAAGGCCAGAGGCACGGAAAGTTAGGATTCTATAGTTGCGATAGGAGGTTAGTGGAGTTGAGATAAGCGAATAATTTCTTTTGTATTTATTTCATTGTTATTTAGGAGTTCTTTCAATGTAGAAGGAAGGAAAAACGTGGTGCGAATGTGATTATATTTGCGGCATTCTAATAGAATGTGCTGGACGGAGAGAAGCGAAGAATAAGTCTCACATATATATATACATATATATATATATAGGTGGTAAGGATTTGTTTAGGAGGAATTGGTGAGTAATTCGTGCGTGGCCAATGCGCAGTCGACACAGTGCTACTTCCTCCTTTCTGCTTGGCCGGAACGACGATTGCCATAAGTTAGTGTCCTCTTTGATAGAACGAAGTTTATTCAACGTTGGAGTGTTGAGCCACGAGTCGAACTATTCTCCTTTGTTAGGCTGCTGGTTATTTCCTGAACAGCGTCGTTGGCAGGTATTCGGTTGTTCGCTACAGGAAAGCATCATGACGTTGCTTCTTTCGCGGCGCAGTCTGCTGATTCGTTCTGTGGATTACCTTTGTGTTCTGGTATGCAAGCAAAAATATGATCTTAAAGTCCACAGTAGTTATCGTAGATAATATTTCATTAGCTATCGGGTGTTGCGATTTATCGTGAGACTTTAGTAGACATGTTAAAGCATTTAAAGAGTCAGTGCGGATCAAGCAGTTTTGTTTGGACTGCTCGCAGATTTACAGTTTGATCGCAAATAATTCGGCAGAGAGCATGAAGTAAAGATGCGGAAGAACGTAACGGATAGTAGCTATCTGTTCAGAAATTACGAGAGAGTTTGATTTGGCACCGTCGATAAACAGAATTAACGACGATGGGTATTTCAGGAGAAGTCCGTGGAAAGCGCTCAGAATGGTATTAGTAGGGGAATGTTTGTTCAGTGATGCGCCGTAATCGCGCTTTGTTTGGATTAAACTTCTGTAAAGGTACCCCAAGGATCTACGGTTTACTGTATATGATATGTGTAACAGTTTTCGTAGAACATTTAATTTGTTTAGGTGTATGACCTTTTGAGCCTGTTTATGTAAACTTTCCATGTAAGATTTTGGTCATATGTAAGGCCCAAGTATTTTACTTCTTCGCTTGATCGAATTGGAATGTTGTTTAAATGGAGTTGAACATTGTGATTATAGTTTGTAATTCTACAAAAGTGAACAGCGGCGGTTTTGCTGGTAGAGAACGAGACTCCATTTGAAACGGACCATCTATATAATAATGCATTGATAGTTTTTTGCAAGATTTGTTGGCCTGTAATGATATCTGAACGGAACATGAAGATTATTAAAGCGTCCGCGTATAACGTGCATTTCACTGGAAGTTTTATTTGTTCAATGACGTCATTAATGGCTAAGTTAAATAATGTTGGACTCAGTACGGAGTCTTGAGGCAAGCCATTAACTGGTTCCCGCAGATCTGAAAAATCCCGGCCAATACGTACGGTAAACTACGATTAGTAAGGAAGTTCCGTATGAATACAGTCATTCTTCTACGAAAGCCAAGTTTATGTAAGGTTATTAGAACCTTGTAGCGCCATATGATATCGAATGCTTTAGAGCAGTCAAAAAAGACTGCTAACATATAGCGTTTAGTGGCGAAACAATTGTGGATGAAGTTTTGTAGGAACAGCAGTATTGACCTGAGCGGAAACCGCATTGCTGCTTCGACAAAAGTTTGTTGTTTTCAATTTCCCATGTTAATCGTGCGGTAATTATTCTTTCCAAGATTTGGTACAGAACGGATATTAGCGAGATCGGACGGTAGCTATCAAAGAGAATTGGGTTTTTGTTTGGCTTAAGGACAGGGACGATTGTTGCGATTCTCCACGATGAAGGAAATTGTCCAGACATTCAAATTTGGTTGTAGGTATCAAGCAACTTCTTCTTGATTTCATTTAGTGCATTTTGGAGTAAAGAGACATGGAAATTGTCTGGATCCACTGCGGCTGGTTTTGTGACTCTTATCGCAGTTTCTATTTTGTGAAGAGTTATTTGTGAGTTATACGGTTTTCGGTTGTGGCTTAAATAATCCGGGTGATTAATCTCGTTGGATATCTTTATTTTACGGAATTCTGATGTGTAATTTTTATCATTTGAGAATTAGGCATAGTACTTGGCGAAAACACTTGCTACTAACCTTTCTTCTGTGATCAGCTTATTACTTATGCGAATGCTAGTGGGTACATGAAAAGTAGGATTATTCTCTATTGATTTGATTTTTCGCCAAACAAGCTTTATTGGAGTTGATGAATTTATTGTTGAAATAAAGTTCCGCCAAGAATCACGTTTGGCTTGCTTTAGAGTCCATCTAGTTTATGCTCGCTATCTTCTGAATTCGATGTGGTTTTTTCATCAGGAATCATTTTTAGTTTTTTCAATGCTGCTCGGCGGTTTCTAACGGCTTCTGAACATTTTTTTGTCTACCAGGGTAGAAACTTTAGTTATGATTTCATAGACATTGAGTTTCCATTAGGATTTGGGCTGCATGATATTGCTAGCAAAACTAGTTGATTGGTAAATGAGTTGACTGCCGAATTAACGTCAGTTTCTTGGACTCTTGGACTTGTTGATAATCGATACTTGTTCCAATCGATTTTTTGGTAATTGATTTTGTTATTTAGAACTATTGGTTTTTGATTATAGTTGTCTTTCTGGATAATCACTGGGCTGTAGTCACTTCCCGCTAAATCAGTGTGAGCATAGACTAGTAACGAGTTAAGCAGCTGGGGAGAGCATACTACTAAATCCAAGTTGGACCATATGCGGTTAGAGAAACTGTAAAGGGTTTGTGTGTTTGTGTTTAGTAGCGGAAAATCTAGTGAAGTTAGTACTTTTTCTAGAGTTTTACCGTTTCTATTACACCGTGAACTACTATTCCACGAAGGACTGTGAGCATTAAAGTCGCCCATTAAAATAAACGGTGACGGTAAATTTTTTATGATGGCGACAAGATGATCTTCGGTTATGTCCTTATTAGGCGGGAAATAGGCCGTACAGATAGTTAATGGGTATTTTAAGAAAATAGTTACTGCCAGTAATTGTAAATTTGTCGGAAGGTTTACTTTTTCGAAATGAATGTCTGATCACACAGTGAGAAGGACTCCTCCATGAGCTGTATTACCGGTCGCGCTAGTAGTCTGAATTGTGTTGTAGTTGAATAGATTGCAAAGCTGGTTGCTTTTGAGATGGGTTTCTTGAAGACCGATGGTTATTGGATTGTATTGATGGATAAGGATTTTAAGATCCTCCAAATGGCTGTAGTAGCCATTGCAGTTCCATGATAAAAATACGTTACAGTTCATTATCATGTTTATTTGCAGAATTAAATAAATTAAGATGTGAGTTCTTTTTCCAGTATGCGAATGATTTTCGTGAATTTAATTTTTGTTTTTCGATGCTTTATAAGTTTGTGGTTCTCTTTTAGTGCTGTAAGGAATCCTTCCAAGTTGGGTGTGAAATATTTTGTTATTTGGACGGCATACTTATTTTGTTTACACATGTCAATGAAAAATTTTAAGGTTTCGAAGGATATGGCGTATTTATCCTAATGTTTTTCCATGTTTTCTCGAAGTGGCGCAAATATTTCTTTAAGCGTTGGGTTCCTCGTTTTCGGTTGATGATATGTCCGTATTTGAATCATTTGGGGAATGGGCATTCCTTTCGGTTTCCACTTTCATTTCTTCGTTATCTGCCTTGTTTTTCTTCTTCGGCGGTTTTTTTAAATTTGTTTTTCCTAGGCTGTTCGGCGTACATATCAGATGGTTGTGTAGAAAATGAGTTTTCGGAAAGTGCTCGTTTTTGTGAATCAGTATTTAACTGTTGAAAATTTGAATTACAGTTTAGTTCGGTTTGTTGCTTAGTCATAAAGTTATTTTCTGGGGATTGGAATGTCGATTTAGCATTTACAATAGCTTGATTTGGGTCATATTCTCGATCGTTTTCAGTATGTGTAGGACAATCTTCCATTTCTGTCTTTTTCCTTGACGCTTAAAATACATAAATCCATTGTAGTTAATGAATATCCGATGTTGCCGATTACTATTAAGAAGGATCCCGGGAAATCTTGTTTCATTTCACTATTAGTATAAAATTGCCGCCTCCAACTTATTATGTGGCCAAATAATTGATCATGAAGATTTAGTCTTAAGAATGAAATGTCGCAGGTAATTTTTAATTTTAAAAAGTTCGTAATGTGCTTTTCTAAAATTGAGTTTAGTATACATATATTAATTAAATAAAATAAACATTATTATTTAAATTTGACATAGGTTTGGTTTAGGTTTTTATTAATTATTGTTATATTGTGAAACACCGACAACTAAACCATACAAAAAATGAAAAATAAAAAAATGCATTTTTATCAAAAATGTGTCTTAACAGGGATTAAAAGAAGTAAATTTAAAAAAAGTACATAAAAATTATTAACTTTAAATAAGGAAGAATGCGGCGTTTTATATAAAAATCAACAATTTCTTCCGTATATGGGTAACTTTCAGGGAAGGAAAGCTCACAGAACGTATCATATAATGTAATTTCATTGACTATATTACAAAACTTAAAAAAAAAAAAAAACCTAAAATAAAAAATCAAATTTTAAAATTAAGACATATTAAAGAAATATATTATAAATTTAAAAATGAAAAACTGTACATACCTTAATGTGGTGCACACAGCTGGATCTAATGCAAATGAGAGAATATAACAATAGTCAAAAGGAAGATGGTGGCAGATGATGGCTAGTAATTTTTTTTTAAAATTTAAATGACAGCCAGTAAAACTACTCGTAAATAGAAATATTTATATGGATGTTCAATTTAAATAATAGTATAATTTTAAATAAAAAGAAAAAAAAACAAACCTAACTGCAAAATTTCCTAAACCAAATCTAAATTTACATTTATTAATACTATATTTACAAAACATATAATATATTACTAAGAGATATCGATATTATTGATGAACCAGCAACAATTCGAAAATGAACTTGGCATTAATCTAATATGAACGAAAAAAACAAAATGAACTGGCGCACTAATACAAACCCTTAATTTTTTTCCTTCTTTTTAAATAAAGAGATAAAAAACTAACACATATTTCGTAGCAATAACTACATGTTCATGATGTTATCATGGTGTTATGCATATGCAGCTCTTGCTACGAACCATATTGCTGTTTTATTTGTAAATAATATATTTCCAGTTTTTATTATTAGCCTAGTTCAGCCTACAATACTTATAAAAATTTGGATGCGGCTGTGCTGGGGCACAGGGCCGTTGATTTAACGTGAAATGCCTATATAGGCTTAAGTATAAGGCCCAGTCAAATATAAACGAGACTTTTTTAATTGAAGCCGAGCGAACGCATGTTGCACGATGTAACTTGGAGTGGATATTGTTTGGTATCTTTAGACGCGCTCAGCGTGGTGGTAGCGCCACAAAATACGTTCTACTGCATTTATTTACGATGAGTGAAAAACGAGTACCAAGTAGCGTCGCGCAACTCATTATTATCCAGTTTCTTAGTAAGAAGGTGTAAAACCTAGTGAAATTCTCGATAGATTGCGATCACAGTTCGGAAATGAAATATTATCGAAGAGACGGGTATGTAAGTGGCATCATACGGTCGGAAATTTGACTCATCCACGTCGTCCGGACACGGGCATTACCCGCGAAAACATTAAGCGCGTTGAAAATCTGATAGGCTCCTTACGATGGAAGGACTATTAATAGTGTATACTACTGTCAACTTCTCAATTCAGTCAAGGCGGCATATTGTTCCAAAAGACTCGGCGTTTTGATCTAATCCGTACTGCTCTTGCATGACAACGCTAGTTGCCAAACTCGATCAAATGCACTGGACAATCGTTGAACATCCGCCATATAGTCCAGATTTAAGTCCAAGCGATTAGCATTTGTTTGGGCTTTTCAAGCAGGCATTAGGTGGACAGCGATTTGAAGATGATGAAGGTTGTATGCAATTCGTGCGCAATGAGCTCTCTGACTTGCTACATTCGTTCTTTGATAAAGGCATTAAAAAATTACCAAAACTCTGGGGAAATTGCATCAATAAAGGTGGTAACTATGTAGAAAATAGTGCTAATGTTAATTTTTTGAAATGTTTCAATAAATTTTAATTTTTAAAGTCTCATTTATATTTGGTTAACCCTTGTATTTATATACATATATATATATATATATATACACACACCCACGTATATATAAATATTTATGCGGTAAAAAATAACAGTCGTTGCGTTACGCGACTTCGTTTCACGATTTCGTTTACGAGCAATTTTAAAGATGTTTCACGTCAACGTATGTAACAGTCGTATTGCTCGAATTCGAGCGTCGTGACTACCTATTCGTTCATTCTAGTTGTACAGAATAGGTAGCGCTCATAGCAATTGTTATATGCAACGCAGGTGTACACACGCAAGACTACATTCGGAACTGATAGTAGCCGCTTGTTATCGCGCCACTAGTGCAGTCCCGTGTGTGTCTGCTGCGTACTGACCTAGCACGCATATGATGTTGAACGTGGTGGTTTGCCATTGCCTGCCACGTGTCAACAAAGAAGTAGATATTGAAATAAAAGATTCTTGCTATATTACCGTTAGTAATTATTGGATAAAATTTTCATATTTATTGATTTGTCGTTGTGTTTTAGAGTCAATTTTCAACAGTGTACTATCGAGTTCGATATTTCCACATTCGATAGACTTAAAGATATATTAACTAATCTACAGTTATTCTATTCGGAATGTTTAAATTCGTCGAGTACAAGAAACGATTATGATAAGGTACGTTTTGTTAATATTAAACTTACAATAGTGCTATCATTACACATTTATTAAAAAACTTGATAAAAGAAATTTAAGCACATAGATCGTTGACACCGGTTCGTTTTTGACCGAAATTTCAGTTTGCTAATTTTTACCGTTATTCATAGGTTATGAGTGAATAAACATAAACTATGAATAACAGTAAAAATGAACGAACTAAGATTTTGGTTACAATAGTAACGTAAAGAGCAAATTTTAGAAGTATCGAATAACGATTATCGAAAATGGCACGAAAAAAAAAATTAAACAAAAAGTATAAAGGAAAACATCTGAAATACGAAAGAATATGATGGCGAATGTAAAATTGCTTTATTTCTTCGTCCGCGAATCGCGTACACTTGAAATATGAAGCGCTGCACATTTGAAAGATTACGGAATAAAAAAAAAAAAAAAAAAAAAATTAGAATATAATTACAGGTGGATGATAGGAGAAACAGATGGCAACCGGTATTTTTTTTTATGGAGTAGGGGCCAGTAAATCAAAAAATTTATACGGATATCTAATTTAAATGATTAGTAATTGTGAGTAGGAAAAAAAATAACTGAAAACCAAACTTTATGTCATTTTTATTAAAAATGAACAAAAAACTAATCAAAAACACCAAACGTATAATTTTTAAATTACAATTTCATATTTTTTCAACTAATTTTAAATTGTAAACTGTAACTTTAAAATTAATTTTGTTTTTATTTAATTTTACGTAAAATATAAATTAAAAATTTTGGCACTAGAGTTATTTGTTCATCGATTAACGGAGAATAAACTAAAAAGTAACGATATATCGTACGTTAATATTAATTAAGGGAGGAAAAGCAAAGGAAACTGGTATTGTCAGCATTCTAGTACTTTACCGTTCATGTTTCTTCAGCATTGTTTAGTTTAATGTACGAATTGAAAAATGTAAATTCTTAAATTATTCTAAATGTAAGAAGTGAATGATGGAAATTCGAAATGTTATCGAACTCTTCCATTAGTTTGATCCATGACAAAACCTTAAAAATGATTTGATATGCGATTTTTTATATGATTGTCGTTAAAAAATTAATGACGGGGAACGTATGCCAAAAGTCCAAATAAATACTAATTGCGCATTTGTCTTAAATTCAAAATAAAAATAAATGAAAACAAATTAATAAGGTGATTTCCCCATGATTTTTGTAAAAAAAGAAACTAATTCGTGCGAAACGTTATTGCTTTTTTCACGGTTTAATTATCATCAACAAGAACAATTTAACCTTAATTTTTTGTACATACTCGTATTTATTTGGTTTTTTAATTATTGTTTTTGTCCAGGTCGTTTTTCTTCAATTAATTTATTAGAAACAAAATCACGATGTTTTCCCCATTGCTCATGTGCTCTTGATTGTGAATTCGGAAGTTGCTTTAATAGTTTCCGTCAGATGAAAAAATTATTGTCGTGCTTTTCAATGTACTGTAATTATTTTGCGAAAGACGTTACATAATTTTTTATCGATTACGAGAACCATTTAAATTCAATAGAATGTTTTGTTTTATTTCTTTATTTATTTATTTTTTTTTTTTTTTGTCAAGTCATCAGGAGTAATTTTAACCTATATTCGTAAAATTGTTTTTCTAAATCCAATAAAAATGCCAGTAATTCCCCTCAAAAATTCGTTCGAAAGTTCGATTATTATACGATTTTATCTCCAGTCAGGCGTGAACGGTTATCTTTTCCTTTGTTTTTTGTACAAAGTGTGGATTTACAAAAAGTTATAATTAATCTTTAAATAAGAAAACTTAAGTATTGCGAAGATAGTTTTAAAATTGACTTTATACTTTTCGAAATCAATAATAGCATGAGAATTAGGCAGACAAGTAATTCCCAAGAATTCTCAATAGATTTTCAATGATTCTTTCACATTTATTATGGTAGATAATTAATAAACGAAATTGATATCACGTAATTTTATTTAAAACTGCTTGTAAATTTTTTAAAATTATTTTGGACTGTTTTAAATGATGTGCAGATAATATAATCCTGGTAACTGCTACAAATGACGAAATTTAGATATGCTAGTGTTTTTTTTTTTGTTTTTTTCGTTAGGTTTTGAAACTCAGGAATGCACCTCATGCTCCCACGCACCTCCTCCGTACGTGGATCAAAAAGTAGAACATAAAAATATACCAGAAAAATATACTAAAATTTATTTATATAATTACCGACATGTTTCGGGAACATGGTCCTATAATTATGATGATACATTATAAGTTAAAAATTGAAAAATTTGAAATAATTATATAGTTGAAAATACAAAAAATTAATACATAAAAAATTATTAAATTAAAAGTTACGGTAACGAAATGTAGACTAATAATTATAAATAAATATAAAAAAAGCAATAAAGACGATACAAATTGAAAAAAAAATTATAAATTAATATTTAAAAATTAGTTATATTAGTATTTATAATATTAATTTTATATTTATGTATGTAATAAGATTCTGCAAAATTTAATGTATTACACTCGGTAATTATTTTTAATATTTTCATATCTTGTTCGGTACTTTTAGTAATTTGGTGATTATTTACATGCGTTCTGATAAAGTCGATTATTAATTTATTGTTTATGGCATATATATGTGTTCGGAATAACGTATTTTAAATTTTCTATGAGTTTGACCTACATAAATTTTATTACAAGTATTGCAAATTATCTTATATACATATATATCGGATTTTTCGTATATGTTATTATTATTATTATTACTATTTGGGTTATTTTTTGTAAAGCGTATAATTTATTATAAAGTTTATTATTTGTGTAATATGCCATTTTGTGCGTGTTGAAGGATTCCGAATTAGTTATAACTGGTGCAGGTATTGTTGAGACAGTCACGTAGTTTGGCCTTTCTTTTTGTTTATTTTTTGTATTGCAGGAATGTATATCAAAATCGTAGTTTGATTTTTTTTCAGTTACTTTTGTGTTGAGATTTCTCTTTATAGTTCAGTTTTAACATATAAATCGATTGTTGTTATTCCGCTATGTTAAAGATATAAAACTTCACGTTTAAAAGAGAATTTGAATAAAGTAAAGATTGCGATATATTATCGAGAAATCTGTTTTCAAGTTGTTTTACTCTACATCTTGCTTCAATTTATCATTTTATTATTTTCAACTATAAATCTTCTGATTTTCCTTGAAACGTGTTCTAGATATGTTTTTATAGACTAAATATTTTGTTCACTCTAGGGAATTAATGGATCCTTTAACGCAAGACGGCCATATAGTGCTTTGAAATTTATATCTCTTTATATTTTATTTCTTCCCTGTGTGAATACTGTAAAGAACTTTGATAGTTTTTTGTTTTACTTTACGATAAGAGTTGAGTTTTGACTTATGTCTTTTTTTTTAGTTGTAGTTTTTTATGCTTTTACTTTTTTCGACATTTCATTCGTTCTTGCAAAGAACATATATTTAAATTTTTTTTTCCATGTGAGATGAACTTAAAAAAATTGTATTTATAACCAGATAGTCTGTTATAAAAAAATTAAATACGTATTTTTTCTTTTTTTTTTTTCTTTTTAAGGACTCAAATTTACAAAACATGTTGGAAGATCGTTATATAGAAATTAAGTACGATTGGAAATGCTATTTTCCATCATTTTTAATTAAATTCAGGTAAAATATATTTTCGCAGTCACTTTATTTATTTATATATTTTTTAAATTGTTTGTTTCATTTTATTTGCGTAATTTTCCAATTTTCAGATTTCCTATTCCAGATGTCAGGCCGGTATACAATGTAGACGAATCGCCTTGGTGGGTTAGAAATGTTTACGACGATATTTTATTTATAGAATTAATTGAAGTATCTGTGATAAATACTGCAACTAGTCATCAAATCTACTGGAATTACGAAGTTAACTGTAGATCGTTTCGTTGTTCATTCCAGGTATTACATTGTTTCGTTCTTAACACAAATTAAATAATTTCGTTGTAATATCTAGTGTTCAATATAGAAAATTTATTCACTGAAATGTGACATACGAGTAGTTTTCGTATTTAAATGTTTTGCCACGCGAAAAATTTCGTTATTCCTAACTTATTCTCACTGGTAGGTATTATTTGCATTACGTCAAATATAGATAACCCAAAAATAATTAATATTTTGATTTTTTGACATTTTGTATTATGTTACGTATTTTGTGTGTATTAAGTGTTTGCTATTTTCATACATGTAATAAAACTGATGCAAAATTTTTCGAGGTCAAAATCTATTGATTAGTTTTGGATAATGTATATTTGACGTAATGCAAATAGTTGTTCTACCATTGAGAATAAGTTTATACTGATAAAATTGCTAGCGTAATGAAATATTCAAGTATTATTATGTCGCGTTATTTTAAAGGATTTACTTTTCGTTGAGATTATTTTTGAATTGAAGCATTTTAAAAGAATATTATTCGGAAAAGGAAAAAATCGTGATAGAGTTTAAGCAAGAATAAAAATACAAAAAGAAGAAACAAAGAATAATATGGAAAGAATTAGAAAGAAGAAAACGGCAGACCGTCAGAATTATTTTTAATTCTGCCGCTATTTGCAAACGTTCAGAAGAACTGCTCATTGCAGAGAAATCCAATAATGATTTAAAAAATCATTTTGGGTCATTTTCTTCACAATTTAACTGTTAACTAAATATTAATAATAGTACCATGTATGCAACGTTAGTAACGTTTCACTCATTATTATTCCTGATCACTCTTGATGGCTTAGCTTTAATAACCAGTTACAAACAAACTAGCAATGCCCACCTATCAGGCTGAAAAATTATAAAACAAGTTTTTTTTATTTATATTATTTAAATAAGAAGAGTGCTTCTGTTAATGGTTTTGCCTTACCGTTATGTCTAATTACTTTATAGAAAGAATAATTGGTAAATATAGAATAGATGTAAAGTTATTCAATAAAGTAATTCAAAACATATCTTATCAAAGTTACTAATAAAAAGTACGATCGGTAATATAGTATTTTGCCATAAATAATAGCTTTTTCCTCTTCCTGCTCATTTTGCCTCTAATATAACTTAGTGAAACATGTAGGCAATCGTTAAAAGGAAAGAAGTTTTAAAGTTTGTTTACCGATTCTTATCACTTTAGTTGCCAATTGTTATCGGCAAGTTAAATAGCGTATAATTAACTGCATCTTCTTCACATATTGTAAGCGAAATAATATTATATATAATGTTAAGCTTGTGATATCGGTATAAAATTATGAACGTACATATTATATAGGCGACAATATAATTCAGGGGCAGGCGTTTAGGAAAGCTAATAATTGCTTTAATGATGTTAGCAAATATTTAAAACATTACATTTTATGATATAAGACTACAATTTAATAGCATTATCTCTAAAAATAAAACAGAATCGAAGTACTTTTCCTAACTCGTAAACGGTTGCGCACGGTCTAAAAAGTCAAATTTTTTTTTTTATTTTATTTTTATTTTTTATTTTCTTTTTTTATTTTAACTGTATTGTTACCAGAACGTAAATAGCTCAGCTGTTTCTAAAATAATAGATATCCACGATGACATGATGACTAATTAGTTCTAACCGGTTTAGACACCATTCTACTTAACGCAGAGAGAGTATTGCTTTACACACGTAACTGGTGCAACCGATACCATATTGATGTATTTCAATCTGATTTTTAATTTGTTAGTTTTACGCGTTGAATTTCGTCCGGATTTAGTTCGTTTATTTAATTCTTGAAAGCTATTTTATTGACTATTTATAAATTATAATAATAATAAAATACGTTCGTAATGAATTTGAAAGAAGAAACTCGTTTCAGGGGATAGCTGGAAAGTGTTGAAAAAGGCGAAAGGAAAAAAAATTGTAAGAATTTTAGAAGAGCAGAGCAAGGTTTGCCGGCAGAGTTATTTGGTCTAAAGTTGGAAAATCACGAAGACGTGACGATAACTGAATAATTGGTCTAAATGACTCAAATCACATGAACGAAACAGAATAGTAAGCAAACCTTTCGGATGAAGATATGCCTGTGGGCTCAATTTATATTGTAAAGGACGGAAGAAAAGCGTTTCAAATTGATAATAGTGTTACTGAAATGTAGGAAAACTCTGGTATGAAACATCGTATATCGCTTGCCAGGTCCTAAAGACGAAATCCGTTATGCTCGTAGTCTCTTAGAAGTTTGGCAATTGTTTTCTCCTGATTCAGAAGTTCAAATTATTGTCGATCATACTAACAGATGGATAAAAACAGTCAATAAATCAATTCGATCCTGAAGAGATGTCTATTCAACTGATCTACTAGAGATAAAAATTGTTTTTGGATTGCTATACTTTGCTTGCATATTACGATGTTCCCGTGAAATTTAGAGATCTGTGGGCGACTACTGAAGGTACCGATATTGAACTTTTTTGCATAAAAATGAATCTTCGTCGTTTTAAATTTTTAGTAAAAGCACTAAGATTTGATGATATTAACAACAAAGTGAATAAAATTCAGTTCGATCGGCTTACAAAAATTATAGAAATATTTGAATCTTATGCATGAGGTTGTCATATATTCCAAGCAAATATTGTGTCGTTAATGAGATGTTGAAGGCCTCTTCAGGTAAATATCTTCCATATCGTGAAGTGAATATTAGTTTATCTGGGGAATTGATTCGGGTTTGTAGTATTTCACACGGAAGGCGTATTAACGAACAATTAAATATTAGTTTTGAAGAACAACTTCCAAAAAAAATATTCCCGGACGATGTCACTTTTGTGGCTGTCGCAAAAATAGAAAACCAAAACCACAGAATAATAACTGCCGATTGTTCGTATGCAAAAAGCACACAGTTTGAAATGCGCAAATAAAAACAAAAAAAAATCTAGCGGTGAGTGCTAATAATTTAAATGCATGCACCGTAATTTCTTATTGTGCACATATTGATATATGTTGAGAATTGTGTTAATTATTTTTTAAAACCCGTTTATTCTTGCTAAAATAATAAAATGAATATTAAAAGGAATAAAAATAGAATAAACGAATTGATAAACGGGCGAAATACTTTTTTTAAAAAACGTAAACAAGTAGTTTTTAAATATGTTTTTATATAACTCTATCAAAAAGACCTAGCGCAACCTCTTTAAACAAAAATAACTTTTTATTTGGTATGTTAAATGAGATGACATCGAATAATTTGTAATTTTTATACAAATATAGGTATTATTCGTTAATAAGTTGATTCTAATTTGCCATTTTTACTTTTTTTTGTTTTTTTATTTGCTTTTTAGTATTCAAAGTCTGATTCTCCTATTCAGTTTATAGCATCTTCAGGAAATGCGAAAGATGCTGTATCGTTTTCTAATAATGGCGACGATTTTCTTTACTCCAGGTACTTATGTGAAAAGCTAAATTAATGCTCATTAAGTAATAGATTTTTTTCAAACTTTTTTTTCTGTTATAATGAAAGTATTGAATTTTGATTGTTGAGTCAGAAATAATTTTTTTGTGCTAATAATTCCATATTTTACTTTTATCCATAGATTAGTTTTAAAGCTTTGCCCTAGGATCTCATATATTGACTTAGAGGATGATGTAAATATCGATGAAATGAAACAGTCGGTGATGGATCATGGTGTTCAAGAACCATCACCGTTTGCTTCAAAGAAAGTCATGCGCGAAAGCGGAACGCAGCACAGTCGATCTCAAAATAGTAAGTTAACTTTTATCGATCTGTGCTATTTTTTTTAACTTAATTTTTTAGTGCACATTTAGGCTATATTATATGGCTATACACAATTTTATTAAATCAAATATATGTTTTTTGTTTTTTTCCCTTGATTTAACATGCTGTTGGTTAAGTTTCTCTTGGTCAGCAGAAGATTTTGAATTAATTAATATAGATATGAATATTACGATGGTGCCCGTGTACGTGTCAGTACTCAAAATTAAAAAAAAAAAAACAAAACATCTTCATAAAATTTAGAAGAAAACGCTTCTTTTGTGAATTTAAAAAATATCCGAGTAAGAAAATGATATTTTAATTTTTGTCATAATTAAATTACAGGTTAATAAGGAACAATAATTAAGATATTATTAGATTTTAACGGAACATTTTTTTGTTTAACGAATCATTTCCGCTGATACCGAATTTAATGGAATTTCGTAAGTGATTAATATTTTTTGATTTTAGATGAAGGTGAAGAAATAATATTACTACCTGGCAGCAAAGAAGAAATCTCCGATTTCATCGAGGATGCCAAACGAAATGCTCGAATACAAATTGATATTTCGGTACCGGGTGTTATTATACAGATACCTTCGAAACATTTCTTCGAAGTTATTTATAATAGGTTATTATGTATTTTATTTTATAGACCGATTCCCATTTTTTTCTTTTTTTCTTTACAGCGGCATCTTTATTAAATTTGTTATTTTTAAACATATTTTATATTAATTTGGAGAAAATAGTAAAAAGTTTATGTCCACTGAATTTTTTTTGAAAACGAAAAATAAATATTTTGTAAATGTTATCAACAGTACGATTGATAAATGTCATTTCTTCTTGCTTCTCACTAATTTTTAGGATTCCGTACACATATAATGTACGAAATCCTAATAAGATGGTTCAGAAGCGACAAAAACATTCAATTAAAATATACCATAACTCATGAACGGTTTGACTTACAAACCTCAAAATTGGATCATAAATTACAATTAAAATTCCTTTTAAAACCATATCTATAACTTCAAGATGACTGAGATTACCCTTGGGCGGCAAAAAACCCAAAAAACTGTCAAGAATATATAATATGGTATTTAAAACGACCTCAAAAATCACCCTTAAAAAATCCATTGATAAACCTTTAAACGTGAAATTAAAAATATAAATTCATAAAATCAAAAAATTTTGAACACAGTTAAAAATATGCGTATCCCTGTATATTTCTCTAGTTTGGAGCATCCGGATTTCTAGCTTTAAAATTACAGCCTCGGGGCGCCGAAAGCTCGAAATTTTGGAAAAAAATATTTTTTTTTCCCGGGCATGTGATATATTGTTGGAAAGATCGCTCTATTCGCCGGGAACGAAACTATATTTCATTTTCTTAACGAATCTACTAAAAATTCAAAAAATCGCGAAAAATGACGTGTAGCCCCCCCCCCCGCTTGTGGCTCAGGTAATACATAACTAAAGATTTTAAAGAAGGTTAAAAAAATGCGCATCCCTGAATAATTCTTTATTTTGGAACATCCTGATTTCCAATTTTAAAATCGAACCCCCCGGGCGCCGAAAGCTCGAAACTTTTAAGAAAATATTTTTTTTCCCGGGCACATGATATATCGACTGAGAGATCGCTATTTGTCGGGAACGAAACGGCATTTCGTTTTCTTAACGAAATTTTCGAGATGGTGATACTTTTAAAAAATCGCAAAAAATTATTTTTCGAATTTTTTCTTGTTGCGTCATCTCTGGTCGAAAGTTGGCGATCATCATAGCCATTAATTCCTTATTCTTGGATGTATCTTGAAGTTTGGATGTTGACATTTCGTACCATCTTCTTATGTCTGCTAAAAAGGAAAGTTTCCATCTACCAGTTCTTCTGTGGCCAGTAATTTCTCTATATTGCATGAGGTGGAAGCGTCTGTGCACATGACCATAATATTTCAATTTCCTTGTTCGGATTATATGGAGCACCTCAATTTGCTTCGACATCCTGTTTAATACTTCTTCGTTGGTCACGCGGTCACGATAAGACATTTTTAACATCCTGTGATAAACGTACATTTCGAAGGCTTCAATTTTCTTCTCTAAAGTTCGCGTGAGAACCCAGTTTTCCATGCCATACATAGTATGGACCAGATGTAGCAACGCACCAGACGCATTCGTAAATGTAAATTCAAATTCTTCCGGGTCATCAAATTTTTCATGTTAAGAAAAGTTTTCCTTGCTTTCCTTATTCGTCTTCTTATCTCCACTGATTAGTCAGTTTCTTCATGAAACCATGTTTCCAGGTACTGAAATTTGGAGACTCGTTCAAGCGCTTTACTTTCAATAAGTAATGTTTTCTTCCGTATTGCTTTAACCTTTGTCTTCCGATGCACTGCCAGCCATTTGGTTTTACTGATATTTATATCGAGTTCATATATTGCACTAATCTGTGTCACACGGTCCAACATGTCTTGTAGCTTCTCGAAGCTGTCTGCGATTAGAACGGTATCGTCTGCATATCGGATGTTTGACACCTTTTCCATCCCTATCCTCCCTGTTCAAGGCTTGTCTGAGATTGACTCAGAGTAGATGTTAAGTAGAATCGGAGATAGTAAACATATGCTTAGCTTGTATCTCTTCAATTTCTTGACACTTCTTTTTTTTGAATTTAGTATTATGTAAATGTAAATTATAGTTATCGTTAACTTAACACACGGAATCTTCAGCGCATGAAACATCATGCTTGACTGAACTTGTTTTAAATATATTAATATTTACGGTACATTTATTTATTTCAGATTTAGTAATGACTTGTTATTGTGGATACCAAAAATTATGAAACCGACTATATCTAATGATAACGAAATTAATGTGCCATTTATCAAGTCTGATTCGCATTCCTATAAAACATTCTCAGCTTGTAAATCAGCTATGTCGTATGGTTAGTAATTTGACTAGTCGGTTAATAATTTTTTTGTGCAAAATAGAGATTTAATATATTGAGATTATTAGGCGATTGCACATATTTTACCACAAATTATGTGCTATAATAAAACTTATTTTATTTCCGATAGATTCAGATAGTGACGAAGAATACGATACTGAAAATGATCTCAGCGGACAGACCAAAAAAGTCAATAGCTGTAAAGATTACAGCAGTGTTCATAATAAACAAAGTAAATTAACGATATGCCTATTCGTAGCGCAAGGAGTATTGGATATATTCCCGAATGCACGAGTAAGTTATTTTAAGGGAGTAATGAAATATAGAGCCTATAGTGCAATATAGTCTGGTTTTTTTTTGTTTTTTTTTTTTTGTTTTTTTTTTTATACCTATTTCTCTCATCTTTTGTTTTCTTACGTCCTCGTTCATGTAGTTTTTGCTGGTTATTATTTTTCATTCCATTGCCAGAATTTTTCATATGAACATTGAGACAATGCAAGCATATAATCCTTTTTGATTTAATTGTACTTTTTGTACAGTTTATGCCAATTAGATATAAATTTAAGAAAAAAACATTATTTACGATTTTATAGATGCGTTAAACAAAATGGTACAATATGTTTTACAAAACAAAATATCACGATACCGTATCAATTATTTCTTTTTCTAATCTCGGCGCAAAATGCAAGTATGTTTAAAAAAAAAAAAAGAACTTCGAGTTTGTGAAAGTTATTTAATCGCATTTTTATAAAATATTTAGATAACTTGTTTTTACCGTTTAAAATAGAATGTGTTCTTCGGCCTTTAGAGAAGTACCATTATTTCAAATTGTATTATACGTTTTATAAAGAAAATAAAAAACTTGATTGCGGTTTAATAAATATCAGTTCGTAGTTATCTATTTCACTTAAAACATCATGCACACAGGAGTTTTTGATCATTATTGTTTAGTATCAGATTATATGTTATTTTATTCGCAATATCGGTTTTAATTTTTTTTTGCTCGATAGGATACTTTTGGTAACGTGATACCTGGCCAGTACGGCGAATTGCAGATATTATTTGACGAAGCGCATTTGTTTAATGTTAGTTCTCATAAAGGCAAACCTCATTTGAATTTTGTTTGCCTTCAAGTTAATCACGGATCATTATATCATTCTAGTAAGAAATTATCTATATTTTCATATACATACGTGTAATCGTGTTTGAAAGAATAGTAAGGTGTAGCGCTGTACACTGAAAATGTTTCACTTATTATTAGAATTGGTCGTAACTGTACACATTTACATTTCCGGTTTAAATGTTATTTTTAAGGTTTGATACCTCACGGAGTTGGTTTTGAAATCAAACCTTTTAATTCATATCCGTCTAAACACCTTGAGCCCGTAATTTATAAAACTGGACCTGGCGGAATCATAAATGAATCCACACCAATAGTCGGTACCGGTAGCGAAACTAGTGACGATATGGTCACTTTGGCAATTAAAGTATCGATTCTCGATAAAACCATTAAGGTAACTGTTAAATTATATTCATAATAATTTTCGAAAATTTTTTAATCATTTCTGTCGTTTTGATTGTAAAAGTTAATAGTATTAAAATTCTAATTTTACGTTTATTATTCGTTGTTTACGTTATTATTTTAGATTGTTCTAATTTTTTGACGCATGTTTCTTTAGAATATTTGTGTTGCAAATAGTTTGTGTTGTGGAACGTTGCGTTATAGATCTCAGAATGCTTATAGTAATTGGCTAGTGCAGATGATAAATTTCTTCGATATTACGGATTATCCAATTCCGCATTATCAACCTATGAAAGTCGTAACGCAGTTGTATCAACAGTTTGTTAATTGCATTATCGATTATAGGTAATTTCAGCTGATTACACGACTGTAGTCATTAGTTAACGAATTAAATTAAATTTTTGTATTTTAATAGTTACGCTTTTCTTGTGCTTAACATTAGCAGTTCTACCCGCGAATAGAAGGTATCAGAGTGATACATAAATATTTAAACGCAACAATTCCAGCATTTATAACTACTACTAACTTTAATATGATAAATGGATGATAACTATTAACGATGTTACTGTAAAGGAAAAAATTAATTATTATTTTCATCCAAATTGTACTGTTTATGCATTTTAAATAAAAATAGTATACGGTACGTTAATGGATAAAAGTATTGGATAAAGATAAAAATACATAACCAAAGAATTCAGTGTAGCTTCCTTCTTTTGTTTCCTCTATGGTGTATTATTGGTGTATTTCGACGATTTTAAATTAAAACAAGGTGCATCTGCCAAGTTCTGTGAGCAATAAACTTACAAAAAATATTAAACAATTTAGTACTTTTGCATGATTAAAACAATAAGGTAAATTCGAGAGCAGAAAACGAATGTAGCAAAAAAAAAAATCATTGTTTTAAGAGCAAACTTTAATAAAATTTATTCTTAATGCGCTGTCAATGTTTTTTTTTTGTTTTTTTTTTTAATGGTGCCGAACAAACGTGTTATTACTTTTTACGATGAATATTTTACTTAAAAACTAGGATTTATTCACGGTGTGTAACGGAATTAATAGTAAAATATACATAAAATGAAATTAAATAGAATAGGCCCATAACAAAGATATGCACGTACACAAAGTCGGAAAACCATGAACGATGCACAATTAATTTAAGCGAAACATTAATATAAATTCTTACATAATCATTACATAATTAAAGTTAATAGGGAACTTGTATTTATCACGACTACAATTTACAGTTTGATCGATGTTAAGTAGTAAATGCAATAGCTAGGTGTCTAGCGCTATAATTTCTCTTCTGGCCCGCTGCATGCAATTCTTTTTTTTCTCTTTTTGTATTGTTTTTCATCATCGAGTATTTCTTCTAACTTTTGAAATTTGACTTTTTTTTTTGACTTGTTCCAAGTATATTATCTTAAGTTCCATTAATACTGGTTCTATTTATAGGAAACATACAATTTTATTTAAATCTTCTTAAAAAAATATTAATAACGGCTTATCAAAAAGTATGTAATTCTAAAACAAAAAAACGCAACTTGTTGTGAGAGACCGTACGATTGATGGCATACGTAGGAAAACAAAACATCGTATCTTTCGCCACTATTCAACTTTTTATATATCTAACCTAAATCTTATATGAATAAATAAATAATCATGCGTACACACCTACGTGGACTATGCTGATAAACTTATTTAAAGCCCTTAAGTTGGTACATCGAACATCATGTTATTGATCGACGCAATTCTCCCAGTAATTCTATCTCTATTATGAGAGAACCACAGTATATACAGATTGCCGGAGAATATCGTTGAAAAAAATGGCTTTCCATCTTCAATTTTAGTTTTGGAAACAGAAAATAAGCTGCTTATGCCAGATCAGATGAATAGGGCGGATGAAGTAAGATGGTGATTCGATTTGGAGTATAATAAGGCGTTAAAAGTGATATGAGCAAGCACATTGCCATATAACTGAGTTGCCCGGATCCCAGTATTCACTCCGAATTCGACAAATACGATGCGTCAGGCACTTCATTACTTCTAAGTAGAATTTAGCATTCACCCTTTGGCCAGTTGGAACAAATTTACGTTGAATTCTTCTTCTTCTTCTTCTTTATAACACCATACTTAGCTTCTGAGCGTAGGCGACTACCTGCTATACATATATAGGTAGTATATTAAGCAGTTATTATATGCAACGCGAGTGTACTCACGCAAGACCACATTCGGAACTGATTGTAGCCGTTTGTTATCGCGCAACAAGTGCAGTCCCATGTGTGTCTACTGTGTATTAATCAGTATTGTTTTCCTTTTCGATTTTTGCTGTCTCAATTTGTTGATTTTTGAAACGTTGCACTTAACCACACTGCCGATTGTTTTTTAATTTAAGGATTGCACATAAAACACCAACTTTTATCAATATTTGCAATTATTCTTACAAAATTTAGATCGCTATTGGCAGTTTTAATCAAGTCTCGAACGCATGAATATATTTGTTGTCAACATGTGCCGAACAAAACGCGGGCACACCTACCGACGATTCATTCGTTCAATTAAAATGGTGTCTACTGCATTCATTGCTGATGTTTAGCTCTTCTGTCACGGCACGAAGGGTGAGGTGAGGTTATGCCGCAGTACACGTACTTTCGTTACATTTTCATAGTGAATAGTTGTTGGCGGTCTCTCACTTCGTTCGTTGTCATCTAACGATTCTTGTCTCTCTTTGAAATCCTTCCATAACGTATATGTTGTAGAGCGTGGCGGAGCTTTATCGTCAAAACGATTTTTGATCACTAAATAAGTTTACATGAATGATTTTCCAAGATGAATACAAAATTTTATTGTATTTCTTTGTTTTATGTCGCGAATTTGTACAAGCTAACATGAAAATAATGCTCTTAGTCGAATATAATTCGAATTAGAGTTGACCTAACGAGTTGAAACTTTGTACGCACTCCCGTTAGACTTGTTACTGTGTGATACCCCAGTTGGCCATAGGATAACACTACTTGTGTCGCGTACAAAAATTACGTTCGGGAACTTTTCAGACATATTGTGTGCGCGCATGCATATGTATAAATATTTATTTATATTTTTATATGTGTACGCACACATATATATATATATATATATATATATATATATATATATATATATATATATATATATATATAAACTCGGCCATTTTGGCCTCGCAAGGGGCTGTGCCCCTTGACCCCTCTTGCTTTCATTTCTGTCTCTTTCTCTTCTATACTTTGTATAAAATGATCAAAATTTACAACGTAATTCTTACTGGCATCAACACACACAAAAAATAATATAACCACAAAAATCCTATTCTAACATTTACCTTCCGTTACATAAAATTAAGACATTTTTTCGTTACATATTTCATTACATAAAATTAGGACATTTTTTTGGGACATTTAGCGTTACATAAAATTGGGACATTTTTTCGAATGGGCGGTAGCCTAAGAATTACGTTGTTATTAATAAACAAATTTAGATTTTCCCTGTCCGTGGCATCCAGTAAAATAATTTTCAGTTGTCAGTGAAACGAATTCCATTTATTCTGGTTTCGTAATTGCGAAAGCTATTTTAGTATGGTTCTGAAACCAATGATGTTCGTTTTATTCTACTGTTACGGACGTCACAAGAGTTTATAGGTTCAAATAAAAAATTAATTTTTCTGTATAAAATCTTTTTCAAGAGAACTTTTATCCTTGTTTCGCAATATGGCTTTTTGATAAAATTCGACAACTAATGAAAAGAATGATCATGGAATAATATATGAAAGAACGTGATGAAAAAACAAAATAATGACTAGTTTAAATGAAGTTGTTAAGACTTTAGTTTGAATGACATTTAACGGGTTAAAAATTAATAACATCAAATCTTTTGCAACTGACAAGTATTTTGCTTAAATTTGTTTTTAATTGTTGTATTCTAGGATATCGAATATAAAGAAAAACTGAATATAAGAAATAAATGTTTAGTGAAAATATGCACTCCATTATGTAAGAAAAGAAAGAATATTAAATATTTAAATGGGTATTAATTGCGGGCGGAGCTGTAGGCGGCAGTTTATGTATATATATATATATATATATATATGTATATATATGTATGTATGTATGTGTGCGTGCGTGCGTGTATATATTTATTTATTTATTTAAATTTAATACATATTAATAAGGTTAATTTTAAAATTAAGACTCTAATTTAATTAGTTTTTGTCAAATGAGATTGCATCCCCCTCTTAATTTTCATTTTGTAAATTTCTGACTGAATTTATTGTTGATTGGTGCTTTCCCTTCTGCTTGCTTCTAAACAAAGGTTCTCGGTTAACGTGGGAAAAAAAAGATGACATCTTTTATAGATAATTTTGACATTGGACTACGCTATTGGTGTTTTTGAACTATGTTCAAATTTATGGTTGAAAATACTGCCATGCAGGCCCGTTCCCAGAATTTTGGAAGGGGGGAGGGGGTGAAAATTTTCTTCGCATATTTATTTTATAAATAAAAATACATTTTTCACTAATATTCATGCTATTAATAATTTCCATCATCTTGATTTATATATTAATAATTTAAATAAACGAATTACTGTATAAACATTAATAAAAATTACATATGTTATTAATTATACTTGTAACAAAAAATTTTGCATAAAATATTAATGAAGTACCTAAGCTATTTCAGTTTTCATGGGGGGGGGGTAACCCCAAAATCCCACCCTAGTGGACACGGCCTTGCTGTCATGCATCATCCAGTTTTGATTATAAACTACAACTATAACTATTGCGTTCTTTATGTTTAATTTTTGTTTAAATTTATATATTTTGTTATTTGTAATTTGTTTTATACAGTTTGAATAAAACTTATAAAAAGTATAAATTTTAGTTAAAAGTTTAATACTTATAGATGATATTTTGTAAACATTTTAACGTGCCAAATTTTCAGTTTTATTACTTGATTAGAAAAATGATGAATCTGTATTTTTTATTTTTTTATTGATTTATTCATTTTTCTGTTACATTAGACCTCTGTACTTACCGTATAAAGCCGCGATCAGCATGGAAAATTTCAACATATGCAGCAATATAACGGCAAAAACGAGCACATCTGTATTGCGTTTTATCGCTGAAGAGGTATCGTTATTTTTGTCGCCGAACAAAACTAAGCAAGGAAATGTTCAAAGTCAAAATGATCCGTTACACATATTGACTGACTACGTATGCGTAGTTGATTTTGGACTTTTCGAGTTATCGTTACGTTTAACAGATAACGCGGATAGTCCAAGAATCGATTTAAGAGCATCTAATAATGCGTTTCACATCAGAACGTGTTCCGATTCAGCTATTGCTTTAATGGAACTAATTAAATACATCGCATCGGATGGTGACTTGCGTAACAATATGACGGATTCTAGTAGTGACCTCGGAGCCCAGACCGATAGTAATCTACTAATATGCGGTTCCGAGTCGCAACGATCTAGTTCATCCGTTTACTCTTCGGAAAGTATGAATTCATCAACCGGTCGCGTGTCGGATCTAATGGAAGAAGCGATAAACGATACGGCTAATGAAAAGTCGAATAAAAATAAACGTAAGTTGTACAGTCTTTTATACATGAATTTAAATTTAAAAAAATTTAAAGCATCCCATTTTAGGAATGCATGAATTTTTTTTGGAACGAAGTTCTTTTACGCGGCCTGTCAGTAACAGTAAACTGGCAGAAATCGTCACGGCACGAAAAAGTGCGTTATGCGTCCTCCAAGCGACCTTCACTCTCTGTCTCTTTCTATTATATACGTGTATGTGTGTGTGTGTGTGTGTGTATTCAAATTAAATATTGTCCAATTCTTAATTTTTTTATCGAAATTTTGGTTAGTAAATCTTCATTTAGGATAGCTGACAACTAACAATAATATTAACTGTTTATTGCTGGTTATGTAGGAAGTTAAATAAAATAACATAATTTTAGTGATTTTAAAAATTTTAGAAATTAATTCTTCAGCAGATATAAACGTTTTATTATAATGGCTCAAAAACAAGCGTATTAACGCGAATAAATTGAATCAACGTACTAACATATTTTTTCACGATGATGTGGAAAATTATACTCTGTAATGGCAAAATGATACTGCTTATCGGTGATTGTGTTAAAGAGAAAACCAAACGAGTTGAGTTGTACATTT
Source organism: Icerya purchasi (assembly GCA_039619475.1). Classification (NCBI taxonomy): domain Eukaryota; kingdom Metazoa; phylum Arthropoda; class Insecta; order Hemiptera; family Monophlebidae; genus Icerya; species Icerya purchasi. Next base: position 236,643,931 of record CM077116.1, read on the forward strand.
GCCTTGCCGCTATTGTACACGTACGTTTTTATTTTGTTTTTTTGGTATTTGCTAAAAAGTGAATATTTTATGATACAACTTTTTACGAATTGCGAATGTTTAGATTTTATTTTCACGTAGAAAATTCGCATTCAGTACTAAATTTCGAATAGTAGAAATTTGAAAATAATTATGTTACCTGGTTTCTTTGCTCGCAGAGGGAGCGGTCGTGAAAGGTCTGTACGTTTTATTAATAGTTGAAATATTATTCTATTTTTTCAGTTCACGGTATAATGGAAACCGGCGAAGTATTTTTCTTCCCCGATGAAGAGAACCAGATAGCTGGGATTTTATGCTCTAATGAGGAGCAGTTGAGCAATATGTTGGCTCAGTCCGAGTCAGACGATGAGTTTGAAGATGAATATTGTATGTTAGACCACGCTACTGATAGTCATATTACCATTGTAAGTGTTGCTTGTCTGATGCCGTTTTTCTTTCCATTTACTGCTTTTGTAAGTGTTATCATTTTTTATATCGTGTAATTTTTTGTAGCATTCAAATAAAGCCGGGGCTCCAGAAATTCGGTTATTGACAAATGATACAATACGGGTAGTTGATAATTACTTTAGTTTACCAGTTGCCCGAGCTGACGTTTTAAAAGCACCTAAAGGATATCCAGCACCCGTTGCAAGATACACGTTACGCGAAATGACAATAGTTTGGCACATGTACGGTGGATACGATTTTCAGCAGTTAACTACATCTACGAGGCACTTTACTAATACAGAAAAGTAATTTATGATGAAATTTATTTCTATAGATTAAGGATTCTATGGCAACAGTGATTCGCAGTATGAGTGTAGTTTATTCACTTACTGAGTGGTGATGTTTCATCTATGCAGTTCTTGATTTTATTATTTTATTCTTTTTAAAACGCACGTTTTTTTTTTTTTTTTTTTTTTTTTTACATTTTGATACTTTTAAAAATTCGTGAATTATTAGTGTTGTTACGCATCTTTGCCCAGAGTTTTACAATTTTTACTGAATCCTATTTAATGAACTCGAGAAATTCGTTTGATGTGAGAAGTGGGGGTGAGTAAACCGAAAATCTAGTAAAAATTTTCTGTATTTTGATGCGCTGGTAATAACAAAAAAATTAAAAAAAAAAAAAAATTAATACAATCAGCGGATAATTCTAAATATGGAGACGGCTGATTTTTTTTTTAAATTTTAGCATTACAATAATTGTTCCGAATTTTAACAGTGAAATGATCGTGTTAATTTTACAATTTCCAGCGGAAAGTTTAAAAAAATATTGCAAAAATGCTTGATTTGATTTTGAAATAAGTGCATTAAATAAGGATATCTTCATGTTTACGTTTCTTGTTTTATTATCTGGAATAAATTTCATTATTTAAAAAGTAGTACCATCTAAAGTAATATTTGTATTTTCGATGTGGACTTTGATTTTGAATTTCGCTGTCAGTATTTCAATTTTGATTTTTATCTTCGTCTAATTTATGTTCCTCTAGGGATAAAAATTCATCGGAACCAACAGTCACATTTGAAAACAACTTGTCCAGGTATTCATCGTCGGATAGTGTTAATACTGTTAATTCAACCTTCACCGATAGCGATTCTGCCATAGTAAGTTTCGGATTAATTTCTTAAATTTTTAAAACTCTTTGTTTTTAAATTTACTTATCTATAATTGTTAAATTTATGGAAGCAATAGAACAGAATTATTTTAATGCGAGAATAACTCAATATTTTTGGCCCTTTTAATAGTTTCAAAATTTATGTTACACGTTTTGGCATAAATTTTATATATATATATATATTTTTTTTTTTTTTTTTTTTAAAGGAATAAACAAACAAAATACATGCAGTAATTCTAAAAGTAAATTGTTCTTAGTAAATGAATGAGTGAGATTTTAAACAATTGGTAGTCAAAAAGCAAGTTCTGATCGTTTATAAAATAAAAAAGTAAAAATAGGAAAATAATCTGCAAAAAATATATTTATTGTCTAAGGTTACATCTTCCTATTTCTAAACATTATCAGTGAAACGATAGTTCTTTATTGTTACATAAATTACCATCTTGCCCCAAATTTGAAACAGCAGCATCCGGTACTTCATGTATTGCAGTGCGCCGTTTCTTATCATTTTCGTCTTTTAAAAAGAAGAAGGTGAAAATCGAATAGCGTTAAATCAGAAAAATATGTAAAATATCCGAAGGGGGGATCGTTATTTTCGCCGCCAGGTGAACGCGGGTTTTTATGTAGTCCCTTTCACAAATCATCTACGAATATTTTTTAAATTTCATTAGTTAAACAATATCATTGAAAAACATGGATTCCCAAAATTATTTATAGATCACTCTATTCCGTTGAGTGTTATTAGTAATTTCGTTTAAAAAATATCGTTTTTCTTTATGGATTCATTTTTTTTTTTGAAACGAAATCACTGTTAGCACTGAATTATTAATGGACGTTTTATAGTGATGTAAGAAAAAATTTTGGGAATCATGTTTTTCAGTGAAATTTTATTAGCTTTTCAGCGAAAAGTCGTACACCTCGATAGGTCAAAAATTCATTCAGCTAGAGCGATTTTCTAAAAGTAATTCTCTGACCCTTATTTAAATGAAAGACTACATATTTTTCGAAAAAAAAAAAAAAGAAAAAAAAAAGTAGTGAATTAAAAATTTGATTGTCATCGTCAGTAGCAAATTTTTCTTTTTCGAAGTAGCGCGACTTCCATTATTAACACATGGGTGCATTCACTCGACCGATTTCTCGAGTATTGTTTTGTAAAATTCAGCTTCAGTAGTATGGCTGAAAAAATTGTGCATCGTACTTAAAACTTCTCGATTTGGCAAAAACTGGCGCCCACGACATACTTTTTTTTTCAAATGAAGACCGCTACTTGGAAAAAAGAAAACCTGATGTTATTGATAGTGAGTCAGATGAAAATAAATTCTTAATACATTATTTTTTACGGAAAATACGAATATTTTTTATTTATGACGGAAATCAACGTAACTGCTTTTTAAAAAATGACTATGAATATTTATGACTTCTCGTTGGAAAACTAATAAACCGCTTTAAACGGCTACATTGTTACTCAGCCCGTATGTGATACTGTATTCGTACATTAATGCTACTGATAGTAGTAATATACAGGGCAAACAGGCAAATTATATATATATCCCGTTTGAATAGTGGAAGTGACTGTATTATTAGTTTGATCGGGATAAGATAAATTGGTCAATTCTTTTTTGCTCTTACTATATTGTTTTATCAGTTTTCTAATTATTTCAGTGCTCTTCGTATTGCCATCGTTGTTGTAATTTTTCGAATGATTTTAGTGCCATTTTTGTCTTTTTTTATGCGAAAATCATAAAGCTGCGCGAACTTTACAAGTTGCGTTATACCATAAAGGCATTTCCGATTTTATTGGTATCTTTCATCATTTTTACAGCTTTATTAATTAATAATGTTGCATTTTATTCTGTCAAAGTCTGTACAGGCTGCAGCGTTATTTAATTGAGAAAAAAATTGCTGTTACTTTCTTTTCGACTGCCTCCCATACATGAACGAAAGTTTCATTGTAAATAACTAAATTGTCTTCTTTTTGTGTTTATTAATAAATCGAAAAGTATAACCAAGTTTTATTCAATATTTATCGCGATAAATTCCGCCGAACCGTTTGTAGAATGTAAACAATTATCATTAGAATTCTTAAACATTTTTTCGTCCATTTTAATATCACGCTTTTGTTAATTTATTTAAAAAGTGTACATTTAATTTTTTAATGTTTTATAAGTATTTGTTTATTTTTTTTTTTCGTTTTCTGGACCTTTTACAAGTTTTCAGATACATTACACGGACAAAAAATGTATTCGGATCGATTTGTCATACTGTATTATAAAATGATATGAAACAGGTAACATTGTGATTTGTAAGAAAACATATGTTTTTGTTTTAATGGCAATAACTGTCAAATAAAAATTTAAAAAAAAAAATCAACTGTTGTAGTTAGAAGTTAGTAAAGACGCGGCAACTGTTTCTTCAAGGTATTTAAAAGCTTTTTCTATTTAAATTTTAATTGATAATTGTTATAATAAAGTAACGAAATATTTTATAAATTTGAGAAGAATGTAGGTAATGTTTTGATGCCCTTATGAAGTTTGGTTTACGCATTGATTTTCCGTGCTCATTAAGTATATTGTTGAAAAACTAAAAAATGAAATTTTGACAAAATTTTTTCTATTCCGTTTACGAGCATTCTGGTCTATTGGTTCTATTAATTACGTCTTTTACTCTTTTCACTACTTAATATTATATTTAAGAATATGTGAAGTATTTTTATTTAAACATATACGCTTCGTTAACAGTCATTTTTACTATGTATTAGGTTAACTTTATATTCCGACAAAGACATCGTAGTGAAAGTTCGAATAACAGTTACAGTGGTAGTCCTGTAACGGATAAGTTGAAAGTTCCAATTTGGAAGACACAAGGAGGACTTAAACGAGATCACGATAGTTTAATGGAGCTTCAGTTAAGTAAAGTTAGTATAACAGATTTTTTCCATTCAATTATTAACAGATTATTTGTACTGTTACTGCAATATTCTTTTAAATTAATTCTATGAGCACTCAATATAACAATTTCAGTATATATTGTAATGAATTTTTTACAATTTCAATTTACAAATTATAGTGGATTATCAGAAACTTTTGATATAGTTACACACATGTGAGTAAAAATACAAGAAATTCAGCACATTCATACGAAGTCTCTCTTGATAGTGACACACAGATGTACTTTACATATTTCTTTTTAATAAATTCATATCAAACGCAACTTCTCGACGACGAGTACATTTAATACGTACAAAAAATTCAATAACAAATAAAACTTACGCGCAGTTGCAAGTTTCTTCTTCTCTTTTTATAACGTTCCTTCATCTGCTGCTTCGAGCGAACTTGTATGAACTGTTTATCCGAAAATTATCATTGATTCGTATTAGGTTGGTCGTAGTTGCGAAATAACTAGATTTGGTATGCTCTGATCGTTTCGTGTACTAATGTTATATTTAATTCACATACTGAACAATATTTTTAAAAAAATAAAATCTTTTTACTTTTCCGTCGTGGATAGCAGCACATCTTTTCACTATTTTTTTTATCTAAATCTATCAGCGAAACTTTCCCCGTAACCAAAATACCGTTGAATTCGATCGCTAGTAATTTCTATTCTAACCGTGAACAGACAAAAACTATATCACTATAAGTAGGTTCTGTCCGAAACATCTCGCCGAATATTTCTCTCGGCCGATGATAATATAATAAGATTATTTTACCAGCAGCGTCTCAGCCTAGCCGCTTTATAAGTTATTATTATTATTATTATTATTTGTATTATATTTACGTTACTTATGTGGTATATATATATGCGTGCGTGAATCACGACAATATATAAAAAAATAAAACAAAAAAAAAAGCATTTATTCACACCCTTTTTTTTTTTTTGTATTACAGTTAAAATTCCAGCATGAGGTATATCCAGAGCATACGAAACAAGCATCTAGATACGTACTGCTTATACAAGACGTAGAAATCAGAGATCGTTTATCCTCTTCTAACATTAATAAGTTCCTTTATCAATATTACAGTACAGCCAGACCTAAACAATCAAATGCGAATATGGTAAGAAAAATCACCGCCAATTCGTATTTATTTTTTATTCGGATAATTCAAGTTTTATAAGTTTCATAAGAAACTAGTGCGATTATACACAATAAGCGAAAATTTCAACAGCTTATTGTTGTTTAATAATCAATAACATTACGGATTTTAAGAATAGTGAACTGCTCCAAACTTAAGTACTTTTACAATTTAATACCCGGGAATTTTTGAATTCTCATTCAATTTCTTTTGGGACTGTTACTTGTAATTTTTCTCTTTACGATCTTTATTTCATTTGAAATTAAAATTATTTTTAAACTAAAGAATCGGGTTTTATTAATTTAATTTTATGTTTAAAATAGTAAAATCTTATGGCCAGATTTTGACACTTGTTTCCTTGACGACATTCCGAACTATTATATATTTAATTGTAAATAAATCCGTGTAGCTGCTTGTTGATATTTATAAGTATAAAATAAATAAATACCTCGATAACAAACGAAAATAAGTTTAAAATAATTTATTTTAATAAATTTAAATTTAAATATTAAGATTTAAGGAAACGTTTTCGGGCACAGTTCATCATCGGCTAACAATACACGGAGTGTACTCAAATAAAACTAGAAACACACTTTTTAGTTCCATTTGAGTACACTCTATACTGTTAGCTGATAATGGGCTGTCTCCAAAAATATTTCTAAAGTAAGTTATTTTAATTTATTAAAGAAAATTATTTTATACTTATTTTCGTTTGTTATTGTTAGGTATTTATTTATTATATATTTACTTTCTTTGATGTTGTAATTTTATGAATATTGTAAGATAAATCGGATGAATACCTGTTTTATGTTTCTTTAATTCCCTATAAAATTTAGCACTTACACAGGGTTAACCTATAAACAGTGAACTAGTTTGTTTCTTTAACAAATCGAAATCTATTGAACGGATTTTCATCTTAAGTGTGAAATTGACCATTTTGAGACATACAATCCTTAATTCACGAAATTTTTGAACACTTTTTTCAGTTCAGCTTGCGTTATTAGCTATTTCTTTTCGAATACGAATTTTTAAATCCTTCGGATCACGTGGACGGGTTTTCGTAAACGTGGTTTTTATAAGTAGTCACACAGAAAAAAAATCCGGAATGATCGTAATCCGGGCTCTCTCGCAGTGATCAACTGAAATTGCAGTGGCGCTACACAGTGAACATGCGCAGAAGCGTTTCAGTCGTAGTGTGATAAGTCACTTCGTTTTGTTGGATCGGGTACTATTCAGACCACGTCTGTGGCACAGTTCTGGTAGGAGAAGCGAATTTGTCACCTCAAGGTAACAGGTTCCATTGACGATTCGTTTGAAAAGTTAAGCACTCATAACTCTCCACTTCGCTACTCCAGCCTGAACAGTAACTTGTTAGCTACGTAGCGGTTTCTCTTCAATTGCGTTTGGTCTATTTGGTGACCGGTAACGACAGTTTTGTTTATTCGTGGAAATAGAAAGTTCAAAATGTGCTTCATCGCTCATTAAAAGATTCTTTAACTTAATTTCCTCATCTTCCAGTTTTTGAAGCATTAATATAGCGAAGTTTTTCCGTTGTTCGAAGTATGTTTCTTTCAGTTCTTTGTGTTATCAGCAGTTTATATGAATGATAATCTGAATCCAACAACATTTGTTGAACTGATTTTTTTTGTAAAAGTTATAACGCAACGACAATTCGGCAGCCAGATCGTCTCGGCCTGCTTTTAAATGCTACCGGAACTCGTTCGATGTTTTTAAAGATACGAAATCTTCTTTTTTGGGCTGTTTTTTTTTTTTTCCGTCAGTGGATTCAGTCGAAATTCGCGAACCTACCTTTTTATTGTTTTCTGACTTGGTACCGATTTACGCGAAGTAACTTTAATTTTTTTATTTGTACTAACGTAACCGAATTCATTCGAAAAAAAGAGGGGGTTCTAATGTTCCGCGACTATTAGAGCTCTGTAATAGTAAAATTAATATCCCCACACCACATGCAGAGCATATGATGATCGCTCTAGTAGTACTATCAACCGACTTATTCAGGAAGCAAACTAGTTCATTGTTTTCAAATTATCATAATTTTTTTTTATAAGTAACGATTTTTTAATTAGCATTTTATTTATTTTTCATTTTATCCAGGTTGTTATTAAAGCGACAAACATTAGACCAGAACTCAACATAAGTAATCTACAAGAATGTTGTTTGCGTGTTTCCTTATTACCATTGAGATTAAACATCGATCAGGATTCATTGTTATTTTTGGTCAGATTTATGACCGATTTGTCGGATAACAATTGTCATTTAGGTAAAATTAAAATAATGTTGATAAACTTAAATTTATATTATAACTAGTTGTTACCGGCCACTTCGCCCGCGCCATGTATATTGTCTTTTTTAAGACATTTTCTTTGACCGCCGCTGTCATCTTTTAATTTCCCTATTCCGTCAATACCATACTATTTATTTAATAAACTCTAGCAACTTTATTCGTTTCCTTGCGCTTTAGATGTAAATGATTATTATTAATTTTCTCTTTTTCATTAAAATTTGTACGTAAACAAAACTACATTAATATTACATGTTGATAATTAAAGTTTTTTTTTTTTTTGCAAAATTTTTATTTGTATTTGTAAGCTCTTTATTTTATTTATTTTTTTTTATTTTATTTATTTTTTTATCGTTATATTAATATTTAAATTAAATGCATCGCGAAATTAATTTAAACATATATAGCATGCCAAAAGTCCGAGTCTATACGATCTGACCGTTAAATATATTTTATGTTTATTTTCATAGCGCTCCATTAAGTCTATTGGCATGCGGCTTAAATCTTTTTCAGTTTTATAAAAGTATATCGCATAAATTTATTAATTAATACATTTAAACTAAGCATAAACCTGGAAATAAAATATGCCGGTAATTCAAAAATACAGAAAAGACAGGAGAGAACTATTTGCCAGTAATTACGCGGACAGTACTCGTATAATTGCAGAAATAAATGAAAAAAGTTAAAAAGCTAATAAAAAATATTTTAATAAATGTGAAAATTAAAATACAACAGTTTTATTCGGTAAACACCAAACAAACCGAAGAAACCAATTTAGACAGAGAACATTGTTCAAGGATTAATTCATTTCGACAATTTTACGGCGCTTTCAATATTTTCGATAAAGTTAATGTATAAATAAAGTGTGACTGATTTTAATGTTTAATTCGGCTTAAATGTTTGAATAATGTTTGTATAATGTTTACTTGTAGAAGAAAATACAAAATATGACAATAGCTGTCACGCTGAAAGGTCTCCTCTACATCAACATCCTGTAATGAATATTGAAAACACTCAATCTTCACCGTCCATTATGGTGCAGGTCGACGATGGAAGTTCGCAGTTTTCTACAGTTCAAACTAGTTGGCCTATATTTATAAGGTATTGCCATTTTCTTGATATCATTTCTGCGTAGTGTTAAAAAATAAAATAGAGTCGTATTTTAATCTTTTCTCCGCACGCTTACGCTAGCGTTGCACAATATTTAATCTATATTCATAAAAAAAATTTACAGTTGCAGTTCGGCTGAGGAGAGATAAAATAAAGTGATCGTATATATAAACGTCAGAAAACGTTTAATTGTAGGGCTGAATTATTATTTATGAGTCGTATAATTAGAGAGCACGAGGTCTATCGTTTTACATAAACGACTGACTAGATTTGAAAAGCAAATGAAGAACATGCGCTCTGAGTTTTTGGGACGTTTAACCTTATTTTGAATTCAAAGGCAATTTGAGGTTAAGTCGCGGTATAGTATCCGTACATTTTTATCGGCTTCATGTGTGTCGCCTTCTTTCTTTAATTTCATAAAATAAGGATTCGTCAGTTTCGATCTCAGGCAAGCATACGAGGCCTGACAATTAAGTAATGAGACTGAGTCCATAAAAACGATTTATTTAAAAATTATTCAATAACAAAATTATTGCCTTTGAAGTAGTTCCCTTGGGCATCAACACAGCAATTACGGCAATTTTTCCATACATTGTAGCGGTTCTGGAACCCTTCAAGTGGTATGTCCGATAGTGTACCTTCGTCAAGGTTTCTTGGATGTCATTAACGGATTCAAAATGCGTACCTTTTACCACTTGTTTGACTTTGGAGACTAGAAAGAAGTCATATAGTGACAGATCAAGCAAATACGGGGGCTGCGGCAACACTGCAATCTCTTTAGAGGTTCATAACTCAGTAACATTGAACGCGTTGCGGCAAGACGCATTGTCATGATGAAGAATGCACGTTCTCGCATGTCTGGACGCACTCTGTTGACTCTTTTTCGAAGTTTTCCTAGTACATCACGGTATTAGACCTGATTAACAGTAGCTGAAATGAACGCCTTATGGACCATCCCGCAGCCGTTGAAGAATCAGATGAGCATGGTCTTCACTTTTGACTTGTTCATGCGAGCTTTTTTCGGTCTCGAGGCGCCTAGAGGCAGCCAGTGCAGGCTTCGGCGTTTTGTCTCGGGGCCATACTGAAAAAAACAGCTTTCATCACCCATAATAACGAGATCGAGCAGCGTACGATTGTTTTCTACCTGTTCCGAACAATCTTGCGCGATTGACATTCGATGGTGTTTTTGTTTCTCAGTAAGGTTCTTTGGTACCATCTTTGCGCACAGCTTTTTCAACGCAGAATCATGGCTTCAAATCTGTCTAACGATTTCGTGATTGATATTAAGTTCATTAGACAACATTCGAACCGTTAAACGACGATCTTGGTGGATTAGGGTGCGCACACTTTGCGCAGCCGCATCAGTCTACACTTTTATCGGTCTCCCAATTTACGCCTCGTCTACCGCTCCCTCACGACCGTTTTTAATTTCTTTATGCCAACAAAACACTTGCGCACGACTCATACAGTCACTACCATACGTTTGTAGCAATTTACCGTACGTTTTGGTCGCCGAGTCGTCCAGTTTAACACAAAATTTAATCACGACGCATTGTCGGAAATTTCGCTTTTCTATTTTTACGACGAGCACCACGAACACACTTGTATAGAATACGGCACAGCTAGGGGACTAATAATCGCACGGGGGTCGCAAACACGTTTGTCGATAGAGAAGGGATGCCAGACTACCATGTAGAAATTTCGAAGCCGCAGTGTAATCACAAGCGCGGTAAAAAGCATACAATCGAATACACTTCATTTTACTAATTTGTTTCCTTTTTTTTTAACACAATAAAGCTTTTTTTGTTTTACTTTGTTTCAGAAGTTTCGTATTTTCCCCAGATGTTCCTGTTCGAATTGACTATGAAGGTAAAAGAGTGGATATGAGTCATGGTCCAATAGCCGGCTTAATAATGGGGCTTGCACAATTAAGTTGTTCCGAACTTAAATTAAAGCGAATATGTAATAGGCACGGGTAAGTTAAAGATTAACTAAAAAATTATTATTAATACTAATAACGATTTCGAACCTATTTTTAAATGGCATTAATCGTTTTTTTTGTACGAGTTTAAATTTTCCTTTAAAATAATAATTAAAGTTTTTATAGTATACGTTTATTCCAAATAAATTATTATTCTTAGTCGCCTATAGCATTAAATAAATAAAAATAAATTACTCTTATGTGTCAGTAAGTAAAATTTTAATTTTACTTTTTAACAGAACTCTCTTCATTTTCGAAAAATTTGCTTAAGAATATTCCTGTTTGCCTCTTCTTTTTAAACATTTCCAGTACTTATGTAGTGCATGTTTAATTATTTATTGATTCTAAATGGCACTTTTCACATTTGTCACGCTGCCAGTTATTATCATATAAACGTTTTTATAATAAAAATCAGAATTTTTTCCAGATCGGGACTATAAAGATGATGATCGCGCATCTACCATATAAAATTGTTAAGTAAAGTCTCCATGTTAGTAGTGCTAAATGAGACCGTGTGTTGCCGCGCAAAAAGAAAATAATTTTTTGTATCATCTTCCTCTCTTTCTATCTACATAGGTTTTGTATAACACTACCCGATTTTTATTTATAAGAAATCACGACAGATTTATAAACGAAATCAAAGAATAAATGAGTAATTTATCAGTGCTATCTTTAAGGGAAAATAAATAAAAGCTGGTCTTAGGAAATTACAAATATTTGAATTTAGTCTAGAGGACTCTATATTATTGAGATATTATGTGAGTGTGTAATTTTCAATATACATGGTGCGTCCGGAAAGTCATGAAACATGTTTTTTTGTTGCGCCGCTCTTGCTTGCAGCGCGCTCGAACCGGTTTGGTTAGGTGAAGCTGACTCTCAGCTTCACAGCACATCGCAATTCAGTCTATTCCGAGCATCGGTAGCGTCAGCATCGGTGAATTAGCACACCTCTGTTTAGAGACCTCGTCATGACGCACGATGGCTGATTCATAGAACTGTGGCGCTTTGTTTCCGGGTCGTACTGGAACGTCCACGTTTCGTCACCGGTAATAACGTTGTCCAAATAATCCGGTTCAGTTTTCATGCGTTTCTTCGGTTCATTCGCGATCAGCCCTCAATTGGCTTTGTGTTCGTCCGTCAGAAGTTTTAGGACCAGCTTGGCACACACCTTCCGCATGTGCAAGTCTTCCGTAACAATGCTGAACACAGAACTTTTTGGAATGTTCAGGGTGTCAGCTAACAACCGAATACTCATGCGGCGGTCAGAATTCAATAATTCACGAACACAGTTCATATTTTCTTCGTTTCTACTTGTTGTTAGTCTTCCAGAGCGAGGGTTATCGTCCACCCCTTTCTGGCCGGCCTTAAACTTTTGCCCCCACCTCGTAACTTGCTCATTACTCATAGCAGACTCCCCGTTTTTTGTTTTAGAGAAGTACCGAAGAAAAAATCAGGGTTCGCCACTGATGTGTGTATATATGTATATATATGTGCATGTGCGTGTTTGAATGAACAAAAGTCGGTCTTCTGATTTGCATAATTTAAAAAAAAAAAAGGAAAAAGAAGTATACTAAAGCATTTATTACATGTAAAAATAAAATAAAAAGTGATCTAAATATTGTACTAGTTGAATGACGGAGATTGAGAAGACTCCTGTTAATTGCAACCAAGAATGTGTTTGAATAGCGTAAACTGACTTCTGTTTTTTATGTACAATTGATTCGTTTCACCGGATCTGCTTGTTTATTATAAATGCAACTGGATTCTTGGAAACGATTAACGATTTTGATGGAATCCCGAATCAGGGGTTTTTAGAGGTTTGGATAAATTGATCAGTCGAAGTTTTATTGTCGAGAAAATTCTACGAAACGAGCGATTTTGAAAGCAATGCGACTAATATTCGTTTTGGTGACTATCGTATTTTTAGGGATGATTAAAAAATAAACAATAGGTCATTTATCATATTAAAAATAAATAATTGAATAATATCTTTGTTTCGTGATGAAATGTACATTTTACACAATGGATTTAAATGTGTCAATTCAAATACACAGGACGTCGTTATAGAGGAGTATACAAGTGATAATTTGTAATAATGTTTCTGGCTCATGAAATTTGAATTTATTTTAATTTTTTGTAACGTTAGAATACTTCAACATAAATAAATAATGTAGTCTATACAAAAGTTCAGCTTTCGTGCCATGCGTGTATTGCTATTAAATGTTTCACTGCTTTTGTGAAATTTATTCACTCGTTGATTGATCTACAAGTTAGAGGTAAGTCTGGGTCACCAGGTATATATTAAATAAGCAATTGTTCGATAATGAAATTGGTTCTAAAAGTGGTCTGACGATTTTGATGAAAATCACGAATGTAATTGTAATTTTTTGTATTACGTACGTACTATGTTACATTTGTGAATTTTTATGAAACTTATGAATAGTTTGATTGACTTGCAAGTTTGTAATAAAATCGAACACAGCTCGGTCAGTATATATATATATATATATATATTAATATATAAAGAGGTAATGTTTGTAAGTTTGGATATAGGAGGTGATCTCCGAAACTACTTATCCGATTTCAAAAATTCTTTCGCCAATATTTAGAATGGATTTTGAGAGTGGACATAGGCTATTTATCCGGATAAAATAAAAGGGCTTTTCGTGGCTATCAATTTTTCGTATTATCCCATTTAAATAAAAGGCGCCGAAAAAATGGTCGAGCGGTGAATCACACTAATATTATAAAGAGGTGTAATGTTTGTAAGTATGGATGTAGAAGGTAATTTCCGGAACTACTCATCTGATTTCAAAATTTATGTGATTTTTGAATAAAATTACTTAGTTGAGGAGAGTGATATAATTTTGTATATTGAGTTTTTACCGATACTGTTACAGTCATGAACTGAATTCCACGCGAGCGTAATTTAACGAAGTAATTTTTTAGAGCCGTATTCACGCGGGCAACGCCGCAGGCACAGCTAGTATATGTATATATATTTAATTTTAACCTATTCTATTCGTTTACTTGTATTATTAGAAAATTAAAAATATAAACCAAAAGTATTCTTCAAGTATTATAGTCTCTGAATATTTTTTGTTTGATATTTCAGTATGGATTTGATGTAACATTTTTCTATTAAGTTAAATGGTAGCTGTGCTGTTAAAATGCTAATCTTAAATAATCTACAGTTTTTAAGTTTTTATTTGCTTTATAAATATTTTCGCGTAAATTTATGTAAATTTATTTTTATAATTTTTATTATTTGTATTATGTAAGCTGCATTAAAAAATTGAAAAAAAAAAACGATTTATAACAGCGATTCATGAATGACTGTGATGTGGTGCAAAGTTTTCCTAGGATAATTTATTTATTTTTATTTTGACAAACTTGTTAATAGAGATGCGCAAATCAACTCCACTGGAGGAGTTGGATATATATGTGTCTTTTCTGACTGTTGATATATATACCCATATCTCAATTCTAACTCCGCCGGAGTTACGTATCTCATACTTAAGTGCATAATCGCGATCTTCGGCTGCGTATTCAACTCCAACTCTGCGTAGCACGCCGAAAGCGCAAAGCAACAGAATGTCCTTGAACACGGTGCTCATGCGCGCAACTAACGTTTTTCGGAGTTAAGATACATTAAATCACCTCGCCAGAGGTAAATCCGATTGTGTCCGGAATGGCAATATTTGTTCGTAGTGTGACATCTTTCGGAGTGAGATATTTTAAATCACATCTTCGGAGATATATTCGATTACGTCCGAACGCCAGATACATTTCCGAGGGTATAACTGTGTCCGGAGTTACCTATGCCTACTTATTAGAACCTATCGCGTATTTGTTCATGATTATATAAATTTCGAGATATATATAATTTGTAGGAAGTCGTTTGCGCCGTATGAAATATTCATGTTTGGCAATGGATTCGTTTTAAGATAAATGATGTTTTTGAAAAATTTAATTTTAATTTTAAGCTAGTAATCATGCTGAAAGATATGTTAATCGAATTCTGAAGCGCTGTTAATACATTTGACGCTCGAATGTTATCGTAATAATGCCATTGAGTATCCATGTTTTGAATGTCGTATAAATGAAATAAAGTCTTCATATAGTGCTCAAGCCTTTTCAGTAGATCTATGTTTAATATCTTCTCATATTGTTGATCATTGTATGTAAAAATTATTTTTTTATTAGTTAAGTAATCGATCACTGTTACATAATTAATTTAATAATACAAAGAGATGGAATACATATATATATATATGTAATGTAGGGAATTGAAAGACTTGCGCAGTACAATGAGTACAACTGCATTTATGTATTGTTTTTTTTTACATGTTCAATAATCATATTGCGCATAATTGCACATTTCTTTAACTTCTTTTCGGTGAAAACATACAATTTCGATATGTATTTACATTTATTCGAGAATTTTAGAATTACACGATTCCACGTTTCATTTAATTTATCTTGTTTCTGAAGCAAAATTAATTTTTCAGTTTTAACCTGAAAAATATTTCAGGAACAAGTATACATTTTGTGCTGTTGCTAAAATTCTAGGACGGCACTTGCTGAAAATTTTTATAATTTCATTTATAAAATATCTAATTCTAAATAATATTCCTGGTAAGAAAGATTTAATTATATAATTTAATGTAGGATACTAGTGTGTTTTGGTCACACTGGGAACTGTAGTTGAACCCCCCCCTTTTTTTTTAAAAATCGTTGATGGAATTATTGAGATGATATTATCTATTAATCGATTTATTTTTTCATTTATGTTATTAAAATAATTACTTTGATGTCTGTGGAAAGATTATAGGGATGATCGTAATCTGATGAATTATTTGTAATTTAATTTATTGTTGTCAAGTTACTTGTACAATCGCTGAACTTTATTACTTTTTTTCATACTTTTAATTTTTATGTCTTATTGTTTTCTTATTTGCTAGTTGTACACCGTTTAAGTGTTATATTTTCGATGTTTAATACCATTCATTTGTATTTACGCATTTTTTGCAATAATGATTCAGTTTGTTTCAGGCACCTTTTTTTTCTTCTCAGAGTTGATGTACATAACTACAGTTCTGTTATGAGAAGTTGCACGATTATTTATCTCTTCCATCTTGTTTCTCTGTTTTTTTCCTGAGTGTATGGTTATGAAATGAGTTTTTTTTTAAATTTTTTCAGTCTTTTCGTGCCTATAAAACTACTCAATATATTTGCTGGTTAATGGAGATTTACTTAATTTCCGTAAAATTAGCAAAATATTTCTTTTTTTTTTTTTGGTATTTAATTATTATTAAAGTTCGTTAAATCGTAAATTGTGTTAATACTTGTTCTCTTGAGTTATAATTGTTTTTGCGTTATGTTTTATTTTTTTACATTTGATGAGAAAAAGGTAAAAGATGTATGCTGCGCACAATTAAGTGTAGATCATCTAATAAAGGTTGATTTTTTGTATTTTTGTTATCCGTAGATTTCTCGGTATCGATAAGTTAATTTCATTTGTCCTGACGGAGTGGTTGCAAGATATTAAGAAGAATCAATTGCCATCAATTTTAGGAGGAGTTGGACCGATTTATTCTTTAGTTCAATTATGTTAGTGTTCATACGTAATTTTTTTTTCCGACACTTTTTAACGCGAGATGATATTTTGTATGCGACCAAACGGTGTTAAACATGATTCGTTATGATAATGAAAAATTCTCATTTATAGTTCAGGGAATTCGTGATTTATTTTGGTTACCAATCGAACAGTATCAGAAGGATGGCCGTATTGTCCGAGGTTTGCAAAGGGGAGCCAATTCATTTACGACGTCAACTGCAATGGCCGCTTTGGAACTTACATCGAGAATTGTTTACGCAATACAGGTTTGATGTTTTCTCAAGAATAAATAATTAAAAATGACTGATGGTATTTTTTGTTTTACTACCTTTTTCAAATTAATCGCTACAAAAAAGCTCCGAACATTTTAACTTTCGAGTAGTTTTTAAATTAAAATAATTATTTAAAAATTGATAAGGAAATTATCAGTTTTACGTTTAGCTTATCGACAAAAAAAATTGAATCGAAAATTCAGTGTTGCACCGTTTTTGATACCGGTAATGAATGATACGCGTATTTTAATTATTTGATTGTTTACATTTTACAAAAGTTTCACAATTTCTATTTTTTGTCGATGTTGCTATTCTTAGCGCAACAACCTGTCCTCACAATTGTGAAGCTCCTCACGTGTTATGCTTAAATAAGCAGAAAATTATTTTAGTAATTATCAGAGAGATTGATGGGAGCTACTTAGCAACTGATAAAATATTTGACAAAATTAAAAGAACATTATCAGCTACAGTTGTTCTCTTCCAATATTTAAATAACTCACGGCATAGCAATTGTGGTATTCGTAACTTTATGCTCACGTCTAAGAATCTAAAATCACGCGATTGATAATGCTGATAACTGCACTTAACATCACGCGAGCGTCCCAGTTGATAGCAAGATTCATGGCACTCTTGTTCATCTTTTTATAAATTTATCGTAAACTCTTCTGTCAGCTTTTTTTTCTTATTTTTTGCCATTTTTTCGGTCCTTTTCAAAAATAGTCACTCTCTTCGATGCGTGGAAGTTTTTCCCCTTAACCTCTCCCGATTATTATATTTCTAAAAGCCTACCTTTAATTTTCATTCTTTATTTTCGTTTATTTTCATCTTCTGCCGCATCCGCCATGAAAATAAATTTTTTCCATATCGTCTGTTCTCATCTTTTCCGTTTTTGCTACTTACGGTATTTATTTATCTTTCTACAATAAGAGCTTTTCCTAGATATTGCAATTTACGTCTATATTTTTATTGATTTTTTTTTTTTATGTAACCTTTTATTTTATTTTATTTTAGTATATCGTTTTTGTCGCGTCGTCACTATTTCACCATGTTACTTTAGAAACGCAATGTTATCTGCAAATCCAAAATTAATTTTTCCCTCTTAATCTGATATTTCCACTGTTGGTAAATTTATTAATTCTACGTTGTTTAAAAGCGCATTCGCTACTTCTTTTCACTATGTTTCATATCATACGAATTAACTTTTTTTCTTTTTGCTTCATCAGCGGAGTGTGTTTTGATTAACTTTACCTTCAGCATTGAAAAGTTCGACTTCAATAAAATTGCTACTAATAATGGCGCATTAGTTAGTGTATAATTATTATGCGTGCCGCAAATAGGCGTTTATCGCGAAATAATTATTTTTACCGGTTGCTTAAAACTGCAAATAAAAGACTACTAAGGAAAATGTAAACATCGTGGAAAAAAATAATATCTCAGAAAGAAGATTCGCTAGAAATAGAGAGAAGCAAATCAGTCAGAAGAAAAAAAGAATTAGAAACCCCCACTTTTTATCAGGTTGAAAGAGATATTTGGATAAAATCGTGTTTCTCAGAAAACCCGTTGAAAATTTTGAGAACGACAGTATAAATCGGACGGATATAAAGATATGTAGTAGTTAAGGTAGTATACCAGGAAAAGTCATACTGCGAAGAAAAGTGGTGAGGCAAGATGTTCTATGTTGCCGACCACTTTCAGACGTGTACGAGGGTAAATTAACAAATTTACCGACAATAAAATTAATCTGTAAGTTACTAAGGATCGTTTTATTTATCCGGAATTTTAAACAGAATATTAAAAGTACTTTTTCATTTTTTTTTTTATTTATTTTTTATCGTTTTAACATATACATATTTATTGTAATTATTGCGGTCTGATTACTCTATTCTGTTCTCTAATTAGTAATTTAAATATTTCACATTAAAATAGCGTAAAAAATGCTCACGCGAATGGCTAGTTTATAATTTTAAAAAGTTAACTAAAAATGGTCTGCAGTAATTTTTAAAAATGTTT
Source organism: Icerya purchasi (assembly GCA_039619475.1). Lineage (NCBI taxonomy): Eukaryota > Metazoa > Arthropoda > Insecta > Hemiptera > Monophlebidae > Icerya > Icerya purchasi. The sequence continues at coordinate 236,662,936 of CM077116.1, forward strand.
TATTTAGCGTATTGCTGAAACTGCATTTGACATTGTTTCTCCTGGTCCCAGTATACGATCTCTGCGATACGACCGAGTATCTGTGCGAAAGGATAAACGAGTTCGTCGGTATAAGTACGGTCAGCCGGCTGATATTCGGGAAGGTGTAACGACGGCTTTGCTCCTTGTTAAAGAGGTAATGTCAACAATTAGCTGGTTGCATGTTATACGAAGTACGCTTTTTATTTCGTCAATTAATAAAATGCCGAAAATTTTGTTTTCAGGGCTTTGGTGAAACTGCGCAAACGTTGGTTAGAGTTGCGAGTAAGGAACACGAAGTTAAAGGAACAGTCGGGGCAGTTGGAGGAGTTCTGAGGCAAATTCCGTCGACAGCCCTGACACCGATTATATTAGCTAGTCAAGCGACATCGAATGTTTTAGGCGGTGTCAAGAGCCAATTGATACCCGATGCACGCAACGAAGCTGCCTTAAAGTGGCGAAACGATTACTTTTAATAATTGTGCCGCTCACCTTCGATCGAACCTATCCGGCTGATTCGATGTGTAACTTCTTATAATCCGATACTACCAACCGATATTGCTCATAATAATTCTACGCATAGTATTTTTTTTATATTTTTAATGTTCAATGTAGTGCTCGTGTTATTTTATTAAATAGATTTTTTAAACTTCTCGTCATTGCGATTGTTTTTGACTCCGTTAGTCTTTGTAAAAAATATTTAGACTGTTCGAACCGAATCCCCCCGGCGTTTCAGAAAATCTAGTGCACCATTTTGTGTTTTACTTTTCTAATTCGACTTATATTACATATGGTAATAGGAATGTTTTATTTTCATTTTACAAAATTCACGAAATAAACGACCGTCTGGGGAGTAACGCGAACTCAGTAATCATGGTCGTAATTATAACTATACGGTTATGGAGTTCGCGTTACTTCGAACAGTCGTTATTTTCGTAAATTTTGTAAAATAAAAATACATTTCTGTTACGTGTATAATAACAATTTAATTAATAATGTACAGAAATGGAGAATTTTCTAAAGTTTTTAAAGTGCTCGTTTAAGGCAGTCAGACAATTTTGGTTGCTACGAGATTAACGAATAAGGATTCTCTCATTTAAACGGATATTTCTAATCTATGCCATATTTTCCCCACCGAGCAGTCTTATTTCTTTTGGTTATCTAGCTGAAAATGGGCTGTGCCCGAAAACGTTACTATTAAGTTAAGTGTAGTATTATTTATTTTCAACTGTGTCGCTATAAAGAATTAATATATTTTTATCTTTCTAGGTCTTCGCCGAAACAGAAATGTTAATGAACATAAAATTCTCACGTACTTGTTCTTTTATTTTCGTTTCATGTTCATTTCGTTTAAATCTCGAGAGACAAAAAATATTTATTTATGTAATTGGCGCTGAAAATTCTTTATTAGATAACTTTATCTAAAGTAGCAAAAACATTAATAGAATCGATTAAATTATATTCCAAAAGTGATTAATTCTAAAAATTCTCAACTTATTCAGTCGCAAAAAATCAATATAGAATGTTAAGTTATTATTCTAACGTATAAAGTTTATTTAAAAAAAAAAAAGTAATAAAAAACATGTTTTCCTTGATCTTTATCAAATTCTGGCACTTCGGCTTGCAAGGCAATTTTTAAATATTAATAAGAAAGAAAAACCGGGAATAAGCCGGGAATTTTGTCGTAAAACCGGGAAAAAAAGTAAAAATAGCCAAAAACGATACTTTTAATAAGAAAAAAATCATTTGAAGCGAAAAATTAATGCATTTTTTAATGTAGTTTACTCAAAATAAATTACGAAGATATGTTTTATTCATATAAAATATGCTGTGGCGGTCAAATATTATCAGTGGTAACAAAAAGATTCCATTCTTCTTTTTGTACAGTTTTATTAATCAGAAAATTGGAAGGATTTGGACCGGGAAAACTTGGTAGATTTGGGCTAGGAAAGCCGTGAATTTAAAAATTGTATTTGAGTGACCACCATGAAACACTTTTAGTTAATTACACGGAACAAACATTAAAACTAATAAAAAATGGGACTTTAAATTCATTGAGTAATTTTTAAATGTTACTTTTTCAAGTTTTTATTTCTTCTATTGCAAATAATAGGTAACAAAAAAAAAAAAGAACTGTTCTGGAAGATTTTTTTTTTTTTTTTAATATATTTTTTTTTGTTAACTACATGATTTTCTGAAGTTAAGGTTGCTTAAATTTTCTTTTAGAAATTAACCATTACCTTCTATTAAATTTAAACAATTAACATAGAATAGTTTAAAAAAATACAAAAACAAGATTTGATGTAGTTTTTTAAAACGATAAACATTAAATAATTAACAAAAATTAAATCTGTTCAATGAACATTTAAGATTATTAAACTGTAAAAAAAACCTTGAAATTACACAGTAACCATAACATTTATTTGGTTTTTAATTTATAATTATTTTTAAGCGCGTTTAAAATTTTAGCATCTAATTATTTTAAAAACTATCATTACTATCGGGATTCTGTATAACGTATGAAATCCTAATAAGATATTTCAAAAGTATAAAAAAATGAAATAATTTTTAAACGTTTCAGTATAGAAACTTAAAATTATTATGCAGATAAATTACAATTAGAAAATTGATAACTTTAGGTCAGCCATTTACCTTGAACGAAAAAAATTCAAAAAAAGTCAGTAGAGAATTTTAAATTATCTAAAAGCTCACTTAAAAAATCCTTAATATGAACCATTCGGTAATTTCTTAAATATAAAATTTAAAATATATAACAAAAATTAAACACTTTATTGTAAAAAAAAAAACCTTTATCGATAAAAAATTAATTTCATTCTCCTCTTTCATTTTGCGACAAAAACAGTAAAAGAAGCATATGTTTACGTAAATGTTTGTCTCACTATAAAAGTTCGGAAAAATCAGAGTACATCTTAAGTGTATAAAGAAAAACATAGCTGATATTATAAATTTAAAAAATATACTTTAGGAGCCTAAATACTTTGGAGTTTGAAAAAATCTTTTTCTTTTTTTAAAATCTTGAACGTGTTATGTATTTTTTTTCATTTAAGGAGGGGTACTAATCCACACATTACATGAAACTACCTAGATTATTGCAGTGAGGACCCACATTTTAAATTAGACTCCTGAGCGAAGGTCATGAGGTTGTTCATAGCGGCAGGGGTATTTGAGAGGAGGTCTGCAAGTGATGTAATTTGGCCGCGCCGCAACCCATTAAGACGTGTGCATTTCAACAAGATGTGCGAATCTGATGGGTACTTATCGATAGAATAAAGTGAGCATGTATTTGGCTTTGGATCTTGCTTGAGGATGAAGTCGTGGGAAAAAGACGTTTGTCCCGTTCTCAGGCGATTGACTGTCGAGAAGACTCTGCATTCCGTTCCGACTGGAGGCCACCATAACTCCGTCGTAGGTTTCAATTCTCTGAGAAAGGTGGATTGAGATATCCAGTCATGATTCCACTGTGCGAAGACTGCATCCAACCGGAAACTTCTTAGGCATAATGGATCATGAGCAAATAGCGGCATTGGATACATCATGGATGACCGAGCGACCAGGTCCACCCGCTCATTTTCTTACCGTATTACGAAGTTTCTACACCATCAGATTAAGATTCTAATTCTAAAGGTAGAATATTCTGCCGCATATCTGTTACGTTAATTTTGACATTTATTTAAATTAACAATGAGCTGTGACACTTTATTTGAAAAGAATTCATTACCGACTGATGTAATAAACCTAAAATATCCTCATCAGTCGGTACAATTATGTCATTAGATAATTACGAATTATTAGAAAATATATTCCTTTTGGTGCGAGCTTGAAGTGCTTTTAAGATAACACTTATATGATTGCTTTTATTTTATTTCTTGGTAGTATGTATCACCTTATTTTCCATACTCGCATAAACAAAACTATCTGATCAAAGTAAAATTATGTTTCATTCTTCTTTTTTAACATTTCTGTGAGGTTTTTTTCTTTTTACTAATTTTCCACTATTAATTTGAAATTCTGATTTTTTTTTGTTTACATATCGGTTTTTAACACGTCTTTTTGACTTTTCGAGTCTTATTTTTAATTAAGTCGAAATGTTTAAAACTTTAGAGCAGACCTGTGCAACACTACGACAAGTTTTGAAATTTAAAATTTTGCCAGGCCGCATTAGTGATAAATTCAAAAAAAGTACTTTGGATTCTTCCAACCGCGAAAAATATTTTAACGAGCTGATCAAATTAAAAGAAAAATCTTATCGGCAGTAAAATTTCTTTTCTACAATGCCGAACCGTTATCTTTTTTGCTATATTTTTTACTTTTCAATATACTTACTTCAACTAATTTAATTTATCTGTTATTAATATTTTTTACTTAGGTTTTAATTATTTATGCGTAACTGTAGCGTAAGTAGAACAATTTTATCCAGTTTATAGCTTATTTGTGGTGGGAGAGAATATTAAATTAATGCTCTTAGTACACATATTTCCCATACAGCAAAATGCAGGTGATCAAATTATAAACAACGTTATTACAAAATTTAGATTATTAATTAATATTCTTTATAAATTAAAGCATCCCTGCAATATCCCCGTAATGAAACTATTTAAGTTACCTCTTTATTATTTGATGGCGGAATGTATCATTTTTAATCACATTTACTTATTTTAAGATTAATTTAGTAGTTTTTTATGACTTACAAGCGTATTATTTTAATTATACATTTAACATTAAAAGGGATACGCATGACATACAACGCGATAAAACAAGGACAGCTGATGATACATAATTAAACAAGTATACATAGTCGGGAAAGATGTAATTATTCGCTGAAAAAATATAATTAAAGTAATTATGAATAATACAGAAAACTTCATCAGTAATTTACAAATACGCGTAACTGGTTATTTCGTTACCATTTACATTTTAAATAGTCAATTCATTTTTCTAACGAGGACCTCTTTTTTATAGCGCTATACTCAATTCCTGAGCGTCGGCGACTAACTCTATTCGTACATTTCAGCTGTACTGATATAGGTAATGTACTAGGCAATTGTTCATGCAACGTAAGTGCACACACGTAAGACCACACACTCGGAACTGATTGCAGCCGCTTGTTATCGCGCTACGAGTGCAGTCGCGTATGTGTCTGCTGTGTACTAACTAGCGCGCATATGATGGTATACGTGGTGGTTTTCCGTTGCCTTCCACGTGACAATTAGTGAGTACTGAAGGTCATAGAAACACTTTTCAGTAGACTATACATAACCCGACCAGGACAGGTGATTTTATATTTTACTAACGTTATTCAGACAAAAATAACAGCAAACTTTTTTACTCTTAAAGTAAATAATCGTATCCACGAAAATTGTTTTTCTGGTTTTTGAATCAGATATATAATAGAAATTTATCGTGTGAATTATTATATTTATGACGGATTGCCAAGCCAATAGACTAATTTATACAAAAAAAAACAACAAAAAAAACAAGTTCAGTCAAGCATGATGTTTCAAGCGCTGGGGATTCCTTATGTCAAGTTTAAAATAACTATAATTTACATTTATATAATACAAAAATTCAAAACAAAGAAATGTAATTCTTCGCGTCGCAAAACGGAAGAGACTTGTCAGTTTTTGTGCTTTTTTGAACTTTTTGCCATCTTTGAAAGTTTCACCAGGAAATGAAATACGATTTCGTTCTTGATAAATAGCCGATCTTCCCACCAATATATCACATACCCGAAAAAAAAATATTTTTTCAAAACTTTCGAGCTTTCTGCGCTCCGAAGGCCTGAATATAAAGTTGTATAAACTCGGCTATATTTTTCCTATAAAGCGGTCCTTTATGCATATATTTGAGATACGTTTTGGTTTGCTCGATTTTTTTACTCGGGTTATTGCTTACGTAAACATTCTTTTTCATGCTGTTTTAGTCCAGGGGGGGGGGATATAATTTTTTGATTTTATGAATAAGACTCTGCGCTTTGTTTTATATTTTGAATTTCACTATTAAAAGGTTATCTGGTGATTTAAGTGATTTTTGAGATCGTTTTAAATTCCATATTATCGGTTTTTCGAGTTTTTTGCTTTACAAGCTACTAATTGGTTAATTTGAAATTATAAATTTTCTTAAAGAGAATTAAAATTTTTAATTTATAATACAACTTTTAGGTTTATAAGTTAAACCGTTCGTGAGCTGTTGATTTTTATTTGATATTTTTGTCATTCCTGAACCATCTTATTAGGATTCCGTACATTATATGTTTACGGAATCTTAAAAAAAGAAAAGTTGAATTTATTAGAATTAAAGACAAATTCGATAGTTTTCATTTATTTATAACTAATTTACACGAAGTTACGAAAGAAAGAATAATGAAAGTCATTCTCGACAGTATTAACTGTCTTAAGGAGAGAACCTCTATACATTAATTTTAAGTCTCACGAAATTTTAGCGAAAAATTATGTTTATATATATCCAAAAAGAAATTTCTGTACTAAAATTTCAAATGTTTTGATGAAAAATCTTAGATAAGCAGTGAGATGATGACTAATTTGGATTAAAAAAAAAAAAAAAAGATTAAATAAAATAGGAAGATTCCTCTTTTGTTGATAACTGTCTAGCACACCTTATGCAGAGAAAAAGATTAAACGTGAAGCTGGTTATTTGTCCTCTTAATATAAGACATTCAAATTTAGTTTAAAAAACGTTAAAAAGCTTCATCATTAATTTTTGCACTGGAAAATAAGCAACTAACCAGTAAAGTGACATTGATTTAATGAATATGATTGCGGAATGAATCATGAAGAAATAACGGAAACAATAATATAAAATTGTTCTTTTGCTCGTAACAATGTAAGTATTGCAAAAAACAATTTATATATATATATATATATATATATACAACTGATTGAAAAATGTTGGAATGAATTAGAGATATCAGATTTAAAGAAATGATATTAAACTTTAAGAATTTTAAAATTTAAACCAAGGTATTGCTGCTAGCGAGAAGTATTCAATAAACGTCGAAATTATGTACTTGCTTACGATAACGAAAATAAAAATGATAAGAAAGAAGAAAGAAAAGCTTCCAAATCTATTGAGGCAGAAATGATAGCTGTATATGTAATAATTCGTTAAGGTTTTAATTTACGAAAAACATTCCTGATACGATTTTTTTCTTTCACTCAATAAATATAAACCCCTTTTTGACAATCTAGGGTAAAGCTTCTACGGGGAAACATTAAACATTTTTTAGCGGTCAATACAAAAATTTTTATATTCGATTTCTATACATTGAATTTTTCTGATAAAATTATCAGTTTCTACATTCAGTGGCTGAAAAACATACCCATGAAACGACCGGATTACTAAATTTACTAATATTTCCTGTTTAAGTACTATTGCAGTATTATAAGGAAAATTCTTGGTAAATGTTCTGTTGATTATTATTTTTTACACTTAGGACCATTATTATTATTATTATTTTTTTTTTGTCGAAAGCACTTTTTTTAAAGGTGTTTTTCCTTTTCTTTTAAGCTGGCAATATTATTACACTATTTTCGACGGAAAAAATTGATTTTTCTTCTACCCTAACGCCCCACTTTAGCTACGACTGTAATATTTTTAACTAAGTATTATGAAGTATTCTTTATACTTTCATGTATTCGGTTAATCATCAACTTCTCAGGAAAGTTATATTACAATTTAAATTTAGGCTTGATCTCGTATATGTGTATTAAAATGTGGCATACATAAATTCACAAAATACGAAATATTCCTGAACATGATTTAAATATTAAAAAGATTTAACAACCAACTAAAATATCCAAATCACAATTTCGTATTTAAAGCGATTACTAATAAATTCTTTTAATAAAAAAAAAAAAAAAATCAGTGTACCAAATAAACTAACGAGATGTACTTTTCATAAGAAATAGTGAAATAACGTGTCCAGCCCAAATATCATAAGCTAAATAGAAATATTTTTTTATAATTTTCGCTTTTTAAACTCTTAATCAATAAAAACCTATATGAAAAAATTTACTTCGTATAAAATACTTATTTACTATTAAATTAAAAAAATATATATTAATTTATCTTTAATAAATAACGGCGATTATCAACCTACTACAACGTTATTCTAATAATGGCTCCATATTATATCGGAATGATTTTGCGGTGTCTAATGTACGTATTGTACATTACATCTTATTTCTTCTTTAACGTGTTACTGTGATTTATAAATATACAGTTATGATAATTTCGTTTAAAATTCGATTTTACTCTCTGATTTCCATCTTTCCTTTAAAGTTTGCAATAGGTGAAAAAATATATATTAATGAAATCACGTAAAAAATTATATTTTAATAATATTTATAATAATTCGTTATTTTTCACAGCCCATTCGCATTCTTTATTTTGTTTCCATCTGGCCGGAAAATTTTCATATTCTTCTTTCTTAAAAATAGGAACGACTGCCTTTAATTTGTCAATGGCAAAATTCACCGATTCCAGCGAATCTTTTCTATGCGGTGATGACACAGCAATCACGACGCTGGGTTCGCTTATATTTACTTCACCTAGTCTTTCATTCAATAACAACATTACTTGTAAGTAATAAAAAAATAACCGACGCAACCTAGCGTATAACGACGTTAAGCGTACCTGTGGTGAATAACGACGTGTTTAATGGCTGGCCATTTCTCTTTCAATTCCACGCAAACTTCATACATTATTTTTAACGCCATACTTTCGTACGCTTCATAAACCAATTTGGTAACCTGCACAAAAATATGTTCTCGCTAACAAAATAATTTCGCAGTGAGTCGCGCTTAATGATTTCAGTACAAAATTTAAATAATACCTTTTTTCCGTCGCAATTATCCCTGGTTACACCGGCAAAAATTGATACTGCTCCACAATCAGGCGATAAAGTTGACTGGTATATATCTCCAACATTGAGAGGCGTTTCTACTAATTTAACGTCAAACATTTTACCCTAATTCAAATTAAAAGATTATTAAACTACGCTAATAATTCAAAAAAATGTTAAAAATTGTACGCGGACACAAATTACAGAAATATAAAGTACAGAATACGCGTCAAACTTAATTTTTTAACAGTCACAGAAATCGCTATTAGTTCTTTATTAAAGGTTATATAATTTATTATATAACGTTTACGAATTATCTTGGTTTTTCAGATAATATAAAAATTCGTAGTTTTAATATTAAATGTAGTTTAAAAATACACACATGTGGCGCTTTTGTTCGTACAATATTATAGTGTAATTAGTTATTACCGGCACTTAATGGAGGAATGACAGCTACTATATCTCCTTCGTTCAGATTTAACTGATCCGACAGATCGGTATAACTTTCATTAATAGCTACGATCAGATTTTGTTGTAAATCACTCAAATTGTATTTGTCAACAATTAGCTTCAATAACGCGTAGCATTCTATTTTTGACGTTACATCTATATTACCCTCCTTGGTTCCACTGTAACTTTTGGTATTTCCAAAAAACAAAACTTTTAAATTTATCTTATTCATAACCTAAACAATGAAAAGGTAGCCAATTATTACCTCGCGCAATAAAACAACATAATTAGTACTTGAAAGGTAAACCATATTGCAACATAATATCGGTTATTACGATTACGAAATAAAAGCATACCTGGAATTATACTTATACGGCACTTAACGCTTTCATCAAACATTCTCTTTTTACTTCGATAATAGTAGTAACTAGTTTGAACGAAGTCTGCGACAAAACGCCGCTTACGTTGTTATCGTTGTTATCAGCGTAGATCAAAGTTTTAATTTTTATCTTACTTATTAAAATAATGCTAGTGAATTCATTTTTCGGTAATCAAGTTTTTTTTTTATTACAAATCTGATTTTTCAGCGATTAAACATTTCTGTACTATTTGATGTGCCGTCTGAACTGGTAACTTCAGACGTTCTAATTTAGTAGTTTTAATTCTAACAAATCGGATTAAAATACGGCCATCGTGAAAATATTTTTTATCAAATTCGTATATTAAAATTTTAATTTCGACTATAATTAAAGGTTTTATTTTTTTTTGTAGTTACCATCTTTTATAACTGCGGTTCACTAAATAAAACCGTAGAGTAGTTCAACTCATTAGGGGACAACGAATCAGCTGATTTTTATTTACATAACGTGAATCGAACAGGATATATTTTGTTGTGTACAGTATACGAGCAAATCATTGTAGCTTAGGTGAAAGATAGAAGAGAAAGTTTAGAACTGAAATTGCGTATTATTTATAATTAACCGTGTTTCGAGTGTATTTTAAGTAACTATTTTAATCGAATTTTATTATTATCAATTTTTAATATCTTTTATATCGATCAGCAACCATCCACTGTAAGTATATTTATTGATATGAAACATTTGAAATGTATTATCATATGCGAGAATAGAAGGTAAACGGAAATTATGCTTCTTCTTTTCGACATAATAACTATATTTGTTTTAATTCATTTTAGATGGGTCGTTTATTTTTGGATCATATCGGAGGTCTAAAAATGTTTTCATGCGCATCGTGTGATACGACTTTAACAAATCGAAGTGAGTTGATTAGTACTCGATTTACGGGTGCAACTGGTCGTGCATATTTGTTTAACAGAGTTGTGAATCTTATTTATAGGTAACTATATTTACGTTAATACGAAGAATCTGAAGTGATATTAATGACTAAATGCCATGCGATTAGTCAAATGTTTTGTGTAACTTTGGTTTTGCAGATTTAAAAATTAATAGGCTATAACTAAAAAATATCATATCAGTTTTAGCATTTTTTTTTTTTTTTTTTTTTTTACTCTTTTCCGAGTATTATTAATGTTTACACGTTGATTTTTAGTGTTAATTTTAACGACATTTTTTATAGATAATTTTTTGTCGATAAATTTCTTACTGTTTAATTTTTTAATATGATAATTGTATCCGCTGTTAGAGATAGGCGTTTTTATGCTATTTTTTTTTTTTTTGTTTTTTCTAACGCAATTTAAAAAACAGTTGTAAAAGTTTACAAATAAAAGTTATCGTATTTTTCGAACAATTATATAAAGAAACAGTCTTAAAAATTTAATTGAACAATTAATACAAATAGTTGTTACTAATTTAATTATAAACCGTGAATGTTGTGAACATAAATACTATACTAGAATTTTCTATATAAAATATAATTAATGAAGTAAAATTTTAGTTAATGTATTTTTGTATTTTAGATATATACTTTTCAAATGACGTAAATGTTTAATAAAATAAAAATCGCTAGAAATAAGATAATTATAGAGAGGGTATTTGAATAAAAAGGAAAATCAACTTCACCACACGATAGTAGTGCCCTATCGTTATTTTATAAAAAAAAAAAAGAATAACCGGACAATTAAAAAGAATCAGATGTAATATTAAAAAAATTTGATTGAGGTAAAGCTAAAATTTTAAAATTTTTAATGTTTATATAGGTAAAAATAGTAACTCCTATTTGCGTAAAATGTAACACTGCATTCTAACATTTCTGTTTGGATTTAAGTTGTAAATTCTATTCTACTTTTTTAATTATATTTTTTGTTCATTTTTTCGTAAATCAGCGAAGTGCAAGACCGTGTTATGTTGACCGGGCGTCATATGGTACGGGATGTATCGTGTAAAACTTGCGATACTAAATTAGGTTGGATATACGAATTCGCTACTGAAGAAAATCAGCGATACAAAGAAGGGCGAGTTATACTGGAAAGGGCGCTCATTTCAGAGAGCGAGGGTTTTGATGAAAGAGAAGAAAATGATTAATCACTTTCCTTTTTGAAAAGCGTTATCGATGAAAATTAATCTTCTTGTATATTCTAAACGTGAATATTAGAATAAATCGAATTTTCTGGTAGCTACACGTTTGATATTTACGCGGAAACTGATAATCACACGGTAAATCAGACGTGTACTGTAGAACGTTTACAGGAAAAATTGGTTTTGTACGTGTATTATACTTTTATCGAATAGTATAAAACTTGTTTCGAAAATTAACTACTAGTTTGTTTTATCGCGAGGCTATTTCATTTTCGATAACTTAATAGGTGTAAAAAACTGAGTGGAAATTAAAGTGAATTATTCATAACGTATCGATTTCTTGTAACAAATGTTTGTATAATTGAAAAGTTAAATGTTTCTCATTTCCTCTTATTTTTAGGAACGAATCACCTCTCGTTTAAAATTTATTTTTGAACAACACTTTGAAATTGTGAATCACTTTTTTTTTCTTTTTTCGTGTTTAGTACAACTAATGTTCTCAAAAAAAAAAAAAAAAAAAAGCAAAAGAAAACAAACACACTTGGAAAACATGTCGAATAAATTTTTTATGAAACATTCATGCGTAATTTTTATAAAAATTCTCGTTTTCCGTGTTGATTTAAACATACCTTTATTGAAATATGCACCTGCGAATTTTTGAGATGTTTATTTGTACGTGTTAAAAATGATTAATAATGTTACCTGTTTCATTCACACTTTAGCATATTTACTTTTAGAAACTAGTAAGTAGATGTATGTAAAATTATTATTCTTATATATACATTTTCTGTCTCAATTTACAGTACACATTAATGTCTTTCAAAATCGAAAATTTAAAATTGCCGTATATATTTCTTTTGTATCCGTTGCGTGTAAATAAATTGTTGTTATAAATTCGTAGTTAAAGTTTTGTTTTTAAGTAATTTTTAAATTTAACGCATTTTTTTTTTTTTTGTTTTTTTTTTAAGTGTTTGTTTCCATGTTTAAATAAAGCGACAAATGAGGACGTAATTTTAAGAAGAGGAAGAATCTAATAGATGTATTCTTTTTTTTCTCGTACATTAGTGTGTATAAATAAGTGAACTTCTTCTCGAGTTTGGGAAAAATTGAAATGGTACAAATAAAATAAAATTTTCAATGGTAAGTTACTGGAATTACCGGCGAAATATTTTTATTTTTTATGTTCGTACGCATCTAATTTTTGTATTATATTTCGTGATAATAATGGTAAAAGTAATGGTCAATAAATGAAGAGTTTGCGGATAAAAAATTTCTTTATGTGCTCGCCTATTTGAAAATTGCCAAATATGAAATTCATTTTATTTAGATTAAACAAATTTCATATTTAACTTGTTGGTGAAGAATTCTTTTTTACCATATTAATTTCCGGCGAAGCAGTCATTTCTGAGTAAATGTTTTTTAAAAGGCATTTTTTTTCTCTCTTTTTCTCGTTTTCGCTATTATTAAAAAAAAAACAAAATCAAACGATAGGGCATTATTATCTATCCGGATTTTAATTACACGCATTGGGAAATATTGATTTTTTTAAAAATTTCGTTACAATTATTGTTTTCTATCGTACAGCTTTTTAATTAAAAACGATTCGCTTTTTTGTTTTTTATAATGACGGTAATTTTAAAAAAATAAATAAATCTACGAATAAATATAGTTCTAGTTAATCATTAACGTGTTATTATTATTACTAGTTTTGTGTGATTTGTTTAGGTCATCGATCGTTTTATTTAAAAAGTTCCACGTTGTAAAATATTAACGGGTAAAAGTGCAATTTCAAGTAAACTTGTAAAGAAATCTGATTTTGTTGTGAACGATTGTGTACCATTTTCCGTATCGATTTTACAATAAGAACCGATTGTAATAATTATTGAAGTGAATTATTACATTTTCATCGTTCGGACGTTACGAATGTAAAATCGTTAAACATTGTATTTTATTTCCTGTATTATTGTGAAAATATTATATACCGCGGTAGTTTACATTATGTTTATTTCGCGACGTCAGTTGAGATGTTCGAGAGCTAAAATTACGTGTAAAATATGCTGCGTAATAAAAGTTTCAAATTGTGGAGAAATTTATTACAAATTTTATAAAAATTCTCGAATATATACGTAGGGTGTTTGAAAAGTAAGTATACACATTTTCGTTTTCCACTCGCGGTAACACTGAAGCGATGCAACTGAGTAGGCATGTTTCTCAAGGTTACCACAATGTATTCTCAAAGGTTGGAAACGGTCGGTTTTAAATTACGTGTTTTAGAGCGAAAAAACGACGAGTACGACACCAGCTGTGCCGTTCAAATCTGAGTTACGTGAAGTTATCAAATTCTCGAACTATTGAAAAGATTCCTGGTGCCGAAATTTATCGAGGTTTATGTGCAGCGTATAGAGACAAAAATGTGATAACAAGAGCAGCTGTATATTATCGCTGGGTAAAACCATTTGAAGAGGGAAGAACGGACACACATGATGACGCGGAGTAGCCGGCCTTTTGATGGCATGAAAGACGAAACAATCAACATTGTACGCACTCTTCTGGACGAAGATCGACGCTATACAGTATCTGATTTTCACCATGAGATAGCGAAACGGTTTTCGTATGTTAGCACCGGCCGTTTTTTTATCTATCATATTCTTACAGAACATTTGCATATGACTAGGATGGCCGCGTGCGCAGCTTTACCATGTTGCAGCTCAAGTGGGGTCTCTGGTCGCTGATTTTCGGTGGGACGTCTTTGGACATCCCCCGTACTCACCAGTGTCTCGCCCCATGTGACTATCATGCCTTCTCTGGCTTGAAGAGAGATCTTGTTGGGTGGCGTTTTCCCGATACATCATCTTTGAAGGAAGCGATCGCTGCGTTCTTCATCATATTTGGGAAACGGAGATACAAAAATAAGAAGGCGGAAATTTTATTTTCCCATCGGCCAACAAACATGTAAAAGTGATTTGTAATTTGTAATAGTTACTTCGCATTTAACAAATTTTAATGTAAACGCGATAAAGTTACGTAAATAATTGAAATAATGTTAAATAAAATCTTTTAAATGAAATGAGGTTTTCTGATTTTTTCAGAATGTTAAGTTGATGTAACATTTTTCCGATCAGAAAATGATTTTGATAGTTAAGAACTGTTGATTGCGGTGATGACTTTGAGTCGGAAGTGGGGATGACTGTTACTGTCGTGTTGAGCAAGCAGTTTTCGTTAACGGGGTATAATAACGAGCAATTAGTTTCGCTTTAAAATCTGACGATTCGATATCGAATATTTTCCCGTTACTTCGAACGCGGTGCTTAAGTGAGAATATTCGTCGTCCGGTTGTACCATATAATACACATAAGCGTTTGAGTTTTTGTGTTATTATTTCGTGTTTCAAGGAATTGTTTTGTGCCATTTCTGCAAAGTACTCTTTCTTTCACACTTAGTTGTCTAGAAATTTTGGATTTAAATATCTATTAAAGTTTTGACTTTTTGCTAGTTCAGTGTGTATCAAGACGGATATCCTTGGCGATCTGATGTTGAATCATTTAAGTCATCAGCTTTGTCTGTATCGGATATAGTTTTATATTCTTTTAGCGGAGTTTTTTTTTTTTTTTTTTTTTTTTTTTTTTCGGTAAAAACTTGATTGTGATCGTAAATATTTCATAGTTAAACGATGATAAAAGTGAAACATTGACGAGCTCTAAAGTGGTGGCTGAAATCTTTGTATTTTGATAGGAATATTCCGTTGTAACGGATCATTGTCGATAATTTTTTTGGATTTTTTTTTCTGGCCGGAATGAAATATCGATTTGGTTAACTCTTTTACGTTTTCATATACGTTAAAACTAGTTCAGTGTACTTAAAAATAACCTAAGAAACTTCTTCCCACTTCTTCTTCTTCTTCTTGTACCATATCTTCAATAATCACCGACATCTATTGAAGATATGGTACAAGAAGAAGAAGAAGTGGGAAGAAATTTTTAAAGTTATTTTTAAGTACACTGGGAGAAAAATAAGAAGAAGAAAAAAAGGTAATCCTAGTAACTCGTAGAAAATTAAATAGCGCTACTATTAAAGTCTGATTTCCTGAGCATAGAAATATGTATACATACGATAGGAGGGTGCAAATATATTTTTAGATATTAATTCCATTATCGAATAGAGACAGCAATTAAACATTAAATGCCTCTAAAATTATTAAAAAAGTGATTGGAACATATCGAACAGCAGGACAAGTCGAGATCGAGAAAATTGAGTCTTAATCTGGAATAGTCGTAACAAAATAGCGTGTTAGATTGAAAGGCAATGAGGGAAGAATAAAATAAAATCGGGAAGGAGAAGGTAAGGCAGGCTGCGCGCAGTAGTACACTTGTTATAATACTTCCACGAATATATGTCAACCGATCATCTCTATTCTGCCTTTTAGTAAATTCGACTAAGTCAGTTAAATGGAGATATACGGAAAAATAATTCCATTAAACGCAGCGTCTGTTGTCGTAACATCAACTACGTCACCGCAAAGAAGACCACAGTGTCCTGAAATCCAATACAGTTGAAGGACTTTGTCTTGAGATGTTTAAGTACTTTTCTCCTTAATATCATATCTGGTATGATGGCTGTAATCGAAATTACTCTGTTTGGGAGGTATTAAAGTGCTCTGGTTATCTGAAAATAAGCTGGTCATTACTATAAAAAAAGGTTTAAGGTATATTCCAACGCTCTATTTATAGTCAGAAGTTTTGTGGTGAAGACAGACATTGCTGGTGGTAAACCTTTCGGCCATTATATCAAGGATATAGAAGGCAGAACTGCACTACTATCCCTTCGAAACAACACTTCCATCAGTGAATAGGGGGATAAAATTTTTACAGTGCAACCGAAGGAAGTTGAAGAAAAATATATGTTTACATTGGTAGATGGGAGATTATCTTGTAAGTTTTTGAAATAATTTCTATGTTTAGTTTGGTTTAATTGATATATCGTATGTTTTGTATGAAAATAACTCGAAGGGCGTATAAGAACTGAATGAGATTTGAAATATTCATTCGCCTTTATGAGAAGAGGAATTATGTAACGAACATATCTGAAATTGTTAAAAATCTTCCTTAATTTTTTTATGATGGGTGGATTTCAGTTGGATTTGTTGATAATTAACTAAAATTTACCGTCATGAATAGATGTGGATAACGTTTTCCTGTCCAACTGGGATTTATTTTGATTAACGCACGAACAAAAATAAAGTATAAAATTATCAGCAAATATCTTCTTTACCGTTGGCTATTTTTCACGTTGGTGCGTAATTTGCCGTGCAAATCGTTTCCATCTGTTTCGGTTTACCGCTAGGCCTGAATCGATACCGGCTTCAATGAGATCCGCAGGGATTACATCAAGCCATATTTACCGTGGCTTTCCAACCGGTGTTTTGCCTGAGGCTTGGAATGAATGCGCGACTGATAGCAAGAAGCCAGTTTCGGTTTTCGGAGCACGTAGTACATGTCTGTGCCATTTTAAACGGCTCTCACGGCGTTTACTTAGGATAAGTGCAACAGTTGCTGCTGCGCGGATGCATTCATTTTTGATCCGGTCAGATAACCGGATGTCTATTGACCGCCTTAACATGCGCATTTCCGTTACATGCAGCGCTGGCTCTTCTCGCCTTCTAACTAGCACTCGCCACCATACAAGGCAACTGGTCGGATGACTGAACGATAAATTTTTGACTTTAGCCGAATGGGTATGCGTCTATAACATAGCACGCCAGTTACAGCTTTCCATTTCAGCCATGCTGTGCTTATCCGATTTCGGACTGCCTCGGAACAAATATGTATTATAAAATTACCGACATGTTTCGGGAGTGCAATTCCATAATCGTAAATCATGATTCAATCGCAACCATACCATAATTATGAGACTGTACTCCGGAAACATGTTGATAATTCTATAATGTACATTTTTTTATAGTTGGTATTTGTTTATGTGCGAATTATTAGTACATATCAAAAATGAATTATATATATATATATATATATACATAATAGCATTCCAATTTTTCTTCGTTCATATGACGCTTTTGTATATTGGATTATCCATGATACCCTACTTTTTTTTTTTTTTTTTTTTTATTTTTCCCCATTTCGGATATTCCCGATGGGACAATTTTATTTTAATAATATATATACGCATAAAATAAATACAATGTTATTACGAACGCTAATAGTTATAAACATGTGTTACATCAGTGATGATAATACATAGTCACTGAATGTAACAAAATAATATTTACATACAAAGTTACTGAGATTTATAATTCACTTATTATGATATATTTTAACTAGGAGAGGATTGATCAGGTACTTGCGGGTTTAGTGTCAGTTTCTTTTTCATAGTAACATGGAAATATTCTAGGAGGTGTTTTGCATTTTGAGTATTCAGTAGAAGTGGGGTGTTTTCACTAATTTTGTATTGTTGTCGTAGCTCTTTAAAGGCTCCACATTTAAAAATAGTATGATATATATCATCAGTTTCATTTCGTTCACAATACTGACAATGTGGCATAGATTTAATCTTGAATCGATTTAGGTATTCTCCGAAGTTTCCATGTCCAGAGAGTACCTGTGCATTGAAGAAAGTTATTGCAAGGTTTGACAATTTAAGTTTTTGCCGAATGTTAGGGAAAAAAATAAAGGTTTTTCTGCCTGTAATCTCCCTCTCCCATCGCAACTGCCACATGTCAATTAAAATATTTTTAAGACAGGTTTTCAGTTTGATAACTGGTGGCTTGGTGCCAAGATCTGTGATTAGGGTATTGTGTTGCATAAATTTTAGTGATTTGACATTGTTTAAGTTTAGTGTGATTCTATATTCACTTAGGATAGCCCTTCCGATGAGAAATAAGTCAAGAGGCAGGATGTTAGCTATGATACATGCTGCTGATGTAGGGGCTGTTTTATACAGGGATGATATATTTAGTAGGTATTTCCTTTGGTACTTGGTGACTTTATTAAGTATTCTATGGTTGATATAAATTGCTGCTCCATATCCGAACATAGACTGGATCAGTCCTTTATATAAGATGACCCTCTCTTTGTGTCGAATTCCAAAGTTGTTTGGTGTTAGGATACGTAATTTGTCGTAAGTTAGGTTACATTTGCGGTGGATATTTTCCAGGTGTGAGAGGAACCGTAATTTATGGTCAAGAGTGATCCCGAGATATTTTATTTTGTTGACAATTTTAATTGGTTGGTCAGAAATGGCTGCAGTTTGTTCAATATCTCTAAGCCTTTTTTGGTTTCCAAATATGATTGCTTCACATTTTTCCACCGCGAATGTAAGACCCAGGTCAGTTATTGTGCCCTTAAGCTTCCTACACACAGCAGAGATTTTACTCAGATTTGTGTAGCGCTTAATGTTGAATAGTATGCACAAGTCATCTGCATAGGATATTAGATCGCAATCAATGTTTAGTGTTTTACAGCAGAGTTCAATTTCATTGTGGACTTTAGAATAGAGTATGTTCCATAGTGTTGGTGCCAGGACTGATCCCTGGGGAACACCGCAGGATAACTTTTTGATGGACGAGGCCAAGTTAATTTTTAGGCGCGCATAGCGGTTCTGAAAATAGCTAATTATAATATTTATTACAGATGGATTAATTTTGTTGTCTTGTAGTATATGAATAATGGCCGACCACTTACAATTGTCGAATGCACCTCTGATGTCAAAAGATATAACAAGTGGTGTGCATCCATTAGTGAGACAGTCTCTAATAGATAAAGTTAGTTTATATACTGCGCCTTCGGCAGAGTGACCGTATCTGAAACCAAACTGGTTTGGGTGTAGTGTTTGTTTTTCTGTAATTTCTGTTGTTAGGATTTGATTTATCACTTTTTCATACACTTTTCCACAAGAGTTAAGTAGTGAAATTGGCCGATAGGCTGTGACTTCTGTTGGTGTTTTGCCAGGTTTTTGTATTAGGACTAGATCAGCGATTTTCCAAGCTGTGGGGAAGAGTTCTAATTGAAGGCATTTATTAATGATATTGTAGAATAAATTTGGAAAGTGAGTATTAATTTGTTTAACTATTCTGTTTGTGATCTTGTCACTCCCAGCAGCTTTCTTGTTGCAGAGTGATTTAATTATTTGGTTCAGTGTATATTGGCTTACGTGAAGTCTGTTGGGAGGAGTGGATTGAATTATGTTTAATTTATGGTCTCCCTTTAGTGGTAAGAAGTGGTTTAGAAAGGCATTACATTTTTCTTTATCATCGGTGATTTTCCTATTTTGGAGGTTGATATCAGGGATTTCAATTTGTTTGTATTTTTCTAAAAGAAATTTGTATGGTTTGCCCCAGGCACTAGATTCTGAAATAAAGCGTTTAAAGGATTTCAATTTAGCTTGCATGATTGATTTTTTATAATTCTGGTTTAGTGTTTTTAGGATGGCATTAGCAATAACTAGTTTCAATGGGTTCTTTGTTTTATTTTTGATTTTCCTAATTTTGTTAATCTGTAGCTTACGTTTTTGAAGGTCTTGTGTCCACCAATCATTAATTTCTGGCTTGGCTATTCGTGAAGTATTATAAATTTTCTCAATTAGGTAAGAGTTAATGGATGTAACGGTGTCATCGAGGTCAAGAGAAGTTTTGCATGAATCTATGTTCTGTACAGTTTTATTGATATTATCACAGTTAATAGCTTTTATAAGTTTGGGTATATCCGCCTTGAGAAATAGGGTTTTATTTTCGTTGATCATACTGACATTTAATCGAATAGAAAAGCATTTGTGAGGGGTGAGTTCCGCATAGTGTATTTTAAGATTAAACAGGGTTTTAATTTTATGAGTGACTATGAGGTAATCGATAACACTTTTACCATTGTAGTTTTCAAATGTAGGAGTATTCCCATTAATTATGATTAAATCATTACTATATATTAGGTCATATAGAAGCTCAGAGTTTGTGTTTGATTTAATGTTGGTTTCGAGAGAGGGTAGGCGAATGTTGAGGTCCCCAATGATTATGGGGTTTAGATGAGGGTTATTTTTGATAAGGATGTCTATATTATGTAAGGGGGATTCTCTTTCTTGATTGGGCGAGAGATAGCAGCCTATGAATAAGTATTTATCTATTTCAATAGCTATAATATTATTGGAGTTGGAAATTATCTTATGAATTAACGAGTTTTTGATTATGATTGCTACTCTATTGTTTAAATAATATTTATAGATGCTATTGTTTATTGAGATTTTGCTATGAGTTGAATAGGGTTCACAAATTATTGCAAGATCGCAGTTAATCTTAGTCATACGTCTTATGAGTAGAAGCTGTGCCGCGGCACAATTGTCTACATTAAGATACAGTATTTGAAACGCCATAGTCGGTTATTGAAGACACATAATTGTATTTTTCTAGATAGACTGGGCAGTTGCGATCATGTACCTTATGATCAATCCCCTTCACAATTTCATTTATTAGTAGGGAATTATTTAAATCTATTTTGTCTGCAGACTTCCTTTTGAGGCGTTCATGCACACAATTGCTACATGAGTCCTCTTCATTTAATTTACAGACAAAATTTATGAAAGTTAGATCAGATTTACAGAATTTTTCTAAATGACCGTACCGATTACATTTTTTACATCGTTTAACAGATACTGAGTTTTCAAATGGAAGACTTTCCCATTTAATTTTTAAGTGTCTATCGTCTGGAAGTAGTGGGTATTGATAAGGATGTAAACGTACGTATATTCTACTAGTTTTATTTGTTATTATTTTTTTAACACTGATTGGTTCTTGGTTAGTTTTTATTAAGAAATATTCTTTAACATCTTCTTCGCTTATATTGTTAGTTCTAAATAGAACTATTGTTGGGTCAAGAAGTTTAGGTTTAGTGACTTTAACGTCCTTAATGTTATTTTGAATTTCTTCAAGAATACGTGTTTGATCATTTTTATTTTCTGTTTTTATAATTGCCGTGGTATCATTTACTTTTTTGTAGAATGTTATATTAACTTTCATTTTATTCGGACATATTTTAGCTTTTAGCTGCTTTTCAAATTTATTTATGTCTTCTGATTTAATTATTACTTTGTGTTCAGGTTTTTGTACTTTTTTATTTATGAGTTTATCTCTAAAAGTTACTTTGTTATTTTTTTCAGTTTTTCCTTTTGGGGTATGAATTATATCCTTAACTACATTTTCAATTTCCAGTTTTTTTTGATTAATAATAAAATCTTTTTCTGCTACAATGGTAGTTAGTTCAGAGAGTAAGAGATCAAATTTTTCTGTACATTCAACTACGGTTTCTTTTTGTTCTTTTGTTAGATTTTTGGAGGTTTTTGAGTATATTTGTTCTTTTATTTTTGAACTTAATTTACTTAATTCTAAAATAATATTTTTTTCCGATTTCCTATTCATCATTTATGTCATTATTAATATTAAAATTGATACAAATAAGTAAGCGACGAGAAAAGAACTATTCAGATAAGTTTATAGTAACGTCTAACTCACTGTGTCTACCAGCAGTTGATGGAACAACGGGATAAGTCGGCCTTTGTTACGAGCAGTTCCCGGCGCGAAAGCGATAACAAAGATTGCGCCCTGGTACTCGCCGCAGCAGCACTCGTGCGAGTGGCACTCGGCCGATCAATAATCGAAGCATCGCGGAGTGGACGTGTTTATTTTGCTCGTGCTTGAAATAAATTTTTAGCTGTGAAAAAGGACACTTCTTTTGTTGTGCGTATTCAGAAAACGTTAATTCACCTTCTGTTTCCTAGTGCTGCAGTTTTATTAAAGTTCATACTACTTTTTTTTCTATTATTCGCAATTAATTATTTCGTCATTTATAGTTTTGGACGTTAGATTTTGTGTAGATAAATTCTTTTTTTTTTCTTTTTTGGATTTTTCTCTTTGGGTAATGACCGGCAGATCGGATATATCGATTACACATTAACCTGTGCAACTCGGTCTAGCCCTACTCGGATGATACCCTACTAATAGTATATAAATGTTTGATTGTTTTATCCATATTCGATTTTAATTACTCTAACAACATATAGTCTTTATATAAAATTTTATCGAAAGAAAACTACAACCTTACCCTATTTTTTCTCTGAGTTAATTGTTAAGATGAATTAATTCGATAGAAGTAGCTTCTCATTTAGATGTGTATATACATTTTTTTTTCCTTGGATCATTAATCAGCGATAAAGGCGGAAGCGAAAAAGAAATCAAGCGTAGAATTGCACTGGCTAAGTCGGCGATGGCACGATTATATAAAATCTGGAAAGACCGGTGTATTAATACAAGAACAAAACAGAGACTGGTAAATGCTCTCGTGTTTTCAATATTCCTATATGGAGTAGAAACATGGACCCTGCGAGAAGCTGATAAACGAAAAATTGACGCGTTCGAGATGTGGACTTGGCGCAAAATGCTGAGAATCCCATGGACGGCGAAGCGCGCAAACAACTCCATATTAGAGACCAATGAAACATAGAACAACGTCTCTCGGTTACTTGTCAAAAGAGAATTATGAAATACTATGGTCATATACCATGAGAAGAGAAAGAGATAGCCTTGAAAAGTGTATTATAGTTGGTCCAATAGAAGGAGCAAGACCTCGTGAAAGACCGCCTCGACGATGGATAGATACAATAACAACAATAAGCGATCAAACGTGAACCACGGCAATGAGAAACAGCCGGAACAGAAGTCGCAGGAGATAACTAGTACTTGGTAGATTAAAATAGAGGTCACGATGAGCAGCTATTGCGCAAACGATTATGAAGAATACATTTTTTAGTGTTTTGTAGTAAGTCAACTAAAAGATACGAATAAGCCGCAAACAATAAGTTACCGATCCAAGAAAAAGGTTTCACATCAGATGTTGATTTTGGAGTTTTTCTAATTTTCATACACTCATGCGATGTTTTTGATCATGTTCTTATCTTTATAAAAATTAAACACGTATGTCTAAAATTCTATAATTGTTTATGTGATCAGAATAAAGAGAATGAAATGCAGTATGATTTATTGAATGTTTCAAAATATAAATATATTTATAAAATCAGCAGCTGATTAAAACCCGTTATTATTTTAGATAATTTTTATACAGTTCAAAATAAAACGTATTAACTTTCAATAAAAGTAAAAAATAACTTATTGTTAAAATTAAGAATATTTCACATCGTAAAAAGTTTTTACATAGAAAAATTTACAACGATTGCATGGGTATCACAATATTTGAATAGAAAATAACAATTTGGCGCAGGTTTATTTATTATTCAATACGTACGTTAAAGGACTCGTACATTTTTTTTAAGACAATAAATTAGACTTATCGTAGAAAATTCCTATAAATATTCGTTTTACGTAGCATTTAGTTTATTGCAAGAAAAAGAGAAAGTTTCATATAGAAAAAGTATATATATATATATATAGTTCTATTAATGAATTTGTATATTCTTTTTTTATATATAAAAGTCAACTAAATTCTATTTAGGATAAAAAACGCAAATTTAAAATTTTGCATTTTTACAGTATTGAGTATTTTGGGGGGGAAAAACTTAAATTTTGCACGTGGAAAATTAAATTTATTTCTGTTCAAGAGTGCGTGGCTATAGTCTCTTTTAGCCTCCCCTAGAACCGGCTCTGCTTGTAATAATAATTCCATTGCTAATAGCGCAGACAATTGAGGTCCTGTTCTGTATTGTGGCGAAGACTTTAATTATAACGCCGTCATTGTTTAGATTCGTTGCGAATACATTTCCTTTTTTTGTTACGTGCACACTATCTCAAAAATAAAACAACAATTCACGAAGAACCGCGAAATTTATTATTGATGGAACATAAGTAAAAAAAATGTTTATCTTATGGCGCACGTTATTTTACTATCGTGATTATTTTTGGAGACTCATTTTCCATTGCGTCATAATTTTCCCATTCGAGAGAATAGTGAATTTTACGTGTCAAGTTTCGAGATATCGAGTAATTCAGGTAGAAGGTAGAGTGTCAAAAATTATCGCACGCGGAAAAACTCGAACGAAAATTTCTATTTTTCGCCGCAGCTATTCGTTGCCAATTGTGCACTTACCGCGAAATAATAGAAAAGTAACTCTTGTTTATTTTATTATTATTTTTGAATGTTAAAATTCAGTTTGTAGTTGGAGTAACATTTTATCTGAACCCAGCTGTTATTGTAAAATTTACAGTAAAAACGCTTTTAAAGCAGGTGTCAATGAAGGTTAACGGAAAATTCATTTTTTAAAAGTAGTCGTACATTTTTTTTTTTTTTTTTTTTTTTTTTGGTGGGTGAACAAAGAACAATTTCGATAATTTTGAATTATAAATAAATTGAACCGTGTTTAATACAACATCGACTGTGACATTTCGAGTGCACATGTTTGTACGCTGTAAAAATTTCGATTTTTTATTAAAATTTGTTACTTTACGGATTATATCATATTTCAACATCTGACGTAACGGAAAAGTTTTGCAAAAATCATCTTCTATCTAATACATAGATTCTTTAATTACCTAAATAATTGTAACTTTTTGACATCTGAATGGTTTATGCGAAAGAACTTTTCTAAAATTCGTATCCAAAAAACCGATTATGAAATACAGTGTTGGACAATATTGTTTGAATTCGTACGAAGCAGGGGTCCATAAAATGAAGTGAAACAATGATGAGTTTAACAAAATGTTTTGACTGTTGCATTGCGCGCTAGGGGTTAAAAACTTGATAGTGCATAATTAAAATTTTATTATTAGAAATAATAACGCGTTGCATGAATAAAATTGATGCGAAATTAATAAGTGCAAAAAAAAAAAAAAATATTAGATCGAACAGGTTGCGAAACTAACTAGGGGTGGTGGTAGACACATTGCATAAAAACTTGTTATATAAAAGAAAAAAAAGAAGAAACGACCAGACGATATTTACAACGGAAAGATAGAAAAAGTCCTACGTGAGTTCGCGAATACCTACTGCAGGTAGAGTTCTATGATTACGCATCTACATCCCGGTACACACGCTGAATCGTATTTAAAACTACGTTAAAATTTAAAACTCATATTATGGGCAAAGAGGCTAATAATCTCGCCTGCTCTCTACGCTTTTGAGCACTCTCTGATGCTGTTTATCACGTAGGACGTTTTCTATCTTTCCGTCGTAAATATCGTCTGGTCTTTTCTTATTTTTTTTCTTTTATATAACAAATTTTTATGCAATGTGTCACCCCCCCCCCCTAGTTAGTTTCGAAACTTGTTCGATCTATTTTTTTTTTTTTTTTTTTTTTTTTTTGCACTTATTAATTTACCTCTAATAAACGTATTTATGATTTTCTCGTTGTGTCGGATACTTCAATTTTCAATTTTTCACATTCCAAGTCATCGATAGAATACGGTTGAATATACACGAGTATGTGTATACATAATTTTTCATCCCGATAAAAGGATCTTAAACGATTTTTTTCTCTTATTGTAGCCGAACTAATAATTCTACTAGAATCCTACGGCATAAAAGTGGGAAGACCAAAAGTGCGCACTATCAAATACGCGGATAATGTGACCTTACCAGCAGACAGTCCACGTAAGCTGCAGAAAATGATAAATAAAATAAAGGAAACAGCAAAAAAGTTCGAAATACAGATTAATACTAAAAAGACCAAAATAATGACAATTGGCATAAAACCGCATCGGGTAAATATCGCAATTGATGGTACAAAGCTAGAACAGATTTCAGCTTTCAAATATCTGGTAGCACTATTATCGAAAATGAACGCAGCTTCTAATGGTTTTTTAATGGCAAAACAGGCTTTAATGAAAAAGATAAAAATAATCGCCAGCAGAACAATGTCCGTAGAATTACGAAAGGGCATCATTGCATACATACGTATGGTTGGTAGCTTTTTATGGCTCGGAAACGTGGATATGTACGGAATGAGAGGAAAATAAGATAGAGGCATTTGAAATACGGCGCTGGAGACGGATGGAGAGAATAAGCTGGTCGGAAAAGAGAACCAATCAAGAAATCTTAAATCGAATCGGCGAAACAGGGCAGATACTGAACCAAATTCAAAGTCGAAAACTGCGTTGGATGGGCCACGTACTCCGACACGGACGATTGTTGCGGAATATAATGGAAGGATACATCCCAGGAAGACGTGTAAGAGGTAGGCTACGATTAAGCTGGGTTGATATAGCTGACAAGGGATTTCGGCTACGCCAATTACTCAAAAATGAAAAGGATAGCCGATAACCGATACGAATGGAAAAGACGATGCATAGGGGGCGGGCGAACCAGTTCACAGATTACTGCACCAGATGATGATGATGATGATGATGATGATGATGATTTTTTCGCACTGAGCAGCGAAAGGAGCTAGAGCAGTGCGATCATTATTTAAGGAGAGATTAATTATTTAAATTAAAAATAAAATATTTTGCTTAAAGTTGTTTATTTATTTATTTTCTCTCTCGTTATTATAATCCATACTTTTTACAAGGTAATCGTTCTATTGGATTTTTTTCGTACATTAAATTCTTTTTGAGGAATAAGTGATAAAAAATAATATATTTTAGCGGTACCGATAATTAACTAACAATAAGTTGATTTCGAAACGGTTAACTGTTTTGCATGTAATGTGTTTTCTCGTCAATGAGTAATGTTTAAAAATTATTTCGTCATCGTTTAATAAAAGAATTTCATGTATTATTCTAATTTTCGATTTACTTAGTAATGTTACGATTATCTCTATTTTCTTCAGCTATTTCAAATTTTTAATAGGTTAAAATTTCCAATAAAAGTGCTTTCAGTAGTCGGCTTTCGTATGTTACCGTGTTCTTTCCTTCGTTTATGCGAGTTTCTTGAAGAGGCTGTTCCGGACAAACTTTTATCGTTTTCCCATGAACTGAAAAAGAAGTACGGAAGAAAACAATTTAACTAAAGTAAGAGTATTTGCTAACGAGTCATTGTGTACTATACGGACAGTAAGTTACACGCGTTTAGTACTTTTACGACAATTTTTTTCTAGTTTTACGTCCCAGGTACACATTGTATTAAGGTGCTATATCATACCAGAGTTTCAAGACTTGCAGAAATTTAATTTTTTCTTTTTCATCGTTTTGTTAGGCTAATTTGTTTTTGCCTTCTACATCGATCAAAAATACATATATTAAATACACATTGATTAAATACACATAAAAAACATGTATGACGGAAAATTAATATTTAAAAAAATATAATAAATACCGACACATGTTTCGCGGTATTTATTATATTTTTTAAAAATCATTTTTCTGTCATTCGTGTTTTTTTATGTGTATTTAATAATAAATGTTAATACAGAAAATGGATAAGAGCATTTATAACCTAAATTCGACAAAATAACATAGTTAATCACTTAAGTAACTCTCGCAAAATTCTAGATATTTTAAAAATAAATGATTAAATTTTCAGCGCAGACAGTGAAGGATACTGTACCGGCAGAGGATAAAGGTTGAGAATGTGAAATTAGTGCGATAATACCGAGAAATTGGATCCTGATGGCCAACTGATTCCTGAGGGTCTGTTCTGTTTTAGCTATAATAGCTGAAGATTTTTCATTCGGTTTTTTTTTTTTTTTTTTGTATCCTAGAAAGTGCGTTTTAAACGTTTATTGCATCTTCGCAACCTTATTAGGTAAATAATTTTCAAAAATATTCGCGTGTCCTAGTTATTCAAAGAAACCGCACAACTAGTGAAAACCTTTCCAAGTTCATGGCCCAGTTTTTAATTCGAAAATTATTGAGCTTCTCCCGTATGCGGATTTATTTTACCGTTTATTTCCGCAACTGCGAGCCGAATATATGACTGTTATTTGTCCTATTTGTATGTTCATCGACTGTTTCTACAAATTTACCGTTTAAAAAAAAAAATTTTTTCTTTGCCAATTTGTTAAATATTATCTGAGTTTATTTATATCAATATTCATAAATTTTCAGTTTCGCTATCGTTTATCTGAAATTCTGGTCTTGTGCATTGTTTCCTTTTAAGATAATGCCATTTGAAAATTTGCAGCGATTTCTATCTATTTTCAATACGTTATTATATCAGTCTGCATTTTACACTGAGTATTTTTTCGAATTCTGTTCTAAAGAAATTTAGAAATAATGTATCGGTCTGGTCTATTTTTCTTTTTATATTAAACCATTATTCCCCCGTACTTGCTTTTACAACCGTAGCGGAATTTTTTTTATCTCATATTCTTTATTACGACGTATATTAATGACGTTTATAATATACCGAACAAATTACTTCTTAACATAGATCCTTTTGTGTTCGCGTAATATTTAGTTTATTTTTTATTCTCTTGTTTACAATTTCTGTAAATAGTTTGTAAACATTGAAGTTGATTTTTCGTAATTATTTAAGCAGACAACATGGATGAACTGATTTTTGACATGATCATATGACCGGAATCAGTGTAAAATTTCTTCTGCCACGAAGAAGTGTCACGAAACTTTCAGTCATTTCCATCGAAAATTTCCGGGTTTTTTATTTACTACTGTGTCCGAAAAATAAGACCGGTTCTTATTTTTTTTTCAAAAAATCTTTATTTATTCTTCCAAATATCTATTTCATCGCTTTCAAAGCAATCCTTTCCGGACACAATACACACCTATGCCAACCTTTTTTTCGCAATCCTCGAAGTATGCCAAATACCTTCCGGTATGGTCTTCTGAACGCGCTGCGTTTCACGTTGAATCTCTTCAGTCAACACTCGAAACAATGTCCCGAGAGCGACCTTTTTAGGAAATAGCCAGAAGTCAGGCGGTGCTAAATTAGGCGAGTACGGCGGTTGCGGAGCGATATTAGTTGATTTTTTTGGTAAAAAAAAACCCGCGAAGAACCAATTGGCGCATTATCGTGGTGTAAAAACCAAGAGTTGTCTGCCCATAAATCCGGCCTCGTTTTGCGAATAGCTTCAAGTAAACGACGCATAATACTCAAATAATATTCTTTGTCCACTGTTAGTCCCGGTGCGGAAGGAACTTATAACGCGCAACACTACGATAATTAAAAGAAAAAACTGTTAGCATTACCTTGATTTTTGAGCGAATTTCGGTCTTGCTTCACCTTTGATATTCACTCGCTTGGCATAAGCATAGATCCAAGTCTTATCTCCCGTAATAATACGTTTTATAACGTGCCGGTAGTCAGAAATCTTCTCTTCGTAGATTTTAACGCGATCGTCTTTTTTGAAAAAATGAAGTGTTCTTAGTACCGATCGAGATTTGTCGCGTCTGAGACTCAAAATATCTCTTAAAATGGAATTGACTGATTCTTTTGAAATCCGGATATCATCGGAACGGCTTGTAATTATTAACCGATGGTTTTCGAGCACTAGATCACGGATTTGTCGGAGTGACTTTCTTCGACAATCAACTTGTTGTCGGCCTTTTTTGAATATGCCACTTGTAAACATTTCTTTCCGACAAAGTCTGTTCACCAAAAGCCTTCTACAACATTCTAAACGTTTGCGTAGCAGAAATTCCATTTCGTAAAGAAAAAAAAAATGCAACTTCTTCGCTCGACAAAATCAGACAAAATGTCCCATTACAATGTCCGTTACAAGGTATATAAGATACACAACAGTCTAGAGTCAAGTGGACTAGAAAAGACGGCAGCCTAATGTTCGCGCGCTTGTCTGATTGAACAATAAAAAGGTGTTCAGTTGAAAGCGATTCTTGTAAAAACAGTTTAGAAGAAAAGTGTCATTCTTCGACAGGGAGTAATAGGAAAGTTCAGTTACGTTTTTACGTTTTTTGTAATTTTTCTCTCTTTCTAAACGCATTTCGTATTGTTATTTTGTTTCGCGTTAGCTCTACCGTTCGACTTTTAACTTTTTTTTTTTTAAATTGAACCCTCGACGTGATAATGATGCATTCTTCTCAATATTTTTCTAATCTCAATCGTGATGCCTTCATTGAAAAGATTTTCCAAATGATTTTTTTGTATTCTTTTCTGAACGCCTTTTTTTTTTTTTTTTGTGCAGCTGATTTTTCGGTAACCTTTTCGTTTTTATCACGAAAATTTTGATTTATGAAAGATCACTTCGCTATGAAACCTTTAATATATTTATATTATATATTCACTTTGGAAGAAGAAAAATGAACGGTATCGCAGAAAATTATTAAAAAGACTCGACTACAATAAAACCGAACCAACATCCGTCTGTAATTTTTTTTTTTTTAAATCGATAAATTAATTTTTTTTTCATTAGCACGTATATACTACTATATGTATGTCTCACGGGAATCGTTTCGCAAAATGCGTGCGTCACAAAAATGCGTACGTCACGCAAAAGTGTTACCCTTATTTATGTCTATTAAACATTTTATACAATTTATGATCAACACTTTTCAGTCCGCGTTGTTGTATACTAAAACGAAACAGTCGTATCTTTAAGCAGCAGTCATAATGTATTTCTGAACAAAAAGTGCAGAGATTTATTTATTTTTTCATATTTGAAAGATACAGGGCGCGGAGAGGAACCCCTACAGAGGTCGATGCTAAACGATTAGAGTGATACGTCTGATACAAAAGAATGGACCTGAGATATTTAAGAAACGTTCGGGCATAAAATAGCGGAGAGAGTGGCAAAGTAATCGATGCTCTAGTTTTCGGGGATAATAGTCAGGTATCTGTAACATTTGCACGCGCGAGATATAGAAAATTATCCAGACTGACGAAATGTGTTGGCATTTCGGTTCTTCACGAACGAGTCAGTTATTACAAGCGAATCGTTAATTGCCTTTCTAAAGAAACGATGATAACGAAAGATCCGCATCAAGAAAGCACCAATAACTGCGTAGGCGCATGACAATTTACTTGTCACTTCGGAAGCTGTTTTGACGAGTGGTTTTTAGACGATCATCCGGATATTGTCATCGCTTTCTTCGTTTAGCAATGAGAAAAATTATAGTAACTTTTTATTGAAAGTGAGATGAATTAAAAAAATTACGGTATCATTATTTCCCATGGGACTTACATTGATAGAATGATGGTACGATTTATTACTATAGGTTATCTGCTAGACTTCAAAGCGGCCTACAGGAAGGCAAAGAATGTTGATGATTAAATGAGTTAATTTTAAAAGTAATGGAAGTTCGCAAGATGAACAAGGAACGATTAGTAGTCTACTAGTGTCAGAGTACAGATACTGTCGCACAGAATTGCACAATGAAAACCTGATATTCTCCGTGCCGCTGAATAATGCTGAACCGGGCCCGGTTTTTGCCGAATCTAAAAGAAAGGGAAAACGAATTTTTCGCATCTGTAACTGATTCTATTTAGGATTACGGGTCTACGGATGTTGGCCGGTAATTTCAAATTAATTTTTGGTCTAGAACAAGAAAAACGTTTTATAATCTTCCCACCGAAATACTACTGCTTATTATTCTCTCTGAATTCCACGGACTGCTCTGTAAGTGCCGTACGGTATTAGTAGCCAAGCTTTTGTTTTAACTCTTATAGAGCTACTCTTCCCGTAAGCACCAAAGATATTATTGTACGGTACGTTGTTGTAATTTTGCTGCTCTGTTGCTATTGGGTTTCATTTGGATGGTTGGGTGACGGTTTTCATGGTTTATTGGTCGCAGCACATTTTAAATGATCGAATAATATACGATACACATACTAAAACTATATTTCTCAAAAATAAAATTAACACACACGCGAATTGTGTTCTTTTTCTGCAGTTTCATATATTATAATCATTTTTTATGAGATTTCGTATTTCTGAACTTTTATCGGATTTACGAATAAAACGGTTAAACTTTCTTATTGCATAAACAATTGTCGAATTACTTACTCGCACATTGGCTGAGAAATTTTGAAACGTCTTGATTGAAAGAATCTTTCGGAAAAAGCAGGTGTCTGCTTAAATTTTCAAGGAACGACAAAATGCAGCGCTTCGTATAAAACCTGTGTGATAATAATAATATAAATAAAATTAAAAGTACTGTCTTTTTTTTTGTTTTTTTTTTTTTCAGTGCAGTACAATCAAAACGTTTGTTAATGCTCGTTATAGCGATGCCCAATGTCAAACTGTAAGGTATCGTTATTGAACGATTTATATTCGTCTTTTGATGTAAACAGAACTGTCTCCTTATCAAATCTTGAATGTATTTCATTGTTATTTACTTTTTTTCATTTCGTAATACGTTTGAGACTGGTAATTCAGTTACGGCAACATTAATATATCTCTTATTTCTAAAGTGGAATTCATTTTATAAATCAAATCAAATTATATATTTATTTATAGACGCTCGACTTCTAGGTCATTTTCGTCTCCTATACATTACAATTCAGATATTTACAGATAATTTTATAGTATTTAAACGGAAAGTTATGTATCTTTAACAAATTTACACATATTTAAGAAATCAAAACAACAGTAATTAAAAATAATTCTAAAGTGGAATTCATTTTATAGATAAATATAATGAGCCATAACTTTTACTTGTTTAAAATGTTTAAAATACTATTTTTCTTTCTTTTTTTTTTTTTTTTTTTTTAAGTTTTATGATCGTATTATTATATTTTACGAAGTCAACTATGAATTTTATAGAATTTTAAAGATATTTTGACGGCATAGTTGAAATTTCAAAAATCCTTACCTACATCGGACCTTATTACCTTTAAATCGAATACATAAAATTGGAACATTTTTTTGGTTACAAAATATAATGGGGGTCGGCCTAAGAATTACGTTGTAATATGCGCGAACAGACGTAAAAAAACGGGGTGAACGTGTGTAACCCTCTTATTTTTGTAAGTCGATAAAAATTAAAATATAACAAACGTTACATAAAATTGGGACATTTTTTCTAATGGGAGTCGACTTAAGAATTACGTTGTAATTAATATACCTATTTATAAATAATAAATATATGTACATATTTTGTATAAATACAGTAGGCTGCTGTGACGCGACTGTAAATAAATATTTATATAAATATATGTGTGTATATGTCGGGCATTTAAAGTTAGCCTAGTTTTGGGCAATTATTATAATGTAAAAATTATGTAATATACAATACCTACCAGGTATCGGTTCCGAGCTTCTTGCTATGCGGTTCTAAACTGCGTATTATTCGTGATATTCCAAATTCGTAGTTACCTTTTGCACAATATAACGTTCTAGAATTAAAAGAAAACATTCTATTTTATTATGAAATGTTTAAAACATTCACAGTGATTATTCAACATTATAAATAATTTGCGGATAACCGTGTTAAAAAATCAAATATATTTGTTAACAAAAATATTTGATTTTCTAACACAGTTGTCCGCAAATTATCTATAATATTCTATTTTATTATTTTTTAAATT
Source organism: Icerya purchasi (assembly GCA_039619475.1). Taxonomy (NCBI): domain Eukaryota; kingdom Metazoa; phylum Arthropoda; class Insecta; order Hemiptera; family Monophlebidae; genus Icerya; species Icerya purchasi. The sequence goes on from CM077116.1 coordinate 236,697,156, forward strand.
ACGTCACACTTTAAATTAATTGAAATTAAATATTTGTTGTTTTCTATATTAAGGAGAAGCCCCCCCAATCTCTCTTTAAAAAAATATATATGTGTATGTAAATATACTTATATATTGATTTCGATTCGTAATTTCTGGCGCCACTTATCAACGACATCTAAATCAATGCTCGATAATATTCAGTTTAATTTCGATCTCCCGAATATTGTTTTTTGTTGTAACTGCTATTAACTGAGGCACGTCAGTGATATTTACTCGAGTGAAAATTCCTGTGACTTTCGCGGTAAAGGCTGTATAGATGATTTTGCGTGCGCGGCAGGCAATGTAAGTAACGAGCTTATATCCTTTGCTGATGCTCATTGACGTATACTTACACCTAGTAGTATTGACCAACAAAAAAAAAAAATGTAAAAATCGTGGTTTTTTCGAAAGTCTGTAATAACTGTCACTTGTAATAGGACGATTCTATTTCGTCTCTTCATGGAAATCTAGTGGTTTTTCATTTTGCACTGTTATGCGCCGTACACCCCCCGTTCGTATAGTATATTTTAGTCGAACTATTTTTTTCGAAATTTCCATAGTGTTTTTTTTTTTTTTGGTTTCAATGTTCAGCAGTTCGCTTATCTAGTCGTCATTTTATTTTATTTATACTTTTCTTTTTGTTAAAAGAAAAAAAAACAAAAAAAACAACAGAAAGTTAACATCTGTGCAATCAGAGCACTAATCGAACTGATATATAACTTATTTCAATTCACACGTTCAGTGGTAGAATCGGTAACTGATAAAGGGATGGAGAATTATGAAAGTTAACGAAATAACGGCTTGTTCTTAAAATTAAAATTAAAGATTATAATATTTTTGCATAAGTTTAGTCGTTTTTGTCATTTTGTTTTAGTTTTTATTAATTCTTTTCGAGGAAACCTATTAGTTTCGTTCGATTTCGTTTAAATGTGATATAACGTTCTATTAACTTGACATTTTTTCATGTAAATTATTCAGAAATGCTCGAGTTAAGAAAAAAAGGCGGTATACCACTTATTCGTATTTAATCATTTGTTTTTTATGTGTATTTAATGTTATTACATTAAATTGCAATTGCTGCGATTGAGCTTCCACGGATGTCATAATAGAATTTGTAAATAAACATTCTGGAGCAGTTGCTAGATGAGTTAAATTTTAAATTGATGGACCGAGTTTATTTGCGGGTAAATTTTAAATTACTATTCTACTACTATTATGTAGCCATTATTAGGATTAATGTAAATGTCGAAATTTTTTGGAAAATTTAATTAATTCGTTACGAAAGGTTTTCCAAGCACCGTGTTCTGTAATATAAAAAATATAACAAATAAATAAAAATAAATACTGCCCTATTGCAGTTATTTCATGTGATTTGTTACCCGAACTTTTTACATTCATAATTTTCAAATAGATAATATTTCATTAAATATTTGATTATTCATACCATGATTACGACATTATCGAAACACATCCGTGTTTATATAAATATTTTTTAAATATATTTTCTAATTTAGTTGAAATTAAAATTTTTTTCCATTTCGAGACAATATATTATAACATACATGTATATACAATAATTTCACTACTCTAAAAATTTAGAAATTAAATTTGTTATTCTTTATTCACAATACACATGTACATATATATATATATATATAAAAACTCGGCCGCTTTGGCTTCTCAAGGGGCTGCGCCCCTTGACCCCTCTGGCTTACATTTCTATCTCTTTCTCTTCTATACTTTGTATAAAATGATCAATATATATATTAATTACAACGTAATTTTAAATCGGTCCATATGAATATAATAAAATTGGGACATTTTTTCTAAGGGGGTGTAGCCTAAGAATTACGTTGTAATTAATATATAATCGTATTTTGTAAAAAATGGATAACAAGTTGAATTTAACCTGCTAAATTTTTAGTGTAGTCAAATTAAGACTTTAAAAACTGCTTACCCTATAACGAGATTCACGATGCACAAGTGGAACACTTTTTTTGTTGGATCTTCGTAAATTAGTCGGTCCTCTTCTTTTTCTAGCTTCCTCATCAGTTCTTCAGCTTCCTCGTTTTGAGCGGTCATGATATACGAAACACACAAATTTGCCAAAACAATTGCGCTCACGTTTAGAATCTGCGATTAACAAAAGTAGTCCCGTTATTTCTAATTATTTATTTCGTTATTACTTCATCCGTTCGGAAATGGCGGATGATTTTTAAATAGAAGAAAAAGTAATGTAACAATTGTTACCGTTAGCTTCCGGAAAGGAAAAACAGTAATAACGTTATCGTGATAGCACACGCTGGGCTCTATTCAAATGGACCCTGTGATGGGGAATTTTTCCCTTCCCTGGGAAAACATACGGATTTATCTTGAGATTTATTCATCAACTCGGATCCGTATGGCTTTTGTAATTAAAAACGGAGGAAAAAAGTAAATTTTGATCATTGAAAAATTTATATTTATTGACGCATTATTAAACAGCCAATTCCGAAGAGATTCGGTTGTCGATAGTCGAAGGTTTTATTAGAAGCGCGTAATTCTTAGCGCGTAAATGTGATCGATGTGAAAAACGAAGACGCCGTCGATGCGCTTTGTTAACGTACTGTTGACAGCTTTTTCAGCTTCATCCGTTACTTTTCGGCCTTTTATGGCCACATTTATTCTGTATTTGCTTTGTTCTTTTGCTCTTGCCAGTTCCATTTGTTTTCTTTATTTTTACCTTTGCGCTTTTTCGTTGTAATAGAAGTAGTGCACGCGATATTACGCAAAGTACACGTTCATTTCTCTTTCGAGTTTTCGGGACAATCTTCAACAGAATTACAAAATTTCTATATAAAACATACTTAGGCTGTTTCTCGTAAACTATTGCTCAATGCAAGTATCCAATGTATCTCTATATAAAGAGAGAAGGTATAAAATATTATACTTTCTAAGAAAACGTATGAAGTACAATAAATAACATTTCTTTTTAAAGGGAATTGCTTTTATATAAAAAATGCTCAAATAAAATTATACATTACAATTACACAAAAATGAACTTAAAAGTAAAAAATAATTTTTTCATTACAACGAAAATACCTTTTAATGAAATTATTATAATTTTACTTTTACTAAAACATAATGCTTCAATAGCGGCGTTTAAAATTTTTTTTTTTTTTGATCACAATGAAACGTATGGTTCGAATCACAGCGTGAGCGCATATATCGAAATGGTGAGCTTTTCATCATGTACATTTATTAATTATTCGTATATATCCTTAAAGAAATAGTTCGCGCTCTTTTCGAACCATTGTTTTGACATAATTAAGAAAAGGAAGTCGAAATATTTGGGCCACGTTATCGGAGGCAGGAAATACGAATTATTGCGAATAATTATAGAACGAGAAAATCAACGGAAAAAGAGCACGAGGAAGACGAACATCGTGGTCCAAGAATATAAAACAGTGGACCACCGGAAAAATAACAATAAAAAACAACCTATTTGAAGCAGCGGACAACCCCGGGAAATTTAGCCAATCAGTGATCGTCTACGCGCACACATGTCTGCCTGGTGTTTTACGCAGACATGTAGAAAAAAGAAGAATTTTAATTAGAAAATTTAATTTCGCATTTGCTGTTGAAATAGAGTGTTTTAGTAAAGGTAAAATTACGTGCACTGATTAAAATGCGTATTTTCGTGTAATGGGAAAACTATTTTCTACTTTTGAGTTTACGAAATTATAATACGAATATATTTTCTTATTCCAAGTGCATTTTGTATAAATGCATTTACCTTTAAAAAAAATTATACATTTTTTTGTTTTGTACTTTTTAATGACGGTTTACAATTATTACGGTAACCAATTAAATTATTTGGTACACTGTAAAGTTTTTGAGTATTTTATAAGTGTTTAGATTTATATGCGCGGCCTATATCAATATTTTAAACATGTAATATACAAATTTTCAATAATTGGCATCATCACATTAATCTCATACGTTGCCGTTTATGTCATGGTTTCTTTCCCGTTCAATCCGCGCCGTACCTTACAGATACAGAGAAACCTTTATTAATTCTGATGAACGATAGCTGCTCTATAAATTTTTGGTTTTCTTCTGAAGTCAAGTGAGCAATAACACGTAAATTGCGATTAGAACGATAAGAACGGTAAATTATATTGTAAAGAACTATAATAGAAGATCGATCTAATCGGTCTGCTTACAAAGATTTTTCTACAAATAAAATTAATTAACGGTTTTAAAATCAGTATTGAAATATTTAATAAAGTCAAATTGAAAATACCCATTACCAGGCGATTCCCCACTGAAACACCGTCGCTTCGCTCGTGACGGGAAAATCATATTAACTTCTGGTTAACAAAAATACTTCTCAGTTATTTCTGGCTTACCAATTTTATATATTGAGTAATACCGCATATTTATAATGTAACAGGGCTAAAATTTTAATATCATTTTATTCGGTTTAAAATAGCTATAGATTCAAACTTTTTGCACAATCGTATATAAAGTAAATTTAAACACACCACTGTAAACAGTTATTTAATTTTTAAATACCCGACGCGTTTCAAAGGCAAATCTTCATCATCATGGATTGTATATTGTCGCTGGAAAGATAGCGCTACGTTAAATTTTAAAGTCGTAGCGTGATTGAAAGTGGGAAAAAAATTCGATCTCAAGTTTTTGAAAGAACGTGCAACACAAAACGACAAAACAGTCAAGTTGAATAAAAACACTTAAAAATATAAAACAACAATTACGCCTATGTGTATAATAACGAATACAAAGTTATAATTTTCAGTTATGTGTTTAAAAAATCTCGTGAAAAGAAATTAAAAATTATTTTCATCGGATGGAATTTTCGTGTCGGTATTTAAATTACCAAAAAAAAAAAACGATCTCTCTCTGAATTCCACGTTTCTAGTATTATCAACGTTGGTTGAGCGGATTTTTGGTTTTTTCGTTCGTACGGAATTTGAGGAGACGCTATTGCGGCCTCCATAAGTCTTTGTGCACCTTGTTTCCCTTCTGAGTTCGAGAGGATAGAGTTCAGAGTAGCAAATCTGAACTTAGTTCGGCTAAGGCTGTAATGTAGAACAGTCTATACTAGTGCACAGCAGAAGAATGGACAATTGGCTGAGGGGTGGCCGTCCTCTAACAAGTAATATATGAGACAACTATATGCGGTTGAGTACGTTATACTTAGGCGGTCCCTAGAGGGATCACCGTGGCTTCTTAATAATTCGAGTGCGGGAGGGTGGAGATGTATTCTTGGCTCCAATATTCGTTTATGCAGCGTTGTATTACATGTAATATTTGGGGAGGGCCCGGCGGGTTCTGAGGGCTGTAGTGATCGAGGTGAGCTGCAGTGTCCGCTTTTTCATTGCCCGGGATCCCGCCATGGCCTGGGACCCACAGCACAGTTAAACTCTGACCCTATAACTGTAACTAAGATGAACGTAAAGATTTAGCCCATAAACGCCCTCCTTGGGATTTCACCACCTGTCGCCTGTACTAGCTAGTCTGTTATCAATAGTATGTCACGCCAAACTGGAGCATGTCGCGTAAAATTCTACATCTAAAATTGTGCAGTGAACCACTCAGCTGCATGGAGGGTCACTTCACTGTTCACCGTTCTCCTTGACGGGAGTTGCTCTGCTCGGTTCGTATAACAGAGAGTGGCGTTGCTGAACTGCCTCATTGTTTCACACGCGTCCTGAGACAGTTGTTCCGATATTCTGTGGGACTTGAACTTCTGCAAAACCGTTATGTTAACCGGAGCTGAAAACGATTTAGACTTTCTACACTGCGCCGTGTATTTTCATTATATTATACTCTCCCGCGTATTAAATATACATTCCGCTAAATTTCACGATAACCTTCGGCTGAAAAGAAGCTAAGGTCATACGCGGATAAGTAAACTATTGGAGTTATTAATAATTTACTGACGTTGCTATACGATTTCTTCACAATCGGTTCGTAAAACCCTGCCGCTTCCTTGAACTTGTCTTGCATAAACAAAACGTGTGCCACGTGTAGTCTCCATGTATCGTTTTCATTACAAAATTCCACCGACTTGTGAAATATATTTTCAACTTGCACGTAATTTTCCATATCCCAATAAATTTTTGCTTGCGCCATGAGAACTGGTATATACCTTTAAGCAGTAGAAATACGTGTTGCAATTATTTTTATTAATCAAGACAATTTATCACAATACATATACCTATATATAAAATTTGATCCTTCCGACTTCGTTATTGTGAAATTCCCACGAATAGTCCCGGATGAAAGTTCTTCTATATGAGAAGAGTAAATGTCAGCTGATTATGGTATTCTTTTAAAAAAAAAAAAGTTACGCCTAATCAGTTTCAATTTTATTTCGATATTTATTGTACATTTATTTCAAAAGATAACAGAAAAGCGTTTACATATTTCATAACGGTTGTATCATATTACCGCCGATCTAAGGATAACGCAGTCTCATTAATATATATACACATACACATATATGCGACTTATTAGTAACTATGCTATTTTCGGAGTTTCTTCAGTTTATTTAAATTCGTTCTAGGTGCCTTAAAAAATGAATTCATAATCCCGCTTCGAGCGAATTAAGGATTTGCAGAGTAAACTTAAAATTATCGGGTCACCACCAAAAAGACTGTTATCATTGTAGCACAATTATTATATAAAATTTGAACGTGTTTAGTCCAAGTAGGTTTTGAATTCAAGTATAATCCTAAATATTTAACGTAAAATTTTGCTACAATAGTTTCGTTGTAGATTTGGATAAAATGCTCTTGAGCGTCAAACCTTCTCACGGTAAAATGTGATGGATGTTGATTTAGAGGTAGATATTTTTAGCGCAACCTTCTCGAGCAGATCATTAAACATTTCCACTGCTTGTTGATTCTGATTTATACAATTTATAATGTGCTATTAGATTTGCTATAAACTACAAAATTATCGGCATACGACAGGATAGACAAGCTATTATTATACGAGCTGATCGAACATTAAAGAACGGAGGTATATACATAAATCTTGAAATATAGAATTGGACTTAAGGCTGAATTCAAGCCTCTACAGGTATGTCTAATATCGGTATTCTGTGTTGCCGGGTTTAAAAGGAATAAAATTCGATTAGAAGAAAGTTTAGCAATATGTTTGGCTAGCTATGCTGGAACTCCTATCGACATTAACTCACATTGTCGAAAGCCCCTTTAATTTCTCCGAAACGTAACCGGTAAAATATTCCTATTAGTAGATGATAAACAGACATAATTTATTAAATGAGACATGCAAGTTTCTGCGCTGAGGCCAGGTCTAAAATCAAAAATGCTGCTGGGAAATATACCTCTTGTTTTCAAAGCACTAAGAAAGCCGGCTTTTAATCACCATCTCAAAGGTCTTACTGAGACACGATGCTAAAGCAACAGGTCTAAACGACGATGGTACTAACTGAGCCGTATTTAATTCCAGTTTGGGAATAACAAAAAACTGTAGCCAATCCTCCGCAACTTCCCCGTGCCGAACTGGCACACTATAGATAGTGACCAATACATTTTTAGAGAGGTCTCCTAATTTATTTAAGGACACAGAGTATGCCATTCCATCCAGCCTCCAGGGGAAGAATCTTTCTTATTTAATTAACGGGCAAAGCAATTCTTTACCACTAATAGGGAGATTAAAAAAAACGTGTTTTATTAGTATATGTATTTTAGAAATTTAAATTACAGAGAAATTAATAGAGAATATATTGGCACGAGTGAGCTACTTACATTCGTGCAATAAAAACGTATCGGTGGGTAGTACCAATTAACCATTCTTTACTGAGAGGATGAATCCAATTGAACATAAACGGAAAGAAAAAATGAAAGATTAAAACTGGTATTTGAATGCAGGTGAAGCAGTTGTAGCGCTTGCCGACTAGCTTAGAGTCAAGTCGAACGTTATGTAAATCAACTCTAAACCGATTCTAGAGTCAAGTCGATAGTTTTCTGTTAGCTATTATAAATTCATTTTTAGAGTCGCAACATAAATATAATTAGTGACTCTAGCATAGGCTGGAAAATCTTACATGCTGCTGTGATGGTAGTAGAGAAATAAAAAAAGGGGAGCTGCTTCGAAAACAATAGATACGTGACAGAAACAGACAACGTGGGCTGAAAAGGATTTGGTTGATAGTTTTTATATACTGCAGTAAAGGATACCTTTTGACAAAGAATAAAACTATTCTTTTAAAGTCGAGCGGTCACTATCTTTTTTCAGAATGTACACATATTTATAACCCGGGGTCGATTCCAAAGAGCTGACTTGCTTTTGTGTAAGTCGATTTTGTCGACTCCTAAGTGCAAGTCGATATCGAGTTGATTCTGGGAAGTCGCTCATCTCATTTACATGTATGTATTTATAAAATCAGGAAGGAAGAGTACTTTAATGGAACGATAAGTAAAAATGATTTCTATCGTACCTAAAACGGTTATTAATTGTAGATTAGTCAAAAATTTATACTTTTCCAAAGTCTCTTCATATTCTAAGATGGTTTTTTTAACCAGCTCGTCGTCTCTTGTTTCCCTCGCTTCTTGTACGGTTTTCGTAGCTTTTCTTAGTAGGTCCATTTGTTTCGAAGCGATTTCATCGAATTTTCTATAAGCATTTTCCGGAGCTGATTCTTGAGTTATCAAAGCATCCAAAAAGTTATACAAATACTGAAACATATGTGATTTTTCGTAAATCGTAATAGGTTAAAAAGATGGAAAAAAAAATTGCAAGGCGGTCCACGCTGATCTCGTCGCCTCGATAAAGTGCGCTGTTGATTCGGCAACAAATGAACTTTAATGAATATTACGTGTAAGCCGGCCGCTTACATAGACAAACGCTAAAATTATTAATAGCACCGTTTAAACTTTATTTTCTCTTAGGGTATTACGTAAATTTACTAGATTTATTTCATGCGCTGTTTTCTTAAAATTACAACACTTCTCATTTATTCTTATCTTTCCTCTCTACGTTACTTTGTTTTTCTCGCCAATCTTTTTTAGTACGTTTGTTATTTTCTAATGTTCACTTTTTTTTCGCGGCAGTTTCATTTTTAGGCAAAGTTTTAGTTCGTTCACTTTTGTTCTTATTCATAGTTTGTGTTAGTTCACACACACTACTATAAATAAGAGCAGAAATGAACGAACTAAAATTTCAACTAAAAATGAACTGGGGTAACCGAACTGATATGGTCGCTGAAGAATATTGTCGATGCATTTTAATTAGATCGCTAAGTTTTTCTTTCGTCCGTTGTTTTTTTTAAAAATGTCGGAAATACATCAAATTGTTTAGCTGTAAAAATAAAATATAAAAAGGAACGAAACAAGTGAACCACCTTCCACAAAAATTGAAAAGGTACAAATTGCAAAGACGTCCAAGGACTGGAATAAGAAATTTAACTAAATATGTGGTACCTACGTGTTAGCGTAGAAGGTGGAATGTAAAATTAAATAAAAACTCTAAAGGAAAAAGTTGAATACGATTAGCTTAAAAACTGGACTGTTGTCGCAGAGGGTAAAAAATTACGTGTTCTCACTGAACGGACTCAATTCTTAAGAACACGAACAAAATACATTTTGATTTTTCAGACTAATCGAGCTGGAAATGCGTTTTATCTTTAAATACAAAAAAACGCTTATGAAGTTTAGTTTGCGCTTCTGAAAATTGGCCGTTTCTTTCTTTATCCTTTTTTTCTTGGGCTTGTCAACAAGACGATTACCCATTTACAAATAGTAGAAATTAGGAGTCACATAGAACTTGACTAAGAGAACAAGCTCTATACACCAAGGATGGAGGGACAATGACAATTAACGTCGTTAAATACAAAATCCTGAAAAGAGAAGGAATGACAGTGTCGAAGGGAGGAGCAGGAGTTTGTTATGCAATGGCCATATCTGCGATTGCAGAGCCCCTAGTACCGACGGACAAACGAATCAGCCTACGATTAAGGAATTAAGGAAGAAGACAGACGGGATGTTTGAAAAACAGTTAGAGCCACCAAAGCTATATAGAACACCGTAGCGCGCTGTCGAAAGTGATCGGCAAGTTCAGCGACCGTTCTCTGCCACTATAAAGCAGAGTTTATAACTCTTTATTATGAAGAATAATTATGGCGACGACTGCGAAAACAGTGCACGCTGTCAAAAGGAAACGAATGGAATAAAACAGTTTTTGTTTATTTGTCCTGTTTTGTTGCTTTATTCGAAACCTGCCGACGTTATAATAAACAATGTTCGTTTGGCGCGGTTATTTTTGAAAAATTCAGTTGTCTCATTATGAACGATAAAAAATCTTCAATTCGAATTAAAAGAATGCGGAGGATTATTCAACCGAAAATTCGCGTTCGGTACAATTATTCGACGGAACTCTGAACAAATTGCGCTGATGAGCATCGTTTTTTAATACCGAAAAACGCCGTTGGGTGTATATTGTGATATCATCTGAAATTTAGCAAGTGTTAATTAAGTTAATTTTAATTGACCGATCGACAAATTCTTAGAAAGACAGGTAGGAAAGTAGTCAAGTTTAAATTTACCGGCGATAAATATTTGTAAGCTAAATGACTATTTTCAGCTAAGATGTCGGCAGCCAAGTCATAATACTCGTACTTGCAGTATAGAATCAGAAGATTTCCCAGAGTTTGAGGTGGACAAGGGTTCTGCTGCAGTAAAAATTGAAGTTTTTCAAATCCTTCCGTCGCTTTTGTATCCATATTCATAAGAGCTTGATTGTGCAGCGTTACCGCGTCTAATTCTTCTTCCGAGCGCGGAGGCATATCGGTTAAAGCTTCTTTGGCATTGTCATCTGTGAAACAAAAGAAATCATAAAATATTTAAAAAAATTAAATAAACTTAATAGTTTCCGGGTTATTTTTTTACTTTGGATTATAACAAAAATAAATCTTCTTAAAATTATTTAAATTTATTTAACACACACACATATATATATATATGTATATAAAATTTGGACCACGGTATTATTCATACTCTGCTTAGCTGAAAAAATTAATTATTTTTGGCTGTTTTATTAAACTTTTTTTTCTTTCTTTTTTTTTAAGCTAAAATCAAAAACTTATTTCCAAAAAAAATTGTTGTAACAAAAGCTTAATGGTAACCCGAATGGAGAAAAATTTGTCATCTTTCCTAATTATTTTACATAATCATTGTACGGACGGAGAGTAAAATAGAAAAATAACAAAATTGTATTCTAATATTTAAATTTAATAATAGGCGGATGCGTTTAATTCTGCGGATATTTAATCTGATAAGGTTAAAGCTAAATTGTTCGGATGTTTTCAAGTTTATTATCGGTTACTGTTTTGAGACGAATTTCCCCTTTAATGAAACGTAAAGTTGCGCTATTCGTGTATTTTACCACTGCGAACAAATCAGGCAGCGTTGAGGACGTTGTTCTAAAACATTTGTATTTTATTTAAATTACACTGTTAGTACCTTTCAAATGGATTTAAGGATTATTTTGCACGATAGTGGATTGTTTTCAAATGATAACCTTAATAATAAATAATGCAGATTTTTTTTTTTTTTTTTTAATTCCGGGTGTAATCCTAGATATTTAATTGAGTTTTAGATTGGCATCGTTTCACTCTTGAGTGTGATTTATGGGTACCCTTGCTTCTGCCCATACAAAAGATAATATGGCTACATTTCTTTGGATTTACTTTATTTCATCATTTGGCGAGTGCATTCCTGAACTGTTTCTAGATTATCCTGTATATGTTGTGGTTGTGACATTATTCGAGTTCGGAAGGTCAGATGTATAATATAATACAATGCTAAAATTCCTGTATGGATTTCTATAAAGTCAAGAAGTTTGTTTTGCTGTATAACCTGGAAGAGTATGTTTTCTAGATATAGTTTTAGAAAATAATAGGGTTGTGGTGAAAGTTTTATAGTTTTATATAGAAGACCTTTATGGCATATCTTGTTAAAGATTTTCTCCTCCGTGTCTAGAAATAGAGCTGAAATCCGTTCTTCTCGAAGCAACCAGTAACTCCATTGCGATCCTGCAGAGTTGTTCAACTAGTATGCTTATTCCTGCAGTCGAACTGACAATCTGGTATTTGTTTTTCTTCGGTTAAAATTGACTGTAATCTTTCAAGTAGTAGTTTTTAATATAGCTAGGGTGGTACTGGAGGAAAATTATTAGGCGGTTCAAAAAGGCATTACTTATGGCTTTACCTTATTTCAGGCATATAATCTCACCCGTCTAACCTTCCACTGTGCAGGGAAGTAGGCAAAACACATTATAAAGTTAAAAAGCGTAGTTATAAAAATTACAGTTTTTTTTTTTTTTTTTAAATTTTTTAATATCTGTTTAACCGCTTTATTTACACGGGGCTGCCTTGTCGGTCGAATGTATGCAGTGTTTGCCACACATGCCTTAATTTTCTTTTTAACTTTCGATGAGCATAATCTATGGAATTAAAATCTAGTAAGCCATAATTATTTATAGATCATTTTAGTAAAAGACACTCTACAGCTTCATCAATGTTATCATACGTTTTTAGTGGGATTTTGAGATTGAAATTCTCCTTTAGCCGTTGCTTAAATGTGCCCAATTGCTATTTTTACCGCAAAGCGAAGGCTGTTTCTGCCTTTGTATCGCAGTAGAACCGATTATCGCGGTGATTGGAGACTGCTCCGAGTCTGCACAATCCTTTAATTCTACGTATTCCAGCCCTTTAGTGATAAAAGTGCCGGGAATATCTAAGATTTCGTTTGAATCTGAAGGCCAGCATGATAAAATTACCAGTTAACAATGTGGAATAATGTTACTGATCAATTGTCAGCTTTATTTGTCTTGAGTGGAAACGAAACGAAAACTCCATTGATGACACTTAGCATTCCAGTTAACATCCGAAATGAATCTATTTCCAAGTGAGCGAAGTAATTTCTGAAAAACGACGTTAAGATGGACAATAAACTGAAAATGCGCGGTTAGTGGCCAGGCTTACATATTTCAACTGAAATAACCTAAATTTAATTAGTTTTATATTCAGGTAGTTCGTAATATTTAATCTTTTTTTTAGCAGCGCCTCCATGTATTATTTTATGAGGATGTAGAATAGAGTGTAATTATCCACTTAGATGAAACCGCGTTCAGTTGTTAGGAGTATATCTGGTTTATAAGTGTTTAATAATATTTCAATTTCTGACATTTAACGTAATGCACTTAGCGTTCTTAAAAGGTTGTTCATTTGTTGGCAGGTAAAACCACTACTTGTTTAGACTATTTTTTGTTAATTCTTCTGATCGTAACTGTTTATCTCGTTCAGTTTAACTTTTTTTAAAACATAGGCGTGCAAGACCTCTCAGGTGAAAACTGTGATTTTTTTTCTCGTCATTTTGTTACGATTCAGAAAGATTCTCATGACTGCTAAAAGGGATTTTCAAATATTTTTCTTCAGTAATTTATACCAAACGTCAGCCGTTACTATTTTCTGGGTGTCCGCTTTGACGCAAAACACGTAAGTTGTAAGAGTTTTTTTTTTTTTCTTTGGCTGCATCCTCCACCATGTTTGACGCATCGATATGGACGCATTATATGACCGTACTGTTGACACTTCATTCATTGTTTAAAATACTCGCAGGTCTTCTTGTTCTTGTTCAATTACACCTCTTACGTTTTGTAAGTACTTCTCCTTGCTAAAGCTGCTGCTTCCAATGGAAATTTTATTAGTAGGGTTCCAGCACACAATATTCTTCTTTCAATTAAATTCTGCCATCTTAGGCACTCTGTTTATGTTTCTCTTTTCGCTAATCCTAATTCCTTTTATCTCTTGATTAATCCTGTTCCTCCTTCTTGTCCTTGGTTCTATGATTTTCCCAGTTTGCGTCGGTCCATAATTATTAAACTCCCCCGTTTCTCGCATAGTCTTCTATCGCTTTTCCTTGGCTGCATCTCCCTTTTGTTCATTGGATCCTGAAGGTTCCCGAATCACGTGATCTTCGAGTGTTTTGGTATATCTCGCGAGCGTGACTTACTTTACTGTCATCTTTTAAAGCTTGGTCTTCCTGCTCCTTTCAGCGCCTCCTATGTTCTTTCTCTACCTATTCTCTCAGTTGTTCCTGTTCTAGGGGTGTTCCTCGATTCCATTGTCGACAAAATAAAAATATAATTTTTATTCTATTCCACGCATCTATTCCTTTTTGCTGGGCTAATGCTCTCTGGTAGCAAACCCAAGGGGGATTAAAAAAAAAAAAAAAAATACTTCACATCATAAATGCTTTTGTTACTTACTTGAAGAGCTGAATTAATAAAATATAACAATAACGGTTGTTTTGTTATTCTGCGTCGAATGTTCATTATACTTCTCACGTTGTGTCCTAGCTTATCCAGAGCAGTCTCTTGTATATTTAACTATTTCTTGTAGCAATGTATCGAACAAAAACTTTCGAGGTATTTCATTTTTGTCTCATAGCACAGTTTGTCGGCCATGTTTATTTTCATTTACCTCCGCTTCTTTTAGTAATTCCATTTGTAATGTTTTAGAGTCATTGTTATGTATGTTTCGTCCTCGTTATTTGTGAATGATATAGCAATGTAATTACTCGATTGCCCTAATAATCGGATTTATATTATTATCAGTAGAAATGTTATTAGTAATTGATTCTGAATGTTTACAGTTTCAAAGAGAATTACCGTCATTATTAGCGACGACATTATGGAAATTGAAATTGGTTTTCCGATTGATTAGTTGATGATGAGCTTGGCAGGACCGGTTTACAGGCATTACATTCCGTCTCTAAATATCTTTTGTATTGTATATAGTAATGTTATATTTGATTCGAAAGCGATCAGGGATGCCAACCATGAGATCCTTTAGAACTCGTGGATTTTAATTTATTAAATTTTTATTTTATTATTATTAAATTAAATTTTTTTTTCTTTGAAGGTATATTTTTTCTTAATTTCCTACGCCTATCTTTCGTAAACGACCAACCGCTAAAAATACAATGATTAATTATATATATATATATATATAGCCTAGTTGCTAGAGCGCTTGACTTCCGATATGGCGGTCACGGGTTCGATCCCGAGCGACGACGAACTTATTACAAGAATTAAATAAAATAAATATTCGCTAATAATCACATGGAAGGCAATGGCAAACCACCACGTACAACATCATATGCGCGCTAGGTCAGTACACAGCAGACTCACACCGGACGGACTGCACTTGTAGCGCGATAACAAGCGGCTTCAATCAGTTCCGAATGTAGTCTTGCGTGTGTACACCTGCGTTGCATATTACAATTGCCTGGTACACAACCTATATCGGTACAGCGAAATGTACGAATAGGTTGCGCCAACGCGCTATGTGGCGTACGGCACCTGAGATGAGATGATGATGATATATATTGTTGCGAACTCGCCTTCTCTCACGTAAGGGAGACGATCAGAAAAAAAAGGAAGACGACGGAAAAAAGTAAATAGTAAACAACAAAAAAAAAATGTATATACCGCGGATAACTTTGATTTCTAAATGGTGGAGAGCATTAGGTTTTTTTATTCAGATGGAAAGTGTATATATATATATATATATACATATATACCTAAAAACGAAGAGATACTTTGAAAAACATCGCTTTAAAGAGAACGCGATCACTAACTTGCATTTATTTCGGACGGCCGTACTACGCTCGCTCTCTAATTCGCTTAACAGTCGCAGATAACAATGCTCTCTTATCACATCCGATCTACCTGAGCCGGCCTTTTATAACAGCTCGATGGAATACGACACAATTCGATATTTCGGCACGTGTCGCAGAACGCGTGCACAAGCGCCTGCCACCGGCCCTTACATAAAGACACAACCAGAGCCCAACATCGATGACGTTCGAAAATCAAAATGAAACTAAAGGCAGAACAAATCATTTGTTATTTTGTCGTCAAAAGATCGCGCCACCAACCCTGATTCGTATCAATATATATATATATATATATATATATATATATATATATATATATATATATATAAATAAACGATGACGATTAATTAAATTGATATAAATTGTACGTAATACTCTGCTGTGGCTGCTGGGTACTAGTTGGTCTTTTTTGGCAGGTCGGTGTACGTTGATTATTCAGTCTGGATTCCTGTTGGACGCGAGGAAGAGACGCGGCAATCCAAAATCTTTTACATTTAATTACGAACTTTACCAATTACAAAATCGAGTTTCGGAACGATTTGGTTCCTAGGACCCTCTTGGATCGAACTTGTTTCGGCTACAAGACGGACTGATTCTTTAGCTAAAAAAGTTTGGTGTTGTTCCACGACTTGACGAAGAGCTGACGGAAGACTTGACCACCACTTGACGAATACTGATCATTTTTTTTTCACGATTTTTGCGTCCTTTCGTTTTTTCTTTTGAAGAATTTCTTCTCACCGCTGAAGTTTCGATCTGTTCTTTTGATCAACAATGATTGCGCGCATCCGTCAACGAATCCCTCGGCCAGCAACCGGTTTCCATTTACGCACGCACTCACTCTCATTACGTTCTAATTTTTATTACACCTTTTTTGTTTATTTATTTTATTTCATTTTACATATTACGTTTTTTTTCTTAGGCCCACACAATGGACATATTACAATATTAACCGATAAGAAATATTTAAATGTTAGAGGACGAAACGAAATAGTCTTCGTTCAATCCTTATAACGTAATAAATAAAAAAGTTCAATACTTATAATTTTACCACTACATTTTTTTTGCGCGCAGTAGTCATCTAACGGGTAAATATCTCAATGAAGATGGTTAGAATTATCCAACGCAGATTGTTTCGACAGACAAATGGACACGTGAGTGAATGGCGGTTGGCGAGGGACAAAGCTTCATAATGTATACGCATATATTGTTTTATCGAATTACTTATTTTGTTCATTGTATTAAGACTTGAAAGAAAATAATTTTTAAATAATAATGGAAGATATTTTATTTAAATTGTTACGTTGACTTTTAATAACTACAAATTTAATAAATTTATTCGCTGTTCCAATTTACTTTCATCGCTTTTATATTTAATTTTGTTATTAGTACGTAATTTTTATCCTTTTTTATATGTATATAATTATCATATTTAAAAAATAATATACATGATGTATTACGTAATATATATATATATACATATATTACGTAATATCTGTGAGTAACACATAGACGCATGCATGGGCGTTGTCAGCGGGAGGCAGGGAGGGGCAGTTGCCCCTCCTCCCTGGAGCCTTGAAACTTTTTAATCAACTGGCATTGATGAGTATTCATAGGCGCGTAAGCATGGACAATTTGGAAAACTTATGTTTTAATTAATATTTTATTCTTGTTTAATAAAATATTAAGCCTTTACAACTTATAAATTTTATTTTTCCTATAACTCATATCCTCTTTCTATCATCTTGCCCCCCCCCTGGCTCATCGGCTGGCGACGCCCTTGGACGCGTGCATACCATACAGAGGATTAAACAATTTTTAATTTGGATTATGAATATTGAAATTAATGTCGTTATTTTTCATTTGAAAAAAAAGTGTCTTATAATTAGATATAATTTCTCTGGGTAATAAAGTTGTAAATACGGTAATACTACTGACACGGATATAAACACTAAACTCAATTGAGCTCTTTCGGTTTCAGATGAAAATAGTTTATTATCTGTTTTCGTGTAGTGCAGTATAAACTAAAACCTAAAAAAATTACACACACGTGACAAGCTGAACACAAGGAAACAATTGCGAATTGTAAAAGAGAAGAATAGAGATTTGTTAATTCTAATAATATTCACTGTCATCGCAATTAGAATATTTTTAATGATGGCGCCGGCAAATGTTTACTAGGCGACATTAAGCTGAGGCCACATTACTGTCGCCAACTTTATACCTTATTTTACGCTTCGGTACCAAACGTATACACTACAGATGTGCATCCGACATATGTATGTATATCTGTAACATGTATATATACGCATCTGGTCGTACGTAATTTTCTATTCGTTAATATTGTAGTTAAGCGATTTACGAAAATACAACTATCTACTCATTTAGTATATACTACATTTACGATGTAAGTGCGATTACATTAACATTTTACGAATTGTAGACAATGCGGTATAACGATACGAAGTGTTATAGTGACCGTGAATATTTATTTCGGTACTTAATGTGTGTTTCAACGTTAACGGACACAAGGCTTATGTTTTGAAAAAATTTTGAATTTTCAAATTTTTTACCGAAAAATGGAACGATATCGTTTGACAAGAACAATTAGATCTAAGTGTAGCTTACAATTTTTCAGTTGAAATTCAATCGCTGCTTTCAAGTTAAACGCTTCTATTAGGGCGGACTCGTGAAGTGTAATCGTATTTCCTACGCTGCGAACCTCGATACCTTCCGTTGTCATACCTATGTTTAATTCCGGATGATCTCTAATTCCTTTTTCGATTATATCGGCTGTAAGAAATAACAGCTGTTTACACATATAATTACTATTGCATTGACTAAATAATTTTACGTTTAAGCTAATTTAAAAATTAGAGTTTACATGTTTTTTCCATTTACCATTCTCATAAACCTTCCGTACAAATCCTTCTCACATTAGATTTAACGAAACATTCCTCGTATATCTAACGTTTTTCCTCCGCGAATGCAGAAACTGCATAAATTGCAACTGTTTGGTGTGATGTACGGTTAAGTATACTTTTTTTTTCTTTTTCTTTTTTTTTGTTCGCATGGTGTTTGAAAATAAACAATTCATTACACATATATGTAGCAGAATATGTACGGATTAAGTTACATCACCAATGCTTGAATTTACGGTACAAAAAGTACGAAGTAGAATTTAATTTCGATTCACAATATGACAATTAAGTACATAGAGTGAGAAACTTTGAATTCAAAAAAGAGAACCGTTTTAGATTTTTTTTAATGCTGAACCAGTATGCTTTTTTTAGCTTGTTTTTTTTTTTTTTTTTTTTAATTTATAAATTTTCTGCTTGCAGCTAATTTTGTCTGTGTACTATAAATAAAGTTTTAATTTTTTACGAGCAGAGAAAGTAATTTAGGAAGATATTTGTTCAAGAGAAGGGAATTATAAATTATCTGAAACGTGGCTTATGTGCATTCAGGAGAGTGAAAGAACAATAACGTTATGACTATTAAACTATTGCTTTGTGTATATACAGCGAGCAACAAAAATATTCGGACGCTGGGTAATTTGTTCATTTTTTGATTAAAAAGTTGTATTTATGCAAACTTTCTGAAAAAAAAATGTAAGGGCATGTTAGAACAGAGTATTAGGTAATAGAGACAGTAAAAACTTTCGATGCACAATAATAATAACAAGCGGAAATTTGAAACAAAATAAAAGTAGTCTATTTAAGGCGCAACAAAAATATTCGGACAGCTTCGATAAAACTCAAAAATTCAATTTTAAAATCACCTTTAATATTTTAACAGCGTTCATCCTCCTGGGCATCGATCCAACTAATTTTTCTGTAAATTCGGATGCAATTTTTCGCCATTCTTGTTCGATAATTATTTTTAGCTATGTTTTACTTCTAGTATTCGTTTCCCGAATTTTTCGTTCCAAGTGGTTCTACAAATTTTCGATGGGATTGATGTCCGGCGATTGAGGTGGTGTTTCCATGACCTTCGGACAGTTGTACAATAGCCACGACCGCGCTCTGTACGATTTATGCTTAGGGTCATTATCTTGGTAGAACTTGAAATTGTTTTTCACACCCAATTTTTCGGCACTACATTTCAAATTTCTTTTCAGAAAGTCGACGTATGTATGTATCCGCATTCATATTACCTTCGATAAACTCCAAGTTACCGATCCCAGACGTGGCGAAAACATCCCTACACCATAAGAGTTCCTCCACCATGTTTGACTGTCGCGTTCAGGTTGTATTTTTTAAGCTCTGTATTTGGTTTCCTCCAAATTTTTAGACTCCCGTCACTTCCGAAAACATTGAATTTACTTTCGTCAGTAAAAATTACAGTTTTCTAAAAATTTACATCACGATTGTTCCTTTGCAAAGTTGAAACGTTTTTTTTTCGATTTGTTTCGCTGACTAAAGGTTTCTTTCGCGCGACTCTAGAATTGTAGCCGTTCTTTTTAATTGTTTGACGGATAGTTTGCGGGTGAACTTCAATATTAAGTCTTTCGAGTAGTTTCGTAGATAATTTAGGCGCACTAATTGCTGGATTTTTCTTTACCTGCCTCATTATGAACTGCTGATCACGTGTGGACAATTTCTGTGGTCGACCTGTTTGTGGAACTGAGTCTATCCGATCTTCTTTTTCAAAACGTTTAAGGATGTCGCCGACGGTGCTTTTTCGCATATTTAATAACATTGAAATTTTACGAACAGAAAATCCTTCACTATGATTACGAATCACCAATTGTCGTTGCTCAAAAGAGGAGAGTTATTGCCTTTACGAGGCATTTTTTTGTCAAATAGATTTTAAACCGAACGTAAACATAAATGTATAATGTCAAATGTCGATCAGCAGCGGTTCATTGAACAGGTTGCCTTTGGTATGAAATGACTCACCCCCCGATAAACGCGCATCGTTGTCTCATGGAAAAACCCAACACTGCTCGACGTACGTACGCGTCCGAATATTTTTGTTGCCGCTTGAAATCGTATTACGTTCAGTTATTCATTTTTTCAATGGTTTTTTTGATGATTTTTGTTTTTTTTTTTTTACTGAATTTATTACCTTACGCTCTGTTCTAATTATACCCTTACATTTTTTTTTTTTTTCAAAAAGTTTGCATAAATACAACTTTCTAATCAAAAAATGAAAAAAATTACCTAGTGTCCGTTTTACATTTTTCCGAATAAATAAAAATATCACTCAAATTTTTGACTGACGGTCAGTTATGAGACATATTCCAGTGAAAAAAATAACATTATTTGCTATCAGTTATTAAAAACTCGCTGCTCGACGCATTTTTAATTTTTTTTTTTTTTTTTTGAACGTCCTCAATCACGCAAAATTTTAAATTAACTAAGAAATCACAGTCTCTACTTGCGGAATATGGGAAGCGATAGGCCGAAAGAAATTACCGATATGTTTAAGGGCTGATGTGTATTCCTTCAAGCGATAATAGCATAAAGCGACATTGTACAATAGATGAGAATCTTGCCCAAGTATCGATAACGCTGTCGTAAAACATGTCAAAGCTTCTTCGTACCTGCCTTCCTGTAAAATCCAAACCCTTAATGTATTATTCAACTTCAATGAAATTGTTGGAAATAAACTTTTAACGAGTTGTATGCATATAACTCAAAAAAAATAAATAAATAAATAAATAAATAAATAAATAAATAAATAAATAAATAAAAAGCTTTACATACGTACTTACTCCGATGATAAACGATACACGTATCTAGATTTGATTTTGATGAACTTCAAGGTATAATTTAAAAAAACAAAAAAACAACAATGGAATACTCTACAGCGTATTACTGAAGTTTCAGCGATAGTTGTGAGGTTTTCTTTTTTTCATTTGTTGGACATCCGAGATTGGTATAGTGAATGCAAGTTTTTTTTGAATGAAAAGTTGCAATGTCTATAAGCATTGTCGTCAGGTTATACAAATGGTCGCACGCGGCGTCTACAGCTAATGCGGAAGATACATATATCGATTCCCAACATAAACGCTCACGCACATTATTAAATCATGTACAGGTCCAGTTTTCGTTCCTATGCGGAGTTTTAATGAACAGCACAGCAGGCAAGAATCGAGAAGGCATCAATTGATTTTCTTTTATCGTATGCTCTAATTTGAGCATCGCGAACCAATTGTGTGTTATCCAATCTTGCTATATGCCTAGATCTGCAGTTGTTACCTGCACCCATTGCGCCAGTCTCTTTTTTCGGTGAACCATGAGATCTGATATCTGCTTAGTCTTCAACGTAGCGACTTTTCAACCATTAAGGTTTCTTTAATACTAAGGTGAATCTATCCGACTAGAACGGAAGTAGAATAAAATGAAGATGACTAATAAAAAATCCCATATAAGAGACATTTCGTTGTACGCCCGGAGACACTGAATTACTAACCACTATGTTCTTTTTTTCAAATCCGAATAACGGCGATACATACCCTATATGTAAATCTTGCGCTTGATTGTTTCGCGTTTTTGTGCAAAGAGAGCGCATTAGGAACAACAATTCACTCTCGTAACATCAGTTCCGAATAGTGTCCGACCAACGGTGAGATTTCGAAGCCGAATACAATTGTAAATATTTTTGACTACTGCTTTGTAATGTGTAATTTTTAAGTGTTCAATATTTTTTCATTAAATGTAAATAAAACAAAAAAAAAAAAAAATTAAAAAAAACATTTCGAAAAATAATTTTAATCGCTACGTGCGCAAATATTAAATATACCATATAATTCGGGTCATTTTAGAAAGAAAAATGAAAGGGAAGTTTCAAAGGAAAAATTGTAATTTCCGTTTTCAATGAAAAATATTATTTACAGAGCTCCTCCGCGATACTCATTAGTAATACTCACAATAACCGATACGAAAATATATCGGTAATAATTAAAATGAAAAACTTTATCATTATATGCGAAAAAAATTAGCGGTGTGCGAGATCCCGAAATTTTCGGATTCCCAACTCTCGAGCGGAGAAAACTAATGCCGGGACGGGACGAATCGGGATTTCCAGTATTTCATGGTGTTTCTCGATTCTTTCAACTTGCCGTCCCATAATTTTTACTAAAAATTACTAAATCAATAAATTATTTTAAAAAAAAATCTGCCATTGAAACTTAAAATTACTCAAAAGTAATGTAACACTACTTACTACTGGTCACCTGCAGATTACAAAATATTTACTTTTTGACTGTTTCAAATGAATAAAAGAGCAAAGGGTCTGATGATTTCATTTCGATTAAATCATTTTGTTTATTAATACATATATGTATATATGCATAGATAACATCGTCGGCGTAAATAATCGGCTAATAATCACGCGGAAGTGTTAGATAGACTACGAAAAGGTCATTTTTTTTTGTAAAGTAATGTATGAAATGTAAAAAATAGGTTATTGTGTTTTTGGGTGTATGCAGTTGTACAGAAAGTTGTATGTTTCTTTTCGATTGCAATGCATATTTTTCCTCTTGGATAATTATTATTTAAAAATACCAGGTGAATTATTTTTGTTGCTATTACAGCATTGTTTTTATTTACTCAAAGGTTCGTTATATACAGCACTTATATAAAATTGTTACATTATAGCGTGTAAAATTGTTAATATGTTATGCCTATAATGTTACTAAATATATGTACGAAGGAGGATCAATAAGTAAGTTAGTTTCTAACTAAATTAACGCATAATCCCCCAATCCGGCTTAAACGAACCCGATTTTCATTCTCTATCCCCATTGTGAAAGAATGAAACCGGTATCTTGTCTGGTTCGTTTACAGTGTCTGTTTGAAATGGAGCGTCGTGTAAATAGGTCGTCCGACATTGAGAGGCGAAGTGCGGTTTTTGTGGGCAAAAAATCATAATCCCGCTGAAATTCATCGACAAATATGTGTAAAGTGTACGGTGATAAAGACATTTCCAGACCTACACGGTGTGCAAATGGTGCCCCCCGTATATGTTCGAGGAAGGACGAGATTGTGTGGAAGATGAAGCGCGCAGCAGCGGTCGGTCGTCAACTTCGCACGCAGATGCAAACGTTAAGCTCGTCGAAATTCTCATTCTTTCGAATGATCGCTCATGTATTTGATCACTTAAAAGCAGCCCTGCCTGGGAGGAGAGCGTTTCGCGAACAGCAAAGAAATTTTAGAATTTCGTCATGAATATTGATTAGGCGAAGTTGGACAGACGTTTTTCAAAGAAGGCGTCGAAAAATTGTTACCACGTTAGGACAAGTGCTTAAATATTTTAAGTGAATACGCTGAAAAACAGAGAAAGGATTTTAGATTTAAAAAATATATTTACATATTTCTTACGATTTTTTGTTTTTTTTTTACCGCGAAGTGTAACTTACTTATTAATCGTCCCTTGTAATCATGTTATTTTGACTTATAAAATTACATGTATTCGTTATCTATTTTTTAATTTATATAAAATTTTTTATACAAAGAATGCAGAACAAAAAAATCTCTACAGTCACTTAGCGTCGTTTTTTTTTTTTTTCTATACATTTCATTTAGTTTTAAAAAATCTAGAAAAAATCGAGAAACCCGAGAGTAAATCACTGAATTCCCGTAAAACTCAGGAAATCTCGAAAACATAATCGAGAATCCCGAATCATCCGATCCCGACTTAACCATTCCATCCCGTCCCTAAATTTCGAGATCCCGTATAACCTTTTAAAAATAAAAGTTTGCTAACGCATTTTCCCTTGTAAACTGCCTCTATTGTCAGAAAAAATCTATCCAGCAGTGCTTGACACGATTATTTAATGCGCAAAAGTCGATTTTTTTAAGAAAATATATGTCCATACTTAGTATTAAACAAGAAACCACGTCAACTGCGTAATTGGCTAAAAGGCTTGATAGTTAACTAAAGCCGGGCCAAAAAACCAAAAAAAACTGCATAATTCGAATATATTAAATATTTCATATATGCATATTAAAATTAAAAGCTGTATCGTTTAATTTCAGACGGAAATCATTTCATCTTCCACTTTACTTTACTCATATATCAAACTTTTCACTTTGGCTTAATTTCACCGAAGGTGGTGGCCAAATGTTCGGTCGAAGGTGGTGGCCAAATGTTCGGTCGGACCCTAGTTACTAGTACACTATCCATAACGAACATGTACGTATGTTTTCAAGATTTTTTTTTATTAAATTTTCTAATATAGCCCATGTGAACTGTGAGATACACCGTCTGTTTTATTTTAACCGGCTGATTTTGTTCGTTTTGAGTATTCGCTGCAATTAAATAGGGGGCCATCGGACAACGTTGTTTCAACAGGGTCATTAGATTGAACGGTAACATTCTTGGCCATTGTCCGGGTATATTATCTCACCTCTGGTGGAATAAGTTGTAAACAAAGAGGACGTACTCGCAAGGGGAAACTCACGTACAAAGACGTAATCGTATGATACAAAAGTGTGCCCGATTCGCAGTTTGCTCAAGCTCAAGAATTCCCTGTGTGCCATTTCGAATGGAGGCCGGCATAGCTTCTTTTTTGGTTTTATGGTCTTCATTATCGCAGTCAGCGTATAATCATAGCTATTCCGATTTGCCCCGAGTAATTGTGTACGCAGGAAATTGAATATGGAGCTGGAAGAGTGGGCATTTATGTCTGTCGCGGTGGACAGGATTGCTCTAGCGGCCACATCTGCCTACTCATTCTCTGGTACTCCAACGTGTGGAGAGACCTATAAAAATACCATCTAACAATCGTGTTCCACATAAGAACAATGCCACTTTGTTTTTTTTTTTTGTTCCGAAACCGGGGTTGTTTCCAACGGTATAGAGCTGTGCGTTTTATTCTTAAGTAATGCCGCAACTAACATTCACTTTGTTCGCTTCATTTCACGAATTAATTATAACTTGCAATCTGATGAAAAGACGAGAAAACGAAAAAAAGAAAAATCGTACACACCTATATAATTTACTTCTTAACTGTTACTGTTTCAGTTACTTTTGAAATTTTACTTTTACTAGCATTAGTGTACAATTCGCTTCCCTTCGGCGAAATAAATGTTCAGGTATGTTTCCGAATATTTTTCGAAAAACGGTAGAATTCTCGTTTTACCTTGTAATATAAACTTCCTTGATTGATAATGATATCTGGATCATCCTTGTCTATAGTGATTCCGATTTCCAATAATGCTCGAGCACCAACTATGTCATCTTGACCGTATTTAATGGCAGCTTTCAATTTGTTTATCTAAAAAGATAAATCGATTATCATACCCGTTACAGAGATGAATAGTGTTCGAACCGGCGGAATTCGATAAAATTATGTACGTTAATATCGCCATATATCCGGTTACGACGAAATCGGGTATAGACACAAATCGCGGTTATTACGACCAAAACCAAAATTTTGGTGCGCCGATGAAAAATTATTCCTTACAACGATACTGTAACGTAACAAATTTAACATGAAAAAATTTAATGAACTCGACAAAAATTTTTCTTCTGCGAAGAAATGAAAATTTATGCAACCGGATGTACATATATGATGTTACTCTTTATTTTGGTTCTGTTGTTAATTAACGTCTCGTTACGATAAAAAATTAAAAATTACAAATTTCTTCAAAAGTGTGAAAAAAAAAATTGGACCACGCTGTTATTTTCGTACGTAATCATTTTTTCCACTATTTTTATTCGTATATATTAATTTAGGTTTTTATGGAAAATTTAATTAAAAAAAATATCACATAAAATTATATATTAGACATGGGCGACGCCAGAAGGTGGCAGGGGGGGCAACTGCCCCCCCCCCCCCCCTAGAGCCTTGAAACTGTTTAATCAACTGGCCATGATGAATATTCATAGGCGCGTAATCATGGACAATTTGGAAGACTTTTATAATAAAGTAGTAGAACAATTTGCCAGAAACCCACGAAAATTATGTTTTAATTAAGATTTTATTCTTGTTTAAGAAAATATTAAGCCTTTACAACTTATAAATTTTATTTTTCCTATAACTAATATCCTCTTTCTATCATCTTGCCCATCTGGCTCATCGGCTGGCAACTCATCTCCCCCCCCCCGGCTCACCAGCTGGCGACGCCCTTGATATTAGATATGGTGACGATACTTTAATTATTTTTGATGAAAACAATAGTAATACGGAAAATAACATCATTTTATACTTAAATTTGTTTGTTACATTTGTATTTGTTATAACTTAATATATTTCATAATTAACAAACGGGATGGTAAAAGATTCTTTATTTTTATTTTTTTTTTTTAATAATTTGCGGGTCCCACAAGGCACTAGCCCGTCTGCGGGTTCCCAACATAATTATATCATTTATTTGTACAATATAACATCAACTTAACTTAAGTTAGACGCTCTGCGAATTCTTAGATTACTGTTATTTTTTTCGATTTGTACAGCGATTTATTTTCCTTTTTTTTTTCTTTTTTTTTCTCTTTTTCCTAATTTTACGTAATATTTTAATTTGATTTGCTCGACCGATGAGCTCGTCTAGTGGGGGCCGCCCTGCGGCCTCCTCCAAAGATTCAAAAACTAACAAAGCGAACTTGTCGCTAAATCTAATGGAGGTTGACGCTGCCGGAAAGCGTAAGCCATCCAGCCCTCTTTCGCCAACAACGATTCTACCTAACAAGGATCTGCGGCTTTCGCAACCTGACTTGCCCAACCTCTCTAATACAAATAATAACAGCTGCGCGATTAAAGCAGTCGAAAACTTTA
This sequence comes from Icerya purchasi, assembly GCA_039619475.1. Lineage (NCBI taxonomy): Eukaryota > Metazoa > Arthropoda > Insecta > Hemiptera > Monophlebidae > Icerya > Icerya purchasi. The sequence goes on from CM077116.1 coordinate 236,724,618, forward strand.
ATATCGCTAGTAGTAGTAATAATAACAATAATAACAATAATAATAATAATAATACCAACAACAATAACAATAATAATAATAATAATAATGATAATAGTAATAAAAACATCAACAACAACAACATTTTACCCATCAATAATAGCAATAATAATAGTAAAGATTTTATTAATGTTTTTCCTTCCGATCATCCTGGTCCCTTTAAAGTTTTTGTCGAAAACTCCACCCTAGACGAGAACATCGGGAATTTGCACCCGTTGGCTCTGGCTAGGCTCATCTGTAAAATTTCAACTTCCTTTTCGGACATCATTCCCCAGGGCAGGGGGCGTATCTCGGTTATGTTTCCCTCTGCTTCTGCGGCGAATGAGTTTCTGAACAATTCTTCATTTTTTCAGTCCAACAATATTACCGCGTATATCCCCACTAATGCTCTGTTTAGTATGGGCGTTATCTCTGGAATCTTTCCTTCCTTTTCCGAAGACGAAATTAAAGAGGGGCTTGTTTCCTCTATTCCCGTAGTTGCAGTTCGTCGTATCTTTCGCTCTTCTGATGGAAAAAAAATTCCCACCAGGAGTGTCGAACTTAAATTCGCTAAGTCGTTCCTTCCGGAGTTTGTAACGATTTACAAACTCCGTTTTCCCGTTTCCCCCAGTGTTCGTTCTCCCACTCAGTGCTCTAAATGCTTCCTTTTTTGACATATTGCGCGCCATTGTCGTAGTTCTCATCCCGTTTGCTCACACTGTGCTTCCAGACATCCCTCTTCGGAATGTCCCAACCTCCAGGAGCCTCCTATTTGTCGCAACTGCAAAGGTTGCCATAGCTCGTCCGATCGTGTCTGCCCGGAGTGGCTTAGACAGAAGGATATTAAAAGAATCATGGCGTTCGAAAACATATCGTTTCAAGAAGCCGCCAAACATAAATCCTCTAGTGTCGTCTCCCAAGCCTTTTCCTATGCTAATCGTGCCGCAGCCCCTTCTTCTTCTCAAGCCTCTTCTAAAACTAATAAATTGTCTTCTCCTCCGCGTCCTAAATCTCCCACTTTTCATAAATCTCCTAAATCGAAACCGCATTCCAAGCCTCTTCCTCACTTTCCCACCGTCCCCTCCCTCTACACCTGTTCTCCATCTGTTGGTTGGGCCTTGAATCGTGAAGATTCCCCTCTTCTGAATTCTTCGCTGCCTTCCAGCAACTTTCTAGCTCCTCGCAGCCTGCTTCCTAATTCCCCCCCCTCCTAATTACTCCCCATTTAATATCACTAATCTTTCCGCCGCAATCATGGAACTCCTCGCTTCTCATAACATAGCCGCCTCCTCTTCTTTCCTTGAAAATCTTTCTTCTTTCTTATCCAATTACGTCCATTCCTCGTAAGGCATATTTTTGCCTTCTCCTTGTCTTTATCTCCCTCCCCCTTTTTCTCCCTGTTAGCCAAGGATAACGCCTTACTTACGCTTCAGGAACACTAGACATGCTTCTGTGCTCGTGTCATTTAATTTGTTCATATTCAGGTATAATTGTCCCTTTAGGGGGGGGAGACCTACAAACTGGTGGTCAGCCATGTTCGTGCAGGTACTCCTCTCTGCGCTTTGAATTATACCAAATTGATACGAATAGAAAAGGTCCGGCAAATTGGCCCGCATATTGTGGTGGGCAGGACTTCTTTCGTCTTCAATTCCCTTGTTCTTCCTTTCTCCTCCTCAAGTTGGAAGTGCACCTATGTGCTCGCTTCTTATTTACTAACCTTTCTTTCTTCTTTTATAGCTACTCTCGTCCCTCCCTTCATTTTCTATCCTATTCTAATTTTCTTGTATCCTAGATAGCATGTCGCGTGCTCATGCTTTGAACATGCTGCAGTGGAACTGCCGTAGCTTACAAGCTAACAAATTAAGTTTAGAGGGTTTATTAGACCTCTATAATATCCATGTGGCGTTGTTATCCGAAACTTGGCTCAAATCCTCCTCGTCTCTACATTTCAAAGGCTATTCTTTAGTTCGGTCAGATCGTGTGGATGGTTACGGTGGCGTCGCCATTCTCATTAGACACGATCTATCCTACCTATCGCACGATATCCCTTGTTTTCCTCCTCTCTATCCCAATCTTCCTAACATGGTTCACATTTCTCTTTTGAATCTTCTTCCGCATCCTTTACATATTGCTTTCGTGTATAACCCTCCTAACTCCAGGCTCTCTAATCTTCCTCTTATCTCATTTCTTTCATCGTTGTCTGGTCCATTCATCATTGGAGGCGACTGGAATGCTCACTCTCCTCTTTGGGGCTGCGCTGGGAATAATCCTAATGGTTCGATTCTTGAAAATCTTATCTTGGATCATGATCTTTTTCTACTTAATGATCGGTCTCCTACCCTCTTCAAGCAACCTTCTTCCTCTAGTTCAGTTGATCTCTCCTTTTCCTCTCCCAATCTTGGTCTCTTATGCTCCTAGAGGACTCTCGACGGCACTTTTGGCAGCGATCATGTCCCCATTCTGCTCATTCTTAATGACGTGCTACCCTCCCAAGTCTTTCAAGCCCCTTCAATCTCCCCGTTGGCTTCTTTCTAAAACTGATTGGGCTAAATTTCGTTCCTTGGTGGATTTCTCTCTCCCTTCTTTTTCTGATGTTCCTAATCCAATCTTCCGTTACGATTTTTTCACTCAAACGCTAAATTCTGCTCTTTCCGCATCTTCTCCTCCTATTACCAGCACGCGCAGTCGCTCTTCTTCGTATGCCTCCTCACTCTGGTGGAACGAAAAGTGTAAAGCAGCGTTCCAAAAAAGTTCTGCCACCTTTAAAGCCTTCCGCTCTCATTCCTCTATGTCCAACTTCCTAGCCCACAAAGAAGCTAACGCAAAAGCGCGTTTTATCCTTAAGTCTGCCAAAAAGAATTCTTGGAAGTCTTTCTGTTCCTCCTTCTCCAGAGATACGCCCTTCTCCCAGATCTGGAAAATGGCTAAGGCGTTTAGATCACCCTTTTCTGAGCGCCCTCGCCACTCCCACCCTTCCAAATCCCAGCTGGAGTCCTTCTTGGATTCTATTGCTTCCGCCTATGTCCCTTCTTTTGAAGAAACTGTTCTTCCTTCTCTTCCTGTAGACTCTGAGTCTCACTTCCTGTCTTCTCCTTTCCGTTACGAGGAGCTTGCATCCATTCTTAATAAATCCACCTTGTCTGCTCCTGGCCGGGACGGTTTCTCGTTCCTTATTCTTAAAAATCTCTCTCCTGCTGCGCTGCTTTTCCTTCTCCATATATTTAATTCTTTTCTCCTTTCTGGCTCTACTCCAAAATCCTGGAACGACTTTATTGTCGTTGCTATTCCTAAAAGAAATCAGTGTTCTTTCCGTCCCATTTCCCTAGCTTCCTGCCTGCGTAAACTCTTTGAAGGTTTGATCAACAATCGTCTCGTGTGGTGGCTGGAGCACAATAATCTATTCCCTCCTAATATGTTTGGTTTTCGTCCTGGGCTTGGGCCGGTTGACTGCATTAGTTATTTCCTTTCAGATGTTTATAAGTCTTTCCTAACAAAAAAATTCACCATTGCCTCCTTTGTGAACGTCTCTTCTGCCTTTGATAATGTGCATCTTCCCGCTTTAGGTTCTAAACTTTTTTCTCTTAACCTCCCTCCCGTCGTCGTCATTCTCATACTCAACCTCTTCCAGAACAGAACTCTCTTTATTTCTTCTCCCTCCCTTTCCTCCTCCAGATGCGTTTATCGTGGGCTCCCACAGGGTTCCTGTCTGAGTCCTACACTTTTTAATATCTACTCTTTTGATATCGCTTCTCTTCCTATTTATTCTTCTTCCCTCCTCTTCGCTGACGACATTTTGGTCTATTCCACCTGTGACAATCTGTCCGTCGCTATTGATGAGTTGAATAATTCCCTGTCTATTCTTAATAATTCCTTTTCTCGTCTACACCTCTCTCTTTCTCCTACTAAGTCGTCTTGTATCATTTTTTCTCTCCGACCCTTTAACCGAGCTCTAACTCGCATCACTGTATCTGGTATTCCTATCCCCGTTGTCAATTCCATATGCTATCTTGGCCTTTTTTTAAATAGCCGCCTCACATTCCATGAGCACATTAATTTTCTCTATAAATCCTGTCTTAAAAGACTTAATCTCCTTAAATATCTCTCTCCCCTCAGATGGGGAGGCGATCCGTTTATCCTTCTAATTCTTTTCAAAGCCATCATCCGGTCCAAGCTCGACTATTGTTCCTTTATCTACGGTATTTCCTCCAAGTCTCTCCTCACTAAACTTGACGCGATCCAGAACTCTTGCCTCCGTTTGTGCATTGGAGCCTTGAAATCCTCCCCCATTCCCGCAGTTCTATCAGAGTCGGTTGCCCAACCACTGTTTATTCGCCGTTCTCAGCTTGGGTATCGCTTCTTAATTAAACGGCTTCCCATCTCCTCGTCCAAACTTATTTCCTCCTATCTATATATCAAAAACTGCTGGCGTTTTTCTCCTCATAAAATCCCAATCCTGTCGCTCATTGCTACCCGTCTTTCTAATTTTTCTCCTGTTGTCCTTTCCTACAACACTCTCCCGTACTTCTTTCATGACTTCAATAGCCTATGGCAGCCTATCAAATTTTCCTCTCTCCCACTTCGAGCCAATTCCTCCTCTCACGGTGCAGTCAACAATGAATTTCTTCGTTTGTTGAATTCCTCTTTTCCTGCTCATGTATTGATCTTTACTGATGGTTCCAAGAGCGAGAACAGCGTGGATGCTGCGTTTACTGCTCCGTCGCTTCGACATTCTGAGTCCTTCCGGCTTCCTTCCTTCTGCTCTATTTTTTCTGCCGAGTCGATCGCCATCCTTCAGGCTACCTCTTATATTTCCTCTTTAAGCGATCTTTCCCAATTCCTCATTATTTCGCACTCTAGGGGCGTCCTTCAAGCCATATCCTCTCCTCCTTCATATTCCTCTGATAATATTATTCTCTCAATTCGTTCTCTTACCTCCACTTTGCAGTCATCCCGTTTTATTCTCATTGATTTTTTATGGGTCCCCAATCATTTCGGAATTGTTGGCAACGATGCAACCGATTCTTTGGCTCGTTCTGCTGGTCGCCTTGATTCATTCCTCAACCATTTCCTTTCTTCAGATATCCTTTCCTTATCTACCTCCAATCACGCCAGACTTTGGCAGGATATTTATCCCTCCTTATTTTCTAATCGTCATTCTCATTACCGTTTCATTCAGTCAATTCCTCGTTCCCTGTCTTGGTTCCATTCTATTTCTCTCAGTCGTCGTTCTTCTATTGTCTCCCTAATTCGTCTCCGGATCAATCATTCTCTCCTCCCTTCCTCTCGCTTTCGATTTTCTCTATCGCCTTCTCCTAATTGTCCTCTCCACAATTGTGATCCTCCTCGTACATGTGATGCTAATCACATTTTCTTTGAGTGTCCTGCTCTTCGTAACGAACGCTACCTTTTATACAGTTAGCTCCTGTCATTAGGTCTCCCTACTCCCTATAACTCTTCCTTTATCCTCTCCTTTCCTTCATCTTCTGTGGTGTCCGCACTGCTGTCCTTTGTTGCGTCCATTTCGGACCGCTTAATTATTTAATTTATTAGCTTAGTTTTCTTGTTGTTGGGTCAATGCCGCTGGCGCGCCCCCAAAAAAAAAAAAAAAAAAAAAAAACAAAAAACTTAAGTACTATTTTCTGTTACAGCATAAAAGTATTAACTTACATATTACTATAGTATAAAATCCACACTCTCATTATTTATCATTTATATTACAATTATACCATCATCTAAAATAATATTTCCTATTACAATACCTTAATATGATAACTTATATATTACAATAATACAATATAATTTTTATACAACTACCACTCTCTCATTAGCAGCTTAAAACTGGAGATAGTAACCAGTTTCATGTCAACGTAGTCAATGTTGTAAGTGGTTATTACTAGTATTGCGATACTTTTTTTTTTTTTTTTTTTTTTTACTATTTCTATTGCTCTTTACACCATGCTATCAACCAAATTTTAACCTTGTTTTTCCATCTCTCCAGATTTTTTTCATTTCGAATTTCTTTTGGTATGTTCCCCATTAATTTTATTAATACCTCTTCCTCTACATTGTCTATTTTACTGTTAATCCCTCTAGATCGTACATAGCAAGGTTTATCGCAATTTCTAGTCCTGTACGTTCTTGTTCTAGTTGGTAACTGCCTATCTTCTAGTTTAGCACTGAGTAATTTGCTGTAATAATATATCATTTTTGGTGACATTTCGTTATTTTTGTTCCACCAAGTGATGTTAGCTAATGCGTCCATTTTATTCTCATTGTGTAAGACCAGTTTTAAACATTTTTTTTGCAATTTGTTGATTTTCCTCATTTCTGTAATTTCCGCCTCACCCCAAATTTCGATTCCGTATTGAATTCTGGACATTATTACAGCTTCGAAATATAACCTTAGGCTTCTGTATGTCATACACCTTGTTTCAATTTATGTAGTGCAAGAATATAGTTTACCTGACTTTTCCCGCAATATTGTCAATATGGTTTCTCCATGTTAAACCTTTATCTAATGTTATCCCAAGATATTTAAATTCATTTACATTTTCTAATTTTTCACAACCACATATTTCCTTTCTATGTAAACACTTTGTATTGTGTAAAATTAATTTGGGGGCGAACGTTCTAAGCCGGCTTGGCGTTCTTATATGCATCACTTTTGTTTTTTTAGCATTAATTGTTTTTTGTCACGCGCCCATTTGCATACATTATTGAGATCTTCTTGTAACATTTTTTCAGCACTTTCAATGGCAGAGTGTTCAATAACTAGTGCGATATCATCTGCATAAACATACACTTTAGAGTTCTTTACATATCGGTAGAGCGAATTCGTATATATCAAAAATAGTATAGGTGCCAATATTGTCCCTTGTTCAACTCCATAATTCATTATTTCTTTTCTACTGTGTTCATTCCCGATCTTTACTAAAAATTCTCTTCCTCTTATGTAACTCCAAACCATTTTAGATACCTCCCTTTTACACCCATTTTTCTTATGTCCTCAATTAGTATTTCTTGGTCCACTAGATCAAAAGCCTTAGTAAGGTCTAAAAAAACTAACAGAAATTGTTTACCCACTGCTAATCCTTTATTTATATCTGATATCAGTGTTCTAAGTAGTAATATCGTCGATTTTCCCTCTCTAAAACCAAATTGATTACTCTTTATCAACTTATTTCCCTCCAAGTAATTTTTCAAATATTTTCCCACGTACTGCTCAATTATTTTTGCTATGATTGAAATTAATGTGATCGGTCTGTAGTTTTCACACTGTTTTCTATCTCCACTTTTGTAAATTGGCCGTACCATACTGATTTTTAACTCTCTAGGAAATATTGCTTTCAAGGAGTAATCAATAATTTTCGTTAGTAATGGGATTAGTAGTTTTGAGTGTCTCCTGATATCCTTCACTCTTATTCCGTCGTATGCTTGCGCTTTATCCGGATTAAGTTTTTTATTATGGATTTTATTATGTCCTCTGTAGCTCTTGGAATGTATAAGGATATACTAGTTTCATCGTGTATTTCGGTGTTCAAGAATTTATTATCACAGAAGTGTTTCATTTTCCCCGTTATGGACAAGTAATAATTTAAGAATGCGTTAACTGCATTGTCATAACTAGCAAAATTCCTGAGTATATCCTCGTCTATCATTACTTTTTTCTTTTTGCAGACTATTTTATTGATTATTCCCCAAGTTTTCTTCATGTCGTTGCCTGCTTCTTTTTGTAATTCCTGTATGTAATATTTTTCTTTTGCTTGTCTTATTTCCGAATTAAAATAGATTTCTGTATCTCTTATATAATTATTTATATCGTCTATTTGAGTTGTTTCCTTTACGTCTTTTATGTATAATATAAGTCTCTTATACGAATGTAATTTAATATTTTCCTCTTCATCCATTCATTTCCCTAGGGGGTAATTCGTCGTTTGTGCAGTTGTTTGTTTTACATATACCTACATTCTTCGTAGCAACTTTTGGAAGTGTTTGCAATGTTTATTAAAATTTGCTCCGCACCTGCATTCTCATGCATGCTCTGCCAATCATATTTTTTTACTTTATCATTTAACATAATTTCATTTAAATAACTATAGTTTGTTAATGTGTCTGCCATACATTTGTTACTATTAATCTTAAACGCACAGTTAACCGGGTAGTGGTCTGAGATTTTTGTCTTTATAATACCAGCTACCACTTCATCATCAGCTGTATATTTTATTAAAATATTGTCAATACAAGATTTTGTAAGACTATTTCCTCTTATCTCCTCCCGTGTGGTTCCCTTAATTAATCTGATCCCCCTGTGTTTTACTATAATATTTAAGAAATTCGCTGCCGCAGCATTCCTTAATTCAAGATTAATATTAAAGTCGCCACATACTATATATCCCGTTTCCCGGCCCAACCTTTTGAGAACCTCATCGATTCCTCTTATGAAGTCGCCGATTCTCTTATATATAGCTAACAGAGTGATTTTTAATTTATTAAATAAGCTAATTTCTATCGTTATATTATCGTAAGCATCACTTTCAGTAAACAGTATTTTTTTAGAGTTCCATTCCTTTGCAACAAATACTAATATACCGCCGTTGTAGTTTCTTGGCTTCCCTAAGGCGCATTTATCATATCCATCTATCTCATACAGTTTTAACTCCTCGTCGCTTAAATTTACTTCAGTGAGCACAATAGCCGTAAACGGTTGATTATGAATGAGTAATTTAGGTTTTACATTTTCTCGCATGAAAAAGAAAAAAAAAAACCAAACTTGCAGCTCGACAATTCTAAATAAATGATATTTATTCGTCTAATCAGTAAAAAGTTATATTTCATCACGGTAGTTTTAAACTGGATATAATCCAAAATTCGTGTCTTCGGCTATGCCTTGGTGCTTTGGGTGCTCTCTAATTACAGATTACATGCTGAATTAAATTCACCTCCTTCGTTTATTTGTAGGATAAACGTTTCTTTTTTGGCAAAATGCCTAACGCCTTCTAAACTTCTGTCCGACTTCTTTACTAAGAAGAAATGGCGTTGGGTTCTAAAGAAAATTCCTGCTATCGTATACGCGCACATGTCTTTAAGCTTTAACTCCTACTTGCCTTATATAAACCTTACTTTTTTTTCAATTTTGCGAATCTTACGTAAGGCCCAAAAGTCTTTTTTTGTTCTTGTCTCCTAAATCTTCTTCATGAGCAGAAGCTATGCAGGAATGTCATAGTACTATTAATTCCTTATTTGCTCCGTATGTATGAATCTTTTCTGATGGCTCTAGCAGTTCTAATCAAAAAATTACGGCCGCTTTTGTTTCCTCGGACATTCGTTTCTCTGAATCTTTTAAACTTCCTTTTACTCAATATTTCCAGTCGAGCTATGATAATCCCGCGGCATCTATTATTTATATTTCTTCCCGTCGTTCTTTCTCCAATTACTCTTAATTATTTCCAACCAAAAAAAGAGTTTTGACAAAGCTACATAACCTTCTCTTCTCACCCACTCCTGCGACTTTATCATTTTTCGTAGACGCTTTTTTATCCATTTCTCTTCTCTGCATTCGATCCATATTTTGAAACAGCTCGAGTTGCTGCTTCCTCGCGTGCTTTCTAAAATTCAAGTTCCGAACCTTTTTTCTCTTTGCAAAAATTTTGCAGTTTACAGATTGCGCTTTTTGATATCTTTGCTTCGCGTCCTTTTCACGTAAATTCTCTCTATCTGCCTGTTCAAAGCCTATTCGTAAAACTTTCCGGTGCCTTCGTGATTTTCATTTACTCTGATAGGTCGAAGAATTTAAATGTTAAAGCAACGGACAAACTTAAAGGGGTCGATGCAACTTAATCCTTAAACGAGTCTTCCCTCATCGTCGTTCACTAAGGAGCCGAAATTTTCGTCCGACGAATAGTTTTGCGATTTATGGCACCGAAACCAGTTTAGTATTTTTATCGAATATAATATATGAACAGGTCGAGAAGTTCTTTTTAGTTCAAGTGTAAATTCTCCTTCGTCATACTTTTTTTCGTTTGCAAGCAAAAAACGATTTCAAGAATTGTCCGCGATATAATAATATTCCGACTAATGAGCATTATTTCCTTATTCTAAATGTATTAATCTATGCGGGGCTTTTCAAAAATATATTTTTCGTTGTACTTGAAAAAGTTAATACTAACATCTTTCTGATAGGACGGATGTTTGATTGTATTAGCCACCTTCAGTGCTTCATCGTACAAACAAGCGTGATATAACGACTGCGCGTAGTATATTTTATAATCGATTTCATCCGCTACCGAAGACACTAGCTGCTCGTAACAGTTCGCTGCGCTAATGAAATCCCGCGTTTGAAAGTGACAGTAGGCCAACAACGACAGGGCCGCTCGAGACTGAAAAATTGCACGTTAAACCTGATTGAAAGCTTATGTATGTATTTCATGAACTTCTTTCAAGTTCAAATGCCGTTTACCTTGGCGTTTATTCAAAATTACGCGTATTTTCTTTATTTGTTTTACGTCACCGTTACGATTATTTAAGGGCGACCTTTGATATTTTATTATAAACTGAGGTAACACGGAACGCGGACAAAAACAAATTCAGCAAGTCGTATTTTGATACTGACAAGTTAGGCGACCTATAGGCGACATCTCTTCTTTTAGGTAAAAGAAAAAAGGAGACTTCCGATTCTGCAATGTTTGCAGATGACAAAAGTAATACCTTTTTGAGAAATCCGCTGATAATGATTTCCCGTACGAAAAGAAACGTATTAAGTCGACCGATATATATCTGCAACGGTTTGCCGCGCTATTCGAATGCCCTGCTGCTAGAAGCGAATGTGTTGCACAGACACAAACACTTGCCAAATTTTATCAATTTATTTCGAGAACGTCCGCGGAAAGTTACGGTTAAATCAAGAAAAAAGGGGTACAAACAAGTTTAACAGGTAACGGGAAGTGAACTGAAAAAGAAAACCAAGAATACATTATATACATATATTAACGTACTTTATCTATCTTCTCCTTCCTTTTTTCTACCTTCAGATGCGTCTATCGTGGGCTTCCTCGGGGTTCCTGCTTAGCCCCACCGTTTTTAATATTTACTCCTTTGATATTGCTTTTCTTTTTAATACCTTCTTCTCTCTTCTTTTTGCTGATGACATTCTATTTTACTCCACCTCAGATGATCTGTTCTCCGCCACCGACAGGTTAAATCATTCGTTGTCCCTTCTTAGATCCTTACTTTTCTTATGACTTTAATAGCTCCCGATCCGAGCTAATTTTTCCTCTCACAATGTAGTCAACTACGAATTCCTTCATCTGTTGGACTTTTCTTTTCCTTCCCATGTCTTAATCTTTACGGATGGCTCCAAGAGTGATGGGGACGTGAGTGGTACGTTTACGTGTCTTACGTTTCTGCACTCTAAGTCCTTCAGACTTCCTTCTTTCTGCTCTATCTTCTCGGCCGAATCGATCTTAATTCTTCGTGCCATTCATTTTATATCCTCTACCAGTGGGGTTCACAAATTCCTGATCGTTTCCGACTCCAAAGGCGTTCTTCAAGCCATCTCCTCCCCTCCTTCTCATTCCTCTGATGGTATCATTCTCTCTATTCGATCTCTCGTCTCCTCTTTATTCTCGTCCCGTTCCATCCGTATAGACTTTCTATGGGTTCCTAGTTATTCCAATATAGAGGGCAATGACTCAGCTGCTTTTTTAACTCGCTCAGTTGCCCGAAACGGTTCTTTCCTCGACTCTTTCCCTTCTTCAGACATTCTTTCCCTATCACGCTCTAATCATTCCAGCCTTTAGCTGGACATGTACCCATCATTATTCTCAAATCGCTATTCGCAGTACCGTCTTACTCAGTCGGTTCCTCGTTTCTTGCCTTAGTTTCATTCTATTCCTGTCCGTTGTCGTTCCACTGTTGTTTCCTTAATTAGACCCAGGATCAATCATTCTCTACTCCCTTCTTCTCACTTTCTTTTAACGCTATCTATATCCTTTCCTTCTCATTACCTTCAGTTGTTCCGCTGCTGCTGTCCTTTGTTAGTTTCATTTCTGACTGCCTGGTTATATTTAATTCTATCTATTAAATTATCACGCTGTTGGGTCAAAGCCGCTAACGCGTTCGGAATAGGGGGAAAAAAATATGTCAAAAGGTATACATAGAGACTGCCAAAGCCGTAGTCGGAATAACATTTCGGGATTGGGGTGGAAGAGAATAAGAAGATCTGGAATGATCTTTTAAAAGTAAAGACGGCCCATAATCTTGCACTTATCGGACTACATAAATATTGTGAAATATTTACATTAAATAGTACTCGTAGTATACTTACCGTCGCATTCGATTCTAGAATATCGTTTAGAATTGTAATTACTTCTTGATAGTTTTCATCAGCAATCTACAATCGGAAATTAGAAATGTAAACGTTATTCGTTTTCATCACATACTGCTGAAGGGACTGTTAATAAATTTAATTTTTTATAAAAGTTATACATAACATGTTGTGCAAAAATTAAACTAGTCAATTATTTGAACAAAAAGAAAAAACATTTTTAGCGTTTCATTTGGTTTCCCAATTTTTAATAATGATTCGAGTTAAAGAAATATATATATATATATATATTTACATTTTTTTTACTTTAAACATGTCACATTAACCATGACAGTTCAAGTTGATAAAATATAAATATATGTGTATACTTTTTTTGCTTTGAAAGTGCAATTAACTTTAATTAGCGAAGGGAAATGGTTTGTCCCAAAATTTCAAGTTGAAAAAGTTGGATCAGTACTGTAATAATATTTTTATGAAAATATAAATTGCTAAGAAATAAAAAAAAAAATTAAAAAAAAAAAAAAAGGCAATTTCTACTTGTCTAAGGATTTTAAGGAAACGAAAAAAGCTTAACTAGGGTAGAGTTAGGGAATAAATCGTACAATAATAAGAGGGCTTCAGGAAGTCGTCTTAAACATTGCTAAGAGATTGGCATAAAATACATAATATATGTTTGTTTTAGATTTTTTTTTTTTATAGCGGTTTGAAATTTTCAAATGGATTTTTTAGTTAGGTTTTGTTGATAGACAAGTCCAAAAATATTTTTTAATTGTAAAGTTTTGAAATATCTTCAATTTGAGTCCAACTTGAATAATATCGGCAAATTGGTTTTCAAGATATCGTCAAAAAACCTGATTTTATATTTTTGCCCATAGGGGGCGTCTCTTAGAGGCTAGCGGGCTGAAACTTTCAGGATGATAGTATTTTCCGATGCTTGACACGATGGTATAGTTTTTATAACGATTAGTTTGGAGACATTTTTCGCTATCTTACCCTGCTATGTTCTTTCTGAAGTATTTCAATGAAATAATTTTTTAAAATTAAAAACTACTAATACGCAGCGTAATATTAAACTGCGTAGCCAAATATTTAAGTTTTTTTTTTTATTTTTTGGGTCCGTTGACATAGCCCGACAACAATGGAATATAAAATATTTTTAATGCATACATCAGTGTCTGCAGCTAGGGTCGAATACTTCTTGAAAACGGCCAAGCGAACCGTATGAATTAGGCCACTCTACAACGGAATTTTAGGAATCTAAAGATATATGCAGTGGAAACTGCCTCGCATGAAAACCGTTAATACGAAATGCGAATTTGGTTTGAAATTAAACCATTTAATCGTTATCTTTATGTAGCATTTTATGCTGATAATATGAAAATGGAAGTAAGCAATGCTTGATACGAAAGTTTAATATTTTGGGGAACAAAAAGAGAGTTTACGTTTTTATCATAAAATCGGACTGATGCTCGGACAATTTGGTTAATTAAACGAATAACCCTTAAGGTTGAGAAAAATATTACAGCTCTTCAATCGACAATGAGATTGGGAAACAAATGTACAAGAAAACACTGAAATAAACAACAATGTTGAAAACGGTAAAGATGAAATAAGTGAACAATGGGAAGACAACATATAAGTGCCCAGTATGACGTAAATTGTTTTCATATTAACGAAGAATTGTGGCGTTCAGACACTGACATTTTTAAAAACATTTTTTTTTTTTTTTTTTTTTATAGAATAAGTTGTGGGTCTCACAGGGCAAATATGCCCGTTGTGTGAGTGCCCAACACTCTTATCAACGTTTATTATAATAGGTATATAGTACAATAAATTAAAACTAACTTAAATTATTTCGAAACTAACAATAATAACAGACTTATGTAGCATTATTTATATTAAAGTAATAGCATATATATGTATGCCAAAAAAATAAAAAATGCCGCGTAATACGCATCTGAATACCAATATATGCAGACAGCTTAATATTTATAATCGAAATAAAGCATGATCAATGAGAGCCTAAAATCCAGGAAGGACACGACAAAGTCAAAAACTAACAAAACCGTAAACAGAAAAGAACCATCAAATAGTAATGAGATAAAGGACGAGACTTGGATCTTCAGTCTTTGCGCCATTCCTTCAACCATTTTTGCACCTCTTTTTTCCACGCACCAATTTTTTTCCCCTCTAGTATATGATTAGGGATTGTACTTATTAATTTGATTTGAGTCATCAGTGTTGTCAATTCGTAAATTTACCCCCCGGGGATAGATGTAATATGTATTACTTTGGTTTCTTGTTAACCGAATTTTTTCCCTGGATGGTAATTTTATATTTTTAATATTAAATTCTAGTAATCTATAATAGAAATAGTATACATCTTGGGGAACATTTCATTATTTTCCTTCCATACATAATTGATTCAAAGTCGTTTTACTTCCAATAGGGGAATATAAGTTTCAAACATCTCTTCTGTATTTTACCTATTTTATTTATTTCTGTTTTCTTAGCCTCACCCCATATTTGAATTCCATATAATATTCTAGACATTATTATTGAATTATAGTATATACGTAGAATTCGATATGATAGTACCTGCTTTATTTTATATAAAGCTGGAATTGTCTGTCTTAATTTCGAGTTTAAACTTTGAATGTGTTTTTTCCAGTTCAAGGATTTATCAATATATGTATACCTAGATATTTAATGTCATGAACGTTCTCTAATGGTGGACAAAAACATAGATGTGTACTGATATTTTTATGAAGCTGATGAAGGCAATCGTTATTATGAAGGACAATTCGCGGGTCGCGTGTGTTATGTTTAGAATTATTCCGAACGTGTAATACTTTTGATTTGTTTATATTTATACATAACTTCCTATCATGTGCCCATTTACTCAAATTATCTACATCCTCTTGTAATAATTTTTCCATAATCTCTAAATTTTTGTGCTCAATTAATAAAGCAATATCATCAGCAAAAGCGTATACCTTCGTATTTTTAATATGCTTGCATAACGAGTTAGTATAAATAGGCCAATTGTAACAATTTATTAAAAACGGGTTAGTACACAACAGCGCGCAAAATAAAATTAGGTGCTTATGTATGAAAAAAACGGAACATTAATCCTGTAATTTAGTAAATCATTATATTTCCCATTT
This sequence comes from Icerya purchasi, assembly GCA_039619475.1. Taxonomy (NCBI): domain Eukaryota; kingdom Metazoa; phylum Arthropoda; class Insecta; order Hemiptera; family Monophlebidae; genus Icerya; species Icerya purchasi. The sequence goes on from CM077116.1 coordinate 236,740,125, forward strand.
TTTTTTAAATCTGTTTTATTACGAACTCTTGTATCTACCATAATGCGAATTTTCAGAAAACACTACTTTTAAATTGAAACCTCTTTTAATAAAATATTCGGTTCACTTTAAAAATATTTTTGGTTCCCACAGGTTTGTTACAATCGATTTTGATTGTAATAGTGAAAAAAATAAAAAAAACTTGCATTGCGAAATTTTTAAAAAATTAAGAAAAACATCCACACAACGTTTCATAAAAATATAAAATCTGCAGTATAAAAAATTATTTTTAAACTCTACGAAGTCCGGAGTTTTCGGTATTTCACAATCCAAATTTGAAATGTTCGAAACGTACCTTAGAATCATTTATTTCTTGGTCGTGTTTTTTTTTTTTTTTTTTTTTGAATACGTTTAGTGAAAAAGGATTGTGAAAAATAAACTGTCAGAGAAAAAAAATTTACTCCTATCTACCATTACTATATCTTTCTGAATAGAAATATCGTGTATTAAATAAGGAAACATTTCCCTTTTCCCATCTACTAATGAAGATTACTGTAAAATTTTACTTTCCGAACTTCCTGAACAGCTATATCAGTTGTATAGTACGAGTTGACAATAAGAGCAAAGGTGACAAAAAGAACTTAATATCATTAGCCTGGTTTATAGTTATATATTTGAAGCTCTAATCCAGACAAGTACAATTTTCACTGGATAATTGAAATTGCTATGTTTTTCATATTACATTGTGTTGTTTTTTTCTATTGTATTCTAAAATTCTGAACGATGGAATAATTTATCTATCTCTCTCTCTATATATATGTATATATAAAAAAATGAATGTCTGTTTATTTGTTCCGTATGCATTCCAGTATCGATCAGGGCATCATGCTAACATTTTTAGGACGTATTAGTGTTGCCCCAACAACAACGGAACAAAAATGTATACGGAACGAATAAGAAAAAAATTAATTTTTATAAAATTTTAAATAAAATAATTACCATGGTAAATGTAAATTAAATGTAAAAATTTAAACAAAATGAGTACTATGTTAAATAAGCTCTAGACAACATTCTATTAACTTCTAGCGTACGTAAATACATCGCGTTTTGTTACTTTACTTTTTGCGTTACTGAAATCATCGAACCTGTACGACATGATCTAAACATACAAGTCGCGCTCCTAGATTAGCTGCTGAAGATCGATAATCTTCAGTTAAACGTGAAACACGAAGACCATTTTTTGTCGGACGGTGATAAACATGTTCCCAATGAGCGAAAGAATCTTTACATAAATATAATTCCAGATAAAACAAACATTTTTTTATGAATTTCCAAGTACATATTTAGACGACATGGGCGAAGCCGTGGGTAACAGCTAATTTATATTATTAGAAAGATTTATTATATTTTAACTAATGAAAAATTTATTAATTGCTAAGTATGTGAAGAAAAGGTATTTTTTTATACTTTTCTGTAGATTCGTGAAAGTGCTAATGGTTTATTGTTCTAAAGATACATTTAGTATACTACGGATCAAAATTATTGTTTTCTAGGTATTTTTCATTTATACTATAGATTAAGGGAAAACGAAAACAAAGGACATAGGATGTATGTTTTGTATTGACAACCTAGAAATAGTTTTTATTTTCACGCGAAACAATTTTTAAATATAAATTAACAGTTTAATATACTTTTCAAGGAATTTTTTTAATTATGAAAAAATTCGAGGTATTAATATATGTAGGTTTAAGCTTAAAAAATGTTATCTATTTTTACCTACTAACATGAAATGTTAGTATGTACGTTTTTAAGGGTGTTTAGCGTCTATAATCCGAGCTTTATTTATAACTTATTGGTTATTGACCATATGAAAATGGTAACTAAATCTTTTTTTCATAAGGAAATAAGTATTTTTACAATACTGTTTCGAATCCAAAGTCTCACAACATAATGACCACTAAAATCACCACTGTTTGCCTTCCTGTTAACACAAGGCCGTGTCCACGGGAACTGAAATAGTTATTATAAATACAAAAAAATCTGAAAAAAATCACAAATTTAAAATAAATATTGATGATTTTTTAGGGTGTTTTTACCTACTTTTAAAAGAAAAAAGAAAAATATGCTGCATATTTTTAGGTACTTCATTAATATTTTATGCAAAAAAAATTTTATTACGAGTATAATTAATAACATATGTAATTTTTATTAATGTTCATATACGGGGTAATTCATTTATGTAAATTATTAATACATATAAATCAAAATGATGGAAATTATTAATAGTATAAATATTAGTGAAAAATGTATTATAAAATAAATATGCAAAGAAAATTTTTAAAACCCCACCCTTTCCAAAATTCTGGGCACGGGCCTGTGTTAACATAATAGACAATGATTCATATATATATATATATATATATATATTATATATACATAAATAAAAAAAAGTAACATTATATTGCACTTTTTTTGTAAATTATAAATTAACTTTTACGAGTTACTTTGTTTTTATATTTCATTAAATCTCAAAATTAAAATTTCCTGCCTTATTAAATTTTTATGACGATAATATATAGAGTGATAAAATGGAAAAAAATGGAGTGTAATGGCGACGATGAAACAATACCAATTAAGAAAGAGACTGTAGCTCTTACCATTGTATATATTGTTTCCGTGTATTCGCCATCTTTAATTGATCTTGGAATTTGGTACAACGATGCCATATAAGAATTTAACGTTGATTAATTCTCAGCGCACACAATTTTAACACGAATTTTTAGAAAAGAACAATATTAAATAATAATTTGATAATTTGTTAAACAGAAACTTGCATACATTCTTGTGAGGGTAAATGTCAAAGCTTTGGTTGTAATTACAGTTACCATAGTAACTGTGCAATATTAGTTATTTTCACATTCAGTTTATCAGTTAAAGCGATATAGACCGAAGACGGGTTGTTTCGTTGAAGCTGTTGACTACTGCGATACATCTAATGTCGACAGTTATTTCTTGCTTCTGGATGTTACACCCGTCCGTTACGGTTAATGTTTGATTTGGATTGCTTCAAAATAATTCAGACAATAGTTCTACAGTCGTACTATAATCGAAAAAATTTGTAACGAAATATTTTTTGCCAGCTGTATCAAGGATAATGATTAAATTTATAAAAATGTAATTAATAATATAAAAAAGAAAATGTCAGCGTTTGATTATTTACAGTAACAAATTATCCTTTCGATGGTAGGGGGACCAAAAACAAACTACGTATTATAGAAAATTATCCCACATCCCATATCATTTTGTTTTTCAAATAAAAATAAACAGTTATGGTAGTAGTTAAATGGTTCTTAATTGTCTCATTAGACGGGGCGATCCGATCAGTCGCAACAGTACGGATTGCTGTAAATTTTGCAACCTCATGACCGTAATTTTATAACAGTCTACGTGCTAATGTAACATGAAACAAATAACTCTTTTGTGCGATGCTGAATGTACAATAGAGTTCTGATTAATTTGAAACATCTTAACATTTGTGTGCCTTATTGAAATATGAAACAAAACATGTCTGCAAGACCAGATTTCGTTACTTGAAATTTCCGTAAGGCATAAAATACTCAGAATAGAAAAAAATGTGCGAGTGTTACAGTGAACTGCAGAGACGGTAATAATTTTTATGAAGTCAATTCTCCTATCTATTTTTTGGCAAATCATATCCCGTGCTTAACACAAACAAGAGCTGTAGACATTCGAAAAATAAAAAACTTTAAGTTACATTTTTTAGAATTTTTAATTTTCACGATGTAGTAAGTCATTATTCAATAAATGCACTTAATTCTACACGTTTTAGTACTTTCATTTTTATATTTTTATAATCGTTTATATCTCTTTTTATAAAGGACGTTTACCAAAAAGGGTTCATATTGACTGAAAAACTTGGGCACATTTAACTAACTTTTTCAAATGAGATATAACTGTATATGTGACTGCGCATGGAGAAAGGGACCTAAGCGTAGAAAGTGAAATTTTTCAGAATGGCTGTTTAAAGTTAATTATTAGATTTACACTTCCCGCGCATTATTCACGTTAGGTGGCGCTACATGACCTTAGGAACACGGGCTATTACTGAAGTCGCCCGCAACGATTTAGTGCGCATGTTACACTTTCAAATCGAGTAAATTCGTTCTATAATTTTAATAACGTTATTATTTTGATTTTCAGTCGTTTACACGTTTTTTTAGAACGCAGATAATTATATCAAATATTATTTATGGAACTTCTCGTTTGTTTTCTGTTTTTATTTATTCTGAAATCATTCGGTAAAATATTTCATAATAATTATTTCAGTATGTCGTACACGATGAGAAATCGAAATATTACTGATAATTTGAACTGTATTAAAAAATTATTATGATAGACGAATTCGAAGAGGTGGAAAAACGATATCAATTCACCCCGATGATGATAATGATGATAATTGCTCTATCTCGTCATTGTCCAGCTGCGATAATTATGATGAGAATAATAATTTTTCTTTTTTTCTTATTTTTGTAAGTAATTGTAAGTTTTGTAGTGCATTAAACAAACGCTTAATCAGTGAAATGAAAATTTTTCAATTTTATGTTGTATTTCCCTCCCTTTTACCGGCTCTATCTCCCTCAAAAATTATTTTAGAGACTCGGAATTAATTTTTTTCAATTCTCCGACATTTTTCCCCCCAGATTTTTTTTTTTTTTTTTTTTTAATACAATTTTGCAACTAGCTCTGGGCTTTCTAACAATTTTAATAACATAGTATGGATGATTTGTGGAGCTCCTTATCCAGCGACAAGGATTTCCGCTGCCTGTATTTTAATACTTTTTAATTATAATTGTTCATTTATAATAAATCTGTCGGCTTTGTTCGTTTTAATCGTCTGATTTCTGTCGAATTGTCTAGTAATCCAATGGCTAAGATATTTTTGTGATGATCTAGTTTAATGCCATATTGCCGAGCAATTTCTTGAATTTGTTCTTTGACAGGTTCAACTGCCAAATCCGTGTGCAGTGTAAGATTGCTTACATACCATGGGGCATCTGCAATTGTTCTTAGTGCTTTATTTTGGAAACGTTGCATTATCGCTATATTACTCGGTTTAGCACAGCCCCAAAGTGGACTTCCGTACGCCCATACAGGTTTCAGAATTTGATTATACAATAGCAATTTATTCTCCAGCGATAATTCGGATCTTCTTCCTATAAGCCATAACATGTTCCTGTACTTAATATTCAATTCGTTCCGTTTTTTAACTATATGGCTTTTCCATGTTAGTTGTTTGTCCAAATGGATTCCGAGATATTTTGCTGATTCCTTAACCGGAATTACCTGATTGTTAATGTGAATATTTTTGATGCTGCAGATTGTAAATATTACACGGGCCGATTTTTTCTCCTTGATTACTATTCGCCACCGCTTGAACCAAATCGAGAGTGAATTAATTGCTGATTGTAGGTTTATTGCGACATTTTCTAGCGACGAATCTGAACAAATCACTGCTGTATCGTCCGCGAAAGTGGCTATTTCCGTGTTATTTGGCACAGGTATATCCGCTGTATAAATTAAGTAAAGAACCGGTCCCAGTATACTACCTTGAGGTACACCAGCTTTTATCGGATGCAATCGAGATTCTTCATCTCCATACTTAACCACAAAATATCGTTCACTAAGGTACGATTTAAATAATTCAAAAAGCTGGTATGGGAGGTGGCGCCGGATTTTATAGAGCAGCTTTTCGTGCCATACTCTATCAAACGCCTGTTTCAACATCAAGGAAAACTGCGTCGCATATTTTTTTAGCCTCTAGGGACTGCTCAATAACATTGACTATACGGTGTACCTGCTCTATAGTTCCATGACCAGCTCGAAATCCAAACTGATGTTCCGGTATTAAATTTCCACCTTCCAGGAATTGTTTCATTCTTTTTAATATTATTTTTTCGTATACTTTAGAGAACACCGGAAGAAGAGAGATTGGTCGATATGATGTTAGTTCTTCTGCAGGTTTTTGCGGTTTCTTTGCTACTATAATTTGTGAAAACTTCAGCTGGATAGGAAAGTATCGTAATCGAAGTATAGCGTTGAATATATAAGTTAGTAAGACAAGACCTTTGCGAGGTAATTCCTTTAATATCCTGGAAGTAATTAGATCGTATCCGGGTGATTTGTTTGGATTCATGGTTTGGATTATTGACTTAATTTCTCCGGGAGACGTAAATTTGACAGTATTCCTCTGATCTATATCGTTTAGCGGTGTTGGTAGAGAATCTTTTCCAGGATTTGTCTGGAAGACCTCAGCAAAATAATTTCCAAATTCTTCGGCCTTCCCGAGATCACTTCGAGCCCATTTTCCATTTAACTTTCTAATTGGATGCAGTTTTTCTACCGGTCTTTTTAATCGTTTGGTTGCTTTCCAAAGGAAATATTCGTATTGAGGAGTGGGTGACAAGTTATATAAGTATTCACTGAATGTTTCATTTTTGTGAGTCTGTAGCAGTTGCTTTACTCGTTTTGTTTGGTTATTTAATCTAGTTTTGTCTATTGGATTTCTATTATTTTGCCATATCTTCCGCAGTTTCCTCTTCAAAGCAACTTCTCTACGTATTTCTGCCGGGTAATATTTGATTGTTTCGTATTTCTTATTACGTGGGGTAGCCGCCCAGGCTGATTCCTGGACAGTTTTTATAAAGTTTTCAACAGCTGTTTCTACGTCTCTTGCAGTTTTTAGTGAAATTTTTAAGTTAATTTTGTTACTCAGCATTTCTCGAAATGAATCCCAGTCGGTTTGTCTACTGAACAGTTTTGGTGCGCGTAATTTCCATATAATTTTTCCACTAATAATAATCACTACTGGTGTATGATCAGATGAAAGAGTATCATCAGAGTAAACATCAATAAAGTTTGTTGACAAGCCTTTGATTACAAAGAAGTCCAGTAGTAAGTCTGGAATCTTTAATGGATCTGTAGGCCGGTAAGTTGGGGTTCCAGACGAGTGTACCATACAACGGTTTTCATCAACCGCCAGCTTTAACTGTTTGCCTCTAGGTACCGTAATCCTCGATCCAAAATATATATTTTTTGCATTGAAATCCCCCCCCCCCAACTATATAAACATTACCTAATGTTTTAAAGTAATTGTTAAATTGGGTTTTAGTAATAACATGCCTCGGAGGACAGTAAATAGCTGAAGCTGTAATATTACTTCTTTGATCTCTATTTATTAATACAGTAGTAGCTTGTAAATAACTACATTCATACTTCTGTATTTCATGATGTTTTATACCTTTTTTAATAATAATGCCTGTGTCACCATGCGCAGTCCCATCCGGATGATTTGTAAAGTAAGAATTGTACCCCGTAAATTGCACGTATTTATTGTCAGTTAAGTGAGTTTCTGATATTAAAAATATATCAACGTTATTTTGCGCAACATACATTTCTATTTCGTTTATATGGTTTAAAATTCCGTTAGCATTCCACGTAACAATTTTTAAGTCCGTCATTTATTACTGGTTACTGTTGACAATATGGTTTGAATTACACCATGGAATAATTGAAATTGTTGATTCATGATATCTTTAAGCAGATTTTTTATTTCTGACATAAATGTCTGTAGCATATCTTTAATCGGCATGCTATCCATATCACTGCTAGGTAGGTTATTTGTTTTCTGTAGTTTTAATGTCTCTGAATACGTTTGGTTTTGCGGGGAAGGATTGAAATCTACTGTTTCATTCTGATTGCCTAATTTGGGCCAATAGGTAGGCAATGCTTGGTTATTTATTCTAGTGTTATCGTTAGACACTTTTACTAATTTATTATCACGCGTTTGTTGGAGTTTTCTGTATATTTCACAGCCTTTGTAGTTGGAAGGATGATTTCCCTGGCAGTTAGCGCAAACGGGTGGTTCTTCACGTTTTTTATTGCATTGAATGGCATTATGGTGTCCACCACACTTAACACATACTTGTGCCCTGCTACAATAATTTTTGGTATGACCATATGCTTGGCATCTGAAGCACTGTGGAACTATACTCTTCTTTCGTGGTGCTTCCACTTTTATTCTCATTTGAAGTATCGCCTGAAGTTTATAAATTTCAGCATTATTTTCTTGCGGCTTCAAGTCTACAAAGAACAACGAAAGAGGTAATTTACTTATTCTATGTTTGACGTTTGCAACGTGTCGGACTCTATGTCCCAGTTCTTCAATAGCGGCCTTAATTTCATTTATATCAATGGAATGATGCAAATGCCGAATTACAACTCGGAAGCTTCGTTCAGATTTTATTTGGTAAGTGTGGTGTTCTATACGTTCGTCACGGAAATATTTGACTAAAGATCTATAGCTGTCAGAATCATTCGCTTTAATTTGTACCCTATTGTCTGTTAGAGACTTACAGCTAATCGAACTTAAAGATACAATTTGTTTAATATCAATTAGCATTTGGGAGTAATTAGTCACGCCGTAAACTGTTATTGCAGGCGGCTTACGTTCGATTTGATTATAATTATTTGTCATTTCGGTATCTTGATTTTCGTTTTCGTCAGCAGACGCTAGAGGTGCAAATCTGTTAGAACTTTTAATTTGGTTCTTTACAGAATTATCGAAGGAACTGCTCGTTGTATATTGTTTCGATCTTTTTCTTTTATTTTTAACTACATGCCAAGGATGTTTATTCGATGTATTATTTAAATCATTATTCGTACTAACTGACACGTATTTTTGACAGCCGCTGGAGACAGTACTGGTGTGTAAACGTGTTCACTTGTGTTATCTATAGACCGTCTGGGTTCTGTAAGCGAGGCGGAATTACTACTGCATGCGTTGTTAGTAACATTGTTTATATCATAATCGTTAGTATTAGAATAATTTAGATTGTTATCACCCGCGGAGACGATGGCAACTGCATGTTTTTGCAACGGTGGATTATGTTGGCGGGTAGGGGAACGAAACATCTCCCGGCCGCCGCTCAGCTGGTAAGCGTTTACCGTAGACGGAATACTTATCTTATCGAATACGAATTTAACAAACGGAATTCAGACAAAAGAAAATATTAACGCGAGAAACAAACACGATCGCTTCACTCTAAAATTTACTGTCTGACCCCAGATTATGGGAAAAAAAAATTCGATTTTTTGACGCTTAGGTCTCTTTTTCTATGCGCGGTCACATATATATATGCAAAAATAATAGCACATACTTGGTCACATACAATAATTCGATTTGTTTTTTGTGAAAAGTGCAAGAGTACATGAAGAAAAACAGAAGAAAAAGTAGGACGTCGCTAAGAAAAATAAATTTCTACATACTGGACAGTATATAGCACCAGTTTTAAGTAGGAAGAACAGTATTTTTCTGGTTATTAAAGTTCAAAGTTTTACCGCTATTTCTAGTTGCCTACCTTAACTAGAATACGTAGCTATTTAAAAAAGTAGATAACAGTTTCTTCAGTGTGCGAGGAGAACCCCTTTTCCTAAGATAACAGAGACTGCCGAAATACTGAGAGAATAACGTTCTAAAGGTGTTGGCTTTTTACTAATGTCCTACTAACCATATACAAATAATAAAATTTACCAACATAAATGTAAAAACGTTTATGGTTTTTCTTATTTTCAGGAAGCCTTAAAATTATAATTCAGTACATAGAGCATTGCGAATAAAACAACTTTTGATTGTATTCAATTTTATGTAAAAAATAACTTGCAATAAATAAAATACAAAAATATCGTAATTTTCGGTAACGCTGTTTTTACCATACGACAAAAAAGTAAATGTCACTTTTCACGTTATAAAATGAAGTTATTTCGAAAAACAGACAAAAAACATCTGACACGATAGTGAAAAAAGTGAAATAGTGCTTAAACGGTAATTGTATTTCTCAGTAAAGAACAGTGCATCCGCGACTAACACACTAGTCATAGCGCTTTAATGTTACTTTCAGTGACATCGCAACGGAAAAGCATACGCGCGTGATCGCTACTGTGTATTCTAGTTTCCGTAGAATTATAACATCAATAGATATATAAAGAACCTCTTCGAAATATGAAAATATATTAACAGACAACAGAGATGATAAATGTACTTATTTAGATATTAACTAATCATTATACAGATACACACACTCACCGACATACATATATATATATATGATGCATATAATGTAACTTATTGTAAATAATGTAAATAACCTAAATAAAATAACAAGGTCTTTCTTTGCATATTTTCAGTTTTTAGAAATTAATTTCAAAAAAATTTAAATTGATAATTTTTGATGCTTAATGATAGCACTCTTAAACTGTATGTAATACGCCGCTAAAAGTATTTAATTTTTCTCACATTACGGCTGAACAAGTATTTTTCAAAGAAAATGTTTCGAAGTGACGAGGAAGAAAATAAAATCGTAATGATACTATTTTCCTTTCTAAATAAAATAGAAATTAATAAGTTTTTCTTTTTTTTATTCGAACTTAATTAAAATTAAATTAGAAAAAAAATGTATATTTTTCTGTCGAAGTATTATTGCTAGCAGCCTTAAGAAACCAACTTAAATCACGTATTTTTTTAAAGTTTAATAAATATTTTTAACGCACAGAACGATGTTATCAACATGTTCCGAAATCAGAAAAAAAAAAGGCTAAATAAGGAAATTGTAAGTCATTAAAAAGATTCCGAACGAAATAATTATCTTCATTGCCAATTTCATAAAAATATAAACATTAGTTACATCGGGCTATATAAATTGTTTTTTTTTTTTTTTTTTAAAATAAATCTTATTTAAAATCCTGTTACATTTCTAATTTATTTAAACAGAAAAATAATTTAATACCAATTTTATTTTTTCTGATAATGTTAAAAAATTACAGCCCCGACATCAAAATGTATAGACTTATCCGTAATATAAGGCATCATTTAAAGTATCTTTAGCCACTAAAGTTCGATATTCATCACAAAATGAATAGTTGATGGTCCCTTCGTCTGCATTATAATTTTAAGAGTGTGACACATTATGCGATAATTTCAGCATTATTTAGTCATTATTTCCATTACGCAGAAAGTTATTTAATGTAAAAATAGTGCGTTTAAAAGGTCTACGTAATCGCAGTCTTTAACGACGTCATTACATTGAAAGATAACTCGTTACCATAGATGTATTATGGTTCCCGAATAATAACTGGATCCGAAATGCTAGATTTCAATCGCCGTACAAATTTCTCTTTGTAAAACTTTATAAACACTTAAATTAAAAATTTGTTCTGGCAAACGAATGTGCAATCTAGTGATTATAGAGGTTCAGTGTACATCATTATTACCGAACGTATATAAGTCTGTGTCTATTTGAATTTCACCCCGGGTGACAGTTTTTATTTTACCATTTCAATTTAATATGTACGTTTCATATAACAAAATTACGAGCAATTACGCCGGAACTAAATTTTTAAGTTTTAAAAACTATTCGAAATAAATATTAATAAAACCAATAATGATCTAAACAAGGAACCTAACAGTTAAAGCAACTATTTATAGATTTTACACAATAATGTCACATTACAAATTTTTCGCATTTGTATAGCGATTAGAATCTGGCGTGGCAAATCATTGATAAAAAGAGCTGATTTGGATTATACAAAAGCAGTTATTTGTGTACTTTTAAAATCAAAATGGCAACTATACGCTGAAAATCTATCGTATTAATGTTCAATAAATGCTATTTAGTTTTCATTACTTGCGATTCGGATCGGATTTTTTTTTTTTTTTGTTTTAAAAGAATTACACAAGCACACATTTACAAAAACGAATCATTAGTAAATTATTTTTTTTTTTTACAACATAAAAAGGTTATAATATTTCCTAAATTTATTATAATTTTATTAGCGGTACTAGTTTTCAGAATTCTACATAATTAAAATATAAAAACTTTTATTTTCAAAAGTTATAACTTTTTATTATTGCCTTTTTAATGTATCTGATCGTGACAAGATTAGCTCCTTGATAAACGAATTTATTTAAATGGATATTTAATATTCGTTTGCTCGTTCTCCGCTTATTAAAAACATCTCACATTTTACATTTTTTCTCGTCCTTATATCCGAAATTAATATTTTAGAAAAAAAAATTAAGTGAACTACTCTTTTAATGATACAGCCTTAACATTTCACACACAATCGTGCATTACTAAATATCAATTAACGTTATTAAAATTTTCGAGAAAAATAAAAGAAGTTTACATTAAGAACGTATATATATATATATATATATATATATATACACACACACACACACACATATATATATATATATATATATATAAAAATTTAGAACTAAAAGAATATTATACATTATATATGTTGATTGGTCACTGAGTTGGCGAAATAATCCAACAACTAATATGCGCCCACTAAAGTAACAGTATTACATAAAATTATTGAAATATATATAATACGGTAACTTTTTATTTTTTACCCAATAACAACAATAATAATAATAATAATAGTAACAACAATAATAGACAACAGAATATATACAGAAATTTTAATATACGAAAAAAAAAAAAAAATTAAATATATATATTAAGAAAAATGTAGGAATAATACAAGAACTAATACAAATAAATACTAACAATTCAATAATTAGTACTGCAGAATAATAATAATAATAATAATATTAATAACAACAGAAGTAATAAAAATAATAACAAAGTATAATTTAATAACAGTCAATTTGTAAAAGTTATACTTGCGAAACCAACGCAACTACACTTTACAAAAGCAATAAGATTTTTAAAAATTTATTTACACGTGACCCGAAAAAATAAAATAAAGTAACATATAAATAAAAGCTAAACAATACAATAGAAAAAGTGACGAGAAAATTGATAGTTGCAGAAAAATAATCCTGATTTATCACATCAAAAAGAGGAGGAACGTAACATTATGTATGAGCATCCAGCCACAATAAAACGCGGACTGGTACCCTCAATAAAAAGAGGACAAAAAACATTTCGCTTTCACCTCCATAGTGTAAATAGTTATTTAGGGTAATATTTTTGCATCCGTCTATAATATCGTGTATTATAGATTTTTCATTTTCATCATCGCCAATCCATCACCACTTTCAAGATGAACCATTACTAGTTGTTGCATTTTTATCTAGTTTCTCTATCCGTCTCCTTCGGATTATTTCTTGTTCCGATAAAAATGACTGGGTTGAAGAGTGATTTTGAAAAGTATCTTCGTCTCTGTGAAAAACGTTTTGTAATATTAATCACCGGAAATAAAGTGCATAATGTAAAGGAGAGTCGATAGTGAAGACAACTCTTACACTTATAATTTAAGGTCGATAATGAGATTAAAGCATACGTATAGAATTAAGTTGCAGGCCATCTATAATTTTTTCAAAATTCCAAAAAAATTTGTACTATATCCCATTAAATTTGTAACAAGAAATTGTCGTAAACTTTTCAAAAATGCACCACCTGGTATGTAATACAAACGGAAACTATTTGCGCTCTTTTATCATTAATTATAGTCTGTACAACGCAAATATCACCAATTCCATCCTGTGCTGTTTCGATGTGTTTAATTTGAACATATTGCGGATCAAATTTAAATAATTTGTGTTCATTTAAGGGGTTATACTATTTTGACGCCCTGAAAAATTAACTTTTTTGGGAATTTTTTTCTCGAAAACTACTCAATGGATTTAAATAAAATTTTCAGGTTTTATTTTACATGTCTTAAGGCATACAAAAATATTTTTTATATGGCTTTAAGATACAAAATGGCGTCGTGACACTAGGTAATTGAAACACATATTTTTTCCGAGAAAAAATCGGTGTACACTGTAGCGAGTTCTGTATACCCCTTAGAACAAAAAAAACAACAATTTCTCATTAATATAAATTAGTTTTTCTTTGGAGGTACACAGGGTTATTAATTTTTTTCTAAAATTCGCAAATTGACAGTAGTTTGATTTTTTTTTTATTTTTGAGAAAAAATCAACCTTAAATTGTTTATTGCAAGCGTAATTATTTATTAATCTTAAAAACCCCCATAGACAATTTATCTGAGAAGCTCCAGTTAAAATTTGAAGTCAATTCGATGAAAATTGAACGAGCTATGATGTACACCAATTTAAAAAACATAGTTTCGAAAAAAAACGCATTTAAAGTTTCCAAAAGCGTTTACTATATAACAAAGACATCTTGGAAAATATGCTGAAAATATTATTTATCGAATTGTTTTTCCACAAAATAACTTTTGAACATCATTCTTAAATAGTTAATGCATCATTTAGGCCAATAAAAAAAAAAAAAATGAAAAAAAAAATATTGCAAGGTAGTATAACCCCTTAAAGGAAAGTTGTGCATCTTCTCCTTTTTGAAATATTCCAACAGCACCGGCTCTAATATTATTTCTTTTAAAACGTGATGCAGTACTATAACCCGGTACTTCGCAAGGGTTTGCTGTTCGTCATTATTAATCCGGGTTTCACATAATGTTACTATTTTACACTTTGGTCGGACCAAATCAGTAGTTAAATTAAGCAAATGGACACCAAGAGATTGAACATTTAAATGTAGTTAAAACAGCGAAGTTGGAGATGTGCCAGTTTTGATTAGAAAGTCACAACTGCTAGGAATAAACGTTTTAAGCTCGTGCGGACAAAACACACTGTTACTGTGATAGCCGGTTTATCACTTTACTGTAATTTAAAAATTACGGGGAAAAACAGAGTAAATATTACGTAGCTAAAAATATAAATTTCTAGATAATTTAACATAATATTGATTACATCCGTACGTTTTTTGTCGAAAAACATTTTCTGTTGACGCAAATTTAATTCTGTGTATAAAGCAAAAACATATCAATGTTAAAAGATTCAACAGCTTCTTAGTTAGTGAATGAATATTTATCAGTAACTTAAAGATTAAAAGAGTGGATTAAGTACCAAATCTGGGGACGTAAATAGATCAATCGATCGAAATGCGAAAACAGTGGAAATTAAATTATATGTACTGCTCGAAAATGAACAATTTAGTTTAAGCAATACATTCTTCGAAAGAACCATGACTACCGCTTTTCGAGTCGAGAAAGGTAATTTACTAATTTTTTTTGGACAACATGGAAATTGCTGCAAATCTTGGTGTGAAACCTTACGTAAAAGGTAGCTGTGATTCATCAACTATTAGTAAATTTGACTAGGTAATTTTCAGCCATCCGCCTCTATAGCTCCTCCATCGATTATCATTTTTACATGCACCTACTAAAAAAACGGATTGTTTTGCAACGATTCGTAAACAGTGGCAAATTAAATAAATCAAATTATAGGTGATTTAAAATGCAAATTTCACAAAAATAGAATTTTAAAGCTGTTGAATCAATGTCACGTGGAAGTTCAGAGGGGATTGTGTAGAAGATTGAAGTAAGCAGACGACTTTTTTTTATCGTTAAAAATTCTTTTTGTTTCAAAAAAAAAAACCTCTTAAAAAATAATTGGTATGCATATTTTAAATGTAGAGTTCATAAAATTTAAGTACCTGTTGCTTTTATTACTCGCTGCTTCATCCAATGTAGAAGTGGCGGTATTTTTTATTCCGGAAGTCGACTGTTGATCAAATACGCTTGTTGAAGGTCTGTAATAAATTTAACAACGGTATATTAAGGCATTGATTAATGATTGCCATTATTAACATTTCACCGGAATTTCACTTTAGTCGACGGATGGACTGTTGCATTGCACAGGTATGCAGTATTCAAGGTAATTCTATATATAAAACGGAGATTTGCGAAAAATGTTTTAAATTGACTGCAAACATCCATTTAACTGATAGAAATTTAGTGCAAATGTTTAAGTACATCGACGCAATATTATAACGAGTAAATGATCTTTCAAAATGTTTTGACGATTTGAATGTAAAATAAGATCCGTACTGAACGATATACCGCGCTCTATGATAGTGTAAGGTGTCAATTTCAACTCTAGAAAAGTTGGTAGTTATATTCTGTACTGGACGAAGGAACAACGTGCGTTCGCCATAGAAAGTTACTTTCGCACCGACGAATCTCTCATACGCGTACAATGCGAATTTCGCAAATGGTTTAAAATTCGGCCGCGAAAAGCAATTATCGAATCAGACAAAAAACTTTCGTGAAACTGTCAGTGCATCAAATCGAAAGTCAACAGGTCGGCGAAGAGCAAACGCACTCCTGAAAACGTTGAACGCGTGTGTAACAGTGTACAAACAACTTCCGGTGGTTCGATAGAGAGACGCACCCAAGCACTACATTTTACGTCGCGTTTTACGACTTAATTTGAATTATCATCCTTTCAAAATAGCCGTTACCCAAAAGTTACGTCTGAACGAGTATCCAAAAAGAAAAAGATTTGCCAAGGAGATGCTATAAAAAATCCAAAAATGGAGAGATCGATTCAAATAAAATTTTAATGACGAACGAAGAGCATTTTCATTTAACCAGAGTGGCAAACAAACAGAACTGTCGGTACTGGGCTCCCGCTGGCCAAAATCCGCATATTATTCACGAGAATTTGTTACATGACGAACGAGTGATAGTTTCGGTGGGTGTTCCAGCATAGGGAATGATTAGTTCATTTTATTTGGAGAAAACCCGTCAACACTATGAGCTACGTAGAGATGTTAAATACCTTCCTATTTCTTGCTCTTCGGCAGCGTAGATGTATGAGTTCCACGTGGTTTCAGCAGGACGTCGCATCCTGCCATACAACAAATGAAACGTTGACACTTTTTGGCAAGGTTTTTCGTAACTGCAATATTTTGAAACGCGCGCAAGTCGAAAGGCCGCCCCCGCTCATCCGACCTAACCGCTTCTATTTTTTATGGGGTTATCTGAAGGTAAGGGTCGATATTGACCAATCAAGAAACTTGCAATAATTATGCGAGCGGATTCGAAAATTGGGTCGAGCGTTTAAAAGCGTGCGCAGTCGCTGGTGGTAAACATTCCGCTAATTTAATGTTCCATACTTAAATTCGAATAAACCTTACATTTTTTCGTTTTTATTTGGCTAATTAGGTACCGAGTTATTTTCCATGGAAATCGTCAAAACATTTTGAAAGACCCAGGTATATATGATGACTATGTCATATGCCAATTTTACGCCACGGGTAATAATGAAAAGTTGTATAACATTTAAAAATTATATAGTCAATTAAAATCGAATTTTACATGTATGAGAATTATAGATGACTACTAAAAGTTTAGGGGAATGATTAACACTAATACGTGCCAAAATTTTTCATGAATGTTAAGACTATTTTTCCATAAGTTTAACGTAGGAATGAAAACCAAGGCGGAAAAAAAAGTTATTTTCTGTTTAACCTATTTATAAAAACGCACAATTATTTTTCAAGAAAAGAAACAAAACATTAAATTACTGAGATTTCTTATAATAATAATAACAATTTAAACGAAAATATATATAAAAATAAATTTAAAATAATCATATTCACTGTTTGAAAAACAGTAGACTATCAGATTTTTTATGCTACTATTATAGAAAACTGAGACGTTGATTATACAACCATTGCATTTATAGAACGTAGAATTTTAAGTGTCATTTTTTGTTATAGACTGAAAATAAAAACTAATGAATTTCAATATAGATTTTACGGAATCAAGCATGTGTATAGAATTTAGTACCTTAAAACCAGTCACTATTGTTAAAAGTCTATTTATATGTATACATGTATATGTATATATACATATGGCGTGTAAATGAAATAATGAGATTGTTATTTTCGAATAAAATTTCAACATTGTCACCTTCAAAATAACTTCCTCGGGAACCCACACAACGCCGAAAACGGTACTTTCAATCTCATAGCAGTGCTCAAACTCGAGTACTGGAATAGCCTTCAGCTGGTCGGTTACAGCCGTTTGAGTGTTTTTAAGTGTTTCAAAATGACGTTCCTAAAGGTGGGAAGAAGAAAAAGTCACAAGACCTCAAGTTCGGCGAATAAGGAGGCTGACGAGTAACCAGAATGTTTTTAACGGCTAAAAACTTGTTTGTGAAACGCGCATTGTCGTGATGCTACACCCAGCTGTTCTTGATGTTTGGTCTCTCACGCATGATCCTTTTACAAACTCTTCCAAGAACTTCTCGGTGAAAGTGTCGATTGATTCCTTCAGGCACAAACTCCTTGTGGATGATTTCTTAGCTATCAAAGAAATAAATCGTCAAGGTTTTGATCTTTAACTTGCTCATTCTTGCTCTTTTGAACTCTGGAGAGGCTGTGCTATTCCATACTCTGACGCTTAGTTTCCGGATCGTACAAGTTTTATCACCAGCAATGACACGTTCCAAAAAATGGGGATCATTATCAAACGATTCTAAAAAGTCAACACACTTTTCCCTTCTGATGTTTTTTTGTTCCTGCGAAAGGTTTTTTTTTTTGAAACCATTTCCGAAATTTTTCTCGTCTCCAATTCACTGTCCAAATTTAATGAACGGGGTGGCGTGACTCAAATTCAACAGCTCCCCTATCATTCTGTCCGTCAACCGACAATGTGAACGAACAAAATCCTGGATTTTGTCCACATTTTCATCTGTTCTTAAAGTTGAAGGTTTTTCGTTGCGCATTTCATTTTCCATGCACTCCCTTGCTTCTGAAAATGCCTTAAACCATCGAAAAACTTGGGTTTCTAAACACTGCCTCCTTAAGCCCGCTGAAGTTTTGCAAAAGTTTCCATTGTACTGTGCCCTAATAATCTGAAGCAAAACCTGGCAACATACCATTAGTCAAAATTTATGTTACTTATTTTTAGAACGCACAAAAAGAATGTTTCACCGATAAAAAAAGTCTAATACGTTCAAACTCATACTGAAGGCATATCACATGTTTAATAGCTGCCTGTACTAGTACAACGTCCCCAATATTGCCAATTCAAACGTTACCTTGCCAGTCTCATTGCTTAATTTACACACCTTGTAAAAATACACGCACAAATAGAAATAAATAAATAAATGCACACAATAGCGCAATCCGTTTTGTCCACGGACAGTTCCTTAAGTCTATTCGTGGTTCACAATACAACTTGTGACTGAGAAGAAGGAAGTTATTGTCTTATGTGTTCTATATTTAAATTGATTTTTATTCTCTTACGTATATCATTTCCAATTTAATTTACAAATTTATCGAAGGCTACACGCACATACCATGACAAAGTAAATATAGAAAAATATCTTACCTCACCGCAATCATGGTAGGGTAAACCGAGTCCAATATCCTTAGAAGAATGTACTTAGCCTAAAGACTCTGATAAGAATAGGAGTAGTACAAAGAATACAATTAGCTTTCCTATTTTTTCATCAAATATATTCCTTAAATGGATATAGAGTTTTTCTCCTACAAGTATATTATTTCTTTGCGATAAAATACTTAAAAAATGTTTGCATCTAACGATAATATGTTGATGAACATTCATTTTTTTTGATTTTTTTTTCTTTCGTCATTGCATCGCCAAACATAAATGAAAAGTGAACTTGAAAATTGGTGGAATTTTTAAACCATTGTGGTAATGTGTATTAGATCACAATCGGCACCACTGCGCTTGCCAAAATACACTGTATATCAGTGCGTAC
The DNA here is from genome assembly GCA_039619475.1 of Icerya purchasi. Lineage (NCBI taxonomy): Eukaryota > Metazoa > Arthropoda > Insecta > Hemiptera > Monophlebidae > Icerya > Icerya purchasi. The sequence goes on from CM077116.1 coordinate 236,759,758, forward strand.
TTACCTAGACAGTGTGCGTCTACAATGATTTAGGTATGCTTAATTGTAGGTATGGTTGTACTGCTCTTTAGGCGACTTTTTATGATTATTCTAATTACTTTTTTTAGCTGCCATTGAGATCAAACTTAGGACTTGCGTGTTAACAGACGACAATTTCGCGAATTTTGTGCTTATGAATTAAAACAAAGCTCTCTGGACCAACCTGGAAAATTCCGAAAATGAAGTACTCGATGAAGGCACATCGGATGTTGAAGCTTTCGGTGCATCTCCGTTAGAAGAAGCAGCCGGCGCTGGCGGTACTGTTGAACTACTACTGGAATTGGTAACGTTGCTAGTTGAAGAGGCGGCAGCTGCTGAGGCAACCGACGCTGACGATATGTATTGTTGCATTAAAATTACCGATGCATCCATTAAACACTGAATGTTCCGTAGACATTGCAAACGAGCTTCAATTCCACGCCGACCAGTTTCCTCCATTTGCCTCAGTTCTTCATCAGTCAAACCGCTCCAATTTTGAGGAGGTAGTGGAGGATTCGAAATTCCTAGTAATTTATAAACTTCTGATTAATCGATTATAGTCGATGATGATGAATAATACCAAACCGCATTACAAATGTTTTAAATTTAATGAGCGCCGTTTCCGCTCACTCTATTTCCCTTTTCCGTCTAAGTTTTTTTTCTTATGTAAAACTTATACAAACCTGGGATAAGAGGCATCGGAGGGAACAGAAATGGAAATGGAAATGTAGGCGACGAAAAATTTATACGACTATTTGGTCCGTTGAAATATGACTGCGTAAATTCCGGCATCTGCTGTTGTTGTTGTTGTTCCTGCTGTTGCTGTTGCTGTGACTGTTGCTGCGTCGGCGGAGGTTGTTGACCAATGTCTGAAACACAAAAAATCAATGTAACTAGAAACGTTTAACGAATTTTATAAGGCCTAGTTTTTGTTGTTGTTTTTCATAATCATTTACTTTGTAAATTTATAATACGGCGTGTTTAACATAATCTGAAAAAATTAATTCAATTTTTAGAATTAGTAAACATTAACGCGGAATACATTCATACATATTTTCGGTTTTTTCGAAAATGATTTTTAAATGACATCCCTATATAATGTAAAGTTTTATTTTTTCAAAAACTTAATTTGTATATTTACACCGTATTTAGTTTCTCAATAATAACACAAACCTATTCGCACGAACGATTGAAATAATATATTTAGTTTTTATATCGCTAAACGATATAATTTTACTCCTTACAATGTACAAGAGAGTACTGAAATTTGTGAGGAGACAAAATAAAGCATAAAGGAAATATTGGGACACAAACTCCAATTTTTTAGATATGCGATTAAGTTAATTTCAAGAAAAGTAAATGAAAAGAACCTCTCTGATTACCCCGACGCAAAATTTATAATCTAATAATCTGATCATATAACAAAAATAAAAAAACATTATTATTTACTTACTTATTTTAAAAAGTTCACTATTAAAATTGCACTTTGTTGCAAGCGAACAATATATACATTTTCAGATTTAAAAGTTTGAGAGATAATACAAAGAAGTATCGCGATCTTTTTAAAGCAAAATATTCATTGAACGGAATTAAACTGTAGTTAAAAGTGATTCTTTATCAAAATAAAATTCGAAGATTTTTCGCAAAACAAAAGGAAACGATTGACAAAATTTAGGATTTGGTTAATTTCAAAAATTTATAAAATATTCACATTTTTCAATAATGCGTTTCAAATACTGTTGGCTGAAATGTATCACAGATTGAAGAAACCAACAGATTTACAACAACAATGAAGTTATAAGCGACATTAAGATCACTTGTTTTTATTCTATTATTTATAATTTTAGCGATGTTCCATATAGTAAAGATATGTTCTTACGCGTTAAAAATTGATTAATAATCGTATTAATGATTATTTTAAAAATTTAACAAAAAATGGCATTAATACACCATTAAAGTCTTAATATTCACGTCATTTTAGAGGTTTCTATAAGCAAAAAGTTTACAATGCGTGCCTCAACTTCAATAAAGGAATCGTCTTATTTTTTAATAAATAACTATAAATTTTATATTTTAATATTTAATAAATAAAGCGAACAGTTGTTTTGAGAAATTGTCTGAGGAAACGGATTGACTACTCGTAAAACGACATCGGCAGCCACGCCAGTTAGTTATTTTAACGAAGAAGTACCTTTATTACACGTTAACCATTACAATTTATAGACTTCCTGAATCCAACTAGTGGCGAATTATAGTATTGCTGGAAAAATGCTACTATTCCGCATTTTTGATTTTAAGTTGTTCATTAATTTAACCGCTTCTTTTTCGGTTGATACTATATGATTTTTGAATTCTTCCGGAACAAAGTGAAATTAAATTGTTTTATTTAGTAAAACATTCATGGATCCCGTCTATTACCAACATAATGAATGAATATATATAAACTTCTTAATTTCAGCGGACGATAGAAATGTAGTAACTGATAATAAGTCGTTCTTTACTTAATAATTTATTTCAAAATTCATTCTGGAGGAACCAAGTTGGCCAACATAATTCATAAATTCCTGACCATAAGCACGATTATTTTTCCTCCTCTCTACCGATCTCACTACTTTTTTATCCGACTGCAGAAAACGGTTGTAAACGATTAAAAATGTATTAATAAAACTTTAATTATTATTACACTATAGAATTAAGAATATACAGAACCTGAACAAATTTTTTAGATTTTAACGATGCTAATTTAGAATAAATATCGAAGAATAAGATGAATTATAACTGGCCATGATTAAGAGAACTACATTAGATAAATAATTAAGCAAAAAATCTTAATGTACGTTATCAGTTACTTTTTTTTTTTACCTCTAACATTTGGCGGTATGTTTTCCAAATTTGGAGGACGGAATGGTAGAAAGAACGGTTGCCACGGAAATCCAAATGGTGGTTGAGGCGGTTGATTGGGAGGTGGGGCCTCCGGACCCGCTGCAGCTGGCGCTGTATGTTGCTGACCATCGGGAGCCGGCCTTAATATGTTAAGACGGCATGTTGGGCAAGTCTGATGCCGTTGAAACCAAGATCGCAAACAGGACGTATGAAATATATGATTACAAGGCAATTTCTTGGAACCTAAATATTAAAGTAACCAATTGAAACAGTTTTTAAATAGTTAGTTCTGCTAATGTATCTTCTTTTAAGTAAAGGTCGCTATTTGTGATTGTTGACTAGTAATTTGCGCAAAAGTTCAAAATTGTGCGAGAAAATATTATTTTAAACAATTACAAACGCTTTAATAGAAATTTATAAAAATATTTTATTTAAACTACATCGTACTTTTCCGAATTAAACTATAATCGAATACAATGTGTGTTTTCAAATGTAACTTATTTTTAATAACGGTCCTCAATCGTATATAAATTGTACTGAAAATGTTTCTTTAAACTACAAAAGTGTAATAGATATTAATCAGAACTAGTGTCTCGATTTATTAACTTTTTGGTTTTATATCCTGCATCATCGACATTTTCTGTTTCTTATTAACATTTTTATTCTTTTTTACCCGTAAATCAAATCACTTTCTCCCTCAATATCATGCTTAAACGTTCCTACAGATGGATGGAGGGTAAAATCTTAGAAGTGCTTCAGAAGGTCGAATATGTAGAAATCCAGTATTATAATGACGTAATTTGCCCGCGGATAAAATAAACTTATTATTTTTTTATTTTGAATTTAAATTCCCTCAACATACTCATTTCCGATAATTCTTAAGACTTTTTGATGAAACTGTATGACTGGAATATTAAAATTCGTTGAATTTATCTAGTTGCGCAGAAAGTGGGCATATTTTATTTGTAACAGCACAACTGTCAATAAAATGAAAAATACATATGTTACTCACTAGTGTGCATTTCTTCTCGACAAATTATGCATACGTTATCACCAGCAGCTAATTCTTCAGGCGTAGCATCTGGATATAACGTGTTCATGTTCCTTATAGCTCGACGGGACATAATAACGTCATGCAACGCTCTTTTAAATGATCTGTAAATTGAATACACGGCTTCATATAATGAACAAAATTATGGTCATATTTATAAAAAAATCCTGCTTAAAATCGAAATTAACAAAGAGGGATTTACACATATAGTATAACATAAAACAGGTTTTCGGGATAATCTGTTTTATTATTACTTACTTTTTTCAAATATATCATTAAACATCTTAAAATCCTTAGTACAATAGTAAGTAGGAATATCCTTTTCTTTTTCTATCGGGGGAGTCAAAAAATCAAATCATTTATTATAAACGGAAAGATATCTTAACAGTAATAACCGAACAAATTTAAAACAAACTAATCAAATTAAAAAAGTAAGCATGTAATAATTAATTAACATCTTGATAATGACGCTAGTTCGTCCAAACTAGTCGATGTTTTTAATGTTTTTTAATGTTTTGTGTATGTTTTATATGATAATTTTATTTATGTTCGACGTAATATTGTGAATTGATTACCTTTTTGAATATATATATATATATGTATATATATATATTTATTACATTTAACTTTATTTGTAGTTTTACTTTTATTCATTTTTAATTGTAAACTTTAATCAATTTATGCAATACAATCCAACTTGTTAGTCATACACGTCGATTATGCAAAGTGATCATATACACATCGGTTTTTTGAAATATGTAATTAAATATTCATTCTAAAAAATGGAAAATTAATTTATCAAATTACTTTTCACCGGTGCAAAAAATCGTGCATATTACACATTTCATAAATTTTAAAAACTAAACCGATAATTAAAATTAACGTTTAAACTAATAATTACTACAAAAACTGGTAACATTTTTACGTAACGTTTCGATATGCATTATAAAAATTGCACATAATGCACGAAAAGTGAAAACAGCAAAACCGAACTGGCGGAGTTAATATAAAATCTTACACTTTCCTTTCAATGCGGCAAATGAGAAGAGTGTTTAAAAACAAATTACGATCATTCTTTTTTTACGCTAAGGCAACACTATATATGAAGTTGACGACCACGATGGGTTGTGGTGTAATTAATTTTCACCACACCAGTAAGATTTTTTTGAAGCTAAAACGTTTCGGTGCAAAAACTGCATCGTTTGACGTAAAACCAATTCAATTTCACCAGCGTAAGTTTGAATTGTAGGAACAACAATAGTTGGCAAAAACGAACACAAAATTTTGTAGAGGATAAAATTTCGAGTGTTTGAGTGCAACTTTCATCACAGTTCAATAATTCTATGTGAAGTGCCGGCAATTTTAGCAAAAAAATATATATAAAAAATAGTAAATTTTTTACCTACGAGTAAATAAAAAAGCACGTTCATGCGATTAAAAAGTCTTCAAAAGTTACAAAATTTTACAGGGCGTAAAGTCTTCTCAAAATATCCACCTTTATCTACAATACATTTATCCCACGTTTTCGGATGTTTTCACGAAATGCTTTTCTGCGAGTAATTTTTGAAGAACATTACGCAGGAATTTTGAATTTCTGACGTGTTTTGGAATTGAACGTTTCTGAGGAAGCTTTTTAGAGAATAACCAAAAATTACATAACGCCAAATCGGGAGAATTCCATGTTATTCTTTTCCAGGTGCGCGAATGTGGGATCGAAGTGCGTAGAAGGGCATCGCCTCAATTCGGGGCGTTCCTGACGCCCTTCTTTTCAGTTTTCCCAGGACAGTTAAGTAATGATCGGAATGCGTGATAAGAAATGATCCCACGATAATCAAAGAAACAAATCAGCACCTTCGTGAATTAATTTCACACGATTAAACTTTTTTCATAGCCGGAGATTTTCAAGAGAACGATCCTGTTTTGGTGGACAAGTCGAACAGGTAAGCCTTCGTTTCGTTACATATAAATACCATGTGATACAAAAAGGTTTATTATTCACGACCTTGGATTTCCATTCTTAACAAGCGATGACGCAATAATTCAGCTATTGGATATAAATGGGTACCACCATAACGAGCACACATGACGCAACTGCAGTTATTTTCTTTACGATTGCGTACACGTTTGTGCGCTTAATATGCATTATTTTTGTGATTTCTTGAACAAAAGCCCATAGTATTCATTGAGAATAGCCTGGATCGTATTTGATGTATACTTCAGTAGAACGGGTTACGAGTCTTCCGTCTTGCGGTATCAAGTCAGCTGATTTTCGTTCCGTCTTGAACTGGCAAAGCCAGTCGAAAACGGAGCGTGTTAGGACAATGTAAACTCTTCGCTATACGTTTGTTTCATTAACTCGTATGTTTCTGTCATATTCTTCAGAAAAAAAAAAAAAAAATGATTCGATTCTTTACTTACAACTATATACAACTCACTCTATTCAATAAATATCACTGTAAATCCTAGACAATTAAATAAAATAATGTTTATAATTTTAATGTTTAATAATGATAATAAAACAATTGTTTCTTCCACAAAAATCATTGTTTCATTCCAAGAAAAAGCGTAAGGAACTTCGTTCCCGACTGAGGGTTCCCATGACCGCACACCTTTTTTCTCAGTGTTTTGTTTCAACAGTTGGCAACCTATATTCTAAATTTTTTCTTCGTTTATCTCGATGCGTATATTAAGTGTTCCGAGATTAAAACTGCTTTCCACTGAATATGTTTTCCTCTCTTTTAACATTCCATATAATGCGGTTGTATAAAAATTTATATTGATTTTTAAAGTGACTAATAGATAATCTGAAAGAATCATCAAATCCACAAAAATGGCACTGCAGCGAAAATTTAGTATTTAAGCTTTAAATTTGCATAGTGGCGCGACAAAACATCTAGCAAGAAAACGTTGTCAACGGATTGGACGTACTGATTTTTGAAAAAAAAGTTTATTCAATATAATTTACATGAAAGTTTTATAATTTAATCTGTAAAGTTTTGCTTTAATTTATAAACCACGGCGTACTGTTTCGAAAACAACATAAGAAAGAAACCGACTACCGTTCTATTACTATATGCTAATAGATTTAAAATTTACTCAGAGTGCAAGCAAATTATAAGAAAAATTTTATGTATTAAATTTTTCAGATAAAATTATGCTAGCTGCAAAATTCTTCTAGTTGTATAAATAATTTTGATATTATAAAATGTAAATCCCAGCTAAATAGAAAAAAAATCGTAGCACAAACGCATATTCTAGAATATTTTTAAAGGTAGCAGTATAACACGTTCACAAATGAAAATAACATGAGATATAACGCAACTTACCTTAGAGTGTAATACATCGGACGGAAAATAAACAATGGCAACGTATATAGCTTTATCATTAAAATTACAAACGCCACATACAGCGATACTTTCAGAAAACCTAATCGAAAATTTAAAATTCATCAGCGTAATTCATTTTATTTTCACCAATTAATAAATTACATTTCTAAACATGTCTAATTTTTTAAATATTAAAAATTAACACGTTGCTATTTTCAACATATAAATAAGATGCGATAACAGATTTCGCGTTTGAAATTACCCGGAAATCTTAATTCATTTAATTTTTTTACACGATGTTCAGGATACCCTGAAAAAATATTCTTCGACGGAAAAGAACAAAAAAGTTTAAAATTAATTATCAACAAATGATTTACTTAGGGGCATAATATAGAACAGAGCGAAAATATTATCCGCTATACGACATTGCATATGTTTAATCGTAAGCGCTTGAGCTGAAAATGTTAGAAAATTTTGCTACTCTTCACATTAACCGACTTATTTAAAGTAGAAAATAATAAAAAATATTGCTATGTTTACGGATTTAAATCTTTATCTTTCGTTCTTTTAAATTTTTACTTTGATTTGTCGTTTAATTTTTAATACATTGAAACAGTAAGTAGTCGAAATTAGTTTGAATTTATAAATATGCAAAAAAAAAATAATTAAATAGCCGATTTCAAGCGATAATATAGTTTGAAAGACTATCTGGTTTTAAGGCAGCATTTACCAATTAAAAGTTCCATATGTAATAAGAAGACCGCTTTATTTTCCCAGAATACGTCACGACTAATGTCCACGGTGTGCAACACATATTTCAATGAAATATTGAACACAACAGTAAATAATATGGCATATTCAAAACCAAACACCAGCTGAACAGATGCACCTTTAATGAGAGTCGAGTAGTACGCAACGTATATGAAATATATATCTGCCGAGCCCAACAGAGACAATAGCACTAAAAAAACAAACAAACAATATTACTTTAATATAAATTACACATTTATTTCTGAAAAACATTAATAATAGTAAAATTATAAATAAAATAAATTTAAATAAAAAAAATAAAAAAGTACCGAATAAAATACTATAGAAAAAAAAAAAGAGTTTAGCTAAAAAGTTATTTAACCGAGTATATTTTAGAGTTTCTTTTACGTATTAATGAAATTGTTTGATTAATTTATAACTCGTAATATATCCAAAAAATTTTATAATAAATTATAATCGCCTAAAACACTATCAACTTCAGAGATATGTGTGTAACCCGGTAAAAAAAACTCCGCCGAATGTGTAAGTACGTTGCAGTATAATAACGGATTTTATAGTTATGAATATTTTAGGGTATTTATATTTATAAAATTAATTATTAATGTAACGTATCGATTGATTGTTACCGTTTAGATGAAAATGTTAACTTAGTGCAAAATGCAATTCTAATTACTCATATTCCGACTTCATATTAGTATTTTTACGGCGCTTTACCAATTAATTTTAGAAAACTGTTTTTACAACACATAAAATATTTTAGGGTTACGGTTATTAATAAATTACTAAGCATTGAACCATAAGTAATAATCTAAAAAGGCAACACTATGTACAATATTCTAGATTTTTTATTACATGGTAGATATAGTTATGTTATTTTACAGAATACATTTTTGCGTGATCAATATACGCAAATAATAATTTACCGTCGGAGTGTAATTATTGAATTACTTATAGCACTTCAATCCTTTCAGCTCACACTTATTTTTGATAAATTTATGTAAGGTATCACTGTCTTCTATTAATAATAATGAGTGTCCATCTGGACACTCCTAAAGTGTCAATATCGCCAACGACAAATATTCAGATTTTACAATTCTGAACGGTTTAAGTTTTTTAAATAGTTCTAATATTCACGACAAATGTAGCACTAATAAATTTAGAGAAGAAAAAGCTTTTTATCCACTGCAGGATATAAGCCCGTTCCTCAAGTTTCCACATTTTTCTATTATCGGTTTTCTTTATACTTGTTCTTTTTTACTTCTTAATTGCCAAAAACTGATAATCTGACGGTTCATTTGTTACTTTATAATCAGATAACTTGCTTATCTCTTTTCAGATTTCATTATTTCAAGAAAAAGCGTCTTCAACTTTTTAGCTTTTTTATATTTCTACCAATTTAATTTTGCAAAATTATTCGCGGCATTCTTCTTTCGATTTTCCTCTATATTCCGTTGATTTTTTTTTTTTTTTGGATTCACCCTTTTTATTATTTTCCTCGTTTCTCACAACCATTACTAGCAGAACACTTGGCATATAGGTATTTTCTTTTCTTCTAGCATCACCCCACAATTTACATGATTAACGACCAAGTCATTTTCTACATCCATTTATTTCATTTGCCGTATCATTATTATGAGATGCAGTTTAGGTTTTTTTCGATTATTTTATTTTCTATTTTTATTTGACTCGCCTTTGTGACATATTTATTGTAAATTACTTTTTATCGAATTATTTTTAGGTATATATTTTTTTTGGCTTAAAATTTTCAACTGATTAATCACTTCTTCCAGTTCTTGTCCGCCTCTTCATAATACCACCATGTCATCAATATAACTGATCGTTAAAAAAAGTAAATAGATGGGATTATACTTACGTACTATACGAACGTGAAACAACCATGAGATGACCGGGCTTCGTTCCATCTAAACACAGTAACACAATAAAGCCAGTGTAAAAACGAAATGTAATTTTCTTCGGTAATTTTTAATTAAATAGGCTATAACATATATGCTTCTTCCCTAGTTTCGTATAATTAAAAAATATTTGATTTGGCCTTATGTGACATTAGTGAACTGTATATACACAAAGTGCGATTGTACAGTTGAGCATTTTGATCATTGAAAACTTCTCTATTTTATCTGGGACATTGATAAGAGTAATAAATTCGACAAAAGCAAACTATAATTGAACACGAGAACGTTAAACATTATTTATAAATACAAAAAAACTAATTTAAAAATTTGTTGGACGTAACAAAACACTAATATACAATAATTAAGTAAAAGCTTACCTGTAAGTTACATGTAAAAAGAATGTGGAATATTAATTAGTGCTATATTTTACTCAAAATTTATAAGATATCCAATGAGAAGTGAAAAAATACACTTTTCAGCAGAGGTGCTTCTGATGAAAAAGAAAAAAAAAAGTATTAACATTGACCACAGTGTTGCTTCGTTGAATGTTAATAATTAAAATATGCGTGAATGAATAGGATAATTTTAGTATGTTTTTGGATCTGTTGTTGTAGAATGTACTTACAGGTTTATTTTAATCATTATAATTACTAATGTTCCCAAAAGAAAGGAATACTGAATAACGGAAATAAATCTTTGGGAATATAGTTTTCATTATATACAAACCGAGAAAAAATGAAAGACTTAAAAACACGTCAGATGAAGTTGCAGCAATATCTAGCGGTTAAGTAAATAGACTGTTCATAGAATCAATGAACACGATGGAAATTGCGAATATGGAATAAAAACGGATTATTACAATGATGAAAGTTAAGGGACCTGCAGAAATAGCACTCAGTTGACTCTATTGAATATTTTGGTAAAGGATGGACAAATTTTAGAAAATGTACTAAAGTAAAGATTTAAAAAAACGTTTATTATAATAAGAATTCTAGAAAAAAGAAAAGCATTTTTCATTCATTTCCAGATAGAGATTCAAACGCATTTTAATATAGGAGCGAAACGATAAATAACAAATAGTTGTTTATATATTAAAACTAATCATTAATGTAAAATTAAATTTAAAAAGTTTGTATATTTTTTCCTACCGCCGGAATAATGATTAATTTGATGATAAAAAGGCGAAGAGTGCGACCTTTTGCGAAGGACTTCGATGCGAGTAAAATGAGAAAATATTTCTCAGGCAAATTAAGATCTGACCAGAGTAATATTCACATGATAAAATGATTATGCGGCCGCTGTTTCTTCATGAACCGTTCGATAATGTTTCGACTTTTACTTTTTTATAGTTTGGAATGCGTAGTGTGGCAACAATATTAAAAGTCTATCGATTTTACAATTTTAAATGAGAGACTAATTTTAGGTCAATCGGAAGGAATGCAATTGTATTACCGCTTCACTACTGGTACAAATTGTGTTAAAAGAAAAATTCTGAAATCACGAAAGGAAATAAAATAAAAATTGAAATTGCGCAGAATTAATGATTAATAAAACGCATCCGTTAAGCAGTAACCGATTATGATTTATTCGAAATAATTGGTACAACTGAAACAGACAGCCATTTAAATCAAATGACTAGATGTTTAGCCGGTGCATAAGATGGAATCACGAGAATGGAGTAAGAATTGGAAACTAAAAATGCGATAAAACCAAAAACCAAAAAAAAAAAAAATCAATTTTATTACTTCTTTTAAAAAGAAATATATGGAGAATGAAAAAGTAAAATTTCACTTGCATCCACTTTTATTTAAACTATTTATGTATTTCGTTTAGGGATCATATCCAGTTGTAGCGAGCAACGACATTTCCTCGATTTTTTTTCAACAGCAAAATAAATATTTATTTAAAAACTGTTAACAACATCAATTAGTACATGTTTTTTTGGGATACTTGTTCAATTTTTTTTTATAGAAAAATATTTGAAAATTGCGGAAGTAGAGCTATTTTCCAGGAGTGCCTTTTTTTGGGCATCATTTGCGGTGGACATGATAACTCAAGAACGGTTTATCTGAAATCCGAATTTCGAAAAAAAAAAATTTGTTAGTATATTGTGTATTGTTTAGTCGCTGAACGAAGGATTTGTTAAAATTTTAATTTTTAAAAAACTGACGACAGTTTTTAAAGAAAAAGTTTATATTTTCAAGGTGTTAAATTTTTGTTTTTTTGCTCTAAAAAAGAATTTTTTTGAAAAAATTAAGAATCCTTTAGTTAGCTACTAGAGAGCTATTATCGTTATAAATAAGTGGTATAAATTTGGTATTGATCGGATTGATGAGTTTTTTAGTAATCGTATCCACCGCAAAGGTACTTTAAAAAAAACACGATTCTAAGATAATCGCGTTTAAAGTTTCAGGTTTGTTTATTTCATATGAATGCTGGACAAACTCGCGCACGAAGAAATATTGCGCTGCTCGCAGTTGTTGCACGTAACTGCTACGTTAAAGCTCACGTGTATCAGTTGGTGGCAATACTCTTTACACTAACTACGAAATTATCGTAAAAACGGAAATAAAATTTAAAACGCGATACTCGACAAAATTATCTACCGACGGCCACGGTGTTCTCGTGGCCAACCTTTATTTTATTCCAGACGCACTAAAACTACTCTGGTCGGTCTCTATTCGGGTTGAAATTTTGTTTTCTTGGTTTTGGTCTATCACTTTGCGAAATCCTGTAGATACTCATCGGACACGATGGATAATACAAAAAATTTGATGTTTCTACAAGCGAATTTAAAGAAACCGTTGCTTTGATGTTACACGTCCGAATATATATAAGTATATTTGATGTTGAATATTCCAGATTCTATACACAGCTGTTCCATAGTTTTAAGGTCATAAATTTCGAAGGATACAAAAAAGAGCGGCGGAAGTCAACGTACCGTTTACATTTTATTATATCGAATCACTGCAGCATCACTCAGCGCAGCTATACGCGCTACTCGAGATAACGCGCTGTAAATAGCTATAACTTCGGATCTAATGCTCCGATCATTATGAAATTTGGTGACAACATTCTTAAGATAACGCACTTCAAGAATGCGCAATAAAAAAAAAAAAAAAAAAAAAAAAAAAATTCCAGTTATTACAACTTTATATAACCCCTTAATCGAAAATTAAAGAATTTAATGAGCAAAATTATACATATGCGAATACACACACAAACGTATTAATATTAATTATTCGGACAACATTAAAAAGTAAAACTGATTACAAGGAAGTTGCAAAAAATACTTACAAAATCGACTCTATCTTCTGCTAACCAATGGAATGATTTTAAAAATAATAACACAGTAAATAAAGCCACAAATCTCAGATTAAAGTCATCCTTGAAAACAGTAAAAGCTAAACATGTTTCGGTTACCGCATACCATGACCGCTCCACTAAATGCTATAGGCATAACAGCGATAAACATGGATAAGACATACACATTAATGATTTATTTTCAACTTAACACACATTAAGTTACAAATTTTCATGTTCTATTGAGCAAGACATTTACGTACCAGAAATCATTTAAATGTGCACATTTATTCAAAGAAGTTTTATTTATTTTTTTTTTCTTCTAATAAGGTGATGTCTAAAAGCAGTATACTAATAATAAAATTTTTTTAACGGTTACATTATCGTGAAATTTTATTTTCATTTGTCCATCCGATATATATCGAGATGAACTTTAACGGCATATTGCTGTTATTAAAAATCAAAGTATATCGGAAAAAAATCAAAGATATTCTACTTTTACCAACATACTTCCAAAATTGAAATAAGATTTTTTTTCCAGAATGAAGACAAAAATTAGAATAAAAATACAACCCTCAGCCTATGAAATGTTATACAAAAGTATACAAATTTATAGAGCTTTCCATCTTTACGATAAGTTTTCATTTTTTTTTTTTTTTTTAACAAATATCTAATAAAAATTTTTTTTAGTTGCAACCAACATTTTTCAGCTATATATATTTATGCGAATTTTTTCTTTCCCCTTAAATTTATATTTAAATTACTCATTTTAGAAACTTTTTGTAATTTATTTTTTTGTTCGTTAAAAAAAAAACGAATTTTAAAAATCAGACGGTATAAAAAAAAAAACGGTTTGTCTTACACCTCTAAAACTGATCTCATTTAACATCTTTTTAATTTTCCAAATTTGTTTTTTTTTTTTTTTTTTCATTATTTTATGTAACATTGACATTAAATTTGTTATTGTTTTTTCTATTTTGGTATTCATATTAATTGTAAAAAAACAGGATAGAAATTTTTTTTGTTAAATTATTTTCTAAGATAACGGGCATTTTGAAATATGACAGTTACTGTTTTTTCATTCGCTTTTTCAATAAAAAAATTATGAAAAATTTGAATCCTATTAACAAAAAATTCTGCAACATATGTTATTAGTATTATGAAATTTTAAAAAGTTCGATCAATTATGAGGAACAGATTTGAGTAATAAATATTTAAATAATTTTAAGGACCATTATATAATATAAAGCTTTTCAACGTGTCTTAATATATCATCATATTTCTAATTTTTGATACCCTTTAAATAAAGGAAATAATCGGAAAAATATTTTCTACTGATATAATTAAAAATACATAAATAAATAAAGATTGATTTTAGGTAAATGTTTCCTTGTTTGTACGCGTTGTTATTTTACATGTTAGGCAGTAAACTTATTTTTATTTCTGTAAAGCCGATTTCATATCTTTTTGTTTTGTGGATTTAGCACTTAAACGTCACGCTATATTTCAGTAAATAAATGCCAAAAGTTTGAAAGTTCAAAAACGCATTATTTTCCAAATAAAATCTGCGGGTTATTTTAAAATTACATATATAAAAGGAATGTTTTTTTATTTTTCTAGTTGAAGATCAAAGAAAATAGCAGAAAACAATGAGACATGTAGAGACAATCTTCTGAAAAGGGTGTAAATAAATGACAAGTATGGGCTTTTTTAAGAATTCTTAAAAATATTACAAAATTTTTTCCTTATTTTCATATGTAGTACACTTGTTATTTATTATATTTTTTAACTACGGTAGCTTTTACCCGAATGGCTTATACATATATTTTTTTAATTTTTCATGATTTTCGGAGTACAGCTGTATCGCCGTTTTGGAAAATTACAACCGCAAACGCACAGCCTTTGATAGCATGATGTTAAATGGGCAAGATTAGCCACTTTAGAACAAATATGTTATATCTCATAATCAATAACAATGATAGGGTTTACAATTTTTTTTTATTAAATTAAAAAATTAATTTTTGTTTGTATTCATTTATCTGTTACTATTTTAAATTTGATATTAGCATTGTTTCACGTAGTCGACACAGTTTCGATTTACATTGAGACAAATTAACGGGACTCTATTGTGCACAATTTTATGATCACTTGACTTTTCGCTTTCACAGTTATCTAAGGATAAAAATGTATAAAATTCTAATTTTCAGAATTATAACGCTCTCAATTTTAAGTTTCTACTTTCCCTTTGATATTTCGGTTTAATATAATTTCTGAAAAAAGAATTACATAGTTATCAAAAATGTTTGCGTATTTAAATCTATTTGTTAATGCTTTTATCGGACAAATTTTATGTTAACAGCGTAAACATATCCTAAGTTAAGAACTACCTGCCTGAAAAAAGCTCATTATAAAAGTCTCCTGTCAATATATTATTACGTACGCACAAAATTTTTCAAGTTATAAAATACAGATAATTAATTTATAACACAAATAAAGAGATATTTATTAAAATTGCGACACCAACATGTTTCGGTGCGTCTACTCCATTTTCGAGGTGTTTAATAAGTTTTTATTGCGTACAAAATAAATATAATTAAATGCAAATATTAATGTGCAAAAAACAAGTATAAAATATTTTTAAAATAGAGTTTTAGAAAACATAAATTTCATGCGGAGGATAATTTTACGAAAATCTAGTTATAACCTAATTGAGAGTACTTTATTTTATTAAAGCAAAGTTAAAAGAAATCTCAAAAAGTAAATATATTTAATTTAAAACTGCAAAGTTCCGACTGTTTAACAGAAACAATCATCAAGACGACAGATAAATTATACATATGATAAATATGAGCAAATCAAGAAAATCATTATCAAGGATTCGTGAACGTATAATTTTAAAATCGAATTATTGTATTAAGTTGCAGGAATGTTCAAATACGTGCTGTTAATGTATGTATTTAGTACAAAGAAACCTTGATTCAGTTGAAACGAGTGAAATATCAAACATCTGTTTTTTGTTTGCTCTAAATTCGATATAACTTTAACTTGTTCCAGTAAATTAAACAATGCACACGCTTAATATATTAAAATTGCGTATTTTTTAAAGATACAATTTAAACATATCGGGTGCGAATTATTTTACTTATTAAATAATTTCAGAAAAATAACATTAGTACTATACATGAAAAATATTAGCAAATGTTCAAACCTCGAATTCTGCGGCTCTTAGTTCACCTAAAAATATTCTTCTACATAATTTTCCTATTAATAACACCATAATAAGTGCTTGAACGTAAAGAATCTGCAGACACACAATCAGAAACAAATGAAACAGGATTGAGACGTTAGAATTTTACAAAAATAATACAAAAACGGAGATAAAACTGTACTATAATATAATAAACTTACCGCCAAACTAGGATTAGACTTTGTAATATAAACCATAGTTGGATAAAACTGTTTCTTGTGATAATATGCATGTCCCACTACCGCTGTTGAAATCAAAACACTTAAACAACCAAGACCTATATTCCTCCACATATTGGTTTTTCGCACGTACTTAATAAGAAATAATTAAATAATGCAAAATTGGTTTCACATTATTTACTCTATATTTACACAATTAAATTATCATTCGGAATTTTACACGTAAGGCTTTTCACATTACGGATACATCCAAACGTAAATATTATTACACTTCACCATTTACCACATTCGTCAGGCGACAGAAAAAAAAAAGAAAAACCATTTAGATTTTTGTCTTGTTCAGAACTAGCAGTACTGTTTCAGGAAATTTTCATTATACTAAAGCAACTTTCACATTGTTGCGATTAGGTCAATGTACAACTATTGGCATCATACTCAAAAAGTTTTCTGTTGAGACTCGTGATCATTATGTGTAATAAACAAATATAGCGGCTTAAAATTAAGTTGGTTACTGATCGTTAAAATGTAGCTGGAAGCTGTTTTTCCAAAGTCTCTATAAAAAGAACATTTCAACTTTTTAATTATCGCATTTCATCCAACAAATTAGATACTTTTCAGTTTTTAGGATTTTTATAAATTATATATCTATGTATATTCATGAACTTATTAATATGTAGATGATTTTTAAAACGTTTAGCTTTTAAGTAAATTTTAAACCACATTTTATAATTTTCTATATTGAAGGAAGTTTAATTAAGAAGATAAATAGTTTTATAATAATTTCACCGTATACATATAAAACATTGTAACTTGGGTGCCCATAGAAAGGAGTCGGTACTGACTATTGCATTCCCCCGTTGCGAGAAAAATTAAAACAAAGATCAAAGTAAAAAACAGGTAAAAAATAAGATTTGTTCCATTTAGTAATAAAATCTGTACACTATAGAAATTTGTAGAAAATCACTTAATTTATTTATAAAATAAAAAAAACGGTGTGTTGATTTTTGATGGGTATAAAATTATTCGCAACTAATTTAATGTGAATTTAATATAACTTAATATTTCGTTCTATATTTTAACCTAAAAATTTTTTAAAAATAAATCCCAAATTGATTGAAAAAATAATTTTTAAATTTTAATGTATTGGTGAAATGCTTTCTATAACTAAAATATCTTTTTGTATCTTTCTTCCTTGCGGAAAAATCTTCTGAGTGACCGCATAATGTAATTAATTATATATCTACATGAATATATAAAATTTGTGCATCAAGCTGCCCGATTTATTTATAGAAGTATAACTGATTAAATTGATTCAAAGACGCCGGAAATCAGTTATGTTTTGATTTAAGATTGTACACAAAAAAATAAAATCGCTAAAAAAATGTCGAACCTCGAATACCACTTGTATTGTATTTTTCTTTCCTTTTTTTTTTTTCAGCCTAAGTTTCTTGGACATATTGAAATTAATATTTGCCGCGTAAATAAAAAAACCAAACATATATTATTTTTTTCTATTACATCTAAAATAAACTTTCGAAAATTACAGTAAAAAGCTACTTATCCCTAATATAAAATTTCTAATGACAAAGTTAGATTATTCAGGTAAAAATGTAGAAGTACTTGGATATATTTTTAATATTTCCTGTTCTTTAATAATGAAAAAGGACTTTTTGAAAAAAAAACTTGTTTTATTTCCATCAACAAATTTGCTATATTTACATATATAATACAAATAAATGAAGGTGACTTTCGGGTAATTTCGCAATACGACCTTGTTTTTCAATTATTCAGATTTTTCCATGCTTATTAATTCAGATAGCTGAAAGTTTACTGCATTTTGTTTTGAATGAATAAACTTAAAAGAACGAGCGATTTATATAATGAAATTTTCATTTAAAAGAAAAATTGTGTCAAGTACGTGTCAAACGAGAGGCTAGGGAGAGTAGAGTAAAATCGAAAAGCATGTTTTCTGGTCTAATAGATAAGTATATGGGATTATCGTTTTCATAAGATTGATGCTTAATAAAAATAAAAAACAAATCAACAATTTGAAATGAAAACAAATTTGATTTTTTCAAACCGAAATTTAAAAAAAATTTAATTCAAGCTGATTTAGTTAACCGGGATACTACAGTTTGTTTCGTGAAATTAAGAATTCGAAATATGGAACTGTATGTGCCAATTTGAAAAAAAAAGAGGATGAATTCCATTTATCCTGGTGGACAATACTGACGCAACAACAGTACAGAATAGTCAGCAAAAAAGTACGCTTGATATTTAACTATATTTTACCATTCTTTAAATTCTAAAATTACTGCATTTAATTTTGACGCTGAGATGAAGAGAAAAATAATATCTTCTTTTAAAATCTAGCTTTCATCTTGCACTACTATTCTACGATAAATTAAAATACTTTTACTGCAAATGCACGAAAGGTTATTGCGTGATTATTGACATTTTTTTAAGAACTGAGAAAAAAATAATATACACTTCAACAAACGGCAAATCTCTGAAATGTATTGTTTCATTTTTATCGTTTTTCTTTCTCTCGGTCACTATCTTTTTTTCTTTGTTTTCAACTAAAGACAAACGTCCTGTTTTCATCTAATCTTCTTTTAATGTGTTCCAATAGTTTTGTTCATTACGATTATTTAACAAAGTTTTTTTCTCTTTAAAGCTGGTTATTTTAGAGCAGTTTTTAATACATCAACGTGAAATACCTATTATAGACATTCGGTACGTTTTTTTCTCTTTTATATGTCACTATTATCTTTACCTGTTTCATATTTATTTAAAATCACTAAAATGCTTACTTTTATGCAAAATGTTTAATGACGCTTCTAAAAATATTCCTTTCACTAGTTCAGTTCTACTCTGCTTACATTTACAAGATTTTTCCTAAAGTTAATTAGTAAAAAATTTTAATCAACATTATTTTATGAAATATAATGGAAAAAAATAATTAAAAAATTTTAATGTTCACTGAGGATCCTTGTGCCATCCGTGCTGCCCCAACGTGTATAGTATCAGGACCGCATTTACTCATAGGCTATATAGGCTGCAGCCTATGGGTCCGCACCACAAAAAGAAAAAAAAAAAAATCAAATATTTTAATTTTGAATAGATTAAAATAAGAATGTCTTTCTTTTAATACTGTGGCGAGGGCCCTCTTGTAATCATAAAATACGTCGCCTTAGTTATATTTTGTGTAGGCTATTTCGGCTGAACTCTTCAGTGGACAGCTGATATGAGTTGAGTCAGCATTTAGTAATCTTGATTGCTAGGGGTGTGGCGAATGACGATGGTGTGGGTGGGCGGGAGGCTCTGATGAGTCGAACGATGTCTAAAAATGGGACGTTCATGGCTCTGTTTTTCACCTAGCAATGGACATGTCTATTGCTATGTATGCAAACTTTTCTCCTGAGCACGATCACAGTTTACACATGATGGTTATTGTGATTGGAAAAATGCTGTTATACATCTGTTTGAACACGAAACATCTAAAAACCACCTGAATGCTGTCATTGATTTTTCAGGACGTTCTGAAGAAGTAGGGCGTATTGATGAAGAACTGACACGACAAGCAGAAGATGTAGCAAAATACTGGAGAGAAGTTCTCAGGAGACTGATAAGTGTAATAGTTTTTATCAACGAAAGAGGTCTAGCATTCAGAGGGGAAAATCAGACACTTGGGTCACCAAGAAACGGTAACTATCTAGGACTTGACAACTTTTTAAGCAATTACATAAAAAACCACGGATCATCAATAATTTGCGATGAAGTTGTACAACTAATTGGCAAACGAATTTTCAATTAAGTTATCTCTCGAATCAAGAAGTCAAAGTACTATTCAATATTAGTAGACTCATCAGCAGATGAAGGTCCCGTTGATCAGCTTACTGTTATATTCAGATATTTAGAGGAACACATCCCTGTTGAAAGATTTGTAACATTCATCCCAAACCAGGAGCACAAAGCTAAAGATATGTTTCAAGGTTTGAACAAGTTTTTGAAAGAGAATGACGTAGACATTAAAAACTGTCGTGGTCACTCTTATGATAACGCTTCTGCAATGAGCGGGAAGTACAATGGCCTTCAAGCGCCGCTACTGGAAGAAAATATTTAGCAGTATGGGTACCTTGCGCTGATTACTCATTCAGTCTTGTAGTACAGGCTGCTGCCTCAGTGCTGTAAGATTTTTTGACTTTTTGGAAGAACTTTATGTATATTTTACAGTCTTAACTAATAGATATAAAGTTCTAACCGATTGCTTGAAAAAAGCAGAAATTGACAAACGCATTCTCGTACCAAAAAGGACAACAACAACACATTGACCGAGCAGATGCTACTAAAGCCTTCTTGCGAGGCTATAAGAAAATAAAAAATGCACTTTCTGAAATTTTAGAGGACAAAGAAGATTCTCAAGAAAATCACGTGTTATTGCTCTAAATTTGCATAACAAAATGTCAATGATGGAAACGAGGCTCTACACAGTATTTTGGGATGATATCTTGGAACAAGTAAACAAAACTAGTAAAACTCTGCAGAACCCTAGATTGGATGTGAACACAGCCGCCTCAGCACTGACATCGCTAACAATCTTCATAGGAACAAAACGGGATAGCTTTGAAGAATATGAGGTCAAAACTTCTGAGTTAGCTGGCTGCACTGCGTATGAGAGTGAAACACAGCGCAAGCGCAAAAGAAACGTGCGTTTGGCACTTTTTGACTGTGTCCAAGCCTCAGAAGTTAAGCTCACCCCATCAGAAAAAATTTGAACCCACAATTTCCTTCCTGTAATGGATCAATTTTAATCTTCATTGCGGCAGAGGTTTAAGACATACAAACTAGTTGAAACCTGTTTTGGGTTTCTCAACAAGTTGGATACGCTTACCGATGAAGAGGTAATTGCAGCAGCTCAAAATTTAGTAGAAACATATAACAATGACTTAGACGATCAATTGGGAAATTAACTGATTCAGTTCAAGGCTTTTTACCAGAAGTTTCAATAAGATGATGAGAAAAATGAAAAAGAAATTAGTCAGGAGAGGTGATGTATAAACTCCTCCTAGAAAATAACGTCAAAGATTGTTTTCTTAATATCGAGGTCGCTCTAAGAATGTACTTGTCACTTATGGTCACAAATAGCAGTAGAGAAAGAACATTTTCAAAACTGAAGTTGATCAAAAACAGGCTTCGAACCTCCATGTTAGAAGACGGGCTTAACGTTTTGGCTTTGCTCAGCATTGAAAGTGATATTTTAAGACAACTAAGTTATGAAGATCTTATAAGTAGCTTCGTTAGTTTGAAGTGTAGGCGCAAAGCAATTAGTCACTGAGCCATTTTCAAGTTATATGTAGTATTTAGCAGCAAATATACACACAGTTGTTTTAAAAAATTTTTGTTAAATCAGGTTTGAAATAACGTATAAGTGTCTACCGTACTAAATTTTTTATCAATGCATTTCTATACATTTTATTTCAAATAATTTAACGTTTCACTTTCCTTTTAAGTCTGATTGTTTAGGAACGTACTATATTTGAATTAAATATAAGTAAAATTTGCTATTTGTTGCATTCCATTTTTATATATTTTGCATTTGCCTAATATGTTTACTTCGAATTACAATATGTTATTTTTAAAATTGAAATACTTTTTTTTGCATATTTGGCAACATAGACAGAAAGACATCGACTAACTTTATGTTCTTTTTCTAATATAATTGGTCATAGCAATGTTAATAAATCATACTGAATACCTTAATGATTTGCAATTCTTTTCATTTTTATCTCATCAATTCAAATTTTCTACAATCAACTTTAAATGATTTTTTTTTAGGTTTTTAGTCAGAAAAATGCTCTAAAATACGATTTTTTGCAAATAAATTTTCAAAATATTTCTGGGGAAGGGCCCCCGGGCCACCCATTTTACTAAGGAGTATTTCATACCCACCGATAGGGCCCGCACCACAGGTTCAGCCTAGGGGCCTACAGATTCTAAATTCGGCCCTATATAGTATGCTACATACATTAGCGTTGTTCAAAATATAACTTAAAAACAAGTAAATAAATAATCTTTTCAAAATAAAAATATTTTTCATTAACTTTATTAGAATCTTGGAGTTAAAATCTCAATAAAAATTTAAATAAACACAAAAAGATAAAAAAAAATCAAAAATATAAAATCTGTAAATTTATTTTTATGAATACTTCATACTTACTTTTTATAAATGTTTTATTTTTTAATTTTTCTTTTTTATTCATCTGTCTTTTTCTTTTAATAATCCACTAATTAACTTGGTCTATATTGTTTTAAATCGTTCCGGGCACTGGTCAGATTGAAATTTATAAATGGCAGTGTGCCGTATTTTTTTTTTTTTAAATTTTCCCCAATTCGGATGTACCGATGGGGCAAATATATTTGCAAATATTATATAGTAGATACGGAACTGTACTTGTGATGTATAAACTTAATCGCAAATACATTCTTACAAATGTTTATAAAACGCTTATAATTAAGACATGTTATGAAATATATAAATTTTTTTATGATATGTGGATTACAATTGTAGGATACAGATAGTAATATTCATATTATTTATTCAATATAACTAATAAGGGAATATATTATACACACAACCACACGCGCACATATATTGATTTTATAATCACCTTAGGAAAAGAGAGAGAACATGTTCTTATATGATAACATTTAGAATAGTTGACCACGCGGTTGTTTTATTTTTAGTTCCATCACGTCATGAAAATATGCAAGAACTGTTGTTTAGCATTTTTATTAGTTATGTTAAGTGAGCAATTTTGGTTAATTTTATATTTTTCCCTTAGTTTAGAAAAACGGGTGCAAATGAATATTGTATGTTGTAAGTCGTCTGTGACATCCAGATCACAGTACTGACAGTTCTTAGATTCACTTATTGTTAGTTTGAAACGATGTAAATATTCATTGAATTTACCATGCCCTGTGAGAATTTGGGCATTGAAGAAGTCTATACTTAAGTTTTTTACTTTTAGTCTGTTCAATGTTTTAGGGAAGAATATGTAAGTTTTACGACCAGTATTATCTACATCCCAGCGGTCTTGCCAAATGCTATATACCTTATTATGAATGTAATTTTTTATTCTCCTAATATCCGGGGTTTTACCTAAGACGTTGATTATATCAGGGTCATTCAAAAATTTAATGTTTGTGACGAGGTTCAGATCTCCAGTTATTCTGTACTCTGAAATAACAGCATGTTTAATCAGAAACAGATCTAACGGGAGGATGTTAGCTAAAATACAGGCCGCTGAGGAAGGTGCTGTTTTATGTAACGATGATATGTTTAATAAAAATTTTCTCTGAAATTTGTTTACCTTTTGGAGTATATTTTTATTAAGATAAATGCAAGATGATTCGCTCTTTAAAACCAATTCCATAATTGTTGTGTAAGATCCTTTGAAGATTGACATAAAGCTTTATGCACTTGTTAGAGATGGTAATTAGGTGGTTATGAAAAGTTAGCTTGTGGTCTATTATAATACCGAGGTATTTTAAATTGTCAACCATCTGAATCGGTTGATCAGAAATGAGGTTTAATTTTTCAATTTTGTCTCTGGTCTCTTTTTTACTGAAAAAAATTGTACTACATTTTTCTACAGAGAGGTTTAAACCGAGTTTCGCAATAGTGTTTTCAAGGCGAGCGCAGATTGCTTCAATTTTGCTAAGATTGGTCCATGGTGATAATTTAAGTAAAATGCACAGATCATCTGCATAAGAGATCAGGAGAGCATCGACGTTTATTATCCGACAAAACTGTTCTGTGCTTTTATGGACCTTAGAATAGAGTATATTCCAGAGGGTAGGTCCAAGAACCGAACCCTGAGGAACGCCACAGGTCATTTTCCTGGTATGAATGGCGTCGTTGATTTGTAAAGTAGAATATCCATCCTTAAAATAATTAATAATAATATTAACAAGAGAGGGGTTAATATTATTTTCTTGTAAAATTTGAATAATAGACGACCATTTGCAGTTGTCAAAAGCACCTCGAATATCAAAGGAGATAACGAGTGCCGAGTAACCATTTGCAATGGTATCTTTAATGGAATATATTAATTTGTAAACAGCGCCTTCTGCAGAGTGCTCTGCCCTAAACCCATACTGGTTTGGGCGTAACAACTGTTTATCAGTAATTTCTTTTATCAAGAGTTTGTTAATAATTTTTTCATAGACTTTGCCCACAGCGTTCAGTAGTGAGATTGACCTGTAGGACGTAACTTGTGAAGTGTCTCTACCGGGTTTTTGCAGTAGGATGACATCTGCAGATTTCCATGCGGATGGAAAAAGCTCCATAGAGAGACATTTGCTTATTATTGAGTGAAAGATATCTACAAATGTAATATTAAGGAGTTTGATAATTTTGTTTGTTATCTTGTCTTTACCAGCAGCCTTCCTGTTATTTAATTTTTTGATGAAATCTCTGATTGTCTCCCGATCCGTGTATAATTTTAACCCAGCTTTTGATTCACCGAAGTGTGAAATAGGATTTAACTTGTTTGGAACGAAGTGATCTAATAAAATGTTGCATTTGTCATTGTCATCACTACAGATTTTGTTATTATGTATTAGATCTGGAATTGTGAATTTTTTGTTTTTTCCTACTATGAACTTATAAGGTTTGCCCCACGCACTGAAATTTCTGATGAGTTGTCTCCAGTGTTTTAGTTTTGTTTGAAGAATTAATCTTTTATATTCTTTATTTTTATATCTTAGTATGATGTCGTAGATGAGACATTTAACCGTGTCTTTGGCTTTATTTTTATTTTTACGTAGGCTGTCAATTTGACCCTTCAATTCCTGTAAGTTTGAGGACCATCAGTCGTTTCTTGGGGCTTTAACTGTATGGGTGCAATGTTTTATACTTTCTGAAATATACTGGTTCAGGAAAATTGTTTGCTAATTTTATGATTTTGCAAGAAATACATCAGCGAGTATAATGGTCTTCACACAAAAAGAATGTTCCAAAAATTGTGTGGTAAAAAATACGTTATGTTTTATGTCACAAATCCTTCAAGTTCAGACGATATACAACGCAAGTAGTTTGATCAAAGAGTTTTTTCATACATTACAAGTATTATTCACTGCAACTAAGAAATTTATCTTAAACACGATGGACCGTTAGGGCTAAAACAGTTAAAGCTGTTTGGATCCTTTTAGAAAGTGTAATTTATATTTTATAACAAATGAAGGGTAATAAGACCCTTGCTTATACTACTAGTTACTTAAAATAATTTTGGACTTTGGTTTTATTTGCTCATTATTTTTCACTAAAATATTATGTTTAAAATCAAAAATTTAACGGAATCGTCAGAAAGAGAAATCAATATTATTGATACCATTGCAGTTAATTCGAAGTACAGTAAAAATATCTCGAAAAATGTATAATGATGAACAAATTAATGTCAGCCTACTTCGCAAGAAATATTCGAATTAATTCCGAAATTGATTTTTCGAAACATTACAGATTGCGCGTACGCCAAAAAATTATGATGAAATTCCAGAAATCATATCTGTTGTCGACTATTCAGAGCTGATTTTGATATTTTTATTTTATGTATTCAAGACGACTTAATCAAAACTCTTTCGAATTTTGAATCTTTTCAAAAATTATTTATAATTCTAGTAAATGAAAATAATTTTTCAATCGAACTAGTAAAAGGTGTAGTGTATTTTGTTCTGAAATTTTTAAGAAAGAAATAAAATGTTTACGACTGATTTACAGACGATTAGCGATGCATGCGAAAAATGTGCACAAGTTTTACAGGTATTTCAAGAATTGCACTTCACTGTCTTCTGTATTCAAAGTTGTGCGTCTCATTTTAACATCATCTTTATCGTTAGCTTCTTGTGAGCGATCATTTAGTGCGTTGAAATTGATTTTCAATCACTTTCGTTCAACGACCAGTGATGGTCGTTTAGATTCATTAATGTTACCTTTTTTCTTCAAAAGGTATAGCAGACAAGACAAGACACACATTCTCATAAAATAGTCAATCAATGATCATAGTTAAAACTTCAAAGAATAAAAACGCAAATCGAAATTTACGTTCCAATTAATTTACATCGTTCTTTTTGTATACGTTCGAATGCTTATTGATTTTTTGCTCGCCTCCATATAGAACGATTTTTCTAAGTTTAAATAAAATGCGTATTTTTGAAGATACATCAAATTCAGAAGTCTATTTTAATTAAAAATTTTATAATATGCTTATTTTTGTTTTCAGGGTCGGCCCATGTAGAAAGTGTTTTGTAAATTGCAATAAAATACTTATTTTTAAAATCGAATATATTAGATTTGGGAATCTTATACTTTAATTAAAAGTTTTACAATAGTAAACACCATGATTTTATCAATTCTATTGTTAATGATTAACCCTTTTTTTTATACATCTTTGAGAGTTATCTTATTCTTCATTAGAAAAGTGTAAGTAACTTTGCCGAAGTAGTTTTAATTTCTTTTCTTTTATACATCTTTTTCCAGCGCTTATGGACTATATATGGCCAACTCCCCACCCCAACCTATTGTAAAAAAAGTACACTGCATAAAAATAATGCAAGTATACGTTTTACTTGACATATCCCTATTTTTAAGCTTCGGGCATTATTTTACATTATAATAAACTAACCGAAACTCATAATAATTAACATAATTAATAGCACGAACGGAATGAATGACACAACTGACGTGACTGACTTAGTAACTCAATTAATCATTTTTATATATTGAAAATTATAAAAATCGAACTATTTGGATCGTTCTCACGTTCTCAGAAATTTCTTCGTTTTGTTTGTAAACGCAATCTGGAATACATTAGTTCTGTCTATACTGTTTGAGTGTTTAGTGTTATCTCAATGTTCCTCCTAAAACTAAGAACCTTGATCTGAGCAATCACAAACACCGAGCTTTCACTTGAACTTTTGAAATATGTCTTTCAACGACGCTTGTGTAAAGATGTCGGCCGCTTGTTCTTTAGTATTTATATGTCCCATCGATAATCTTTTCCTTTACAAAATGATAAAGTCGGTATGTTTAGTTCTTTTCGTATTTTCAACATTTCCGGCCAATAGGATCATACACTCCTCGCGCATTTGTTTAAGGTTGCATTCGCTAAAGTAATATATTGTGATTCGGTGGTGTTAAGGTCACACTGATTCAATTTAGCATATATGCTATGATTTGTTTACATATATTTGTAGGTTAGATATTACGTAATGTCATGCCGGCTCTCAAATGTTCTGATATATAATTAATAGTACTTTTTACATGTTTATAAATGTAGTTATGGAATATACATCATTAATAATCATCGAACTGTTATTACAAATACAATAGTTATTTGGCGACGAGGATAAACTGACTTAAATTAATATTACATCTAAATATTATACAATGGAAATACGCGGTAACCGTATTTTGTTTTTTTTTGTTTAATTCAGTAAGTTGTTACATTTATTATAATGCAAATAGTGTATAAAGAAAATTTTTCCAACAACTCTATTTTTCGTTATCGTCTAAAGTTAGTTCGTTACATTCGTTCGTTTCGTTCGTATAAGTGATCAACCAAAAATAGTGCTATGGCCGGAGAAGAAGTGTTAATGCAGCTGATGGCATCTCTACGTACACAGAGTGAAGCCATTCAAAATATACTACAACGCCTACCATCGTCTAATACAGAAGCGGATGCCGTATCTACACCATCACAAATATTACCGGCGGTGGTAAGTCACAATATTACTTTAGAACCGTTCGATCCTGAAGAGGAAGATTTTTCCTCCTATAAAGAGCGCTTAGAAATTTTTTTAAAATAAAGATGCTAGTAGCAGTACAAATGCAGAAACGGAAAAAAGCAAACCTAGTGTCGTCTTATTAGGTTGCTTAAAACGAACACAATTTAAACAATTATCTGCTTTAACGGCTCCGCAAAAGCCTTCTGAAAAACCATACATGATGAACTTGTTACCATTCTTGAAAAACGTTTCGATCCGATAACGTACGTGCATACAGAGCGTCACAAATTTTTATCGCGAGTACCAGACCGAATCGTTAACATCGTACATTTCGGCTTTAAAAGTAATAGCACAAAAATGTAACTGGGTTTGTCCGAACGTCAATTGCAAATGTCAAATCGATTCAATTTTCCAAGCGCAATTGATTCGAGGCGTTCGTAATAATCACATACGAGAAAAAATTTGGTCATGCAACCTGATGCGACTTTAGATAAAACGTTAGAAGCGGCGCTAGCACTGGAAGCAGCGCATAAACAAAACCTCGAGGAATATAATGGTGAAAAGCCTCCTAGCGTTTAAGCGTCTGTTAACAAAGTTAGTAAAACTGGAATGAATAATTTAAACGTTAGAGGACGTTCTCGCTCCTATTCTAGAAATAGATCGCAAACGCCGTACAGAAACGAGAATAACAGTCGCGATCGTAATTTTAATGTTAATCGTTTTCCATCGAAAAACCGACCGTATGATCGAGAAAAACTTTCGAAATTAGGCTTAGAAGATGTATGTTTAGCTTGCGGTAAGCCTAATCACACTGCGCGTCAGTGTCGTATACGTAATAATTTAAAATGTACAAGTTGTGGTAAAAATGGACATATCGCAAAAGTGTGTGTATTTCATCTAAAAATAAAAAAGACATTAAAGTAGTTTATTATGATGACAGTGCTGATGAAAATTTCGCAATAAACACGCTTGCAGTAAATGCAGGTCAAATAAAAATTAATGAACTATCTTTAAATCAAAATAATCGGTTCGCGCGTAAAATTTTTGTTGATGTTAAATTAAGTAATAAAGTACAAAGGTTTGAACTGGATACAGGTAGTCCTGTAACAATATTGTCGCATACGGATTTTGATAAATTAAAATGTAACGTTGAAATTAAAAAGTGTCCCCAAATTCGTTTCCGCGCATATAATAAACAATTAATTATTCCTGAAGGATATGTAAGACGTAATACAGAGAAAAAGGAAATACCTCGCGCATAAGATCCGAGAAGGAGGAATTTTTGTTACAGCGATGCAAGGGAAAATAAAAGGTAAAACAACAAGAGGAAGGAGACGAATCGAAATGATCGAAATTGACGGGAAAAAATGCAGCGAATTAATTCAGATGGCAAGGAACCGCGAAATGTAGAAATGGTGTGAGCAATCCCCAGATTGGGGCTGCTACTTGATGATGATGATGAAGGATATGTATCAATACCTGTGACATACCAAAATAAAACATCACATGAAATACTGTTCATTATGGCGGAAAATTTTTCGCCTATTTTAGGCCGTATTTGGATTCATAAACTTGAAATTATAAAATTACCTAAATCAAATGACGATGATCATGAATTCGTAATTCAACATACTGATATTAGTGAGCCAATACAGAAAAAATTCGCTGATGTTTTCGAAATGCGTGTAGGGAAAATTCCAGTTGTTACATGCGTGTTAAAGTTAAAAGAAGATGCATCACCAGTGTATCGTCCCCCACGACCAGTGCCATACGCTTTACTTCCGCAAGTAGAAGCAGAACTTGAATTATTGGAAAAACAGGGATTTATTAAAAAAACTGACTACTGCCAGTGGGGAACTTCTATTGTAATTGTACCAAAAGTCAATGGATTAATTCGAATTTGTGCTGATTACAAAATTACAGTTAACAGCCAACTGGAACCAGCACATTATCCAATTCCACGAGTGGAGGAACTATTTCAGAAAGTACATGGCAGTACATATTTTTGCTTACTAGATATCTATAAAGCATATCTTCATATAGCTTTAGATGAAGAAAGTTCCAAAATTGCAGCACTTAGTACACATAAAGGCACTTATTTGGCAACACGTCTTTTCTTTGGACTGGCCACAGCACCAAGTATTTTCCATTCAGTAATGGCACCAATTTTAAATGGAGTCCAGGGGTGCATTGCTTATTTCGATGATATTTTGATACATGGAAAAACTAAACAAGAGTGCCATAATAATCTCACTGTTTGTCTACAACGTCTCCGACAATTTGATATTCATTTAAACAAAGACAAATGTAAATTTTTTGCCCGGCGTGTTCGGTATCTGGGCCATACAATTTCAGAGAAAGGCCTTGAAAAAGATAAGGAGAAGGTTCAAGCCATAGTTAGTGCTCCTGAACCTCAAAACATAGACAAATTGCGATCATTTTTGGGATTAGCAATGTATTACACAAAATTTATTCAAAATGCAGCATCCATCTTACATCCCCTCTACAGATTGTTGCAAAAAGATGTAAAGTTTCTCTGGACACCACAGTGCAAACAAGCATTTAAAGTAGTGAAAGAAGCGATAGCAAGTGACCAGGTCCTGGTGACATACTCACCTTCATTACCATTGGTGCTTGAAACAGATGCTAGCCCTTATGGCCTAGGTGCTATTTTATCACATAAAATAAATGAAGATTTAAAGCCAATTGCTTTTATTTCGAGGGCGCTAACCAAAGCAGAGCAAAATTACAGTCATTTAGACAAAGAAGCCACTGCAATCTACTGGGCTGCAAAGAAGTTTTACCAATATTTATTTGGAAGAAAATTTACACTAATAACAGATAATCGGCCGTTACAGTCAATTTTTAATCCATGCAAAGCTTTACCAGAAATTTCAGCAGTTCGCTTGACCAGATATGCACTGTTTTTAAGGCAGTTACAGTACACAATTCAACATCGAGCAGGGAAAGAACATCAAGCAGCAGATTATCTATCGCGAGCACCACTTCAAGTACAAAATCCTGATGCAGTAGATGAACCATACAGTCTCAATGAACTCACTATTCGTTTTTTGATACAATACAGAAGAAAACAGTAACATATAAAGAACTTCAAAGGGAAACGGCCAAAGATGAAATGCTCAGTAAACTGTATGCAGAATTACAATCATCCAAAACAAGAAATGCTGAATACTCTTTACATAATGGTATCATTATGCGAGGTAATCGTGTCCTTATTCCTGAGTCATTACAGAAATATGTACTTCAGGAACTCCATAGTACCCACTGTGGTATTGTTAAGATGAAAGCATTGGCATGCTCAATTTGTTACTGGCAAAACATTGATAAAGACATAGAATCAATGGTGAAATCATGTCCTGCCTGTGCAACTGTACAAAACATGCCTTCAAAAGCACCATTGCATCCGTGGGAAACACCTACAGCAGCATGGCAGCGCATACATGCAGATTTTGCTGGACCTATTAATGGCAAACATATTTTTATTGTAATAGATGCATTCTCCAAATGGATGGATATTGAAGTATTTGAATCTGCACCAACATCCATGGCAACAATTAAGGTTTTAAAACGTATTTTCATAAATCAAGGACTTCCACACATCTTGGTAACAGATAACGCAACATATTTTCGCTCAGGTGAATTTGAAGAATTTTGTATATCGCTTGGAATTTCACATCGTACAGCAGCACCATACCACCCAGCGACCAATGGCCAAGTTGAACGAGCTGTACAGATTGTTAAGAAGAAACTTAAGGCGTTGCTTGCAGGAACCCTGTCTAATATAGAAGAAAAAGTGCAGCAGATATTATTCCAATATCGAGTGACTCCTCTTGCAAATGGGAAGTCGCCAGCAGAGTTACATTATGGACGACAGCTGCGTACGCGATTGCATTTATTAAAACCGGTGGATCGTCCTAAGTTAAAGTCAACAGTAGTAAAGACAACGGTGCCACAGTTCAGAGTGGGCACAAGAGTACTATCACGAAATTACTTTGGGTCAGAGAAATGGTGTGTAGGGACTGTAATTGAAAAATTCGGTCGTCTACACTACCATATACGACTTGACAATAAGTACATAATTAAACGTCATGTAAATCAGTTGCGACCAACTGAATGTGCTCCTGTTGTAAGTGATCCAGTTTCAACAAAACGTACAGAAAAAACAGTTCAATTTACACTACCATCAGTTAGATTTAATAATATCAGTACACCTCAGCAGGCACACAGTGATCCTGTAGCTATACAACCCGCACACCAATCGGCAGATTTGGTAAGCTCTCCAGTAGTACCAGCACAACAGCAACAAACGATTCTCCGCCGATCATCAAGACCAAGGAAACTAGTACAGCGGTTAAATTTATAATTTGTATTTTTTATTATCTCTTTATTTTCATTTAATTGTTGATTCTTTGTTAAGTGTACACCTTATTCATTACAGGGGGGTGACTGTTAAGGTCACACTGATTCAATTTGGCATATATGCTATGATTTGTTTACATATATATATTTGTAGGTTAGATATTATGTAATGTCATGCCGGCTCTCAAATGTTCCGATATATAATTAATAGTACTTTTTACATGTTTATAAATGTAGTTATGGAATATACATCATTAATAATCATCGAACTGTTATTACAAACACAACAGGTGGTTTGACAAAATAGATTGTTTCCTGTTACCATATGATATAACATTTCCAAAACAATAAAAGACATATTCGATTATTGATTTTCTGTCTGACTTATTGCTGTCGAAATCGTCATTATTTCCTGACTTCTTAAAGATAATCGAAAACTCCAGCGCTTCTTTTGAATATCTCAGTAAAGTTTGAGATTCATCCATAATTCTTCAGTTGCTCTTGAAACTGGCTATTTAACGCAAAAACATATATCCGGTCTAGTACCAATTAAAGGTATATCCTTCCTAGTCGCATTTGTATTTGAAACTATCAGCAGGTTACATTTTATTGGAGTTTGTTTCGAAAAACGTTCCTTCTTTCGATGCACTTTATTTTTAAATCCCATTTTTACTATTTCTTTCAAATTCGATTCCAAGGAATTTTTTAGGTTCCTCAAGATTCTTATTTTAAATTTTTCTGGTAATTTATCTGTTTATTTTTCAATCTTTTTCTCCTTATTACTCAGTGATAATTAAGTAATGATAAATACAATTTTGAATTAGAACTTATTTTATAATACAGACAGTTATCATTTTTCGATTGGTTAAATTTCGAGATCAGTATGAAATTATCAAAAAAATTCTTCCATACCTTCGACGAACTTCGTGGTCCGTAGATTGACTTCTTTAGTTTCACTATTTTGTTACTTACAGTTAGATCTCTCTCTCTCTCTCTCTCTCTATATATATATATATATACATACATGGTGTTTGGTAATTCGATGCATTCCTTGAAAGGGGTTATTGTAAAGATTATTTGCAGCAAATTAAATTATATCAACTAGGGGTCAAAAATGGATAGTTAATGAGTTATGGCGATTTTAAGAATTTGTAGAAAATTTCAGACTTCGCATAGAAAAAAAATTGTGCTAAAAGAAATACTTAATTCTGAACAATCAATTAGAATTTTTCCAAAAGCTAATTAGCTATTTATTACATTGGACAAAAATACATGCCCAAAATTATCATAATCTCAGAAATACAACTATTTAAATAGCAATGATAAATTTATTATCTAATTTATGTTCATAATTAAACTATTAT
Source organism: Icerya purchasi (assembly GCA_039619475.1). Taxonomy (NCBI): domain Eukaryota; kingdom Metazoa; phylum Arthropoda; class Insecta; order Hemiptera; family Monophlebidae; genus Icerya; species Icerya purchasi. The sequence goes on from CM077116.1 coordinate 236,793,980, forward strand.
TATTGAAAAAAATGTATGACACTTGACTTACAAATTGCAGAAATAAGTTCCCCGTTATTTTCAAAACTGACAATTTCAAAAAAAACATCATTCAGCTGGTTGAATCTAATTACTACAGAGAACCAATGTATCATTTGATTAAAATGCTTTAAAAATTTTTTTTTTTGAAATTATTAGTTTTGAAAATGAATAATACGCAGATATTTCGTTCTGCTACAGGTTTTGTGATGGTGATGCCGCTGCAGTGCGAATGGGATATCGAAAAGGTTTCCTTTATCGCTGTTTACCAGACGTGAGTCTGTTTGGCACGACATATCAATGGATTCCCAGGAAACAGGATGTGTTCAGGGACGACAAAGTGACGCTGGCAGACCTCGGGTTTCCGATTCTACTGACGAAGAAGAAATTTTAAGGCAATTTGAAACAGATCCCACAGTTTCAATGAGAGCTGCGGCTGTGGCTTTTCAATTAAATAACACGTTCACTCTCTGTATTAATTAGATTAAACCAACTAAATGAACAGAAGTAACTGACTGAGACAAGCACCATCCATCACGTTCACAAACCCTGAATGTTTCCGAAGTCTACCGACTTGTACTTCTGTCCCGAGTGCGACAAAAGAAACAAAAGCATAACGGTATGTTTCTTGGAATTTAGGGATTTCCTTAATCTAATGTGATTTTCCTTGTGTGCACATGTACAAATTAACGACATTTATACCTTTTTAGGAAGCTAATGAAACGGGAAACTTACTTCTGTAATTTGTAAGTCAAGTAACAGACATTTTTTTCAAATAATAATAGTTTAATTATGAACATAAATTAGATAATAAATTTATCATTGCTATTTAAATAGTTGTATTTCTGAGATTATGATAATTGTGGGCATGTATTTTTTTCCAATGTAATAAATAGCTAATTAGCTTTTGGAAAAATTCTAATTGATTGTTCAGAATTAAGTATTTCTTTTAGGACAATTTTTTTTCTATGCGAAGTCTGAAATTTTCTACAAATTCTTAAAATCGCCATAACTCATTAACTATTCATTTTTGACCACTAGTTGATATGACTTAATTTGCTGCAAATGATCTCTAGAATAACCCCTTTCAACGAATGCATCGCATTACCAAACACCTTGTATATATTATACATATATATATATATATATATATATAATATATATTCTTAGATGATTTTTTGCATTTTCAACGTCTAATTTTCTGAACTTTAAATTTAACTGGTTAGCTATCGAAACTAACATTTTCGGGGTTGTCATTTTTGCTTTTGGTGCATAGTTTCCTTTTCGTTTACTTCATTTTCCATTAAATTTTTCTTGATTATTTTTATCGCACTTTTGGTAAATGTATATTTACTGGCTACATCGTTTTCATCAAATCGTTTTTTCCGAGGATGCCAAAACCTTTTGGTAAGTGACCACGTATATATCAACAACATGGTCATCAAAATAACCGGATAATTAATGTAGCCGATTATTCCTTCTTATACACTCTTCATTATTTCCATCGGATCCAATTTATCCTTGTCTTTAGACTTCTATTATTCTTCGGCATTTTGGGGATTTTTCAAAATTCCATCTCAATTATCTTCATTTGACACATCTTAATAAAATTTTTCTTCATCAACTTTAACATTACTCAAAATCTGAGTTTTATTTTTAACAGTATTTTATAACCGATAGTCATTTATAACTCACAAGTATACCTTTTCTATTAGTGAATTTGTTTGTTTTTCGGATTTAAGACGAATTTATGAAGAAAATTCATTTTTTTTTGCCGTTTTTGGTCCAAAAGGAGGGTTTAAATAATTTTTTATCTGTAATTTTTGAATTTCATAAAAGGGCTCCTGTGTTTTATTTTATATTTTGAATTTAGCTTTTAAAGGGTTATCGGGTGATGAGTTATGAATTTTTGAGGTCGTTCTGAGTTCCATATTACATATATATAAAACAAAGACGGATTACCACTTATAACTGAAGGATGGCTGGATAGATTTTTATGATCTTTGATTTGTTGAATTTGTCTTCGCTCCATAGCAGAGTACGAAGTAAAAAATATATTTATGAAGAAAATTCATTTTTTTTTCTGTTTTTGGGCCAAAAGGGGGGTTTAAATAATTTTTTAACCGTAATTTTTGAATTTCCGTAAAGGGCTTCTGTGTTTTGTTTTATATTTTGAATTTCACTTTTAAAGAGTTATCAGGTGACGAATTACGATTTTTTTAAGAGTATTTTTGAGGTCGTTCTAAATTCCATATTACATATTCTAGACGGTTTTATGCCGCCCAGGGTAATCGCTCAGTTTAAAGTTGTAAATTGTCACAGATAGAAGTTTAATTGTGTAATTTATAATCCAGTTGCGATAAGTCAAACCGTTTCCCAGCTCTATTGTAGAAATAAATATTTTTGTCGTTTCTGAACTATCTTATTGGGATTCTGTATTTTATAGTGTGTACGGAATCTTAAAAACCGGTATAAATTTACTTTAAGAAATTAGAGATCATTAGAAACACGTTTTTTCGTGTATAGCCCATCATCAGCTAACTGCATAGAGTACACACTTTATTAAAAAGTATATAAATTGAGTATTTACTTTAAATTTTTAATATAAATTTATACTGATTTTTGTTACTAAGGTGAATAATGCCTTGCTGCCACGTGAATTATATTCATTTCAATGTAATTAAAATATTTGTCTTTTTGGTTTTTGCAAATTTATTCAACTTAATTCATTTTGAGTATTAATAAAAACTAAATTTAATTCGGCTAATAAGTTAACACAAAATTTATTGTTTCTGTGGCGGTAAGAAGTTCGCCGGATCAGCTAGTATATATATATATTCTTATTTTCCTACAATAATTTAAAAGAATTCCTAACATTTTCGTCAACAAAATATACAACTGGCCACCTTTGGAGGTTCTTCAGGAATTATTGAACGCATAACATGGAGATCCCTGTGCACGAGATTCTCCAACATTCCCGGTGCCATGGTCAAAATTCCGGCGTTTGCCGAGGAAACCAGATTGTATTTATACGTGTAAAATTCGCACAGCTCTTTATGTTCTGTAATAGCATGGGTAGAGTTGGAGGTAGAACATAAATATGTAATAATAATAATAATAATAATAATAATAATAATAATAATAATAATAATAATAAATTCTTCAAATATTGCATACAGAAAATGAAAATCGTGCTGTAAATTTTTGCCTTTTAAATAAAATTACCGTAATAACTTAAAACATTGACAATAACATTTCCGCGATACTTGCGTCATCTATCGTAAATATTTCCATATACTCTACTGCAATAATACTACAACAGAGTGCGAAGCTAACGTTTTAATAGTGTCTTTTACGTTAGGCATTCCGTTGTTTATCATACTTGAAAATTTTCGCTAGTAATTCGCTATTTCAACTTTCTTACAACTATTATGCTACATTACGAGCGTAAAGTAAAGCTTAACACGACTCGGACAATGTTTAGGCTTTATGAATTCTATGAGATTATTTTAATTTTGTTTAAATTGTCACTGCGAAGTATTCAGTATAATCGTGTCGATTACTACTGTTATTTTAGTAAAGGAGTCGACAGTTCTTAGATTTATGAACATAATTTTAATTGTGTTAAATAAATTATTAATATTTAAATTTTTAAATAACTGTAGTATTTCAGAAAAGTTAAATACAATATTTGTTTCCGCACCGGGATTAGTTTAGTTTAGAAAAACACTGGCATTGAAGATCTTTGAAACTTTACACTCGAAAATCAATATTTATATTACTCGGATTAACTTTAATTTTGGATTTATATAATAACTGAAGTTTATTATTTAGATATTTTATAAAAAATGGGGGAGTAATCGTTAGAATTTGCGATCGTCAGAACAATTTAAGCATTCTACATTACTCGGGTTATGACAGTTTTTTTTTTGTAAAATGAGCTTAATTTAAGTATTCCTTTAAAATAGTCCTAGCTGGCAAATGACTATTAATTTTGCCTTTCAGTATAATAGGAGGAATTTTATCCCTGCCGGTCGTTTAAGATTGATGGTTAAAGCTATTTCCAATCTTATAAAATACTATCAGCTTTCTCCGGATGATATTCTACATGTAAAATAAATATTCCATAAAATTTTCTCACCGAGAAGAAATGATTCACAGCAATTTTTTTAATTCTTCTTGTTTTTAAAATCAGAAATAAAAATTCCTTTCTATAATTAATTTTCTCCACTTCGGATAAATTTTATTTACAAAAAGAATAGACGTGTGTTTATTTTTTTTTCTAAATAAACTTTTTGGGGTTTTTGAAGAAGCTTTTATAGTTTTACATTGTGCGAGTATTATTTATCGAATTAAATCGAAATAAAATTTAGAAATGTAAGGTTTTAGATTATGCTAGTTTTGTTATTATTGGAATAGATTTTTAATTTAATTGGAAATTAAACAAGAAAACGGAGGAAAAAATTCGGAAAAAATTTAATTTTTCTCTCAAGTATGCTGTGAAATATTTTGAAATCGTATAAAAACTATTATCAGCATTTTTTCTGATGCCTGTTCCGCATTGGATGCAGAACTATATGCAATTGCACACTACAGTCTTTAAATATGATTAAGGGCCAAAAATACAACAACCCGCTAGTTCTAAAAATATACCACTACTTGTACGAATTGTATCTAATGGATAGTCACGTCTCGTTGCTGTGAGTTTTTGAGCACATTGGAGTCCGCCTGGTAATGAGAGGGTCGACGGAGCAGCAGGTTCTGCCTTCCTCTCGTCAATGCCAGAGGACGCGGAGCTACCGTTATCAATTGCATGTACATTATTAAAGGCGTGCAAAAACTAGTGGAGAACTGAATGAGCAGCTGCTACAACATTCCCAAGAACCATTAAGCCCTCAGTTGAATCATGGTGTCCACCGGAAGGAACATCCCGATACGATTTTAAAATCCTTAGCTGACTGCGAATCGGCCACATCGCTATTTCCCACAAACAAATAGTCGATAAAACGCCGCCTCCGGCCACGTGCCCCCTATGCGGCCAGACAACTGTACCAAAAAAAAAAAAAAAAAAAAAAAGACCGTACCGATAGTTTTTCGCATACTGCTTACTTGCCAAAAGTTTACTGTGTTACGAAAACAATTTGGCCTACTGAGAAACATAGAGCAGATCCTCTCAAATGAGGTAAATTTGATCACCCGAGTTATTGCTTTCATTAAAATGAGCGGCTTAACTCATATTTAAATGATCTCTCCTCCCCCTTGTGTGTGCTGTAATGACCATAGTAGTTACACACGGCGCATACAATTTAAGCAGGGGGGATTATCAGCATTTTTTAATGGGAAATAAATTTGGAAATTCATTTTATAGTCGGTAGGACAGGCCGATTTATAGGAAATGGTCCATACGATTTTCTTTTTACACGCATCTGCGGAAACTCTAAATTACTCAAAAAAAAAAAAACAGAAAAAAACAGTTACCCAATTTCACTTGTTATTAAAGTAGTTGGAATTAGAACCAGGTTTATTAGTTGAATAACCTCGGCCCAATAATTATTATTATATTTTCAATAATTAATAATGAAATTAGAAAACAGAATGAATAGTATTTTTTTTAAACCGGTAGCTTTATATATTGTATTATGACTGTTTCCTTTCATGGAAACGTACCATCAACTCTAATTTTTATATAACTCTTAGTCAATCTAAACGGGTTTGGCTGCCCAAAAGTAATTTAATAAAGAAAATAAAATTTCGCAATTTCAGAATGTAGTTTGAACACTTCTTTTTTTTTTTTTTCGTCTTTAAAATCACTTTCTAGCGAGATACAGCTTATAATAATTTTTAAAAAATTATTAAAATATTTATTGACGTATAAAAGACGGGCGATAATTTCTAAATCTAATAATTAATTATTAATAGGCTATACAATTATTATTCATAGAGAGATCAAGCGGTTCTACATTATCTTCGATGCAAGGAAATGATTCCGTTTCTAACTGTACCCAATTCCTCGGTGTACTGTAAGAATATAGAATTGAATGCCTCATAAGAGAATTATCCGCGTATTTATCGACGTCATTGTCAGCGAAACAGCGCGAAGTAAAGTGCGGAGATAGTACGCTGTAATAAATTGGACGCGATGGAGGGAAACTGGTCAACAACAATTTTTCATCTTTCGTATGCGTTTGGTCTTCCGCTAACGTAAAGCAAGCTGACTGCTCGTTGAGATTCTTTTGAGGTATATTATCATTAATTGATCTGCTCGAACTATCTTCTACTGAGACTTCACTTGTAGTTTCGGCTACTTCTGTAATCAGATATATTATCGTTTAATGAAAAAAGTACACCATTGACTTACACGTTACTATAAAATTTTTGTATTAAATGTTTGTACATTAGATTTGAATAAATTCAGTGTCGGAAGGAAGTTATTTTATTATGAGGTTATCAAGCCGCGCCTATGACATTAATTACAGAGTATAATATAAATTAGAGTTTTTGAGGAATAGGAAGAGATCATTTATACATCGACTATTATTACGCAGTAATTGGAATAGGTTTGAGGGTAAATTAAATATATGGCGAGATTCTGCAACTTGTTAGGATATGTCGGAGAGTAAGCTGAGAAGTGTTACAGGAGTGACAGGATGGAGGCGGTGTGTTATTGAAAAGGTATGAATGGGTTACATTAGAGTATAGTCGAGCTTTAATCTAGTTAAAATTATATTACAAAGTAAGTTTGTTTTTAAATTAGTAGCATCAGATTAAGTTGCATTCTACATTCAAGCTAACCGACATCATTGAACAGCGTTTCACGTTAAAACGTCTGTGCATTACTTACAGAAAATATTGTGTTCTTTTAAATTTTACTGCTCTACACATCGGCAGAGCAATACGACCAGGTATTCAGTTTCCATTCATTCTATCTTTCGACCTTCTGGATAAAGTTAAAAGGGATAGTAATGCGGATTGGTTGGTTTTATATATACAACCATCAAGGTTCGGTAAATATTTTCATATTTTAGAATCATCTCTTTCGTCCATAACCTAGTTTTATTACATTTGTATTCCGATTAGTATTGGTAGCAAATTAAACTCTATACATTACTGATTTGTTAATTTGTATATTTATTATATGCGTGTTCATTTATTAAGCAACATAAAACTGTACGAAATTGTTTTGCTACCTCCTTCCCCCAAACTGGTTATTCGATAAATTTTATTATATTTCTAATGAGTTTTTTCAAGTTTGCATCTGAAAAGTATTAGTTACGATTCGATTGGAAACGTTTCACAATCGTATAAACAAAGAGGATAATTATGAAAAAATATTGAATTGAATGTACCGCATTTTGTTTTATAGCTTTTTTCTTTTTCTTTTTTTTTTTTTTTTTTTTTCGTGTTTTTCTACAAGTTAAAATATTGAGATTCCTTGAAAATATTTTATTATCTAACGATTTACAATCGAATGTTTCATTATTTGTTTTTAATCGTCAACTTTTTACAGTATTTTTGTATTTGTAAGCTAGCAGTTAGGAGTGGAGCTTCTAGTTACATATAAATAACTTCAATTAATAAAATACTGACTAACAATAATCCATTGTTTACCATCAATTTCTAGTTACACTGGAATTGAAGGCAACGAAAAAGTTGACTTCTTTGCACACTCTACAGATCTCAGTGGCTTTCCTGTTGACAGATTCCAAACTCATAATATTTTCTTCGTATTCAACAGGTTCCACCACAAACTTTAAAGTGACATCTATTTTTCTTCCTTTATTAATGACGCTTCCTTCTATCTGTCTATTCAACCTTTTTGTTCTTCTCTGGTTTTTTTACCCTTTTTTATTTACACCGCTCTATGATGATCTCCTTATACTGCCTTATATTACAGATTTCTTCCTGCTGTTCTTCACCGCATTTGCTCTATTCTGCTCATTTCACTCAGTCAGCTGTATCTACACAATGCGGATCACATTTCTTTGTCCTTTTAGGCACTGAAACATTATGTATTCCAGTCTTCTTAAAGTCAACTTACCAGCTCTTCATTGCTTCCTATATCTACGTTAATTTCTTAAACTTTGATTATGTCTACTATTGTTTTTTTGTATTATCAATAAGCACTACCCTGTCGTAAATATATATACATATATATATATATAACTCGGCCATTTTGGCCTCGCAAGGGGCTGTGCCTCTTGACCCCTCTTGCTTTCATTTCTGTGCCTTTCTCTTTTATACTTTGTATAAAATGATCAAAATTTACAACGTAATTCTTACTGGCATCAACAAAAAAAAAAAAAAAAACATAATCACAAAAATCCTGTCCTAACATTTTTAACTTTCATTATATAAAATTAAAACATTTTTTCGTTACATTTTTCGTTACATAAAATTGTGACATTTTTTAAATAACAATAACAAAAATCCTATAAAATATAACAAATGTTACATAAAATTGGGACATTTTTTGGGACATTTTGCGTTACATAAAATTGAGACATTTTTTTGGGATATATTTTCTAATGGGGGTAGCCTAAAAATTATGTTGTAATTAATATATGTATGTATACTCGTATTTAAGCTGGATCTATTGCATAAAAAGCCTTATACATTGATGGGTGGTTACTCTCTGCTAATAAGTCCCCCCCCCCCCCCAAAAAAAAAATACTATCAAAGGTCTATTTAAATGTCAACATTTTCATATTATAAACATTTATTCTTTTTAAATATTTGATTAATGTCTGCGATTCACCTACCGACTTTTCCGCTAATTTTTTAATTTAATTTTCGTTAGCAATGATTATGTCGATATGTTGGTTATTTTATTTTTATTTCAATTAAATCGCATATGATCCTTAACGGTAAAATTGTTTACAGGTGGAATAATAACAGATGGAAAAAAGCTATATATGTACTATCTTTTTAGGTTGCAAATAGGTAAATATATGCGCAAGTTGTATATACGCTTATATGTGTAAGAAGGAACCTTACTATGTCGTTCAACTTACCTTATTTCACAATATTTCGGTAAAGATAAATATTTTTTTCTTTGTTTAACTTTTCTTCTTCGAGTGCGGTACGCGTAGACGTTTCTATTTATCGGCTAAATTTCACGATTAACTGCTGCTCCGACTAAATCATCTATTGTTGGTTTTTAGGTCCATTGCCCTATAATTCACCATGTCTTTCTTTTTCCACGCGTCCTCTTTTTCCATCGATCTCTTTCTTTCGACGTAATAACTCGTATTTCTGTCTGTCTGGTAGGAACATGACCAAAGTAACATTCGTCTTCCTCTTTTTGCATTTTTGTCTTTTGGTTGCTTTCACAATACTCGTAATAGTTTTCCCGCGTAAAGTTTAAGGTATTTCATTGTGTTAGACTGGAATAGCCATTTTTTTTTCAAAATAAACTGTCCCGACTATTCCTAGTTTTCTTGATTTTTTTTTCAGAATTTTCTTCGACATAGAAAAAACAAAAGCCATATTAAAAAAAAAAAAGTACATAATTTCCAGATATTTTGTAATATATTTTAATTAAATATTTTTAAAACGTCCATGGTAGTTAATGTAAGAATTTAAATTATTTACCGGGAACACTGTGTTACTGGATAGCTTCCACTAACCATTGATCGGAATAAAACTAAACTAATGATGATCGCATTTTTTTTTTTTTTTGTTTTTTATCATATCCCGTACAGTTTAATCCCAATGATGGAATCTCAAATCATTTAGAATTTTTATTTCCCGTTAAAAAATTAATTAACATTCGTTACCATAATCTATCGTTTATTCGATTATTAATAAAATCCAATGAGATGTTTTATTATCGCTATATAGGGCAAATGTACATATACTTTAGAAATAATTTTTAATACTTTCGAGGGCTCTACACATTACAATCACTCAGGTATTTCTATACTTTTTCAAATTTTCTGACTTTCAACAAATTTCCCTAGCTTTTCGATGACTTTTTCTGAAATTTCTTCTTTTCTTTCCCCCCGGTTTCCTAGAAAACGATCTCACCCTGTAAAAGTATATATCCGAGCCGTACAATAAAATAGAATAAATGTAGCTTTTTATAACTTCTTCCCTTAATATAAGATGGATCTGTGAGTAGTTTTCGTTTTTTTTTTTAAAAGATCTTTTAGCATAACCACATCTCTTGACTTTCACATCTGCCTTGTTCGTAATATAACTGCTCGGATATTTTAATTCTGTAACCTCTTTTTTCTTATTAATTATAATAGTTGCATTTTGATGCATTCGGTAGCTAATTATCGTGAGGTTTTGTCTTCATTAATAATTGAAAATCTCTGTTCACTAGCTGTTGTGATTTTTCGCACCAGTTTTCCAATGGTGTCCTATCAGAATATGTGAAATTATTCGTACGTGTTGTCGTTTATTTTAATTCTGAAACTGCTCGGCGGGTTTTTAAAAATCTCCTCGGCATATGTATTAAATAACAGAGCTCGTATAAAGTGGGTTGATATGCCAAAAGTACCCCTTATATGCGTTTAATACGCGTAGTATCTTAAATAATTTAAACCAAATACCAGAAAGCGAGCCGAGTATTTCTTCTTTTCGAGTAGTTGCTGATGCTTGTTGGGAGAGGGACAGTTAGGTCGATGACTGGGGTAAACGTAGTCTCCTTGAATACATACTGGCTGCTTCGCCCGCATGTTTCGGATCGGTTAAGCCGGTTCTGTCATTTAACTGTTATTAAACAAAATAAAATTGTTTTTCGTTGAATGAATAAAATGATTATTAGGAATTATTTTTTACTATAACTACTTCACAGCGCTAGTCTTCAAATGGGTTTTTATTCTCTTATTTAAGACATTGATTCGGAAGAAATAATGAAGAACGTCAACATAAATCACCTCTCTCGGTTCAAAATAGTAAATAGTAAAATAATCAATTGTATCAATTACAACGAGGACGACAAAGTTCTAATAACAGGATCTATGAAACAAATGCGAACAATATTAAACTAAATGGAACAGGAGAAAACTGGGGTAAAAACGAAAATGAGATTCACGTGATCGAGGAAAAAAACCGGAGTATTGGAAATGAGAGAAACAAAATTAACATGGACCGGGTTTCCGCTATTTAGGAGCACTCATTACTAATGATAGAAGAAACAACAGAAATCAGACTAGAACCGATGTAGCCAAACGGATAGAAAATTGAACATTAAATTAAGACTCTGGATTAGCCGATGTCACATCTGTATTAAACTATGAGAAAGATATAGAGAATACCGTGAACGGCCAAAAGGACTAATAAAAAAAGTACTGAAGAAATATGGCCTCTCAAAGCGCCAATGATTGTACGGGGTATCTTAAGCGGAAATCGGAAATACGGAAATGCCTATAAGATCAGAGAAAACGGCGGCTTTAGAAAGAAAAATCGATGGAAAGTGTCCAGAGGAAGGAAACGCCTCGAAATGTTAATAGTTTCGGAGAAAAGAAAGCAGAAAATATAATATAGCTGGGAAATAGCAGATCCTGATGCAGGCGAACTCCTGGAAAGGGGACGCCACTAGAAGATAGATAGATGGTGATGTTTTAATCAGATCGTGGTTATTTAAGTGAAATAGGTGAATTAGACTTTTCAATTCCAGTAACTATTTTTTGAGACTTTTGATGTTGTTACCTTTTAAAATATAGAATTTTTGTTTTTAGGTACATGTGCTATTAGAAAAGTTACAGAATGGGATGAAAATTATACGTCGAATATTAACTGTAATAATCATGACCAGTACACTTATAGGCAAAAAAGAAAACTTTATAAACAAGCAAGACACTGACTGACATATCTTTTTTCCGATTCTTTTATAACCTTTGGGCTCTGTAATTTCCAGCAGGCAGACATATTAATTATTAAAAAACTTTTCTTTGTATAATAAAATTTTTCAGTTGCTAACAGTTACATATTTTGTGATGCTATTTAAAATCTATTACCCGCAGTGCCGATAAACGTTAGAAACTGATAAATCGAATCGGCGACAAAACATACTTGTTAAATAAAACGACTTCAATCCATGATCTTTACATAAATCAGCAGAACTTAAAATTTTCGCAATACGATATAAACAATCTGACATATTCTAATCTCTCTTTTTCGCTAGTAATTCGCTATTTCAACTTTCTTAAAACTATTATGCTACATTACGAGCGTAAAGTAAAGCTTAACGCGACTCGGACAATGTTTAGGCTTTATGAATTTCATCATTATTGCTCTAATATAGTTTTTGAGTTAAATCGGAATACCCATAGACAAATAGTCAAAAAAAAAAAAAAAAATTTGGGTGTGGCTGTGCTGGGGCACAGGACCGTTGATTTAACGTGAAACGCCTATACCGGTTTAAGTATTTATACAATATTAATTACAACGTAATTCTTAGACTACCCCCATTACAAAAAATGTCCCAATTTTACGTAACGTTTGTTATATTTTATAGGATTTCTGTGATTATGTTATTATATTCATGTGGACTGATTTAGAATTACGTTGTAAATTTTGATCATTTTACACAAAGTATAGAAGAGAAAGAGACAGAAATGTAAGCAAGAGGGGTCAAGGGGCCTAGCCTCTTGCGAGGCTAAAATGGCCGAGTTATATATATATACAGGGTGCGGTAGCATAACTTCCTTTTTTAAAATTCGTCACTTTTTTTCTACTAATTTTTTTAAAGAAATAATAACAGAAAATCTAAATAAAACTGCAAGGGAAGAAGCATATATATTACATAAAATTGGGACACTTTTTCTAATGGGGGGTAGTCTAAGAATTACGTTATAATTAATATATATATATATATAAAAATATATACAGATATATATGGATATACATATAGAGATATATATAAATATATGCGGTGAAAAATAATAGTCGTTGCGTGGCGCGATTTCGTTTCACTATTTCGTTTCACGAGCAATTTTCAAGACGTTTCACGTCAAAATAAAGGTTTAAGAAATAATAGTCGAACGCAGTAATTACACTGTAAATATTGAAAAATCAGCGTTAATTGTAATGCAAAATTTGTTTTATTATTATTACGCCACGACACAACGAAAATAAGTTTAGTTACACTTATTTTGTTTTGTATATAAAATTCAACCAGATTTCGTTACTTTTATTAAACTCCGTTTATGGAACGTTAGCGCTTCGGGTTTTTATATATAATGAATATATGTGTATTGATGTGTGTTGGTTTTTACATTTTCATTGGATAAAATATATTTTTTTTTCGTGATGTTAATTATAATTGGTTGACGTGAAGATATTGCTGAGAATTAAGCATACTAATATTTTATTGACTGTTTTGTAATATTAAAAATAATCCTTTCTAAAAGTGACACCGCATGAATATAACAATACGCAACGACTAATAGTTAATGGAGAAAACGTAATTAAACCGGAAAAGAAAAAGAAGCAAAACAAGAGAATAGAATAGAGAGATGCACTGAGCATCGGTGTAATAGAATGATGGTGAAAATTTATCTGCGAAGTATTGGAAGCGCGAAAAATACAGAATTATTGGCAACGAAATCGACGAGACCATTGGATCGAGAAGAACAGTAGAGAAAATGGAATTCAAGCGAATACGGAAAGAGCACGTGAGTACCGAAAATAGAAAAGGAACAAAATATTCCGTGACAGAGAACGCGATAAATTGGTGGAATGAAAGAATAAGGAAGAACCGGAAATTAAGGTGAAACCGAAGAGGATGGTGATAAAAACATTATAAAGAAATAACTGAATAATAGTAGCGGCGGATGCACTTACTGGCTGCATTCGATTCGTAATGTTTGTACGTTTTAACATGTTTCCTAAGAGAACTCGGGTCGGTATATCGTTTAGAACAACCAGGTATTTTACAAATGTATGGTTTCTCAACCGTATGCGTTCGCGAGTGTTTGAAACGATCGCTCGAATTTGAATAGGCCTTACCGCAACCGGGCACAGTACACACGTACGGTCTTTCACCTGCAACAGCGTAATTTTTCAATACGACGAACATTTTTCATTTATATCGAATGCTTGTCTAAAATTTTAATAAATAATTATAATCTTTTAAAATTGCTCAAAGATGAATATGATATGTAATTAATAGATCGCGAAATTCTCCCTGTATTCCTAGTGGGTATCCTGAGATACTTCATGTAGAGTCGTATTTTTTTTTAATTTTTCAAGAAATCTGAAAAGAACGTTTAAAAATTTAGCGGATTAATTAACGCCGTAAAAGTACGCACCGAGATCTGCAAAAAAAGGGAAAGGTATTGAGTGTCGAAATGTAGATGATCTTAGTATAAAATAGAAAGTAAGTGACCGGAATATTGTACACTAGGAAGCGTTACGACAAGTTGATTGTTCAGTTCGTTTTCTAAAAACCCTTGACAACGTGATAAAAAACTCTTGCGGCTCTCAAAGTACAGGAGAATGTGATATTTTCAAAATATTTATGTTACGAAGGATGTTTACGGCATTTTTTGAATATTAATACTTTGTACAGATATCTCGAAGAATCGATTGAGATGAAAATGTATTTTTTGAATTACACATCCGTTGCAAGAAAGGGACAAAGAGCAGTCAATTTTTCAAAATTTACGCATAGGAAAGAATATTGAGACTACATACGTATTTTTGAGTCATCTGTTTTACTTTAAGTGCAGTAAGCTGCATTATTACCTAAGCGGTTTCGTGGTAGAAGAGGTTATAACATTTTATTTTTTTTCTCTTCCAGATGTAGTAGAAATTTATTGGGTAAGATTTTATTTTTATCACGGTTGCAAGTTCTTTCGATGGATCAGCTTGAAATGTTTGTTATAAATACAAATAAATATAAAATAAATGAACACTTCAATAGCAAACGAAAATTAAAAATATAAAATAACTTACTTCGACAAAATTAAAATTATTCGAATAGGAGTAATACTTAAATATATGTACTTATATAACTGGACTGGAATATATAAATTAAAATGTAGTCGTAATAAATTTTATAATTATATTGGTGAAAACAAAAAGATCATTCATTATAACATAGAAAAAGATCATGTGTACGTAATATACATTATGGATATGTAGAAAAATATAATTTTACACTATTAATAAAATTCAATTTTTTAACAACCATATTAAATATTATATTGTCGTCGCAAAAATAAAACAAAGTGGCCACCGAACCGAGAAAACAAAAACCAGAAATTTCGGATACACTTGGAAAAAATTAAAAATCGATAAGAGAAAATCATTTAAAGTAAAAAAAGAAAGGTGTTTTTATTTCACTTCATAATTAAAACCTCTTTTTATTTATATAAAATATTATCAGTTTTTTTTTTATTAATCTATACGGGTCTTTCTTATGTATAGGGGTGATTTATGCCCTCCCGCCACTGGGAAAATGGCACGCCATTGCGTTAGTTTTACTTTATATTACAAACTTTTATTATTGCCATGATTATTTATCCAAAACTACTAGACTATTTTTGTAATTTAATTATATAAATATATGTTGTATTTAAACGGCATGAAGTATACTCATTAATGTTGAATATTGTTTAAATGTAATTTTTTTTCCAAATGTGATGATTGTATTTTCATTAATTTCGCTTAACATTTACCAGAATATTTTTAGCTTACGATGATAGGGGGATGGGGAGGGTTTATATATTTTCTTGTTTTTCTTATGGAGTGAAATGACGGGGTGGTCGGAAAGTAAGAAAAAACTTCTTCCGTAATGAATGGCTCTTAATCGTCTAGACAGGCATGGATTTATGAGAGGGAGGGGGGGGGATGCAGGCCCGGGCCTCGCCTTATAAAGGGGTCCCCAAGAGGCACTCACCTCCGACATGAATGGTTAAACGTGCAATAATAGATGTTTTTCCAAACATTTATATTTCATATAGAATATTTGTAACTACACCAATTACAAATTGTGAGGCATAAAGATCTTTTTTCGATATTAAAAAGAATAAAAAATATGTACAGATCAACCATACTAGATAATAGATTATCGATATTATCAAGATTAACGATTGAAGCAGATTTTCTCCGTTCAGTAGATTTTAACGATATTATACAAGAATTTGCAGAAAAAAAACAAGAAAAAATTCATTGTTTAAAATTATATATATATATATATATATATATATATATATATTTTTGGCATCAAAAATTCTACCTATTATCTATATGATATTTAGTTTTGTTTACATTAATAATTATATGTTAATTCGTGAATTCAAAATAATATAATTAATTTAATTAAATTAAAGAAAATTTAGTCATTCTATAAAACTGATAATTTTGTCACTTCCGAAAAGGGCCCCTGATATTTCCGTAGCTCCGGGCTTATCATACACATAATCCGGACCTGCGTCTAAAGAAATTCGTTTTACGCATAATATTATATTGTAGCGGCAAATATTTTGTTGTAAACGATTATTCACTTCGGGCGATGAGTTTTTAATGCATTTTATTTTATTTTGAGCTATTGTGTGTTGACAGTAATTAATATGTAAACAATAACCTAATAATGAGATGATGGGAGTTTTTTGATTAAATGATCAATTTTTTTTTTACTTCTTCGTGATGATATGTAAAACTGGTCGCAGTAGAGATTCTTGTTTTTTTTTTTTTTTGTTATTAAATTTAGGATCTGTTACTATTAAAAATTTATAATTTTATTATTTTTTCATTAAACTAGTATTAAACATTAACTAAAATCCAAATGCTTACTTAAATGAGTAGGCAACATTCACAATTATATTAACAAAAATCCTACATGTGTATATTTAAAATAAAGGGCCGTCATCTCGCCTATCAAAACCCGACTAGTTTTTGGTTTTAGAATTTGTAGAGCATCGATGGACTTATCATTTTTAGAAGAAGGAAAACTTTTTCTATCCCTCTAAGACGTGTATTTTAATTACAGTCGCTGACAATACCTGTATAGCTCTGTTAACAAATAAGTGTCGCACTCCGGTCATACTCGTACCGCTGTTTATTTTTTATATATAGATCTGTTTAGACAATTATTACATGTCCGCTTTAGCGTACGATCGGCCTAAAAAGATGTAATTTCTCAGAAAGGTGAGATGTGCAATGATGTCGTGCTAGAATATTCAAGATCTTTATATCGGGGCCGATTATTTGTGTGATATGCGATGAATTGTTACTAGAAATGTTATTGGATCAAAGTTTCGCGGTTATTTAGTACAGATAAAAACTGAGCGGTCAGATTACGTAACAGATGAAGACGATTGTTCGGCAAAATAGTTGTATAAAATAAAATATTCTCACATTGTTTTTACCTGTATGAGATCTACAATGTATTTTTAAATTTTCTGCTCTGCTGAAACTTTTGTTACACTGGCAACACTGGTGAGGTTTTTCGTTTGTGTGAGTTCTGACATGAACTAACATTTTATACCTGAAAAATGTGAATTCGTTAACATTACTACCGTAGTTATATATATAATCGAAGCAAAAAAAGATAATCGCATAAAAATGATATGAGGACCATTACACATATAAGCTCTCGCCGATAATCGAAATTTTATAATAAAAAAAATTAAAAAAATACTCGTTCAGTTTAGATTTAAATGTGATTCTTTTGTTTAATAAAAGTAACAAATTTTTTACTTTTAATTTCAAGTAATTCGCTTTTACACTATTCATTTTCTAAAATATATGTACCATATCGATTGCGGTAAAAGTCGAATAAAGGTGCGATTTCGGAGACTATCAGAGCTCTATGTGCGAATACTCTGAATTAGTAAAGATCTGCCTAGAATTATCGCGCTATTTGCTAAAGATTTCTTTTATGCTTTCTCAGTTCATTGGCAACATTATCTTTTTACTTCCTTCATTGCGATCACCATTTCCTCATTTACAACTAATGGTTGGCATCGGGACACACCCTATATCTTCGGATGATGGTTTATCTGTAATACTTATAGAACAGTAAATTCAATTGCTCATCATACTTTAAAAAAAGTAATTCTGCTACAACTTCAGTTACATTTTTGTAACGTTTTCCATAGCTGTTTTTCATAACATTTTTTCACACTACCATTGCAGCCAAGGATGGCTTGTCATTCATACTTACATATATTTATACATATATAAACATATACATACATACATACATATTATTAATTACAACGTAAT
Source organism: Icerya purchasi (assembly GCA_039619475.1). Lineage (NCBI taxonomy): Eukaryota > Metazoa > Arthropoda > Insecta > Hemiptera > Monophlebidae > Icerya > Icerya purchasi. The sequence continues at coordinate 236,812,181 of CM077116.1, forward strand.
TCTTACATTAGAAAAAATGTTCTGATTTTATGTAACGAAAAATGTTCCAAAAATGTCCCAATTTTATGTAACGTTTGTTATATTTTATAGGATTTTTGTAATTATGTTATTATATTCATATGGACCGATTTAGAATTACGTTGTAAATTTTGATCATTTTATTCAAAGTATAGAAGAGAAAGAGGCAAAAATGTAAGCAAGAGGGGTCAAGGGGTACAGCCCCTTATGAGGCCAAAATGGCCGAGTTACCTATATATATATATAATACATGTTTATAATATACCTTTATAAACTGAATCTTTTGACCTCGTCATGGGAACACTTCCTACATGTTTAAATAATAGTTCTTTTAAAATGCTTACGTAAGAGTAAATTTCAGTTGACTTCTTCGTTCTTGAAAATAGCAATAATTTATGGTTTGCGATCGGTACTGAAATTTTTCTCTGAATTATGAACACCACGGTAGTGGTATCTTAACAAATCGTGGGTGAGAGGATCCTTTTACGAATGGTCAAAATAAAATTCATCATTTTAATTAACTATAATTATTAGGATTAGAGAAACGCACGTACCTAGCGTTAAATCCTCTGCTTCCTCTGCTGCAGTTATTCCATTTACAGTAAAACAATCCTGCTTCGCCAGCTAAGGAATGATCTTTCGATACGTGGTTCGATAGTGAATCTAAATTTTCAAACCGTTTACCACAGTCTTCCCATCTAAAGAGAATAAAACAGGTTATTATGATCATGTTCGTCCCCGATGAAATATTTTGAAAACATGCCCGGTGTTAACCGGAAATTCGTTTCTGGCATTATTTTCATCCGGACGTGAAGTAATTAAACGTTATATTTTGAAATTCGTCAGTTTTGCTTAAAAGTGTCCGATATTTAGCAAAATAAAATTTAATTGCTTTCAATTCTCTGCATAGCGAGTCTTCGGCTGGTCACCCTTAAAATAATAAAAAAAAAAAAAAATAAATACATTTCTCGCATTAAATGAATGAGACCGGTAAAAATATTATTTCAATGCGCAGGTAATTTCAAGTTTTGCGAGTTTTATGCCAAAAATTTTGCAAACGTAGCAACGAAAATAAAGTGTATTCAACAAATGTTAGTCGGCAATGGAAACACAATTTTGATGAAATGAACCCGTAATTACGAGAAGTCCGCTAGTGGCGTGCAATATCCGGAGAAATAACAGGAAGTTGAAACAAATAACCGATGGTAAATATTGCGCGTTCGCGAAATTACGAGGTAATATGTGATGTGGTAGATATGTTTGATGGTGAAAAAATAGAACTAAAAAAAAAAAAAAAAGATCTGAAAGTACCTCGACGTTTAATTATTAACGGAAGAGGACTTTATATATATGTGTGTGTGTTCTGAAATGTCTCATTTACGTGTAATTACTAAAAGTGAGTTTCCATAATTTAGTTTAAACAATCAGTGAGACTTCTAGAAACATACATAGAAGCGTCGCACCGAAAAATTACTAGAAATATACGCACATACACATATATATATATATATATATATATATATATATATATATATATATATATATATGTTTATAAATATATCAGGCTAGGATTGGGTCAACTTATATATGGGGAAGATTTATTATCTGGCAGCGGATCGACGTTTGTTTTCTGTGTATGTACGTTTCAAGTGAGCCTAATGTACAACTTAAACGTTAATATGCACAAACGAATTTAATTATGTTTTCGATGAGTAGTACCAGTCCAAACGTAGGCTAATAATAAGAGCTTAAACAACATCTGTTGTCTTTTTTTTCCCGAAGCGTGAACGAATTATATTCAATTACGCGCAAAACAACATGCATGCTCTTAATCAATCGCAAAATTGGTGCTAACTGCGTTTATATTAATAATATTCTTATCACCGTTACCGTGACGGTGTTCGATTACGATTACGATTACGATTACGAATACGAATGCTTACTTGCACTCAATTTGTAATTTTTGGTAGTCTTCTTTGTTTTCATCGCCGAATTCTTCGCATTTTTCTTCGACATTCTGAAACAAGTTAAAATAGTGATTTTTGTGTTTCTGTATTAAATTTTTTTTTTTTTTGTTTATGAGTAAAATATAAATTAATCGCTTGTATCGCATTATATTTGTATATAGGTAATTCTACCTTTTTTTTTTATTACGTAAGGCTGAGCAAAATTTCTAGATGCATGCTGAATAGAAGTGCGATCAAAATTTTTAATCCGTTGACAATGAAAAATTGATACAAAACGGATATTTTCAATGCGGACGTGTTTTAGGCGCTCGTAACGTTTGCATTGTGTAGAATTTTCGAAAGAAATTGATTTAAAAAAGTGATAAAGATTTTTGAGATCTTTATGTTTAATTTATTAAATTAATTTTTGCCATAAATGTGAGTCGACCCCGCTAATATTCACTAGTTCAGACGTTAGGAAAAACTCGGAAATTATTTGATGTTTAGCATTTAATCAATGAAGATGGGAGAGGGAATACATACTGTAAACTATAATTATGTAATTAAAGTTTCTTCTACTTTTATTCATTAATGGTCTTGGCAGATTTTTAGGCATCGTTTCTGCCTATAATATTGTTCTTCTTTCCTTAAATGACTCATTCTAAATAACGGTTCAATTCTTATTCTTTTTCATTTTTTAATCCTGCCCTTTTTTATCTCTCTATTTAGTCATCTCTTTAACTTCATCCATAGTTTTCTTGATACTTGCCCTCTCTTAAACGCTTTACAATTCCAGCTGTTTGCCGTCGCTTTTACAGTCTCTTTCCCGCATCATCTTCACGATTTTCATCTACTTTTATTCCATTTTGTCCTTTTCATTCCCCTTTAAATTACTTTCTTGGTAGCCTTGATATCACGTTTTATTTGAATGTTCGACCTGTTCTATTGAGCAATCATCCTTCTACTAAAACTCGGTATTCCAACTCCCCTTAAGCGTGCTTCTTACATTCTCTCATTTACTCCTGCTTTTGTTATTCCTACTCTTGAATTATTTTTATCCCCTGTATCTTTAAATATTTAAGAATATAACGTTATTTTTCTCTTCTTCCCACTTCTTAAGTTATAATGTCCTCGTTGACAAATCTATAAAAAAAAAAAAAAAAAAAAAAAAAAAAATGGTTCTTGTTGCATAATTACACATCAGGGAAAAATCCGGGAATTTTGTCGTAAAACCGTGCATAGTAATATCTTCAAACAAATCTGTATGCTAAAAAACGCTTCCCCGTAGGATCTCATCGCCACTTCTTTATATAAAACTACATTTATCGGTTGTTTTTGAATATTTAAGTATTTCCGATAAAATCTTGGTTTTTTTTTTTTTTTTTTTTTTTTTATGGAAACTTAACACGAAGTACAAAAAAATAATATTTTAGATAAGTTATTTGCTGTAAGATGCCCAGCAAAGGTTTTTTAACTGAAAAAACTGAAACTGCTCTCCTGATTTCGTTAACATTAAAATTTACCTCAGGTTTGTTGAAAAAGTGGAAATAACATTTTCTCTTTCGTTTCTTTGTTTGTTTTTTTCAAGGAAATACTACCTCACCTGTCGCAATGTATGTATAAAAAAAGTTTCCTTGCTTTTCTCGATCTTATTCTCGCTTTCTGATTTTATTTTGTAATATAGAAACTGTAAAATTTTCGATACTAATCAAATAGGCAAAAACAAATAAAATTTGAACACTCGAGTGGACGAGCAAAACGAACAGTGCGCTACGAAGAAGCTCACTCTGGTGTCGATAATAAAATATAAAAACACGAACTGAAAACAAATTATATAGTTAAGCACCTAGACAAAACCTTTTTTGCATTTTCAGACATTGCTCACCACGTAGAGGTGTCGCGATAGAGGCCAATTTAGTGTTTACACTTTTAAACATAATAATCAATATAATAAACATTTTTATAAGATGCAGGTGAACGGGAAAGAAACGTTAAGCCTATCTAGCGAAAATTTTTACGCATGATGACGGCGAGTATGCTAATCTCGGTCAGGAATACTCGCCCGATGATGTCACCGATAAGAATTATTTAACTTTCCAAGAAGATTTAAACGACTGAATGATTATTGTAAATTTTAAGAATAAATTATTGTAAACAAACTACAAAACAGAAAATTTAATTATTCATAAAATATATAAAACACCGTCACGTTTCAGAGTCACGTAGTCCATGCATGCGACTCTGAAACATGTCGGTTTTTAGGATTCCGTACACATATAAGGTACACCGAATTCCTAATAAGACGGTTCAGAAACGACAAAAACATCAAATTAGAATATGCAATAGCTCACGAACGGTTTGACTTATAAACTTCAAAATTGGATCATAAATTACAATTAAAATTCTCTTCAAGACAATAATTTCAAACTAACTGATTGGTGTGGGCGAAAAAAAAACCAAAAAACCGTCAATAATATATAATATGGAATTTAAAACGACCCCCTCCCCCAAAAAAAACGCTTAAAAAATGTATAACTCATCACCAGATAACTTTTAAAAGTGAAATTCAAAATACAAAACGAAACGCAGAAGTTCTTTCATAAAATCAAAAAAAAATTACAAAAAAAAGGATTTTTACATAAGTAATAGCAGGAGTAAAAAAGTTGAGGAAACCAAAGCGTTTCTCAAGCATATGCATAAAGAACCGTTTTATAGGAAAACTATAGTCGAGCTTATAACTTTATATTTAGACCCTCGGGGCACCGAAAGCGAGAAATTTTTGGAAAAACTATTTTTTCGATGAAAAGATCGCTATTTGTAAGGAACGAAACAGTATTCCTCAACGAAACTGTCGAAGTTGGCGAAAAGTAGAAAAAAAAGCAAAAAATGACGGTTAGTCCCCTCCCCCCCTTGGCCGTGAGTATTGTGATTAAAAATTTTGAAAAATATGTTCCAACTTCAAATTTGTATATATCGATGGAGAGATCGCTATTTATTGGTAACGAAACCGTATTTCATTTCCTTAACGAAACTTTCGAAGTTGGCGAAACAAAAAAAGCGCCAAAAATAACGTTTGCGGCGCGAAAAATCAGATTTCTTCGTTTTGGATTTAGTTTAAATATAAATTCTAGTTATCTTTAACTTAACATATGCTCAGCGCATGTAACATCACGCTTGACTGAACTTGTTTATACATTTTGCGAATAATTAAATTTTCTGTTTTACAGTTTGTTTGCAATAAATTATATTAATATATAAAATGGGAAATTACAATTTTAATATTAGTTTTTGAATTGTTAATTTTGTATTAAAAAAAAAAAAAAAAAAAAGGGTAATAAAGATTTAATACAAAATAACTATCGAACTGTATGTTAAACGACACACATCGGTAACACTCGAAACATATCGGTTATGTAATGTCGCATTTAGTTTTAATACAGGATATTTCAGATTAACGGTTATTGTTTATAGCGTTGCAAAAATAATTCATTTTGCAACGAAACTTACTTCGTTGTTAGTAAAACAATTTGTAAAAGCTGCGCACTGTTATAAGTTTTATTAAGAAATTACAACTTTCATAAAATCCTCTTAGGAGATTGGCGCCGTGCAAATTTAAATAAGACCCTTAAAAGGCTTTAGATTTCAATTAAACAAACCTATCTCAAGCCTCTGTAAGTTTCTTCCTCAGGCCAGACCATTTTTAATTTTTTTCCCCCCTTTTTGAGGCATGCCAGCGGCTAACAGTAAGAACAAATTAAAACGTTAAGCGATTAGAAACGGAAAATAAAAAAAGAAAGTAACAGGAAAATAACAGCTGAAGTTGGGAAGGAACGAATAAAGGAAGTACTGAAAGGAGCAGGAAGGTCAAACGTCAAGAGTTGAGAGTATAGGAGAGAACATTCGATATAAATCAAAGAGGACGTGATTGGAGTGGCCTTATAAGAGGAGGATCAGTAACATGGTTAGGACAAGAGGGAGAAGGTGAAAGAGAAAATCGAAAAATGGAAGGAAATTGAAAAGAATAATTTAGTCTTAGTCCAATTAAGGAAATAATAGAAGACATCCAATGGAATTTTTCAGAATCCTTTTATCTTGCTTCCTTTTTTTTTAATAGCCATTCTGCACGGTCTACTTTATATTTACATTTCGTCTAATATCGTTCTTCTTCTAACTGTTTATTTCCTCGGTTCCCTGAATATTTTCTATGCTCATTACCGCGATTTCGTCGTTACTCGTTAGCTCATATTCCATTTCAACTTACCGTTCCATTCTCATTGATTTTCTGTAGGTCGTTATCACACGGGTATCGAAGGAAATAAACTAGCTAAGACTCCCTCGTTCCGATTAAGGTTCCCTCCCGTTGCTTGTTTGTTTTTTTTTTTTTAAATATCTTGCTCGAATCTCTCGCTTTAGTGTGAAAAATTTCAAGCCAAATTTTATTATTCGAAAATGAACGCTTCTTCCTTCTCTAATAATTATTCGTTTCATCCGTCTTTTCAGCCTAATCTTACTTCCGAGTCTTTTTTCCTTTCGATTACATTATTTGTCTGCACTTTGTGGTCACTCCTCTCAACCTTTCTTTCGTTTTTACGTTTCTCCTCGATCTGCTCATCATTTTTTCCTGCCTTCCTGTTGAACTTTTTTCTTTATTCTCATTTATTTTCCAGCAGTCAGCGCATTTCGTTTGGTTGTCCAATTTTCGCTATTGTTTTTTTTTAATACGCTGCCGAAATTAAATTTGATTAATTTTTCTTTTATTATTCCCGGAAGTAAAACTTAATTCTCCTTCAAAAAAAAAAAAAAAAGTGGTAAACTCTAAACTATACTGAAATTGAATTTTTATTTTGTGGTTCCAAATCGTTCAATGTAATGTTTTTATTGCGCCGTCAGCGCTACGATAATAATTTTTGAATCACAATGAAAACTCTAGTTTTACATTCGAAAAAAGAAATTTTGCATCTTTTTTGGCTTCAATTTTGAGATGCTTAACAAATTATTGCAACTACCGTCTCCGTTTTGGACGGTAAAAAATTGTTTCGCCTCTTTCGTCTCAAAATCATTTTCGTTACTAAAATCCGGTTGCGTAATAAAATCGAAATGCGGAAAATGTTTGCACGTTTAAAACTGTAAAAGAGAAGTCAGCGATGAGAAGCTATATACGACCAGGTACATTCGAAGATTTTAATAAATCGAAAGAAATTACTAATAGTAAAAATATAAATTATTAATCAATTTTAAAATTCGGTTCTTTGAAAGTCCATTTCGTTTATCGTATAATAATCTTTCACTGAAAATGCAAAATTATAAAGAGGGGTGACTGAAATGCTAGTAAACAAATTTTCGAATACGACCCAAATAAAAAAAAAAAAGAAAGAAAACAGTAGAAATAAAATACATTTGATAAAATTTTAATTTCTCGAATTTGAAAAATTAATACACAAAAATAAAATGTTTTCAAGATTACACGACCACAAAATTCCATGTTCGATCAGCCGCTACTAAAGCTCTATACTAAACTTTAAACTAGGAAGCTAAGAGCGGCCAGAAAGTTTTTTAGAAAAGACACCGTAACGCATTCTAAACAAACGTACGAGATGCTTTTATAACAAAGAGACCAGTAAGAAAGGTCAACAGCGTTTAAACCCTGTAGACCTCCATCAACGGTTCATTATTAGCGATCTCCCGCCAGTTAATAATTCTGAAAAATCTATTATCAAAATATCTCGCGGATTATTAATAATAGTGAAAGATGAATTTTTAGATAGAGCAGAAGTCGAGGGAACTTTGAAAAGAGAAGCAGCTTTTGAAGGAATTTAAAGGAAAAAATAATCGCGTTTTTTGCTAAGATGCATTATGTATTGTTCCGGTTCCTTTTTTGTTTTTTTTTTACTTTTTTGTTAGTATCAAGGGCGTCGCCAGCCGATGAGCCAGGTGGGGGGCAAGATGATAGAAAGAGGATACGAGTTATAGAAAAAATAAAATTTGTAGGTTGTAAAGTCTTAATATTTTATTAAACAAGAATAAAATCTTAATTAAAACATAATTTTCGTGAAATTGTCCATGATTACGCTCCTATGAATGTTCATCATGGTCAGTTAATTAAAAAGTTTCAAGGCTCCAGGGGGCAGCTGCCCTGGCGACGCCCATTAGACTGTAAAATAATTTCAGCAAACTTTTTTGGAACAAAACAACGACGTTTGGTTATTTAAAACATTACGGTATTTTAGGATCACACCCTAACACGTGCAAAATATTACGATATTCCAATAGTTACAGAATACAACGTGTCTTTGTCTGCCTTTTGTTCCAGTTATCACAATATGTTTCTCTTAGAACACGTCGGGCATATACCTGGAGTCAGGTGGCCCAGATTTTCTTTGAAACTTCTACAGAGTATCAAAATATAAATCCTTAATTAATTTTAAGAAGATGTTTTCTATTATAAGTATCAAAAATTTCTGAAATCGTTTAACAATTAACGTAAAAAAAAAAAAAAACAATATCCCTATTATCACTTAAAATATTTAACCTGATCTGGGGTTGTTATTCGTCCACGATTACGCTCTGAAGTAAGCTCTCTGGAGAGCTTCCTCAACCAAATTGTTTCTTAATAAGGGGGCTTTTTATATGAAATATCGATGAAACCCGGGCCAGTTTCAATTTTTGACATTGCCCTAATCCGGTGATGTTGTTCTCATCGAAAGTGTATTCGTTGCATAACGCTACTCATGTACAGCCGCGCTATGCAGTCGGAGGCTGTAGAATGTGCGGTGGTAACTGAATTGATTTTTAAAGATCTTCAATTACTACTTACTATTTCATTAAATAGTCGCTAGGATGCATCCCTAGGTGTCTGTATTCCCCTAAAATACTTCCTACCGGTGCACACTTCAAAACTTCAGGGAGGTCAATCTGCGGAGTGGTGGTGACACACCTTTGCATCTTTCGTTTCCCCGGTAGCGTGTTAAATAAAGAGCAAAAATTACTAATTAGGAACTTACCGGTGATGTTTGCTCCGATAAATACGGCCTAAACAGCACAACCATTTCACGTTTATTATTTATCAAAAGCGAATTAAAAATTACGCAATGTCGCCTACACCGAAAAACAAGACATTATCAAAGTAACTGCCCGGATGGACTAGCCGACCGAACTGAACCAGACGAATGCCGCGCCGAAAACTACGTTTAAACCGATGCCGCTGATATGATCCGGTTTTCAAGCTACAAAACATTACGCCAGCACAGGACGGTAGCGCGGCGATGCGCGTGTCTGTGTGTGCGCTGGTTTATGAAACGACCACTGCACACCCAAAGCAACATAATGCTTCCGTTTTATGTGTTTCAGTCGGTTACCCGTTTATTATATTTATTACAATTATATACAGTTTGCATATTGTTGTTATCATCAATAGCGACCGATAAAAAGTGTCCATCGTCGCTGTTCATTAGTGACTAGCAAAAAAAAAACCCCACTAATCTATTGGATGCTGTCGTGATAGCTCGCGATGGCTTTACTCGGATCTAAAACAGTTTCACTAAGCGACATTATAATTTATGATCAATTTAGTTTACCAATATCGAAAATAAACATGTTACTTCCTGAATTAGAATATACGATATTAAAATTGTACTCAAAAATAGTTTTATTATTAAAATTACAAAACGACATTGTGAACAAAAGTTAATTAAAAATTAAATACGTCACTGTAATAATAATAATAATAATAATATAGCCTAAAATCAGGCGTAATTATTTTTTGAAAAAAGGGCGTTTTACATATTTCCGATTATTTTAATGTGCACATCTTCTCATCTGGAAGTTTTTGTCTTCTTCTCTTAATTTCTAAAAATTTCCTTATAGCTGACCTAGGATTATGCCGTTCTTACATTATCGAAGACACTGAATGTGCATATTCCAGAATTTAGTACTTCTCGCGAATTATTTGCCCCTGCTGGCTCGTTTTTAGTATTATATACACCGTTTCTATCGGAATTAGCACTACGAGGTATCAAGGAAACAATAGGTACCAGTTTGGGAAAAATGTGAACTGCAGTGTGGTTAAATTGCTTCTGAATTATTTAGCGCTTTGAGGGGGAGAAAAAATAAACGCGGTCGGTGAAAGAAAAAGTTGCATTTCTTCCAAAGATTATAAATAGGGGAGATCAGTGTGACGGAAGTAAAACGAATAAAGGTTAATATTATAAAAAAAGGCTAAGAAAAGAAAGCTGGAACTATCAGCGGAGAATGTAGAACATTTTTCGAAAGAAGTTACGATTGACATTGGGTGGTGAATCTATAAAATGTAATAATAATTAGCCACGGCCAGAAGAAAAAGATTTGTTTCTATCAAGTACACAAAAATTGAAATACAAGAGTCTTACCTAATTTTTTATGTTCCAAAATTACTAAACATATTTTTATACTCTTTTTTTTTTTTTTTTTTTTTTTTTAATAGTACGATTTGGAAAAAAGGATTCATATTTAAAATATTTTTGTCCTTAAAAGGTTAGCCGTGTAGTTTTTAATTTTTTTTCTTGCACCTTAAGCAACTCCCGCAATTGCGAATAATATAAGTTAGCTAGTATCATTCAATATTAATAATAAAAAATATTTGCTTATAAATAATTTTCTTACCCACTTAATATGGCAAGTTAAACCAAACCTCAAACCTCGATTGACATTATTCGTCCGGATGAAATAAATACAGAAGAAACGTGATTGAAAAAAAAAGAAAAAAAAGATAAAATCGGATCAAAGTGTAAACGATAAAAGTCGTACGGCGAGCTAATACTGAGAAAAGGAGCTGCTGTTAAAAGCGGAAAGTTAAGAAGAATCGTACAGTTTGAGTTGGACTAACAAATCAGCTTACTCATCTTCTTCAATCACCGTATACGGAACTTACAAAAAGTTCATCCGCATAGAACGAGAAATAAACAGCTTGAAAGTTAAAATTCAAATAAGAAGAATAAGGGAGGATCTACTGAATCTGGAGGAAGGAGGGACAGGAGTAAGAAGTACGCCCAGCCAGATACAATCGGTAATTTATTAGCGGGGAATAGATTCAGCGATGAAACCGAAGCGAAAATATTCGGACACATTCCGGATGATTCACAGTACCGACTCTCTCAAGGAGAATCGACATTAAAAATAAACGGAACATAAAGAGTATAATTATATTCGCTGATAACAATCGAATCAGGAGAGGGGATATAAAATCTACGTATGAATAATGTAACCAATTTGGTTTCTGTAAGGATTGCTGAGTAAAATGTGGATTGTAGAGGAGTCCCAAGGTACAGTCGAGAGAACAGATATATGAAGACGGTGGTATACAAGAAAAAAGCACATTAATCTAATGTTTCGATAAGATAATTTATATAGATAGAAAGAGTGCCGCGAAGAGGTATCATTTTTTAAAGGTAGAGATATAAAGATAGTTGTGTGATCGTTAAAGGAGAGACAGTTACTTGATCCCGAAGTAATGGGGAAAACAAAGAAATCTTGAACGGTTATGAGGACGTATAAAGTAAAAACAACGAATGAGAAATCCGCGAGTAAATGTTAGGGAGGGGTTTTTAATTGTTTCTTTTTAAAATATTTTTTGGGCACATTCACCAAGGACCTTTACCCAGAAATAAGGAGACATCAGTTAAATTTGTATTCAATCTGATATAGACAATATAAAGGAACTAATAGCTGGGATGATGGAAGGAGAAGGAACGGATGGAATGTAAGACAAGAAGTAGGAAGCCCGAGCTTCGGCAATGAAAGTGTAGAACGCAACGTTCAGAAGAAAGATTTGGACATTCAAATAGAACGTGATCATCGTAAACCGCTGATTCGTTCGGATGGAGAGGGCGATATGGAGAAGAAACTAAAGAGAGACGGTAACGGGAGGATGGTAGAAGAGAGTGATTAAAACGTAGACGAATTATATTAATTACAACGTAATTCTTACGCCGACCCCCATTAGAAAAAATGTCCCAATTTTATGTAACGTTTGTTATATTTTCTAACTCTTTAAACTTTTCTACATCTGTCGTTTTCGAGCCAAAAGGCGTATCACGTATAAATAACGTAATTCTTAGGCCGGCTCCCATTAGATTTTGTAACCAGAAAAATGTCCCAATTTTATGTAACGAAAAAATGTACTAAAAAATATTCCAATTTTGTGTATTTGATTTCAAGGAAATAAGGATAGGATTTTTGTGATAACGTTGTTTCTTTTTTTATGTGTCGATGCCGGTAAGAATGACGTAAATTTTGATAATTTTATACAAAGCATAGAAGAAAAAGAGATAGAAATTTAAGCAAGAATGGTCAAGGGGCTGCGCCCCTTGACCCCTCTCGTTTATATTTCTGTTTCTTTTTTTTCTATACTTTGTATAAAATGATCAAAATTTACAACGTAATTCTAAATCGGTCCATACGAATACAATAACATAATCACAAAAATCCTATGAAATATAACAAACGTTACATAAAATTGAGACATATTTCGTTACATAAAAATGGGACATTTTTTCTAATGGAGGGTAGCCTAAGAATTACGTTGTAATTAATATATATATATATATAAACTAATTTAATTCGTTGCGTGCGCATAACATATATTTTTATATGATATAATTTTTAAACTGTTTACACAAATTCCAATGTTACGAAACATGTCGGTAAATATGTACATATACTTCATATACTTGCAATACATTTCCGGTTATATTAATTTGTCTATTTATTATCTAACATAGTGCAAAAATTGTTGGTAATACAAATTATTGCACCTTCATATATATATATATATATGTGTGTGTATAAATAAATACCATAATACGAAATTAATTTGTCAAATAAAATCCGACAGACTTGCAGAATGGCGCAATTTTCCTCGATTAAAAAATGTAAGCGAGGAGTATGTTTAATTTTCCGGGATTTTATGTTCGTTGTAGCAGCAGATAAGTTTGGAGACGGGCGTTGATATTACGAGCATCTCACATTTAATCGCCGCTATAAGTTCGAATGATTCAATTATATCGATAGGTTATCTCGAATTATTTTTTACGCGTTTTTGCACCATTTCGACCGGTCGAAGTCGAACCCGAGAATAATTTTTTCCCTCCAAACCAGCAATTAGACAGCGACAGAGACGCGTTATTGCGCGGCTCGGACGTTTCAGTGAAATCGTGCGGCAGATGTTGATTTATTCTTGCACAGAAGAGAACAGTGTTGCGGCTTCGATGCGGCGAAGAAAATAACTTATTAGTTTCTGCGCCGAGGCAATTTCCTTTCAATGGCCCTACTTTTTGTTCCAGAGCTGCGCTGGAAAATATTAATTAGCCGCGGGCAGGGTACACGGCGGCGACGGCGACGATTTGGAATTTCTTTTGTGTTCTCCAGTTTAAAAAAGTAGGTGGTGCACCAAATACCCCCTGGATAGAGAAAAGAGAGGCGAAATTAGTTGGAATTAAAGAAGACTCGTTGCTGCTACGCCCAATTCTAGGCTCTCTTTAAGACCGGCGATATTATCGCCGTCGGTACTTAACCGCTCTCTGCTCCAGCAGAAAGGCCATACACCGCTAGAGGGCGCAACGATATGCGTGCGTGTGTGGAAAAAATAAATCGCGCTGCCACTCTCATCTCTTTATCACTGCGTTTATCGCGGTTCATCTTCAATTTTCTGTGCACACACTTGCGCGCCAAGTATCACCGACGAGGCGGTGTAATTCGGTTCCAGGGGTATCGGGAAAGAAACAACAAAAAAAAAACAGAAAACGGGAGATTATTTTTTATGCCAGTTGTCCATCTAGTTTCGAGATTTGGAAATATTGAATATTTATTTGTTCTTTTGCGCGTGAAACAGTTTCCTGCCTGCTTAATGCCGGATAAAAAGAAAATTTAACTAAACCGAAATATGCAGCTTAAGTCGATAGCCAGTGAAAGACGCTATTGACGGGGTGGTCATCAACCGGCTTCGCGGAAAAAAAAAAATTCTTTCAAAATAAAAAAGATAGCTAAAGAGAAGAAAGATTTTTATACAAATATTTACCGTTACGAATTATTCCATCGCTATGTTACGTATTTTTTTTGTTAGAGGATAAGGTGTCTGTAAAAATCCGATGAAAGGAATATATACATATATATATATATATATATATATGGTCTTATTTCATGGGATTGATACCTCAACTATATGTATATGTATATAAATTTTTGACTGATAATACAGTTAAACCAACTTAAAACGCTGCTGCTTTCTCTATTCTATAAAGAGCTGGATATTAGTTAAAGAGTATAATGTCCAAATTCGTGGTTTTGTAAATCGTGCTTTGCACATTCACTATTTTTATTCGAATCTACATTTCCGTATAGTAGGTAACATTAATAATAATTTAAGTCATTATCGTCCTTTTAATTTCAAAAATTTTTCATATTTATATTTTCCCCATATTCATTCTCCAATGAAAATTTTTTCTAGCTAATTTTTGTTTGGTTATTTTAAGCGAAGAAAGTGTGCCTCTAAGGTTTAACGTTATCCGATGAATGAACAGTCATTATTTGGTAATGCTCATCGGTAGTAATTTTTCATAAACAACGAATCGTTGGTATATCATTCCATATGGTCAAAAAATGTACTCAGCTATCCGCAATAATTAGCACAGGTAATGATGATTTAAGTTTTTGCCTGTCGGTATTTTGCTTGGCTATATAAAAAATTAAAACTTTTTTTTACGCTTCCATGATAAATTTTTATTAATAATATTTTAAGTAGTAATGACGTTTGTTATGCTACTAAAAATGTCTCTAAAGTGACGGCATCCTTTTTTTTAGCATTTATTTTAATCACTAACGAATATATTTGTGTTCACCGATAACCAACGATATACACTCGCATGCTACCATCACTGTCCGGTACACTTTCCAGCGAGCAAAGAATTATATTCAAATCCTTCCACATGGCACAAGTTACGCGCAAACGAATATAAAAAAAATAAGCGCTACGCGAAGTCGGTAACAAAACGTGAAAAATGTCGCAACAATATTTATAGAAGCGTACATTTCAACTGACCACGTGAATCTTAAAAAATATTAATTTACGTTTTGCGTAATAATTTATTTCAAAATGTAATAGAAAAACGGTACATATTTCATAATCGATTTTTGTAATGTTTTTTATGTTACCCTTGGTGCAAAAATGACGTAATTTATACATACATACATATATACATAAATATATATATATATATATATTATAGACTTTTTTCTATCCAAGGGGAATGCCTTGTTGTTGCAGCCATTTGTTCCTTTCAAATGCTTTCCTACTTAAGTAATTGTATGTATAAACATTCCACAATGCTGGGTAGTGATTTCGGCTGCCCCCCCCCCCTCTCCCTAAGAAAAAAGACATTCCACTTTTTTTTCAGTATCATCCAATGTAGATTTTTTGGTTTTCCTCTCGGATCTTTTGTCTGCAATATATATGTTGCCCTTTAACATTAATATATGTCCGAATAGTGTAATATTTTTCCAAGACTGTTCGTCAGTTTTATGTTTTTATTTATTTCCGTTAAAACTGCTTCATTTAAATTTTTTTCCCTTCCACGATATTTATGAGATTTAACATCAACCGACATTTCCATTCCTTGTAGCGTATTAATTTCTTACTTAAAGTCCACCATCTTTCACATCCCCATGCAAGCGCCAAATTTTTCCTCAGTATTTATGCATAAATGTTCGTTATTTAACGTAATATTTTTATTTGAAACGCTTATTTAATCGTAATTTTTCTTTTAATATTTGCTACATTCTCGCTATCATTTGTAATTACGCTGCTCAAAAATTAAAATTGTATAACTTGTAAGAGGAAAATTGTTGATTTACATTCTTAACAGTACTACTCTATTCTTACTAATTTTAACTTCAGTTTTTGTTTTATTAATTTTTATTATTAGACATGTATATATGACGCGACCCTGTAGCTAGTTTTCTATAACCCTTATAAAAGTGGCAGTTTTAACTGACCATATTATTCTCCACTAAATGAGATTTTATAAACGCGAATCCGTTACAGATTTTGTTATATATTATGCTAACTAATAATAAGAGGTAATTGTAACGAAATTAATGACTATGCAATTCTTAGGCTGCGGGTAATGAGAAAATTCCTTGCATTTTTGTATTAAATTTTTGCTCCATTTGGAAATGTCATTATGAAGTTCGTTAGGTTTTTGTGTTACGTTTATAAGACGTTATTGATTGATGTTCAATATCGCTTCAAAATTTCAGCCAGCTCTGATATTTTTTTGGTCAAAAATTATGGTACAAGGAAAATATTGAAACACATTTCGAAACAGTAAATTTAAATCGAAATATTCAAAATCCAGTAAGTTTCCCCCGACGAGATCCAAAGGACTGAGTTTATAAATACATATATATATATATATATATATATATATACACGTACATATTTATAATTCGGTCATTCCCTCTCCGCCAATCGGCAAGACTTTTGGACTCCCATGCTAGTTCATCTATGATACTTGCAAATCAGTTGTTCCTTTTGACTACGTCATCCTTACCTTTTCTTTAAAATAATAATGGTTAGTAATTCCTTTTTGCAAAAAAAAAGTTAAACTGAAAACCATTTTTAAATGCGTCATTAAGATCGTGATTTAACATAGCAGAAGTATAAAATAACATTACAAAAGACCAACAGCAGTTAACAGTTCTTTTCAAATTACCTTCGGCGAAGAATAACATAGTTATTAATATATATATATATATTATATATGTATATATGTAAGGATACATGTACATATGTATATGCGTACGTGCTGATTAAAATAACCGAATTTACCTGAAGTAAAAGCATTTTCCCAATCGTTAGTGTTTGGCCGCTTTCAACTTTTTATTTGTCTATTCCGCCACTAAAAACAGTTGGAGTATGGTGTAGAGAGCCTTTTGAATCTCAGTTACATCGATGACGTCGTCTGAAAAAATCAAAATAATAGATTTATTATACAGACGTTTAAAAAACATCGATTTTAGGTCCGCGTTTCCGTGTAAACAAATATAATCCGGTGATTCTTTCTGTGCAACTTTTTTTTACCCGAAATTATTAAAACTTTTGGTGTTTCCGTTCTTCCTACACGAAAATGCATAAAAAATTTGGTCAGCCAAAATTATTTTTTTAATCGCAAATATTCGCATATAGTTTGCGTAGTGGCGTAGCTTTCGAAGTGGTTTTCAATAATATTTATAAAAAAAAAATTCAATTACTTTTAAAAAAAAATCTGAAAATGGATGTTACTGAGTTACTTTATAAAAAACGTACGAATACGTTAATTAAAGAGCCATTAATTAACAAAAAATGGAATTAGAAGAGTGCTGTTATTTGATGTCGCGGGATATTTTTGTGAAGTTTAGAGGGGCCATTAGAAAAACTCTCCCTAAAACTACGCTACTAGTAATACATTGAAAAATAAAAAATATTTTTTGACAACTGTTTATCTATTTTTATCGCAACGCGTAGGAAACTTTTGTGATGTCGGATCGGACGTTTCTCGATTTAACGAAATTACGTTACTTGAAACGCAATGATGATGATGGTGACGTAATATATTACGTAACGTTTAATTAAATCCGAAATCGGAGGGAATCAATACCGTTCTGGTATACTCGGAATTTTAATAATCGAGGTAATTAGCGCTAAATTTGACGTTCAATAATCTAGAACGTTGTAATTGTGGAGCTTCGTCGTTTGTCATCGGTCGTTGCGAAATTTCCGTTGTTACCGATTTATTTTTTCATTTGACTGTAAACGAATAAAAATAAAATAAAATAAAATAAACAAATAAAAATAACCGAAACTGATGTTTTTGGTAAGGATTTTGTCCGGTAGTTCATGATAGTTCGTGCTAATGTTTACCGTAGTGACGTTCAGGGTAAAAAGTAGAGTAAAGTAAGTCCCGTATATCCTTGACAAGATATTACGGATTTTTAAACCTTTCTCTCGGCCGCCGGAAATAGAAAAATAGAAATTACCGTTCTTCAAAAAAAAAAAAGGCTTTTCGGGCTACATCGCTCAAAAAGCAACAATATTGTTTTTAATATTTTTAAAATAAAATTTCGATATGTAATTTATCTAATTGCAGAGACACCTCCGTATCATTTGCATTCTCGCTAATACATGTTTTTATCATTCCATATGCTCGTTTAATGAATGTGCCAGATAAGCACACGCTCATGTATTTTATTATTACGACGAAATCCCAGTCGGTCGATTTCTACCCTATAATAATGGTTTGTCGGAAAAGTGGATTTTAATAAGTAGGTCTAAAATTCGAAATCGGTTAGAAATTCTTTCATTCCGGTCTGTTGCATCAACACGATGGTGACAGTTTCTCAATGGTAACACTGATTCAAGTCTGAAATTGAACTGGATAATACCAGAGAAATTTGTAAAAAATGACGGCGGCTGGTTGAAAGAGAGAAAAAAGAGCGGCCTCTCCAATATTCTCTTCGGATTCATTTGGTGTCGTCATAGTAGCTATTGCTAGTTCGCTGCTAGTATATATCCCTTACTGAATCGTAAATCCTATTGAAGCGCAAATAGCAAACTTGTCATCTACAAGTATCACTTATAACAACTAGTTTATTACATACTCTTGTCCAGTATGGTCTTCTGTTAGTGTAAGGTACATTATAACAGACTACGGTTGATCCGAAATCGATGCCTTAAGTGCATTCTTTTGGGGCAAATATATCAGAAAGTATCATCTGCGCATGACACATTTTAGAATCAGAGATTACCTTCTAAATGCAACAACTAAGTTCTGCGCTAAATCTGTTTATCAGCTCTATTGATGATTCCAGGCAAACCACACATTAGTATACCAAGTACAAACATCACAGATTTAAGCATAATGTACTATTCCGAATCGTATGACGTTAATGCTAATTTTATTTTTAGTTTATCTTACTCTGATTATCACTTTACTAATATCTACGTAATGCGGTACTAGCCGCTTGGTCTTCCCCTCTAGTAGTAGGTTTTTGTTTTCTTTTTCCTACTAAGTTAAACGTCGCATATCATGTACTTATATGTATATTCATTAACTGAGGTTATGTGGTAAAACTCGTGTCGGTACACACATTAGTAATTATTTTACGAGTGTAACGTTATTATCTATGCCAATAAATCTTTTTTCTTCTTCATAGAATCTATTCAATTAGATCTTAAGCATCTAATTCGGTAGTAAATATTCTATTGAACTATTGCAATTTAAAATTACAACCAACTGTTACAAAATAAATGTTTAAAATCAAGTTCGAGGTCAAGCCGCTCGAAACGTACTCTGGAATCCATATCTGACAAGTTTCAAAAAAATTAAATTAAATAAAAGAACAAACTATAATTAATAATAACTTTATATTATCTGGATGGAGCGCAGTCATTTTTTTCTTTCTATCCCTCGCACAATAATAATACCGGAAAAAACGATCCGAACGGAATGTTTGTAAACGATTTAAACGCTTTGCAAATTTATATGGCTTTATCACGCGAAAAAATCACAAATTTAAAAATGGTTACGGCTAGTTATTTCAACGGGAGTACCGGATTAAGAACTATTTTTTAATTAGCCGAATGTTTATAGGTACACCCCGGGTAATAATTTATCACAGGTTTAACGATATTCAAGAGGAATGACATCGATTCTTTAAAGTCTTCGTCCCGATTGTTCGTTTCCCCCCTCCGTTTGTTATCCCACTAACTGTAATTGTAACTTTTTTTTTTTTTTTTTTAATAATAATAATAATAATAATAATATCGATGAAGTTGCGTTCGCAAATAATCACACAGGATGGGGTCTTTCATTGCTTTTGTTGAGCGTTGTTCCTCGGACGTATAGCTAATTATTGGCTCTTCGAAGATTAATTAGTTCTGCCTTGTCACCTTCGAGCGGGATTATTCTTCTTGAAGTAAGGGTTGTGTTTCAGTGCGACTGTCAACTTTTTATAGACTCCTTCGATAATCGCAAAGTGTATACATTTCTTTCTTTTACAATTTGAGGTGTTTATCTTTTTTTCTTTTTTTTTGTCTGAAGACGGCATTAACGAGGAGTTTGAATATTCGTATCGTTTAAACTTACACATAGCGTTGACGTTTATCCAGATACAGTTAGAAATGGAAATGAATCATTTATATTTTGGCCCGGTCAGATATTGTTAGTAGAAAGGCACAAAGAATGGGAATAACGATGTGTGGAGAAGGAAAAGACAGGATATAAGAGGCACAATACGGAGCAGAAATACCAGTTCATAGAAAATTTGAGTAGAAAGTAGAACGCTCAAAAGAAGGAGATCAACGCTTAAATAAACACACGATCAGCATCGCAAACATGCTCTTCGTTTGGGTGGAGAATATAGAGAAGAAACCGACGAAAAAAACCGAAACGAGAGGAAGATCATAAAGTATGACTTAAGAATGCAGACAAATAATGGAGACAACAACCGAACGACGAAGTGAAGGAAACAGAGAAAACCACAGGTTAACCGGAGGAAAACATGATCTTCTCATCGAGTTTTCCTCGAAAATATTTTCAATTTTATCGCGTGCTCTTCTAATAGGGCCAAAGACAGACATCGTTTCCCTCTAATTGATATTAGTAGTCCGGATGTCTCTACATATGTTCCGGACCAGACACGTCATTTCGAATGCTCCGAAATTTTCATCATTACCCGTGCCGAGAATAAAAGTGATTTTTCATTAATTCATACCATTTTCCGGTGACCTTTCTTTGTATTGTCACGAGTCGCTTTAGCAGGCCTACACTTCTGACTTTTTCCGCGGTCTCCGTCGACTGTTACGTCAAATTCCGCAAGTACACCTATTTCTGTTTTCTCAATGCCCATTCCGATTTAGCCAAGTTGATACCGGTGCGTGGCCTCACGTATTTTTATTACATTTTCCGGCATTTGCGATAATAAGTATTTCAAAAAAACCACCTCTTTTTTCGATTTTATTTTTTATTTTTTGCAATAGCGAAATTCGAAATAAATGAATAACGATTTTTTTCCTAATTCTTAGGAGTAAAAGTCATAAAAAAATATTATTACCATGAATCTCAGGTGGAAATCCGATTTTTAAGAACAGAAATAAAAGTAAAATCAATTTTTTCACCGACCGCGTTTTTGAAAAGTGTCCACCGCCAAATGTTGTCAAAAAATGCCTTTTTTACTCTTTTACACCCGCGGATTTTTTCGTTTTTTTTTGAAGCAGTGGAACATAATGAAAAAAAATAAAAACTAATTTTTTTTCCGGAATATCGTGTTTAAACACACCTAAACTTTTTGCCGGCAGAGAAATATATAGAAAATAATTTTTCAACTGAAAATATACATTTTACTCTTAAAAATATTTAGAATATAATGAAAACTGCTCTCCTTCAAATAATTAAAGGCGTTAAACATTTTTTTAAAATCTTGCTATCTCTTATTTTGATTTCTGTTGTCTTCAGAAATTCTTTTAAGTCAGTGCTAGATTAACTCGCTGACGCCATCTATTGGAACTTTCAGAACTATTTTTTCTCTATAGTGATTGTATTTCTTTTTCTTTGAGGGAAGGGGGTGAGGTCAACAACGGACCTCACCCAGAAACAATAGGAAGAAGAGTTAACTAATTAAAATTTAATTCGATCGGAAATGGCAGAAATAAAGGAACCAATGGCAGGAACAACAGACTGAGACGGAATGAACAGGATATAGCACAATAAAAGGCAGGAAGCCTTGACTTTAAAAGGAGTAAATAAAGGGAAGAGCGTTCCGCAGAAAGAACAGAACACTCAAAGTTGCTTGATTATAGTTAACTTAAAAATAATGATATAACCATTCATGGGCGTCGCCAGCGGGGGGCAGGGGGCAACTGCCCCGCCCTGACCATTGAGCCTTTAAACTTTTTAATCAACTGGCCAATTCATAGACGCGTAATCATGGACAATTTAAAAGAATTTTATAATAAAGTAGTAGAACAATTTGCCAGAAACCCACGAAAATTATGTTTTAATTAAAATTTTATTCTTCTTTAATAAAATATTAAGCCTTTAAAACTTATAAATTTTATTTTTCCTATAACTCATATTCTCTTTCTATCATCTTGCTCCCCCTGGTCATCGGCTAGCGACGCTCTTGTAACCATTGTTGTGTTTTAATTATATTAATTTACTTCTAATCTGTATATTTTCTTTCTTCAATTAATTGCAAGATTATAATTTAAGTTAAACAGTGTTACAATCATTTACTCTCTTGCTTACGATCGATATTTCGCTAAAATAATAAGACCCGCCGAAATATTGAGTCGGCTGTTTATAAACAAAAAAGTTAATGCTGTAGTGAATGAAGACAGTGCCGAAGACTAACCGATGTTATTTAAAATGGTTTTTCATATACATATATATGAAATCATTTCATTTATTGTAAATAATTAATGATACCCTTTTTGAAAATATAAATAATATAATATAACTTATTAAATAAAAATTTTCATTTTTATTTATTAACAATGTAAAATTATTTTTATGGCAAATAGCACAGAAAAATTATATCTTTTTTATTCCAATGAATTTTTGCATGAAGCAAAATAATTTTTAACATCAATTTCTTAATTTTCTAAATATTTTTATGAGTAAAATGTATTTTATTTATTTATTTAGATTTTTACTGCCTACATAGGCTATAATCTACTTAGTCTAGTTACAGTACGGTACATAGTTTTATAAAAGTAAGTGTAGCATTGTACGTTTAAGAAATTTGATTATGTTATTGAGGTTCTTGATGTCCAAAAAAGCGTTGAGGTCCGTGGCAGTTGGTTGGTTGGCGGTGAACTTGGAGCAGCATAGTACCAGATGTTGTATGGTAATTCTTTCACCAGGGCATGTTTCACAAATCGGTAGCTCTTTCCTCTCGAGAATGAACTTATGCGTCAGCCTGTGTATGACCCAGGTATAACCTGATAATAGCTGATGTGAGCGGTTTATTCTTTTTTGTTGCCTCGAATATTTTGTCCAATGTATATTTTCATTTCTACCAGCAAAAAAGTTTAGGTGTGTTTAAACACGATATTCGGGGGGGAAAAATTATTTTTTATTTTTTTTCATTATGTTCCACCGCTTCAAAAAAAAAAAAAAAAACGAAAAAATTCTCGAGTGTAAAGGAGTAAAAAAAACATTTTCTGACAAAATTTGGCGGCGGACATTTTTCAAAAACGCGATCAGTCATGAAATTGATTTTAATTTTATTTCTGTTCTTAAAAATCGGCTTCCCACCTGAGATTCATAGTAATAGTATTTTTTTATGTCTTTTACTCCTAAGAATTAGGAAAAAAATCGCTATTCATTTATTTCGAATTTTACTATTGCAAAAAAAAAAATAAAATCGAAAAACGAAGTGTTTTTTTCTTTTTGAAATACACGAAAACCGTTTGAGATAAATAGCTGAAAATTTGGCTGAATTATTTTTATTTGATGTCAAAACGATTCTCCACGTGCAAAGCGAAAAACGCGCGGAGGCAAATTTCTCATATGAACCCGGGGCTATACTCTTTTTAATAGATTTATTTTTTTATTTTTTTTTTATTTGAGGGGGAGAGGGTGTTTCAATAAACCTGGGTCGATAAAGAATAATCACGGTCTGCATTAGCATGCTTTGGAAATTCATTTTGTTCGAGTGTAATGCAAACAGGAAACTGAGTAGTAGTCCGAAGTGATCGGAAAAAATAATTATCAGTTTGAGAAAACCTTTGCCGGATTGCTACATGTTGGTGCCGGTTATTTAATCTTAGCGGAGGACGATTTTTTTTTTTTTATTTTTAGACGCGAAACAGATTGCACGTTAAGAAAGAGATTCTTCGCTGTTGTTTAAGAACTGACCGCTTATCAGTGGTTCGGTTACAGCGGCGGAAAAGGTCGCGTACATTCTCAACTTGAGGTAGAGATAAACTATCCGGTTAAAACTGGATTTAAACGGTCTCTAAGGTGAAAGGTTATTATCGAGAAGCAGAAGATGCGGCTACTCTTATCAGCGGAGTACCGCAGTATCACGTTATCGCTACTTTAATGAAATAATAACACGGAGATGCGCGGACGCAAAGTTACGTACATGTAGGTGCGTTATTTTATCAAGCGACGGCGAATGTCGCACGCACACACAACAACCGATCGGCGAAGTGTGTGCTCGCGTGTGTCCGGACGGGTCACAGATCGAAGTATTTTTACAGTAGCAGTACCGAAATTACACGAACGGATTGTTGGCAACGATAATTACCGGGTAAAATCTTCAAAAAGTTAGTTCATTCGGCACGTCGAACTGTTTTTCTCTCTTCGCAGCAGCAGTTCGAATTTCAACTGTTCCTTTGTTGATAAGCCTTCCATCAGTAAAAACAAGCTGATTAATACCCTTTTCGCTATTATATAATTCGACTTTCGTGTGCCCGTGCGCGTGTAGTCTACATAGCAGAGAGCCAGTGAGTGAGATGCTAAGCTATAGGTGCATATTATTCTGATTAAAGTGAAAACCCCTAGTTCCCGTTTGGTCTCTTCACCTCTTGACCCGACTCTAATTAATCGAAAGAGCTCAAGTCTTACAACATAAGAACAATAATACGTCTGCTGCGACGAGCAGAAAAATAATGGGCACCACTTCTAAATCAATTAGGGACAAAGTTTAAATAGCGGCTACTTTTTAGTTTTTTCTTTTTTGGGGAAAATATTATTGCCGTAAAACCAGTTTTTCATATTCTCGGTGATAATCGAATGGGGGGGGAGGGGGGTCTTTTTCGTTTAAAGTTACATGGTGAAATACGAGAAAAAAAAAGCCCCCCCCCCAAAAAAAACAACAAAATATTAGCCGATTTTTACCGTTTATAGTGAAAAGCCAGTATTTTAGCTCGTAATGGGGTGAGATGGGCGTTGGGTTTTTTTTTTTTTTTGACCGAACCGAGGTGGTGGTATAACTCGGTAAAGAGAAAAATAATTTAATTTTCAAAATTACGCGGGGCGTAAAGAATGTGCAAGAATATGGATCAGTGGGAGGTGAAGAAAGCATTGGAGCGAATGTCGAAAGGCTTAAATGCGGTGACATAAATTGGAATAAGAAAACAAGTGCGTTCTGAGGGGAAGGGGAGCAGTATAAAAGATCCTGTTCGGATGATGTCACGATTTTGCGTGGCAGCGAACGTCACGAAAATTTGCTTTCGGTTGATTCACAGCAATTTCCCTCGAAAAATAAGTGGTACGTCAGAGTCTACGTTGGTTCCTATCCGTGGCTCACGCGTAAAAGTCACTGACGTCATCAGCAAACATTCCGAGCGCTGGTACATTTATATAACAGCCGCGTTGCAATTTCTCGCCCAATTAGAGAATTTCGTCAAAGGAAAAACTACAAAAAGCCACGTCGTTATTATCGCTTAACCAGTTCTTTTTAAAAATGTTGGCTCGTGATCGTACGACAAAAAATGCATTGCATAGACTAAATCGCATCACTAGGTTTCTGAATCATAACATGTTTTAATCCAAATTCTATTTATTAGACACTAATTTGACTGCATTTTTCACCTAGTTTTATTCCGGATCTTATCGACTATGTATGTACATGGAGCGTTATTTCTGTAAAACCATTAGCGTACAAGTAGAAACTTTAAATTCGGTAATTAAGAGACAAAAAGTTTAATTCGTATCGCACATTGTAATGTTCGGTCGATATAAACACGTTATTAAACATTGTCGAGCACATTCTTCGGTGACTTTGAGCGGAGACGAAACGAAATTTTTTAGCCAAGAAGGGGTGAGTACGAGTGATGAAAAACAAAATAGTAAAATTTTAAAAGTTGGATCAATCGTTTATTTTATGAAAATCGAAACAATTTACACTGAATCTCACCAATCATTAAAAATTATTCATCTTTAATATCTTCTTTTTCTTGATGTGCCGTACTCTTCCCAGAGCGTTGGCGATCAGATGGCAGCTATAACTTGCATTCTCTTACTCCTTGAATGAGATCATGGATTGAGCTGATGCCAGTCCAGTTCTTAATGTTTTGTATCCAGTCTGTTCTCCATCTTCCTGCACTTCCTTTTCCCTCCATTTTCCCCTGGATAATAAGCTGTAGAATCTCAAATTTTTATCCTCTTAAGCATTCTTTCGGTCTTTGCCATTTCTAGTACTCTTTCATCTTTAATATATATATATATATATATATATATATATATTAATTACAACGTAATTCTTAGGCTACCCCCATTCGAAAAAATGTCCCAAAAAAATGTCCCAGAAAAATGTCCCAAAAAAATGTCCCAGAAAAATGTCCCAATTTTATGTAACGTTTGTTATATTTTATAGGATTTTTGTTATTGTTATTTAAAAAATGTCACAATTTTATGTAATGAAATATGTAACGAAAAAATGTCTTAATTTTATATAACGGAAGTTAAATGTTAGAATAGGATTTTTGTGGTTATGTTATTTTTTGTGTGTGTTGATGCCAGTAAGAATTACGTTGTAAATTTTGATCATTTTATACAAAGTATAGAAGAGAAAGAGACAGAAATGAAAGCAAGAAGGAGGCCAAAATGGCCGAGTTTATATATATATATATATATATATATATATATATATATATATATGTGATGTAATTTTTGACTTGGTCAGACAAAAGTTAGCCAAAACAAAATCATTGTTACCACACGAACTGAAAGAAACGTCCAAGTGTCACGAAGTAATGCTCCAAAATTTTTTTCCCGCACATACCAAGCCGGAAGAGGGACATGTCAAAATATTTTCATATAGTATGTAATACAAGTCGCTGTATTATCCCAGGCAGAGAGCTCTGAGCTACAACAGAATGCGTGATGAACGTGAAAAAATAAATTTTGAGAAATGCGAATTATTTAATTTTTAAACAATGGTTAATATTTCAGTCAACTTTTCGTTGGTTGTTATTAAAAATTTATATTCAAGTTTTTTCCTATCATTATCGCGTATTGTGTCATGTTTTGCAATCTTCTTATAAACCGCAGTGAGAAATTAACGTAGTCATTAATATATTAATGACGTAAGATATTCTTTTGCCGCGGTAATATGAAAAGAATGATTACGAGATCACTGTTATTTTTTTGTAACATTTTTTCGTAAGATTTTTTCGTCATGTTCTTTTTCTAACTATGACAAGATCACCGTGCCCTAATGGCGTAGTTGTAAATAGTTTTCAGTTTAGCTATTTTTGCAAAAAAGTAAAAGAGCCTAAGCTCTATGGCAACAACTCATCTATATTAGATATGTAAAATATCTAAAACCGCTAACGGGGTAATATATGTCAGAGGAATACGTTAATTTTAATTCTTTTTAAAATAAGACATTAACAATATTTATTTTTTAAATCCAATGATGAAATTTGTTTTTTAGCATGAATATGCTTTAGCGGTGACCTAACTACGAAAAAACGTCACATGAGTTTGGAACGCTGAAGCGGAACGCGGGAACCGCTACAAGACAATAGCCGACTTCTTTCGCCAAAATAACGTGAAAGACGAGGAACATTATTTGAATATCATCCGGGCAGGAATTTCTCGGCCTATGGTAATGTTGAAAAGAAACCTGCAGCAAATTTGGATGAACAGTTTCAATCCGTGGATTGCGCCCATTTTCAATTCAAATATGGATATATAATTTATATTTGAAGAATATTCGTGTGCGGTTTACGTGGTCGAATACGTTAACAAAACGAACAAAGGAATCAGCGGGTTGCATCGCGTGCTGATCAAACTCCGAGAAGAGCATCCAGACAAAGATTATATCGACTTGCTGAAAGAGGTGAGCATCAAGATGTTGAATAGTGTCGAAATGAGTTCTCTGGAAGCCGCGTGGTATTTGCTTCGACTTGGAAAACGAGTCGAGAGGTTACTTACATTCCAACAACCTGGCCTCACGAACGTCAAAAAGTCTTGAAAACTCGAAAACAACTTGATGAGGAGGAATTGAACGAGGAATCGACCAATA
Source organism: Icerya purchasi (assembly GCA_039619475.1). Taxonomy (NCBI): domain Eukaryota; kingdom Metazoa; phylum Arthropoda; class Insecta; order Hemiptera; family Monophlebidae; genus Icerya; species Icerya purchasi. The sequence continues at coordinate 236,840,194 of CM077116.1, forward strand.
TCTGGAAAGAAGGCACGGTTCAAAAATACGAGCGATGGCAGCGCGATACTTTGGCGGAAGTAACACTAGCGTAGTTCGTATCCAAGTACCGCAAAACTCAACAAGGCCATTACGTACTGTGAGATGTTCCCAGAGTGATCAGATCTCGACATTACGATATGGCTGACGTGTCGGACTACAAACGAGAAATGGTGACTTTGCACTATCCTTTCTTCAACGAGGAAATCGAAATTCCGGATGGAAACAAATTCTTGGACATTTACGACGACAATGAAAACGACATTTTAAATAGGCGAAAAGAATTCGAATCTGCGGTAGATATCGAAAAAACGATGGAATATTGTAAACAATTGTGTAGCGAAATTGACGAGCGAGGTGAAGCGCAAGAGCAACAAGAGAATTTTGCAAAAAGTAAACAAGTAACGGAAAATTTCTTGCAGTCTCTTTCGGTCAACAACGACGACATCAAATTGACCCAGATGTCCAGCTTGCCTTCAATTATTCGAAAACGAGAAAATGTTCTGTCTTCCGACGAGTACTGCCGAGAGATGAGACTGACAAATAAAGGGCAACGGGAGTTGATATTGGAAGCGATTCACAGAATGCACGATGAAGGCAACTCGAAACCCCTTCAGATATTTTTCACTGGGCCAGCTGGGTGTGGAAAAACGTTCACGATGAAACTATTGATGGAAACCTACAACAGATTCACTCAAACCAATAACTCGGTTTACAATTCGTACATTGCTTGCGCGTCGACAGATAAGGCAGCCACAGCTATCAATGGAACAACTGTCAAATTTTTTATTTTTCCTGTATTCTGGAGACCTTAGTGTGCAGGCTAAAAAGAAAATCATTATTGTAACTCACATAGATCCGGCTGAGGAATTTTTTAAACATTTTTTTTTGAAACTTGATTGTCACATTTAAAAAAAATTTGGGCCTCTTAATTTTAAAATTTTCGGGGTTTCGTATTTTTCCTATATTCTAGATATTAAGATATATCATTTTAAAAAACGAGTGACCCCCCTGATACCATGGTAAGAACTATGGACTTTTTTTTAGGTTCCAGTCTCACCACATTAATAAGCGTTTATTTTCACAAATTTTGGTCCAAGAATATGAAAATTTTTCGAAATTTATAATTTTTCTGTATTCTGGAGACTTTATTACGTAGGTTAATAAGAAAATCAATACCGTAACTTACATAGAACCAGCTGTGAAATTTGTTAAAATTTTTTTTCTCAAAACTTAATTTTCTAACTTTTCAAAATTTGGGCCTTGTAATTTTAAAATTTTTGGGGTTTCGTATTTTTCCTATATTCTAGATATTAAGATACATCATTTAAAGGAAATAGTGACTCTCCAGCTACCGTGGGAAGAGCTGTGGACTATTTTTTAGTTTCCAGTATTTCCACTTTAGGCGTGTATTTGTCCAAATTTTGGTCGCTAAATATCAAAATTTTTCGAATTTTTTATTTTTCCTATATTCTGGAGACCTTAGCGTGCAGGTTAGAAAGAAAATCAATACCATAACTCATATAGACCGGCTTTGGAACTTTTTAAAAATTGTTTTTTTAAAACTTGATTTTTACATTTTTTGAAATTTCGGGCCTTTAATTTTAAAATTTTGAGCGTCTTATAATTTTCTTATGATGTGACGAAGAAAATACGTCGATTGAAAAAAAAATGAACTCTCTATATAGAACAGTGTGTACGATTTTTTTTTTTCTTGCAGCTTTATATAATAGATATATGTATAGTTTATTATGAGACCGTAGGACAAAAAATGCAACAAAAATGTGTTTTGTATCAGCTGTTAAGTAGATATTTGGCGTTTTTTGGTTTAGCTATAAATGTTAGTTTATCGAAGACTTTAAGAAATAAATAACGTCTCGTAATATTTCTCTCAAATAAATATATCCTGGCTTTTTTGCTTTATCCGATATTCCAAAGTTCCAGAACTTTGATTTTTTTTTTTTTTTTTTTTTGAATTAAAATATTCCGAAAATTATAAATTTTAGAAAGTTAGTATCAGCGAAGGAAATATTCCGAATTTAATTATCTTCGAACGTGGAAATTCAATGTTTTTTCCCTAAATTTTCCCCCGTAGCGTTCTTTTCTTAACTTGCAATATCAACCTATTATCCTTGAAAATTTTTTATTCTTTTCAACAATGCTTGGTATACTTTTAGTGATGTGTTAATCAATGTTAAAAGTTCACCTAATTCTTGATTACACCAGATTTGTCTTTGTCTTCCTCCACTGTTGATTATTGTTAATGATAACCAACAGATTCGTATCAACTGTTACGGAAGTGTTTATATTTTTTTAATAATTTCTCTTGTTCGGAAATTCAGAAAGAAATCACCGGATAGGTACGATGCGAGGGGTACGGATGAGTGAAGTTAGTATATCAGGGATCCACGCGGAAAAAAATAAAAAGTAAATTAATAAAAATAAAATGTTACGTGCAATCGATAAAAAGGGCGATGAGCGGCGTAGAAAGGTTTATAAGGCATCGCGGCAGTGTACTTAGGCTAATTCTACAATAATCGGAATTTTGCGGAAATTATGCAACGGTAGCTAGAAGGACAATGTCAGAGTCCGGATATGTATTTTCGGTTAATTTGAATACTTACGCTCGGAATTTTGAAAGCTTACGATCGAAGAGACACAGAGAGTAAAGGTTAATTGTGGTTTTTTGGTTACCGTGCTTTGGCTAATTTTAAAAATGGGGAACGTATTTTTGATTACGTACAGGGCGGGGCACAGGTTGTTATAGCTAGAGTCGCCTTCTCTAGTAAGTAGTCACTCGACCGTCATATGGTGCCAGTCACACCGACGGGGAAACGAAACAACAACCGCGTGAGTTCCGTACGTCCACGTCGTGCAGGGTGGCAATTTCCTATTCAGCGGGCTCGGCGTTGATTAGGAGAGCTAAATCGGAACTCACAAAACACAGCTAATAGGAAAACTGAGGAGGGTTCACTTGTCGAAGGTGTTCCTACCAATAAATACCGTTAAGCTTCATACTGCATTGAAAACAGCAGACTATCAGCAGCTCGTTCGTGATTAAGTGCCCCAATCGGGTTGATTTATCAACCTAAAACGAGTAGGCGAGTATCCGGCGCCTTAAAACCGGGTCCTTTCGACTAAGGGAGTAAACCCTAACAGAAAATCATGTGGAAGGCAAGGGAAAACCACCACATTATCCTTCCCTAGTAACCATGGCAAGCACAAACACAATTACTCGTACCGGCAACCTCAGTAGCAGCGAGTATTTTCCTGGTGCTGTGCCCGGCTTAAGAAGATGCAGGGCTTCTTCGGTCGTCATCAGACGAAACCCCTGTTTGAAAATATCAACATGGAATATACGAACCATGCTTAAGACGAGAAAATTGGAAGTAATTAAAAGAGAAATGGAAAGAAACAACATAGATATGATTGGATTAGCGGAAACACGATGGACCTATGAAGGAGACATTACCTCTGGCGAGTATAGAATAATACATGGCGGTAGCTTGAAAGGACAAGGAGGCGTAGCACTGATTTTAAATAAGTCAACAGCAAAGTCATTGTTAGATGTTAGAGTGGTAGAAAATAGATTTATTCTGGCGCGTTTTGCTGTATATCCGGTAGACCTAATAGAGTTATACAGGTCTACATGCCAACATCTAACAGTGATGAAAGAGAGATAGAAGAAGCATATGAGAAATTGGAGGAATTATTAGAAAAGACAAAAGCAAGAGATAATGTAATCATAATGGGAGATTGGAACGCAATAGTCGGAGAAGATGCAGAAAAAGGAATAACCGGCAAATATGGTCTTGGAGTTCGAAATAATAGCGGTAATTATCTCCTTGATTTTTGTAAACAAAACAAGTACATTATCACCAACACATGGTACAAAACACATTGAAGAAGAAGGTACACTTGGAAGTCGCCAGGCGACAAGCAAAGATATCAGATTGATTTCATACTGGTAAAGCAAAGATATAAAAACCAAGTAAAAAAATCGATGGCATACCCAGGTGCGGACGCTGACACGGACCATTCGATGGTGATTATGAAAACAGACCTCAAGTTTAAAAAGATAATCAGGAATAAAACAATAACAAAGTGGAATCTGGACAAATTAAATGACGAACAGATTAAAACTCAGTATCAAATTGAAACAGACAACCAGACACAAGAACTGTATGATAATACAAGCATAGACCAAATGTGGAGGAGTATTAAATCAACAATAATAAACAGCGCACAAAAGATCCTTGGTGAAGCAAAAAGAGCGATACATAAACCATGGATCACAGAAGAAATATTACAATTGGTCGATGAAAAACGGAAATATAAAAATGACAATAGTAAAGAAGGAAAAACGAAATACCGATCTTTAAAAAATTATATAGACAGAGCTTGTAGGAAAAGAAAACAAGAATGGTGGGATTTAAAGTGCCAAGAACTTGAAAGATTAGAAACTCAAGGAAAACCTGAACTGGTTTATAAGAGAATAAAGAGTATGTGCAGAAGGTATAAAGGACTAAAAATAACAGCATTAAAAGGCCAAAATAATAAAGAAGCGATAGAGTGCGTAGAAAAAAGAGCAACCTGGCAGGCCTATGTGGAAGAATTATATCATGATGATGTATTAAATTGGAAACCAAGTTTAAACGCGCAGCTAGATCAATGGTCGGGTGATAATATTTTAAGGGACGAATTTGATGCGGCAATTAAAATGTTAAAAACCAATAAAGCACCCGGTACTGATAACATAGCAGCCGAAATGATAAAACTGTGTGGAAAGAAAACTCACGACGAGCTTTTTAGATTAGTTACAAACATCTATCAAAAAGGTACATGGCCAGCAGAACATTGTACATCAGTTATTGTCCCGATTCCAAAGAAACCAGCCGCGGTTAGATGCACAGAATATAGAATGATAAGTCTTATCCCGCATGCATCGAAAATACTGTTGCAAATAATAAAAAGGCGGATGGAAAAGTATATAGAGCAATTTTAAGACAAATCGCAATTTGGATTCCGTAAGAACGTATCAACCAGAGATGCAATAGGGACGCTAAGGAATATTGGGGAGAGATTGATAAACATAAATCGGAAGATGTACGTGTGCTTCATCGATTACACTAAAGCCTTCGATCGGGTCAATTGGCATAGGCTCTTCCCACTCCTTGAGCAAATAAAATGTCCTGAACGAATATTAAACCTGATACATAACTTATGTCGTCGCGATAGCCTAGTTGCTAGAGCGCTTGACTTCCGATATGGCGGTCACGGGTATGTACGAATAGGTTGCGCCAACGCGCTATGTAGCGTACGGCACTTGATATTGAGATTGAGATTGACATAACTTATACACACAACAAACGGCTGTTATCCGAGTAGATGGAGATATATCTAAGCCGGCAAAAATAAATAAAGGAGTACGGCAAGGATGTTTGCTATCTCCGTTCCTTTTTAATGTATATGCGAAGCTTGTGATTAAATTAAGTTTAGCAAAAACCAAATATGGAATTTGCATAGGAGGGGAAAAACTTCAAACGATAAAATTTGCCGATGATCAGGTTATAATTGCTGACTCTCCGAAAATGTTGCAGAGAATGGTGCAGACCTTAAATGATACAGGAAAACGGTTTAGATTAGAAATAAACGTCAACAAAACAAAGACAATGATGATTGGCAAACAACCTAAACGTTTTCAACTAGACATAGAGGGTCAGAAGATCCAGCAGGTGCAAACATTTAAATATCTCGGTCAAGTAATAACAGAGGACTTATACTGTGATATAGAAATAAACTCAAGAATCAGACTAGCTAAGCTTGCCTGGCGGGAAAAACAAAATATACTACGCCAAAAGTCAATGCCACTGAAAATACGTAAGCGCATCGTTAAAACTTGCGTGTGGCCAGTAGCACTGTACTGCGCGGAAACGTGGACCCTGAATAAAAGGAATATCTTAAAGTTGCAGGCTTTCGAGATGTGGTGTTGGAGGAAATTACAAAGAATAAGCTGGACTGAAAAAACCACAAACGCAGAAGTACTACGGAGAGTAGATGAAGAAAGGACATTGGTCCATTCGATACAGAAACGACGATTAAACTGGATGGGACATGTACTCAGACACGGCGGTCTCCTTCGCAATGTAATAGAAGGACAAATTCAGGGAAACAGAAGACGTGGTAGACCGAGGAACACATTTATCAGCGGGTTGGTGAAGGACGCAGGCACAGACCGATACTGGACAATGAAAAGAACTGCGGAGAATCGGAGGGATTGGAAAAGGCTTACCATGGAGTTAAACCAGTCCTAGGACTGTCAAACTTAATAATAATAATAACAGGGCAGGAGGCAAGCGCAGGATTAGTTTCATGATCCAGACAAAAAAATAATTGAAGAAAAAAGTACATAAAAAAAATTATTTAGTTTTGACTCGAAAAGAAAAATTTTGCTTAAATTCGTTCGCCGTCATACGTATGAGATGGGTAGGTTCTTTACTGTCATACTAACTGGAGATGCAACGTTAGATCCGCCAGCTAACCTGTTAATATACAGGTAACGATGTAGTATATACATATATATATATATATATATATATATATATATATATATATATATATATATATATATATATATATTAACATCAACTAAGAGCCGTTCAAAAATGGATATTCTAAAATAATGAAAAAAAATGCAAACGTTAACACTACTTAGAATATCATTACGCTCTAGCAGAGTAATTTTCAGGTGCTAGGGCTAGTTCAGAGACGACAGGTAGGTCACTGACAAAGAAGATTATTTGGTTTTCGCTTTTTTGATACTTCCGTTTCAAAAAAGTAAAACATTAATGCGCAACACGTACGAAGGAAATGCCATCCGAATATCTAGCTACACGAGTTTACTACTGTTTTGTTTTCCTTTTTTCTATTAAGTGCGATACATAATGAATATCTAAAATTTTAAACATCTACGGTAACTTCAAGATGAATTCTGAACCATGAATTTATCCTCAAATACTTTTTTCCCGAAGAACTGAAACTTCGTCGGAATATAGTACATTACGTAACCGAAATACCCAATTGTTTATCGTCGTTATTATCTTTTATTATTTCTAGTACGTATAATAAATTAATATTTATTAATTTTTATGTAAAAGAGTATTTCACAGCTTAAATATTATATTTTAGAATGCTGAAATAAAAAATAAAACGTGATTTAGTAATCGTTTTTTTATGGTTTCTCTCGCCGTCTTTTTTTCTTTTAAATATTTTCGTTGTAAAAAAATAATGTCAACTGTACGAGAATTTTAGAGTTTACTGAAATTATATTAGTATACCGGAATTTGGATTGTCTTGAAATTTTAAAAAATTCCTGTTTCTAGACGCGCCTTGTTATTATACGATTCTTTTATATTGTTGGCCCCCTATGAAAAATCCACATTCTCACTAATTGTAAGTAGCGGAAATAACATTTCTAACTTAAAAAGCAATCTGCTACAGTAAAAACTCTAAACATAATGATTTATTGGAAGAGAGCGACGCTGATTAAAAACTCGCGCAAACGGAAACGTCTCCCCGTATATTTTAGTAATAATCAGAAGGTCAATAATTTTCCGAGATTCTCATAAATACGTTTTGGAAAAAACTTAACACGAATTATTTTGCCGATTGAAAATTCTTCAGAACAATGATGCACATAGTAATATATTTTTTTTTTTCGCACCTGAAATTTACATATCGGTAACTGCCCCGGTTATTACGACTATATCGAAGTGGAATAATAGAATTTGCTTATAGGCATGGGACTAAGTTATTTGCTCTAACGAAGTGCAACATGTTTCCTAGCGACTGAGGTTTTTGAGGTTATTTTCTTGTTAGGTTACTCCGAAATACCAAAAAAATGTTGGCTATCGCTGAGCACTTTTGACTCGTTGGTGTCGTGTTTTCAAGATAAGCGAATATCGCGGAGGTGGGCCACACCTTTAAACACGTAATCACGTGACAGAACTGTGTGACCAATTCGACATTGACTTAGGACTCGGAAACCCCTTCAAAATATTTCCCCTAGAAAGGGGCTCCGTGATACATTTATTTTTCACAGAAACGTAGTAGTTTTATTGCAGTTGCCTTGTCGTTTAAGAGTACAGTCACTCATGGTGATATGCAATGAAGTTGACTGAGACGTTGTGTCTGCAGGCATTGAGGATTCTCGTCTTTCCATCGGTGTGCTCAGGAATTAACAAAAATGTCATTGCGCAGTTCGGATAAATGAAAAAAGTAAGTTTTTTATTTTCACTACTAGTGTGGGTGGGGTTGGTTCATTGACTAGAAAAATTTAAGAGAGTGTATAGCGCGTTCAGTATCATGAATGGTCCGTCACTTTTCTTCAGTAAGTATTCGAGAGCCATTCTTTATTTCATATAGCTTCGCGGTTAGCACGGAACATGCATCGTTCAAGCGGAAAGCGTCTGCTTTACTGTTCATCATATAATTGTATGGCCGGGGTATTCTTGTATAAATATCGACTTATGACCTCAACGAGGAGGTCGGAATCTGTGGATCTTTCATTTCCCCCCTTAAGATGTAGAGATTGATGTTTATTTGCAAATCTCCTACGGCAGTATTCTGATTTGAGATTTCTGTATACGATCTCGTATTGTTACCACGCTCTATTTTGCTAATATGGCGAGAAATATTGGCAATGGAAATGTCTTAGGAAGATTAAAGAGCAACTGGAGATTTATAAATGAAAATCAATAAATTACAGCCATAAAAAGTAGTCGACAGTTTTTAAGATGCAACCTAATAAGGAGCATAAAAAATTTCTATCTTTTTGAAAATTAATGTTTAATAAAAAGTTAATGACCTCAGCGATGACTGTTTTGTCCGATATTGTCTATAAAAGCATAAAACGACACAAATAGCTTTCAATTTTTTAATTTTTAAAACCCGTCTAACGCCAGCAGAAATAATAGCTTGACTAAAATGTTTTTGAAAAACTTTTTAATTAGCTTCAAGATCACTTCGATAATGGCATAAAAGTTTTCGCCTAAAAATGGAATACTACGCGACTTAAGTATATTCTTATTTTTGTTTCGTATTAAAGATGTGTAGCATCCTTCAGCCATTGCCTCTTTCGTCGGCAACTTTAATCCACTGATTAATGATATTTATTTGAAATGTAAATGTGTATTCGTAATAAACTATTTTGCTAATGTGCATTGTTGACATATTTATCCTCCACTATTCCCTGTAATGGGAAATATATCCTTTGGGTACCATTAAAAAAATGCGGTTCTGTAAAGTTAATGCCTCTATTTTTCCCTTTCTAAAACTATTTGTCATGGAAGTATCAAACCAGTTGTAATATTATATCGTTGAAGTTCTTCAACTCAACTTTTCGTATTATTTATGTTGTGGTTGTGAACGTTTTTTCTATTCGACGCTCCTAATTTTCTTAATCAACATAATTTTGCATTTTATGCGAGTTTAAAGATTTGATACACACACACGCATTTATATATATATATATATATATATATATATATATGTATATTGTATGTATATGTATGTATGTATAAACTCGACCCTTCAAACCTCACCACAGGCAAATGGAAGCTAATTTCTATGATTCTATGATACTTGAATTTCAATTGACTACGCGTTATTTAAAAAAAAAAAAAATAATTTACGTTTTCAAAACAGAACAAAAAAACGTTACATCTTTTATAACCGCTTTTGCATATCATTAAGGCCATGAACGATGTTTTCATTAATTTTTTTTATATATATATAGAATGTTCTTTAAAGTCCAATAGCAATTCATGGCTGCTTTTGACGTCAGTTCACTTAGACGCTAATGTGAATTGGTAGTTATTTTTTGTACAGATAATTTCTTTATGTAATTTTTTTTCTGCATTCTTTTTTTGTTTTTTATTTTCGGCCCAGCTTTCGCCTTTTTGCCAGTCTATTTTTTTTTCTTTCATTTATCATACGCAGCCGTGAACTTGAGTAAGAAGAGTTTAAAATTCGAAAATAATTTAAAAAATTAATTTTTTTATTAACCGCCCTTTGGGTTTGCTACTTGAAACCATTAGCCCGGCAGAATGGAAGAGATGTATGAAACGGAATAGAAACAATATTTTTATTTTATTGGCAACGGAATAATCAATGAACACCTCTAGAACAAGAACAACTGAGAGAATAGGTAGAGAAAGAACATACGATGAAAGGAGCGGGAAGACCAAGCTTTAAAAGTTGAGAATAAAGTAACTCACGCTCGCGAGATAAATCGAAATACTCGAAGAATACGTGATTTGCATCACAAACGTACTGGGAACCTTCAGGATCCAACGAACCAAAGGGAAATGCAGCCGAGGAAAAACGATTTAGAGAAAAAGGAAGAAGATTATGCGAGAAACGGAAGCGAGATAGTTTAGTAATAACAATGATCTCAAAAAAAAATAAAAATAAATAAAATCGTCTAATAATGAGCAATTTATTTTGGGGCTACATTTTATTTATATCGAAAAAAGTAATAATAATAAAAAAACAAATATCAAGGAAACATCGTATGTCCATCGTGTTTGGTATGGGCCACGCGACAACTTTTTTCTGTTAACGTTTTTCGAATAGAGTGATAATTCAATCGTCCGAATAAAACATCGCGTTCTAATGATGAAGAGTCCCACTGTTAACGGAAAAAAACTATAGAGACGCATGGTGAGAAAAAATGACGATAAAAAAATTTAAAATAATTTTCATCGAGGAAACATTTAAAGAGAAATGAAATTAGAAAAGCCGAGTTGTTGGCTATCCTTCGTTCTATTATTTTCATTTCCTCGAATCAATTTTCCTCTAAATTTTTAATTATCTCTGACTCTTTGAGCGCCCTTCAGACCATATCCTCTCCCCTTCCTGATCATTCGTATGACACTTTGTTGTCCTCCATATACGTTCATTCATTCACAATCTTTCCTAGCTTCATTCAATCAATATTGATTTGTTGTGGGTACCTAGAGCCACTCGGGCATATTTGGTAATGAAGCGGCTGATATTCTTTGGTACTCGGGCTGCCGCTGCTTCCTCTCGTCTTTTTTTTTAAAAAATCCCATCCGATAACCTTCTATCAATTTGTAGAAGCTTTCATATCCGATTTCAGTCGGACACCTATGTTTCCTCCTTTTCTAATAATTATTCATTTCATCTGTCTATTCAGCCTACTCTTCCTGCATATTCATGGTTTCTTTTGCATCCCTCCCTTCGTCGTTGTTCTGATGTTGTTTCCATTGTTCGTATGCGCTTTGACCATTCTTTGCTGCCATTATCTAAATTTCGTTTTTCCTTGATTTCTTCTCCACACTGTCCTCTCCATCCGGATGATGCAGTTATTTGCGACGCCGATCATGTGTTTTTCCACTGTTCATCGCTTTCTGTAGAGCATTCTGCCTTGTATATTCTTATTTGCTGAAGCTTGCACTTCCAACTCCTTATTGTGCTTCCTATATCCTGTCCTTTCCTTCCCCACTAATTATTCCTACTATTTGTTCCTTTTTAGATAAAATTTCTGATCGGATCAAAATATAACCGACTTCTTTCCTTACCTTTTGTGTCTGGGTAAAGGTCCTTGGTTGACGGCCGCCCTCCAAAAAAAATGGAAGAAATTAAAAAATTCTGGAAATCAAGAAAAATGGAAACTAAGACTTCTAACTGGAAAAAGAACATTAATGAGATGAAAATGCTAATCAAGCACGAAAAGTTTTCTATAGCTGTCTCTTCTACTTCGGGATTGCTGTAACTAGGGTTATTCTGAGAAAATTGTAAACTTTCAGGTCATGGAGAATAATGTCACTTAGACTAGCAATGTGTAAGTTTGCAAAATGTAATTTAAGTATTTCTACATCGCTTTCATCGTATTAATAGATTGTAATTATCTTTCCCATCTTTCGGAGGTACATTACAGGTACAATAACATACGCATTATTTCCTATTATTATTCAATCGAATCTTTTTTTTTTTTTTTTTTTTTACTATTTAATCTCGTTGTCCAATGAGCGAAAATAGAAAAAAAAAAAATATATATATAATAATTTCATTCATTTTATTAATATCCCTTAAAGCTAAATCTTTGCAGAGCGTGTATTCATTTCTAAAATGATGTGGCGCATCGTTTGATTGGTGTTTTTACACTGACGCCAATTGAGTCTTGCCTATGCTGTGGCCTGATTCTTAATAACTTCCCATTCGTGGTAACGTTCATTCTTAAATAGCCAACAGTTGCTTATATTTTCAGTCCCGCGAACTAGCTTTCACCTAGCGCGAATTCATAAATTTGTGTCAGCTACTCAATACGATTTGTACGACAGTTTCTCGAAATGTATAATAGGAGAAGATAGCGTTGATTGGGCGGTGTTCGGGAAACAGTTTGGTAGACCTTGGCCGCAATAATACTGATTTTCTTCGCACAGGAAAAGCGATTTTGACTCGAGCGTTGCTATGTTATCATGGACTGTGTAATGAAACTATTTTCATGATATGCTTAAAGTTCCGATGGATCCGAAGAGAATATTGCGAATCAGTTCCTCTCCCTTTTCGAGGTGATTCGCCTTCATTTTCTCAGATTTATGCGGCATTGCCGATATTTAATTTCAAATTAGGTATATACTATCGTTGAGCCCGGTCCGGAGAAGTCCGGAGGTTGGAGGAAAACATTTTGAAAAACACTTCGCAACAACCTTCGAGAATAGCTGTAAACTATTTTCTGTGGAAGAAAAATCCGCCGACGTAAATTTTAGCATATCTCGAGAGATTTAGGATATGCGAGATTTGTTTTTTCCTTTCTTAATTTAACAAATAGTGTTACGCAAGTGTGTTTTTTATCGAAGTTTACGATAATCTCGGTCGTCTTATGTGCGCATTTAGCTCTTAATCGAATTTGATGCCATTATTTCTAATGTGTTTTTAAGGTATTTCCGGAAAAGTCTCTAACCTTGCGTGACATTTTAAAAAGAAATGCCCTTTCCGAATTTGAGTTATCTTCTGTAAAAAATTCATTGGTCTGGAAAATAAATAAATAAAAATGTATTATTTCGTTGTTTCTTTTCATTATTTTTTCGTCGTTTATTTATATTTATCTGTTCATTAATTTTTTAATAATTATTTCTCGGACACTAAATTCGTGTGTAGCGCGTATCTCTGATTATGTTATTGTTTTCTCGTTTCGATGCAGAATTTGGCATATTGGGGGAAAAAAAAAGATCAAACAAAAAAAACAAAAAGAAATTGTTGTTCGACTACCGAAATTAAGTATGGGGCTACGTCGTTGGCCGTTAGGGTTGGGCACATTACGCCAGGCTTTTTTAGAGCATTTGTAATCTTGTATTTACCCTTCGACCTTGTTGTAATCCTACTAGTCTATCGTTAAACAGTACGTCTCTTTCTCGTGTTAATTGCTTCTCCGTTATCTAGGAATATTCCTTGACAGTCTCGTCTGTCCTTCCCCGAACGAATCAAACTTTTCGACCGAGTTTGTTTCCTTTTTTTTTACTTTATTTAGAATACGAATAGTTCAACAAATAGAACCGGAGTTAATCGTCGTTGTGCGCTTATAGAAAATTTCATTCAGTTACATGATTTTCCTTCATTTTTCAAATTTTTCATACCTCGCTAAATACGTGTCTCTGGGTAGCTACCCTTGGTTGCCCCCCCCCCCCAAAAAAAAGAAACGTGTCGAGATATAATAATAAATTTTTTGAATAAATATTTGGGTAACGCGACTGATTTATATTTTTTTCTCGTTAAATGAAATCATATTTGTTTGTTTATTCGGTTAACGTCGTATAAAAATAATAACGTTATTGCGACAAATTAACACCCCATGCCTTCTAATAAAATACGTCCTAACAGCCAGCTATACAGAAAATTATATATGTCCGATATTCAACTCCCGGATGTTCTGGATAAAAATTCACGCAGAGTATAAAGTTATATAAAATAATTTTATAAGAGAGTTGTTTTCGAATAGAAATATGAAAAGCACGCAGGTGGTAGCGTGTTTTGTTATTTTATATCTGCCGAAGATTATGATAAGGACCTTTTATTTAGTGCAATCTTTTTTTTTTTTTTAAATATTTTTATTTAACGTCGCGCAACCAATATGGTTATAGTGCAATCTTTGTTATAAGGTTTATAATGTTTTGTTTTTTTTGTGTTTTTTTTTTGTGTTTTTTTTTTTGTGTTTTTTTGGTGGAGGCTTCAACAACATAACTTATCGACTGTTTATAATGTTATTAATGTTTTATATTACTGCTAGCTTTAAGTAATTATAACTATCGCATAATATAGAGTTTAATCGAGTTTTCGTTGCGTTTGTGTTTATTCTGGGTTCTGAACCGAAAGTTGAATTCCTTGTTGGTTTCACCCTTGATTAACCAAACTCTGAAGAGAGAATAAATTAAAAAAATATTGGGATCCAAAATGACGGTGAAGTAATCATTCGTTGCAGCCCACAGCCGAACACAATCGTTACCTGTGCGTAGTTTTACAATTTATCTCGTATATTACGTAGAAAAACGTTAATATGGGGAGGGAGAAGGAAAAAAAATCGCACGTCTTGTTTAATGAAAAATTCGGCTTTTAACATCAAATAGGAGGAAACCAAAACGTTATTTCGGAATTTCAGTCAAAATTTAGATGGAGAAAAACTACTGGAAATAAACGAAAATATAATCTCGTTTGACGCGTGGCTAGAGAAGGGTGCGAGTACTTCAGGATAGTTTTTATTAGAATGTTTATCTCGGGCACTCGGTTAATAACTTTAAAAATTTTTATCGCTATTAATAAAATAGCGGCCGGCGATCACGACCACCTGGCAGTAATCGTAATAATGCTGTAATAATGATAAAAAGTAATATTAATAACGGTGCAATAAGAATAAAAATAATATTAATAATAATGGTATAATAATAACAACCATAATGGTAAAGTCACCGACGCTCTAACATTTGTAATAACAGTAATGATAAACCTGTTTCTTCTTCGTTTTTTTTATTTATTTATTTATTTATTTATTTTTTCTTTTTTACCCCGATGAAGAAGAAGGCAACAAAATAAAGAAAATCGATGAAAAGGCGTTGATAAATGACGGGTTGCTTGTCGCTTACCTGTTCGAACCGCTTTTCGGACTAATCCGCGTTGATGGGAGAACTAGACTCTTCTGCTCGCGTTCCTGCCGGTTTTCGCTGCCGCACGTCAAGACAGGTGGAAACCGTGACTACACATATACACGCACGTAACTCTGAATGTATAATGTATCAACCGCAAAAAAGAATAACAAGAAAAACTGGCGGGAGCGGCGGACCGGGACACAAAACAAAACAAAACGAAACGAAACGAAACGAAACAACGAAGCAGGATAATAAAAAGTACGGTATCAAATAGGCAACAAAGATCGAATTTTACCGGTAAGATGGAGGGCGCGCGCTCGATTGTTGAAGCTGGATCTGAAAAGTCTTCTGCAGTCGCTCTGCCTGTTAAGATGAAGTGTGCAATCAGTCTCTGGTGCCGTTCGTCGGAAAGTCTGGATGGCTGTAGGTTCACAGTTCCTTGCATCGGCGCAGGGGACTGGAAATATTAGAGGAGACCCGGCCAGATGACATAAGCAGCTATTTTTTTTTGAAGTAGCATCGATGATAATCTCCACGTGTGGTCCGCCACGGTTGTAACATCCAATTGCGCTACTGGTGCCGGCGGCCGTGATAATCCAGTGCAGCGTTTTCACCTCCAGCAAAGAGCTTCGTCCCGTTGACGACATCTTGCTTCACTCTGCTTGTGGTCTGCCAGCGTTCCGTCATTTGTTGTCGCTTTATTTTTATTTTCAAGCCGACAACCGGCTTCTTCTCAGTACGAGATGATTATTCCTTTTGCCGCTATCAAATTTTTACTGCCTCCGACAGCGACAATCTCTCCACAATCTCTCGCTCGCCGGTTCCCGAGATCCGCTCTCCACGATTATCACAACCAGAACCTGCCGAATAATTTATATTTATATCGCCTTCTTCTATTGACCTCGTATTTCGGTCGGCGGACGGCGATGGTCGATCGCTGCCGCCGCCGCCGCCGCCGAGAAATCATCTTTCGCACTACGCATTTCTTTTTTTTTTTCCTTTTTTATTTACCGAAAAAGTTTCCCCCGATGATTTGCATCATTTTTAAAGCGAAATGTTGCAATTATCAAAATATTTCCTTTCCAGTTCCTTTTTCCGGCCTTCACAAATGCAGGGTCGCTTTCAATGCGACAACTGCGAAAATGGTCCGACCAACTTTTTTACCTTTTAACGTCACGTCATCGAGCAAGTTGGCACAAATTTTACCGCGAAGGTGGTGTAGAAATTCGTCACAATTGCGGAAAAAATCTGCTTTCCGACTAAGTCAGCGTGTTTGTTCGCTGAAATTTGTGTCCATTTACTCTGAAAGAGGTAATTTGATTTTTCGATGGACTGCATGTGAAATGAAGCGGCTGCTGTGTTTGTAGGGCTTTTCCCAATTTATCAGTGCCGGAGTTAATATTGAAATAAACTCCGCACAGTTAAAACGGAAATATATATATAAAAATAGCCGACTAGTTTCGGATGTCAATCATGTGGCAGTAATAAAATTTCGCGGTCAACCTTGCCTTATAAATATTGCCACGATTACGGTGTAAATATATTATTTTTGTTCTTCAAAAAAAATGACGTGTATGAAGATAAAATATGAGATTTACTTCGGAGACACCGGTGTATTTGATCGTCCAAATGGAGTTCTGTCGAAACGAACAGCCCTGTTCGGCTGTTAACAAACACCTTGCTCGCTTAACAGTCAATTAGGCTGAAATACTTAATAGTATTATCCAATTGAACTATTATCAAGTGGTTTTCACCGTTTCGGGTTTTGTTTTTCTCTCTGTTGGCGAACAGAAATTGAAATGGAATTTTTTTAAAGTAACAACTCTAGTTTTAAAATTACTAATTTTAATTGCGTACCCCCTTTTCGGAACGCTTACTACTTGAATTTCTTATCGTAATGCTGCAAATTATGCAAAATTGCAAAGAGGCGTTAGAGAGTGCTCTACCGTTAATTGAATGTGTGCGATTTAGACGACGCTAACATATCAGCGACGGCAATTTGCCGTCACAATTGCAGAGTTTTTAATTCGGTAGATTGTCCAACCGATATTATCAAACACTTCCTCTGCAGAGTGAATATGCGTAGGCATAACTAAAACGATAAGTTACTTTGTCGTCGCTTCAACCGTCAGATCAGACGCTTCTTCCGTTGCGAATGATGTTTAAAGCGGCAAGAATAAATCGATATTTATACCGTAAACGTTATATTTTCCTACTTCATTAAATATCTTTTTAAGAATTTCACCGACACCTTTCGAAGGCTGCTTCTCATCTACCTTTAGACTTCCAAAAAAGAAAAGAAGAAGCTAATACTTTCAATATTGATAAAAGAGTTCGAGACGCAAACTCGGAAGAATCTTTTTTTTTCAATGATTTGTTAGGCTAAGTGATTTTTTTTATCCTTAGCCTTTTTCGATTTTTTACATTCCGATATTTCATTGTAAATATATATATATATATATATATATATATATATATATATATATATAATATTTTACATTTGTTTCGTCTCTCGCGTTGTGGCTATCTTACACACACATTCGCAAGTAGTACGAGAAGCAGCTTTTTTCGTTTTCAGAGGCTTTAGGTTGGGTGTGAACGGAGAACTAAATCCATTATACCCGTACCGTTAACGAATTTTTTTTCATTATAGCTATTTATAATACAACTATAATTGGTTGGAAATCGCTTAGAATTTGTAAGCTTTTTCTCCCGACAACGTGCGAACGACAAAAAAACCTAGCAAATTTTGCTGTTTTTTTTCCGTTTTTTTTTTTTTCTTTTTTCATCAGTCATTTGAATTAACGTTTGTAATTTTAGATAATAAAAGTGCATTAAAATTATCGACATATTCGGGTATTTTACCAATCGTGTAATAATCCGAACTATCGATAAATATTAAATTACGAACTAGTGATGCTGATTTCTAGTGATGCTGATTTTTTTTTTTTTTTGGTCGGTAAATGCACGAATTTTTTTGAAACTGTTTTTTTCCCCAAAAATATTTCTATTGTGACGACTTAAGATGCCTTTGACAATAACAATGACAAAGTAGTCCAAGTTACACTTCCAACCGATTTTATGCATTACTTCACTAAGTCGTACGATTTTTTGCGAATTTTAAGTCACCTGATGTCCTCCTCCTCAGAGTGGTCAAGGAATTGTATGACTTCGGCATTGGTCGGCTTCTCCGTGCTTTTTCCGTGTTTGCAGGCGAACTCGATAATTTCATTAATAGCCATCGGAACTCTTTCGTATCTCGATGTATGTATATCGTCACAATTCGTTGGAATCTCGGTATGCAGCAGTGATCGTGGGTAGTGCAATGTTTTGACGTCTTTGTATACAATCTATGTTGCAACCGCTCTCAGAACCCCACAAACAATTGTATTCGTTAGATCCATTTTAACACGATAGCTATATACTAAAGAGTCGTTTGTTTTCAGTGGATAACGCTGAGTTTCTTCTTCCTAGAAGAGACTTCTCATTTTTGCCTTTAAATACGAAATTTCATTTATCGAACGTGGCGCTTATATTTTAAACGCAAATCAAGGTGCATCCTTAGATACTCGGCTGAATCTTTTTGCCGGATTATCTGTTAATTCGGTGTCATTGAAATGTCCTCAGTTTTCTGTAAAGTGAAGTTTTTGCTCTTTCATTTTGAAACCTTTTCATTCATGCACTTAATTCGTTTATCGTCGATTGTAGGCCTTCGGTAGCGTTCTGCTGCATCTTACTTGCAGCCAGAATTGCTGCGTCATCGGCAAATACATAGAAATAATTGTTGATTTCCCCGTCAGAATATTAAAGGAAATAAAGGATAGGACTTCAAACACTGTTTTGTACGTACAAAAATTTCCACGAAATGATATCCACGATTTCCCAGCATTATTTAAGAATTCTATCCGGGCGGCTCGACAATTTCTCACGTTTAATAAATAAAATTCAAGTATTTTCGAATCATAAACATAGCGAGAATGTAATATTTTCACTACATTTCAACGTACCGAGGAACTTATATTGTCTGCAACCTGTTTATCTAAGAAAACCGATGATAAAAATTAAGGCAACTTTGTCATTTTAAATATAATAAATTTTTTACCAAAGAAAAAAATTATGATAAAACCGAAATTACGGAGAAAATTTTAATCATCCATAGTACTAGAATGGCAGTTGAGATGTCTCGGTTATATATATACATATATATGTGGGTGGTGGGGGGCATATATACATACATCTATATACTTACGCAAATATATATATATATATATATATATATATATATATATATATATATATATATATATATATGTGTGTGTGTGTGTGTGTGTGTGTGTGTGTGTGTGTGTGTGTGTGTGTGTGTGTGTGTGTGTGTGTGTGTGTGTGTGTGGTATACATAGAACATAAACGAAAAGTAGTACAGAATTCTTGGAAAGATTTTCTAAATCTTTCCACCAACAAACTTTGTACATAAATCGAGAAAAGTAAAATCTGATCATTTCAGATACATATATATATATATATATCTTTTTTCTTTGTTGTTTCCAGATCACTGGTTCTATATGATCTGCTTTTGTAGATTAAAATAGCGATTTTCAAAGTGGGATCTGCAGAACTGAAAGAATCATGATCACCAGGATTGCGCAAAAATATGCACCTAATTGTGAAAACGGAGAATAATACGGGAATTTTGTGAAGCAGTCGTGAAAATAGCGTTCAAAGATGTTTTCGATGAAAAGAAATCATTTTTTTTTTTAAGTTTTCACTTCGGATACTACCGATGAAGCAAATGTATTTTGTAAAATTCACTACATGTAGGTATATGACAACAAAAATTGATGTGCCCGATCCAGTTAAGTTTATTAGATCACATTAATTCTGTTTTACAAAGTGTAAAGGTAAGTATAATTCGTAAAAGTAAATAGTGTCTTAATATAAATGAATATTACTAATATTAAGTATAATTCTTAAACGTAAATAGTGTCTTAATATAAATGAATATTATTTTTACGATTTTTAACCACTTGTATTGTAAAGTGATTGAAATGGTTTAAATTATTTCAATAATTGTATTACTGCTATTGCAGCCTTGTAAAATATGATACACGCTGTCCTGAAAATTACATCTCACACAGTTTTCTGAACCCGCAATTCCATATTTATACAAGTAGGGAGGAAATTATTTAAAATGAAAAATAAAAGTATTTTTTAATATATTTCTCTAGATAAAAAATTATAAAGTGCTTTTTTATTTATATAAAATGAGCGATTTTATAGATATTTGACTTTAATTCTATTAAACGTAGTTGATTTATTTATATAGGCTGGAAAAAGCACACGATATACTGCAATTATTGAGGAACCAACGGACGGTAACTAACATCGAACGTCCCTTATTTATCTTTCGAATTCATATAGGGACGAAGGAATTGGATGAGCATTATTTCTTCGTAAGGTAATTCTGCTAAATAGTTCACTGGTACCAGTGAAATTAATACGACCTGATACAAACCAAGCAAACCTAAAAAAAAAAAACATAATTTTTTAATACAAAAAGAATCTCATCAAGCCCTGGTGTTTAACTTGAAAATACATTTATAAGAATCGATAATGAAAATACTGCAAGCTGTAGAATATCGTTCGAACCGAAAAATCACC
This sequence comes from Icerya purchasi, assembly GCA_039619475.1. Lineage (NCBI taxonomy): Eukaryota > Metazoa > Arthropoda > Insecta > Hemiptera > Monophlebidae > Icerya > Icerya purchasi. Next base: position 236,861,034 of record CM077116.1, read on the forward strand.
CTATGCGATAGTAGATAATTTAATTGTACCATATATTTTGTTTATTTATTTATTTATTTATTTATAATTTTATACGGCCGCAAGAGATTTAAAATACAATTACAGCGAGGAATAAATTACATTATCCGTTAGGTTGTGTATGTATACATAATACAAATAATACTTAACGCTTTAAATACATTTAGTACATTTGAAAGAACAAAAAAGTAAATAACAAAAAAAGGAATGTTTACGATAAATTTTTAAATTATTTCCAAAAAAAGTCTATTACTAAATATTCAGGGAGCTATGTCACGAATAAATATTAAGAATAATAGCGGACGCAGGTGTTAGAACTTTGCAGTAGCCCAGAGTGGAAGATGAACGGATATGACTCATAATCGTTAAGTAATGTAACTTTCAGTTTGATAAGTAAGATGCGAATAAAAAAGTAAAGTAAGTCCAATACCCTTAACTGGGCGTCGAAAATTGTGAAGTTAAGCTTTCCATAATGGTACTAAGCCCAACGGCACTAATGGGAGTAGGAGGGCCAGTTCCTTTCTACTTGGGATCCGCCTTTACTTTCCCAGATTTCTCTGGTATAGCCAATATTCAATTTCAGATTAGATATAAACTTGGGAGCAATTCGGATCCGGAACGAGACAAGTCTCGATAACCTATGACACCTCTGGTTTGGTAGCCGAGCATCTTAACCACTAGGCTACCACGCTGCAAGATGCAAATAAAGAAATTAATTTGTTAGGAAAAATTATGATATTTTAGTTTCTGTAGTAATAAATTATGATTCAACTATATCAAAAACCTTTGGGCAAATTCACCGTAGCGATGATGGAAAAAATCAAAGTAATCGTGTCGGGAATTAAATATGTTTGAGCTATAACAGTCATAAAAATATCGATAATTCCATTGTCATTAAAGAAAGTTCTGTTCGAAGCTATAAGGATTGCGAACTACGTTAAAAACGTCCACTAGCACGATTTTTAATTTCTTGCAAAAATATTCCGATGAGTTTCTCAATGTCACTTTTAGTTTTCATTCAACTGCGCTACAGCGTTGTTCTTATACATTATTTCGGTATTATGGTTCGACGTAGGAGTAAGGGCGTAGTATTAAAGTTGCTTTTGTTTCAACTGGTAGGTTATAATGTTCCTCATTTTATTCTTTGGTGTTTCTAACTGTTCGCCACGTGATGGTGCTTGATATTTTTTGTAAACGTCACATTGTAGTTCGCTGGGTGATTATTAAAACAGTTTGTACATTTTGACGGTTCATCAGGTTTTTTTTATACACTTTTTGAACTTGTGACTACATCTGCATTTGATACATATAGTGTGATTCCGGTACAGTATATTTCGGCATGACCGTATTGCCGACAGTTCGTGTACTCTGTTTGGTATTTCTTTGTTATAGGCTTCTCTATTCTTTTTATTTTCGCTTATATCGATGTTTGAAATTTAAAAATATCTCTATATTTTTTTGATTAAACTTCAAGTTTACAAAAAATAAACAGGAGGCATGATGTGGTTTTTCACTTAATGTTACGCTTGATATTAATTATATTTCGTATTTTGTGACGCTTCGGTTACTTGGACGTTTATTACCTTCTTTTGTACAAAGTGATGCAAATGTCGAATGACAACTCGAAAAGTACGTTTTAACTTTATTTTCCGATATGTATGGTATTCTACGTTTGCATTTTTCAGGTACCTGCTTTCATAGTGGATATAATGAGAAAAACAATTTACGATAGACACTATGTTTTAAAAAGTTTAATCTTAAAATTTTAAATTTAATCTTAAAAGATAACGTTCCGGTAAGCTTACACTGTTACCATCTTCAGTCAGCTACCGTAAATTGTTTTCCTACTTAACTTTTTAATCTTTTGATTTGGAAGTGCTCTGCATCGTATTAAATAAAATGTATATTTTTTATTATAATAGGACGGAGGTGGCGGTTCTGTCTTTTGTTTCGCATTAATTATTTCATTTTCACCTCGGATACAACATATTCCGTGCGAATGGTTTTATTATTTTTCAACCAGATTTCGGAGAATCCCTGTTTTTTTCTGGTAGCATCTTTTTAACTACCTAGCAAGCGGAGAGACGGTTATTTGGATTATATTTTATTATTTTTTAAAAGCAGAGACACGACTCGGTTTTGTATAATTACTGTTATCTAATTTGTTATGATAGTTCGCCAATGCTGTATTTGTTAATATCCGAAATAATTGAATTGTTATCACCTAGTAATACATAGTCGGTAATCTTTGCTGTGGTACACATCCATTTCGGAACACTTATCTTGTGTATCAGCTGTCTTAGTATCATTAGACGGCCTATTTATAAAACATCGATCGCGTGTCAGTGATGAAAACATTTCGAATCAGGTGGCGATAAGGAGGGGAGGAGTTGGATAGGCGGCGGTTTTATAACACAAAGAGAACGCTACACCTGTATGTTCATGCAGACTTCTTACCGAAGGAACACGTAACACTGGTAGAGCGTTAACTATATAATTATCTCGAACAGGTAATAAACGCCATAACGCGCGACTCGACACAAAAACTCTGTCGGTAGGCTTATGTCACCATATTTTGCATGACACGAGCAATGACTTATGAAATTGGGACTTATCTTGCTGGAATCTTTGAAAAACTCAAGGTCATTTCTATCTTTACTCGGAGGAAAATTGTCGCGTTTTTTTTTTATTAAATACGGGATTGTAGTAAAAGTTTTAATTAACAAGGAGGAGCGCTAAAATTCTGTTAATACAGTAGACGCTCGGTTATCCGACACTAAAAAATCTCTCAGGGAAGCGAATAATCATGCACAACACACATTTAATATGTGACGGAACATGCAAATAAAAACAGATAAAACAGTCACGACGTAACGTTAGTCGATAAAAAGAATGAACACGTAGCCCTTATTGATATTACGGTTGTAAATAACGAGAACATGCAAAATGGATTCTCTATGAAAATAAATAAATACATGGAATTAGTGATGGAGGTTAAACGACTTCGGGGTATGAATAGGGTTAGGATAATACCATTAGTTATTTCAACAATGGAAGTTGTACCAGTAACGTTAAAAAAAAGTGCCGTCGAATTGCACCTAAACTATGGAAAACCAGTAGCCGACCTCCAGAAAGCAGTCATCATAGGTTCCACTCACATATTCAGAATGTTCAAAAAAAATCTTAATGTACTTCACCCTGGTTCGCGCCCGAGATACTACCGCTTAGACCTACAAAAATCGGAAAAAATGAAAATAATAATAATAATCATGAAACAGGTAAATTTTGATATTAATCCTATTCGACATTTTTGTAATTCATGCGAAGCACAATATAAACCATACTTTTGCGTATTTAAATCAGCGGAAAAAAAGATTAAAAATTCCTCTTGGCAACAGTTGCTTATGAATAATAATCGCTAATAAAAGTGAAAGTCTGAAATAGCGAATGTAATTCTTGACGAAGGCGGAATTCGCCGATGCGAACATGCCATTAAAATTTAACTAATGCATCTGAAATGTGCTATTTATTTCGCTCGTTTATCAAACAAAGAAAAAATTTTATCACTGAAAAGAGGACGTTATCAGTGAAAACAATACATTTCGATAATTTTAAAGGCGGAATTATTAAATCCGTCTACTATTAGGCAAGGCCGCGTGCAACAATGAAGAAATATCCGAGTAAAAGATGTACATGTTGTAGAATTTTTTTCGTTTTTTTGGTGTTTTTTTTTTTTTTTTGGTCTAGTTTTCGCCTTTTGAACAGTCTGTACCCAGATCAATTGCCTGCCCCTTCGTATAATTTAACATTAGCAGTTTTTAAAAAAACATATAACAACGCTTTACATTCTAAAGAAACTGTCTCCTTTACAATTTGGTATACAGATATCGGTAATGTGTAAAATTTATTTAAAATTCCTTTCACCAATTCTTCTCTTTCCTTTTTATATCTCTCACACTGCCATATTCCAATTCGCATTCGTTACAGTTATTATTATTTATTATTCCTTATCTTACCAAATGTAATGACGTCCGGTGGTACAGCCTCCAGTCTTATACAAGACATATTGTACAGATATAATTACTCGCTCCAAACCTTTTCCCTTCAACCGAGGATCCTTTTCCACTTTACTCTTAATGGAGTAATATATTTTCTCCCTTTTATTTCACTCCTGTTTTTATACTCTGCGCTCCATCTTCTAGCTAAATATTCTCTTATATACAAGATCGAATTCCTCCCAGTTTAACTTAATCTCTCTGTTTTTATATTCCCCTCTTTTACATAAGTTGTGTCTATTATTTCATTCCCCTCAATTCCTCTGTGTGCAGGAATTTGACTATGTTATTTTGTTTATATAATCTCATCGCCAATTTTCTAATCTTTGTTTCAATATTATACGCTTTATTTGAGTTTGTATTTTTTAATTCAACTAAACTGGCCTGCGAATCTGATAGGATTAGAATCTTCTTATTTTGTCGATTTCTCCGAAATTTCAGTGCCAGGAATATTGCATAAAATTCCATCGTAAACGAAGTCCCAGCATGTGTGAACCTTGTTAATCTGTAGATTACTGTACTAAAAACCGGCCGAATATATGCTTCTTGTCTTGTCCACTGATCCATCAGCGCATAAATATTCGTAATCAGTAAATATCGTTAAGCTTCTTACTGCGTTAATAACGGCAGGCTATCAGCAACTCGTTTGTGACATGTGTCCCGGTCGGATGGATGCATATCAATCCAGAGCGAGCAGGCGAGTATCCGGCGCCTTAAAACCGGGTCTTTTTCGGCTAAGGGAGTTCACCCTAACAGAAAACATGCGGCAGGCAACGGGAAACCACCACATTAAAATCCCCAGGAGCAACTATGAATATGAATATTACAGATATAGCGAACGTTACTGGTTCAGGCGGTCTCATTTACGCCAGACTCGGCAGGAGGAAAAAGCGGGTTAAGAAGACTGGAAATGGTAACATCGAATCTGATTAGCAAAACATTTCAGAAAACAGTGACCGATGCCAGAAATAGGATCATATGAGTTGCACGCTATCTCTTGTTCCAAGAGCTGCGACGACGACAACGACGAAATAATTTCTTAGCATTTCTTCAACTTGCATGTTATTTATTTGATTATTTATTATACGCAATTTATTATCCTCGATGTCTATTGAATGGGGCCCATCCCTTCCCGGTTCAAATAATTTGTAGGAGACTTAATATTCGAAATAATATCTAGATGCGACAATCTTTTGATACTTGTGATTAAAGGATAGGTCTCCTTATTCCTCTAATAACTTAATTTTTTGATCCGAGAAGTAAAAAAATAACCTTTAGAGTGCTGGAATAAATCGGATACTAAAAATTTCTACAAATAACATTAATGTAAAGCCTAAAAAATAAAAATTTCTACCAAACACATCAGCTAAATTTTTTAAGAAATTGAAAAAGTTCACTTTTAAATATTGTAAAATTTCTTCAAATATTCCTTTGACCGTGGAGTGTTTTATTTATTTTTTTTTTCTATCCTAGCATTTAAAATTCGGTAATTTTTTGCTTTAAATTAATCCGCCTCCCTTCATGGTCCATTATTTTTGCCTCACCATTTTTTCAGTTATTTATGTTCCAAATTTCAAGACGATATTGTAATGACACTTTTCTAGTTTTATGTTTTCTTGTATTTGAGCCAATACCATTTACTTGCCCGCAAATTTTGGTACTTCAAAACTTTCATGGCGGTCATTTTAAAGCGCTTGTACTTTGCGGTATCCCTTATAGAGCTCTTTGAAGTTTTTTCAGGTGCAAGAATAAAGAAAAATTCAAAAAACAGAACGGAATTTCAATGTTTTTTTTTACTATTTTTTTAAAACGGTTTACGATGCAGAAAAGTATAAAATACATTATTCCAAGGGATTTCTTAAGATATCCCAAAATTCTTTTTTTTTTTATTTCATTAGTTTTACATTTAGCTTAAAAATCGTTGAAGATGCGGCGATTTTTGCAAAATATATTTATATGCAAATTTCTTATTTTATTTACAGCAGTACTTACTGTCTTTCGGCAATGATCACTTAATTAACATTGATTTAAAGATAATGCATTAGCTCCGTATTGATAAGGTATGTGTGTAATTTATGTGTTATTAGCATATCATCCCGGAGAACATCCTTTAAATCTTCCATCGGTAGTACACCGCTCTGCAATCTACTACTCTCGCACTTTTTACATTCGATTAATAACAGGTGATGTACAGTCCCGGGTTCATCACAGATATCGCAGAGTGGAGGTTCCGCATCTCCGACCCCCCACCGCCGTACTGTCATTTTTAAAAGATAGATGTTGCTCTTGACCTTCCGTAATTTATTTTCCGATGCAACCCTTATCCAACTTTCATTCCATTTCCGTAGTGCACAGTCCATGGTAATGGAACGAATCTTTTCTCGCGGCAGTTGTTGCAATTAGCTTATTTCAAGGTTCAGACTCGCTAGATCTGCTCGGAACCTGGCTGCCATAGAGTTCATACCTGAGCAATCCACTATCGAGAGATTAGGATGATTTTTTTTCGTCAACATTATTGCACTATAGTTTGTAGTCCGCATCTGTCTTCGGATATGTAGAGGCGGTCCACCTGGCAGCGCTAGTATGCTGGGTGAGCGGTTTATAGTATAAGTACCTAACGCCATTCGTACTGCAGTATGATGTACTGTATTCCGAAGTTGTGATTTCGACGCTGCACAATATATTATACATCCATAGTTCATCTTTGACCGGACAACTACGCAATAAATCGTCAGGAGCGTGTACGTGTGCGGTCTGCGTTTTCCCCCGTTGAGTAGCTTTAGCACGTTCAAATCGTAACACCTTGGTTTGGAGGGACATAAATATTACTTACACTAAACTGCTTAAGATGTTCCGAATTTGGAGTGCTAATCTATAGTATGATATTTTGTATGCCCGCTGAGAACGACTGTTGTGTACAAGCACCGCAGAATCATGCACGAAAGTAGCTACTCCACCCGATACTACACTACCATCTTGAAAGTCTGCTCTATATAAATGGAGTAATTGTTGAAGTCAAAGAGCTGGATAGGTTTTAACCTAATCTCCTGCAGACAGATAACTGTTGGTATAAGGCGATTAACTGCCGGAGTTTAAATAATTTAGAAAGAACTCTGTTCTACCGCAGAATTCTTATTATCATGATTATTTTTCGTTGTAATTCTTCGTTTATGTTTTCTTACTTTTCTCTGTGTATCTTTTTAAGCTACATGAAATATGGAAAAGCTTCAAAAGAGAATAACTGTTTGGTTAAACAGAAGATTGAGAAACGGAAAAAACATTCAACATGATTTTTTTTTTAGAATTTTGTCACGCGGTAGATTAAGTGGTGAAAAAAGCAACATTTACGATTTGTGTCAGAATTATAGACAGCACTTCAACAGGAACGGAATAAGAAAACATTAAATAAACTTCTCGAATGATTATCGTACGCGTGGGACCGTCAAACGATGTAAAAGAATATGCATTTTGCTGAAAAATAATCGTTTAGTTTAATTATTAACCTCTCAGAAGTAACGAGCTGGTCAGAAATAAATAGAAAATTTTAAAAACATTATTTCACTTTTAATTTATGAATTATTAAAATGTACAATTTATGTTTCATGCGACCTTGTAATAATCCATTTGCAATAAATTTTAAAACGGAGAAAAAATTATCTTCACTTAAAATCTCATTTTCGATCTTTCTTTCATCTCAACCTTCTCCTATAGGAACAAACTTTATTTTCGTTATCTTCGACTTTTTTGTATCTTACAGAGTTCAACAAAGAAAAGAAACGTGAAAATAACTACATTTATTATACCGAGATGCTCGATTTCCAATTAAAAACAAAAAAATCACAGTTGAAAAATTCCATTGGAATGATGGGTTCCTTCTTTATTCTATCGTATTTTTTCCTATACCAACCGCGTTCTTTTTTTTTTTGAAAAAAGTAAAGAAAAGTATAAATTTCGTTTTTCTTCAATATGGACTTTAAAAAACTTGAAATTAGATCCGCTAAACTGCTTAAGATCCTTAAAATGATTGCCGCTAAATGTCGGTATCTTCATAATTAGCGCAGAAATTTCACTTCAAATTTATGATAAAAATGCGTTTTATTACCGTCACACCGTGAACACGTAAATATAATACGCTAAAATAAAACATTAAACAGGTTGACTATGATACGTAATAAATTAATTCATTATTCCATATTATAAATAATAACACTAGCGTATGTACTTTTAATTTTAATTACACAAATAAAATCAGAAAAACATTAACGGAAATCATGGACTAGTTACAAATAACTCGATTCATAATGATCAAGTTATCCAAAATTGATCTTCCATTTTTACAATTTACTTTTTTTTTTTTTTCGATGCTAGTGTAGAGATCGAAGAGTGTAAACTACAATTGGCAGTTTAAAATCTTGTTACGGTTTGAGGAGTGCCTTTTTTTCATGTTAAACCATGAGATCTGTAAAAATAAAATGCCGTACATCATCTTGCGCAAAAATTATCTGTAATATTCAGAAATTTGTCATTTATGTCAAACACGAAAAAAAATCCAAATTAATGTTAAAAAAGGATATTAAAAGGAAATATAGAAAATTAAAATTGTAGGAAATGGGAACCTGGAAGCCGTAGGCATATAAAATCTGCCATTTTGGACTCGCAAGGGGCTGTGCTCCTTGACCTTTCTTGCTTACATTTCTGTCTCTTTCTCTTATATACTTTGTATAAAATGATCAAAATTTACAACGTAATTCTTAGGCCGGCCCCTATTAGATTTTATAACGAAAAAATGTCCTAATTTATATAATAAAAAATAAATAAATTTTATTAAACCACTGAAACGACTTAACATACTACAACACGTATAATTAATACTTTTTTTGCATTTCCATGGTATTATTAAACTAGCAATATAGTCTTTACATGCTTCTCCCTTTGGTGGGACTTCTTATTCATCGACCTGCACAGTAATAAGCGGTGTGAACATAATTGCGTAAGATTATTCCATTTGTTATTTCAATGAAGAAGGGGAGCAGCTGTATTTCAAACTAAAATAAATCGATGATTAATATCCAGAAAGCAGTCATTATCGCATCATCGATACACATACGCAAATAATTTAAAGACACATATATTTACGCCTGAGAAGCTACATATTTAATCTGCATGGAACAGAGAAAGAAGAGAATAATAATAATAATAATAATAAAATTATCCTTGAATAAGACATAAGAAACATAGAAAACAACAAATTACAAAAAGGCATTTTATAATGTTTCATAACTAGTGGGTTTTAGATTATTTAAATTTATCCCTATTAAAAAATTACTTATTTTTTTGTTTCTAGTAGTGAATTTTTCTAAAAATAAAAGTTTTTTTTCTAAACTTTTTTAAATTATATTTTATTATTTACTTTTTTAGCAATCGCTGGAGTGTAATTAACCCATCAATTTTAGGTAGCACATCACTATTATAAGTTTTTTTTTAGTTAGTTTGAAACAGTCCAGATCTTTATTAAGAAGTCCATCCAGAGATCTGGACCGACTTAGAGCGACATAAGCCTGCTCATTAGCAAATAATTTGACATACACGTTGTATGTGTATGTTTGTGTACATTTATTTGTTATCCCAATGAGGAATTTTTTTTTTTTTTGTTTAATTTTTTTACAAAGAATAAGACAAATAATTCGATTTTATTTAATCATTGCTTTTTTTTTTGTTCCAATTTTTTCCTTCTTTTTAAATGCAATCCGAAAAAGAAACTTAGAATTTCAACTTTTTTTGTGCGTCTTGCCCTATTATTCATTTTAAGAACATCAGCATCTCCCGTTTTTATGCTTCTTCTGTATGATTAAAGTGTTAATTATTCTGTTGCACAACACTTTGTGGAAAGATTATCTGTCATCTTCGAACACATACTGAATCCAGACGATATTAAATATATTATACTGTTTTGTCATTAACTTCTAAACGTGTGCAAAATTTCAAAGTTCTAATTTTGTTAAGAGTAGTCGAAATTTTTAATGACAAGATTTTAACTAATCACACTAATATACTAGCATACTAACACGTAAAGTTAATTAGAAGCTTATAAAATAATAATAATGGTAAGAGGTAAACAATTTTCTGGAAAAAACCGGTAATCTTTGGATGCCTCTTACGGGAAAACGTACGACTAAATTACACTGCAACATCTCCATTTATTTCGTTAAAAAAGGCAATAAACTCTACTTTAAGTGTGCAGCAAAAAGATCGGGACACAAATAAAACGTTATGCAGCAAAATTTAGATGGCAATTTACTACCGCTTCTGTTATGAATTTTGTACCAGTCGCATACTCCGGGAATATTAATTTAACGATAACTGATTATTTTAGCGATTTTTCTATGTCAAGCCCTTTCATTTAAATTTTATAACAAATTCTCCCTTTCTCATCGTAATCTATTTTATGTGCCGAGTAATTAATTGCCATTTATAAAATCAAATGAATTATCTAAAACAAGTTCTTCAGTTATTCAGCATCTCAAGATATTTCACTTTCAATTAAAAAACGTATTTTGCAGCTACCAGATAAAATTTTTAGTCATTGCATCCGGTTTTGTATTTGCTAGAATTAAGTAAGACCTCAGTGAAAGCTGTAGAAGCCGACAATCATTACGATTTCGTTCAAAATTACAGTAAAACTAATGAAACTTTCAAAACATTTTGCACCATCCTAATTTCATTTTAAATAAACACGATTAATATTTTTTATGTTACGGATACCTAACAGTGATGTGACAGTTGCCGATTTTTAAAATGATTTTTTCCAGTTTAGCTGATTGTAAAACCACGAATAAAAGCAGTTACATTCATCGGAATTTTTAGTTTCGTGCAAATACTTCCCGTATAAATTTGAAGCACTTTTTTTTTCTTTGAAAACAAATTAAAAAAGAAAGTTGATCAAGTTACGTCCATGGATATGATAGCACTACCTCGTTTTCAAATATTAAATTAATAGTTAATAACTTTTATACAAAGATAGCGCTACCTACCGTCAATCAAAAATTACAGAATTGTTCTCTAACGACTGCAATACTACGAATGATAAATTTGTCTCGGTGACTCTACTGTCGAAACAAATAGTAAACACCGCTGCACCAGAAAAATATTTAGCAGTCTTTGCTGAATACATGTGAAACTTGATTTCATCAAATTCTGAAGCATTACGCTTCACTCGTACCATTACTCACCTTTTCTTTTCTAATGGTACACCGTTACAGAAATTCTTTCATTTTGAATTTTACTAACAATATTCAAGTTGTTTTTTAGAAATCGCGATTTCTAGCAAGTATGTTCAACATTCCGTCATTATTTTCGTTTCATTCTTTAGCCTTATTTAATAAAATTAGACTACTGGCGCTAGGAAGAATCCTTATTGATCGGAAAATGTAACATTTGTAATAAATTCTAATGCAGACTAGTAATAAAGTCCTTGGCTAGGAAATTAGAGCTTACGGGTTTGGAACTTATCTCGTTTCGTACGGAAACTGCAGACCCCATCATATGTACTCCCAATAGTTTAAATTAAATATTGGTTATATTAAAAAGAAATTATCTCGGAAAGTAAAGGCGGTTGAAACTGACCCCTATTATTCTCTTCAAATCCCCGTTAGGAATCCTTCAGTACATTATGAAAAAATACTGGTGCTGCAATCCGTGATACTTTATCAGGAATGTATTGGACTATAATTTATTTATTTTTCAATTTATTTTATTACTCTTTTTGTATATTCACATAGTAAATTGAAACAACTGAAAATCACATTATAGCCAAATGAACAGTGCTTATAACGTGAAATTTCTTATGTACATAACGTATGTATTGAAGATATGAAATAAGAGAGCTTTTTTTAAGTGGCGGAAAAGGGTTTAAAACTATAAAAAATTAATACAATGTAATGTCTTCGAAACAAGGATGATTTTAAATTACAATTTTGGATGAAGATATGATCTACGAAAACTGTGAAAAAGCCTTTTTAAATATCCTAAATTTTATTATGAAAAATGGTCACACTTTTTCTTCAGATTTTTAACCTTTATTTTTATTAATAATTTATGCTTGTTGTAATATTATGACGTATAACACTATGAAATAAGCAAATTTATTGAATTATGCATATTGTTGTTACTTTTGACTTAATAAAAATATATCATTTGAAAAATCATGTTATCAGTATAATTTAATTTGTATTTTATAATTTGAATGCTGTATACATTGCGTTTTTTTTTATTTACAAACTAATAAAATGGTGATTTTATGTATACAAAAATGAATTCTTTTGATATTGAACAATTTATTATAGAAATTAAAAATTAGCAACCGATTTAGGATACTTTTAATATAGATTATTATAACTGTGGCTTAAAAAGAAAATATTGCTAGAAAACTGTTGATATATTTCTAGGAAATGAATTAGATATTATCCAAAACAAAAGATTGAGTGAAGTTCTTGTTATTTTATTTGTAGAAATTTGTTATTTATTAATAATTTATAAAAATTTATACATTAACAAATACAATTATTTTTTAATTGTTCATATCCCCATTTTACTCCATTATTAGTTCAATGAAGAAACTACTTCTTTAAGTAATTTATTCATATATTATTTTCACTCATGTAATTATCCGCTAAAAGAGTATAAAATCTGATTTTTTCTTTCTTAGGAGAAACTTTACAGAAGAGTTGAAAAAATATATAGGGGAGAATGGGGGAATACCGGTCAGCGGGTAATGCCGGTCATGTAAATATCGCACGTACTTATTAATGTAGAACAGCCAACATGTGCTGCTGTCTTACTGTTAGTCCAGAAAATAATCCAGGAATTATTATTGGCGCCGTAATGTGTTTCTTTATTGTGTAGTGAGGTAATGTTTGTAACACGTGTTTTGTAAGTAATTTTTTCTGCAACGAAAATAAGCTCCAGATTTTTCATTTTTCATCATATTCAAGAGTTGTTTCATTACAGTGAAGGTGAGAGTCTTTCGTTTATATACATTAATCATTGTATAAATAAAAATTCATAAAACAAAAAATGAGTATGTAAAATTAAATTTGAATACGTTGGGGTAATGGCGGTCAAAATGACCTGTATTTCCCGATTATGATCGACATACCAAATTTTTTATTTTAATTATTTTTTCAGGCAATTTTTAACATGTATTCAATAAAAATTCTATATAACACTTATATATGATACAGAAAATTATTACATGTCGGAAAATTATTAAAATAATTCGGTATAATACATTTTTATAAGTTTTGTTGGAATTTATCTAATTTTTCTCAGTTATTAAGACGAAATGTTTGACTTTAATGTAATAGATGTCTAGAAATTATAAAAGGACATTGGAACGAGCTCAGTGGACTGCAGATGACTTAAAAGCTGCTATTAGCGATGTCAAAAATGGGAGATCTATAAGAAAAGCTGCCAAGAATCGCAATTTACCATTTAGCACACTGCAAGAAAGGCTGAAAAATATGAAAATGAGTGCGTCTCATCTAGGAAGAAAATCTGTTTTCACTAAAGAACAACAATCTGACATAGCTGAGCATTCAATGCAGTTGACAAAAATGTTTTATGGCGTAACCCCACTGCAATTAAGAAAACTTGTTTTTGAGTATGCGAAAATGTTAAAAATTCCACACAGATTTGATAAAACTAAACAATTATCTGGTCAAAGATTGGTTAGAAGGTTTTTTGAAACGAAACACCAATATTTCAGTTCATAAGCCAGAATCGACGAGTTTAAACAGATTAAGAGGATTGAAATAAGGATGAGGTTAACCGATTTTTTAATAACCTTGAACAGGTTATGGATAAATTTAAATTTGGTCCAAACAAAATATATAATATGGACGAAGCTCTGGTATAAGCACAGTTCATGAAACGAACAAAATTTTAGCCCCCAAAGGACAGAAAAGAGTTGATGCTGTGTCTTCAGGTAAAAGGGGACAAACAATTACAGTTATTTGTGCATTTAATGCATCTGGCGGATATATTCTTCCTACACTTATTTATGCGAGACAGCGGATGACCCAGTCTTTGGAAGTAAATGGACCGTGTAATGCATTGTACCTTTGTTCAAAAAATGGATGGACCAACGGAGCTTTATTTGTTCGGTGGCTTCATCATTTAAAAAAATATTCTTCTCCTAATGTAGCAGAGCCAGTTTTGCTCATTATCGATAACCATGGAAGCCACATAACCAAGGAAGTATATGAATTTTGCAAAACGAACTTTATAATTCCATTGTCGTTGCCGCCTCATTCATCACATTGTTTACAGCCTCTAGATGTAGCTTTTTATAGACCATTAAAAAAAGGCTTACAACAAGGAATGCGATCTGTATACGAAGTCACATGCAAATGAAAAGATTACGGTGCACAAGATAGCTGAATTGTTTAATAAAGCATATATTCAAGTTGCGACAATTGCTAACGGTATAAGTGGATTTTCTTCTCTACAGGAATATATCCAATAAATACAAATATTTTTTTTCAGATGAAGATTTTCCACTGGAAAGAGAATTATCGTCTGTAAATATACAATCATCAGAATTAAATGACATTTCATCAAATGCCCATCATGATGTTGCACCTTTACAGGATTTAAAAGAATGCATTCAGAAGTTTGGACTTCAACACCAAAGAAAGCTGAGTTGGATGAGAAGAGAAGAAAACGAAAAGACCGTTTACTTAAAACAATGAAGACAAAAGAAACAACAAAGAAAGCAGTTAAAAAATCAAAGATCAGAATATTTGAATCATCTGATTCAGAGATAAATTCTCCAGATGACGATGAATTGTGTAAAAAATTTGGAGAAAGCGAATTAATGGAAACAGATGACAGTGAAACAAATTATGTTAACATTGCGTCAGAAGAAAAATTTTCGTTGGAATTAAGACCAGAAAATCTAAGTGTAGGCGATTATATTTTAGTGAAAGTTTCGAATAAAAAAACAAATAAGAACTATCTTTCTCTAGTGTTTCAGGAGCATGAAAGTGCAGTTACTGTGCGATTTATGCGACAATACAGGGGTCAGTGGAATGCCTATGTATTCCCTCATTTTCTGTGAAATATCCATACATAAATTTTGTTGTGGTGATTTGAACATTTAATATAATATGTATGTATATTAAAAACTGATTAAAAATAAGTTTTTACTTCCATTCACAGATTTATTTCAGATTTTCTGATACTTTAAAAAAGTGACCGGTAATGACTGGTATTATCCGCAGTAAGGTGTAAAACCGGTCAATGACCATTTGCATTTATTTTCTAATTATTTCAGGATAATTAATTACATCGGGAGAATTGAACTATCCTTAAGTAACCTAAATAACTAAGATACATAATTAGAACAATATCAGGAAGATAACTCTAAAAATATTTATGGCATTTTTGGCTTAGGTGACCGCCACTCCCCCATCTTCCCCTAATAGTGTCACATTTATAAATTAAGTAGATGTAAGAATATGAAATCTGAGTTTGGTTTAAAATATAGCAGTGAATATGTATGTAACTTCATCTCCACTAGAATTTGAGCAGTCTGTCATTTTTAATGTATTTTCTCTTAATGTATTTTCTTCGAGGTTTACAGATTTCTCTGTAACTGTACCTTTTTTCTTTTCAGTTTGTCTCCGCATATAATTAATAGTTTATCAAAGAACGATACTGATGCACGTGTATAACTGAACAATTTTTAAGGATATGGCAATAAATATATACATTTCCAAAAAAAAAAAAAAAAAAAATAATAAATAAAAATTGATAATAAAAATTCTATTTGCATTATTTTTTATTTTCTTTACTAATAGACTTTTTTTTTTTACGATTATTAATTTAAAATGCGGTTTAATATATTTTTAATGTACAAAACAATTTAACTCCAATTAATTTGGTATCTTTATCGAAATGTAAAAGTAATTATGATACACACGCAATTCAAAAAACCCAAAAAATTATTTTCCGGTCTAAAACTTTCAATTCTATTTATGTAAAATATTTAACGATTAAATTTATTTTAAAATGGTTAGAAAACGAAATAATCAGTTACCAACTAATTTGCCGCAATTACAAAATCTAATAAAACGTGATCCTGTATCTTATAAGGAAGAAGTAAGTAACTGCAGACATTTATAAATTATATTTCCACATATATATTTTCATCTAATTAATATTAATAATTACTATCGTCGTAGATTTATCGGAGTATTTCACTTTTATAATGAAACTGTAATAAATAAATGAAATGAATGTTTATCGCGTGAATTTGAATAACATCTAATGAAATTAAAGTGGAAATATGTACATATTGAATAGTTAGCGCTCTTGCTCATTCAAGTTGAATTTTTGCGCGGAAAAAAAGTAAAAAAGAGAAAAGCTAGAACAAATTAACTTGTGCAGTATGTGAAAAGCTACATGAAAATCGTAATGCTTGACTAGTAGTTACGGTTTTTAAATTCTAACGAAATTTAATTTCTATTTTATGTTTACTTTTAACTGTCTCAATGCGGCGGTTTACAGTAAAACATGGTTCTAAATTAAAAGATCTACCATGTAATGTTATAGCGTAATTTTGTCGACGAGCAAAATTACATGTGTAAAATTTTAATTATTTATTTATTTGAAATGTTTTTTTTTATAATTATACCGTAATATGTATTAAAGTGTTTCAACTTTTTGAATTTATTTATTCATTAATTTTTTTATACGATTTAGTTCATGCAGCAACAACGTCACTACAAAGCTCTTTTAAACGTTTTTACTTTAAGTCCATCCGAATATAATAAAAATTTACACGAGTTGGTGATGTTTATGGCTCAAGTGGCACATTGTTACCCCGATATTTTATCATCTTTTGCTCAAGAAATAATAAATATATTGCAGTCGTATAACACAGTGCTAGAACAAGAAATGAGATTGGTAAGTTATTATTTTAAAATTGATGTTTGTTCCTTCTGCGGTGGTTATAATACGTAATTTTTATTAAAATTTTTTTAATAAATGAGTATAATTTTCGGCGTGATAATGGGAAAAACAATAGGTACGAATCGTTTATATTCTGTAGATATTAATTTAACCTAAGTTAGGCGGTATGTCTTAAATCTATGACTAAGCGTATAAGAAAAATTTATTCTCTATTAAATGTGCCTATTTCGAATTTATTAATTTTTACCGTGAAAAGAAGTTGTTGATTTAAAGGAAATAAACAATTAAAATTCTTTCACTTCAAACCAAATTAAAGCGTTAAACTAAATTTCGTATCAATATACATTAAATCTGTGTTTTTTCTTATTTTAATTGTATGGAAAAAAAAAAATGTTAAAAATCAGATTATTATTTTTGTCGAAAAAGTTCTTCTTGAGTATTTTTACATTACCATCAAAATTAGCTTTACCAAAAAAAATTCTCACATAAAAACTAAAAATTAGTAATTTAAATAAAAATTTTAATTTTATATTATTTTTTTTTTTTTATAGAGAAACCGGATATTTTATTCTGGATTTTTAGTAATTTATTAAATTCTGTAATCGGAGATCTAGCTCTATATCTTTAGTATAAAAACAAACTAGTCTGTTTAATCTGTTTAAAAGTTCTATAAATTCTAAAAGACTCGGATCTGTGGTTTAATAATCTTTCTCATAAGGGGTTAGTTAATGAAAATAGTTTGAAGTTAGGGAATATACATATATCCTGCATTAACAGTTGTAAAATTTATTAACTGCGATTAATTTCTGATATTAAAGAAAATTATTCTTAAGAAATTTGTGAAAAGCTTACACCGCGGTAATCTCTAATATGTCATCAGCATTATAATTGATGTTTTATTCAAACGCTTCTCTGTTACTATTTGTTTATCGAAATTTTAATTAATCTAAATTGTTCGTTTTAACTTCTTTCAGACATTTTGCCGAGCATTAATATTGTTGCGTAATAAAAATTTACTTGCTTCAACGGATCTACTCTCTTTATTTTTTGAATTATTACGTAGTAAAGATAAGCAATTGCGAAAGTTTT
The DNA here is from genome assembly GCA_039619475.1 of Icerya purchasi. Lineage (NCBI taxonomy): Eukaryota > Metazoa > Arthropoda > Insecta > Hemiptera > Monophlebidae > Icerya > Icerya purchasi. Next base: position 236,879,168 of record CM077116.1, read on the forward strand.
TGCAAGATTATATTATAGCAGATATTAAAAATCAGAATTCAAGACATAAGGATGCCAGACTGAACAGAGTATGTATTGATATTTTTAGAATAAAGTATTGACTAATGAAAAGTTAAACATTTCATTTATACGGCAGTATATTCGTAAAAAAGTGTTTTCGAGTTTTACGATTTATTTTTTTAGCAAATAAAAAAGGCTACATTTTGCAATCGATGTATTTCAATGTAGTACACATATATACGTTGTTTTCATTTTTTTTTTAGAAAAAAGTATTTATTCTGTAATGTTTATTCGGTTTGAGGAATGAATCATTTTTAAATATTTCCATCGCGCATTATTGTGTAATGTAGCATAATTATAAAATTTAAATACTATGTACGTTCTAGTTTTCGGAGTTTTTAGCATTGAACATGTTTTTTATTTGTTGTTCAATTTCCTATTGTAATTTTTTAAACATTTTCTATAACATACAAATATTTTTTATTCGCAACAGAATTTGCAGAATTTTATGTATACTATGTTGAATGACAGTAACGAAAAGGCTGCGAAGATGTCACTGGTAAGTTTTATTCTTTACGTTTGTATTATGACTTATTAATTTGTTCGAGTTTCACGCGATAATCACTGGTTTTTTATACCTTCATTATTTGGTTAAAAGTGAACGAAAATATTCGTTATTAACATCGCGTAAAGATATTTCTTTGTTTGTTAATCTATTAATCCGTTTGCTTAGTAAATGGTTTATGGAAATTATTTTGAATTAATATTTGTCTCTAATTCCGAATAATCTTTCTATTTCTTCGTTGGCCGCTCAAAATTGTGGCTCATTAAAACAAAAACCACTGTTCGTCTACTGATAAAAGAATAACCTTATTTAATAAAAAAAGGAAGTAGAATTATTGTTTGGATTGTATTTTATTCTTTTTTGAATTTATGGCATTAAGTGCTCCTGAAGTGTTTTTCATTTCGTGCTTTATAAGCATTTAAAGTTGACGAGTGTTTTGTATTTGTTGCGATTTATCGAATGGGGAATGCTTGTCGCAATTTATTTATTTTTTTTGAATGGCAAAACATTAACAAATACAATGCGTGTCCCGCGGAAACTGAGACAAGGCGCTGTACGGACAACCAGCGCTATTTAACGGCAAACATGTAATATAAAATTGAAGTTTGTTTCTTTTCGAACCGAAAGAACGCTCGCCGAAGGCGAAATAGCCGCTGCGTAACATTCGTTGGAAATTAGTTTGTTTGGAAATCGACTATACAGACTACCTGCGTCATTGTGTTAAATGGATAATATCCAGGTCGGACAACGATAGGCAATACGCTGTTGTGTGCGTCACGGATTGTTGCCGGTGACTACTGTGCTCGAAATTCAAAGTACATACTTAACCGAAAGTTTTTCGCCAGCAACAATATTGTGGTGGCATAAAGCTTTTCGCGGAGGTCCAACAGATTTCAACACGTTCATCGGCACCTACACGGAGCTCAAACGATGCATGTACAACGGTTCTCCCGGAGGATTCGATGCAGGCTGCTTCGCGGTATCTTAACCTCCTGCTGCAGAATCTGCGGCAATAAATGTCTATTCCGACGAATAACGGCCGATATCGTGTTGAATGTTCATTTCGCAAGTCGAAATTTGTGATAATCCAACATGCAGAAGTGCGGCTGATTCACAACCTTCTCGAAAGGCTTTATGCCATCGCTATCTTGTTGCTCACGATAAAACTTTCCGTTAAATAGGTACTTTGGATTTCGCGCACTGTTTACGTTATACGAAATAAACGCAACGAAGAATTAACACGCGAACATTTTATTTTAACTAAAACCAAACAACGTTTTTTATCAATATATATCAATTAAGGAATATTTTTATTTTAACGTAAGCCAAAACATCGTTTTTATAATAATTCATCACGAGAACAACAAAAGAACATCATAACCTAATCAAAACACAAAAAAGTAATTCCCCGGGCGAACGACAACTAATATCATGGCCAGTAGTTTTTAATAACAACAACGCGACATCTAGCGCCATATACTTTATTCGCATTACAAGCACTGTAGTCGCCGGCAACAATCCGCGGCGCACGCAATAGCGTATTGCATATCATTGTTCTACCTGGATATTATCCATTTAACACAATAACGCGGGTAGTCTGTAGTCGATTTCCGAACACTTTAATTTCCAACGAATGTTACGCAGTGGCTATTTCACGTAGAGCCTTCGGCGTGCGTTCTTTCCGTTTGAAAAGGAACAAACTTCAATTTTATATTACATTTATGTTGTTAAATAGCGCTGTTTGTCCGTGCGGCGCTTTGTGTCAGTTCTTGCGCGATATGCATTGTATGTTTATACAATGAAAAAATATGCGGCATCAATTGTTTGATTCATAATGCCGTGTTCGAGGAATATTAGCGGTTTAAAAACGAGCGATTGGCATTGCATGAATTTCAAAAAAAAAAAAAAAGGAAGTTTTGCATCTGTAAAGGAGTGGCCTATTAAATAAGTAATTGCTTGGTTACTAATCGCGTTAGCTGTGTATTAAAATGGTTTAAGGAGAAATCATTAATGTTAATGATGTTTACGCGGTTGTACATTATTTACTTGGCAAATGAAAACTCTGTGTGTGCAAAATTCATTCTACAAGAAATTTGATGCCATGCGTTGTATTTAGAAAACTTCTAGCGCGAATGTTATCTTGTTTGAATTGCGTTGCCTATCTGTGTATCCTGACTTATTTCTTAGTGATTGTTTAACCAAGTTTCTGTCAGTGACATCAGTTCGGTTCCCATAAGCAAGAAATTGGATGAAATCTTTTTTGTGCGCCTTCAAACTTTGTATTATGTTGACTGTGAGCAAAAAGCAAATCGTTTTGTTCGATCCGCTGTAGAAATTCTCTACAGTTGTCGTTGAAAATGCGCGGTCTACGATTTTCCAATATGGGAAATTCGTTTCTTAATTTCTCGTTGACTATAACCCGTGCATCATAATGAAACTTACGGTTGGTCTAGTAGAGACGTTCGAGTGACATGGAACAAGAAGGAGCGCTGTAAACGAGTTGCTGATCGTGGCTTTTATCCTAGTCATATGCGACTGTGTCCATAGGTGCCACCTTCAGACTTGCGTATAGTTAGTGCGCATGCTTCTATGAGTAGAAACTATAGTTGTTTGTACGATAACGAACGAGTTTCATTTGTAGTTCGTTCGCTGATCGACACCTGGTTGTTTTTTAGTTCCGGTTTCAACACTACGTTAGCGTGACAGTTTGCTTTCAATAATCTACCGGTTTTAAATTCGCTGAAATTCAGTTTCACTCCGTTGTCCGCTTCATCGCCATATTCGATGTGTTGTAAAATCCTTATTGTGCCATTTACGGAACCGTCGGTTATATCAATGTTTGTCGTAATCATAGATGGTGTTTTTAGTAATAGGCGTAACATGTGCGGTAATCTACCGGTGTTGAAGTAATCAGTTGATTTTGAGTATTTCGAACATTAGGCTTTTAGCCCTTCTGAGGAAACGCACTATAAGCGCTGGCCCCGATGTCTATACTGATAAACGGTTAGAATGAAACGCGCGCAAAAAAAAAGTGTATAATAGCGAAACTGTTTACATTTCCGCTCCCATCAGACGCTACGCAAGGAATACTCTGTATTGTGAATTTTTTTATTTTCTTAAATCAAATGAAAGTGAAACACGAAATTTCGACAACTAAATCGAATGAAATTACATACGTTTAATGCTTGAAATCGTAGAGGGAAACGAATGAAAATGCGGAAGTGGTTACTGGTTCATAGGTCCTGATGTACAGAAATGCTTAAATAATAATGAAGGAAAAGTTAACTAGATGCGAACGCTAAATCTATTGTGGAGATAGGCGTTATGAATCGAGATAAAGTGTGCATAAGTTGAAGTGGAGAGGAGTACTAAGTGATTATGAAGTATGTAACTTGCAGTCATGTTTCCTCGTCTATTTAATTGTGTTGAACTCACTATGGCGAGTGAACATCGAAATCTCTGCGAATACAACTGGAGACTTTAATTGAAACAATAATGTTTTAGTAGTGATAATTGTAGCTTGAAGTGAAGAATTTATAATTAATGCCTGCGACGGAATCATGCACCAATATAGCACAACTCTACCATGTACCGCTAGTCCTTGTGTACGGTTAGAGGAATGGATTGTGTAGCTTTTAATAAGTGGTGATATTGGTGGTTGGTTATGTGGGTTTTTTGCAGACAAATACTCATTGGTTTGTAATTATCGATAAATAATTTGAGTTCGTCTATGTGTTTATAAAATCTTTTGAAATTCCACTATAGAATACTATAAGCGGCCATCTTAATTAACTGACACCGAAGTGAAACAAATTTGCAAGGGACTAGCTTTCTCTATTAATGTCGCCGTTAGATAGGTCATCTTTTCTGTGTCAAGTAAAGTAGGTCCCATACCATTCACAGAGCGTTGGGGATTATGAAGTTAAGCTTTCCATAATGGTACTAAGCCCAACGGCATTAACGAGAGTAAGGGGGTGAGATTTCTTTTCTCGGCCGCCTTTACTTTCCTAGATTCCTCTGGTACCCAATTATTCCTGGGGGTAGGAACTTTAATTTATTAATCATGCGGGTAAGCCTATTCTTTACTTCGACGCTGCTCGAGAATAGTTTGACCTGGGAAAACACGTGTAGTAGACTATCCTTGTCATCTGTAGCTGTCAGCGCACAGTCACGAAATCCTGATTTACCGAAATATACTTTACGAATTCCTGGAATTCGCGGTAATTCAAAAATAATGAAGACTGCTGGTTCATAAATATTTTAGGTTCGTTCAGTTAATATGTTAATATTAATTATTTTATTTGATTCTTTAGATGCTTTTTAGAGAGATTGACTGTAGGATTATTTTTAAGGTTTTGTGTGATGCGACTTTACTCATTAAGATTTATATATTTAGCGGCTGTTTTTTCCAAAAATAGGAGTTGAGTAGGATTGGATTTTTGCATTGGGAGAAGTCGAGTAGGATTGGATGTTGCATTGGGAGAAGTCGAGTAGCAGGTTGTTCTGGTCGATATTTATTTCGGCGAAATTTTCCATAAAAGAAGACATACGTTTTGCTAGTTGATTGCTTGCTTTCTTTGTGTTATGAAAATGCGATCGTTTTACTTTGCTTCGGTTTGCGTCAGATTTCTTGTATCTTGTTTGTTATTGGAGCACCTCTTTTTGGGTTTCCATTCTTTCCTTCTGGTTACAGTTATCACAAACATGGTCACTGAGTTGTGTGTAATCCTGTATTCATAGCTATTATATATTAATGTAAACGACTCAGAGATATTACAATTAAGTTGCTCTACATGGAGTTGTCGCCTGAAATTGATAATGTGCCCGAATTCATCACCCGCCAGATTCGCTCGTAAAATCGACATCTACGAAAGCATTTTTATTGGAAAAGTTATTTTTAAATAACGTGCTAATATTTCATCGGGAAGAGAACCCCTATCACGAGCTAATGTCTCTAAACACGAATAAAATCTAGCTATCGTGACCAACTGAACACAACAAAGATCAATTTCACTTACGGATACTTTTTCTTCTTCTTTGTACTCTCGAGAGGGCGTAGTGGTGTTATGAAACTGCCGCATCTGCCACAGTGCTCCATACTGGTTTATCTTGAATTACTATTAGTGTCTCGTATAGACTCAAACCAGTTAATGATTTTAATTAGTCGACCTTCTTGGTCTACCTTTTGTTCTTTTCCCGTTCAATTTTCCAGTATAGGCATTCATTTTACGGTCTACCTATCCTTAACCATTTTTGATGCGCCCAGGCATCAAATCAATCAATTCCGTTAATACCTTCAACAGTAACAGATAAGGTTTCGTCTGCACACGTAGCGATTGGGAAGATTAGACAGTTTAACAAATTCAGCTTCATGTGTAGTGACTAGGTTATATATATGTTTTAATCTTTGTCAGTCTAATGACTGTACTGCGCGCTGTAGTTAGTCGTCGCTTTATGTCTAGTATACAACTTCCATTTTTAGATAGAGTTAACCTTGCCCGTGGTCCAGCGACTCTACTAAGCAATACCGTTGGGAGTTATACTCCCGGTAGGGCCACTCAAGGCACTAAAGTTAGCAAGGCAGGGCATAAAGCTAACAGATCCACATGGTGCTGGTTAGCAGCGGCACTATTATTCGTTCGGGGCTGGTGAAAAAGGACTTCGTTTAAGGCTTGATTAGAATACTCACAGGCGAAGTTATATATATATATATGTGTGTGTGTGTGTGTGTGTGCGCGCGCGCGCGTGCATGCATGGAATCCCATAAATACGATTTTTATTAATTAAACATTTCTTCATATTTCGGTTATTCGGCAAATAAACGATCGAAATTAGTCTGGTAGGGAAGAACTTAAACAAGTTGAGGTTATAACGACTAAATATACTACAGTTTATTAGTACCGGCTAGTCATAGTGTAAGTTGTTGAACTATTTAAGAGATCAATTCATTAAGAACCAATTAAAAAAAGCAACCGATTTTGTATTCTGGTAAGACGAATGCCGATCATGATTGCTGCTTAGAAGAAAGTAAAATTAATTTAGTAACTAAATAATGCAGGAATCCCGCTTGAGTAAGAGAATGGATGTAAAGCAAGCCAGGTTTGACGAGTATACATTGATTTAATTGTGACTGTTATGTATTAAATATTGTTACGATAGTTATTATTTTTTAATTTTTGTTACATGTTTAATCTCATTCTTTCGTAACTCGGTTTTTTTTTTTGTTTTTTTTTTTTTGAGCAAAAAATAAATAATTTAATTAGAATTTTTTAGCTTTAAAAAGTTTTAATTTGACTTTTTCATATCATTTTAATTTTTAGGCGATGTAAATTATGATGTACGTAATTATTTAAATGCTAAAAGTTACTAATATTTAATATAAATGTAATCATTGTTGACCATGGTAACGGCATTACTAAGTTTTGTTATCGTGCTTGAATTAATTGCATACTATAGAAATCTGGAAAAAGAGACACGAATAGAGAGAAATACTACAAGTCTTTACATAATCGTTTCGGTTTTAAAGTCGTGCTATTTGTATTTTGAACAAAGAAGCTAATTTTATCGAACCGTGATTTTCGATTATCGCATAAAGAAACTTTTTCATTTCGAATAAATTTAATTTATAACGGGATTAAAGCACAAATAATGTATACTGTTTCACATTTACCCTGCGATTAAAAATTTATTCGAATAATTAATTAAAAATTTTTGAAATTAGTACTTCATTACGCAATTAAAAACAAATTTAAAGAAAGAAAAAAAAATATGATGATATGTGTATATTTCATTGTATTTTTATTTTATTATACTTTATACAGATTTTAATTATAAAATCTAGTTACTTCGATTTTACGTGTGAAATACGATTAAAAATTATTCGAAAAATAATTGTTTAAATTTTTAAAATTGGTATTAATTAGTAATTAAAATTAAATAAATTAATGATCACAGTCAGTCCAGCAAGTTTTCTCGGAGATGCGTTAGCTATTTTCATGTTGCTTAACATCGCTAAAACTGGCGTATTCAAACAGTTTAAGGTCGTTATTAACTATGAAACCGTATTTTCTGGTAGACACATCGTGCATGGCTGTATCGTAACTCCAAGTTCATTCGATTCCTAGATGGAATCTTAGTTTATAGAGGAATAAGTGATCAGAGGTATAATAAATAATATTCAATAACGGTTCTCTTGAAGGATTCCAATTGTTTTCTTTGTCGGCTACGAAAAATAAAAACTAACTTTTTTATCTTTCATATGCTGTCATTTTATTAATAACTTTTATTTTATTTCCTTTGTTGTTAATATTGTGTAGGGTATAATGATCGATTTATACAAAAAGAATATTTGGAATGACGCGAAAACTGTAAATGTAATTGCTACAGCATGTTTTTCTAAAACCACGAAGGTTAGTAGACTTTACTTAACATCAGTATATAATCGTTTATTTTAAATAACATCAGGTAACTTAACTAATCTCGTAAAAGTGAATATAGTGTATTTGTATTATAGCAAAACTGCCTTTTCGAAAATAAAATGAAATTAGATATTCGCAATTTTCTTAAATTTGTGTGAATTTTGTTCTTAGGTAATGGTGGCAGCACTTAAGTTCTTTACTACATCACCCACAAACGATTCTGATTCAGAAAATGATAGTTCAGATGATGTAAGTTTTATTTTAAAGTATTATTTATAATTTGTCGTCCCTTTATAAAGCGACAAACGATATTTGTGTTATTTTTGAAAATTTAAGATTGCGGAACATGCTTGCTTTTTGTTCAGCTTGTAATGGTCCAATATAAAACTTAGTTTTCAGTTGAAATAAATTATATATCGTTTATAGTTATAATTTTGTTTATATTGAAACGTATTTAATGCAAATTTGATGGGGGTAGACCCATAACATCGTTTGTTACGTTTTAAAACAGTACGCGGATGGAGTGAATTTCCTTTTTTTCTTTACAGTTTTTCACACTAAAAATAGAAAAAAAAGCAAGCCGTTTGTTTTAGAAGAACATTCAATTCTAATAAGTTGAATAAAGTCTATTATGTATATATATATATATATATATATATATATATATATATATACTCGGCCATTTTGGCCTCGCAAGTGGCTGTGCCCCTTGATCCCTTTTGCTTATATTTCTGTCTCTTTCTCTTATATACTTTGTATAAAATGATCAAAATTTACAACGTAATTCTTAGGCCGGCCCCCATTAGAGAAAATTTGGCATGCTTATCTGCCCTATATTCTTTGTTTAATTCGAAATGTTTTTTAAAATTTCGTATTTAGGTAATGTAAAAATCTCGTTTGATTCATTTTCCTTTTTTTCCTTCGAATAATTGGATTAAAAACGTTTTAAGTAAACGCGAATTTTTCGAATGTAGCGTATTTGAAAAATTGGGCATTTGTATGCGTAAAACAGAAAAAAAAAAAAATTCTACGAAAGTTTTATAGATGTTTATGACTTTATTTATGTGCTACTGGCCTGTTTAATACTGGCCGGGAGTATTTTTACAAAATTGTTTTTATTCTATTTAATTTTTTGCGAAACCAGTGTAACCGGAGTAGTGGGCGTTGCATTAATTCCTAATGAAATTAGACAGCTTGTTATGTCGCTTTCAGAATTGCTAATGCCGTTTAAATTATTAACTTTTAGAGAAAATGTAACTTTTACCCCGGAAGATAAAAGAACAAAGATTATAGAATCCCATAAAATACTTTATTCGTTTAAAATTTAAAAAAAGAAGAAAAAAAACAATTTTTTTTTTGTTTTTTGCGGTTTTTTTTCTCTTCTTTAAACGTATAGAACGTAACTTTATTAATTTGAACCAATTCTAAGTCTCTTGTTAATAAATTTCACTTTTCTTAAAAAAAGAAAAATTCTAATTTAGAGTAGTTTTGTGTGAAAAGTTTTTTTTTTATTATCATTTTTTTTTTTAACGGTCCTCTCTAGCTCAAATTAATTAATCTGGACTGTAGTCGAATTTTCATATATCCATTTAGTTATTGTGGATTTATAAAATGTGCTATTAACGTTTAAAAAAAAAGTGCTTGACAAACTTATAATTTAGTTTTTACATGGATTTTCATTTAAGAATATTATGTCTATTTCGAAACAGCGATAAATAAAAATGATGATGTCTTTTAACATTAGAAGCCGATAAATCTATTTATAATTTCAAAGAAACTACACAAAGTCTTCAAAAGGTCCGCGTATTTGTGTATCCATTTAATTGTGGGTGTGCCTTTTCTACCGAAATCCGACGATTCTAAGAAGAGCTACTGTATTTCATATTTGTCGACGGATTTATTAAAATAATATAATAAAAAACTAATTTTTCGTGCTATTTTCGCTTATACGTGCAGTGCGCATTTGTGTGCGTGCGTTTGTAATTAAACTGTTATAACTCCGGTATGTTTTTTTAGGATGCACCAACAACGCGTGATATTGTAATGGCGAATAAAGTAAACAAAAAGACGAGGAAACGAGAAAAAACTTTACAAAAAGTGAAGAAAGCGGTAGAGGTAAATAAAATTGAATTCTTAAACACTTACATTCTACTCAACGAAAAGTAACGTTCCGAAATTTCGTTTATCGTCGAAAATACTTAACGGTATGACAAAATAATTTCAGCGAGTATTTTTTTTTAAATTATACTGAATTGATTGGCTTATAAATACGAATCTCTGTTTGTGTCAGAGATCGATTTAATACGAAACTCTTGCCGATGATTATTTAATGTGAATCTTTATCGAACTCCTGTTCGAAGCGCTGTATAATACGAATCTGATCGAAAATTGTCTCTCTTTCCGGGCGTCTTATGATCCGACCGGTTGTAAAAATCTTGTCTACATCCGGAATACTTCTGTCAGCGACTTTCAGCTGTACTTCGACCTCAGGTTCCTGCTCAGTTTGCTATTGTTCCGTTACGTTAATAAAAATGCCCGAGTACGGAGAACTAATATGGTAGTTCAGCGATATTTTTTTGCTCTTTAAGAAATCGAATGTATTTCTCCCCATTTGTTATTGTAAAATAAATAATAATAATTTAAAAAAAAAAAACAAAAAACTCGACGTTGCTACTTTGCAAATTGCTATAAAAACAGTGTATCAAATTGCAGAACGATCGGTGCAGTGGATTTTGAGTTACAGAGCGCACCGGCATTAAAAACGTTGTTTCGAGAAAAACGCATTTAAAGTTTTTTATTGTATAAAAGCACAAATTAAACGTTAATAAGGTAGTAATTTTTGTCTATACTCACACAAAATCATTAATGCCAGGTCCATAAAGTGAAGAACTTTGATTTAAAATGTCCAAAGCATCTTTTTGCTCTTGCCTACGACGAATTCTCTCTTCTTTGGTATGTTCCGCCGCTCGCTCATCCGCTCTGCTCATTCGTGTGTTGTCCACTGATTGTGCCCATTCATGACAACTTAGGCTGTACTGATTTCCATCACTTCAAGAAAGGTTAGGTAAGCAACACAGTCTTCATTGAAGGTAAAGGCAGCCACGTGAGCTGCAAACTCAACAATAATTGTCGAACCACTTTCAGTTTTTGGCAAAATCTTCCAAATCAGTTGGTTGATATTCTCATTGTTTTGAGTGAATCCGTCAATACATCGCTCCAGGAGGGCATCTTTGCTCAGATCTTCATAAATCGGTTTAATCTCTTCTAGAACATCACTTGGTAGAGTAGAGATAAGAGTGTTCGAAAGAACGCAATTCCTTCTTCATTTCTTCTACAGAATGAGAATTGTAACGAATGACACGACCATAGTAAAGCGTTAGTTTAACAATCAATTTAGCAGTGAACTTGCCTTTACCGAAAAGTGTTTTTCTTTGTATTTTCTTTGCATCCTTAGTTTCAGTATCTCTTAAAATACTTCTTTTTACTAAATCGTGCAAATGGGTCCCCATCCTCTTCTGGCCGTGTCCTACACATTCTTTTTTGTTGATTAACACAAAATCTTCGCTCAGCTCAGCGTTACTCGGTACACAGTACTGCGCTTTTCGCAGCAAGCACAAGTCAGTGTCTTAGCCCTCGACCACTACCATTCAGACCCTAGTGCGTCTCTATCGCGATGCAGCTGTGCAAACAACTGGGCTTACAACAGAACACAGGGATTATTGGTTTTGGCCGAGCAAGCATCCTTGATACGACAAAGCAGCGATGCAACTTAGAACGACGTTTGAGAGATCGTGAATAGATGAACAACCACAGACTAATTTCTAACTCAAGCGTCGTCAAGAGATAGCGCTACACGTACCGAATCCGTCTCAAGGTATAGTTATAAACATCTATATACTTACCTGCGTAAGTCTTTTTCGAAAAAAACAATTAAGGAATTATACAAAAAGGACAGAAAAATATGCCTTTTAATCCCGCTGTGCGTCAGGGCCATGTAGTCGTTTTCGTTCTTTTAGTAGAGTTAGAGCGGCGCACATTTATCAAAGGAATTTTTCGGTTAATATCTGCGGTTGCTTTATGGAGCACAGCAGTTTAATATTTCTGATACTGTTGGTATGATTAAAATTTTTTTCCTACAGTGTGTGGGTTTGCTTGTTTTAGAAATTAATAATGTGATATTGTACGAAGCTCGAAGTCCGTCATCGTCTTTGCTTAGGAGCTACATGAAAAAGATTTAATATAGTTGATTGAGCTGCGTGTTTCTTTTCCAAGTGTTGAAAATAGGTAATATCTTTGCTTTTCTTATTCGAATACATTTTATCGAAGTGAGCTTGTAGCCTAGATGTTTTCATCGCTTCATTTAAGAAGTTTTTATTACAAATAAGGCACACTAGCGATGACGGATTGTGAGATTTTCAATAAATCCATATTTATGTCGCCTCTTCCTCTTTACTTCTAACATTAATTCATATCTGCCGTAAAAGGTTTAAGGAGCTGCTTGGGTTCTGGAAAAATATTGAATTGATTACAGCTCATTATTTCAAAAAAAAAAAGCTACTTTTATTATCATATATTAAGTTTTTCAAAAATCGAAAAAAAATTGTTTTAATTTTTCGATAGCTCAGTATTTTAAGAATATTGTCCCAAAAAATTAGACGTGAATCGTAAATATTTCGGAATTATTCAGTCAAAACTTTAAACTTTTTTTTCTTGAAACCACGTTTTTGAAAATAACTACCACATTAGTTCGCTAACAGACTGACGGATCGATCTGAAATTTTTAGATCATGTTCAGAACAAATTTTTACATACCATGAAGTAAGATGTTTTTTGATCCATAAAGAAATGGAATTTTTCGAAGCAAAAAACGGAGCATGTTTTTTTTGTGGATCTCGCTGCTGGCTTCAATATAGTTCACTATCGCACATTCAAATACAAAGTATATCAAGTCACCAAATATTTTATGACCCACTAAATGGAAAGAAAAGTTCCTGGTGACATTAGAAAAGCGGGGTTCTTCAAGGTGGCGTTTTATCACCGACCTTATTTAACATATACATATAAGTGATCTGCTAATGACTGATAATACTCAGCACTTCTTGTGCGCGGATGATCTGGTTTTAATCGCTCAGTACAACACGTTTGAAAAAGAGGAAAATACGCTAAATCATGAAATCAGTGAACCTGATAATACGTGTTTTAAGAAAAATCAACTGAGGCTAAATTCGTTAGAAACAGTGGCTTGTGATTTTTAATCGAAAAGTCGTGAAGCAAAGGGACAACTATAAATTAAGTGGGATGATATCGACCTAAAGCACACTCATCTTCTTTCGGTGCCATGACCGTTCTCGATCTTAGGCTCATCTGATGGCAAGCTTGATTAATTCTTTGTCGGCACCCCTATCCTTTGCTGTGTGGAACAGTTCTTCAACACTGCAACCTGTCCATGTTTGTAGGTTCTTGAACCAAGATAATCTTGTTTTCGTGCAACTCTTCTTTATCCTTCCACCTTTCCCATCAATATATTCTGCAGTAATGTGTACTTCAGCCCACGCATCACATGACCGAAGTATTCTATTTTTCTTCTTTTGACAGTGTCGATCAGCTCCTTTTCTTTTCTTATCGTCTGTAGTACCTCAGCGTTTGTCTTCTTTTTGGTCCACGGGATCCTGAGTAAGCGTCTGTAACACCGAAACTCGAAGGCTTCTAATCTGTCGAGCGTTCTGGACGTCAATGTCCACGTTTCGACACCATATAGTATAATACCGACCAGACATAGCATTTCAGAGTTCTGAATCTTAAATCAAGGTCCAAGTCATGAGCTGTGAGTGTCTTCTTCATTTTCATAAAGGCAGAACGCGCTTGCTCAATGCGACGTCTAATTTTTCCGTCTGGGTCACCATATTTATTAATCCAGGCACCGAGGTATTTGTATTTATCGACGTGTTCTGGTCTGCCATTGTTTATCACTATGTCGATAGGGTGCGGATCGTTTGAGATGGCCATTACCTTCGTTTTTTTCACGTTAATTATCAGTCCATATTTATTGCATACTTTTTCCACCGCTTTTGTTAATATCGTTAGTCTGCACTTTCAGCCATCAAAACTGTGTCGTCCGCATATCTGATGTTATTGATATTTTCACCGCCGATTTTAACACCAAAATATTTGGGCGTTATATTCGACAGATCGCATTCATACAAACAGTACTGCGAATCAGTTAAAATGAAAACCATGGTCGGTACAAACATAATACGTAACCTGATGGGCTCCAGCTGGGGAGCTAACGCACACATCCTCAGGATTTCTTCCTTGGCGCTCTGTTATTCTACCGGTGAATATACATACCTAGTGTGGGACTATTACTCGCACGCCAGAAAGATCGATGTGACCCTGAACGAGACATGCAGGTTGATAACTGGATGTCTAAGACCCACACTCCTTTACCGAAATTTTACGAACTTAGCGGCACTGCCTCTCTTGAAATTCGACGGGCGGTGGCTATAAAAAATTAAAGGTTTAAATCTGTCGATGACAACCGACATCCGTTATATGAATATAAAGGACTGGTTGAAACAAAACTAAAGTTCAGACTTAGCTTTCTACGAAAGGTCTAGGAGCTAACTTGTACCATAGAAAAGGATAGACTTCGCAATTGTAATACAAAAGCAAACGGTATACCAAAAGCGGATGCACTACTGAGCGTGAAAATCACTTAAGTTATGGTCTATGGAAAACTTTGAATAGACTAAGAAATGGAATTGCGCGCACAAAATATAATCTCTATAAGTGAGGAATATTCGATAGCGATCGATGTGATTACGGCGAGGTTTAGGACTACAATCATCTATTTGCATGCCTCTGGCGTCAGATCTGAACTTGGAAGCTTGTATGGTGATATTGATAATGATTTAATAACATTTATAGAATATTGGACGAGCAGCTGTTGTGTATTATTCGGTTATGGTATATTCTTTCGTAAGAAAAAATACGACTTGTAGGCGCCTGCACCAATATCAATACTTGCCAGAACGGAATATCAACTTTTTTACTAGTCTGCATTTAGATTTACATTTATTAAGAAAAAACTTAACATATGTTGGAACAAGCCTTGATTTCCAACTGAATTTTTTATTCGCGGCGAAAGCGACTGCTATCCTTCCTGCATTTAGTTTTCAAAGAGATCTTACCATTGTAATTAGTCAAGAAATACAAGACTATAACGATTAAAACACATTGCACGTTCAGTTTACAATTTTTTATTCAGCAGATAAAAACTGATCATATATAATACGACAATCATGAGAGTCCAAAAGGCCCCGAAACTGTACGACAGGACAAGATGTTGGCGGATACTGTTAAAAAATCATGCTTGATGTATAGAGTTAGTCACTTTTATAACAAATCTCATTAAACAATTTTCTAGTCAGTATTGCAAAGAAATTATTTTTAGATAATGGGTATTTAAATTTTCTGTGAGAACAGAATTTGTAACAATGCCGAAAAAAAAAAAACCCAATAAAAATGTGCTTTAGTTTATTTAAAAACCAGTGAAACTTACACTTCTTAGAATTTTAAATGCGGAAAAGTTAACAAAAACACAATTGTAAAACATTTAGTTACATGTAAATCTTTTTTTTTTTTTTTTCAGAAAAATAAGAAAAAGAAAAAAAACGTGGAAGGCGGCAATTTTCATGCAATTCATTTAATTCACGATCCGCAAGGTAATTGGAACATTTTTTATGAAAATTCTTGTATATCTAGTATAATAGGCAATGTTTGTTCCTTTTTTTTCTGTTTTAATTTTATTAATTAGTTGTAAAAAAAAAACATTTAGTTTTTCATTGCTTTACGAAATTTAACAATAATTTTAGGTTTAACGGGAATTTCCTATTATAATTTCGATTTAGCAAGTATAATAACAGTTATTTTTTTTCGTGGTGATCTTATTTTTACTTTTTGAAATTTGCCAAAATAGAGTAATGGATTCTACCGTAGTTCATGAATTAAATAATATATTAATGATGTCATTTTGATATAGAAGGATTGACAAAATGGAGGGGACGAGTTTTTACTAAAATGTATTCTGTATTGGAACTTTAAAAAATACAATCATTTTGACTCGGAAATGTTGCCAAAGTAGGAAATAGTGTTGATTAGGATTTTTGGAGTATCATGAGTCAAAAAAAAAGAATAAATTATTAATAGTTAAAAAAAAATTTAAAAACCGATAATTTTTTACGAGATTGTTTTTTTTTATATATATTTTTAAACCAATGATGCCCGTTATGGAATTATAATTTTAAAAAAATTAACGGAGAATGAATTTTTTTTGGGGAACAAATAAAGCGTGAGTGTTCAATTAGATGGGTTTTCTGTTTTTAATGGTTTAGCAGTCAACTCTGTTTACACGGATTACATAATTGAAAATAACTATTAGTTTTTTAAAGTTGTAGTTGGACAAGATGTTTGCATGAGCTGGAATTTTCTCATGTAATAAAAAAATAACAGTGTAATTTATGAAATAAGCAAAGCATATAGAAAATAAGTGAAAATGTTACAGCGATATAAAGAGAAAATCGACACACAGTAGTGGGTTTTATTCAAATCTCGTTTTCGTGCAGTGGAAAATTGGAAAATAAAACTTGCGTTGGATGTTATTATTTGCTAACCTTCCCTCTTCCTTCAAAAAAATAAATAAACACATTAGGATTGTAAAATATTAACTGTTTCATCAGGCAAAACGATAACAAATTATTTAATCGCTTTAAATCGGCCAAGTGGTTTTGGAGTTGCAATAAATAACTTATGGGATTGGTATTTTGTTTCCATAGTTATAGTTCGTAATATACAATGACTAAGCAATGTGAAGGGAAAATACTAAACCAGTTGCTTTCTTTTGAGGCCTGTCTTGACTTGTTAGATTTCTCTGATACCTGAAACGATTTCAGGTCGATTAGACCTGGAAAGACTTGCGTTTAGAATGATTTAAATTTTTTTTCAATTTAACTACTAGATCATCGCCGTGCTTTTATCAGATATAGATGATAACGCATAAATAAGCTAATAGGAAACCAACTTAAAATTGTCTCTATCTTTTTATTCGTTCTTTTAAAAATGACTAATTTATACGTAGCAGTTCCTTATTACTGGTATTTTATAAAATTACTTCCTTCATTTTTTGCTTTGATCTGCGAAGCTGAAGTGAAAAACTAATCAAAATAAAATAGCCGTTTCGAAATTCACATAAAAATGAGTAACGTTTAATTCTCACCTCTTAAATTGGATCTTTCGCTATTGGCTGTTTGTTTGTTGTTTTTTTTTTTTTTTATGGTGAATTAAAAAAAAAAATTGTTATCAAAATTAATTAGTAAATAACTTGAAAGTTACAGTCTGGTTTCATTAATATAGAACTGTCAGAAGTTCACTATTATTTTTGCTGAACAAGCTTTCTACAAATGCGATTTATTAAGAACTAAATAAAAATGGACTTCATTTATATTAATAAGTTATTTTGAAATTTTCAATATTAATTAGAACATAAAATTTCAGAATTATCCGAAAAGCTTTTAAAACAATTAGAAAAAAGGCACGAAAGATTCGAAGTCAAGTTGCTAATGTTGGACGTCATATCTAGATTGATCGGAGTTCATAAATTAATCGTACTCCATTTTTATCCGTATATTCAACGATTTCTTCAGCCGCATCAGAGAGGTCAGTTTTTTAATTTTCATATAATCGTTAAATTTTCTTATTAAAATTTTTGTCCAGTGATTACGGATGTTAATTAATATTATCAATAGCTTTACTCGTGGACCTAGTGTAGTAATGAAGGTTGGGTAATATTGAATATGTAACATGCGGAATTAAATTATCCGATTAACTAATTTATTATATACTTTTCTGATTTAATAAGGTATTTTTACTTTCTCAAATTTGCGTTTTTTATCTTTTCATTCGTAGAAGTTACGAAACTTTTACAGTTTGCCGCGCAGTCATGTCATGAACTAGTTCCTCCTGAGGTAAGTACAAAAATATCATGTACTAGATGTCTTTATAATACTCGCCAACACGTTAAAATTTATCTGAATTATTTTACTCGTACATTTCGAACATTCCGCGTTGTAAACCAAAATTTATATAATATGAAAATTTGATTGAAATTTTATGGCAATCGAAATTGTTTTTGAGATATTTTTGATTTCGAAATGAAAACAGAGATTTGCATTTTGTATCGCTGTTATACGTTTCTGCGTTGTG
The DNA here is from genome assembly GCA_039619475.1 of Icerya purchasi. NCBI lineage: Eukaryota > Metazoa > Arthropoda > Insecta > Hemiptera > Monophlebidae > Icerya > Icerya purchasi. The sequence continues at coordinate 236,897,411 of CM077116.1, forward strand.
TTTATTATTATTTAATATCATTATTAGTAGCAGCAGTAGTATTTTAATCATTGTTATTACTATTATTATTATTATATAGCCGAAAATTAATATTTGCGAGTAAAAAGAATCTAACGCTATTTTAAAGTAAACACTGATTACTTATAAATAACTTATAATATCTTAAATAAATCGTTTTTTTTGTTCGCTGTTTACTATTTAGCTTCTTATCGGCATAATTTAGTTGTTAGATTATATGTATTTTGGTAGGAGAAAGAAGGTTTAAAATAATATCTTAATATTCTCACGAAATGTAATTTAATTTAGTTTATTTTCGGGCGTGTAATTTATTTTGAAAGCCCTGAAGATAAAACTTGCATAACATTACTACTCTCCGATCTGATGGTCAAATATTTCATGTCCTCGAAAATATTCTCAGCAAAAAACCTTAGAATTACATAAAAAAAAAATTTGAAACTAACCGTAAGCAGTATTTAGCACAAATTAGGATACGGATTAGATAGTACTTATTAGTATGTACGAGTAGATATATGTATAAAGAACTCCGGTAGTGTTTATTTTGCGAACTATTTTGTTCCTATTATAAATGAATATGTTATACGTGGAGAATGAATTTTATTCGAAAATCCACTAATGTTCTGATATACATATATATGTATTTATATTTATTATGTATATATATATATATATATACTTATAGCTGTTCTGATTGTCTCTTATTTGCAGTTAACCTTTTTGTTATGTAGTTCATTACACCTACGTTTTATTAGTTTGATTGATCCATTGAATTTTCTGTGTCGGTTTGTATATGATTCGTTTTTAATCACTGACATTGTTAACATTTTTTGGTTTTGTTTCACTTCTAGTTGATCATCTGTGATGATCATACTTTTACCTATTATTTCCCTTCTCACTGTGTGTAATATATGATAGTATTGCATTTTCTCTGAGGAGTAGTTTTTATTCATTTCATTTTATTCGTATTTTTCGTAAGAAGAAAAATTCTAGGATCGTTTTAAAATACTCGATTATGACTATACATTAATCTTTTTTATTTTATTTTATTTTATTTTTGATTTAAAAAAAAAAAAAAAAAAAGAAAAAAGAAAATTAAAACTGTACTCTTTATTTTCCAGTTTGTAGAACCAATTCTGAGGGCATTGGCGAATAATTTTATTACAGAACGTAATTCTTCCGATGTCATGGCGATCGGGTAAGATTAATTTTAAAATTAATTTAATTTTAGTCGAACAAAATGTATAAAATAGCTATATCTCGGTGAAATTGAAACGTAGTGTAAATCGGTGTGGTTTGATTAATTATATTTTTAAACAAAATAAAGTTAAATTTAAAAATTATATTTAAAATACGAATTGAAGAAATTATAAAAATGTAATAATTTATCTCAGAATTAATTTTAAAAGCGTTCATTTTTTAAATCGACCTGTTTAAAAAAAATTAACGTCGAAACTTTAAAGTGTAGAAAACTATGCCAAAAAAAAATCTGCAATTGTAACCGATCAATTTCGTTAATAAAATTAATTAATCGCGGATTTAATTATACTTTAGTCTTAACGAGACTAGCATGGCACTTTTAAATTAATTTGTTAACACTTGCGAACTTTTCACTAAATTGTCAACACGATATAATCTCGTGGAAGTATATAAACTTAATACTTCAAAAGGGAAAAAAATGGAATTTCCGTAATATACATATATGTACACTCGGTTAACGGGATATGACTAATTTTGGAGTGTAAACTTACGCTTTTCTGGATATAAAAATTAAGAAAACGAGTAAAACAGTTGTTTGAATTGTCATAGTATTTTCAAGACAACCTATACTGATTAACTGCACTCGGAAATCTTTAGTCGCCTTTTTATTTTCCATATCGATAAATGATTCACAAAAATAAAAATGTCGGCCACGCAAGCCCGCCAGATTTTTTATTAATAAAGTAACAAATAAAAATAAGAATAAAAGGTCTATTACGGTCTTTAAAATTATAAATGCCGGTAAGAAGGAAATGAAGATGTATCGAGTAAATAGAATTAAATGCGAGCCGAAACTTTCGAATGCATTTTTTTTTTTTGCATAGCTGTTAAATCGTTCGTCCGAACATATCTGATATGTTATTGGAAGCTGTTTACGTCAGAAAATGTTTTGGTAATTGCCTAACTTAAAACCTATTATCTTTTCCGTAAAGGTTGCACAGGTCGTTTCGACGTATGCAGGAAATTTTTAAAATACCACCCTACTTGATGGAATTAACTGCTTGAAGTTGGAGAAATTTTGTATTTTATCTTGTAACACAGTCTGGTGATTTACGAGTATTACGACAAATATTTAAAACGACATTTAGAGGATATTAAATATTTGAACTCTAATGAAGGTTTTACTTGAAAAACTTTAGCCGTGCCACACTATTTCGAGGAATTCGAATATAAAACAGCTGCTTTAAAATATCTTAAATATAATGTTTGTCGGTTATTATAAAACTAACTATTTCGTTGAAAAAAATTTATCGGTTTTATAAATAGACGTGCGAATGAAATTACATGTGTTATTGGGGGAAAAAAGTAAAGGGATGTTACTCGTCCCAAACTTTTAGTAACAAATGAAATTTAATAAAGCTTGGTGATGTATCGTATCTAAAGTTACATTGATCGAGAAAGCGATTTATTCAAGTTTTGGAATATTTTTCGTTAAATCTCTTTAAAAATAGCGTGAGATATTAGCGGTTCAGGGTTAAAAAACGAGATTTATATTCATTTAATTTTTTTCATCTTAGATTGATCTTTTTAATGTTATTGTCGTAATTCATACTTTACACTGTTGGTCCTTTTACAATCATTAGCACAGTTCACGACATCGGCACAATGTATAATTGCCGACTTAGGAAGAAAATTTTAGTAAAGAATATTTTATCTTTGAAAGTCAGTATGACGCTTTATTGTCATTCCATCATTTGAATATTCCGTGCTATAAATTGCTAAATGAAATGAATAGCAATTAAATTTAAAGAATAAAACGAAAAAAATAAAAAAAACTATTACTTTACTCGTGTAATATAATGTAAACGGAAATAGTGGTATGTTAATGTTGTTCGGAAAATACGATATAATTATTTCTGCTTTTATTGTTTAGTCTGAATGCAGTTAGAGAAATGTGTTTACGTGCTCCGCTGATTATGACAGAAGAGTTATTACGAGATTTATGTATGTACAAACGTTACAAAGAACGTAGTGTGATGATGGCAGCCAGATCACTCATTCATGTTTACAGAACTTCCTTGCCAGAACTGTTGCACAAGAAAGATCGGGTATGTTTATCGATAACGCTGTCTATTATATTTTTAACGTGTTTTGCAGTTCTTTTTTTTTTTTTTTTTTTAATTTTCTAATCTGAAACTTACAATTCTCACGGGGATATATGAATTGACGATATTTTATGAAAATTTATCCAGTTTTTTATTAGATCATATTAATTTTTTTATTCTTTCTCTCAGTGATTTTCATAGTTATTTATTACCGCTGTGATCGGATTAAAAAATTAACCCAAAATAATAAATATTGAGAATTTAAAAGCGTTAAATTGAAAATTTTAATTTTATTTTTTAGTTTGCTTATAAAAAAAGTTGTAATCCGTTATTGTTAGAAGCGAGTGTTGGGTAAAGTTGGCGAACATAGCGAACAGATTTTGCAGACACTAAGTTTTTTATATGCATATATAAAAATTAGTGTTTTTTTCCTAGCCAAAAGTTATTTTCCTATAATTAGTTTAGTTATGATATTTTTCAAAAAATTAATTTAAAATAAACATACAAAATTGTAATAAAATCAATTTAATTTTGTTAGCCTACTTTAAAGAGAAAAATCAACCGGTCTTGTCGATTAAGAGATTGCTGAAATAATTCGATTGCAAAAGAAACATTTTTACTGTCTAATTTCCTATTAAATAATGGTTATCTGGTTATTATAGGTATTCAAAAATTATCTAATAATTCTGATTATTTTTCAGATATTTCTTTCATTCAGTTGCGTCGCGTACAGAGTGTATACTTTTCCAAAAAAGTTCGCTTTGAGAAATAGTTTTATTACACGCGATAACTGACAAAAAAATGTGTTTATAACACTTTTTTTTTTTTTTCATAGGGCCGTCCGACCGAAGCTGCAATTGAAATTAAAGCTCGCCAGTACGGTGAAACAGACGCGAAGGAATATATTCCGGGAGCAGAAGTACTGTTGGAAGCAAAGCCGGTAGAGGTAATTTATAAGAAAATTACTTTTCGGATAATTTCGTTGGAATTTAATTTTTATGAATACAAATTTCTGTAAAGTGTTTTTTTGTTTTTTAATTCTTACATTTCGGTTTAATAATCTCCACTTTAACAGGTCAACAATATAAGTTATGAAAAGTACACTTTGATGTAGTCGTATCGAAGAAATAAAATAGTAATAAACTGTTAAAAAATTAAGAACCTAATTTATAATTATAGGATACGGATAATAGTGGTCAGTCGACAGATGATGAAGACGAAGATGAGTGGATAGATGTTAATCAGTCGTCTGATGATGATTTTGACGATGAAGAAGAAGACGATGAAAATATTACCGAAAATGAAAGTAATTTAAAAAATGAAGAAGATAATAGTGTAAGTGATTAATAAATTTAATATTACCATCGGTTGATTTTGTTTGATATTATTGGTGAACTTAATAATGAGGTTTAAACGACGCACAGTGGTGTAAAATCCCCAATCTGTAGCCTTAGATAACTTAATGAATTTACCTCTGCAAGTTTCATATCGGTTTAAAGAAAATTTAATATTAAAAAAAATTACATTTCAAAAGCTTTTAAATTCAAATAGAACGAAACATTTCAATGTAATCATTGATTAGACTAGCATTACATCACACATACTTCTTGAATAAAGTAGAAAATTGTTTATTTCTACAAAAGAGTATCTACTCAATAATAAAATTATAATTAATGCACACAATCGTTTATTTACTAAAATAACAAAAATTGTTTAAATTATAAATTATTTTCCAAACTGAACATAAAAATTGAGAGCAATATACTTGAAAATATTTCCTTATTACTACTATTCGTTTTCATCATCGACTTCATCTTTATTGTGATCAACCATCAAGGCCGTGTCCACGGGGTGGGTTTTGGAGGTTAACCCCCCCCCCATGAGAACTGAAATTGCTTGGGTACTTCATTAATATTTTATGCAAAATTTTTTGTTACGAGTATAATCAATAACATATGTAATTTTTATTGTTTATGCAGTAATTCGTTTATTTAAATTATTAATATATAAATCAAAATGATGGAAATTATTAATAGCATGAATATTAGTGAAAAATGTATTTTTATTTATAAAATAAATATGCAAAGAAAATCCCCCCCCCCCCCACAAAAAAAAATTCTGGGCACGGGCCTGTCAACCATCATCACAAATTATGCAAACATTCTTTGTATATTCGTAGATGAGGAAGTTAATAGATCGTCCCGTTTCTTCAGAGGGTTTTTGGCTTTTTCGGTAATTTTGTTTAACTAACGATTAAACGGTTAAATATTTTCTATACTTTTTAAAATTTTTATTGCGTGCTTTTTGCTCTTTCTGTGTTAACTGTCTAATGAGTAAGAGGGTACTTGATTTTATTTCTGGTCCGTGTAGGTATTATTACATAATCTATTAATTTTGAAGTACTTGCTTGTCGTCGAGCTCTCAGTTTCTCAGTAAAATCTGGAAGTGTACACATTTTCTATATTTTTCCGTTATTTTTTCTTTTAGTTTTTCCTCTTTATTCTCATTCAATGAAATATTCGGATGACACGTTTAACTAGTCTGTTTTTAATAATTGAAATAGAGCTGTTTAATCGTTCAAAATTATTTTTACAAAATCGATCTTTCGTTCGATGTGCCATTTTTCATCGAGACTCGAAATTTAACTAGAATGTAACGAGTTTTTTTTTTATTTACGTCGTTTTAAATATCACCGTATTTTAAGAAATTTTTGGATATTTATTTTTGTAAAATTAAACTGTTTTCTATTTCACAATATCTACAGTTTTGTATAGAAAACGATACAACCGTATCCCGTTGCAAATTGTAGCTGATAGGATGGAAAATATAGCTTGCTTGTATAATGGTATAAAGCTTGTTTCTAAGTTTAAAGCATCGGAAATTGTATTTAACAAAAAATTTTATCTCCGATTTTTTGATACTGGCATTTATTACAAAATTAAATATTAAAAAAATGAAAATGAAAATAAAAACTACTTAAAATTTTTATCACAAAAATACATTAATTTACACGTTTCATACTTATTCTTGATTTTACCATGACTCAATGTAATATTGTGTTATAAACGTCTTACGCAGTAATACAATTATAGCACTTTCAAAAAAACAGTCGACACATGTATACAATAACAGAATTGAACATGATCCGTCATTTGAACATAACGTTACACCTACAAATTGTATCACGTGATCTGAGTATTCCACATATACCCATAGCAAGATAATAACTCAACAGTTATATTTGTTTGATTTTTTATTTTGATTTTATACCACGTTTCCAGCATTCTCCTCGCTGAGCGACGATGAGTTTTTTTTTTTCTAAGAAGACGTTACACTTTTGTAATATTTTTGTTTTCGAGAAAATAAAAAGCGTGAAATGAAACAGGTAAGGATTAAATTACGTTATACTTCTTATAAGAGGAATAGGAAGTGTAGTTTATAATTTTTTATAGTACATTATTAAATAAAGTGGAAAAAATATAAACATGTTTTATGAAATAATAATATATTTAATTGAATACACACTGATGCGTTTTGAAGCTAACAGCTTCATGATCATGCTATGTAAAAAGTGTTTATATTTTTCATATGGTTTTTTTTTTTTTTTTTTTTTTTATGGCCCGGCTTTAGTTAACTATCAAGCCATTTGGCCACCAATCATTTAATACGTAGGCTGTTCAAAAAGTAATGGGAAAACATCAATAAAAAAAAAAATACTTATTTAATCTTCTAAATCGACATGCTCCTTTGCAAAGTAACCCCCTCCGGTCTTGATGCACTTTAGCCAACGTTCCTGCCACTTTTTGAATACGAATGAGAGGCCATCCTTTGAAAGCTCCTTGCAGCGCGCGTCAACAGCATTGATAATCTACTTATACGACCCAAATCTTCGACCTCTGAGGCCCATTTTCAGCTCCGGGAAGAGCCAGAAGTCGCACGGGGCGAGATCTGGGCTGTACGGTGGATGCGGTACGATTTTGATGCCAGTAGAGTGTAAATAATCGATTACAACATGAGAAATATGCGGCCGCGCATTGTCGTGATGGAGCAAAATTTTATTAACACGCTGGTGCGGTCGTTTTTTCTTGAATTGGCAAACCATTTGTTCCAAAACGTGCTTGTATCTCTGCGCTGTGACTGTGTGGCCTCGAGGGACGGTGTATTTGTACAAAATTCCCTCGGAATCGAAGAAAATAATCATCATTACCTTCCCGGCGCTCCTGGCACACTTCGCTTTTTTGGGTGGCGGAGTACTCGACGTCTTCCACTGTGAACTTTGTTGTTTCAACTCTGGGTCGTAGTGGTACATCCACGATTCGTCTACGGTTATGATATTATTTATTTCAGCATTTGAATCACCGCCAAACCGCTGCAATAACTCGGTACACACGTCGACGCGGTGTTGCATCTGATCAGCTGTAAGCAGGCGCGGTATCCATCGACAAGAAACGCGTCGCATCTTCAAATCGTCATGAACAATGGCAAATGCGCTACCGACAGAGATGTCCAGTTGTGAAGCGAGTTCTCTAATAGTAATTCGACGGTCGTCACGTACGATAGCGCTTGCGGTATTCACTAGAACCTCCGTTCTTGATGTGGAAGGGCGCCCTTCGCGCGCTTCGTCGTCTACGCTCTCTCGACCGGCTGTGAAGGCATCATACCAACGATGGAATGTTGAGGAAGGCATCACATTATCACCATACGCGGCTTTTAACATTTCGAGCGATTCTTTTTTACTTTTGTTCAGTTTAACGCAAAATTTCAAACTGTAACGTTGCTCTAAATTTTTCTGCATATTGACTCGTTGACGCGGCACCCATACACACTTTACAAAACTCGTTCCACGCGACAACGTATTGCACCGATTTCAGTCAAACCAACACTAAACGATAGAGAATTGAACACGCTACACGTTGGTATGCAGTGTTACCACTTTATCTAAAAAATATTCCCTTCAGAGTGCGTTTCCCATTACTTTTTGAACAGCCTACGTATAAGAATACTGCCAACTAATGAAGGATACATAATATTTAATTAGGAAAAAGGTTATAAACAGACAACCATGGCCGTAAATGTTCAACATCACCCACAGAGCCTGAATAAAATCTTTAGGAAGGAGAAATTGGCCAGGCTGAGTCCAAGGTACATTACCTGAACTTGCCTAACCAGAAAATTAATAAAATAGGAATTATAATCATCATACACAATAATTGTAACAAACAATCATGGCCACAAATGCTTCAGCATAGTCCACGATGTCTGCACAAAATCATAACAAAGGAAAAACTGCCCAGGTCGAGTTCGAGAAGCGTTGGGTTTCCCGAACATGACAGGGCATCAAGAATTAGGATAATGGATCACGTATCATCAAGAGTTGCATAGAATAATTAGATAATAAAATAAATAAGCGTATGCTGTTAAATTTGGATGTCGTTTAATAAAATAAATTTAAACAAAATATACAGGACCTGGTTATTCTGGCACAGAAGACTATAAATGGTATACGGAGGAAAGAACCCAAAAGACATTAATTGTTCACAAAACGGTCTACGGTAATGTTCATATTTATTACAATTAAACAGCAAATGATTAATGCCCTCCAAGAAATTTGATGCGTGATGATCACTGCATAGTACACCGTCACCTCGGTCAGAAAAATTCCGAACTATCCGCGAATGACCCATACGCAGTCGGCAAATAGTAACCGCATATTTACGAATGAGTCGATCGGGGATAGATTCCGGAATGGAATAATACCAAGGGCTAGAGGAGAGCTCTGACTGAACCAAGTGGTAGTATTTGCCTTGGTTCTGACTATTAATAAACTCAATCCATTCCGCCTTACTATCAACTTTAACCTTAGAATAAAGGTCTGATGAAGGAATATGGTTTATTTGATGATATTAACTGAAATAATGTGTGGAGTAAATTTTAACATGAATAAAGGGGTAGTAGTTTTTGTAACTTGTTCATAGCTTAAACGTTTCGTAAATTTTGCCTTAATGAAATATTTGAGTTATATTTTCTATATTACGTTTTCCTCTATTTTGCTCTTAATCTGTTTATCGTAATATGAAATCGATATTTTATTTACATACGTTTTATAATATATATATATATATATATATAATATATACTTTTAATAAAGTTTCTATTCGAGGCAATAGAAATAAATCAGCTGGATGTAGATTTAGCCAGTGCAGTAGTTACGATATGGTTCAGATATAACTTCAAGTAAATAAAGAGTATACTGTGCCTCGAACATTATTGCGGTGAAGAAGATACGAATTCCATTTTACTTACAAAGCACATCTTTTTTGCGAAATCACTTTGATGCACTTCGATGATACTCTGTGTTGGAAATTATCGTATTTAGCATGAATCATTTTTATATATTCTGTAGTAATCGAAAGAAATCATCAGCATTAATTTTATCGGTGACTGATTCCTACTTTCATATTTAGCTGGTTAGATTGTTTTGTTTCTGGATCATATTAAAGTTTTGTTACTGGTAACGATAGAATTTAACAAATTTTCGTTTTATTTTTCATTTGTTATTAAAATTCTATAGAAATATCTTTCATTTTGGTTTTGATTTTGTATCCGAAAAATTTTTTGGTGGCAACTTTGGATTGTTCTGAATAGTTGATATGGTTTTAAAACAAATTATAGTTTCTTTAGCAGTGCACATCATAATGACAAAAGATGGTCAGAGAAAAACAAATTTTCAGTTTCTTCGTTTAGGTCAATTATTGATGGTGGTCTGCTAGATCTTGGATCATTCTCGACAAATTTTTGGCCTTCTTTAAACATTTTCCTAACATCTCAAATAGTTCCGTGAGAATTCGCTCAAGTTTAATGTAAAATTTAATATTCAGTTTTTGTTCCTTAGAATATGCAGAACAGCAACTAATTCGTTTATTATGACTTCAGTTATATTAAGGTGAATTTAAACAAAATTCGGAGATTGTAGCGAAAAAGTTGGTAATGAATAATCCGAAATCAGTCAGTCTAATTTCTTATAGAACAAAATTACGTTTTATTTATTTATTTTTTTTAGTTTAAAATGACAAGTAAAGTGAGGAAAATCAAAAAAATCATTTTTTGTTTTGAAATATTTAATATATTTTTGTTGTACATTTCGTAAAAAAAGTAGACTGTCGTATCGGTAGAATATAAGTTGTGCAGAGCAAAAAGCTGAGAAAAATACCTACAGCTTTGAGATCGAAAAAGTATGATGCTAGTTAAAGCGAAACGTAATAAAAGAAAGAAAACATACGTCAACTAGAATACTTGTGCTTTATTGTAAATAAAAAATTTGTATTGCAACAAGTGAATTAGTTTAGTTGAAAAAATCCGAACCGTTAATGTGTTATAACAGTAGTTGTGAAACTTTTGGGGACAGCGAAACGCAAACTGTTTTAAAATATACTGACTTTTATTAATTACGTGTATATTTAATGTAGGAGATAAAACTTGTTGATGAACCAGTTGTTAGCGATCGTGTACTATCGAAGGAGGAACTGGCAGCCAAACGGAAAGAAATAGCTGCCGCAGTCAGTGTAACTAGGATATTGACTGATGAAGATTTTAAGCAGATTGAAACTGCTCAGTTGAAAAAACAAGTAACTTCAGCTAAAAACAAACGAGTCGCCGAACCTAGTACAAACTCCAGGTTATTGTTTTTTTTTGTAAATTGTTGAATGTTGAATATTTGTTAACTAGATAACTGCGTAAAATGTTACTTTATTTTTATTTGATAAATTGAAACAGATAAATATCTCTATGTAATTTGATTTTTTTACCGCGCTTTCTTGTAACGATGAACATGAAAGTGTGAAGGTGTTTGCAGTTTGGGTCTACCCGTTTTAGTAATGGTCTGTACACTAGCTACCTGTTCGTACAAAGCAAATTTTAAAACTCGCTGATATTAATCTCTGTGGAAAAGTCTACTTTTCTGCTTTCGTAGCTGCTAAAGTCAATTATAGCGGGCAATGATAGAAAAAACACAATGAATTATTATTTTATTGGATTAAGAGTGGCCTTTTTTGTGGTTATCAAATTAAATTGTTAACATTTGAACGAAACTGTGCAAATGGTTGTAAAATAAAAAGAAGAAATCTTCTCAATCCTCAGAAAATATTTTTATATCTTCAGCTCACATATGTGAATATAAGTAAATAACAAATAAGCAGTCCCCGACCAAATAGCGGCAAAATAGCAGGAAGTAGTGGATAATACATGAGTAAGATTATCGTAAGAAAAACTACATAATTCCTATGACGTTGTTTTGACTTTGCTAGTAGTACCGCCAACAAATAAGCACACCTTTGAAATGGGCAGCTACATTTCACAATGGATGTAGGCGTCGGATTGTAGGAATTGAACATGGCTACACTCAAGCAAGCGAAGATATAAGTTGAGTATCAACTATAAACAGCAAAATTAAGCGCATGAAAAGCAACGGATAACTATCATGTATTTTATTCTTAGTAAATCAAATATATGTATATCAGAGTTGTACAAGTATGGAATGCGATTTTTTTTTCCCCCCGAAAAAAACTTGTTAAATCGAAAGAATGATAAAACGCGGTTTATTCAAAGTATGCTCCATCTGTAGTTACACATTTTTCCCATCTTTCGGGCAATTTGTGAATACCGTGTCGCTAAAAATCTTTCGCTTTTGTTGCGAACCATTCACTGAGCTATTTTTCCACATCTTCCTACGAACCAAAGCGCTGCTTAGCAAGTGCATGGTCCATCGATGAAAATGGCAGTCAGAAGAAGCGAAGTCTGGTAAGTAATCCGCATGAGCTAGCACTTCGCAGTTGAGTGCTTCCAATGTGTCGTGAGCCGATTTTTCTGTATGTGATGAGGTATTGTCACGAAGAAAAATTACCTTTTTTACTTTTTTTGATATTCTGAACGTTCATTGAGCAGCGAACGGCTTAAACTGATTAATTGCTGCCAGTAGCGTTTGGATTTAACCGTTTCACCGGTCTTTAACAGCTCGTAATAGACCATACTCTTCTGATTCTACCAAATAGAGAGCATCGTCCTTCTGCCAAAGTGATTCCGCCTTGCGGTCGATGCGGATGGTGCGCCTGGGTCTACCCATTATCTTTTCCGCTCGGGATTCTCAAAATAAATCCACTTTTCATCCCCCATAACGATACGATGCAAAAACAACATCCTTTTGTATCGTTTGAGCAAAATTTCAAAAGTGTTTTTGCCCTTCTCCATCTGCCTCTTGGACAACTCAGGGGTGGTACCCATCTGTCCACTTTATGTATCTTTCCCATCTCTCATAGGCGATTGGAAACAGCTTGTTAACTAATGCTTAATTGCTCTGCGAGTTGTTTTTTTTGCGATTGTGCATTGCCCTTATCCAGCAATGCGTGCAATTCTACAACTTCGTATCTTTTTGGCGGTTTTCCGTGTTCCTTATCGGCAACGTCGAAATTGCCACTTTTGAAACGCCGAAAGCATCGTGCATACGTATCTTGCAATAAGGCATGTTCAAACATAAACTTCTCGAAGCAATCCGTATGATTCAACGGCAGTTTTTTTCAAATAAAACCAAAAAATTAATGTTGACCGCGAATGCTCTTTACTTGGCACAAATTTCGACATATTGCACGCAGCACAATAATACTATGCAAACACTTTTTAAATTTATTATTGATGTGAATTTGACACGTGTTGATGGCGAAAAAAAATGCGATATGTCTCAAATCTGTGTAGTGTACATTGGTGACATTTCGTTTCTCAAATCCATATTTTGTACTTGTACACTTGATATATATATATATATATATTAAAACATCGATTACTGATATATATATATATATATAAAAAAAACCGAACAGCGAAAAATAATTTTAAACAATTAAAACGTTTTACAATTACCTTAGAAGAGCGTACTTTTACAAACGTACTCAGAGCTCAATGTTACCCGATAGAAGTAACGGTAAAATCGGCGCGAATCTGCTGGCGAATTTATAATTCTGACAACATGCCAATCGCCAGCTAAACAAGCACGCAAAAACTTCAATGTAATCACTTCTGCGAATCGAATCGATTATGCGGTCGCACTATAGAAATTTTGCGTTTCAGTCAATCTAGAGTTCTTGATGCTCTTCGCTCGACAACAGTTAAAATAAAAACGATATTTGAATCGTAATAAATTAGACGCAAAGCTAAAATTAATTTTATATCAAACATCACGAAAGGATATCAAAAACGCTGAAAAAAAAATTATATATTTATACATATCTATATATATCTATATATATATATATATATATATATTGATACGGATTCTGTATTTACCTGGCGCGATGATGACGAGCTAGAAATTATTCTCCGATTAAAATCATTAATTTTCGATCTCTCGGCATCAATTCTATTATTCATCGTCGACAGAGAATACGGCCGGGATATTTACACGACCGAATAAGTAATTTCCGATTTCTGTCGAATTTCTCGGCTCGGGTAGTGTTAGGGGTTGTGTAAGTGTCCTGGTATGTGTGGTCCGCGACAACAGGATAGTGCCGGTCAGTCGCGTGATCCGTGTGTGAAGATGAGCGCTGTAACGGCTATGTTATTAATTTATAAGGATTCGGTAATGTACCGTTAGTTTTAGAATAAAATATAGAGCCGATTGTTGCGAATTAATTGATCTAGTCGGTCTTATGTGTTACTATTGTTGTGCGGTCAATTACCGGTGTTACCGTTTAGTCGTCGTGTTCCTTCTCATGAAATCAAAATTTCATGTTAACCAGTTAAATTTTTTTATATGTATACCATTTTTCTTTCTAGTTTAAATCAGTTTGGTACACGTTCGTTCTGTTTGTTGTTGTGTTTTTTGAAATATACGTGATTCGGAACATTAGAAATATTTTATTGAATGCGTATGTTTGGGAGATCGCAATATCTCCGTCGCGGAGATATTACCGCCACTTTACGGCGGGCTCGCGGAGTTGTTTTTTTTTACTTATCATAAAAAGTCTAATACTCTGCGCGGCAGAGCGATTCCGGTTGCAACACATCGTGGGCAAGTGTTGCTGGCGCCCGTAATTTGTCCGGTATAACATTTTTTTTTTTTTAAATTATTACGTACTTTTTATCGAAGAAGAGCGAAGGATTTAACCCCTCAAATCGTAGCATTGGCTCCCGTAGAAGGGACCCGAAAATCCGCAAGTCGTAACATTATATAAAAGAAAGTCGGGTTAATTACACCATTTACAACTCAAGAACGGCTGGACCGATTTTTATGGTCTCTGATTTGTTGGATTTGTCTCTGCTCCAAATAGCAGAATACGAAATTCGAAACAAAATTTATGAAGAAAATTCATTTTTTTTATGTTAGGGTTCACACAATTTTTTGACCGTAATTTTCGGATTTTATGAATGGGCTTTTGTGTTTTGTTTTATATTTTGAATTTCGATTTTAAACGGTTATCTGATGATTAGTTATGAATTTTTTAAGGGTGATTTTTGAGGTCGTTCTAAATTCCATATTATATATTCTATACGGTTTCTTGCCGCCCAGAGTAATCGCTCAGCTTAAAGTTGTAAATTGTCATAGATAGAAGTTTAATTGTAATTTATGATCCAATTCTGATAGGTCAAACCGTTTCCAAGCTATTGTATAATTGAATATTTTTATCGTTTGTGAACCATCTTATTGGGTTATACTGATTTTTGTTATTAAGACGAATAATGCCTTGCTGCCGCATGAATTACATTCATTTTAATGTAATTAAAATACTCTTTTCATTTTGATTTTTGTACATTTATTGAACTTAATTCATTTTGAGTATTAATTTCATCTAAATAAAAAACTGAATTTAATTCAGCTAATAAATTAACATAACATTTATTTTCTAAGGCGGTACGAAGTTCGCCGGGTCAGCTAGTATATATGTATAAAGAAATATTTAAAAGTTGCAAATTAACAGTCCTGCGCAGTGTGCTTTTTCGGAAAAATGAATAACGATCAGTAATTTATTATTTTTATTTTACAGGAATGAATTAGTGGATTTGGGCGATATTGAAAACATCCATAAAAAGAGGCGGCATGATAAAGAGACAAGAATGGAAAGTATTCGTGTAAGTACACAATGAAATTTGATACGGCATTTCAGCTAAGGAAATACTCCAGTGTAACATGTTATTGTTATTTTTAGAATGGAGATGTTGTTATATTTTGTCTTTGCATTGTGGCACTGTGACATAAGAAGCTCTTTCAGATACGTTTGCCGTATTTTTTAATTCATCGATAAGTGCACTCTGTTTTGAATAAATACCGAGCTATTATTAATAGTATTGACGTTTGCTATTCAAATTATCATATGTGCGTGTAGAATTTCAGTTCTGAGAAAAAGGTTAAAAGATCAGTAAAAATTTGCAATCGGAGTTTCTTTTCGCACATATAGTTTACTGGCAGTAAACGGTTTAGTCAGAATTAGTTGATACTACATTTTTCGTAACATTTTTCGTTAATAATAAACATCTCTATAGAGTTTGCCAATTTGACGTTATTTTCTTGACACTTTCGAACCGGCTGTCGATACGGCAATACACAACTGCACAACTGTTATTTTAAAAGAAGTCTAAATGTCGACGATACACGTAATTGAACGGATGTGCAATAATCGCAATTTTAAGTTGTAAGAAATCAGTGCTAGTTAGTGGAAATTTTCGCTAGATTTTCGGCGCCGTTATAATCGATTTTTCATCTACCTCGACAGCGCCGGCTAGTTTTTAAAGGTTAATAACAGTAACTGTTACGAAACCGCCACAGTTGCTTTACGTCAGCAAAATTATTATAGCTACGCGCGGCCGACCTGTGTAACATTTATAGGTAATGATTTCTGCGAATTATGTAATTTCTGTATTCGTCTTTAAGTTGTGAAATTGGATTTTTAATTATTTTCGAGGAACGTCAAATCAGAAAAATGTTATTACTTTTGTGATCATTTTGCAGAGCAGGTTTAGGGTTTTTAGTTTTGAAAAAAAAAAAAAAATAATGATTAAGTATAAATAAAAAAAATTCTGGATATTAAACAAATCGCATTATTTAAAAGTAAAATTATTATACGAAAAATTTCATTCTTTTTTACTTTCTTATTCGCACAACACTCGTACCGTTCAAATAACTTCTTTTTTTTTTTTTTTGTTTCTTTTTTACATTTTCGTTCGTCCAAAAATGTAACCAAAAATTGTAAAATAATGCCAAAATTTTTTCACAGGACCATCGAATCAAAATATTTTAAAAGGACGAAAAAACATCGGTTTAAAAAATATTTCATATAACGCTTTTTATTTCATTCTTTTTTTAAAAATCCCAAATTTGTTAATGGACCGGCATAAATTATTTTCCTTATTTGTATTACAATTCAAATCTTTCTTTATTTTTTTTCTACACATTATTTTTTTACAGTTCAAAAAACTGACTGATATTTGTGGTAAACTCACATAGATATCCGATTTTTACTCATTTTATTTCTGTGTCAGAAGCTGCCTGGTAGTTGTGATAACGCTCGAAGTTATTTTTCATTAATCGAAAAAATAGATTATTATTTTAAAAAAATTAATTTTAGCGGTGTCACAACTTTATTTTTAATTTTTATTTTTTAGAAATAGTTGCATTGAAGGGTTTTTTTTTAATTTGCATTATTGATTTTACAAAATTTTTCTTATCGCTATTTCTATCAACCGATGCTTTGTTGGTGAAATTTTAAATATATGCTTTTGCTACTATACTTTTTATCCGGTGAAGTAAATGTATTGCAACATTGGCCAGAGGCACGGATGAATGGAGTTTAGATGTTATTTAGCATATTGGACAGTCTCAGAAATCTGAAGAGCAACTGGACTTTCTGTTCACTGCCTTCAAAAACTTCAGAGAGGGAACTGAACAGGCGTAATTGGGATCGGAAAAGGTTGAATTTCGGGCAGTATACCAGAAGAAGGCGAGAATGGATAAGAGAACAGAGCGTCACAAGTGGGGGAATCTGATTTATTTAGTAAAAAGTAATGAGAGATTTTTTGCGTGGCCAATACGCAGACGGCATAATATATAACTTCATCCTTACGGCTGGATCTTGATGAAGTAGTCCAAATTCCAGTATTTGAGCGGATTGAACGCAATTTGTTCGAAGTAGAAACTTCACGCTGATTCTTCGACCATTTCTTTATTGCATTTTTATCTTCTTTTAAGTGTTTTCAAAAAATTTCTTTATGTAAAAATGTTTCTTTGTCCGATCCCCCGTTTTTTTATTTATTTTTTATTAAATTTAAAATTTCGTTTACGTTTTCCGTAAACTATTATGTTTCATTTAATTGTTATAATTTCAGAAAGGTCGCGAAGATAGGGAAAAGTTCGGCTATAAAGATGGACGGCTGAACCCATTTGCTAGTAAAACTAATCGAGAAAGAAGCAAAAAGAAAAATTTCATGATGATCAAACAAAAAGCCAGAAAGAAAGTAAAACGTTCATTCCGAGAAAAACAGGTTTGTTCAGAGCTTTTCTAAAGTATAACATGTACTCGGCTTTGTTAGAACTTTGTTCAACGTGCTTTATATAAAAGTGTAACAACGGCTTGTTCTTCTATGGTAGATTTTTGAAGAAATATTCTGTACTTGTTTTTTCTTACCCCGACCACCTTTTTTTCTACACGGATGCTGCCAAGGCTACCCCAGAGGCTACTTCTTCCCCAACCGCCTGTTCCTTTGAAGTCTGTGACGTGATTCGAAGCATTCGACTGAATGACAATTGCTCGGTACTGGATGCTGAAATATACGCAGTATTTTTCTGTTTGGAATATTTTCTTTCTACAGAGCCTACATCACAGAAAGCCCTGCTGGTATCTGATGCATCCGCGGCCTTATTGACAATTTCTAATCCCCTCACCAAACATCCTGTAGCAATTCGAACCCAGCAGGTATTATACGAACTTATAAGGAGACAGTGTTCCGTATCCTTTCTGTGGGCGCCCAGCCATGCAGGGATTCCTGGAAATGAACGCGTCGATACATCCGCCCGAGCAGAAATATATTGCCCCTCACCTAGTAACAGCCCACCTCCACCTTATCTCTCGAACATAATCTTCAATAATCTCACGTCCTTATGGAAAACCCATTGGTCCTCGTGTCAGACTTTCTCGAGGTTAATTAAACCCTCAACGGAACCATGGTGGCCAGAAAAAAGCATTTCCCGCAGAGATTTCTGTGCACTTAGCCGCTTGCGCATAGGCCATACGGCCATGTCGCATAATTTTATTTTGCAAAGAACCCCCTCTCCTATGAATTGTCCTTTCTGTGGCCAAGATGTCGCTCCCTCAACTCCTTACATACTATGCGACTGTCCAGCATTATCACCTCACCGGCCCCCTTCAATTAATAACAAAACAGTCACCAACATTCTTGAGAATTCTCCCGATGCAATTTTATCTGTAACACAATTTGTCCGATCTAGCGGAATAAGCAGATATCTATAAAAACAAACTGCGCATCTTCGTACTGTAATAGCCACAGCAGTTAAACACGGTACAGGATTTTGATTTCACAAAAAAAAAAAAAAAAAAAAAAGAAACAGGTTCTACTTGGAAATGTAACTAATTGCTTTAGATTCTTAAATTGCTGCGTTGCTACAGTAATAGTCAATATAAATAAAACTCGCTTAATTTTATTATTAAAAAAAAAATAACAATCCTCAACTTTCTACTATCAGAGTTTAATTGCTCGATATCGAACATCTTGATTACTTTTTCGTATTTAGTTTTTTTTTTTTACAGATACGGTTTATAGTTTCGGTTAACTATAACCATAATCCTAATATGATAATTTATTACTGTACATCATGGTTGTAACGGAGAAAAACTAGTCGGCGATTATTAATTAATTTTTAAATAAAATTGAATTTTAAATGTGTATTATTCATCATACCGATTCATTCGAAATAAAAACCTAATTTTGAAATTATTACTAATAATTTGCCGCGATATAAAAGTCTAATTATTCAAGTAGGAAAGGATTAATGATCTTTATTTATTTAAATATTCGTCTTATACGAAGATGGTTAATATTATTATTGGATACATATATTTCGATTTATCGGTAAGATTAAAGTAAAAGATGAAGTTAATTTTGGTGAACGAAAAAGATCTATTCTTGGTTTAGTTTATTTTTCACAGAGATACCATTTTAAAAATGAAATATCTAACTAAAAAAAAAAAAACAACTTCGAAATAAGTTCTCGGTCTCCGTTGAAGTCATTAAATCCATATTTAGATGAAAGTGGTATTTTACGAGTAGTAAGTGGGTAGGGACAGTAAGTTCAGTATGATGAAATAATGATGTTAAACGTCCATTAATTTTACCGGAAAGAAGTCATTTCATACAATTCCTATGTAAGGAGTGTTCGAATGACTTATTTTCACGCTGATCAAACGTTTATAGTAAATCCAGTTGAATCACGACTTTGGATTACGTTTGGATTAAATAGATTAGTTAAAGAAACCATAAATAATTGTACTGTTTGTTGCCGATTAAAGGCGGAAAATTTTAATCAGATTACGGATCAACTTCTTAAGTATTGTATTTCCTTTACACGATCTTTTAATTTCATCGGTTTAGATTTCAGTTGTGCATTTAATACAAAATGTTTAGCACAAGAGTATTGAAAAAATTATACGGCTTGTTACATTTGTTTCGTTACTTAAATTGTTCACTTAGAAATTTTGAATCAGATTTATCTACAGAAAAAGTTATTGTTTCTTTTCAAATTTATATCTCGCAGAGGAGGAGTTCCTCAGAAATTGTATTCGGATAATCAATTTAGAAGTGAAAAACCGAATTAATATTGATGATAAGGATATTTTAAATTATTTCTCAATACCAGTATTGAATGGAGTGTTATACCCTCGAGATCTCCCCTCATTTTGGCGGAATTTAGGAGTCATAAATACGTATATATATTTTTTTTTTTTTCAAATATTCTATACAATTAGATTTTTATGTACAGCTTATCGAAATGTACGTAATTGTATAAACTATTTTTTTTTTTTTTTTTTTTAAGAAAGTTATTTTTAAGTATGACGTTAATACAGCATGTGAAAATAAGTCACAAGGAAACTATATTAATCGACGTAATAAAAGTCGTGAAATATTAAATTAAAGGTCAAATACATTATCCTTCGATTCCTTTTGCAGTACTGAAAACCCGTCGAAATATAACTCTGTCCTGTTTACGTTAAAAAAATGTAATTACTGATCGGATTTTTAGTTGGAATAAATTAACACATTTTGTTTTGTTTTTTTTTGTATGCTCAATCTTCTTTTTTAGCCCTAACCGCTAATAATCACGTAGAAGACAATGGCAAATCACCATATATAGCACCGTATGCGCGCTAAATGATGTGTACTAGGCACACACGGGGCTACATTTGTATCACGATAACAAGCGATTACAATCCAGTTCCAAGTGTAGTCTTTTGCTCGTATACTCACATTATATATATAACAATTGCCTAGCACACTGTATCTGTACAGCTGGAATCTACGAACAGATAGTCGCCGACGTTCAGAAACTGAGTATGACACTCTACGATTGATTAATATTTAAACGATGAAATGACGTACAAAAACGGGTAAGGGAATTACTGGTCTGACGAAAGAAGTAACGGCAGTATAGTGCTCCAAGAACGAATGTTAGAGCCAGCGTGAAGAAGTAAAATACGGTTAAGAGTAAAGTCGCCACGCAGTGTTTTTAAACTGGTTTAAAGTATAATTGACGAGCCATCGTATTTACAGTTGTTGAGTTTGGTAGTGGAAAGAGAAGAACGAAAAAAATGTTAAAAATTCTCAAAACTAAATTCTAATTTGTTGTTATCTCTTTTTTAAATTTTTTCTTATTATAACGGAAGTTGGATTGGGGATTTGTTTTTGAATTTTAATGTTCAGTGAAATATAATGTCGGAAGAAAAGAGAAGGTTGCGATTAGCAAAAAACATCAGATGGGGCGCCAGAAGCTAAGTATAAATACGTTGCAAAGTGAAATAGTTGGGAACTATAAGTCTGGTGCATATCGAATTAGCTCGAGTTCGAATCAATATCCTGTCCTTCCCTTCTCCTCGCGTTATTCCGCCTGTCTGTTCCTTCTTATTTACAATATCGAATTATATTCAAGTATTTTTTTTTTTTTAATTGTTTGTGGGTAAAAGTTCTTAGTTGTTTAGCTCCCACACCAAAAAAAAAACAAAAAACGAAGAGAAGTGGAGTCTAGAGGGGGACACCTGGTAGAACTAAGTTCCTTTCACTTTTTGATAGATATACAAGTATAAAATCATTCATAAAGTATACGATAAAAAATAACACACAATATATAAATCCCGTATGAATTAAAACAAAAACAACAAATAAATCCCGTATGAATTAAAACAAAAACAACAAATAAATCCCGTATGAATTAAAACAAAAACAACAAATAAATCCCGTATGAATTAATTAAAACAAAAACAATAAATAAATTATGAGAATAGTTGAAGTGTGGTAACGTAGCACAAAAAGACCGCGTCAATTTTCAAATTCAATAAAATGTACACGTGTTTAGAATTGAGCTTATACAGCTGACCGCGTACGATGCTTGCTGCTCGAATCTCGATACTCGCTCGCTCGTCACACACACCCGTATATAATAGAAAGGGACAGAGTGAAGGTCGCTTGGACGACGTATAACGCGATTTCCGTTAATTCGCCTTTTCTGCCAGTTTACTCCTACCGACAAGCCGCGTATAAGAAATTCGTTCCAAAAAAAAAAAAAATCGTTTCCATACCGAATAAATTAGCTTATAAATATGTTGCACACACACGCACACACACATATATATATATTGCTAATTTTTGCGACTTGACTAAAGTTTAAGATGGAAAATATAATAATTTGTACAAAAATTGTAAATTTAAAGAAAAACAGAACGCATATTTTATAACTTTTTTTTTATTTCGTAAATACATTTTTATTTGTATATATGTATAATTTAACTTTATTAAAGCAGTGCAGCTGACTTGAGTATATCTATCGACGCGCAACCGAACCTTCTTTTAAAATCGTTTATCCATAAGTTTTCAGGTTCTCTTGTTGATCTTTTTCCTTCGCGTTTACCTTCTACAATCAGCCAGATTATTTTGTATTTTTCCCCTCTAATGATATGAACAAGATAGCCTATTTCCTTGTTTTGATTTGATTCAGCAACTCCGGAGATAGGACTTCCTTATTTGTTATTTTCTGGATCCAAATTTTGTGTCTAGTTATTAGATTTTATTAAGTATATATGCTTTTTTTTTGTTGTTGTTTTTTTATTATTTTATTTTGTTAACGGAATTAATTCGAAGATTCTTAATTCGAAAAAACAAAAAAATATTATTAATAATAAAATACTAAATATTAAAGTAACGGTCACATAGGAAATATTTAAAAAATAGAATGTATACAGTTTTGCTTTAATCAGATAAACCGTTTGATAACGTCTGCATTTCATTGAACTTCTTTTCCGAATTATCTCTAAACAAACTTAGAAACTAAAAAATGTAATTCCCGGTGAAAAATGTATAATAATGATTAGAGCCTGCGAATTGCCGCAGTTTAAACGCGGGTGCGAGGATATTGAAATATTAAGATTTACCAGCACTTAAAACGCAACAAGGATTTAATTAGTGCACTTATCTTAGAAAAATTGTTAACATTTCGTTTTTTGATCTGGTGTAAGCAAGCGCGCACAGACGCTCGATAAATCAAAATGTCCGACAAAAAGTGATGGCACTACTTATTGCGGAGACCTCTCTGACAGTTAGTCGAGCGTCTTCCGGAATCATGGCAGCACCAATATTGATGATCGACTCTGTTAATTTGTGAACCGGCGCGCTCAGTTCCCTCTTCAGTTCTACGGTCATCCTGCCCTCTTTAAACTGCCTATACCATTTTCAGCATGTTGATCTTGATGCAGCTGATTTTCCATAAGCTTGCTGAATCATTTCCAGCGTTTCTTAAACTTTAAGACAAAATTGTATCGCATACCTCTGCGCTTTCAAATTTTCTGCCATTTTCAATGTGAATTCTTTCAAACGACCGTAACTCGCGAACTACTTATCGAAACCAGAATGGAAACAAATCACTTAACTCGTATTGAAACGCTCTTTAGAATGATGGCACCGGTTGCATGTTTCCATTATTACCAGACGGAGCACAGAGCCCGTTCAAGTCTTTATTGAACACCCCTCGTAGAAACATATTTTTACGTATCTTTATTAAAGTTTTTTTTTTTTTTTTTTTGTTTTCGAGTTAATTTTATGCAAAAGATACTCCCGCTTCACATTGATCGACTTTTTATTGTAGCCGTATTTTATAATTAATATTTAGATAATCTTTGTAAAAATGTTCATTCTAACCAGTCGAATTTTATTTGTTTTTACAGGTTGCTTTGAGGAACCATCTGGTACGGCTGCATAAAATGAAGTAGAGTAATATGTTTCTACCAGTGAACTTTGTTCTAAATAAATAAGTCAAAGTATAAAAAGATTTTTTGTAAATTCTTTTTACGTGTGATATATAAAATTATATATTTTTCGTTTTCGAGTGTTTAAAAAATTAGAGATCGATTTCGAATTACGACTAATCGTTGTTTTGTGTTATCGATTCGGAGATTTTACAGGAAGAGCTAATTAATGTAGTTATTAATTAATTGGAGCTTTAATACATAGTATGTGAGAAAGATTGGCATTTGCAATTTTCTGCTTTAACTTAATTTACTGAGATCCTCTTTATTTGTCTCCAAGTAATTTGCCACAGTAAGTTAATTTACTATTTGTTACTCTGTAATATGAAGGTCACCGTTAACATTTCATTGTTAGATATATATTATTAAATTACTTTAATAAATTTCATAAACAATTGGTTGTGGCCTTTATAAGTGATCATATTATATATATATATATATATATATATATATAGGTGTATATATATAGTTATTATGCTTATTAGCTTTCTTTAACTAC
The DNA here is from genome assembly GCA_039619475.1 of Icerya purchasi. NCBI lineage: Eukaryota > Metazoa > Arthropoda > Insecta > Hemiptera > Monophlebidae > Icerya > Icerya purchasi. Next base: position 236,921,791 of record CM077116.1, read on the forward strand.
CATTCACCTTTGACACCAGTGGATTTAATCGTCCTTTGGCAGCTAGATCCTCTTATATTAAATTTAGATCCAGCAGGGTGAGTGTTCTTAATTTATCAAGTTAATTTTACGTGGCCATGTTTCCGACGACGTACGTATGACGTTTCAGCCTTACGCATGTGCGTATACATGTAAATACTTACATCTACGATTTCCCTATACTTATTACAAAATGTTATTGTAGCGTCCTAGCTGGAGGACGTATTGCCCACTGACCACCATCCATGCTTCAGGCACACTGAATTAAAAATTTTTAGCATTCATCGCTAAAGATTTAAATATCGAAACAAATTAGCTAGAACAAAAACTTCTATACACATTCAATAATGATAACGAGACAGATAACAATAACTTTAACGACACGATAAGACTATTATCTTCCCACAGGATCATCGCAGAATTAAAACGCCATTAAGCATGATTTGTTCCTCTGGGCCGACATTATTAATGATATTAATATAACATGTTACATATTGTTATTTTTCTGTTTTTTTTTTTATTGTTTTTTATTTTTGGTTTTGTTTTATCATTTTCTTTTTATTATGTTACAATTCTAATAATAAATTTGTTTAGTATTTTCAGATTTATTAAATGTACATCCAATAATTTGTTTGAAGGCTATTTCCATTTATTTTTTTAGTTTTTTTTTTTTTTTTTAAATGAATTCCACTTCGTATTCGAAATAATCGCATGTTAAAAGCGATGAGCCGCTTAACTTCGGTGCGCAAATATCGCCAATTTTTGTCAAGTCGAGACAATGTGACGTGGATAAATATATAGTATTCTTTTTCGGGATATACGAGTATAACGACTTTATTCAATGCGTGTATATTTGAAAATTGCCGATCGTTGTTTTGAGTATTATGAAAATAATTGTCAGAGAGTGAACGGTAATAAAATATATACTAGTTGGCTGAAGTGTGGCATTTGATGTTCTAAGAATCTTGCTGTCCTCGACAACTTTCTGCAATGATGTCGGTTTCGGTTTTTTGAGAAGACCCACTGCAAACTGAGATTGAGTGCAGTTGCGAAAACTAAAAGGATATTCGGAGAGAAAGACAGAGTTGTGGTTGCAAGTAATACTATTTGCGGATTTGCGAGTTTTAATTATCATTAATCTGCATTGTAAAATAGAACTTCTTAAACCTCTTTCATTGATAACCTTGGGTATTATTAAATATAAAATAAATATAAACAAGAAGTATTTTTCGATAAATTATTTATTTCTCACTCGTATGTATATATATATCAGTGCTAAAAGGAAGTGGAATAACGACTTATCCGGAATTAAAGAAGAAAGACTGTGACAGGCTTGGATGGAAGCAGTTGATACATGGGGCGAACCAGCCGACAGGTTGATACACTGATTATGATGATATATATTGTAACGGATTCGATACCTATAGCGCTATCTTTTAGCGGTGTTGGAATTATAAAAATATCTTTCGTTGATTAAAATCATTTATTTCATGATTTATCGAACACCGCGTTTTATTCGACGTAATCGCGGATCGTAGTGGGTATCGGAGATGCTTATCGGCTAAAATCGAAATTTCCGGGCACGGTCGAACGGACGGCTGCGTCTGGTGAGACTGTTTGCGTGTGTATAGCTGGTAGCGGCCGATAGCGGAGAGTACTCTATGAGTCCGTTGCGAGTGCGTGTTGGGTAGCAGCTGCGCCGAGAACATTGAGCTGAGGGAAGTTTATAAAATCCGTAGTGGCCGCTTTAAGATAAATATAATGTAAAGATATTCTAGAAAAATCGGTGTTCACATTATTAATTGATAAGGCACCGGGTAATTTCAGCGATTCGACTATGTCGTTCGGTAAAAGCCCATCGTGTACCGAAATCTTCGTTCATGCATCTTCCACTATAATTCGATATAGTTATTAATTAGTTGTTTACTCGAGTCAGTTGTATTATAATTTCCATTAGAGTGTGTTCGGTCGACCTTTAGTCTCGGTATCTAGTCGTTGTCGCGTTTACTTTTTGGTTATATGTCAGCCTTTTGCCATGCTGCACGTTTAGAAATTTTTTTGTTTTAATTAGTCAATTCGTTTTTTATTACCATTTACTAGTCTATACCGCATTTTTTTTTCTTACGCATTTATTACGCGGTCTCGTCGTTTTGTTTGTAATTTTTTTTGAATTATAAAACATTTCATTTGAACACGTGGTGGGCCCGTGACATCTCCACCGGGGAGACACTACCGCCTTCGAACGGCGGATTTCGTGACAAAAAAAAAAAATTCTATCGGCAGAATTTTTTTATATGTATTTTTTTTTACCTCGTTAAAAGCCTAGAGCTCTGCTTGACAAAGGATATATCCGGTAGTGACAAGCCGTTCTCTTGCCACTGGCGCCCGTTATTTTTTTTGTTTATATATTTTTTTTTTTTTTTTTTTTTTTTTTGTAAAATTCAATTAACATTGAAAAGGAAAACCGAAGAAAGTCGAATTTATATCAAATGGCCCCTAACCAGGGACTAGAAGTCGTAATTCACATAACTAGATTTATATCAAATAGCGCCCGTAGCAGGAAGACCGAAGCGAGAACCGATTTATATCAATATATATATATATACAGTTATGTTCCCTTAACTACCCTATCGGAAGATGGGACCACAATTTTATATATCTCGATTGAAATTCTTTAATTTTGTTAGTCGGTCGTTTTATTATCTTTAATGAAACTGCGGTACCTATTCGCAACCATCAACGGAAATAATTACGTGTAAAGCGCAGCACAGCTGATGAATAGAACCGGCAAACGCACACGTCTCTCTATCAAAATTCCCTTTTATTGAGAACAACTTTCTTATCATCTAACCGGAACACAACAATATATATATATATATATATATATATATATCAGGGTGGCCACCCAACCGGGAAAATCGGGAGTTTTGTCGTAAAACTGGGAAAAAAAGTAAAAATAGCCAAAATGATATTTTTATTCAGAAAAAATCAGTTGAAACGAAATGGATTTTTTACTGTATTTTACACAAAATAAATTAGGAAGTCTGTTTTATACATATTAAATACGCTACGTTGGTCAAATATTGTCAGTAATAATAAATAAATTCAATTTTTCTTTTTGTACAGTTCTAGTAATCAGGAAATCCGGAGGATATATAGATAGGGAAAACCGGGAATTAAAAAATTATATCTGAGTGGCCACTATGTGTGTGTGTATATATATATATATATATGTACATAGATATATATATATATATATATCGAGAGAGAGAGAGAAGTAATTTTAAGGTCTGTGTCAAGTATATAAAGATTAATGAAAGAAAATCATGTTTTTGACTGAGAATCTGTTTTTTTGTTGCCTAACAAATTAAACATAAACCATGTAGTACACTGAATGGCAAAGGAACAATTAATGTCATTTAATTCAAAATTTAGTGAACGATTTTTATTGAAACCCAAATTTTAAATTTGATCCGTTCGGTTGATGATAATGAAAGGTGTTCGGTTAATGTTTATTTAAATTCACTAACGTGAATTTAATTTTTGCGACTTAAAGTTTAAGAAACGCTGCTGTAGTTTTTTTTTTTTAATCAACACGAAAAATAATGCAGAATTAACTCTAATCACATTTTTAAAAAGGGGTATAACTAAAACTGAAGGTATAAAACATTGAGAACATTAAAACTGAAACGTACATTGTGGGTTCTGCTAAAATCCCAGCATATATATATATATATATATATAACTCGGCCATTTATGTCTCGCAAGGGGCTCCGCCCCTTGACTGCGCCTGAGGAAACCCGGACCCTCAGCTCTATCACTTCTGTGCTTCGTATAGAATAAGGAAAATTGACAACGTCATTCTTTCCGATTACGCGACAAAAAATAAAAATAAATCTTTATTTAATGCCACATTTTGGACAATTTTTTGTGACAAAAAAATTAGTGACAGTTGGGCTAACAATAACTTCACGAATATATCTATATATTATATAAATTATGTTGTGATCTGTTCACAGAACCGTTAACACGTGTTTTTAATTGTATTGTTTTTCGTGAAATCTGGTAATTATCCAAAATTTAAACGATACCAAAAACGAACCGTTCCGACGATATTACAAACTTGAAGCCTACATTTTCGTTGTGCCAGACTACTAAAATTTTCGAGCTTATTATTTACAAAACTATTTATTCGCGAGTTAAACACCATGCATATACATCAGCTTGGCTTTATGGAAGGTCGATCAGTTGTTATTAGTTAAATAATATCTGCTGATTATGTTTCATCCGTACTAGATACTGGTTAGGTGTACGTAGTTTATACAAGCTTCCAGAAGGTTTTCGATAAAGTTGACTGCTTAGAGAATGAAGGCATTTTGGATTTACACAAAATTGATCGAAATTGTTTGAAAGTTATTTTTATAATAGGAAGCAGTATGCACAGATTAAATATTGTAAATCAATTTTATGCCCTTCAGGAAAACCGTAAGATTCCATCTTGGTACCATTCATGTTCTTACTGCTTATAAATTACTTGCCTGATGTTTTTCGAAACATTGATAGATACTTTTATGTGCTAATGATGCAAAATTATTTAGGGAAATTAAACATATTGAGTATGCAAATTTATTACAGACAGACATTAACAATTTTTGGACTGTTGTCACTAATACGTTGTTAATAAATAGGACTAATTACTATTATACTTTGTTTACTCGTAAATACAGAGTGCGGCACGATGCCACATTCTGGATATCCCGATTGGAAGTACATACAGTGTTGTATTAAAGAAGCAATTATTAATTGTCAGAGATCTAGGAAATACTTTAGATGCCAAACTAGCGTTTAAGCGGCATGTTGTTCAAATAGTTAATGTAGAGTTAGGAAAATGTTTAGTTACATAATAAGACGCGCCAGAAATGTTTTCCATATCGAAACTCCGTTATTCTTATATGTTTTCATAGCCCAATCTATCACATTTAGAATTTGTTTCAATTATTTGAGACACCGAGCGTTTTGAAATGATCAATATAGTTGAAAACGTTCCTACGTACGTTAAGAATTTGTTAAACTGTATGAAAGTACTTTTTCATACAGTGAGCCATTAAGGAGATTTTAAGTTTCAGAAGCCTGGCCGGATGCAGAAGGGAAGCAGGGATTTCATTCTTGTACAAGTTAATGCATGGTAAATTAACTTGCTCGTCACTTCCAGAGAAAAAACATGTAACAGTTCTTGTTCACGATGTTCGTAGAACTGAAGTATTGCCGATAGATTAAAACGAAACATTTTCCTTACTCTCCCTTCCTGTCACAATCAACATTATATAATCAGTTTGACATTTTTGATGTTAATGGTTTCGATGAATTTTTAAAAACACGATATTTTCAAGTGAAGCTCTCCTACGTATGTGCCTAGCGTGTGTATAATGCGCATATATATATATATATATATGTATATGCATGGGTGCGTTGTATACTAAGTTTGAAAGTGTGCCTGCATGTTTTTACTTCTTGATATAAATGATAATTTTAAAATATGTATCTTTTGCACTTTACAGTAATTGGTTTTGAGTGCTTGGCAACCAAAACGAGGTCACAGGTTCGAGACTATCTTGTTCCGGTATTCACGTCGTTCCCAGGTTTACTTAGCGTAAAATAACTGGGTATCGGAGAAATCTGGGAAAGTAACAGCGGCCGAGAGAAAGAACTGGCCCCCAATATTTTCCTCGAATTCATTAGACCCTTAAGATCATTGTAAACCTTAACTTCACATTCCCTGATGCCCCGTCAAGGTTGTGGGACTTACTTTACTTACTTTTTTTTTACATTAACAGAACACGTAAGTTGAAAATTTTAAATAATTAGATTGTGTTGATTTTTATTACAATCTGAAAAATGCTGAATTTCAATATACATTTTATTGAACTAAACATAAACATTTATTCAAAATTCTACACTTCGCGAGTTATAAATCCGACCACAGTGTTTTCGTTCGCTATATATATATATGTATGAACTGAAACAAATTCGGTTAATTAATATTGCACACTAACTTTTTTTATGGTGCACAAAAGGTAAGTAAAATAAAAAAGATATACACATAGACTTTAATGAAACTTTAGGCCCCTAACACGAGGCCTACGAAATTGGAGTCCCTGGATTTTCTAGATGACCTATAGTTTTGAATACGGAAAAATTATCGAGAGCGTTAAACTTTTTTATTGATATTTATTCGAAAAAGACTATACACATAAGCGAGGCACACGAGGTAAAAAAAGATAAAAATGAACAAATTATCGCAATGGGGCGATCGCGAGGTTCCCCTGGGGGGAATGTCACTACGGACCGTGTCTGAATGTTTCTGACGTTTTTTAGGTAAATTGAATGAACTAATTGAATGGAAAATTTCAGTAACGACAAAAAATCGTAAAAGAATGTATATTTTCTTTTCTACGATAATAATAATAACAATTTTCTCTCGGCACTACCAAAAAAATGACGCACAAACACTCTGCGACTAGATGAGTTGTGGAAATATATGAAAAACAGAAAAATAACAAAAAAAACGAGTTAAATGAAAAAGGTATGGCACGACTAGACGTAGAAAAATATCACCAGCGCGGTGTACATACAGACGGCACACGTATACGCACAAGTTGTCCGACTTCTAGATCACTGTTACCAAAGGTGATGAACAACGAACGAATTGTCAACCAGAACAAACACTAGGTGCGATGAACGACAGAAAGTTCGAGCAATTACACCGCACTCGCTGACTTACCAGATTTTTGGTGGGATTTTGACAAATCTTCCTTCAGTTTAACATTACTTGGCTGCAGCAAGCTAAGCGCGCTTGTGAACAGACATCGTCCCTTCTGATCACTTACACAATGACGCTTACATAACCCATAGCCCTGTATAGTCGAAACTTTGACCGTGCTCGTAATTTATGTTTTCTACCTAGCAAGCGACAATGAGACACGATGTTTAAGAGATCGTGAATTAATGATCTGTACCAAATAATGAAAGAACATCAGCGGCAGAGTGTCATAAATATTGAATCCGTAATACACGGATATACATTAAAAAGTATCGATGTCGTTTTGGGTGATTTTTAAGTTGTTTTCTGATAGCGGATATATCAGGAGCCTTTTCTTTTTCTTTTGAAGTTTTAATCCGATTAAATATGGCGAAAATATTTCAATCTTCTAATTAGGCACCGATATTTCTTTCCAAACGATTGAGAATAACAGAAAATCTCCGACGTGAGTTGTTCTAATTTGCACGAAAACATGCATTGACTGAATGCCGTTGTGCGGAAATAAAAGAAAGTACACTGCGCCCTAGAAGCCGGTCATCCATCATTCTAAACAGGCTTTAGTTGATTCTACGCTGTTTCCATATTCGTCATTGTATCCGACTGCCGAAGTTATTTGGACGTAAAAGAAAACATCTACTTTAAATTAGCCTACTCCATTCACGAAATAGTCGCGATACTTTGAAGTACGTAAACGACGTAATTAGAATTACATAAAACACCAGATATGGTAAAACGACGTCACCATTTTAAAAAAATTGCATATCGCTTTCAGAGTTATACACTTATTACGTTGTTGTTCCAGAGAAATATATAATATTTAAGAAGAAATAAACATAAACAAAAAGTTATAAAATTCATTCTATCGTTATTGTTTAACTTAATTCGATTTTTAACAATATAAACCAAGTTTAAATCTACGTACTAGGCATGGGTAATTCATATCCTTGGAAATATATCCGTGATCGGTCACGGTCGGATATATCTCCGATGATATGATTTAATATATATATCAACTGCGAAAGGCGTCAGCTAGGCGCGCAACTGTCAAAATCTGCCTTATCATTACTGTTTCATAGAATTAGGCTGTGTGTTCATAGATTGCAGTATAGAGAGGCAAAGCGACAGTGTGATTTTTCAAATCTGGATGAGTAATGTGATGCACGAATTTAATATGCTATGTGTTATATTTAACGCGATGCGAACTAGTAGCTATTTTATCAAAAAAAAAGTACTAGTAAATCGGAACTTCGCGAAAAAAATCCGTATCGTCTTCAAGGACTGGTTGCTTTGTGCCTTATGAGTACTACACGGAGTTGGAGTTGAATACACAGCGACGAGTGCGACTATACACTAGAAATGAGATACGTAACTCCGCTGGAGTTGGAGTTGAGAAGCGGATACATATCCGCAGCCGGAAAGGACACATATATATGTATGTATCCAGAACTCCTTTAGTAGGGTTGATTTGCACATCTCTACTACGTACTCTTTTTGTCCCGTCTCTATCGTTAAATTCTCTAACCGATTATTCGAGGTGCACACATATTTGCAATATGGAATAGAGTTAAAAAGGTCAAAATTTTCTATATAATTTCATATTAAGATTTAAAATTAAACGAAGGATGATTAGCATTAAGTTTAAATCAGTGTGTGATGATCTGGTGATTATGTATTTCATTACATTATAGGCATTTGCAACGTAGAATGGTATTGAAATAAATGAAATTTTTCGTATAATTTCACATTCGCGTTAAAAAATCTGAACAAAACAAAATCAACATTCAGCCCAGAGCGATATAAGTTTTTGACAGCGCAACACATCGATCACGTTACTAATATCATATAAGTTTCAGACTAAACTTATATGATATTAAAGCGATGGATCTAACTGATATACGAGGTGTGACAATTGTGTAGTCGTAGAATTGTTTCATAGCGCGACTTGTGGTCACACTATCGGATGGTGCTCGCGGTCTCGTTGGCAAGAGGGGACATTTCTGAGTCAGTATATCCAGTTTTCATAACGGTAGCACGTGTATCTCGCGTTCGTTCTGTGGTCGTTTAAACGAAGTAAGATTTTTACACGTGTCGTGAAAATGTGCAATGTAAATACTGAGCAACGTATCGTAATCAAATTCTTGGTCAAACGCGGAGTAAAACCGCCGTCGGAAATCCTCGTATAAAAGCAAGACGTGTTTAAGGAAGGCTCTATGGAACAACCGACTCTGTTTTAAAGTGGGATAAGCGGTTTAAAGACGGCCGCGAATAAGTCGAGGATGATCCGTGCTACAGCGGTCCTTCTACCGCAAAAACGGTGGCAAATGTTGAACGTGTGCGCATGCGCGTGCTCCAAGACAGTCGAGTGAGTTGTCGAATGTTAGAAGTAGAGTTAAACATCAACTGCGAGACTATTCGGCAGATTTTAAATGACGATCTAGGAATGCGCAAACTAACAAGGAAAGTACATGAGTTGGTTCCAAAACTGCTCACAGCTGAGCAAAAAGAGCTCCGGTGATCCATCTGTCAGGACGTGATTGATCGAATTGACGCTGAAGGAAACCAGTGGATGTCGTTCATTATAACGGGGGACGAGTCTTGGATGTTCGAATATGACCCTGAGACCAGGAGACAGAGCATGCAGTGGGCGGAGAAGGGCGGGGAGCGTCCGAAAAAAGCTCGCATGTCCAAATCAAGAGTTAAGTCTCTACCGATCGCTTTCTTCGACATCAACGACGTTGTTCATCACGAATACGTTCACGCAGGCCAGACAGTCAATGCAGCGTTCTACATCGAAGTTTTGAAACGGTTGCGAGCCCGCGTGTACCGCGCACGACCTGAATTGGCCGAGAAGGGTTGGATGCTGCATCACGACAACGCTCCAGCACATTCGTCCTTCGCAGTACGCCAGTTTTTGACGCTTCATCCCCACGCTCCCGCACCTCCCCTACAGCCCGGACCTGGCTCTGTGGGACTTTCATTTCTTCGCTCAACTCAAAAGTTACTTGAAAGGAAACCGATGCGATGGCATTACCGAAGTCGAAAGTATCACGACAAGGGTCCTGATGGACCTATCTTCGGTTGGGAGGGGGATGCTTTCAAAAATGGGTCGAACGTTGGCGGCAGTGCGCTGACCTCGGAGGAGACTACTGTGAAGGTGTTTAGAGTAAGTTTTTCCCTCCCCCTATTTTTAGGCCCTCCAGGGCAAAAAATACAATTGTCACGCTTTTTATCATCCTGACATTTATAGTATAACTATTTTACTTTAATTAATCGTCGAGTAAGATACACCGACGATTGTTCAAATATTTCTGACTTATCTCTCGGTTTTGTGTAGGCTTTTCTAGTTTCTTCCAAGATGTAAAATAAACTATCCATACTGATGTGACTCTGTATTTAATTTCGAATATTATACAAAAATAAAGTGACTTTTGTAAAAAAAAGAGTAAAAATGTAAATAATTTATATTCGAACGTATTTTATAATTTGTTTTAAAAGATATCCCCATCAGCTCCTCTAACTTACTGAGCATTTTTCGTTTTTTTTTACTAACTCCAGCGCTGTTTAAGAAAAATAATGAAAAAGAATTATCGAATATTTGTTTCTGAAATATTTTATGTACTTCAAATGATGTCAACTTCTAACGGCGTGATTCAAATTAGGCCTGCATACAGATTTTTTATTTCTGAAATCGGAGAAACGGCTTTTATTCAAAATTACCGTCGAAAACATTTTTTATTTTATTAGAATCGGAAATTATATCAATAATTGGATTTCCTTCATTTAACCAAAAAAAAACAACACATATTGTTATACGTATATATTTGTACTTTGTTTACGGTATATACAAAAAATATATTATATATATATATATATATATATATATATATATATATATATATATATATATATCTATAAAAAATACACAAATACGCTAAAAACGAATTTTATATATATATATAAAAAAGAATGAAGCGGAATCAAATATAAAACATATTGCTTTTGATTTTTTTTTTTTCTTTCTATTTTCTCGGAATGGCATTCGTCTGATATCATCTGATGCAAGTATCGGCAAATTAAGAAGTTTACCGATTCTGGATTTATACGAAAAGTGGAAAAAAAGTCACCTATTGACTTTGAGCGTACAATCTGTGAAAGCTTCGCGGTCATTAACGAGATTCGAACTAATTTTCAGTTCTAAAAGAAATTATTGGATAGAAAAATTTACGCGCACATTATATTGGTTCAGTGCTTTGTATTATAGGAAGAAAATAAATCGTAATGAAAAAAACTAAGGAATAAAACTGTGTAATAAATTTGTCATGGCGGTGGAAGAAGCTGCGTTTTAATCATTAAAAACGTTCATCGTCCATCGGTAGACAAAGAAGCGTACGAACTTCTGTATAAATGAGGAAGAAATGCGAAGTTCACGATAAGGTAATGAATAAAAAAAATTAAAAAAAAAAAAAAAACAAAACACACTAGCAAATACGTGTAATAAATTAGTAGAAAATAGAGAACTTCGACTAAAATTAAAACGAAAAACGATTAAACTTTATCTTAATATCACACGTGATATAAAGTTTACATTATAAAGAAAAGTCTAATATCACGACGCGGGAAGTTAATCTATTCAAGTCAGCACCGCCTGTGCGTAGTGCTCTTTACCGAGGTTGACTTCGTCGCGAAAACTGCGAAGCAGAGACCAGACTACTCGATACAATCAATTTACTATATGAAATTAATTACGTTTAATACGGTTTTATATTTTCGCATTAGCACTGAAGAGGTTTCGTTTTAAATCAAAAAAAAAAAATATAAACACCCGCGAACGGAGGGGAACTGAAAATTTTTCTCTTCTAAACAATCGCCCTACTTTAATATGCTTAAAATTTTGATTAAAAGATTCGTAGGCAGATTGTTTGTCTTTTTTTTTATATATATGTTTTAAACATTTTAACTTTTTATTTTTTTGTTTAGCGGCGCTTTTTCAAAATTTACGCCTAAGCGCCTTATAGATATCTTTTTTCAACGTTAAAGTTAGGTAAACTTTTAATTATTCTGCGTTAGATTGTTGCCCATTACTGCGGATACCACTAAATATTCGTCATAGATTTAAAGAAAATCTTTCAGTATAATGTTTGTAGCTTAAAAAAGTGAAAAAAGAAAGATGTACTCCATTGTTCGCGATAATTTTACGCACGCGTGCATAGTTTACATAAACATATATATATATATATATATATATATATATATATATATATATATATATATATATATATATATATGTTATATATATATATATATGTTATATATGTTTATATATTGATTTCATTTGAATTTGTATAGGATTTTTAGTTTTAATATGGTGTCAACGGTAGGGGATTTTTCGAAATAATTGTGGGAAATGCTCGTTATCGATTCGTTATCAATGCACAGAACTGTGTGTATACATTTTGAATTTTTTACAAGCATTATTAATGCGTTATTATCACTTGTGAAAATTACGCTGCCGATAATGACTAGCCGTTCGATTCTAAATATAGTAACTGGTGAAAGTTCCATGTACTTTCGCTCTCGCGTTAGGAAATGCTCTGTTTAAGACACTAGTTTCTTTCTTCTTGGTTCCATCTTTATTCTCCCAAAAAGATTTCTGCAGCAGTGCCCAGTTTGATTTTAGACACGAATCTGAAGTTTAGTAATCAAGCAGTTTATTGGCTCACTTCCTGAGCTAAGGAATATTATAAGTTTTGTTAGTTTTACATATATGTATATTTTTTTATATTTTCTTCTATTTAAAGATTTCCCGTATATGAAAATAGTAGGTAGATCAATTCGAGTATTTTACAAATAAATTGAGGAAAATTTAAAACAAATGCAGCGATGCATTCCAAGTAATGAACAGTAATAACGGTTATCGCAATGATATTTGTACTTAACGAGGGGCTGTGTAATCGTGTTAAATCAAGTATCCAGTTTAAAAAATTAAATTCAGCTGATATGTACAATAAAATGACATTGCGAGTTTTTCCGATAAATTGTAGCGTTACAAAAAAAATTGTCGACACACAGTGTACATTATCTTTAAATGTATATAATACACGCTGTAGCGTGTGTTCACTGATAACGATTTTCTAAATAAAATTCACGCATTTTTATACATACACACATATACGAGTATATATATTTATATGTATGTATACACGAGAAGTGGCTATTAAGTAACGAGACTGTGTTTACTACTTGATGAGGGGAGGGGGGACTCCTGTAAGAATGCAAAAGCGAACAAACGCAGCCGGAATGTTCTACTGTCGACGTACAAAACGGCGTTCGTGTGCGTGCACTATTTTTTTATTGCATTTGTGGTAGAGATCATGTTCAGCATAGTTTGCCGAACAAACATGTGTGACGAAAAAACAGAGCTGTGTGTCAACTTGAAATTTTTCTGATTAAATCGAAATAAAAAAAAAAGGCCAACAGAATGTTTGCGTTATTAAGGCTTACTACGGGCAGAATTGTATGTTGCATGCTTGCGTTTTTTTATGACATTAACGAGATTTTCTGCGGACCGAGGAAGTTTTTGCAGATGACGAACGTCGCTTTGACACAGCTTCAACTAAGGTTGTTAAAATTAATAAAATTTCGCGCACAGATGGTCGTTTGAGCCTTCAGATGATAACACAGAGGTAGTACATGCGGATAAAAGATCTGTTCGAAAAATTTTACACGACGACCAAATGAACATGACCAAAGTTTGTGTCAAACTGGTAAATCAATCCTGAGCGTAGACCAAAAGCAGATCGCAGAAAGGAAATTTGTTCCGACGCCCGTCACGCGATTAGAAGAAGAGTCAAAAAAGGAATGATGGAATGCGATGAAACGTGGATTTTCGAATACGATGCCGAAACAAGCACCTATCGATGCACTGGGAAACGCAACAACAACAACACGTCTCCGAGAATCGAAAAACTTCGCGAATGGAAATAAATTCGCGGTAATGCTCATCATTTTCTGCGATATTAACGGCGTTGTGCTGATGGAATTCCCGAAGGACATAAATCAACATTACTATTTAACAGCGTTAGCAACCCCTTAAACGAACATGTTCGAAAGAAAAGGCCGCGTCCTTTTAACGGAACAAATGCTACATGGAAACAATGCGCCGTCGCGCAATGCCTTCTCTGTGAAGGAGTTTTTGACGAAGGAAAACGGAATTCCAGTATTACCGTATGCGCGCCTTATTAAACTTAGCCCCGTGCAATTTTTTTCTATTCACGAAATGAAATCAGTGCTTAAAAAAAGGAATCCGTTTTGAATAATGGAGACTGTCAAACAAAAAAACGTCAGATGTACTAAAATCGATTTCGAAAGAAGAATTTCAGCAATGCTTCAAACAATTCGGCCTGTAGAACGGAAAGGGATTGGTATATATTGAAGGGGGGAAACCGCTCGTTCGATAATATTTACAATAAACCGAGTTTTTTTTTTTTTTACACGGTCTCGTTATTTAATAGCCATACCTCGTATTTGTATGAATTTTAAATATTGCGTAAAATGCGAGTCCAAAATAACGTTGGGCCTTCTTGATCGTGTGCCCGTGAACGTATTTCCACAGTAAAGAATTAACAATTTTCGGCTGTACAATTGTTTTACATTATGCTACACACGATAAAAGCGCAAGCTTCCGGAAAATTCAAATATTTCAGTAGCGTTAATTTTTTTTTTTTTTTTTTTTAAGTAAAATTGTCATTTATGTGAAATGTAATTTGAAATTGTTCGATTAGAATACCACAGTGCGTTATTACATTCTGTTCATACTCTTTACAAAAGTCAAGTCGTTTAAATTTTTCGCTATTAAATTAAAAAATACCGCGAAGTGTCTAGAATTTAGAAAAGGGAGATTTTAATCGTCGCCTGACAAGCGAAACTGCACGTGAATCACGTTGAAGCGAGTATTCTATAGTTAATGCTTTTTTCGCTTTCGAAACGAGACGTCGTCTTATCGTGACAAATTGAAGATTTAATTCAACATTTCTGCGCAGCGAAGAAGGCAGTAAAAGTTACAACAAATCTAGGCAACTATTGGCCGGTCAGTATGGCTTAGCGGTTTTCACATATTTATATATACGCATACGTCTGTATATTAAATGGAAAAATTGTATAATGTAAAAATTGTCGATAGTAGTACGATTACAGCCTTAATAATTACACGAATCATTACCGTTAAATACTAACATAAATAACGTCATAATAAATAAATTAACTAACGATCGTCATAAATAAAAATAATCACAGTAACGTAATTGTAAAAACGATGATAATAAAAAAAAAGAAAAAAAAAATCACTTAGACAATATCTTATTACATTTAACGTACACTCTATGTAACGGAAAAGAAAGAAAGCGACAGAAAGAAGAAAAAAATTGGTAAAAAATGAATAAAAAGATATGGAAACAATATTTACAGTAACCTCTTTACAAAGAAGACTAAAAGTAAGAAACATAATAAATATGTACAAAAACATCGTCACTTTCATCGAAGGTAAACGTATCTAAAAAATATCGTTTTACAGCACTAGTATATAAATATATATGTATATGCGTAAAGTAAATAATAGTAATATAAATGCATGTAATGAACATGTGGACAGATTTGTACATATAAATATTACACATGATATATATATATATATATATATATTAGTAGTATAGGTGTATGTACACGTCTGTCTATTCTAATATGTACACTAAACTAGAAAGCTCTCAGAGAGATCAGGCAACAATCGATTTCGAATCGCCTGCAGACTGCTGAGAATTTTTTTCTGATGACCGACTAACGTAATACCTAACGAATCCAGTTCTAGAATGGACAATCGCAATACCGATTCGATAGTCAGTAAGCCGGCTCGTTCAAAATTTTCCCGGTACTTCGACATTTTGATTGAATTTAACCATTCGCTGACTGCTGTGTATTGCTCGATATTCGACAGGTCGTTAGTTGGTAACGTGCTGTTGTTCAGCGTTCTGTAGCAAAAACTGCGTGAAAAAATAAAAAAAACATCATCATCAGAAAACACACCTAAAAGTCGTCATTTCGTTCGCGTTAAAATGTGTCGCGGGTGGTCATTTTAAAATTAAACGCGCATATTCTAATATACTGAAAAAATTCCACCCTCAGTTTTAATCTTTTCTAATTCGGTACATCATTCACACACATAAATATTGTAAAACATAATGATATTATTGGCACAGATAATATTGAATGTTAGAGACCACACATCCGTTTGATCAGTTTATCATTTTCATTCAAATTTTTCGTTAAGTTTAATAGAAATCGCTGTATAATACAATATTAGTGATTTTTTTCATATCATATTTGGCCGGTTTTGATTAGCACATGTTTTCCTTATATAAAGAAATGCTATTTACATCAGAATTTTTAAAATTTCTAATTTTTGACTCTGCAAATAAATACATATATATATATATATATATATATATATATATATATATATACATATATAGGCAGCGTGGTATAGCCTAGTGGTTAAGGTACTTGGCTACCAAGTCGGAGGTCACGGGTTTGAGACTTGTCTCGTCCCGGATCCAAGTCGCTCCTAAGCTTACCCAGCCTGAAATAATTGGGTACCAGAGAAATCTGGGAAAGTAAAGGCGGCCGAGAGAAAGGAACTGGCCCCCCTACTCTCATTAGTGCCGTTGGGCTTAGTACATTGTGAACTTTAACTTCACAATCCCGACGCCCTGTCAAGGGTATGGAACTCACTTTACTTACATATACACATATACATTACATGTATAATATTAATGATGGTACTATGAAAAACCTTTTCTGCTATGCTTTGAAAGAAATTGCTACGCGAATTGTTAATTTGTTTATTTTCTTTTAGAGAATGATGGTAATAAATTGAAATTTACTCCTTTATAAGCATTATAGAATAACTATCCCATCAGTAAAGGGTGCAGAGGGTGCCTCGCGACAAAGTTCGAAGAATTTAGTTTTCATATACATATATACATACACACACGCATATTCATAAATACGAGGGATGTTCAGAAAGTAAGTTTAACGGCCTGATTACGCTGTGAAAGAGTGGTCAAAACGCAAAATCGTTTTTAAAATCTGCAGATTTTCTACATAACCGCCGCTTCTTCCCAGACATTTTTTATAATGAATGAGTAACATGTTTCTTAAATCTTAAGTTGAAATGATTGAGTCTAGTTTTTTTTTTTTTTTTCAATATGTAAACGCGTAAAATTGCTTGAAAGTTTAAAAATAAGAACAGGATAGCTCAGCCTAGATTATCTATTAGTCAGATCACCACGCAGCAGCAACCAATTACGGTCCTCCTTTTGTAAGTACTGGTTGTAGGTATACTTAAATTGTTTTTTTTTCCGGTTTTTGAAGAAAAGGTTTTTTTTATCGAGTATTTCTGTAAGTAAAGTAAAGTAAGTCCCAGACCCTTAACAGGGCGTCGGGGACACTGGTCTTAATTGACATACATAAATTTTGACTGTTGAGTTTCATCGTGCATTGTAGGCCCTGCTCTATATTTTTTTTTCTTTCTTTTTTTTTACTTGGCCTGGCGAGAAATCATTTGGCCACTGACAAAATTTCACGAATAAGTAAAAACTGGATAATATATATTTATATATGTCGGATCTGTTTAGCAATTTTATGTATTTCCAACTAGTTCTAACAAACATGGCCGCAATACTTTAACATAGGGCAATATTGTGGGATGGAGTTTCCTCTTTTATGCTTACCATTTAGTATAATAGGTAGTGCGTAAAATATTTTAACAAGAACAAGGAAGTATTTTCTTTTCTTTCCATGCATTCAAAATCTGACTGGAACGTTAGCCTGCTGGCCAAATGAACTGTATTGTTCGGACCAAAAAAAAAATAAATAAATCTAATTCTATGCTTTCTCTCTCATCTTCTCCTTATCTTCCCTTCTCCTTATATATACGTATATACACACATACATACATACATACATACACACGTGCATATATGTATATATATTAAAAGCCATTTTAAAGAATTTAGGCTGACTCCGCTGTTAGTAAAGGTGTAAAGATTCGGCTAGTGAACTTCCACGTCTTCTCAGTGTTTTTATATAGTGCAAAGACCTGGTCGCTGACCAGCGCAGATTAAAACGCATAGACGCACTCGAAATGTAGTGCTGAAGGCGTATGCTGCGTGCCCCTTGGACAGCTAGGAGAAACAATGTCTCCATATTAAATGAGATTGGTAACCCGAAGAGGCTATCATCTGTGGTACTCTGCAGGATAATGCGATATTTTGGTCATGTGATCAGAGCGGACAATTTGGAAACGCTGCTCATCCAAGGAAAGGTCAACGGAAGAAGAAGTCGTGCGCCAACTAGATGGTCGGACGCGGTGTGCAAAGCTGCTGGTCGTACCTTTCAGGATTGTGTACACATCGTAAGGAATCGGAATTGTTGGCGCAGTCTGATCAACCGGGTGACAGATCATGGCCACGATACCCCTGAATGGGGTGAGACGATTCGATAATGATGACGATATATTAAACTAAATTAACCGGTGTAGTGCTTTTGATTTATTACTACTTACGTTTTAAGCTATACTAATTTTCGTAATTGTACACATATATTATTTTAGGAATACTTCTTTAAATTTTTTAAAATATAAATTTTAAAAAAAATTGTAATTAACAAAAGCATTATTTACTGGTAATGCGCATTCGTTTCTTGGGTATTAATTAGAAATTAAAGGGGAAAAAATTGTTTTCCGCTGTAAATAACAAAAACAATTATTGAAAATTTTTTTACTTTTTTATGGGTTGACACAACAAAGAACCATGACGACAGCTAACTCTACAAGGAATGAAATTTTTCAAATTTTAAAAGACTGTAGAGAAGTTGCGCAATGAAATTATGTAAACTGATTTTTATTACTACTTATCATTTTTTTTTTCACTTCAATAGTTTTCCGAAATATCACGTGTAAGCGTAAATCAAAACTGATATAAATATTTTTATTTTCCGTTCTACATGTTAAAGAAACATCTAAAAAATTATGCCCCCGTTCGAATGAAACTGAAATAATGGCGCGGGTAAATAAAAAATTATTACAATTAGCACGAAACGAATTTAACATTTAAAAAATGATTGCATTTCATAATGACCCCGTACATTTACGACGTATAGAGAGAGTCAACGACAGAATCGGAAAAAAAGAGCATGTTTAGTTTGCTTGAATTTATTCCGACAGTTTTTCGTTTTTCTTGCGTTTTATTTTTTGCTGGTTGAGGTATATCTCGGTTAAAGAAAAAGACAAAAGGAATAAAAGCCACATATTATGTATAAAATAGGCGTTTTCAAGAGGCGGAACGATTTCATACGGGGGAGAGTCTCAAAACCGTCGCTGGCTAATTCGCACGGATGTCATGTGAAAAAATCGGCACGTGGTCGATGATAATAGTAAAAAGTAAATTTACACTAAATTATTACGTAAGCACAAGCTCTATGCGGTGAAGCAAAAATACTTTTACAGATGTATTTTCCAGCGATAACTATATACTATTATTATTCATATTCATATTCATATTATTATTCGCTAAATAAGTGTTTACGTGTTAGTACACAATCTACCAACTGAATAGAAAATCCTGTCTACGATGTTGCGAATGTTACGCCTATATCTTTAATTATAATCGGATCTATATAGGTGTAACTGTCGTCTGCGAATTCTGTTCTTTCACTTTTCGAATAGCTCGATATTTTTGAATACTTACGAGATGCGACTGACTGTACGCTTCGTCGGGAATATCGAAAAACAGTATTTTAAAACGAGGAGCCCGGTGACGTTTTTCTGCTCAAAAATACAACCATAACGCTACACAGTATGGCCGCGAAAATAAGGAAAGTCGCTGATAAACTCGACCGTAGAAAAGTGTGATAATTAACGAAAATAGGCTATTAAGAAATTTTTAAAAGACAGCTTTCTGGAGGTTAGTAATGGCGATTAGCCTTTCGAGCGCCTCAAAAATAGAACAGTTCTCCCCGTATTGGATTCAGACTGAGAACATGCCAAGCCTCTAGGCTAGGAATGATTATCGAATTCTCGTTTATTTATTCATTTATTTACTTTTTATTTACATCAGTTATTTATTCTCAAAAAGGCACATTCTTCGCAATCAGCCATGCGAAGTTTAGAAAGGTAAAGAATCAAGAGTATAAACAAATATATATATATATATCAGCGACAGATGCAGAGATACATGGTGGGGGAGGGGGGAATTATATTATTACGTAATATCTTCCACGATAGACAGTAAAATCAAATAATGACTTCTTTAGAAATTTAAAAATGTCTTAAAAACACATAATTATTACAATTATTAATTTAATTTTTTTTTATTTTTAGGTAAAAAATAAAAAAATTATAAAATTTTAGCTAAAATGGTAGTTTAGAATTTAAATAGTAAAAAAGATAGTACATTTTATTAGACATTACTTCTTTTTGATGTGAAACATCTATTGGCGCGCCTTGATAGTAAAACCGATTCGTATGCCGTGATGGCAAACGGCGTGACGCTTTCATGCCATCATGCCCCCTCACCACCGCCGCTCGCGCAGTACTAGCTTGTGCGAGCGCGTGGAGCGTATACTATATACATACTTCGTTGCTTTCTTATATGCACATTAACATAAGCAACCCTCATGCGATCTCTTTCTTTCTGCACGTGTGGCATCGCTCTTTTTTGCCCGCATCGCATCTTTCTCACTGTATTTTCTTTTAATTTAATTTGGCTTGTATTTTTATAAAAATTTTAAACTAATAAAATTCTACTTTATTTTCGCAATACACAAACAACGCGAGAGATATGTGGGTGATATTGTAATTGAAACTCACAATGACCAAAATACATCTAATTTGAGATATATCATACATTATATTTTATTAACGAAACTCGCTGTTTTTATTTATTCTACTTCATATTTATTTATTAGTTTTTTTCTTAAACTATAGATTCTTTGATTAACCATCTATCGTATTATGATGTTTCACATCTGTCGGGCATCCCGTGCGGCCTTCTTTTTTTTTTTACTTTTTTCAGTAAGCCGATCCGAATTCTTTGTTCGTGAGCAAGTACAAAAAATATATACATTTCTCATTGAACTATTTACATTGCAAAATAAAAATTAAAAATAAATAAGAAAGGCAAAAAAAGATCGATGACAGTAGTTGGGTTTAAAATAAAATAAAAACGTAACATTAATAGTTTTACTAGAAAACAGTGTTAAATATTAGTTATAATTAAATCCATATGTTGTAACATTTATACAAATCTTTTATAGTATAAATTAAGTTTCTCTGTTATACTAAATTTTTTCATAGAGGCTTTGGTTCTTTGGGAAGGGGGCTGTCCCTTCCCTCGCGGATCCGCCACTATATATATATATATATATATATATATATGTATGTATGCGTGTGTGTGTGTGTGTTATTTAAAACGAGTTAGATTATTGTTGGTAACCATTTTTTTTTAAAGATAATTCGGAATTATATGTTTCTACCTGTACGAGTATTTACAGAATAGCAGTACCTTATGCGTAAATCGAACAGTGAAAGGATGGAGATTTAACGAAGTATTATCAAACGTGTTATTATAGGCTGAAGTTAGTTCGTTTCCGAAAATATATTTCAAAAAGACTGTGTACGCATACAACACGAGTTACCGATTTCAAATAATGATATTGGTGCACATTCGTAAATCGTATTAATGTGACGACACGTGCAATATATGTCGGCGGGGTGCTTTTTGAGGGAATTTCTCATACAAATGGCGTAAACACGGATAAGTAAATAAATTTTAGTTTAAAAAAAATCAAACCGATTCCCTTCCCTTCGATTGCCAGTCAAAAATAAAACGCGATTTCTTAATTTCGTCATTATTTAAGCTGTGTTAGTAAATTTTAGTCGAATAAAGCGAAATTAATAATTTAAAATGGGGAATTTTACTCGCGGAAAAGAACTGCGCCTGAATTTACAGGCGATGATATTTTATTTCGTTTGATTTTCATGAAAGTAGTAAAAGTTTACACTTATTCGTCCTAATTTTTATGCGCGTCTATGAAGGAAATTTCACGATTAGACTGTGCATTTGTAACAGCAAAAAACTACAAAAAATTTCGACCATTAAAGCTAATAATTTATCGTTTTACGCTTCACGATTTACCGTTGAGAGGCGTGAGGAAAATAAAAATTCGGCATAAACCGATAATTTTCTCTAGGACTGTCGTATTTTTAACGAGAGTAAAGAAGACGATAATTTTTTTTCCGTCCGTTTACACCATTCTACGGAATTTGTTTTTACGCAGCAAGATCCTAAATAACTAATTAAATTTTCTAATCGATTAGAGCGAGAAATTGGCTCAATTAAAGTTTCGATCGAGATGAGTCAAAATTATAAGTTTAATTATTAATTAAAGTTATTTTGATTAAAACTGATAGTTCGAACTCGCTTCGATTAAAAATAGAAAGTTTAATTTTTAATCGGAGCGAGTTCGATTAAAAAAGGTTAATAAAAACTTCTTATTTACAATTAAACTAATTTCGATTAAAAAAAAAAGAAAAAAAAAGAAATTCAATCGAAATGTCTTTGTTTAAATTTTCAATTTTCTATGGAAATAACTTCGATGATGAAAAAATTAACTTTCAGCCGAAATAAATTTGATTTAGAATTAAAACACTTAATTTTCAATTGAAGTATTATTCACTGATTAAGAATTAAACTTTTAATTCTTAATCGATTCGAAGACAGAATTAAGGAGCAACATTTTAATTTCTTAACGGAGTTTTTAATTCAATTTCGATTCATTTTAAGAAACTATATACAAAAGCATCAGAATCGTTTAAGCGACGTGTCACTATCAGGTAGAACCAATGACGGTGTCTATGGTTCCAAGTCTTTTCATGTCCACATGTCAAAACCACTTACGCAGATAAGTGAAATAATGAGCGGAGATTTCTTTCCGTCACTCCTTCCCTATTAACTAAATT
Source organism: Icerya purchasi (assembly GCA_039619475.1). Classification (NCBI taxonomy): domain Eukaryota; kingdom Metazoa; phylum Arthropoda; class Insecta; order Hemiptera; family Monophlebidae; genus Icerya; species Icerya purchasi. The sequence goes on from CM077116.1 coordinate 236,944,698, forward strand.
CGTTGTTATGGTTATCATTTTCATAAATAGCAATTTCTAAAGTTTATCTTTTCGTTTTATTTCCTGTTTCTCGAAAAAAGCTGACGATGACCGACAATTGCATCGAACACTTAAAAAAGCGAATTGTGGTATATATATATATACTTGGGTTTCGATGAACGGATAATACGTTCGGACGGGTGGTAAGGAATATCACTTAAACGAATAAACAAACGGCGAATAGAAAAAATGAAGAAATTAATAGAAAAAAAAATCGAAAATTAAAGCATAATGATTTTGCGATAAGGTCACATTTATAATGGTTATATACGAAAGATGGGGTTATAAACGATCCAAAGTACTGATCGACATTTGAAATCGGACAAAGCCGCGGCATTAAAAAATTTTTATATCTTTCCCGATTTTGACCCCCTCCCCTCCCGAAATAGTCGTGTCTATATCGTTCGTTAATCTTTTTTTGCCTACAAACAGTTAAAACAAATATAATCTTCTTTTGCTTTCATAATTTCCAGAGAGGCAGATAAAAACGAGTTTCCAAGTCACCCTTTTTATTCGTTCCCCTTTTTTTCGAATGATTTAAACACCTGTACAATTTTTTTTCTATTTACTTATGTTTTTTTTTGTTTTTTTTTACAGTTATAACATATTTTTATGAAGTTCTTTTAGAGTTTCATGTTTTGAAATTATTTTTAAACTATCCCCGTTATGGCGCCTCAATGTATAGTAGTAATGAACAGGGGTTTCGTATGCGCGGATTTATACTCACAGCGGAGTCGATGATGTAACCTCGACTACAGTTCCGGACACGTATCCACAATTCTGAGATCCAGCTAATATAAAAAAAGGAATCGATAAACGTTTTATACAGATCCATCTTCACACAGTTCCACTGTAGAAGTTAAAATGTAGACCCCTTAAACAGAAAAGAACCTGTCTGTCTTTTTCTGCGTTTGCACAATGAATGTCTGAGCAGAAATGTGCCAAATTAATTAGAAAAGTGAAAAATGATAACATCAAAATTGCAATGATTCTACATGGTTATTTTCCTACATTAGCTATTTTGCAATTTCCTTCTCTCTTTCTATCGCACGTAACTTTTTAACCTAAGAAACTGGTATACACTGCATCAACAAACAATGCAAACACTATTTACAGTTTTTGAGTGTACTGTTTGCGTAAACATCGGATGATCCATATGAGTCCGATATGGATATGTCTCCGGGATGCAGTTCTCGAATCTGCGAATAACGAACTTACTTATCACTAATGTAGAAGACCTTAACGATTTATATTAGTAACCCATATATTGAATCTTACCACCCTGCAACAAGTGCCTTAAAGGTAATATCTAATTATAAAAAATTGAAATTTCTGCCCAAAGTGTGGTATTTATGTGAAAATTAAAATAAATCGGTTTGAAGAAAAAGAAATAGAAAAAATGTATTCAAATTGTCCGGAAGTGTAATAATATTGACTTTTTTGCAACTATAAATAAGAAAAGTTGTTCGAGATAATTCTTTTCATTCCATTTATTAAGGAGTGACAGAAAGAAATCTCCGCCATTATTTCGCTTACCTGCTTAAGTAGTTTTGACATGTAGAGACACAAAATGGCTTCGAACCCCCTCCCAGACGCCGTCATTGGCTACTTGATAGTCCTTGACACAACGTTTAAAAACTGTTTTGATGCCTTAATATATTTTCTTAAAATTAATCGAAACTGAATTAAAAACTCCGTTAAAAAATTAAAATTTTAGTCGTTAATTCTTAACCGCGAATAATATTCCAGTTGAAAATATTAAATGTTTAATTCTAAATCGAATTTATTTCGTCTGAAAATTAACGTTTTCTTTTTCGATCAAAGTTATTTCAATGGAAAATTAAAAATTGAATTTTTAATTGAAGATATTTCGATTGATTTCTTTTCTTTTTTAATCGAAATTTGTTCAATTGAAAATTGAGAAGCTCGCTTGCATCGAAAATTACACACTTTTAATTTTTAATCGAAGTAAGTTCAATTAAGAATTTAACTTTTAATTTTCAATTGAACTTATTTTAATTAAAATTTTAATCTTTAATTATGTGAAGTAGAATTAACGACTGAAATTTTAAACTTTTAATTTTAACCGATATTTATATATTTTTCGAAGTTTTGCTTATATCGGGCAATAATATAGGGGTCGTATGAGAGAAGAATGTGACTGACAACTAAAGATTCATTAATGAAGGTTTTTTTTTTTTTTTTTTTTAACGGGCAGATCGAAATCAAGAGGGTATTTCACCAAAGTAATCAGAGGGGAGAAAAAACAAATTTTTGAAGTCGTTCAAAATTTTGAAATTCATACAAAATTTGTATTTAAGCAGAGAATGTCGTATGATTAGAGTTACACGTTGCAGTCTAGTTGTCTAATAGAAATTTAAATCTTAGTATAAAGTTGGATCATTAAAGTATTTTAATTTGAATCATACAGCCACGGTAGCGTGTGGTCGATTAGCTAATGATGTTTTGTTGAAATTAAGTTCGAACCCGATTAAAAATATCGAAATTTATTATTTGTGTTGAGTTAATGTCCATAGTTGAAGAGCCGGAATAATTAAAAAAAAAAACAACCAGAAAACCCATATCAGCCAACGCGCTTTTAAGTCTGTTATAACTTTTTTCTCTTTTCTGTGCCTTTTTAGTTCTAGTAGGTCTAGGGTTTATTTCACATATATTAATGCGTAGTGTGTTCGCTATGTTTTTTCTTTGCGTGTGTTTTTTTTACGTTACATTAACATAGTAAAATCGATTAATAAAATACATACATTATTATAATTAACATTCACGAAGGAATTACAAGAGACATACCTGAATAATGTGTGTGCGGTCTTTTTAAGAAATAAAGTTACGTGTTTTATTCTGGATAGAAAGAGACCCAGTTAGGAGGTTTGTAAACGATGTTTGACGTATAGTACGGATTGAAATTTGGTGACTGACTTCTGCTTCATACCCACCGATTACCAATCAATCACATAGGCATGCAAGAACCAACAAAATAAGCAAAAAATGAACATAAAACCCATGCAATGTAATGTATAAAGATATTATATATGTATAAAAATGTATATGTTCATTTTTTTTATTTTTTTTTAACTGAAAAAGCTTTATTTTCATTATACGTATATTAATAAATTATGATTACTCGGAAAGGCTAAATGCGTACATTATTGTTAGTTGCATAATTATTAGATAATGAAGCGATATTATAAATAAGAACGCGAATATCTGTACACTACATTTCTAAATCTCTAATACGTAATACAAACATCGTTTTTATACAAGTACAAAGTGTAGGAAATTAATTAAACCGGGTTCGCTACACTTCACATAACATTTTACTTCTTTATCTGCTCATAAGCGAGAAGAAAACAAAGAGAAAATTGATTACAAATTTGTCGGTTTTTATAGGAATTTTCTTTTTTTTCAACGTTTAAATATTCTGTGTATTACCGTCATTCACTACTGTACACTAGTCGAGTATTATTTGGACTAAGTAATATCAAAAATTAATTAATTCTACACATTTTATTAAGATAAGCTACAAAAACGTGCCAAGGCAAATGTTAATGACGTGTAAGCGTTATTTAAGGAACCGATACACTTTCCCCTTAATTTAATTGTATTAATCAAACACCAGCAGATATTATTGTTTAACATTTCTTCTTCTAAACTATTAGTCGGTTATTATTATAATTACTATTACTATTATTTTTAGCCAATACATATATATATATATATATATATATATATAACTCTACTGAATTGTTTTAATGAGTAAAGTATACAAATATTAATTTATTACGCTAAATTACCGCATTAAAATAAATTACCTTTCTTGAACTACCCTACGCAAAGCGTCTGGACATCGTATTAGGTTATCTAAAGTCTTCACTATAGCTGAAAATTGCGGCCTATGCAATCGGTCCTTCTGCCAGCAGTCTAACATTAATTGATACATAGTTTCCGGACAATCCATCGGAGCTGGTAATCTAAAACAAACGCAACATCAAATAATCCGTTCAGAAAGACGCTCGAAATTTTTTTTCAATCATACACAAATGTTACATCTATGAACTACGATAATAGTTATACTTTCTCCTCAGCGGCGACTCTTTGAACTGTAATCGAATTAGAGACTTTCCCCCAAAACGAAATAGAGAATGTAATGTTCTCTATACAACGAGGTGATTTACTTGTATTAAACACTGAGATACACTTTTAAACGACAGGTTAGACTATTTCCTGACGTTTTGCTAACTTTTTGATAATCTGAATTGAAATTTCTGTAACATTTTAGCCATACGTCAAATATTTTTATCATATAGCGAAGTTAATATTAAAAATTAAAATAATCATAACAATAAAGGAGACCGCTGCTGTTCCTGATACTTCTTCAAAAACATTACCTTTTTGATATAGGCTACAAATCGAGACAGAATCGGATCAGAAAAATTCTTCTCAAAAAAATTCAAATCGTTAAGCACTGAAAATATTAGCTCAACAAAATTACCGTTTTTAAATAACAATTCTTTTTTCTTTTTTGTTTGTCATTAGCCGAAGGCATTACCCAGTACTATACACGATATGTTCGTTTTATAAAATTTAAATAAAAAAAAAATAAAATAAAAAATAAGTAGCTGGAATAGCCGTTTTTAGTACCGTGCGCATGAATGGTCGAGGTAGTCGTGGGAAGCCACATCCAAATGAAAAAACCGGTGAAAAATAATTTAAAATCTACAAGACATAGAAATTTGAAAAAAAATTCGCCTCTTCTTTCTTAAAATAAGAAAAAACAAAAACGTCGATTTTAGGCGGAAATGAAATTATCTGCAACTAATTTCGCGTTGATTATAATAATCATAATTTTTAATATTTTTATTATGAATTTTATGCGAAAAATGCTTTAAAAATTTTGAACTGTAAACTGAGATTAAAAAATATTAATTTGGCCAAAATGTCCTTTTTAGTATGTTCCGTTCCGAGGAGAGTGCACAAAAAGAAACAATTTTTTTAATACTAAAATCACGTATTTATTTAGAAAGAAAATCGATATTTTGTTTACGATGTTATAAGAAAAAAAGTATTTAACGAGTTTCCAAGTATTTGCACGTTGGGGTCTTTTCGTATAGTACTAGTCCGGAGAAGCACCGTTCCCTATTTTTACTTAATCCCCTTTTTTATAAGTTTTACCTATAACTTAACAACTTGATACACTTTTCATTTCATTTTTAATAGGCATATACCTTCTTTTTTTCGTTTTTTTCTATTTAGAATTACGTCATTGTCAGAGCGATTCCTGATTTCATATTTATCATTAGTCTTCTTCTTCTTCTTTTTCTCTTCATTATTATTATTGTTATTGTTATTTTTATTATTATTATTATACCAGATCTAGCAAGGCCGTGTCCACGGGGTGGTTTTTGGGGGTTAACCCCCCTATGAGAACTGAAATAGCTTAGGTACTTCATTAATATTTTATGCAAAATTTTTTGTTACAAGTATAATCAATAACATATGTAATTTTTATTAATGTTTATACAGTAATTCGTTTATTTAAATTATTAATATATAAATCAAAATTATGGAAATTATTAATAGCATGAATATTAGTGAAAAATGTATTTTTATTTATAAAATATATATGCGAAGAAAATCCCCCCCCCCCCCCCCCCCCCCCCCCCAAAAAAATTCTGGGCACGGGCCTGCGATCTAGAGCGGAAATGTTCAAAGACGATCAGAAATTTTTTTTAAATTTCTATTAACTAATACATATAGATATCTGATTTTTCTATTTCATATTAATGTATAAGACATATCCTGGTAATACTGTTTAATTAGTTATTTCGAAAATACCGTTAACTCGTTCGTAGAAATAATGATTTGAAATTTTCACCAAATTATTGTCTACATCCCTCTAAGATGTCTTCGTTCTCAACATGAATCGTTCAGAATTAATTATATAAATTTCTATAGAATATACATAAATACACTTAGACGTCTGATGGAAGTTTGTTTTTAAAATTTTTTTCACATACATACATCAATTTTAAGTTATTAAATTTTACTTTGTACACTTTGTTCTTAGATTTCATTAAAACACGATTAGTAAATCTAAAAGAGTTTCAGTCGATTCTTTTTTGTGGCCAAATTTCTAGAAATGATTAAATGGTAGAAAAGGAGATCAATCGCGAGTTAAACTGATAAATTAGAAATTCTGTGCTAACAATAGAAAGAAAAAAAAAAAAACGTTTTCGCCGTCAAATTTTAAATTCTCCATCTGCGGGGTATATAAGCTGCTTCGATTGGTGAATTCCCATTTCGCCTAATTCCCAATTCGCCTAATTCCCATTTCGCCTAAATTTAGGGTCGGGTTACTCAGGTAATAAAAAAAAGGTCAGACAAACATACGAATGATTTCGTGTTGGCAACAGCGCGTCATCATTTTCGAATTTTAAGCGTGTTTCTTTTTTTTTAACAAAAGTTCTTGAACCTAATTTCATTTTTCTTTAATTCAAAAAAAGTGAATTTGCAAATCGAAAGAATTTAAAAATTAAATACTGCTTCGGATTTGAATAAATAACCAACAGTAACGTATACGATTACAAGAGATTTTTCAAAATTTGGATATTAGGACGAGAAAAATTACTAGATTTACTATTAAACTCTGTGTACATCAGAAAAAGAGGAGTAAGCAAGGAATAAACAAGGTGAAGACCCTGCTATATGGGGTAAGTTCATGGCTTTTATGGGATTAATAAATGAGCATAGATTTAAAAGCACCATATCAAAAAAATGTATATTTTAAATATTATTATATCTATCCCTCGAGTATATTTGTTATATTTGATAATCTTTAATAATAGATTTTTAGTTGTAGAAAGCAGTGAAAATAAGGACAATTGATTAAAAAATGATGAAAGATTGGTAGTAATAAGGGGTTATTACATTTTTAGATGTGTCGCACGGTATAAAAAAATTTTTAGAAGATACAGTCATGATCTTTTTCCCCATTCTACAAGATGAAACGGTAAAATTTGGCGTGTGTTGTTAAAAATACTTCTAAAATCGAATTTTAAGGTATAAATAACTTCTCCAGAAGCCTAAATGGTTGCTGTTGGACTTTGAAAAATTCCTCTTCAAATTAGTCACGTTTATTATAATGACGATGTTTTTCAAGTAATTTCAATAATTGGAATGAAAAAAATAAATAAAACGCAAAAAATGTTGTTTTTAGAGTTTCTGACAAAGTAAAAACAATTTTTTTTTTTTTCAATTTTTTGGGCACGTCAACAGTAGAACTTACCCAACGCAAAGAACTGTACATTATATAAAGAAAAGATTAAAAATTGAGGAGATAAAGAAAGCTAACAAAGGAACTATATCGAGAGAGGAGAAAGCAAGAATGGCTTTGGCACTGTAAGGAGTGGGGAGGCCAAAGCGCAGAAGATTGGAATAAAGGAGCACTGTCCTCCTTACTCTTGTTTCTTCTATTTCCCCAGTGTCCAATCGAATTAGATTATAATATTTTTCTTTTTTCTTTTATAATCTGTTAAATCTGCCAGATTTTTTTGGCAAATCCAAAAAAAGGCAAAGAAAAAAAACCTTCTATCTTACTATTTAAAATGCTTCATTCAATAAATTGCCCAAAGATTACGATTTAACATTACAAAAAGGAAAAAGAAAGAGAATATAAAAAGACGCTATTCAATTAACCAAATATTTTATCATACACTTTTGACGTACAAAATAAAAATTTATAGCAATTAAGCGAAAATAATTTTTTAATGGATGATAATTTTTTTTATTCTCTGTTGTCAAAATCTAATTGAATACCATTTCATTTAAAATGTAATTTGCAATAAATATTTCAATATACAAATATATATTAGATATATATATATATATATATATTATTTACCTGCTCGATTTGTTTTTATAAATGATATATCCATTGCTATGTTAGCCTGACTCTAAATTTTTGGTTTATTCACAAGCGAAAATTTAAATATTCAAGATAGAAGAATAGTTTCCTTCAGAACGTTGATACACATAACACTCAACCCAGAACAAATTGTGACCTCATAGCGAAAAACAGTCAGTATGCGGTGATTTTCCGCATATTGAGATGGATTTGGCATTTCTTACGACCTTTGCAAATATTAAAATTTTGGTAATAATCATTCAATTTCTCGGAAAGTCTCGGCAACGGGCAAACGCGGCATTGTTTGTCAAAAACGCATTCTCGGTTAAAAAATCGAAGGATCTGACCGCTACGCAGGGGTAGCGAACTAGTTTCATTGTGCGCGGCCGAGAAGCGGAAATAGAGCACTTCCTGACAGTATAGGCGTTTGAAATGCGTACCGAGCTACGTTGAGCCGGAAGAAGTTATTTTGATAAAAAGCCTAGAAAAGGCAAAAAGGCAGGGTGAACTAAATGGAGCTTTATTTATGTTTTCCTAATTTTAACATTTACTTTTTGTATGTACTTATAATTGTATTTTAATAATCAATAATAAAATTACCGCTGTAATAATCATTCGATGTCATGTCATTATTGTTAATTCTATTCGGTTTTTATTCCTTTTTTCTTACATAAACGCGACCACTTCGAAACTACACCTAATTATAATTTAGCTTTTTTATTATTTTTTCTGCAACTCCGAACCTTAATGTTTTTGTCACACTAAATATCAATAAGGCTTTTATATACTGACTGATAAGGCGGGTGGGATTTATACAGCACTAGACATCCAATAAAATAACTCGCAAATATTAATCGGAGTGGTCGTTTCGCGTATATTTACATCAAACATTTTTAGCCGTATTTTTTCACTTCTGATTTTCATATAAACCTTTTTGTTGTATTTCGGAAAGAAAAAAAAACCTTAACAGTGGAATCAAATAGAAAAAAAAATGATGCGTTTAGTCTGCTTAAAATTCGATAATGATGACGCGCTGTTGCCAACACGAAATCATTCGTATGTTTGTCTGACCTTTTTTTTATTACCTGAGTAACCCGACCCTAAATTTAGGCGAAATGGGAATTAGGCGAAATGGTACCAGACCGCTTCGATTTATTTATTTATTTTCTTTTTTTTTTTGAGGCGCCCATGTAAATTATTACCTGTAGCCTTTTTCTATCGATTTAATAACATCTTGATTGCTCCAGTTCCAATATGGCCGTTCACCGTACGACAAAACTTCCCAAATGACTATGCCGAAAGACCATACATCGGAAGCTGAAGTAAATTTACGAAAAGCGATCGCTTCCGGAGCAGTCCATCTCACAGGAATTTTACCACCCTAAAATATACAAAATTAGTCGTTTTAGTTTACGAACAAGCACAATTGATATTCTAGTTAATTTATATCTTATAACCTGATATATATATGTATTTTATCACAACGTAGCCTCAGTGTGTTCATTTGTTTTCCTTTGCTGTTTTATAAACACAAGAATCACAATCATCGTTTACATTTAATAAGTATTTTACTTCTTTTCAATATTTACAAAAAAAAATATTTTTCCATTTAAATTAAATAATTAAATAAATTATAACTAATTAATTGTTTGCCCAAATGATTTTTCTCTCAGGACTTTTTTGTTCATTTTGACGAGCTTTATAGCATTAATAAATTTCCTGAATTAGTTTCAAAACATCCTGTATATATATATATATATATATATATATATGTATATATGTGTATTCAAGGTTCCGCGTTCACAAAAATACTATAAAAAGTTGATGATCGAAAGCAAATGGTAAAATTTAATAAGGAATAAATCACAAAACACAATCACATGTTATGTAAAATATATATTTATATGTAAAATCTACCGACTGGTGTCAGATTAATCTATCGTGTAAGTAGTCGGCAGAAGTTTCTAGGCATATTCACGTTTTATATATATATGATTATGTTTTGTGTACACGTATAAATTTATTGTTAGTTCACTATAGAACATCGGATTTTTTTGTTTTTTTGGCTTGGTTTTATCTTTTAACCTTTTATCCAGTTTATCGTGAGATATTAAATATAAAACATTCAAATTAATAAACAAGTTTTATGTATACTTTAATTTTCAAAAAAAAAACAAAAGAATACATCATTTTTTTGCATTCTCCTTCACAGAAAAAAAATTAGCTTATATGCTTGTAGATATAGGTATGTATTTACCCTGGTAGTGTAAGCTCCTTCGGTTGTACTTTCGATTTCTCTGCTGAGACCAAAATCTGCAATCTTACAAACTAATAACGAATTGACTAGGACGTTACGCGCAGCTAGGTCTCGGTGAACATAGTTCATTTCACTTAAGTATTGCATGCCGGATGCGATGCCTCGTAGCATACCGACGAGTTGCACCATTTGAAATCGACCATCGTTAGCCTGACAACGAATGAATTATTTATATTTAAAATGTAAAAGAGAAAGTGTAATCAATAATTCGAAACATCTGAAAATTCGACATATATTACATATATGTATGTATATAAAGTAAAAAGTAAGTCCTATATGTTTGACAGGGTGTCAAGGATTACTACGCCAAGGATTAATATACTAAGCTCAACGGCACTGACGAGAGTAGGTTTTCCCTCGATCGCGTTTCCTTTCTAGATTTTTTTCGTACTCAATTACTTCAAGCTGAGAGGGTAAGTCTGGGAACGGTTTGGATTAGAATTAAAATTGGAATTTTTCGTTGATTATGTTGGAAGAAAAAATGCACCATCCCCTTCACTACTAATCTATAGAATGATAAACACAAACCGCTATGAAATACCAAGCAGACGCAGATGTATTTATGACGATCACCGACGACTGTGAAACCAAAAAATTTTAATTTCTCATCAGTCTCTCGTTTCTATTAAAAATAATCGCATCATAATTCCGTTCTAAATTCTGCTACGTTGGAATTTGCGCTGAAAATTCCGAGGCAGGTCTTTTGCTTTTTTGAGCAGTCGGTTTTTTCGTAAAGCAAAACTCGATTAAATCGACGTAACATAATTAAGAGAAACTCGCATTTGTTTTTAAAACTGATAATCGCCTGTTCGTTTTATCAGAAAATTACTTGACCGGACCGGTAGAAAACGTGTTTACGACCAAATCGTTTATTTCTAATCGAAATCGTGCTAACTCTGATGATAATGGGTATTTCGATTGGTTTTTTGTATATAATAGCAACGTTCGCTTTTTTAAGAAATTCCGTTCATTTATACTTTTCTCATTTATCGTTCTTCGATAACAAGTCTAGTGTTTTTAAAATTTTGGCGAACTTTCTGGGCTAATTTTCGGAATATTGCAAACACTAACGATTTAAATGTTAGAAGAAGAAGAATAACTTACCCTGACGAAAGTATCCAGAGAGCCGTTCTCCATGTATTCGGTAATAATCATGACTGGATTGGATTTCGTAACGACTCCTTGCAAAAATATGACGTTCGGATGATCAAACTGACCCATTATAGATGCTTCCGTCAAGAAATCGTTACGAGCCTTCTCCGCGCTTCCCGGCTTCAGGGTTTTTATCGCCACGTCGACGTCTATTCTGCCATCTGAAGCGATCTTTAGTTTACCGCGGCATACGTCGCCGAATTCGCCTCCGCCTATATATCGACGTAATAAACAACGATTTTCTATTAAAAAAAAAAGATTATTTTCATACGACTAAAAAGTACGAAACTAAATAAGCTCAAAGTTATCGAAAGTAGTAACACGGGCGCAGGCGAAAGAGGCACAGCTGTTCAAACGGGACTTTCAGTACGTCCATATTACGGGGAATTAATTAAACGAGTGATAATATCGAAATCCGCTAGAAACGTTCTTAGCGAGTTGTCGGAATTTGATATTTCTTCCGGACGTATTTAGAAAATTCTAGACAATTAATATTATTAGTTCGGCGGATAGTGTGCTGTCAGCGAGTTACGTGATAAGCCTAGATTTATCCTAGAACCTGAGCAGGCATAGTTCTTCCGATTTGAGTTTGCCGATTTATTGCCTTGCCGAGCACGATCACAGTTTTCTGTTTATTCGTCAATCTGATATTCCCCCTTCTTCTTGTTGATAATTACAACGCTTTTGATGTTTTTCTATGAAGCCTTCTTATTTTCCGATTAAAATGGTTCTTCCACAGTAATGTAGGGTCAAGTCTCTCACTGACATACCGACGCGGTTTATAAAGTATTGCCGCGTTTAGCTGTGCATTGCGTACTTTTGACCACTAAATTTATAACACCATCGCAAAAAGCGAAAAATCGTAAAACATCTTAACACTTAACTGGTAACGTCATTTTTGGCACCTTTAAATTTAAATAGTAAGCGACCCATCGTTACCATTTAAGGGTTAGAACTATCAGTGCTCCATTTTTATTATGTGAGAGAAAAGAAAAAAAAAAAACCGAAGGAAAAAATAATATAATTTTTTTCATGTAAATAAAAGGGGCGATTTCGTTAAGAAAATAAAACGAAGTTACTCAGAGCAGAGATCAGAGACTAAAAGACATCAGTGGAAAAAAATGAAATATGACAATAAGCGTGTTTCCGAATAAAGAATAATGTAATGATCGCGGCGCTTCGGTAGTCTCCAGTGACTCGCACTGCAAGCGAAATGTCTTTCGAAAAAGACAATATTTAAAGGAAATTGGCCGTTCCTTCTAAAGTCGAACGGAGTCTGCGATGCAAAATTTCACTCGAGAGAGTATTTATGACGCACTTAAATGAAAAGATCTAAAACATTTCATCATATCTAACCGCCGCGATGGGGCAGCAGACCGTTTGAGACTCGCCGTGATTTTCTATAATCCGGGAGATGTGAGAAAATATTGAGCGACATAATGACATCGTTTATTAACAGTTTACGGGGTAATTCAAAGACAAAGATATAACAATAAAAAAAAAATGTACAATATTATAGCGGCTAATCCAACCGACCTAACATACCAATAATTGCTTCGATTGTTATGTACGAAGAGTCAATTTCTCTGGCAAATTCTTTAACCGCCTGATTAGGATCTTCGTAGGTATGCGGATCGACATACGTTCTCGAAGCGTTCGACGAACTTGTCTGCGGAAACAGCGGAGTAGTCACTGCGAACACAAAAGGGAAAAAAAAATTAGTAAACATTAGGATCATTATTTTTTTTTTTTTTTTTTGTATTTAGAATATTACACACGCGCTATATTTTCTGTTGTTATTTTTAAATATATAGATGGGAAAGGGGAAAGAAAAAACTTTATTATCGCTTTAGTTTAATTTTCGAAAAAAAAAAAAAGTGCCAAAGTAAAAATTAAAAGAAATTTTCATCGTAATTCCTACGCTTTTACTTGTTTTTTGGGTTTTTTCCCCGTCCAAAGCAAAAATTTAAGCACACGTTAGAAAGAAAATCGCGAGTTTTATGCATTTTTAAAATTTACGTATTACTATAAAAAAATTTAACGGGGAGACTAAAGGCTGAAAAGGTATGTACATAAAAAAGCATTTTTTGATGAAAGAAGAACTCTCTTTTCAGATTAAATATTTTTACAGAATACGGCGAACTGCGCCTCCCGCCCAATGGTCAGAAATAATTTTCCTTGCTAATTGCATAAAATTGTAGAGATAATGAAATTAATACACGTTAGAACATTTGGCTCGCCTGTTTCACCGATGAAAAAAAAAAAAACATTCTTAAAGACATTTCACATTTTACAGATTTTTATATGCGTCTGAATTTGCAATTAAAGTTGTTACGCAAAACGCTATTGTTAATAGTACAATGAGGGCGAATACAAATAGAGCTGTTTTTAAAAGGAGACACAGATATTTTGGAAATTTTTACAGAAACACGTATAATAATAATAATATCGCTTATTTTAAGCGATGTACTTGGAAGTTAATCGATTTCTTACTCCCTGACCGTTTTACATTTTACAGAAATAAATTAACACCCCCCCCCCCCCCACATCCACCTGGAAAGATAATAAAAGGTATTTTCTAATCAGACATTTTCAAAGTGCCCTTCGCCTAAGGCAAATAAACACCATTTTCAGATATGCCTAATTAAACACTAATTAAAACAAAACACCTCTATTTCCCCGACACTCGATTTTATTAAGCGTAATTATAGAAGGCCTTTTTATAATCTTTCGGGCATCAGAAATATGGTAAACTAAATAACAGTAGAAAAGGAAATTTCATTGAAAACACCAGCATAGGATTACTTTAAAACAAACGAATATAATCTTTAACGATAATGATTTTGTTTCATTATCGTTAAAGATTATATTCGCTTGTTTTAAAGTAATCCTATGCTGGTGTTTTCAATGAAATTTCCTTTTCTACCGTTATAGCTGAAAAAGGCATATATCTATAAACTGTACAATAATTATAAATTATTAAACACGCGATTTTTCAGAAATACGTAATAAGCGGCAACATGTTTTTCCGGTGGTCATGAACATGGTGAGCTATGACAGTGAAACATGTCGCCGTTTATTATAAAATTTCTGAAAAATAGTGAGTTTATTATTTTTCCGAGTTATTTTTTATTAGTTAAAAAAAAAAGAAATAAACGAATGCGGATACACATATTTGACGGTCAGCCACATAGTGAATTATCCGTCGTCGATAATAATGTAATCTATTATGAGAGATAGTAATTTGTTTATTTATCGCCCGAATTGTTTGCAAAATGTTCCAAAATAATTAACGTAACCGATCAAGAAAATGCCAGCTTTAAAGAAAGCTTTTTCTTACTAATTAATTACGAAGAATACAAAAAAAAAAAAAAAAGAAAACGTTTTTTCTTAAATATCTTACGCGAGAGTAGCTCTATTCTTAAAAATAAGTAAAATTATATGAAGTTTAAAATAATAAACTTACATCCTCCAGTATGTGCAGCGCCAATAGAACTATCAAGCTTGCAATGCACTGAAAATAAAAGATTATATTATGCGGTGTTTAAAAGCTTCTTGCAAGGTGCAATCTCATAAAAATAAATTCATCAAAAAATAAACAGTAAAAAATGCCAAAGATATAAATATAAAAATTGCAAATGAATACCTATATATATATATATATATATATGTACAATATTATATTAAAAAAAGAAAATTAATAATGGCATATAAAGGAGAAAGAGGAGTGTGAATGCTTTTAATTAATGAAAACTAAAATTACGGAAAACTTTCAAACATTTCGACAAACAAGCAGCGACATATTTAGAAGGCGCCGATGCTGACTCGAAGAGAACAATAAATTTTCTTAAATGCAAGCGACTAATTTGCTTAAATTCGGTTACTTCTTCAATCTTATCAGCTAACATCGGGAGAAAAATGTTAATTATGTTTATGTTCTATTTTTGTATCATGTTAC
This sequence comes from Icerya purchasi, assembly GCA_039619475.1. Classification (NCBI taxonomy): domain Eukaryota; kingdom Metazoa; phylum Arthropoda; class Insecta; order Hemiptera; family Monophlebidae; genus Icerya; species Icerya purchasi. Next base: position 236,960,085 of record CM077116.1, read on the forward strand.
AATTAAATATGAAATTGGAACAACAGAAATTTATTCACTAATTCAAAAAAAAAAAAAAACGTTTTTAGACCGGCATGTTTCGAAGTACAACATGTCGGTCAGAAAAATTTTTTGCGAATTAGCGAATAATAAATTTCTGTTGTTGCGATTTTATATTTAACTGTAATTCGGAAGAGTGAAACTGATTTTTCGATTTGAATATCTTCAATTCTCTCAGAAAAAAATTAAACAAAATCATTTAAAAAAAAGTAAAAAACACTATTCGATATAGTGGAGTGATTTTTCGATAGCATAAAATAAAGGTGGTGTGATTGACGGTGATATTTTATTTAGCAATTTCATAATCCGGCACACTTTATAGCACAGCCTAGCTTCAATTACGTGATTTTTAACACTATAGAGAACAAACGATTTTAAAACAATATTGAATCGGAAAATTGTTAAAATTTGTACGTCATTTTATTACGTTACGCATATATATTTTTGAAGTCTGCTTATTCCGATTGTATCTCTTTTATGTTATACCGACTCTGACTTATGACTAGCTCAAAGTATTTTGCCTTGCAAAGTGAAATGTTTGAAAATGCATCGTTTTCATTATACGGAACCGCTTACTAATGTTTAAAAAAGATTTGTTCGGGAAAATTTGAAAAGTACCATACTGGGATTGGTCGCGGTGTGATATAAGCATTATTGATTTTTTAAATTTTCTAATATATTTCACGTTACCGCTACCAAATAATTTAGTATTTACGCGAACAAAGTCGAGATTAATAACTGATTATTAAGATATAACCTGCTTCATTTTTTTAGTCCCTCCCCTATCCAAAGAAGAAAAAAAACACAACAAATTAAATAAGAAATCAAGTTTCTATCAAAAGAAGAAGAAGAAGAAGAAGAAGAAGAAAAAAAAACAAAAAGAACAACAGAAAAACCAAAATTTACATTTGGACGGGCTTGAATTTTTCACCTTTCTCGTCGACGGATTATTACTTTTTTAAACTTTTTTAATTTTACTTAAAAAAGACAATTTTTAACGTTAAGAACGCGTACTGAAGATTTAGAAATTTTCTAAGGAAATAATTTAAAGAGAAACAAATGTAACCAGACGTAGACTTTTTAATTGCTAAAACGAATAAACGTAATCAATATCATCAGGAGTGTGTCCTTCTTCAAATTAAACTTGCAGAGGAAGTTCGAGGAATACACTTTTAGTCACCCTACCAAGCAGCAAATTAGTTTACTGGTAAGAAATGCTAAGCCGACGTCGTAATTATTCTAAGAACTGTTTAATAATGAGTGTGGAAAATTATAATTGTTATCTGACAATTATGTAATGTCCCTGCGACTGTATGTAAATCTCGTTGTATGCAATCCATTATTTCGAAAGCGGAAAAGTTCAGAAGTGTATTCTAGAACTAAGGGGGGGGGGGAGATTTTAGGAAAAGCCGGAAGATGAAGCTGCACATTTACGTTCACAGAACAAGAAAACTTTTCATTCATTAGCAGCAGCGCGTAGACTTAATGAGGTAGTAAAAAATAAATAACATATAAAGAAAAAAAAAAAAGGCGAATAAATGAAAAAACAGATAATAAAAAATGAATAAAAACGAGCGAGTTTCAGAAAAAACAAAAAAGCAACGCTAGTGCGCATAAAACAGAATCCTACTTACTATAAGTAAGAATTAACCCTGAAAATGATCATTTGAAGGCGAGCATAAAAAAAAAGTTGGTCTAAATTATTATTATAAAGTTAACTATAAAATTAAAATAAAACAACGATAAAATAAATATTAGGTATTGCGAAATGGTTTCATCGTCGTCAGTGGGAGTTGCAAAGTTTCCCGAATAAGTAAACAAACAACAATCGGCACAACATAGACGTATAAAGAGTTACGGTTATGTAAATCATGAGCAAAAATATTGCAATACATAAAAAAAATAGGTAACAACATATTTTGAAGGAATTATCCGTGTTGTACTTTTCTAAAAATTGTATGTATACTTGTTTCGTATTTTAATATTTAAACGTGCCGAGGTAGTTTTTTTTTACAGCTATTATATAAATAGAGAATATAATATTCATTACTTAGAAAAGTTGCGTTAGAATATTATCACTTAAACGGTTTTCTTAATATTATTTCTTACTACGATGGGAATTTTTGTGTCGGTGTCTCTCTCTTTGTTCGAACAAAGATATTTTCGATTATTTTTAAACATTCCGTCTTTTTCTTTTTCGGATCATAAAAAAAAAAAAAAAAAAAAAAAAAAAAAAAAACACAGATTTTTGGTAATTTTCAAATTTAGCCCATTTGCTAAATAGCCTTTAGATTTATTCCGGGTTTTAATCGGTCCTGACTGCATTAAAAATAGTAAATTCGTTTTTTCATTTTATTACGCAGCTATTTCACCTGACTGGGTTTCGTATAGCGTCTCTAATGTCCACTCGTTGGACCGATATATGTAATCGTAGTAATAATAATAATAATTTTATTCAAACTAAAATAGCAGGTATATTTTTGCTTAAACGATAACATGATTGTATAATCATTAATGTTTTTGCCATTTTCGAATTTATTCTTTTAATTATTTTTGGTGATTTTTTTTTTTTTTTTTCGTTTTTAATCAGGAAAACTAATCAATTAAGGATATTGTTTTAATATTTTCCGTTTTTTTCGGAGAAAAAAAAAACAATAAATTATTTTTTTTTTAAGCATTTGCTTAGTGACACAACCCAATTTAACTTCAGAAAAAGCGGCTATATCAAGTATATAGTATATATTAAATTATCTAGCGAGGAATTTAAAAATTCGAAATTATAGTTCCCCAGATAACAGTATTGTACGCTGTCGCCGATCAAAGCTACTCGCGCCAGAATCGGAAATTTCACAGAGTATATTTAGAAATTTTAAAAGACGAAATCACTTAAGTAACCTCGGAAATCTGAAAAAAAGGTTTCGACAAAACGTTCAAAAAGTGTTGTTTAATTCAAGTGTCGCAAAATTTTTCGATTTGCAGATAATTTTACGGCATGACAAGATATTTATCGCATTTGCACAGATTTTTAAAAGAGGCGACTTACATTCAGGAGTAAAATTAAAAATAAAAAAAAAAACGGTACGGCGAAATATTTAGGTGGCGAGTTTTTTTTTAATTTGTCGAAAGTTAACATGGAGAACATGCAAATATGAACGTCAGAAAAAATAAGGTTACGAAATTTTTTTTAACTGCGACAACTTTTTTCTAGTAACAAAAGTCAAAAATAATCTCTTTTTCATGGGAAAATCTAAAAAAAAAAAAAAAAGTAAATACGCACTATTTCCATACGAAATTTTATAATTTTGTTTCAGTCGTATGCGATATATTAAGAAATTAATTAATATCGTCGTAATATTTATTGTACGGAAATAGAAAAAAACTGTCCCCGATTATGGCTTCTTTAAAAGCAAGCTACCGAAGTCGAAACTCTTTGGGGCACGGCCTGACGACGGGAAATTCGAATTAGCGCGTAAAAATTTAATAGAAATCTTGTTTCAACTTAATTTTACGAATACAGGATTTAAACAAGAGGATCTTTCGAAACTATTAAAAAGAAGAAGAAGAAGAAGAAGAAGAAAAGAAAAAGATAAAATATTTAACGTATTTTCGGAGATCATTTTAAACGATAACACACAATAACTGGAATATAATTCGAAACTAGTTGTATAATTTCGATATTTAGGATTTAACGCAGTCCGTGGTAAAAGTGGATTTTGTGTTGTCCTTTATATATCACTAACCTAACGACTCTATTCTTGCGCCAGAATAAAAAAAAAAAAAAAAAAAATGGAAACGTTACGAAATATGTAACATTTATCTGTTGCGGAAATTGTAACAGAAACTTCTACGCAAGCCGTAATTCACTTTTTTTTTTTAGGGAATGACGTAGTCAATTTAACTTTGCTCTTCTATTAGACGAAAACTATCATCTGAGAGTTCAGGGTGTACCTGAAGGAATGGAGTTTTTGTATATTAACGGCCGTGGTGCCATTCTTACACTGAAGGGAAATCTGCTTTTTGCGTTTGGGGAGGTTATAATAGAAATTGTTGCACAAATGCTAAATTAAATTTATCTGTTTTAAACATTTTTTTAATACGTATATATTTCTAAAGGATGCGTCCCTATGATAAAGTCCTAAAAAAATCCAGTCACGTATATATATATAGGTAGGTACACATAGGTGTACGTTTACCCGTTAAATATAAAACTGGAATTTCACTGTTTTGACATAAAAACTTTTTTAAATTAGAATAGCGATGAAAAAAAAAAAAAAGAAGAAGAGAAATAGCAAAATGTAACAACACGACAGCTAGATAACGAAAATTGGTATTTAAAAGTTCACTTTTGTTTTGAGTTTGGCTATTTATTACTAAAAGCGTAAACTTCGTTTTTTTTTTTTTTTTAGATAAATTCGTTAAACGTTAAATTAGGCGAGTTGTTACGAAAGTCTCCTTTTCTTAGATGATTTAGAATATTTACGTCGTTGTAATGTAACTTTTTTTAGCGTTTATTCGTCAAGTTTAACAGCGATAATAAATGCAAAACTATCACTCACCTTCGCCGTTTCTATACTCCAGAGTATCGCAGTCGCTGGGCTGCTTCTTTCCACAATCATCGCTACCGCGGCTATAACCAATAAAAGAATTTTTACCAGCGACTACATAATCGATATTCCAATTATCTAAGTTACTGTCATCATTTGAATGGTTTTTCTTACACAATCGATCGATATGTCGACTATAAAAAATTAACAACACATTCGCCATTATGTTACGCACACACTCTTCAATGTTACGTAATCGATCATTGTTCGTTTATTTCTTAACGTAATAAATCGAATTCATTTCGCTTTTCGCTTATAAAAAATAAATAAACAACGAAAGAATGCCTACTAATAATTCGACTTAAACGAACGAAAACAGTTAATAGTAGCAAAAAGGGGAGCTCCAAAGTTAATTTTATGTCATATATCGATGGAAATTCGGTTCTCGAAAAATCTGCGAACAAAACTTGTACCGATTTTCCATTTTTCGCTCGATTACGTTAAACCTCGAATCCGCGAAGAAGAAAAAATATTATAATGAAATAGAATTAAAATTATTTTCCAACATAACTTTGTAAACTATTACCGAAACTTTTTAATCCAGTTACCGTGTTCGCACGTGCACACATTTTCCTTACAGGAGATGATGACTTACTGGTCAGGAAATGTTCCTTAATTTCAAAAACTTCTCTATTCGTCCGTACTCAAATGTTTTGTTTTTTTTAACATTATGTGCTGCATTTTAATTTGTTGGCGCTCGTTTAGCACTGAAATCGGTTGGCCACTGTACGCAGCATCCATTCATTATATTCGTTCTATCGACTGCCGACTGATAACACTTTATTACTCAATCGGTTCGCGGTAATTCAATCAACGAATCACAATCGCTATATAAACACAGCTTGCAGCCGACGCGAGTATATCCTTAGTATTTTTGATCAGCGATTCTTAATTTGGTCACTACACGTCGAGCAAACTCTCAAGAAAGCACTGTGATTAGAATTCAGCCAGGATGTGAGTAGTAGAAGAAATGACAATTTCTCTAAATATTCGACCTAATGCTAACGTTATCAGTAGATAATTATTACTCTTTTCAACCGACCCTTGTAATATCACTTTTTTAATCACATCTATTTACGTGGATTTTTTTTTTTTTTTCATTCTTTTCAAACTTAATAATAGAACTTTACAAGTTACACGGAATATGTTTATATTGTCGCCAGATTAAACTTTGGAACATTTTACGTAATTTACATTATAAAAGCATCTCGTAAACAAGGTCTCGTTCACTAAATCTGACTTCATAAATCAAATCGTAGTAATACCATTCGAACGGTTTTTTAAATTTAAATACTATATCACAATATGTGCGTATCGGTTGAACGATGAAATTAGCAATATTCACAAAAGATACATCGTATAATTGATAATTTTTATTATTGTTACCTTCTTAGGA